>CM072999.1:33657500-36157500 GCA_037038555.1 Rhynchonycteris naso | reverse complement strand
GTTCTAAAGTGGCTTGCAAAATGCTACGCAGGGACAGGTCAAGCTGAACGGGAGGCCACACTACATGTGCACTTGTTCTATGGCCATTGGACATTTACACTATTTTTTTAATGTGGATTTTAAACAGTGAATCAAAAATGCAATGACATCTTAATACTACTGGTCTTCTGCCACTAAGCTTCTGGAAAAGTAAGGATCAAAAATCATTAGCATCCTCCCACGTCTTTGACAGCATCATAAATACTAAAGAGAAAGAGGGAGAGAAGAGAGTTCTAATCTCATCAATGACTTGCCAGCTTTGTTTTTATATTTTAACAAACACTCGTTTCCCTTCTCCGTCTCTGGACACACATTCAGAAAAATGACTTGCCAGTCGTTTTTGGTCACTTCAAATGGGGTTGAGGGTAGTATTTATTAATATAAAGAAAAGCAAGGACAAGCAAAAGATACTCACATTAACTACCTTTATGTGCTTTCTGTAGCTTTGTCGATGACAGGGACATCAATACCTAGTTAACTTTGCAGAGCAGTTAGTTGGGTTGCTAAGAGCTTAAGAGGGAAGAGTGCAGGCTGGTGCCCAGGGCCAAGTGGGAAGTTGGCCTCAGACCTGCAGAGGGCCTGTAGGAGGAGGGAACAGGTTGAATCAGTAGCTAAAATCAGGCTAATTTATATTCCGTCCAGGAGAGTCTATGGTATCAAGACAAGTGAATAAATGGTATAAGGATATTACTTTTTTAAGATTTTATTTATTGATTTTTACAGGGGTGGGGTGACAAGAAGTAATTGCTTCACTCTAGCTCAGTGGTTCTTAACCTTTTTTGAGGTACCGAACCCACCAGTTTCATATGCGCATTCACAGAACCCTTCTTTAGTGATAAATAAAATATGATTTTTTTTTTCCAAATTTAAGACATAAGTATATGTTTTTTTACTGGTGCACAAAATGAGCCGTGCATGAACATCACCTTGCTCAAAGAACAAAACCAACAAAGTGCATGAACTCACAACAAATTACGGTATTACTTTATTCTGACCTCCGTGGCAGAGGCTTCTCCGAACCCCTGAGACCGACTCATCGAACCCTTAGGGTTCGATAGAACCCAGGTTAAGAACCACTGCTCTAGCTGTTCATTGGTTGCTTGTTGTATGTGCCTTGACCAGGCATGCCCGGGATTTTGAACCCACGACCTCAGTGTTCTAAGTGAGCACTCTAACCACTGCACCACCATGACTGCACTACCCTCAAGTGAATTAAAGGGTCATGGTAGAATCACTAGTACCTCTCAAAATTTCCCACCAAATGTAGTCTTTTGGTGGAAATGACTATAAAGTATGGTAAGTCCTTCGATGGTAAGCCCAAAGTTGAGGTGAGCAACTTGGAAATGATAAATGTTGGTGCTGAAGGGGTAGGAGAAGAATTTAGGGGAGAGTACCTCAGCAATGGCAAGTAAAAAATTTCTCTGAAGTTCCACAGTTTATCTCTAATATCCTTATAAATTTGGCATTGTCTCCTATAACGCAGCCTTCTTTGCTTTAATGTGAAAATGAAGTGTTTTTTGGTTGTTTTGCTGGGAGTTGATGCTGTCGGAGGAAGTACCCCTTTCTCTCTGTGTGAGAAGCCTGGCCCTGATGAGAAGGCACACATTAGCAATCACCATAAGTTTCTCTGCATAGTCGTCCTTCAATAAGCCATTCCCCACTCACATTTTGTGAGAAAAATCCATAAGCTCTTATTCAAAGTAAATATGACTGTTCATAGACCCATGCAAACAGCTATGTTATAGCTAGTTATATGAGAGAGATAACTCAGAGATGCAGAATGAAATTGCCACAATTATTTGCCATATACATTATTTTTATATAATTGAAAAAACCTGACAAATAATTTAAAGACAAAGATTCATTTTCTATTGAGTTTTACAGTTCAGATCAATAGAGGGCATATGCTGTGTCGTCCACATCCCCAAACACAAAGAACACACCGGATTCCAGGGCGCATGGGAATGTACACTGTGGGCACAGAAATATTCAAAATGACAGGGTGGCCAAATGGAGAACTATAGCACTTGTACCTTCTCATAATTTTTATTTAATTTTTTTAAAAATTTAAACTAGCCCTGGCAGGATACCTCAGTTGGTTAGAGCATCGTTCTGAAGTATAGAGATTGCTGGTTCGATCCCTGGTCAGGGCACATACAGAAACAGATCTATGTTCCTCTCTCTTTTTCTCTCTCGCTATTTCTCTCTCTCTTTTCCCCTTCCTCTCTCACTAAAATCAATTCTTAAAATATTTTAAATTTAAACTAAAAACAAATTGAATAAAAACTTTCAAGGAAAAAGGTGATAAAAGATACCTTCAGTCTGTCCTCATTCCAATCTGAACATGCCCTAATAAAGCCAAGGAAAGAAAGGTATTTCTTCCCTGTATGCCTTGAGCTAACCCAGATGGCCTCATTAACTGGCCTCTCCATTAGAATGACCCACACATGAGAACCAAGTCTAGCTCCTCCTATCCCCCGCACTCCCCACCCCGCTCTTTGGAATGACCTGCTGGAATGAAACTTGGTATTTTCTGATACACCAGCAAAAAATTTGACCCAATGACTCACATCGTATTTTGCCTAAATAGCAAGCACACCCTGAAAAGTAGTGCCATAAAACAATTCCCCAGCAAAGGAGGAAGGCTTAACTCATAACTCCTTAAAACATGATGTAGAAAATACAATGACAGTAACTACTCTCAAGAGGTGAGCTTCTTTTGAATTAGGCTTTGAGAGCTACAGAGTCTTCTAAGAGAATAGCAGTCACTTGCATAGCTGCAATAAGGTGCTACCACTGATGTGATGCTAAAAGGGTAGCATGATTGATAGATGAACTCCTACAACTAACATCAACTGATTAACAGCACCTATTCCTACTCAGAACACATATAGCATTAATTTCTGAAACAGATGGCTCTATTAACTTCTCATCATCTCTTACATAGGGGGGTAGAGTTCTGACTTCATAGGCTTTGAGGGAGAAATATATGAGCTACAACACATTCAGAAAAAGTGCTTTGCTATTAGCACATTACAAGGCGGCAATTCATTTTAGCTATTATTGCCATTATTATTGTCATTGGTGAAACTTGGAAATGCAATCAAACCAAGGTAATGCCTGCTTAGAAATGTGCAGCTCTGTAACTTACTAAGGGCTCCCATTTTTGAATACGTGTCAAATCTCAATTAAGCATTCCATTAGAGTATACACATCTCTAATCCTGACAACAACAACACAAAGGTATTAAGATCCCAATTTCAAAAACAAGGAAACAGACTCATACATTAAATTTCCCAACGTCATAAAACTACATAAAAATTAACTTTTTACAAATAAAGGAGTTTTCAAGCATGCAAAGCCTTAGCTTTGATGTCATTATACTCGCCTCAGATTGAGTCCACTCACACACAGGTATTTGTGTGTACACAAAAGCAGCACAGCTCCTTGAAAATAGCATGAGCATTTGAGTCAGGCAGACAGGAACTTAAACACAGTGCCCAGCATTTACAAACTGTGTGACCCTCTTTGCACATCAGTGTCCTTAACTACAAGTCGGACTCATACAGACTTTGTGAGCCATCTTACGACCCTCTTCACATTGACAATGGAAACTGCAGGTCCAAACTTATGTCTACCTCTCATTAGTCTGTATACAGGAGCATAGATGGTGTCTTCTGTATAACATCTTCTTTGCCTTCACTTAATTTTTTCTTCATTAATTTTACTTTCACCCTGATTCCCTCACTTTAAAAAATCTTATATTTGTTTTAGCAAATGCCTTTAGACCCTCTCTGGAAAACTATAATATTGAACGCAATTAGAACAAAATTGAATAATGTACTAATTATTGATAAATAATTGCTCCAGCACAACATAATATTAAGTCAAGGAGTAACTAAAAGCAAAACATTTCCGCCTGACCAGGCGGTGGCGCAGTGGGTAGAGCGTCGGACTGGGATGCGGAAGGGCCCAGGTTCGAGACCCCGAGCTTGCCAGCTTGAGCGCAGGCTCGTCTGGTTTGAGAAAAAGCTCACCAGCTTGAGTCCAAGGTCACTACTTCAAGCAAGGGGTTACTCGGTCTGCTGAAGGCCCGCAGTCAAGGCATATATGAGAAAGCAATCAATGAACAACTAAGGTGTCACAACGAAAAACTGATGATTGATGCTTCTCATCTCTCTTTGTTCCTGTCTGTCTGTCCTTATATATATATTTCTCTCTGTCTCTGTAAAAAAAAATTAAAAATTAAAATTAAAAAGAAAAACATTTCCTCATCACCTCCATCACATTTCTATCTAGTTCTAAAGAATTCTGTATGCGTCAAGGTACTAAAGCAACTTAAACCTTTCCAGTGCTGCTGTTTGTCAACATTGCTTTGCCTTGCCTTTGAGTCATCACAGTGTGGACTCAATAATGGAAAAAAGTTCAAGACGGCTTTGCTTCACTGAAAAGAAAGGCAGAAGACTCAATGGCTACTTTAATACACAAGGTATATTATTTAGAAAAATATATATTTTTTAAACTGTCCAACCTGTCTTAAGTGTAGACCAGTGTATAAATCTGGGTCTATGATCTCTTTATGGGTAAATGCTGACAAACAGAAGGGTCTTGAAAATGTAAGATCCATAGCCATCAATGGCAGGAACCTCACAGATGACATCCAGATATCCACAGTCACACACAGTAGCTTAGACCATCTGAGACATCAAACGAAGGATGTGGTTAAAGCCGAGCCTTTGACTTTGTACTGACCTGCATTCTAATCTTAGTTTTAACACCAATTAACTGTGTAGCTTATCCTGGCCAGATAGTTCGGTTGGTTAGAGTGTCATCCCAAAGTGCAGAGGTCTCCAGTTCTCTCCTGAGTCAGGACACATACAGGAACAGATCTTTTCTATCTATTTATCTTAAAAATTTTGATAAATTTTTTAAAAACTGTTTTAACTGTGTAGCTGCCTGATCAAGCAGTGGTGCAGTGTATAGAGAATCAGCATGGGCTGCTGAGGACTCAAGTTCAAAACCCTGAGGTTGCCGGCTTAAGTGCAGACTCATCCGGCTTGAAAGCAAGCTCGGCAGCTTGAGCATGGGGGTCTCTGGCTTGAGCATGGGATCATAGATATGACCTCATGGTCACTGACTTCAGCCCAAAAATCATCAGCTTGACACCCAAAGTCGCTGACTTAAGCCCAAGGTTTCTGGCTTGAGCAAGGGGTCACTGGCTCGGCAGGAGCTAACAAGTCAAGGCACATATAAGAAAGCAATCAATGAACAACTGAGGTGCCTCAACTGTGAGTTTTTGCTTCTCATCTCTCTCCTTTCCTGTCAGTCCTTATTTGTCTCTCTCTCTCACTTAAAAAAAAAAAAACAAAAAAATAACTGTATAGCTTATGTTACTATTAGATGATATGTAACCTTTTCATAACCACAAAGGAGACCCCATAATTAGGATGCCCCATTTTTCAAAGACCCAGCTTAGAAGAATCTTATACTTTTCTTCTCCCTTCCCCCAGCTCTCTCCTGGCAACAGCCAAGGGAACTGGGCTGAACTCCAGCGAAGGGGCCAACCCCGTGTCTGTTTACTATCACCTTCTCAAGAACTCACTCTCCCCTCCTGCCTCCTCCTCATGTTCTTACTTCTCACCCCTCATCGCTAACTCCACCTTTCATCTTGGTCTTCAAAATATTTCTTTTAGTCTCTCCTCTTCCATTTCATGTGTAAGCTTAAAAGCACAACATGCAATAAAAAAAATCAAAAGTCTTGAGTGTTTAGGAATATTGGGCTTAATAATAAGCCAGTGACATCAAGAGCCTGGTAAGTTTCCAGAATTTTCTTCAGAGTCTCCACAAAAACCATATAGTGGATAAAGCCTGGGCTTTGAAAGCAGACCAATCTACATTCCACTGCCTGCTCTGACTCTTACCACTAGTGTGTTCTTGGAAAAAACAGTATAACTGGAGGCTCTTTTCTCCTTGACTGTTGAAGTGAGAAAATGAGATAATTCAGGTAAACCACTTTAGCACAGTGCCTACCTGGCAAATATGTAAGGAATGTTAGCTAGTATTCATTCTGTTAGTGTCTTCCTCTTGCTTCTTGCACCTAGATTTTATTTCACCACTAAAATTCAAGGTACATTTTTAACCTTTTTTTTTCTGTAATGGCACATAAAGTAAGAAGATAGAAGAGGGAAAAGGGAAGATAAATAGAGATGGAAGGAGACTTGACTTGGGGTGGTAAACAAATACAATGTATAGATGATATATTATAGAATTACACACCTGAAAACTGTATCATTTTATTAAGCAATGTCACCCTGATAAATTCAATTTTTAAGAAAACTTCCTACTGGGCCTTGACTGGTTGGCTTAGTGGTAGAGCATTGGCCCAGTGTATAGGTGTCCTGGGTTTGATTCCCAGCCAGGGCACACAAGAGAAGGAACCATCTGCTTCTCCACCCTCCCCCCTTCCCCTTCTCTCTCTCTCTCTCTCTCTCTCTCTCTCTCTCTTTTTCTCTTCCCCTCCCACAGCCATGGGTCAATTGGGTCAATTGGTTTGAGCACATCCACCCTGGGCACTGAGGATGGCCCTGTGGAACCTCTACCTCAGGCTCCAAAAATAGCTCGGTTGTAAGCTTGGCCCCAGATGAGCATAGCATTGTCTCCAGACGGATTGCCATGTCAATCCCACTCAGAGCGCATGTGGAAGTCTGTCTCTCTATCTCCCCTTCTCTCACTTGGAAAAAAACAAACAAAAAAAACTTTCTACTTTTTTATATACATTCATAAAAATTCAGCTTTATATTAAGTGCTGTTGTGGGCTAACATAAAACCCTAAAGTTTGAGGACAAGGGGGAATATACTCCCAGTTGCAAATTCAGCTTGACAAATTCAGACCACAATCTGTTTATAGGTTTATAAGAGAAGACTTAGAACTAGCCTTAGTAGAAATATACAGATTAATTTCTTTTCACTGTTACCTGGTTTCTACCAAGCTCCATGTCACAGGTTTGGAGACAGAATTAGAAGGGGATGAGGAACAAGACTGGGATCAGAAGAAATTGGAGATCATCACAAAGGCTCCCAGTAGACAAATGGCTCTTGGCCCTTATTTTTAGACAAAGTGAGAATGGAGTAGGCAGATCAAAGACTAAGCAAAAGTTTGTGTAACGGTGTTGAAATAATACACTGAGATTCTCTTAGTATAGATACTCATAATTATATTCTCTCCTTAGACCCCCAACAAGTCTTTTAAGCAGTGAACTTACCAAGGTACATTCTGTAACTAGTACATAGTTGTAAAAAGCATCTCCAATGGCAGTTACCTGCTCACCAAATGTATCTGAATTTTCAAAGCATGAAATTTAACATTAAAACATATCTTTTGCAGACTCTACCTGCCTTTTATCATTGTCTCTGCTTCCCTCTCTCCGGTAGGCCTAGAATCTAGTGTGCTCTGATGTGTAGATTAAAAAGGAGAAAGGGTGAGAAAAAAAATCAAGAAAGGAAGAAATGATTATATTTTCATTGCATATTGTCTGGAAAGAGACTATGTAAACTTCTACTGGCAAATACAAACTATCTTTTCTTCCATTTATAAAAATGAATTGTCTCTCTCATATCTGAATATGCCCTTGAGTAAGTATCATCAGACAGGTTGCTGGTAGATATCTTTTGCCATTATCTCATCCGCGTGTTATGTATGTAATGAGACAAATTTTTTACATGAAGTATCTCCGTATCCCCAAATAAAGTATCATATAACACATTATGATGTAGATCATTGACTGGGTCTGTTTATCTTTTTGATTAATGCACTGAAACACATTAAACATATTTTCATTCATGATATGGTGATTCTAAAAATTCAAATATGGGCAAAATGTTGATCATTTAAGTCGGGGTCCCCAAACTGCGGCCCCCTGAGGCCATTTATCCGCCCCTGCCGCACTTCCAGAAGGGGCACCTCTTTCATTGGTGGTCAGTGAGAGGAGCACAGGATGCATCCACACCCATAGTTCCCATTGAAATACTGGTCAATTTGTTGATTTAAATTTACTTGTTCTTTATTTTAAATATTGTATTTGTTCCTGTTTTGTTTTTTTACTTTAAAATAAGATATGTGCAGTGTGCATAGAGATTTGTTCATAGTTTTTTCTATAGTCCGGCCCTCCAACGGTCTGAGGGACAGTGAACTGGCCCCCTGTGTAAAAAGTTTGGGGACCCCTGATTTAAGTCAAGGTAAAGGTGATTAAATGAAGTGAAGCATTTGTAAAGTTAATGAAATAATCAAATACTTCAGTTTGGGAAGTCATTGACTTACATGCTTGCAATCTGAGTCAGATGTCCCTCGATACTGGGGTTATGGAAAAGGGATCTGCTCCTTCCCGTCCATCCCACGGTCAGATTTATTATTTATTACTGCTCTTTTCCACATTCGCGCCCTTTGTCATTGTGAAGTAATTACAAGAAAATTCCATATTTTTCTATTTTAAGAAGATTTCAGAGTCAGAAAAATAATGAGAGTTCGGGTTTTTAGATAATGGTCTTTTCTTCTGCAATTACATAAATTCAATACTGATTCTTCTTTCTTAACATTTTTCTCTTTTCTGTTTTCACCATTCAATCACTTGAGAAACATTTATTGTCATATTGGAGCCACAGTGAACAAAGAAGACACGGTCCCAATATCATTGCCAATTCTAGGGATAGTCCTAGCTTTGGTTGGAGCTTTATACACAACTCACACAACAGCTTCCAGTCCTGCCTTCCCAGGACCAACTCCATTCTCAGAGAGATTTCTTTATATAGCCTTTTTGTTTTTATTTATTTATTTTGAGAGAGAGAGAGGAAGAAAGAAGGGGGAGGAGCAGGAAGCATCAACCCTTAAATGTGCCTTGATCAGGCAATCCCGGGGTTTTGAACCAGGGACCTCAGTATTCCAGGTCAACACTTTATCCACTGCGCCACCACCACAGGTCAGGCTGAGAGATTTCTTTTCAACGTTCCAAAATGGCTATCAGAAGTTCCTGGAGCTTTCTCTGTATCCATTCACTTCCAGCCAGAAAGAGGGTCCATTCACCTATAGCTCAAATAAAGGACCTGGAATTGAGTCTTATTGGTCCCAATTGGTCTGACATGGGTCATGTGCCAACTTCCAACCAATTCATGTAACCAGAGACATATATGATAGGCTTACAGTAATCACAGTTCACCATTACCAGTCAGAGCCCACTGCATAATGCTGAAAAGCTCAGGGCACTTTTAGGAACCAGAGAAAAGCATAAAATTGATGCTGGGAGGAACAAGATACATACACTATACTCCCTGTCCTTACAGAACTAATAGCCCTTGAAGAATTGGCAGGATGATGGGAAGGAACCCACCCACTCAGTGCATGCATGAATCATTTCTGATATGTGAAGGTTAGCAAGTGTGTGGCCCTGGGAATCTCTCCATAGTAACAGGATGCAGGCTGACTGTTCTATTAAAAACTGCCACTGAGTAGCCACCATATGCTCAAAACCGTTGGCCTCTGGCAGCAATTTATAGATTAAACCTTTCATATCCAATCAACCCATACTTTGATTCATGCAGGGTCTAAAAATTCATGTTTGTTTATAAAACTCAAGGTTTCAGGTAAATTCAACAAGAGATGCTGAAATATAGTGTTTGCAAGGATGTCAATTTCCTCGGCTAATTGTGATTTCATTTTCTCCATGTAGAGCTGGTTAGATAAAACTGTAAATAGTTGGCTCCATTCAAATCTCATGTTAGTAGAAATATTCCTTTTCCATGTTCTTTACAGCCTTGAATGTTAGATTTAATTCTAACCTTGCATGTCACACCTCATCATCAATCTAATGTTCTCAATCAGTGGCCCTTAACCTTGGCCACACAACAGAATCACTTGGGGAACTTTAGAATATACCTATATCTAGGCCTCAGCCCTAGAGATTCTGTTATCATTGGTCCAGAGTGTGGCCAAGGCTGAGAACCATTACTCTGAGAAGAAACTTGTTAGAGATGCAGATATGTCTCTCCTAGGAAATATGACCAACTTGTATGTGCAACTCATTCAAATGCTATAGTCAGCTCAAATACAGTTAAAATTGATTTAGGATGAAATCAAGTTAAAAGAAATAGAGAGTAAATGTTCTCTGGATCAATGGTTTTTAACTGCCAGTCCACAAAAATTTTGTACCAGTCCACGAAAGAGTTAACCACCCTGACATTGTATGAAGATAATAGAGCCTAAAATTATTGGATTAAAAACCACTGCTGTAGATCAACAGCAAGCCACCTATCTGTGCATGTTTTTGTCCCCACCACCATAGACACAATGCCACATCTCTACTGCTACCACATGGTTGAAGACACCATCTTCTGCCTGGGCCACTGCAACAGTCTCCCAATTCTCTCTTGTCTGCTGTCATACAGGAGCCAGAGTTTAGCTTCTTAAAATATAAATTATAACATCTCATTTCTTGTCTCAAACACCTTCCAAGGCTTTCCCCTGCTTATGTTACAAAATACACAAGCTCTTCAGGACATCGTCTGCTCATTACCACCCCCTGTCATTTGGTTCATGTTAGTCACATTGACTTTTCATTTCCTTCACAACTTTTCCATCTCAGGGCTTCTGCATGTGTTGTTCCTATAATGTTTTATACACACACACACAGCATCTGATCTCTTCCTATTACGCACATAAACATTCTTTGCTTTGCTTGCTCACTTTTCTTATTGCTAAGGTCTCAACTTATATTTCACTTCTTCAAAGAGATTGTCTTTGACCCCAAATTTAAAGTGAATCCCATTTTCTTTGTACCTGATTTTAAACCTTCATAGAGTGGCATTACCTGTCTGGTATCTGCCCCCCCCCCTTTAGATCCTAAGCTTCCTGAAGATAAGGATGGTTCTGTTTGGCTCACCCATGTATGCCCCAGCACCAACCCTGCCCCAACCCAGAGTAGAGTCTCCATAAATTTTCAATGGGAGTGGAAGCGTTTTTATTGTACTATTTACTTACACTGTAGAATCCTGTAAACAAACAGCTTATGAAGTACATAGCCCTACTTATTCAAGATGACTACATTCTCTAAGTCAGGGGTGCCCACACTTTTTCAGCTTGTGAGCTACTTATAAGATGACCAAGTCAAAATGATCTACCTACAATAAAAATGCAAAACATAAATTTATTTCTTCTATATTATCATTATTTAAGTTACTATTATTACTATTTAATATTGTGTATTCTTCTTTCACCTTTCTCCTTCTCAGCTCTCTTTTTGGAGGAAAGTCAATGTCATAGTTTTTATGAACAGTCCGAAAAAGCCTCTCCACATTTCCCTTCTTTGGAATAGCAATGGCACACAGACAGATGAGGCAAACGCACTTAGAATATGACATAGTGAAAAAAATCCCCTCCCATTCTGTATGAATGTGGTAGGTATTAGGCTTCTTACTCAGACCAGCTACGGCACTCATTTTTATACCCTTTGTTGTATTTAGTTTAAATAAGTTGAAGGCTAACTACGCAGCAATGTAACCGAACAGATTAGCACGGTTTAACGCGCATGCGTAGGGTGTCAAAAGTTCAGACGTCAGATTGGCTACCCTGTATGCCAATCAAAAGACAAATGTCTTTTTAATGTCATGCGATCTACCCACACTTCCTTCGCGATCGACCAGTAGATCGCAATCGATGTATTGAGCACCCCTGCTCTAAGTGTTCTCTTTACAAAGACCCACAGGAGAGAGTTTTTCACAGTCTCAATTCTAAGGAGAATTATGTTTTTCTTGAGAAGGCATTTGGTGTTTGGCCATCATATTCCATTAGTCACTTGATTTTGATTCTATGATTATTCTACAAATCATTAACCAATTAGACTTTCCTCTTTGCTTTGACTGATAACAAGTGCAGAGCTAAATGTATAACATCCCCAAGCTCAACCCCACACAAAACCAGAACACTCATCATACATATTCTGCATTCCAGACTCACTCCAGTTTCATCTAATCAAGCTTTCATTCATTTCTCCTCTGCTCCTCATTTTTCATTATAATGTGCTTATTAGCCATCTTAAATATTCTCTAGAACTAAGCAAAACATAGTAAATAAATTAAACAATGACAATAAGTTATTCAAGGAAAAGAGGGAATATCTACCTGATGAGTTGTGTTTCAAGGGATTCAATAAATAACACTTTTTTCCTGCTTAAGAGAGAGAAAGAAGAGTCAAACAGAAAAAGACCAGGATGAGCTGAGGACCATGTGTACATGCAACTGTAGATTCTCTAATCCATCACAATAAGCATTGAAAATAAAGGCCTATGTATCCAGAGAGATACATAGCAGACAGATTCCAAAGGGAAGGAGGGAGATGCTGAGCAATGCATGCCCAAGTATTGTCCCCACATCTACCAGGCAGATCATCCTCCATTGCCCCCACTCCCCTGGGAGCAGTCAGGTCCACAGTGTTAATACTAGGTGATGCGATTCATATGGAAACATTAAGCCAAGGGAAAGGATGTCTTCTCTCCCCAAACATCCCCAACTCCAAAGCATTTATTTCAGCTAGTAGATATTTTATAACAAAGTTTCCTGTATTCATTTCCTACCACTGCCTTAACAAATTACCACAGCTTGTTATCTTATATTTCTGGAGGTCAGAAAAGTATCTCACTCGGCTAAACTCAAGGGATGGGCAGAGCTGAATTCCCACAGCCTCTAGGGGACAGCCTGGTCCTTGCCTTTTCCCGCATCTAGAGGCTGTCCTCATTCATCCCTTGGTTCGTGGCTCCCTTCACATCCCTCCAACCTCTGCTTCCGTTTTGACTACCAAGTAGTCTAGGATAATGTCCCCAATTCAAAATCCTTAATTTAGTCACATCTGCAAAGCCCCTTTTGCCACATAAGGTAATGTATTCACAGTTTGGGGGAACTAGAAAGTAAATATTTTGGGAACTAGAAAGAAAATACCATTATTCTGCCTACTATTGTTACACTAAATAATTAGATGCCTGTGGAATGCCAAGGTATGAGTTTGGAATGTGTTTAAAACAATATCAAAGAACTGTTGCCAGTCTGGTACTATCCATTCAAGCCAACTCATGTATTCCAACAGTTCAGTACAAGCACATGATATAAAATACCTCTTCAAGAGTTCAGTACAAGGACATGATATAAAATACCTCTTCAAGCGGTCCAAGGATATTTCTAAAGCTGATTTTAACCTTAGGAAAACTATCACTGCTTCCTAAGCAATAGCCCTCAAGCATGGAGCTTTGATGAAAGAAGCTCTTTTGCTATTCCTCTTCTCTGGAACTCACCACCTTTTCTGAGATCCCCCAAACCCTTCCTGGCCATTAGAAAACACACACACCTAGCATTTTCTACCTTCTCTTCAAGCCTCCAATCCCATCCTGATAAATGCAACAGCCCCAAACAAGGACATGAGGAAAGGATAAGAAGTATCTCTTAAGCACAGGAAGGTGAAGAAGTAACATTTGACAGAGAAATTAGGAAATTCCACATAACTATTTAAGAAGCATTTGGCTGGTTTTTACACAATTTTTCTAGCCCCGCTGCTAGCTCTACTATATATATATATTGTATATATTGTTCATTCCTCTTGCCTTTCTTTACTCTTGACCGTAAGGTCAAGGCCACCATAATTCTCAAGGTGAAAGTCTTTCAGAATTCAGATCAGTGTCATGCAAAGCGACATGCAGTAAATACTTTTTTGTTATTAATCATGTGCATCCAGCTGCCATTTGCCTGAGAATGCCAATTCTTAATTCTCTCATCTTCTGAAGGTATACTCCCAAGCTTGGATATCCAACCAGAGACCAAAAATACTGTTTTCTATTTATAGTTAGTTGAATCCCTGAACACGAATGGTTGACTGCAGTCAAAAATTATATGGAGATTTTTTAACATGTGGGCATAGTGCCCCTAACCCTTGCTGTTGTTCAAGGGTCAACTGTTCTTCAAAAGCACTTAGATTTTAGATATTTTAAATCAGTTGTTTAGTATTTTCATTCACTGGTGTAGGTCACTGCCCCCTTCTCGCCTATCTCTGCTTTCCTCCAGCCATGTCTATTTTTACGGGGGTCAGCCCTTATTGACGAGCTGCTCCCTTCCCACTCTTCCTGGGAGCCTATAGCAAAAGCAGCTAGTTACAAATGCCATACCTCAAAAAGAGCCAGAGGACCTGACCCTCAGACCAAGGTTGAAAAGAAAAAACTTTTTGTTGACCACTCAAGGGTCAGCCAATGTGATGATTCAAAAAAAAAAAAAAAAGCAAAACTAGATTTGATTTATCTAAAGAGGTATGATTAGAGTTCATATATTCTCACTAATTTTTTTTTAACTGAAACGGAATCACCAGGTATATTTTACTCTCTGTTGCTTGATTGGGAAGTCAGATTTGGAAGCAGCCTGCATCTCCCACTCCGCTCCCCACATTCATCCCAGGTGCATAATGGTTAGGGTCAAGGGCTTGGTCTGCTCCCCCCACTACACTCCAGCCCGGAAATTGACATCCTCAGTGACTGTTTTTGTCACTCAAGACTGAATCAGGGTTGTCTCAACTGTCAGTGCTGGGAACTAGCCAAAAGACTCTATCACTGCCTATCTTGGAGTGTGTACAAGCCATGAGCCCAATAACTTTCCTTGTTTTCAAGAATTGATCACTTTCAATTCAACAGTTGTGCCGCCTGGTACCCATTCCAGAAAGCATCACGAGGACTGCCTGCTGTGATTTCCTGAGAGCTAGGAAACTTGCTAGACCACAGACTCCCCATCAGCCTACCAGCTGCTCCTGAGATCCCAATTAGAGCTGTAGCAGTTTGATGTGACACTGAAAAATATATACCATCCATTAGGGAGAGGGAACATCTAATGCTATCCATTCAACAAATGCTCTTTATTGAATACCCACTATGTTCAAGACACTAAGCTGGCTTTAGAAATTTGTCTTTGTGTTTAAGGAGTTCACTGTCCAATCAGTCATTAATCACACGCAGAGCCTCGGTGTGTGGGGAAACGCAAAGAAGACAGATTTTGATAAGGGCGCAAGGAAAGGAGGATACACCTATTACAGCGCAGGAGAGTAGAGAGTAGGCTGGCAGGAGTTCACCCGAGATACTAAACTAGTCTGACCTCACCAGCTGCTCCTAAAGCCATGTCCACACCGACCCCGTATGGCCACAAGGAACAGTCGGTACTTCCTAAGTAAGGTCCAGAAACACACTTTTGTAAATTAGGTCATAGAACTTCAGAAAGAAACTCAGAAATCCCCATATGGAAGAAAGCACATTAGTTTTTATTATGCTCCAAGCTGCTGGGTACAATCTACTGAAATATTGAAATAAATGACTGAGAAAATCAGTCCTTTTTATGGTCCCATTCGTCCAAATTGCCTGCCTTCCTCCCTTTACTCATGCGCGAGCATTTTGAGGTCACTTTCCCCTCAGCGATGACCCAGGGGAGTGAGACAACATTTTCCAGGCCTCAAGATTACTTGTTTATAATTTCATCATTTTACAGTCCTGTTTTTTGGCCTAAGTCCCTTTTAGGCCTCAAACCTCCACTGAGGAAACAGTCAGAGCTCCCCTGGGGCTTCCCCAAGAGCAGATGCCTCTACTTTGCAAGACGTGCAACGTGATTACGCCCCACCCCCCACCATCCTCTTAATTTCTGAAGACCAGTGAGTGGGAGGTAAGAGCGCATGCTCCAGCTGCGGTCTGGACTCTCTTTCTTCCCGCACTTCTTTAGTGGAGTAGACTTCTTACCTGTCAACCATCGAGGGGCGCAGGAAGCCCCATTTAAGGAAGGATGAGAGCCTTGTTACCTAAGTGGGGACTGCAGAAGAGTAGCAAGGGCACGACCTAGACCCATGATGGCGAATCTATGACACACATGTCAGCACTGACACACGCAGCCATTTTCGATGACACATGGCCGCATGCCCACGCATACCAGAGAAGTATGGGGCCGCATGCCGAGAAGAACATTTCATCCTTGGCTCCTGCACGGCCAGGTGCAGGAGCCGAGGATAAAACGTTTGCTGTAGTGTAGACACTCTGTGCAGGAGGTCTGTAGGCCAAAACAACAGAGCTCCGGCACAGAGCGTCTAGTTCTGGGACTTCCAGTTAGGCTGTTTTTCTCGAAGTGACACACCACCCAAGTTATGCTCGGTTTTTTGGTGAATTTTGACACACCAAGCTCAAAAGATTGCCCATCACTGACCTAGAAGCTTACTAGAAATGTAGATTCCCAAGCCCCACCCAGACCAGTACGGAGACTACAAGGTCCTGGTCTGCAGCAGGGTCCACAGGCTCAAGACACAGGAGAGCTGATGGCACTGATGGAGTCCAAAAGCAGTCTGTTCGGAAAGTGCTTGTTACTCATGGGAGAGTCAGTCTTCCCCGCCCCGATTCAGGCCTTTAACTAATCTGCTATGCTCTACTATTAAAATGTTCATGTCATCCAAAAATACCGTCACTGAGACCCCCCAAATAATGTTTGACCAAATATGTAGACACCCCATGGCCTGGTCAAGTTGACACATGAAATTAACTATCATAGCCCTTATTAGAAATTCATTATGGGAGGGCAGGGAGAGGGACCAGCATCACAAGGTGGCTCAACAGAGTTGCAATAAAGGTTAGGCCAACACTGCAGTCTTCTGCAACATCTTTGGTCTACCATTCTCCCTTACCAATGCCCTTAGGGAGGACAGAACTCTGTAGCATAAAATTCCATGAAGAAAAGAACAGGCTAGAGTAGACTGAAGTGACCAGGGCCTCTTTACCACCCAATCCCAGGCTCCCCTGACAGCTATTCACTGAGGAGCTGAGCCCAGGCCCAGTAGCTGTTCCTGCCAGAGCCAGCTCGCATCGAGATTAATATCCTTCAGAATAGGGTTGGGTTTTCCCTTTGAAGGGCTATAGGTCAAGACTAAGAGAAGTATAACGTGGCCACAAGTCAGAAAGAAATCTGATGGCAAGACCAGTTTAGGGCAACTCTGGAGATATTGTGAAAGCTCCAAGGTAGACTCAAATAGCTAGATCTCTAGACTAAACCAGCTCCTGGAATCTGCCCTTGAGTAGAACCCACACTGGGCTTCCAATGACTGGTTCTGATTAGAGTGATTCAGTCCCTCCCCAGCCCCTTTTCTTTCCTCTCCATCTTCTTTCTCACTCCCACCACGATTCCTTGTCTCCAGCAAACCTGACTTCTTTTTCTCCTCTTTGATATTACAATTTTTCTGTAGTTACTGGCAAAGTCACTGAATAGTCCTCTTCCCTGGCTCTACTGTCATGTGAGGGCCTGAAGGCCTAACTTCATAAGAATTATGCTGGTCTAGTAATTCTCAGGTCTCCACGCATGAATTCCCAGGTCTAAATACATGATGCCCCCATCCCACGTCCATGTGGCTTCCACTGGTACAAGCTCATTCTTTCTTCTGACCAATTAGTGATGACTCAAGAAGACCATCATCCTAGCTCTAATTCCCTATTCTATTCTTGACCCTTTAACCTCTGGTCTATCAAGGACTGCAGTGCCAATTACCTGATGTGTCCTTGACAATATGGTAGTATAAACTGCTGAGTGTCTGTAGGTTCCAGAAGAAAGGCATGATGCTAATATCCTAAGAGAGTTTGGCAAACACCCCTTGACCTGTGAAACAATTACCTGCATTAAAATGTGTCAGAGACACAAGAAAGAGATTAATTTATAAATGTCTATAATCCTTCCCTTCTCTCAAACCCTCTTCTATTCTGCTGAAGAGAGAAAGTGTCTTTGGCTACTCAGTTTTCCTTTCTTCCAAAGCCCAAAAAGAAAGGGTTAATCAAGCCCTAGGCTTTCTTGTGTGGGCAGAAAGAAGACTAAAATATTTATAGAAAGTGTGCTGGTGAAGAATGGAGGGTGGGGGCAAAGCTTCACAGCTGGGTTAGATTATGAAAAAGACTGGGAAGATGATTTTTAAGGAACAGTGCTATGGTTTATCATTTGAATCCCTCTTTAAGTGTCTTGATCTTTCACTTAAAGTCAGAATGGCTTACAAGGACTTTGAGCTATTAGTGTTGTGTGTCCTTAAAAGTGAAACCGTATTGAGACCATACCACATGGTTCCCTACTTCTCTGTGATAGTTTTATATCTTTGAAAATGCATAGAAATTCTACTAGATTAATTGTACCTCACCTAAAACCTAACAGAAAAGCTTCAGATTGCTAATTCATTGACTTAGTTGACCACTGGTGCCAAGCACTGCATGAGGTGACAATTCATACCTAGATTCTGATGGGAGCCAACACTCAGTGCATCCCTTCTCTGGCTCTCCTTAACAGGACTGGCTACTCGTGAACCTTACATTGCCAATAAGCATCCCAAAATGATATCTCTATTTTTAGAGGTGCTGGGAAGAAACAATTGGTAGGAAAATATGTGAACAAAGACATAAAAATAGTAGATGTTACTTTATACAAATTCTGAGAAAATACTTAATAAAGTTATAAGATGGTCTTCCAGATATTCACTGCAGAAAGGATTCAAAAACTGTTTTATCTCAAATTATATATATATATATATATATATATATATATATATATATATATATATATATATATATATATATATTCTTTAATCATAATTAACCAGCAAATATTAGTATTTCTTGACAGTTGTTAAAAAGTAAAAATAATAATAAAAGAAAACCTATTCTGGTTAGGGATATTAAATTAAGATAGATGAAATAAAGGGGCAAAACTCACAAACACATAAAATTCTAGGATCCTGAGTAACAATGAGGCATACAAGTAAATATCATCTAGGACAACAAACACGCTCAAAAGTAAAAAACAGAAAAATCGCCTCATGGTCTCCAAATTATCCTATAATACTTTGGAGAAGTTATTGAGAGTAGAAGCAGACACTCTAAATATTCACTTGGCTTGTTCATTTTGCTAGGCCTAGAGATTGTCAATAAAAGTTTATATTTAGAACCAACTTACTGCTGTTGTCTTTACAGCCCATATACTTCTTTCAGTTCACAGTGAATATGTTTTGGCATATCCTAGCATCTTCAAATGCACAAGATTTTTCTGGCACCTTTGAATAGCAAGTATAGGTAGAGAATTAATGGTTCATCATAATTCTCTGAAAAAGATAAGCAGGGCTGCAATTCACAGTGTAGAAAGCTCCCCTGCAGCAGACCAATTCATCATGTGTTCCTACTCATATCAGCTTCGTCTGATGGCCTAAAATAAGCCTGGACAAGCCTAAGACAAAATCAGAAAGCGAACCAAGAAGAAAAGGCTGAAGTTACATGATGGGACACAACTCTGATGACATTAATCCAATTTGTACATAACAGTAATGATAACAACATAACCACAATTTTTGCGCACCCAAATATCTTTTCTCAAGTTTACATGTTCTTGGAAACAAAGTATGGAAAAAAATAAAAGTTTTTCTATAAATATTTTTATATATGCAACCTTACTATCTAGCATTACAGCCTCAATATTTTACCATATTCCTCAATATATTTTTAAAATTTACATAGTAAGTTTGCTCCATAATTGATGAGAATTAATCCCCAACTATTGAATACTTAAGTTGGTTCCAGCTATTAGCTATTATGAACACTTGATGAATAGCCTTTGTATGTATATATTGGTGTGCACGTGTATGATTATTCTTGGGAATACATCGCAGAAATAAGATAGCTGAGGCAGAGATAGACCCACATTAAGGCATTTTATCTTTACTGCCAAATGGCCTACCAGAAAACAGGAACCAATTTTTATGCTTCCTGTAGAAGTATATGAACACCATGTCATCATGTGTCCACAAATACTAGGTGTCATTGTCCTTCTCAATTTCACAGGTCAACAATCACATCTTGTCTAATTTGAATATTTTCTTTTTCCTCCAGTATTCCTTGGCCCTTTGTTTATTTTTAAGTTGCCTATATTCTTTATTTTCTTTTGAATTATTATCCTTTTTAACTAGAAAGTGCCCTTATGTATCAAAGACAATCACTTTGTCATGTTCCCAACTCAAAAATCTTATTGGAATCACTTTAAACTTATTAAATTAGGTAAGTGTAACATCTTTACAATATAGAGCTTCCCATCCAAGACCATGAGCTGTTTGCTCATCTGCTTTCTTTTATGTGTCTTAACAAAGTGCTTCCTGTACTGTTTTTTGTACAGATCTTGCACATTACTAGACACATTATAGCATTTGTTGTTGCGAAAATAATATATTCCATCATATTTCCTAAGTAGTGATAGCTGGTAGAATTTTTATGAGCCTAATAATTCTTTGAACACTCTTGCTAGGAACACACTATTCCACTTTTCCCATCACCTAGGTGTCTGAATTTCCTCTGTGACTATTTGTGGACAAGGAGGAAGAGTGTTGTTACAGACTGCCTAGTTCCCATATTCTGTGACAGGTATAATCAAGAATATCTGTGTAGGATTTTGTACACTTTAAGTCTTTTCCTTTACATTACTTTATCTATTATTCACAAAATCTGTCAAAGTGGATGAGATACTATGGAGTAATTGAGTTATTGTTCTCACTTTAAAGATGAAGGAACTGAGGTTCGTATCTAAATTACTCACCTGGAGTTTTTAACTTACTCCACCTGTTGGCCATCATGAAACCTTTAGATCACCATGTCACAGTCAAGGCTAAAACTGAAAGTTTCTGCCTCTAAATTAGATATTTATTCCACCGTACCTCATTGGCAGCTTGATTTTTGTGAGTTGCTAGTAATATGAGTATGACTCAAGGAGCTAACATTTTTTTAAAGCATTTCTTTATACAAGGGATTCTGTGAAAAGTATGCTCTTGTTTGCAGACCACAAGCCTCCATGTGCAGGCTGCATTTATAATTCAGTCACTTCTTTCCAAAGTCTTAATTAGAAGACAGCTCCCTTGTACTTTGGGGCTACTTCCACGGAGCCTGACTACTGTACCTGCACAGCTGCAGTAAGCCTCAGGACCTGGCAGGAGCCCTGCCTCACTGGCCTGGAATCTGGCAGCCCTGGAGCTGGTGAAAGTTGCCTAGAAAAGTGGAAGAGCACGCCAAGTACAGATGCCACCCAGGGGAAACATGTTTCCACGGCATCCACTCATAACAGGCAAGCCAGCTTTAGTGTAGAATGTCATTGTTGGTGACTCCATCCTACCACTTAATGTCCAGGAAAGCTCGGGGTGACCCTTTGGAAAATGCCATAGCCTAATCCAGAGAGAATAGATGCCTCAGAAAAAGACCTCCAGTTTGGTTGGAGTTTAATACACTGTTCAGTCACACAACCAATGTTTATGGAGCTATATGCCAGGCTCATTCTAGAAACTGATATATACACATAAATAACACATAGCCCCTTAAGACCCAATGGGCTAGTGAGCATAAAAAAGAGGTTCAAGGTATTCGGTGGACATCAAGGAGGAGTTACAGAAGTGAGTTTTCCAGATTCCTGGAGTCTTCCAAGCTGACAAGTGTATGGAAAGCACACTAGAATTTCTTTCCCGGAATTCCAGGGAGAACAGCTTATGCAAAGGCATCATGAGTGTGACAGATTGCAGTAAATCTGGATTGTAGGACGGTAAACAACACAAAAGATCCAGAAGGGTAAACCAGAAGCGAGACTACTAAGATTTCCTATACTCTCAGACAGTATTGGAATTGTATCCTGGAGACAGTTGGGAGCCACAGCTGCATGGAATGGTGGCAGAGAGGAAGAAGCAGCACAGAAGACAGAGCCTGGGGAACGGAATGTGGATTAGGTGCCTTTTGCCACTGACAAGGTTGAGGGTGAGGGGCTGCAATGAGATCTTGCATCAAAGGATGGTGAAGAGGAGTTAGACTCTAGAGCAGTGGTTCTTAACCTGGGTTCTATCGAACCCTAGGGGTTCGATGAGTCGGTCTCAGGGGTTCAGAGAAGCCTCTGCCACGGAGGCCAGAATAAAGTAATACCGTAATTTGTTGTGAGTTCATGCACTTTGTTGGTTTTGTTCTTTGAGCAAGGTGATGTTCATGCACGGCTCATTTTGTGCACCAGTAAAAAAACATATACCTATGTCTTGAATTTGGAAAGAAAATCATATTTTATTTATCACTAAAGAAGGGTTCTGTGAATGCACATATGAAACTGGTGTGTTCGGTACCTCAAAAAAAAGGTTAAGAACCACTGCTCTAGAGATACTTAGCAGGTAGAATTGGCAGGACATGGAGACGGAAAGAATGTTGAGGGAGGAAGGGTGAGTTCAAGCAGGACTCTGAAATTCCAAGACATGGACGTCGTGGAATCATGGCTCTGTCTTTGGTTTGGCCCCATCCCCAGTCAGTTCCAAGTTCTTCCCCTTCTCTTTTTCCCACCCGCCTCCCTTCTCGTCTTCCATCATCAAACAAAGATATTTCCTGAACAGCCACCCCACACCCAGACAAGTGCAACATTACTCCAGCAAGCTCTATCCCCAAAAGTATCATTATCTAAGGAGTTCAGTGATGCTGCCTTACTTTGTGTAAGCTTTGATGTACAAAATTTGCCTATCCATGAATTCCTTGGCTCCTCAAATAAATTGCACTTTGCCAGTAAGGAGGAAAAAAAATTCAAGACACTGGAAAGTTGTGGCTTGTTCAGGGGCCCAGAATTCTTGCACAGTAAGTCAAGTGCTCCAATCAGTTCTTCTGCCTTAAAACTCGGGGCACTTACAAACTAAGTGCCCTGTCACAACAGGCATATCTAACAGATAAAGGAAACATGGCCAGGGATGAAAAATGCATGGCAGATACATTACCCTGTTTAAATGGATTCTCATTACTATAGGGTGAATATACAGACCTCACCATAGCAAGCCCTCAGCTCAGAGTCCTAATAGATTTTCAGGAAGCCTGTGGATTTTTCTCCTCAGTCTTTGGTCTACAGAAAAAGGACTTAATGCCAACACGTCAAATAAGATACTTTCTTGACCAACTTTTATTTCACACAGACTCAGACACACACACACACACTGTCTGCTGCTTAGGAAACAAGAAGCATTCTTTGCAAAGACAGGAAACAAGCCGGCTGAGGTGAGCAGTGCAGATGAGTAAGAAGACTTTCAAACCACATGAAGGGGATCACGTATGTGGGAAGGATGAAAGCTCACCAGGAAGGAATTTACCACCATTCATGTTTATGATAATGTATTGTTTATTTCTAGTTTCATATTGTTTTCAAAAGTTGTTTTAATTTGAGCAAAATCTCATCCCAGATGCTTCTGAGTTGGTGCCTTATAAAACTTAAAGGCACATTTGCAAGGTTCAAACCAGGTCACCAACACAGACACACTGCCCCCAAGAGTGAACACTGGAGCTAGGTGAGTCACTGTCCCAGACAAGATATTCTAGAAAGGAAGAGGTGCAGGGAATGAGAATCAGTTTGGAGGGGGGCGGTCAGTGGTTGCTGCTGCTGCTGAAGATACCCAGTCAGCGAGTGTGATGAGGGTCAGAATGTTGAATTTCCATGTAAACTCCTTATTTCTTGCAACCCCCTAGACATAGACAAGCTGCTGTGATAATACCCCCAACTTCTGAAAACTTATAAAGAGTTGTCCTGTCCCTTTAAGGCATATATGATTTACTCCTTTTTCAGGTGAGAGAGAGACATACAGAGTTCCCAACATCTCACCGAACAAGTAGCAAAGTCTGGACTTGAATTCAGAAACGGAGAAAAATTACCTGAAACTTGTATATAAGGCAAAGTTGAACATGCAATTGTCTTTTCAATGTCATGCTGGGGCAGTGTTTAACACCCTCCCCCAAGAATCAGTAAGCTAGGGCCCTGGTCAGCAAACTGTGGCTCGCAAGCCACATGCGGCTCTTTGGCCCCTTGAGTGTGGCTCTTCCACAAAATACCACGTGTGGCCACTACCTCGATAAGGAATATACTACCTATATAGTTTAAGTTTAAAAAATTTGGCTCTCAAGAGAAATTTCAATCGTTGTACTGTTGATATTTGGCTCTGTTGACTAATGAGTTTGCCAACCACTGGTCTAGGGTAACAGACCTTCATTTGATTCTCCTATTAACTAAAAGCTTAGACTTTCTGAAGTTGCATGTAACTTGTAAATCTTGTTGGGTAGAGATACAAATAATTGCTGTTTAGTATAAAAGAAAACATCAAAGGCTATTTTTTCCATAGGACAATCACTAGTTTTCTATGGAATGTAGCCATCTTATTCTACCATGTTGCTCTTTAAGTACCTATATATGCCCACTTCATCAAAATGCTCTTTAAACAGATTTATCATTTAACTGGTTCTCTCATTAGTGACTTAATAAATCTTTGACATACCCTCATTCTGTATTTACATGACAGCCATGTTACTAACTTTTTTAAAATTCTATTTCTTATGATGCCTATAATCTAGTATTTCTACACACTTGGTCAGGTCTGCCTCAATCTACCTGTCAAATAGAACACCCCCAGGTGAGTGATGCAGACAGCTGGCTACGTACTGAGAATGGAAGGGCACTTGGAGGCTTCTTCCTAACTGGCCTGACATTTGTACCATTCAAGTTCTCAGGATTCATCATATAGTCATCAAATTGACTTCAAAAGACTGCTCTTGGCAGCTGAGATGGCCATCCCACCATCCAACAAAGAAGGGGCTTTGAACCAGGTTCCTAGTGCTGCCGGGTAGGCTGAGCGGATTAGCAGGGAATGGGCAGCATGTCTTCATCCAGGTTTGCCAATGACACACAGTTTTGTGAGGTGACTGAAATGCTGAGGGGAGTAAACTCGGCCCTTGCCTGGGACATTTTCTCTCTGGGTGAAACTAGCTGACCTTCAAGAAATCAAACCCATGATTTAGACTCCACTCCCACTCACAAAATTAGCCGCTTCTATCCACACAAAAAAGAAACCAAGAGTTTAAGGGATTTGGCCAAGAAGACCTTCATTTTACATACTTAACAGGTTGCTGACAACTTCTCACACTTTATAGAAAGGCCCATCTGAGCCATTAGCGAGCAGGTCATTTGACCCACTCTCTTTAAAACCTCTCTAAACTCAGACAACAACTCTAATAGCTCTGAGAATAGAAGGTGATCTGGGATTTCAGCCTGACCACTGTCTGCCAGGCAGATTTGCTGGCTGCAGGCGCTTCCCAGCAGTTCGCATCCTGCCAGGGAGCTTCAGGCTGCAAGTCTGCACGTTTTGAAGGACTTGCCTCTGCCTGAGTTGCCCCTGGTGCTCTGTTTCTGTGCTGTGTATTCAGCACCTACTGTGTTTGCCCGGATCTGTGCTGCAAACTATATGGGACTTAGGGTATGGAAATTCCGTCCTCCAGTGCCTTCCTGTTCAGTGGGAGGTACAAGACAAAGATCTACATAGCTATCATTTAGGGTAGAAAGTGACTAGCAATTCACAAATATTAAGATCCCACTATGTTCTAGCTAATGTACCCTGGGTATGCAGTAGGGAGCAAGACACACTGGTCCTTAGAAGAGGTTCCCTAAGCATTTGCTGAAGGAGGGAAAGTAACCATTGCTCAGCACTCACTACAGGCTGGGCTGCAGGCCAGGCATTTTCTCATTTAATTTCTTCCTCACAAGTACTCACGATGGAAGGTATGTATCCCCATTTTTAACAAATAAGGAAACAAGAGCTCAGGGATGGGATTTGACTTTCCCAAAGTCACTCAGATAGTGGATCTAGCAAAGATAGGATTGTAATGCACAACCATCTGATTTAAAAGACCCTGTTCTTTCAACCTCACTCACTACACTTACTATTATATTAGCATTCCAGGGCACACTTGCCTTCTGTGCTGTTGTGGCTGATTTGTTTCCAAAGTGAGAGGCCGCACAGGACATTGCAGCCTGTTGGCAATAGGGAGGCATCCCCTGCTAGTCCAAGATAAGGGCTCACACAGCCATTTGGACAGCCCACAATCTGCGATTAACACTCGGATTGGTCCCTAGATGGTCTCTAGCATCCACTGTGTGATCCACTTATCTTCCTTCTGATAAAATGGGAAAATAAAAGGGCAGAGAAGAGAGGATAAAAGTGCCCCAGAGAGAGGGGCACAAGCTCTGCTCCCTCCCTTTCTCTTCCTCCAGCAGAGCTGGCCAAACACACAACATAGGCAGCCACCCTACAGCAAAGCTGAAAGCCCACACATCTTTGTCACCCTCCTGCCTTCCGTCATTTACCATAACCCAAAGAAATTATTTTAATTCCTTCTCTTCCACGTTCCTCGGGAAAAAGAAGAATTTGGGACTGTCAATGCTGAACAAAGCCTTCAGAATAGTCTAAATTAATGAGTCAGCACAGCCCAACCCTGCATGCCCACGCCTTCTGCTCCATCTCCCCTATGCACCCCAGGGAGCTCGCGAGCCACCCTTGTCCTTTCAGTCAGTGCACCTTGGATAACTCTTGGCGACCCCTGGGGTTCAACTCAGACACATCCTCTGGAAAGCCTTCTCTGACCACGCTCCAGCAGTGTGCATTCACACATGTAGCAGTGCCCCTCTAGTGTTCCCATGCCCCCAGCACACATGCACACACAGTCACACCCTTACTGCGAGCTCCCGCCCCTTCACACTGCCCTGGCTCGGCATTCACTACATTGCACTGTGTCCAGGCTTGCATAGCAAGCCTCTCCTCCCCACTCTCTATGACAGGAGTCTTGCTATTCCTAGTACCAAGTAGTCCAGGAACTCAATAAACCCTGGAGGAAGGGAAGGCCAGAAGGGAAAGAAGGCTTTCAGCCCAGAGCTCACCCTTCTTAGGCTGGCGCTGGCCTTGGGCCTGGTTCAATTCTTTGTGTTCAAAGCTGCCAGGGGAGAAAAGGTTAAGGGCCTGAGGACCAGCAGGCTGGGGGAACAGGAGTTTCGGGGCTCCAGTGACAAAGGTCAGAGCCATCGCTTAGGGATACATATTTGCAGTGACCAGTGGAGCTGTGAGGGTGACTCTAGGGCTCACTCCACAGCCAGCTCTGGGCCTGTGGGTCGTGGCATGGTCCCAGGGGGTCTCCCGCACAGCTGCCCCTGACTTGCGTGTACTGGGCTCACTAGAGACAGGAAATTCCATGTGTAATGGCTGGATGTCTTCCCTTAATTCCTGACGCATGACTAGGTAGTGAACTGGTCCCTAAAGAAACCATTTAAGCAGATTTTAAAAATATCTGGCTGGACTTAAGCAAAAGCATGCAGGAAGAGGAAGGCAGAACAGAACAAGGAAAAGGGAAAAAAGACAGCCCTGGCCGGTTAGCTCAGTCTGTTAGAGCATCATCCACAAACGACAAGGTTACACATGGGAAGCAACCAATGAATGCACAACTAAGTGGAACAAGGAATGAATGCTTCTCTTCCCCCATCCCTTCCTCTCTCTGTCTCTCAAAAAAATAAAGAAAGAAGGAAAGGAAGGAAGGAAAGGAAGGAAGGAAGGAAGGAAGGAAGGAAGGAAGGAAGGAAGGAAGGAAGGAAGGAAAAAGAAAAGAAAAGAAAAGAAAAGAAAAGAAAAGAAAAGAAAAGAAAAGAAAAGAAAGAAAATTAATCAATCAATAAAAAAGTAAGCCCTGGATAGAGAGCTCATTTGGTTGGAGCGTCTTCCCAAAGTGCAGAAGTCGCAGGTCGGATCCCCAGTCAGGGCACATACAGGAGCAGCTAAGTGTTCCTGTCTCTCTGTCTCTCTCTCTGTACCTCTCCCTAAAAGAAGAGAGAGAGAGAAACTCATGGACACCGACAACAGTGTGGTGATTGGGCAGGGATGGGGGGGAGTAGGTAGCATGGAGAAAGGTACAGGGGGATAAATGGTGATGGACAGAGACTGGACTTGGGGTGGTGAACACCCAATACAGTGTACAGTTGATGTGCTGGGAAACTGTGTGCCTGAAACCTGTATAATTTTATTAACCAGTGTCACCCCAATAAATTTAATAAAAAGGAAAAAACAAATTCCCTTCTCTGACAGCATCGTCACCAGGGTTGGAAGGAGCTGGGTTCACACTTTAAGATAAACATGTAAAAGCATCTGAGTGTCTACAGCCATTGTTATGAAGCTGAACACATGTTGATCTGAGCAGATAGAAAACTTGTACCCAGTGTCTGTGGAGGCAGTGCTTTCAAACTGGTGCTTTGCCAGGAATGAGCCATTAAGAAGTGCTTTGCCTAGCCCATGAACCTGAAAACAAAAGTAAAATCAGTTCCAAATCAGCAACTCTGAGCAGCAGACTAGAGAATTTGGGTGGCATATGTTGAAGATATTGTTATAAAAGGTTGCTAATTCAGTATATCTTTCATTTCCTAAACAGCTGATGGTAGGAGGTATCAAAAATCAGCTTTATGTTTCATTTGCACAGTTTTTAATCAACTAGGAAAAATCACATTCTCCTTTATCATTTTATTTCCTTTTTCTAAAAAGAGATTAATCTTTTTTTGGGGGGGGGGAATTTAAATTTGCTCTTTCCACTCACCAAGAGAATTGTATTACTCTTGCATTCAATCTGTTCAATCTCAGTTTAGTTTCAAGTTGAGACCTTATTTCATTTCCAGACATGTACAGAGTGGTTGGTATTCCTTTCTTACTTCTCACTTTCAGCTACAATTGCCTGGCAAAGCAGTAAGCCTGCTGGGAAAATCAAACTCTTCACTTTCCACTCTATGTGCCCCCATTAGATATGTGAAACCGAAGCCATACAACGTGTCCTCCTACAACTAAGGTTCAACATTGTAATGAATTACTTGAGCTAAAGCACAGGAATATTTCATTTTAAAAAATCTTTTTAAAATAAATATGAAGACCATCTTGTTTCATTATTTGCTTTGCCTTATAGATTATAAAATATGCAGGTGGGTTAATATTCTGTTTCCAGGGTTTCATTAACATTTATTTCAAAGACAGGTTAAAAACAGAGATTTCTAACAGAGAAATTGCTTACACAATTGTATCCTTAACAGTGGCTCAAACCAAACATAAGGAAAAAATAACCTAACCTAGAAAGAGTTCAGCATTCTCTTCCTTTGGGGGTTTGATAGTCTGGGGTCCAGTAAGGGTCAACGAGCAGCCTACAGAGTGCCATAGTGGCAACAATAATATTCATCTCATTTGAGAAATTTGGATTTGGCTCCACCCATCTAGCCTCACTGCAGCCCAAGGTTGTCTTTCATTAGGAAATCATGCTGTCAACTTGGTTTAGAATATGCAGGGATGAGGTCTATGCTTCTCCTCGCTGCCCAGGGAAATGTTGGCATAGAGGAATGTGAAGGCTCCTGACTGAAGCTGGCATTTATGGACCCCCCTCTTCTCTTCTTCCCCAGTTACCGTGACAGTGGGAGGCAAGCAACACTTGCTCGGACTGTATGACACCGCAGGACAGGTACATTTTTATCATCTTAAGTTATTATTATCGACTCATTGTTATTGTCTTGATTCATTCAATAGATATTACCTCTTCTGATCATTAGGGGAAATTTTATTATCTACCTAAATGACAACCAAAGCACATTCTTAATATCTTTAAAATATTTATAATTACAAAAAAAATGAAATCATCATATGATTCAAGGTATTGATAGGAAAATAAGGACTCATTCATTGATTGATGACTAACAATAATCAAAATAATATATTGGGCCAAGACTTTTCATTTTTTCCTATCCATACCAATTCCAGATCCAGAATTACTGAGTCAATTTCATAAATTTGAGTTTTACCCATTATTTATTTCCTGTTCAATTTTTTGCCCACCCTTTATTTAAATTGCCTAATAGGCTGTGAAAAGGTTCAGAAAGAGGGGTTGTGGAGTGGGTGGTAGGAAGAAGATGGGGTAAGTGTCGGGAGAGGAAAAATGCCAGGACTAGATGTTTTCCACAAGTATGGGTCAACCTCCAAATAACTAGAAATTGACTCTAAATTCTCTAAGATTTTTGAAATATTCTCACTGTCAGACATGTTTCTTCAAGTTGGAAAACCTGGCCAGCCAATAACATAAGGCAAAGAACTAGAACTTTCGACACTTACTCAGTTAGCACATGCTCTACTTGGGTGAAAATGCCCCCTTATCTTTCTTTCCTCACACTTCACACTCCATTATGAAAATTGTACACTGTTTTAAGTTCATGGATTGGAAATGAAATGGTTAAACAATTAATAGCTGTGGGCCAATTTTTTCGATAGGGCTTTTGTGACCATGTGTCTCGAATCATTTAGTTAGGTCAAAATCAGCAGGTTGTTTAGTCTTACATCTTAAGTCCTTTGGAGTGAATGTCTGACTATGGTCTTTCCCACTGTGAGTTTCCTGGTAATTGTTATTTGTAGTTATGCATTTGTCTAGGTCTTTTTTCCCCCCACAATTATCTGGAGATATGTCTTTCTGTTCAACTTGAAAGCTCTATACTAGAAAAAAATGTAGTAAATGAAATTTTTTCCCCTTTTCCAAGTTGTGGGGGGGGGGGAGATAGAAAGACAGACAGATGGGCGCTTCTCCTGTGTGCCCTGACCAAGAATCGAACCCGGGACTTCCACATGCCAGTCTGACACTCTACCACTGAGACAACCAGCTAGGGCCATAAATGAGATTATCTTTGGGATTTCTGTATGCATTTGCAAGAAGCACTTTATGTATGCCTGTGGGACATCAAAGGCTGGTGTTGAGCAGGTCTAGGAAATGGAGAACCTGGAAAATCTAGCCCCAGACTCAAGGTTTCTAAGAGCATCCAGTTTTCCGTCATTGGCAGATGACGGTTTTGGCTAGCTACTCTCAGGAACTAGGGAACTTACATCAAGACCAAGACACATGACTAGAAAAGGATGCCCTTGGATGTCCAATATGGAAGAATTGGTTTGGCTCCTCTGAGCTAAGTATCAGTGCCTCAGTGCAGCTCATATTTGGCTACTCCTCTGCCAAAATGCATTCCAGCAATAAGGGTACACAGCTCTTTGGGCTAGAGTTGCCTAACTCAGTCACAGAATCATTGGGGGTATCTTCATTCATCAGGGACAGTGTTAAAGAGAGAGGCGTTTACACCTGTGTCCCCTATAGTCAGAGTTTATAGATATGAGATCCAGTTTGAAAAGTTGAATAGCAAGAATTATTGTCTGACTCTGAAACCTCTCTCTGTGTCCCTTACCTTCTAAAAAGCTCTCTGGGCCTCTCGTGGTTATCTGGTGCTTCCCTGTTCTATAGCAATCCATGGCCGTTGTTAGCTTCTCTGTTAATTGCCCCCAGAACAACCTCCCTGGGCCTCTATTTAATTTCAAATTCAATAAAATGGTTTAAAAGCCCTTGTAGAGTTTAACTCTTCTTTCCCACTGCTCTGACCTGTTCAGAAAAAAATTTAAATAATCCTAGTATGTGAGTTGAAGCTCTAAGGCAGTGTCAAAATAACTTTCAACTCTAAACTAAAGAAAGCAGGATAGCCCAAACCTCTGACACAGGGGAAAGTGATGAGCGCCGATGAAATATAACAGCAAATGGGTTACAGGTATTTCTTCAACTTAACTTTCACTTTAATCTTCTCTAACAGCTACTGTGAAAGCTCAGAGGTACACAAGGTTTGTAGGGCAGCATAAAATATGAGGCAAAGAAATCAGAGTATGTCTTATCTTTTCTTCCATGCCTCAGATGCTATGATTAGGACCTTTAAACGATGACTCCAAGAACGCCTACAAGAAATGGAGTAATTAAGCAAAATGATTTGAGGCCAGACCTAAGGGAGACCTTTCAGCAGTAAGGGACTATTAAATGCTGGAATTCACTACACTAAAGAATGACAGGTAGTTCATTCTGTAGATCAGTGATTCTGAAACTTGAGCAGGCATCAGAACCAAATGTAGACCTTGTAAGAGTTTCTTATTCTACAGGTGGGGCCCAGGAATTTGCATTTCTAACAGGTTTATTGGTCATGCTGCTACTGGCCTGTACACCTTACTTGTAGAACCACTGTTTTAGAACCTTGTCATCAAAATATGGTCCAATGACCGGGAACCTCAATGTCGCCAGAGACTTTATTAGAGATGCAGATCTCAGGCCCTATCCCAACCTACTACATTCTAAAATTTATTGAGAAGATCCCCAGGTAATTCATATGCACATTAAAATTTGAGAAGCACTACTCTAGAAGTCTTTAGTGCGTAAAGCATGGCTCCTAATGTTAGGAGGCAGAAAATATTACCTGAGTTGATTCTCATGGTTCTATGACTTTGCCAGTAAGACTCTACAACATATTTACTCTATTTTTTACTCCATAAGATGTACTTCACCCCCCCAAAAAGTGGAGGGGGAAATGCCCGTGCATCTTATGGAGCAAAAAATACGGTATTTTATTAAATATTTTAACACACCATTTGGTTCAGAATATTTATTTTCTTATTTTCCTCCTTAAAACCCTAGGTGTGTCCTTATGGTCAGGTGCATCTTATGGAGCAAAAAATACGGTAACTTAGAAACATTGTCCCAAAAGTTCCATCCCTGAATCAGGTAAAATAGTCAACTCTCCTCAGTTATATTCTAGTAATGTTGCTGCAGCCACATTAACTAACTCAGAAAACACTTATTTGGCCAGTTACTAGAAAGAAGGAAATGTGATCTGAAACTTGATTGCTCCTTGAACCACAAAAAGGAAATCAGTCTCTGAACCCAGCTATAAAGTTCTATCTTGTTGCGAATAATTAGAAGTCCTTTATGAATAAACCAAGGAGTAGTGTCCTTCCTCTTTGTCTTGAGCTAACTGTGGGTCAGAATTCATAAAATCCATCCTCAAGAAGCACATGTGCTGACCAGGAGGTGGCACAGTGGATAGGGCATCAGACTGGGATGCAGAGGACCCAGGTCCGAAACCCCAAGGTCACCGGCTTGAACGTGGTGTCACTGGCTTGAGCCCAAAGGTCACTGGCTTGAGTAAGGGGTCACTTGCTCTGCTGTAGCCCCCCCCCATCAAGGCACATATGAGAAAGCAATCATTGAACAACTAAGATGCTGCAACTATGAATTGATGCGTCTCATCTCTCTCCCATCCTGTCTGTCTGTCCCTCTCTCTGACTCTCTCTGTCTTTGTAAAAAAAAAAAAAAAGAAGAAGCACATGTGTTCTGGAAGGTACAGTGTAAGTAACTCATCATTTCTGCCCTCAAAGTTACCTCTGAACAAAATCATCCGACCTGATTCCCATCACTCGGCCACACCTCATCGGCTGTGGGCACAACGGTAGTCCCACAGCTCCCTGAGACCCACTCCCAGCCCTTCACGAGCCAGTCAAGCATTTGGCAAAGACAGTTTCTAATGAAGTCATACTCAGGCACTGCTAGCCCAGGGAGCTGCTCCTAAACCCGAGCTCTCCCCAAAGCATGGAAACAAAATCATATTTGGACTTTGAATGGAGTCCTTTAAAGACAGAGTCTTCTGTTAGGGTGGAATGCCCAACGTTAGGTTAGGGTGGCAATGAAGCAAGGGTTTTTCACAGGGTGACTCTGCGTGTTACCCCTCAGCTCACACTGGGGAGGCAAGAAGGCCAGGCCTATAAGCCAGATCTCTTTAAGTCTTGCCAGCTCATCCTGTTCAGTACATGCCCCTACGAGTACGTTACTGAAAGTCTCTCTGAAAGGGACCTCTCAAGTTCAGATCTTTGGCTCAGCTACAGAGAGTCCCAGAGCTGACTTTCCCATCACATGTTTGCGGCCGGTTTGTTTAGAGTGCGTCATGAGAGACCAAGTGGAGAGCGGGTCAGCGGGGCTGGGTGCTGCCCCGAGGCTTAGGCATCCGCTGGCTGAGGAATGCCAAACCGGGGGAGGGGGCTCTCCCAGGGCTCCGAGCCCAGCGTCCTCCCACCCCCTGCCCGCCACCGAGGGTGGAGCCAGCCATGCACTAGGACATCTCACCTCCTTCTCTGAGTGGGCCCTGGCTTACATGAGCAGTGTGGGCAAAGCCCTGCTCAAATCGTGGCCTCCCTGGCCAAACTCCAGGAGAGACATATCTCAAAAGCAACATTTGCATAAGTTGTGTGGCACTGCCAGGGAGGGACAAGAATCTTTTGGTGTGGGGAGCCTGGTTTGTCAGCAGGGTACACCCGAGTTTTCCACACATGAGCTCTGCAGGCCTGGCATGTGGCAGGCACAGAATGCTGCCCGTCACTTAGAAGCCACAGCCCACAGTGGCTTTGCTGTCACCAGGGACCGTGGAGCATAGGAGCAGGAAGCCATCAGCTATACCCCTCAGCCAGGGCTGCTCACTGCACACTTTCATGGGCCTGGATTTCTGAACCCCTTTTCCCCAGTGGGCTGAAGAGACATGGGCTGGGCAGGGAGGCAAGCACAGCTGGGGCTCATTAATGATGACCCAGGGTCTACCTGGGAGGAGCCGGTCTTCCCCTTGGCTATTGGCTCACCCGGTGGGGCCATCTGGAGCTCAGAACCTGGCCTCGATCCTCTGTGGAAAGTTTGCCTGAAACCTCAAAATAAGTGTTTTTCCTCAATGAGCAACTCACCCTTTCTTTCTCACATACATCTGAATGTGTGGTTTTAGAAGTCTTCAAAATGGGGGTTAAGAAGCAGTTTGCCCACATGACAAGTTCTTGGTAGAAGTAACCTTAGGACACGATCTTAGTTCTCCCCAAATTATGAAAAATGGATCTGTAGAAACATTGATTCAGAGGTTCAATAAGAGCATGTAAACAATTGGGTCTAATTACTACTCTGTTTAGAAAAGTTCACTTGAGATTCAGGCCCGACCTCCAGTGCGGATAGGGGCACTGCCACTGTCCTAGCCGTGGGGCGGAGCATGGACTCTTGACCACTAAAGAATTTAGTATGTTCAAGACAAGACTCTGCTCTGAGTGGGCTACAAATATTAACACATTTTATACTCGTAAGAGTCCAATGAGACCAGTGCTATTATCCACCTCATTTTACAGATAAAGAAACGGAGGCAGAGAGAACTTTCACAAGATTTCACAGTAGTCACCGGCAGGGGTAGGATCTGAGCCCAAAGCATGTGTCCCCTCAGCCCACGCTCTTAAGCACTAGGCTCCACTCCCATCCTGTATGTGTTGCCCAGATTTTCAAACCAATCCCGACAGATATGAGTGTATTTATGGGACAATATAAAAAAGAGATGGGTGCTGAAAATGGGATAAATATTTAAACCCAAGAAGAAGTGGAAGCAGAATTCTATTTCCAGTTGACTTACAGATCGGGGACAAGGAGGGGCGGGGCGAGTGGACACTGCAGTTCTCCTTGCCTCTCCAAGGGGAGTCCCTGGACCAGCAGAGGCAGCATGACCTGGAAACTCACTGGAAATGCAAATTCTTGGGCTTCATCCCAGAACTGCTGCTGAATAAGAATCTGCACGTTAACAAGATCCCACGAGATTCAAATGTACATAAATTCTAAGAAGGGCTGGTCTAATTCTTTCACTTACCACCTGTGCCCTTTGATGCTACGGCTGCCCTTGAACTTCTCTAATAGGCACTCGTAGCCATCCCAGAACACCAGGTTTGCCTTCAAACCAAACACTCTCCTGCCTTTGGAGTTAAGATGGATGGGAGATACGCAAAGTCTACCTTGTCCCAAGTACTCCCTACACCCTTTTCCTCACCCTCACCAGCCTCTTTCTCCATTGTAACCCTCCAAAGCCCCACTGAGTTGTTCTTTTAGAATTAAACATTGTCCCTTCAAGAAGCACTCAAGCGCTGGTCTTCCACTCTCAACTGCAAATACCAGCTAGACTCTTGATGTACTACTCCTCATAGCCCCTTTCCCCCATCTCAACCTCCAACCAACTCTCAAAATGTGCTCCATCACACACACACACACACACACACACACACACACACACACACACATCGCTTAAACTATCAGCTGGTACAAATTCAAATCCTTCAACCCCAATACACACACACACACACACACACACACACACACACACACACACACTGCCCAGCTCTCAGTCCCTAGGGGATAGATGCTCCCTGCTATTAATTTTCAATCCCCTGCCACATTCCGTAGCTGTAGCCAGTGGCAAATGGGGGTTGAAAGGAGCCCAGCCAGCCCAGGTGCAAGGGTCCTTTAAAGGTAAGTTTGCTGTGTAGTCCCAATGTAATCACTTGATCTGTCTAGACTTTGATTTCTTAGAGCAGTAGTTCTTAACCTGGGTTCTATCAAATCCTAGGGGTTCGATGAGTCGGTCTCAGTGGTTCAGAGAAGCCTCTGCCGCGGAGGCCAGAATAAAGTAATACTGTAATTTGTTATGAGTTCATGCACTTTGTTGGTTTTGTTCTTTGAGCAAGGTGATGTTCATGCATGGCTTATTTTGTGCACCAGTAAAAAAACATATACCTATGTCTTGAATTTGGAAAAAAAATCATATTTTATTTATCACTAAAGAAGGGTTCTGTGAATGCGCATATGAAACTGGTGGGTTCGGTACCTCAAAAAAGGTTAAGAACCACTGTCTTAGAGTATAGAACTGGCTGAGGGGAAAGGAATGCACAATCACCTGTGGTTCTGAAACTTGAGATGCAACAGAGTCACCGGGCTGGGACACAGATGGAACAGCCTTCTGCCCCTGCTGCCAGAGCCTCAGCTTCAGGAAGCCTGGGTGGGCCTGGGAGGGAACAAGCTTACCAAGCTCCCCAGTGATGCCAGTGCTGCTGGTCAGGGACCAGACTTCTGCGAGCCACTGTACCGACTGAGCTGTAAGACCTCTTTCACTCTTGAAATTGTATTTTTTCAATTCGGTCAAATAAATATTCTACGTTATTTTATTATCAGAGAGCAAACAAAAACCAAGAAAATCTTCACCGGTCTCACTTCCACACAAATTGACTTGTTTCCCATATTTTCATTTCTTTCCCCCCACTGGATTGCCAATTCTTATCCACCTTATATAGTTCATATTGCATCCTTAATAGTGTTAGACATTCAGGAGTCAATTAATAAACCTTTTTAAATGGAATAACACAGCAGACTAAAGTTTCCGCAGAAGAGAGATGGAGATACAGCCCAGTGGAGGCCACGGTCAGAAGTCACTCAGCTGAGGGACTCCTTTGATAGCTTCTGGGTAAAGAATCAAATAAACATGATCCTTTCAGACTACCAGTTATTTGCTCCTACCTCATCTAGTTGTGACATTTTCCCCTATTGTTTTTCGGTGTTGAGGTTTTAAATATACAGTGTCTGCTGCCACCTGGTGGTATTTCCTATCAGATGCAAGCCATAAAATAGATGCTATATATACCCTGTGGTCTCTAAATTTCTTAGATCCTCACGGTAAAGCATGAGTCTATATTAAAAAAATCCTGGATAACTAAATTTTTAATAAAATGCATAATCTGTCACTTTAAATTCTGAAGTAAATAATATGGTCAGTTAAAAGCTAAAGTTGGATTCAGGCTAAATTTCCCATCCTGATATTTAACAGTTTTGTGACATTTGTCCACTACGACTTCTTTTAAGCTTAATTTTCTCTTCTTTGAAATGTGAGTATTGATAGTACTATCTTTCCAGTGGTGAGAATTCAATAGGATAATGCATGTAAGTGCTTGAAATAATGCCTGGCTCTTAAGAACAAGCCCTTGATATAACTCTAGTTGATGGTGAAGTTCATGATGATGATGATGTAAATCCATTGTTCTCAATTCCAGACCAGTGAAGTCACAATGCCCAGAAATGCAAGCCCACTCTCCAGAAATCCTGATTTAAATGGCCCCAAAGCAGGAGAGTGGGCAGAGGCAGAGAGTTGGCTAACATGGCATCAAGATATTCTCAAAACTCCCCAGTTGTTTCTACTGCAGTAAATAACCCACAGAAAAGCCACATGTTTATTTGCAGGTCACTGAAGACCCAGTGTCATCTAATCAGTCAACAGCATTTATGGAATATTTGCTGTGGACAGAGTTCAAGTGGGGCATGAGAAAAAACGAACCTGGTCCCTGTTCCATTAGTGACATCCCGGAGGGAGGAGTAAGTAAGTGGCAAAGGGCAGGTGGTGTCATAAACAGCTGCAGGCTATGCCTGGGAAGGAGAGTCCTTAACATGTGAGCTTCGTGGCTACTCCAAGACAGAAGGTCCCAGTGAGAAAAAAGAGAGGCAGAGAGACCATGGGAGAGAAGGTGTAGTTTTCCGGGCTGGTTGTATACAGAGAAGATGCTGGAAACAACAGACGCACTGGCCCCTTCCCCCTCCCTTGTTGCCGCCGCCACCACACAGACACACGGACAGACAGAGCTCTGCTAAGATGCAGCCCATAGGCCCAGCGCAGTTGCCCAGTATGACCAATGCTAATTCAGCAATGAACCCAACTTCTCTTATTTGCATTTATAGAAATATGGTAAGTGGCCCAGAAACTAAAATTTTAAATCCTTTTGGTTCATTTTTAGGATTTTAGAATTTTTAAGCTTCCTTGCCATCTTGCATTGCATTTTGTTTAAGTGGCTAAAATACTTTTGCTTGAGTTTTATCAGCACTAGCAGTAGGAATAGTAGCAGACAAGGGAACTGAGCCCCTGTGTGGTGGGTGCCTGGAATATCTAAACCAGATAAATGCATGCCCACCAACCTTAACCACTCCTAACAAACTAAGGGACTTCCTTCCAGTCACATGTGTACATGGACAGGGGTAAGGAAAAAAAAGGTTTACAGTTATGAGTATGCAAAACAGTTTATTCTTGTATAATTATTGTATTATCTCCTGTAGAAACAACTGTAAACCTATGTTTGCCCCACCCTGTATGTGTGCACTGCCTTTTTAAAAAGACATTAATAGAATCAATAGAAAGATGGTGACATTGCTATTTTTAAATACCCATGACATTTTAAATTTATAAACCGAGTAACAAAACAATACAAACTATATATTTGATTCATTTTTAAACTAAATACCTGTACCTTATATAAGTAAATAAATATAAAACACTTGGCCCATCAATGGACAAGTAGATAAAAACAGCTGCGGGCCTGACCTGTGGTGGTGTAGTGGATAAACTGCCGACCTGGAATGCTGAGGTCACCGGTTCAAAACCCTGGGCTTGCCTGGTCAAGGCACATATGGGAGTTGATGCTTCCTGCTCCTCCCCCTATTCTCTCTATCTCTTTCCTCTCTCTCTCTCTCTAAAAATGAATAAATAAAATCTAAAAAAAAAACAGCTGCGGTACATATATACAATGGAATAGTCCTTAACCATTAAAAGGAATGAAATCTTACCGTTGTGACAGCATGGATGGACCTAGAGGGTACTATGCTAAGTGAAACAAGTCAGACAGAGAAAGACAAAGACCATATGATTTCACTTATATGTAAAATCTAAAGGTAAAATCAATGAACAAACAAAATAGAACAGACACATAGATATAGACTGTTAGTTGCCAGAGGGGGAGGAGGATTAAGGGCAGGATGAAGAAGGTGAAGGGATTAAGTATAAATTGGTAGTCACCAGGATGTAAAGTACAGCATAGAGAATATAGCCAATAATTTTGTCATACCTGTGTACACTGCCAGGAGGTAAGTACTTGACACATTGTGAACCATTTTGTTAAAAGTATGTGATTGTTTAACCACTATGCTGTTTATCTGAACCTTATACAAAATAATATTGAATGTAAACATTCAATAAAAAATAATTGAATTATAATTGAAAAATAAAAATAAATAAAGGTACACAAGGAAAAAATGTATATGTGAAATACTTGGAAGGATACTGCTGAGTAGTGGCTTCCTCTGGAAAGAGAGGAAAAACAATTAGAGGTCACATAGGAGCTGAAAACAAGTTTCACTTCTACTCCATGTACTACTGGAATGTTCAATTTTTTGCAATGAGCATATATGAGTTTTATAATATTTTTAAGTATTAGGAATAGTAGGCAGGACCCTGATAAATGAATTCATATGTTGCCCATGTCTACATACAAATGTATGCAATACGTGTGAGCATACAGGTTTGGTGGCACCTATGTATGTATAGTGTATATGTGTGGTGTGTAGCATGTATACATACTTACGGTATTGTGGTGTGTATAAACACATATGTCATATTGGGGTATGTGAAGACATGTAGGTATGCATAGTATATGTATATATGTATAGTAAAAGTATATACGTGGACTCATAAAATTACATTTGGTTTATGTGCTACTAAATTCTATGAAAACATATAAAATCTTCTATTGAAATAGCAGATTTTACCTTGGAAGCTCCCAAAGCATTTTACATAAGGTAAGAGGTACTTGCTGATGTTTTCCCAAAGTTGAGATGATTCACTGTTTTACTTTGTCTTTATCATCTCCCACTAAAACAGCATCTACATAACATCTATAACCAGGAGCTCTTCAACCAGAGCACATTCTGGCCAGAAAAGTCTTCGGGGAGAAAATAATTTAGCAGGCATTTTATTTATTAGGCCACACAATGGCCTTTAGGCAGACTTAAAAACAAACCTCAAATCCTGAGCACTAAACCCTCACACAGGTATTCCTTAGACCACTGTGGTGTCTGACTTTGCAGCAGCTCTTTGTTTTGCATTTTGTTAACATTTTTAAATTTACTTGAATGCAAATTTGAATTGTGTAAGGAGAGAATTTCTGTCTTGGCCAATGGCCTACAAATTTAAATTCATATTCAATTCAATACCAGTCCAACGTGACAGCAGAGTTGCAACAATCCTTATTGGATTATACACATTAAACGGGTGAAGTTTATAGTATAGAAATTATCTCACTAACTAAACTGTGAAAAATATTTTTTTAAAGTTCATCTTAAAAGGGAGCAATTTACAACCTCTATACACAACAAAAAGTTGTTTTCCTAACTGATGGTTCTTTTATTTCTAGTAATATAAAGAAGCACCAGACTCCGGGGAAGGGGTAGGAACAGGGTCACAGTGGAATCTCGTCAGTGTCACTCCCTGAACCACATGGCACCCCCCCTCACCCAGACTGTACAAACTCTTTGCTCTTCCCACAGGAGGACTACAACCAGCTGAGGCCTCTCTCCTACCCCAACACTGATGTGTTTTTGATCTGCTTCTCGGTCGTAAATCCTGCCTCTTACCACAACGTCCAGGAGGAATGGGTCCCGGAGCTGAAGGACTGCATGCCTCATGTGCCCTACGTCCTCATAGGGACCCAGGTTAAATAAAAGGCGGGCTCGGGCAGGGTGTGGGGTTGGGGGATGGTAGGCAAAAAGGGGAAAACATTTCGGTGTCCCTTGAACAATCCCATTCTACCAAACATTATAGAAAAGGGTCTCGGGGATTATCCATCCTCAGACAGCCATTCTTGAGATCTGTGCAATTATTTAGCCATAGTTGAAAAGACAATAGAGCTATTTAATGTGAAGCAGGAAGTTCTGATATGACTTTTCCAAATTAACCTCTTAGCTTTTTATTTTTAAATAACAAAGTAATTTTTGAAATAAGCACTGTGCCAGAGAAATAATTCAAGTGGGATGTCAATTATACTTATCACCTAATACTTTTTATATCGAAACTCCATGATTGTTGAAAAGCCACAAAATAGGTGTGCATGTCAAAATGACCCCAGAAAGCAGAATGGTCTCATTATGACGGGAACTCCTCAGTAACATTCCTGGAGGAGGAAGACAGAATTCACCCCCTTCTATTCCCTTTAAGCTCCTTGGTCTTCCATATCTCAGAACAGATGTGAAAACAGGTATACCACATAAACAAAATTGCAACTGTTAAAGCCATGAATGTAGTTTGGAAAGTTAATATAGTTCCATTATTTGAATTCCCAACAGTAATTGCACAGAGGTGTTAAATATTGTTATAACTTTTTCTAGGTTTTAAATAGATTTTGTTCTTTGCTATATTAAACCCAAATTTCTATCCCAAAGACATAGAAATGAAAAACACTGAAGGGTTTTGTTGTTTTCTGTTTGATAGCCTGTTGCTTTCTATTTCTCATTGCTTGACAAAGAGAAATTTTTTTAAAAAACATAAAAGAAAAATATTTTCTAGAGAAGATATGGACATATAATTAACACGTCCATAAATCATAATATAATTGATGCTTCTGCTCTGAAAGTTATTTGTTTGTTTAAAAGAAGTCCTATGCCTTGATTCCAGGTGATAATATTTGACCCTATTAGATGGAGTCCAGATATCCTGCTGCCAAAACATGTGGTGGGACATGTGAGCGTCTCTATATGATTCGAGCACTAAGTGGAACAATTAAAGCCAAAAACAAAAACAAAAAAGAAATACACAAATTAATAAAGCTGCACAATGTGCTTTATAAATGGGACCCCAGCATATGAGTATACTGATTTTTGTTTAAAACACAGACCTACATGTGCCTACATTCACACTCATCTGTGTGCATGGGTTCTCACACAGTGAGATATTAAAGCAACTAAAATATTTAAATTATAAAATCTATACCAAATATACATGCTGTTTTCAGAGTAGTTCTGCCTTATTCCTTGAGCAAACCCTTTGGAAATTCCTCTTTAGGACTTTCCTTCAGAGCCCACAGGACAGTCGTTAGAGTATCCTCATAGGTGGCAAATCTTCATCCCTTTGAGGGAAAACATTTGGTGTAGAAAAGCCAAACAATATCTCTTTTGCCTGGAAATAAACTATTTAATAATGAGTAATATAATTTGGGACCAATTGAACATCACTGTAAGGTAATATTATCTTGTATGTCCTATAAGAATGCCCTAGAAATAAGTAGGAAATTTCAGAAACTTATGAGACAGCCACAGAATTGTTCGAGAAAGTCTTCAGATCCCTGGGTAACTGCACTGAAGGGGAGAGGACAAGGAAAACCTGATGTGTACACTTACAAAGAAGTCACCTTAAATTTTAGGCATGTGGCCTGACCAGGCGGTGGCGCAGTGGATAGAGCGTCGGACTGGGATGCAGAAGACCCAGGTTTGAGACCCTGAGGTCGCCAGCTTGAGTGCGGGCCCATCTGGCTTGAACAAAAGCTCGCCAGCTTGGACCCAAGGTCGCTGGCTCCAGCAAGGGGTGGTTCGGTCTGCTGAAGGCCCACGGTCAAAGCACATGTGAGAAAGCAATCAATGAACAACTATGGTGTCGCAACAGCAATGAAAAACTAATAATTGATGCTTCTCACCTCTCTCCGTTCCTGTCTGTCTGTTCCTATCTATCCCTCTCTCTGACTCTCTCTCTCTCCGTCCCTGTAAGAAAAAAAAAAAATTTAGGCATGTGTATGTACTTCCTTAAAGGAAGTGTGGCAACTTCATGGATGGTCAAGAGCAGGATTTGGGGGGACTCTCTATTATGCCACAGTTTAAAATACTTGGCCATGCCTGAAAAGGAGAATGAGTTTATCCTGTGTGTTTTTTGCTAGATTGATCTCCGTGATGACCCCAAAACGTTGGCCCGTTTGCTGTATATGAAAGAGAAACCTCTCACCTATGAGCATGGAGTGAAGCTCGCAAAAGCGGTACGGTCAGATTTTAATCTAATTTTAAATGTATGCTGAGAAGAGTTTGGTGGATGCCTTTGCTTTTAAAGTGCATTGTGTTCAGAATCTTCTCGCTGCTTCATAGTCTCCCCTCTGCTCCAGTCAGGCCAGAAGGGATCATTTGCTTGCATTCTTATCAGCCAGCATTATCTGTTTTTCATTAAGAAAGAAACTTGGTGAATTTCAAACAGCTGGGGCACTTAGCATTTGATTTAGCAACCTCTACAATATCCACTTGCCATATTTAGTATGAATAAAGAGAGTCATTAGATATGTATTTGTAAATCTCACTGCTTATTATTGGTGTAACTCACTTAAATGACCTCATAAAAGGCATTTTGTGGTTTTCTTGGGAGAAACTTAGGTAAAGCATCTGGTAGGATTATATTTGTTCAATATTTCTCACCACATAATGCATAGCCACTTAGAGAGTCTGGCTTATGTCACAAACAGCATCTACAAGGGTAACATGGACCAAAAAGTAACTAGCTGGAGAATCCAAGCTTCAGATAACAGCAACCTGCTCACAGCTGGAATTGTTTTCAGAGACCTTTCCTCATTCCTGAGAGTTTATCATAAATAGTGACTGGGGTATACTTTAAAGATTATCTACTAGACACCAAATCTTTGTCCCCCAATTACCACCAAGCTGTGTGCAAAAGTAGACACGAAAATACACAAAAGGGATGAGGTACTTCATGCAAGGGAAGGATTATAAACCATTTTTCATAACCTGAATCTTCCCTTTGTTGATTTAGCCACAAATCCATCAACCCAGGCTAGAGGTTTCTAAAGAAATTAACCTTGCAAAATGTATGCCCCAAGCAGAGTTAGGAGTCACTCCTTCAAACTGGTCAAGAAAAAATTAACTACAAATGCTTCATTAACAAAAGTGTATGCGTTTCTCTTATTAAAGCTTTCCTATTGATCAGTGTCACCCCATTAAATTTAATTTTCTAAATAAAACATAGGAATATTAAAAATAAAATAAAAACTTTTTATAGGTACCAAAACTAAGTATAATACACTTGAATAGAGATCAATTTAATAAAATTATGTTTATGGGTGCGATACATGAAGACATCTCACAAATACACAAAAGACTGAATGCTTCCTGCTTCTGTGAATAGTAATGTCCGAACTACCAGTATGAGCCTTTCACGGAGTTCTTGGTATATTATGCACTTTACAAGTTCTGCCTCGCTTCAGTCGCATTGTAACTCTCCTAAGCAGATAGCATTTGTCTCATCTTACAGATGAGGAAACAGAGTCTTAGGAAGATACCCATAGCATTTGCCTCATCTTACAGATGAGGAAACAGAGTCTTAGGAAGATACCCATGTTTGATTCATGCAGCCGATCATAACATAAACATTCTATTCCAGCCCCGAGGACGTCACACCTGTGCACCTGACCATTACATAAACTGTCTCCTCCAACCTGTAAAATGGGTACATGTGTATAGGTCCTTCTATATTTCCCTCAAGCTTCAATTAGCTTCCTAAGGTGCATAAATATATATACCTCCATAACTAATGGCATCTGATCCCCAGCTATACATTTTTCACAACAAGGAGATCCGGGAGGCTCGGCACCAGCTTCTTGAAGGAGCGTGGTTTCTGTTCGCCTTGCTGTAAGCCTATCTCCCACCATCATCAACATCCTAGCTTGACCTATCATCTGGGAAGTTGTCTTTTCCCTCCGAAAGAAACACGTTCCAAAGCCTCCCATCTCATTTCATACTTATTTTAGGAACAATGGCTGAGTTCACCTCTTTATTGCCTTTTGCCTGTTTCTCCTAGCAACTGCTCTCAGATACAGAGAGAATCATGTTTTGCTTACATGATCCAATTTAGATGAAAACCAAGCAAGAGTTTAACTTGTTTCATCACAATTTGTGTAATTATAAAAATGCTTTAAGTTTCTCTTCTCCCTGGCTTTCCTGTCAAGTCGTTTATAAAAACAGCTGGCATTTATGGAGTCTCTGCAGCATGCTCGCCTGGCTCGGTGCCAGGAGCTTTACATGCCTCGTCTTAATTAATCCTCATAGCAAACCCCTGAGATGGGCATGTCATTATCTCCACTTTCCTAGAGGAAACTGACACTCAGGGGAAAGTCACACCATAGAAAGTGGCAGAGCTGAGGGATAATAGTGGGCTTTTACCACCACATCTTCTGCCCCCCACCCATCACCTGAAAAGAAACCTTAGGTTTGGTGCTTCTTTTTTATACACTGAAGCCCTGTATTTTATTTATTTATTTATTTTTACATGGACAGAGAGAGAGAGAGTCAGAGAGAGGGACAGACAGACAGGAACGGAGAGAGATGAGAAGCATCAATCATCATTTTTTCATTGCGACACCTCAGTTGTTCATTGATTGCTTTCTCACATGTGCCTTGACCACGGGCCTTCAGCAGACCAGGTAACCCCTTGCTGGAGCCAGCAACCTTGGGTCCAAGCTGGCGAGCTTTTGCTCAAGCCAGATGGGCCCGTGCTCAAGCTGGGGACCTTGGGGTCTCGAACCTGGGTCCTCTGCATCCCAGTCCAACGCTCTATCCACTGCACCACCACCTGGTCAGGCTAAAGCTCCATATTTTAATGTGCGTTTTCTCCCCATAACTTAAACACTTTGCCAGTGCAGATTTTTCATATCCAATTCTTTTCGTTCAGTACTTTTCAATTTCCAAAGCATTTCTGATCTGTTATTTCTTTTTGCTCTCAAATGGCATCTCATTTTTAAAGGACATCTTTATATCAGTCATATTTATGATTCTTTACACTTCACAGTCAACCACATTTCCATAAATCCTTTGTATCAATTTATAATAAACATTCGTTGTTATTCCTGGACTTGTTTGATCCTCCCTCTTCTTCTCATCATTGTGTTTTTCAATCTTCAGCCTACTTTTCCCATTCTTTGCTCATTTGTTTATGTCCATATTGCTAGATTCATTCAACAATAATTGACTGAATATACTTTATGTGCCAGGAGCTTTGTCACACTTTAGCTCTGAGGTTATCATTCTTCGTGCTTGCTCTTGTCCGGTTCCATCTGATACAACCTAAACATAATTTTCAAAGTTCAGACTTCCTGAGGTATTTATTGATAAGAAAAACACTTTACCATCTTTCCTTTGTTCAGTCTTTGGCTTCTTTTTGCTTTCTTCTGCTATCGTCTTCACCCTGTGTCTTCTTTATTGTTGTTCTCACTTCTTTGTTTCAGAACCTGTTTATTGTAGGGTTTGTAACAGGCACTGGTGGGGTTTAAAGCAGCAAAATTGCTGCAGAAATCCTGTAATCAGTGCTCAGCTGTGTTAATCAACCGTAGTCTTTTCATCCTCCCCTCCTGACTGCAAAGCTCACTGTGACCCCCCCTGGTTCTTTACACCAACCATTTCCTTTTCCTCCTGTTGTCACTGAAACCTGCTCCTTCATCACTGAGGTCTGTGTTACAGAGATGAGGGAGAGACGGCCCTGCCCTCAAAAGGCTCAGAGGCCAGAAGAGGAGAGAGACAGGCGAACAAAAGCAAGCCACCTGAATAAGCACAGCACTAAATACAACACGTTGGGGGGGGGGGGGAACCAGAGAGGAGGGAGTGATGGATCCATTCAGGGGAGAAGGATTCAGAGAAAATTTCTTGGATCAGTCAACATCTGAGCCAGGTTTAAAGGAAAAGGATAGTTGTCAGGTGGACAAAGGGCACTGGGAAGAAAACTTTCAAATGGGGCCCAGGACGTGTAAAGGCATCCTGTACAGCCTGAGGAGCACAGTGGCAAGTGGTGGACCAAATTTCACCTACAAATCTTTTGATCAGTCCACACAGGTATTTTTATACGATGTAGTGGCCAACATTGAACAATTTGGAAACTTTACATAAATACACATATCTTTGGCTTCTAAGAAAAACCAGGTCTGACAAAACTAGCCCACATTTCCAGATCAGCTACAACTTTTAAATGGTCTTTTAGACAAGCTGTGCAGCCGTCAGTTTGCCACAATCCCCACCCCTCCATATTACCTACCCTCAAGCAATGCATTCATTTTATCCATCCTTGTGTTGGCAATCTTTCCTCTATGGTCTTGAAAAAAAATCAACAGCAAATTCATCCAGCTTAGAAATGTTTTTCCTCTCTCAGCAATTTGGTCATAATACTGATTTGTGCAGGTGGATTTTCTCATACAAGCCATTTCTCTTTCCTTTTCTTGGCTCTCCAGTGGCCCTCTGTCTGTACCTCTTCTAATTCTCAAATAAGGAATAAAGAACTTTCCTGCTAGTAGTCATTTCTTTAGATTCCAGCTTACTCTGTTCATTCCACTAACCTCTCCTCTTCTCTCCATTTATAGGAAATGCCTTACTTTTCCTTTCCTTCTCCATTTGTTCATTACTTTTGCTCTTTCAGCCACATTTTTCTACATTGGCTCGAGACAGCCCAACAGAGTGGTTAAGACTAGCTCTGGAGACAGCAGACAAGTTCAAATCTCTGCCATTTTCTTAGTTGTGTGGCCTAAAGGATGTTTGGGCATCAGTTTTCTGAGCTGCAAATGAGGATAGATGGTGATAAACTTACTATATAAGGTTCTTGTGGATGATTAAATTAGCCAATTTAACACGAGGTGTAGCTCAGCGAACTACAAATAGTAAATCTGTGTGCCCTCTCCGATACGCCCACAGCTGTAAAAACCTCTTTGCCTCTGTTCCTTCAGTTACACAGAATCTTGTTTGGTAACCTGTCCCCCCTCTGCAAGGGCAGCTGGAAGAAGTACTAAGTTTTCTTTCATTTGATTAGTCATTGTGGGTTGATTGGTTTGTTTGTTTGTTTTTCATTTCTTCTTGTCAGCTACTTGTGTGTTCTGTACACCTCTGATCAATTTCCCAGCATTGGGACAATAAACTCTAGCGATTATAAGGTTATGAGAAAAGTGTTCTCCCAGTTTACATTCTTTCATCTCTATTTTTTTCTTGAAAATAAATTATTTTGGTAAAGCACGTTTCTAGATTGCTAACGTGTATGAACCAAGGGTCTGCAGATCCTGAGCGCTTACAGATTGCTTCTAAATATTTGGCCACTGCTTCTAAATAGGTCACTGTGCTGCAAGAGGCAGAGGAAGCAGCTGCTGGAAGACAAGCTGCATTTCCTGAGACAGTGTTCCCTGTCACATCTTTGAGGGTCCAAATGGGCTTTTTGGTTTTTTTAGAAGGTTTTCTGGAAAACTGTTTGGGTTTTTTTAGCAATCCTTATAACATGGCTGTGACTTCTCCCTGCACCAGGATGCATTCTTCTCTCTGATGCAGAGTTTATAATACTCGCCTTATAACTGTTCTGTTTCTCACACACATTTCTCAAATCCCAACTTGCTACTTTTCCTGGAACTATGAGTACAAAATAATGTTATAGTAATCCAATTACGTAGTAATTCCTTGATCTACTGTTTCATTATCTTTAGAAATGTCTGAGTCGGGACTGACAAGTTTGGGCTCCTCCTGCACCATCAAAAGGCAAACTGTGACACGACCCGCTCTCAGCAGCACTGTGGGGGGAGGACGAGGGGCACACTGGCCCATCATTTAGAACCAGACTGTCTAGAACCCCGTGTGTGAGCCAAACTCAGCCCAGAGCTCCTATAATTTCCAGAATCCACTGAGGCTTGTGATCATTAGTGGGGAGGTGTTACAGATAGAATGGCCCACAGAACTTCCTGAGTATTTTTTGCAGGATGACTGAGAAGAGCTAGCGCATTACAAACATTCATTCAGTTGACACATTCACAAGAGTAGTGTGCTTTTCACACGTGTTCATATCAAGCATTGAACACAATCCCAAAATGGAACAAATGACATTTCATGACAGTATTAGCAAAATTTTCTCCAACTTCTATCCCTTCTTGTATCTAACTGGTTTTCATTATTTTAAAAAAAAAAAAAATAGTGATGTTCTAAACCAAAGGCCAAGCCGTGGTAAAAATGAAAGTCATAAGATAGGTCTACAGGATCCAATAGCCTTTCTTTGGGTATTTTCCTTTTAGCTCCCACAGTAACCATTCTTTGTACCCCTTTCCCAGAAAAAGTACATAATATCTGGACCCAATCAGAACAATTTTATTTCATGCTCAATTTTTACATCGGTGGGTTTTCAAATGAGTGGACAGCCTCTTTTCATTAATTTTCTTTTTGACCAGCTTCTTACAGAAAAGCTGAGGGATAAAGGTTCCAGTTACTGTCATAAAAGAAGGCAAAGAGCGCCTGACCAGGTAGTGGCGCAGTGGGTAGAGTGTCAGACTGGGACACAGAGGACCCAGGTTTGAGCCCCAAGGTCACTGGCTTGAGCGAGAGCTCATCTGGCTTGAGCGCAGGCTCACTGGCTTCAGTGCAGGGTTGCTGGCTTGAGCGTGGGATCATAAACATAACCCCAAGGTTTTTGGCTTGAGCAAGGGGTCTGCTGTAGTCCCCCAGTCAAGGCACATATGAGAAAGCAATCAATGAACAACTAAGGTGCCACAGCGAAGAACTGATGCTTCTCATTTCTCTCCCTTGCTGTCTATTTGTCTCTATGTGTCCCTCTCTCTGACTCTCTCTCCGTCTCTCTAGCTAAAAAAAGAAAGCAAAGGACATGCAGAAAAGAGACCCAGATTCTGGGTCTACTTCTTTGTTTTCTATTTAAATATCCTTAATTCATATTACCTTATTTGTTGTTCCCACTCTATTCTAATTTCTTTGGTCCACAAATTTCTTTAGTCCACACATTACAACTGCCTGGCTGCTGCCAAAGATATCCCACATCAGTTTTTTGCTTGGCCTTCAGAGTATTTTTTAAATTGTTAAATATTAACTACAAATCTAAATGTCCAACTCCTCTCGAAAAATACAAAGCTGGGCAGCAGTGAACCACCATTCCTGTGTGGCAACAATTGTCTAAAGCTAAGCAAGACTGCCAACTCGGAGGCAGAGTGCACTTTGCAGCCCGCCACAATCCCGAAGTGCACTCTGCCCCCGAGGCCTCTGACAGCAGCCCCACTTTACTCATTTGCATAAACTATGGCCCTGACCGGCATGTGGTTCTGCTACTCTGGGTTAGCCATTGACCTGCAATGGTCGCAAGCTCACCATCCAGACACCCTCTTCTAAACTTCCTTTAATTCTTCCAACTTATTTTTATAAGGTGAAGGCTACAACAGAAGCATTTCTCCATACGTCCTTAATATTAAAAGGCCCACACCAGACTGTTGGCTCATACTGACTTGGGGAGTACCTAAAATTCTGGGTGTCCCTCTCGTGAATTATCTCATGAAACTGACTCTGAAACATGGCCGGGTCTGCCCTACAGTTTTTCTAATGAGAACCTATCGTTCTGGCATGAATTTCAATATTTCTCATAGGAATTTTGTGGTTATCAAATAGACCATAGTATGAAATCATTTAAAGCTTCAAAATAAAGCCCCAAGCAAACACAAAATATTTTATTATTTAAATATGCACAGCCTGACAGTGGCACAGTGGATAGAGCATCAGACCGGGATGCGGAAGACCCAGGTTCGAGACCCCGAGCTCGCCAGCTTGAGCACGGGCCCATCTGGCTTGAGCCCAAGCTCGCCAGCTTGGACCCAAGGTCGCTGGCTCTAGCAAGTGGTGGCTCGGTCTGCTGAAGACCCGCGGTCAAGGCACATGTGAGAAAGCAATCAATGAACAACTATGGTGTCGCAACAGCAACAAAAAACTAATGATTGATGCTTCTCATTTCTCTCTGTTCCTGTCTGTCTGTCCCTATCTATACCTCTCTCTGACTCTCTCTCTGTCCCTGTAAAAAATAAATAAAACATTTAAATATGCACAGACTATCTACTGACAAGGAGGGTGCCACTGTGAATAAGTACATTTTATGATTTCTATTTTTATATGCTGTGGGTTTTTACCTACTTAAAAATATGCCTTTTAAAGTATCTTAAAACCAAATAATAACATCAATTGGATATTACCTTGCTGAGAGATACCTTATTGGAAGTGCATTTTATTCAAGAATGACCTGTAAAACCAAATCATCTGCTCTCTGTACGCTTGACACTTTGCCTTACCGTTTACAGAAAGATGGATACATGTTACTTATAGCAAATTTACACACTCTATGTACAGGTGAGAGCTAAAACCAACATCAGGTCTCCCTGTTGTTCACAAAATATATTGAAACCATATCTCTCCTTTTGAATCCTCTATTAAGTTCCATATATTTATTTACATTCTTATATTAGGAATAAATGGCTATGGATCATTTTCAGAATTTATTGCTGGCCAAAACTGATCTATTAACATTATTGTTAGTGGCAGAAAGTTAACAAATATCAATTTTTAGAAAATATCATGATAGCAGAGGCAAAATGGAACGCAAAACAAAGAAAGCGTAATCCCACGCGCCCCCTGGCTGTCGTCTGTGGCAGAGCAGCCGCGCGGGCTGGGCAGAGGCCGGAACCCTGCGCTTCTCTCTTGTTTGCCGCTCACGCCTCCCTCTCTTTTGTGTTTAAGATCGGAGCACAGTGCTACTTGGAGTGCTCGGCCCTGACTCAGAAAGGTCTCAAAGCGGTGTTTGATGAAGCCATCCTCACCATTTTCCACCCCAAGAAAAAGAAGAAACATTGCTCTGAGTGTCACAGCTGCTGTTCCATTATCTGAGGCGGCTTGCGACCCACCTGCGGGTGAGAACGGCAGCCACCCTCCGCGACCAAGCTCAAGCCAAGAAGGAAGGCATGACGAGAGAGGCAGTCCCTTCACACAGAGGCTTCTTCTCCGTCCCTGTGAGCCCTCCCAAGCACAGCCCACTAGCCAGCCAACTGCCACGTCCTCCCTGCCAGCCAGAAGCATCCACATTGCACACTCCATGAGGTTGCTGAGCCGGGGTTTCAGCCAGGGCAGCTGCTGACCACGTTGGAAACGAAGTCAAAGCCTGTCTTGCCTCTCCCCTCCCGTGAACGTGAAACTGATAGGAAATCATCGCAGGAAACCCAAAAAGGCACTGGGATCCTGTACTGGTGGCCTTACTTGACGTCTTTTACAAAACATGGGGATACAATACTAGCCTCTTCTTCTGAACCTCCTTTTCTACCTATGGGTCTTACATTCATCTGTATAATTTTAAGAAATTTACTAATATGCCAGTTTACTCAGGCCTTACAATCATACCAAATTAGCCTAAAGACAAAGTATTTTATATTCATTTCTACGTTTAGCTTGTTGCTACCAAAGCTGTTAGAACCAGCTTGAACCTCTGAATGCCTGGCTATAAGAAGATACAAGAAAATGTTAAAACTTTTGGAAATTTCAGAGCCATGATTTTTGAACCTGGTTGAAAGAAAATGCTATCTGAATTGTTGCAGGTTACATTTTGCCAAAGATTCACATTCCCCCTGGAAATGCTTGCATTGATGTGTAGCTTTCTTATTTCTGTATTATATATTTGTCATGGCAAATGAGGAATGAACTGTGTTTAAGAAAGTGGCATTTTTGCTTTGCAATCTAATTGATTGGGGGTGGGGGAAAATACGGCAGACACATTTTAAAATATTATTGATTCAGCAGAGTGAACTTTCCTGCTGCATCCCTCCCCATTACATCTCCTTTATCTCCCTTGATTTCACACTTCCTCCACGCCCAATAATAACCTGATCTAAGCAAAGGGTCTGGCCATGGGGCATGAAAAAGCATTTAAAAGTCCCCAAAAGTTAAGCAAAGCACCTCAATTTTTCCTCTTGCTTCTACTGAAAGTAAGGTTGACTCCCCTCCCCCCTTTATCTGTGGTTTCCCTTCCTACAGTTTCAGTTACCCATGGTCAATCGTAGTCTGAAAATATCAAATGGAATATTCCAGAAACAAACAATTCACAATTTTAAAATTCCGTGCTGTTCTTAGTATTGTGATGAAATCTTGCACCACCTGCTCCCTCCCACATAGAACATGAATTATTCCTTTGTCCAGCATATCCACAGTGCATGCTATCTGCCTGTTAGTCACTGAGTAACCATCTCAGTTATCGGATCAGCTGTCCAGTATCGCAGTGCCTGAGTCCCAGTAACATTTATCTTACTTAATAATAGTCCCCAAGCATAAGAGTAGTGATGCTGACAATTCGGATATGCCAAAGAGAAGCTGTAAAGCGCTTCCTTTATGTGAAATGGTGTCTGTGCATAGGAAACAAATTTGGCTTCGAGGATCCACTAGGGGTTTTGGAACTTAACCCCTGCTGATGGGGAGGGGCAGCTGTACTTCTCAGCTTGCCCCATGTAAGCTCCCATTCTATTTCAATGACACTTTCCAAGTAGACTGGTACTAAAATACTGCCTCTCTCTGTTTCCCATACTCATTGTCCCATATGTATAGTCAGGGGCTAGATCTGTGAGTACCCAGCTCTGGACCCATTTATCCTCGCTTTTCTAAAGGAAGTGCTCCAAAGAACAGGGGCTTTGGCGTTGGGGAAGTAAAAGCCCCCAAGAAGGTTCTGTGTCCTTTCTGTATGACTCTTCCAAATATCCAGGGATCTGTTAGCACAGATTGAGTTACTTCCCAGCTTTTAATTACAGACTGAGAAGGCTCACAATTACCCTAGAAACACCCAGGTAGGCACTTTATTTTTTATTTCAATTGCATAAGCAAAATGCCTCTTTGCAGCATAAAATTACACCAATTTTAGTTTAGGAATTTCCAAAGTCACACTCCTTCTGTTAGAAAAAACCAGTCTATCTAGGCCCCTCCATTCCTGGAGGAAGCACATAAAAACAGAAGCTTATGGGGCAGGTCTTTTCTGTTAAGACTTTCCATGATACCCTGTCCGTGTTTTGGGTTTTGTTTGTTTGTTTCTTACAATTTCTGAAATGTGTTTTCCCTTCTTCCACATTTCAAATTCTATTCCCCTTCATCCCCCATCTAGTTGCTAAACATTCCTTTAAGTACACACACACACACACACACACACACACACACCTAAAAGTAAAAGGAGTTTTGTGAGTCAAAGCTTGATGAGAAAACAAGGATTTTCTGCTTTTGTAAATGGAAATAAATCTTGTATAAACTATAACTCTGCAGAGGTTATGAATTCATCCTTTGCAAACAATAATGAGCATTTACCCCTGTAATAAACAAAGTACCGTTTGTTAACCAGTTTTGTTACATTATTTCATAGTTACATCTTGCTAGAGGGCCACACCTCACTTTTCACTGATGTGGATAAAAGATTGAGACTATATGTTTGCTCGGCCAAGGAGAATTGTCCAGATGTGTACATTATGGCTCCCCAGGCCACTACCTCCCTAGTGGGCCACAGGTATTAACTGGTTCACAGTAAAAATCACTTTCTCTCCTGGAACCAGAGCCTAGAGAGACAGGTTGTATGAGGGTGGGGTACAGGCTCCTAGAGGTCTTATGAGCTAATTATTCAATAAAATAATGAAAAACAAAGCAACCTCAATAAGTTAATAGCATTGCACCAAATACATCACTTATCCCATTTAATGTTGAGATGTAGTTCATTTCACACACATAAAAACATTTTTGCCATAAGATTGAATACAGTTATATCCTGAAACCAAAGATAAAAAGGGACATAGAAATCTGAAGAAGGGTCCTTTAATGGTCTGTGCTATTTTCCAAAGTCAAAAAGGACAACTGATCTCCATTCAACAGTAGAGTCTTAACTTTTCAGAGCTAAAAGAGGCCTCAGAAATTATAGTCCAACCTCCTTATTGTACAGATGAGGAAACTTAAGGCTAGATGTGTTAAAGAAGACATTTTGTTACAGATCTGGAACAGATCTCAGCATTTCTACTTCCCATCAATTGCCCTTCAACTCCATGCTGTATTATTACCACATATATTAAGTTGGACTTTTTTTTTTTGTATTTTTCTTAAGTGAGAAGCAGGGAGGCAGAGACAGACTACCACATGTGCCCAGACCAGGATTCACCCAGCAAGCCCACTAGGGGGTGATGCTCTGCCCATCTGGGGCCATTGCTCCATTGCAAGCAGAGTCATTTTAGCACCTGAGATGAGGCCATGGTGCCATCTTCAGGGCCTGGGTCAACTTTGCACCAATGGAGCCTTGGCTGTGGGAGGGGAAGAGAGAGATAGAGAGAAAGTAGAGGGGGAAGGGTGGAGAAGCAGATGGGCGTTTCTTCTGTGTGCCATGACCAGGAATTGAACCCAGGACATCCATACGCCAGGCCAATGCTCTACCATGGAGCCAACCAGCCAGCGCCTAAGTTGGACTTCTGTAGGTGTAATACTGCAATAGCATCTGGTTTTTCCTATAGCTCCCAGCCACATTTCTAACACATGACCTAGGCCACTATAAATAAGACAGTCGATCAAACTAATAGTACTAACTTATAGACAAAAATTTGATCGACATATGATGTGCCTGGAATCCACAGCGTACCATGTAATATAATCTCAATTTAATTGCACATTATACGGCAACATAATCCCACTCTAATGGTTCAAATAACTAGTTGTCAGAGTCTTTGTTTCAATCAGATGATTGGTTGTTTGGTAGATGGACTATTTGGGCTATTTTAGAAACACAAAAATACTGAGACACAAGACAAAAGCCATGTCAACAGTAAGAAATTTGTGTTGGTTTCTGCCTAGAAAATTTATAGTCCAAGAACAGTCACTGAATAACTACAATAACTACAGAAAACAAAACCCGGGAAGCACTAAACTGAGAAATCAAAAAATAAACCTTACATATATGACAAGAAGGGAGTTTTAGTCATGAGACTTCAATAACAGTGTGTCTGATCATGATGTCCATTTAAAAGGTTCTGGTACCTAAGTGTCAGACGAAATGAATATAACCATATACAGTTTTCATAGAACCACCAATAAGGAAATAAAACTTAAACAGTAGTAAAGAAGCTATCATACCCACACTCACAATTTTAGGAAAATTTTTTAAAAAGTTAAACCAAGAATTTGAAGCCAAAATGTCAATATATAGTGTTAAGCTCTTGTGAATAATAATCTTGCAAAATGATAATCTTCAGGAAGAAATATTTGACTTGAGGTAAACCTTTAATGATGCAGTATTACATTCATAGAAGCAAACTCATCCATGAGTCCAAAGTGATGGAAGAGTAGAAATTGAAGTGTTGCTTTAAAGGAATGTTTGATATCATGCTGGAGATGATTATCTAACCATAGAGGTCTTCGAATTTAAATCTACCCCTAGGTAGATGCCAGAATGCAAAATATGCATTCTCTCTCAACTGAGAAAACCACGGGTCACCAGCTCTTAAGAGTCAATGAATAGGCTGCCCAAGTACAAATCAGAAAACTCAACAAAATATTTTCATTTCAAGGACCATTAGGAACACAGAGGAAAAGAGCAGATCAGGGAAACCGAGTTTCCTAAAAGAAAGTTAAGTAGTTTGTTAAAGGACACATTTAGAGAATAGAGAGAAACCTAAAACCAAACACAAGGCAAAAACACACTCGCGACACAGTTCTCCCAGAAAATTCCTCATTTTCGCCCGGTCTCCTGAAGCATAGCAAAGAATAGAGAACTGCTAAAGCAAGGAGCATTCCGTATTTCTCAGTATCTCTGCAGAGTTAACCAATACGGTTAACTGTGTGATAGTCCTAGATAATTCCACCTCACGATTCATTAAAAATGGATGAAATGCTGACCGATGCTATGGGGGAAGGGCTAACAAGGGGGGATTATCAAGGGGGTGGGGGCTCTCTAACAGTAGTGCAGGTCATCACCCTCACACTCTTTCTACTGACATAGAACAGGCAGTCAAGAGAAACTTACCAAGAAATGTAAGTTATTTTGAAAGTTTCCTTGAAAAAGAACATAACTTAAAACCTGTAAAGGATGGCTTTGGGATATCTGGACAGTTCCTTGTATGGATGATATTTAATCATCTTCAGTGAAATATATCTAAATGGAAATGTTTCATTTAAAATGTACAACAGCAATAATGGAGTACAAAAATATGAGAGAAAGCAAGAATTCATGGTGCTTCGATGGCCAACAAAGACCAGTAAGGAAATTAAATCACCAAGCTCTACACAGAGTCACTCCAGGCATCAGAGGCTTGGCCCTGCCTCTGGGAGAGCACTCTGGGTTCGGGCAGGAATGAGTCAAGGAGGGATTGGCTCATCTCTGAATTGTGGGAGGTAAGTTCAACAACAGTTCTTGGCTTTCAACTTCCACTACAGGAAATTAGAGTTAAAGATGAATGATTAATCTTGGTCACAATCTATTATTTTTCTCCTTCGGGAACATTATATCACAATCCAGAGTTGTTTTGTGCATGTGTTTTAAACATGTTCTACCCTGGTAATTTCATTTTGTTCTCAGTTCTTTGGTGACTCAGAAACTTCCTGACGCTCTTTAGCTGAAGTAATGTTGTTGCATTTTTAGCCACAACCTCCAAGCCTTCCAAGCTATGTAGTTATCTTTGATGAATAGGTTCTGACCAGTGTTTTAGGGGATATGTCTGGAGCAATCTGAAGAGAGGGTCCCCAAGGCCCAGAACTGAGTTCCACCTAGAAACCATAGTAGCACAAACCTCCCAGGGATCCTACACAAGTCAGTCTTTTGAATTTATGGTAATTCTTTGGAGAAAAAAAATCCTCTCTCATGGCAGAGCTATATGTTTGTGGCAGCTTTGTAACTCCACACCAAAAAGTGTCACTACCTACCATTTTTTAAGTCAATTTTTTTTAAGGATTTGGATTTCTTTTCTCCCTAGAAGAGCCATCAGCCACAATGTAAATAAATTCTACATTCTTCTCATCGCCTGGCTTAAATTGGGTTTTGTGCCTGACCAAGCAGTAGCGCAGTGGATAGAGTATTGGCATGGGATGCAGAGGACCCAGATTCAAATCCCTGAAGTCGCCAGCTTGAGCGTGGGGTCATCAGCTTGAGCGTGGGATCATAGACATGACCCTATGGTCACTGGCTTGAGTCCAAGGTTACTGGCTTGGCTGAAGCCCCCAGGCCAAGGCACACATAAAAAAGCAATCAATGAACAACTAAGGTGCCACAACAAAGAATTGATGCTTCTCATCTCTCTCCTTTCCTGTCTGCTTATCTCTCTGTCTGTCTTTCTCTTTCTCTCTCTATAAAAAAAAAAAAAAAAAAAAAAAAATTGTGTTTTGCTCTGAGTAAACACTGTTTAAGTACCTCTCAGCAGAATTTTACCCCAACTGAAACAGTCTATGTTTCTCCCTGATTGATATGACTAGGGAAGGACAGCCAATCTGCTCACGGTTGGTTTTCTTGGAATTTGCTTCTTATGTGATGACTTTTCTGTGTATACATATCACAATTAATGGAATATTATTTCATACACTCTTTAGCCTTGCAATTTATTTCATGCCATATTCTAAATTTCAAGTTGTTAGTCTTTTCTCCTACTTTCATTTCTGGGTTATCTGCGGGTGTCTCCAGCAGCACCTCCAGGAAACTGCCTTCCCCAGGCCTCTGTTGAAGGGAAATTTATCTAGCCCTTTGCTACTCAGAGTGTGGTCCAGGGACCCACAGCATGAGCATTTCCTGGGAGCTTATTAGGACTATAGAATCTCAGGCCCAGTTCAGACCTAAGGAATCCAAGTCTTCATTTTTAATAATACCCCCAGGTGATTTATGTGCACATAAAAATTTGAGAACACTGATCTATGAGACAACCAAGTTCATCATTAGTCTTTACACCCAGATGTGGAGCTGCCTGATAAAGAAACCATCAGCTTCACTTGACTTTGGGCATTCCTTAGGCTGATGTTTTAGCTGTTCACATTTACCTGATGGGTAAAAAGGTTTTCGGAAGCCCTTTCTCTTTCTTGTCATGTGCTACCCAGCTGCAGAAAAGGAAAAGGCATATTTTGGAATCAACAGAGAAAAGCAGCATCTGGTTTGAGCAATCTGCTAACTCTCTGAAGGACTTCTGTCCTGAACATCTTTCTGGTGTTTATAAGGGAGAGAAAAAAAGTTTCCTTTAGAATGATTTTCCATGAAGAAATGAAAGATTCATACCGCATGAAGTTATTAAGATGAAAATAAAACAAATTTCTGAGGCATAAAACTTTGGATGACACTTCATTAAGACGAAGTGCTCTTGATGCCAAATAAGGATTGACTGCCAACAGCTTGTCCCTAAGCAGGGTGTTCCACAGATTTCTATGTGTATAGCCCTGAGCTCAGACAGAGCTGTAGTCACTTACTTAATATGTTTTTACTAAACATCACCAAGAACCATGCTTTGTTCACTCTGTTCACATCCCACCTTGTGTACAAGAGTCCTTTAAATGATGTACACACACACACACACACACACACACACACACACACACTGAAGCCTTTCGCCTAATTCAAGTTCCACTGTTGCTAAAGACATTCTGAAGGCAAATCATACCTACCTTCAAGCAAATAAAGAAAGAGCACAGGATAACCACTTCCTTTGACCTGAAAATGGCAGAATAAGGACCAGATGTCCTTGCACACATACAGTCCGTGAGGCATCACCCCCTCTGTAGAGGACCACCTCTGCTTCCTGCAGCAGTCAACCCTTTGCACTGGCAACAGTTCTGACTCTGGCAATTTCCACCAGGTTTCCTCCTTCCTGCACTAGGCTACAGGAACCCACGTGTTTCCAAAACACCCTTAAACCGGCGTTGGGATTCAGCCAGTTTGCACCGGTTCAACAGAACCAATACCTAAGTTTTGGTTGAGTTCAGCGAACCAGTTGTTAAAATGGCACTTGCAATCAGAATTCTCTCTAAGGTGGGTACCCCGGGCAGTTGCCCAATATGGAAGTCACAAATTTACATTTCTTACTCTTTTTTAATGTTCATCATTGTACACAACAGAGTATCCTAAGCACCTGTAGTAATGTTCATTCCACCCATAGGTGAAAAAAATTGCAGGTGAGGACACCAATCAAGAAGCAATATAGAAATACCTTAAATAACAGTTTTATTGTTTTTTATCAGGTATTATTTAATATTTTTTCATTAATGTTTTATAACTATTATAACATAATCTAGTTTTATGTACCTCTTTTATTGTTCTTATTTAAGTATTAAATGTACAAAAATAATAAACTACCTTTCGGTATATCGGTTTTTTTATACTTACAACAGTCATTAGGGCAGAGAACTGGTTGTTAAATTATTTGAATCCCACCACTGCCTTAAACCTAAGAGCTTTAAAACTGGGACAGCTTTTACATCTGGGAATAGCTTGGCTACCCAAAGTGGCTAGCATTCTCGGAAGGGTTTAATCAAATGCAAAAACAGAGTCTTACAAAAGATTATTTTCATTACTGCAAACACATCCCTGATTTTTTCTCATAACCACTGGTGCAAGCTGCCAAAAAAGTGTTTCTTACACCAGGGACTGCCCGTTCTCAAACAGCCCGCCACCACCCTGCACACCCACACAGTCACTTTCCTCCCCAGGTAATAGAGTCGATCTTATCTTCTTCATAAGAAACAAGTAGGGCAAGAAAACTGGATCAATAACACTGGGGAACAAAATTTTTGTTGCATCCACAAAAACACTTGTTCTTACCTAATTCGAGTGTGCTTATCTCAAATCTGAAATTAGTTTTTCTCTGTAAGCTACAAATGTTTTTGCAATTCAAGATTTTAGGTTTTCATCTTATTGTAAAATTTTTAACATTTAGTTTAACATAATTAAGTAGAATGTCTTCTTGGGCATCATCTTTGTGAAAATATAATAATTTATATAATGCAGTAAATACACTAATACACTAAAAGATATGATTGCATCAGAATTTATCTACAATTTCAAAATAAAACATATCACAACACACTTTTTAATCATAAAATTTGTGCAAAACTTATTTAAATTCATTCAGGCAAAAATTTGCATTTGTAGCTCTTGCGTTTATATACTTGTTGAGGACAATCTCATTTGATGCTTTAGCAGTAGTCTGCTCCTCACTAACAGCTCCAAGATTTTTGGGAAACTTATCAAGGTGACTGCTCAGGAAGTGAATCTTAACGCTCATGTCACAACCAATGTCGCAGAAAGCCAACAGCATCCTATGAACCAGAAGTTCATAGTTCTCTGCTTTCTTGTTGCCAAGAAAGTTCTTTATAACTGCCACAAAAGACCATCATGCAACTTTCTCCTCCTTATTCATCTTCCTGGAAACTTCTTCATCACATATGAGGGATCGAATTTGAGGTCCATAGAATACACCTGCTTTTATCTTCTCGAAAGACAAGGCAGAAAAAGCAGAAATAATATGTTGAAAGCATTCACTTTCTCTATTCAAAACCTGAACAAACTGCTTCATTAAGCCAAGTTTGAAGTGAAGTGAGGGGGAAATGATCCTGTCTCGATTAACTACAGGTTCATTCACAATATTTTGCATCCCTACTTCCAGAGCTTCACGTTTCAGCCACTCTTTCTGTGTCCAGTGTTTCTCCCAAGCTCGGCTGTCCCACAAACACAGAAAGCAAGGATACTTTGTGAAACCTCTTTGTTGTCCTAGCAGGAAATTTACCATTTTAAGATCCACACAGGAGGAAGCAAGATGGCGACGGAGTAGGCGGACGTACCAACTTCCAACTACCAGAAGCAAAGTGGATTATAACTCAATTTAAAGAACCATCATCTGGATAAACCAACTATGAACTAAACTAAGTGGACTCTTCAACCAAGGAACACAGAAGAAGCCACATTAAGACTGGTAGGAATAGCAAAAACGTGAAGAGGGCTGCCCAGCTCCCCGGAGCAAACGGCAGCCCAGAGAGAACCACGGGGTGGGAGGAAAGTTTGGCGGAGAGGGAGGGACCTGAGTCCCAGGAACCAAGCCCCAGCCTGCAGTCCCAGAGCCTAGAAGAGGCGTTTGGACAGTTTTGAGCTGTGAAACAAGTGAGGGAGCTCCCAGGCCTACAGTGTGGAGTATTCGGTCCCTTCCTACTCTGCTGAGGGCTGCTTAAGGGTTTGGGGCGACAGGACGCTGAAACACGGTTCTGTCGGCGTGGGCGGAGGCCAAGCCGGTAGGAGCTCGGTCTAGCCCAGAGGGTCGAAGGGGACGCGCGAAAGCGGTCCGGAAGCTGCGGGCCCGCCTTTAATCCCACTTACAGGGACAAAGCGGGAGGCCAGGAACGGGCAGAAATCTGCTCTACAACCCTGCACAAGCCGGCCCTGACCATGGGGACCAGGCTAGGACCAGGGACGGGCAGGGGCTCACGGCTGAGCTCACGCTACCAGCCCCCCCCACCCCCACCCCCCACCCCACCCCAGGCCGGAGAAACCGCGGTTGGCCAGTATACGTGCGCGAGCGGGCTCCAAGCGCGGGAACGGGCTAGACCCCGAGACAAGTGGAAGCTCACAGCTGAGCTCACGCTACTATCCCCGCCCGGCCGGAGAAACCGCGGATTGCATTCATATGTGCACGAGCGGGCTCCAAACACGGGGGCGGGGTAGAGTCCGGGACGAGCGGAAGTACGCAGCTGAGCAGAAGCCAGCAAACACGCCCGGTCCAATAAACCTGGGTTTGCGACCCTGCGCAGAAGGGCCCTGACCTCGAGGGCGGGGCTAAATCTCCAGACGGGCAAACGCTCACAGCTGAGAGCACGTCAAAAGCCCTGCCCAACACGCGAAACTATGGCGAGCAGGCTCAGACTGAGAGTTCTGGGCGGAAGTCCGGAAATAGGCTGGGTCCGCAGCTGCACAAAGGTGCTCACCTCTACCCTTGGTGCTAAGTCTTGTGGCTTCAGTGACAGCCCTCCAACAAAGGAGAGGCAGAAATCACAGCAAAAGCCACAGTGGGCCAGCGCTGGCAACACTCATACCCAACCACCCTAGGCACCGGCAGAGGGGGTGGGGTGCCTGCAGACAGACCACACCTAGAGAACACAAAGGCAACACCTACTGGACTCCAGTGGCCACAACTTGCTTATACACAGAAAAAATGGGCAGGCAGAGGAATGCAAACCAAATGAATCAAGAGAAATCCCCAGAGAAGGACCTGAATGAACCAGATATCACCAAATTACCGGAAGCAGAATTTAGAATAATGATAGTTAGGATGTTCAAAGAAATTAGAGCAACAATGGATAGTCATTATGAACACCTAAATAAAGAGATAACAAGTATAAAAAACGAAATTGAAATAATAAAAAAGAATCAGACAGAAATGACAAATACAGTATCAGAACTGAAGACCACAATGGAAGGAATTAAAAGCAGGATGAATCACGCTGAGGATCGAATAAGCGAGTTAGAGGAAATAATAAACAAAGGCACAGAAGCAGAGAAGAAAAAGGAAAAGAGACTTAAAAAATGTGAGGAAACTCTAAGGGAGCTTTGTGACAACATGAAGAGAAACAACATTCGCATCATAGGGGTGCCTGAAGAAGAGGAGAGAGGACAGGAAATGGATACTTTGTTCAATCAAATCATAGCAGAAAACTTTCCTAAATTAAGGCTGGGAAACACTCCACACATTCAAGAAGCACACAGAACTCCATTAAAGAGAAACCCAAAAAGATCTACACCAAGACACATCATAGTTAAAATACCAAAGCTAATGGATAAAGAAAAAATTTTAAAAGCTGCTAGAGAAAAAAAGGCTATCACCTACAAAGGAGCCCCCATAAGGATGACATCGGACTTCTCAACAGAAACACTTGAGGCCAGAAGGGAATGGCAAGATATAATCAAAGTAATGCAGAACAAGAACCTACAACCAAGACTACTTTATCCAGCAAGGCTAACATTTAAAATTGAAGGAGAAATAAAGAGCTTCCCAGAAAAAGAAAGCCTCAAGGAATTCATAAAAACCAAACTGATTCTGCAAGAGATACTAAGGGGTCTCTTGTGAACAGTTTAAATGGAGGAATGAATAGAGCAAAAGAAGAATACAGCTTTAAAGAATAAAATGGCAATAAACAACTACATATCAATAATAACCTTAAATGTAAATGGATTAAGTGATCCAATCAAAAGACATAGGGTAGCTGCATGGATAAAGAAACAGGACCCATACATATGCTGTCTACAAGAGACACACCTTAAAACAAAAGATGCTCATAGACTGAAGGTAAAAGGATGAAAAAAAATATTTCATGCAAATGGAAATGAGAAAAAAGCAGGGGTAGCAATACTTATATCAGACAAAATGGACTTTAAAACAAAGGCTGTAAAGTAAGAGATAAAGAAGGACACTACATAATGATGAAGGGAACAATTCAACAGGAAGATATAAATATTATAAATATCTATGCACCAAATATAGGAGCCCCGACATACATAAAGCAGACTTTGATAGATATGAAGGGCGAGATGAACAGCAATACTATCATAGTAGGGGATTTCAATACCCCTCTAACAACACTGGATAGATCCTCAAGAAAGAAAATTAATAAAGAAACAGCAGACTTAAAGGATACACTAGATCAACTTGATTTAATAGATATCTTCAGAACTTTTCACCCTAAAGCAGTAGAATATACATTCTTCTCAAGCGCTCATGGTACGTTTTCTAGGATAGACCACATGTTAGCACACAAAAATGGTCTCAATAAATTTAAGAAGATTGAAATCATATCAAGCATTTTCTCTGATCACAATGCCATGAAACTAGAAATTAACCACAAAAGAAAAACTGAAAAATACTCAAACACTTGGAAACTAAATAGCATGATATTAAATAATGAATGGATTAACAATGAGATCAAAGAAGAAATAAAAAAGTTTCTAGAAACAAATGATAATGAGCATACATCAACTCAAAATTTATGGACACAGCAAAAGCAGTTCTGAGAGGGAAGTTCATTGCACTACAGGCATATCATAAGAAGCTAGGAAAAGCTCAAATAAGCAACCTGACCCTGCATCTAAAAGAACTAGAGAAACAACAAATAAAACCCAAGACAAGTAGAAGAAAGGAAATAATAAAGATCAGAGCAGAAATAAATGACATAGAGGCGAGGGAAACAATACAGAGGATCAATGAAACAAGAAGCTGGTTCTTTGAAAAGGTAAACAAGATTGATGAACCTTTAACTAGACTCACCAAGAAAAAAAGAGAGAGAACTCAAATAAATAAAATTAGAAAGGACAGTGGAGAAATAACAACTTACACAACAGAAATACAAAGCATTGTAAGAAAATACTATGAAGAACTCTATGTCAAAAAATTAGACAATCTTGGTGAAATGGACAAATTTCTTGAATCATATAACCTTCCAAAAATCAGTCTGGAAGAATCAGAACACCTAAACAGACCAATTACAACAAAAGAGGTCGAAACAGTTATCAAAAAACTCCCAAAAAAGAAAAGTCCTGGGCCTGATGGCTTCACAAGTGAATTCTATCAAAAATTCAAAGAAGAACTAACTCCTATCCTTCTCAAGCTATTTCAAAAAATTCAAGAGGAAGGAAGACTTCCAAACTACTTTTATGAGGCGAGCATAATTCTGATCCCAAAACCGGGCAAAGACAACACAAAGAAAGAAAATTATAGGCCCACATCCCTGATGAATTTAGACGCTAAAATTCTCAACAAAATATTAGCCAACCGGATCCAGCAATATATGAAAAAAATCATACACCACGATCAAGTGGGATTTATTCTGGAGAGGCAAGGCTGGTTCAATATTCGCAAATCAATCAATGTGATTCATCACATAAACAAAAGGAAGGACAAAAATCACATGATAATTTCAATAGATGCAGAAAAGGCATTTGATAAAATACAGCACCCATTCATGCTCAAAACTCTCAGTAAAATGGGAATACAGGGATCATTCCTTAACATGATAAGGGCCATCTACGATAAACCGACAGCAAACATCATACTAAATGGAAAAAAATTAAAAGCAATCCCCTTAAGATCAGGAACCAGGCAGGGATGCCCCCTTTCACCACTCTTATTCAACATAGTTCTGGAAGTCCTAGCTACAGCAATCAGACAAGAAGAAGAAATAAAAGGCATCCAAATTGGAAAAGAAGAAGTAAAACTGTCACTATTTGCAGATGATATGATATTGTATATTGAAAACTCTAAAGTCTCAGTCAAAAAACTACTGGACCTTATAAATGAATTCAGCAAGGTGGCAGGATATAAAATTAATACTCAGAAATCAGAGGCATTTCTATACACCAACAATTAAATATCAGCAAAAGAAATTAAGGAAACAATCCCCTTCACTATTGCAGCCAAAAAAATAAAGTACCTAGGAGTAAATTTAACCAAGGAGGTTAAGGACTTGTACTCAGAAAATTATAGAACATTGATAAAAGAAATCAAGGAAGATACAAACAAGTGGAAGCACATACCGTGCTCATGGCTAGGAAGAATAAACATCATTAAAATGTCTATATTACCCAAAGCAATTTATAAATTCAATGCAATACCAATTAAAATACCAATGACATACTTCAAAGATATAGAACACATATTCCAAAAATTTATATGGAACCAAAAAAGAACGCGAATAGCCTCAGCAATCTTAAAAAGAAAAAATAAAGCAGGAGGTATCACTCTTCCAGATATCAAGGTTTACTATAAGGCCATTATACTCAAGACAGCCTGGTACTGGCATAAGAACGGGCACATAGATCAATGGAACAGAACAGAGGACCCAGGAATAAACCCACACCTTTATGGACAACTGATATTTGACAAAGGAGGAAAGAACATACAATGGAGTAAAGACAGCCTCTTTAACAAATGGTGCTGGGAAAATTGGACATCTACCTGCAAAAAAATGAAACTAGACCATCAACTTACACCATTCACAAAAACAAACTCAAAATGGATAAAAGACTTAAATGTAAGCCGTGAAACCATAAGCATCTTACAAGAAAACATAGGCAGCAAGCTCTCCGACATCTGTAGCAGCGGTATATTTGCCGATTTATCTCCACGGGCAAATGAAATAAAAGGCAAGATAAACAAATGGGACTATATCAAACTAAAAAGTTTTTGCACAGCTAAAGACAATAATAACAGAATAAAAAGACACACCACACAATGGGAGAACATATTCGACAGCACATCTGATAAGGGGTTAATAACTAAAATTTATAAAGAACTTATAAAACTCAACACCAGGAAGACAAACAACCCAATCAAACAATGGGCAAAAGAAATGAATAGAAATTTCTCCAGAGAGGACATACAGATGGCCAATAGGCATATGAAAAAATGCTCAACATCACTAATCATTAGAGAAATGCAAATTTAAACCACAATGAAATATCACCTCACACCAGTCAGAATGGCACTTATCAGCAAAACAACACAGAATAAGTGCTGGCGAGGATGTGGAGAAAAGGCAACCCTTCTGCACTGCTGGTGGGAATGCAGACTGGTGCAGCCACTGTGGAAAACAGTTTGCAGATTCCTCAGAAAAGTAAAAATCGAACTGCCTTTTGACCCAGCTATCCCACTTATAGGAATATACCCTAAGAACACCATAGCACTGTTCGAAAAGAAGAAATGCGCCCCCATGTTCGTGGCAGCATTGTTCACAATAGCGAAGATCTGGAAACAGCCCAAGTGTCCGTCAGAAGACGAGTGGATTAAAAAGTTTTGGTACATATATACTACGGAATACTACTCAGCCATAAGAAACGATGACATCGGATCATTTATAACAAAATGGATGTACCTTGATAACATTATACGGAGTGAAATAAGTAAATCAGAAAAAAAGAAAAACTGAGAACAGCATGATTTCATACATAGGTGGGACATAAAAGTGAGAATATGAGACATGGACAAGAGAGTGGTGGTTATGGGATGGGCGGAGGGAGGGAAGAGTGGGATAGGGAGGAGGGGAGGGACACAGGGAAAACCAGATTGAAGGTGACAGAGGACAATTTGACTTTTGGTGATGGGTATGCAACACAATTGAATGATAAGATAACCTGGAGATGTTTTCTATGTACATATGTACCCTGATTTATTGGTGTCACCCCATTAGAATTAATAATAATATATATATATATATATAAAATAAAAAATAAAAAAATAAAATTAAAAAAAAAAAAAGATCCACACAAATGATCCAGTTATGCTCCTCATACTTCAGAAAGTTGAGGACAATTTTTATGTCATTATAATCTTCTTGCAGATGAGTTGTATAACCAATTGGAACCGCTGCATAAACATTACTGTTGTGTAGGAGAACACATTTCAGACTCCATTTAGAGCTGTCAAGAAATAGCTGCTGCTCTGTTGGACTATAAGTGGTAACACCTAGCTGGCTGAGAAGACTACTGATATCATGACAGTAAACAAAGTGTTTGTTTTTGGAAAAAAAAGACCACAAAATTTGTTCACACTTCCTGAAATGGGATATGTTAGCTGACCAGTAAAGTACATTCTTTTCTTGAAGACTGGAGGCTAATAACTCAGCTGCTTTCTTTGATAGGCCCAAATCTCTTACTAACTCATTCAATTCAGGTTGGCTAAACTGCTGAGGGGTCAATGACTGCTTGGCATAAGAAGAAGACCCTTCAGATTCTACAACCATTTCCTCATGCATCTTATCAAAATACACTTGTTCACTTTCTTTGTCCTTAGAAGAAATAAAACCATTGAAAACTGGAGCCAGGAGTGTCTCAGAGTGTGGGATAGGTCGAATTGCTGAAGGATTATCAGGATATGCGATCATATGCCGTTTTTTTCTTGCCGTTGCCCTTTGTATAGATCAGACAGAAATAACAGTCACTTCTGTGGTCCTTAGGTTCATGCCAAACCATGAGAATACCAAAAGGCATTCTTTTGTATTTTCCTTTTGTCCAGTCATGAAGCATTTCCTCACAATTATGATACACAATATGAGGAGGCCAATTCTTGTCTTGATTGCCAAGGGGAACTTGAAAATAGGCAATATATGCACTTGCCACAAATGATGAAGTAGTGCGCCTTTGACATTGAAGTGTGTAACAGCCACATATATAACAGAAGGTGTCGGGACTATTACATTTCTGCCTACTCAAAGAAGCCATGATTCAATCCTAAAACAAAATAAGAGGGTGTTTTTTATCAGATAATAATTTTTTACATTTAAAAACAACTACAATTATGTAAAAGTGATGTTTATAAAACATTAATTGCCTTGTAGTTATGTTCAATCCAAGAGTCATTGCCCTTTAACTCCAATTTAAAAACCAATGCATGCCATTAACTGTAACAGAAAGAAATTAAAATTGCATAAGAATTAGAGCATGCACCAAAAAACAGATTTCAGATTTCGAATCAGCGATGCAGAAATATATAGAAAAAGTTCTAAAATCTTATGCAACAGAAAATTTTAAAAAATTGTTCCCCAGTGATCAATTTCTCTTCAAGAACCCATTTACTTGTCATTTGTTTTAGAGAGAGAGAGATGAAGGGGGGTAGGAGAGAGATGAGAAGCATCAACTTGTAGTTGCTGCATTTTAGTTGTTCATTGATTACTTCTCATACATGCCTTGATGGGGGTGGGGGGAGGCTCAAGCCTAACCTGTGACCCCTTGTTCAAGCCAGCAACCTTGGGCTTCAAGCCAGGGACCTTGATGCCACACTGAAGCACTGACCACCCTCCTCTTAAGCCAATGAGCCAGCACTATAGCCAGCGACCTCAGGATTTCAAACTGGGGCCCTCAGCCTCTCAGGCTGACAGTCAAATGCACCACCAGTGGATTTGATCCACTATCCCATTACTGCAACAGTAATATGAAATTGAGTTCAACACATCTGAGAACCTCTCTTCATTTGAATAAAAGTGTTTCTACTGAATGAAGCACGTTGAAATAATTAAGTGCTAAAGAAGAAAAACCCTCTGATCAGAGCCCACTTGCTTCTGTTCCTTCCCTTGTCTGCAGCTTACAGCGCAAAGATTGGCATGAGGGAACAGATGCTACCTTGATTCCTTTTGGCACTGTCCTGAAGTTGGCTTAGATTTTGTTAATGCTGAAATCTGCAGCTGATTTCCATTGGACTCTGTTTCTCATTAATTGGTGCTTAGGTTTCAATGGGGAGATGTTATAGCATTAGCCTCTAAGCTTGCTCAAGGAGGACCCAAAAGCTAAACAAAATCTTCCTCTTAAAAACATTTCCACACAATGGGAGAACATATTCGACAACACGTCTGATAAGGGGTTAATAACCAAAATTTATAAAGAACTTATAAAACTCAACACCAGGAAGACAAACAATCCAATCAAAAAATGGGCAAACGAAATGAATAGTAATTTCTCCAGAGAGGACATACAGATGGCCAATAGGCATATGAAAAAATGCTCAACATCACTAATCATTAGAGAAATGCAAATTAAAACCACAATGAAATATCACCTCACACCAGTCAGAATGGCGCTCAGCAGCAAAACAACACAGAACAAGTGCTGGCGAGGATGTGGAGAAAAGAGAACCCTTCTGCACTGCTGGTGGGAATGCAGACTGGTGCAGCCACTGTGGAAAACAGTATGGAGATTCCTCAAAAAATTGAAAATCGAACTGCCTTTTGACCCAGCTATCCCACTTATAGGAATATACCCTAAGAACACCATAGCACTGTTCGAAAAGAAGAAATGCGCCCCCATGTTCGTGGCAGCATTGTTCACAATAGCGAAGATCTGGAAACAGCCCAAGTGTCCGTCAGAAGACGAGTGGATTAAAAAGTTTGGGTACATATATACTATGGAATACTACTCAGCCATAAGAAATGATGACATCGGATCATTTACAACAAAATGGATGTACCTTGATAACATTATACGGAGTGAAATAAGTAAATCAGAAGAAAACTGAGAACAGCATGATTTCATACATAGGTGGGACATAAAAGTGAGAATATGAGACATGGACAAGAGTGTGGTGGTTACGGGGTGGGGGGGAGGAGGAGAGGGGCACAGGGAAAACCAGATAGAAGGTGACAGAGGACAATTTGACTTTGGGTGATGGGTATGCAACATAATTGAATGATAAGATAACCTGGAGATGTTTTCTTTGAACATATGTACCCTGATTTATTGGTGTCACCCCATTAAAATTAATTTAAAAAAAAAACATTTCCAACATATTTTAAAATGCTGATGTCTTAATTCCACTCAGTAACATTGGTCCTCCAAAATATTTTTATTTCGATATGCAGATTCCAAAAGGGAAATGGAAGATGGAAGTTTAAAACAGCTGGCTCTGGCCAGGTTGTTCAGTGGATGAAGCATCATCCAGGTGCGCTGAGGTCATGGGTTCATTCCCGGTCAGGGCACAAACAGGAAACAATCAAAGAGTGCACAACTGGATGGAATGACTAGATGGAGTGGGTGAGTTGATGCTTCTCTCTCTTCTTTCCTCTCTCTCTCTCTCTCTCATTTAAATAAGTGGAAAATTTTAAATAATAATAATAATAGTAACAGCCTGCCTAACCACACAGTGGCACAGTGGATCGAGCATCAGACTGAGATGCAGAGGACCCAGTTTCGAAACCCCGAGGTCGCTGGCTTGAGCGCAGGCTCATCCAGCTTGAGCATGGGCTCACCAGCTTGAGCACAGAGTCACTAGCTTGAGCATGGGATCATAGACATAACCCCATGGTCACTGACTTGAGCCCAAAGGTTGCTGGCTTGAGCCCAAGGTTGCTAGCTTAAGCAAGGGGTCACTCACTGTGCTAGAGCCCCCTGGTCAAGGGACATAAGAGAAAGCAATCAATGAACAACTAAGGTGCTGCAACGAAGAATTGATGATTCTCATTTCTCTCCCTTCCTGCCTGTCTGTCCCTATCTGTCTCTCTATCTCTGTCACTAAAAATAATAATAATAATAGTAATAAGCAGCTTAGAAGCTCAGATCACCTTCCTTTGAAGGTGTACCTCAACATGTTGTAGATGTATCAGGAATCTGCACAAGGAACACAGTAAGGCCAGGAAAGATTGATCTGCTCATGTGTTTCCTGTAGGAAGAATGTGCAAACTAACAGGATTAAATTTATATTTTAAGTGCGTAATTCTGCATGTATACATCCTCAAGATAATGACTATTTATGATGCACCTATATCCTTTATTATGTGTTTATAGTATATTTTAAGTGAATAGATGCTCTTTCAAATGGTTTTAAGTTGTATAATATTATTTGTGACTCAGAGATATTTACATTTATTCCTTGATGGAAATCCTATCTTTAACATAATAACATAATCTTTAACATAAATAAATAAATGAAGTTACCATTCTCATGTTGGTAATATTTGATATTCTTTGTTAAAACAAAATGTTTTCTTTTTCTTTCTTTTGGGGACTGTTGGCTGGTTGGTTGACTTTTGGGAAGTGGTTGTATTGGAGGTTTGAATGACTTTCCAGAAGCCCCAATTTTTAAAAAATTTTTGATTGATTTTAGTGAGAGAGGAGGGGAGGGAAAAAAGGAGACAGGAACATGGATCTGTTCCTGTATATGCTTTGGACTGGGATCAAACTGGCAACCTCTATGCTTTGGGACGGCGCTCTAACCAACCAAGCTATCCAGCCAGGGCAGAAGCCCCAATTTTTTTTTTCTTAAGTGAGAGGCAGAGAGGCAGACAGGTTCCTGCATGTGCCCCAACTGGGATCCACCTGGTAAGCCCCTACTGAGCAGGTGATGCTCTGTCCATCTTGGGCTGCTGCTTCATTGCTCTGCAACTGAGCGATTTTAGTGCCTGAGGTGAGGCCATGGAGCCTCGGTCAGCACCCAGGCCATTTTACTCGAAACATTTGAGCAGCGGCTGCAGGAGATGGATGGTGGGAGGGGAGGGGAAAAAGGAACTGGAGGAGAAGCAGATGGTCGCTTCTCCTGTGTGCCTGTGAAGCCAGTAGTCGCAGCCATTATCACAGCCGCCTGGCCCATGCAGGTTCGCATTTGATTCGGACAGTTGATAATGAAACAACGGAGCCAAGAATTGGTGAGCCATCAGCTTTAATTCTAGCTTGCACCCGGTGGGCAAGTAAACACACACTGGGCTCCAAAACCCACTCATTCAGTGCTCACAAAGCTACTGACTTATCCGAGTTTCCTAGAATCAAAGGTTTCTAGCTCACCAGACTTATTCACCTCTGTTCCCCATCTCCTTCCCTCTGCACAAACTCTGAACTAACTGGCTTCTCCCTCAACACTCCACAATCTTGGCTGCTTCTCTTGGCCTCCTCCACGTGGACTCACTCTGCTCTCCTCTCTAATGCTAACCTCAGGAACAGAGAGAGAGCAAGCTCCCGGTCTGTCCCACTTTATAGTGTAGCAATCCAAACCTTTAAGGCAATCTACAAACAAGGAAGTCTCTGATACAAACTCACTTATCTGAGGCAAATGGGAGGATTCCTGATGAGAGTGCACCACCCATCCCACATCATCCAATCAGTCAAGGGTGTGGGGAAAAGCTTACTCTTGAAACTAAGCCTTAGGCTATAATGACCCAGCCTGCTTACAGCCTGTCCCCCACACCCAATAATATAATTACACCCATCTCAAGCATAAGGGCAAATAATATCACCTGGGTAATGGGCTTCCATGTGGGCAGCGCCATCTTTAACAAAATGAGCATAATATATTTTATCTGCCCAACAGTGCCCTGACCAAAAATTGAACCCAGGAATTCCACACACTGAGCAAACCAACCAGGGCCTTGAAGCCCCAATTTTTTTAACAAGGTTAAAGCATGTAATTGATTCTGTGTATGAGGAAGCCCTTTTTTGTTAACTCAGTTATTCAGTCTGCTAACGAAATGGCACAGCTGGAGGAACCTAAAGTCAAATATAAAGCCAAAGAGTTTAGGAAATGTTTCCTTTACTCCTGATAATGAGGACCTGAAACAGAGAATCGAATAATCCCTCTAAAGTTTTTAGCATTGGAAACAAGTCTCTGGCTTACTGTACCAATCACAGTGCTTGCTTGCACACTCCTCTTTTTCTCATCTTTTCTCTACGTATTGTTTCTTTAATAGACGTATCACCTCCTCAGAGGTCATTAGCACTCCCTTCACAGACTCCAGGATAACAACAACTAGCCATTAAGCCTAGATCTCCTCATTCCAATTCCAAACAACTGCATTCATTAAAACAAAGGAGGATCATGGTAAAAGGAATACCAGAAGATTCATCTTGCAAATGAGAATCAAAACTGTCTTCAAATCCAGTAAACTGTTTCACCAGTAGAAAATTCCAACAGAAAATAAAACTTGCGGAATTTGCTAGAGAATGGTTTAAAGGTTACTTCTTAATAAATCAGTGTGTTGAAGAAAACCAAAAAGGATAAGGCACACATTATTTTTAAGAAAACATCTCTTGAATGAGGGAGACAAGCAGTCCCCCTTGGAAAACTTTATGAAATACAGTTTGTTTTACCAATGCTACATTATTTTCAGTTAGAGATACAGTTCATTTATCTCAGGAATGCTTTATATCATATTAAAAATCTAGTTATTTTGTAGAGTCAATTGGGTCACTGCAGCAGAATTTGATACCTTCCTGGTGCCTCTTTCATTTTCTAATCAATGGAAGAAGGGAAATGGGAATTGCTGTTTCAATCAGTGGATCTAATAAACCCAAAAGTAGAATGAGCTGTGAGAATCTATATTTTTCCTTTAAAAAAAAAAATGCTGTCACGGGCAGGAAATATCGGGGAAAATCACCATCTCCTTACCGTTTGTTAATTGCAAAATAAACATATTTCCAAGAGTAAGGAGTTGCCAGGAGTTCGTTTTACCCAGAGTTCCCCTAAAAGGCTCTGTTTAGTGCTCACATTACCTGGGAAACACAACCTTCATCTCTTCAGCTGCCTCTTTAAATTTCTTTTTAAGGCTCCACTCCTTTTCTCCCTCCGTCTCTCCTAATGGGAGCTTTGACTTGAGCAACAACAGCAAAGCATCGTCTTCCTAGAGGTTGTATAAGACACCAGAAAAAAATTTCAATCTCCATCAAATGACTCAGGTCTTCATTGAGAGACCTCCAGAAGAAATTGCAAGCATGCCAATCAATGGCAAGAGAGTCTGACATCAATAAATAGAAAGACTTCTCCAGGCAGGGATGACCTGGAAGGAGCACTCCAAAAAGGCACCGTGCTCCCATTGAGAGTCTGGTTCCGGGCCAGAGAAACCTGATGCGTGTTGTCCATCGATTGTCTATACCAGGGCAAGTTACCTGGCCTTTCTAAGCTTTGCTTTCACCATCTGAAGAATAGTAATAGCAATGCCTATGAATGTGATTGACACAAGAATTACAAAAAATTAATGCAAAAAGTCCTGCTTATAGTCAGAAATCCATAAAAGATGCAATGTTTATATCTTTATTTCCCAAATACAGTGCCTTGCACAGTTAGAGTTAATAAATATTGTGAAACAGAGGAAAAGGGGAAGAGAGAAATGTGAAAAGATTCAAGTTTAGCACTGTCAGGGATAGTCTCCTTCTTTTAATGAGTAACTTTTCTGACTATAATTTGTATTTATTGTAGAAGTGTTTTTAATACCATGGACTAGGAACAGCCCCACAGACCCTGCAGATTCGAGTGGTCTGGTTGCCAAGTGAGTTCTCTGGTCTCGTGTAATAAGTCCACTCTTAAAGACCCACTTTTCTGAGCCTTTTGCTCTCAAATACTCTGCCAGAACAGTTCTTGCATCTTCTCTTCATTAACATAAGCTACTGTTTTCTCTGAGCTTTAAGGAGTTATCCAACAGCACCTGGGGACCAGATTCAGGTGTTCTTGTAAGGCTGTTAAATCCTGAGTCATGGGAGAATGTCCCCGTGTGAATCAAGTCTTATATTCTGCCACCCGCCCCTCTCTCACCTGGTCTGATACCTGCAGACCCCTTCCCAAGCTCATTCTACTGATCCCTGTCTACACTCGTCAAGTTGTGCGGCAGCTTCAATGGAGAATCTCTTCCCTCCCACCGCAGAAAAAGTCAGTCCCCACCGCAGTCATCCTAAGACGTGACCCTCATTGTTGGCAGTGTTTGGGGAGGCAAGCGTTCCATTGGATGGGGCCTCTCCTGGGATGGGGCCTCAGCCTTGTCTCCAAGCAAGGGACGCTGATCTTCTCCCACAAGGAGGAGGGGCCCCTTCTGCAAGGGAACCTCAACCTCATCCACTCGTTGTCCCCATTTCAGGTCTCTGTGTCCCACTCCCGCCCCACGAGGCCCTTAACTTACCCACGTGAGACAGCTAGCATGGTGGGTCCAGCTTTCTCAAAAATGCAGCAGCTGCTCCCGGCCAGGCCTGATTTCCAGCACTGGCCCTCTAGCTTCAGGAGCGGAGAACATCTCCAGTTCAGCTTTCACACCACGAACCAGGCCCACAGTGCTCTGGGTGCCCTTAACCAACTAAGCCCACAGTTGGTGATCACCGTTATTCCCACACCTGTCAAATGCTGTAGATACTGTATTAGCCAGCACCTGAGTTTCCATGGGCATCCCATCCTAGTTCATCGCAGAGAAGTCTTAGTCATTGTTATGCTATATTGTGCCTTGTTGCTCCCGCAGCCCACAGGACCGCCTGGGGCAGGCCAGCCAAGCTTGCCAAAAGAGGACTGACTACCCTGGATTTCAACCATTTGTCCCTTAGATCCACACTCTACCCTCTGCACCCTGCTTCCCAGGAGGCCAACGTGTGTGAACTGAATCAACGAGCTCCCTCACTCTCTGCCCTCCCATTGATTCGGGAGAAGATGCAGGCATGGGAGCAGAGTGAGGTGGGGGTATTTTCCAGCCTCCCTCCCCTCCAGGGCGCAGCTGGTGATGGCTACATCATCCTATGCATCCCTCTCCTTCTGTTCTCTGTGGGGCCTGGTGATCACTTCCTCTTCTCCTTCCTTCAGCCTACAGTTGCCCATTGCTTCTAAACAAGAGTTTAGAAGTGTTTCAGAGCCTTGTTGGTTGCCCTAACTCTGCTCAAACTTTCCTCAGTGGCCACTGCATGTATCATTTGTTTCTGGTCAGGACCCTTACTGATGCTGCAGTCTTTTCTCACATTCTGGCGAACCCTGACTACCACTTCCTTTTCTCCCTAAGTTTCCTTAAGAAGCAGCTCTTTCTCTCAAAAAAAAAAAAAAAAAAAAAAAAAACTCCTGAGGGATCCTGACCAGGCGGTGGTGCATGGATAGAGCATCGGACTGGGATGTGGAGGACCCAGGTTCGAAAACCTGAGGTCGCCAGCTTGAGCGCGGGCCCATCTGGTCTGAGCCAGGCTCACCAGCTTGAGCCCAAGGTTGCTGGCTTGAGCAAGGGGTCACTCGGTCTGCTGTGACCTCCCAGTCAAGGCACATATGAGAAAGCAATCAATGAACAGCTAAGGTACCACAACGAAGAATTGATGCTTCTCATCTTTCTCCCTTCCTGTCTGTCTGTCCCTGTCTGTCCCTCTGTCTCTATCGCACACACACACAAAAAAAATCCTGAGGGAAATTCTTAGGGATGAGTTGAAAACACTAGAATGGTGCCACCCAGTATTACCCTCAGTCATCCCTAACTGTCCCAACACAGGCCCCAAGCACTTAACTATGGTAGAGGTGACTTTCTTGCGTACCAAAACAGACCTGCACTGAACAGGGAGATGGGTTTCATTCGTGTTTTCTGTTCCCAGATGTCCACCTCAGTATCCTGGTCCTTGCCTCATTGATCCCTCTCTCAAGGAGGACTCCTGGCTCCCAGCTGTGATACATCAGGGGTAGGAACACAGATGGAGCCACTTTGGGGTCTCATGATGCCCAACCAGCTCTGCATGTCTCTCACTGAACATGACACCCTAAATTAACGTGTGCATAAAAAGAACCGCGTGCTTCATTTTAAAGAGGGCTTGTAACCGTTATACCAAGGGCATTAAAGACTATTTTTTCAAAAGACCGAAGACACGCTTTATTGGCATTAATAAGATTCTCCCAGCGTATTGTGGAAAAGAAAGACGGTTAATAACCCTCAAACATCAGAATTAAAGACACTTGCACAGCATTAGAGTTTTTGTGTTGAGTCACAGAGAATCAGCGGCTATAAAGTTTCGGGGACGGCAAAAGCGAGACAATCACAGACTTTCCTCTGAGCCAGCAATGCAGCCTTCCCCCTGACAATCATGTAAAATTTCTGAGTTTAAAAAATTCCAATTTCAACTTAAAATAGTCTGAATGGGAAAGCCTATTTGAGATTCATCATTTTGGGCGTAGCTTCGGGAGAGCGTCACAGGAGTCTACGTGAGTTTAATTTTGTAAGTTAAGTGTAGATGTAAGTTAAGTGCTGTAGTTACACATGTTTTTGAGATTTTTATTGAAAAGGGACCTCTTTATTAAGAACCAGAAGGGAATATAGCTTGGAAAAAGAATCACTCAAATTCAGACTCCTTTCCATTTGAGCTACCATTGCCCTACATTTTTGTCATCTGAGCAGTCTCTACTTCTCGTGAACATAATCGCTCAGGAAAAAGGAGAAGGGAGCACTCTCTCTAGGGAAACCTGCAGCTGGATTTGGGGTGGGGGTGTGAGCACTAAAGTATTGGTTTTATTGATTTCTGCCCCTGTGGTCATAAATCTAGTTGGCGACCAGTCATTAAGAAGGACATGAAAATTTCAAGATTTTCTAGCCTCATTCCCTAATGACACCCAATGCATTTAAACCATTGGCATATTAGAAATCCCAACTGGAGGACGATGGTGCTATACAAATTATGTTCTGAGCTTCAAGGTAAAGAAGAATTAATTTCCAAATGTGTGAGCCAGAGAAATTGTTTTTAGCAAAGGCACAAATATCATTTTGCATTATTAACATAAGAATGTTGCCTCGGGGCCTTGTGCCAGAGCTGGACCTAAGGGGACAGGTAACCTCCTCCATACGTGTGGTCCGAATTAAACAGTCCTTGAATCCAGGGGGTAATGGCTGCTTGTGCTGCCCGTTCCGGTGGGTCTGTGAGGCTAACGGCTGCCATCTGCTTTCCGCAGGCCACGCCAGCTTCAGATGGTCTCGCACTCGGTGGTGGCGGTGGAGCAGGCCCCGCAGTCACAGCGGACAGCCACGGGGTAGGTGTAGAAAGGGTCAACTCCCAGGGCACAGTTGGGCAGCTTGACGGTCACCTGTTTGGTCTCGTTGTAGGTACAGACTCGATGGTGAGCTTCGATGTAGGGGGGCTCCAAAATGGGCTTCTGTCCCCACAGGGAGAAAACAGGAAACCCGTTAGAACAACAATTTTCTTTTTTTATTTTTTTTTAAGTTTCTGAGTGTCAAATTTATTCATGTTCATGTTAAAGAAGTTTTTAATTAATTAATTTTTTTAATTAATTTGTTTACCTTTACATGGTTCAAAATTCAAAAAGTGCCAAAGGGTATATACGAGAATAATCTCCCATTTTCTTATCTATCCTTCTAGAAATTATCTATATCATTACAGCCAAATACACATTTATATATTCTCCCTCTTTTACACAAAAGAACAGCAATTTTCAAACAGAGTGCCACACCACGTTGGTGTGTTGCAAGAATGTTTAAAACATGCAGTACCTGGTTATTTCCTCAGGGGCACTGACCTCTTTCCCCTTAGATTGTCAAAGAAAAAATAAAATGACAACAGCCAACACAATAGCCTTTTGGTGTGAATGAATCAAAATTATACATTTTCTGTCAGATGGGCAAAAAATATATTTTTTGGTATGCCACAGAATTTTAGTAATCACTTTATGTGTGCCATGAGATGGAAAAGGTTGAAAATCGCAGCATTAGAACTTAGCGTCCTGCTTCATTTGCTTGCTATAGTTTATTGCTATCAGAAATCAATTTGTTATTCACTTGTTTAATTGTTCATCTGTCCCCCCTCTAATAAAAAGCAAATTCCTGAAAGCAGGAAGCTGACTTTGTTTACCATATTCCAAGCTCTCAGAAGAGCCCACGGCACACAGTAAGCACTCAATAAATATTTAGCAAATGAATAATTTTGATCATTGCAAAGCTTTTTATTTTCATTTACAGGGACAGAGAGAGAGTCAGAGAGAGGGATAGATAGGGACAGACAGACAGGAAGGGAGAGAGATGAGAAGCATCAATCATTAGTTTTTCATTGCCGTTGCAACACCTTAGTTGTTCATTGATTGCTTTCTCACACATGCCTTGACCACGGGCCTTCAGCAGGCCCAGCACCCCTTGCCGGAGCCAGTGACCTTGGGTCCAAGTTGGCGAGCTTTTGCTCAAGTCAGATGGACCCGCGCTCAAGCTGGCGAACTCGGGGTCTCGAACCTGGGTCTTCCGCATCCCAGTCCAACACTCTATCCACTGTGCCACCGCCTGATCAGGCCATTGCAAAGCTTTTTAACTGGTCTCCTCTCTTCTACCATTACCCCTACAGTCTATTTATCACAGGGCAGCTCCCCCTCCCCCCCCCCCGGGTGAATCTCGTAAACGAAGTCAGATCGCATCCCCCTCTGCTCAAAGTCCCTGTGGTTTCCCAAGTCACTCAGTGAAAGCGAAAGCCCTTATGACCACCTAAAATCCCTGCATCATCTTCACTGCAGCGACACCCTCTGATCCATCTCCCATAGCCCCTTCTTGCTGGCTCCCTGACTCTGCTCCAGCCACAGTAGTCTCCTGATTGTCCTCAGTCCCACCAGGACCCGTGCATTCCAAGCTTTCGCCCTTGCCATTCATGCTGGCCAACTGCTCTTCTCCCTTGTGATTCACTCCTACACCAACCAGAGGTTTTTGACAAAGATCGTACAGGAAAGCTGAATTTGATATCAACTGCTTTCTCCTACTTCTCAGGTAGCACTTCACCCTTCCCCAGTTTGCTTCATGTCCTCCTTCCCTCAGTCATCTGGAATTCATATTTGACTTTCAAATAAACAACAAATTCTTTTCATATAAGTCTGTCCTGGCTTGGCTGGTTGGCTCAGTGATAGAGCGTCAGCCCAGCATGTGGATGTCCTGGGTTTGATTCTGAGTCAGGACACACAGGAGAAGTGACCATCTGCTTCTCCACCCCACCCCCTCTGCTTTTTCTCTCTTTCTATAATTCCCTTCCTGCAGTCATGGCTCAATTGGTTTGAGCACATTGGCCTGGGCACTGAGGATGGCTTCATGGAGCCTCTGCCTCAGGCTCTAAAAATAGCTCAGTTGTGAGCTGTCCCTAGATGGGCAAATCATCAACCCCAGACGGGGGTTGCCAGATGGATCCCGGTCCAGGTGCATGCAAGAGTCTGTCTATCTGCCTTCCTCTCACTTAGAGAAGAAGAAACAAAAATTTTTAATTAAAAAAGAAAAATGTTGATATTTATGTTTAATCCATCATAGTTTTGTTCTGTTTTGTTTTATTCTGTTTCAGAGTTTTTTGTTTTGTTTTGCTAAATCTGAGAACCCTAAATGTAGCCATGAGCAAAGGCTGTTTTCAGCAATAGTTTGACCTTCAAAGTAAATGCAACCACATTCTCATCATGAACATCCTATTGTCAGATGTCCTCTCTAGTTAAGTTACCAAAAATAAATGCTTTATATCTTAGAGACTTTCAGATTACTGGGAAAATAAATATCATTCCTTTATTTATTTTCTATAAGTAACCTACTTTTCACAGCACAATAAAGGCATAAATAAAAGCTAGCTAACAATAAGGAGAATCTTGTTCTCTGATGGTCTTGGTGCTTCCTTTTCTCCAGTGTGAACACAGTCCCCAACCTCCTACCAGTGACCATGATCCAATTAAAGATATTCATCAGTTTATAAGAAGAAGAGAAAATAGACTTGAAGGATATGGTGGTTTGAGACGTGAGCCCAGAAAGAGGTCCAACTAGCCCCAAAATGCACTTTAAGCAGGAGAAGGAACCACCAGGCCAAGCCCTGAATATGAGAAGGTGACAAAATTTCTGGAGTATGACTGATGTCAAGTCACAGCCTCAGAATCTTTAGCAACTAAATCTTTATTTGGCTACTAGTTCTCAAGCCCCCTACATGATGCCAAAATAAAGTTAATTTAGTGGATAGTTTCTTTTAATTTGGAGGTTTCTTCCGCATAACCCAGTTTTATTCATGGGGCCATAATTAGATCTACGTAATAGCAGATTGCTCTCTCTGTCCCTAAATCTACAGAAGGATATTCTTCTTAATGGCAGTGTCCTTGCATGGTGCTCAGGGGCTTCTAAGTTGCTGCCAATTAAGCGATAGGATAAACATCGCAACTCCAGGTAAAGGTCAACCCCATAAACCTCAGAAGGCCTCTTGCGAATGCCTTATTCATGCATGATTTTGACAAGCGCTAGAAAAAGTGCAAGAGTTTATCTTTGCCCTCCAAAAGACTTCAAATCCAGAGTAGTATGGTGGGCGAGGAAGAAAGACACAAGGGAGGGCAGAGTTTCGGGCTGACCAGGGGGTCAGAAAACCCTCGGGAACAGAGTCAACTCTAGAGAAAGGGCCCAAAGAATAAATTTGATAATGACAGATGGAAATGAGAAAGGATACGAAAAGAAGCAAAAGTGAGATTTCATGAAGGGTGTTTAATAAAACCTTTAAAATCAATCTGACAAGGCCAGAGCTCAGAATGTGTAGTCTCTCAGTAAACAGGCAGACATCCTATTGCCAAGGACCTTGAGAGATGGTTATTGAATGTGCGGAAGTGGGTGCTCATGAAAGATTTTTGAGCCGGGAACAAGATCAGGGCTGGTACTTCATTAGTAACCAGTTCAGACCTCAGTGGGAAGAGTCAGCAGTGACTCGTGTTGTGATCTGATGGGGTATTGAAGGACCTTCTTTCTTCTCACCCAGGAAACACATCCTTAGCACAGCCCGATAGGGTTCTAATTTTGAGATTTTTTCCCCCATTTTATATGCAATATCTCTGAAAAGGCTGACTATAATTCAATGTAAAGAAAATTGATTGGTCAGTCATCATTGCTGAGGCCCCCAGGAATTGAGGGGTGGCACAGGGTTGTGGGAGAGGCACTGAAGGAGGGACTGAGACCTCACCCTCATCTATGATACAGCTCAGGTCTTCACTCTTGGCTGGCTTTGTCACAGGTGGAAGGACACAGGGAAGAACTTTGGTTACATGCTTGAACCAAGAATATACTCCCACCTTTCCACTGTGAGAATAAACATGACTCTTCTGTCACTTACCCCTTGAATTCCTCCACATCATCTGTAAAATGGATAGAATAATAGCACATCCTAAGAGATGAATCCCAAACACACAGATACTGTGCAGGTAAAATTATTAATTTTATCAACGCATCGTCAGAGGGGCAAGATTGTGTTTCTTTCACATGTTTTTTGGAGCCTGCCAAATAATTGTGTGTTTATTTGTTTTGTTTTGTTTGTTTTAATCTTCAGGAAAATACAGATGCCCTGGCTTTACCACATTTCATCAAAAAATTTTAGAAATCAGGCCAAGTGGATGGCCCCGAAGGCATCGCCACCAGGGCCTGTGTTGGGACTCACCTCCCAGGTTTCACAGCGGCCCCAGCAGGCATCAGTGGTGATCCGAAGGCCCCTGCATCCTGGTTTCTTGGCCAGGAAAGTAAACTCCCTCATGGCACAGCCCACAAAGGTGCGCAGGTTCCCGCTGGAGGCGCTCAGAACACAGCCACAGCCGGCCAGGAGCAGGAGAGCCATGGGGCCAAGGAAGAGGTATGCCAGCTTCATGCTGCTCATCCAGAGAGGGGAAGGAAAGAGAGTTTACTCCCAGATCCAGCTGCCCTCCTGTAGGGCCACCAATAAGGTCGCTATCAAAGGGACCTTGCTCTTAGTATTTCAGAAGAAATAAGCCAAGAAATTGCAGATGCCCACAAACTCCAACTCAGGTGCCCAAAGCTTCCTCTAACTGACCCCAATATGGATTCCATGGACCCACTGTGTTCACTGGACCCCCAACCCTCTAACGGCATCCTCAGGTTTTTCCTGATTGTGACCCATCTGCCAGACTAGACTCGGGTGTTAAAAAAGCCAAGATAAACATAAAATAAGGGTCACATCAAAAGTAATGCATAGCCTAGTTTAATACATGAATGCACACAAGTTATTTTTATTCTCATCTACTGTATTTGGTGCCATGTTACACGTTTGCTCAAAATTATATTTTCAGTGTCGTGAATGGGGAGTCGATGTGGTGAGATAGACAAATAATTGCACTTGACTGGTGCTGGTGCAGTGGATAGGGTGTTGACCTGGGACACTGAGGTCCCAGGTTCGAAATCCCGAGGTTGCCAGCTTGAGCATGGGCTCATCAGCTTGAGCACACAATCGCCAGCTTGAGCATGGGATCATAGACATGACTTCATGGTCGCTGGCTTGAAGCCCAAGGTTGCTGGCTTAAACCAAGGTCTCTGGCTTGAGCGAAGGGTCCCTGGCTCAACTTGAACTCCCCCCTCCCACCATCAAGGCACGCATGGGAAGCAATAAAAAACAACTAAAGTGCTGCAAGAGTTGATGCTTCTCATCTTTCTCCCTTCCTCTCTCTCTCTCTCATAAAATAAATAATAATAATAAATTGTATGCCTGTCTGAATTGTTACTAACCCAACCCTCTACAAAGCATGGATATGCTCAAGGTATTATGAAACCTGGCACCTGATTTGTTGGCCATTCAAAAAAATGTGTTCTACTCACTACAAAATCCCTGTGCTCTGTGACTCTGCTGTAACGGCACCTAGCTGTGACTCGATTTAAATCCAAATAATAAAAAACATCTGCAGTGTTTAAAATATAATCCTAATCTATTGTTTTTTGTTATTTGTTTGTGTGTGTTTGTTTGTTTGTTTTTAGTGAGAGTAGGAGAGATAGAGAGACAGACATGATCCCAACCAAGATCCACCTGGCAGCCCCCTCCTGGGGCTGATGCTCTGCCCATCTGGGGCCATGCTCACAACCGAGCTATTATTACTATTTTTAGCACCTGAGGTGGTGGCTCCATGGAGCCATCCTCAGTGCCCAGGGCCAATGCACTTGAGCCAATTGAGCCATGGCTGCAGTGGGGGTGGGGGGGAAAGAATGGGGAAGGGGAGGTGGGGTCACCTCCTCTGTCAAATGGTCACTTCTTCTGTGTGCCCTGACCGGGAATCGAACCTGGGACTTCCATACACCAGGTCAACACTCTACTACTGAGCCAACCAGCCAGGGCCAATCCCAATCTATGTTAACGTCTATACTCTCTGGGTCTTGGTCATTTCCTCCCCTTTTTTAGGAGCCAGAATAACTCCCTTTATGCTCAACCCACCAGACAGAACATACCTGGATATTAAAGTGAGGTTGGACATCACATTTAGGGGACATCACCAATTCGTTATCGCTTCAAACAGACTGCAAAGTTACTTATTTCCAAATCTGATCTCCCAGCTCCTACTTCTGATCTGTCACCTTCCTGGAGGTCTTGGGACTTCCTGTCAGGAGCAATAAGGTTACAAATATGGAGACAAACTTACCTGATCTTGCCAGAAAGAACTCTTCTTGTAGAGCTCACACTTGCACCCAAGGTCTCAGCAAGCCACGAGGAGTGGTAGAAGTTCGTGCTGGTAAATGTCTCTACCCTCTGTTTCTGGGCTGCTTGACTGCTCAAATATATAGGAAAGGTCTTGTCAATCAAGACAAAAGAGAGGCAGATCTTTACAGGAACCACTGAACACATCAAAGGACTGGGATATAAAGCAGATCTCTATTTTCCAGAACTGATTAACTTAAAGGGTGTTGTTTTGTTTCTTAACATCACCTACTGAAACAAAAAGTTACCTTGGTAGGTGACATAATCTTAGGGAAACAGTCAAAGGTAGTTCACCTAGGTCTCGGGAGAACAAATGCATTAGGGCAAGATGGATTAAATTTTCCTTCGTGGTAACCACAACTTTCCTTCGAAACAGGAGCCAGTCACTAGAAGCTCATGGCAAACTCCCTTCACTCACAACACGTCTCAATACCTTGAAAGTAACAAAACAATAATTCTTCCTGGAAAGAACATGGGATCACTAAATGAAAGGATGAAAATCACAGTGAGAAGAACCATTTTGAAAGTCTTAAAATTAGTTAAGGATTAGATAATATTCATAGCACTTGAAAATGAATCATATAGGAAAAAAATACCAAGATGTTCAAAGTGATTTGCTCCATCATGGGAATTAATGATGACATTTCATGTCTTCTATGTAGTTTTCAGCATTTTTCACATTTTCTATATTGAGCAGGCTTTTGTAATAAGAAGTCAATTTAAACTGATACTTTAAAAATTAGAATAAAGCAAGAAATATATGTTTGTGCTACGTGTAATGATAGGATTTCTGATTCTTAAAAGTCTAAACTAAGAATTAAATAGTATTCTTTATGAGTGTGGGACAAAGTTTGTATTCTAATCTGCCATAGCATCATACAAATGGATTGAAAACCTTGTGTTCACAGCATTATCTGGATGCTCCACAAAATAAATGGAGCAGATATCATCCCTGCCCTTTAGAGTGTGCATATCATTGCAAATTATGACATAGCCAGAGACATTTAAGATGCACATTAAATGGATAAATTACAATAAATACAGAACTTAAAATATTCTCATTTTCTGCATAAAGAAATAGATGTTCTTAAAATAAACATGCTACTCATTAAAGGTTTGATCTTTTTTCAAAACATATAACAACCCTCAGTGAATCCATCACTATATCATCAATATACCTATTTCTAGAGTCAGATTATTATATGGGTTTTATAGAAAATTGAACAAGGCTTGGAATGAAAGACTTTCTTTAGCCCTTCAGCCTGTGAGTAGCCTGGCCAGCCCTGGGGGCTGATGGAGACAGATTGCTTACCTGGTGTGATCTTCCCAACTTGCTGGGTCTAGAGCCAGCCAATCGGTGGTGAGCTGCCATCCCCAGGTGGGTTTCTGAAGAAAAATGTTTATGCCTCTTAGATGAGACCTGAAACGTGTAGATTTGTGTCTGCATTGTCACAAGGCAAAGAAAGATAGCCAAGAGTACCATTCTTCTATAATCCCTAAACTTCCTTGTAATGCTGTATGCATCATGCCTACCCCCTCCCCATCAGCATTAACCTGATAACAATGACAATTTATAGTCACACCCTTGTCCAGCCTCCATGGACTCTAATGTGCTCTTACATGTGTCATCTCTAAATCTTACAACAATCCTATAAATTAATGATTATTTTCTTTTTTTTCCACTGGGAGAAATGGAGAGTCCCTGTTTTTGTTTTGTGATCTGCATTTGGTGACACTGGGAATGGCAGATAGTTTTGTTTCATCCCTAAAACCAACTGCAGTCAATTGAAGGTGCTCTCAGGAGCACTGTGTTAAAGAGGCGTCTGAATCCACTTCCAGTGCGAGGACAGTGGCCCACCAGCTTTGTCGGGGGTGTAGAAAAGGGGAACGGTGCATGGATGCCAGTCCTTACACCAGGCCACGCCACTTGCCTCTCTACAGGCAGAATGAGAAGTTGCTGTGTGAGTCAAAGGCTACTTGAGGCCCCGATGCCTGTAGAATCCCTTGTCACCATAGTTCGGATATCCGCCACTTTCCCTTCCATCTCCATTGACAGTCCTACCACTCAAGTCACTCTCTTCATGTAACAAAGATGTGGGCAATGTCTCCAAGCACAGGCCCTGGAGAATCTCCTCTCACCTTGTTCCATTATCATCTTCATATAAATGCGTTGCCACTTTGGAGGATGAGTCACAAGATACAGGTGCATTCTGCATAAGGAGAGGAAAGAAGGGGCATGGCGGAGCAATCGTCTTGAGGTCTGAAGGAGCAAGTGAGCTCAGTGCCAGAGCCTCAGTGAGAGGATGGGCACCCAGGGCCTGGTTGGGGAGGGCAACCCAGATGAAGGGCCGGGCCGTGCACGCTGCATGCTGGGGATGAGACACAGCAAGAGCCTGGAGCTCCCCCCCCCGCCCGGCTTGGCTGTGCTGATTCTCCTGCCACAACTTCCTCTGTGACTCTCATAAGAAAGTCACTTCTCTCAGCCTCAGTTTCCTCATCAGTGACATAATGGATTGGACCCTGTGGTCACAAGGTCTTTCCTAGCACCAGAATCTAAAAGGTTTGCAAACTATTTAATGAACGTAATAAGCTAAGGGATAGTTGGATGGAGAGTCCAAAGGTTCCTATTACAATAAAGCCAGCCTGCTTTGTGTTCCAATCTCAACTCTGACCCTTGCCAACTTGGGATCTTGGATGAGTCTCATAACCTCCTGAGTCTCAGCTTCCAGCAAAACTGAAAACGCCTCCTTCACAGGATTCTACGAAATAACATCCTTAAATTACTCGTCTCAGTGCTTGATACATGATAAACAGTCAACAAAGGTAGTTTCTCTTTTTCCTCCCTTCACCACTGTGTGCACCTTCAAGAAATATAAAGAAGCTGCCAATAAGAAAGTATGTCACACTACTAAATATTAAGCATATCCCGACTTCAAAGGTATTAAATGTGGGGGGGGGGGAGTGTCTCAGAATAGAGGAAGCAGAGTCACTGGGGGCAATGAGAGCTTACCAACATTCTGAGACCAGAGGACATGGGTGGACATCAGTCAAAGCCAACCTGTGGGGCTTTGATCTGCCACTGAAATGTTCTGCAGTAGGAAAAAAAGTCTGAGGTGTTCGATATAATTTTTTGGTTCCAAATCACATTTTAGGGATATAAGGTTTACCATAATTCCAAAATGCAACATATATATTACTAGAACTTCATGACTAATTCGAAACCATTTCAGTTCCGACCAATAACAGAGTCAAACTAACTGAGCCAACCAGCACACCCTGAGTGCTCTCTCTGGTCCACAGACACCAAGTGAAGACCCATCGCACTAAGCCATCTGCTATGTCCCTTACTGTGATCTCCTGAGAGCTGAGAAAAGATGTGTGTCCTTTTGAATGCTTTTCCCATTATGCTCTCAGAATATACATGGCTCTGATTACAGGTCAGAGTTATCAGCATTATGCTTCCTGTGGAAGAGTAAAAAATCCACAAATGAAGCTATGTGTCTCAAGGAAGTAATAAAATTAATGATTTTCTGAAAATAGATACAAGAAAGGTTAGCCTTGGATTTTACAAAATTGTATGTTGCTTATAGTATCCCTTATTGATGGGGGTCGGGGGTGGAAATCAGGGGTTACAAATGAAGATGAAAAGTAAAGTCTTGGAAGAAATTAGTTTTATTGAAAAGTCATTTCTTCCTTTCAAAGCACTGGGTATTTGTGGGACATCTCCTCTTTTTGACTTAAAGGGATAACATTTGCCATGAATGATAATACGGTTGCTATGGTGACTTTTTTTTTTAACGAGACAAAAAATAATGAAGCCTGTGTCTGATTTATTAGGCCAACTCAAGCCTTTCTCCACAACTGTCTGAAAGAAGTATCTGTCAATTGTCCCAGATTTATTTCAGATTAAGGGCACAGGGTTTAGGCGCTGAAGTGGAATGTTTTTATTTCCGCCTGACTCTTCCACTTTTGAATGTTATAACTTTGCAGGGCATGGCAGACACATGCCTAATAGAGAGGAACAGAGAGGAGCTTAATGAGTCACAAAGAAGCATTCTTTATTTCAAGTGCATCCTGTATTCCCATTGGAATGAGTCCACAAAGCCGCTGGGTCTCCAAATCCTTCATTTGTAATTCCCCCAGCAGTGCATAGACAAGGCCAAGGTTGTTGTTAGCTAAGCTACGAAGCAACAGCTCTTCATTTGTTAGCTAATGGCTTTGTTCTAGAAAAACATTCCTAGGATCATGATCCCAGCATGCGTGCGTGCGTCTGCGTGTGCCCACGCTTGTGCGTGAATGAAGGAGCAAGATGATGCGAGGGGGAGAGTAGGAAAGTAAAGCTGTTCTACTCTCCAGTGTACTCATTACATAATTTAACACATATTTATTCAGCAACCGCTGTGGACCAAAGCACCGTCTAGCACTGGAGTCACTAGATTTGTTTTAAAAAATTAAAAGATGTTATAGGGAGGCATGGGGGTGGAATAGCTAACAACTGATGGTAATGATAGATATCTTTTGTTTTCGTTCTTCCCTTTCTTTTCTTTGTCTCTTCTTTCTTTCTTCTTTTTGTCTTTCCATGTTTTATTGAGTGTTACCATATGTCAGATACATGCTAAACACACGTGATGTCAATATGAATAGAGGCAATAGTCTATTGAGGAAGGTTAATAAACCAGCATGTGTATGACCCAGAAATTGTACTGTTAGGCATTTATCCCAGGGAAATGAAAATGTGTGTTCACACAAGAACCTGTACACAAATGCTCATGGCAGCCTCATTCGTAATAGCTCCAAACTGGAAGCAACTCACACGTCCTTCAACAGGTGGGTGGTTCAATGAACAGTGCACATCCATGACATGGAATACTACTCAGCAGTAGAAAGCAACCAACACACACTGATGTGGATGAATCTCCAGGGAATCACGCTGAGCAAAAAAGGCCAGTCTCAAAAGTTACATTTTGTATTATTCCATATATATAAATTCTTGAAAAGACATAATTATAGAAATGGAGAAGAGACTAGCAATTGCCTGGGGTTGAGGAACATTAGGGGTAGGAAGGAAGTGGGTGAGGTTATAAAAGGGCAACATAAAGAATTTTTGTGATGATGGAACTGTTCTGTCTCTTGACTGTGGTGATAGATACATGAACAAAATATCATAAAATGTCATGGAAGCAAAATACACACATGAATATAAGTAAAACTGGATACATCTAAATAAGATGGGTAATTATATCAATGTCAATACCCCGGTTGTGATAGTGCACTATAGTTTTAAGTATAAAAAAATCATTGAAGGAAACTGGATAAAGGTACATGGATGTCTCTGTATTATATCTTACAACTGTATAGAAATATAAAATTATCTTAAAACAAAAAGTTTGATTAAAAAGTAAATAAAAAAGGGGCCAACAACATACAATGAAGAAAAGAAAGCCTCTTCAACAAATGGTGCTGGGAAAACTGGAAAGCCACATGCAAAAGAATGAAACTCAACTACAGTTTGTCCCCTTGTACTAAAATTAATTCAAAATGGATCAAAGACCTAAATATAAGACATGAAATGAGGGAGGGAGGAGGGAGAAGGGGGAGAGGGGAGGGGCACAAAGAAAACCAGTTAGAAGGTGATGGAAGACAATTTGACTTTGGGTGATGGGTATACAACATAATCAAATGTCAAAATGACCTGAAGCTGTTTTCTCTGAATCTATGTACCCTAATTAATCAATGTCACCCTGTTAAAATTAATTGTCTAAAATAAAAAAATTTTTTAAATCAACATTTTATTGCCTGACCTGTGGTGGTGCAGTGGATAAAGCGTCGACCTGGGAACACTGAGGTCGCCAGTTCAAAACCCTGCACTGGTCTGGTCAAGGCACATATGGGAGTTGATGCTTCCAGCTCTCTCTCTCTCTCTCTCTCTCTCTCTCTCTCTCTCTGTCTCTCTCTCTCTCTCACTCTGTGTCTCCTCTCTAAAATGAATAAAATAAAATTTTTTTAAAAAAATCAACATTTTATTTAGGGGGTGAGTAACATGGGTAAAGGTGGTCAAAAGGTTCAGACTTACGGTTACTAGATAAATAAGTCCAGGGGATATAATCTTTAGCATGGTGACTACAGTTAATACTGTATAGTGTATCTCTGAAAGTTGCTAAGAGTAGACCTTAAAAATTTTCAACACACACACGCAAAATCTTGTAACTATGTGTGGTGAAGGGTATTAACTAAACTTAATTTGGTAATTATTTTACAACATATACATATAACAAATCATTATGTACTATACCTAAAACTAGTATAATATAATATGTCAATTATATCTCAGTTTTCTATATTGTTTTATTTATTTGAGAGAGATAGAGAAAGAGAAACATCGATTTGTTGTTCCACTTATATTTGCACTCATTGGTTGATTCCTGTATGTGCTTTGGGGATTCAACCTGATTGAACTACCTGGCCAGGACCTATATCTCAATTTTTAAATGATAAAAAAAAATTATTATTATGTATTAAGAAAAGCAATATACATTTATTTTTAAGCATTACTGTTGAGAAACTAAATTTAAATAACTAGAAGCTTAAAAATAAATAAATCAACGTAACACTAAATGGATAAACACTGTGATGAAATAAAGGTAAGATGCTATGAGAGTTTAGACAATGGAGGATTGTCAGGAGAGACTTCCTAGAGAAGTGACTTCCATGGGTTGGGAGAGAATTCATTCCAGGCAGAAGAATCCACACTCTACCACTGGAATTCAGAGCAGAATCTTTGTCTTGTTCACCAGAACTTCCTCAATGCTTAGAACACTGCCGGGATCACAGATAACACTGGGGAACAATTATTTTTCATTTTCTGTTGCATGAGGTTTTAGAACTTTTTCTGTATACTTCTGCATGGCTGATTCCAAATTTGAAATGCTTTTTTGGTGCATGCTCTAGTGTTCATGCAATTTTAATTTCTTTTTGTTACAGTTAATGGCATGCATTGGTTTTCAAATTAGAGTTAAAGGGCAATGACTCTCGCATTGAACATAACCACAAGGCAATTAATGTTTTATAAACATCACTTTTACATAATTGTAGTTGTTTTTAAATGTAAAAAAATATTATCTGATAAAAAACACCCTCTTATTTTGTTTTAAGATTGAATCATGGCTCCTTCGAGTAGGCATAAATGTAAGAATAGTCCTGACACCTTCTGTTATATATGTGGCTGTTACATACTTCAACGTTAAAGGCGCAATATTTCATCATTTGTGACACGTGCATTTATTGCCTATATTCAAGTTCCCCTTGGCGATCAAGACAAGAATTAGGCTCCTCATATTGTGTATCATAATTGTGAGAAAATACTTCGTGACTGGACAAAAGGAAAACACAAAGGAATGCCTTTTGGTATTCCCATGGTTTGGCATGAAACTAAGGACCACAGCAGTGACTGTTATTTCTGTCTGATATAAAGGGCAAATGGAAAAAGGGCAATGGCAAGAAAAAACAGCATATGATCGCATATCCTAATATTCCTTCAGCAATACAACCTATCCCACACTCTGAGACACTCCTGGTTCCAGTTTTCAATGGTTTTATTTCTTCTAAGGATGAAGAAAGTGAACATGGTGATCAAGTGTATTTTGATAAGATTCATGAAGAAATGGTTGTAGAATCTGAAGCAATCATTAACCTCTCAGCTGTTAATTCAACCTGAATTGAATGATTTAGTAAGAGACTTGGGCCTATCAAAGAAAGTAGCTGAGTGATTAGCCTCTGGACTTCAAGAAAAGAATGTACTTCATCGGTCAGCTAAAGTATCCCATTTCAGGAAGCGTGAACAAATTTTTGTGGACTTTTTTTTCTGAAGACAAGCAGTTTGTTCAGGCTTTGAATAGAGAAAGTGAATGCTTTCAACATATTATTTCTTCGTTTACTGTCATGATATCAGTTGTCTTCTCAGCCAGCTAGATGTTACCACTTACAGTCCAACAGAATGCCAGCTATTTCTTGACAGCTCTAAATGGAGTCTGAAATCTGTTCTCCTACACAATGGTAATGTTTTATGCAGTGGTTCCAATTGGTTATTCAACTCATTTGCAAAAAGATTATAATGACATAAAAATTGTCCTTGACTTACTGAAGTATGAGGAGCATAACTGGACCATTTGTGTGGATCTTAAAATGGTAAATTTCCTGATAGGACAACAGAGAGGTTTCACGAAGTATCCTTGCTTTCTGTGTTTGTGGGACAGCCGAGCTCGGGAGAAACACTGGACACAGAAGGAGTGGCCACAGAAGGAGTGGCCGAAACGTGAAGCTCTGGAAGTAGGGATGCAAAATATTGTGAATGAATCTGTAGTTAATCGAGACAGGATCATTTTCCCCCCACTTCACTTCAAACTTGGCTTAATGAAGCAGTTTGTTCAGGTTTTGAATAGAGAAAGTGAATGCTTTCAACATATTATTTCTGCTTTTTCTGCCTTGTCTTTCAAGAAGATAAAAGCAGGTGTATTTGATGGACCTCAAGTTTGAACCCTCATACGTGAATAGAATTTGCCAGGAAGATGAATAAGGAGGAGAATGCTGCATGGCAGTCTTTTGTGGCAGTTACAAAGAACTTCCTTGGCAACAAGAAAGCAGAAAACTATGAACTTCTGGTTCAAAGGATGCTGTTGGCTTTCCTTGACATTGGTTGTGACATGAGCGTTAAGATTCATTTCCTGAACAGTCACCTTGATAAGTTTCCCGAAAATCTTGGAGCTGTTAGTGAGGAGCAGACTACTGCTAAAGCATCAAATGAGATTGTCCTCAACAAGTACACAAACACAAGAGCTACAAACGCAAATTTTTGCCTGAATAGAATTTAAATAAGTTTTGCGCAAATTTTATGATTAAAATAAGTGTTGTAATATGTTCTATTTTGAAATTGTAGACAAATTCTGATGCAATCATATCTTTTAGTGTAATTACTGCATTATATAAGTTATTATATTTTCACAAATATGGTGTCCAAGAAGACATTCTACTTCATTATGTTAAACTAAATGTTGAAAATTTTACAATAAGTTAAAAACCTAAAATCTTGAATTGCAAAAAAACTATAGCTTACAGAGAAAAACTAATGTCAGATTTGAGATAAGCACACTCGAATTAGGTAAGAACAAGTCCTTTTGTGGATGTAACAAAAGTTTTGTGACCCAGTGTAATTATCAAAAACTGTTGAATGAGTGATTAAAGACATGAAAGAGGGTGTGGTGAGTTTGGGAATCTACAAGGAGTCATGGTGGTTGAGCAGAGAGTGTGTTCAGGAAGAGAGACTGGAATGAGGATGGTAACAGCAAATAGGCTGTGGAATGGGTGCGCAGAAAGATTCAATCTTTATTCTAACATAAAGTAAGAGCCAAGTTTGTTTAGAAAGACCCTGTGGGCAGAGTGAGGAGATAGATTGGAGCAAAGACATCAGCTGGGGAGGTTGCTATGGCAGTGGTACTTTGTTTACAGGTGGGCACTTTGCTTACAACCTCAGGAATTGGAAGCCCTTCAGGATAAGCCCTACGTCCAAAACACAGGTGTTCAGTAAAAATGAAATTCAAGCCACATATGTAATTGCCAATTTTCTAGTAGCCACATTAAGAAAGTAGAAGGTAACACATGAAATTAATTTTGATCATTAATCCCAGTGTGATAAATGCTAGAAATAAAACAGATTATATTTAACGCAATATTATCTAAAATGTTTGTATTTCAACAGATAATCAATTTAAAACATTATTAACAATATTTTATATTCTTTTTACATTCTCTTCTTACACTAAGTCTTTGGGTCTGATCTGTATTGATAACAGATATAACTGACAACCCATCTCAATTCAAACCAGCCACACTCCAAATGCTCAAGAACTACAGGTGGTGGCTGCCATGTCAGATGGTGCAGGTCTAGTGCATGGATGGTCCTGACCAGGAGAAAGGAGGAATTCTTTAAACTCCTTTCAGTCCTTTTTCATGTGGCATGCCAATTAATTCTTACAACAACATCCTATGAAGTATTATTACCTATCCTTTATGATGAAGAAACTGAGACCCAAGAAGTTAAACAAATTGACTAATCAGGATGGAGGTAGGATTCCAACAGACTGATTTTGTACTGTGTTCGGCTGCTGTAGCCATTGGTACGCTCTTGCAGTGAGCAACCTTGGCTTAAAGGGAAGGAATCATTAGATCAGACTCACAGACTCCCTCTTGCCAGCTGAGCCCATGCAGCTGCTGCATGTGAAGTTTCAAAGCAAGAGCGTACAAATGCTTATTTATCCTGATTTCTGGTCTGCTGAACCTAATTATGTTATCTGAGGGTCTCAGTCTTTAGAAATGTGCGGTTTGCCTGACTGAATCACAGCCTCTTACCTACTGTCACTGAAGGGCCTGCATCAAAATAAAGCCCAGGAAGAAATTTCTCCAAAGGAGAGATAGCCTTGACCTTTGGTGAACAATAAAGCCAGGATAGTAATCAGGTCCAGAGAAGGGAAGCTAATATAATCAAGGGGAAGGCGGAATGTCATCATAAAGGATTGGCTGACCTAAGACGTATTTCTCTCTGTAGTTGTGGCCGCTGGGGCCTGGGTATCTCTTGGGTCCCAGTGCCTCTTGGAACCACTGACCCACCTTTGCAAAATGCTGGTCAAGGATTAGAGATGTAGTTTGAGACTTCAGAGCTGAGAAAAGTAAAAGTCTGAAAATCATGATTGGATAGAAACCAGCCATGGATAGAAAGTAAATTAGGCCAAGAACATAGAGCTGAAACAGTCTGAATATTACCATAACATCTCATGGATTCCTCCCTATCTACAAGACCTCCTCACTTGAATCTCACAGAAACACCCCAATTTTACATCTCAAAGAAAATTCATTATCTTTCTCTCCAGGCTCTTCCCCACCCCCTTCACCTGGCATCCCCACCCCTGAATGAAACTCCTGTCTACCTCCACCTCCCCTGCTACAATTCTGTCAGTTCTTTCTCCCAAACACATCATGATTCAGTCTCCTCATTCAGGAAAATTCTTCTTACGGATGCTTCAGACTCCTTCTCCTCTGTTGACAGCAGCTGGAACAGTCCTTTGTGAATGCTAGTCTAACCCTGATTTGTATGTTCTAGTTGAAACTCGGCACTGCTCCTCAAGGCGCTCAGGATAAAACACAAACTCCTTAACAAAGCATGCTCCTGAACCCCACACCACCTGCCACTCCCCAGCCCCTCCACGTTCCCGCTCCAAGTTCAGGACTTGTAGGCTGAGCTAAGCACCACCCTCTCTCCCATCAGCTCTTTGCACTTGCCTTCCCCCCCCCCTCCAAACTCTGTTTCACCCCCTATGCATCCTCTAGGACTTGGCTTAGCTACTGCATCCTCAGGAAGCCTTCCCTGATCCTCAAAGTCTGAGGTGGGTGCCCAAGTCATGTGCATTCATCATGCCTGGTGCCTGCCCATCACAGCTCCTTTCACATTGCGTTGTCACTGACAGTTTGCTTGTCCTCACGCCACCAGATGTCAGCTCCACGTAGCTATGCCCTGCTCTCCTGCTCACCCCTCTGTGCCCAGTGCCTGCACGTGGTAGGCAATAAATGCGAGTTAAATCGCTGAATGATTGTGGAGAACACCAAATACCACTTATTTCCATTTTCCCTCAACTCAAAACTTTGTTGGTCTCCATTAAAGTTTGGCAAAAATAGGCACTGGCTGGTTGGTTCCATGGTAGAGTGTCAGCCTGGCATATGAATGTTTGAGGTTCAATTCCTATTCAGGGCACACAGGAGAAGCAACCATCTGCTTCTCCACCCTCCCGGATCTCCCTCTTCTCTCTCTCTTCCCCTCCCACAGCCAGTGGAATGATTGTTTCAAATGTATCCACCTGAGCAGTGAGGATGGCTCCGTGGAGCCTCCGCCTCAGGCGTTAAAAATAGCTTGGTTGCGAGCATGACCTCAGATAGAGCATGAACCCCAGGTGGGGGTTGCCTGATGGATCCCAGTTGGGGCGCATGTGGGAATCTGTCTCTCTATCTCCCCTCCTCTCACTTGGAAAAAGAAAAGAAAAGCATAAAAATAAAGTTTGGCAAAAGTATCCAGAAGGGCAAATAGTCGATTCAGTAAGACTTGCCTTCCCAAATCTAGGTGAAAAACCAGACGATGCAGGCATCGTCCATGAAATGCCTCAAGCTTCAAGTTAGTGCAGTGTGGGGCCCATACATAGGGGCATGGACTAACCCAGGCTGGAAGCAGTCCCGGAAACACTAGGAGCAGGGTCATTCCCCATTTCTTGTTTCCCATCACAGGACACTAAGCCTAATGGCTTCTGCCCGCCACCAATTTGAACAGATTCCTCCAAGTAAGTGGTGAGGCAGGGCACATCTGCTTCTTGGCTGCCTTAGCACACTGGTCTGGTAGGGTTTTATGACTAACTTCAATTATGTGGATGGGGGAAAAACATTTTCCCTCTTTGCAGCTCGAAATATCTCATCAAAGAAATGTGGAGAGTGTGGAAATCAGATTTGGTTGGCAGAACTATTCACTTTGATCACTTCTGTTATTCTGTAGCTCTCTTTGGAAAAAGAAATTTGGGTTTTTCTGGCAACTTGATGGGTAATGACATAAGTTTTGTTTTGCTTTTGTTTTTATTTTTGGTTTTGTTTCTGTTTTAAGAGACAGAGCAGTATCAATTTGTTCTAATTAGTTGTTTCATTTAGCTGTGCACTCATTGATTGCTTCTTGAAGTACATTGCCCTGACCTGGATCAAACCAGCAACCTCAGCATGCAGGGATGGTGCTCTATCCACTGAGCAACCCAGACATGGTCGTGACATAATTTTAATAATCCTTTCCCATTGGGGTCAAAGGTGAAGAAGAAAACTTCATAATGAAATCGTTGTGCGTCAAAGATGTACCACTAGATTCATCATTTTTGTACTGCTCACGTCCAGAACTCTGGAAACAAGATGCATGATGCATATTTCAGGTTGACGTCTTGCTTTCTGAAGTGCCTTGTAGATCCACGAGGCCTACAGCAGACTGAGCCAAAGGTGTGATGCTTTACAAGTGCTATCAGAATACACACACACACACACACACTCAATCCAACTGTTTTTCACATAACATTATGGGTCCAATTTTTCAAGTTAAACAATTACAAGGTACAAGATCCTGTTATTTTTAGATATCAGTCTAATCCTCTCCTCCCCATGTTATGACCAGGGTTGGTCATAATTTCTCTATAGCAAGCAAGAGAAAAAAGTCTGGATGGGACACTCAGGCCTCTGTCTCTCTACTCCACGCTATTGATTGAAGAAATTGGTAAATACACATGATGACTCAACATCTCAGAAGGTCAGAATTCAGGTAGATTAATCAGTTAGAATGAATTGGACTGCAAATAACAAGTGCCACCCATTGTAAGTGGTATGAATGTACTTATGCTTAAGTAACAGGAAGCCCTGAGCCAGGGAGATCCAGCATTGGCATGGCTCTGCCAGTGTCACCAAGGACCCAAGTGCTTCCTATTTTTCTTGTCTGCCACCCTCAGCATGTCGGCATATGTCCCTTCATGACCTTCCCAGCTCCAAGCTTAGTGTCCTTCAGCAACAGTGCCCAAAGTAAAAGAGAAAGATAATAAAAAGAGAAAGGTATCTTGCCACAAGCATTATCATTTAAGAGAGAAAAGGTCTTACAGAAGTTTCCTGCCGATTTCCTCTTTCATCACAATGGCCAGGACCCTAACTGTAAGCAAGGCTTGAAATGGGAGCCCCAGGCACTTGCAGCATCTACAGTGGAAGACCAGCTCTGCTGGCAAGGGAGAAAGGCAAGGACTATCCATAGGGTGGACAGGCACCAGTACCTGTCAAATGTGTTGGTTCAATGCAAAGCAAAAAGCCATTTGACTACATAGCAAGTAGAGCTCTCTAATTTAACTACAGTAAGAAAGTCAATATTTTTACCTCCTGCTGTCAGATTTCCATGTGTTATTTTTCTGCTAGTTCCCAGCTCAGAGCAAGAAAAAGGTCATGATTACTTATCACCCCCAAACATTAACAACTACCTCCTGGAGCGTTGTTGGCTATAGGAAAATCTATCACCGTCACCATTTGGACCTCAGTTCCTTTATCTGGAAAGCTAGAAGGTTGGATGACAGCATCTCCAAAGCAGCCTTCCAGCCCTGACAATCTGTGGTTCTATGACATTCAAATGCCTCGAAGCGGTGAATCAAATCACAGCAGCCTAAGAAATGTTATGGAAGAAAGAAATTTGACTCACATTGACTCACGCTGGCCTTAGGAAATCAAAACTGGTATATGATGACCTAGCATATGATGAAATAATGATGAACTTTGAAGCTAGTGTCAGTTTAATAAAAATAGAAACTTGAGAACATGTGAACATGCCCCAGGCATGCCATTGAGGGTAGCCATGTAATGGGCTTACGGAAGTTTAGGAAAATTGCTGTTTCCTTGAAATTGAATTCTGTAAGACAAGGCGAATGACAAGGCACTAATAATTCCTAATGTCTACAAGGTACAGCTCAAACACCTTGACATAATAGCTTGTAAAGGTCCTCCCCAGTCAAGCATCAGTGTACACCTACACATACTGAATAATAATAGTAATAATAATAACAGCTAATATTTTTGTCTTTCTCTGTGATTAATACATACCAAGCACTTTACATTTCATTGTCTATTTTCACCCTCAGAACAAGAATATGGTTATGATTATCTCCATTTTACCTATGGAGAAACTGAAGTTAAGAGACTTACCCAGGTCTTACATCTAAAGCTGGTGGAGCCGGCATTTGACTTAGGCAGCCTGTATCCAGAGCCCATGCCTTTAGTCACTATGTTACATTTCTCTGACAATATTTAAAATACATTTTTATAAATTTTTGTTTACATTTCTATATTTTTATTTTATTTTTATCCATAGGGCCATTTTTCTTCTATATCCTAGTATTGTATCTGACAAGTAATAGACACTGAATAAATACTAAATGGATGGATGGATGGATGGATGGATGGATGGATGGATGGATGACTGACTTCCTGTGCAGATTTCTCTCTGGTCTGCACGCTCTATTATACCACCGTCCCCTAGCTTACACTGCTCCTGCTCGTCCTTCAGAGACGTGCTCAGATGCCATACCCTTGCTGTGTTCTTCCATTCATATTCCAAAGAGAAAAACAGTTCACGTGGAAAACAAGCCATGTAAAAAGAAACTAGAATCAGAATGGCATAGGATTTGTTTATTAGTCCAGGTCAAATAACAACAGCCTCCAATCTCAGTGACTACACACAATAAAATCTCACATTCAGCAGAAGCCGAGAGACAGGCTCTACAATCAGTAAGGGATGGAGCATCCATCTTGTGGTGCCGCCATCCTCAAGGTGTGGGTTTAAAACAGCCATGGAAGGTAAGAGAGAGCCCGGAGGACTGAGGAAGGCTGAAGGGGGTGCATCATTTCCACCCTCATCCACTGGCCACACCTCAGTCTGACAACCCTGACCTCACTGCAAAGGAGGCTGAGTCGCGAGATTGCCCTGCATGCCTAAGCAGGTGAAATAAGCTTGGTGAACATAGACTGTTGCTTCCACCACAGCTTCTTCCCGGGAATATGGAACAATGCCTTCAAAATTCTAATTAAAATTACTTTTATCTTGGGAAATTCTATACCCGGACAACTTTTCAATCAAGCATGAGAGCAAAATAAAGAAATATTCAGACATGCATGATCTCAGGAGGCTATCAAGGAATGTCAACAAGGAAGAAAAGGAAAAAGAAAACATTAAATCCAGGAATCAGGAATCCAACCCAAGAGAGTGTAGGAGAGAAGTCCAGAAAAAACAGCAGTATAGAAGGCCCAGACTAGAGCAGAAGAGACAGGAAACTGCATGTGATGGACTCAGAGGGGAAGGGGGCTGGAGGCATGTGTGCTCTGTCATACCACAATGCCCGGCTTATACAGCCTCTTCTCTGCCTTAATTCAAAGTCAGTAAAGATGGTCTGAAATGTATAAATCTAGGAAAAACAGTATAGGCATATGAATTGAAAATGGAGACAAAAATTACAGAAGAAACTGCTATAAAAAGTTGAAAATGGTTGTTGCAGGAGAGCTGAGCTTGCAGTGGAGTGGAATAGAGCAGGAAAAAATGATTTTCTCTTCAGCCCTCAGTGTACTATTTGAGTTTTTAACCATGTACTGCATTTTGCTAAAAATTTTACTGGTTTTTTTTTTCAATTAAGAGGAGAGAGGGAGAAAGAAGTTTTCATAAACTTTTCTTTTATCCTACACAAAGTTCCCACCCAGGACCTTATGATGGCCTCAGAGTGTCAAGGAGAGAAGACTGGACAGGGCAAATGTGCACAAATATGGCACCTTCTTTGAATCCAAAGCAAAGTATCTTCTCTTTCAATCAATTCTTGTTAAAAAATACTGGTCAGCCTGACCAGGCAGTGGCGCAGTGGATAGAGCATCGGACTGAGATGCAGAGAACCCAGGTTCAAGACCCTGAGGTCACCAGCTTAAGCGCGGGCCCATCTGGCTTGAGCAAAAGCTCGCCCGCTTAGACCCAAGGTCTCTGGCTCCAGCAAGGGGTGGCTCGGTTTGCTGAAGGCCCGCGGTCAAGGCACATATGAGAAAGCAATCAATTAACAACTAAGGTGTTGCAAGGAAAAACTGATGATTGATGCTTCTCATCTCTCTCCGTTCCTGTCTGTCTGTCCCTATCTATCCCTCTCTCTGACTCTCTCTCTGTCCCTGTAAAATAAAAAAAATACTGGTCATTAGCTCCACATTCCTGAATAGTTTCAAGGGAAAAAAAGGAGGAGGCTAAGAACAACGGATGGGGCCATAAACAGAGCCCCTGAAATATTACCAGTGACGACCACAATGTTTGGTCTTTCCTCCATCTTGCCAAAAAAAAAAAAAGTAAAATAAGACATTTTAGACATTTTTATGAAATCAATATGCTCTGTATCCTCTAGCAGCTTCATAAACTTCTCAAAAAATCTTGTTTTGAGTTTGGCCTGATATTTTTGTGAGCTTGTGCTGATCACCTGTAAGTAAAATGCATGTACACCTATCAATCTTACCTAATTTCAATAACTCACCCTTTTTTCTTAATTTAAGCAACATTTGCTGATCTCTTCACGCTCTTGTCTTTCATGTTTCCAAAAGATCACTAGCAATGGTTCTGCTCTCTGTTCTCTAAGATCTATTAGCATGTCATTTACTTGGCCCTAAATACTTGACCACATTTTTCTTAATTTGGTAGTGTCAGTTGCCTCTTCAACAACGTTTATCCTGCATTTACCAACTTAGCACTATTTTAGGCATTGGGAATAGAGATGAAAGCATATTAACAGTTCTTGCCATTAGTCTAGAGCAGTGGTTCTTAACCTTTTTTGAGGTACTGAACCCACCAGTTTCATATGAGCATTCACTAAACCCTTCTTTAGTGATAAATAAAATATGATTTTTTTTTCCAAATTCAAGACATAGGTATATGTTTTTTTACTGGTGCACAAAATGAGCCGTGCATGAACAACACCTTGCTCAAAGAACAAAACCAACAAAGTGCATGAACTCACAGCAAATTACGGTATTACTTTATTCTGGCCTCCGCAGCAGAGGCTTCTCCAAACCCCTGAGACCGACTCATTGAACCCCTAGGGTTCGATAGAACCCAGGTTAAGAACCACTGGTCTAGAGGAATGGACTGAATACTTGTCAATAATTTCAACAGTGGTAAGTAAGGGCTATGGATTGAAATGCACAGGGGACTCCAGGATAGGAAAGACACTTAACCCAACCTGGAAGAAGAAGAGAAGGCTTCCTGGGATGGTTTTCTGAACATGTGAAGAACTTAGGACCAAACATGTAAAGAGAAAGGGAAATAAAAAGCATTCTTGGTAGAGGAAAGAGTATGAAAACACTCAGAAGTGAAAAAGAACTCAGAAGGGTCAGGGAATAGAAAGTCATTTGGGCATAGGGACAAGTGACAGGAGATGGAGGGCATGTCCAGAGGGGAGCAAGGGCCAAGGTTTGCTAGGGAGACACCAGAGGATATTTTTAGAGGAGTGATATGATCAGACAGGAGTGGAAAATACATCCTTCTGACTCAGATAACTGAAGTGTATGTAGTAGGGGAGGGAGGATGAGACTAGAGAAAGAAGACTCCTACCACATCTGGGACCATTGAGATAAAGGGGGGAGAAATCCTGAGAGTAGGGACTAAGATAATGGAGGTGTGGATAAAAGAAAAGAGAGAGCAATTAAAATCTATTTTGGAGATTAACACAACAGGATCCAGATATAAAGAATGGAGGGGAGGCATCTCAGATAGCCCAAGTATCTGGCTTTGCTGACTCAGTAGATGGTGCTACTATTGGCCAACAGGGGAATCTGTGGACATAGGTTTGCAGGCATGTGAGTTCACTTTGTGTTGACTTTAAACTATCTGCCAGATATTTGAGTAGAAACATCTGCTCACAAGTGAACACATGGGTCTGCAGTCCAGACAATGATCGGGGCAACCAAGAAGACAATTGAGTCATCTGCACACAAGGGTAGTGGAACCCTTGCAGATGAACAAGATCTCCCAGGAAACATGTGTATAGAGAAAATGGGCAAGAAGGCAAATAAGAAGCCTTAGCTCAATTAAACCAAAGTATTTATCTCCTCAGGGTTCCCAGAGCACCTCGACCTAACAGCCATCATTTTTATGTCCGTGTGCTTTTTTCCCCTCTTTATTAGATACAATTAAGTGGAAGGTAAGGACAAAATCTTATTTGAATCAGTATCCCCAGGATCAAAAACACAACTAAGAACATTCTACATGTTTATTAAACAATGATTGATACTCATTTAAAAAAAGACAAAAAAAAATAGCAAATCTGATGGGCTTCAGATTCAGGAAAGCATCAGGCTTAAATGTATCTGAGATGAATTTTAATCTAAGAATACATCCCTTCTCTCTGTCTCTCACTCTCTTCATTCACTTAAGAGCAGGAGTCCAGTTTCTAGACTTTATCATTTGTTTCCTTCTGTCACCATGAAAACAGGAGTACGTTATTTTTCTGAATTGCCTGAGGCTCACTAGTTAAACTAAATTCAAAAGCCGTGGAAATTGTGTCAGTTGGCATCTGCTGTCCAGTTAATCCTGCCCTATGTCCCTGACAAGGGGGTGAGATCAGGCTCCCTCCTGGAGGTGCCAACCCTGTGGCAATCCCAGCTCGAGGAAAAGTGGGCGTGGCTATCCTACGTGAGGCTTTGTACTCAGAACCTCTCCCTGGGACAGTTTACTTGACATTCGTCATGGTTACAAAGTACTTCGATTTCACAAAAATAAGAGGGCTTCTCTGCTGAGGTGGCAAATGGTGTTTTGTTTTTTCTAGATTTAGCTAGATAAGAACCACACGTTCAATGTCAAAGAGCCAAGATTTTTTTCTTCCCTCCCTACGCCAGCACCAGCCTATTCCGGAGATAGTGATGAGTGTTTATAGTCATCAAATCTGAGCATTTGAGAGGAAGAGAAACGGAAGGCGTTCTGTCTTTGAAAGGAGGCCACGAGATGCAGGCTCTTACTCCATCTGCCTGAAGAAGTCCTCATGTTCCCAACCATTGTATCTTGCTTGGTAACTAAGTAAATACAGTTGAGACTCTGCACCTGGCATATTGTAAGAGCTCAATCAATGTTAATTAAAAAGCAAATCAAATAGCCTGACCAGGCGGTGGCGCAGTGAATAGAGCGTCGGACTGGGATGCGAAAGACCCAGATTCGAGACTCCGAGCTCGCCAGCTTGAGCACCGGCCCATCTGGCTTGAGCAAAAAGCTCACCAGCTTGGACCCAACGTCGCTGGCTCCAGCAAGGGGTTGCTCAGTCTGCTGAATAAAGGCCTGCGGTCAAGGCACCTGTGAGAAAGCAATCGATGAACAACTAAGGTGTTGCAACGGCAACGAAAAGCTAATGATTGATGCTTCTCACCTCTCTCCGTTCCTGTTTGTCTGTTCCTGTCTATCCCTCTCTCTGACTCCTCTCTGTCCCTGTAAAAAAAAAAAAAAAGCAAATCAAATAAAAACAAAAAGTTGACTAAGTCTGAGTTCTGAGCTTTGACTTGAGTTAGTACAATGCATTCAAGAGCTGGGGCCCAGGGTCCCAGACAGACCTCAGGACCAACACTTCCTGCACTGGAGAAACAACAGCAACTGAGTCAGCTGCAAGGGTCAGTAAGATAGGCAGCTAGGCAGCACTTAATGGAAAGTTCTCTCTTTTGCCCCACCCCTGAGATGCCATACTGGATGTTTATGGTGCCATTTCATACCTAATGACAGAAAAAATATATAAATAACAACACAAAACTGACAAAAATGTGCAAATAATATACCCATGCTCTGAAAACCTGGTAAACTGGTACAATCCTTTCGTAAAATAATTTACGCATATGTCTCAAAAGGCATAGAAAGGTTTTTATCCTCCTATGCCTAAGAATTTATGCTAAAGCAAAAATATCTAAAACGAGAATACAACATAGGCAAAATGCCTTTTGAAGCATTATTTTACAGAAATTGCAACAGGACACATCTTAATTATGCAAGGATAGGAAATTATTAAATTATGCTTCGTCCACACAGTGAAATAGTATTTATCAATTGAAATTATTATAAAAACTATAGCTTGTGGAAAAGCATTCGAAATAACTTTAATGGAAAAATCAGGATGTAAATTGCACATAATAAATGATATAACTACATGTATTTAACAATTATGCAAGCATATGGACTAAAACTAGAAAGTCATATGAAAAATTATTTTTAAGGTGAATATATTGTGTTAACCATAAAAAACTGATTTTTTAAAAATCTCCAAGGAAAGAAATTCTGACACTATTTAAACAAACTCAGAGAGGGAAGAAAAATGCCCCAATTCTTACTACAAAGACACGAATACTAAAGCCAGAACGAGAACACCAGAAGAGGAAGTTAGCATACTCTGGTTTCTCTTCAGAGCGAATAAATCTTTCGCCTTTTACTAAAGAAGAGGAAGTTAGCATCTTATTCCCCTTATGAATACTGACATAAAAATGATAAACAAAATATTAGCAAATTGAATCCAGCACTATATGAAACAAATTATGTACTGTGGCCAAGTTGGGTTTATTCCAGAAATGCAAGGATGATTCAAACAGGAAATCTGTTCACATAATTCTCTGTATTACTAGATCAAAGGAGGAAAAACATATGATGTCATCTCAACAGAGGCTGCAAAAGCTTGTGACAAAATAAATAGAATAGTTATTTCTGATTTACAATAACATTTAAATTATTAGTTAAACAGGAAAAATAAGTACTTTCTCAATGTTATATTCTATCCATACATGAGTATGTAGTAATCTGAATTTTTGTTACTCAAAACTAGGGGTCCCCAAACTAAGGCCCACAGGCTGCATGTGGCCCCCTGAGGCCATTTATCTGCCCCTGCAGCACTTCCGGAAGGGGCACCTCTTTCAGTGGTGGTCAGTGAGAGGAGCACAGGATGCATCCGCACCCACGGTTCCCATTGAAATACTGGTCAGTTTGTTGATTTAAATTTACTTGTTCTTTATTTTAAATATTGTATTTGTTCCTGTTTTGTTTTTTTACTTTAAAATAAGATATGTGCAGTGTGCATAGGGATTTGTTTATAGTTTTTTTTTTATAGTCCGGCCCTCCAACGGTCTGAGGGACAGTGAACTGGCCCCCTGTGTAAAAAGTTTGGGGACCCCTGCTCAAAACTATAAAAATGCATCAACAGTTAATTGACCTGATGAGTTCCTTGGAGATTAAATGGGTGTAATAACATTCAAAGGTTTACAGGTAGACCTGCCATTAGAGAGTACTATGGTTCTTGTAGACTGTATATTCAGGCCCAAGGTACCTTACCTCTGTACCCATTAGGTTGTTCTGAACTGCAAAGAGCTCCCATTCTCAGTATTCTCCAATAGTTTCCCATCACACAGACAGGTGATTCCACTTCCTACTATAGGCTCTAGGAACACACTGGTATCACCACTGCCTCACTCTTACCACAATCTCCATTTCACTCAGCTGTGCCAGCCTCCTGTTTTTCTCTAAAAACACACCGAACACATTTCTGCCTCAGGACCTTTGAACTTGCCTTTCCCTCTACCTGGAAAGTTTTTTCCTCAAATATTTTAATGTCCCCATCCCTCACTTTATTCATTTCCCTGACCACATTGCTTCAAATAGCACTCCTCTCAGGTATACAACCCTCCATCAACACCCCCTCCCTCCTACCCTGCTTGATTACCTGATATCATTTCATGTATTCATGTAGGTATTGTCTTCTCTGCTTCTAGACAGTATGTTTTATGAGGGTAGCCACTTGGTATTTGTTCATGGCTGTATAGCTAGTACCTAGGACAGCGCCTGCATGTAAGAGTTGGTGAGTAGTTATTGGTTAAATATGTTGTTGAAACCAGAGAAAACCCGCCTAACATAAATTTGAACAATTAAAAGATTTATTATCTCACATACCTAAATCCCCGAGGTGGGACAAGTTCCAGAAAAAAAGTAAGGCTTCTTTCTCTGCAATTCCCTCTGTTCTTCCCTCTTTAGCATGCCAGCATTGTCCTCATGAGAAGGCTGTCCCCATGGTCACAAGGTGGCTGCACCAATAACTGCAACAATGCACTTTCTCATTCCTGTACATTGGGAGGGAGCAAGATTCTCCCCTCGTGTTAGTCATAACTCTCTGAGGTTGACATATAAAATTAATCATCACACCCTCTATCATGGAATAAAAGTCATTCCCTTCAGCCTGATTGAGCCCCATTTGTTCACGTGCCTACCCTGTGCCAGTCATTGGAAAGGACAGTTGAATTCCATGGTTGGGCTCTATGAGTCAGGACCCACCATCAGGAAGGGCTGGAGTCAGCCTCTGCTACCTCTCATGGGTTGCATAAGGAAGAGCAGGTGGATTGCATGTCCTGAATAGACAACCAACCCTGGTCACTATAATCTCTGATTCAGGGGAACTCTTGAAGCCCAAGGAACTCTTTCTGGTAGAGTAACCGACTTCTTGGGATCCTGAAACACAATCATTTCCTTGAGATGTTTCTTGAGTTAAATATAACTCTTATATCCTAGAGCCGCCTCAAAAATCTTCCTCCTGAAGCACCTGAGCCCCAGGAGAAAGGAGATGAAAATAGCCCTGCAAAGCACATTTAACCAGAGACCGTTTTTTTTCTTTTTTTTTTTATTTTATTCATTTTAGAGAGGAGACACAGAGTGAGAGAGAGAGAGAGAGAGAGAGAGAGAGAGAGACAAAGAGAGAAAGAGGGGAGGAGCTGGAAGCATCAACTCCCATATGTGCCTTGACCAGACCAGTGCAGGGTTTTGAACTGGCGACCTCAGTGTTCCAGGTCGACACTTTATCCACTGTGCCACCACAGGTCAGGCGAGACCGTTTTTTTTTTTTCAAATCAGTATCAAAACACAAAGCATCTACAGGATTCCCCAACAGAAAGTAAAGGTCATTAAATTCATATTTAAGCAACATGAACAGAGGCAGCAATTCGGTACAGGAGAAAATATTTGGGGCTTTCGGTCAAGGTGACAGCATAGGTTAATGTGGTTCTTGCATCCTCCCACAACCACATCAAAATTGCAACTAAACTAGAGAACCGTCATTCAGAACTGCCTGAACCCGAGCTGCACTGAAGTCCCACAGCTATACAACTAGGGATTTAAAGAAGCCGCATCGAGACTGGTAGGAGAGGCAGACAGGTAGACAGGGCTGGCCTGTACCTCTCGCGACGTGGCCCAAGGCTAAACACTAGCAGCAGCCAGCCTTGGTTCACAGCTTGGCCTCTCCTGGGCACCTCCAAATCCACCACAGGTAGCAGCCACCTGCAGAGCACTTTGTAGCTCACGCCAGGTAACCCTGGGCAGAACACAGGTGGTGGCTGACCTTGGCTTGCACTCCCTGAGAGACCCCAGAACCCCGCTGAGGTAAGTTCTGCTCCATGTCCCGCACAGCTGATCTTTCATGGTTGTCACACTCAGCCCATGCAGCCGATGGTCCTTGGGTAAATCCCTTCTATTGACATGCCAACAGCAATCAAGGCTCAACTATAATAGGAGGGTATACACAGCCTGCATGGGGGGAGGAGGGGCACAACTGGAGGGCCCAGGTCAGATGAACAGGGAGGCTGTGCCACTAGACCCTACAGGACATCTCCTACACTGGGCCACTCTACCAAGCCCCGGAGACACAGCAGCTCTGCCTAATACACAGGAACAAACACAGGGAGGCTGCCAAAATGAGGAGACAAAGAAACATGCCCCAAATAAAAGAACAGAAGAAAACTCCAGAAAAAGAACTAAACAAAATGGAGATAAGCAATCTACTAGATACAGAGTTCAAAACACTCATTACAAGGACTCTCAATGAATTTAGGGGGAGATTAGATAAATTTAGATCTCCAACAGCATAAAAAAGGACATGGCAACCATAAAAAAGAACCAGTCAGAAATAAAGGATATACTAACTGAAATGAAGAATAATTTACAGGAAATCAATAGTAGAGTAGATGAAGCTGAGAATCATATCAGCGATTTGTAAAGTAAGGAAGCAAAAACAGCCTATCAGAACAGCAAAGAGGAAAAAGAATCCAAACAAATGAAGATAATGCAAGGAGCCTTTGGGACAACTTCAATCATACCAACATTTGTACTATGGGGATTCAGGAAAGGAGAAGAGAGAGCAAGAAATTTAAAACCTATTTGAAACAATAATGATAGAAAGATTTCCTAACCTGGTAAAGGAAATAGACATTCAAGTCCAGGAAGTGCAGAGAGTTCCAAACAAGATGAATCCAAAGAGACCCTCACAAAGATGCATTATAATTAAAATACAAAAGGATAAAGACAAAGAGAGAATCTTAAAAGGAACAAGAGAAAAGCAGTTCGTTTCCTACAAGGGAGCTCTCATAAGACTGTCAGCTGATTTCTCAACAGAAACATTTCAGACCAGAAGAAATTTGCAAGAAATATTCAAAGTGATGAAAACCAAGGACCTACGACCAAGATTAGCCTACCCAGCAATGCTATCATTTAGAATTGAAGAACAGATAAAAAGCTTCCTTGACAAGAAAAAGCTAAAGGAGTTCATCACCACCAAACCACTATTATAAGAAATGTTAAAGGGTATTGAAAATTAAGGAGGAGGAGGGAGAAAGGGGGAGAGATAAAAACCATAAACAATAAAATGGCAATAAATACAATAAAAAAAGAAAGAAAATATTTTGTTGGTGTAGGGCCAAGAGCCGTCATCGTGGCCATTCACATGCAGGTTCCCATTGGATTCGGGCTGACGGTGAAGAAATGGCAGAGTCGGAGGATGGTAGGCCATTCTGTTTATTGGTGTCTCACCAATACAGGCAAGCCACAAGAGAAGACAAGGGAGAAGCAGAAAACCAGCTTTTCCCATGGAGGTCAAGGGATCAGGGAGGCCCCTGCAATGGCGATAGCAGGAACGGAGAGAGAGCTCAAGCTACTGGTCTCTCCCACTTTATACCGTAGAATCAAAACCTTTAATCCAATTATACAAACAAGGAAATCTCTGTATAATGGGATTCCTCAGGAGAGTGCACCACCCTACATTATCCAATCAGTCAAGGGTGTGAGGAAAAGCTTACTCTTAAAGCTAAGCCTTAGGTCATAACAACCTGGCCTGCTTACATTACAGCCTTTCCCCCACACCCATCCCAAGCATAAGGGCAAATAATATCACCTGGGTGACGGGCTTCCATGTGGGCAGCGCCATCTTTAACAAAGTGAGCATATTATATTTTATCTGCCCAACAGTTAGCAAAATAAACCAGACTGTAACCTACTGAACATATCACCAGCCAGACAACCTAAACTGTTAAACGAATAGTATGACTACAAATTTGCTCAAGCTTGCATTAAAGTGAAATAGGGCCACAAGGAGACTTAGAAAACAATCTGAGGTATTGTCTGCCCTTTGAACAATGCTGCAATAATCTATTTCAACTGCTGCAAAAGAACAAACTGACTTCTAATATATCATCCCTGAAAGATATCTGATTTATTTTCTTTTATATTGTGACTCCTTTACTCAGATACTTTAAATCCCATAATTAACTTTTTAAATTAGCTGTTGAGGTGTCACTTACTATGCTAAGACATTTTGGATTCTTTCACATGCCCTTAAAAAGCTGCTTTTCTCAACATTAGCTAAACCACCACTGTGAGAAGTTGGCCCTTCCCTACCCCCGATGCGGCAAGCTACACAAAATGCACAAAAAAAGACATTTTTGTTTCTGTCATCAAAAGATACAGCTTTGAGGAGAACTTTCTTGCATCTTTCTAATTGTCCTAAAAGGGTGACTTTTTCAAAAGGGCTTCTGGCCTGATCAGGTGGCGGCGCAGTGGATAGAGCGTCGGACTGGGATGGGGAGGACCCAGGTTTGAGACCCCGAGGTCTCCAGCTTAAGCACAAGGCTCACCAGCTTGAGCCCAAGATCACTGGCTCAAGCAAGGGGTCACTCGGTCTGCTGTAGCCCCCCAGTCAAGGCATATATGAGAAATCAATCAACGAACAACTAAGGAGCCGCAAGGAAGAATTGATGTTTCTCATCTCTCTCCCTTCCTGTCTGTCTGTCCCTATCTGTCCCTCTCTCTGACTCTATCTCTGCCACAAAAAATAAAAAAAAATTTTTTTTTAATTTAAAAATGGGGCTTCTGGTGCTCACATGACACAGCCCCAACATTATCCGGCATTTATAAACCCATTCATGAGAAACATCTCCTGATTCTGCAATGAATGAGTGGGGATGGTAAAAGATTTGAAGGTGCAAAATATTGCATTACTAACCAGGAAAGCAGTTACAAGTGGCCCCAGAACATACAACCAGCAAGAGACAGAGTTTGACACCAACTCCAGGGTGCCAGCTTCAACCCAGGGTTCCTGCTACTACAGCGGTGCTCCGGTGGGAGGTTCCCCATCACCAGGTGCCAAGCCCCTTTCTGGCATGTCCTTCTGCACACACAGTGGGCTCCTGCTTGTGTCCTGTAGGAAAGCGCACATTCACCTCTGAGTTCTCCTTCTTCCAAAATGAAGGTCTAGTGAAGGTTCGTATATCCATAAGGATATACAGATAGCTGAAATAAAGTCGCTTAAAAGAATCACAGCCATTCCCAGTTCTGACCCTGAGAGAACTTTCTCTAAGCGTGTGATAAAACGAACAGTGGACTCACACCATATTCATAGAAAGTACAAAAGTGAGTATTTAGACTGTGTCTCATGTTGTTTCTTTCCTTTTATTGTGGTAAGAACACCTAACATGAGATCTACCTTCTCAACAAATTCTTAAGTGTACATACAATACAGTATTAACTATAGGCATGATGTTCCACAGCAGGTCTCTAGAACTTACGCATCTTGCATAACTGAAAATTTATACCTGTTGAACAATAACTCCCCTTTTTCCTCTGCCTCTATCCCCTGGCAAGCTTTGCTTCTGTGAATTTGACTATTTTAGATATATCACATAAATGGGATATCATGCAGTATTTGTCCTTCTGTGTTTGGCTCCTTTTACTTAGTATAATGTCCTCTGGGTTCATTCATATTGTTGCATATGGCAGAATTTCCTTCTTTTTCAGGACTGAATAATATTTCATTGTATGTATATACCACACTCCCTGTCTATGTATTTGTTGATGGACATTTAAGTTGTTTCTACATCTTAGGTGTTGTGAATGTTGCAGTAAACATGGGATCTTGATCTCAATTATTTTGAATATAGACCCAGAAGTGGAATTGCTGGATCATATGACAATTCTATTTTTAATTTTGGGTGAAAATCCATACTGTTTTTCACAGTAGCTTCACCATTTTACCTTCTCACCAACAGTGTGCCAGAGTTCTAATTTCTCCACATCCTTGCCAACATTTATCTTTTATTTCTTTGATAATAGTCATCCTAACAGGTGTCATATGATATCTCATGGTAGTTTTCTCTTGCATTTCTCTGATGATTAGTGATGTTGAGCACCTTTTCATGTACTTGTTGGCCATTAGTATGTCTTCTTTGGAGAAAATGTCTAGTCAAGTCCTTTGTCTGTTTTTTAATTGGGTTATTTGGGTTTTTTGCTGTTAAGTTATAGGTATTTCCTATAGTTTTAAAATATTAACCCTTAATATAAATAGAGTTTGCAAATATTTTTCTCTCATCCTGTAGGTTGCCTTTTCATTTATTGACGGTTTCCTTTGCTGTGCTGTGCAGAAGTTTTTTAGTTTGATGTGGTCCCACTTGTTAATTTTTGGTTTTGTTCCCTGTGCTTTGGTGTCATACCCAAGAAATCATTGCCAAGACCAGCATCAGAAAGCTTTTCTCCTATGTTTTCTTCTAAGAGCTATATAGTTTCAGGTTTTACATTTAAAACTTTAAGCCATGTGGATATCTAATTTTCCCAATACCATTTGTTGACAAAAATATTCTTTCCCTGTGGTGTAGTCTCGACTCCATTTTCAAAGGTCAGTTGACTCTACATGTTCAGGTTTATTTCTGGTCTCTTTACTCTGTTCTGTTGGTCTATGTTTCTATCTTTATGCCAGTGTCATACTGTTTTGATTACAGTAGCTTTGGAATATATCAAGTTATTTCTTACTGAAGTGACATGGTACCAAAGCAGGGCTCAGTAAAAGAGTGGATGAGTTGTCCAGAGAGGGACCAACAAGAAGTTCTGAAGGTATATGTTTACAGATTATGTTTTCTCTCAAAATAGAAACCAAGCCACAGAGTAGGAAGAAGTGGTCCTGGGGTCCATAGAAGATGGCAAGGGTTTAAAACAGTCACTAAGGAGAATGGAGACAGAGAGATTTAAGCTAAGTAAACAGACAGCCATGCTGCAGAAAGGACTAAGATGTGTCTGCAACGCCACAATTTGCAGAGGAACCAGCTCCAAGGTTGGCATGACCTTATTCAGCAGCGATCAGTGATCCAGGTCAGCTAAACTGCAGAAAGCAGAGTTGAATTGAGGTAAGTTTAGGAGGTTTTCAGGACAGTTGATAGGCAAGGGTTTTGAGAGTGTTGTCAACAAAGTGAATGAGGAAACAAAGCAGAATACTGGACTAGATTGATAAAGGAGTAAGGACAAGGGAAAGATGACAGGCCATGGGGTCCTTGCAGCAAGAGCCATCTCACACTTGTCTTTGAATCCCAGCATCACCCACATATCAGATGCTCAGAACATACTGCAGTTAAGTATGAATGAATGAAACAGATGAATGGATTCATATATAACCAGGAGTGCACTCACTGAAAAAGAATGAGAAAGAGAGAAACTTACACATATATACTAGGAGACCAGGTTCATCATTAGACAAAAGTCACTGTTATAATTAATCCTTATTACCTCAGTCAAATTCTTCTTTGCTTCCCTTGCAGTAACGTTTAAGATCTCAGACTTGGACTCTCAGGTTCCTGGGAGATTTCTGGGAAAGAATTTCCTCTGTGATGGAAAAAGACCTAAAAAAGAAACTCTTCTTCCTTCTGGATGCAGTAGTATGAGGACGTGATGCCTGGAGCTGTGGCAGCCATCTTGCAAGAAGGAGGAAACAAGCCTGCAAATGAAAACAATGCAATGAGGGCAACACTGATGAGATGGAAGTCCCTGGGCTCCATTTTTCCACTAAATTAAGCACCCTTCAGACTTCTTATTATCTGAATTTATAAATATTTAGATTATTACAGCCACTGCTAGTCTGATTTTCTGCTAGTTGTAACCCCATCCCATCTGATGATACATAAGACCAACAGAGTGGAATCCCTCACTGGCAGACTGTAATTCATACCAGGCTGCTGCTGTAAAGGGGAGGTAGCATTGGACTTTTTTTTTTTTTCAGAGACAGAGTCAGAGAGAGGGATAGATAGGGACTGACAGACAGAAATGGAGAGAGATGAGAAGCATCAATCATCAGTTTTTTTGTTGCGAGATCTTAGTTGTTCATTGATTGCTTTCTCATATGTGCCTTGACTGTGGGGCTCCAACAGACCGCGTAACCCCTTGCTCAAGCCAGCAACCTTGGGTCCAAGCTGGTGAGCTTTGCTCAAACCAGATGAGCCCGCACTCAAGCTGGCGACCTCAAGGTCTCGAACCTGGGTCCTCCGCATCCCAGTCCGACGCTCTATCTACTGTGCCACTGCCTGGTCAGGCAGCATTGGACTTATTTAAGTTGAAATACTCACGTATTTAGGTCAGAAAGTTCAGAAGCATGATTACTTGGGTTTGTTCATGAGTATATTGTTTACAATATTTCTGATCAGCTAATCCTGGAGAGACTGATAGAAACAGATAAAATCTATACCTCATTTTAGCCTATAATTTGAGCCCCACTTCCTCTCAATTAATGAAACTAATCCACATACAATGTTTTGCAATTTATGTTTGTTGATCTTACTTTGTACCAAGCACTATGTTGAGCACTTTGTACATATCATCTCTTTTAATCCTCAGAACAATCCTATTAAGTAGAAAATGTTATTATACTTATTTTACAACTGAGGAAAGTCATGCTGAAAGTAACCATCAGAATTTAAACTTGCTGTAAATTTCTTCTCTGTTATCATTTTCATTTTTTAGTGTAAATGTTAATGAGTGAGGAAGTCTACAAATATCAGGAAGTAAGAAAAAGAAGGCAGAATAGCAAGAGACTCCAATAATCCACAGTTAGAATCAATCTAGTAAGGGATTAGGAAAATAAATATAACTTGTTTAGAACTTAACAATAAAATAATATGGGGAAAAAATCAACTTTACATATGTTTCTTCAATTCTATTATTCTGTTTCTCACTGGGAGGCTATAACTGGGGTTCCATCTCACCTTTCCTGTGGCTAAATACCTACATTAATGAACCATTCTCCATCCATTCCCCAAGTTAAAGAATGATCTTCTTCCAATTCTTGTTCATAAACTGTTGATCAGGAGTCATCAGTGGTAATAAAATCTATGCCATTAAATTATAGAACTTTTAAAATGCATCTGTAAAAAGAAACCACAAAGAGACACGTTTGTTTACTTCAGAATGACATAGTGACTCTGTGCTGTTTAATCAACATTCCAATTAAACCAGGATTTCTCCTCTTCATAACCATGACATCCGATCAAAGGAAAATACTAGAAAGACTACATGTGGCTTATTTCTCCATGCCCTTTTCCCTGGTAGTTAAGCCAAACACAAATTTCATTATCTGGTTTCTAGTCACATTAATGAGCCATTCTATTCCAAAATCTCAGACATCAGAGTCAAGGATTGTTCAGAGGGGTTGTAGGTAAATAAGAAAGAAAAAGAAAATAGTAGTTCATAGCAACGGTTTTTAGTGAAGAAAAACAGAAAAGCGTGCAAGTAAGGATTTTTCAATGCACTTAGAGAATTCCGTAATCTCTCCTCTTAGGAACTTGTCACTCATATTCACTAAGGTTCCAAGACAGCCTTAGGATGACATGGTGTCATAGCAAGTTTCCCAGCTCTCCACATAGAAAATTCTGTAGCAGGCTTCATCATCTTTTCTGTTTATAAATGCAACAACAATGATTACTTAGGGTTACCACTTGGATTTGTTCTCTTTATGGCGCATGAAAAATTATATTTAAAATATTCTTTATATGACATTTTCATTTGATAATGAGGAATAATGCTATAGGGCTGCACACATCACCCAGGCATGTGTTCACAAATGTGCTCACCAGAGAGAAATATAACACCCAGATGACGTCAACATACTTCAGCCTATTTATACATTTGCTTGAAAAGTAATAAAGACCATTGAGAGATAAGTGAAATCATGCCGTGTATTTTACATACATCTTTTTATATACATTTTGCATACATACATGCATACATACAGCAACAACCCCATGGAATTGACTATGTTAACTTCATTTTACAGGAAAAAAGAATAATACAGTACCAAGAGTGATTTAAAAATTTTTAAATAGCCCAATCATTATATATATTACTTACATATTAGTTTGTGCTTTAGTTCAACTGAGAATTTTGAAATTAAAGTCTTTTGAAATTATTGAGCATAAGAATCATGTTGAGCCTGACCAGGAGGTGGCGCAGTGGACAGAGTGTCGGACTGGGATGCAGAGGACCCAGGTTCAAGACCCTGAGCTTGCCAGCTTGAGCGCGGCCCATCTGGCTTGAGCAAAAAGCTCACCAGCTTGGACTCAAGGTCGCAGGCTCCAGCAAGAGGTTGCTCGGTCTGCTGAAGGCCCGCGGTCAAGGCACATATAAGAAAGCAATCAATGAACAACTAAGGTATTGCAATGAAAAACTGATGATTGATGCTTCTCATCTCTCTCCATTCCTGTCTGTCAGTCCCTATCTATCCCTCTCTCTGACTCTCTCTGTTCCTGTAAAAAAAAAAAAAGAAATATGTTGGATGTGCACATGATTAAACATATTGGTCTCAGGATCCCTTTATTCTCTTAAAAATTATTGAGTATATGCAAGAGCCTTTTTAAAAATATTTTAATTGGTTTTTAGAGAGACAGAGAGAAAGGAAGGAAGGGAGGGAGGGAGGGAGGGAGGGAGGGAGGGAGGGAGGGAGGGAGGGAAGGAGAGAGAGAGAGAAAGAGAGAGAGAGAGAGAGAGAAAGCAGCATCCATTTGTTGTTTCACTTAGTTGTACATGCATTGGTTGATTCTTGTATGTGCCCTGACCGGGCTCGAACCCACAACCTTGGTGTACTGGGACAATATTCTAACCAATTAAGCTAACCAACCAGGGACTTTAAGAGATTTTGTTTAATGTAGGTTCTATCCATATTTACCATAGTTAAAATTAAAACAAAAAACATTTTAATATTACCTATTAATTTTAAAATAACAATAACAAGCCCATTACATATTAACATAATACATTTTTTAAATTATGTTTCCAAAATAAATAGTAAAAGAAAGTGTTCTGTTTTACACATTTACAAATTGCTTTAATATCCAGCATAGAGAAACATCTGGGTTCTCATAGGTTTCTTCATAGTCATTCTATCATGATATGTAATGTGAGTGATACATATAAAGAACATCTAGCCTCATAGCGATACATAGTGGGAAACAAGAGAAATACTTTACTACTTTTTAAAAACATTTTTAGAAAATTAAATTTAACAGGATGACATTGATCAATAAGAGCACATAGGTTTCAGGTAAACATTTCTATAGCATTTGAATAGTTGATTACCTTGTATACCCATCACCCAAAGTCTAATTATCTTCTGTCACCATTTATTCGTCCCTCTTTAGTCCCTTCCTTCTACTCCCTTTACCCTCACACACCACTCCCTCTGGTAACCACTTCACTTTTATCTATGAGTCTGTTTTATGTCCTACCCATGTATAAAATCATATATAGTACTTAGGTTTTTCTGATTCAGATAATGTATATTCTTTGATACTAAACCAAAATTCAGCAAGTGGTAGTTTCTAAAAGGTTGATTGCAATGTGGAATTTAAAATCATATCATTGAACTTTTTATGAGGAACATTAAAAACCATTGGTCTATCTTGAACTTTGAATGGATTGTTTACCCGTGCATGATATTTGTAATGTCCTGCATTGATCATTTAGAAAACTTTAGTTCACTGTACTGGACAAATGGTCTAAGTGTTCACACATTTCATCATACAATATCAAAAAATCACATCCATTAGTATCATCAGCACGCTTTTCAGAAACTACTACCTTTTTGGAAACCTGCAAGCTCACAGAAGTGAATACAAGTTTTCAGAAGTTTTAATTTCCCTTTGAAATTTCCAATTTTATCTTAGCAACAAATACTGTCAGTTACTTACCTTGAACTGACAGGTTCCTTTGGTTCACCTTCTAGAAAATATCTGCCAAACATCCAATTCTAAGTAACCACAGTCTGTCGGTCAATCAGTGCTTTCAAGAATGACGTCCCATGGGAAACGAGCAGCAACAGCTCTCAGTGTACTCACACCAGTGCTTCAAGCATACTTCCCATATCATCATCACACAAGTACTAAAATGTTTCAATCTTAGTGAAATTAATCACATTTACTGCTTAAACCAGGGCATTCTTGCTTGAAATTAGCTTTCTGTTTTTCACTGCGAATGTGCGATGGTGAAAATTTCAGTTCTGTGCCACTGTCTTTAACTCACACACGTTCCTCTTCCAATGCACTTACACCGCAGGTGGAAACACCGATGCGGCAAAGAGCCAAGGCGCCTTCATGCTTCCCTGTAAATAGCATCTACCTTTCAAACGCCTAAAAATGTCTCAGTGTTCAAAGATCACACTTTGAGAGGCACTGCGCTCCAAGAAAGTTAGACTAAACTTAACTAGAAGGGGTAGGGAAGAAAAACAGCAGATAGAAATTTTGATTTTTGGTTCATTCATTTCTAGAGTTCACTATCATTTTTTTTAAACTTAAATTTATGCACATAAATTAACTTAAATTTAACCACATAAATCTCAATACCTTTTCAATAAGGTAATCAGCAAATTTATTAATGGTCATGAGGTCAGTAACATATTAACTGGCACCAGTGACCAAGATTTCTTCCTGAATCGCAAAATAAAATTCCTACTGTTTTTAGGAAAAGCTGTTTTAACTGAAAGGGTGGTTTTGTATTAGATAATAAATCTGTTAACAATGTTAGTGTTTTTTTTTTAAGTTTCCAAGTGTTATTGCCCTGCAATATAATCAATTCGTGATTATCTGTGATATAGTATTGGGCATTTCAAACAATTTTATTTTACTCTATCAATACAATGGCAAAAAAAAAAATAGCAGTGAAAAGTTAATAGATAGCAATTGTATTCAGTCCTTTTCCCTCATTTAAAAAATAATATTGCTTTTCAGAAAGAGGAAGGGAGAAAGAATTGGCATTTTCTACCTTAGAAGAAAATTCTAAGATAGCCTGTTTCTCACATCAACTGAAATTATTGTTACCCATGCAACCCTGTCCCTGGAATTGTTGTATCCACCTGAAAAAGGAAAACAGATAATGAATTTTAATTAAAGTTGACCAGAAACTTGGCACGGGTTCTTGGGGTAATTACAAGGCAGAGCCACCCCTGATTGAGGCAGCTTTCCTAATAGACAAGTAAAAATGAATCTTTCAAAAAGAAACAATACATTTACATGACAGAGGAGAAGAAGATCCTGGCTAGAACTGAGGAATATACTGACTAGATGAAATGGAAACACCTCTAAGAACCAATGTTACACATGCAGTAGCAATTTCCCAGGCAGAAGAATGGTTCAGTTGGTCAAATGAGATATAAAGATGCTAAGATATAAGGACATGCCAATGGCATTGCTGAGGTCATGCTGAATAAAGCTCATGCGATAGATACCAAGTTAGACAGGCATGATCCTTAGGGCACTCAAATGTCTATAGACTTTTCATTCTGATATTTGCTACAGAGAAACATTCCAGATTAGCAGAAACCAAGCATGAATGCAAGCAGCACTCTTGAGCTGTGGTAGGCCACTTGCTGTGATCCCAAGACTCACCTTCAGGGTACATCTCCAGAATTGGACACAGGTCAAGGAATCTCATTGCCAACTGGGCTTGTCAGAGCAGACACAGTTGCTAGAAGGACTTTCTAGCCTGAAGGCTCTTTATCATGTGTCAGAACACTTGGGTACCCTTGCCGCCACCACAGGGAACAGCCATCATAGGATCTGCTCATCCTGCTCAGAGGTCAGACTTCTGGAGGAAACATGTGGGCAGTGGGCCAATGGCTTGCTGGGGAATCCACATTTTCAGATGGGTTGGAGATCACAAAGCACAACCCATTACCAAATGTTTCATTCCTAACACCCCTCTAAGCCACTGTCACCCAGTTGTGTCTTTCTTGACGTTCATATCTCCCAGAAACCTCAAGCCCAGAATCTATACTCAGTGGCTTGAATTCAAAAGAATTTGCTCTACTCACTCAGCAGGAAGACTTTTCACAGCAAGTGCAAAGGTCCTGAGGCAGGCCAAGGAATAGGATGGCAGCCAGCAGAGTTAGGATCAATGAGTAAAGGAGGGGAGTAGCAGGAGAGAAGGTTAGAGAGTTGGGTAGTGCCAGATAACTTATAGACTATGATTGGGAGTCTAGTTTTTATTCCTAGTGTATCAAGTTGTCACAAAAACATTTAGAAAGAGGAGTGACGTGACCTTACATTCAGAGCAATCTACTGTCTTTCCTTTAATTTTTCTTCCACTTGTCTGAGTCAGTGATGAGTCATTGCATGGAAACAAAACCTGAGTTTCCTGGAAAAATCACAGCAGCATCTTCACATTTATTCCCTTACTTGCTCATAGTCTGTTTCTTCTAGATCCGGAACCTGAAAACTTTTACTGCGTTCCCAGGTGTTACTGGGTGCAACCATGTTAGTTGGCAGGATGTAGGTCACTGTGGCATCCCCACAAGGGGTCATGCCTCAGGCAATCCTGATTGATCCTGCAAGGAGCAAACATAATTACTGGGAGATGCAGCTAACCCTGGCTGTCAGGTGCATACAGGAGCATCTAACTACTTGTCACTAGGTGGTGACAGAGCAGAACACTGTCTCTCCCAAGCTGTCTTCTACTTCTAACTTTGGTTTCTTGCTTTCATCTTTAAAAAACAGTCAGTAAAAACTCAGTGAACTATTCGTGTACAACGTGGGCACTTCTCTGCAAGGATATTATACTTCAATAAACACTGACAATGAAAGAATACATGCAATTTCAAGATGAACATAAAGCCTCCAAAACTGATGTGCTTTTTACTGATGAGCTGTTTCAAGTAATCTCCCCAGGACTTCCCCTCTCTCTCCCACTGCTGTAACTGAGCTAACTGTTCACACAGTGTTTTATAGATCTTCCGAGTTTTGATAACTCCTCATCAAATTACTAAGAGGAGTACAGGACTACACCCCATCAAGGGTGCCTTTGGCCCTCAGAAGCTCCTCCCCCTTCCTGACGGCTTCCACTCGGAGGGGCCCCTCCCTGGCTCACTGGACCTCCCCTCACTGGCAGTGGGCTTTCTAAAGAGAGTGCTGTCCCAGGGTTCTAACAAAGAAATCGACCTGCCTTTGAGATTCTACAAGCTCAATTTGTTCAATTATAACCATTTGGCACTTCATCCTGACCACGCGGTGGCGCAGTGGATAGAGCGTCGGACTGGGATGTGGAAGACCCAGGTTCGAGACCCCGAGGTCGCCAGCTTGAGCGCGGGTCCATCTGACTTGAGCAAAAGCTCGTCCGCTTGGACCTAAGGTCACTGCCTTGAGCAAGGGGTCTGCTGAAGGCCCGTGGTCAAGGCACATGAGAGAGCAATCAATGAACAACTATGGTGTCGCAATGAAAAACTAATGACTGATGCTTCTCACCTCTCTCCATCCCTGTCTATCCCTCTCTCTCTCTCTCTGTCTGTCAAAAAACAAACAAAAACACTTGGCACTTCAGACTGCTCATTCTGTGAATTTGCTATTGTCTGAGAGACTCCAGGTGCTGAAGTGCAGTGGGGAGCAGCGATAATATCTTTTTTGTGTCAGTGAAATCGCCTGTCAACACCTAGCTAGTTAATGCCATCTGACATTCACATTTCCTCATTCAAACAAACTGGAAGTGATCTGTGCCAGCTTCCTCTCTCATGGGGACATAGCAGGCGCGGTACCGGTCAACTTCGGTCCCCCTACTCTCTCAAAAGCTCAAGAAAATAGTTATGTATTTGGGGGTCTATGAGCTCAACATGTTACCTCCTAAGGCTTGACCCAAATCTGCTTTGTCCTGATATTGCAATCACTCTGGCCTCAAAGAAAGCCCCTTTTATACCTACAGGCAAGTCTCAATCTGCTACTGAGGTCATCTAAAGTCTATTACACTTGAAAAGAGAATGCACACTATTTATTTGACCTATTTCTCAGACACTGAGACTTTTGCAAATGATAGCTATGCTTTCTTTGCGTATCAGTCTCTTCAGCTAATTTTAACTCCTTAAACGGTTAGTAGTTGCTTCCTCATTTCCAGTTGTTTATACTGCTATTCCTCAGCTGCTATGCAAAACAATTTGGCAGTTTCTCAAGACGCCCTATTACCATAAGACCCAATGATTCTACCTAGCGTACATACCAAAAAAACTGAACACAGGCACTTAAACAAAAACGCACAATGAATGTTCATAGCAGCGCCTGACCTGTGGTGGCGCAGTGGATAAAGCGTTGACCTGGGAACACTGAGGTCGCCAGTTCAAAACCCTGCACTGGTCTGGTCAAGGCACATATGGGAGTTGATGCTTCTAGCTCCTCCCCCCTTTCTCTCTCTCTCTCTCTCTTTTTCTCTCTCACTCTGTCTCCTCTCTAAAATAAATAAATAAAAAGAAATTTTAAAAAAATACCTTTGTCCCTGAATGTTCATAGCAGCACTATTCACAATCGCCATAAGGGGGAAACAAACTAAATATATATCAACTGATGAATGGATAAACTTAATGTGGTATATCATACAACGGAATGTTATTCAGCCACAAGAGTGAAGGAGGCACTCTCCCTCTCAGAAGCACACCCATGCCTTTCCCTTCCCTTCTTCCCCTCAGGTATGTTACCTTTGTCCTTCTCTCTCTTAGGCCCCAAGGGCCCTTTTTTTCTTTCATTATTCTTTTTCCAAATGAGAGGAGGGGAGTTAGAGACACATGCAACCTGACCAGGATCCACTGGCAACCCCCATCTAGGGCCCATGCTCTGCCCATCTGGGGCCATGCTTACAATCAAGCGAAGGCCTGAGGCAGAGGCCCCATGGAGCCATCCGCAGCACTTGGGGCTGATGTGCTTGAACCAATTGAGCCGTGGTTGTGGGAGGAGAAGAGAAAGAAAGAGGGGGAGGGGGAAGAGTGGTGAAGCAGACAGTTGCTTCTGTGTGCCCGGACTGGGGTATCAAACCTGGGACATCCACATGCCAGGCCAATTCTCTACCACTGAGCCAACTTTCCCAATGGCCCATCTTTTGCCTCTGTAACTTCTTTCCTGAGTTCACACACTTCTACTACCTCTGTGACTTTCCAAATAAACTTACTCTTATAATTTGAAAAAGAAAAAGTGAAGTACTAATAATAAATGCTAATACATGAATGAACTTTAAAACTTAATGCTAAGTGAAAGAAGCCAGACCCAAAAGATTATGTATTATTTGATTCCATTCATATAAATATCCAGAATAGATAAAGACATAAAGCTGATTAGTCATTGCCAGGGGCTGGGGAAGGAGGATTGGGGAATAACTCAGTGAGTCTGGGGTTTCTTCTGGGGTGATGAAAGTATTTTGGAACAAGATAGAAATGAAGGTTGTACAGTATTGTGCATTTAATGGCACTGAATTATATACTTTAGAATGGTTAATTGCATGAGAATTATATCTCAATACAAAGATAATTTTGTTAAAACTGAACTGTTCCTTGAGAATAATCATGCAAAGGAAGCATAACTGTCATTTATAAAAGTCTCAAAATAAGACAGAAATTCAGAGATCAAAAATAAAAAAAGCAAAACTTTTTACTTGTAGATGATCATTCACATAGAAAATTCTAAACAATTTATAAAACAATTAATTGAACTATTAAGTGCTTTTAGCAAGGTTTAAGGATGCCAGTTAATGTACAAAAATCAATTGCTTTACTATACTAATGGCAAACAATTGAAAAATGACATTAAGAAACAATTTTATTTATAACTTCAAAAACCATTAAATATTTAGTAATAAATTTAACAAAATATGAGTAAGACCTCATGTGAAATATATTACTGAAATTCAAGACTACATAAGTCAATAACTATACCATGTTCATGGATTATAAGACCCAATATAAAGGTGTCAATTTTTCTCAAAATTATACAGATTCAATGTAACTCCAACCATAATACCACAAGTTTTTTCTCCTTAGAAACTGATGTGCTGCTTCTAAATTTTTCATATTATTTGAAAATACAAAGAACCTATAATATGCAATCTTAAAAAATAAATTAAGAAATGAAGAATTCAGACTTGATTAAAAACTATTTTAAAGCCACAGTAATCATGACAGCATGGTTCTTGCATAAAGATCAAGTCAATCATTGAAGCAGAATAGAGAAGCCAGGTATAGAACCAAACTTCAGTGGTAGCTTTATTTTTGACAAAGATTCCAAAGCAATTCTTTGGAGAAACTTTTCAAAAATTGCCGCTGCAGTAACTTGACATCCATATAGGGGAAAAAATAAATGTAGATTCCTATCTTAGAGCCTATAAAAGAGAAAAATAATGCAAGGTGAATAATGGACCTAAACATAAAAGCAAAAACTATAAAGCTCATAGAGAGAAAAGATAGCACAGTGGTTCTTAACCTTTTTTGAGGTACCAAACCCACCAGTTTCATGTGCGCATTCACCGAACCCTTCTTTAGTGATAAATAAAATATGATTTTTTTTCCAAATTCAAGACATAGGTATATGTTTTCTTTACTGGTGCACAAAATGAGCCGTGCATGAACATCACCTTGCTCAAAGAACAAAACCAACAAAGTGCATGAACCCACAACAAATTACGGTATTACTTTATTCTGGCCTCCGCGGCAGAGGCTTCTCTGAACCCCTGAGATAGAACCCAGGTTAAGAACCACTGACATAGAGTATAATTTGGCTGGAGGGGAGGGGAGAAAGCAGAGAGAAATAAATGTTTAATCAGATTTTATCAAAATTTAAAACTTCTGCCTGACCAGGAGGTGGCACAGTGGATAGAATGTCAGACTGGGATGCGGAGGACCCAGATTCGAGACCCCGAGGTCGCCAGCTTGAGCGCGGGCTCATCTGGTTTAAGCAAAAAGCTCACCAGCTTGGACCCAAGGTCGCTGGCTCGAGCAAGGGGTCACTTGGTCTGCTGAAGGCCTGCAGTCAAGGCACATATGAGAAAGCAATCAATGAACAACTAAGGTGCCACAACAAAAAACTGATGATTGATGCTTCTCATCTCTCCCCATTCCTCTCTGTCCCTGTCTATCCCTCTCTTTCTCTCTCTGTCTGTCCCTGTAAAAAAAAATAAAATAAAAAAATTAAAACTTCTGTGCATCAGACAAGGAGAAAATACAGTGTGTCCGTAAAGTCATGGTGCACTTTTGACCTGTCACACGGCCAAAAGTGCACCATGACTTTACGGACACACCGTATTACAAAACATGTATCAAACAAAGAATTATTATTCAGCATATAAAGGGCTCCTACAATTCAATAATAAAAAGTCAAGAACACAATAAAGCAAAATGGGCAAATGATTTGAACAGACATTTCACAAAAAAATGATATGTAAATCTCCAAAAACTTGTTCAATTAGTCATCAAGAGGATACATATTAAAGCCACATATATAATAGCACTATAAACACTCAGCAGAACTAAAATGATAAAGGATACCATTTTTGACAAGAATGTGAAGCAACTGGAATTTTTATACATTGCTGGTGAGAGTGTGAAATGTTATATCCACTGTAGAAAATAATTTAGTAGGGTTTTTTCTTACTCGTGTGGTAAAACACGTGTTATTGAATTTATCACTCAACCATTTTCAAGGGTCCAAGTCGGTGGTATTAAATACATTCACACTGCTGTGCAACTATGCAATCATTCATACTCATGACTCTTGTACCTTATAACACGGAAATGCTGTACCTATTAAACAGTAACTCCCCATTCTCTCCTCCCAGTCCCTGGCAAACATCATTACACATTCTGTCTTTATAATTTTGACTACTCTTAGATACCTCATATAAGTGGAGCTATATAGTATTTGTCTTTTTGTGATCGGCTTATTTTACTTAGCATAACATCCTCTCGGTTCATGCATGGTGGAACATATTTCAGTTTCATTCTTTTTTGAGGCTGAATAATATTCCATTGTATATGTTTGTTTATCCATTCATTGAGTGCACTTGTGGGTTGCTCCCACGTTTTAGCTATTGTGCATGAAACTATAAACATGGGTGTCCAAAATATCTCTTGGGGACCTTGCTTTCACTTCTTTGGGGTATATACCCAGAAGTAAAATTGGATCATATGATAGTTTTATTTTCAATTTTTTGAGGAAATGCCATACAGTTCTCCACAGTGGTGGTACCATTTTACATTCCTACCAACAGTGCACAGGGGTTTCAGTTTATCCACATAATCACCAGCACTTGTTTTCTGTATTTTTCTTTTTAAGTTAAAGTGGGATGAGTTGGGATCAAAAGGCTTGAAGAACACGATACACAAGCTTGGTGAACTCTAGAAGAATGGATAGAATAGTGAGTGGAAATGCAAGGATGAATGAAATAAGGTTCTTTCTTGCAAGAAGAGTACATTTCAGTCTTTCAAGTTATGGGGAATAAAATTTGATGTATGTTCTCAGAAGCAGTAATCCTATTGCATAGTGATCACTGTTCAGAGAATATTACAGTCAGAATCTCGGTTCAATATTTGGTAAACCTCAGTTGTCTTATTCTCACCCATAAAATGGGGATAACTTTTATCCCAGGATTGCTGTAAAAACGTAATGGATAAAAAATTCTTAGCACAATACAAGGCATATTTGATAAGTGATAGCTTTTATAATTATTCATTTATATTTGTCGTCATTGTAAATAACAGCTAATAAAATAAGCACTTATTGTATGTAACAATATTAATTGCAGGATACTGTGAGCCAGACTTTGTGTTATTTTACATACATTATCTAATGGAACATAACACTATAACTACCATTTTACCTGCATTTTACAAATTAAACTGAGGCTTAGGTCAAGAACCTTTCCCAAAGTCACATACCTGATAAATAGCAGGTCCCAAGTGACCCCAAGGGTCTCTGCTTTCCAAGTCCATGGCCTTTACCTTGGGTGACTCTGGCCAAAGATACCTTACCTGAAGAGCTTTAGCAAGGATGAAGGGGGATGTGGCTGATGTCCATCGTGGTTCTAGGCCTCGAATCATCTCTGGTACCCACCAAGTTTGACTCCAAATTATATAATTCAGACTATGATTTTAAAAAGGGTGAACTAAGTAAAATGAGTAGAAAGACAGAAAATCTGAAAATCAGAGAATGGGAAGAATATGGACAGAGCCAATCAATAAACACTGGTCCGATCAATCAATGAAAACACATCTTGCAGTGGACTTTTAGGTATGGGGAGCAGCATGCAGCTATCCAACTTTCTAAAAATCTGCCTTTTCAAGAATAAATTATACAGCCTGAGCTATGGTGGCGCAGTGGATAAAGCGTCAACCTGGGAACACTGAGGTCGCCAGTTCAAAACCCTGCACTGGTCTGGTCAAGGCATATATGGGAGTTGATGCTTCCAGCTCCTCCCCCCTTTCTCTCTCTCTCTCACTCTGTGTCTCCTCTCTAAAATGAATAAATATAAAGAAATTAAATTAAAACCAATCAATTTAAAAAGAATTATACAATACACATGTATCATTAAAAAACAAAATTTTAATTCCCCTTGCTATTCCATAGTTTAGCCTGTTTTAGAAACTCTAAATGGGGATTGGACTGTGCATTTACTTTGCCTCTATTATATTTATGTACAGGCAAGAGGCAACGTTAGGATTCGCTATTCCATTGAAATAAACTCCCAATTTCCTTGAACCCTAAAATTCTTTGTTACAAGTTTCTTCTCCCATAAATTACCAAGAGGGTGATTCTCAGATGTTACCAATGGTTAAGCTTTAAAATACAAAACTGCCGAGTTCACAAAAATTTTTCCCTCCCCAACTCAGTTTAACATGGAACATTAGTTAACTCTACAGTTCAAAGTCTAATGTGATTTAATTACCCACCTACATTCAATGCGTTTGCCAAGAAACTATCCTATAGTTTGATGAAAGGTGACATTGCTTTCGTCACATTATTTACAGGGAGATCTGTGCCCCCCCTCACTTGAATCTCAGAAGGCCCTGTGACTACCTGACCAATGAAATATGACAGAAGTGAAGGCATGACAGTTTCTGGGCCCAGCCCTCAAAGAATTAGCAGCTTCCACTTCCCGTCTCTCCGCAGTCATTCTGAGAACCCAGCTGTCATGCTGTAAGGAAGCCCCATAAAGATGTCATGAACCAAGGCCTCTGGCTGAACCCCAAGCCACCAGCCAGCACCAATCTTCTAGCCACGTGAGTGAGCCGTGTTGGAGGTGAGTTCTCCTGCCCTATTCAACCCAAGTTGACACTGGAGAAGCAGAGACAAGACGATCTTACCAACTCCAGCCCAAACTGCATACTGGTGAACAAAAAAAAGAGTGACACGGGTTATGGCACTAAGTTTTGGAGTAGTGCATTACACAGCATTAGACACTGGACCACTCCTGATTTTCTGTATGTGAAAGCATGAACATACCAACCCCATTTGTTCACTTCAGCAGCACATATATAAACATACAAACCCCACTGTCTCACAGTTAAGTTGATCAAATCGATTGGTTCAAAAGGCCACAGAGGTCGGAAACAAACACAGCCAGGCGCCTGGAAACTCTTCACTGCTGCTTTATTAGGATGCACCCACAGTACAGAACCTCTCGCGTCTGTGAAAGGGGAGGGTTACATTTCTCTTTGGGAGCACCTTCATTTTTGTTTCCATTCCCACTTTGACGAAAGTAAATCATTTTCAAAGAAAGGCGTTTAAAATTCCAAGTGTTTAAGACTCAACTTGCATTTTGTTCTGTTTGAAAAGGAAGTAGCATATTTGAGCCAGAGCTGGAAGGTTGTTTTGTGGCATTTTAACTTTGATGTGGATAAGAAGTCTTCACCGTCTGGTTGAACCAGTCCATAATTTTCATATGCAACTTTTCATATCAAAAATGTTTCATCTACTCACAAACAGACACTGTTTAAAAACACACGTGTGCGTGCACACATACACACACATACACACACACACACACACAACTTAAAACCAGCCATGAACCACAGCATTTCTAACAGGGAAATTAAACTTTTGCTGCCCTCTCCTGCTAAAACAATGAAATACTAAAATATCAAATTTATGAAGCTGAAACGAAATCCTCAAACCAAAAGCAATGGACATGTCATTCTGATATACCTCAATCAAAAACCAGACAACAAGCAGAAAATGTATTGGTAATATTTATATTTGAAAGTTCCCCACTGATACATGAGGTTTGGATTACAACTTATTTACAACAAGTGATGTCTAAAAAAGTAAAGAAAGAGAAGGAAAGGAAGCAAAAGAAGGGAGAAAAGGAAGGAGGGAGAAAGGAGGGAGGGAAAGAGAGAGGGAAAGAGGGAGGGAGGGAGGGAGGGAGGGGAGAAAAGGAAACCTATATTCACAGACATAACATGGGCTGTCAGTTTCCGAGACACACTACTGCCACCATCGTGCACAAGGCGCAGCACAAATGAACATTCCACTAGTCTGAAATTTGCTCAACTTTCTCTCAAGATGCACAACTCTTTTAGATTTTCAAAATTAAATACTAAGAAATATAAAATGCATTGTCAATATACCTACTACAAAAATCCTTTGTGGCTCATTCTGTAATTCCGCTCAGACAAAGCAGCTGAGCCAGCATATAAAAATAAAAATATTGATGTGCAAATAAAACACCACGATCGTGTCTGCGGCCACCTTTCTGTTGTAGGTGACCATCACTTTGTGATAACATTGGTAATAGCATCAAAAGAGAGAATCTTTTCATTTCCTGGGTCAGGACAGTGCATCCAATTAAAGGGGAAAAAAAAAAACAGAACAGAGGGAAAACAAAAACAAAATTTCAAACACTTAAAAATGCCAATAACATCCATACATTTCCCCTTTCCCACCCTCCAACCCCCACAAAAAAATAAAAAAGCTTTTAAAGCTCTAAATATACTTTTTTTTTTCTTTCCATAGTGTGATTGAGCCTAGGTCTATACGTTTAAGTATAGCAGGTGCAATTACAAGCAATTCCTGGTTCTGCAGCCTGGACCGTCCCACGCATAGGAGGAGGTACAAAATAAATTAAACCCTTCCACTTAGGCACGCAAGCCCAAAATGAAGGACAATAACCCTGCTTGTGAGTATCCAGCGGCATCAAGGGTATTATTTATGTCTTACTTTTTTTATTTTTTATTTTATTTTATTAAAAAAACAATCAGATGTTAGGGAGAGCAAAATATAATAAAATTTAAATGGACAAAAACTAAACACTGAAGGAAAACCGGGGACACCTGCACAATGAGAAAAGGAATGCATGCTTGATTCAAAGGATGAGATGGGTCAATTCACTCACATGGTTTTTCTAGGCCCACCGCCTAAGGCCTCAACATCACTCTAAACCACAGGGTTTTTGTTTTTTCTTCCAAAGACACTCTTAATCCTACCCCTGAAACCAATATGGTAGGGATAAGTTTGGAGTGATCATCACTCACTAACTACAATATTTGCTATTTAAAAAATAGATTTATATATAGTTCTGGAAATTATGAAGCCAACAAAGTATAAACACAAATGCATTTGTCACAATGAGCTCAAGTCGCAGCAACAGGAGAAACGTGGGAAAGGACAGAGGGAGAGCTGCTGCAAATGCAGCAAGTACGTCCTTAAATATGTCACATAGTGCAACAGTCAGGTTGCCTCAGCCATTCTGCGTCACCAGACACGTGACCAATGTCACACTGTCACTCCCAATGAAAAAAGAAAAGACAGCATTTCTTCTCAGAAGTTGCCCTATGAATTTCAGACATATAATTGCTCCTTTAAATAGGTCTGAAATTTGGCTTTATTCTCCTCAGTTTGGAATGATCAACATGTAAATTGACATCAAAGATATCAGTGGAGCTCTCACCTTAACACTGAAGACAAGGTAAGGTGCAAATAAGGAACTGGTCTTTTTTATTTCAAATGACTGCATTTCATTCTAATGGGCAGGGATATTATCAAAATCCGTGATTTAATGTCTACTATCTAAAAAAGTTGATGTAATGGCAAACTAAAGTTTATACAGTCAAAACTAAATGAAATTTAGGGTCAAACTAATGGGCTAAAATTGGAGATGATTTGTTACGTACATATTTTGTCTTTAGTACCTGAACTTGCATCTTTGCTCCAGCACTTGGGAAGGAAGCTCTTTCCTCCTTAGCAGCCTCAGCCTCTGCTGATTTTACATTGACTCCCCATGAATGTTCTTTAAAAAAACCCTATGAATTCCATTAAACCATGTGTTGTTTGGTGTTGTATATGACTCCTTTACTGCTGTTTCTCTTTCAGAATTAACATGCCAAGTTTTGTTTCTGTTTTACAAAGTGGTTGAGATGACAATATCCATCATTAACTGACTTTTATGCACAAACTCTGACCTGTAACACTGGAACACTTAAATGGGGGAGCAAAGTCAGTGGCCTTTTTTTTCCCTTTTCCTGGAAACAATACAACTGCATATTCTACTTTGTACTTCAATGGAAGAAAATATACAAGCCCATATTGATATTATATTTCTACTAAGAGCAACGACAGTTCATATGTTCATGTTTGCTGCTATCACAATTCAACGCATGAACACAGAGCCAGCTCTACACCGTGAATACTGCTGGAAGTGATGGTTTAGGATTATCAACTCACTGCTACCATATCCACAAGCAAAAGCATCCTGGAATAAGCCCCAAACATCTTTCAGTACATAATGATGCAACCACAACAGGTAAGCACATACTATACACAAGTTCTGCAGTACTTCTATCTCCCCAAGATGTTAAGAGTCCTCTTTTAAATACAAAGCAGAGAGCCAACAAGATGTATCTATAATACAGCCCTAAATTTTGTTTTTTTGTTTTTTTTTTCTTAAACAATTTGGTCACAATGCACCTTTGATATAAAAGCATTTTTAAACTTTATTATTAATACTCAGGACATTAGGAATTTCCAGATTTTTTTCAGTAGCATTTGTAGAACCACTTTTGGTAACAAATACAGTAGTTAGGAATACGCATCCAATTCAGAATGCATAATAATGTTTATCCTGAATCCTTTCCGGCTAAAAACAGGGCTGGCGCTGTGATGAGATATAGAAGGAGAATCTACAAAAAACACTGTAACATGTTTGTTTTTCCCAGAGGCTACATCCTCTTTTGCTGGAATACTTTATAAATACATATTAAAAAGTAAGGCAACAACTCCAAACAGTCCAAGCTGTTTGCTCAACTCTATTCCCAATTAGATTCGCAATTCTGGCGATCAATTCCATGGTTGTACTGTTTAGTGTCTGTCTTTCTGATTTCCAAATGGTCCAAAAGGATGTTTTCTGACATTTCTAAAACATCTCTGGTATGTATGTTCAATGATGTATGCAACTAATACTGATCAGGTACTGAAGCCTGTGATGTCCCAGTGCCTGTTTTCAAAGGATTCAAGACATTGATTTGGATTCACCATAAACTCCTGCATGAATCCAAAATTCCCTTCCCTACTATGTTTATCACCTCTTCTCTTTTACTCCTAATTTTAAAACTAAAGGAGTACCAAGACTACCTGGTTACTGGAAAGATTTCACTCCAGTAAACAAATCTTTTATCAGGAACCTTTATAATTCATGGCCCCATTCCATGTGGACATTCAACTCATGAAGATGTGCAAAAGGAAAAGATGTCAAATTACAGTCAAGTTATCCAGAAGAGGATGTTATACAAACTTATACGGAAATGACAGTCTTTCTTTCCCCTTCCTTTACTATAAATACATTTAACAGCTTAGCAGAAAGACAAGCTAAATTTAAGGTTGTTCACATTTGAAAATTGTTCCATACTCTCTGCTAATGATAAATAAGGAACTCCCGACAATAGAATTTTAACAGCAATTTCATTAACAGATCTCTTACGACTGCTCTTATTTTGTTTTGTTTTGTTTTAGGTTTAGAACAATGATTATGTTTACAAAGTTCTGAGAAGTCCTTCTACTGTCCAAACTTTGGATTGAAGTCCTTATTTTTTTTTTCCTTTACTTAGAGACAGGTATATACAGTGCTGTTGTAATAATGAAACAAATGTGAAATCTACTGTAAAGTTGCACAATACAGAAAACTGTTGCTCCATCTTCTACTACATAAATGTGTGACTCCACAGGTTAGTGATGCTGTTGTCATGGTTTTTGTTAGGTTGGAATTATCCCATCACGTCTGAGACCTCTCTTCAACTCCAGATCCTCCAGTTTTTTCCATAGTTCTTCACGCTCTTTTTCTTTCTTTTTCTCGCTGGGGAAGAAACAGACACAAGGTAAACACCTGAGAAGGTCTGGAGAGGTTATTCATCATAACTGCCCCTGTGACACACTTTCCCCCTGTATGTTTTAAAAGGTCTTTGAAAAGTTTGGCATTAAGCTTGTGGGTGTTTTTTCTTTTTTTTTGGCACTTACATAGACACAAAGTAGTATTAATGAATAGGGCAGGAGATGACAAAAATATTTAAAGATTTTACAGTAATATTACTTTATACTTAACACAGAATATTAACTTCAAAATTACTGAGAAACAAAAATAGGGATCATTTATATGTAACTGTTATTGTAAAACCAAAGGAATATTAGTGACTTTCACTTGGGATCTAGTTAAAATCTGATTTTTTCTCTTTGTCTCCAAATAGTTTCTCAAAGGGGATGCTCAAAATGACACAAATACAGAGAAGTAGCAGGTCAAGAAGCCATACTTCCTCTTTGTGAATATCTATTTTTCCTACACTATGTATATTTAAGCTCTTTAGCAGTATCTTCTTTGTACAAGTATTAATAAATCACAAAATCTGAATTATTAAATATTAGCTTATTTTATATTTATATATATAATCACATCAAATATTCTTTCTTCCGTGATTTCAATTTTAATGATCTGGACAGAAATTTGTTGATACCATTATATATTAAAATTTTAAAGTTCCAAGCTTTCAAATTTGGTTTTATATCAATTTGACTAGTGCCCACCAGACTTTTGGGAAAATTGGTAAAATCTACCAAAACTCTGGATGTCTAAAATAGGGTTAAAAAATTTTATTTTGCCAAACACATTTTTAGATTATCATGTTTTTATAAAAGAAATAATTTTAATTCTAATATCAACAAAATCAGAAATATGTAATCCAGGAATACATGACTATACAGTAAATTAAAAATAATTCACTTCACTGTGCCTAGCTTTCCCTGTTGTGATGAACCAATAAACAAAACCACACCCAAATGACTTCTGTATATCCATATTCAGATAATTCCTGGAAAAAGGGCTCTGCCATCTCAGGCATGCGTGATATGGTCGTTGTGCTGCTTTACCTAGCAAGGATTTAATATCAGTTACAGTACAACATTTACTCAGGGAAATCTACATAAGTTAAGTGAAATTTGTATATAATTCAGTGGTTCTTAACCTGGGTTCTATCGAACCCTAAGGGTTCAATGAGTCGGTCTCAGGGGTTCAGAGAAGCCTCTGCCGCGGAGGCCAGAATAAAGTAATACCGTAATTTGTTGTGAGTTCATACACTTTGTTGGTTTTGTTCTTTCAGCAAGGTGATGTTCATGCACAGCTCATTTTGTGCACCAGTAAAAAAACATATACCTATGTCTTGAATTTGGGGAAAAAAAATCATATTTTATTTATCACTAAAGAAGGGTTCGGTGAATGCGCATATGAAACTGGTGGGTTCGGTACCTCAAAAAGGGTTAAGAACCACTGATATAATAATTCCAATACCTCATAATGTTTTTTTCTTTTTGTGAGAGAGAGACAGACAGACAGACCGGAAGGGAGAGAGATGAGAAGCATCAACTCATAGTTGCGTCACTTTAATTGTTCATTGATTGCTTCTCATACATGCCTTTCATACATGACGGTGGTAGGGAAGAGGAGGGTGGCCTCTAGCCAGCCAAGCCAGTGACTCCTTGCTCAAGCCAGCGGCCTTGGGCTTTAAGCCAGTGACCTTTGGGCTCAAGCCAGCAATTATGGGATCAGATCTATGATCGCATGCTCAAACCAGTGACCCCGTGATCAAGCTGGTGAGCCTGTGCTCAAAAGCTGGCAACCTCCAGTTTTTAAACCTGGAACTTCTGAGTCTCAAGTCAATGCTCTATCCACTGTGCCACCACTGGTCTGGCCAATGCCTCAAATATATATTTATTAATTTTGAGATTTCATTTATTGAATTTAGAGAGAGGAGAGAGAGAGAAAGGATGGGGGGGGGGGGATAGGAAGTATCCCTGTGCTTCTCATATGTGCCTTGACCAGACAAGCCCGGGGTCTTGAACTGGCGACCTCAGCATTCCAAGCTGATGTTTTTATCCACTGCGCCACTACAGGTCACCTCATATTTTTTATATCATCACCAATTTTTTAAAGTTATATTGCTATCTATAGCAACAGAAATTAATCTTCATTTCCCCCCAAAATTCTCTAGAAATAGTTAACTTTATATTCTCATCTCACTAGTCTTAAGAGAATACTTAATTATATAATATGATATTTGATGTTATCACTCATAATATTATTTTAAGGCTTGTTTACTATAATTAGTTTCAGTTATCTCAAATATAATTTGTCCAATATGAATTTTTTTTTTTTAATTCAGGGAGAGGAGAGGAGGCAGAGACAGACTACCATATACACCCTGACCAGGATCCACTAGGCAAGCCCACTAGAGGGCAATGCTCTGCCCATCTGGGGCCTTGCTCTGTTGCTTAGCAACTGAGCTCTTCTCAGCGCCTGAGGCAGAGGCCATGGAGCCATCCTCAGTGCCTGGTGGGGGGAGGGGTGAGAGAGGAGAGAGGAGATAGGAGAAAAGAGAGACAAGAGAGAGAGAGAAAGAGAGAGAGAAAGACGGGGAGGGGTGGAGAAGCAGATGGGCGCTTCTCCTGTGTGCCAGGAATCAAAGCTGGGACATCCACACACTGGGCCAACGCTCTACCAATGAGGCAACCAGCCAGGGCCTGAACAATATGAATATCAATGGGTAAATAGTTTTTTAAACAATTACCAACTGAGTAACTTTGACCCTGAAAAAGTATATTTATAGGGCAATAAGGGCAATCCACCGATTATTAAGCATTCTAGATTCTGATAAAAGCAAACTGTTTGGTAAATTATCACTTTTGGTTTCTCAGTACAGTTTAAGAATAATAATAAGTCTAAATAAATATTATCAGATAACACTGATTTGAATACATTTAAGTCAATTCTGTAGATCCTGCTGAATTTCAAAGTATTTAACAGTGGTCAGCAAACTCATTAGTCAACAGAGCCAAATATCAACAGTACAACAATGAAATTTCTTTTGAGAGCCAAATTTTTTAAAGTTAAACTATATAGGTAGGTACATTGTTATTAACTTAATTAGGGTACTCCTAAGCTGGCCTTTGCGCCCGTACTCAAGGGGCCAAAGAGCCACATGTGGCTCGCAAGTCGTGGTTTGCTGACCACTGAACTAGGAAAATAAACTTTAGTTGCTACAAAGGAACATTATGGATATATAACACATTTTAATGGTAAATCACGGTATGAAAATGTATACTTTATCTCCTTTATTTAAGTAATATTCTAAAAATACTTTAAGTTTTGGGATAAGTTACTATAAATTCAATGATTTGCAAAAACTGTAAATATGACAAATTAAAAGTTCTACAAATTGCAAATATGACACAACATATCCCAAAATTGCTATTTATTTCACTAGTATAAAAAAATAAAAATTAAAAAACTCAGCCTCTTCTATCTATAGTTAAACACTTGCCATATTTCATATTTAAGCTGCTTTTCAATATATCACATCCTGGTCACTATTTTATTTTAGGTTTTCTTATTTTTATTTATTGATTTTAGTGAGAGAGGAAGGGAGAAAGAGAGAGAGTGAGAGAGAGGAACACTGATCTGCTCCTGTACGTGCCCTGACTGGAGATGGAACCAGCAACCTCTGCACTTCAGGATGATGCTCCAACCAACCGAGCTATCTGGCCAGGGCCATACTGGTATATTTTTTAAAACTAACTGTAATGGTCCTTTGTCTCCTGCTACCAAACCTTTCCCCTCATTGCTCTTTATCAGTAAAATACAAGTAACACATTCAAAATCAGACAAAGCAAAGAAGCAAGGGAATCACAGATAGCTTTGCTCAAGAGATTCTGTAAGGTGTGTGGGTCTGAACATTCACACACGCCTCTGGGGTCCTCTAAGGTCCATGGTTTTATAGTATACAAAGTAACGTTTGCTTCGGTATGATCAATACCAAAAACCAAAGATTCGACTACTAATAAACTCTCTAGACTTTCCTCAGTCTCTCCAATGCCATAGTCTGAACCTTTGTGTTCTCTCCCCCAAATTCTTAGGCTGAAATTCTAACCTCCCATGGTAATAATAGTAGGAGGTAAAGCCCTTTGGGAGGTGATTATGTCTTGAGGATGGGCCCCTCATGAATGGGATTAGTGCTCTTATAAAGGATCCCACAGAAATCCCTTGCCCATTCTAACAAGTGAGGACAAGTGAGAAGGTATCAGCTATGAACCAGAAAGAGGGCTGTCGTTCAACCATGCTGGCACCATGTTCTTGGACTTCTAACCTCCAGAACTGTGAGCAATAAATTTCTGTTGTTAATAAGCCACTCAGGAAGTATTTTGTTACAGCAGCCTGAGCGGACGAAGACATCTTTTACAAAGTTGGGCACACTGAACAAGAAATAACAAAAACTGAAGAATCACATAAATAATATCAAGAAAGGGTTTACTCGGCCACAAGCATTTATTACAAAGAACATAACTGGTTTAGCTCCCTATTGGTCTTAAACACTTCAAGATTTGTACAATACCAGACTCTCCATGTTCTTTCCACAGCTCTTTAAATTATAATGCATTTGCCGGGTCTTAGAAGAATCAGTAAGTTCTGGGCCAAAGAGCTAAACAAAATGGTGCCTCAGCCCTCCTGCCTCCAGAGTGCAGTGAAGTACATGATCAGCCCAATTGTAGTTCAAGTAAGTTCAGAATGGGAGTGAACCCAGGTGGCAACCTACCTGATGGTCTCCTTAAATGGGCCTGAAATAGCACGTATGTGCCAAGCTCCTAACCCCGAGGCAGAAGAGAAACATTATAGAAGGGAAGCAGGAAAGCAGTCTTTTTCCAAATGACACTTTGCTACCCAGTGGTACACTACTAAAGACACAGCTAACGGGCATGCAAAAATGAACACATAAATAAATAAAATTGTGCTGCTTAGGACTTCAGTGCAATTAGGTAACTTCCACAAAGAGCAATAGAAGAACTCAAAAGTTTTATGCACAGCTGACAAAAAAGCTTTAAAAAGTTACCGCTGACGATCTGACTTGTATGTGGCTGTAAGCTCATCAAACATGGTGCTGTTCATTTCCATAAATGCCTTCAACACGTTGTAGACTAGCGCAACGATAGCCCTGGGAAACAGAGAGCAGAGAACCTGTTGGTTATCATACAGCTGGGATGGGGAGAAAGCACAAGCTTGGAGGGAGCTCCCCGTATTGCACATGACCTCCTCCCCTCTTTAGGTGGAACAACTAGGAATGACCAATGGCTCATTTCCACAAGAGTTACATTCTTTATAGTTCAAGGCAAGACATCTTTCTGAGGGGTTGGCAGGATTAAAAATAAAACCTCTATTTTGCCCTTCTAACTATTGGTACCCAGACAGACTTGCCAGTTGGGTACTTGCTAACTTCATTTAATAAAAAGGCTAGCATAAAAATAAAACAACTTCACCCTAAAAAGGAGCACCTGTGGTAGAACTAACCTTAGAGACGTGAAATTTGCATAGACAATTTTATTTTTAAAGTGATAATATACATACTTCATCAAAGTCAAAAGCTGTTCTCATAGAAACAATATACATAACTCGTATCAAAGATACTGCTGAGCCCTTGTCAATTTGGCAGTTTAATAAGAGCTATGTTTCTAGTTGTGATTTACATCAGTCCATGCATGCCTGCTCAGTTCCCTCACTGATGCGACCAGTGCCGGTAAGGGGACCAGCAGGCTAGTGACAGCTCTATCGGCTGGGGAAACTGTACAGCTAAACAGCCAGAACAGTGGGCCATCTAATCAAGGGAAAGAATAAGCTCTTGAACAATGTGAAGAATGTCCCATGACAGGCTTGACAGCTTCAGACTAGAGTCTGCACTGCCCTCTGCAAATATACACAACAGTACTTTCATTTGCAACAACATTCTACTGATACCTCTACGGAAGACACTGGTAAAAGGCCATATGTTAAATAAACCATGTGTTTAATGTTTCCGAAACATTTATAAGGAAGTGTACTTGCTGTGTTGTTTCTTCCCTGTGACTGTTAGTAAAAGGAAAACTTCACTCGCTTCTGTTACAGGCATGCCCTCCCCACATGCGACAGGCAATAACAGAGAAGTGCCATGTGCAGCAGTACACGTACAGTACAGTAGTACCGAGCGGTTACCCCACTTGCCAAACCCACTCTCGGGTGCTCAAGAGATTATCTGAGTAAAGAGACTTAATTGTTTACCACCTCTTTATTTTTACAAGTTTTGTTAGTAAAGTTGGCCAATTTGAAAAAAGAAAAATGTTAAAACTTCTCTTTGAAGGCTGTAAACTTTTCTTTCCTAGACAACATATATAATGCCTGAGCTGGTGTGTCAGAAACAGATCTTGCTAAAATGCAGATCACTTTCGCCACCTCCCTCCTTACAACTCTAGTATTTCCTTACCATCCCCTTGATGAAGCCCCACCCCTTTCCTAACCTCTCCTTCCAGCAACCTCCCCAAATGCCTTACCCCTACCAAATGCACAGGTCTCAGAACCTGACAGGTACTTTTTACATTTTTGTTACTTTTCATGTGACAGGTAGACCTAGCTCTGAAAGGGCTTCCCCCATCCTAACCACCTGCTAAATTCCCTAAAGATTCAATTGTCACATCACCACCCCACTGATGCCTGTGTTCACAAACCTCTCCTCTCGCCAGGGCATCCCCAAGTCTGCTCCATTCACAGACAGGTCAGGAGCCCTCAAATAAACTGACAGTTAACAGAATACACTTAAAACATTATTTTATAAAGTACCCATTTACCTGTGGGTCTTGCCAGCCAGTCAGTGAATTTGTAAATGTAGGATTTTATCTTTATCTATCTTTAGCAACAAGCACAGCAACTGGTACATAGCAAGCTGTGTACTGGTACTCAAGACATTTGATAAAGCAAAAGAGAAGGAAGGACGGAGGGAGGGAAGGGAGAAAGGGGAGGAAGGGGAGGGATGAAGAGAAAGAGGAGGGAGGGGAGAGAGGAAGAGGCAGGGAGGGAGGAAGAAGAGGGGAGGGAGAAAGAAAACTGAACACCTACGGATTCCAATGTTCTTTTGAAATCCTATAAAGACTGGAAAACATGATGGGAAGGATGACATTAGAGTTTTCTTCTATCAAACTCATGATGTATTCATTATTCCAATAGTAGAGTGCCCTTTCTGCCACCTTTGAGAAAAGAAAAGTAAAACGTTAAGAGAAAAAGACAAAGATGAAACAAAATCATAAATCTCCACACAAGATATTTTAAGACTATGTCTATATCACTCAATCAAATGTAAAATTAAATATTAATCTCACTCTATATTTTTGTGGATTTAAAATCTTTCAGAAAGTTCCAAAGTGGTTCATCGATTTGGGGAAGAAAAAGAAGTTTGCTTCCTATTTCTGTCCTTTCACACTGCCGTTCCATCTGCCCCCACATCCTTTCTGCACAGCTCCCAAGCTCCAGGTACCTTCACTCGCCATGCCCCACTGCTTCCCCACCGCTCAACCCTCCTGGCTCACCTTTCATCCACACAGCACCAGGCTGGCAGTCAGTCAGCAGCTGCTGGGATGAACCCAGCTGCCACCCCGCAGAGCAGCCACCTTTCTAAGCACCTCCTACGGCAGGCAGGCAGCAGGCGCTGTGGTGGCGCTGCAGGTGGAATGTGCCATCCTCACCACACCTGAGGAGCGGGTCCTGTTGTACTCGTATAGAGGACACTGAGGTTCACAGAAATTGGCAACCTGGCCAAGGTCACATTCCTAGTAAATGGTAAGAGCTAGGACTTGAGTGTAGCACCTGGCTTCTTCCCAGAGTTCATTTCAGGCTCCCTTCCTTTGGACTAAATGAGCCAGGAGAAAGTCACTCAGCTTCTGGACTCAGGGATATGGTTGTATGTGCACCTGCTGCTACCTCAGGTCCCTTTCTCTGACTACCACACTGACAACTGACTCTCTAAAGTCAATACAACACCTCAAAATATAATCTAAATCTCTAAGAGTAACTTAAAACAATAAAAATCAAAATAAGCCAAAATCTCAAAAAAAGATTTTTTTTTAATCTCTATAAAAGGTAGTTGTATGAGGAAAGGGAAAAGACTGGCTTCTTTCATTTTATCAGATTAAGAAATTATGTTTTAATTTAATAAAATTTAATCTTAAATTAATTTGGATTTGATTTAATAAAACGTATAAGATGCACCCACCAATAGACTAAAAAATCAGAATCTTTCCATTTCCATTACTCAATTTATTTCAAAAACATCCTGGGCCTTGAGAGGCACGAGATCCTGAGAGTGCAAAGAAAACAATGATAAATGCTGCAGCATCTATTGCTTTATTTCTCTAAGTGTTGGAGGAAGATGCAGAAAGAACCAGCCCGACTCTCCAGGAAGAGCGCTGGTATGGTAACACGGGAGGCTGCATCTGAGCTGGTTCTGAAGGATGAAAGAGGGCTAGGGCATCCCAGGCTGGGGGAACTGCAGGAAGGGGCGGAGGCACCATGGACAGCGTGTCTGAAACCTCTGAGGCACGCGGTGAGTCTGAGACAAGAACACTAGGCAAAAAAAGGGAGGAGAGAAGGGGAGGAATTGGGTGAGGCGGCTCTGAAAGTTACAACTGAAAGGAGGACCTTTCAAAGAGGGATCTTGGCTTTCCTCCATCCAGTAAATGAGTCTAAAATATACCTGCCACTTAATTCTAACAAGTGTACTCATCTCCATCTATCTACATGTCAATATGTAAATCACTTAACAGAAAAAAAAGTATCCAGTAAAGTTTCTTAAAAAGAAAGGTGCTGTTTACACAAAGTTAAACTTAACATGTCTGACACTAGAGCAGTTACTACCTTCCTGGCACCCACTGTCCTACACACACACACACACACACGCACACGCACAATGGCAGTGTCTCTAGCTGGGAGCCTTCTGACCCCAATGCCACACCTGCAGCAAGAAGTGATCAGCATCTGGCTATGCAGGGTTGTACTGGCTTAATGAGGAAATAAAGAACCTCTTTTCTTTCCTTTCTTCTCAGTTTTACCTCTGTCAAATAATGTGAAAACCTTTCTGTTTCTGCTATGGACTGAATTGTGTCATTTCCCCAGTCCCCACCAATTCCTATGTTGAAGCCCTAACCCCTGCTGTGAGTGTATTTGAAGAGAGAAAGTATTAAGGTTAAGCGAGGTCATAAGGGTCCTAATTTGACAGGCTTGGCAGCCTTATAGGAAAAGAGGGGTCACCTCTCTTTCCATATGCACACAGCAAGGAAAGGCATGTGGGACAAACCAGAAGGCGGCCATCTGCAAGATAGAAAGAAAGCCCCACCAGCAGGCCATGCTGACCTCAGACTTCCAGCCCACAGAACAATGAGAAATGAACTTCTGTTGTTTAAGCTACACAATCTGTGGTATTGTATTATGGAATCTGCTATGGTCTAATATCTGTGTTTCCTAAATTTCATATGTTGATACTCTAACTCCCAAAGACGATGGTACTAGGAGGTGGGACCTTTGGAGGGCACGTACTACTAAAATCCTAAGAGTGGAGGCTTCATAAATGGGGTCAGTGCCTCTTCAAGAGGTTCCAGAGAGATTCCTAGCCCCTCCTGCCATGTAAGAACACAAGAAGTCTGTGATCCAGAAGAGAGCCCTTACCTGGCCACTCTGGCACCTTGAGCTCAGATTTATAGCCTCCAGAACTGTAATCAATTTCTGTTGCTCCTAAGCCATCCAATCTGTAGTGTTTTGTTAAGAGTTGTCCAACTAAGCCACCACAGCGAACACACTGTGTCCTCTAGGGTGCTGAGAATCATTTCAGCCTCCCTGTGACACTCATTTTAAAAGATCCCTACTCCTTACCCCCCACTACTCAAAACAGCCTCCTGAAAACTGAAAAATAAGATAAACAACCCAGATGTGTGAGCACCACAGGTCATGTGTAATATGCAAAACATTTACACAATATCCTGAGGTGTTTTTTAATCTCCATTCATATGTTATATCATCTTGATGTCATGGTTCATATAATAGTTTCTACTCATTGGGGGCAGGGGGGAGCTTTGTGTACAATCATAAGATTGTCACAAGATCACTGACGTGACATACTAAGTTATCTCTAGACAGCAGCCTGTGTCTCTAACTATGTAGCATAACGACAGTGGAACAAGTCCACATGCCCCCAGAGCGCTGCGGCTCTGTGCTGTCAACAGCAACCTGAACAACCCCTTCAACTCGGCAGGCCGTGTATAGAAGGTCACCCTCTCCCTCCTGCTGGGTTCCTCATCACCGCAGCAAGGGCCCACTGAGAAAGGGCTGCCCAGGTTCACCTGCCCTGTGTTCTCCCTGAGTGGCCACAAGGAGGCAGAGCAGTGCCACAGGAAGGACAAGAAGCCATATACAGGACTTTACTCCCTATGAACTTGGGACTTTGAACAAATCACTCTCTGAGCCTCATTTTTTAATCTAGAAAATGGGGGTGGAGGAGTTCGTAGAATAATTTGAAATTTAGAAATAGTGATGTAAAGTATCTAGCACAGTATAGAACATTAGTGTTCTTTTTCTCACAAGCTTTATTTAGCATTCTCTCTCACACACACACTACAGAACCCTACCAGTCCACCTCTTACGTAGCTACTTTATTTGAGACAAATTATTTTACCACTTTGAGCTTCAGTGTTCACATCTGTAAAAATCACAAGCCCCTCTGCAGGGTAGTCATGAGAACTAAAGTTACTGAGCAGAAAGCACCATCGCAGTGGCTGGCATATAGCAGGTGCTTGTTAAAATCATTATGTGAAAAAACAGCAAATAAGTAACAACAGGTAAATAGTGTATGTTATATATTTCTCAACACAAATAAAATTTTACCAAAATGATAAGTGCTGCATAGGTGACACTGGCACATGCCCTCCTCACTACTAACCTGAAAATGGGGGCTGGATACACACTTGGCAATTTGTTTAAACAAAGGTTCTTGAATTTTAACAAATTGTGAAGGTTCAATCACATCCAGAATTTCTTCCAGTTCCCCAAGGAACATAACCTGTAAGTACATGCAAAGCAGAAAACATCAGGCCCTTCACTGAAAATCCGCAGGAATGACGAGGCTCAATGAGCGTTCCGACTGTTTTAAGAAAACTTTACACACAAAATAAAACACGAACCCGTCAGGTATTAATTCATGTTAGATTTTCATTCCAGAAGGAATTCACCAGAGGACACTTGCCAAGTTCCCTATGTTCTCTGGAAAAACTTTTGGAAAAATTATTTTTGGAAAAACTAAGTGTTACATCTATCCCAGAGAACAATGGCACTTAAATAACGCAGCAGGGCCTGGGTAACAGGACTGTCAGTGGGGCTCTCCTCTCCATTGCTACCCACGCCGCCGTCTCCTCCTCTCACCCATGGTTTTCACACACGGGGAGCGGCATCCTGCATGCATGGACACAGGTCCACAGCGGCACAGGATAGCTAGGTACCAGAACACAGAGTCAGAGACACAAATCAGATTCACCACACAAGTTATTTTTTCAACCCTCCAGAACTGTGGTTTTCAACTTTTTACACTTGGGGACCAGTGAAAATAGGAGAATTATTTTGGGGATTGCTAAGGCAGAAATCACTCTGAACGTAAGTGAATTGAACTAAGATCATTGGGTCGATAATCTTCATACACCAAAAGGGTGGTTAACTCTTTTGCCACCGGCACAAAATTTCTGGCAGACCGCTACCAGCCTGTGGACCAGAGGTTGAAAAATGCTGCTTTAGAACACAATGACCCAATCTCCACACTTACAGACATACACACACATGCACACAACTGTTCACTGTCAAACAACGAATCTCGAACCTCAGCACCATGTGCCTCAATAAACTGCTTTTAGATCACAAAATAAAGTCACACTAATAGTATAGTCTACTGTTTTAAATAGAATGGAAAACTGACAAAAGAAATAAAAACCAGTCACCTATTTAGGCATGACAAAATAAATACTTTAGCAAAATTAAGTATGCAATCAAAATATGAAAAATGACAATGTTTTCATATCTTAGGCTATAACTGGGTAGCAATAAATACTTTTAATTTTACCTAACAGGTATTAAAAATTAGATGATTCTAAAATTGTATCAAGCAGGGTTTTAGAGAATTAAAACTGATTTGGAAAATCAGAGTGTTTCTGTTAAAAGCAAGATGTAGTATACACTTGCCATTTGTCAAGCAAGATACATAAATTCTCCCCCAAATTTTCCGAAATGTAAAACTAACAGCTGACCTTTTATCTGGACTATTTTTACATGGTTTCTAACCTTTCAGAAGAGTGGGTGCAGATCTGGTACCCAACTAGGCTCACCTCCAAACCAAGAGACTCACTGCCCCACAACCTCACATGGCACGCGCCCAATTAGGTCTTGGCAAAAGTTTAAATCACTGTAGGTCAGAAGTTTTCAGGGCCACTTGTAAACAGTTGAAACTAAAAGTTTGTAATATATTTTACAATTCTATATAGTAAGATATATACTGTGCTTTTAAAGTGGGTGTTTGGACAGATTACTCTAGCACAGTGGTTCTTACCCTTTTTTGAGGTACCGAACCCACCAGTTTCATATGCGCATTCACCGAACCCTTCTTTAGTGATAAATAAAATATGATTTTTTTTCCGAATTTAAGACATAGGTATATGTTTTTTTACTGGTGCACAAAATGAGCCGTGCATGAACATCACCTTGCTCAAAGAACAAAACCAACAAAGTGCATGAACTCACAACAAATTATGGTATTACTTTATTCTGGCCTCCGCGGCAGAGGCTTCTCCGAACCCCTGAGACCGACTCATCGAACCCCTAGGGTTCGATAGAACCCAGGTTAAGAACCACTGCTCTAGCATCTATCTGTAGTGAGAGCAAAACCTCCATACTATGAAGGTGGTCACGAGAAAGGTGACATTAAGAGAGCTAGACATTTGGACACATGACTTGGGCTTCTGTGGGTTTGAGCAGCACTGTGGTAAATGTCCAGGGTTCATGTATCAGGGAGGCGGGCTCCAGCCTGACCATCTAGATAATCAGTGGACTCGGGAGAATACTTAACTTCTCTAAGCACCAATTTCATAACCAGTAAAATGAGAATATTTACAGTCCTGCCTTACAGAGCTCAATGAGTTAATGAAAGAATGCATTCTATACATGCTTATTAGCTTGGTGCCTGGCACACACCCAAGTATTTAGTAAGCTATTAACACACTGACATTAAGCACTTACCTCTTTCTGACTACATGTTTTGGGCCAAAATTTCATTAATCCTCTAATAACCTAAAATGAAAAGAAAAACAAATGGCACTTAATTTTCATATATGCTCCATGAAAAGGGGCCCATAATTTGCAATTATGGAGAACTGACTTACCGGCTCTGTGAGTGCAGGGTCCTTCTCCAGAAACTGTACTATGCAGTATGCCAGCTGGAGAACAGAAACGTGGAGACTGGGTTGGAAAGCCTATCTACCAAAGATTCCTAAGGTGCATTATTAAAACTTCCTACAAAGTTTCCAGACTCTAGTTTTAGTAACTTCATGGCCAATCCATTTTAAAAATAAAAAATACATAAAGCAAATAAAAAGCAACATTTCCCAAGTCAAAGACTAACACTAATAAAGCTCCAGCGGAGTTTTTCTTAAAAAGAATATTGGGACATGAAGTAGCCAGCTCACGGAAAACAGAGGTGAAATAATATGTTGGACATATACTGAAAGTATCTCATCTACATCAAGTTTGAGCTACATCTCATGGGCTTCCTGTCCCTCTTTGCTAACCTAAAGGGTACTGGTTTTCCCGTGGGTCAGAAGAGTCCTCTATGACAAGCAGAACTTTCTAAAAACATTACTGACTGCCAGAAATGGCATGTGCAAACTAAAGCAGTTTCAGGAAGAAGCAGAAAAGGTTCTACCTGCCCATTAGAACCTGGAGAAATGTGAGTATGACATCTGACGCTAACTCATCTGGGTAAACATTCTTTTAAATGATCACAAAATATGAAATCCTGTTTCAAAAACTAGAGGCAAGATTTGTAAAAGGTTTATAAAGGTTCTTGGACAAGAAATCCACTCTTGTGAAACCATATTTCGAGGTTGTTCTAAATTAGAAGCATATGGACTAATTTTTCCTTGAAATAGACAGAATTTTACATTTAAAAAGGAAGACCATTCAGAAAAAATGTGTTACATTTTTATACAAACTCAAAACATTCCCACCAGGGAGAGGGGAGAGTCGGAGGTTTGAAATACTAAATTTAAAATGCCACTAGATCATTCACCTACACCCTAGTGATATGTTTACCATCCAAGGCAGTGGTACCCAGGGAATTAGAGCAAAACAAAACAGGGATGTTTTTTAAAGTCATGGAGGCTAAAAATAAAAAGATGGGAAAATACTGACTTGTATGTGTGAGCATTTATTTGTGTGTAGAAAATGAGAAAGAAATGGTGAATGAACTAGAAGAGGGAGCAGAGGGCAACTGATAGACTATTACAAAATAAGACTGAGACAAAATATTCAAGAACACTGAAAACTGATTACACGTGTCCAAAGATCTATATCTGAAAAGCCCGCGTACGTATTATTTATCATATGCAGCATGTTCAATATATAATTTTGTGAACTGGGCAAGTCATCTAAATTCTCTGAAAAGTGAAACTAAATACATGCTTCTTCCACTTGAAAAATATTCCCATGAGAATCCTATGCATTGAAAAATACGTATATATGTAAAAAAAAAAATACACACACACATTTCAAACTTTAACAAGTCTTTTTAAAAAAATAAAATTAAGTAAATATCAAAATTAAAGAAACATTGGGTTTGCAGACTTTACTTTGCTTCCAAAAGTACTTGTACAAAATTCTACCTGGGCGTGGAAGAGTGATAAGCTCCTGACAGTGTGTAAAGGGATCAACACTTTCACCAGAAACTGTTTGTGTTCTGCCTTCAGAGGTAGAGCAAAGCCATTGATAATACTGGGGGAAAAGAAAAGAGACATGAATTAGCAACATGACCACAACAAGCTCAACTAAGACAAACTGTTCTTGTGAGGTCAAGTTAAGTCTTATCAGTTTGATTGGTCGTTAGCAACCCAAAACCCATCCCAGTGACATTCAAGATTTCTTAGTTATTTCAAAGAATATATTTAAGTAGAAAGGAAATTTAAGAGAAGAAAATCTGCTACTGATCTCCCAGCATAGGCTCCTGTGCTCTTGAACCTGGCTGGGTGATCCCAAAATCTTTTGTATCAACAACTCTTTAATCTTTCTCCCTCTTTTCCTTTCCTAAGTAATTGCCTGCCGTGCTCACTTAAGACCTTTTCCATCTCCAGACATCATTCCTTCCTGCCTCTGACCTCTCTGCTCAGACCAATACCCTAGAGCCCAGCCTACGGAAGTAGCAGAGAAAGAGCCATGTGGCTCCACCTTCCCTTTCTCCTCATATTAGGAGGAAAGACTAAGTCATCATATCATCCAGTTACATTAGCTTCCCTTGAGTATAGAAATCTATACAGCAGCTGTCTCTTTCAAATTCACTTCACTAGGCCAAGAACAGCTGTTCAAGAACTACACCTGGGTACACACTTCCAAATTTATCATAAACGTGCTTTTAAAAGATCTGGGAAAGGACAGGTAACCTAGAAACTAGTAAGAATAAGATGTTTTGGAGTAACCGGCCCGACTGCAATTAGATGTGCTGTCTCTGTAATGAGGAATAAACTGTTGGCTCGTTCAGACATCCCAGTAGAATTAACAACGCATAACTGTGGAACAAGGGGAACAAGAAGTCTTATTTCGGAGACTCAGCTGGGAAACATGCTAACGCACAAATGAGAGTATCTGATGTACACACAACAAGACATCTAGGTCAACATTTCCCTGTGCCGCCTGAACCTAATTTACAGAATGGCAGTCACCAGAGATTAGCAATGCGGTCAAAATGCGCTTACCTTCCTAATATTTCCAGCAGTTCAGCTACGCCATTGAAGTGTTCTGTTTCATAAACAAACCTTTAAGTGAGAAAGAGCAAGAGAATAAGCTCAGTACACTACGTTCAAATATTTGAGGCTTACTTCATACTTCTATAAAACCACCAACTTTGCTTCTCCTTCTTCCCCCTCCCTCCACTTACCTTAGAAAAATATTGTTAATCTGTTTTCGGATAAATGCTCTAAGACCAAGAAACTTGCCATAAATTCTGTGTAAGACTGTTTTTAAGTAGTCCCGCTCCCGAGGGTCTTCGCTGTCAAATAGCTCCAAAAGCTGTTGTGAATGAAAGAGTGCAGCTGTCAGAGTGGTTCCAGGAAAGAAGTTAGGAACTCTGCCACTCATTATTAAAAACCCTCCCTCCCTTCCTCAGTAATTTAATGAGTATCTATTATGTGCCAGGCACAGTGCTAGCCTTTGGGAACACAGTAATAAGTCAGATAAGCAGCTTATATTCTAGTGAAGAGATACAAAATAATAATCATCATAACAATAACAATACATAACACGTATACAGCACTTAGTATGATCATCAGGCATTTCCTAAGCAATCTACTTATATTAATACCGCTTATGAGGTAGCTTCAACCCCATTTTACGATGCAAAAATTGGGGCACAGAGATGGTAAGTAAACTTGTCCATGGTCTCAAAGCTAGTAAGTGGTAGGGCTGAGACTTGAAGCCCTACGGCTCATTATCTCAGTCACTTCAAGACTATGACATACGCTACCTGCTGAGCTTATGCTCCAGATCCACAGCTAGGGTAAGCCTGCAGTCCACCAGAGCCTACGAGTAAATGAAACAACCGAAACCAAAGCAAACATCAACAGGTTCCCAAAGACACAGGTAATGTTTCTTCCTAGATCTTCGTTCTTGTTACATGAGTAAATAAAAAAATTAATTTGTGAATATTCATTGAGGTGAACATTCACAATTTCTTTATGAACATTAATGTTCACAGCAGCATTTATTCATAATAGCTAAAAGGTGGGAAGAGCCCAAACGTCAATCATCTGATGCACAAATAAGCAAAATGTGTGCTACAATGAAATATTATTTGGCCATGAAAAGGAATGAAGTATGATATATGTTACCACATGGATAAATGTTTCAAACGTCATACAAAGTCAAAGAAGTAGGTCACTAAAGTCCACATACAGTATGAAATTAATAAATTGTATGAAATATATAAAGATTCCATTTAGATGAAATACACAGAAAAAGCACATATAAGAAAGAGTTAAAGCAGAATGAGGAGAGAGGACTAATGAGTATGGTGTTTCTTTGGAGGATAATAAAAATGTTCTGCAATTATGGAGTAGTGATGGTTATATAACTCTGTTGATACACTAAAAAACAATGAATTGTAAGTTTTAAAAGGGTAGATTTCATGGTATAAAAATTATATCTCAATAAAGCTATTTTTCCCCCTAAATGACAGTGGGCAGGTTCCTCCAGCTGAGGAATAAACTTAGAGCCTGGTTTAAATTTTACTGAGTTCTTCATATATTAATTATCATGGCAATAAAGCAAAACTCATATTTCTAATGTTAACTTTACAGCAAAACATTTCAAGAGTATACAGTCAGCATTCAATTAAATGCAGACTATCCTAATTACCAAAAAAGCTATCAACATACTAAAGCATGATTTCAGGTGACTAAAACATGAGACTAAAATTAACAGCAGAATATTATACTCTGTGAGCTATATTCAAATAAATTACCTAATTTTGTTTGGTGGTCTTCTTTGAATAAAAGGTAGAATTCTAGACCAAAAAAAATAGCCCTTCAAATGACAGGAAGCACAAACTGAACAGCAGTCTTCAAAAGTAGGCAATGAGACAATTCAAATTTTTAGCTACAAAATGTCATCACCTATCCATTCATCCATTCATTCAAAAAAATAAGTATTTCAAATAAATGTGGCTGAAGACACAATCTGCTTTCAGAAAGCCTAGTCTAATGAGGGATAGTAGTAAGTAACCAGCAAGGTAGGTGGCTCAGGATGCTATATAAATACATAGAAGACCTATCTATTCTCTATTTGGGAGAACGGGAAAGCTTCTAGAGGAAGTTGACATGCAGGCTGGCCTATGAAGAAATCAGGAGCTAGGGATGGTAGAAGTGTTCATGGCAGATTCAATACCACATACCTTCACCAGCAGCTTATCTGAAAAAAAGATGCTGTTAAAATACCTGCCATATCTCTGCCCACCCAGCCATACAATCTATCTATCTATCTATCTATCTATCAATCATCAATGCCAAGGACTGTCCTCATTGCTGGGCACACATATACCAGTGAAAAAACTTGGAGCCCACAGGAAAAGCAATTTATTAACTATACATTTCCACAGGAAACAGTCTAAAAAAGAAAGAAGTGACCCTCTAAGTAAAAAAGACCAAATGACTCATCATCTCTTATCTACTACATGCACAAAATGGCAAAATATTTCTAACCTACCCAATCCTATTCCTTGATAATGAAATAATTACCCTTTTGAGTTCTATTATTTCCTTGGTTTTTATTTTTAAGTGTTATAAAGGGCTTAATGAGTAATTTACAGCACAAGGTTAGAGAGGGTACATTGTTAGCAAAACCTCAAACAACTATGCTTATATATTGTTAATTTTAAGAGTTTAATGAAAACATAATTAAACAAAAATTACTGAACTTACGTTTTCATTAGGCTCTTAAAAAAAAATACATTACCAGGCACCTAACTTGAGTCATTTACAAAGCCATAAGCATTATGTATATCATGTTCCATAGGAAAGAAAGATAAATTGCAGAATATAAGTTACTTTTCTGTTGTTCTATGATGATGTCATGATGAATGAGACAAAGGAAACTGTGTAACAGTGCACTGGACAAAAAAGGGTGAGGAGGATGAGCTGACTTTCAAAATGAAATAATATGTGTGTATGCTTAGTCATAAATATACTCCAAACACCTCCCACAAAAAAAGCAATAAAAAACATAATCCAACCCTGGCCAGTAGGCTCCACAGTAGAGTGTCGGCCCAGTGTATGCATGTCCTGGGTTCAATTCCCAGTCAGGGCACACAGGAAAAGCAACCATCTGCTTCTCCACTACTCCCACACCCCTCTTCCTTGCCTGTCTGCAGCCCTGGCTCAATTAGTTCAAATGCATCAGCCCCGGGGCACTGTGTGGAGCCTCTACTTCAGGCACTAAAAATAGCTCGGTTGCAAGCATGGACCCAGATGGGCAGACCATCAGTCCCAGATGGGGACTGCCAGGTGGATTCTGGATGGGACATATGTGGGAGTCTGTCTATCTTCCCTCCTCTCACTTGGAAAAGAAAAAGAAGAAAAAAAAAAAACCCATAATCCAATGTCTGCATATACCTAGGTGAAATGTATCCCCTATACTATAACATGCAGCCTGACTCCAATGAATCAGAACAACTCAATATGAAATAAGCTAACCAATGAGAAAGCACAGTGGAGGCAAGGGGTCAAAATGTTGCACATTATAAGATTCTAGCATTCAAGATCCCTGTGGAAATTCAGTATAAACTTTTAAAGGTGTAAGTCATATAAATATGAACAACTCGACCAAGTCACAAGCTATTATTTTCTTCCTAATTTCAGATATTCTTCTCACAAACTAGAAGTCCATTCTTTTCTCTCTCAAGCATACATTTTATCTGATTCAAGAAAACCTGGATTTAAATCTTTAAGACAACCAATTTGGTCAGCATTTCAAGAAAGAGCTGTTGTACTACATAACTTACATCTACGTAGTGGATGAAGGATATATGAGTAGGACTAGCTACAGGATCTACAGGCCCCAATGCAAAATGAAAATGTAGTGCTTCATGTTCAAAACTATTAAGAATTTCAAGTCAGCAACAGCAAAGTGTTAAGCCCAGTGTAAGGCCTTCCTAAGCACAGGCCGCCGCTCTCAGAGCAGTAAAGCCAGTGGTGGGACTCAGCCCGGTTCGCACCGGTTCAGAAGCACCGGTAACTCATTTTTGGTTGAGTTTGGTGAACCCGTTGTTAAAATGGCACTTGTTTATCAGGGTCTCTCTTAGGCGGGCGCCTGGGCAGCCACCCAATGCGGAAATAACAAATTTATACTCCTTACTTTTTTTTATTTATTTATTTTTTTGTGTGTGTGTGTGTGTGTGTGTGTGTGTGAGAGAGAGAGAGAGAGAGAGAGAAGGACAGGGAGAAACAGAGAGGACAGATAGGGACAGACAGACAGGAAGGGAGATGAGAAGCATCAATTCTTTGTTGTGGCACTTTAGCTGTTCACTGATTGCTTTCTTATATGTGCTTTGACCAGGGGGCTACAGGAGACCGAGTGACACCCCCCCCCCGCTCAAGCCAGTGACCCTGGGCTCAAGCTGGTGAACCTTGCTCAAACTAGATGGGCCTGTGCTCAAGCTGGCAACCTCGAGGTTTCAAATCTGGGTCCTCCACACCCCAGTCTGATGCTCTATCCACTGTGCGCCACCACCTGGTCAGGCTTCTTACTCTTTTAATGTTCATCTGCACAACACCATATCCTAAGCACCCATAGTAATGTTCATTCCATCCACTGGTGAAAAAATTACAAGTGAGGACTCCAATCAAGAAGCAAATGGAAATACCTTAACAGTGTTATTGTTTTTTGTCAGGTATTTAATATTTTTTCATTAATATTTTTAAACTCTTTCTTATAACAATCTAGATTTGTGTACCTCTTTTATTGTTCTTATTTAAGTATTAAATGCATGAAATAATAAACTACCTTTCAGCATATCATTTTATTTATACTTAAAATGGTCATTAGGACAGAGAACCAGTTATTAAATTATTTAAATCCCACCACTGAATAAAGCCCCTTTTCAAGGTCTAAGTTATGGGTAGACAGGGTGGGATGAAGTGATTTATTGTTAATTGGTAATGGCTATCTGATAAAATTCTTAGCATTTGTACTAGAAATTTATTTGCAGAAATAAATTCTCTGAAGTTTTATCATTTTTACTACAGAGTGAGAGAGAAATGTAAACATTTTAACATACTCAAGAAACTTCTTCAGAAGATTGTTCTTTGTATTAGAGTTGAGATTCAAGTCCTCAGGGAATTTATTCCAGTTTAGAACTTAATTTTTTAACAAGCTGTCATGTCCAATTTGTCTTGAGACTTTAAAAACACAACAAAAGGTCACTTTTAAGGACAGACGGAATGATTTGCATAATTTGCATAATAAATAAGGCAACTTTCTGCTAAGATAACTGCAAATGTGATGTACAAATTTCTAAATAGCATTCATTCTCCAGCAGTACACATGTGTATAGGGATACTTGAATAGTATGTCTCTTAGCAACCACCAACTGCTTTTCAGATTTGCAGAGTGGCTAAAAGCAGTCTTTAGAAATATGCTGCCTGCTACACTCTTGCCACAATAATCAACCCAATGAAATAATTCAAGGTTTGGCAATTCATTCTGGTCTAAAGGGGAAATAATAAAGAAATAATTTCTCAACCATTCTAACTCAAACGGAAATTACTTTTATTAGAAATAGACAAAGTTGTTCCATAAATCCAGGAAAGCCTACAAACTTATAGCTATAGAAGGCAGTTACCAAGTTAGCTAAATCTAAAATCAACATTTCCATAGATACAAGTGCACTATGTAATCAACTGACTATCTTTGATAAATCTGACGGCTTTCTTGTGTAAAGGCTTATATTAAGTATATAAGAAATGCTAAAGGTTATATAAATCTAGATTTAATAAAAATTACAACAAAATTTAAGCAAGGTAATCATTTTTTTAATTGGCTTTTGTGCGTGTATGACAGAGACAGAGAGGGACAGAGAGAGGGACAGATACAGACAGACAGGAAGGGAGAGATATGAGAAACATCAATTCTTTAATCCTTTTTTTTTTTTACAGGTACAGAGAGTCAGAGAGAGGGTTAGATAGGAACAGACAGACAGGAATGGAGAGAGATGAGAAGCATCAATCATCAGTTTTTCATTGCAACACCTTAGTTGTTCATTGATTGCTTTTTCACATGTGCCTTGACTGCGGGCTTCAGCAGACCGAGCAACCCCTTGCTTGAGCCAGTGACCTTGGGTCCAAGCTGGCGAGCTTTTGCTCAAGCCAGATGGGCCTGCGCTCAAACTGGCGACCTCAGGGTCTCGAACCTGGGTCTTCCGCTTCCCAGTCCGACGCTCTATCCACTGTGCCACCACCTGGTCAATTCTTTGTTGCGGCTCCTTGGTAATTCATTTACTGCTTTCCCATATGTGCCTTGACCAGGGGGCTACAGCAGACCGAGTGATCCCTTGCTCAAACCAGCGACCTTGGGCCCAAGTTGGTGAGCCTTGCTCAAGCTGGTAACCTCAAGGTTTCCAACCTGGGTCCTCCGCATCCTAGCCCACTGCACCACTACCTGGTCAGGGAAGGCAGCCATTCTTATAAAAAAAAAAATAACAGCAAACTATTCAAAGTTATAAGTCACAGACAGCTTTGTTGGTCCCATACAAAAATCTGGATTTTCAGCTTATCATGAAAAATTAAGACGATCTAGCAACACTTGGCCCACTAACCTACCAGCCAACAGTTAGCAGCTGCAGGTCGGCAGCAGAGTCCAGGTCCCCGAAGTCACCACTGTTTCCATGACTTCTTTCTGTCATACTCAGACTACTTCATTATGTACCCCTTGTCTGGCCTCTGTAAAGATTTGAATGTGCTATCCCTGGTTCTCCCATATTAAAAAGTACATGCTCCTGACACTAATCAACATTCACTTCCAACACTGATTGGAAGAAATCAGTGGATAACTGGAAATGTTGAGAATCCAAGGACAGGAGAGACCATATTTGACATCTTTTAAAAGTCCCAATAGCCTGGGAAAAACCATCAAAATAAAGTTCAAAGGGATTTTTTCTTTTTAGAATGGTAAAAGTCTGATTTCAAAAAAACACGCAACACACTTGGTAAGGCATGGTACATTAACACCATCTGACTTCACGGAGTGAGGCTATTCAAGAAAATATGATGAAAGATGGTTCTCAAAACAAGAACTGATTCCAATAAAAATAGTAGTGACAGCAGTAGCATAACATTTACTGAACACTTAGCATGCACTAGGAATTGTTCTATGTGCTTATGTATTAGGAAATTTCCACAACACCCTTTCAACATAATTGCTATTACACTGTGAATATTCTGCATCTGCTTTCCAGAGTAGATAAGGCATAGAGCAGTTATATAACTTGCCCAAGTTCACGCACTAGAAAATGGCAGAACCTGAATTTAAACCAGTGTGTACACTTAACTACTCATCTATACTGCTTCCTGATAAGAAAAATGGAAGATATTGAAAAAGGTTCTTGAGGCAACACAGGAAGTTTTCCATCAAGCTTCAGATTTTCAAAAGGCACATACAGATGATAACAAGGGAAGTGCAACAAATATCAAGTATAAAAGAATGGCACAGTCTTATAAAAATAGTCTTAGGAAGGCTAATGCACAAAATCAGCTGAGGTTTGGCCCTGGTCAGGTAGCTCAGTAGATAAAGCATCGACCTGGCACACAAGAGGTCACAGGTTCAAACCTGGTCAGGGCACATAGGAAAAGCAGTCCATGAATACATAACTAAATGGAACAATTAAGTGCAATGAGTTAATGGTTCTCTCTTTTTTTCTATCACCCCACTCCCTTCCTCTCTCTCTTTTTCTCTTGAATCAATGGAAAGTTTTTTATTAATCAGCTAAGGTTTATGAAAATGCAAGGCAACAAAATGAGAATGTACTTATAACTGAAATATTTTTATTATTCTTACTGATTATAACATATATGTTCATTATTTTTAATGCAAAAAAACAGAGAAATACAAAAATTAAGAAGTGAAGATCATTACACACAATTACATCCTATCAGACAACTGACAATTTCATATATCTCCTTTCAAAATATTTAGTGCATATACAAATAATCTTGTTCCATAAAATAACAGATGCAGGCTCAAAAAACCATTCTGTTCCATAATGTGCATGTTTCACTTAAAAAGAGATCAAGCGTAGTTCTGCGCATTCTTTTTTACAAACTTATGATTATTTCACTATATAAATGTCCACAGTTTATTCAACCAAATCCCAACTGCAGAACTTTTAAATTGTTTCCAATTTTCTAAGAATTATTAACAATGATGGATTCGATACCCTTGTACATGTATCTGTGTGTACATATCTGATTATTTCTCATGAACTTGCTCAGTCAAAATTTAAATTGATAGAATACTATCAGATTTCCTCTTCAGAAGATTATGCCAATTTAATGTATGTATGAATATATGTATGTATGTGTGTATATATGTATGTATGCATCTATCTATCTATCCATTCATTTTCTTATGAGGTTTATGGCGTATCAAGAAGAAGGGGTTTTTACCCAAGCCTCTATTCTGTTTCATTCTCTTCTATCTATACCACACTTTAAAAAGAGTGTACATACTTTAAAAAAAAAAAAACAACTTTATTCATTGATTTGAGAGAGAGAAGAGAGAGAGAAAGGTGAAGGGGAGGAGCGGGAAGTATCATCTCATAGTTGCTTCTCACCTGTGCCTTGACCAGGCAAGCCAGGGTTTCGAACCCACAACTTCAGCATTCCAGGTCGACATTCTATCCACTGCACCACCACAGGTAACGCATGAATGTGTACTTTTATAGTATGTTTTAATAGCTAACATCATTAGTTTTCTTTTTCAAAAATTTCCTTTATTTCATAAAAATTTCATTTAAAATTTTCAAATAAATGACTGAAAATTCAGTTGGAATTGTGCTAAGTGTATAAATTACTTGGAGGCTCTATAAATATCTTTCATGATGGTAAGTCTTCTCATCTAGGAATATGTGATATTTCTATATTTATTCATGTCTTCTTTGCAAAATTTTATTACATTTCACATAAATTTTTAAATTTTGTTTCAAAAGGTAGATATTTTTAAAAATATCAAGCCTGATCAGGCAGTGGCACAGTGGATAGAACATCAGCCTGGGATACTAAGGACCCAGGTTCAAAACCTCAAGGTCACTGGCTTGAGCACAGGCTCACCAGCTTGAGCGCGGGGATACTGGCTTGAGCGTGGGATCATGACTCCATGACTGCTGGCTTGAGCCCAAAGGTTGTTGGCTTGAAGCCTAAGGTTGCTGGCTTGAGCAAGGGGTCACTGGCTCGGCTGAAGCCCCCCAGTCAAGGCACATATGAGAAAGCAATCAATGAACTAAGGTGCCACAACTATGAGTTGATACTTCTCATCTCTCTCCCTGTCTTAACAAAACAAACAAAAACAAAACAAACAAACAAAAAAAAGGTCTGACCTGCGGTAGCATAGCAAAGGTCCCCAAACTATGGCCCGTGGGCCAAATTGTGGCCACCTGAGGCTGTTTATTCAGCCCCCGCCACACTTCCGGAAGGGGCACCTCTTTCATTGGTGGTCAGTGTATGAAGTACTGTATGTGGTGGCCCTCCAATAGTCTGAGGGACAGTGAACTGGCCCCCTGTGTAAAAAGTTTGGAGACCCCTGGTATGGAGCATCAATCTGGAATGCTGAGGTTGTTGGTTTGAGACACTGGGCTTGCTGGGTCATGGCACATATGAGAAGCAACTCTAAGTTGATGCTTCCCATCTCTCCCTCCCTCCTGCCTTTCTCTCTCTCTCCTCTCTCTAAGATCAATAAATAAAATCTTTAAAAATATATGTATCAGAATAAAAAAAAAAAGATATCCTATTCTTATGGGAAGATATGAAGATAATGTGAAAAGAGAAATTAATATTTAATGAGCAACTACTATGCCCATGCAAAATACCAGAATTTTTATAAATCATATCCTTTTATCATCATACCAAGCCTACTTATAATTTGTAAGAGAGGTGACTGTTATTGCCATTTTACAGAAGAAAACACTGAGGCTCAGAGTAGTCAATAATCCACCCAAGTTTTCAGTACCTGTTTAAAATTAAGGTATGGATCTTGTCTCTGTATCCAGAATGACAACTGAATTCACAGCTGTCCATTTTGGGGTCTTTCCCTATTTTAATTAACAATGACTCATTTATCCTGTTATCCCCATATCACAAATGAGAAATCTCAAGGTTGGACATTAAGTAGATAAACTTATTTAAAATTCACACTGCAAATAGGTAGAAAAGCCAGGGTTTGAAAGGAGTTTCTTCTTACTCCTCAGCTCATATTCTCAGCTCCTACAAAATAGCTAGAGTCGATAGGGAAATCAGAATTCAAATCCACAGCTTCCAAACTTTCTAAAATGTCATGTTAAAATAGTTTAATTCTTATTTTGCTTTTGTCTTTATTGACAAGGGGATGAGAGTTAGAATGGGTCATAAAGAAAAGCTAGTGGATATAGAAAATAAGTTTAAATCTGTGAATAGAATAAATTAAGTCTAACATTTTAAAAGTGTTAAGACTGACTGGTGGTGGCGCAGTGGACAGAGTATCGACCAGGAACGTTGAGGTCACAAGTTTGAAACCCCAACGTCAGGGGCTTAAGTGCAGGATCGATAACACAATCCTAAAGTCACCAGCTTGGGCCCTAAATCCAATCCTTAGTCAAGGCACGTATGAGAAGCAATCAATGCACAACTAAAGTGAAGCGACTATGAGCTGATGCTTCTCACTCTCTCTCTCCCCCTTTCTCCCCCTCCTGTCTCACTGTTCTAACAAACAAACAAAGTGATACACTGAGATCACCAAAACTCTTTTAGAGATCATTGAGACTTCAAAGAGGGTAAGAAATCTGTCCATAGAAAAGGAATGAAGTAAATGTCATCACAGGGTGGAACCTCAAGCTCCTAAATGCCTCAAGCTCCTAAAAGCCCATCTATTTCCAGCAGGTCCTAAGTCAGGACCAAGCCTCCCAGGAAGGGGGCTCAGAAGAAGAAGGCAGAGAATTGAGGCCCCACATCTAGAAGGTGTTGTGGTCCCAGGTGATTCATCAGCGTAAGAAAAGAGCCAAGAGGCCAACTGTATAGGTTACAACATGAATGAATAGGATATTCTGGAAAATGGCTTATCCCTAACATGACAGTTAATGCACTGGTTAGTCATACATATTCAAGTACCAGTCAGTGGTGCCATTGAATCTGCCAACACTCTGATTATCCCTCTTATGACTGATTTAAAACTGAGGTAAGCCCTGGTCTACAGATCCAGAAAAGGGAATGTAAAGAAACAAAAGTTGTAAAAATGAGGCAGGGGCTGAAAACATCAAGTATAAATGAGTAGACTTCACTAATTTTACTTTGTGTCTTGTCTCTGGCAAAACTCCGGGACAAACGATCATCCCACGGTTTGCAAGTCCTTAAAGCAACTTTACCAGTACATTGCAGTAGGTCCTGGAAGTTCATTGATGCCCCACGGCAGATGAACAGCATTCATCTTATGATAGAGTCCCGAGGCCTGTAGACGAGGGGAATGCTCTAAACACACAGCATCTGACAAAGTCTTCACACTCTCCTCATGAACAGAATTTAAACTGCAGGAAGGCTGTGACATTAGAGTAAATTCCTAACTGGTTTAAGTAAGGATGCAATTTAAAGACTGTTGATTAATGAATCTGTACTATAATAAAGGGAAGGTGGTAAAGGCATGACACAGATCCCTATCCTCAATCCTAGAGTTTAGTAATTTTAATCAATGACTTCAATGAGGCCAGCATATTTAAGGTCACAGATGTGATTAAGATGTAGATGTGTCTGACCTGTGGTAGTGCAGTGGAAAGAGCGACAACCTTGGACATTGAGGTCCCACATTTAAAACCCCAAAGTCACAGGCTTGAGCATGGGTTCATTCAGCTTGAGTGCAGAATCATCTACATAATCCCATGGTTGTTGGCTTGCGCCCAAAGGTTATGGGCTTAAAGCCAGAGGTCACTGAGCCCTCTCCCTCCCATCATGGCACATATGAGAAAGTAATCATTGAACAACTAAGGTGCCCCAATTACAAGTTGATGCTTGTCATCTGTCTCCCTTTCTGTCTTCCTGTCTGCCTGCATCTCTCTCTTGTTTAACCCTTTTGAGTAGTGAGTTTTTTTCATGCTTGATGATCCCTGGGAGTGAGGTTTTTTTTTTCAAAAAATGAAATTAGTTCCAGTTCCAGTTTAATTAACTTAAAATCATGTTTGTCTGATAAATAATTTATGGAAACAAGAAGAACATACAATTGCCTTTTTTTAATGTTGCCTTACACACTTCTAAAATAAAAATTTTTGTGTGATGTTCTCTGGATGGTCAGGAGGCACGATGACATATATGAATGTTTGTACTATTCAAAGGGTTAAAAAAAATAAGAGGGAGACACAGTGAATAAAGTGGATGACAGATTCAAGATCCAGAAAGACTTCAAAAAGCTGAGGAAAAATAATATTCTACAGGAATATATGTCAGATCCTACACCTAGACAAAAAAAAAATGAGTAAGAAAACAAGGGAAACCACGGCTTCACAACAGCATGCATAAAGCTAAATTAGAAGGCCTCTAAAACCACAAGCATAATGTAAATTAGTGGTGTGGAACAGTAAGAATAGCTAATGAGACTTCCTCTTTAAGAACCTAGCCTCCAAAGGAATGGAGAACCCAACTTGAAGCTGTGCTGGACTGAGCAAGTTCGGAAACAGATGTTGCCCCTGAAGACAAATGGACAGGTAGAAAACTTCAAAAACTGACAAATGAAACAGTGTTGACAGAACTAAGGACTCGGGCTACAGCAGAGAATGCACACTGACAGCTGGTAGGCAGTATCTAGAGAGCAGATGGGCTTAGTTCATCCTGATCAGGATATTAGAACTACCAAATAGTTCCCATGAAAATCTGGATTTCTGTTTTTCTTGGGGAAAAGAAAGTCTGGCTGTACCTGAAGGAAGGGTGGTAGCCAAGCTCCTTCAGTGGGAGCTGGTAAACCTACCTCCTATTGTCTGACACCTGAATACCAGGCCTACCATAAATGAGCCTGCAAGCGTTCGAGTTGCAGCTGCTACTCAAGAGAAAAAGAGTCAACAGGTAAACACAAAAGCTGTGCTCCAATACATGAAAGGTTATGTATGGGCTAGTGACACAATAAAGGACTATTCCGGGGAAATAAAACCAAGGGGGGCAAGGTATAGGAAGGAAGGCTCAACATAGGAAATTCTTTTCTCATAAAAATGGAACAGGCTGCCTGTGTATGTGGCCTCTTCTTGCTGAAAAAGGGTAAATTGAGGTCACCCCTTATCAGGGTTTCAGAGAAGGCTGGTTAAAGAACTAGAATGGACTACTTAAAATATCATCCCTTTCAAGCCTGGGTTTCTTTGAGCTTTATGACTGTCAGTGCTCATCTACCATGGAGGGCACACTGCGCTGGGCCAGCATGCTTTTCATTTAAGGAAAGCACTGGCTTCACAGTACGATTGTAGAACTTACTGTTTCCATGTCAACTAAACACAGGCTTTGCTGGAAAATCATTAACTGGTCCTCACAGGCAGTTTCATTTAGAGTAAATATAAGAAAACCTGGTTATTTCATTACTATTGAGAAGTAAGGGCTATTCCTGCCTTGAAGTCATTCCAACTTATTATGTTTGAGATTACAAGGAGGTACCTGCGCAGAAAACCAGAAAAGAAGGTGTGCTTGGGAAAACTCCATTTTCTCAGTTAAAACTGAATTTCAGATAAACAAAATTTTCTACTATAAGTATGTCCAAAACATTACACAGGATATACTTATATTAAAAAGAATTCACTGGGACCTAATCAAGTGGTGGCGCAGTGGACAGAGCATTGGACTGGAATGCAGAGGACCCAGGTTTGAAACCCCGAGGTCACTGGCTTGAGTCTGGGATCATAGAAATGACCCTATGGTTGCTGGTTTGAGCCCAAAGGTCACTGGCTTGAAGCCCAAGGTCACTGGTTTGAGCCCAAGGTCTCTGGCTTGAGCAAGGGGTCACTCTGCTGTAGCCTACCACCCCCCACCCCAGTCAAGGCACATATGAAAAAGCAATCACTGAACAACTAAGGTGCCACAACAAAGAATTGATGTCATCTGTCCTTATCTGTCCTTCTCTCTGTCAATAATAGTAATAATAATAATAATTACTATTGTTATAAATACATTGGAAAAACTTAATCTTTCTAGATAAAGTTCACTCATCTTTTAATTGGGCATAAAATTTAGCCACGTCAATTCGAGATTGCTGTACAAATCCAAAGAAATCATGTATGTAAAGGTGCTCGGACAACTATATAGTTCTATATAAATGCAAGGACTTTACAATAAAAACACAGACCTGGAAAGTGTTGCATTCATTTTATCTGATATGCATTTTGTCTTCTTGGTATAAGAATCTGAATCAGTCTATTCATTTACCCAGTGACCTGTGTATTCATCTGTTTACCTGCTTCTCTATGTACCTCTCAAATCTCAGTTTTTCAGAGCCTCCTATGTGAAGGTGTGAGGCATGATTTCCCAGTGTGGTATCAATATATGCTAAATGTGCGGTATAGCTCAGTGGTCTGCCCATGTAAACAGAAGGAAAGGGGTACACGGGTGCAAATGAGCCCCTGTCGAAGCTCCTTTCCATCTCTTAGCTGACAACTGAATTAGGTTTAATTCCCCTCAGCCACATTACTGGGGAGCTACTGGAGCCTCCATGACACTCAGCTCCTTGGACCAAGCCTGCTTCTGACATTCTACTACACTGAACCATATGAAACTGCTGTGTTTTCAATGTCAAAACCAATCAAAATATCAGCTATGGCCCAAGCTTATATATCCAGAATTCTATATGTATTCATTTAATTATGGAGACAGAATGAGGTCCTCATGAAGGTTATCAAACTTTATCCAGGTAAGGCACAGGGAAGATCAATTTTCTGCCAAATTAACAGTTTAAATCTGACATTCTCACTGGAACACTTGGCTCACTCAGAAATGATATTTGTTCTTTTCTATACCAGATGCCCCATGTCTTACTTAGAAAGGAGCTGCAACAGTCCACACACCAGTTGGCTTAAGTACCCATTTTTATACATGAATGTCAACAAAAGAAAGGAGCTATTACCTAAAAAATCAGTGCCGTGAAAGTACCCAAGAGCCAGGTACAAAGGAAGATGTGATCTATAGTTATAAAATATAAAATGAAAAGTCAAGGAAAATACATATGCTGATAAATTCCAAACAGACAGGTGGGACTTAATCTCTTCAGGGAAATTTTAAAGTGTTGAGCTGTGCTGCTCCTAGCTGTGGAAGTTCACCAGTACTCTGACTTTGATTATTTATTAAAGGTTACTCTGAACCATGCCTACTCAGTTTTAACAGATCTACCTGCACAATAGTTCCTTAAGACTCCTTATGCAAATACCGGTACTAGTTTCCAAGCTAGGTAATGATTCATGCAAACTAGGGTTATATGAATAAAATTCCTTTATAATTAAAGTTTAGGTAGACTGCAGGGATTTAGTATTAGCATTCCTTGTTATTTAAAATGTAATTAACTTCCAGCACAATAAATTAAAGAGGTAGCCATTACTTTTAATGGGCATTATGGAAACTTACTTGTATATTTATATATTTGTTTACAAAGTAATATAACTATTATTGCTAGATTTTGCAAACATCAAGAAAAATGAGGTAAAGTGTTATCAATTGAATAACAAATACATGCAACCACAAGAATGCGCTTACCTGTAATACAAATTTCTGATCTATGTATTTTTTGGCAATGCTGGGTTGGAATTCTTGGCTTTCCAAAAATCGTATGAAAAATTCATATACAAGCTGTAACAAACAAATTCAAATTATTATTCACTGAGCACAGTATCAAAAACCATGAAAAGCCTGTGATGCTAAAACTGACAGGTCCTAAATGCTAACTGAAACTAATATAATACGTCAACTATACTTTAATATTTTTACAAGTCTATAAAAGAAAATACGACATGTCTTAGAAAATTGGGTTTTAACATAAATCAATTAGCTATACTAGCCTTTCACTGTGGCTCACAATTGCTGTTATGTTTTTTTTAACTCTTTAAATTAAACATTGGAAAATACAGCCAAACACAACAAATAAAGACTGCTGTAATCTTGCCATTCCGAGACAACCATTAAGATTTTAATGTATAAACCTCCCAAATTTTCTTTATAGTTCAACAACACACCAATGTACTATAAACATATTTTATATAGTTCTATAAACTACTTTTACCATCTAAACCAGCATTTTCAACAGCTATGTTGCAGCACACTGGTGTGCTGGAAAAAACAAGAATTTTTAAAACATGCAATACCTATTTCAGTGGTTCTTAACCATTTTTGAGGTACCAAACCCACCAGTTTCATATGCGCATTCACCAAACCCCCCTTCTTTAGTGATAAATAAAATATGATTTTTTTTCCAAGTTCAAGACATAGGTATATGTTTTTTTACTGGTACACAAAATGAGCCATGCATGAACATCACCTTGCTCAAAGAACAAAACCAACAAAGTGCATGAACTCACAACAAATTACGGTATTACTTTATTCTGGCCTCAGCGGTAGAGGTTTCTCCGAACCCCTGAGACCAACTCATCGAACCCCTAGGGTTCGACAGAACCCAGGTTAAGAACCACTGACCTATTTAGTCAGGGGCACTGACCTCTTTTCGCTTAGATTGTCAAATAAAAATAAATAAATAAATAAATAAATAAGCCAACACAATAATAGACATCTGGTATGAAAGTCTTATCTTGAACCATAAAAACAGAAGTCTTACAATAGACTTCGATCTTATTAGTCATATCGCATAATGAGGTTGCATCTGACTGGTTAATTCTTGGTACCAGAAATCCTTATATACAAGTATAGGTTCCTGATTTTTTTCAAAGTGACTTTCAAACAAAAAAGGGGAGGTAATTACTAAATTTTTTTCTGTAAATCAATCAAAATTACACATTTTGTCAGATTTGCAAAAATATATATTTTCTTGTGCCATGGAATATTAGTAATTATTTTGTGTGCCATGACGTGAAAAGCGTTGAAAATTGCTGCTGATCTAAACAATACATTATGAACAATTTATGTTAACAATATCTAAGCCATTTTAGAAGTAGTCCATTATAATCTATGCTCGGACATTTAGCAGTTTTGAATTCTCTATCAAATTATGCCACAAGTGCATCATATAGTATACATCAGTATGCACTTGCTCAATTATATTATGAAGAAATAACTTCTAGAAGTGGAATTGTTAGAGGAAAAGATATTCAAACATTCCAGAATTTTGAATAGTCATTGACAAATTTCCTTTCAGAAAGTTTACAGCAATTTACTCTCCTCCAAGCAACATGCGGTGGCGAAATATTCTCACCTACAAAGAATAAGAACATTCTCAACTGAAGAGTCAACCTTGAATAACTGTGCTGATAAACAGTAAGGGATCACTGTCTATGTTAAAGTACAGACCGGTCACAGGTGCACCATGACTTTACAGACACACTGTATATACAAGATCCTAGTATAAAGTACACAACTGTATATTAAAACCACAACTTGTAAGAGACAGACACTAGGTTAGAAGTCTAGCTCTTTCCCTTACTAACTGCGTAACCCTAGGCAAATAAATTTCTCTAAATTCTTTCTTCAACTGTAAAGTGAGGTTGTAATCCCTAAGATTAAATGTGAAATACATACAGAGACTCATATCACCACTATCACTATTGCCTAAAACAGCATTCTCAAACTTTTTAGACTCACTTAACATTTAAAAATGATTAAAGACCTCAAAAAGCTTTTGTTTATAACATAGTATATTTAGATGATTATAGTATATATATTTAAAAATAAAAACAGAACTTTAAAAATGTATTTATTATTTCATTTTAAAACAATAAAACACATTACATGTTAACATAAATCATACTTTTATAAATCTGTTTAGGTTGAAGTATATACAAAGAAAGTCAAGCCTCACACCAATCTAGCCATATGAAAATAGAAACACATTTTCTGTCTTTTCACATAATCGGGGATAGTCTTCTTTGATACCACACTACAACTCAACAAACAGTTCTTTCTTAAAGATGAGCTGCCATGCAGATTGTAAAACCACATCAATGAACTTTTCATACCCTGTTACACTCAATTCCAATAGTCTATCTTGCACTTTCAATGAATCTTTACTCATGTGTGGTTTCCTACTATCATTTATTGGCCAACTGGAAAATACTGGTTCACTGTATGTAGGATCTTTAAATGTTGACACAATTCATTAGTCACATTCCTTAATATGTCCAATTTTATCCAAAAAATCTAAGCTTTTGGAACGTGTAAAGTTCAAGGTGACAGATACAAAACAGATAAAAGTATTTTTATATTTTAATTCTAAATTTTGCTTGAATGTACTACTTTTATTAGTAGTAATAATTGTTTTCTCTGTTCATTTCAAAGAAAATAAACCCTAAATACCCAAGCTGGAATAATCCTGCTTTGTGAGGTATTCCTTTAGGTAAAAATGATATTTCATGAAAAAAGTTTAGTCTGCAGCTCAAAGCACTCACAAGTGCTTCTGCACAGACATCCTCATACTACTGTGATCAGCAGCTGGGCTTTATATTTCCCATTTCTTCATAAAGAATATTTCTGAAATGTGTAATCAATGGTCAAAATTCAGTAAAATTAATAATTTTTGCTGCTTCTTCAAGGACATTCCTAACTAAAACTGTTCTTTAAAATTGCAAGTATGTGGCAGAGAAGAGTAAGTCTGCTAGGCCAGTTTGACACAACCTCCTTGATTTGTGCTAGGGCAACAGCAATTTCAACCACCGTCACTTTTACAACTATTAGTGCAAATGTCAACAGTGAAAAGAACAAGTAAATGGAGTATTATTATAAAACTAGTTTTGACATTGCGGGTCACTGAAAATCAGGTCTCAGGTCCTCCCAGGGGTCTGTAGATACCATTAACCCAAATGTATCATATAGCCTTCTAACTTCAGACACAAATTTAACACTTAAATTAAGGATTCACATTAGCATATATATATATATATATATATATATATATATATATATATATATATATATATATATATATATATCACATAGACACAGACAAGATAGCAACAGACAAAGGGAAAGGGGGTGGAAGACAGAAAGAGACTTGGCGTGGGGTGGAGGGTGCATGATGCGGTGTGCAGGTGGTGTTATACTGAATTGTACACTTGAAACCTGTATGGTTTTGCAAACCAATGTCATCCCAATAAATTCCACTAAAATAAATAAGTAAACAAATAGAACTATGTTTTTTCTCTTTATAGCTCTCTGAATTTAGAAAAGCTCCTCTCCCAATAATCTGAAGAATGCTGCCAAGTTGTATACATTGTTCTCTTAGTCATAATAACACCCGAATCCCAACACTACCTAGAAGAATTGTTCTTTTTTCAATACACTAACCTTTCAAATCTTAGTTTTACAAATAGAATGTAAGCCTTATTCAAGTAGCCCATAAAAGGGGGTTCGATCTCTCTTCTGACCCCCACCGAGTGGAGAGATTCGCACCTTCTAGACCTGACTTGTAGGCTGGCTGGTCTTGCTAGTGGGATTGGCAACGTGCTCTCTCCCCTCTGGTCCCTTGAAAGCAGTTATGGTTTTAAATGGTTTGGTGAGAACACTTCATATACACTTATTAATAAGCATAAATGGTCTCTGTACGTAAGAGACAGACAGATTTTACCTCAGAATCAAAAATCTCCCAGTACTTTCTAAAGGGAAAGGCTGGTGACTTGGGGAAGATCAATTACTTTTTAAGGTCACATAAAAGAATTCTCTAAGGAACATGAATAAAGAGACTGGAACATTCTGCTTTCGGTCTCAAGTAAAAAGCACTAAAAACAATCCCTTAATTGTAAATTTTTAAATTATATTCTACTGGAAATATAGACCCAAGTTTAGAAAATACACAAAGAATATCTATGGTAACCATGGGATACCAGGTTATAAGATACCAATACAGATGATAGAAAAGATCTAATAACACATACAGTAGACCCCCTGACATATTTGAATATTTGTGGATTGTGTATATTTCTTTTTCTATTTTTAAATATCCCCAAAGATCCATGATTTGTTATAATGAGTAGTTTTGTACTTTGCCACAAACCTAAATGAAAGAAGAGGTGGGAAAGAGCAGGCAATTAGCTGGGCAGTGAGGCTGGCCATTCACCCAACCACCAACCACATCTCAAAAAGCAGCAGAAGTGCATTGAGATGTGCTGGCTGGGTGATCATTTTAAATGCTTGCTTCCTTGTGAATGTGGTCCAAATAAGGCAGTGCACTGCTAATGCTGGAGCTAAGAAAAAGTGAAAAGGTCAAAGAAAGTGCTATGTTTTGGTATAAAAAATGAGTTGTTTGATCAATTAGAAAGTAAAATGTTGAATATGGTGATGAATCACTGCGATATGAATGACCTACCTATCAAGAACAGAAAAGGAAGTTTCTTAAATGTTCAATGAGTGCTCCTGTCAGTACTAAAACCATCTCTTAGTGAAAATGGAAAGGTGACTAATTGTGGAGTCAGAACGTACAGAGGAAACACAGGACTCTTGACCCAAGAGGAGCGTGTACAAAGACCTGCACAGAGCAATAAATGGTGAGGGCAGCAGTGTGCCTACTGAATTAATTAGTCTTTACTATATATGAAGATTGGTTTACAGATTTTAAGAATAGGTTTCCTTTACCTGACCCAGCATTAGTCGAATTTCCCCCTGAGCTAAAGAAGGGATTAGAGGAGTATAGGCTTAAACAGGATGTCAACACAGATGAAACCAGTCTATTTGAATATAATTTGTGACTTTATTTCCAAAAGTCTCATCATCACTCCTCACTGTTGCTTTAGTTTTAGAGTCTAAGGTGAATTAATAGTTAATGTTCCTGTAGTAATGATATAAGCTAAAGATATTTGGTGGCAGAATTTAGTTTAGTATCTTTAAAAATTAAAGTTGGTCCTGTAATATACAGAGTCATCGAGCTTAGGAAAGAGTACCTGAAATACTGAGGTAAGCTTTACTGCGCTTTAGGGGAAACATATCTGCGACGCCCATAACGTTTAGAGTATTCAAACAGCGCTCGCAACAGTGGGCTACTGTCTCAGCTTTGAAGACCCCTCTTCCTCTGTCTTTTCCACCGTAAGCTATGAAACTTCCTGAAAAGATTATCTTTTGTTTGTTTTGTTTTTAATTTTCTTTCCAGACTACAATGCTCTTCTGTAAACTGCTGCCAAGAATTAAGAATAAGACATGCCCTGGCTAGGCAGCTCAATGGATAAAAGCATCATCCTGGTGCATCAAGGTAATGAGTTCTATCTCTGATCAGGGCATGTACAAGAAGCAATCAATGAGTGTACAACTAAATGGAACAATTCGATGCTTTTTTATCTCTCTCCCCACCCTCATCCTTTCCCCTCTTTCTCTATCAATGGAAAAAGATAAAAAGAATAAGACATAAGGCCCTGGCCAGGAATCAGCTGGTTAAAGCATCGTTCCAACACAGCAAGGTTGCAGTTTCTACTCCAGGTCAGAGCACATATAAGAATCAACCAATGAATGCATAAATAAGTAGAAAAACAAACAGAAGTTTCTCTTTCTCTCTCTAAAATCAATCAATAAATAAATTTTTTAAAAAGAAGATAGGAGCGTGACCAGGCAGTGGTGCAGTGAATAGAACATTGGACTGGGGCACAGAGGACCCAGGTTCGAAACCCTGGGATTGCCAGTTTGAGCGAGGGTTCACCAGCTTGAGCCCAACGTCACTGGCTTGAGCAAGAGGTCACTCGGTCTGCTGTAGCCCCCCGGTCAAGGCACATATGAGAAAGCAATCAATGAATAACTAAGGTGCCGCAATGAAGAATTGATGCTTCTCATCTCTCTCCCTTCTTGTCTGTCTGTCCCTATCTGTCCTTTTCTCTGTCTTTGTCACAAAAATAAAAATAAAAAAAGATAAAAAGTCCACCCATTCAAAAGAGTAATTCTTTTGGGGGGTTTCTGTCACAATCTCGAATATACCATGAAAAGCACAAATAGTTTTGCATATTTCTTAGATTATAAATAATATATCTGGCACCTTAAAAAAAGATCAAGCATCTAAGATAGTAAATGAACTATGGCGTGTTAATTAACTCGATCTTGGCATTAGTTGTAGAAATAAATATGTATAACATGCCTGGGAAGAGTTGAGAACAAAGCCCTGGAAAACCCTGTACATAACCAGGAAATAGCACACATGTCTATCTGTAATAACCTGGAGTTGTCAGAAAAGGACAGGAAATGTTGCAAGTATATGTCAAAAATTCTGAAGTGGAGAAAAAAATAAACCACTTAGAATGTCTCTAGGTCTTATCTCCCTGCTGCACAGTTTTTAGCGCTTCAGAAAGTCAGCTAGTAACCACGAGCACAGCTGCAAAGATACAGTGGCTTCCGCCTCAGGTGAAAATGGGCAAGGTCATATTCCTGTTCTTCCATCCTTTCCCTCTCGGCTAGTTCTCAGAGAACTAGCCTCCGAGGACAGTCCGGCTCAGTGAAGATGACTTCAGGGTTTGTTACATAAAATTTCCTTTGTTCTATTCTTTTGAGAAATGTTGGTCTAGAGAAGGCAGCCCGGAGAGGAGATGGAAAATGGCCAATGTGAGTAAGTAAACACACCACAGATGAGCCTGGTGCTGGGAAAGGAGGCGCAGGGGTGGCCCTGATCTGTCCCAGCTAGTGAGCACGACTGGAAAAGATGGCCTTCTCGGGCCGTCACACAAGCTCCCCGTCAGCTGTTGCTCTTCTTTACAACACTCTGAAATAGCTACTGCACTTTGTGTTTGCCCTTCCAGGCTAAAGAAACACATTTGTGGTTATCATGAAGACAGGCATACAAGTCCCCAGGCTACCAACTGCTGAAAATGAGATATGTACTCTGTGACCTAATCACATCTAACTAATATTAATGTGAAAATACTCTGTTCTTGTTTGAGGTTCCCGCGGGCAGGCTCACATAAGAACTCTAAGTCAGAACTGCCCGCTGGACTTGTGGCATGGGAGGGCTACACTAAAGCATTACACTGGACGTTATTATTTTATTCTTTTGGCATCCTGATTATCAAGAAGCAGAAGAAACATAAAGGACATTCTCTAGCTTCCCATTAATGTACTGTAATTTGATTTCTTAGTGAACAAAAGGCCTTTAAGAAATTCCCATGCTAATCAGCTTTATACCAAATGGTAGTTCAAAGTACCTGTAAGTGCGGCCACGATGCTTCAAGGGTAGGTTCATCTTCTTCTGGATCAAATTCATTGCTGTCACTAGGAGGGAGTGTTCTGAATATATTGCAAGAAACCTAAAAATAAACAAGCAGCAGGGTTAGGTGGAAGCACCTCTGGGCAGCCTCACACAAGGTCTTTCCAGCCAGCCAAAGGGAACTCAGATGCCAGATGTCAGGAGCGCCACTGAACTGGACCAGGGACCTCTTTCTATAGGCTTTCAGATCGGGACCACCTCTAGGCAAAGCTGGAGAGCTGCAAAGCAGCACCTTCCACCCGGCTGAACAGTACCCCTTATCCTTATATGGCCATTCCCACCCTGAGTCCCCATGACTGCGTACCTTCCATCAAAGCCTGCTTTGATTATTCACAAGTCAAGCAGGCTGCTAAATAACCAACTTCCACTAAGTCATAAATAACTGCTAATGGGCTTCCTGTATTTCCCTTCTCAGGCTTATTCACCATTTGCAAACTGACAGTCGAACTAATGGTGAAATTTCAGGCATTCACAAAAAGTCCATCACAGAAGATATTTTGGAACTTTCTAACATGCTTAAAATCATAGTCAATCCGTTCTCAGTTGGTTTACAAAATAATAACAATGCCCGGGTAAGATACAAACCTCTTTAAGCCAGGCATTCCTACATCCTTGTTGCTCAAAGAGTGGCCATGAGTTTGTAACTATTGGAACTGGGTGATGATGACCATTATACGATTTCTGTACATATTCCAAGATTGCTATAGTAAAATGCTTATTTGGACGTGCTAGTGCTACTATTCTCAGGGTTTCTTTTCCGTTTCTATTCTGCTCCTTGTCATACTTACTCAAGTATCTTTTCCTAAGTATCCTAAGTTATCTCCAAGCATATCCTCAGCTCTGAAGAACAGAACAGGGGAAGAAAACAGGGGTGGGGTGGGGGTGCTAGTATATGTGTAGAAAGCGAAAAGGGAAAGCAAGGAAATATTGCACCAGAAGCCTCTGCTGAACTTTCCATGTAATGCAGAAAATGTTATGCTTTAAAATTCTGATCTGAAAGAGGGAAGAAGAAAGGCTTTAGGGGGTACATATAATCTAAGTGTGCTTATTCATTCAAAGAGTATTTATTAAGTGCCCATTATGTATGTGCACCCACTGTTCCAGACACTAGGGAAATGGCAGTGAGCAAAGCAGATAACAATCTGTGGTCTCATGGAGCTTAGATTCTAATTAAAGTCAGATTATCCAATTTCCTAGCTATGGAAACTGAGCCCAGATGCGCAAGCATTGAAAAGATTTGACTTTATTTTAAGTACATAGGAAGCCACTAGTGGATCTTAAACAGTTGCATGATGTGGTTTTTGCTTTATAAAAAAAAAAAAAAAGACTCTGGTCACTATGTATAGAACAGACAGGAGGGGAACAAGTCAGAAGCCTGTGAAAGTAGTAAGAGATGATGGTTTGAACTAGGACAGTGACAGAGAAGATGGACAAAAACAGAGTGATTTAATATATATACTGCTAACTTGGATATATGGGGTGAAGGAAAGGAAAGATCAAGAATGACTCATAGGTTTAATGTTGTTTACCCAAGATGGAGATAGTTCGGAAAGAAAAAAGGTTTTGATGGGGAGACCAGAGATCCAGTGAAGAATGTGTTAAAGGAGCAATATCTAGGAGGCAATCAGACATTATGAAATATTATGCTTTAAAATTTTAATTTTAAAGCATAATATTTCAAAATCTGGGCCTCAAAGTTGAGCAGGTGAGGACTGGAGACATAAGGCCTGGTCGGCATACACATGACATTGACAAACGGGACTAATGGGACACCTTGGAATGGAGCAGAGAAGGGAAAGGACTTTTAGACACCCCACATTTAGAAATCAGATAGAAAAAGAACAGCCATAGAAGGAGGAGGAGGCAGATGAAAAGAAGTAAAGTTTGGGGTCTCAGCAGCTAAGAAAAAATGTCTTTAGAAAGAATTTAACAGCAGCAAATGCTATTCTGAGATCAAGATGAGCACAGAGCAGTATCTACTGGATTTGGCAGCCCTGTAAACAGGGTACTACTATTATCCCCAGTTTACCATTGAGAAAACAAGCACAGGTATTAAGACTAAAGTTACAGTTAGGAACCAGCAGTTACAACTGAACCAGGCTGTCATGCTCCACCACTGTATTCCAGAGAGTAGGTAGACCACCTCTTTGGCTTTACTTTAGATGACTAAAAAAAATTATATTAGAATGTTGACTAATGACAGCATGTACAGTTCTACTATTTTCTTTCTGTGCCTTCCAACGATTATTAGAAATTATATATACAAAGAAACTAGTGACTTTTCAGATAACCAACAACCTATGACTTCTCTTCTGTCAGTCATACTGCAATCGCAGGGCAATGTTCTTTTAATTTCTTGTTTTTGAATCTTCCTTAAACTATATATATATTTCAAAAACTGAATTGGGTTTTCATTCAAACTGAGTCATTTATATTTACTGTATGTACCCTATAACAAGTTATCTTCCTCTCCTGAAATGTGAAAGTAAACCAGAAAAAGAAAAAGAAAATGGCTTCCACATGGTAAAATCTGGACAAAAAGAAACTTCTCCTCCTCTGTACTCTTGGACATATAAACTCTTAGAGTCCCCACCACACTCTACAGCAATTGCTTGTTCACACATTTGTTTGCATCTCCCAACTAATTAAGATATTCATGTCATATTCACATTTATTTCCCCTAGCAAAATCAAAGCATCCCATAAAAATTCACAAAGTAAGTGCTTTATTGAGTTTACTTCTAAACATTCACCAGATGAGTAATAAGGAAGCACAGATCTGTTGAGCTGGACAATTAAGAGCTGATTCAGCTGAAATAATTATTTAGAACATTTGGAAAGAATGTCAAAGTGTATCATCAGGTAGCGTGGAAATGGCTAAGTCTTTGACCCAATCTGTCACATAATAGGTGCTTAATAAAAATGTCATGAATGAATGATCATTGCTCACATTCTAGAGAATCTATCCTAAGAAAACAATTCAAGATAAGGCTGAAAAATAAACTATTTAAAATGCTCATCTGCAACATTCTTCAAAAAGTATATTGGGCCCTGTCCAGGCAGCTCAGAGCATTGCAGCGATATGCCAAGGCTGTGGGTTCAATCCCTAGTCAGAACATATACAAAACTCAACCAATGAATGCATAAGTTAGTGAAACAACAAATCAATATTTCTCTTTTTTTCCCCTCTCTTCCCCTTCTTTTTTCTCTAAAAACAATCAATAAAAATAAATTCCAAGCATAAAATTGGTAATAACCTTTATGTCCATCATCAGAGAGGTACATTACCTTAGTGGAATATTGTGCAACATTAAAGATGATGGCTATATGAAAGCACAGAGAAATATTTATATAGATTTAGGTAAAAAGACAATTGAAAATGGTGTGGCTATAACTATAAAGATAAGAATGGATATGAGTAACTAAAGGGAAATTAAGAAAAGCTGTATTAAAGCAAGAAGAATATGGATGATCAAGTAGATAGTTGCTATTTTCCTCTTGGGATACACCAATAAGTCCTAAATCTATAAAAAGCGTAAGTGAAAGACATACAATATGTAAGTTATGTCTTTAATTTTAAGATGAAAATGAGCTCTTGAATTTGTTTGAACAAGATTATTACTGTCAGGAGAGAGTTAAAAATCAGAGCCTCCAATAATGCCTTAGAGTCTAGCTCAAACTTGAATCATTGAAGGACTGAATGAATGGACCAGTCTAACTGCACAGTTTAGCTCCAAAATCAGGAGTTTAAAACTGGGTTATCCATGGATGGGCTTGGAGGAGATCTCTAAATCCTCTAATTTTCCTGCAACACTTCGTATGTGTGAGTCCAATTTGGGAAAAGATCCAGCTGCCTTCATTAGATTTTCAAGACTTCCTAGCTCTACAAATGGATAAAAACCACTGTTCAAAATGATAAATTTGCTTTATCTGTTATCACTAGCAGCCATTTCTGATTTATAGCTAGGGTTAGAGACTTAAACAGATAGCATCATTAAATAGGTAATGCAGTTGTATGCTTATGCAAATACATTATGACCACAGTAGCCACTTACATCACTCCCCTCCATGTAGCAGTTCTGTAAAGAGTCTAAGAGGCAAAGTTAAAATGCATCCAGGTATTTCTAAAATCACAAACTGTTTCTATAATATGTTTAAATATATGAGGCTCTAGCCCTGAATCTTTTCTTTTATTCATTCAGGAGCAGACTGTCAAAAATGAACAAAAGAAAAAAATTAACTCTATTAGAAAGATTTATTTTCAACTATTTTATTTTAATCTAAACTGGTGTCAATGTAAAGGAAAAAAGTTTAAGAAATAAGTGTATTTGAGGTAGTCTAATTCATTTGCATACTAAAGACATTATAATAAACACTGAATGCTGGAATCAAACTGAAGGCTTGGAGGCACTGGACTGACCTCCAAAAAGTGACTATAGGGACAGAAAGCAAGGCTAAGGGAATGGAAGGAACAGGTTTTAAATTCAGATAGAAAACCCAGGATTAGGGGTTCCACTACGCAGCTTCCAGAATCAGATCACGTCAGAGACTACTTCATCCAGCACCTTCATCATACTAATACAGGGTGTCCGTAAAGTCATGGTGCACTTTTGACCTGTCACAGGAAAGCAAGTGCAGCATGACTTTATGGACACACTGTAGAAAGTGAAGTTCGAAGGGCTGGTGGCTTGTTCAGTCACAAAGAGCTACACAGGCTGGTTCTCTGGCACGCCCCCCCCCCCCCCCACCGGTGAAGACCATGTATGGACCAGACTTCCTTCTATCTCTCTTTTTTCCTCTAATTTAACCTTCCCCCTACCCATTTCTTCATGTGATTTTTATTACTCTTTCATTTTCTCACCTCTCCTTTGCTATAAACTTAGGTTCCTGGTCTGCTACTGGCCCTCCATTGCACCCATGGACATTGTTTACCTTCCTGAGGGCATTCGGGTATAAGCTGATCACCTTGCTCAGCATTAACGGAGAAATATAATAGTCTCTTCATTCCTGCTGTCTGTTTCAGAGCCTCATTAACAAACATCTTAATTATAATAGTTTCCTCTCTGGAGTTTCTATTCCTCGCATCCCTTCTTCTTATTTTCCCCAATTAGATCTTGAGCCCCTTGAATACTCCTTACTAATTTCTGAATGCCTAGCACCTAATATACAATGAATGGAAATAATTGGGATTGCCAGATAAATCTGAATTTCACATAAACAAATAATTTTTAGCTCAAGTATGTCCCAAAATTCAAACATAACTAGGTGCTGTGTTTTTATTTGCTAAATCTGACAACCCTAAAATAACACTGATACTAATTAAGAACGTCTCCTGGTTAGAACTCAGTCAGCTGTGGCTCCCTGCAGCACAAAGGGAGGAGGGAGAAGGGCTGCCCTGCAGGCCAGGCACAGAACCTCATAGCTGCTTGCTTCCACAACAAGGAAAGAGCTGCTCTCTTATATTTCAGTTTTTATAGTTTCCTGCTTATTATTGTTAACTATGGTGCCAAGAAATACGTGTCAAAGTCTTGGCCAAATGTGAAAGAAGGGACTAAAATGTTTCCAAGTGCATGACCCAATATGCAAAAAAGAAAAATGTATTTTGGTTTATTTTCATCAGGTTTGAGTAAACAAAAAACTTTTACTTTTGATTTGAATATCAAAATACAACTCTTCATGTTTTTAAATAGTCAATCTAATTACTACAGAAATCAACAATTTGCTGTCCTTAATCCCTTTATCTCCATAGAACTACGTACTAATTTTACACCAAGATGTTGATGCCATTTTGTTGTTGTTAAGAAAAATGACTGGCAAATTAAAAAAGAACTAAATGTGGCTAGAACCTAGTAGCTACTCATAAATATCTATCAAGATTAACACTGAACAAAACAGAGTAATGACAACACAGTGAGTTATAAAAAAGAAACAAACTATTAAATGAATAGTTCCAATTTCTGTTAGTTATATATTTGTTAGTACTATTATTTTTAAGGCTTAGGTAAACCAGGCATGTATTGTGATTGGAGACCGCAATATAACAAGGCAAATTAAATTAACTTCTCTGTGCTTTGCAATCATATTTCCTACATGATTAAGTGTTATCTTTCTAGGATAAAAGCAGATGAACTAGTTGACCTTTTTATGTGAAATTAACGTCATTACAGTTATGCAACACTGTAAGAAAACTGCCAATACAAATACAAGGGCATCAAAGATATAAAATCAATTTTCTTAAGATTACATCTTAAAGATAAATTTTCTAACAAAAAAAGGACTAAATGAATGATGTTAGAGAACATTCAAGAAAATTGAAAAGTGTCTTTATTTCTTTTGCACTATTTGTATCATGCAAGTAACAATTCCACTAATATCCTCAAATGGCAATGTTGAAGCTAGGTCATTAAGCATTTTTATCATGGTATTTGGTGTTAGCCCAACAAACGTGTCTGAATAGAAATAGTAAAACTAAATCTGGAAAAAAAATAAAGGAAAATCTCAGAATAGTTAATTAACATTTACTGTGGATACAATTTTTAAAAACTATTAAATGCAAAACAAAAAGTGTGAACATAAGTAAAACTTACTTTTTAAAGCTATAAATCAGACATTTGAAGAGAGACTATTTTCAAACATACTAGACTTTGTATTAAATATTCAAACTCCAACAAGAACTAAAATCCTAACAAAATTTGTCTAGATACTTTGCTATGTTATTTGTTTTATAACAAAGTCATAAATAATAGATTACATACATATAATATCAAGCTACTTTTTGGTAACACCAAATTTAAGAATTCTTAACAGTCTCAATGATAAAAAAGAACTTTCTAAACCTGACTCTCAGCCCCTTTTAAAGTAATTATAGATAATTATTGATAAATAAAAATAAGAACAAAGTCCCAAAGCCTCTGTAATTATGCTCAAGAGACTTAGAATCAGAGCAAGTATCTTTTAAGCTAATACTCTGATTAGGGAACAAATGGCAAAATTTTTAAACTTTCAATTAGAACTTAATGTAATTTACTCAAAATTTGTTTAATCAGTAATTTGTTTCTAAAGCCAAATTATGTCTTTTAATTACCATAATAAATCTACTGTAGTTTCCACTTCACACGAGGTATATGGTCTCTTTTTATTCCTCACCATCTATGTGAATAAACATGGCTGTTTATAAGTTAACTGAACTTAGAGATGTTGGCCTGAAACCTATGTACTCTCATTAATCAATGTCACACCACTTAATTTCTAAATAAAAAATGTTATCTGAACTTGTGAAACCATTAAGAGCCCTTATTCTAACATAAACGCCTTACTGTAAAGAGCCGAAAAGTAGAGATCAATAACTTCCTAATTATGAGCCATCCACTACTAACTTTATTCTCTAAGATAATAAATATATAACTGTCACTGCTATGTAATATTAACAACACAATACAAATTTTCAGACAAGACTTTCTAGAAGTTATTACTCAAACATATTCACTTGAGTTGAATATGATTCCTTGAGCCAAACAATCTTTACAATGCCCTTGTTTGCCACAAGTGCAGGTATCAGCAACACAACACAGACCAAACCACTGTAATGTACACGTGTGTTCAAGCACTCCAGCAAGGTTGGCCACTTTTATCATAAAACCACCATTGAGAGAAAATATTCACCAAACCTGAACCAAAGACTGAGTGCATTGTTCACACGTGACTAAGAAACAGGCATTTGTGAGAGTTGTGAGAGTTGTTTTACAACATCTGGAAATCTAGAAGAGGATTTAAAATATTTCTGAAGTTGATGACTACAACGTTATTGTTACACATTCATTGTTATACTTTAAAATTGTATTAGCAGGGCTTTCTAGAACATAGCACCTATACTATTAAAGCTGATTTCTGAAATGAGACAGAAGGAACATCTTAAAATGGGAACGGATGCTTAACAATCAGTGGAAAAAAGGGAAAACAAGGCAACAAAAAGGAAGTTTGAAATTGATATTGCTCAGTTCGAATTTTTAAGTATGCAGCAAAATGCAAACAAGATTAAAGTGATAGAAACCTGAGCATCCATGTTCCTAACTCACAAGGATGTCATCATTTTTACTTATATTTCCTTTATCAAGTATTTCTTTTAAAATCTACTAGGTATAAATAGTATTCACATTTATATACACTTTTAAAAATCTGTTTGCATTATTGCTGCTGCTGCTGGAAGCACTATTTAGCTGATAATTTGATCAATTGGTGAAACTGGATTTAACATATAACGATAATTTTTGAAAAAATCTGATCTCTTTAGGCATTCAGCATTTAGAACAGGGGTCCCCAAACTGCGGCCCCCAGAGGCCATTTATCCGGCCCCCGCCGCATTTCCGGAAGGGGCACCTCTTTCATTGGTGGTCAGTGAGAGGAGCACATGATGCATCCGCACCCATAGTTCCCATTGAAATACTTGGTCAGTTTGTTGATTTAAATTTACTTGTTCTTTATTTTAAATATTGTCTTTGTTCCCGTTTTGTTTATTTACTTTAAAATAAGATATGTGCAGTGTGCATAGGGATTTGTTTATAGTTTTTTTTTATAGTCTGGTCCTCCAACGGTTTGAGGGACAGTGAACTGGCCCCCTGTGTAAAAAGTTTGGGGACCCCTGATTTAGAAGGATAAGAGCATTGACAATTGAATGGAAGAAAGGACTCTATTCATGAGAGATCAAGAGCAGTCAGTCAACAGATTTTGAACACAGATCATAAATCAAATGTAAATACACGGTATAGTTTTGAGAAATATATCAACATTTAATTATAAAGAAGAGGGAAAAAGTGTATGAAGATAAGGACTCTTGTTCCATTCTCTTTGACTTATGGCAAGCCCATCAGGTGACAGAGATGTCACAAAGGCAGGAAAGAAATGGGGTAGAGGGGAACAAGGGAAAGAGGAAAACATTTGAATTGAGCCCCCTCCATGCACGTTTATATCAAGTTCAAAACATGCAAAAAAACCAATTGATAGTACTGATAACAACTGATAGCAAGGACTGTGTCAGAAGAGAAAAATCAAACCCAGAAAATCTGTGCTCTTACAGTGCCACATCCAGTCACATTTAAAACGGGAACTGTGTGTGAAAGGCTGGCACAGAGAAGAAGGTTTGCCTGTGCTGAGACCAGCCGGGCTATTTATTCCTCACCATCCTCTTATCATCGCCCTTTCACCTTCTAAACTGCCCTTTAATTGGTGCCTGTGGGTCTTTTCCCCTCCAAAGAATGGTCCATCTCCAGACTACGAGCAAGGGTCTGGGAGCTGAAGGGAAGAGAGGGAGTTCTTAGGCCCCACTACTTTCAATGTACCCACTACTTGCAGAAAGGTGTCCACTGCTCTCAGCTGCGCCTAATGTCCTTGAGTCCAGACTCCCTCCAGTTTAGCCTCTCCAGAGAGTAACCCTTCGGTTTCTGTTGGGATTTGGGAGGAGCAATCATCTGGCTGCTGGTTTGGGGGAGCAGGATATGATCAGGAGTTCCAGCTACTTCTTATACAAACTTCCAATAAGTCTCCTATTTTTGCCCCCAAGCACCCTTACTTGTAAAGGCATCTGTCCGACCTTCTTGCAGTTCATGGGGTGTGAGTTGGCCACTTCCGGACTTTCCTTGCTGATGCTTAAGGTTCAGCTTTCTCTGATCGGCCAAGATAGAGACCACCTGCTTACTGGCTTTCTAGTTTCCAAAATGTTGACACTGAGATCTCCGCATTTTGCTTCAATCTTGTGAGTTTTATTTCTTTTCAGTAATTTTTGTGTGATTTTCAGTGGTAAAGGTAGTAAACCTATACATATTTACTCAAAAGTTAGTGGTTATTTCCTATTAAATTATTTCTTCCATTCTCCAGTATATTCTCCTAATTCAAATAATTTCATTATCTTATGCAAATATATCAATCCCGTTTTAGTGGGAAAGACTCCAGTAGAACCAGAAGAAAAGCAAATGGCAGGTGCTCTAATCTTAGCCTAGGTAAGGTAAGAGACCCCACATCAGTGTTCTTTCTCAGACTTAGCTGCAACCACATTAGGGCTTAGTGTGAAACAAAACAGAAAGTAAAGCACATTGTCAGAAGCAGATTAAGGTCAGATGAGGGCCCAGGCGCAGAAGAAAATATTGGGCCCCGTACATTAGAAAAAAGTGTCAAGCTGGGGTTTTGTGGGCCCTTCAGAAGTCTGGGCCCAGGGCGCGCTCTCAGTGGCCCGCCGTTAAATCTGCCTCTGCACGTTCTGGATCTTGGGATACTGTATACAGAAGTCAAACGAATGTCTCAAAGTCATCACTTTACCCAATGAACAAATAAACATCTCAAAATAGCAAGTCAGCACTAGAACTCAAGGAATAGCAAGGCTGAATCCTTAGCATGATCCTCTCCACTCAATATTCAATTCTGTCACCTTTCTACTATGACTTCTGTTTCCAGGCCACATAAATGTCTTAGTTCGATTATTTCTAATTACATACAGAGCAGTCCTGACATCTCACTTGATCTCAGATTTAATCCAGTCAAAACCAATCTCATCCTCTTTGACCTCCACGTCCCCCTAAAAGAGAATTCTATTCTCACCTTCCTAAATCTGTCTAACCTTCTGGTGTTTTCTTTGACTCTTCCTCTCTTATACCTGTTTTATGCACTTCATCACCAAGGCCTATTTATTCCTTCACAATGTCTCTTTGGTGCTAATGGTGGTGGTAATTTTAACAGTGGAAATTTAGAAACAGTTTAAATGTCCCCAAATGGGTAAACAGTTAATAATGGTATATTCACATAGTGGCATATTAGGCTGCCACAAGAATGATGTTCTAAAAAGATATTTAACAACATGCCTGAGCCGTGGTGGGGCAATGGCTAGAGTGTCGACCCAGGATGAGGTCCCAGGTTCGAAACCCTGAGGTCACGGACTTGAACACGGGATCATCAACATGATCTCAAGGTTGCTGGTCTGTGCAAGAGATCACTCACTGGCTCGGCCGGAACCCCCATCCCCGATAAAGACGCGTATGAGAAGCAATCAGTGAACAACTAAAGTAATGCAACTACAAGTTGATGCTTCTCATCTCGCTCCCTTCCTATCTGTGTGTGTGTGTCTCTAAAATGAGAAATAAAAAAGTGATTTTTAAAAACATGAAAGCATGCTTATATCATAATACTAAGAAAATAATTTTGAAAGAATCCAAAATTATACTGTATGTATGTATGTATGTATATATATATATTACTACATATATACTACATATAGTATATATACTAGCTAGCTACAGTATATAGTATAGATATAAATTACTATATATAGTAAGATTAGAAAATATTTTTAATCCAAAACAAAACAAAACAAAATAGGAAAGGGTTGCCAGGGAATTTTCTTGGGTGGTACAGTGTTCTAGATCTAGGGTTCGGTTTTATGAGTATATAGAATTATTAAATTCATAGAACATTCACTGCCTAAGGCTTGTTCTTAAAATTATATTGCATGTTAAGTATATCTAATTTATTTTAATTTAAGGGGGAAATCTCATAAAAAACAAAACTAGGAGAAAACTGGCCAATATGTGAGCAATGATTGAATTGAAATAATAAAACTACAGGTATTGGCCCCAGCTGGTTAGCTCAGCTGGTTAGAGCATTGTCCCAATACACAAAGGTTACGTGTTTGATCCCCAGTCAGGGCATAAATTGATGTTTCTGTCTCCCTTCCTCTCTCTCTAAAATCAGTAACTAACAAATTAAAAATAAATTAATTAAAATAAAACTACAGGTATTTTTTCCCTTTGTTTTCCTTTTTTTTCTTTAATAAACACTTAAATATTGTCCATTTCCTCTTCCTTTGATACAACCTTGACAAGATCACGACAACAGTCCTCTGCCGTCAGTCATCCTGGGTTAAATGTGCCATCCTAAATCCCCTTAAAGGAGCTGGCAGGAGGGTACAAACTTTCTTTGTGAGGGCTAAAGAAAGAAAAAGAAGAATATCATTTGCATCTCACCTTTTGTTCAAAAACCATAGCGACTTCCTGCTTGCTGTCTACAAGATTAAGCCTAATTTTTACTTAGCTTGCCAAAACCTCTGAAATCTAGACCCATTCCTGCCTCCCTACCTTATTACCCACAAATTCCAACCACGAACCCTCCCCTCCATTAGGCTCCTATGTCAAGATTAAACTTGGGATTAAACTTGGCTGAAAATAGTAGGCAATTTTTTACCTGCTGCAATGGTGACAGTAATGTTAAATTAATTCTCCCAGAGTCTGTTATCCTTACACAAAACCATCACAGGGAAGTATTTCACACACAGAAACAACTATATTGTACTGTCTCCAAAATTGGAAATGCAGCAATGAATCCAGAAATGAAGACTGTTGATATTAAATCTTGAAATCCAAGAATAGAGGTGTAAACACTGCCATCGTCATGGTGCTTACTGGGTACAAATCCAGAGCAGGCCCTCGCCCTGCTGGCGTCCACAGTCAAGCACAGTCCCACACACAGGCTAGCCTGTGGCACTAGGTTTTTACTTCCTTTCACTGTGCATGGACTGCAGGTCCTAAAATCCAGAAAGGTACGAAAACTGGTCAAGTAAGAGATTTCTGTAAGAACTAAGGGCACAAGCTGATAAAACAGTGACAGTACAGGTTTTTTTGAGAACATATATATTCTAATATCTGCTTTAACTACTTTATGGCTCAAGATCAGCTAACACTGAAAGAAAACTCTTGAATTCTGAATTAAAACATTTGAGGCTCCTGGTACACATTTGTGGCTATTCAATACATGTTCTTACTTGTCATCACTAAAAATAAACAGAAAATACTGCCAAAACTGCCCCTGTCCCTTGCTCTGTGTGTGTCTGTCTGTTTCTGTGACCCCCCATTAGTAAAACAAAGCCTTGAGCTAGCGGCTGGGTGATAAAAACAAACACAACGGAAGGGAACCACATCTCACCATGTATTAACTGCTCCTCACCACTAATGCTGCTTGCTAACAGTTGAGTAATACAGGCCCCTCTAGGGGAGGGCAGGACAGACAACCCTCCTTCTTGGGCCTCACCGAGACAAACTCTTAGGGGGCAAGGCAGGAGTGTGGATTAAGTTCTGCAGAAAGAAACCAACCCGTTTGCTTCCATTTTAAATGTGCATCCAAAGATCACTGCCTTCCTATTAGTATTCCCCTCAACTAACTACTCCTACTTTCCAGAATAGGGCATAACAGACTCCTCATGTAGTACCTAAGGCCAGTACAAATATAAAATTCAATTATCCAGACCTTCTCTATTGTCTAAACTTAACAAATTTTCTAACTTTCCTAAGACAAAAAGCCAACAGTGCCACAAAAGAAAGAGGCCTACAGTATTCCAGAGTGTTCTACCCTTTTCTCACACAGGCCTTAACTTCTTCAGGAAGGGAAACTTCACAGCTCTTCAGAGCAACCCATTTAGTGCCTAACCCTATCAGTCTAGCCCCTCCTCCCTGTTTGTCCCCTACAATTCTGAAAGGCCAGGAAACGTCATATTCTCCAATATAGCTTGCTTATTTGTTTTATTAAAAAATAAACCCCCTCTCCAACTTACCAAGAAGTTAGGGTCAGTCCTGCTTTTATTCAGAAGCATCCTCTCGTCTCCGTGCCTCCCTGGTTCTCGACAGCGCTAGCCTCACCCAGGCTGCGCACAGTCTCAGGCTCCAGTCTCTCCAGTCCTCCCTTCTCTGCTGCTCAGCCTACCCCCACCTCTCTCTATTCATCATTGTAAAGGCATTTTTACTCTAAAAGTCCTTTATTTTATCCTCACTTTCCAGAGGCAACTTCCTCCACAGAAGTCACTGGATAGCACGTCTTGTTTTCATCTACAGATCAAATTTGGCTTTTCACATTGGTCAGTAGCCAACTACCACCAGAAAATGACCTGTCTATTGTTTTCTTGCCAAATTCTTGCCTCAAGCATTACTGCCTTTGAGAATTACACATTGAGGACACGTATTCTTCTCTTTTTCACACTGGTGTAACCAGCTTTTTCTCCAGAGAGAATCAACCAATAAATAAATTCCTCTCTCTCATTTCCGTCTTTCTTCAGTATAGAAATGGCTGAACCATATGAACTAGCACCAAGTGCTAGAATTATCCAAGACCCACTTGCAAATACCATAGGCAATATTTCCCAGTTGGTTTTACACATTTTCTTGATAGATTTTTTTCCAGATATTGCTTATAACTATAACCGCATTTTCAGTTTCAAGATTAAACTAAAAGGTAGGGGAAAAAAGAAACCAGATCTTGAATGCAGTACTGAAACTTATTCTGCAAAATTCTACTCCCAGGTTGGAACAGAGACAGGACATAGAAGTATTCTCTTTTCAGTGAAATAACAGTATTGGATACATCTGTGCTAGACAAGTCAAACAACTTTAAGTATCTTGAAAACTCTGAACAGTCTGCAAAGCCCTAAGCCAGAGGGATGGCAGCTGATAAATGAAGCAAACAGCAATCATGAGTAGTCAGCTGCTTCCTAAGTAAGAACAGCTCCTTATCATATTTAAATAAAAACTAAACATATTAAAATCCCTGTCAGATTCCTTGAGAGAATGTTTGCAAGGGAGAAATGGTAAATTACAGTGTGGACATGAATATGCAAGTACAGTAAGAAAACTTTTATTTAGGTTCACTAAGGGCAGTATATACACACATGTAACATATAATTATACAGAGACACATGCAGATTTATAGGGTCCTGCAGAAAAAATAAAGACGTGAAAATAAAATTAACCAGACAGAATTGAAGATTAAAAACAGACAAAAGATATGGAAGGTCACCTTGAAGAGACAAAAAGCTTTCAGGCTAGTAAAACTGACTAATCTACCTAAAGAAAAAGGTAGGCCCTGGATGGTTGGCTCAGTGATAGAGTGTTGGCCTGGCACGCAGATGTCCTGGGTTCAATTCCTAGTCAGGGCACAAGGAGAAGTTCCCGTCTGCTATCTGCTTCTCTGCCCCTCCCCCTCTCACTTTTCTCTCTCTCTCTTCCCGTCCTGCAGCCGTGGCTTGATCAGAGCAAGTTGGCCCTCGGTCCAGGCACAGAGGATGGCTCCATGGCTTGTGCCTCAGGCGCTAAGAAGAGTTCGGTTGCAGAGCAACAAAGCAATGCCCCAGATGGACAGTATAGTGCCCCCTAGTGGGTTTCCCAGGTGGATTCTGGTCAAGGCGCATGCGGGAGTCTGTCTCTCTGTCTCCCCTCCTTTCACTGAATTAAAAAAAAAAAAAGGCAAGACTATCAGAAGCAGTAGAGGGGGTATCATGAATAATAATAATAATGACATCACAACAACCTTACAAAGTAACCGTGGGGTAACAAGCTTATGAGGGTAAAGACCATCTAAGATGACAGTTAAGTATGTAGCAGGACTGGGCCAAGGTCTGCTGTCTATACTACTGACCAAGGAAGGACAACAAAAAGGAAAAATGGACTGTACACACGTACTTCCAAGACTGGAGTCCATCATAGTGGTGGAGGCATGTTCAAATCATCTGACTCCCTTGCTGCAAATTCAGGCTAATCAAGCAACTTAAAGCTGCATTTGGCTGCTGGGAGAGCATTAAATCTGAAGAGTCAGACAAAGCAGCCCCTGCACCTGTGGTAAAAATCAAGCTTAAACCATTCTGAAGTCAGATATATCCTTGAGATTTAATCAAAAGCTGTGTTCTTCTACCATAAAAATACACAAAACACACAAAATTTTGCAGTGAACATTAGAGGGTCCACTAGCCCATGAAACCAATCTTTGGACACCCTAAGATGCTAAATTAATATTGTTAAATGAGCATTAACTAAAGAAGCACAGTGTGGTAGCTGAAAATGGTAATTAAGGAAAGGACATCGTGCCTGCCAGTTTCTCTACCCTCTGGTAAATCACAAATGTTAACAATCTGCTCCTAACCTGGAGCAGTGAATTCTTCCTGATCACACTTTTAAATGTCCTTTGGTAATCTTCATTATCATAACCTTCAATTCTTTGCTAAGTACCAAGAAATTCTTTATTTTCTAATTTAATTCTCAGATCCTAGCTTTTGTAAACTTACCCTCCACTCAAAGCTTACAGAATTTCTGTTCCTAAATGCCTTTCCCAGATAGATACCACTCCACTTTTTTCCATTATTGATATTTCCAGTGATGCATGCAGCCTACCTCCACAACACCACAGCCCTCCACTTGCACAGATCTTATCTCTTTTGGGTCTGAAGAGGCACCTCCCAGGCAAATTCTGGCCAGGATGTATATTTATGTTCCTTATCAGATGCAGGAAGATGAAAAATGGAAATTTCATCTTTCCCCCTGGTAGTTATTGTTCCCAATGGTCCTTTCAGATAGTTATTTTACAAAAAGAAACTCTCTGTCCTTCAGCCAATCCAGTATGTAGTGAAGAAAGCTCTCCTGTGTAGGCAGACTGAGACCTTAATGCGACTTCATAATTTTCTATAAAGCCACATTATTCTACTAAGAGGCTAAACAGAGCTGTGATTTCCAGTTAAATTAAAGAATGTATAAAAGATTAAGCACTTAAATAACCAAATGACAAGGTATAATTAAAAAGTGGGAACAACAAAGTTAATGGTGGCTAAGAAGCAACAAAAAGAACTCAAGAAAAAATCTCAATAGAAAAGACAAAAATGTATTCAAATATTTATCTTAAAAGTATTTCATTTTGGCCTAACCTGTGATGGCACAGTGGACAAAGCATCGACCTGGAAACGCTGAGGTCGCTGGTTCCAAGGCCTGGGCTTCCCTGGTCAAGGCACCTATGGGAGTTGATGCTTCCTGCTCCTCCCCCTTCTCTCTCTCTCTCTCTCTCTCTCTCTCAAAATGAATAAATAAAAATCGGAGAAAAAAAAAGTATTTAACTTTGGAAAATCACCTATGGTTTGAGGTATATAGAGATTTAACCACAGACTAAGAGTGGGGCTGCCTGGACCCTGGCCAGTTGGCTCAGTAATAAAGCATCAGCCCAGCATGTGGAAGTCCCAGGTTCAATTCCTGGCCAGGGCACACAGGAAGTACCCATCTGCTTCTCCACCCTTCCCCCTCTCCTTTCTTTCTGTCTCTTTCTTCCCCTCCCGCAGCCAAGGCTCCATTGGAGCAAAGTTGGCCCAGATGCTGAGGATGGCTCCATGGCCTCTGCCTCAGGCACTAGAATGGCTCCAGTTGCAACGAAGCAACGCCCCAGATGGGCAGAACATCGCCCCCTATTGAGCATGCCCGGTGGATCCCAGTTGGGTGCATGTGGGAGTCTGTCTCTCTGTCTCCCACCCGCCTCTCACTTCAGAAACACACACACACCAAAAAAAAAAAAAAAAAAAAAAAAAAAACCAGAGTGGTGCTGCCTGACCTGTGATGATGCAGTGGATAAAGGTTCGACCTGGATCGCTGAGGTTGCTGGTTAGAATCCCTGGGCTTGCCTGGCCAAGGCACATACAGGAAGCAACTAGTACGAGTTGATGCTTCCCATGTCTCCCCCTTTCTCTCTCTCTCCTTCTTCTCTTGCTTAAACTCAATAAATAAAAACTAAAACAAAACAAAACAAAAAAACAAGAGTGGGGCTGACTTTGAAACCAAGAAAATCAAGTCACAAAAACGCAATATGAAAATAGTAACAGCAACAACCAGTGCAACAAGGTATGCTTTCTACAGGAGAGAAGAGGTAGGGTTCTACTCTAATCAAAACCGTACACCAAGATTCTACCACTGTAGGTGCAATCATCATCTACAGCCATCATCTCAACACCCTCAGATTTCATGCACCCCTCAACCCTCTAGCTCCCACCGGTACAACACTCACGTATAACAATTCCCTGGTTCACCAGAAGTTCCGTCACTGTTTCTCTATCTCCCCTGTCCAACTCCCATGCTGATGACTAGCCATCTCTATCTTCAGCTTTCTACATCTAGGTCTCCCAAAACCTCAGTTACATCAAAAAATCAACTCCTCAGCCTCCACCCCAAACCTGCTCTCCTCCCTCCTGCTGTACCCTTCTCAAATAGCACCACAAAGTACCAAAGCTATCCTAGATACCTTCCCCTCTCTCCAAACATCCACGCAAATGCTAAGCGGCTTCCATTTTACCTCCTAAGTGAGTCTCTAATGCCATCCTTTTCCTCTCCTTCTCTACATCCACACCTGTGCTTGGTTTAGGCCCTCCACAACTACCCAAATACAGCAGTCCCCTAAGAGGTGCCTATCTGCTTCATTTCAGCCTCTCCAATCTATCTGGCATGCTGTCATTGCAAAATCTGACTGTGTCACACAACTGCCACCTTAAACTTCTCAACGGTGACCCATTGTCCATAAAGTTCTTTCAGGATCTGGTTAGCATTTACATCTTAATTGCCACTATTCACCTCCTCCCATTCCCCAACACACACACACACACACACACACACACACACCTACTGGAACAACACAGCACTGTGTTTCTCTGACTATAAATCGTGGGGTTGGGGAATTCTTTTGTATCATGTAATTCTCTTTTTCAGTCCAACACTATTTCAGCCTCCTGAAAAATACACATTCACCTTTAATATGCCACTGAGGCTTCACTCACTTTGTAAAGCCTTCCTTCACCACTCCTACCTACCCCCAGCTAACCACCCTTTCTCGCTACTCCATCCTTGCTTTGTATTAATGCATTTATAATATGATATAATTATCTGTTCACATGAGTATCCTCTCTACCTGATTGTGACTTTGTTAACAGAGCAGGGCCCTGCCTTTTTATCTTTTTATCATCAAAATGTAAAGTGTGGTTCTAAGTCATTCAGTAAACATTACCTAGAGTTAACCAAAATAATGGCTGCACTAACTCAATTTCAGCTCACAATTGAACTATCACCAAGAGACATTTTGAAAAGAAAGATGTGCCAATATAAAGAATATAAAAGACACAGAGTTTGAGTCTGGTTTAAAAAAAAATTTAACACAAGATTACTGAGTCAGAAATTCTAAGAAATCTTTCAAATGGATGCATGGCAACAGAGCCAATAGGAAACATGAGCACAATGCGGTAAGACGACTGCTCAAGGACAGAAGTCTGACCTTGAGAAGATACAAAGCTGAATCTTTGGAACTACAAGTCCCAATTCTCATTTTTCCATCAGCTAGAACTCCATGAGAAATACATAAAACAAACCACTCACCTAAAGCAACTACTTTGGCCAATGGTTTGTAAACTTTAAGAATAGCAGAACCCATTCTAAAGTTCTTAGGCTTTGTTAACCAAGAGCTGGTCGTTTTCACAACTTGAAGGATGTGAGAGAGAATCATCAATCCCTCCATTTACAATAGGAGAAATTGGGGCTTAAAGCAGAAATTACTTACCTAAGATCTCACCACTAGTCAAGTGAAAGATGAGAAATAAGTGACTTCCACATTCTCGGTCTGGGGCTCTTTCCACTACCCCACACTACTCTTCAGGTAAGTACTATATTGTTTTGTCTGCACATAGTTGTTTTTCTTTCTTAATTCTAGCAGTCTGTAGGTGGTATCCAGACTTCATGTAAAGGCTATAAATGGCTGCCACCACTAACAGATTACTTTTATCTGCCACTCTTCTCTTCCCCTAACAGGAATAGCAATTCTCTAAAGTACAGGTCCCACTAGATTGGATCCAAAGCTTTTGGAAATAATGCTGACACCAGAACTGGCCGTCACAAGTCATTAACCATATTGGTGTCTAAAACCTAGCTATCGCTTCATTGATATTTCATTTTACAGTAATAAGAAAGAGGAACAGGTGGGGAGAGTGACTGTTCAACAGGCAGGACCATTTTGGAATTACAGAATTTGAGAACTACTAAAGCAATGCCATACAACACATCTAGCTGATAGAGCATCTTCAGTCCACAACCAGGGACTCTGTTCTACCAGCCATTGTCAAATCAAGTGTCTAATAACAAAATCATCAAAACATCATAATATTATTGACAGAATGTCTGCTGTGTCTTAGGGACTGTTCTAAGTGCTTTACACTCATCATCGCAAATCCTCACAAAATACCCAAAAGGGAGGTTCGAAACATAAGGAATGTGAGCAAGAACAGCTCCAGAATTTCTATATAAAAGGGGCTCAGAGGTGACAAGATGAAAGGGAGTAAAGGGCACCAAGTGGAGGCTTGGTTCCAACCTCTTTACAGAGTGGTAAGTACCTGCTTACTAGGTGGTATATATATTTGAGGTGGTTGAGAATCTTGATGTACAAACAAAATCACAACAATTCTACTGAGGTGGACTATTTATGGAGCAGGGTAAGAGGGACCACGGCCCTCTTCCCCTCAATTCCATGTACCTCTTAACACCACATGAAAACCAAGAGCCCAGTAACGGAGGACTCTATCCAAGGTGATGAAGCAAGTATGGCCCAGGGCTGGCACTTGAACCACATTTGTGTGCTTCCAAAGTCCCTTCTACTCTCAACACTACCTCCTTCTCTGGGAATACACCCATTGCCATTGTCTAAGAACCACATAAAGTTAGTAGTTAGCAATTTCACAAATCATGAGATAGGAAAAATAAATTATACCACTGAGAACCATAACGTTAACCTGGAAAGTTAATTTTCTAATGCCCTGGAATGCCATGCATGCTACAGATTCAATACCTCCTAAGGTAGAGATCAAGAATATTTTAAACACACATCTAATAGAATTATTTTTTTAAATATTTTTGGCGAGAGTGGAAGTGAGTGGGATAGAAGGAGATATTAAGGGAGAAGAGAATATGGTCTCCTTTAAGAGACCAAAGCTGATTTAGGACCAAGCTATTTCATAAGAATGAAAGAATTTTTGAATTATGCCAAATACTGGGTTTAAAAACTGAGTAGAATCCAATGACATTCAGTATCTTAATCGTGATTCAAACACCTGAAATGCTCACATTTTAAGAGGGTTCATTTACTCATTCAGTCAACTTCAGGTAGGCCTGAGCTAGGAGGCGTTAGGAGGCCACAGAGATGTGCAAGATATACTTCTTGCCCAGAAATGCTTAGTGTCTAATTAGAAAAATCAGAAAAACAGGTGGAAAGATTTTTTCTAAGCAAGTGAGGGAGAGAGGGAGAGGGAGAGAGAGAGAGACAGGAAGGGAGAGAGATCAGAAGCTTCAACTCGTAGTTGCAGCACTTTAGTTGTTCATTGATTGCTTTCTCATATGTGCATTGACCAGAGGGCTCCAGCTGAGCCAGTGACCCCTTCCTCAAGCCAGCAACCCTGGAATTATGTTGATGATCAAACCTGGGACCTCAGTGTCCCAGGTCAACACTGTATCCACTGCACCACCACTGGTCAAGAAGTAAAAAGATTTAAAAAAAAAAAAGAAAGCAACAAATAAACTAATTTACTAATAAAAACAACCCAGCCCAAAAGGGTAGGCTGCCAAGAAGAAAACTCGGGCCCTTTTCAGGAGACATTGGTAGTGCTTTCAGCCAGGTCCTGAAAGGAAAGGGAAAATCAGAGTAGGTGGCAGAGATGGGGGAGCGCGACGGTTAGCGGAGGCAGGGAATACATGAAGGCCCAGAAACAGGAAAAAAAGAAAAACTATTTTTTAAAAATTCAGCAAATATACAGATATTCTCATACAAGGGCAAACTGAGATGCATAAAAAACATTCATAGGATCCTAGTTAAATAAATTATAGCACATCCACACAACGACATTATAGAGCTGTAAGACTGAATGAGGCAGTTTTATAGGTACCGATATACATTATATAGTAAGTGATAAGCAAAAAATGCAAGTTACACAGAGTGTGTATACAATTTTATGTTTACAAAAAACAATATTTATACATATATGCTTGTATGTACTGACATTTTCATAAACAACCCATAGAAAAGGTATAGAAGGAAGTTATAAACAGTGGATAAGTGTTGGCTGAAGTCACAGGTAGGTTAAAACCAAAGGACTACCCTCTGCAGAAGGCAGGAGGACTAGAGAACACCCTAAGTATCGGGTTAAGAGATGACATGCAAACTCTAGAGCAGGGTTTCTCAATAGCAGCACTGATGACTTTGGAGCCAGGTGATTCTTCGTCGCGGGGGCTGTCCTGCGCATCATGAGATACACAGAAACATTTCTGGCCTTCCTCCATTGGTAGTACATACACCCATCCAGCCCTGGTTGTCACTACCAACAATGTCTCTACACATTGCCAAAGTAGAGCCCTGGGAAGCAAAATCGCCCCTGGTTGAGAACCACCGCTCAAGAGCCACACGTTAATAGTTAATCTACAAAACATTTTAGTACTATACTCCTATAAATTAACAGTAAATGCAATATACATGCAGATATGGGTCTGAGGAATATAGTGAATGTTGATTTGAAACGGCTTTCACACATCAGTTTCTCATGTTATGAAAATATGCACTGACGCTTTCTCACCAAATAGACCAGCCTCTTCCCCCCCCCCTCCATTTCACCCAAACAGCATGCACTGTACAGATCCCAGATCTTCTAGGATGCCAAAGAAGGTGACCCTCCCACAGAAACTGAAGAGAAAACCATATTTTCACTCAGCTCTTGAAAAACTAACGATTATTGATACAATAAGAACATAATTATTTGCCTTATGCTAATGTTTCTTCTCTTAACTACTAATGACCACACCAAGTGCAAGATACTGTCCAAAAATAATGAACAAGATCAACTCTGATTTCAAGACTATAAAGAAAATGATTAGCTTATGAAGCCAAGAGAGGCTTAACTCGTCTAGAAATCACATTTTATTAAGCATAAAGCCATTTCTAATATACCACAATGAATAAGGAAGGGGGGTAATCAAGACATCTAACAGGCTTGAATATTTTTCAGAGATCTAAAGCTTTTGTTGATTCTCCTGTGTCTGTTCTTTCCCAGTGCCAGAAATCCAGTAAGATCCTGGCAATCTTGGCTTCATAGTCTGAAGTCATTGATTCCTCCAATACTGTTCTTTGTGAAAAGTTCTGGATTTCAATTTCATTAAATAATGCTCTTCAAATTCTAGTACTGTGCCACTACTCGTGCTCAGCTCTCAGAAGGTTGGCTCTCTTTTGTGGAGGTGACCTCCAGTGACCTGACTGCAACAAATACACCTGTGAGTCGCTATGGAAGGTGCTTAAAAGTGTCCGCGGCGGAAAAAAAAGAAACTCACCATTCTAACTACTTCAGGGTAAGTCTGCTCTGTCAAACAGCCTCTGCTTATTGTAATGTAGTCCACCAGTTCATTAAGAGTGGAGCGCTTGTATTCTTTCATTTTAAGATCAGATAGCGTGTCCATGAAGTCAAAAATGACACAGCACTGCTGAAGTTTCTTTAGGAACAGTTCAGGCTGCTCTGAGGATGGAACGTCTAAGAAAAAAAAAGGAAATGGTGTAAGTCTGTCATCAATTTCTAGGTAACAGGAATTCTCTGTGAAAGTTATTTCAAAAGCAAGCTCAAAAAAATAAGAATGCACATGACAACAGTGTTTTGTTTTTATAACAGTTATACACGGGCAGGAGGGGATACCATATACACTACTTCTGAGAACTTGTCTTTGAAAAACTACATGATAACAACACAACTGACAGCATTTGTTATTCCACACCAAAGGCTGACCAAAATCCCAAAAGCCATTAGAGAGTTGAAGCAAAGTTTAACCAGAAACACTCCATGTCAATATTCTTAAGCCAAAAACACTGGAAAAGGTCAAATTTCCCATTATAAGGTAAAAGCCAGACGCTTTCACTGTTGTTTAAATTAGTTTTAGTAAGAAAATTTCAAAGGAACAATGTAAGTCGATTCATTTTAATTTCATGCTGACATCCTTGGTATTTAAAGCAACTGCTGTGTGTGTTTATATTTTTTGTTTTGTTTTGGCTTGACATCTATAAAATTTCTTTGTCACAGAAACTTGAGAAGTTAACAAAATGAAGTAATACCAGCTCTCTCAAAAGAGCATGTCAGTACTGGGACAAGAAGAACGATCTCTACTTAAATCTATGCTCTCCTTTTTGACCCATCTTTTTCCCTTACGGTGGAAAAAAAAAAAAACCACTAACATCTGTATTAGTATGTTCTCAGAATACACATCTTATTCTTTTCCTACAAACAACAGACCAGACATTTGGTTTTATCTCATTTCTAAAAAGTACCTATAAATTTTAGGTTAAAATTCCCCAGCTAGAATGAAAACCTGAGGTATAGCTGAACTTTTTTTTTCTTCTTTTCCAAATGAGAGGAGGAGAGATGCAGAGGCAGACTCCCACATGTGCCCCGACTGGGACCCACCTGGCCACCCCTGTCTGGGGCTGATTCTCTGCCCATTTCGGTCCATGCTCACAATTGAGTTATTTTTAGCACCTGAGGCAGAAGCTCCATGGAGCTGTCCTCAGTGCCCAGGGCCAATGCATTCAAACCAATCGAGCCATGGCTGTGGGAGAGTAAGAGAGGGAGAGATAGCTACATAGGGGGAGGAGCAGGTGGAAGGGGAAGGGTGGAGAACCAGATGGTCGCTTCTCCTGTGTACCCTGACTGGGGATCAAACACAGGACATACACACTCTGGGCCAACTCTCTACCACTGAGCCAACTGGCCAGGGCCTATAGTGAACTTGAAACACACCACCCAAGTTGTAGATAGCCATTCCATTCCTATCTTCTTTCCACTGTTTTATTCCCCCAAACTGGAGCTTCCCTTGAAAGGCAATAAAATTATGACCAGCATAAGCTATGCTGTCTTCATCCAAGACAAGGTGATGAACTCATTAACCCTCAAAACACTCTTAGAAATAAGCAGGTGGCATTATATTATTATTTCCTATTTTCCAAAAAGAAAATCAGAGATAATCATTGAGGTCTCTCAATGAATGAGTTATGGAACTGGGCAGGGAGCCCATGCCTCTAATCACACTTTGCATATTCCCTTTGTACTACTCATGAAGGACTTTGACAATATTTGGCCAGTCACTTGCAAATCCCCTGTTGTCAGCCTCCTAACAAATATTTTACAGCAGCTTCAAAGCATGGGCCACCTGCTCCCTGGAGGTAAGTACAATAGCTACAGCACCCACTTTACAGCTACTAGCTGCCCCAGCAGAAGGGAGTGAGGGCTAGGCTCCTCATCACGGGGTCATTTGACTCCTTTCCAAAAACCCCTTCCCCTCCTCAAATCCCACAACCCAAAAATTAGCCCAAGTACTCAGGACCTTATGGATAATTCCCCAAAAACAATGCCTACTGACATCGACTTTAGGGTAAACCTAAGTGAGAGTGGATAGAACACCTAAAAACACAGCATTTCAAGACTAGAGGTAGTCAATATTTTTGAAAGTAGTACCACTGTTGCTTTCAGCAAAAAAGAAGTTATAATTTAGAAGTGATTTTTTTTAAGCGATTCTTACCCAATGAGTTTCCCCTCCCACCACCACACCATAGGGTCCCAAAGGCCCAATGTATCTTATAGTCAAAGACTTCAGAATTTGAGTTAAGCAGTGAGATAGTTCTTATTCTATGCCCCTTGATCACTTCTAAAACATCTAGTATTAGACTGTAAGAACTAACTTTAGTCAGACCAAACTTTCTCTTTGTTATCATTTAAACAAAAACTAAACAAGGCTGCTTATGAACATGACTATATTCCCTTAACCAATGCTTAATTACATGCACAAGACCATTATGGTTAATTACTAAAGTTGTCTAAGTTCTAAATCAGACCCCATACTTCGAAGCTAAAGGAAGTTTTGATGCTGTATAGGAAACAAGAAAAGCTTATTAATGTAACACTGAAGTTAAAACCTTCAGGAGAAATTTTAATTAATTCTATTTTTAATACAGGAACTTTAATAAGGCTTAAAAAACCAGACCATTCACTCCATAACTCAGCACATGTGAATTATGAAAGCATCTATAAATAATAACGTTTTCTCCAAAAAACAAACCATATTTAAGCAGTGACAACAATGAATTAATCTTTCTGGTCACTGCAATAATACTCAAGAGATTCATATATTTGATTATTTTAAAAATTCAGGCAGTTAACATTTAGTCCCATTTTTTTATGTTAGGCCATTGGTTCTCAAACTTTTTGAAGTCAGGGAGCATTTAAAATCCTACAAATAATTGTAGGCACACTAGATACAAATTTCTGAGAAATATGTTATAATAATTAAGTCAAATATTAAAGAGAAAATATAAAGTCCAAGCGTGCTTTTACGGTAAACAAAATAAATACAACAAAATTAAATTTATTCTGACGTTAAAAAAACATTTTTATGTTATAATTTTTGAGTTATGGTTTTTAGAATTCATAAAAAATAAAAAATAAATGACAAAAAAGTTATCGTTTTATATATATAGATACATTCTTAGTAAGATTTAGTAAATTTGGCAGGTCCCAGCACAAATGTGTTTTTTCATTCTTGTGTTTATGAGAAACATGAGCCTGATGTGTCCTAGTGATTTCTTCAATGTTTGGGCATATATTTGAAAGGCAAACTCTCATTCCCTCGTCAATACATTAAAGAGTTCCTCTCTTTTTACTCTTACTTGTGTTGAGTGTAGAAAACCCCCACCATCCATATCATCTTAACTTTACACCAAACAAAGGATAGAAGAAACTTGCCTCCAGTCTTTCCGGGGAACATGGGGGTAGTGTAAACAATTCAGCACCACAGCTTAACAGCCTTTTGCAACCTACTCAGGCAAGTGAGGTGGGGAGTTGGGCAGACTGTCAGCTTACAGCCAATTCCCCACACCTCTGTCCCCCAAAAATCTAAACTCCAAAAACTCTGTTGGTTTTCTGGTCCCCAACAGGCACATATTTCTCTGGAATACCATAGGGCGCACCTGGAAATCTTCTAGGGCGCACCAGTGTGCCCTGGCGCACATTTTGAGAACCACAATTTTTGGCACACAATTTAAACTGTGGTAGGCAGTTTAAATTTACTCTTTATTTATCCAAAGTAATGAATGTTATAGACAAATGTGAAGCAGTCTATTCATTAACTAGTGAACAATGACAATAGCTAACATTTTCTGACTTCTATTGGGTACAAATATTAGGTCCTATTCCAAGCACTTTCACATATTACCATATTTCCCCAAGTACAAGATGCACCTTTTCCTGAAAAAATTGGGGTCTAAAAACTGGGTGCATCTTATACAGTGGTTATAGATATTTTTATTTGCATTTCCCACTTTTTCGTGCTTGTTTTTGTGCTCATTGTTGAAGACAGTGATTCGTCATCAGACACAGATAAGAACAAGCTAATAGATGGAAATTTTGACAGTGATGAGGAGTTGTATAAATTTTATGATGAGTAAAACCTGGGTTCAATAATTTTATATAATACAATTTTTTTTCAAATTTCGGGTTCCCAAATTAAGGTGTGTCTTATACAGTTGTACCTTGAGGTACAAGCAAACCAACATATAAATTTTTTAAGATACAAGGGGCAACTCAGTCCGTATTTTTGTTCGAGATCCGAGCAAAATTCCGAGATCCAAGTCATGATTCGGGAAGCTGCCGCAAGTTGGCACGTTGGCACACGGGTCCAGTATCAGCAGCATAACACCAGCATTTTGTTCTTTCTCACATGTTACCCGCAGAATCTAGTGGAATCTTGTGACTATACTTGTTCTCGCATCATTTTTGCATTTTTTACTAACTTTATTTGTGTGCTATCATGGAGCCAAAGAAAGTGAGTGTAAAGGACAGTGATGAGAAGAAGAGAATGATGTTGATAGAAATAAAGCAAGAAATAATAGAAAAACATGAGCGTGGTGTACGAGTGATTGAACTGGCAAGGCTGTACGACCGCAATACATCTACAATTTGTACCATCCTTAAACAAAAGGATGCCATCAAAAGCGCAAATCCAGTGAAAGGAACTACAATTCTGTCCCAATTAAGGACAAATATCCATGAAGAAATAGAGACACTTCTGCTGGTGTGGGTGAAAGAGAAAGAGCTGGCAGGAGATACAGTGACGGAAACTGTAATATGTGAAAAGACACATATTATTTACAGTGACTTGAAGAAGAAAAAAACATCAACCTCAAAAGAGACAGCAGAAGATACATTTAAGGCAAGTCACGGCTGGTTTGAAAATTTCAAGAAGAGATCTGGCATCCACTCGGTGGTGAGGCATGGTGAAGCTGTGAGTGCTGACGTTAAGGCAGCTGAGGAGTACATTGCACGTTTTGCTGCGCTTATCTCAAAGGAAGGCTACATCCCCAAACAAGTGTTCAACTGTGACAAAACAGGATTATTTTGGGAAAAAAAATGCCCCTGAGGACTTTCATCACCCCAGAGGAGAAGAAGCTGCCAGGCCATAAACCCATGAAGGACTGTCTGACCCTTGCATTGTGTGCAAATGCTAGCGGTGACTATAAAGTAAAGCCACTGCTAGTGTAACATTCCGAAAATCCTTGAGCCTTTAAGACTCACAAGATTCTTAAAGAAAAACTGCAGGTTCTGTGGTGCGCCAATGCTAGGGCATGGGTTACGCGGCAGTTTTTTATTGAATGGGTAAATCTCGTCTTTGGTCCTGCAGTGAATAAATACCTTCAAGAAAATAAACTCCTAATGAAAGCATTAGTAATCACTGATAATGCTCCAGCCCACCCACCTGGTCTTGAAGATGACATTCTCGATGAGTTCAAATTCGTGAAAGTCCTCTACCTCCCACCCATTGCAACTTCAGTCTTGCAACCTATGAATCAGTAGGTCATTTCCAATTTTAAAAAGCTTTACACAAAGCACTTGTTCTGCCACTGCTTTGAGGTGACTGAGAATACAAATCTAACCCTATGAGAGTTTTGGAAAGATTACTACAACATCATGGTATGTTTACACATTATTGACTTGGCATGGCAAGAGGATACAAGAACCTTAAACTCAGCATGGAAAAAGTTATGGCCTAATGTTGTTGCAGACAGAGACTTCGAAGAATTCGAACCAGAGACTGAAACAGAGGTAGAAGTGTTGGAGGAGATTGTTTCCCTCAGAAAGTCGATGGGTCTGGAGGTAGACGAGGGTGATGTAAACAAGTTCATCAAGGAACATGAGGAGGAACTCTCAACTGAGGAGTTGAAGGAGCTACAGATGATGCAACATACAGAGCTTCTGCAAGAGATTAGTAGTGAGGAGGAGGTAGTCAGAGGAAGTGATTTCTAGAAGTGAAATTAAAGACATGCTGGCAATGTGGGAGAAGCTTTCAAGTTTCACTGAAAAGAAACACCCAGAAAAAGTTTCAACTGCTCCTGCTTCAGTACTTTTTAATGACACATTATTTGTCATATTTCCGTATCATTTTAAAAGGCAGGCAAAAGCAAACCTCTTTGGATAGATTTTTATTCAAAAGTCCTGCAAGTGAAAGTGCCAAAAGTGCAGCCAAAAAGGCAAAAACAGCTTGACCAGGCAGAGGCACAGTTGATAGAGCGTTGGATTGGGATGCGGAAGACCCAGGTTCGAGACCCCGAGCTCGCCAGCTTGAGCGCGGGCCCATCTGGCTTGAGCAAAAGCTCGCCAGCTTAGACCCAAGGTCGCTGGCTCCAGCAAGGGGTGGCTTGGTCTGCTAAAGGTCCGCGGTCAAGGCACATGTGAGAAAGCAGTCAATGAACAACTAAGATGTCGCAATGAAAAACTGATGATTGATGCTTCTCACCTCTCTCCATTCCTGTCTGTCTGTCCCTATCTATCCCTCTCTCTATCCCTGTAAAAAAAAAAAAAAAAAGCAAAAACAGGTGACCATTAAATGAAAAATATGTAATGTTAAACTTAGGTTAAGTTTAAAGTTAACAAAGTGGATTTTTTTACAATTAAGTTTTTGTGGTTTCATTTTAAGTAAAGAAAGTGAAGTTTTAGTTTACGTGTCTACAGTGTCTGCTTCCCTTCCTCCCTGCCTCCTCCTCTGCCATTCACCTCCATTAGCCACACTCGTCTGTCTCCAAGGTAAGAATACAGTACTAAATAACACTTTTTCTTTTATTGCATATATTTTGTTATGCATTGGTAAAGTTCACATGTGTGTTTCTTAATTAAAAACATGTCTTTTTTCATAATTTAGGATGGTTTGGGGATGTTTCACAGGGCTGGAAAGGATTAAATCTATTTCAGTTCTTTTAAATGGGAAAAATTTGTTTGATATACGTGTTGACTGGTTTACGAGCTTGGTTACAGAACTAATTAAACTCGTATCTCAAGGTACCACTGTACATGGATCATCTTATACATGGGGAAATACGGTATATCTTACTTAATCCCAACAGCATCCCAGTGCAGTCAGTACTACTTCCAATTTAATACATAAGAAAACTAAGACACAGAGATTCAGTGATCAGCCCAGAGTCATAGAACTAACGAGCAGTGGCGACAGGATTCAAACTCAGGCAGACTGGCTCCAGCACTTGGACTCTTCACCACCTGGCAACATTCAAACTCAGTCAAGGACAAGAATAGTACCATATTCCATATAAAAGTGTATGTATGTGCAAACAGAAAAGGAAGAATGCAGAAGGAAAGAAACAAATTAATCTCCAGTACGCCCCATTCATAAAGAATCCTACTGAATGCCCCCTAATCTCCCCTCTAGTGCATTCCCTAGACACTAACACATATACCAGTAAGTACCGCTTCATCCTTTATCGCAGACTAAATTCTTCTAAAGTGATTTTCTCTCCTTCAGTTAAACAACTTGAGGAATTAAGACAACCAAAAGAAAAAGGAGAGGTTTCCTCAAAGAGCCAATGGCAACAACTTTTAAAAATCCTTTCAGATGTGCTAAAGGATGCCCTAATTAAGTTAATCAGTCCAAGCAAAAGGCTCTTCCTGTTATGTTTGGCCCTTGAACTGCCCCACACAGCCATGCTGCTCCAACCTCCTTGCCCTCCTCCCTAGTGCCAGTGGCATTCGAAAAAGCAGGATGTGAGAAGGTGCGACAGGACAGAATCAGGGAAGGAACAAACACTCTCTGAATAGTTCAGAAGATTTCAATGATAAAAGTTTAATGTCCATGGAATCAGTTCTAGAGGCAAATACAAATATCCTTTTATAAAATAAATATTTATTAAAAAAAGTGTCAGGTACTAGACCATAAAGAAAAACATCTCATAAATAATAAAAAGAAGAACTCAGACAGGCAGTACATTTTTACCACAATGAATAACACCAGATTTTAACTACTCAAAGCTACCTACCTCCCAAATCCAAGCCAGACTTTAAATCTAAAAACTTCTAAAGTAACTTAAAGGGGGTAAAATTATAGACATTTAAAACTAAATGTAAATTAGAAAAAGTAAAGGCCATCTTAGAATCCCAAAGCAGACCAGGCAGTAGATACTCATGTTGTCTCTCTTCCAACAGAAACCTCTGGTCTACATGGGCTATTCCTGACCCTGAGATGGGGATCCCACAGAATCATAACCATAAATAATGAGGAATCAATAAGTGGTTATGTAATACCATGAAGGTTGTTAGCACAACAATCCATCCATCCAATGTTAGAATATGTTTAAAGAATAAGCCAATTATTGCAGTTCGATAAAATCCCATGGGGTCTGATTCCACTGCTCTGGAACAACCCTTAAAATTAAGCTGATTTCCAAAACATGCTTTTCACCCCAGAAAAGAATGTAGTGACCAGTGAAGTGGTAGGTAAATCCACTTGGCGGTTATGTTTCTCACTGCATTATCCATCTCTTTTCCTTTTTAACATTAGTCATTTCCTCCCACATTTTCTATTACCATCTCCCAGCATCCTCCGATCAACTTCCATCAATCAGTGAGAGAAAATAACTACTTCCACCTCTAAGGTGTTCATATTTTAAAATTTACAAGTGCCACAAGTAATGGAAATATGGACACAGAATTCAAAAGTAGAAGGAGCATACAAGTTTACCTAGGTGACAAAGATTTTCCTTCTGTCTAAAAAATAGTCAACAGAACTATAAATATGCTTTTTAACCTCATCTAACCCTAGATATGATTCTGAGGGCTGATTGTTTACTATTTGTTTTGTCTGTTTATAATTGGCAGAAGAGACTCATTCTTCCCTACTCAACAGTTTCCAGTATTCTATCCCATCTACTATTTGGGGCATAGGATAATGGATCCAATATCAGCCCGCCTCCCCTTGGGGTCTGACTCAGGACTTTGCAAAGCAAAAGGTAGCAAAGGTAGAAGAAATAAAACATGAACCTGAAGTCCCTTGCATTTGGTGTTCTGGGACTCTGGTCAACTTAAGTCAGGGGTTCCCAAACTGCAGCCCCCTGAGGCCATTTATCTGGCCCCCGCCGCACTTCCGGAAGGGGCACTTCTTTCATTGGTGGTCAGTGAGAGGAACACAGGATGCATCCGCACCCATAGTTCCCACTGAAATACTGGGCAGTTTGTTGATTTAAATTTACTTGTTCTTTATTTTAAATATTGTATTTGTTCCCGTTTTGTTTTATTACTTTAAAATAAGATATGTCCAGTGTGCATAGGGATTTGTTCATAGATTTTTTTATAATCCGGCCCTCCAATGGTCTGAGAGACAGTGAACTGGCCCCCTGTGTAAAAAGTTTGGGGACCCCTGACTTAAGTTGTTGAAAATCAGAATGTTAAATTCATATCTGAATATGCCAATCAAGTAAATAAAGAAGGTCCCCATCATTGTATTTATTAGCCTTAATATCACAGCAAGAAGGCAGAATGGTTTTAAAGAAAAAAAAAAAAAAGATGTGGGCTGCTAACTTATCTATACATAAACTGTTAAAAATGTATGTGGAAATACAGTGACTATACCTTTAAAATGGTCATGTTTGCACTGGTAGCTAAGCAGTATTATTTGATCTCCTAATAAATAAAATTTATAACCAGTTATCTCAATTCTAAGATCTGAAATAAAATAAAAACCTTCTAACTTAACAATGCTTTTCACCAGAAAATGCCCTAGATTATTAGCCCTTTACCTCCATTTCTCCAACTCTCACAAAAAATAGAAGTGCCAATACAGACTGAGCATGTAAATGTGGTATTTGATCCCCTCTGCCTCAACCGATACAACTTTCCCTAACGTGTACAGATCCCCATCCATGCAAGTTATCAGTCTCTCACACAGACCTCCAAAACTTCAAAGTCAGTGAGAATTTTACTTGCATAAGGCACTCCTGTATTTATAGAAAACTAGTCCCATGCAGTGGTCAACAAACTGCGACTCATGAACCACATGCGGCTCTTTGGCCCCTTGAGTGTGGTTCTTCCACAAAATACCACGTGCGGACGCTACCTTGGTAAGGAGTGTACCTACCTATATAGTTTAAGTTTAAAAAATTTGGCTCTCAAAAGAAATTTCAATTACTGTATTGTTGATATTTGGCTCTGTTGACTAATGAGTTTGCCAACCACTGGGGAACAGCTTAGCACTAAAATATTAAGATGACTTGGGCTTGAAGGACTAAAGCATGGCAGGTTAGCACATATGGTAAAATGCCTAAGTGACTGTCCATGTTGTCTGCCCAAACCCTTGCCACCCACTTTATTTCTAACACAAATACAGGTGGCAGTCCTTGTTTGTAGCACATACCTAAAAAGAATCCTATTTTACTATAGAACTATGCTTCTATTAGGATTTGCCTTTGACATACAAAAGAATCAGATATAACCAACAATATTTCATCAAAATAAGGAGACATTTATAAATCTTTAAAATAAATCAAATAATAATATTGGGCTTCATGTCCTATGAACTATACCCAAGTAAAACATGATTACACAGATACTTCCATGTAAATAAGAAAGTCAGAAACTAAAATGTTAGCTAAAATAAGTATTATTATGTACATACTGTACTTGACCATCCCAATTACTTTATTATTGCATTCAAAGTAGTGGGTTCAAAACATCTGTTGTTGTTGGTGGTGGTGGTGGTGGTGGTGGTAATGGGGGTGTTTCAAGTGATTTCAAAGTATGGCCACAGTTGAAAACTACTGTTTTTAAAGTGATAACTTTAAAAGGCTTGTGGCGTAGTGGATGGAGCTTAGACCTAGGATGCTGATGACCCAGGTTTGAAGCCCCGAGGTCGTTGGTTTGAGTGTGGGCTCACCACCTTAAGCACAGGACCACAGACATGACTCCATGATTGCTGGCTTGAACAAGGGGTCACTGCTTGCCTAGAGCTCCTCCCCTCCCCTGTCAAGGCATATATGAGAAAGCAATCAATGAACAACTAAGGTGCTGCAATGAAGAACTGATGCTTATCTCTCTCCTTTCCCGTCTCCCCCTGCCTCTCTATCTCTCGCTAAAAAAAAAAGAAAAATTTTAAAAATCCTTCTTTCATCTCCTTCACCTTTTCTGTCTCTCAGTTCATTTAAAGTTAATGGCGAAAACTTTCCATTTACAAGCCAAAGAAAGTCCCTGGAAACCTCTACAAGAGTGAAAGCATTCCTTCTTGGCCTCAACTATAAATAAGTGAATATAGAAATGGCTGCCTTTTAGAACTCTTTCCAATTAGGAAAATCAAAGACCACTTTCCTGATTATTAGCATGAACTGCTTTTAAAGGTTCAAAATGTGTCTCATAGAATGGCTATACAGAAAAAATAACAACAAGAATGAGACCAAGGTGTATTAATTAAACAACAAACTGAAAGGCAGAAAAGTCTAGAACTGGTATTTCACGATAAAACTAACAATAATGATAATGAACATTTGCTGTTGCAAAGCACTGTATTAAGCTCCTGGCATACATACATAATCCCCTTTATTCCTCAGAATACCTTATAAGTGACTACTATTAATATCCCAGTTTTTCTCTGGAGCCCAGAACAGCTAAGTCGCTGGCCCAACATCTCCCACTAGTAAGGACTGTAGCTGGTATTCAAACACAGAAGGTCTTACTCCAGAGTCCACACCAATAACAACGATAACTGTGATAAATAACAGCAACTAACAGCCACCACCACCACTGGAGATAGGTATAAACCGTCATGGTTAGCTATTTAAGAAAAGTTGAAACCTAAAGTAAAGAAAATTCTGATTTACTTTTATAAAAGTAATTAAATGTTTTAAAAAGTTAAACTGCATAAAATCAGCCTTAAATTAAGGAGTGCTAGTAGGTGGGTAAATTACAATTTTACATAATAACAATATAGTAATATTAATTATTATTTCCAGCTAGGACAATCGTGTGTTTATTATTGTTCTTTCATGGAGCTCTCCAGTTTGCCTTTCCCAAAAGCTGACAAACACGCGCTCCCCAATTTATAACCTAAACCCAAAGAACACAACTAATGCAAGCTAGTGGCCTCAGCAACAAAATTACAGGATGCAGGACTTTCATGGTGTTTTTGACACTACATCCCAATCAGAATAAATACAGAGAAACACACACATGACAAACAGATACAAAACCTCTAATAAATATTTCTGTCTCCAACCCTTCATTAGTGTCTTTTATGCTTTTCAGGTAGTCACTGAAATTTGTCAGAACAAGAAATAAAACATATAAAATTGATCCCATTCCTAATTACAGGTGTTACTTTCCTGACAGCAAGCTTGCCCACAGGACAGAAGCCACTGAGACCTCTGACTAACACTGTCAATCTCTCTAATAGTAATTCATTACCTAAAGGCTCATCTCCAGAGATGGAGATACCAGGAGTATGGGGACTACTACCCTTTTTGTATTCAAATACCCTCTTAATACAATAAATTCCTGAAGCATACTGGGCTATACCTTAAAAAAAAAATAAAAAGAAGAAGAAAACTGCAAAAATTATGCAGTGATCTAAAGTATCTCTGTCAGTGGTTCCCTCTTTTGAAGATTTCATATACCTTATTTACATAATTTTTAAATTACAAAAAGAGTACCTGACCTGTGGTGGCGCAGTGGATAGAGAGCATCAACCTGAACTGCTGAGGTCACCTGTTCTAAACCCTGGGCTTGCCAGCTCAAGGCACATACAACAAGCAAGCAATGAACTAAAGTAATGCAACTATGAGTTGATACTTCTTGCTCCATCCCCCTTTCTCTCTCCTCTCTCTGTAAAATCAATAAATAAAATCTTTTAAGAATATAAAATAAAATTGCCAAAAAAAGAACAGATGACCTTTTTTTTCTTCAGGTAAAAGCATTAAAATAATTAGCCACCATTTATTTTCACTGTAATTTCATTAAAAGAAAGAACCTTCTTAATCATAAAAAGAGAAAGGACAACCTCAGAATAAAAGATAACCATTTCTTTAAAAAGCAGGCTTGGCAATCCTACATACACAGAGTGGATTCTTTCTCTCTGTATTCCTTTTCTTCTACTCATTTTTCACTTTGCTCAGTACCAGTAACAACTTTTCTGTCAGCCTGTATTTGGGAATTTCTGGGCCTTGTTCCAACACTTTTCTAGTAGCATAAGAAGTAGAGTTCTAGCTATAACGACAACACTGATTTCAGCTGTAGTTAGAGGGCAGTAAAAGCTGAGGAAACATATAGCCGCAACAGTACAGGAATACCTCACTTTACAGCAGCTGTGTGTAGTCCCTAGAAATTCTATTACATCAACATTTCCATGAAACTTAACACAATCCTCCATTCAAAGATTTGCCACATTGTATTTTGGCATTTTTAATAACGACGAATCATACTGATTTTTTTTAGATTATATTTATTCATTTTAGAGAGAGGAGAGAGAGAAAGAGAGAGAAGAGGGGAGGAGCAAGAAGCATCAACTCCTATATGGGTCTTGACCAGGCAAGCCCAGGGTTTTGAACTGGCAACCTCAGCATTCCAGGTCAACATTTTATCCACTGCACCACCGTAGGTCAGGTCGTATTTGGTTTTATTCTAAAACAAGTGAACCATATATCTCGTTCATCTTTTACTATGCAGCCCCTAGAGAAGTTTCTAGAATATGGTTGGTATACAATAAAAGCAGGTTGAGTCAGTAAATTCTACATACTGAGTATTACTTCCACATGTTTTCAATTGTAAACCAAAACTTTATTGCCTGGAAATAAAATTATAGTGAAGAATAGAGAAAAAGGCTTAATATCACATATTTAATATATTATTTCCCAATATTTTAATAATACCAAGTCACAAAATGTAAATTTAAAAATTAGGATGGATTAAGTAAAATAAATCAGAGAAAGACAAGTACTGTATAATATCACTTATATGTAGAATCTAAGAAAGCCCAAGTCATAGAAACGGAGACTCATGGTCATCAAGGGCTATGGGTTGGGGGTATGGGAGATGTTGGTCAAAGAGATGTTGGTCAAAGGAACTTCTCCTTACAAGAGCAGTAAGTTCTGGGGATCTAAGGCACAGCATGGTAATTATGGTTAACAATACTGTATTTATTATATATTTGAAAGTTAGTAAGCAAGTAAACCTTAAATTTTCTCACCACAAAGAAAGTAATGGTAATTATGTGACCAGATGGAGGTGTTAACTAAAGCTATAGTAGTAATCATTTTGTAATACCTTAGTGTATCAAATCAATACATTGTATACCTTAAACTTACACAATGTTATATGTCAATTATATCTCAGAAAAAGCTGGCAATAAATAAATGTAATTAGGATGATTTTTAATAATATATACACTTAAAATATAAAATGATAAAAGGCAAGCTTACCTGACAAAAACCTAATTTAAAAAAACGCACACTTCCTTAGCCCCCTACTAATATTCAATTAGATAATGCCTCATTTTCTAACACTTCATAAAAAAGTTTTGCTGACTTTTAAAAATAAAAGAATATTTTATATTGAAGAATGACAGAAAAATATTTTTTAAATATTCAAAATGAAGATGAATGTGCAGTATAAATAAAGTATTATAATTTGGAAATGCCCTCCAAACCACAAATAACCTAATAATTTTGTCAAGTTTACAATTAACAAATGAAAAGTGGGAAGGTCTAGTGCAAAGCGCATGGGCTTTGCACTCCCTCACTAATTCATTCACCAAATATTCATTTAATACCCACTGAGGTCCAGGCTTTGCTGGGATACCACAAAGTGAAAAGGAGCCAAAATCCCTTCTCTCACAAAGTTTTACATTCTGGCAGGAAGAGACAAATAATAGCAACCTAAAAATAATAAATAAATGCATTATACGGCATATGGGATGGGACAAACCGTATGCAGGGCAAGGAGCACAAGGCATGCTGGGGCTGGAGGATACAATTATAAATGGAATACTCATCTGGAAGCTAGCATTTTAGCTAGAACTTTTAGGAGGTGAGGTAGGCAGTCAAAGGGTGTCTGGGATAAAACAAAAAGCAAAGAAGACAGCGAAAGCAAAGGTACTCTGAAAGGAGGAATGTGCTGGTGAATTAGCAAACATGGCTGAAGCCAGGGTAGAAGATGAGAGAGAGAGAGAGAGAGAGAGAGAGAGAGTCGGTCCAGAAGAGTCAGGCACTAGTAGCTCAGGAAATCATGCTGGGCCTCATGAAATACTGTAAGAACGTTAGCCTTGACTATGGTTCTGATCTAGAATTGCAACTTTATTGTTTACTAGGAGACACTGAACAGGCACTTACTTCTCCGAACATTAGTTAGATTCCTTATCTGGAAAATTAGAGAAATGGATTTGACCGGGTTGAGAGAGGATTAAATGAACACCATTCGTACAGTGGAAAGTGCTTTTCACAGAAAGTTATCCTTCATCTGACAAATACCTATCAAGTATCTACAGCATACGCTATGAGAGCAATCCCCAATTTTAGAACTGTTACTAAAACTATTTTCTGTGTGGAAACGTTTATGTTATTGTTGGCACAGCTTCAAAAATTATTTTAAAAGCACTTTTAAAATAAATTTTGAAGTGTTTCTAAAAACATTAAATTTTTGTTGAAATTTTATTTTAATAATATCAAATCTCAATTAAACAAAGGCCTCTATTTATAACATTCAAATAACCATAACTTGTCTTCTCTTCTACACTTGTCTTTTAAGACAAAAAGCAAATCATAACCTCATAAAAAGGAATTAATAGAACAAACTTCAGGATGTGCCCAAGAGTTAGCATTGTTGAAGGCCAATTTTCAGCAGCATTCAAAATTATGAGCAACAAAAATCTTTTTAAAAACCCACTATTTTTAAAAAAATAAAAATAAAAAATAAATTATAAAAAACTCTATTTTTACTTAGGTCATGATTATAAGGTAAAGAAATTAATTAATAGAATTACAGATTTTCCACAAGCACCTATCTCCTTTGGTTGACCCTCCCCAAACCCCCAAAAACTTGCAATGAAAGAACACAAGATTTTCAATTATTTCAGTTAATTGAAGGATCCTCCCCTCAGGAGATTAATTACTTCTACAGAGGATAAAAATGGCCTGTCTACTTTCCATTTGAGGATTAACATCAATGCAAGTAAATTCAGAATAGGATGAACCTGCAGCTCTTACAACAGTATGACACGAGGTTTAAAAAACCAGGTACCACATTAATATTAATTATGCCCAATGTCTGTTATTTTACAGCTTGCAGTTGACACCAAAGACATCATTAAACTTTAAAAAAAAAAAAAAGATTTAGAGAAAAGACTCAATGCAATGTTGCAATGCCAGCTTAGAGTTGCTATTTCTGAACCTCAGTTGGGAGTTTCAAATATGAGATCTTAAGCTCCTGAGAGTGACACAGGACTGAGTGACCACAGTGGAATGGCCTCTAATCCCAAGAGTAATAAAGAGTGTACATTTATAATTAAGGTCATAACCTAGGCAATAAAGCTCAGTGATGGCATGTAGCACACCAAATTGTGAAACTTGCCGGTACATCATACCAAATATATTAATACAAACTAAATATAAATCTAAGGCTATCTATAAGGGTTGAGAAAATTTAAATTTTAAACACCATACTAAGAAAAATTCAATTCTTTTAAAACCTTATTTCCTGGTGTGTATAAAAACAGTACTATCAAGCATAAAATAACACAGAGAAACTTAACTGTATTTATTTTAATTCTTTTTTTTATTATTTATTCATTTTAGAGAGGAGACACAGAGTGAGAGTGAGAGAGAGAGAGAGAAAGGGGGGAGGAGCTGGAAGCATCAATTCCCATATGTGCCTTTACCAGACCAGTGCAAGGTTTTGAACTGGCGACCTCAGTGTTCCCAGGTCGACACTTTATCCACTGCGCCACCACAGGTCAGGCCTTAACTGTATTTATTTTAATAATTTCTATTTCTATTGATTGATTGAGAGAGAGAGAGAAACACTGATTTGTCATTCCACTTATGTATGCATTCACTGGTTGAGTTTTGTGTGTACCATAACCAGGGATCGAACCCACAACCTTGGTGTATCAGGACAACACTAAACAATGGAGTCACCTGGCAAGGGCACTTTATGTAATTATAGATGTATGTATACAGGTATGTATAATTGTGAGTGTACAACTCCAAAATTAAAACTTAGAAAAAAGTAATACAAAGAGTTTTTAAAAGACAAATGATGTATCTGGAAAGCTTAACACTTTATAGCAGAGAAGTGTTTTAAAACACAAAATAGTAAGATGAGGATACCAGTTTGAGCCAGGATATTTACAACTTATTTTACTACTGATTTCCTGACCACAAACATCTGTCTCCAAGGGTAGGAAAAGTCACCAAACCTAAAGATAAGCATGCTAATAATGCAATTCTAAGCACAAGCCTTTTTTCTGGATCTTGATATAATTCAGCATTCTATGCCCAAAGAGGTACCCTGTGGGCTTAGTTAAGCATGCGTCTGAGGAGTACAAACATTTTTCAGTTATTCTAAAAGTGACTTTCCCTTTCGGAAAACATGTTGCCGGTATAGAACTGTATCTTCCATTTAAGAAGCCACACCAATTATGTGAAATAAGATTTGGTGTTAATAAGAGTAACAAAATTATGCCTGACCAGGTGGTGGCGCAGTGAATAGAGAGCGTCGGACTGGGATGCGGAAGATCAAGGTTCGAGACCCCGAGCTCGCCAGCTTGAGCACAGGCCCATCTGACTTGAGCAAAAGCTCACCAGTTGGACCCAAGGTCACTGGCTCCAGCAAGGGGTTGCTCGGTCTGCTGAAGGCCCGCGGTCAAGGCACATGTGAGAAAGCAATCAATGAACAACTATGGTGTCGCAACGGCAACAAAAAACTAATGATTGATGCTTCTCACCTCTCTCTGTTCCTGTCTGGCTGTTCCTATCTATCCCTCTCTCTAACTCTCTCTCTCTGTCCCTGTAAAAAAACAGAGTAACAAAATTAAAGCTAACTTAGCAACTCATTCTACTATCTCAAGATCTGTCAGCTGTAATTTGGGGAAACAACAGAAATGCTTATGATGCCAAATTAATTCAATTTCTTTCAGCACAATTGGTAACTTAAAATAAATGTAAACCCATTCTGCATTCTTCCAGATGGCTGAGGTTGTCCTTTGGGCCACACACCCCCAAATTTTGAAATAGGGGTCCTGTTTCTTTCTTTTTTTTTTTTCCTTGTAGAGAGGGAGAGGAAAGGAGAAACATCGATGTGTTGTTCACCTATTTATGTGTTCATTGGTTGACTGTTGCATGTGTCTTGACTGGGAAATGAATCTACAAACTTAGCTCAAGATGACACTCTAGAAAACTGAGCTACCCAGCTAGGGCAAGGGTCTCCTGGTTCTAATCCGATTCCACCATGTACCAGCTGGGCAGTTTTGGGGAAGTGTGTTGTAGAACTTAAGACAATGGGCTACTAGAATCAGACTGCTTGAATTCTAAGCCTGGCTTTGCCACTTCATAGCTAGGAAACCATAGGTAAATCTGTGCCTCAGTTTCCTCAAATGCAAATAAAGGCATAATAATACTAATTCCTACCTGAGATAGCTGACTTAAGAATTAAGTGAATGGAAAAAAAAATAAAAAGAATTAAGTGAATGGATAAAAATAAAAATATGTAGAACATGGACCAATTCGGGTATTCAATAAACTTCAGTTGCTAAAAGTTGTTAAAAAGAACATTGCTGAGCCTTAGTATCCTTTGCAAAATGAGTATAAGAATAGAGCAGTCAGCCTGACCAGGTGGTGGCGCAGTGGATACAGCGTCAGACTGGGATGCAGAAGACCCAGGTTCAAGACCCCAAGCTCGCCAGCTTGAGCGCGGGCCCATCTGGCTTGAACAAAAGCTCGCCAGATTGGACCCAAGGTCCCTGGCTCCAGCAAGGGGTTGCTCAGTCTGCTGAAGGCCAGCGGTCAAGGCACATGTGAGAAAACAATCAATGAACAAATAAGGTGTCATAATGCCAATGAAAAACTAATAATTGATGCTTCTCACCTCTCTCCGTTCCTGTCTGTCTGTCCCTATCTATCCCTCTCTCTGACTCTCTCTCTGTCCCTGTAAAATAAACAAACAAATAAATAAATAAATAAAATTAAAAAAAAAAAAGAATAGAGCAGTCAGTGCTGGCTCCAGAATTAAATGAGATAATACATAAAAATGTTTCACACAATGCCTGGCACACAGAAAATCTTCAATAAATGTCAGCTTTGAAAAGAAAATACAAAACAGATGAACATAAATGGCTGACATGTAGATGGTTTGTTCCCTCCCCTTTTTCCTGTGTCCAGTTGTGTGAGCCATATTTGAAAAAAAATAATATTGAGCTTGACCTACTAATATCCAGTGAGATTACTCAAAATAAAAACGTAATTTGATCAGAGGGAAGGTGATGCTGACTCAATTCAATATGTGAAGTGATTCAGCTGTCAGGACATGTATCAGCAAAGTGTCGAAATCCTGGAGCATGAAGAGAGTTAGCATTTGGATGAATGAATGACAGACTAACAGAGCACTTGGGATAGAAAAGCAAGAATTTATAAAGAGTTCAACAACCTGAATGAGCACTGCCAAGACCAGGACACCCCTGGTTCTCTTACATCCCAAAATTCCCTCCTCCAGATACAATCCACTTTATGCTAAATTTGCAAAGGAAAGAAAAGCAATGTCTGACAGCTCTGTCTAAATTCTGAATTAATATTAATATTCATAGATGTTAATACTTATAAATACTAACTAAATGTAGTAATTTACATTAGAAGAGTTCTTTACAATAACATACTCATATCAATATTATTGACCTCCCACTAAAATAGCATTAACTACTGAACCACTTCAAAATATTTTGTAAATCTTTCTTCTTTTCCACACACCCTATAAAAGATCTAAGGTCTTAGCTAAAATTCTGCAAGCTTTTTATAGCTTCCTATTAGTTCTCCTACTAGGCTAAGTCTGGAAAGGAATACGATAGGTAGTTTCAACCTTCCCAGAACAAACCAAGATTCACTTAGAATTACTATGTTTAAATTAATCAATTATTTATTCATTCATTCCAAAAATATTTACAGAACACATTTAACATGCCAGACACTAGTCTAGGTCCTAAGTATACATTTCTGAGAAAAATAGAACAAGATCTTAGCCTTCATAAAGCTTACAGATCAAAACAGAAGAAAACCTAATTAAATGGTCATACAAATAAATATAAAAGTAAAACAGGTTGCTCTATGAAGGTACAAGGTACTATATAAGATCGTATACTGCAGAGAAAGAAAAAGAAATATACTTGTCCTCATTAACACAACACTTACTAGACTAGTTTTCACAATCTATTCTCTATTGAAAATACCATGATCTCAGACCATCTGCCCTTTTAGGATCTGTAACACTAGGCACAAGTAAATCAAAATAAGTTACCAAGGTCAGACCAGGTATGAAAGAAAACATACACATCTGAAGAGCCATTTCCTGTTTCACAATAAATAGTTTTTTATGAAAATCCTGAATGAATCATCCTTTCCCAATCATATCATGTATATATAATAATACTAAAAACTTAGTAAGCACTTACTCTGAGACAGGCACTGTCCTAAGCAGTTAATATTTATTAACTCATTCAGTCCTCTCCACAATGCTGTGTAGTATTATTATCCTATTTTACATATAGAAAATTGAGTCTCAGAGCCATTTAGTAACTTGCTCTTCTTGACTGAACAGCTAGAAAGGGGCTTAGCTGAGCTTCAAATCCAGGCAATCTGGCACCTGTATATACATTATCACCTCTGCTAAAAAGTAACATGAGTAGGCTTATGCCTGACCAGGCGGTGGTAAAGTGGATAAAGCGTCGGACTGGGATGCGGAAGACCCAGGTTCGAGACCCCGAGCTCGCCAGCTTAAGCGTGGGCTCATCTGGTTTGAGCAAAGCTTACTAGCTCAGATCCAAGGTCACTGGCTCCAGCAAGGGGTTGCTCGGTCTGCTGAAGGCCCGCGGTCAAGGCACATGTGAGAAAGCAATCAATGAACAACTTAAGATGTTGCAACAGCAACGAGAAACTGATGATTGATGCTTCTCATCTCTCTCCGTTCCTGTCTGTCTGTCCCTGTCTATCCTTCTCTCTGACTCTGTCTCTGTAAAAACAAAACAAAACATGAGTTGGCTTATCACTACATTTGTTTATTTATCTAATATCTACAACATACACTAGAGGGACCACCTAGAAGGATTAATCTTCCTAACAGATTCTTGAATATAGAGACTGAGGCAAACAGGAGTTCAGTCACCTACCGCCCACCTTGTACCAAGCAAAATGCAACTCTCCAGGAGTGATACAGATTCTCTAGCTGGCTAGTTATTTCTGTTAATATTGAAACAACCCTTTATGATGGTGTTAATTTAAGTGTCTCTAATGATTCCAAGCCTTCTCTGGCCTTCCAACATTCTCCTTTGCACCTAAGCTAACTTACTTTAAAGAATTCAACATTCTGTTTGGATTTCACTTATTTTTATAGGGAAATGAAGTGACAAAGATTTAGCTGTTTTCTTTTGTTCTCGAACACCTGACATTTGTTGTTCCCTCCTATGTTTGTTTGTTTGTTTTCAACTTACTTATTTTAGAAAGAGGATAGAAAGAAAGACAGGGGTGGGAGGGAAGCGTGGGAGGTGTTTCTTATATGTACCCTGACTGGGCAAGTCCAGGGTTTCAAACTGGAAACCTGAACATTACAGGTCGACGCTCTAGCCACTGCACTATCACAGGTCAGGCCTTTATGTGTTTTTGATGAGTAAGATCAAGTGTTCAACCCTGTGTTATCACTGGCACAGCCTGAGGTCAAGAGAATATCCAGTATGTTGAACTGCTCCCAAAAGGGAACTTAGAGAAGTATTAATAGGATAAGAAATAAACAAATAAAAAAGGTAATAAAACATTTTAGGCAGAAAGAGCATGGAGGTAAAAGTGAGCAAGTTACAGGGGAAATATGAGAAGACAAGCATGGGGGCAGAGGAGATAGGCCACTGGGAGGAGCAGGAAATCAGAGTGAAGAATTAGAGCTGGGGCCACGAAAAAATGCAGCGTAATCTGGGTTTCATTTCACTGACAACAGAGATACTCTGGCCAGGATCAAGCATAAAGAGTATGTGTTTCTAGAGAGGTTTGGATGGGACACTGTCAACCAAAACAATGTCACCAAAACCAAACATGAAACACTACACAGCCTATATAATGAGCAGATGGCAGTAGAAGTAAAGAAAAAGAAGTCTGAGACACAATTAGAAGATGAGAACAAAGGGATTTTTTTGTCATACTAAAATATAATGGAAAGGAAAGTCAAGATTCCTAATGTTTGCAGGTTAGAACAATGATGATGATACTGCTGGTAAAAATTGAATCACCAGACACAGAAGTTAGTTTATAAAGAAAGCTCACGCATTTTAGTGTTGGCGACAATGGACTGTGAGTTAACTCCAGGGCATTAAAGAAGGAGAGGTTCAAAACAGTACTGTAAATATGGGGCTAAATGAGAGACTACATTTCAGTTTTCCCAGCAAGGTGAGCATCAGAGGAATAGATAAGCTCAACTGAGAGAGCAAATGGAGAAGAAGAGAGGGTGAAAATGAAAACATGGGGCAGCTGGAGGTAATATCAAGAAAATTTAACAATGAGGTAAACGCTCAGGGTAAATGGTCAGGTTAGAATGGAACAGAGAACCCACAAGATGAAGTGTATCCAAAACAAGAAGTTAACTTTCTAAGCCACTTTAATGCTAACAGTTGATAATAGATATATAAGTGGGAAAATAGGATCTCAGAGATGCCTACGGAAATCAGAGACACAGTGACTGGGACAAGGTTACTATTTGTTTTGGTGTGGTTTTTATTAAAGTAAGAGGAGTATAAGAGAAAGGGACAAGGTGAAGGGGAAAAAATCAAGTCCATTCGAGTTTTTAGAAACTTCAGAGCTTCAATCCACATACATTTGATTTTAAGATTAAATTTTAATTAGTAATGTCAGGAAAATTGCACTTAAAAATGCCAAGGTGAAGGTAGAATAGCAAAGGAGAGGGTAAGGTATCTGGATTTCTTTCCAGACGCACTGAGCAAACAGGGCAATTTTAGAGCCGAAAGACAGACACAGCATAGGATTTGTATTTTTAAAGAGACTACTCTGGCCAGACCAGGCGGTGGCACAGTGAATAGAACATTGGACTTGGATGCGGAGGACCCAGGTTCGAGACCCCGAGGTCGCCAGCTTGAGCACAGATTCATACAGCTTGAGCAAAAAAAGCTCACCAGCTTGGACCCAAGGTCGCTGGCTCCAGCAAGGGGTTGCTCGGTCTGCTGAAAGCCCATGGTCAAGGCACACATGAGAAAACAATCAATGAACAACTAAGGTGTCACAATGAAAAACTGATGATTGATGCTTCTCATATCTCTTCGTTCCTGTCTGTCTGTCCCTATCTATCCCTCTCTCTGACTCTCTCTATGTCCTTGTAAAAAAATAAATAAATAATAAATAAGCAAAAACTAAAGAGACTACTCTGGTCACTGTGGGTGAAATGAATGGAAAAGAAGCAGAAGAAGTAGGGAAACCAGTTGGCAGACCACTGCTATGTAGGACACTGCTACTGAGTAGTCATGATAATGACTGGAGACAAAGAGGAGAAATATATTGGGGTGAAATCAAAAGTACTTGCTGGCAGAAAGTATTCTGGGGGAGGGTGCTCAGGTCAATAGAAAGTGAAAAATAGGGATGAAGCAAAGATGACTATCAGCTGTCTGGTTTGAACATCTGGATGAATAGAGGAGTCATTAAGTAAAGGAGAGAAAAAATAGATTGACGGGGGAAATCAGGAGAAAATGTTAAGTTGGAGATGTTTGGGAGACATACCTGGAGATGTCCAGTCAGCAGCTATATATACAAGACCAACCAAGGTCTGAAGTAAGGTCAGGGCTAGAGATAGAAATATAGGAGAAAACAGGATATAAATGCTCTTACAGGTAACGGAATAGATGAGACCACCTATGGCAAGAGTACAGAAAGTGAAACACAGGGGCCCTGAAAAAATCCAATACATAAAAGTTGAGTAAAGGAGGAAGACCCAGCAAAGAGAATAAAAAAACAGCCAGAGGTTAAGAAGAAAACCTGAGTAGTGTCACAGAAGCCAAAGAGGAGTATGTTTCCACAAAGAGAATGTAAACAAGTATCAAATGCTGTTGATATATGTGTCCCTTAGACTTGGAGGTAACCCTGAAGAATAATTTCAGTAAAGCAACAAGGCAAACCCACATAACAGGAAGAATTAATTTTGGAATCCGTTGAAATGACTCATGTCTTCAGGTTCTCTTCCTGTTTTCAACTGCTCTGTGTCTCGTTCAAATGTAAAGGCTCTGGCCTGACCAGGCGGTGGCGCAGTAGATAGAGCATCTGACTGGGATGCGGAAGACCCAGGTTCGAGACCCCGAGGTCGCCAGCTTGAGCGCGGGCCCATCTGGATTGAGCAAAAACTCACCAGCTTGGACCCAAGGTCGCTGGCTCCAACAAGGGGTGGCTCGGTCTGCTGAAGGCCCGCGGTCAAGGCACATGTGAGAGAGCAATTAATGAACAACTAAAGTGCCGCAACGGCAACAAAAAACTAATGATAGATGCTTCTCACCTCTCTCCGTTCCTGTCTGTCTGTCCCTATCTATTATCCCTCTCTCTGACTCTGTCTCTGTCCCTGTAAAAACATAAAATAAAATAAAAAAATAAAAGCTAAAAAAAAAATAAAGTGTAAAGGCTCTGATTGGGCCTTGGTAGGCCTGGCGTGTGGATGTCCTGGGTCTGCTTCTCCACCCTCCCCCTCTCACTTCTCACTCTCTCACTCCTTCTCCTGCAGCCATGGCTCAATTGGAGCAAATTGGCCCCAGGCATTGAGGATGGCTCCATGGCCTACACTTCAGGAGCTAGGAAGAGCTGAGTTGAGGAGCAACAGAGCAATGCTCCAGGTGGGCAGAGCAACGCTCCCTAGTGGGCTTGCCAGGTGGATCTCGGTCAGATGCATGTGGGAGTCTGTCTCTCTGCCTCCCCTCCTCTCATTGAAAAAAAAAGGGCTCTAAGCCCTGGCCAGCTGGTTCAGTGGTAGAGTGTCAGCCTGGCGTGTGGAATTCTGGGGCTTGATTCCCGGCCAGGGAACACAGGAGAAGCGTCCATCTGCTTCTCCACCCTTTGTCCTCTCTTTTCTCTCTACCTCTCTCCTCTTGCAGCCAAAGCTCCATTAGAGCAAAATTGGCCCAGGCACTGAGGATGGCTCCATGGCCTCTGCCTCAGGCACTAGAATGGCTCCAGTTGCAACAGAGCAATGCCCCAGACGAGCAAAGCATTGCCCCCTAGTGGGCATGCCAGGTGGATCCCAGTCAAGCACATGCGGGAGTCTGTCTCTCTGCCTCCCTGCTTCTCGCTTCAGAAAAATACAAAAAAATAAATAAAAAGGCTCTGATCGGCACACCAAGTCACGCTCGTCTCTGTGAGGCAGAACCTTTAGTGCAGATTACTGCCTAGTCTAAAGGCCTTCCTATTGATTAGATGGCCTTGGGTCAGGTGGCCACTCAGTCTGGTCTTCTGAGACCAGAGCATAAGGTTTCACATGAGCCTGACCAGGCGGTGGCACAGTGGGTAGAACATTGAACTGAGACACAAAGAATCCAGGTTCAAAACTCCAAGGTCACCGGCTTGAGTGCAGGCTCATCTAGCTTGTGCATGGGCTCACCGGCTTGAGTGCAGGGTAGCTGGCTTGAGCATGGGATCATAGACATGACCCCATGGTTGCTGGCTTGAGCCCAAAGGTCGCTGGCTTAAGCAAGAGGTCACTCGCTCTGCTATAGCCCCCCATCAAGGCACATACGAGAAAGCAATCAACGAACAACTGAGATGCTGCAACAAAGAATTGATGCTTCTCATCTCTCTCCTTCCTATCTGTTTGTCCTTCTCTCTGACTCTGTCAAAAAAAAAAAAACAAAAAGGTTTCGCATGACATACATTAGAAGGAGGTCTGTGGATATAAGGGTATGCTACGTCTTCGCCAGTCTCTAATGTACTTACCAAGAATACTCTTATTAATGAATGGGCAGGCTTACAAATTACAAGCAATTTATTTTTTCCTAACTTGGGAGAGGTATCTAGATGTTCAAAATATCATTGATCTTTATATCTTATAATTAGTTTATGAAAATGACTTACATTATTTTAACTTAGATAATGCAATAAAGACAGTGCTTGTTCTAAGAGGAAAAACCAGAATAGCAAAGAAATACTTATGAGTATCACAGTATCTAATACATTTTTAAATTATTAAATTAATAAAAATGCAAATGTTTTTTAAACTTTTATGACAAAATGTTATACAATGCAAGAAAGGAAAAACAGTTTTTAATAGCATGCATTCATTCCCTTTTTAAAAAACAAAATAAAGTTTCCATCCAAAAACATTTCAGGCCCTATAATTTTATCCCACAAGAAAGCCAAGCTAAAAACAAACAAACAAAACAAAAACACCCAAAGGGAAGTTTACAGTGGAAACTATGATACACACTTAATTACAGCGTCATGAAAAGCACTGCTATCATATGCACATGTCCATATAGCCAGATACAAATACATATTATCTTCACTTCAATTTAGTCAAAAAATGAAGGATTATGATACTTACCACTGATGAACCAAAACAAAAAATTAAACCCATAAACAAAAACTAGAGTCAGAACACTCCCCAAACAACACCCTTGCATTTGAAAGTAGAACTGATGCTAATTTATATTTGTATAGCATGGAAAACTTTTTCAAGGCATTTTCAAAATTCGCTATTTCACTTAATGGTCCTAACAAAACTATGAGCTTGGCTGGGTAGGTTTGTTATTCATCTCGCAATTGAGGAATCTAAGCTACACCAAAGAGGCAAGATTTGCTCAAAATTATACACATAGTAAGTAACAGGTCACATTCAAATCTATGTCTTGTAGGTTACAAAAAGCCTGCTGCTCCTTCCACTGAAGTTTATATTATATAGCCTTCAACGAATGGGTTTTCAAATCCCTGCTGGAGTTAATTCAAATATCACATACCACACTCTGACTTCAAAAACAGGCCAAACTATTCACTCAAGTAATATAAATATTAGTTTGCTATGATTATCAGTTCTAAGGCCTTCAATGTCTTACTATACTGGTGTGTTACTAGAAAGCCATTTTGACTTTGAGTTCACTCATTATGTTACTGTATTATTTTTCTTAATGAGTACACAGAACTCATTATAGACTGCTGGTAGCCACCGCATTTTTATCCTTTCTTAGAAATTCCACTGGTTTCAACCCCATTAATAATGAGTTGTCATAAATAATCTATAAATTACTTATTTATGACATTCATGAATAAGATCATTTATTTAGTACAAACCTAACTAAATAAAAAGCTACTTTATTATACCTTCCCAGCATTCACTAACAGCTGAAAATGAAAGAACAAGTTGAATCATTTATAAGACTGTAAAATATTAGAGAGTTTGTTTGTTGTATGACTTTAGTACACACAACAAAAGAACTCGATACATCTCATTTTAAAATGCTTATTTGCAAGCACCAAATCTTCCCACCAATACCCATTTAATTCAATGGGTTGTTCTCAGGAGAAGCCTTTATGATGTCCACAATATCTACTCTATACTTGGATCTCAACCACAAGCCATCAGTGTGCATCATTTCATAAAAAAGAAAAACATTCTAATTTAGAAATTAAGACAGCATATAAGAATACTACTACTTCACATTTGCCTCAGCCAAAGTCAATTCACCATATAAAAGCAAATATGCAATGCAGTATATTAAATAATATGAATAACTACTACTTACTGAGCATTCAATACATTCCAGGAACTAATTCCAATCTGCTTTAACGATAAGAACAAAATATAATATTGGCAGCATTTACTGAGTCTGTGTAAGTGAGACAGACAATATTCTATGTGGTTTACAGAAATTTTCTCACAACCCCACACTTCATAAATGGGGAAACTAAGATATACAGAGACTAAATATTTTGCCCAAGATCACATTGGCAGTTAGGGAGAAACCCAGCAACAGAGAGCGCCCTTGCTTGCTCTTCATCACATGTGGGTGAAATGGGCTAATTTAGCCTGACCAGATGGTGGCAAAGTGGATAAAGTGTAGGTCTGGGATGCTAAGGACCCAAGTTCAGAATCCTCAGGTCACTGACTTGAGTGCGGGCTCATCTGGCTTGAGCATGGGATCCTAGACTATGACCCTATGGTCACTGGCTTGAGCAAGGGATCACTGGCTTGGCTGGAGCACAGCCCCCAAGCCCCCATTCCCCACCCCCATTCAAGGCACAGATGAGAAAGCAATCAATGAACAACTAAGGTGCCTCAAAGAAGGGATGCTTCTCATCTCTCATCCTTTCTCTCTCTCTAAGAAAAAAAGAAAAATGGGCACATTTAAGTACACACTCAAAATAATGCCTGGCACATGATAAACACTCCATAAATACTAGTAATTATTACCAAGATAATTCAACCCTCACATCAAGTAAAAAAAGGGAAATGGGGGGGGGGGGCCAGAATGAGGAAAGCAAAAGGAAACTGGGAGGAAGCAGGAACTGGATCAACACCTCCAAAAAGTTAAAGCTTTCAGAAAGAATGGTCAAGCCAAAGGAAGGCTGCTCAGAGGTTTCTTTTATAATCTTTGTGATAAAATGTCTTTTCCTATCATCTTACTAATTCCTTCATGTAAAAAATAAAATTGCAGTGACAGAAAACGTTGATGAGAAGCGAAGAGAAAAGAATAAGAAAAAAGAGGGAAAGAGAAGTTAGACATATCATCTGAAAAATTAACTGTCAAGGAAGTACAAATCCCCACTGTAAGGCAAGCCCTTTCAGAGGAAAGTATAAATGTCAGGGAGCCAGCTCCAAGGTTAAGTCTCTCCCCTATGCACTATCAGATCCTACTGAACAAAAACACTTATCACACATGTATACCGGAGGTTCAACACCCAAAAATTTATAGGAGAAATAGTAAGTTCTGGTTGATACTGTTCTTAAGCAAAATGCAGGCAAACAATTCAATGTGATTTAGCTTTGGGATCCTTCAAATATTCTCTTGAGGCTGTTTTCCCACTTTAAATATGAAAATAACGACAAAAAAAACATAGCTCAGTTTCCTTTCAAACTTGGTTCACTTAATACTTAGTCACCGGTTGAAACTACTACTAAGGAAACTCAAGAGGGGCAAAATGAATGACGGTTTTTATGATGCAGATACCTATCCCATAGAATTGAATACAGACTACTGATTTCAAATTACTTGTTCTACATCAAATGACAACTTCTGATCCTCAGCAATCTAATATCCAGCATCCAACCTTCTTCTTTTTAAAGAATGAGGAAATTGTAATCTAAAGAAGTCTGTTCAACAAGGAAGCAGAAAGGTGCTATAGAAAGAGAACACATGCTGGAATCAAGCATACTTGGAGCAGACTCCCAGTTCCATCACTGACTAAATGTTGCTTCAGTTTCCTCATCCAGTGGGAGAAAGATACCACTCTCCAGCAAATGGTAGTTAGAAATAATAAAAACAGAATGTAACGTGAAACCATAAGCATCTTAAGAAAAAAACATAGGCAGTAAGCTCTCCGACATCTGTGGCAGCAATATACTTGCCGATTTATCTCCACGGGCAAATGAAATAAAGGGCAAGATAAACAAAATGGGACTATATCAAACTAAAAAGTTTTTGCACAACTAAAGACAATAAGAACAGAATAAAAAGACAAACCACACAATGGGAGAACATATTCGACAGCACTTCTGATAAGGGGTTAATAACCAAAATTTATAAAGAACTTATAAAACTCAACAACAGGAAGACAAACAATCCAATCAAAAAATGGGCAAAAGAAATGAATAGAAATTTCTCCAAAGAGGACATACAGATGGCCAATAGGCATATGAAAAAATGCTCAACATCACTAATCATTAGAGAAATGCAAATTAAAACCGCAATGAGATATCACCTCACACCAGTCAGAATGGCACTCATCAGCAAAACAACACAGAATAAGTGCTGGCGAGGATGTAGAGAAAAGAGAACCCTCCTGCACTGCTGGTGGGAATGCAGACTGGTGCAGCCACTGTGGAAAACAGTATGGAGATTTCTCAAAAAATTAAAAATCGAACTGCCTTTTGACCCAGCTATCCCACTTATAGGAATATACCCTATGAACACCATAGCACTGTTTGAAAAGAAGAAATGCGCCCCCATGTTCGTGGCAGCATTGTTCACAATAGCGAAGATCTGGAAACAGTCCAATTGTCCATCAGAGGACGAGTGGATTAAAAAGCTATGGTACATATATACTATGGAATACTACTCAGCCACAAGAAATGATGACATCGGATCATTTACAACAAAATGGATGGACCTTGATAACATTATACGGAGTGAAATAAGTAAATCAGAAGAAAACTGAGAATAGCATGATTTCATACATAGGTGGGACATAAAAGTGAGACTATGAGACATGGACAAGAGAGTGGTGGTTACGGGGTGGGGGGAGGGAGGAGAGGGTGGGATAGGGCAGAGAGGAAGGGCACAGGGAAAACCAGACAGAAGGTGACAGAGGACAATTTGACTTTGGGTGACGGGTATACAACATAATTGAATGATAAGATAACCTGGAGATGTTTTTGTTGTACATATGTACCCTGATTTATTGGTGTCACCCCATTAAAATTAATAATAATAAAAAAAAGAGGAATGGGAGGGCCTGACCAGGTGGTGGCGCAGTGGATAGAGCATCGGACTGGGATGTGGAAGACTCAGGTTTGAGACCCTGAGCTTGCCAGCTTGAGCGCGGGCCCATCTGACTTGAGCAAAAAGCTCATCAGCTTGGACCTAAGGTCGCTGGCTCCAGCAAGGGGTTGCTTGGTCTGCTGTAGGCCCGCGGTCAAGGGACATGTGAGAAAGCAATCAATGAACAACTATGGTGTTGCAACGACAACGAAAAACTAATGATTGATGCTTCTCACCTCTCTCCGTTCCTGTCTGTCTGTCCCTATCTATCTCTCTCTCTCTGACTCTCTCTCTGTCCCTGTAAAAAAAAAAAAAAAAAAAGGCAATGGGAGGAAGGAGAGGGTAAAGGGGGATAAATGGTGATGGGAGGAGACTTGGGGTGGTGAACACAATACAATATACCGAATGATACATTATGGAATTGTATACATGAAGCCTATATAATTTTTTTTAACCAGTGTCACCCCAAGAAGTTCAATAAAAAAAAGAATAAAGCTACTGTAACACACACACAAAAAAACAGAATGTAAAACACTTGGCAAGGAAAACACTCTCAGTAAGTATGAGCTAATTGTATTAATAGTAGATCAGTAGGAGACGATTGTTATTATTTATGAATACAACCTTCCAGGGACTAGGACTGTATCTGCCTTAGGCAGACAGTACAGGGCCTGGCATAGAGTAACCTTATATAATGGAGGCAGGGAAGAAAAATGACACAATAGTGGAATTGATATTCAACGTGGGTCTCAAAAATGCCTTCCATTATAACAACCAAGATATGAAAGCAACATAGGTGGCCACTGATAGATAAATGGATAAAGAACATATAAGATATATATTAAAATATTATGCAACAATAAAAAGAATGAATCCTTGTCATTTGTGACAACATGGATAGATTTAGAGGATACTATTCTAAGTGAAATAAGTCAGTGAGAGAAAGACAAATACTATGATTTCACTTATATGTGGAATCTAAAACAAAACAAAAACAGACTCATAGAAACAGAAGCTTAAAGGGATGGATGGCTACCAGAAGGGCAGTGCAGGGGTGGGTGAGAGAGGAAAGGGAATGTAGTCAAAAATACCGTGGTAAGCCTACACAGTGAGGATTACTAGAATTATGGGGTGACCACAGTGTAAGCTATACAAATGTTGAACCACTATACAGTCGTCCCTCGCCATATCGTGCTTCACTTTTTACAGTCTCACTGGATCGCAAATTTTTAAATTGTATACATCTAATTCTGTATTGCAGATTTTTCGCTATATTGCAGAATTTTGCGGTATATAGATATTTTTATATATTTATTATTTTAATTTTGTAGTAAAATAAGCAAAATAAGTGTGGGAAAGGTTTATAAGAGTGTGGGGAGGGTTTACAACGCCTTAATATATATATATAAATAATAAAATAAATATAAGGTCGCTACTTTGCAAATTTTCACCTATCGCAGGGGATTCTGAAACCTAACCCCCATGATAGACGAGGGACCACTGTATTGTACATCTGAAACAAGAATGACCTATAAGATTGCATACTCACTATACTTAAATTTAAAAAACCAAAACATTTTTTAAATTCCTTCTAGAAGGCCTTTATGCCATACGTACAACAAAATATGTCCTATTACATTGTTTTTTCAAAATCAATTTAGGGAGTTATAACACCATATTTTTAAAAATAAAGTAGAATAACAGAACATCATAGAAACCAATGTACTTATCATAGTGAATAAGTTCTACTTCATTTAACTTTTATATTGGTTATATGTGCACTCCTACAAGTGTGTATGTGTGTGTGTTGTGTGTGTGTGTGTGGTGTGTGTGTGTGTGTGTGTGTGTGTGTGTATTGGACTCAGGATATAAAGTAAATTCTTTACTGCAAATAGCAAAGAGAAAATTTGAAATAATACCATCCTAGATTTTCCAGGAGAGGTCTACTTTTATGTGATCTTATAGTTTTTAATAAATGTAAGATGAAGTATATTAACCAAATGGTATCTGAATTTTATATTTCTGTTTCAAAAACGATGAAAACAAATCTTTGCCAGACCCTAAGTTCACTTATTAGTTTAGAAAATACAAACATGACACCAACTTGAAAAACAAATACCTTAAAACATCCATCCAGACTGCATCAAGGAAGTTAGCCTATAAAACTCAGACAGAACTAAAATCCTATGCCTCAGTAGTTCTAAACCACGGCAGCTTTTTCCATCCAATGCAAGACATAAAAATTACGTTATTATTTTTTATTTGATATCCCTTGATCACTTACACAGATTTATTTTATTTTTAGATTTTATTTATTCATTTTGAGAGAGAAAGAGAGAAGGGAGGAGCAAGAAGCATTAACTCCCATATGTGCCTTGACCAGGCAAGCCCAGGGTTTTGAACCGGATACCTCAGCATTCCAGGTCAACATTTTATCCACTGTGCCACCACAGGTCAGGCAAATTATGTTATTATTAATTGAAGATCATTGCTGAGCATCTTAATTCATTTATGAGTTACCACAAAATAATAATGATATTTCTGAGGTTCTAGATAGTGAGGATGAACTATCGAAGAAAATTGTACCATGGTCAAAGATCACTACTTAGCTCTCCAAAAAGAAAATTCAGAGGCTTGCTCTATGCATCACAAAGCCAGAGTTTTATTGTAGTTTATGGCATATGATACCTAAATAGGCAAAAATGTATTAAATGCTTAATATCCTGTTAAACTAAATGTATTAACAGGATATTAAATGCTTAATATCCTGTTAAAGTAACACATGTAACTAGAGAGCCAGGAAACTCTGGGTGACAAGAGCCAATCTGGCTAGGGCAGCACTCTGAGAACCAGTCTAAGATATGGAGCATGCACTGAAAATCCATGAGAACCTGGCTTATCATGATAGCAGCTTAATCACGTCACATTTCTAGATCACAATCTCCTTCTCATTAAAGAAAATATTAAGAAGAGTATCTGTCTCCAGCCCATTATTCCCATACACACAAAGACAAAAACACAACAGACATACACTCTGAGCTCTTTAGAAGATTAGCTTCTCACTAAAGTCAACTTGTCAAGTACTACTCAGGTGGCAGCTCCACCTGTCTGGCCAAACACCCCCTTCTGTTCACTCAGCACATGGCTAAAAACTGACCAGTTTGTTGCCCACACTCAGGGATAAAGAGCCGAACAAAATGTAACTTCAGTCATTGGCACAATAAAGGTAAAAAGAAGCTGCATATTTAACACATAGCACACACTGACAGCAAATAAAAATTCTCTCTGACCAATCTCTAAAAAGATAGTGTTTGAGGATTAAAGAGCTTAAAAAAATTCTCCTTGACCCATCAAGCTCTGATCCAATTAGTGAAAAGAAACTGGTTTGGAGGGAAAACAAATACCTACAATTCAATATTGCTAGGATGAATCATATGAAACCATCATTTTTTATAGGCCAAAAATAGTCAAATATTGGCAATGCCTTTTGTTCAACATAAAAGAATGCCTTATTTTGTTAATGACACTAAGACTAATGGTGTTAATGACATCAAAGGACAATGGTCTCAAAACAAAATACACATATGGAAACATTTTTCAGAGACTTTTTGCTTTATCTTGTTTTACTTTTGTAATGTAAACATTAAAATATCCTGAAAAATAGAAAGAACAGTGTAAAACAGAGAGAGAGAGAAAGAGAAGCATTCATTTGTTGTTCAGCTCAATTGTGCATTGATTGGTTGCTTCCCCTGTGCCCTGACTGGGGGATCGAACCCAATACCTTGTCGTTTCCAAGTGACACTCTAACCAACTGAGCTAACCAGCCAGGACTCAAACATTCTCTTAATGTCAATATTGACAAGATCCTGGAAATTAAGTGCTATGCAATTATCTAAAATACAAGAAAAACTTTTCATAATAATATAAAACCTCATTCAAGTTTATATGACCAAAAATGTTTGAAAGCTGCTGCCATGGGGTTTGAGTGATTTTGGACTCTTATATATAAATGGTACTGTTGGGCAGATAAAATATATTATGCTCACTTTCTAAAGAAGACACTGCCCATGTGGAAGTCCATCACCAGGTGGTAATATTAGTTGCCCTTCTTGCTTGGATAGGCTTGATTATGTTAATATGTGTTGGGGGAGGGCTTTCGCACCAAAAGGTTTTAAAAGGAAGAGAGATCACGCTGTTCCAGGGGAAGAGTGATTACGTTCTAAGAGGAGCCTATGCAAGGAGAGCACAGGAGCTTGCTCTCTCTAGGTTCCTGGGATTAGCATTAGAGAGAGCAGAGAAAGGCCACGTGGAGGAGAGGAGAGACAGCCAAGATGGCGGAGTGCTGAGGGAGAAGCCAGTTTGTGCAGTTTATGTGGGGAGAAAGAGATGCAGAACAGAGTTGAATAAGACTGGTGAGCTAGCCTGACCAGGCGGTGGCGCAGTGGATATAGCGTTGGACTGGGATGCGGAAGACCCAGATTCAAGACCCCAAGCTCGTGGGCCCATCAGGCTTGAGCAAAAGCTCTTCAGCTTGGAACCAAGGTCGCTGGCTCCAGCAAGGGGTTGCTCTGTCTGCTGAAGGCCCACGGTCAAGGCACATGTGAGAAAGCAATCAATGAACAACTAAGGTATTGCAACGCCAATGAAAAACTAATGATTGATGCTTCTCACCTCTCTTCGTTCCTGTCTGTCTGTCCCTATCTATCCATCTCTCTGACTCTGACTCTCTCTCTGTCCCTATAAATAAAAGAAAGAAAAAAAAAAAAAGAAACCTTTGATTCTAGGAAACTTGGATAAGTCAGTGGCTTTGGGAGCCCTGCATGGAAAGGGAAGTGTTTTCTCACTGTGTGTATTTCTTGCCCGCCAGGTGCAAGATAGGATTAAAGCTCATGGCCCACCAGTTCTTGGCTCCATTGTTTCATTACAGTCTGTCCGAATCCCGTGCAAACCTGCACGGGCCAGGTGGCTGCGATGGTGGCCGTGGCACTGGCGTTAACATTTGGCGTAGTCTGTGCAAGATTCGATACATTTCAGAATGGAGCCATCACCACCTTTGAGCGGTGGAGTAGAGGACTGGCTGCTGTTATAGTTCCCCATGGCTGTCCTTTTGGGAGCCATAGGCTGGCTGACTTTTACAGCCATGCGTGAGGAAACCGAGAGCTCTGTGGAAGAGGCTGCCCGGGACCTGCAAACTGAGCAGTGGAAGGAGCTGGAGCAAACGTGGGAGAAAAGAGATGCAGACCCTGGAGCTGGAGCAAGCACCGGAGGAGGCCAACCAAGTTCGTGAGATTCAATTGGAAATGGAGCAGCCACTGGAGAAGGAATCATCACAGGTTCGTGAGTTGCAGATTGCCCTGGACATTGTGGAGAGCCAGCATCTGCAGGAGGCCTGGGCTGAGGCCAGGCCCGGAGCTGCAAGGCCAACAGCAGGAGCTGCTGTTTTCAGTTCTTCTTTGGAGAATGAGGAGAATTGGGCTGGAGTTGCGATCTAAAGTCTCCAGAAGCTGAGAGCCCAGCAGCAAGGAGTACCTACTAACTACACCCCTGGTAGGTCTGCGATTTTGGGACATAGGGGTGGATGCCATCATGCTCTCTAGAGCAGAAAAGGAAATGCTGACTGCCATTGCCAAGTGCTCCTCTTTGGGACATTGTAAGACCTGCAGGACAGCAGGGATGAGGGGGGTGGCTGAGGCCCCATGTGTGTGGACTGATTGCTGGACTATGACCCGAGTGAGCACTAGCTCCTTTGTTGGATGGACTTATGGATTTTGGACAATGTGAAATACCCTGATGGTGGCAGGTGGCGGCTTTGCTAGAGGCCCTTTCTCTGCCCTGGGAAGCTTTTCTCATGGCTAGAAAGAAGGCCGAGGACATTTTGCGCTTTGGGCAAAGTGCTCAGAGACTGGTGAAATGTACCTTTGTAATTGTCAAAATTGTATGATTTGTCATGTATTTGTAATTTGTGTAATGTGCCTAATTTCCTTGCACAGGGATGCCAGTGGGGTAGATTGTGGGCAGTAAAGTGAGCATAGGGGTGGATTGTTGGGCAGATAAAATATATTATGCTCACTTTGTTAAAGATGGCACTGCCCACGTGGAAGCCCATCGCCCAGGTGATAATATTAGTGGCCCTTCTTGCTTGGGATGGGCATGATTATGTTCATGTGTGTTGAGGGAGGGTTTTCGAGCCAAAAGGTTTTAAAAGGAAGAGAGATCACATTGTTCCAGGGGAAGAGTGATTACGTTCTAGGAGGAGCCCATGCAAGGAGAGCACGGGAGCTTGCTCTCTCTCTGTTCCTGGGATTAGCATTAGAGAGGAGAGCAGAGAAAGGCCACATGGAGGAAAGGAAAGGCAGCCAAGATTGTAGAGTGCTGAAGGAGAAGCCAGTTTATGCAGAGTTTGTGCAGAGAGAAAGAGATGGGGAACAGAGGTGAATAAGGCTGGTGAGCTAGAAACCTTTGATTCTAGTAAACTCGAATAAGTCAGTGGCTTTGAGAGCCCTGCATGGAAAGGGAAGTGTTTTCCCACTGTATTTCTTGCCTGCTGGGTCAAAGCTAGGATTAAAGCTCATGGCCCACCAGTTTTTGGCTCCATTGTTTCATTACTGTCTGTCTGAATTCAATGAGAACCTGCACGGGCCAGGCGGTTGTGATGGTGGCCATGGCTACTGGCTTCACAAGTACTATGGAAGCATGAGCTTTAATGAAATATTTTCTTAGTTGTTTGGTCATTGCGTTTTGGCTTATTTAAGAGAGTGGGCATGAAACAAATCTAGCTGACTAGGAGATCTGAAATTAATGGAGTAAACCAGCTCTTTACAAAAGGTCAAATTTATTCCAATGCATAAAATACCTAAAAAGTATTTAATTATACTGATTTCTAAGTACCAGACATGGCATAGGCTATATCCCTCAGAAAGTCTAATGGAATGATCTGTTCATTAAGAGCTTCATTCATCCAATGCCTGCTGTTAGCTGGGCCCTGGAATACAAGTACTCATTCCTTCCACAAAGACTTCAGAGCATTTTCTATGTATCAGACACTGTTCTAGACCTTGATAATATGCAGTCAACAAAAGAGAGAGATCCCTGCCTGGTAGAATTTACGTTTTAGCATGGGCGCACAGATAACATTATATATATGAAGATTATATAAAGTATGTTAACGGGGGAGAAGTGCAACAGAAAAAATAAAAAGCAGAAAGGGAAATAGAGGGGGGCAGGGTTACAATTCTAAACAGGGTGAGCTTGTGTCTATAGACTTGTGGAAAAGACAGACATTTACCTAGGTACAACATCAGTGCAATAAGTACAACATGCGATCTGATCAGGGCTCCATGGGAATAAGGAGGAGATGGCACTTAATTGTACTTCCCAGAAGAAGCGCCATCTGAGTCACTGTTGAGAGAGCCAGAGAAGTTGGCCAGAAGCACTAGAGAAGTAAGAGCTCTGCATGCCCAGAAAAGAGCACATGTGAAGAACTGAGAGGAACAGCTCAGAGCATTTGCTGCCCAGGCAGCTCCCTGTGGCTACAACTTAGTGTATGAGGAGGAAGAAGCAGCCAAGAAAGAGAGGCAGGCAGGGGTCAGATCTGAGGGCTTCCATTTGGGGAGGAGAGATGGGCGGGGCTGGGAACCAATCAGCCTTCTACCACCGAGCTGTGATACAAAAACTTCACATGGGCAGCTCTAAAAGGTGGCTTTGCAAGGTGCCACGTAAGAAATGACTGAGCACAGCAGTGATAGAGAAAGAAGACAGGACAGACTCAAAAAGCTATACTGAACAGCTGGAGGCAGAAAGACTCCAAGCCCAACTGGATCAGCTTGACCCACAAAGGAGATGGTGGTGCCACTCCCTAAAATGGGGAAACTCGAAAGGAGATCCAGAGATGTGGGCTGTTGAATTTGAAGTGCCTGCGGCAAGGGACAGAGGAGTAACTAGAAATGCAGGTCTGGACTGGAGAAAGCTCTAGCCTGGATACATAGAAATACAGACAAGAGTCTGAGAGAGGCTGCTGAAGGCATTAGAATGGATCTCGCTTTCTCTCTCTCTCTCTCTCTCTCTCTCTCTGTCTCCCTTTAAACATTTCCACCAGGAAGCAATTTATTTACATGGTGCTCATAAGTGGAAACATTTGCACAAATGATATGTTACACACTCACACTGTAAAGCCAGTGGCCAAGGCCACCATCACGGCCGTCTGGCCAATGCAGGTTCACATTTGATTCGGACAGTCAGTAATGAAACAACGGAGCCGGGAACTGGTGAGCCATCAGCTTTAATCCAAGCTTGCACCCGGCAGGCAAGCAAAAACACATACTGGGCTCCAAACCCACTCATTCAGTGCTCACAAAGCTACTGACTTATCCGAGTTTCCTAGAATCAAAGGTTTCTAGCTCACCAGACTTATTCACCTCTGTTTCCCATCTCCTTCTCTCTGCACAAACTGGCTTCTTCCTCAGCACTCCGCCATCTTGGCTGCATCTCCTCTCCTCCATGTGGCCTTAATCTGCTCTCCTCTCCAACGCCAACCTCAGGAACCGAAAGAGAGCAAGCTCCCGGTCTGCCCCACTTTATAGTGTAGAAATCCAAACCTTTAATCCAATCTACAAACAAGGAAGTCTCTGATACAAAGTCACTTATCTGAGGCATAGTGGGAGGATTCCTCATGAGAGTGCACCCACATCATCCAATCAATCAAGGGTGGGGGGAAAAGCTTACTCTTAAAACTTGCACGTGGGCAGCGCCATCTTTAACAAAGTGAGTATATTTTATCTGCCCAACACACACCCATACACAAAGATCTATTATGTACATATGCCAATATTCTTATTTTGACGTGTATACTAAATTACGCACTGCAAATTCTCATGAAAAAGTACTTACCAGTGCCATAGTCTAAAGCAGGGATCCCTAAACTTTATAAACAGGGGGCCAGTTCACTGTCCCTCAGACCGTTGGAGGGCAAGACTATAAAAAAAACTATGAACAAGTCCCTATGCACACTGCACATATCTTAAAGTAAAAAAACAAAACGGGAACAAATACAATATTTAAAATAAAGAACAAGTACATTTAAATCAAAAAACTGACCAGTATTTCAATGGGAACTATGGGTGCAGATGCATCCTGTGCTCCTCTCACTGACCACCAATGAAGGAGGTGTCCCTTCTGGAAGTGAGGTGGGGGCGGATAAATGGCCTCAGGGGGCAGCATGCGGCCGTAGTTTGGGGACCCCTGATCTAAAGTATATCTATCAGAATGTAAGACGGCAGAAAACATGACATCCACAGTACTCCACCATTTCCTTCCCCACCTACTTTCTTTCCTAGCCTAATTCGGTTTTCCTGTCTCCTCCTTTCCTACCATCCTGATAAACTCTAAGCCCAGCCAAATTGTTACCTGTGTGTGGTTTAACTAAAGACCCTCATCTGACCAAAACAAATACCTTGTCCCTTCTCCTTCCAGTCTCCATCTCCCTCCATTCTTAAGAGGTCCCTCTCAAATGTTACTTCTTTCATGAAGCCTTGCCTGGTGATTCCCTCAGCCTGCTGTGATCTCTCTCTCCTGTGAACTGCAAGGGTCCCTATCTTATACCTCTCTGATTGCACTTAACCAGATTACATGATGTAATAATATCTGCCCTTTGGAATTATACTTAATTATATCTGTGTCCCTGTAGCACCTCTGAGACCAGCACATAACATGAACAGAGCCAACCTATTTCAAAGTCATGAGTGTCCATAACAAATAATGTATTCTAAATACAGCTGCCCATAAAGCTAGCCTGTATCCAGGCCCTTTAAGAAGCCAGTTTCTACCTTAGGAAGAATCAAAGGAAGTTATTAGTCCAGAAAAGTAATACAGAACCAGTATACTAGTATTATAACATCACGGCCTCAGTTTCCATAATGCCACCAACTAAACATATTTGAAAGTGAAAATAAATATTAGCTCAAGTTGTTTAAATATTTTAAAATTTTAAAAAAGTGTTATATTCCAATAGGAAATCAGATTTGGAATTACAACACTTTATCCTGCCTCTCTTTTACAGTCCTATGTTTGCTCTTTTGCCAGAGCAACAGATGTGTTTTCTTCTTCAGCTTGGTCATTTGGGGAAGAAAGGGAGCTTGAAAATGGCTAAAAAGCAAAAGTGCAAGCAGTGTAAATGGATCTACAGCTGGCTGACAAGGTAGACATTTAGAAATCAATCCAAAGGTTTCAGAAAAGAATTTCAGAGTCCTATAAAAGCCTCAGAGCAATATCTATGTTTGAGGGTCTAACCATAATTTTAATCCTTTCTGCTTCACAAATTGGTCACTCAGCTTTCAAAACATCTTTTAACCCAGTAATAAACTGCATTCTCCGTACATATCTACTATGTCAAAGAATGCTCTCTATTATTTCTAAAATTCAACACTTACTTTGAGGGTTCCTTCCTCACTGTAATCATCTCAACACAATCACTTTTTCTTAATTCTTCTGTTAGATTCAGTTCAAATATTTTTTTCTCAGACTATTCCAAATACTGCTTTATTATATAGTACTCTCAAGGTTTTGTTAATAATTTCCTCTCCCTTATTTATCTCTCACATGGTCCCAACTACTTCCTTATATTCTCCCTCACGGCTCCAAAATACTGACTGATATTAATGAGATAATAAAGAGGGAAGCACCTTTTAAATTATACAGTGCTATGTACATATGCACTTTATTTCCTTTATTCAGTCTCATCTTTTTTGCTTAATTCCTTCTTTCCAAACGCCTTTCAACCTCCCCCACAACTTAGGACAATTTCTTCCAAATTCTTTAGGTCTCAAGAACCCTACTTGACACTTAGCAGACATTAGTAAATATTCCTTCAATGTATGATTTCAGAAGCTCCTGCATTCTCTTCAAGCCACCAGTATATATTCCTCAATACTTCCAAAAGTTTTGCATGAAAATTATCATGGAATTATACTACTACATGACCTAAAAACTCTAATCGACTTTAATTTCTACTTTTACAGATGAAGACACGGATATCTGGTGACATTAACTTGCCCCAAACCATACGGATGATAAATGACAGGACTGGGATTAAAATCCAGGTCTTAAACCTTTCTTTTTCCCTTTATCTATTTTTAAATGTATTGTGTTGACATAGTTTCAAGTGTCCCGCTCAACATAATACCATCTACACACTGCATCATGCCCCCCCATGCAAAGTCTCTTTCCACCCCCAATTCCTTCCTTTGATCCCCCCCCCCACCTCCACCCTAAACCTCTTCCACTTTTGTGTATTACTGGTAGTTTTGGGATTTTGGCTTTGTAGATATTTTTATTCTGTGAGGGTTTTTACCTTTAATTTTTGGGGAGGATTATTTGATTATAAAAATAGTGTCAGCTGACGCAGGGAAAACCAGATTGAAGGTGACAGAGGACAATTTGACTTTTGGTGATGGGTATGCAACACAATTGAATGATAAGATAACCTGGAGATGTTTTCATTGTACATATGTACCCTGATTTATTGATGTCACCCCATTAGAATTAATAATAATAAAATATATATATAAAAAAATAAAAAAATAAACATATACAAAAATAAATTTAAAAATGATAAAAAGAAATAGTGTCAGCTGACTACAGAATATTTGGGAAGTAAAAAATGAGCATAAAATATTGTTGATTCACTTTTAAAGTGTCACTGCTATATTTGTTTCAAAACTCAATTTTGTTTACTTAGGTTAAGTTGACATCCAACTTACACCAATCTCCAATTTGTAAAGTCTTACTGAAGGTAGAGCCCACTTTCTTCTTCATGGGTTTCTATAGCTCCACACTCAGTGTTAGTCACCAACAACAAAACTCTTAATTTCAATTATCTACAAGTTTCCTAAGGTTCAGAATATTTCTATCAGAGTATGCTAAAATTTAATGTGGATAAAAATCACCCCCACATACACACACCTTGAATGATACTTTTCTCAGCTATCTGCCAGTTTTTTAAGAATAAAAATCACTGGAAAATTGGTATATGCACATTCACAAAAACGATGTTCAGGCCAATTTGTGACATCAAATACAATGCTAAAACATTACATATTTTTGAATATCTCAAACAAGCAGTTGAGGTTACTAATTATAAAATCTTTTTTTCTTAAGGCATATGTTAGTCTATGAATACCTTCGTCTGAATGTCCTTTAACAGGTAATAAAATTCTTGCAGAATAGAAACAGACCAATTAAGATTACGCTGTCCACCAGGAGGTGCGGAAATGGGGAGATGCTCGTCAAACAAAACAAGCATTCAGCTGTAAAATAAATAAGTTCTAGAGATCTAATATTATAGTTAAAAATAATGTACTGTATACTTGGATTTTGCTGAAAATAGATCTCAAGTATTCTCGATACACAAAAATAATGTTAACTATGTGAGGTGATGGATATTTTAATTAGCCTGGTTATGGTAATTTCACAATGCATATATATCTCAAAATATCACATTGTACATTTTAGATATATACAATTTTATTTGTCAATCATACTTCAATAAAGCTGGAGGAAAAAAGGACTGTGCTATACAAGCTGTCCAATATGGTAGTCACTAGTCCATATGTAGCTATTGAGCATTTGAAATATGACTAATCCTAAGTGAGATGTGTTATAAATATATAATACACAAGAAAATTCAGAGACTTCTTATGAAAAAATGTAAAATACCTCATTTTTTGTTACATAATAAAATGATAATATTTTAGACATTTCATAAAAGGAAAATATTATTAAAATTAAGTTCATCTGTTTCTTTTTACTTTTTTAAATCAAGCTACTAGAAAATTTAAAATTACATATGTGGTTCACATCATATTTTTATTGGGGAGCACAAAACTAGGACAATGAAAGAAACAAAGGGGAAAACCTCCCCCTCCCTTGGACCTGGAATAGCCCAGAACCTTTCTAGTCTGTGGTCTTAAAAGAAACTCAATCAATCATTCACAGTTATTCAATAACCTGACATATCTTACTACTCTGAACATATATCTTAAATAAATTTCACTGAACTTTTATAGCTTGATATACACCTTACATGCTCTGCCTAAACCTAAACGGAAATAAAGAAAAAATATATACCTTATTTTCCAATGGGAGAGCTTCCTTATTACTCAAAAGGAAACATATCTCATGAAACTTTAGGTACCAAAAAGCTGTTCTTTCCTGTTAAGGACCCAAAAATGCCTATCTGTTTTTCCCTTACAAAAGGGTTGATAATATAAGAAATGTGGCCAAATGTAAAGGTGCACTTTAGAAAGGCTTCCACTCAACAAGCAGTATTCTGTATTATTATGGCTCCCAGGCCTCTTGCGGAGATTTTTAAAGGGTCACAACAGGTTTAAATTAACCCAATGGAAAGAATCTGGCATTTTAAAAAGGATCTGATGACTCAAAACATTCTTTTGGACTCTCCCAGCCTCTACACTGAAATGCATTCAAGGGAGTCAGACCAGTTAGTTTTCTTTTAGGCTAGCCCAGGTCAAGTACAAACTTGAAATGTGAAATAAGGATAATTACTCTACGCTCACCTTGCTCACCAGGTGTTTTGTTTGTGTTTGCTGGGTTTTTTGTTTTTGTTTGACTGAGTGTTTGCTTTAATTCTCCATCTGAGTGGAAAGGTCCTTACTAGTAAAATAATGACAGCCAATTCTTCCAGGACAGAAATTACCAAAATCCTTAACAGAACTCAGAAGTTGAGTCTTTATCTAATTCTGACTGCCTCTATCTCTGAGCAAAATAAGAAAAAAGCTAGAAATTCTAACAACCAAGTCCCAAAAGGAAGCAAAAGGTAGCCACAGTCACCTGATACACTAAAGACAGACCTAGCATGTAGCTGCAAGAAATGGGGCAGAATTGGTTTAATTAAAGGAATCAGATTCAAGTAGAGTTGAATTTCCCAGCCTCAACTCTATTAATATTTTGGGCCAGAAAATTCTTTATTGTGAACAATGTTCTGTAAATTGTAGGATACTTAGCAGCATCCTTGGCCTCTCTAACCCACTAGATGTCAGGAGTAACCTCTTCCCTAACCTCCCCACCAAAGTTGTGGTAACCAAAAAGGTCTCCAGACATTGCCAAGTGTTTCTTGGAGGACAAAAACGCCCCTAGTTGAGAATCACTGATACAAAGCAAAAGCACCTGGAAAAAGTTCACCGCAGCAACCAAACCAACTGCATTTGACTCTCCTTCCAGGGTGGCAAGTTGTAGTCAAGTGGTTGGCCCTACACACGTGGTGAGAAGCATTTCTCACAAGGTCTCTGATATTACTACCAAACATGGAAGGTAATGATATAACAAAGTACTCTAGGGATATGAACCAGCCAAGCAAGGTTCACGTCACAGGGTTCTTCAAATAAAGCAGTGGTTCTTAACCTGGGTTCCATAGAACCCTAAGGGTTCGATGAGTCGGTCTCAGGAGTTCAGAGAAGCCTCTGCCGCAGAGGCCAGAATAAAGTAATACCGTAATTTGTTGTGAGTTCATGCACTTTGTTGGTTTTGTTCTTTGAGCAAGGTGATGTTCATGCACGGCTCATTTTTTGCACCAGTAAAAAAATATATACCTATGTCTTGAATTGGGGGGAAAAAAATCCTATTTTATTTATCACTAAAGAAAGGTTCGGTGAATGCGCATATGAAACTGGTGGGTTCGGTACCTCAAAAAAGGTTAAGAACCAGTGAAATAAAGTGAGATTTCCTGCCTCAGTAACTAATTTAGCTTGCAAACATCTTTATCAGATTAACCAATAAAGATGGTCAACTATTCAGAAGACATGTACTCCAACTTCTAAACTCACGTTTGTTTGTGTTTTTTTAGTTTTAAAATAAAAATAAGGTACTACTTTCCGAACTACATAAATAGGAAAAATTAACAGGCCTGAGAAACACTCAGGGACTGTGGGAAAACAGGTATTCTAAGAAACGCTTGGCAAGAATGTAAATTGCTACTTGTAAAGCCATTTGGCAGCACCTACCAAACTTTTCACTTTTTCACTCAAAATTCCACTTCTAGGCATCTATCCTACAGTTATACTCACCTATGCACAAGGAGAGACACGGAGTAAGCAGTTCCCACAGCACTGTTTACAACAGCAGTGAATTGAAAATACCACAAATGTTATATCAATAAGGACACAGTTTAAATAAATTACTGTATATTCACATCTTGGAAGACTGACTGTCCAGCCATTTCAGACATCACAACACTCAACAAGCAGCTGTTTTTATTTTCCCCATTGATTTGAGAGAGAGAGAGAGAAAGCATCAACTCACTTCTCCATTTAGTTGTGTACTCACTGACTGCTTTTCTGTAAGTGCTCTGACCCAGGATCAAACCCATGGCTTTGGTGTGCCAGGATAACACTTTATCCACTGAGTCACCAGCCAGGGCCTGCCTAGCCATTTTAAGAAATGCAACAATGTGACAAACTTTTAAGTGGTAAATAAGTGTATAAATATATGCATATATAAAAAAGTGGTTAATAAATGCACATATGTATTTATTTATATATACGTATATATAGAGAGTGAAAGAGAGAGAGAAGGGTCCCGTTTTTAAAAAAATAAATATGTATAAACATAGGTAGATGTAGACAAAAGAAAAGGAATATACACCAATCTGTTTTCATTTCTTTAGCAAGTATTTTTTTTAAGCCATTAACAGTAATTTTCAAGAAATAGATTTAAAATTAGACTTGGGCTGTCTTCATTTTTCTAACTTAAGGCTTAAAAACTTTCTTTTGCAAATGTCACTTTTTCTATAAATCAAGCTTGGTGGATAAATTCTATGTCATACATTGCGGTTCACCACTTGTCCACCAACATTATACTAACAATGCTGAACCTTCAAGCAAGTTATATAAGGCAAAAACAACTTCAAAGAGGTAGAAACTTCACTCAAATGCCCTCCTGTGCTATAACCAATTATCAACTAAGAAGGTATCCAGAGAAGTAGTTTAATTTAGTAGAATGTTCATTTTAATAAATGCTTAAGCAGAATCTGTTCACATGCAATCAAATTTAAATAATTTTAATTTCCTCTCCTACCTAAATCCTGAATGAATAACCAAAGAATCAAATGTCTGAAAGACTGACAGACCTGACAATTAATAAAAATTAAAATCCCAATTCCAGATTTTAAATAGCAAACTATTTCATCTGAGTGCACAGTGAAAAAGGCACTTTTCCCAGAAAATTTTCTGGTTCTAAAATAAACGAATAGACAATCTTCAAAACAAAATGTCAGGCACTCACCATAATAGCTATGACCTTTAAACCACCCGAGCATCCCTCTCTCTGCCCCGGCTCTAGGCAGTTTAACTACTTCTAAATGGAACGCTCTAAATTGCTAAAAAATAAACTACATCTATTGCTTCCTGCTTACGTTTTCCCATTTTTCTGTGGCATTTAAACTTGATTCAGGCACTTATCACAAATATACAATCCCCATATGATACCATTTCTAAACATTTTATATAGAGCTGCATAAATATTTGAGTGTGATAGTATTTCCTTCCCAAAGGACAATATGACAAAATAACCTTGCACGCCTTCATTCAATTAGAACCTTGGATGTGAAGACTGGCTCCATGGGATTTTATATAACTTGGCTCCACATCTAAAGGCCATAAGCCCTTTCTTTCTTTCTTTTTTACAGGGACAGAGAGAGGGATAGATAGGAACAGACAGACAGGAACATAGAGAGATGAGAAGCATCAATCACCAGTTTTTCATTGCGACATCTTAGTTGTTCATTGATTGCTTTCTCACATGTGCCTTGACCGCGGGCCTTCAGCAGACTGAGTAACCCCTTGCTGGAGCCAGCGACCTTGGGTCCAAACTGGCAAGCTTTTGCTCAATCCAGATGGGCCCGCGCTCAAGCTGGCGACCTCGGGGTCTCAAACCTGGGTCTTCTGCATCCCAGTCCAACGCTCTATCCACTTCGCCACCGCCTGGTCAAGCAATCCCTTTCTTTCTTGACCAGCACCATCTCTGGATAAACCACACCTCTTTCCCCTCCAAAAAGTAGCTAACAGTATATTGGGTAAGTAACCGGGTGTAAGCGTATGAACTTGTTCAAAGTTTACCCAGAAACTGGAAAGATAAGTCAGTGATCACTGTAAGCTGTCACAGAACACTGCTCCTTTAATGGCTAGAAACAAACTCATCTTATTAGCATTACCTGGTATTACTTCTTCATTGTGATGGGGGTTTTATTTTGTTTTGTTTTTGTCACAAATATCAAGAAATCTCATTTTCTTAACTGCCCTAGAAAATAATACATCTGAGGAACTTTTGGCAATACTAAATTCAAGTTCTATAATTTATGTTGTATTTTCGGTACAATGCCAATTTAGTCAACAAAATAATCATCTCACCAGAAATTAGGTTATTATCTTTTCCTTATAAATTAGATAGCTTTAATGTTAAAATCAGCATGTTTTTTTAGCCTGACCAGGAGGTGGCGCAGTGGATAGAGCATAGGACTGAGATGCGGAGGACACAGGTTTGAAACCCCGAGGTCGCCAGCTTGAGTGTGGGCTCATCTGATTTGAGAAAGGTTCACCAGCTTGAGCCCAGGGTTGCTGGCTTGAGCATGGGTTACTCTGTCTGCTATAGCCCCCTGGTCAAAGCACATATGAGAAAGCAATCAATGAACAGCTAGTATGCGGCAACCAGGAGTTGATGCTTCTCATCTCTCTCTCTCTCTCTTCCTGTCTGTCTGTACCTTTCTGTCCCTCTGTCTGTCACAAAAATAAATAAATAAAAGTACGGTGGATTTCCAGGAAATGTCTACTGACTCCATCTACCTAGTCAGGAAATAAATAAACTCCTTTGCTATCCATGTACAAAAAGAAAAAAGAAAATACCTCCAAGGAATTTTTTTTTTTTTATAGGGACAGAGAGAGTCAGAGAGAGGGACAGATAGGGACAGATAGACAGGAACAGAGAGAGGTGAGAAACATCAATCATTAGTTTTTCATTGCCGTTGCAACACCTTAGTTGTTCATTGATTGCTTTCTCACATGTACCTTGACCACTGGCCTTCAGCAGACCGAGCAACCCCTTGCTGGAGCCAGCGACCTGGGTAGAAGCTGGCGAGCTTTTTGCTCAAGCCAGATAGACCCGCGCTCAAGCTGGCGAGCTCGGGGTCTCGAACCTGGGTCTCCAACCTGGGTCTTCCGCATCCCAGTCCGACACTCTATCCACTGAGCCACCGCCTGGTCAGGCTCTCCAAGGAATTTATAAAGCATTCCCAATCAACTACTCTTCGAAAGAACAGCAGGGAATAAATTATTTTTTTTATAAATCACCCATGTTTTGAGGGGTTTTCTTGAATGTTTCTTATTGTGTCTTGAGACCCAATACTCTAAATTCTTTAAAGAGACAAAAACATGGTTTTTATTAAATAAAAACACAAAGTTTGTTTAAATTTCTTAAGTTTAACTGAAAATACAAACTACTTAATACACACATACCGTACTTCTAAACACATGCATATCAGTTGGATACTGTGACCATTTCCCTAACTTTCTTGACATGGTTTTAAAGAATAATGTTTTCTAACCCTCAGATATATAAATTTGGGAGGTTTGAATGGACTCTTGGATCTGTATGGCCTGTGGTGGCACAGTGGATAGAGCATTGACCTGGAACGCTGAGATCGCCAGCTCAAAAAGGCACAAACAACAACCAAGAAGCAAGCAATGAACAACTAAAGTGAAACAATTACGATTTGCTACTTCTCACTACCCCACACCCCACTGCCCTCTCTGTAAAATCAGTAAATAAAATCTTGAAAAATAAGATAAAATAAAGTACTCCTGGATCTTTATATGCGAGTAACTGTATCATTGATATCATTAAAGAAACTACATGACAAATGATTTTTATGAATTCAGTACATTAATTTAAATAAATCTGGGCTTTAGTAATCATAAGCACATATATATTTGAAAAACAATTCTACATTTATGCCCAAGGCCTGTTATTTATTTAGTCTACAGTTTAGAGGTTCGTATAGATGGCAGAACCTCTTACAATAACTTCATATACCTCTCCAGCTTTTGGAGCCCACATTTAGGAACCACTGGCAAAGAACATGAAATATAAAACTGTCTAGTAACAAACAGAACGGCTCTTTAAATATGTGAAATCAGATGAAAATTTGTGTCAGATACTAATCTGTTTTTCCCTTATAAAAGTACAATTCCAGATTTAAAATAAAAATTAGGCACAAAAATCATTTATATACAAAAGTGTACTTCATAGGCAATGTTTAAGAAATGCAATTACTTTAAAAAGGCTGGAGACACACGAGCTTCCATTTCCACCACCACAGAGGAGGCTGGTTTAGTCCTGAGCTCCACTGCCCAGCCCCAAGCACAGGAACTAAACCTTGTAAGATTTTGAAGGTATTATGGTCGGAGCTGCCAACAGAGAGATGACTGCACGCAGCAGAAATGCAAAAATAGCAATCATAAAACAGCCACCTCATTGTGGAACTAGAAGGGGTGGGGTAGGAATGATAAGAATGAACAAGGGGCAGTAAAACCACAAATTTATAGATTTCTCTTCCATATCTTTCCCTTGCTAATGCACAGAGAATTGATCAAAGTTTGGTAGTATCCTCTTTGTTGTTATGAGAAACAAACCAAATACTTTTTCCTCTGGGTCAGCCCCAGAGGAGACCATATATTCTGGTCCCACTGTCTCATTTTACAGATAAGAAAACTGTAGCTCAAAGAACATAAGTGGCATTCTCTAGACCTTGTTCAGGTGACTGGTAGCAAGTCCTGGTCCTGGAACTTCTGGTTCCTAGCTCAGCATCTCCAGTGTCTTATCTAGTATTTCACAATCCCACTCATGTGTCCTATCTATATTTGATTCCCATTCATATTGAAAATTATTTTAACAATGATGACGATTTCAAACAGACATTTCTCACGCTTCTTTCTACTATCCTGCAGATCACTTAAACTGAGCCTCAGAATTTTCCCAGCTATGAAGGTGGTCGTGGTACATGTTTTGGGCCCTGTGAATCTTTCTTGTAGGAACACACCTCCTCTTTGACCTTGGAAGTCTATGAGAAATGTGTTCTAAAAAATTAGCTTCAGCCCTGGCCAGACAGCTCAGTAGGTCAGAGCATCATCCCAAAGCACAGAGGGCACCAGTTCGATCCCGGTCAGGACACAGACAGGGACATATTAATATTCCTATCTCTTCCTACCTCTCTCTCTCTCTTCCTCTCTTTAAAATCAATTTCTTTTAAAAAGAGTTTCAAATGCAACTTTCAAGAACCAAACTTCCTCTGGTGAAAGTACAACTTGAGTTTCAGAATCCAATGCCCTAGATTTACTTTAAATCAGATGGGTGTACCATCTCTCATTCAAATAAATACACCAAGCTGCCAAATGAAGATGTGTAATTGCACTGCCAAGTGGTGCCTTTTTTCAACATCTAAGTCTTTACAATAGAAATACTTTACAAAGACTAAATTCTAAACTCAGGATTTAGGAGTTCAGAATTCACACAATATTCAAACTGACTTGAATAATTTTTACACACTTTAAAAGTTAGCTGTTCTATGTCAACATAGAAACAATAAATACCAATATGGAAAGTTACAAAATAAATTCATTAGAAATATGACAGATCCTAGCATAATAACACAGCTAAATTTATAGAGTACTACTTATTGGAAACTGATACAGTTTTAAGTGCTTTCCACACATCAACTTATTTAATTCTTACAACCCCATATATAGATACTATTATTATCCCCCACACCATAAACTAGGAAACCATGGCAGAGACAAATTAAAGGGCAAAGCGTGGTCACACTCTTATAAGGGGAGAGAAAGGATTTAAACCCAGGCAGGGTAGCTCCAGATCTGCAGAGAAAATACTAACAAGATACAGAGTTGTTGGAAATTATACTGAAATGTGCAGACTAGGCAAATCCAGAGAGACAAAAAGCAGATTAGTGATTGCCAGCGGCTGGGGGGAGGGGTAGCGAGAAGAATGGGAGTGACTACGAATGGGGAGGCTATGGGGTTTCCTTTTAGGTGATAAAAATGTTCTAAATTAGACTATGGTCATGGTTACATAAATCTGTGAATATACTAACAACTAATGAATTGTACATTTTAAATAGATGAACTGCATGGTAAGCAAAGTATATCTCAATAAAGCTGTTTTAAAAAAAGAGAGTGGTGAGATATATTCAAAAATGAACCACACTGGGGGGTGGGGAGGATGGAGATGATGGTTATGTAAACTGCTAATATTAGGGGAAGCAGTTTGAAGTCTTATGACTATCTTTGCAATTTTAAGCCTACAATTATGTTTAAAGTTTTTCTTTTTTTTAATGGAACCATAAATGCAACATGAGGTAGAGGGTACTACTGCTTTAGAGGCAGGAAGTGCTGGCCCTGCCTCTAACCATCTGAAGTTTCCCTTGTGTTCTGAGGGTGATAATATTCATTCTCCTCATTCCCTCACTTGCCATGAGGACCAATGAAACATGATGTAATGAAAACACTTCTAAGATAATCAAATATCATTTACAGAAAAGAATAAATGGTCTGCCCAGGCGGTGACGCAGTGAATAGAGCATCCGACTGGGATGCAGAAGACCCAGGTTCCAGACCCCGAGCTCGCTAGCTTGAACCCAAGGTCGCTGGCTCCAGCAGGGGGTTGCTCCATCTGCTGAAGGCCCACGGTCAAGGCACATGTGAGAAAGCAATCAATGAACAACTATGGTGTCGCAATGGCAACGAAAAACTAATGATTGATGCTTCTCATCTCTCTCCGTTCCTGTCTGTCTGTCCCTATTTATCCCTCTCTCTGACTCTCTCTCTGTCCCTGTAAATAAAAAAAAAAAAAAAAGAATAAATGTTGCCAAGTTGAGATTTTATAAAACCAAAATTAGCAGTAGACTATCATAAAAATTATTAGAAGGTACTTGAAAGCTCGTGAAATACCATAATAGTAATAATAATAAATAGCTAATTCTTAGAGAGCACTCACTGTGTGCCACAGTGCTTATAGCACCTATTTGTTTGCTTACTTAATTCTCACTGCTACCTTACAAAATAAATACTATTATTATTAGCCCCGCTGGAGAGAAACTGCGACTGAGACACTTGCCAAAGGGCACAATGCTTAAGAAGTGGCTAAGCACCTGACCAGGCAGTGGCGCAGTGAATGAGCGTCGGACTGGGATGCGGAGGACCCAGGTTCGAGACCCCGAGGTCACCAGCTTGAGTGTGGGCCCATCTGGCTTGAGCAAAAGCTCGTCAGCTTGGACCCAAGGTCGCTGCCTCGAGCAAGGGGTGGCTTGGTCTGCTGAAGGCCCGCGGTCAAGGCACATGTGAGAAAGCAATCAATGAACAACTAAGGTGTCACAGCAGCAATGAAAAACTAATGATTGATGCTTCTCATCTCTCTCCGTTCCTGTCTGTCTGTCCCTATCTATCCCTCTCTCTGACTCTCTCTTTCCTTGTAAAAAAAAAAAAAAAAAAAAAAAGTGGCTAAGCTGTGTAGTGTGAACTTACACAGTCTGGCTCCAGAGTCTTGATCTTAATCCCCTTTAGATACTGGTCCTAAAACTGATTTTTTTTTCATTCACCACTCATCCCACTCATCTGAAGCATTCACATAGGCCCTATACAAGGCAAAGAAGATACACAGTCATGGCCCTTAGGGAGCTTACCTTGTAGTGGGGACACCATGCAAATAAACCACAAATACCACTGTGCAAAAGGAAGAGTGCGGTAAGAGTGCTGGGGATGCTGTGAGCATACAGAGGAGGGGCACCTTCCTGAGGCCAGAGAAATCAAAGACCGTCTGCAGGTGACACCTGAGATCCACCTTGCCAGAGCAGTAAAAGTTCACCAAGAAGAAAAGGAGAAGGAAGAAAGCCAAGATAACAGCAGGATGACCATGGAGCAAGAACTAAAAACAGCAGAGATACATTCAGAGCACAGACAGAAGAATGAGTACTGAACAGGAGGAAGAACACAGTCTGCACTGAAATGAGAGAGAACATAACTGGATACATAAAAGACGAGAAACGGGACAGGAAGTTGAAGAAGTTCAAGATGATTCATGCCTGCTGGTCATCACAGAGAGGCATGCTCATGGGTAGGGCGTGGACAGGAAGTGGGGAATAAAACTGGGTGGGCAGGAAGTGGAGAATAAAGTAGGGTGAGAAATTGGTTATCACATTTATCCATTAAATTAATCTTCTGTTTAGGGTTAGAACCATTTTTTTTTTCATAAGTTTTTTTTTTTTTTTTTTATTCATTTTAGAGAGGAGACACAGAGTGCGAGAGAGAGAGAGAGAGAGAGAGAGAGAAAGGGGGGAGGAGCTGGAAGCATCAACTCCCATATGTGCCTTGACCAGACCAGTGTAGGGTTTTGAACTGGCGACCTCAGTGTTCCCAGGTTGCCGCTTTACCCACTGCGCCACCACAGGTCAGGCTAGGGTTAGAACCATTTAATAGATAGGTTAACTAACTCAAAGAGGTCAGGATCTCCCTAAGGGTAAGACACAGGTATAAAGCATCAAATCTCCAAGGCTATCCTCTCCCACAACACCGTATTCCTTCCATGAACACAAGGAATCTGTACTGGCACTAGCCAGCAGACATTTGGATTCTTTCTGCCCGGAAGACTGGAAAGATAAAGAATTAGAGAATTGTAAACATCATAAATCATTCTGAGAAACTGTACATGTACACTCTCCTCACCCAAACTACAAGCAAAAATGTGCTGGCTCAGTTTTCAATATTAAAAAAAAAAAAAAAAGAGTCAGTCTGACCTGTGGTGGTGCAGTGGATAAAGCATCAACCTAGAATACTGAAGTAGCCTGACCAGGCGGTGGCGCAGTGGATAGAGCGCCAGACTGGGATGCCGGAAGACCCAGGTTCGAGGCCCCGAGGTCACCAGCTTGAGCGCGGGCTCATCTGGCTTGAGCAAAAGCCCGCCATTTTGGACCCAGGGTCGCTGGCTCCACAAGGGGTGGCTTGGTCTGCTGAAGGCCCATGGTCAAGGCACATGCTTGAAAGCAATCAATGAACAACTATGGTGTCGCAACGGCAAATGAGAAACTAATGATTGATACTCTCACCTCTCACTGTTCCTGTCTGTCTGTCCCTATCTATCCCTCTCTCTGACTCTCTCTCTGTCTTTGTAAAAATAAAAATAAATAAATAAAGTCTATCTATAGAATACTGAAGTCGCCTGTTTGGAACCCTGGGTTTGCGTGGTCAAAGCACACATAACAAGCAAGTAATGAACAACTAAAGCGAAGCAACTATGAATTGGTACTTCTCACTACCCGGCCTTCACTCTATGTAAAATCAGTAAAATAAAATAAGTCAGTGTTTCCCAAAATGGAGACATAAAAAGTATTGAGGCAGAAGCATATACTACTACCTAATATTCTAGGCAAATACTGCTTTATATTCTTTACATTTCAGTGTTGTGATTGAATGAGCACTGATCAGACTAGATGTACTGCTGATTAAATAAACTAATTACTCAAGCTGACCTGACAAAAAGGTAAATTAATATAAATTATCTATAGTCATGACCTGTTAAAACTTTTATCAGATGAGTTAACAAAACTGGAATAAGATAAAATTAACCCCTTCAAAAAATTTTTTTACTTCTAAATAAATTCAGAATTATTTTGAAGACAATGAGCTCATACAAACATAACTTCTGTCACCACCACCCCACCACCCGACTCCCAGGGGGAGAAAAGCTTGAAGAATTCACACCAAAACGTCTGAAATGGTGATGATCTCTGGAGCTGAGAGTAAGGATGACCTTTACCGTCTTCTGTTATATTCGTTTTTATTTTCTACAATAATACATATATGATTTGTAACTCTAAAAAAAATTCTCTTTTCTCTTTTTTAGAAAAAGACCAAAATCACATACAACTATTCACATATGAATAACTTATATCTTTCTACTTTTTTTTTTTTTTGGCAACACTCAGAAAAAATTCAAGGCTTCTAACTAAAATCCGTACATCAAAATCTCCTTTAATAACAGTATATTCCATAAGAAAACATCCAATCAATATATTTTAACGACTGTTAAAATATTGCTTGTCACAAACATTAAGTTATAAAATAAATGAAGCACTGGTGGAAAAGAACTCTAAAAATAATTTTTTTAAAAAAAAGAATATTCATCAAATAATATTGTGGCTAGCTATCCTTAAGTCATTTCTATTAGTACAGTATTTTTCTAAATAAATGATAAAATAGTACCATCATATTTCTCTCTATATGAAATTGATTTTAAAAATATAAAAAGAGCCTGACCTGTGGTGGCGCAGTGGATAAAGCGTCAACCTGGGAACACTGAGGTTGCCAGTTCAAAATCCTGCACTGGTCCGGTCAGGCACAAATGGGAGTTGATGCTTCCAGCTCCTCCCCCCTTTCTTTCTTTCTCTCTCTCTCTCTCTCTCACTCTGTGTCTCCTCTCTAAAATGAATAAAATTTAAAAATAAAATAAAATATGAAAAGAAATAAGTTGAATATAAATAGCTACTGGGTACTATGGAGAACACAAAACCTCTATTATTCCTACTTCCAATGCACTTAAAATCTTATTGAGAAAAAAGGATTGTTTTCTACATTAAAAGACAGAGGGTCAGGCCCTGGCCAGTTGGCTCAGTGATAAGGCATTGACCCAGCATGTTAATGTCGATTCCCAGTCAGGGCACAGAGAAGTGACTATCTGCTTCTCCACCCATCCCCCTTCTCCTTCTCTCTCTCTCTCTCTTACTTTCTATCTCTCTCTCTCCTTCCCTACCACAGCCATGGCTCGATCAATTTGAGTACGTTGACCCCTAGATGCTAAGGATGGCTCCATGGAGCTTCCACCTCAGGTACTAATAATAGCTCAGTTGCAAGCATGGCCCCAAATGGGCAGAGTATTTGCCCCAGCCAAGGGTGGTTGGGTGGGTCCCGGTCAGGGTGCTTATGGGAGTCTGTCTGTGTCACCTCCTCACTTGGAAAAAGAAGAGGAAAAAAAAGAGGGGTGGGGGCCAGCACATAACATTATGCAGTGTACAACCATGAAGCTGTACATGGGAGCCCTTAAAGGTAAGGCAGGCCAATATATGCGAACGGTCCAATAAGCAATATGGACCATAAATCAAGAATTATATATTCCATACACCACAGGAGCCTAACAGGGACAGTGTATGAGTAAAACCAGCTCAATGAAAATAAGGTAGCAGCATAAATGTAAAATTAAACAACAAATGACCATGTCCGGAAATAAGGAGTAACAGGAATGGGTGAGACCTGCGAACTATAAAGTAAAAAAATACTGGTAATTAGCTCCAAACAATAATTATCATGAGAGAATAGTGGGCGAGTTTGTTAGAAATCAGAGTTTTCGGAGTAGCTCCTAATAATGATGATTTTTTAAAAGACTGTCACATATACAGAGGTGTTTAGAGGAATGTACCCCTCTCAGGAAGCCCATCCCTGGAGCTGATCCCTAAGGAGACAGGATATTCATTTCCATCTTGGGGAGGGGGGGGGGGGAGGGAATAGGCACTGAGACCATTCAAGAACATAGGGCATGGGGCAGCAGGCTGGGAACAGGCCAGATGGCGGCTTGTGTTGGGGAATGCTATGAAAAGAGGTTATAAAGAAACATTGTGAAGCTTCCAAATCAATGTCCGGTCTGTGCTCACAGCATCCAAACCATCTGGCCAGCACATCCCCAGGTGAGATCTATAGATCAGAACCACTGAGGAGTACAGATGAGAATCAACAACTTGATCAATTCCACCATTGATTCTTATGCACACTGAAGTTTGAAAACAAGTAACTGGTACAGAGCAAGGAGGTAACAATGAAAGTAGTAAGGGCAAAAACCAGTACATTCAACACACATTTTAAACGGTGCAAGGGAGACAGCTGTTTTAAAGGATGTTCCAGCCTGACCTGTGGTGGTGCAGTGGATAAAGCGTCGACCTGGGAACACTGAGGTCGCCAGTTCAAAACGCTGCACTGGTCTGGTCAAGGCACATATGGGAGTTGATGCTTCTAGCTCCTCCCCACTTTCTCTCTCTCTCTCTCTCTCTGTCTCCTCTCTAAAATAAATAAATAAAAGGAAAAAAATTTAAAAAAAAAATAAAAAATAAAATAAATAAATAAATAAAAGATGTTCCATTTTTTCTTTTTAAGATTTTATTTACTAATTTTTACTAAGCAGGGGAAGAAGGGGCAGTGAGAAGTTATCAACTCATAGTTGCTTCACTTTAGTTGTTCACTGCTTACTTATCATATGTGCCTTGACCAGGCAAGCCCAGGGTTTCGAAATGGTGACCTCAGCATTCCAGGTCGACACTCTATCCACTGAGCCACCACAGGCCAGGCAAAAAAGATGTTCTGTTTTAATACTCCCTACTAGTGTCTTTCCCCAGAATGTTTTATTTTTTATTTTAGAGAAAGAGAGGAAGGAGGGGGAAAGAGAAAGAAAGAAAGAGAAACATCAATTTGTTGTTCCACTTATTTATGCATTCACTGGTTGATTCTGGAAGAAATTTTATGGCATTATTTGAATTTTGTAATCTGATAACTCTCAAAGAAGTTTCCAAAGATACCAAAGGCAGTTTTACACCTCTAAGGTTAAAAAGACAAACTCAGACCTGACCACGTGGTAACATAGTGGATAGAGCATTGAACTGGGATGCTGAGGACCCAGGTTTGTAACTCCAAGAACACCAGCTTAAGCAGAGGCTCACCAGCCTAGCACGGGGTTGCCGGCTTGAGCATGGGATCATAGACATGACCCCATGGTTGCTGGCTTTAGCCTAAAGGCCACTAGCTTAAGCAAGCAGTCACTGGCTCAGCTGGAGTCCCCACCACCCCAGTCAAGGCACATATGAGAAAGCAATCAACTGAACAACTAAAGTGCTACAACTATGAGTTGATGCTTTTCATCTCTCTCCCTTCCTGTCTGGCTGTCCCTGTCTCTCTCTCTACTAAAAAAAAATATATAAACTCAGTAGTAACTACTTTAAAAATGAGGAAATCCACATAAACAGTGAGTATTATAGAATAGTAATAATAAAAATCTGTTCACGTGCTCAACTCTCTGCCATTCACTATGTTCTCCACACTCCTTTCCTAAACTTAGAAGACCAGGCAAGGGAAGCTATGTTCTCAGACCCATCCTATCTCCAGTCTCTGTCAAAATTTGGACTGCAACCTGAAGAATACTTTTTTCTAAGTCTTTAACTCTTCATGTGCTCTGCACACACGCTATAATCCTAAATCTAATTCACGAAAGCCAAGTACACCACAATCTAGACCACACACATCCCCTCTTTCACTTAAGAGCTCTCCAGAGAAATTCATCCAGGCAATATTTACTGACTACCTCATACTATACACGTGCCAGAAACTCAGCTGGGAACATAGTGGACATAGCACCTGCCTCCCTAGGTATACTGGGTGAGAGAGAAAGATACTACAAATATATTACAAAACAGTGTGGGCGTAATATAATAGATATAAAAATGTACACACTCTAGGAATCCAAGAGAGGAAATAATAACATGGTACAAAAAGCTTGGCAAGGCTTCCAAGAAATGATAATGTTTCTTTTATTTATTCATTCATTCATTCATTCATTTAACAAATTATTTATTGAACATGTACTACATGCCAGACACCTACCCAAACATAACAATGAACATTGGCCTTAGATTCTTTTTTATTTTTATTTTTTAACAGGGACAGAGAGAGAGCCAGAGAAAGGGATAGATAGGGACAGACAGACAGGAACAGAGAGAGGTGAGAAGCATCAGTCATTAGTTTTTCGTTGCCATTGCGACACCTTAGTTGTTCATTGATTGCTTTCTCACATGTGCCTTGACCGTAGGCCTTCAGCAGACCGAGCCACCCCTTGCTCGAGGCAGCGACCTTGGGTCCAAGCTGACAAGCTTTTGCTCAAGCTAGATGGGCCTGCACTCAAGCTGGTCACCTAGGGGTCTCGAACCTGGGTCTTCCGCCTCCCAGTCCGACGCTCTATCCACTGCGCCACTGCCTGGTCAGGCTGGCCTTAGATTCTGAAAGGATATTTTGGGAGTTTACTACATAAAGAATAGGCATGAGGGAAGCACTTACCAAGAAAAAAGGACATGCAGAGTAATGAAGCAGGCAAAGGATATGACTGATTCAGATGCAGGTAACATATTCCAGAGGTTTAGACATTGGTGAGATATTTAGCATGTCTAGAGAAGATGTGCCAAACAAACAGGGCAGGCCAGCTTTAAATGCCAAACTTAAGTGTTTACAGTTTATCCTTGTGGACAATGGGAAACCGATGAACACTTGTGAAGAGGGAAGTGACACCATCAGCTTGGATTTTTTAGATCTCTTTGCGGAAGATGGACTGGTGTAGGCAGGATAAACAGACAGTGACTTGCCCATTATCAACCAGTTCATCAGTGACAAAACTGACTAAAACCCTGATTCTCTTGTTCCTAGCCCAAAATTCTGCATAATAGCTAGGGATTTTAAACACAGTAAGAAAAGTACAGGCAATAAAAAAGGATAAATAGAACTGTATTAAAATCAAAAACTTTTCTGTTTTAAAGGACACTATCAAGAAAGTAAAAAGACAACCCACTGAATGAGAGAAAATATTTATAAACCATACATCTGATAAGACACTTGTACTCAGAATACAACTCGCCTGACCAGGTTGTGGCGCAGTGGATAGAGCGTCAAACTGGGATGCTGAGGTCTCAGGTTTGAAACCCCAATGTTGCCAACTTGAGCATGGGCTCATCCAGCTTGAGCACAGGTTGCCAGCTTGAGCATGAGATCACAGACATAACACCATGCTTGCTGGCTTGAGCAAGGGGTCACTGGATTGGCTGGAGACCCCACCCCATCAAGACACGTATGAGAAAGCAATCACTGAACAACTGAAGTGACACAACTATGAGTTGATGCTTCTCATCACATTCCCTTCCTGTCTGTCCCTGTCTCCCTCTTGCTTAAAAAAAGAAAAAGAAATATAAAAAGAACTCTTGAAACTCAACAAAGAGACAATCTAAAAATGGGCAAATGATCTGAACAGACATTTCTCCAAAGAAGATACATATATGGCCAATACACACATGCAAAGATGTTTAATACCATGAGCCATCAGAGAAAGGCACCAATCACACCCAATCGAATGGCTATAATCAAAAAGACAAAAAAGCAACAAGTGCTAGCAAGAATATAGAGAAACTGGATCCTTTATACATCTCTAGTGAAAAAGCAAAATGGTGTAGCTGCTTTGGAAGACAGTGGCAATTCCTCATAAAGTTAAATGTACAGTTACTGTGGCCCAGCAATTCCATTCCTAAAGTATTTAACCAAAGAAACTTAGAACATGCCCACATGAAAAAAAAAAGTAGCATTATGATGAAAAAGTGGAAACAACCCAAATGTTCATCAACTAATGAATGGATAAATAAAATGTGTTGCAATGGAATATTATTCAACCATGAAAAGGAATGAAGCACTGATAAATGCCACGACACTGATGAACCTTGAAAACATTACAGAAAGTGAAAGAAGTCAGTCGAGGACCACATATTGTATGATTCCAATGGCTTAAAAGTTCCAGAAAGGCAAATCTTTAGAGACAGAAAGTAGATTAATGGTTGCTTAGGGCAAAGGGTGGCAGGGAACAGAGGAATGAGGAATGACCCATAATGGGTAGTTCCTTTTAGGAGGAACCAAATGTTCTCAAATTAGACAGTGATAATGGCTGCACAACTCTGTGAATATACTAAACAACGAGCTGAATATAAATGAGACAACTCAATGGTATATAAATTATATATCAATGCACTGTTTAAAAAAGGCAGTAAGAAAGAAGCTGGATATTTTAGGCCACAGTACAAGAAAGAAAAGATGGGGAAGTGAGCACTAAAGGACTGGCAATTAAAGAGCTTTCAAAAACTACCAGAATGTCTTACAGAAAGGATCTGGGCCTACAATGCCGGAAGAAAAGCAATGAGGGGCACCATGCATTTGCCTGGCTGCCCGCTGTGTATAGGAAGCCACTTCTAAAGCCCTCTGTCCTGGCAGTCCAAATGTCCAACTTGCTACTGAACCGAACCAAGGAAAGCAGCATAAGTGCCATCTAGAAGACACGGGATAAACATGACACATCTCTCCAGAGCCATTAACTTCACTAAACACATCAATTTTTAGACTAACAAGAAGATATTATGAAATATAAAAAAAAGAAGTAGCCTGACCTGCGGTGGTGCAGTGGATGGAGCATTGACCTGAAACACTGAGGTTGCCGGTTCAAAACCCCGGGCTTGCCTGGTCAAGGCACATATGGGAGTTGATGCTTCCTGCTTCTCCCCCTTCTCACTCTCTAAAAATGAATAAATAAAAATCTAAAAAAAAAAAAAAAAAGAAGTAAAAAAGACTTCAAAGGAACTCCAGGATTTTTGCCTGACCACGTCGTGGCGCAGTGGATAGAGTATCTGACTGAGATGCAGAGGACCCAGGTTCAAGACCCCAAGGTCGCAGGCTTGAGTGTGGGATCATAGACATGACTCCATGGTCACTGGCTTGAGCCCAAAGGTCACTGGCTTGAGTAAGGGGTTACTGGCTCAGCTGGAGCTCCCCCGCCCCCGCCCTGCATCAAGGCATGTATGAGAAACAATCAATGAACAACTAAGGTGCCACAACTATGAGTTGATGCTCTTCATCTCTCTCCCTTACTGCCTGTCTGTCCATCTGTCTTTCTCTCCCTCTCTCAAAAAAAAAAAAAAAAGCAAAAAGAAAAAAAATCGATTCCTTTGGTTCTTTGAATTTTCCTTCAAATCCTGAGTCAAATAACTGCTACAGAGACCTTGCTGCTAAAACTCTTAGCTTATTATGTAGGCCTGCTGTGAACTGTAAATACTTCCACACAGATCATTATGCCCCAGTTATATCTTAGTCTATCATATGCACTATAATTTAAAAATCATATAATTGCCTATCTTTTAATATTGAGTGTAGCGAGAGAGAGGCTGAGAGAGCGAAAGAAACATCAGTTTGTTGCTCCACTTATTTTTGCATTCATTGGTTGATTCCTATATGTGCCCTGACCGTAGATCGAACCCGCAACCTTGGTGTATCAGGTTGACATTCTAACTGAGACACCCCAGCCAGAACTGCCCTTATTTTTTAAAAATTCTGTAATTCAGCCTGACCAGGCGGTGGCGCAGTGGATAGAGCGTCGGACTGGGATGCGGAAGATCCAGGTTCGAGACCTCGAGCTCGCCAGCTTGAGTGCGGGTCCATTTGGCTTGAGCAAAAGCTCGTCAGCTTGGACCCAAGGTCGCTGGCTCCAGCAAGGGGTGGCCCAGTCTGCTGAAGGCCCGTGGTCAAGGCACATATGAGAAAGCAATCAATGAACAACTAAGGTGTCACAACGGCAACGAAAAACTAATGATTGATGCTTCTCACCTCTCTCCATTCCTGTCTGTCTGTCCCTATCTGTCCCTCTCTCTGACTCTCTCTCTGTCCCTGTAAAAAAATAAAGATCTGCCCATTTTTAAAAGTTTGCTCTGGCCGCTGTGTATTGATTGCATAGGGGTGAGGGTGGCAGCAGGGAACCTGTTAGGAGCGATTACAATAGAATAGAGGTTTGGACTAGGAGGTAGCAGAGGAGGTAGTGAGAAGTTGCTGGATTCTAGATATATATCAAAATAGAGACGATATCCATTGAACCGATTCTTGGGAGTCCTTAGAATATCTGTGGCAGATTCCAAAATGGCCACAAATCCTTTCCCTCCTTGTATTCCCACCACTGCAGTATAATTTTAGAGACCTTCCAACAAAGAGGTAAAATCTTTCTCCACCCTTAAAATTTCAGGTAGCCTTGAAATGTACTTTGATCAGTGGGAAAATAGCAATCATAACATAAGCAGAGATTTGAAAAGTACTTAAGCATTTGCACTTGCCCTCTCTCACTGTTCTCAAGAACCCCACGGCTGAGACTAACCTGCTGGATGATAAGACACACAAAGCCCAAACCCCCTGTAGTCACAGCCATCACATACAGGAAAGAGACCATCAACTGCCAGCTGACTGCCTGTGCAGGAGTAAGCCCAGAGGGGATCAGGACCCTCACACAGCTGAAACCAGCCGAAAGTGTTCAACCACAGAAAGGTGAACTAAATAAATGGCTGTTGCATTTAAACCGCCAAGTTTTAGAGTGGTTTCTTAAGCAGCAGAGGTGGATTCAGTACCTTTTTATCCCCCAAATCAAATGCTAAGTATTAGTCTCTCTTGGTTTCTCTAATGGCATTACACCAAAACAAATTTCAATGCTAAAGTAAATTGATAGAGAATGGGCATGATGTTGCTGAGCTGATGAGCTGATTAGAAAAGGAGAGCGTGCAAGTCATAAATTACAATACAGCTCATTAAAGTGTGGTATGACAGCCACAGAGCTGAGTTCTTTATGCAATGAAATACCAAGATAAGGATCTCAGAAAACAGGGAGAATAAATGATTTCACACCAATAGAAATTCTCTTTTCAATGTCCCACATAGCATTTCTGAAAATTACTAAGTACTTTACCCTCCTATTAAACATTAAAAATAATGCTTTTTTAAGGTGATCGAGATAGATGAGCAATTAAAGCTCTTTCCTTATAGAAAAGAAACCAATTACATTAGAGATCACAAGCTGGGCTTCTCTTCCTTGGCTGATAAGACAGATGGGTAGATGGGTAGATGGATGATGGGTGGATAAGAAAACAAACATACACACACCAAATATCACCTTATAATCCTGACTGCTAATTTGGTTATTTTGAAAATAAGCATTTACGCTATATTAAAAAACTCATATATTTCCTCACATTACAATTAATTATATAAAGGTTTAAGTATGATCAGCAATGAATGTTCAATGGATCATTTTATTCCCAGTAGTTTTCTTACTTTCTATTAGTTTGGAAAACAGACACATGATTATCCGTCTGTTTTACAATCAATTCTTTTTTCAATGTCAAGGTAGAAAGTAAAACCCTCCATTCCTATTCCCCACAGGTAACCACTGTTCACAGCTTCTTTGTATCTCCTTCTAGACTACTTCTCTCTTAAAAGTTGTCCTTGACACTACAATTTTAAAAACTTTACCATTTATAATCTTTCCAGCTATCCTATAAATTAAGTAGAATCCTCCCTATATTTGTGTTCTGTTATCAGAGCTTTCCAAACTCTAAGAAACTCTAACATTAATATTTATTATATGCTGACTGGCTGGATTTATGAAACAGCTCATCTATTATCACACACACAAAAAAAAACTAAACAGCAATGAATGACCCCAGTCTCCTTCAAAAAAAAAAGGAAACCCAAGTATCTAATGGATGGGGAAAAATTACCTCTTTTGGAACAGAAACAGAAATTGTTTGAATGGTTCAATGAAAGAACTGGCTACAGTTCATGGGCCTAAGTTTATATTTGACAAGTGGAATGAGTTTTAGAGATGAAGAAAAAAATTCCTGGAGACAGACCCTGATTATCTATGTTTCTGAGAATACAATCACCAAAGAAAGGCCCCCTAGGGTCATGCACTGGTCTATTCACAGAATATACATTGCATCTCCTTCAAGTACAAAGAACAAGGACAGATAGTTTTATCATTATGTAGAGCAAAATGAAGAGCCCTGGAAACAGGTTTTTAGTAAAAGAAAATCCTCCCAAATACTATACACAGATTTTCAAAAACATGAACCACTATGTTTCTCCCGTTACTTAGAAATTTAGCAAACCACATCAAATCTTTGCACCTCTTAATTACACTCAATAATGAATGGATAGAAACTTGAATAGTCTAACATTCACTTCTTCCCAAGTATTAAAAAATGTATGAATTCAGGGAGCGGGGGGCGCTCCTACAACAGTAATCAGAAACTTTTCCTTTTTAATTATGACTGCCTAAGGCCAGAATTAAAATGAGCTTTTTAAATATCCTAAACACACAATAAACAAAAGTGAAGACAGGCTGGGTGAAGAGAAAAGTCCATCTAAGAGGAAAGAGAAACTATGCAGAGGAGCAGGGTAGTACTGTGAGAGTGCTCACCTTTCATTAATCATGACGAGCCAGAACCAGTGCGGCTGAGCTGACAGAAATCCCTATAAGGAAACAGGCTGGGCCAGAGAAAAAGAAAGTGCTAGAATATTACACTCTCCTACATCTCACTCCTCCACTCACACTCTACCCACAAGTCTGCCCAGAGGAGACCGTGCAGAGGCAATGCTTTTCAGGTCCTGGGTTCTTTAAAAAGTTTTCCATGGAGAGCAGCAAACTGCCAGGTTAGTGCCAGCAGCAATTCTTGTGAATCAGCAAATCTCTGTCTGCTCTAAACCCAAGATGAAACTGGAAACTGAGTTGTTTTTATTGTCAAGGATACTACCTGAAATTCATTTAATGTTTGTTATACTATTTCTGCTCTTCAAAGCTGATAAAATAAATACTACCTAAGAAAGAACCCACTAAATTTTGATATCTGAACAACCACCATATTCATTCATTCATTCATTCATTCATTCATTCAATAAACACTCATTGCATGTCTCCTTACACACCAGACACTGCCAGATCTCAACGAGAGCTGAAATGACAGAGGATAAAACCAGAAAAGGAAACATGCCCAGAGTCTGTCAAAGCACTTGACAATCTTCGATAATTATATGCCATTAGATTCATAGACTGTGTTATGTCCAAAGCAGTACCTTTTCGGCTAATCACAGCACGCCAAAAACTCTCTCCATTTTAAAAAACTTCTGTAAAAGAATATTTAAGATAACAACCAGAAAATAAAAAGGAATGAATAAGAAGTGATTTTTTTAAGTCAGCATCATTTTATATACATGAAGAATTCCCTTCCTAGCTGAAAGAATGGTTTCACTCAACAAGTACTCACTGAGCAGTGAAGATGACAATGGGAACACAATCATGAATGGACATTGTGTTTCCTAACCTCCAAGAGGGAAATATCAGAACAACTGTCAATTACCAGGTGCCTAACCTGTATCAGCACTGGTTAAGGCATTTCACATACATCACCTCTCAAACGAATCCTGCAAGGCAGATGATACTGTCACTACTTTATAAATGAGCAAAATGAGGCTCTAAGAGGGTCATTTGTCCAAGGTCACCCAACATGCAGTGCAAAATGGCTGGAATTGCAAGACTGGCTGGTTAGCTCACAAACCTATCCTCTTTCCATAACTCTACTCGATGGACATACATCTTTGTATCTTCAGCATCAGTCTATCTAGCTACCACTGTATTCCTGACCTGGCCATAGCTCTCTACATGCCCTAAGCAAACTAACCTGCAAAACAACTAAGGAAGAAAAAATACAGAGAGGAAGAAACCAAATGTCGAAAATTCTTTTTCTAAAAAAAATGTTGTTTAAAAAAAAAATTGTTGTTTAACAACTATAGGGGACTGTCTCTCACATCTGGAAAGCTGAAGTCAACAGTACATATACCCACAGTGCCCTGCCTTGACTGAGGCTCTCCTTAAGATTGGAGTCTTTATTTTAAATCTTTAAAATAAAAAGTAAATACTCAAGGCAGAACAGACACATCAGGATCTACCAGCTCAGGAAGGTAAATTGGAAGAGAATTCTGATTGACATTGCAATTCAACCACACTTACTAAACTCTGAACTGACAGTTATGTATTTCCTGAAACCTTGGTTTCCCTCATTCTATACCTACTTCAAATTATTTTTATTAATGTTTATTTTATTGATTTTAGAGAGAGGAAAAGAGAGAGGGGGAGAGAGACAGGAACATCAATCTGCTCCTGCATGTGCACTGACCAGGGATCAAACCCACAACCTCTGTGCTTTGGGACAATGCTCTAACCAACCAAGCAATATGGCCAGGACTACCTATTTATATGTACGTGTTGCTTTTTTGAATATTTTCATTCACATTTCTTTTATTTGAATTCATTACAAAAGGAAAATATCCACTGGGGTTGAGTACATTTTCTTGTCTCAATAAAAACTGAAGACCTATCAATGACAACGATCAGTATCTTGAGATAAGTATGAGAAATGAACAGTGTGGAAATTATAATAACTTCCCATGATGGAGAAAAAGGAAAAACAACTCTCTAGGTCTGAATAAAGACTAAATAAAGGTTTCACTGCTAATCAAAATTCTAGATGCTCAACAAATCCATCTTGATCCAGTACTATAAATATACATATATATGAAACAAGTTTCCTATAACAATAACACCCTTTATTTCTACTTTATGTCAAAATGATGGTCACAACACACTAATATTATGTTATGTTAATAATTTCAGTTCATAAAAATAGCTTTAGGTAAAAACTCATAGATGCAGCAAGTGTCTAACATGCATGAAATTCATATTCTAACCACTTGCTCCAAAGATACTTTGGCAAAACTCTTAGCAACATCTTTACATTTAAAAAAATTTGTTTTCAATGCTTCCACTTAATGAAAAATGCTAGGTTAACAACTATTTCCTATCTGTCCAGGTAACATTCACTAACCTCTTAGCAACCAACATTACTCCCTCCCGATGATTCAGTGACAATGTTCAGTGTCATCACACACATCCAACTCCCCAATGCCCCACAAAACACCACACATACCAGCTGGGAAGGCAGCTGAACACAATGCTTTAACATCTGTCATAAAGCAAAGCCGCTCACACATGGCTAGACTAGCCCTCAGATCTGGTAATATAATGATTTTGACAGCTTCCAAATGTTACTTCTCTTAAAAATATTTTTTAATTGCTTTTTGAAGTTCATAAGCAAATGCATTATACAGTGGTATATTGTTTATTTAAAAAATTCAGCCTGACCAGGCGGTGGCGCAGTGGATAGAGCCTCGGACTGGGATGTGGAGGACCCAGGTTCGAGACTCCGAGCTCTCCAGCTTGGACCCAAGGTCTCTGGCTCCAGCAAGGGGTTGCTCGGTCTGCTGAAGGCCCGCAGTCAGGGCACATGTGAGAAAGCAATCAATGAACAACTAAGGTGTTGTGACGGCAACAAAAAACTGATTGATGCTTCTCACCTCTCTCCATTCCTGTCTGTCTGTCCCTACCTATCCCTCTCTCTGACTCTCTCTCTGTCTCTGTAAAAAAAAATAATAAGAAGAACAGTGAAATGGAAAAAAATATTTTAAAAAATTTAGTCTATGGATAGGCTTAATGGACTTCAAAAAACAAACAGCCACTTCTCTAAACATAAAATAAAAAATACATAAATAAGTCATCTTTAAAAAACAGTCTTAAAATACAGATTATAAGTAGTATTTATAAACAAATAATAAGACCAACAATGACGGCAAAGTCAGCTAACATATATAGCACCATGATCTTTATTAACTTAATCAATACTTGAAATCACCCTATGGAGATTTTTTTTCTTTTTTATTGTATTTTTCTGAAGTGAGAAGCGGGGAGGCAGACATACTCCTGCATGCGCCTGAGATCCACCCAGCATGCCCATCAGGGGGCAATGCTCTGCCCATCTGGGGTGCTACTCCCTTGTGGCCAGAGCCATTCTAGCATCTGAGGAGGAGGCCATGGAGGTGACCTCAGCGTCCAGGCCAACTTTGCTCCAATGGAGCCCTGGCTTTGGGATGGGAAGAGAGAGATAGAGAGGAAGGAAAGAGGGAAGGGTGGAGAAGCAGATGGGCGCTTCTCCTGTGTGCCCTGACCAGGAATCGAACCTGGGACTTACACACACCGGACTGGTGCTCTACTGCTGAACCAACCAGCCAGGTCCCTATGGAGAAATATTTTCTCTCTCATCTTTCTCAAATGAGTCAAGCAAAATTTCATGATTATCTCACCAAGAAAAAGGCAAATAACTGCTCAATTAGCCTTTCATTTATGAAAAGAACTGATTACCAATCATTAACTATGATACCCTAATATAAAGAAATTATTCTCTCTTGCCTGACCAGGCAGTGGCACAGAGGATAGAGTTTAGGACTGGGATGCAGAGGAACCAGGTTTGAAACCCTGAGGTCACTGGCTTGAGTGAGGGCTCACCAACTGGATGGAATGCAGGGTCGCTTGCTTGAGTGTGGGATCACAGACGTAACCCCATGATCATTGGTTTAAGTCCAAAGGTCACTGACTTGAAGCCCAAGGTCACTGGTTTGAGCAAGGGGTCACTTGCTCTGCTGCAGTCCCCTTGCCCCGGTCAAGGCACATACGAGAAAGCAATCAATGAACAACTAAGGTGCCGTGCCGCAACAAAGAGTTGATGCTTCTCATCTTTCTCCCTTCCTATCTGTCCCTATCTGTCCCTCTTTCTGTCTCTCTCTGTCTCTGTCACAAAAAAAAAGTTATTCTCTCAAAAGAGTATAGAATTATAAATAGTATTGTCTAAAAAAGGGGGGGTGGGGGTATTTTCTAAGAAATATAGTGTAGTGTCCTGCTTACATTAGCATGCAAAAGAAAAATAATGTTCATTAAGTAAAACCTTAAGAAAATATAATTTCACCAATACTATGTTAATATTATATACAGATATGCACTCACAGGATTGTACATTGTCTGATCATAAAATGATTATAAAATTATTCTAAAATTCATTCTTGTACCATTGAGGTATAATAGTGATAATTTAAGAACTGACCGTCAAAACCACCAATTTCTACAGTCCTTTTATTTGTATTGTTGGACTTTCCACAGGTCAGAGCCTGAGATAACCACAGATGATGCTTTCCCTTTTCTATAGACTATCTCAACTCCAGCTCTGCTACAAGCACTGGTACTGAGAAGCACTCAGTCAACTCATCTTTCATCACCCACAGAATGCAGCACAGATAACACAAAATAATTTAAATCATAATAGCTCAAGAAAATTTAAAATTAGCAAGTGACAAGGAGGTGGATTCAATTTTTAACTTCGTTCAATTTGTCAAATTTAAAACTTTCAATTATTTATTTTTCCAATCTTCACAGTACCCATAACACCACCAATGTATTGTTGCTTGCTTGTATGCTCATATAATAAACTTCAGTTGGTGCTGATAGTAATTCTAGCTCTAATCTTCTAAACTTTTATTCTTTTAATGAATTAAGTCTATTGTATTATGTCCCCCCCACACACACTATTCCAAGCTGCAGTTCATAAAACAGTGAATTAAAACACACGAAAACTTAAGATCATGAACTTCAATAACACAGGGCCAACCTATAGAGCATATAGCTGGAGATGGATTTTACTTAGTTTTTAAAAAATATTCTGTACAATCTGACCTGTGGTGGCGCAGTGGATAAAGTGTCGACCTGGAATGCTGAGGTTAACGGTTCGAAACCCTGGGTTTGCTGGGTAAAGACACATATGGGAGTTGATGCTTCCTGCTCCTTACCCCATCTCTCTCTCTCTCTCTCTCTCTCTCTCTCTCTCTTTCTTTCTCTCCCTCTCTCTAAAATGAAAAAATTCTTTTAAAAAAAATATTCTGTACATTTCATGTTTCTAGTCTAAAAGTAAATTGGTAATTTTTTTTAAAAACAAGCAATGATTAAGTGATTTGTTTTCAAAGAAACCTCAGTATCATCAAATGACAAGCACGATGTTACCATAACAAAAGAACTTTTTCTAATTCCAACTCCAACAATAAGGCTATCACAAAGTAATTATAATGCTATTAATCATCACATAGAACAAACAAATTTTTAAAGTGTAACACAGGAATATATAAACATGAGGGGGAAACATCATTCCTCATGACTGGGTAAGGAGTTTATGGGTGATTTATATAATCTATGGTTGTATATTTACAGAAACACACAAGGACAGGATCAAGGACAAATTTTAACACAGCCTGAATGATTTGGTCCTGACAACCTAAATAGCCCCATCAGTCTCTGACCTCCAGCTACAATAGCCTTTTGAGAAAAGAATCTCATCAACCTTCATGTGTTGCTCATCAGTGTGCTCCCAGGGCAGTGCCTGGTGCATCGTACAGCTCAGAAAGTTGATGAATGAATGGACTGAATTACACAGTCCACAGAACAATTACAAAAATAAGAATTTAAGGCCTGTCGAAGAGACTATTTAATGAGGCTATATGTAGACTCCTTTCATAGCTATTTGCTTCATACATACTTTGAAAAGCATCTGCATATAATTTATTTCATTCACGCGTCACCATAATTCAAGAGTATGAGTACAGGGTCTACCACTCCTAAGCCCAATAGCACCTAAAGTATACACCATTGCTAGAATATTCCACTAAATCCCTGGTCGGCAAACTATGGCTCACGAGCCACATGCGGCCCTTTGGCCCTTTGAGTGTGGCTCTTCCACAAAATACCACGTGCGGGTGCTACTTCGATAAGGAGTGTACCTACCTATATAGTTTAAGTTTAAAAAATTTGGCTCCCAAAAGAAATTTCAATCGTTGTACTGTTGATATTGGCTCTGTTGACTAATGAGTTTGCTGACCACTGCTCTAAGCCAAAAAGCCTAAATCAATTTTACCATTAGTTGAAATGCCTTTTACAATGTTAAGATATAAATCTAGCCCTGGCCAGATAGCTCAGTTGAGTAGAGAATCATCCCATATGCCAACGTTGCTAGTTTGATCCCCGGTCAGGACACACACAAGAATCAACCAATGAATGCATAAATAAAAGGAACATCAAATTAATCTCTCTCCTTCTCTCTCTAACCAATAAATAAAAATTTTTAAAGATATAAATCTAAATACAAAATATAGCTCTATCCAAAATCTTTAAGAAACAATTAAATTTAGGTAAAGTACAAAGCTTTCTCAGCAGTCAAAGTTCCTGTCAGAGTTCCCCATAACTTAAACTTTACTGACAGATCTCTATATCCAGGCACAGCCAAGTAAATTGCAGAAGTTTTAGAATTCATCTTAATGGTTTTTAATTAAAATAACTTTAAGCTTTCTTGTAGTAAAAGGCGTATATCTAGATAACTGGCTACTATTAAAAACACCAGACTGTTGTATCAGTTGTAGATGGAGATCAAATGAAGATGGAAGTGCCCTAGCTGGATAGCTTGGTTGGTTAGAGCATCGTCCCAAACCTCAGACGTTACCAGTTCAATCCCAGTCAGGGCACACACAGAAATAGACTGATGTTCCCCTCTCTCTGTCTCTCTCTCCTCCTTCTTCCCTCTCTAAAAAAAAAAATCAATAAAGTAAACATTTTTTTAAAATGTAGAGGGAAGCATGGAAGGACAAGGCAGAACAGACAGCCTTGAAACATCCTTTTACTTTTAACAAGTTCCTTGCATTAATCTTTCAAGTCACTTTGGCTTTTGCTCACTAATTTGTGAGAAAAACACCAATTCTTCTGATGCATCACTATCTTTCTGGAAAATTAGCTTAATGAGACAAAAGCTGAAGTAGCCTCCTGACCCTCAAAAAAAAAAACTTATTTAGGCTACAAAAGTTCTTGATTCTAAAATACTCATTTGAAAAAAAAAAAAGTGTTCTATGCCTATACTGAAATACACACAATATCTGTGATTTCCAATCTGCTAATATGATAGCTCCTGAGGAGCCTGGACCCACTCTGAAGTCTCAGTCTATTTTCTTATAAGATGTGACAGAGGATTATCCCCTTCTAGGGGTGCTCTGGTAAAAGGATAATTCAAGCCTGACCAGTGGGGGACGCTGAGGTCCCAGGTTCGAAAACTGAGGTTAACGACTTGAGTGCGGGGTCACCAGCTTGAGCATGGGATCATCAAAAGGACCCCATGGTTGCTGGCTTGAGCCCCAAGGTGGCTGGCCTGAGCAACGGATCCATAGTTCAGCTGGAGCTTCCCCACAAGGCATGTATAAGAAGCAATCAATGAACGACTGAAGTGCCACAACTACCAGTTGGTGCTACTCAGCTCTTGCCTGTTCTATCTCTCAAAAAAAAAAAAAAGGGGATAATTCAAAAGTCTTTATCTTCCTTATTAGAAGACAGAACTTTTCCTGGTATGATGGCAAGTCCTGATATTCTTCACGTTCTTTCTAATGCAGTGGTTCTTAACCTTTTCTGAGGTACCGAACCCACCAGTTTCATATGCGCATTCACCGAACCCTTCCTTAGTGATAAATATGATATTTTTTTTCCAAATTCAAGACATAGGTATACGTTTTTTTTACTGGTGCACAAAATGAGCCATGCATGAACATCACCTTGCTCAAATAACAAAACCAACAAAGTGCATGAACTCACAACAAATTACGGTATTACTTTATTCTGGCCTCCGCGGCAGAGGCTTCTCCGAACCCTTGAGATATAACCCAGGTTAAGAACCACTGTTCTAATGTTTTACTTTGAACAGTTTTCCAAGCACAAGCAACCATGAATTCATTAGATTAAAATGTGCCATTACCATAAAATGAAAGTCTTTCATGGTGCCCTACATAAACAATGAACTTCTACCAGATCTCTTCCCTTAAAACACTACAAATTCTGACAAAAGATCCAGGACCAGCCTGACCAGACGGTGGCGCAGTGAATAGAGCATCGGACTGGGATGCGGAGCACCCAGGTTCAAGACCTCGAGGTCGCCAGCTTGAGCGCAGGCCCATCTGGCTTGAGCAAAAGCTCGCCAGCTTGGACCCAAGGTCGCTGGCTCCAGCAAGGGGTTGCTCGGTCTGCTGAAGGCCTGCAGTCAAGGCACATGTGAGAAAGCAATCAATGAACAACTAAGGTATTGCGACGGCAACGAAAAACTGATGATTGATGCTTCTCACCTCTCTCCGTTCCTGTCTGTCTGTCTCTATCTAACCCCCTCTCAGACTCTCTCTGTCCCTATAAAAAAAAAAAAAAGCCTGACCTGTGGTAGCGCAGTGGATAAAGCGTCGACCTGGGAACACTGAGGTCGCCAGTTCAAAACCCTGCACTGGTCTGGTCAAGGCACATATGAGAGTTGATGCTTCCAGCTCCTCCCCCCTTTCTCTCTCTCTCTCTCTCTCTCTCTCTCTCTCTCTCTCTGTGTGTGTGTGTGTGTGTGTGTGTGTGTGTCTCCTCTCTAAAATGAATAAATAAAAAGAAATTTTAAAAAAAAAAGATTCAGGACCAGAGGAGTGACTCAAAGAAAGATCAATGAGCAACAGAATGTTTGGGGAAGGAATATTTTATTAAGCAATCAACCACATATTAGGCAGTTTACGCACCTGATCTCATGCCTCATAACCACCTTGGGAAGTACTTAGTCCCATTTTATAAAAGTGGAAACTGAAGCTTCAAAGAGGTTCACAAAAGCTAGGATTATCACCTATACCTCAAACCATACCCTCTCCTATAATAAGCTAATTCCCAAAGATGAAAAGATGAATGATAAAGGACACCACAGCCAGAATGCTACCAGTTTACCAAACCCTAACCACCCTGTGGCTGACATGCCTTTACTGGGACAGCATCTGAGTCCTACAGGAGTCCAGGGAGGCAGCCTTCCCACCCCACCCCCTGTGAGGCACCATCTACCCTTCCTGCCATCCTCTTGGCTGCACTGCCTGGCCCTTCGAAGGAACCCCGTGGGAAGCCCACTATTCTTCTAGGAATCTTGCCCATCATTACCTACCCAGAGCTTCCCACAAGGCTGCTGCCTACCTGGCTGCTCCCCCACTCCTTTTCTCTGCTTCTCCTTCCCTTTACTTCAGTATCCTCACAATTTTCAGGTTCCTTCAAAAGGTAGTAAGATGACTCACTCAGTCAATCATCCCAGCACAGCATGAGCAAGATGGCAATTAGCTCCAGTGCTCACCTGTCTTGGTCTACTGCTACTGCACAGAGTAGAGAAGGCACCAGCTTTGCAGCCAGATAGGCCTGGGGTCCCAACATGGCTCTCTCTGCAGGACTGGGCAAGTTACTCAGCCCAGTTAACAGCAAACATCCTTGCTCTGGGTGGTGCTGGGAAGGTTCAATGTGATACCATGTACTATATGTCACCTGGTACACAACAGAAAAGACACTGCTTCTCTTCTCCTTCTAAACCAGTGGTTCTTAACCTTTTTTGAGGTACTGAACCCACCAGTTTCATATGCACATTCACCAAACCCTTCTTTAGTGATAAATATGATATTTTTTTTCCAAATTCAAGACATAGGTATACGGTTTTTTTACTGGTGCACAAAATGAGCCGTGCATGAACATCACCTTGCTCAAAGAACAAAACCAACAAAGTGCATGAACTCACAACAAATTACGGTATTACTTTATTCTGGCCTCCGCTGCAGAGGCTTCTCCGAACCCCTGAGACCAACTCATCGAACCCCTAGGGTTCGATAGAACCCAGGTTAAGAACCACTGTTCTAAACTATTCATTCTCCAGCAAAGATAAGTTGACTTTCTCCTCCCAACTTCTTCCAGGTCCCCAGCTATCCCAGGAAAAATACTTTTTCACAGCACACTCAATTTTACCATTGGTAGTCCTATTCACCGAGCTTAATTTTCCAAATCATCACCCTGTAGTCGTGTAATAATTTCTACTTTACAACAACTTTTAAAATTCTGTTTGATATCAAAAAGAATTAGAAATCAGGAGAGACATGCAGAAGAAACCTCGTCATGAGCTCTCCTTTGTACAGTAAGGTATTATATGACAAATTCTCTCTCTCTGCTCTGAGTAAGGAAACTGACACCTACTATCCAAAGCAGCAGTTCCTAGCCTTTGGAAAAACTCTTCTAAGAATCTAATGAAAGCTCTAAAGCCTTTGCCCAGCAATATGTCAGTCTGCACAGAGACACAAAATACTGCCTGGAATTTCAAGAGGGTTGAGGGCTCTCTGAAACCCACCCACCGATAGAGAGATAAGAAACCTCGACAAAGAACCGTCTATGATACTCCTTAAACTGGCAAAATCCTCAATTCAGATTTTATTTCTTTAAAGTGCAAAAAATTCAAACGCCTGGACAGAAACCTCAAGAAGGTAAAGAAAGTTTTTGCATTCACTTCTTCACATCTCTGGTCAAAACAAAATGCTACAAAACTAACAGGGCTCAAAAAAAAAAAAAAAACTAACAGGGCTCAAAACCTAAAGAGGAGCCTGACCAGGCGGTGGCGCAGTGGATAGAGCATCAGACTGGGATGCAGAAGACCCAGGTTCGAGACCCCGAGCGCACCAGCTTGAGCACGGGCCCATCTGGCTTGAGCAAAAAGCTCGTCAGCTTGGACCCAAGGTCACTGGCTCCAGCAAGGGGTGGCTCGGTCTGCTGAAGGCCCACGGTCAAGGCGCATGTGAGAAAGCAATCAATGAACAACTAAGGTGTTGCGACTGCAACAAAAACCTAATGATTGATGCTTCTCATCTCTCTCCATTCCTGTCTGTCTGTCCCTATCTATCCCTCTCTCTGATTCTCTCTCTGTCCCTGTAAAATAAAAAAATAAAAAAAAAAACCTAAAGAGGAGGGCCTGACCAGGCGATGGCGCAGTGGAAAGTGTCGGACTGGGATGCGGAAGACCCAGGTTCGAGACCCCCAGGTCGCGAGCTTCAGTGCGGGCTCATCTGCCTTGAGCAAAAAGCTCACCAGCTTGGACCCAAGGTCGCTGGCTCGAGCAAGGGGTTACTTGGTCTGCTGAAGGCCCACGGTCAAGGCACATATGAGAAAGCAATCAATAAACAACTAAGGTGTCAAAAACAAAAAACTGATGATTGATGTTTCTCACCTCTCTCCGTTCCTGTCTGTCTGTCCCTATCTATCCCTCTCTCTGACTCTCTCTCTGTCCCTGTAAAAAATAATAATAAATTAAAAAAAAAAAGTCTAACCCTATTTGACTTTGGGTGATGGGTATGCAACATAATCAAATGTCAAAATAACCTGGAGATGTTTTCTCTGAACCTATGTACCCTGATTGATCAATGTCACCCCATTAAAATAAAAATAAAAAAAGTCTAACCCTCACAGCTATACATACTCCATATTAGTCCTCCTTAAATTGAAATAACCCATGTAATACATTAAAGAAATAAAAACCACTGAAAAACACTGATAAGCATTTTCCATTACTGTACAGTTCTTCCTACACTTATAATAATTATATCCTTCAACTCCTACAATATACCCAGCACTGAGCTAAATGTTTTACCTACTTGAAGACACCTAATCTGACTCTATAAGATAGGTTCTAATAATACTCTTCTAATTTGGAAGGTTAAAAAAATATATTGCTTATAAGTCACATAGGCCTGACCAGTGGTGGCACAGTGGATAAAGCGTTGACCTGGTAACACTGAGGTTGCCAGTTCAAAACCCTGCACTGGTCTGGTTAAGGCACATATGGGAGTTGATGCTTCCAGCTCCTCCCCCCTTTCTCTCTTTCTCTCTCTCTCTCTCTCTCTCTCTCTCACTCTGTGTCTCCTCTCTACAATGAATAAAAGAAAAAAAAACTCCATTATAAATTTGCGATATGCTAGTTTCTGAAATTACATTAAAAAAAAGTCTGGTCATCTGATCCATGCATAATTCAGTCCCCAAACACCTGCACAAAAAAAGGGATTCACTGTACTTAACATCTTTTTATTATTATTACTGTTAGAAAGAGAGAAAGGGGGACAAAAAAAGAGAGAAAGAGAAACATAAATTTGTCGTTCCCCTTTGCTTATGAATTAGTTGACTGTTAGACGTGCCCTGACCAGGAATAGAAGCAACAACCTTGGCATATGAGGATGATGCTCTAACCCAGTTGTTTTCAACTGCCAGTTCGTAGTAAACTGGCACAAAATTTCTGGTGAACTGGCACTGGTCCACAGACCAGAAGTTGCTCTAATCAACTGAGCTACCCAGCCAGGGCTCTACTTAACACCTTAAGCTTTGTAAAATGCAAATGATGAATTCTCTAAGTGAAAGGAATCACTCAGTATGTCATCCGTGAAATCCACTCCGTCCTCTCTCAAGACATCACTTCAATTTTCAACTTGAGCCATGCAGAATTATCAGAGCAAAAAAACACTCTCAGGATTTTAAGCAAACACTCAGCAATTTGATCCCTTTATAAATAAAGTCTTCATTAAAAAAGTTTATAATTTTGTGTATTACAGGTTAAAATAAAATTTGCATGGCCTGGATTTGGGGGAAATTTTGTTTTAGAGTTTAGGAAGGAAAAAAAAAATGTCTGCTACTATTACTAATAATCAACAATGTTCATTCATTTACTAACAAATACTTATTGAATGTCAACTATGTACTAAGCACTGATTTAGGACCTCGAGATAAGTAAGATTCCTTAACCAAGTAAAATTATAATCTAATGCAGAAGAGAAAGAGACAACATACAACTGAATAAACAAAGACTAAATAATTTCAGATTATAAATATGATGCAAGAGCCTGACCTGTAGTGACGCATTGGATAAAGTGTCGACCTGGAATGCTGACGTTGCTTGTTCAAAACCCCAGGCTTGCCCAGACAAGGAACAAATGAGAAGAAACTACTATCAGTTGATGCTTCCCACTCCTCCCCACCCTTTCTCTCTCTCTCCTCTCTCTAAAATCAATAAATAAAATCTTTAAAAAAAGAAAAAGAAAAAGAAATGTCAGGGAAAGATGTTCTAGGTACATAAGCACTACCTCACATTTTGAGATTCATTTGGTGCCTCAGGATTTTTATGCCCTGGCTGGGTTATACCCTGGAGAGATCCAATTTATGATGAATTCTGTTGTTTACAACTTACTGTATTTACTGGTAAGTGTCCAATGTACATGTGTACACATACAACTAACATGATACTTAGAAAATAATAACAGCAATAATTCCCAAATTTTTACTCTAAGCCAAAAGCTTGTAATTATAGGGAGGGAGCAGGAATGGTAGGGCTAAATCTTTGAGAATCTGAAAAAAGCAATAAACTCTGTCCTCTAGAAAAACTGCACATACATGCATCCATTGCATATACTACTCGGAGCTTCTTTTTTATTTATTTATTTTAAATTGATCTTTTAGAAAGAGAGGAAGGGGGATAGGGAGGGAGGAAAGGAGGAAAATATCAGTCTGTTTCTGTATGTGTCCTGTCCAGGGATTGAACTCACAACAGTTCCATATCAGGACAATGCTCCAACCAACCCATCTATCTGGCCAGGGCTATTAGAAGATTCTTAAAACCCTGAAGCTCAGCCTGACCTGTGGTGGCGCAGTGGATAAAGCGTCTACCTGGGAACGCTGAGGTCACCAGTTCAAAACCCTGTACTGGTCTGGTCAAGGCACATATGGGAGTTGATGCTTCCAGCTCCTCCCCCCTTTCTCTCTCTCTCTCTCACTCTGTGTCTCCTCTCTAAAATGAATAAAATTAAATTAAAATTAAAAAAAAAAAACATCCTGAAGCTCAGTCACGATGCACACACACCCTATCCCCAAACAGAAACCCATGAACACTAGGTTAAAAACTAAGCGGTGATTATCATACTCAGATAGAACGGGATATGAATGCAAGCTGCTACCCTACTTTTAAGTGATTAATAAATCAGAAACGCTAACTCTCAATTTCTTTTGGCCCACTTAAGACTCTGAATGGGAACTTTTTCCATTCTACAGAAACACACTATTAGGATACATAAAGAAAAAATATTCCCTCCTAAAAGTGAATAAAATACCTCTTAACTACAAATAAGTATAATCTTTCACGCATGAAAATGGTGTAATCTGACACTTAATGTTCTTACCATGTCTTCCCCAAAAGAAAAATATTACCACATTGTTTCAAAGACTGCAAAGCTAGAAGTTAAAATTTATTAACTTACAGATATTCTTGTGGTTCAAAAGAAAATTTGATTAATTTTTAAAACCAAGACCCCTCCTATCCCCACACACACAGTCTCTCCTTCTACCTTTCACTACAATTTAGTTGTCTAAATAAAATACATCATTAATTTAAGGTACAAACTAGATCAATGGTTCTTAACCTTTTTGATTCACACACCTCTTTGAGAATCTGAAAAATGGTATGGTATTCTCCCATTTAAAAATGAACATACATATACTAAGTGTGCAGAAAATTTCAGGCTACTCAGTGCAGTTCAGATTCAATCAAGGGTTTAAGAATGTCTATACCCCTGGTCAGCATATTGCAGCTCACAAGCCACATGCGGCACTTTGGCCCCTTGAGTGTGGCTCTTCCACAAAATACCATGTGCGGGCGCTACCTTGATAAGGAATGTACCTACCTATATAGTTTCAGTTTAAAAAATTTGGCTCTCAAAAGAAATTTCAATCATTGTACTGTTGATATTTGGCTCTATTGACTAATGAGTTTGTTGACCACTGGTCTGTACCTTCTAGGAAGGGGAACTAGGAGAACCGAGCTGAAAGATTGTTTTCATTATACATCCTTTTGTACCTTTTGAGATTTGAACCATACAACTGTATTAAATTTAAGAAATGAATAAATTTTAAAAAAATTTGGCCCTGGCCAATTTGCTCAATGGTAGAGCATCAGCCTGGCCTGTGGACATCCCAGGTTCGACTCCCAGTCAGGGCACACAGGAGAGGCAACCATCTACTTCTCCACCCCTCCCCCTCTCACTTCTCTCTCTTTCTCTCTCTCTTCTCCTCCTGCAGCCATGACTCTATTGGAGAGAGTTGGCCCTGGGTGCTGAGGATAGATCCATGGCCTCCACTTCAGGCACTAAGAAGAGCTCGGTTGCTGAGCAACTGAGCAAAACCACAGATGGGCAAAGCATCACCGTTTAGTGGGCTTGCTGGGTGGACCCCAGTCAAAGCACAAGTAGGAGTTTGTCTCTCTGCCTCTCCTCCTCTCACTGAATAAAAATAAAAAATAAATAAAAATTACAGCCCTGACCAGAGAGCTCGGTTGGCTGGAGCATCATCCTAAAGCACAGAGGTTGCCAGTTCAATTCTCAGTCAGGGCACATACAGGAACAGATTGATGTTCCTGTCTCTCTCTCTCTCCCTCACTCACTAAAAACAGTAACCAAAAAATTTTATAAATAAATAAAATAAAAATTACATTAAAAAAAATGTGGCAAGATAGCAATAAAATTGGTGAAACCCTCCAAAGATGTTTAAAAATAATTAATCTATAAAGCACTGTCCCAAAGTACAGAGGTTGCCAGTTCAATCCCTGGTCAGGGCACATACAGGAACAAATCAATGTTCCTGTCTCTCTCTCCCTCTCTCTTTCTTTCTCCCTTCCTCTCTCTCTAAAAGTTAATAAGTAATTTTACAGCCTGACCAGGCGGTAGCACAATGGATGGAGCGTTGGACTGGGATGCGGAGGACCCAGGTTCGAGACCCCGAGGTTGCCAGCTTGAGCGCGGGCCCATCTGGCTTGAGCAAAAGCTCACCTGCTTGGACCCAAGGTTGCTGGCTCGAGCAAGGGGTTACTCAGTCTGCTGAAGGCCCACAGTCGAGGCACATATGAGAAGCAATCAATGAACAACTAAGGTGTCACAACAAAAAACTGATGATTGATGCTTCTCGTCACTCTTCATTCCTATCTGTCTGTCCCTATCTATCCCTATCCCTGACTCTCTCACTGTCCCTGTAAAGAAGAAAAATAAATAATAATTTTACAAAATAAATAAATAAATAATCTACTAAATTCAATACTTTTGCAAACTGTTTCTTTGGAGTTTTTGGTTGAAAAAGGTTTGTGACTGCAAAACTATGTTCTTGTTTTATAATTTTCAGAGGTATTTCCAATTTCAACTTTTTTCTAAAACATAAAGAGTCATATAATAATTCCATTGTTCATATTATAACTTCTGAAATCCCAGTTGAATAATAGCTAGTATTTATTGAATATGGCACTAACACATTTACTTAAAGCAATACATAGAAAGTTAAATCTATAACTATTCTTTGGCATGTATATATAATTTATTCTATTTTCTCCTAAAGAAATAAGAGAAAAAGACAAAAAGTCTTCCTATATTATACCTAAACAAAAGTTGAAAAAATCTGATTTAAAAAAGAGGTTCATATTAAAAACTAGTCCTTAATTCATTCCAATGAAGAAATAGTATTATTAAACAAATATGATCATCATATACATTTTCTATTTGTATTATCTGAAAACAGGAATGCATATAATCAATTACTGACCTTTCTTTTCTTGATTTTTAAGAATGAATTCTCTCAAACATTATTTTTTATATGTAAGTTAATGGTACCATCTCCTCTACAAGGTCTACTTTCTGTAACTAAGACTGTACAATTTGTAACTGTCGTTGCATACAACATGTACCTCTAAATGTCAACAGAAGAAAATATGAAAAATACAGGCCCATCTTAAAGTTTCTATGGCATTCAGTATTCCTACTTATCAATGTGAGAGACCCTCCTGATAATAAATATCTTTTCATTTATCACAGCTATTTATATTAAATTGGGTCCTTTATAAAGGAGAAAGGGTATATCTGGTCACACACCAGTAACTTCAACAAGTCTGAATTCTCCTATCCCTCCATTGTTAACACAAAATTTTTAACAAATATAAAACTCTTCAAAAAGGAAATTACATACAGATACAAAATGACCAATTGAAAACTAATCCATCACCTGGTCATGAGCCTTACCTTTCAGCAGTGGCAGAGGTGTTAATTCAATAGGCTTGCCTTGAGACCTAAACTGTGAGGAGCTTTGCGACCTCTTCTGCCTGGCTTTTCTGACGGACTTCCGAGAAAATCCGTCTACTTTATCCACTGATGGAGGAGTAGTTGGTGCTGAGGACATATCCCTACTGAAGAGAAAGAGGTATCATAAACATATTCCCAAGGCAGAAGCATACATGTGAGTTACACAAATTCCATAATTCCTACATATAATATTCATAAAAATGGGAATATGTGATTTTAAAAAAGCAAATAAAATCAATTAAAAAAATTTAAGAAACTCATGTTCAGCCCTGGCCAGTTTACTCAGTGGATAGAGCATCTGTCCCCAGTCAGGACACACATGAGAAGCAACCATCTGCTTCTCCTCCTTTCCCTCTCCCCCTTCTCTCTCTCTTCCCCTCTTGCAACCAGTGAGTCCACTGGTTCAAGCAGCAGCCTGGGAGCTGAGGATAGCTCAGCTGATTCAAGCATTGGCCCCAGACTGGGGTTACCAGGTAGATCCCAGTTGGCGCACATGCAAGAGTCTCTCTATCTCCCCTCCTCTCACTTTAGAAAGGAAAAAGTCATGTTCAAGGAGAAAACATAAAAATTTGGTGAAAAACAGAATATAACTACCATATAAGTAATACTGCAAATCTAACTTATTATCTTGTTCCCATTACGATAAGCATTAAAGATGCTCATTTAGACTTGAACTCTATGCTCTCATTTTCTAACTATAAAGCTGTTCTCATCTTGAGATTCCTGAAGTAATGTTGAAGCTATTCTGCAGCTGGAAAACTTCCTTTGATACATTTTCCCCAAGATGTTTAATATTATGAATGGACTTGCAGTTGAAACCCTTATTGAACTTCAAGAATCCACACCAATGTATCACAGCAAGTGAAATTTACAATTACTGAAACTAGGCATGACTTTTAATGCAATGTGCATGCTGTGTTAGCTATGATAAACTACACCACATAGCAAATGAGAACAGGCTAGATGACTTTAAATGGAACACATAAAAGGCATAATTAAAATCATTTCAAAGACGTCTTCTTTTTGAATGAAGCCATCTTAAGTTATTAAAGCTTAATAAACAAAACTATGATGAAATGTGAACCAAAACTGAAATGAAAGCTTCAATTCACAGCCTACTTTGACAACCAAGTTGAGGTCCCTTGAAGTTCATCATCAAATATTAATTTTCATTCTATCAAACTGATGAAACTGAACAGTTATTATGGATTTTTTAATCCCATCAAACTATTAAAAATGAAGACTATTTCCTAAAAGTAACAAGCATTAAGCTCAATTTCTTTCACCAATTTAAACAGATGCCATCATTTTCATGGTACTAGAGCTCCATGTATGGCAGACTTGAAGAGAAAAAATGCTTATGGAGAAAATGCTGAAATGCAATTACTCACCTGTCATTCCAAACAGAAGACAAGTGTTTTTTAACCTCTAAATAAACGTGTAAGGTAATATCTTCCTAAACTTGTAAGAATAAAGTTACCTCGATTACCTGGATTCTGACAAAGTAAAAATAACAAAATACATTAAAAAAAACAAAAACATGATGCTGAGGGTTGGAATTCTGAAGTCTTCTTTGGTTCTTTAAAAAAAAAAAGTTTTTTTTAGAAATCTACTTTACTTAGTCTTAAATAAAATGTCAAAGATTCCAAACGGAACTGCAAACTATGAATGACTACAGAAGGAATATCACTTTCAAATTATTATAAAGACTTCATCAGCGAAAAGCTCCACATCACACATCACATTTGCACATTGTAAATTTAGGGGCCGATTTTTCAATCTGGTGTGTGAATTATTTAGATTTCATTTAACCGTAGCAACCCAAGACTTCAGTAAATCCAGTTACTCCATCACTCTTTTTGTCTCTTCTCTTATGGCTTATTGACAGCAAATTTTTAAAAAATCATTTGCCCCCATGCCCGCGGTCAAGAATAAACGTCAAGGATCTCAACCCTAATGCGCTGCAGAACTGAACGTGCAGTAGCAGCGGGTCCGCGCAAAACCCGGGGAAACAGGTTTCGCCCTGGACCAAGGCGCCCGAAGCTTTTATCATCCTCTAAGCACCAGGTACCAGGCATTTCCAAGGCTCAAGATAATCCAAAGGGGGTACTGGGGTGGAGGAGAAAGACAGGGAAGGGGTTCGTCCGTAGGGGATGGCTCACATACTTCCTTTGCTCCTACCCACCCCCACCCCAAGCCCTGAAGATAAGCTGCTACAGAATCCTCCTCACATCAATCCCCGTTTTCCTCCCGCTGGGTCAGTGGATAAGGGGTTCAAGAATACGCCTCCAGTGCCGGAAGGTGGAGAAAAAGGGGGAAGGGGGAGGGGGCAGAGTGAATGAGAGGCATCATCAGAACCATTTGCAGGTAAATCAGACAAGTGGGACGGGCCCTCCCTCTCCCGCACCCTACCCCACCCACCGCACTCCTCGCCAGCTCGGGCCAGGCCTTCCCGAGGCCGGTGCCCTGCAGGTTCTCCAGGAAGACGAGGAAGAACGGAAGCAGGCGAACAGCTGAGCTGGAGGGACGAAGTTACCTTGAAGCTTCTGGTGAAGAATCCGAAGATGATCTGTGGTTTTGAGGGGCGGGAGACCGGCAAGAGGGCCGCAGCGGGGGCGGATGGCGGGACCGGGACTTGCAGGCGGAGGTCCGGACAGCGGCAGGGAGCCCGGGGCGACGGCTGTCCGGCGCGGAGTCCCTCCGGTTCCGCGGCGGCGGCGCCTCTAGGCCTCACGGCCAGACCTGAACCTCAGCGCTCCGGCGGTGTCGGCCTCACGATCCTCCCCCGCGGGCCCGTCCCATCAAATCGGCACCGAACCCGTTGCGACTCCGCCGGCGGCTCCTCGCTCACATTCCCGGCGGGCGGCGCTTCTGCTCGTTGCCCCGGACCTGGCGGCGGCGGCGGCGACGACGTGGGGAGGGGGGGAGGGAGGGAGAAAGACTGAATCCGCAGCGGCAACAGAAGGAAGGAGAGGGAGGAACCGCAGAAGCTGGAGCCGCCGCTGCCAGAGTCGCCGTTCGGTACCCGCGGTGGGTCCCCGTCAATGCCCCTTTCTCTCTCCTATTGTCAATATCACCGGGCGGCTGAGTCCATGGCACACGCGCAACCTAACCTTCTGCCCAGCAGCGCCCGCCCCCGGCGCCCGCTCACTGGAGGCTTCAAACGGGAAGTGAAATCTCATTGGCCGGTGTCCGCCTTCACTCCCATGCCAGCAGTTCGGCTGAGAGCCGATCAGGGATTGGCGGAGAAACAGGAGGGTGGGAAGAGAAGACACCGAGGATTGGGCTGAGGAGAGAGGGACCCGGATGCAGCCGCGATCTCCGGCGGCGCGGCTGCCGCTTCCGCCAGACGACTGGGTAACTTGAAGAGGATAGTCACAGCAGCCACTAGGCCTGAGAGGAGCCCCTTAAACTCGAGAGGTGTGCGACTGACAGATCAATGGCATGGGTTCCGCGCAATGTGGAACCTCTGGGCGGCGGCGGTCTTCAACCAGAGGATTCCAAGAGCCACGATCGGCTAAGGGTGGGGAAGCCGCCAGGGCCTGGATCGTGCCCCGTCCTGCAGCTAGGGTGGCCCTTCTGAGCTCGAGGAGCCCCACTCAGGACGGAAACGAGCGCTGCGTAGACAGAAATACGGTCCCCCACTCGCGCCTATGCCTATGTAAAAGGGCCTCTTGCAGCCCACTGTGAAACCCCCGGCGGTCGCTCTCCGCTGAACCTTGCGGGAGACCTGGCACCGAAATCTGAACCCCTGGGGCCTGGCCAAGGGTTGAGTATCGCTTCCAATTCTCTCTCACCTCGTCTCCTTTTCCCTAAGCGTCTCTTTTGAAGATACCTGAAGCTCCTGCAAGCCTTGGATGAGGGCAGCTCAATGGGGCCTATACAGGTGGAAACGATGTCTGCGCTCTGCAAGCACTTACTGAGATGCATGGCACCAACCCTCCAGCTGCGCGGAGCTCAGAGAAACCCATTTCCAAACTGTAGGAGCTTGGGAGTTTTTAATTGACGGGGTGGACCAATTGAAAAAAACAAAACATCTCAGAGTTTGTGGAGAAGCCTTGACTTAACTCTAGCTAGAATAAGTGATAAAATACAGAGAGATGGCCTGACCAGGCAGTGGCTCAGTAGATAGAGCATCGGACTGGGATGCGGAAGAACCAGGTTTGAGACCCCGAGGTCGCCAGCTTGAGCGCGGGCCCATCTGGCTTGAGCAAAAGCTCACCAGCTTGGACCCAAGGTCGCTGGCTCCAGCAAGGGGTGGCTGGGTCTGTTGAAGGCCCGCGGTCAAGGCACATGTGAGAAAGCAATCAATGAACAACTATGGTATCGCAAGGGCAACGAAAAACTAATGATTGGTGCTTCTCACCTCTCTCTGTTCCTGTCTGTCTGTCCCTATCTATCCCTCTCTCTGACTCTCTCTCTGTCCCTGTAAAATAAATAAATATATATAGAGATGTATTTGCATCCTTAGTAGGCCTTAGGCCAAATGGTGCAAATCCAGAGAATATTCTTGGACACTCACCCTATTTGAATACATTCTACATACCTCTTTTGCGGGGGGCAAGAAAAAGGAAGAACAAGATTCTTTTATTATTATTATTCATTTATAGAGAGAAAGGGGGAGAAGCAGAAAGCATCAACACCCATATGTTCCTTGACTAGGCAAGCCTGGGGTTTTGAACCAGTGACTTAAGCATTCCAGGTGGATCTTTTACCCATTGTGCCACTACAGGTCAGGCTTAGAAAAAAGTTCTTAATGCCAACTACTATGTCAGGGGACTGATTGTTAAAAACTTGGTAAATGGAGGGAAAAAAATAAAATAATTCATAATCCCTCAAACACTGTTGGCATTTTGATGGATTTCCCTCCAGTATATTTTGTAATAGTACATGTGTCATTCTGTAGCCTAATCTCTCAGCATTATATCATGTTTCTGTACAGTTAGAAAATAGAACTATATATGAACCTATATATACCATGTGTGCAATTGATGACCAAGAAATGCATTGTGTTTCTCTTGTTTGTGTTAACCATCAAGTATGGCAAATTTTTATGCTCATTCCCAAATATACCTCCTGAGTGGGGAAAAGGAAAAAAAATTGATCCATGAAAAATAACTCCTGTTTTGCAGTGAAATGGAAAACAAGAATAGATGGCTCTGATAGGAGGTTCCCCCTACTGACTCCAGATGATTGGCCCCTTTTAATAGTTTCCATTTTAGATCTGATAAATTTCATCACCATGAGGCCCTATAAAACTGGTTGTAAGCTTCAAGAAACTTAAATTTTCACATCTCAATTTCTTTTACCAGTCTACATGAAAATGTCACTGTCCCAGCCACCAAGAATTTGCTAGCTCAATCTCTGACTGAGGATAAACATGGAATTAAAAACCAAAGGAGATTTTAAGCCAACTAAATTTCCCTTGGCAACAGTTGAACTGTGAGAGTAGTGCACGTTTGAAATGCTCACAGCTGTTGCTTAGAACATAACACATTTTTTAGAGTGGGAATTTTGCTTGCAAATTATGGATCTCTATATAAAGAATTCATTTCAAAATTGTTTCGTTTTCTATAAAATGGCGAAGTAACTGAAATGAGCAGGTCTTTTTAAATCAAAACATTTTTGCCTATATGAGAAACTATTCCTTGAACCAGTCGTTTCTATAGAAGGTACATGCATACAAGGGGTGTGTGTACAGTAGGGATAGCACAAGGCAATTCATTTGGGATGTAGAAGAAAATATGATGACATTTGTATGTCTTAATCCAAATCAAAAAAGAAAAGTATTAAACCCTGGCCAGGTAACTCAGAGCGTCGTCCCAATACACCAAGGTTGCAAGTTCCATCCCTGGTCAGGGAACATACCAGAAGCAATCAATGAATGCATAATTAAGTGGAACAGCAAATAAATGCTTCTCGCCTGACCAGGCGGTGGCGCAGTGGATAGAGCATTGGACTGGGATGCGGAAGAAACAGGTTTGAGACCCTGAGCTCACCAGCTTGAGCGCAGGCCCATCTGGCTTGAGCAAAAGCTCATCAGCTTGGACCCAAGGTCACTGGCTCCATCCAGCAAGGGGTTGCTCGGTCAAGGCACATGTGAGAAAGCAATGAACTAGTAAGGTGTTGCGATGGCAATGAAAAACTAATGATTGATGCTTCTCACCTCTCTCTGTTTCTGTCTGTCTGTCCCTATCTATCCCTCTCTCTGACTCTGTTCCGGTAAAAATAAATAAATAAATAAATGCTTCTCTCGCTGTATCTCTATAAAGTTAATAAAGGAAATCAACTAATGAATGCATAAATACATGAAAAAAATCAATGTTTGTTTCTCTAATAAAATTAATTTAAAGAAAAAGAAAGCATTAAGCTCAACTAATATTATACAGGAGTATACAACCCTGCAATTCACCCATTCCATGGTCTCTTGGCCTAGAACAGCATAGGAAATGTCCTCAAGGAAAAGTGGGAGTTACCCATTTCCAGGGGTTGACTGTGGTGGTCCCTCCCACCCAGGGAGTTTCTGCCAACACATAGTGATATAGTGGCCATGCACCTCAGTTGTTCAGAGTGTCATCCCCACATATCGGGGTGTTAATTCGACCTAGGTTAGGGCACATACAAGTGTCAACCAATGAATGCATAAATAAGTGGAACAACAAATCAATGTTTCTTTCATTCTCCCATCCCCTCTCTCTTTAAAATCAATAAAATAATTTTAATACTTTTAAAAAAGAAAAGAACCTGACCAGGTGGTGGCGCAGTGGGTAGAACAATGGACTGGGATGCGGAAGACCCAGGTTCGAGACCCCGAGGTCGCCAGCTTGAGTGCGGACCCATCTGGTTTTAGCAAAGCTCACTAGCTTGGACCCAAGGTCACTGGCTCAAGCAAGGGGTTGCTCAGTCTGCTGAAGGCCTGCGGTCAAGGCACATATGAGAAAGCAATCAATGAACAACTAAGGTGTCACAACGAAAAACTGATGATTGATGCTTCTCATCTCTCTCCGTTCCTGTCTGTTCCTATCTATCCCTCTTTATCTCTGTAAAGAAATAAAAAATAAAAGAATAAAGAAAAAAGAAAAGAAAGTTATACTTTTAAAAAAGAAAGAAGATAGACAAGTGACTACCAGAGTCCTCTGCAAGGAAACCACAGAAAAACAAGCAAATGACAGAACTCATACTTCTCAGATCTTTAACAGCCACATTTCAAAGTTCAATAACAATCTAATAAATCCAACCAAGTCTTGGTTTAAAAATATTAAATTCAGCCTGACCTGTGGTGGCACAGTGGATAAAGTGTCGACCTGGGAACACTGAGGTCGCCAGTTCAAAACCCTGCACTGGTCTGGTCAAGGCACATATGGGAGTTGATGCTTCTAGCTCCTCCCCCCTTTCTTTCTCTCTCTCTCTCTCTCTCTCTCTCTCTCACTATGTGTCTTATCTCTAAAATAAATAAATTTTTAAAAAAAGAAAAAAAATATTAAATTCACCAGGAAGATTATTTGAAATGTAGATTTATACTTTCTATCATTAACAATGAACTTCACCTTAAGCATATTTTGTATTTGAGATATAAGCTAGTGATGGTAGCATATGTATATACTTTATAAATAAGTATATGCACGGTATATTTGGTTAAGAATTGCTCCCCAAGAATATACTGATAAAAATGAATGATAAAAAAATGTGTAGAGCCTGACCAGGCGGTGGCGCAGTGGATAGAGCATTGGACTGGGATGCGGAAGACCCAGGTTCGAGACCCCGAGGTCGCCAGCTTGAGCACGGGCCCATCTGGCTTGAGCAAAAGCTCGCCAGCTTGGACTCAAGGTCTCTGGCTCCAGCAAGAGGTTACTCGGTCTGCTGAAGGCCCGTGGTCAAGGCACATGTGAGAGAGCAATCAATGAACAACTAAGGTGTCGCAACAGCAATGAAAAACTAACGGATTGATGCTTCTCACCTCTCTCCGTTCCTGTCTGTCTGTCCCTATCTATCCCTCTCTCTGACTCTCTCTGTCCCTCTAAAAATAAATAAATAAATAAAACCTTTAAAAAAAGTTGCAAAATTAATAAAAAAAAATGTATAGAGACTGCTATTGTAGATAATACAAAATGAAATACATTATAGCCATCTGGGAAGCCATTATCAAATGACAAAACACTGTACATTGCTATCTGATGAAAGCATTTACTTTCCAGATAGCAAGGCTGAAATTATCATTAATCTACTGGCGGGCTAGCCATGGGATAAGAGTAGAAGACATAGATGATCAAATTGTGGCTGACTGTTGAGATAATGAAGGGCTAACATAAGCAGAAGCATCAAACCAGTTTTCCACCAGAAGAGGAAGAAAAGATCTATGCTGGTAAAACATCATCATCATCATCAGAGGTAGACTACTAGCCCAATTTGTATGTGGGAGGTGGAGGGTACATGAAGCTGGGTTTGGGCTGAGAGGGAAGAAGTGAAAAAATCTAAGGCGAGAGCTGCTCCTTTCGGTGAAACAATGAAAGGAGTATGTAGAATAGCTAGTATAGACAAGGGACTTCTTTGAGCCACATGTATCTACACAGGAAACACCCTCAGCAGTGATATTTTCTTGGGTCATAATTTAAATAGTACAGTTACATTTTCAGATGTGCCTCAAGAGTTGTAGGTTACTCATGGCTTTCCATGTGAGTAATGTATATAATTATTGCTTGAAATTTAAAATGTTTAGGTGCTCTAGCTCCCTACCAAGCAGTGAGAGGACCTAGGTGTTCCTGATGGATCACAAGACATAAAAGGGGGCCCTATGTCATTGAAAAACAATTAAACAAAAACAGGAAGGAGAATGCCAGCTTCAAGTACACTTTATTCTATACAGGATAAAATACAAAATGTAACACAATAATTTTCCTTCTAAAATAGTCAAATTACACAGTTAAATAGACTAAAGATATAACTAATTATAAGCATAATGATGAGCCTGACCAGGCGGTGGCTCAGTGGATAGAGTATCGGACTGGGATGCGGAAGACCCGGGTTCGAGACCCCGAGGTCGCCAGCTTGAGCGCAGGCCCATCTGGCTTGAGCAAAAGCTCGTCAGCTTGGACCCAAGGTCGCTGGCTCCAGCAAGGGGTTGCTCCGTCTGCTGAAGGCCCGTGGTCAAGGCACATGTGAGAAAGCAATCAATGAACAACTATGGTGTCGCAACGGCAACGAAAAAGTAATGATTGATGCTGCTCATCTCTCTCCATTCCTGTCTGTCTGTCCCTATATATCCCTCTCTATGACTCTCTCTCTGTCCCTGTAAAAAAAAAAAAAAAAAAAAAAGCATAATGATGAGAAAACAGACTATGGATTCAGATATATCCAGTGGTGGGATTTAAATAACTTAACAACCAGTTCTCTGCCCTAATGACCGTTTTAAGTATAAAGAAAAACGAGCCTGACCAGGCGGTGACGCAGTGGATAAAGCGTCGGACTGGGATGCGGAAGACCCAGGTTCGAGACCCCGAGCTCGCCAGCTTGAGCGCGGGCCCATCTGGCTTGAGCAAAAAGCTCGCTAACTTGGACCCAAGGTCGCTGGCTCCAGCAAGGGGTTGCTCCCTCTGCTGAAGGCCCGCGTTCAAGGCACATGTGGGAAAGCAGTCAATGAACTAACTATGGTGTTGCAATGGACACGAGAAACTAATGATTGAGGCTTCTCACCTCTCTCCTTTCCTGTCTGTCTGTCCCTATCTATCCCTCTGTCTGACTCTCTCTCTGTCCCTGTAAAATAAATAAATAAATAAATAAAAGATGTACTGAAAGGTAGTTTATTATTTCATGCATTTAATACATAAATAAGAAAAATAAAAGAGGTACACAGCCTGACCTGTGGTGTTGCAGTGGATAAACCGCCGACCTGGAATGCTAAGGTCACTGGTTCAAAACCCTGGGCTTGCCTGGTCAAGGCACATATTGGAGTTTATGCTTCCTGCTCCTCCCCCTATTCTCTCTATCTCTTTCCTCTCTCTCTCTCACTCTCTCTCTAAAAATGAATAAATAAAATCTAAAACAATTTTAATAAAAGAGGTACACAAAACTAAATTATGTTATAAGAAAGAGTTTTAAAATACTAATGAAAAAATATTAAATAATACCTGACAAAAACCAAAAAAACTGTTATTTAAGATATTTCCACATTGCTTCTTGATTGGCATCCTCACTTGCAATTTTTTCATCTATGGACAGAATAAACATTACTATGGGCACTTAGAATACGCTGTTGCGCAGATGAATGTTAAAAAGGAGTAAGGAGCCTGACCTGTGGTGGCGCAGTGGATAAGGCGTCAACCTGGGAACACTGAGGTCGCCAATTCAAAACCCTGCACTGGTCTGGTCAAGGCACATATGGGAGTTGATGCTTCCAGCTCCTCCCCCTTTCTCTCTTTCTCTCTCTCTCTCTCTCTCTCTCTCTCTCTCTCTCACTCTGTGTCTCCTCTCTAAAATGAATAAAATTTAAAAAAACACTTTAAAAAAAAAAAAAGGAGTAAGGAATGTGAATTTGTGATTTCCACATTGAGTGGCTGTCCCGGAGCCCACCTTAAAGAGAACCCTAATTACAAGTGCCATTCTAACAACTGGTTTGCTGAACTCAACTGAAAATTCAGTATCAGTTCTGCCAAACCAGTACGAACCATCTGAATCCCACCACTGGATATATCCAACGTGGAATCCCACTCTGCCAATCAGGAGCTGGGGCAAATTACACACCCTTCACACTTCAGTTTTCTGGCCTATGAATAAGCAAACTAGCACTTCCTAACTTATAGGATAGAATTCAATATGAACGAGGTTATGCTTTACTACAGTGCCTGGCACATGTGAACTGCTCAATAAATGTTAGTTATTACCCTAATCACCCACTTTCTTCATATTCTAATACTGTTTATCCAGTTAGAAGCATTTCTTTAAGAAGTCCCCCACCCCTTTTAAATTCTGGCACATCCCACTATAACAGGAAGAAAACAAGGAGCAAGGAGGCATGCCTTTTAATCCCCTTCCACACTAAATTGTAGAATTGTGTGGGATCACTCGTTAGCAATAATAGAGACTTGAATAGTAGAGATCACTCATTAGCAATAATATTTTACACTAGCCACGTACTTCAGAAAGTTAAAAGATAGTCATTTAATTTAAAATTTATTTTATTTTTATTTTATTCATTTTAGAGAGGAGAGAGAGAGAGAGAGAGAGAGAGAGAGAGAGAGAGAAAGGGGGGGGGGAGGAGCTGGAAGCATCAAACTCCCATATGTGCCTTGACCAGACCAGTGCAGGGTTTTGAACTGGCGACCTCAGTGTTCCCAGGTCGACGCTTTATCCACTGCGCCACCACAGGTCAGGCGATAGTCATTTAATTTAACATCGTTTCAGAACTTTATCTTAATTTCTACTTTATATTCCTTTAAGAGAGGCTCAAACTGTTTTTGCTCTAAGTTTACCTCTTTCTCTTCTTCACTGTAACTTCCAGAATTGAGGTCAGACTAAGGCCCTGGTTTCTGGTCCTAGTCCTGCCTTTAGTAATAGCCTGGTCTTGGTGTGGTGGATCTCTGCTTTGCACCCATCCCCCCTTTTTCTCTGAGGTTCACACCCCTCACTTCATGTGATCCAGGTGGGACTAGAAACCATACTTCTTCCCTTTTCTGTCACCTAGAAAGATGGGGATAAGACCCAAGGGGATCAATTAGATCTTCCCCAAGACATATTCTGGGACTGCTAGGAGAGAGATGCCTCTCTTTCTTTTAGATCACAAACCATAGAAATGACGTAAGCTACTTCTAATCACCTCCCCCTCTCTTCTCCATCTTGGAGGAAGCCAATGCTGTGGAAGAAACTTTGGCAAAAGCCGAGTTCTAACAACACGATTGGAGCTGCTGGATTCAGTTATGTCCGAAGCTAGTTTTAGGCATATGAGCCAGTAAGTTCCCTTTCAGTTTAAGCTACTTTGGAGTTATTTCTATAACTTACACCCAAAAGAATCCTGACTCATATATATAGGCAAGTCACTTAACCTTTCCAAGCCTCAGTTTGCTCTCAGTCCCTGAATCTGGGATTTCCTAAGGGTTGAACTAAATTAAATATTTAGATGAAATCTAATGTTAATAAACACAAAAGAAATTATTCAAAGTGGCCCTGCTGGAAATTCTTTCCTAATGTGATTCATCAAGTCTAATTCATTTATTGTTGTTTTTTAAGACTCATCAATTCTTTTTTTTTTTTTTTTGTGACAGAGACAGATAGGGACGGACAGGAAGGGAGAGGGGTGAGAAGCATCAATTCTTCATTGCAGCACCTTAGTTGTTCATTGATTGCTTTCATGTATGTGCCTTGACCGGGGTAGGGGGGGGCTACAGCAGAGCAAGTGACCCCTTACTCGAGCCAATGACCTTTGGGCTCATGCCAGTGACCATGGGGTCATTTCTATGATCCCACACTCAAGCCAACGACCCTGCGCTCAAGCTGGTGAGCCCACACTCAAGCCAGTGACTTTAGGGTTTCGAACTTGGGTCCTACACATCCCAGTCCGACACTCTTTCCACTGCACCACTGCCTGGTCAGGCAAGACTCATCAATTCTTAAGAATTACACCTACATGAGGAAGGACAGTGCATTGACCTACCAAACATGAAAAAACCTTTCTTCTTAGCAAACTGCAGCTTTTCAAGAGCTTATTTTTACTGTGATCCTTAACACACCAAGGACATATTTTAGATACTGCAGCCTATGGTTCAATGTTGCATCTAGGTTCTTATCTATAATAGAGGGAGAACATTGTTTTTAAGATAAATCTAAAACTGGATAAAACCTATAAACATAGGGTAAATCACTGCTAAAATCTTCTAAAGGGGCAAGACAACCAAAGAAGGGTGAAAACTTAAATCTGAGCACACTGTTATTAAAATAAACCAATAAGGACAATGTACACAATCTTTTATGGGACTGGAATAATAATTGCAAACCGGTACATAGCAATTTACTTCAGTTTTTAAAATTATTTTATTGATTGATTTTAGGAAGAGAGGAAGGGGGAGAGAGAGAGATAGAAACATTGTATGTACCCTGACCAGGGATCGAACCAGCAACCCTTGTGTACCAGAATGATGCTGTAACCAACTGAGCTATCCAGTCGGGGCTAGTTCACTTTTCTTTTTTTAAAAAGATTTTATTTATTCACTTTAGAGAGGAGAGATGGAGAGAGAGGAGGGGGGAGGACCAGGAAGCATCAACTCCCATATGTGCCTTGACCAGGAAAATGCAGGGTTTCGAACCGGTGACCTCAGCATTCCAGGTTGACACTTTATCCACTGCGCCACCACAGGTCAGGCGGGGCTAGTTCACTTTTTTTTTTCTTTTTATTTATTCATTTTAGAGAGGACACACAGAGAGAGAGAGAGAGAGAGAGAGAGAGAGAGAGAGAGAGAGAAAGGGGGGAGGAGCTAGAAGCATCAACTCCCATATGTGCCTTGACCAGACCAGTGCAGGGTTTTTTGTTTTTTGTTTTTTTTATATATATATTTTATTATTATTAATTCTAATGGGGTGACACCAATAAATCAGGGTACATATGTACAATGAAACAGTGCAGGGTTTTGAACTGGCGACCTCAGTGTTCCCAGGTCGATGCTTTATCCACTGCGCCACCACAGGTCAGGCTTCACTTTTATATATACTATTTAATTTGAACCTTAACTCTGTAGATACATATCATTTTCATTTTCTAAATAAGAAATGGGAGGATCAAAGAAGTTGTCCAGTGTCACATGGCTAGTAACTAGTAGAACCATAATTTAAACTCAGTTCTTCCAAGGGCCTCTGTACCAAATTACCTCTATTTGTAAATCATTCTTGTTAATGATAAGTAATTGAATATAAAGCTACTATTTTCTCCATCTTACAGAAGGAAGGCTATAAGATAGAGTTTAAATGTCTAATACCATATCATAAAGAAAAGCGAGGAAGGGCTAAGTATCCATTATCATTATGAACTCCTCATTAATTGAATTCTATGAGCCAGGTACTATAACAGCCATTTTGCATGTATTGTCTTGTTTTATCTTCAAAATAACCCACTGATATTGGTACTCTTATCCTGTTTAACAGAGGCAGAAACTCAGATACAAAAAGCTTTAGTTTCTTTTCCAAGGTCATACGGCAAATAAATGGTAGAATTTGGGCAGGAAGTAAGACTAGAAGTTAGGCACTATAACTCTTAACCATTCATTATACTGCGTAATCCTCTGGAAACCCTCTCTACAGTCTGGTTTGTATGTAGTGCTGTGTAGAATATATAGAAAACACAAATTGCCCAATCTGTAATGGTGCAGTGGATAAAGCGTCAACCTGGAATGATGAAGTCACTGGTTCAAAACCCTGGGCTTGTCTGGTTAAGGCACATATGGGAGTTGATGCTTCCTGCTCCTCCCCCTTCTCTTTCACTCTCTCTTTCTCTCTCACTCTTCTCTAAAATGAAAATAAAAGAAGAAGGAGGAGGAAAAGGACACACAAACCTTTTCAGTTCATCTCCTTTGATATTTAAATCTCTTTCCAAAATAACAAAGAAGCCCCATTTTGTCTTTGGTGACGTTCTGCCCTTGCTGGATGAGTTAGGTTGCAGTGTGGATCCAAGTCAACCTTCTTCTTAATGAAGAGATGTTTTGGGGGTGAAGGGAAAATTTTGTTTACAGAACTTTGAAAACAAGGATAACAGCAACAGTCACCCCAGTATTTGAAAACATTCTGACTGATCATATTGCTAAATCAAGAAAGTTTATAATCTCAGATTTGGAAGGTTAGTGACCCAGTTAACAAACCAATTGTCAACTAGAACAAAGTTTTGTTATTTTTTTAATTTAGAAAATTAAATTTAATGGGGTGACATTGATCAATAAGAGTACTACATAGGTTTCAGGTAAACATTTCTATAGCATTCGAAATGTTGATTGTGTTGTGTGGAGAACAAAGTATGAAAAAATATTTTAGAAAAAGAAGCGCTTAAGAGACTTATTCAAGGTAAATTATTCCAGCTGTCTTGATCTTTTAGAGAAATAAAAGTTATAATTAACTAAAAGTCACGAACTTCATACTCAAATTGTGGCAAGTGCTCAACTTCAAGAAAAATCACCGGATGGAGACTAACTAGACTTATTGCGATTATTTCACAACATATACAGATATTGAATCATTATGTTGTACACCTGACACTAATATAATGTTATATATCAATTTATATCTCAAATAAAAATAAAATAAAATTTTAATTTAAAAGAAGAAATCACTATTATGATTGTCAGTATATTCCATTAAGCCTTTCAGACACTTAATATGAGGACTTGCCTAACCAAATCTTCATTATTTCACTTAAACATTCCTGCATGTATTAATTCCAAACATTTAAGTACCTACTCCGTGCTCTAGGGAAGTGCGGACCTGTATAAGACATAAGTACTATCACTCTAGTGTATTACAAGATGTTATGATCAGGGCTAATTATTCCACGAGCCCAGTGTAATTAATACGTTGTGACCAGGAGAGTAAAATGGAAGAGGCGGGTAGGGAAACAAGGAAAAAGAGGAGGTGATATTTAAGCTGAACCTTGTTACACTCAGCACTCTCATCCCTCCTGGCTTGGCACCCTGGTTGTTTGTTTGTTTGTTTGTTTAAGGTATTTTTACTATGGGCCAGGTACTATCCAAAGTAAGTCACATAGATTATTTTCATTTTACTTGTAAGTGTTCAACCAGTATTAAATGCTTCCTTCCATTCTTTCTTGTCTTCCTTGATAGACCTTCAGTGTTAAAAACCAGGATTCTCCCTCTCTGTGTTCTGGGGTATTGAGGTAAGGGCAGAACTGGGGTTCTCTTTCTTGATTAAGGCAGCAGGAGCTTTACAAGGCACTTATGGGAGCCGGTGTAAGCACAGGGGAGAAACTGTTATTAGAATTCTGGGCAGGGATGCACTGAGACTCAGCAAGCAGGGACTAGCTGCAGGACAGGAAAGCCCTCCAGTCTTTTTTTGTCTCCTGCCCTTGCTGTGATTGTGCTCCATTTTTTCTCATGCTGAAGAAGGGCTTTCTCTGAGGGTTGGGCTACCAGGCATAATATGGCAGATCACGCTGTCACTTTTCCATTGTTTCCATTGACAAGTGCAGCCTGATGGGAGGCTCGAACCCCTGAAAAGGGGGCCCTGGCTCAGCGTGGATCAGGTATGCATGCCTGGTCCAATCAGCTGTGGTCAGGGTATCAGAGTCATTTGCACAAAATGAATGTGGGGGCTCACTGCTGTTTCCATGTTCCTTGGGGAAGAAAAAGAAGAGGAGTAGTTGCCCCCAAAATACACACAGTGATCTTTACTTAGATCTTTGATTATTTCCTCAAATTTAATTTATAATAACAAAATTAATACACACAGTGATCTTTACTTAGATCTTTGATTATTTCCTCAAATTTAATTTATAATAACAAAATTAATAGACAAAGAGTATGAACATTTTTTAAGTCCTTGATTAAGTTCTGCCACAATGCCAACACTATGACTCCCTTTCTCACCTTTTCTACATTTATAGGTCAAAAAATTCAAAGTAGCCTGGACTGTGGTGGCACAGTGGATAGAGCATCGACAGGAAACACTGAGGTTGCCGGTTCAGGACCCCGGGCTTGCCTGGTCAAGGCACATATGGGAGTTGATGCTTCCTCTTCTCTCTCTCTAAAAAGGAGTAAATAAAATAAGAATTTTAAAAAGTCCTTCCCCTGGAAATGTTACAAACAAAAGTAATCGTAAGGTTCACCAGGTATGGTCACCGAAGAATTTTAACAACAAAGAAATAGAAACAACCTAAATATGTATCAGTTGAGGGATAGTTAAATAAATTATGGCACAGAAATAAAATATTTTAAAGTAAATAAATTATAGTACATTCACACTATGGAATAAATGCAACCATTAAATAAAAGGAAGAATATAGGTACTCATTTGGCAAGGTGTCTATGATATCATGTGGAAAAAAGCAAGAATTAGGCCTGGCCGGGTAGCTCAGTTGGTTAGAGCATCACTCCATATGCCAAGGTAAGGGTTCAATTCCCGGTCAGGGCACATGCCAGAATCAATCAATGAATGCATGAATAAGTAGAACAATTGATGTTTGTTGTTTCCCTCTCCCTTCTCTCTCTAAAATCAATTTTTAAAAAAGCCAGAATTAAAGGTAAAGTAGCACCCTATTTACATAAGGAAACATGTATGAAATATACAGATATCTAAATGTCTTGAAAAGGTTTGAGAGAATATACTTGGAACTATTAAACAGTACAGTAAAATACTTTGGGGCATGGGTCAGAAGTGAGTGGCAAAGATTAACTTATACCCTTAAGTATTGTTTTAATGTATTATAAGGAAATTGCACTACCTTTAAATTTTATTTCACAAAACATTTTAGACTTACAAAGCACCACAATGAAGAACATTACTAATACCCACGTGTCTACCACACAGCTCTAGAATACCAACACTGTGGAAGCCTCTTGTGGGAACTTCTCCCATCACATCCCTTCTTTCTCAGAGGCTACCATGCCCTTCAATCTGGTGCTTTTTATTTCCACGATGCCGTGCTTTTACTAAACGTGTTCATATCCCTAAGCAGCATGTAGTTATTTTTTTCATATTTTAGGATAGCATATAATTGGTATTACAGTGTGTCCGTAAAGTCATGGTGCACTTTTGACTGGTCACAGGTCAAAAGTGCACCATGACTTTACAGACACACTGGTATATGTACGCTCTGTAACTTAATTTTTTATGAAATGTGATATGCTCTTAATTTAAACATGTTGATACAGATACTTTACATCATTTCTTTCCACTGCTATACAACATTCCATTTATAAACGTTCAAACAAAACAGAAAGAGACTCATAAAATACAGAGAACAGACTGATGGTTGCCCGAAGGGAAGGGGTTTGGGGGACTGGGTGAAAAAAGTGAAGGGGGCCTGACCAGGCAGTGGCGCAGTGGGTAGAGCATTGAACTGGGATGCAGAAGACCCAGGTTCAAGACCCCGAATTCGCCAGCTTGAGCGCGGGCCCATATGGCTTGAGCAAAACCTCACCAGCTTCGACCCAAGGTCGCTGGCTCCAGCAAGGGGTTGCTTGGTCTGCTGAAGGCCCGCGGTCAAGGCACATGTGAGAAAGCAATCAACAACTATGGTGTCGCAACGGCAATGAAAAACTAATGATTGATGCTTCTCATCTCTCTCCGTTCCTGTCTGTCTGTCCCTATCTATCCCTCTCTCTGTCTCTCTCTCTGTCCCTGTAAAAAAAAAAAAAGAAAGAAAGAAAAAAGAAAAAAGTGAAGGAATTGAAAACTACAGATTGGTAGTCACAAAATAGTCATGGGGATAGTATGGCCAGTAGTCGCCGCCATCACGGACATTCACATGCAGGTTCCCATTGGATTTGGGCAGAAGGTAAAGAAACAGCGGAGTCAGAGGATGGTGGGCCATTCTGTTTATTGATGTCTCACCAAGACAGGCAAGCCACAGGAAAGCCAAGGGAAAAGCAGAAAACCTGCTCTTCCCATGAAGATCAAGGAGGAAAAAGAAATCCTACAGCACCCCTCTGTGGTGGGGGCAGAACCTCTCTTCCAGGAAAACATTAACATTAGCAAGACAATGGGGCTTCCCAAGTGGGAACGTAATTTGCAATTTCTGATGACATATACCTGGCGCTGCCCAGCCCCCAATGCAAACCATAAGCGAGCAAACATAAAAATCATATTTTACAAACTTATTTGACCAACAGGGATGTAAAGCACAGCATAGAAAATACAGTCAATAATGTTGTAATAACCATGTGTGGTGCCAGATGAGTAGTGAAAAATATCAAGGGGAACACTTTGTAAATTACATTAATATCTAACCACTATGCTGTATGCCTGAAACTAATACAAAATAATATTGAGTGTATATTGTAATTCTAAAAAATGTTCTGCAGTTTATTCATTCACTTGTTTTGTGATTTGGGGTTATTTCCAGCATTTCACTGTTTTGAACAGTGATGCTGTGAACATTCCTGGGCACATCTCCTTGTGTACTATGGTTTCTCAAGTTCATGTTTGAATCTGGAAGTAGAATGAGGTCGTAGGGTAGTGCTTCTTCTACTTCACAAGATGGGGCAAATTGCTTTCCTAATTGATTGTACCAATTAACAATCCTAGCAGCCATATACAGGAGATTCTGTTGCTCTTAAAATTCCTTAACCCATCCAGAAAGCAAACATTTATCTAGCTTCTCTTCTATTTTTTATTTTTCTCTTACACTCTACTCTTTAATCAAACTTGAATTTATTTTCATTTTGGTATATGGCATGAAATTGATGTTTTTAATAAATAACCCATTTTTCCTAACACTCTTTATTGACAAGGCAAGTCCTCTTTAATTATGCTTTTAAATCTTTGTCTTAGTTATTGTCACTGTAAGGTATTTTTCCCCGCCAAGAAAGAAGGGGGGGGGCGGGAGCCACAAAGTGTGAATAGCAAACAGCTTTATTAAGTACAGAGCATCCCACCAAATGAGGTCCCCCAGCCCCGCGGTTCAGAGGCTGGGTGAGTCGCCCCAATCAGACTGCGTGAGAGGTATTTAAAGGGTTCCTCTAGGGTGGGCCAGCAGTTATGACGTACTGAAATCTCACTGGCTGACGGACAGTCAATCTTCTCCCAAGGATTTTTGGGAACATTCTTTTGGCGCACTTGGTTGTGTGGGTGGCCCTAGCCAAAGTTCCCAGGCTCTGAGTTCCCCACCTGACCTTCCCCATTAGCCACCCCACAGTCACCTGATGATTTGTCTTGTTGAATTTCAGTATCATTTTGTAGAGGTCTCCTAAACAACCCATTGCAATGTTATTGTAATTGCATTAGGTCCATGAATTATTTTGGTCTAAAACCCATATTCAGCCCTGGCGGGGCAGCTCAGTTGGTTATAGTAACATTCCAACATGACAAGGTTGCAGGTTCAACCCCTAGTTAGAGCACATTCAAGAATCAACCAGCCTGACCTGTGGTGGCACAGTGGATAAAGCGTCGACCTGGGAACACTGAGGTCACCAGTTCAAAACCCTGCACTGGTCTGGTCAAGGCACATATGGGAGTTGATGCTTCCAGCTCCTCCCCCTCTTTCTCTCTCTCTCTCTCACTCTTTGTTTCCTCTCTAAAATGAATAAAATAAAAAAGAAATTTAAAAAAAAAGAATCAACCAGCCTGACCAGGCGGTGGCGCAGTGGATAGAGCATTGGACTGGGATGCGGAAGACCCGGGTTCGAGACCCTGAGGTCGCCAGCTTGAGCGTGGGCCCATCTGGCTTGAGCAAAAGCTCATCAGTTTGGACCCGAGGTCGCTGGCTCCAGCAAGGGGTTGCTCGGTCTGCTGAAGGCCCGCGGTCAAGGCACATGTGAGAAAGCAATCAATGAACAGCTGTGGTGTCGCAAAGGCAACGAAAAACTAATGATTGATGCTTCTCACCTCTCTCTGTTCCTGTCTGTCTGTCCCTATCTATCCCTCTCTCTGACTCTCTCTCTGTCCCTGTTAAAAAAAAAAAAAAAGAATCAACCAATGATGACATGAATAAGTGGAGGAACAAACTGATGTTTCTCTCTCTCTCCCTCTCTGTCTCCCTTCCTCTCTCTCTAAAAATCAATCAATAAAAAACATTTTTAAAATAAAGCCCACATTCAACAGGTCATTCCTCTACTCTCAAACCAAAATTACTAAACTCTTCACTGTATATAATCCAACTCCCCAAGTGTGCTATTGAAGTCCCCCCATTATCTGCACCCCATAACCTTTCAAACTCATCATTTCAAGCCAAACTGTGTCTGCCTTGTCCTCTGAACTGTCCTGATTTATTTTTTCCTACAAATTTTGCTCATGAGGTTTCCTTCCACCAGGAATGCCAACCGTTCCTTCCACTCCCCTTGTTTTGTTTTCAACCCTTTCCTTCCTTCAAGGGCCAGCTGGGATCCTAGCTAATCCAAGAGTTTTATCCTACTCAGGATTCAGCCTACCAACTTGCATTGCTATTCAATTTTCTCAAATGTCTGTGTATAATCTTTCCAATTCAGTGACTGAGTTAACTAAAATAAGAAAATTAAGACAAGTGGAACTTGCCTGGAAAGAAGTCAGTGAAAATAGCTGCTGGTAAGAGGATCCACAATCAGGTTAGGCATTCCACTTCTAACATCCGCAACCATGAATTAGGAAGAATAGCAGGAAAAATGGAAGAAGAGAGAAGCCAGAGTTGGTGCCTCAACACTCCGCATGACAGATCTGGGCAGATGCAACACTGGTGAAGCCAGATAACAAAGAAATCCATCATCATCACCATCAAAATGCCTTACATTTGAATAGTGCTTTAGGCTCTGCCAACTTACACTTCATTTAACCTTTGCAAAATTCTTTAAAGTCAGTGACATGATCTCCATTTCACTAGTGAGGACATTGACATTTAGAGGTTAAATGCAAGCCCAAATTCACATGAGGAGCTGGCAGTGCCAAGTCTGCAACCCCAGACTTCTAATTGACCCTAATTCACTGCTCATTCCATCATATCCACAGTAGCTTCCAGGTCAACAGTGTTAACTTTTTAAATGTTTTTATTTGTTTATTTGTTTGTTTATCTATATTAAGTGAGAGGCAGGGAGGCAAACAGAAAGACAGACTCCCGCATCTTCCCTGAATGGGATCCATCCCACAAGCTCCCTACAGGGCGATGCTCTGCCCACTGGGGCCACTGCTCCATCGCTCAGGCAACTGAGCTATTTTAGAGCCTGAGGTGAGGTCATGGAACCATCCTTAGCACCCAGGGCCAACTTGCTCCAACCACTTGAGCCATGGCTGTGGGAGGGGGGAAGAGAGAGAGAAAGAAGGGTTAGGGGGAGGGATAGAGAAGCAGATGGTCGCTTCTCCTGTATTCTCAGACTGGGAATTGAACCCAGGACTTTCACAGGCAGGGCCAACCCTCTACGGCTGAGCCAATGGGCCAGAGCCATGATTTATTTTTAATTGCAGCACAAAACACACAATACTAAAAATTTCCTCTTAAATTAAAAACTTTAAATGTACAGTTCATTGTTCTGCCACAGATCCCTAGAATGTTTTCATCTTATAAAACTGAAACTAGCCTGACCTGTGGTGGCACAGTGGATAAAGCGTCGACCTGGGAACACTGAGGTCGCCAGTTCAAAACCCTGTACTGGTCTGGTCAAGGCACATGTGGGAGTTGATGCTTCCAGCTCCTCCCCCCTTTCTCTCTTTCTCTCTCTCTCTCTCTCTCTCTCACTCTGTGCTCCTCTCTAAAATGAACAAATAAAAAGAAGAAAAATTTAAAAAAAAAAAAACAAACTGAAACTCTATAGCCCATTTCTCCCTCCCCGCTTTCTCTAGCCCCTGGCAACCATCCTTTTACTTTCTGATGCCATGAATTTGACTACTTTAGATATTTTATACAAGTGGGATCATACAGTATTTGTTTTTTTATGACTAGCTTATTTTACTCAGCATAATATGCTTAAGGTTCAACCATATGGTAGCATAAAACAGGATTTCCTTCTTTTTATTATTTATTTATTTATTTATTTTTACAGGGACAGAGAGAGAGTCAGAGAGAGGGATAGATAAGGACAGACAGGAACAGAAAGAAATGAGAAGCATCAATCATTAGTTTTCGCTGCCATTGCGACACCATAGTTGTTCATTGATTGCTTTCTCACACGTGCCTTGACCATGGGCCTTCAGCAGACCGAGCCACCACTTGCTGGAGCCAGCAACCTTGGGTCCAAGCTGGCGACCTTTTTACTCAAGCCAGATGGGCCGGTGCTCAAGCTGGCAACCTTGAGGTCTCGAACCTGGGTCTTCTGCATCCCAGTCCGATGCTCTATCCACTGCGCCACTGCCTGGTCAGGCGGATTTCCTTCTTTTTTAAGGCATATTGTGTGTGTGTGTGTGTGTGTGTGTGTGTGTGTGTGTGTGTGTGTGTGTGTGTGTCACATGTTCTTTATCCATTCATCTGCCCATGGACATTTGGGCTGCTTCTACCTCTTGACAGTTGAGTAATGCTGCACTGAACATGGCTGTGCAAGAAGCTCTTTGAGACCCTGCTTTCAATTCTTTAGTATATATACACAGAATTAGATTGCTGGATCATATGGCAATTCTCTTATTTAGGTTTTTTAGGACCATGTTAACTTTGAAATAAATAGTCCCATTCTCACGGACACTATTACAATATGTTAAGAGGCAGCATATTGCCTTTCCTCTAATTAAATGAAGATAGCAATCATGTTCATATATAACCATTAAAATGTTTAAACTTCTTACTTAACCTGTATTAATTACACTGTAGGCAACTGTAGATGCTTCCATTTCCTCCCAGTCTCAGTTAACAAGCGGTTCTTTACTTTTAACACCCCCATATCCTAATATCAGGGTCACTAGATTAGAAGATTCAAGATGGAAGAACCTATCTGTCTTGTTCAATACTGTGCCTCAAGTAACTAGCACAGCAGCTGGCACGTAATATGCACTCAAAAATGGATAAATGAATGAGTGCATGAATAAACGATCATGTTTCTGGGTACAGTTATAAAAAATTGAACTTTGGGTGTTGTCATTGATGAGAGGGAATAGTTTAGCACTTCTTATTTCAGCAAGCAGGAAGTAGAACACAGATGGCAAAATACATTCAATGACATGAATTATGCCAGAATAATGAAACTATCTTTAGGATAAATTCAAACTAAAGCTCTGATAGTAACACAGAATCATACCAAACATGAGGATTTGGGGAGCTTGGGGAAACCTTGGCATTATAATAAGGTCCTACCAGATTTAATAGGACAGTGCTCTCAGTAGGAAAAGTCAAGAGAGAGTGAGAAGAATGTAGGACTGCATTTCCCTTCTCTTCTGCCAGACTCTATGGTCCCTGAAAGCAAAAGCATTGTCACATCAAGTGAAAGATTCTCTGCTGGTCAGCTTGTTGCACCGTGGGCTGACTGATGCCCTCTGAATGGGGTCAGGGGGTAGAAGTAAAGAGAGGATTAAACACATTGAGAGTAGTTATTATCTCAGAGAGAGCAAGCTCTCCCGCCAAAGGCTGCTGTCCACACATCTTTGGACTTGATATATAATCTAATGAAAAGAAGTGGGAGAAATAGGAGTACATTGTATCGATAAAAATTAAATTTAGACTTAACAAAAATTGCATGAATTTTTTTAAAATTTATTTTTATTTATTTATTTTAGAGAGGAGACACAGAGTGAGAGAGAGAGAAAGGGGGGAGGAGCTAGAAGCATCAACTCCCATATGTGCCTTGACCAGACCAGTACAGGGTTTTGAACTGGCGACCTCAGTGTTCCCAGGTCAACACTTTATCCACTGCGCCACCACAGGTCAGGCAAAAAATTGCATGAAATTTTTTTTCCCATTTATTTATTTATTTATCCCAGGGACAGAGAGAGAGTCAGTGAGAGGGATAGATAGGGACAGACAGATAGGAACGAGGAGAGGTGAGAAGCATCAATCATTAGTTTCTCGTTGCCATTGCGACACCATAGTTGTTCATTGACTGCTTTCTCATGTGCCTTGACCGCGGGCCTTCAGCAGACCGAGCAACTCCTTGCTGGAGCCAGTGACCTTGGGTCCAAGCTGGTGAGCTTTTGCTTAAGACAGATGGGCCCACACTCAAGCTGATGAGCTCGGGGTCTCGAACCTGGGTCTTCCGCATCCCAGTTCAACGCTCCATCCACTCGCCACCGCCTGGTCAGGCAAAATTGCATGAATTTTTTTTTTTTAATTTTATTTTAATTTATTTATTTATTCATTTTAGAGAGGAGACACAGAATGAGAGAGAGAGATAGAGAAAGAGAGAAAGGGTGGAGGAGCTGGAAGCTCAACTCCCATATGTGCCTTGACCAGACCAGTGCAGGGTTTTGAACTGGCGACCTCAGTATTCCCAGGTCGACGCTTTATCCACTGCGCCACCACAGGTCAGGCCAAAATTGCATGAATTTTTAAAGGACATGGGCCCTAGAACAAATTGGAAATTTGCTCTGCACTTATCTGAGGAATGAATGAATTGTAAACTCTCTTCCATTCAAAGAGATGGACTTCAAGAGAAAAGTATCTTCTAATACGCATGTCTCCCTCCAAAAAAGATAAAAGACAAGGCTAGTTGCTTAGGTATTATGTAAAATCTTCTCCCATTCCTTAATCAAGAATTTAAATTCACTCTAGAAGATTAATATAGTACATCTGAGTCCACACTCTCAGCCATATCCTGCCACCGTCTCCTATATATGTAGCTGGGAGGATATGCCCAGGTCATAACAGGAACCAGGTACTACTCACTCTTCCATTGCTTCTTGCTCCAGTTTTAGAGTCACAAGTAACTTTATCTCTGTAATCCTCTGTTCCCTCACATGCAAAACGGAGAGATTAGTGGTTGCTATCTCACAAAGTTTACCTCTAACACTGCCTGTGGTAGCAGTGCAAGATCGGGGATGAAACCTAGAACCCAGAGTCAGTGATTCATTACATTGCAACAGACACAGCAGTAAAGAGAAGCAAAAGGACCACGATGCTATAGAGAACAGGTAATCCTAATCCAGGAAGAGTTAAGCATCTATTAATGAGTACATTTGTATGACCAGATTAATGCCAAAAACCTATGGAAGACTCCATGGCCAAGTAATTAGTACAGGTTCCCTGAAGAGAACAAGCATTCACAAGATGGGACAGCACTTCTTACTGATTCAATTTCCTATGTTGGCCAATAGGAATGATAGCAGAGGTTGATGGTTATACACACCCACTGGAACAGTCAGAAATGAAAAATCTGCAGTATATCATACATGTAACAGCGGGGGTATATGAGTAAAGTATAATGGAATCAGAGAGAAAACCACCTGGCTTGGCAGGTGCTTGGATCTGAAACAGGCTTCAAGGCTTGTAGAAAACTCAACTCAACTTTAAAAGGAGTTTGCAGTCAGTGTTGCAGCTCTTTCCAGCTAAGTGACAGTAAAATCACACCAGGCTCAGGGTTCAGTTGGACTCAGTAGGGTCTCTGAGGAAACAGTACTTGGTTAAACCTATTAGGATTTCATTCAACTCGTGGGCTAAGCTACATTATTTGCAAAGCCGCTAAGAAAATATAGGGCCTTTATTCTGTCCTAGAGAAGAGAAATAAGGCACAGACAGCAATTTCATCCATACAGACTAGTCTAATCAAAGAAAAGGATACTAGAACCAAAGCCGTACAAACAAGACACAAGCTAAATTAGTACAGCATTGCCTCTAAGCTAGGGAATAAAGACAGAAAGTAGAAAACTGACAAACCTACTGTTAAGTAGAACCGAAAAGCTAAATTCCAGCCAGCAAGGTTTTACAAGGTAATCTTACAAATGCTCTGAATGCCAGAGAAGAGAAAGAGCCTGAATGTACACAATGGCACGATGACTCATCAGCAGGACCTTGGACTGGCACTGAGGAACATTTCTCCAGAACAGTAATATTAACAACTTCAGTTATTACCCAGCGGTAGTGAGTCTAGAAAACAGGCTCAGGGAAAGTATCGTCAGAATTAAAAAAGAAAAAGAAAAAATCAAGACCTAACAGAGGCAATGAGTCATCTTACAGAGGTAATTCACCTTAAGAAATGTTTCATGAAAGTGTTTGCAGAGAAATTTAGGAAGACCTCAGTCCAATGCTCAGAACTAAAATTAACCATGTATTTTATGCTTCTGCACCTTTGTACATGTTGTTCCTTCTGCCCATTTTGTCTTCTCTTGCTCTTTTCTGCCCTTTCTTCAGTCTATTGAGTGAATTATTTTTTTTTTTGCAAAATACAGGCATCATCTTTTCTCAACCTGTGCCTAAAAACAGAATGATTTCCTCATCCCTCCTACTCTACCACTTCGTGCATATTGTCTCCAGCATCATCTACTACAGCGACCAGCCCAAGAGATGTGTATCTCAGTTGAACAACTGCGTGGGCCAAGAGAGGGGAGGGCTACGTTTCTGAGAGGAGTGGTGTATCAGAATCTGTGGGTGGGGCCGTGGTGCTTTGCATGATTGGCATATTGAATATTATGATTGATTTAGGGCCATGAGAATCTACATGAGCCATGAGATTTTTAGGTTTATAAAAAGAGAACTCCAGTTTTGTTTTGTTTTGTTTTTAGTGAGAAAGGCATGGTTAGTAGAAAGACAACAGTGTAGTCAAAAATGTACAAGTTCTATAAAAGTATACACAAGATTAAGTAGTAGTATAAAGCAAAAGGAAGATTAATTCTCCCAGGTGAGGATCAGAAAACTGTCACAGAGGAGGAAGGGATTGCTTGATCTGGGTCTTATGGACAAAGAGTTTACCAAACAAACTGGCAGGCAGAGGGAACCTTACCAAAGCATGGAAATTGTAAAACATTATCAATTATTACTCCGAGCATACTCTACTCACAGACACTGTTCTATGAGTTTTTACATGCATTAGCTCATCTAATGTTGTCAATAATCTTTAAAGGTTTATACAGTGTCCAAAAAAGAAAAGTTTATACAGTGTCATCAGTTAGCTACCACTGCTTGTAAGAGACCTAAAACAACAGTGGCGTATATAGAGCAGTTTCTTTCTCCACAAAACCCAGGGTTCCCAGACCCTTTTAGTCAACTACTCTATAAGTTAGTCCTGGCCTTCATCCTCCTGGTTCAGGAGAGCTCAGCTATCACATCCACATTCCAGGCAACAGGAGAGGGGACATTGGAGCTCAGCAACTGTCGTCTTATGGAAGTTCTTACAAGTTTCCACATACGTCTCATTACCCCAACAGTCGTATAACCACAAACAGTTGTAAAATACCCTGGGAAATACAGCCTAATTCTGGGCCTCGCTTCTCCACCTAAAACTTGGGGGTTCTATAACTATGAAAAGGAGAATGCGTGATGATTTGCAGTTTCTGTCACATACTATTCTATTTTTCAGACAATGAAACTGATGCAGAGTGGTTGCATTCTTTTCACAGTGCATCCGGGATTTCAAGTACTAGTTTCTTTTGGCCTCTGAGTTAGGTCTAGAGCGGGAAGAACAAAAAGTAATGGGCTTTAAAATGTATTTTAATTCTGACTACAAGATAAAAAAAGCTAATGGGCAGAGAAATGCACAAAACCCAGGCAGCACCAAAGTGCAGAAGACATAATGCGTAAGTAATCTCAAAGCTAGATAAGTGAGAGTTGCCTTGCGGATCTGAGAGATGGATTTACTAATGGTTCAGTAATTGAATAGTAAATTGATTTAATGTGACATTGCTGATGGCAGTAGCAGATTCCATAAAATTAGCCATAAGGAAAACAAAAATCATCTGAAACATTTTTCAGTTTCTCCTTTTAATTTTTTTTCATTGTTGACTCTTCTCTAAACAATAGTCCAATAAAAGTACAAAGTTTGTATTTGATGCATACTGATATAAGCAAAATAATGCAAGTTAATTATTACCTCACATATCTTTTTTTTACAGAGTCAGAGAGAGGGATAGATAGGGACAGTCAGACAGAAACAGAGAAAGATGAGAAGTATCAATCATTAGTTTTTCGTTGCCGTTGCAACACCTTAGTTGTTCATTGATTGCTTTCTTTTTTTTTATTTAATTTTTATTTTATTCATTTTAGAGAGGAGACACAGAGTGAGAGAGAGAAAGGGGGGAGGAGCTGGAAGCTCAACTCCCATATGTGCCTTGACCAGACCAGTGCAGGGTTTTGAACTGGCGACCTCAGTGTTCCCAGGTCGACGCTTTATCCACTGCGCCACCACAGGTCAGGTTCATTGATTGCTTTCTCACATGTGCCTTGACCGCGGGCCTTCAGCAGACCGAGCACCCCCTTGCTGGAGCCAGCGACCTTGGGTCCAAGCTGACGAGCTTTTTGCTCAAGCCAGATGGGCCCGTACTCAAGCTGGCGAGCTCGGGGTCTCAAACCTGGGTCTTCCACATCCCAGTCTGACGCTCTATCCACTGCGCCACCGCCTGGTCAGGCTTACCTCACATATATTTATTTAACTCAATGTTAAAAGGAAAACATTTTGAAATAATATATACACATAACTGAAATCAAGTAGCACCTGTAGAATACTATTCATCAACCCAACCTACTTAAAAGAAGTTCTAGAATTTTTATTTACTTATTGTTTTATATATATATATATATATTTTAAATTTCTTTTTATTGTATTCATTTTAGAGAGGAGACACAGAGTGAGAGAGAGAGAGAAAGAGAGAAAGGGTGTAGGAGCTGGAGGCATCAACTCCCATATGTGCCTTGACCAGACCAGTGCAGGGTTTTGAACTGGCGACCTCAGTGTTCCCAGGTTGACGCTTTATCCACTGCGCCACCACAGGTCAGGCTGTTTTATATATTTTTATTGCTTTTACAGAGAGAAACATTGCCTCTGTTGTTCCATTTATCCATGCACTCACTGGCTGACTTCTGTATGTGCCCTGACCAAGAAACAAACCCACAACTTGGCATATACGGACGCTCTAACCAATTTAGCAACCTGGCCAGAACTAACCCAACCTACTTTTTGAACGCGTGTGTTCCAGAAAAAAGCATATATTATCTCCAGTGCCATAGGTAGTGAATCATGATTGGGCCAGTCGATGATGATTGCATTTTTTTTCTTCCTTTTTTTTTTTTTGACAGAGAAAAAGAGAGTCAGAGAGAGGGACAGATAGGGACAAGCAGACAGGAAGGGAGAGAGATGAGAAGCATCTATTGTTCGTTGCTGTTCCGTAGTTGTTCATTAATTGCTTTCTCATATGTGCCTTGACGGGTGGGCCTACAGCAGAGTGAGTGACTCCTTGCTCAAGCCAGTGACCTTGGGCTTCAAGACAGAGACCTTGATCCCACACTCCAGCCAGTGATCCCATGCTCAATCTGGTGAGCCTGTGCTCAAGCAGGATGAGCCCATACTCAAGCTGGCAACCTCGGGGTTTTGAACCTGGGTCCTCCATGTCCCAGTTCGATGTTCTATCCACTGCGCCACCACCTGGTCAGTCTCTTTCCCATTGGATGTTGGTAAGTGTGTATATGATCATTGGCCGATTTAGTCATTTTGTGAACTTGAAACTGACAAGATGCAGATTGGCAGAGCAGAGACTGGAAAGAATTTGCATTCTTGTTAACAATCAAGTCCTGGAAAAGCTTCTGTATTTCTGTAAGGTAAGATGTTCCTTATATGGTTAATTTGAATTGTTATTTGCAGCCAAAGTACCCTGATATTCTACCACAAGGTGTATATAGTATATATATGTATGTCCAGTGTATATGTATATGTGTATGTATATGTAATCTACGACAAGGTTAAAGAATAAAAACAACAGTCCCTTATTCCCCTCCTTTTTCTGATTTTCTCTCTTCTCCAGAGGGAACCACTTTCAACTCTTAGCTGTTTTGCCAGATAATTTACTTACATGCTTCTAAATAAGATGCTTATATTGCTATTTTCTTGATTTATCCATTAAAAAAAATACTTTTTTCTGCCTGACCAGGCAGTGACACAGTGAACAGAGCACCGAACTGGGATGCAGAAGACCCAGGTTCGAAACCCCGAGGTCGCCAGCTTGAGCGCGGGCCCATCTGGCTTGAGCAAAAAGCTCGTCAGGTTGGATCCAAGGTTGCTGGCTCCAGCAAGGGGTGGCTGGGTCTGCTGAAGGCCCGCAGTCAAAGCACATGTGAGAAAGCAATCAATGAACAACTAAGGTGTTGCGACGGCAACGAAAAACTAATGATTGATGCTTCTCACCTCTCTCCGATCCTGTCTGTCTGTCCCTATCTATCCCTCTCGCTCTCTCTGTCCCTGTAAAAAAAAAAAATGCTTTTTTCTGTGGAAGATGAAAACTAAGCATCTGCATACCCCTTCCTTTCCGTTTGCAATATAGTTTTGCAACTTTTGATTAAATAAGTATTATGCTTAATTTTTTAATACAATTCTTTACCCCTTGGAGTTAAAATTTATTCCCCATCTCTTTTCCTCGGCATGGTTTATCATGTGCCTATTAGTAGTTCTCAAACTCTCCAATAGTTGTAATGTCTTATCAAAGTGATTTTTTTCTTATTAAATTTTTTCATCCTGTCTTTCTCCCCTCTTCTTCTTCCTCTCTTTTTTTTTTTTTTTTTTTAGTGAGAGAGAGTGACAGACAGGAAGGGAGACAGATAAGAAGCATCAACTTATAGTTGCAGCACCTTAGTTACTCACTGATTGATTGCTTTCTCCTATGTGCCTTGACCAGGGAGCTCCAGCCGAGCCAGTGACCCCCCACCCCCGATGCTCAAGCCAGCAACCTTGGGGTCATGTCTATGATCCCATGCTCAAGCCAATGACCTGCACTCAAGCTGGTGAGCCTATGCTCAAGCTGAAGACCTTGGGGCTTCGAACCTTGGTTCTCAGCATCTCAAGCCAACACTCTACCCATTGTGCCACTGTCTAGTCAGGCCTCTCTTTCTCTTTTATTGTACATTCTTGCAAAATGTGAATTTTTAAAATATTTTAAGTTTATACAAATGGCTTTTCCCACATGTGCATTGTTTCTTTTTTTTTTTGTGAGAGGGGAAGCAAAGATATTACCTCGACCAGGATCCACCTGGCAAGCCCACTAGGGGGCGATGCTCTGCTCATCTTGCTTACAGCTAATCAAGCCATGGCTGCAGGAGGGGAGGGGGGAGAGGGAGAGAAGGGGGAGGGGTGGAGAAGGAGATGGTCACTTTTCCGTGTGCCCTGACCAGAAATCGAACCCAGGACATCCACACATTAGGCAGATGCTCTACCACAGAGCCAACCGACCAGGGCCTGTTTCTTACTATTTTCATTGGGCACTATGTATATATAAAAATTTTTTTTTAGATTTTATTTATTCATTTTTAGAGAAAGAGAGACAGAGAGAGAGAAGGGGAAGGAGCAGGAAGAATCAACTCCCCTATGAGCCTTGACCAGGAAAGCCCAGGGTTTCAAACCAGTGGCCTCAGTGTTCCTGACCAGTGCCACCACAGGTCAGGTGGACACTGTATTTGCATGATCAAACCATATGGCTAAAATGGAAATCTGTGGCTTGTAACTTTTTATTTTTTAGGATTTTATTTATTGACCTGGTGTGCGGATGTCCCGGGTTGGATCTCCAGTCAGAGCACACATGAGAAATGACCATCTGCTTCTCTTCCCCTCCCTTCTCCCTCTCTTCCCCTCTTGCAGCCAGTGCCTTGACTGGTGCGAGTGTCAGCCCCAGGTACTAAGGATAGCTCAGTTGATTCGTGCATCAACCCAGATGGGGGTTTCCATGTGGATCCTGGTCAGGGTGCATGCCGGGAGTCTGTCTCACTATCTCCACTCCTCTCACTTAAAATAACAATAAAAAATATTGCATTGATTTTTTTAGAGGGGGATTGGGGAAGGGAGAAGTGGGAAGAAGCAGGAAGTATCAACTTGTAGTAGTTGTTTCTCATATGTGCTCTGACCAGGCAAGCCCAAGGTTTTGAACAGGTGACCTGAGCATTCCAGGTCGACATTCTATCCACAGTGCCACCACATGTCAGACTGTGGCTTGTAACTATTGCAGAATACTTAATTGTGTACATCCACCACATTTTCACCAACCTTATCTCCCATATATGGATATTCAGGTTGTCTCCAAGTCCATAACAGCACAATGACCAACAATGAATCTATGAAAATCTCTTCAGGATATTACACCAACGTGTACAATCACCAAGTCAGAGGGCACACAAACATGCATATTTTGCTCTCCAACTGTGCTACACTCCCATCAGCATTGCATGAGGTATATGCTCACATACCATTGCCTTTGGCATTAACTTATTTACTTATTTTTAGCGAGAGGGTGGGGGCGACAAACAAGGACAGACAGATAGGAAGGGAGAGAGATGGGAAACATCAACTCATAATTGGGGCACCTTAGTTGTTCATTGATTGCTTCTTCATATGTGCCTTGACCAGAGAGCTCCAGCTAAGTCAGTGACCCCTTTCTCAAGCCAGAAACCCGGCACTAAAGTTGGATGAGCCCACATGCAAACCAGCAACCTCAGGGTTTCAAACCTGAGTCCTCTGTGTCCTAGTCTGACATTGCGCCACCACCTGGTCAGGCCATTTTCTCTAATTAGTAGAGTTTGATGATCTTTTATGTTCTGAAATTTGCCTTTTCACATTCTTTGATTATTTTTCCACTGGCAGCTTTCCCTTGATTTGCAGGAATTTCTTGTATAGTCTATATTTAATCACTTGCTAATTTTAAATATCTTCTCTCCCATTTTGTCATCTATCTGGAGATCTTTTGTGACCAAAAACATTTAATTTTAATTTCTTTTTTTTAAAAAAAAATTATTTATTTTAGAGAGGAGACACACACACACACAGAGAGAGAGAGAGAGAGAGAGAGGAGGAGCTAGAAGCATCAACTCCCATAAGTGCCTTGACCAGACCAGTGCAGGGTTTTGAACTGGCGACCTCAGTGTTTCCAGGTCGATGCTTTATCCACTGTGCCACCACAGGTCAGGCTAATTTTAATATAATCAAATTTGTTTTTGCCTTATATGCCATATTTTTTTTAACTGTGATTTTTCTAGAATTGATTTTTAGCAAGAGAGAAAAGGAGAGAGACAGGAACATTGATCTACTTACTGTATGTGCCCTGACTGGGATCAAACCACCAATCTCTGTGCTTCAGGATGATGCTCTAACCCACCAAGCTATCCAGCCAGGGCATATGTCATACTTTTAAAGTCATTTGCCACTTCTAGGTCACAGAGATATTCTCCCACACTTTCCTGTACTAAATTTAGTTTTAAACCTTTTATCACTTTAGGAATCTAGTTTCACTTTCCTCTATATAAGTGAGCTAGTATCATCAATACCATGTAATATAAAACTCTTGTTTCCATCCTGCCATCTTTATAACATTTTAAATTGCCATAATCCATGTTCTGTCTCTGGGCTCTATTCACTTGCATTGTTCTAAGGACCTATCACAGTTTTTTTACTATTATGATTTTTTGGAATGCCTTAATTCCAAAAAATTCTTTTTCTTTTTTACTGTGGACCTTATTCTTCATATAATTTTTACTTATTTTATTTATTTATTGTTTTATTCTCCATACAATTTAAAAAAAAATTTTTTTTATTTTTTATTTACAGGGACAGAGAGAGTCAGAGGAGGGATAGATAAGGACAGACAGACAGGAACGGAGATAGGTGAGAAGCATCAATCATCAGGTTTTTTTGTTGTCGTTGCAACATCTTAGTTGTTCATTGATTGCTTTCTCACGTGTGCCTTGACCGTGGGCCTTCAGCAGACCGAGCCACCCCTTGCTCGCCCCAGCGACCTTGGGTCCAAGCTGGCGAGCTTATGCTCAAGCCAGATGGGCCCGCGCTCAAGCTGCTGACCTCGGGGTCTCGAACCTGGGTCCTTCGCATCCTAGTCCGATGCCCTATCCACCGTGCCACCGCCTGGTCAGGCTCTCCATACAATTTTTAAAAAAGATTTTATTGATTGATTTTATGGAGGGGGGACGACGACAAGTTTCAACTCATAATTACTTCACTTTAGTTGTTCAATGATTGCTTGTCATATGTGCCTTGACCAGGCAATTGCTGCCCAGGATTTCGAACCAACAATCTCAGTGTTCCAGCTTGATGCTCTATCCACTGTGCCACCGCCTGGTCAGGCTTGAACACATGGTTTCTTATTGTTATACAGTACTCCACCAAAAGATCAAATTTTAAGCAGCATGAGGCATTATCAATGCTTGGCCTGCAAGCAGTGGAAAGAAGGAATTGCAGGCGATTAGAGACAGGGTCAGTAATCTAGGTGAGAAATGAAAGTCTTATTAAGGCAGCAGTGGTGGGGCAAAGGCAGAAGGACAGCTGACAGATTTTAGGAGGTGGGATGACATAGGATGTGGTGATTTATAGGTTAGGAGAAAAGGGAAAAATCCAGAATTAGCCTCAGTGTTATTGTTTGGTCAATAGCAAAAATAACCAAATTAAAAAAAAAAGAATGATAAATTTTGAGTATGTTTAACAGTAACTTACCTATTGTTCAGTCTCAAGTGAGTTAAGCTACAGCATAGCCTAAATGTTCTACAGAAAAATAAAAATGTTTCCCAATATTGCAGTCTCAGAAATAAGGATTTTTTTTTTAATTTTTATTTTATTCATTTTAGAGAGGAGACACAGAGTGAGAGAGAGAGAGAGAGAGAGAGAAAGAGAGAAAGGGGGGAGGAGCTGGAAGCATCAACTCCCATATGTGCCTTGACCAGACCAGTGCAGGGTTTTGAACTGGCGACCTCAGTGTTCCCAGGTCGACACTTTATCCACTGCGCCACCACAGGTCAGGCTCAGAAATAAGGATTTAACACTTAAAGAGAAATGTAAAAGGTTCTCAAGTAACATTTGTATTTTTCATGACTATTTCTAATGCAAAATATAAAATATTTAAAATATTGTTACAAATAATTTAATTTATGAAAAGATATTTTTATTTTTAATTAAGCATAAGAAAATATAGCAAACCTTTAAAGAAATTAACTTTATAAGTAAGATTCTTTGGAGAAATATTTAAAAGGAAAGATGAAAAATCAGCAAAATTCAGGTTTAAAATTATTAATAAAATATTATAAAAAATATTTTACCACGCCTGACCTGTGGTGGCGCAATGGATAAAGTGTAGACCTGGGAACCCTGAGGCTGCCAGTTCAAAACCCTGCACTGGTCTGGTCAAGGCACATATGGGAGTTGATGCTTCTAGCTCCTCCCCACTTTCTCTCTGTCTCTCTCTCTGTGTGTCTCCTCTCTAAAATGAATAAAATAAAAATAAATTCTTAAAAAATATATATATATATATTTTATCACAAAATATTAGGGTAATTTAAAATAAAAAGTCATTCTGCTATTATACTTCAGTGAAATAACTATTACTATTTAACCTACAATATTAAAGTATAGATGCAAATATTTACTAAATATTTTTATCAAATAGATGCAAATCATTTTATTTCTAAGGTTTTAACTCTATTTAGACACATTAGAATATTTATATTTAAACACTCTAATGTAATCTATGTGTATTAAGCAAGCAGGAGCTCCTCAAATGAAGAAAAGTCTCATTCAATTTTATAAATAATAAAGTTGATTTAAAATGTAAAAAATTGAGCTTAAAAAGAAACACAGCCTGCCTGACCAGGTGATTGTGCAATGGACAGAGAGTCAGACTGGAACATGGAAGACCCAGGTTCGAGACCCTGAGCTCACCAGCTTGAGCGCGGGCCCATTTGGCTTGAGCAAAAAGCTCGCCAGCTTGGACCCAAGGTCTCTGGCTCCAGCAAGGGGTTACTCAGTCTGCTGAAGGCCCGCGGTCAAGGCACATGTGAGAAAGCAATCAATGAACAACTATGGTGTCACAATGGCAATGAAAAACTAATGATTGATGCTTCTCACCTCTCTCCGTTCCTGTCTGTCTGTCCCTATCTATCCCTCTCTCTGACTCTCTCTCTGTCCCTGTAAAAAAAACAATAACAAACAAAAAAGAAACACAGCCCAAACCACCTGATTTTTTAAGTCACACCAGCCATCTACCTCTATAAAGTCTTTATCAAAGCTATTTTTTTAAACCCAACATTTACTAACTCAACAGATGGGTTTTAAAAATGAGAAAAGTAATTCTACGGTTCAATTCACTGATTATATACTCAACTGATGCCTTTAAAAAAATAATTTTAGAATATGTGAAGACTGAATTAAACCATTCTCAGCATTTTCCCAGGACTGTTTGCTACTGGCTTATTTTTACATGTGAGCCTTAAACATATCTTCCACAGGTAATACATAAAAATAATTTGCCACTATAACTTCTATCAAGTAAACTCCCAATGTAGTATCAGTGCTTTGTTCTTCTCTTATAAGAATCATTACTGTGAGTTCGAACTCGCTGGTAAACAGAGGATGCTATTTTCATGCTGTCTTTCTTTGTAAATGTCTTTTCTATTGCTCCAGGTTTCCAAAGTAACAACTGGGCATCTTCTCCTCCAGTTAGCAAAGAATCATCTTGCGTATTCCAACAGAAAGAACGAACTGTAGCAGAGTGCCCTCCCTGAAGGCTGGTCATATGAGTCAATCCTGATGTAGTACAACTCATTAAGTGAATAATTCCTGTGTTTGTTCCTCCAACAATTAACAATTTGTCTAGCTTTTCATGATATAGGCCACCAACCAAATAGTCTAAAATACCTCCTTTCCCATTAATTACTTCTCTAACATCCTGGATGTTCAAACATGTAATTGGTTCATCAGTATCCAGATGATTAAGATCCCACCAACAAAATCCTTCATCATGTGTCATGCAGTATATCTGTTTATAGTCTTTCCCAGACCAACCAATATAGCTTACTGATGAAACTGAGTTACAAGTTGTAACCAGTGCATCTTCTTCATTATCAGCATTAATATCAAATACATTCACCAGGCCATCAGTTGACCCCGAGACTACCATGTTTGGATTGCTGGGATGGAAACATACTTGAGTGATATCATCACTGTGTGTTTCTGAGTATGCACCAAGTGAGTCTTTAATAGATGAATCTTGAGAATTAATTCTTGCATCCCAAAATACCAACAATGCATCATCATCCACTTCTTCTGTACCAGCACAAATGACATGATCATTACAGCTGATATCAAAACTGATAAATACACTGGAAGGGTAACCCTTGAACAGCTGGACAGGTTTTTCACTGGCTAGTCGAGCATCCCAACATTTTACAGTGCCATCTGTACACGATGTATATACATTGTCACAAGAATGTGCAAACTTGACTCCATTAAAAAGTCCAGGATATCCACTAAATTCTCGTAGTACATTTAACCTTTCTTTATCATATATTCGGATTAATCCATCAGAACACAGAACAGAAACCAAGCTTCCTCTTTCCGCTTGTACAGTCTTTGATGTGTCTATGCCAAGCAGATACGTAGGCTCTCCTGAGGAACGTTTAACAATGTTCAGACTAGCAAAGTTTTCCTCAATCTTCTCCATATCGAGAGTGACATCCAAGGGTAGTAAAAACCTGTAACAGAAATATAAAAATTAAAATTAAATTCAAAGCTTCTCTAAAATTGTAATTAAATCATGAACGTTCCTTCTGAGTGCTGACATAAAACAGATAAAATGTATTTTAATATTGTAATCATTTCCCTACCATGATGTAACTCAGTTACCTCCTTCTAAATTCACTTTTGAATACTGAATCTACCAAATACACACATACTTTGTGCCAGTAAGAGAATTTAAAAACATGTATATACACTGCTGAGTAACTTTTTGTTGTTGTTCAAACCCAATTATTGGTCCTACTTTTAAGTCCTCAGCATTAGACAGGATCTCCACTTTGGAATCATATATACCTGATTCCAGCTGCCTTATACAACTTTAAAATCTAAACATAAATGTGTGGGCAGAAAAATATATCCCCCCACAAGGTGGTCCATGCCTTACTTCCTGGAACCTGTGAACATGTTAGGTTGCATGGCAAAGAGGAACTGAGGTTGCAGATGCAAGGAAACATCTTCCTTTAGTGCCTCCACATGGAAATGCAGCCTTCAGGATTTGTCTACCAGTAAAGGCCAACTGGTGCATATTCAGACACACATAGTGCTATCACTCAAGTATGTTTTGTACTTCTGACCTCCACAACCATAACACAGTAAGTCTGTGTTGTTTCAAGCCACTATGTTTGTAGTGATTTCTACAGCAGCAACAGGAATAGAGATTCCCAATACGGAATAGTCAAGCTGGAATGTGAACCGAGGCACTCTGGCTTTAGGAATTGTGCTCTTAACCATCACACTAGATTGCCTCTCAACGTTAGGTTGTATGTACAAGTACTAGGCCAGAAAAATATGCTTGCCAAGTGAATCTACCTCAGATTTTCCTATCTTGCTTACCCTGAATATTCTAGCCTACCTCACAAATTCACATATTCATCCTTTTTTTAATTGAATTTATTGGGGGTGACATTATTAAATAAATTATAGAGGTTTCAGGTAACAATCTATATAATACATCATCTGTATATGGTATTGTCACATTTTCATAAGATAAAGAGCTTTTATTCTCTTGCTTTAGTGATTGATTTTTAAGCATTTCTTTTTATCTTTAAAAGAAAAAGTTAGTACTAACTCAAGAGTTATCAGGCCTGACTATGTGGTGGTGCAGTGGATAGAGCATTGGACTGGGACGTGGAGGACCCAGGTTCGAGATCCCGAGGTCGCCAGCTTGAGCGCGGGCCCATCTGGCTTGAGCAAAAGCTCGCCAACTTGGACCCACGGTTGCTGGCTCGAGCAAGGGGTTACTTGGTCTGCTGAAGGCCCGCGGTCAAGGCACATGTGATAAAGCAATCAATGAACAACTAAGGTGTTGCAAAAGCAACAAAAAGCTAATGATTGATGCTTCTCACGTCTCTCCGTTCCTGTCTGTCTGTCCCTATCTACTATCCCTCTCTCTGACTCTTTCTCTGTCCCTGAAAAAAAAAAAAGTTATCAGAAGGATTAACTAAAATAATGTGCTCAGCATGTCTAGCATATCATAATATATACTCATCAGGCATTAAATAAAAATTACTGGTATAGCCTGACCAGGTGGTGGCACAGTGGATAGAGTGTCGGACAAGGACGCAGAGGACCCAGGTTGGAAAACACAACGTTGCTGATTTCAGCACGAGCTAATGTGGTTTGAGCAAGGCTCACCAGCTTGAGCAACGGGTCACTTGGTCTGCTGTAACCCCCAGGTCAAGGCATATATGAGAAAGCAATCAATGAATTAAGGTGCTGCAACAAAGAATTGATACGTCTCATCTCTCTCCATTCCTGTCTGTCCTTATCTGTTCCTCTCTCTGTCTCTGTCACACACACACAAAAATTACTGGCATTACCATTACCAATAACACTAAAACACATGGGGGAGAATTTGGATCTATCAGAGTAGCCCCAAACAGCACAATTAAATTCAATGGACAAAAAACGTTAAAAAGCCAGATTTGGATTGAAAACAGGAATAAGTATCATCTCCAACTTTTACTCTGAATACTTAAAAATTTACAAAAAGTTGAACACACATACATAGCCTTTCACCTCATAGGTCCACCAATTATTAACTTTTATTTGCTTACTCTGTCTCTTTAGACACACATACACACTATTTTTGACCTATGTATTTGAAAGTTAATTGTAGACAAAATATCACTTAATTCCTAAATACTATGGCATAGTACACCTCATCAATTTCTTTTCTATGTCAATAAATTTTTTGAAAAGTCCAGGCCAGATGTTTCAAAAATACCACATATACTGAATTTCTTTCTTTTCTTTTTCTTTTTTTGTGACAGAGACAGAGAGAGTCAGAGAGAGGGACATATAGGGACAGACAGGAAGAGAGACGAGAAACATCAATTCTTCATTGCAGTTCCTTAGTTGTTCTTTGATTGATTTCTCATATTTGCCTTGACCAGAGGACTACACAAGACCGAGTGACCCCTTGCTCGAGCCAGCGACCTCGGGCTCAAGCTGGTGAGCCTTGCTCAAACCAGATGAGCCCATGCTCAAGCTGGCGACCTCGGGATCTCGAACCTGGGTCTTCCACATCCCAGTCCAACACTCTATCCACTGCGCCACCACCTGGTCAGGCTGAATTTTTCTTTCTCTCTCTCTTTTTTATTTTTTGACAGAGACAGAGAGAGAGAGAGTCAGTGAGAGGGACAGATAGAAACAAGCAGACAGGAAGGGAGATGAGAAGCATCAATTCTTTTTTTTTTTTTTTTTACAGGGACAGAGAGAGTCAGAGAGGGACAGATAGGGACAGACAGACAGGAATGGAGAGAGGTGAGAAGCATCAATCATTAGTTTTTTGTTGCCGTTGCAACAGCATAGTTTGTTCATTGATTGCTTTCTCACATGTGCCTTGACCACGGGCCTTCAGCAGACCGAGACACCCCTTGCTGGAGCCAGTGACCTTGGGTGCAAGCTGATGAACTTTTGCTCAAGCCAGATGAGCCTGCACTCAAGCTGGTGTCCTCGGAGTCTCGAACCTGGGTCTTCCACATCCCAGTCCGACACTCTATCCACTTCGCCACCGCCTGGTCAGGCGAGAAGCATCAATTTTTCGTTGCAGTTCCGTAGTTGTTCATTGATTGCTTTCTCATATGTGCCTTGATGGGGGTGGATGTGGGTAGGATGGGGCCTACAGCAGAGCGAGTAACTCCTTGCTCAAGCTAGCGACCTCTGGGCTCAAGCCAGCGTCCATGGGTAATATCTATGATCCCACACTCAAGCCAGTGACCCTGTGGCTCAAGCTGGTGAGCCCACGCTCAAGCCGGCGACCCTGTGGCTCAAGCTGGTGAGCCCACACTCAAGCCAGCGACCTCAGGGTTTTGAACGTGGGTCCTCTGTGTCCCAGGCCGACACTCTATCCACCTGGTCAGGCTGGATTTTTCTAATTGTTTCTCCATGGGTAGATTCCATGTTAACATTTTCAGCTGGGATACTATTTAGGTAAGACTGGGCACTTTTTATTGCATCATATCAAAAAAGACATACAATACCAAGTTTGGTCACTTGTTTAAAATAGTGACTGTCAGATCTCTCCATTTTAAATGTATACTCCTTCCTTTGCAGTTAGTAATCAGGGAGTCATATGTTGCAGTGGTAATATATCCTATTTATTCTCCAACAACCGTTTATCCAAAGATTTTAGCATCACTGGATTATCATTGCCTGATCAACAACCATTTTCTTATTTTTCCTTTTTAATTTTTTTCTCCATGTGAAAGAAGGGGAGATAGAGAGACAGACTCCCTCATGCACCCCGACTGGGGATCTACCCAGCAACCCCATCTGGGGCTGATGTTCTGCCCATCTGGGGCCATGCTGCAACTGAGCAATTTCTAGCACCTGAGGCAGAGGCTTCATGGAGTCATCCTCAGCATCTGGGGCAGATGAGCTCAAACCAATCGAGCCATGTCTGTGGGAGGAGAAGAGAGAGAGGAAGAAAAGTGGGGGAGAGAAGCAGATGGTTGCTTCTCCTGTGTGCCCTGCCTGACCAGGAATTGAACCTGGGACATCCACACACCAGGCTGACGCTCTACCACTGAGCCAACCAGCCAGTGGTCATTTTCTAATTCTATCATTATTTTAACCTTATCTGGCATTCCTCTATAAAGAAAAGCCTTTTCCTTTCTTTCTTTCGTATATCACTAAGAACTTACGGCTTTTAAAATTGTGTTATAATCCATCACTTTGTAGTTTTTAATTGGTGTTCAAACTGTCCCTGACGTGGCCACTGGACAGCTTCTCTGTCTTTCTGATATGATCCCATGTTTGTAAGCCATACATGAAAAAAACTGTATAGGAATAAAGTAAGTCTAAAAATGGTGAGCTTTCTTCAACATAAGTATTCAGAGACTAAACAGCCTTTTTAAAAATTCTTTTTAAGATTTATTTATTTACTTTTAGAGAGAGGAGAGAGAGAGAAAGAGAGAGAGAAAGTGGGTGGGAGGAACTGGAAGCATCTACTCAGTAGCTGCTTCTTGTATGAGCCTTGACCAGGCAAGCCTAGGGTTTCAAACTGGTGACCTCAGCATTCCAAGTTGAATGCTTTACCCACTGCGTCACCAAAGGTCAAGCCTAAACAGCCTTTTAACAATTATGCTGGAGTAGTCATCTCTGCAGCATAATTGTTGGTTTTCGATCAGATAGGCTAAAATGGCTTTTTTTTCTTGAAGATGTCATGCTTACTCTGTCTTACAACTATAGAAATAGCTGCCTGAAAAAAAAAAAAAAAGAAATAGCTGCCTGAAATACTTTCACTATTTTAATATTTTCTTTCTTTCTTTTTTTTTTTTTACAGGGACAGAGAGAGGGTCAGATAGGGACAGACAGACAGGAACGGAGAAAGGTGAGAAGCATCAATCATTAGTTTTTCGTTGCTGTTGCAACACCATAGTTGTTCACTGATTGCTTTCTCATATGTGCCTTGACTGCGGGCCTTCAGCAGACCAAGTAACCCCTTGCTGGAGCCAGCGACCTTGGGTCCAAGTTGGCGAGCTTTTGCTCAAACCAGATGGGCCTGCGCTCAAGCTAGCGAGCTCAGGGTCTCGAACCTGGGTCTTCCGCATCCCAGTCCGACGCTCTATCCACTGCGCCACTGCCTGGTCAGGCAATATATTTTTTTTTTGTATGAGTAACTCCTTTATTCAGGCCTCAGTATGTCACTTCACAGAGACCCTTCCTAATTAACCAACATAAAGTAGCCCTGTCATTCCCTATCATAGTTCCTGTTTTATTAATTTAAAATTTTTAAATGTTTCCCTGGCAAGTTGGCTCAGTGGTAGAGTGTTCGCCTGGCGTGTGGAAGTCCCAGTTCGATTCCTGGCCAGGGCACATAGAAGAAGCACCCATCTGCTTTTCCACCCTTCCCCTCCCGCAGCCAAGGCTTCACTGGAGCAAAGTTGGCCCGAGTACTGAGGATGGCTCCGTGGCCTCCACCTCAGGCGTTAGAATGGCTCCAATTGCAGTGGAGCAACACCCCAGATGAGCAGAGCATTGCCCATGGTGGGCATGCCAGGTGAATCCTGGTCAGGTGCATGCAGCAGTCTGTCTCTCTGCCTCCCTGCTTTTCACTTCAGAAAAATACAAAAAAAACAACAAAAAAATTTTAAATGCTGTCTGACCTGTAGTGGTACAACGGAAAAAGTGTCAACCTGGAATGTTGAGGTGGCTGGTTCGAAACCCCAGCTTGCCCAGTCAAGCCACATATAAAAAGCAACTACTACAAGTTGATGCTTCCTGATCTTTACCACCCCCTTCTCTCTCTCTCTCTCTCTCTATATATAAAATAAATAAATTCTTAAAAATAAAATTTTATTTTATTTATTTATTTATTTTTTTTTTAAAAATTTCTTTTTATTGTATTCATTTTAGAGAGGAGACACAGAGAGAGAGAGAGAGAGAGAAAGAAAGAGAGAAAGGGGGGAGGAGCTGGAAGCATCAACTCCCATACGTGCCTTGACCAGACCATCGCAGGGTTTTGAACTGGCGACCTCAGTGTTCCCAGGTCAATGCTTTATCCACTGCGCCACCACAGGTCAGGCTGCTTCATTTTTTAAACGAAGCATTACAGATATAACTGCTATGATAAAAAATTTATTGAAATGACATCATGTTTATATGTATATGTTTTTTTTCAATGTGCTTTTTTCACTCCATATTTTTGAAAAACCCTATTTTAAACTTATTACTGATCAATAAATGGTTGTTGAATAAATGAATAATTGATTAAACTTCCATGCATTAAGAGCTGAAAAGTTTTAGTAGAAACAGAATAAATCTAAAAGTACAATGTATGTGTCTTTGTGTTTGGAAGGGGAGCTTTGCTCATGGAAATGAATAAAATAATGGCATTTTAATTTTTTTAGCTAGAGAAAGAAACAGAGAGACAGACAGGATAATTTTTAAAATGTGTCGACCTGGAATGTTGAGAAACATCAATTCATAGTTGCAGCACTTTACTTGTTCATTGATTGCTTTCTTTTTTTTTTTTTTAATTTTTTTTTTATTTATTCACTTTAGAGAGGAGACACAGAGTGAGAGAGAGAAAGAGAGAAAGGGGGGAGGAGCTGGAAGCATCAACTCCCATATGTGCCTTGACCAGACTGGTGCAGGGTTTTGAACTGGCGACCTCAGGGTTCCCAGGTTGATGCTTTATCCACTGCGCCACCACAGGTCAGGCATTGATTGCTTTCTTATACCTGCCTTGACTGGGGGGCTCCAGCTGAGCCAGTGAACCCTTGCTCAAGCCAGCGACCCCTTGCTCAAGCCAGCGACCTTGGGCTTCGAACCTGGGTCCTCAATATCCCAGTTTGATGCCCTATCCAATGCACCACCACTTGGTCAGGCAATTCTCTTCTTTAAAAGTACTTTAAATAAACCACACACACACAAAAAAACCACCAGAAAAATATTTTCATTTGTGAAGAAAAACATTAACATAATTATTTATCACAAGCTATTCCAATATATCTTTCTTTTTAAGATTCTAGTTATTGATTTTTAGAGAGAGGTGGGGGGAAGCGGAAGCACCAACTCACAGTTGCCTCTTGTATGTGCCTTGACTGGGTAAGCCCAGGTTTTTTGCTTTTGTTTTTAAAGGCTTTATTCATTTTAGAGAGGAGAGCGAGAGAGATAGAGGGAGAGAGAAGGGAGGAGCAGGAAGCACCTACTCCCATATGTGCCTTGACCAGGTAAGCCCAGGGTTTTGAACCATGACCTCAGCATTCCAGGTCAATGCTTTATCCACTGTGCCACCACAGGTCAGGCAAGCCTGGGATTTTGAACTGGAGACCTCAGCATTCTACGTCCATGTTTAATCCACTGCACCACCATAGGTCAGGCTGCAATATATCTGAAAATATACATTTACTTAAAAGTGTACTGCCTACACAATCCAAGGAAGAAACCCTTTTAAATTCCAGATAAAAATAACTGCCCACTCTTGAAATATTCAAACTGTGTGAGATTAAAAACAAAAACAATACAATTCTCTGCTACTACCTCATATTGGATCTCTGCATATAAAAAAATTAAGACGGATGAGAATTTTAAACAATAAGAAAGTATAATGTGGCCTGACCAGGCGGTGGCGCAGTGGATAGAGCATCAGACTAGGATGTCGAGGACTCAGGTTCGAGACCTCGAGGTCGCCAGCTTGAGCATGGGCTCATCTGGTTTGAGAGAAAGGTCGCCAGCTTGGACCCAAGGTCGCTGGCTCAAGCAAGGGGTCACTGGGTCTGCTGTAGCCCCCCATCAAGGCACATATGAGAAATCAATCAATGAACAACTAAGGTGTCGCAACGAAAAACTGATGATTGATGCTTCTCATCTCTCTCCGTTCCTGTCTGTCTGTCTGTCCCTATCTATCCCTGTCTCTGACTCTCACTTTGTCTCTGTAAAAAAAAGAAAAGAAAGTATAATATGGCTTTTAAGCTATTAGTGATATATAGGACTATGTCTCTGAACTATTATACCTAAGCAGGACAGTAGTACTATACCCTTTACCTTCATTTTATTGCCTGGAAAGTGTTTCACATTGGAACAGGCCTGTAAGACTTTAATTCAAAGGATTCTGGTCATTGATATGACAAGCAGAGTGGGCTTCAGATAGAAGGCTACAGCAAACAAGCACTTCCAGACTGTAGCAATGCTAACAGTCACAATGGTTGCCTTCATGATACACTGTTTAAATGAAGCAGAGGGAGGGAGGGAAAGAAAGAAAACAAGATATCAGGGGTAAGGTGGTTATATCTCCCAATTGTCAAGCTATAGAGCTTATAGTCTTCCACAGATACGAACAGTAATACAGTTTAATCTCTTATAGGAAAACATGAAAACCTTTAGCTAATGTTTAATTTATTTATTTACTATTTATTCATTTTAGAGAGGAGAGAGAGAGTGAGAGAGAAAGGGGGGAGGAGCAGGAAACATCAACTCCCGTATGCGCCTTGACCAGACAAGTCCTGGGTCTTGAACCGGCGACCTAGTGTTCCCAGGTCGACGCTCCATCCACTGCACCACCACTGGTCAGGCAGCTAATGTTTAAACACATAATTATGCAAGTGAGTCATATTTGAAATACCACTTCAAAAGCTATATAGTTTTTTTGTTCTTTTTTTTTTACAGGAATAGAGAGAGTGAGAAACAGGGAAAGGTAGGGACAGACAGACAGAAACGAAGAGAGGTGAGAAGCATCTATCATTAGTTTTCCGTTGCCGTTGTGACACCATAGTTGTTCATTGATTGCTTTCTCACATGTGCCTTGACCGTGGGCCTTCAGCAGACCGAGCAACCCCTTGCTGGAGCCAGCGACCTTGGGTCCAAGCTGGTGAGCTTTCACTCAAGCCAGATGGGCCTGCACTCAAGCTGGCGACCTTGAGGTCTCGAACCTGGGTCTTCCGCATCCCAGTCCGACGCACTATCCATTGCGCCACCGCCTGGTCAGGCTATATAGTTAATTCTTAATTTTACTTACTAATGAATAATTCTATAATGATGAATACACTTTTACTTCTATGTGTAGCCCTCATTTCAGTTTTCTTTGCATGATCCACTTCCCAGTACTCCAGAGAAGCCAGTCTCTCTCCTCACTACATTCTCAAAGGGTAACTTCATTGATATTCATGTTTTTAAGTGCCACCTATATATGCCAATAATCTCATCTATTTACAAATCCATATTTCCAACTGTCTACTAGCCATTTCTCCTTAAACATATCCCACTACACCCCCAAATAAAACTCATTATTTATACTTCCCCACCAAACCTTCCCCTAACAAAATCACAAAAACGTAAACCTCTCAATTTTTTCCATTTCTGTCAATAGAAACCATAACGACACTCCAATCTACCCAGTTATCTAAGCCATAACCTTGAGGCAATATCCAACTCTCCTACTATCAGTTTCCAAATCCTACTTTGGGGCTACAGGATGCTTAGGGATATATTAGGTTAAATCTGTTTCTTTCTTTTTTTTTTTCCTTCTTATTTATATTTATTTATTTATTTATTTATTTATTAGAGGAACAGAGAGAGACTCAGAGAGAGGGATAGATAGGGACAGACAGACAGGAACGGAGAGAGGTGAGAAGCATCAATCATTAGTTTTTCATTGCGGTCGCAACACCTTAGTTGTTCATTGATTGCTTTCTCACATGTGCCTTGACCGCGGGCCTTCAGCAGACCAAGCAACCCCTTGCTGGAGCCAGCGACCTTGGGTCCAAGCTGACGAGCTTTTGCTCAAGCCAGATGGGCCTGTGCTCAAGCTGGGGAGCTTGTGGTCTCGAACCTGGGTCTTTTGCATCCCAGTCCGACGCTCTATCCACTGCGCCACCGCCTGGTCAGGCTAAATCTGTTTCTTAACTCAAATCAATATTGACAACTTCATATGGTTCAACCTAAGAAAAACATGAATAGAGCAAATAAGATTAACCACAGTTTTTATCTCTTTGTTAGCTGCATAAAAGTAAGCTTAGTTAGCATTCTAAATCTTAATAGACTAGTGAGAGAAGAGAATGTAGAGAGGCTCTCATATTAACACACACACACACATTAAAAAGGGTGCAAAAGAGATGGACAGAAGAGTACTAAAGCAAAGAATACAGAGGAGAAGAGTAATGAAGATAATGTAAAAGAAAGGAATGAATAAAAGAAAGGAGAGGCCCTGGCCAGTTGGCTCAGTGGTAGAGCATAGACTTGGTGTGTGGATGTCCTAAGTTTAATTCCCCATCAGGGAACACAGAAGAAGCGACCATCTGCTTATTCACCCCTCCCCCTTCTCTCTCTTTCTCCTCTCTTACCCTCCCGCAGCCATGACTTGATTGGTTTGAGTGCATTGGCCCTCTTTGCTGAGAATGGCTCTGTGGAGCCTCCCCTTCAGGCGCTAAATAGCTCGGTTGCAAACATGGCCCCAGATGGGTAGAGCATTGGCCCCAGATGAGAGTTGCTAGGTGGATCCTGGTGGGGGCACATGAGGGAGTCTATCTCCCCTCCTCTCACTTGGGGAAAAAAAGAGAAAGAAGATAATGCAGGTATAAGAGTTTAGAAAGGTACCCCAAAGCAAACACCACTTCAAGAGGGTTAAATTCCTGGTGAACTGCTATCTTGCAATACACTACAGTGTGTCCATAAAGTCATGGTATACTTTTGAACCGTGACTGATCAAAAGTCTACCATGACTTTATGGACACACTGTAGATAGAAAATGCTAACTAACCTTTTATCTGAATAATTGTCCTTCTATAGTTAAAAGTTGATTACTTAATAATAAATCCCTAAACATAAGTATGAATTCCTCTTGTGGCGTTGGCCTTAAGCAGATTTCCCCCCGCCCTCATATAAACAAGGGACAAAAAGTATTAAAAGAAAATAACATACTTGCCTGACCAGTGGTGCTTCAGTGGATAGAGTGATCACCTGGGACACTGAGGTCCCAGGTCCAAACTTCAAGTTCTCTGGCTTGAGTGTGGGCTCATTCAGCTTGAGCGCAGGCTTGCCAGCTTGCTAGGGGGCTTGAGCACGAGATCATCAACCTGATCCCATGGTCGCTGGTTTGAGCCAAAAATCACTGGCTTAAAGCCCAAGGTCACTGGCTTGGCTTGAGCCCCCTCCCTGACCTGTCAAGGCACATATGAGAAGCAATCAATGAACAAATAAGGTGCCGCAACAAAGAATTGATGCCTCTCTCTCTCTCTCAAGGAAAAAAGAATAAAACATGCATTCTACACCTATTTAGAAACTACTGATTACAAAAAGTACAATACTAAGTCTTCTATATATATTATTTTACAAAATCAGAAATAAGCAACTATACTTAGAAATAGATATATTTCTATTTTTCTGGTATGAATATTCACCATCCCTGAAAGATTTGACAGCATAAGCATAGTATACTGTTCTATTTTTTAACTAAAAAGACGATTAGAATTGGGCCAAAAAACCTGATTCCTCACAGCTAAAACTTAATATTGTCCAGTGACTATAACTAGCTATGATGATTGTAAAATGCAGAAGTCCAGCAAATGTCCCAAATGTAGGGAGATGGTTAATGAAAAAAGTCATTCAAGAATAGGCTCTAGCCCAGTGGTTCTTAACCTTTTTTGAGGTACCGAACCCACCAGTTTCCTATGTGCATTCACCGAACCCTTCTTTTTTATTTTTTTTTTTAATGATTTATTTATTTATTTATTTTACAGGGACAGAAAGACAGTCAGAGAGAGGGATAGATAAGGACAGACAGACAGAAACAGAGGGAGGTGAGAAGCATCAATCATAAGTTTTCGTTGCTGTTGGGACACCATAGTTGTTCATTGATTGCTTTCTCACATGTGCCTTGACCGCGGGCCTTCAGCAGACCGAGTAAGTAACCCCTTGCTGGAGCCAGCGACCTTGGGTCCAAGCTGACGAGCTTTTTCTCAAGCCAGATGGGCCTGCGCTCAAGCTGGCGAGCTCGGGGTCTCGAACCTGGGTCTTCCGCATCCCAGTCCGACGCTCTATCCACTGCGCCACAGCCTGGTCAGGCTCACCGAACCCTTCTTTAGTGATAAATAAAATGATTTTTTTTTTCCAAATTCAAGACATAGGTACATGTTTTTTTACTGGTATACAAAATGAGCCATGCATGAACATCACCTTGCTCAAAGAACAAAACCAACAAAGTGCATGAACTCACAACAAATTACGGTACTACTTTATTCTGGCCTCCGTGGCAGAGGCTTCTCCGAACCCCTGAGACCGACTCATCGAACCCCTAGGGTTCGATAGAACCCAGGTTAAGAACCACTGCTCTAGCCTGACCAGGCGGTGGCGCAGTGGGTAGAGCGTCGGACTGGGATGCGGAGGACACAGATTCGAGATCCCGAGCTCGCCAGGGCTCATATGGCTTGAGCGTAAAAAAGCTCACCATCTTGGACCCAAGGTTGCTGGCTCCAGCGCTGGGTTACTCAATCTGCTGAAGGCCCACGGTCAAGGCACGTGTGAGAAAGCAATCAATAAACAACTATGGTGTCGCAAGGGTAACGAAAAACTAATGATTGATGCTTCTCATCTCTCTCCGTTCCTGTCTGTCTGTCCCTATCTATCCCTCTCTCTGACTCTCTCTGTCCCTGTAAAAAGAAAAAAAAAAGAATAGGCTCTAATCACTTCATAATCTATACTTATAATCCAACTATGATAATGCCACCACATCTATCAAATTGGGTTAGGATAACTGAGTCTCACAGAGAAGAAAACAATCATAACTGGAGTTCAACAAATGATAGGTTATGGGCTAGAAACTTCTAATTTTGTTATCCTAATCATTTAACCATATAAGGTAGGTATTATTATCACCATTTTACAGAAAAAAATACAGCTCAGAGAAACTGAGTAACTTGTCAATGATCTTGTAGCTTCTAATGGGAGGATACAGGGAAGTCTGGTTTGAAACCCAAGATATAACTTCAAAACCTGTGAACCTGTGTTCATTCCAATACCATGGTATTGCTCTTGTATGTAAGTACTAAAGTATTAGTGTCAACTTCAATTAAGGTACATGTGTATTATTAGGCTTTGAGAGGAGGAATTACATGTTAATTCCACATATAAGCAGAGGAGAAAGAGAGGAGGATGATTGGAAAAATTAAACACCAACCTAGAAAAACACTATAAGCAACCATCAATTTTTCTTTTTTTTAATTTTCCATTGATTTGAGAGAGAGAGAGAGGAAGAGGAAGGGGGATGTAGGAAGAGAAAAAGAAAGAAGTATCAATTCGTTGTTTCACTTAGTTGTTTTATTTACTTTGTGCACTTACTGGTTGCCTCTTGTAGGTGCCCTGACTGGGGGTGGAACCTATGAACTCAGGTTTTATCCACTGATCCATCAGCCAGGACTTCTTTATTTTTCTTGTGTCCCACTTTTTATTTAACCTTTTTATTATGGAATTTGTATGGAATAGAGAATATTAAAAGAAACCCCCATGCACCCATCATCCAGCACAAACAATTACATTCCGCAAAAGACAGAGAAATCAGTTATACATCAAATTTTATTTGAAGGGCAATTAAGACACTCCGGTGGACAGTGAGATGGAACCCCTCCAACTTATCCCCCACTCCCTACATAGGGCATCAGCATAATTTCAGAACTTGATCCTAGTTCCCAGGGTAAATCCTGATTAGCCTAAACCGATCAGTTATTTTATCCCTTGTAACCAGTAATTTGGTTTAGAAAGTTTACACTTTTGTTAATCCATGTATGTATTCCCTGCCCAACTATAATTTGTTCAGATGTAAAACACTAATTCTATAGTGGATCCAATCCAACTGATCGAAAGAACTTCTATTCCATGTTTCTGAGACTCCACATTTTCTGACTATTTAAGTCAGATTGCAGCAGAGTTTTTGTTAATGCAACCAGAACCACCCTAACTAATTAGATATAATCAAATAAAGTCCCTGAGTATACAGTGTGTCCGTAAAGTCATGGTGCACGGACACACTGTATAATCAAATACTGACTTAATGCAAGAGGCTCCTACAAAGAAAAATTTAGATAACATACTTTGAAACGTTAAAATTCATTCATATTGACAACAGGGATTTTGTCTTTGGTTCCTTTAGAACATCCATCCTCACCCCTTCCCTATTTTATATTTGTTTTCCATTCCAAAATAAAAGAAAAATAGGAGCCTGACTAGGAGGTGGTGCAGTGGATAGAGCATCAGCCTGGGACACTGAGGACCCAAGTTTGAACCCCAAGGTCACCAGCTTAAGCACGGGTTCATCCAGCTTGAGCACAGGCTCACCAGCTTGAGAGTGGGGTGGTTGGCTGGAGTGTGGGATCACAGATATGACCCCATGTCGCTGGCTTGAGCCCAACCTCACTGGCTTGAGCAAGGGGTTACTCGCTCAGCTGGAGCCCCACCTCCGGTCAAGGGACATATGAGAAAGCAATCAATGAACAACTAAGGTGCCACAACTTTGAGTTGATGTGCCTCATCTCTCTCCTTTTCTGTTTGTCCCACCCTCTCTCTTTTTCTCTCTCTCACTAAAAAACAAATAAAAAAAAAACAACAAAGGAATTCTCAGGTCATAAAAATCTATGCTTAGTAATAACTGTGCAATTTACTGATTCTAAAGATATCAACAACAACAACAAAACCACTGAAATGATACAGAATTTTAAAACTCAGTATGAAACTCCATCTAGCCTGACCTGTGGCAGCACAGTGGATAAAGAAAGCATGGACCTGGAATGCTGAGGTCAACAGTTCAAATCCACAGGTTTGCCTGGTGGAAGTACATACGACAAGCAACTACTACTACGATTTGATGTTTCCAGCGCCTCCTCCAACCTTTCTCTCTCCTGTCTCTAAAATCAATATACAACATCTTAAGCCTGACCAGGCAGTGGTGCAGTGGATAGAGCGTCAGACTGGGATGTGGAGGACACAGGTTTGAGACCCTGAGGTTGCCAGCTTGAGCATGGGCTCATCTGGTTTGAGCAAAGCTCACCAGGTTGAGCCCAAGGTCGCTGTCTCGAGTAAGGGGTCACTTGGTCTGCTGTAGCCCCCCCCACTCCGGTCAAGGCACATATGAGAAAGCAATCAATGAACAACTAAGGAGCTGCAACGAAGAACTGATGCTTCTCATCTCTCTCCCTTCCTGTCTGTCTGTCCCTATCTCTGACTCTGTCTCTGCCACAAAAAAAAAAAAGAAAAAAAATATATGAAACTCCATCTAGGAAGTTTCTAAATCTTTTTTTTTTTTTAATTTATTTTAGAGAGGAGACAGAGAGAGAGAGAGAGAGAGAGAGAGAGAGAGAGAAAGTGGGGGGAGAAGTGGGAAGCATCAACTCGCAGTAGTTGCTTCCTGTATGTGCCCTGCATGGGAAAACCCAGGGCTTTGAACTGGTGACCCCAGCATTTCTGGTTGACGCTTTATTCACTGCACCACCACAGATCAGGAAGGAGGAAATCAAAAGATAAATCTTGAGACAAATAAAAATAAAAACACACCCCAAATCTATGGGGGAAGGGGACAGCTAAAGCAATCTAAAGAGGAAAATTCACAGCCTGTAGGCCTACCTCAAGAAACAAGAAAAATCTCGGCCCGGCCTGTGGTGGCACAGTAGATAAAGCATTGACCTGGAATGCTGAGGTCGCTAGTTTGAAACCCTGGGCTAGCCTGGTCCAGGGACTTATGGGAGTTGATGCTCCTTCCTCCCTCCCTCCCTCCCTCCTTCCCTCTCTCCTTCCCTCCCTATCTCTCCTCTCTAAAATGAATAATAAAAAAATATATTTTTTTTTGGTCTTTTTCTGAAGCAAGAAGCAGGGATGCAGAGAGACAGACTCCTGCATGTGCCCAACCAGGATCCACCTGACATGCCCACTAGGGAGTGATGTTCTGCCCATCTATGGAGTCACTCTGTTGGAGCCAAAGCCATTCTAGCGCCTGAGGCAGAGGCCATGGAGCCATCCTCAGAACCCGGGCTAACTTTGCCCCAATGAAGCCTTGGCTGTGGAAGGGGAAGAGAGAGAGAAGGAGAGGGGGAAAGGTGGAGAAGCAAATGGGCATTTCTCCTGTGTGCATTGGCCAGGAATCAAACCCAGGACATTTACACGTGGGCCGATGCTCTACCACTGAGCCAACCAGCCAGGGCAAATTAAAAAAATCTTAAAAAAAATAAAAAAACAAGAAAAATCTCAAATAAACAACCTAATTTTACACATAAAGGAACTAATAAAGATCAGAGTGAAAATAGAGTCTAAGCAAAGTAAACAATTACAAAAGATCAATGAAACCAAGCACTGGCTCTTTGAAAAACAAGATTGATAAACAAGTTTGATAAACGTTAACCACACTCATCAAGAGAAAAAGAGAGGATCCAAATAAATAAAATCAGAAATGAGAGAAGTGACAAATGACACCACAGAAATACAAAAGATTATAAGAAAATACTATGAAAAATTAAATTCACCGTTACAGATTTAGGATGGTTGAAGATTATAGATAGAAAAGGATTTCAAGTACTTACATGCCAGAAATGTTCCTATGCCATAAAGCTCATTTTGTTATTTTTATTTTAGTTTTTTAGCAAGAGAGAGACAGACAGACAGGAAAGGAGAGAGATGAGAAGCATCAATTCTTTGCTGCGGCACCTTATTTATTCATTTGAATGCTTTCTCATGTGTGTTGACGGGGGGCTCCAGCCTAGCCAGTGACCCCTTACTCAAGCTGGCAACCCCATGCTCAAGCTGGGGAGCCCATGCTCAAGCCGGAGACCTGGGGTTTTTGAACTTGGGTCTTCAGTATCCCAGGCCTATGATCTCTATCCACTGTGCTACTGCCTGGTCAAGCAAGCTCATTTTATTTTTTATTTATTAAGTCAACTTAAATTAAATTCTATACTATTCAGAAGAAATGTATAGATGGTTCTCAACCTCTACATCTTAATAAACCCATTGAGTTGAAAATATTGTAATCGAAAATGCATTTTATCTATCTATTTATTTATTTTTGTTTTGTTTTTTGTTTAGTGAGGAGGAGGAGAGGCAAAGACAGATTCCTACATGTGCCCCAACCAGGATTCACCCAGCAAGCCCACTAGGGAGCGATGCTCTGCCCATCTTGGGCTCTTCCTCCATTGCAACCAGAGCCATCTGAAAATGCATTTTAAAAGAATGCATTTAATACAACTAGCCTACTGAACATTGCTTAGCCTAGCCTTACTTAAATGTGCTCAGAATACTTAGTCTACAGTTGCTCAAATCATCTAACACAGAGTGTATTTTTATAATAACTGTTGAATGTCTCATGTAATTCATATTATGGTTTGCTGCCTTCACACTGGGCAATAAGCTTAAGCTTCATCCCAAAAGTAATTGCCTTCCTTTTCTTCTCACGAGAATTTGTAGACATCAAAACACAAAATATAAAAATGCTGGAACCACAGTGCACTGCAGAGTATCGGCTGTTTAACCTCATGATCATGTCGCCAAATGGGAGCTGTGGCTCACTGTTGCTGTCCACCATCATGAGAGTGTCATACCACACCACATATTGCTAGACCAGGGAAAAAATAAAAATTCAAATTCTGAAGTATGGTTGCTACTGAAGGCATATTGTTTTCACATCATCGTAAAGTTGAAAAATCCTAAGTAAAACCATCAGAAGTCAGGAAACATGTGGGCCCTGGTCGGTTGGCACAGTGGTAAAGCGTTGGCCCGATATGTGGAAGTCCTGGGTTTGATCCCCAGCTGGGGCACACAGGAAAGTCGCCAATCTGCTTCTTCACCCTTTCCCCCCTCCTTCCTCTCTATCTCTCTCTTCCCCTCCTGCAGCCAAGGCTCCACTGGAGCAAAGTTGGCCTGGGTGCTGAACATGGCTCCATGGCCTCCACCTCAGGCACTTAAATGGTTCCGAATGCAATGGAGCAATGGTTCAGATGGGCAGAGCATATCCCCCTAGTGGGCTTGCCGGGTGGATCCTCGTTGGGCGCATCCAGGAATCTGTCAGAAGTATGTCTCTCTGCCTCCCCGCTTCTCACATTGGAAAAAAAAAAAAAAGGAAGTCAGGACACATCTGTATATTATTCCACTTCAATGAAATTATTCCTGAGAGCGCCCATCTAAGTTGTTAGATGAAATGCTGCCCAACTCATGACTTGCTTAATAAAGACAATCAGATCTACAAAATAAAATTCCTAATCATACATGTTCAACCTACCTGTATATATGCACAGAAAGGTTTTTGGAGTAATATTCATAAAGTGTATTTCAAGTATCTAGAGCAGGGGTCCCCAAACTACGCCCCGCGGGCCCCTGAAGCCATTTATCCGCCTCTCCACCGCACTTCCGGAAGGGGCACCTCTTTCATTGGTGGTCAGTGAGAGGAGCACAGGATGCATCTGCACCCATAGTTCCCACTGAAATACTGGTCAGTTTGTTGATTTAAATTTATTTGTTCTTTATTTTACATATTGTATTTGTTCCCGTTTTGTCTTTTTACTTTAAAATAAGATATGTGCAATGTGCATAGGAATTTGTTCATAGTTTTTTTTTTAATTTTTTTTAAATTTATTTTATTCATTTTAGAGAGGAGACACAGAGAGAGAGAGAGAGAGAGAAAGGGGGGAGGAGCTGGAAGCATCAACTCCCATATGTGCCTTGACCGAACCAGTGCAGGGTTTTGAACTGGCGACCTCAGTGTTCCCAGGTCGACGGCTTTATCCACTGCGCCACCACAGGTCAGGCATGTTCATAGTTTTTTTTATAGTCCGGCCCTCCGACGGTCTGAGGGACAGTGAACTGGCCCCCTGTGTAAAATGTTTGGGGACCCCTGATCTAGAGGGTGGGTGAGAGTGTGTGCATATATATAGAGTTACCCTTTTTCTAATACTTTTCTGCATCACTAAGATCTTTAATAACAATGAAAAACCTCATAACCCTATATATACTATATATTCATAAACTAATGAGAAAAATCAGAATATCCAGTAAAACTGGTTTCTGACCTCAAGCATTCTTGTTCTAGTACCCATAATATTAACTCCTACACTATACCACCTCTATAGTAAGTACATTTCACATATCTTTTTAAAAGTTGGGCCCTGGCCAGTTGGCTCAGTGGTAGAGCATCGGCCTGGCACATGAATGTCCTGAGTTCAATTCCCAGTCAGGGCAAATAGAAGAAGCGCCCATCTGCTTCTCCAACCCTCCCCTTTCCCCTTCTCTGTTTCTCTCTCTTCCCCTCCTGCAACCATGGTTCCACCGGTTTGAGCACATCGGCCCAGAGCGCTGAGAATGGCTCCGTGGAGCCTCTGCCTCAGGTGCTAAAAATATTAGCTCAACTGCAAGCATGGCCCCAGATGGGCAGTGCATCGGGCCCAGAGGGGTTTGCCAAGTGGATCCCAGTTGAAGCACATGCTGAAGTCTATCTCCCTTCCTCTCACTTGGAAAAGAAGAAAAAAAAGTAAGGGGTAGACCATGTTACCTGTAGAAGCATATATTATACTTAAAAAAGCAAAAAAGGAAGGAGGGGTAAAGTGTATTAGCAGAGCACTTGGAAGCAGTAGCTACTTATGTTGAATGTCATGTGCAAGGTCAGTAGCAAACCTGAAAAATCTCATGATAGCCACAAAAGCTCCACACTGGATATTAAAGGAGCTTATTATTTACTAAGCATATCTAATGTCAGCTTACCTGAAGCAAAACTGCATAGGTGAAACCTAGGAACCTGGTTATTACTGTTTCAGGGAAGAGTAAAATAGGAGTCAGTCAAATTCATTACCAGTATGTCATAGACGAAGCATGACTTTGGGATTAAAAGCATGTATTAGTGTAATTTCACAAGAACATCTCTCAGAAAATTGTTATATCAAAAATTCACAGGGCCTGACCTGTGGTGGCACAGTGGATAAAGCGTCAACCTGGAATGCTGAGGTCGCCGGTTCGAAACCCTGGGCTTGCCCGGTCAAGGCACATACGGGAGTTGATGCTTCCTGCTCTTCCCCTTTCTCTTTCTCTCTCTGTTCCTCTCTCTCATCTCTAAAATGAATAAATAAAGTCTTACAAAAAATTCACAGAAATTTGTGTGCGTGTTTTAAACTAACACACAATTGGCTTTTAAACAATTTGCCAAAAAACTACTCATTTTAATTTGGAGAAAAGTGATGAATATTTAGTGGAAGGTATGCTAAACTGACATCTGCTACAACTTCAATGTAATTTTAAATATCATACTCATTAATGACTGAGACTTAATGTCTTTGTAAATTAACCCTGCTTATTTAGTGAGTCTGAATATGCTATTCTTATTCCCGTGAATGTTTAAGATACTGGTTGCAGTAACATATGGCATCTCATGCATTAAAAATACACTAAAATTCTTACAAAAAGCACAGCCTTTAAAGTGCAGGAATCTGTTACCAAGGGAAAGGAAATGGGTTGGTGGGAATGAGACACACCTTTTCATACAACATAAATTATCCTTTAGATGCCAGATGTAACAATTGAAGTTATCTTTTAAAAAATAAAGACATTTTCTTCAGTAACATCCTGAGACATCCATTTTCTCAAGTAGATCTTCTACCCCAACCTCACCTTTTAAATTAAGTCTATGAATACCCAGCTTCTCTCAGCAAGAGCAATGATCTGCCTCTGCCCCTCCGGAACAACCAGCTGGTTAACCAGAGAGAAACTACACTCCTCCAGGCACCAGATGCTTGGTTTTGAAGTTAGTAACAACGTGGAATAGTCCAATTCCTGAATTGGTACTATATGTTTACTACTAATTACTTTTCTAATTCTGAATTGACCCTTTTAAAAAGTAAGCAAATGTTCTCTTTAATAACTGCCATAAGAAGAGGGGGTAGGAATAAAAAGAAACATGGCCTATAATACAATGATAGAGCATTATAAAAGAAACAGTCCTTGCATATGGTGGTATAGCTAGAAATTGGTAAGTAATATCAAAATTCAATCTACTGGCCTTGGCCAGTTGGCTCTGTGGTAGACCGTCAGCCTGGCATGTAGAAGTCCTGGGTTCAATTCCCAGCCAGGGCACACAGGAGAAGTGCCCATCTGCTTCTCCACCTATACCCCTCTCCATTCTCTCTGTCTCTCTCTTCCTCTCCTGCAACCAAGGCTCCATTGGAGCAAAGTTGGCCTGGACACTGAGGACGGCTCCATGGCCTCCACCTCAGGTGTTAGAATGACTCCAATTGCAGTGGAGCAACAACCCAGATGGGCAGAGCATCACCCCCTAGCGGGCATGCTGGGTAGATCCCCATCAGGCACATGCGGCAGTCTGTCTCTCTGCCTCCCCGCTTCTCACTTCAGAAAACTACAAGAAAAAATAAATTAAATCTACTCAAGATTCCTAAAGAATTACCCTATCCAATAATTCAAAAACAAATCTCAAAAAGCTGATGCAACAGGCCTAGAACACACTGGATTGAGCAGAGAATATAAGCAAAATCCCTGTTCTCATGGAGGACAGATAGATATACAGACAATTAACTAATTCTAATAATGAAAATAGTCAGTGGTAAGAATTATAAAAATAGTATTGGGTAAGGCAAGAAAAGTACAGCTAGAAAGGCCTTTTACATTCCCTCATTAAAGGAAAGCCTCTCCCACAGGGTGACATACAAGCTGAGACCAAAATGAAAGAGGAACAAGGGACTGGACTAGAGCCTCCTGAGCCCAGAAAGAGCAAGTGGGCCCAAGCCGCTAAAGCTACGTCAGAGAAAGAGTGGGACGCACGAAATAAGGTGAAATAGGTAGCTGCAGGCAGGCAGGAGCTATGAATTGCTAAAGCAAAACAAAGCGCGTGTTGGCAAGATTGTAAAGAAATTGAAACCTTGGTGGTCTGATCCCTGGTCAGGGCACATATAGGAACAGATTGATGTTCCTGTCCCCGCCCTCTTCACTTCCTCTCTCTAAAATCAATAAAATATAAAAAATAAAAATAATAAACTGGAACCTCATACAATGCTGGTGGTAATGTAAAATGTAGCAGCCTCTATGAGATAGTTTGGCAGTTTCTCACAAACTTAATTAAACCCATGCAAAAAATCTGCTACCTAAAAAAAAAAATCTGTATACTAATGTTCAGAATAACATTATTCATAATAGCAAAAATGTTGAAACAACTCAGAAGTTCCTTAATAAATGGACAAACAATATATGATACATCCAGACAGTGGAAGATAACTCTGCCAGAAAAAAAGGAATAAAGTACTGTTATATGCTACAAGATGTCTGAAACTTGGAAAGATTATGTGAAGTGAAATAAGTCACACATAAAAGACCACGTATATTGTACAATTCCATTCATATAAAATGTCAAGAATAGGCAATCCTATAAAGACAAAAGATAAAGGTTGACAGGGCAGGGAGTGAGGGGAAGTTGGGAGGAACTGCTAAAAATTAGCACACAAAATTTATGCAAGTGAGTGAACAAGGAAGTAGCATTTTTAAAACACTGAAAGAAAAACGTCAACACAAAACTCTGCAGCCAGCAAAAATACCCTTTCAAAACACAGGATAAAAAAAAAAAAGAATAATCATACAAGCAAAAGCTGAAAAGAATTACTGCCAGCAGATCTGAAAAACAAGAACTGTTTCAGATACTCAGCCACTAGGAAGGAGTACTGCAAAGAGCAATGTAAATGGTCAACAGGAGAGTAAATGTAACACTTTCCTTTTAAAAACTTCCTTGAAGGTTACACTTCCGAGCAGAGGCAGATCTGGAAGTGTGGGAGGCCTGAAGCTATGGCTAGGCTGTAGGATGTCTGGCCCAGCCCTGCACCTTGAGGGCATTTGGGAGAGGTGGGTTCCTGAGAGCCTGGTTCCACCAGTGCCCAGGAGGTCCCGCTGCGGGGCATGCCATGACCACCTCAACCAGGGCCACAGAGCAAAGCCCTGGCTGCAAAGCCAGGATGAAAAATCTCCCAAAGAAAGAAGTCCTGGCTCAAATGCCAGTGGCTGCACAAAGCCGCCAAAGCCACTGTGTTTGAAAATGGTAATTGAGATGAAATTGTTTCTCTCCTGAGGGAGATTTCGTAAAGCAAAAGAAGAAAAGAGGTACCTGCTATAGAAGTTCCTCCAGCCCAACTGGAGGTGGCACAGTGGACAGAGCATCCACCCAAACGCTGAGGTCCTCGGTTCAAAACCCAGAGGTTGCTGATTGATCCGGGATCCTCCACAAGATCCCAAGGTTACTGGCTTGAGCCAAAAATCAAAGGACAACTAAAGTGAAACAACTATGAGCTTATGTGTCTCATCTCTCACCTCCCCCCTCTCTCCCTGCCAATCCCTCTCTCTCTCTCTCTAAAATCAATAATAATAATAATAATAATAATAATAAAAGAACTAAAAAAGTAAAACCCCTCCTCCAACTTTAGGCTCTACCTGAAGGGGAAGTACAAGCTGCAGCTCCTTCCCACAGCTCTGGTTTGCCCCTGACTCATGGTGTGGCCAGGTCTGTGGGAACTCTATAGGGAGCTGAGCTCATTTCTGGGCCAAGAAGAAGAAAAAATGAAAAAGGCAAGGAGTACAACAAACTGTAAGATTGTCACCTATCTGACTTCCATGGACAGTGCTGTCTACCCTGTGGGACTGCAGTACTCAAAATATATGCCAACATGAAGTTCCCAGCCCAAAAGAGTCTGTGTATCTGTCAGATTGGAAGGTGCTATGCAACCTCAGTCTGAAATTGTTCCAGAAGATGACCCCCAAAATGCTATTGTCAGTTCTGCAAATGCCTATTATGCCAAGCAGCTCAGGCCATAAGTACTACTATGGGGAAACTAATGTTTAACCTGCTTCCATCTGGAGTGACATTTTGGGTTTTCTCATCCAATCGCCCACAATCTGATCCAGAGTTGTACAGGAGCTCAAAAATGTATCAATTACCAATGGGTGACATTTGATGTGTGCCAACCTGGAGATGGCCAACTACCCCAAGGACCAATAGAGAATAATGATGTAGCTTTAAGCTCTGAAACCTTCCAGAGACAATTCTTTGATGAAGATTATAATGATCCCATTGTACAAGGATCCTTGGGACTTCTGGAGCTTCAGCCTACAGCCTTTGTGCCTCCTTACCAAACCATGTTCCTGACACACGAACCCTAAATAGATAATTGCCTACAGCACCAGAACTCTCCATTGCAGAGTACCCCAACACAGTCTTCAGACTGAACAAGAAGGGATCAGATACCACATCATTTTCATAATGATGATTTTTTACAAACTTAAAACTAAAATTTAGAATATATGGAAGGAGGAAGAAATTCAGAAGGGAAGAAGATGTTAAATTAACACATTTTGTTATGGAGGTTCCCATGGTTACAGTTTTCCCTCAGAAAAACTTCACCTGCTTTATATTTAGTAATCAATTTCTTTTGACAAAAAAAAATTTTTCCTTAAAAAGTTTGACCTGTGGTGGCTCAGTGGATAAAGCATTGCCCTGGAATACTGAGGGTCATTGGTTCAAATCCCCAGGCTTGCCCAGTCAAGGCACATACAAGAAGCAACTACTACTAGTTGATGTTTCCTGTTCCTCCCCTCCTTCTCTCTCTCTCTAGCCTCTCTCTAAAATCAATAAATAAAATCTTAAAAACTAATTAAATGTCTAAAGCAAAAAACCAGAAACTATATATTGAGAGGTTACTAAAAGTAAAATATATGACAGCAATAGTAATAGTGATAGTATGGGAGGAAATGGAAAATGTTGCAAGATTCTTACAACATAAAGTAGCATTATCTTATTGAAGGTAGATGTTGACAAGTTAAAAACAATCACTGTAAACCTAGAGGAGCCGTGGTTGGCTGTCTCAATGGAAAGAGCATTGGCCCGGCGTGCAGAAGTCTCAAGTTGGATCCCAGGTTAGGGGACCGTCTGCTTATCTCCCCAGCCTCTCCCCCTTCTTTCCCTCTTCCCCTCTCACAGCCAGTGGCTCAAATGTTTTGAGCGTAGGTCCTGGGCACTGAGGAGAGCTCAGACAATCCCAGCATTAGCCCCAGATGGGGATTGCCAGGTGGATCTTGGCCCAGGTGCATGTGGGAGTCTGTCTCTATATCTCCCCTCCTCTCACTTAAAAATAAACAAATAAGCCTGACCAGGCGGTGGTGCAGTGGATAGAGCGTCGGACTAGGATGTGGAAGGACCCAGTTCGAGACCATGAGATCATCAGCTTGAGCACGGGTTAATCTGGTTTGAGCAAAAGCTCACCAGCTTGGACCCAAGGTCGCTGGCTCCAGCAAAGGGTTGCTCGATTTGCTGAAGGCCCACGGTCAAGGCACATGTGAGAAAGCAATCAATGAACAACTAACTATGGTGTTGCGATGGCAACAAAAAACTAATGATTGATGCTTCTCACCTCTCTCCGTTCCTGTCTGTCTGTCCCTATCTATGCCTCTCTCTAACTCTCTGTCTCTGTAAAAAAAAAAAAAAATTCTGAAAATTCAACCACGGCAATAATTACATTAAATATAAATGGTCTGAACACCTCAAATGAAAGGCAGAAATTATCGGATTGGGAGAAAGGGAGAAGCAAGACCCAGTTATAAGCTATCTAAAAATAAAAACTATTTTAAATACAAAGTAGGCTAAAAGTAAATGAATAGGAAAATATATACCATACAAACACTAATAAGAAGAAATCTCCAGCCTGACCTGTGGTGGCGCAGTGGCTAAAGTGTCGACCTGGGAACACTGAGGTCGCCAGTTCAAAACCCTGCACTGGTCTGGTCAAGGCACATATGGGAGTTGATGCTTCCAGCTCCTCCCCCCTTTCTCTCTCTCTCTCTCTCTCTCTCTCTGTCTCCTCTCTAAAATGAATTAAAAGAAATCTAAAAAAAAAAGAAATCTCCAATGGTTTATTAATACCAGATAAAGAATAAATCAGAATAAGGACTAAAAATTCATTTAAAATTGATCACAGACTTAATTGTGAGAGCAAGAACTACAAAACTTCTAGGAAAAAAACAGAGAAACTAAGGCCCTTGGTTAGATAAAGATTTCTTAGAATACCAAAAGCATGAATCAGAAAAGAAGAAACTGATTTCATTAAAACTGAAAACTTCTGGCCCTGGCCGGATAGCTCAGCTGGTTAGAGCACGGTCCCAAACTGCAGAGGTTGCCAGTTCCATCCCTGGTCAGGCATTGATTTAAACCCTAAGGATTGCTCAAGGTTTCCCCAACCAACAGTTCTAATTCAGTGTTAAATGAAATCCAAGTGGATTAATTGATAAAGACTGGAGAGATCAGTTTGGTAAATTAGGGTTACAATATTGAATTCCTCCGCAAATCTATAGGGATCCTCAGTTCCCTTTGGAAATCTTTAATTACAGCCCTAAATTCCGCCTTTGTTTACAGGATGTAGAAAATCTAGGGTGATTTAGTAGGATCCTCAGAAGGTCGAATTTTGAAAGGAAAGTTTTAATAGACTGCTTAGTGAGGTTTATGTAATAGAAAAGGAAGCTAAGACAGAGGGGAGGGGTTAGGAGGGCCCTTGGTTACAGGAGGTGGCAAAAGGGACACAGAGGAAGTAGAGCAGTAGGGTTAGGAGAACCCTTGGTTAGCAAAAAGGAGAGGCTTGTGGCTTTTTTTGGTGGTTGTTTTTCACCCATATTTAGTTATTTATTTATTTTAGTCAATTGGGAAAAAGTACATTCTAAGGAAGCAATTTAGAATTCTAAACACCTTTAGAAGCCTCCACATACCAATTGAAATAACTATTCCATTTAGATTGTTTAATTTTGTAGCCAGTTCTCTTAGGTCAGAGAAGAACAAGTTTGGGGATATCAAAGGTTCTCCATAATGCCCAATGGAGTTCTAAGTTACCCTGTAAAACGGGCCCCTTTAGTAAAAAAAAAAAAAAAAGCATGAGAAAGGATGAGCATAATTTTAATGTTTTATTTATTTATTTATTTACTTACAGGGACAGAGAGAGGGACAGACAGACAGGAACAGAGAGAAATGCGAAGCATCAATCATCAGCTTTTCGTTACCGTTGCGACACCTTAGCTGTTCACTGACTGCCCTCTCACAGGTGCCTTGACCGCGGGCCTTCAGCAGTCCGAGCCACCACTTGCTGGAGCCAGCGACCCTGGGTCCAAGCCGGAGAGCTTCTGCTCAAGCCAGATGGGCCCGCACTCAAGCTGGCGAGCTCAGGGTCTCGAACCTGGGTCCTCCGCATCCCAGTCCGACGCTCCATCCACTGCGCCACCGCCTGGTCAGGCAGGATGAGCGTAATTTTAAAACATAACTAGCCAGAGTCCCCCTAAGATGGGGACCCTTAGAACATTCACATGACTGGGATTCCAGTATCAGAAACAGAGTACTCACCAGAAGGACAATTTGTCTCTATCCAGAACCTAAATAAAGTCAGATCTTGATCAAAAGGAGGAAGCTCAAGATATGAGAAGAGACTTACCAAACCAGAAGTTACGGTGACTTGCGGGAGTAAACAGTACACAGGGCTAAAGTGCGGGTACCTCGCTCAATTCCAGAGACTGTCATTCCTTGGTGGTCTCTTTGGTGGTGGCTTCTTCAGATCCCACTTCTGACACAATGTAATGTGAACCTAAAAAAAAAAAAGGTAAACTGAAATAAGCTTGAGTAACCAGAAATTGATTTTATTCAGGAATAACAAAGGAACTTCAATTCTGAACAAGCAAACCACAGAAAACTAACTACGGGCAAAACTATTGATGGTTTAGATCTGGTTGCTTCTATGGGCAAGAAGGGCAAAAGTGGAAAGTTCCAGAAAAGGCCATGTAGTGAGCTCACTAAGTTCAAAGATCAAGAGAGCCTGACCACGCAGTGGCGCAGTGGGTGGAGCGTCAGATTGGGACGCAGAAGACCCAGGTTTGAAACCCCAAGGTTGCCAGCTTGAGCCCAAGATTGCTGGCTTGAGCAAGGGGTCACTTGGTTTGCTATAGCCCCCTTGGTCAAGGCACATATGAGAAAGCAATCAATGAACAACTAAGGTGCCGCAACGAAGAATTGATGCTTCTCATCCCTCTCCCTTCCTGTCTGTCTGTTCCTCTCTGTCTCTCTGTCTTTGTCACAAAAATAAAAAGATCAAGAGAGATTCTTAGCAGACTCTCATTGACTGGAGGAAAAGCTTAAGTCTTTTATAAATCAGATATCGCAGGAAATCAATCTCCCAGTCTTACATTTTTCTGAAGGCACATGCTCAATATTCTCCACTTCCTATCCTTCAGTTCCATTTTCAATTAAAATCCTTTCACACTTTTACCCATAACAAGCCTAAGGAAAGTGTGTGGATAGCCAAGGGCAGATGTACAGCAGACACTTGGATACATTGGTCTACATATACCTCAGGGGGATAGTATGAGATTGGGTCATCAGACTATACATATTAGGCAGTAGTTAAAACCTAGGAAAGTGGCCCTGGCTGGATAGCTCAGTTGGTTAGAGTATCATCTGGAAGCACAGAGATTGCTGGTTTGATCCCTGGTCTGGGCACATGCAGGAACAGATCAATGTTCCTGTCACTCTATCTCCATCCTTCCTCTCTTGCTAAAATCAGTAAATAAAAATTAACAACAACAAAAATTACCTAGGAAAGTGGATGAACCCCCTGAGCGGGAATTACACAGAATGATATAAAACAGCAAGCAGGTCAACTGTGTTCATGGACAGGGAGAATTAACATCATTAAAATGTCCGTATTACCCAAGGCAAATAGAGTCAACACAATTCCTATCAATCAAGATACCAATGATGTATTTCACAGAACTAGAACAAATATTCCCCAAATGTAGATGGAACCACAAAACCCAAATAGCCACACCATTTATCACCCCCATATATTCCTCCACCATTCTCTCCTCTACCACTCTGCCCCCTGGCAATCACCACACTGTTGTCCAAGAGTTTTTTTCTTTCTTTTTTGCTCAATCCCTCCACACCCCAACACAACTGTCAGCCTGCTCTCTATCTATGTGTCTGTCTCTATTTTGCTTTGTTAATTCATTTTGTTCATTACATCCCGTATCTTTATATGTAATTGGACCTTTCCAAATTTTTTTATTTTTAGATTTTATTTATTGATTTTTGGGGAGGGGGGGAGCGAGAGAAAGAGAGACAGACAGACAGAGGGAGATTGGGAAGCAGCAGGAAGCATCTACTCACAGTAGTTGCTTCCTTTATGTCCCTTGACCAGGCAATCCCAGGGATTTGAACTGGCAACCTCAGTGTTCTAGGTTGACGCTTTATCCGCTGTGCCACCACAGGTCAGGCACAGCTTTCCAAACTCATTCTGAAGGCCCTTAGAGTCTTGAAGAATTTCATGAACATCATATTCCTGGTGCTATTTGTTAGACATTAAAAAAATCTCTTCTCTGAATTTGGAACATGAGTGATAACACTCGGTGAAGTGTGTTCCTCCTATGACCATCTTCCACAGGTTTTCTCAATTCTAGGCATGGAGTAGCTTGGCAGTTTATTACTTCTGCTTTTGATCAAAATAGATGCCAATTGAGTTAAACTTCATCTTTGAAGAGAGAAATCTTAAGTCAATAATCTTTTCTTTTATGTACTGAATTCTGAAAAATAGATTTTATTAATTCCTTGAACTATTTTTTATTAAAATCATTTAAAAAGCATTGTGAAATAGATTTTAATAAATTTGCATTTCATCTATTTGTAAGAGAAAAGTCATCTTTAAAAAAATTTTTTTAGAGAGAGGGGCAGAAAGGGAGGGAAAGAGGGGGAAGAGAGAGATGAGAAACATCAACTCATAGCTTCACTTTAGTTGTTCGTTGATTGCTTCTCACGTGCGCCTTGACTGAGGGGGCTCATGCCAAGCCAGTGACCCCTTGCTCAAGTCAGCAACCTATAGGTTCAAGTCAGCGACCTTGGGATCATGTTAATGATCCCATTCTGGATTGATGTTCTATCCACTGTACAACCACTGATCAGGCTAAAAATAATTTTAACTTCACTATTTTCCCCATTTTCACCTTTTTATAAGCAGTTTAATGTATTAGAGTCAAAGCTGTAAAAACCATTTGTTCAATAATGCTTTGAACATTTGGTTGTAATTTCTTTGTCTGCCAAGCATTTTTCAATAAAGCAAAATTTTGGCTCTGAAAGAAAATAAAAAAGAACTAGCAGCATATTAAGAATGAAACCCTGGAACACCGCTGTTTAAGAAATGAGTAGTACAAGAATAAATGCTAAAAGAGAACAGAAAAAAAAAGTAGCCAGCAGCTTATATTACCTTATTATTAATATCTAGGTTTCAAATTAGTCTCTTTAAACGTACTGCCTCATTTAACCCAAAAATAACCCTAAAAAATAGGGTTTTTATATCAATACTGCTTTTTAAATGAGAAAACTGAGGCTTAGAACAGGTATTTCATGATAATTAAGAAAATGGGTATATAGCCTGACCTGTGGTGGCTCAGTGGACAGAGTGTCAACCTGGAATGCTAGGTCCCAGATTTGAAATCCCCAAGGTCGCCAGATTGAGCATGGGCTCATGGGTTTGAGCTCTGGCTTGCCAGCTTGAGCACAGGGTTGTTGGCTTAAGCATGGGATCATGATCCATAATTGCTGGTTTGAGCCCAAAGGTCGCTGGCTTGAGCCCAAGGTCACTGGCTTGAGAAAGGAGTCACTAGCTCGGCTGGAGCCCCCTGGTCAAGGCACATATGAAAAGCAATCAATAAACAACTAAAAGTGATACAACTACGAGTTGATGCTTCTCTCTCTCCCAAAATAGAAAAAAAGAAAATGGGTATACAGCCAGACTCCTAGGGTTAAAATCCCGGATTTAGTACGTATGTGTTTCAGCTTCCTATTCTTTAAGCAGAGGATAACAGTTCTAACCTCACAGGGTTGTTAAAACAAATACAGGTATTGATTGACTTACAACCTATGCAACTTACAACCATTCGACTTTACGACCACAATCGCTAGCCACGACTGCTCCGCGTCTGGCAGAGCAAGCATTGCCCAGCTGGGCGTACGACGGTGCAGACCAGCTTCCCGCAGCACTCCCATCTCCACATGCACCATTTCAAGTGTTATCCCAGACTCGGTACAGCAATTTGTGTTTTGTGTCTTGGATATATTTCATCAAACCCCTCCCAAGAAGTCTACCAAGAGGAAATTGTCTTTGTCTTTGACTTAAAGATCTTTATAACATCATTTCACAGTACTGTACATATATAGCCTACTCAACTTACGACCAAATCGTTTTACAACTGATCTGTCGGAACCAATCGTGGTCATAAGTCGAGCACTAGCTGCAAATTAATTACTACAGTGTGTCCGTAAAGTCATGGTGCACTTTTGACCGGTCTAAAGTCAAAAGTGCACCATGAATTTACGGACACACTGTATATTCTAAATGCTCAGAGTGATGCCTGCCACAAAGAAGAAAAAAAGACAAGTGTCAGCATAGAGAATTTCACAGAAATACAACAGTATCAAATAATAAACTTGTAGAATAAACTATCAGATGTAAAATCTAATATGTATCTATTGTATACATATATATCCCAAGCTGTTAACCATGATAACAGAGAAATATATTTACATAAACATTATATTGGGGGTCAGGCCAACTAGATATTGTCAAGGGGGATTCACAAAACAAAATGGTCCTGGCCCGTTTTGTTATGTGAATTTAAGGTCCTGGCCCGTTAGCTCAGTCGATTAAAAGCGTCATCAGAAACAACAAGGTTGAAGTTTGATCCATGGTCAGGGCTCACATGGGAAGCAACCCATTAACATAGTGGTTCTCAAACTTTTTGAAGTCGGAGCGCATTTAAAATCCTACAATTGTAGGTGCACTATATACAAATTTCTAAGAAATATGTTATAATAATTAAGTCAAATATTAGAGAAAAAAACATAAAGTCCAAGTGTGCTTCTATGGTAATTAAATGAAATAAATACAAAATTAAATTTATTCTGACATTAAAATATTTTTGTTATATTTTTTGAGTTATGCTTTTTAGAATTCATGAAAAAGAGGGGTTAAAAAATAAAAAACAACAAAAATGTCATCTTTTTATATAGAGAGATACATTCTTAGTAAGATTTAGTAAATTCGGCAAGTCCCGGTACAAATGTGTTAAGTTTTTCCATTCTTGTGTTTATGAGAAACGTGAGCCTGATGTGTCCTAGTGCTTTCTTCAATGTCTGGGCATATATTTGAAAGGCTAACTCTCTTTCCTCGTCAATACATTGAAGAGTTCCTCTCTTTTTATTCTTATTTGTGTTGAGTGTAGAAAACCCCCACCATCCATATCATCTTAACTTTACACCAAACAAAGGATAGAAGAAACTTGCCTCCAGTCTTTCCGGGGAACATGGGGGGTAGTGTAAACAATCCAGCACCAGCCTGACTTGTGGTGGCATAGTGGATAAAGTGTCGACCTGGGAACACTGAGGTCACCGGTTCGAAACAATCCAGCACCACAGCTTAACAGCATTTTGCAACCTAATCAGGCAAGTGAGGTGGGGGATTGGGCAGACTGTCAGCTTACAGCCAATTCTCCACACCTCTGTGCCCCAAAAATCTAAACTCCAGAAACCTTGTTGGTTTTTTGGTCCCCAACAGGCACATATTTCTCTGTAATACCATAGAAATGTTGGGTTGCTCAGTTGGTTAGAGAACTAACTGTTCCAATACATCAAAGTTGTGGGTTCGATTCCGGATCAGAGCACATACAAGTACCAACCAATGAATGCATAAATAAATGGAAGAACAATCGATGTTTTCTATCTCTATCTTTCTCTCCAGCCCCCTCCCTTACTCTCTCTCTAAAATCAATCAATAAATTATTTTTAAAGGGATCTGCTGAAACAGAAATAAAAGTGGTAAAATCCTTAAACAGCCTGACCAATCGGTGGCGCAGTGGATAGAGCATTGTACTGGGATGCGGAAGACCCAGGTTCAAGACCCTGAGGTCACCAGCTTGAGCGTGGGCTCATCTGGTTTGAGCAAATGCTCACCAACTTGGACCCAAGGTTGGAGGCTCTAGCAAAGAGTTACTCGGTCTGCTGAAAGCCCGCGGTCAAGGTACATATGAGAAAGCAATCAATGAACAACTAAGATGTCAAAAACGAAAAACTGATGATTGATGCTTCTCATCTCTCTTTGTTCCTGTCTGTCTGTCCCTATCTATCCCTCTCTCTGACTTTCTGTCTCTGAAAAGTAAAAGAAAAAACAAAAACCCTTAAACATAAGTATTTATAGCTTTATACTCTAGATATAGTAGGACACACCAGCTCTCTCAAACTCTTTGTGTCATATCGTGGGAAGATCAGAATCTAGTTAAGTTCTAAATTCATTTCCTCTCTTCTGAACACAGTGAAAGATCCTAACATCAGAGAAATAACCAACAAAAGGCATTTTTTGGACCATCCTGAAAAAGCTGAATATTAAAAGAAAAAATTTTACATAAAAAGGAGTAGAAATAATGTAATACTGATTTTAACTTTACTAAACATGAAAATGCTTACCTTAGACTTAAGCTATCAAACTCTCTTTAAATAATTGCTTGCCTTGCCCTTGATCACTACTGCTATCTAGCAACAGGTCCAAAAATTAAAGAACACAACTCATCTGAGACTACAAAGTATCTACCAGAGGTCCCCAAACTACGGCCTGCGGGCCAAATTGCAGCCATCTGAGGCCATTTATCCAGCCCACGCCGCACTTCCGGAAGGGACACCTCTTTCACTGTATGTGAGTACTGTATGAAGTACTGTATGTGGCGGCCCTCCAACGGTCTAAGGGACAGTGAACTGGCCCCTGTGTAAAAAGTTTGGGGACCCCTAACAGAAAGATGCTTTAACTAAGTAACTACTTAAATTTCTCTTATTAACCATGATAATTGAGATTGAATTGCATTTTCCTTAGTTGGTCTTTTACTTTCTTTCTCTAAGGGAACTCATAAATTATTACCTCTGTGTGAATTCACAGATTTTACCCTCAACCCTGATCGCTCTCCAAAATTCCAATCTCATATTGCTTTTCTTTTTCTTTTTTTAAGAGACAGACAAGGAAGGGAGAGATGAAAAGCATCAACTCGTAGTTGTGGCACCTTAGTTGTTCACTGACTGCTTTTTCATATGTGCCTTGACCAGGGGGCTCCAGCTGAGCCAAGGACCCCTTGCTAGGGACAATGACCTTGGGCTCAAGCCAGCGACCTTGGGCTTTAAGTCAGTAACCCTTGGGCTCAAGTCAACAATCATGGGGTGATGTCTATAATCCCATGCTTAAGCAGGCAATTCCACGCTAAAACTGGTGAGCCCACACTCAAGCCAGCAACCTCAGGGTTTCAAACCTGGGTCCTCAGTATCCCGGACTGACACTCTATGCACTGTGCCACCACCTGGTCAGACTCGTATTTCTAATGTCTCCCTAGATTCCTACCTCTGAACATGCTGCCAAAACTTCAAATTAAATATATCCAAAATATAACTCAAATACCTGTATTCTTCATCTGTTAACTGTACAAACTTCTCAGTCATCTAGGCTCAAAATCTCAGAATCATCTAATGACTAAAGAGAGGCAAAGAACAAGATTCAAATAAGCTAATAAATCCCACCTTGAAAGTCATCCTTTACATCTATTTCTTCACTGTTTGCTCTGCAATTATCCTCAGGTTTTTCATTACCTCTCATCTGCAACTGTAATAACCTTCCAGAGCCTGACAACAGCAAAACAGGAAACAACCTAACATCTAACTGACAATGATGGCAAGAATAGAAGAAAGTCTTACTTGCCACAGGAGAAATATCATATACAAAGGCTTATATATGATTTCACAAACAGATATTAAGTACAAATAGTCCTTAAATGGGATGCTTACTTTTTATAAGTTATCATACATTTTTTTTGTTTCTGCATGGACTGTGGATATTTGAACATGTGAATTACATATTATTTTATAGCAACCCCAGACTGCAATATTTAGTGAGTAAAACATTTTCCCACAATAGAACTAGGAAAAGGGTTGCTAATCTCTCCAAAAATTCATCATCATTTACTTGAGTTATCTAGATCCTACTAATGCTTCAAGATCTAGCTCAAATGCTACCAGCACTATAAAATCTTTCTTAACCCAGCCTAAAAGTTTCTACTCCTCTTATTGCAAAAATGCTCCATTATTCATACAGCAATAATCATTTACTAAATAAATTGAAGTGTATTTATATCTAGGTATGCTTTACATCAGGGGTGCTCAATACCTCGATCGCGATCTACTGGTCGATCGCGAAGGAAGTGTGGGTAGATCGCATGACATTAAAAAGACATTTGTCTTTTGATTGGCATACAGGGTAGCCAATCTGACGTCTGAACTTTTGACACCCTACGCATGCGCGTTAAACCACGCTAACTTGTTCAGTTACATTGCTGCGTAGTTAGCCTTCAATTTATTTAAAATAAATACAACAAAGGGTATAAAATGAGTGCCGTAGCTGGTCTGAGTAAGAAGCCTAAAACCTACCACTTTCATACAGAATGGGAGGGGAATTTTTTCACTGTCATATTCTAAGTGCGTTTGCCTCATCTGTCTGTGTGCCATCGCTATTGCAAAGAAGGGAAATGTGGAGCGGCTTTTCGAACTGTTTATAAAAACTATGACATTGACTTTCCTCTGAAAAGAGAGCTGAGAAGGAGAAAGGTGAAAGAAGAATACACAATATTAAATAGTAATAACAGTAACTTAAATAATGATAATATAGAACAAATAAATTTATGTTTTGCATTTTTACTGTAGGTAGATCATTTTGATTTGGTCATCTTATAAGTAGCTCACAAGCTGAAAAAGTTTGGGCACCCTTGCTTTACATACTCATATTGGTTTATCCGCACTGTAAAGTATAAAATTTAAAGACAGGTGCCATGTTCTCCAATTCTCTAAAATCAATCTATGTGCATTTTATGAAATAAATCATGTTTTTGATGCCAAAAAAAATTCCACATTTTAATCATTCAAGACTTTCAAGAATAACCCAATGACTCATAAATTGTATTCATAATCTATTTTTGAATGGCCCAGGAGAGTTGTGTGATTCTCAAATTCCTTTCTTAGTTCTTAAGAAAAACTTCAACTTTATTTTATAATCTCAGTAAAAAAAGAAAAAGTTTGGATGGCATATAACTTCATTAAAAATACGTAGTGCAAAAGCCTGACCTGTGGTGGTGCAAAGGATAAAGCATCGACCTGGAATGCTGGGATCACTGGTTCGAAACATTGGGCTTGCCCAAACAAGGCACATATGGGAAGGAACTACTATGAGTTGATGCTTCCCACTTTCCCCCCCTCTTTCTCTCTCTCTTAAGAAAAAAAGAAATCAATCAAAAAGGTGTACTGAAATTCTGCTGTATGCCAGGCAATGTTCTAAATGCTTTATATCTCATTTAATATTCTGGGAAGCCTTATAAAGTACCAGTAGGTACGTTTACTTTCCCCATTTTATAATTAGGAAAGGGAAGCTTAGAAAAGGTAGGTGGCCTGACCAGGCGGTGGCGCAGTGGATACAGCGTCAGACTGGGATATGGAGGACCCAGGTTCGAGACCCCGAGGTCACCAGCTTGAGTGCAGGCTCATCTGATTTGAGCAAGGCTCATCACGTTGAACCCAAGGTCGCTGGCTCGAGCAAGGGGTTACTCGGTCTGCTGCTTTCCCCAGGTCAAGCACATATGAGAAAGCAATCAATGAACAACTAAGGAGCTGCAACAAAGAATTGATGTCTCTCATCTCTCTCCCTTCCTGTCTGTCTGTCCTTATCTGTCTCTCTGTCTCTGTCACAAAAAAAAAAAAAGAAAGAAAGAAAGAAAGGAAGAAAAGGTAGGTGATTTGCCAAAGGTCACTGGACTCAGAAATGCATAGCCGTAACTGGAACTAAAATATGACTCAAGAGCTCACACTCAAATGTTTTCTTACACTGACTCTCAAATAATATAAAGTACATATTTTACAAAGCGTTTTTAAATGGCCATTCAAATGAAAATTGGTGTTATTATAAATCTTATTTGCACTAACTGAAATGGATCCTCATCATTCAAACAACCAAGCAACATAGATCTAAAATATTTAAAGCATATATATATGGAAAGTCTTAACACTAAAAAAGATTTTAAGATGATGGCAATATAAATGTAATGTACCGTGCAGGGGGAAGTGAAAGAGGGTATAGGGGGATGAATGATGATGAGAGGAGACTTGACGTGGGGTGGTGAACACACAATATAATGAACAGATAAAGTGTTGTGGAATTGTGCACCTGAAACCTTTATAATTTTGTTAAACAGTGTCATCCCAATAAATTTAATAAATACAACAATAAAGTCCAGTGCAAATTTTGGTTGCCTGTGATAAGCATTTATAGCCTTAAAAATGATTTAGATACAATAATTGTAAAAAATGACATTGCCTAGAGTTTGTTCTCCTCTAGCTATTATTTCACATTAATACTTGATGAATGATACCGAATAAAATCAACGAGGAAAGAATTTACTTAACAGTGTTTGTCAGGCACTGTTTTACACTTCACAAATATTTACTCATTTAATTCTCAAAACACCCTATGAAGTACTTATAATTATCCTATTTCACAAATAGGAAATTGAAGCACAGAATGGTGACATGTAACAGCTTAAAATCATAGAGCTAGTAATTGGAGCCAGTACTCAATTCAGTTTGGTTAAAGAATCTGCTCTTAACTACCAGCTCTGCTACAATTAAGGAAATGGCGAAACTCTTCTTTTAAAAGTCAACAAGCCTGGCCTGTGGTGGTGCAGTGGACAGTGTCCACCTGGAATGCTGAGGTCACTGGTTAGAAACCCTTGGCTTGCCAGGTCAAGGCACATATGACAAGCAAGCAATGAACAACTAAAGTGAAGCAATTATGAGTTGATACTTCTTGCGCTCTCTCCATTCCTCTCTCTCTGTAAAATCAATAAAATAAAAAGAGAATAGTCAATAAAAAGTTGTAATGATCTGCTTGTGATAATGCAGTGGATGAAGCACTGACCTGAAACACTGATGTCACCAGTTCGAGGACCTGGACTTGCCAGGTCAAGGCACATATGGGGAGCAACTCCTACAAGTTGACGCTTCCTACTTCTCTCTCGTCTCTCTAAAAATCAATACATAAAATCTAAAAAAAAATTTATAATGATCTGGATGAATGCCCAAAAAGCCTGACCAGTTGGTGGCGCAGTGGATAGAGCATTGCCCTGGGATGCTGAGGACCCAGGTTCGAGACCCTAAGGTCACTGGCTTGAGCGTGGGCTCACCAGCTTGAGCACTGGATCATGGACATGAGCCCAAAGGTCACTGGCTTGAGCAAGCGATCACTGGCTTAGCCAGAGCCCCCCAGTCAAGGCACATATGAGCAATCGATAAACAACAAAGCTGCCACAACAAAGAACTGATGCTTCTCACCTCTCTCCGTCTGATCCTCTCTTTCTTGCTAAAAAAAAAAAAAAAAAAATTTAAATAAAAAAACAAACAATAAAAGATTACCCACAAAAATGGAGATAAGAAGTCACCTATCTCAGTATACATATTAACACTAAGAAACACATGAAAGAAATATCTTAACTGTCTAATAATTTAGACTAAGCTAAATTATTAGGGAAATTTTCATTATAATGGCACACCAAACTTATTCATCTTTGGAAGAAGAGGTTTCTTTTAATTTTTCTATGACCCTGACCAGGCGATGACACAGTGGATAGAGCGTTAGCCTGGGACACTAAGGACCTAGGTTCAAAACTCTAAAGTCATCGGCTTGAGCATGGGATCATAGACATGACTTCATGGTCACTGGCTCAGCTAGAACCCCCCCCACCGCCCGTCAAAGCACATATGAAAGCAATCAATGAACAACTAAGGTGCCATAACTACAAGTTGATCCTTCTCAAATCTCTCCCTTCCTGTCTTTCTCTCTCACTAAAAAATAATAATAATAAAATTTCTATGTATTGTAAGCAAAGGAAATATAATTTAGAGACTAATATTATTTATCCCTAACATTAACTTAAAAGACTTGATAGACAAGATTTTTATCATTTTTTGATCCAGTCAACTTAGGAAAAGGCAAACAACTATGGTAAATCTTTAAGTAAAAAGAAACTGCATGAACTAGTGGAGTCCACAACAGAATTAATGATAAATCTGAACTCTTTTAAGGTACTATAGACACTCAATATAACTTTACATTTTGCTTAAAAAAGAATATTTTGCAAAGTACTACAGTATTTGTCATTTCATCTGAATCTCACAACTCTGAGAGTTAAATAGGATAAGTACTATTATTCTTATTTTACAAATAAGTAAACTGAAGCTCAAAAAAGCCAAATTTTTGCATGGTATAGCTAGATGATCCTCTGACTCCAAATGCTCCTTCTATTATATCATGTTGCCAATAATTTTATACTTTCCAAGTTGTGTCATATTTAATGTTCAGGCCAAGAAATTTGGAAAATATGCAGAACCCATAAGGCAGTTTTATGATCTTTAAAATGTGAAGAGTTTTGATAAAAATCTCATTATTTTATGATGTACAATTTATCTAGCTAAAATGAACCAATTAAATCAGTGGGACTCAAGAAAAACCTGCACTTATTAAAGCTAAGTGAATCCAATTTTAAATGCTAAAATGTGAAATAATGTGACGCTATTATAGTACTATTTTTCAAGACTTTTTTAAAAAATCACTTCTAACTAGATTCATCTCAATCACTGGAGTTTATTCTAAACCAAATAAGGCAAATTATAAGATCAAACAATTATGCACCATAATGGGGAAACTTAAGAAATTTGTTGTCACTGAGAAATGTTAGCTTCCCAGAAATCATAAGCTTCACAGATAGTTTTTTAAATGTTCATTCCTCTATACTTATTTTACCCAGATTACCACCCAACTGAGGAACAAAGAGGGTTGGTGAACCAAATGGGAACATTTAACAAATATGTGAAATAACAGGTTTGAATAACTGGGAGAATTTTTTTTTATCAGTTGAACAACTAATCATCACAAGTCCAATAAACTGCCTGAACAGGCGATGGCACAGTGGATAGAGCGTCGGACTGGGATGCGGAAGACTCAGGTTCGAGACCCCGAGGTCACCAGCTTGAGCACGGGCCCATCTGGCTTGAGCAAAAGCTCGCCAGCTTGGACCCAAGGTCACTGGCTCCAGCAAGGGGTTGCTCGGTCTGCTGAAGGTCCGCGGTCAAGGCACATGTAAGAAAGCAATCAATGAACAACTATGGTGTCGCAACGAAAAACTAATGATTGATGCTTCTCACCTCTCTTCGTTCCTGTCTGTCTGTCCCTATCTATCCCTCTCTCTGTCCCTGGGGGGGGGGAGTCCAATAAACTATACTTTAAGTGTATAAAAATGAAAACTTTGCAGCCTATAACTACATACTATACTCTCACATCCTAAAGATAGGTGGCGACTAGCTACACTGGGCTTGCAAAGATGGCTTAAAACTAGTTTTGTAATTATTAGCTTGTCATCCATTTTGAGGGAATAAAAGGGCCAAAGTGACAAGATTGAAAAAAGAATTTCTTTGGAAATGTTGTTTGTGGAACCCTTTTCCTCATTCCCACTTTAGCATGCACAAGAGTAGCTCTCACTCAAAGATCTTGATCTGGTCCTTTGTAGACTGCTGACCGAGGACCCATGCCTGGAAATGCCTAAGAGACTGAGCTTGGATACCAGCTCAAACAGAACAAGAATGGCTGCACTGCATTGTTATTGGCCTGTATACCCACAATTTGTTGGGGCAAGACATGTGAGGCTTTTTCCTGTGGAGCTGAGGAAGAACAGGTATGAAGCCAGCTAGAGGGGACTTTGTCCACTAGGGTTGTCTAGAGAAGCATCTGGATGCCAACCGAGTTCAGAGACTGAAGAAACTAAAAGCTGGAAACTAAGGACTGGAGACAATCTTAAGCAGCTGGACCATTATAGCAGATTGTTAACTCATTAGCAGATAACTAGTTAGCCATATAAACTATTTAGATGTGACTACGTGACAAAGTTCTAGCCAAAAAAATGTAAGAATATGAATTGTAGGCCTGAACCATAGAAATGTGTTTCTGCTTGCCCTTTCGTCTACTAACTCCATACAAAAAGCACAGGCCTTTACTGAATAGTTATATACTGAATGCCTACTTGGAACAGGCTTATTACAACTCATCAGGTCTTGTCTCCTAAGAATTATTAATTCCAGCCAGAAAAGAGAATAAATAATTATCTTCTTTTGATAAAATGACAAAAAACTGAAGTCATCAAAGCTACTGCCTTCTTGCTAAAAGGATGAGGATTGCAGGATATTAGTAATGAGGAAACTATCAGTCCAGTTCTCCATGAAGCCTGTGTACAGTCCAGCCTTAGGAGCAATGGGACCTGGAGTGTTTGTTTGTTTACGTAAAAGGCTTCCTTGTAACAAATCTCCATCATCTGAGTTCATGCTTTTTTCCCCCCAAGCAAGTGAAGCATTTATTGGCTGTGTAGGAAGTCAGAGAAAAGGGGGCCTTGGAGACAGGTTTAGGGGGTTAGCCCAAGACTACCTGCTGCTGCCCACTGCTCCACTGACTGCAAGTCTTGCTGGGTCTCCTAGAGCTTAGGAGAGAGAAGCAAGGAAAACATGCCTAGAGGAAGACGATGAAGACAAGGGGAAAAGTGCAGGCCTGCTCCCAGAAGAGACAGCACACTGAGTTGATGTTTCTTAAACTGGGTGACACATACCTATGACTCTAGTAAACTGGCTATGATAAGAAGCAGATCAAAACCAGTAGATATTGATTGGGGCAAAAACAAAACAAAACTGTGTATAAGTGGACTGGCGCAAACCAAACCCATATTATTTAAGGGTCAACTGTACACCCTCTGAACAGCATAACAGTGATTTACACACAACTGGCCCTAAAATATTGAACTACATTAATACAAATAGCACTCCAGTTCAGAAAAATAGAAATTCTCTTGTTTTCAATTATGGTCTTTGCTATCAAGTAAATGAAAATACTATGATGCTAAAACATAGTTCTTTAAAACATACTAGAGAACAGCGCATTATCTTCAGTCCTATTTGTAACTGATTATAGATGTTGCAGATACAACTCAAAAACTGCATGGATAACAATACAATGTGAGAGAAAAGAATTCACAAAAGCAGCAATGTGGGCTAATGTACTTTTGCTTTATGCTATATACAGCAGCCTAAGGTAAGCCTATAAAACAGACAAAAGCAAGACTTTTGCACTTACAAGAAATACTGTCCTCAACACTATGTAAGTAAGCAGGTTAAGTGGGACACATAGACTTAAGTGGCACTAGGTTGCATGTTACTACCAACCCCTATTTTACATTCTACGCACGTTTCAAATGACAGTCTAGACTCTACAGTAAAGAATTTGAAAAACAGAAATAGTGATTTTAAGTAGTTAACATCAGTAATTTATATTTTAGATCCATTATCTCGTTTGATCCTTCCAACTCTAGGAAGTAGATAAGGCTGGTACTGATTTGGATTCTGCACTTGAAGCAAGTGCACTCCCCCAATGGTTAGGAAGTGAATTGTACTCCGATGCCTTTCTAATAGATAGACATTCGTAACAATTTACTTGTAGGCATGTGGTATTCTAAAATAAACTCAAGTTAGATAAGAGAAGCGACATTTTACAAGAAATACCACATTTTAATTTTACGTCCATGAAAATCGAATGCCACACTCCTTTTAAGTTGTCAAAGCAAGCCGAAGAGAACACGTGGGCTAGTAATTTAATAAAGTGTTTCTTAGTGAGAAAATGAAAACAATAACAAGCACCTCTTTAGATGGCTATGTGGATTAAATGAGATAATACACATAAAGTGCTTAATGTAGTGGCTGGTCTCGTAGTTCGTGCTACCCCTTTTCCCAAATGAAAACTTGCTTTTTGACCTCGAAATTGAACCCAGGAGCCTGACCAGGCGGTGGCGCAGTGGACAGACGTCCGACTGGGATGTGGATGACCCAGGTTCGAGACCCCCGAGGTTGCCAGCTTGAGCGCGGACTCATTTGGCTTGAGAAAAAAAAAAGCTCACTAGCTTCGACCCAAACGTCGCTGGCTCAGCAAGGGGTTAGTTGGTCTGCTGAAGGCCCACAGTCAAGGCACATATGAGAAAGCAATCAATGAACAACTAAGGTATCAAAATGAAAAACTGATGATTGATGCTTCTCATCTCTCCCTTCCTGTCTGTCTGTCCCTATCTATTCCTCTCCCTGACTCTGTCCATATATATATATATATATATATATATATATATATATATATATATAAATGAACCCGGGAGGTGGGTAGGAAATAATGCAAGGGAACCAAAGGAGGAGCAGCAGAAAACCAGGTCCTGGCTACCCCTCCTTGAACATCTGGAGAAGGGCGCTAGGTTTCTTTAATGAAGAATGACCCGCCTGACCAGGTGGTGGCGCAGTGGATAGAGCATCTGACTGGAATAAGGAAGACCCAGGTTTGAGAACCGGAGGTCACCAGCTTGAGAGCGGGCCCATCTGGCTTGAGCAAAAGCTTGCCAGCTTGGACCCAAGGTCGCTGGCTCCAGCAAGAGGGTGCTCAGTCTGCTGAAGGCCCACAGTCAAGGCACATGTGAGAAAGCAATCAATGAACAACTAAGGTGTCATAACAGCAATAAAAAACTAATGATTGATGCTTCTCACCTCTCTCTGTTCCTGTCTGTCTGTTCCTATCTATCCCTTTCTCTGACTCTCTATCTCTATTCCTGTAAAAAAAAAAAAAATAAGAATGACCCAAAGGAAGCGCTGGAAGCAGCGGCGGCCCTGGAGGCAGGACTGGAGGGTTGTACCCAGGCTCGGACGGCGGCACCACCAGCCCCAACGCGGGCTCCCTCCTTCCCGACTCTTTCCATTACCCTCAGCTCTAGAGGCTCAGCAACCCGGCCTCCTAAGGTCAACCCGAACTGCCGCCGCCAATGGAGAGTACTGCCCAGCCCCTCCATACGCAGGCCCTACCCCGCACGGCCCTACGAAAGGAACCTCAGCTGTAAGCCTCCCACTGGCACAGGACAACACGCGAGCTCAGCCACGACGCTGGACGGTCGACCGGAACTCCACCCTCTAACTCTCTGATTGGATGAACGCCCAAAGGAAAATGAAGAGGATTGGCCAGCAACACGGAAGTGAAAGGGGCGGGGCGGGAAGGCGCAAAGAAATGCCCGGAGCTGAACTTCTCTCCGACCGACGAAAACAGGAGGTCTGCGCCGGTGTAGAGCCAGCTTGCGTAGATCGACGCACACCACCGCCCCTTACGTTACGCTAAGGGAAATTTCAACAACTGATTGGTTGTGATAAAGGATTGCCTCTTTGTTGCGTGGCCAATAAAGGACAAAAATAAAGAGTTCCGCTTCTTCCTCCGGCGACTGAGTTCTTACGGTGGGGCCGCTGCAGTTCTTTTTCAGCATTTAGGTGTTAAGGCTATCACCAACCTATCTTGGGTGGAGAATTATTATAATATCTCGCAAGTTTCTATTTCACGTTAGAAATACTTAGTAAGAATCAGGTCCTAAAACACACACATCGGCTCAAAACGTCTGTAGTTAAGTATGACTCAAAAGGAATCGGTCTCTTCCTCTTTGGCGTGGCTGTGTCATTGGCTGTAAAAGTTATCTTTTTGAGGTAGCCCCGCCTTCGTCCTGGAATTTATGATTTGTAGCCCTTTAACGCGCAAGTCCAAGGTCTTTGAATGTGATTGTTGCTACAAAGTTGTTCTTCATTGACTTCCACTGGATTCTAATGTGTTGCGTTGTGCTTTTCATCAGCACCATCAAAGCCAAAGGACACTTAGCAAAATTGGAAAGACTTAATGTAGTCTGCTCAATAAAAATTAGGGGATACTTTGTCGCTTCATATTCATTTTGAACTATCCCCTAATTTTTGTGAAAAATTATATATGTTTGTGAAAGAAATATTAGCGTTTAATTTTACCATTGTACCTGGCACTCTGCTAGTTGTTCGAAATTACTATACTAGGGTGGCTTTGGTTTGTAAAATTTTTGCTATTGTGACAAAACTGCCTTTGATTTTCATATTAGTGTCCATTTAAGGTATTTGAAAAGTATGCTAAATTTAGCAATAACACGCAGCTGTTTATATAAATCAAGTGTTGATATGATGTGGAGCAGAACTGGCTGCTCTCTTCACAGGAAAATAATAGTTAAAATGTCAAGCATGAACAGTCTCAGGAGCTACATACAGTGTATATTATTAGTGTTATTATGAAGTTCATTTTCAACCTTTATGGAGACATGTTGGCTAAAGGCAGGGTTTCCCTGCCTTTTTTGAATGATGAATTCCTTTTTTTTTTTTTTTTATACAGGGACAGAGAGACAGAGTCACAGAGAGGGATAGATAGGGACAGACAGACAGGAACGGAGAGAGGTGAGAAGCATCAATCATTAGTTTTTCGTTGCCCTTGCGACACCATAGTTGTTCATTGATTGCTTTCTCACATATGCCTTGACTGTGGGCCTTCATAAGACCAAGCAACCCCTTGGGTCCAGCAACTTTGGGTCCAAGCTGAAGAGCTTTTGCTCAAGCCAGATGGGCCTGCACTCAAGCTGCCGAGCTCGGGGTTTGAACCTCGGTCTTCTGCATCCCAGTCCGACGCTCTATCCACTGCGCCACCGCCTGGTCAGGCGAATTTCTTTTCTTTGAGTCCATTTAGTAGTATTTCATCACTTTTGTGTTCAGCAAAAGTAAAAATGAATCCATAAATACCAAAAACTTGTCTTGAGTGACTTACTCTTTTGACAAACTTTTTTCTATTTAACATGTAATACAGGTATTGATCAACTTATGACCTATGCAACTTATGATCATTCAACTTGACCACCACAATCACTAGCCATGACTGTTCCGCATCTGAAGCAGTATTTGTATGCACCTGTATTTTGTAATTTTGTATGTTTTGCAAATATTAAACCAGTTGTACTGGTAATGCAGTGTTTTAATTAAACCTGACTGTAAGGTATTTTTCCCCTGCTGAGAAAGAAGGAAGGAGGGGGCCAGGAGCCACAAAGTGTGGAATAACAAACGGCTTTATTAAGTACCACACATCCCGCCCGACGATGTCCCCCAGCCCTGGGGTTCAGAGGCTAGGCAAGTTGCCCTAATTTGACTGTGTGAGAGATATTTAAAGGGATCCTCTAGGTGGGCAAGTAGTTATGACGTGGTGAAATCTTACTAGCTGACGGTCAGTTGTTCCTCTCCCAAAGTCCTCTGGAAACTTTACCTTTGGTGCGCTTGGTTGTGTGGGTGGTTCTAGACAAAAGTCCCAGGCTGAGTTCCCCATGTGACCATCCCCCTTAGCCACCCCACACTGAAGAATGTAAAAATAAGAAACAAAATGGTGTAGAGATGATACAAATGGCATAAAATGAACAAATAAAATTATGATATATAATAATAATGAAAGAAAATTATGATAAAATATGACAAAGATTTTTATAACATCATTTCACAGTACTGTACATATAGCCTACTGTAAAGCCAGTAGCCGGGGTCAGGATCACAGCAGCCTGACCCATGCAGGTTCGCATTAGATTCAAACAATCGGTAATGAAACACAGGAGCCACGAACTGGTGAGCCATCAGCTTTAATTCTAGCTTGCACCCGGCGGGCAAGCAAAAACACACACTGGGCTCCAAAGCCCACACATTCAGTGCTCACAAAGCTACTGACTTATCGGAGTTTCCTAGAATCAAAGGTTTCTAGCTCACCAGACTTATTCACCTCTGTTCCCCATCTCCTTCTCCAGCACAAACTCTTAACAAACTGGCTTCTCCCTCAGCATTCTGCCATCTTGGCTGCTTCTCCTGGCCTCCATGTGACCTTAATTTGCTCTCCTCTCTAATACCTCAGGAACCAAGAGCCAGCAAGCTACTGCTCTGTCCCACTTTATAGTGTAAAATCAAAACCTCCAATCCAATTACACAAACAAGGAAGTCTCTGATACAAAGCCACCCATCTGAGGCACAATGGGATTCCTCAGGAGAGTGCACCACCCTACATCATCCAATCAGTCAAGGGTGTGGGGAAAAGCTTACTCTTAAAACAAAGCTTTAGGCTATAACGACCCGGCCTGCCCACATTACAGCCTTTCCCCAAACACACATTAATATCAACGAACTTCCATGTGGGCAGCACCATCTTTAACAAAGTGAGCATAATATATTTTATCTGCCCAACACCTACTCAACTTATGACCAACTCGTGTTACGACCAGTATGTCAGAACCAATTGTGGTCGTAAGTTGAGCACTAGTTGTACTAACTTTTGTGTAAGAAAAAAAACCAAGATTTTTGATATATAATAGCCTCGCATTTCTAGGTTGAAAAATAAATACATTTTATAGGATTAAAACCAAGCAAAACCTACTTTTATGACTGATTTTTGGAATTACTGCAGTTTTGTTTAAAAATATCAAATTATAATTTTTTGTGTTTTTGTTTTTAAATGAGAAATTCAGATTGTTATTTATAAATGAAATGGGAGATATAATTTCTTTTGTTCTCAACAAATTAAGAGCCACATTGAGTATTGTAAAGCCAGTAGCCATGGCCACCATCACAGCCACCTGGCCCATTCGGGTTTGCATTTGATTTGGACAGAGAGTAGTGAAACAATGGAGCCAAGAACTCGTGGGCCATAACCTTGAATCCCAGCTCGCACCATGCAGGTGAGAAATACACACAAGTGGGAAAACCCTTCCCTTTCCATTCAGGGCTCCCAAAGCCACTGACTCATCTGAGTATTCCTGAACCAAAGGCCCCACCAGCCTTATTGACCTCTGTTCCCCATCTCCTTCTCTCTGCACAAACTCTGGCTTCTCCTTCACCATTCTGCCACCTTGGCTGCCTCTCTTCTGCAATGCTGATGTCAGGATCGGGGCAAGTGAGAGCCCCCCGCCCCCAGTCTGCTTCATTTTATAGTGTAAAAGTTAAAGCCTTTAAGCTGATATACAAATAAGAAGTCTCTGATACAAAGCCACTTATCTGAGGCATAAATAGGATTCCTCATAAGAGTGCATTATTCCACATCATGCAACAGTCAAGGGTGTGGGAAAAAGCTTAGTTTTGAGAAGATCTTAGAACTATGTTGAAAAGATCTTAGTATTAAAAGGGAGGGAAAGGCTTAGTCTTAAAACCAAGCCAGCCTGACTTGTGGTAGCACAGTGGATAAAAGCATTGACATGGAATGCTGAGGTCACCAGTTCTATTCCCTGGGTTTCCCTGGTCAAGGCACATATCGGAGTTGGTGCTTCCTGCTCCTCCTCCCTTCTCTCTCTCTCTGTCTCTCACTCCTCTCTCTCTAAAAATGAATAAATAAAATCTTAAAAAATATTTTTTTAAAAAAAGCCTTGGGCTATGAGGACCTTGCCAGCTTATAGCCTGTCTTCCACACCGATATAATCACTAGTATATTTTACCTTTTTTAATATTCCATATGACAAACTAAGGAAAATACATGGATATAAAAATCACCCCAAGGCAAAATGCAGAATTATCAGTCTCAATGTTTTCCTTAACTATCATTTTAATAGTATTTGTCTTTTGTCTCCTATTTAAATAAAAGGTTCATTTGGAATATAAATTAAATTCATGTGCCTAAGAATAAAAACTGCCCTGACCAGATAGCTCAGTTGGTTGAGCATCATCCCTATATGTAACTGTTATTGGTTCCATCCCCAGTCAGGCCACAGATTGATGTTTCTGTCTCTCTCTCCCCCATCCTCTCTAAAACTCAATACTTTTTTTTTTAAAAGAAGATTAAAAATTATAGGTATCAAGAATGCTGAGACAGGTCAGTAAGCCAGTATAAGTAGAACAGGGAGACAGATGACTAAAGAGCAAAGCTGTTTATAGCCATCTAGCAAATCACAAAATCCTATCTCTGTAATCAAGGACACTTAAGAGCATAGGGTTTAGCCCAGGCGTGGCCAACAGTTTTTGCCCCCAGGCAAGATTAGAAAGAAAACAACATTTTTCACAGGACGGACGAAATATAAAATTAAAAAATGTTAACTACAAAAACGATTCATTTAAGTAAATAAAATTTTATTATGTAATTTGTTTATGAATAAATGTAAGTAATTTAGTACAACAAATTAACAAAAAAATCTTTATAATGGAATTTTTTAAAAAAATAGAGAAGTATCGCAAATCCATTTGACCAATTATTGGAAGTTAACCCTAGATTAGTCACACGCAGAATTCTTTTCTAAGTATCACTATCTTCTTAAATATCTCGATTTCCAATAATTAAAGACGCTTCTGTTTCTGAGTAACTTAGATTTTAACTTTCATTGTTGCACAATGGTTAGATATCGTAGTTTATGTATAACAATTTAAAAGTATCACTTATTTAATTTCCACAGTGTGTCGTGCGGAGAATATTAAAAATTTAATCGCAGGCGGCATAAACTCATTACATGAGCCGGATCCAGCTTGTAGGCCGTATGTTGGCCATGCCTGGTTTAGCCTGACCAGGCGATGGTGCAGTGGGTAGAGAGTTGGCCTGGGATGCTGAGGACCCAGATTCAAAACCCTGAGGTCACTGGCTTGAACGCAGGCTCATCTGGCTTGAGCACAGGGTCACTGGCTGGAGCATGGGGTCATAAAAATGACCCCATGGTTGCTGACTTGAACCCAAGGATGTTGGCTCAACCAAGGGGTCACTGGCTTGGCTGGAGCCCCCAGGTCAAGGCACATATGAAAAAGCAATCAATGAACAACTAAAGTGCCTGCAAAGCGAGTAGCCATGGCCACCATCACAGCCACCTAGCCCATGCAAGTTCTCATTAGATTTGGACAGACAGTAATGAAACAATGGAGCCAAGAACTGGTGGGCCCTCAGCTTTAATCCTAGCTTGCACCTGGTGGGCAAGAAGTACACACAATGGGAAAGCACTTCCCTTTTCATTCAGGGCTCCCAAATCCACGGACTTATCCAGGTTTCCTAGAATCAAAGGTTTCTAGCTCACCAGATTTATTCACCTCTGTAAAGCCAGCATTCGAGGTCAGGATCACAGCTGCCTGACGCGTGCAGGTTCACATTAGATTCGAACAGTCGGTAATTAAACACAGGAGCCAGAAATGGTAAGCCATTAGCTTTAATTCTAGCTTGCACCCGGCAGGCAAGCAAAAACACACACTGAGCTCCAAAACCCACACATTCAATGCTCACAAAGCTACTGACTTATCCGAGTTTCCTAGAATCAAAGGTTTCTAGCTCACCAGACTTATTCACCTCTGTTTCACATCTCCTCCAGCACAAACTCTTAACAAATTGACTTCTCCCTCAGCATTCAGCCATCTTGACTGCTTCTCCTGGCCTCCATGTGGCCTTAATCTGCTCTCCTCTCTAATACTTCAGGAACCAAGAACCAAGAGAGAGAGATCAAGCTACTGGTCTCTCCCACTTTATACCATAGAATCAAAACTTTTAATCCAATTATACAAACAAGGAAGTCTCTGTATAATGGGATTCCTCAGGAGAGTGCACCATCCTACATCATCCAATCAGTCAAGGGTGTGGAGAAGAGTTTACTCTTAAAACTAAGCCTTAGGTTACAATGACCCGGCCTGCCCACAGCCTGTTCCAGAACACACATTAATATCAACAAACTTCCATGTGGGCAGCGCCATCTTTAACAAAGTGAGCATAATATATTTTATCTGCCCAACAACCTCTGTTCCCCATCTCCTTCTCCAGCACAAACTCTGCTCAAACTGGCTTCTCCCTCAGCACTTCCCCATCCTGGCTGCTTCTCCTGGCCTCCTCCACGTGGCCTTTCTCTGCTCTGTTCTCTAATGCTAACTTCAGGAACCAAGATAGCAAGCTCCCAGTCTGCCCCACTTCATAGTGTAGAAATCAAAACCTTTAATCCAATATACAAACAAGGAAGTCTCTGATACAAAATCACTCATCTGAGGCATAATGGGATTCCTCATGAGAGTGCACCACCCCTACATCAAAAAGGGTGAGGAAGCCTGACCTGTGGTGGCGCAGTGGATGAAACGTTGACCTGGAATGCTGAGGTCGCAGGTTCAAAACCCTGGGCTTCCCTGGTCAAGGCACATATGATACTTCCTGCTCCTCCCCCAGTTCTTTCTCTCTTTCTTATCTTCTCTCTAAAATGAATAAATAAAATCTTTTTTAAAAAAGCAGAATGATAATTCATATGTGTGTAGTTATAAAATTCAAACTAAATGCAAATCAAAATATAATTAAAACCCTCTGTTTCCTAACAACATATTTCTTAAAATAAAAAATGGGAGAGAAAGGTTTAGTCCTAAAACTAAGCCCCAGGCTACAAGGATCCTGCCTGCCTCCAACATACATTAATATAATCACACCCATCCCAAGCAAGAAGGGCAACTAATATCATCACCAGGGCAACAGGCTTTCACGTGGGCAGCGACATCTTTAACAAAGTGAGCATAATATATTTTATCCACCCAAAAGTGCCGCAACTATGCGTTGATGCTTCTCATCTTTCTCCCTTCCTGGCTGTTTGTTCCTGTTTATTCCTATCTCTCTCTCTCTTTCTTAAAAAAAAAAAAAAAAAGAAAGAAATAGTAAATGGTTTAGCCTGATCTCTGGTGGCACAGTGGATGAAGCATCTACCTAGAATGCTGAGGTCACCAGTTTGAATCCCTGAGCTTGCCTTGTCAAGGTGCATAAGAGAAGCAACTACTATGACTTGATGCGTCCTACTGCTCCCCCCACCCTTTCTCTTTTTCTTTCCTCTCTCTAAAATCAGCAAATAAAATCTTAAAAAAAAATTAAATGGTTTATACTTCTCCCCAACCAAAGGGTAAATAGCTTAAATCACCCTACTCAGGGAGGTAGATAGGAGAAAGCCAGTTAGTACCATTTGTGCCAGCCACACCCAAGGACAGATGAAGTTAATAAAGTAAATCTCATAAAGCTGATGAATATTCTGTTGGGATCCGCCTCTAAGACCAGCTCTAAACTCCCAGTCTTTAAAAAAATCTCAAAACAAAGAGGCCACTGTACTCTCCCTCCTGGGAACATAACCATGTCTTTCTCTTCTCCCTTCCCCTGTTCTCTCTGCTTCCCACAGACATGCATCTCTTAAACTCTTAGGGTCCTCATGAGACTTGCAACAAGGGGAGCAGTGGACGGAGAGAGTTCATCCTGGGCTAACCCCCTAAACCTGTATCCAAGGCTTCCTTTCCTCAACTCATTTTTTTCCCATAAGGTTTCTGGAGACCCAGGAAAGCCTCACTGTAAAGCCATTGCCCAAGGCCACCATCACAGCCGCCTGGCCAGTGCAGGTTCGCATTTGATTCGGACAGTCAGTAATGAAACAACGGAGCCAACAACTGGTGAACCATCAACTTTAATTCTAGCTTGCGCCCGGCAGACAAGCAAAAACACACACTGGGCTCCAAAACCCACTCATTCAGTGCTCACAAATCTACTGACTTATCTGAGTTTCCTAGCATCAAAGGTTTCCAGCTCACCAGACTTATTCACCTCTGTAAAGCCAGTGGCCAAGGCCACCATCAGAGCTGCCAGGCCAGTGCAGGTTCATATTAGATTCGAACAGTCGGTAATGAAACAACGGAGCCAAGAACTGGTGAACCATCAGCTTTAATTCTAGCTTGCGCCCGACAGACAATCAAAAACACACACTGGGCTCCAAAACCCACTCATTCAGTGCTCACAAAGCTACTGACTTATCTGGGTTTCCTAGCATCAAAGGTTTCTAGCTCACCAGCCTTATTCACCTCTGTTGGGCAGATAAAATATAAGCTCACTTTGTTAAAGGTGGCGCTGCCCACGTGCAAGTTTTAAGAGTAAGCTTTTCCCCATACCCTTGACTGATTGGATGATGTGGGGTGGTGCACTCTCATGAGGAATCCTCCCATTATGCCTCAGATAAGTGACTTTGTATCAGAGACTTCCTTGTTTGTAGATTAGACTAAAGGTTTTGAATCTACGCTATAAAGTGGGGCAGACTGGGAGCTTGCTCTCTTTCAGTTCCTGAGATTAGTATTAGAGAGGAGAGCAGATATAGGCCACATGGAGGAGAGGAGGCAGTCAAGATGGCGGAATGCTGAGGAAGAAGCCAGTTTGTACAGAGTTTGTATAGAGAGAATGAGATGGGAAACAGAGGTGAATAAGGCTGGTGAGCTAGAAACCTTTGATTCTAGGAAACTCGGATAAGTCAGTAGCTTTGTGCACACTGAATGCGTGGGTTTTGGATCCTAGTGTGTGTTTTTGCTTGCCTGCCGGGTGCAAGCTAGAATCAAAGCTGATGGCTCACCAGTTCTTGGCTCCGTTGTTTCATTACCGACTGTCCGAGTCTAATGCGAACCTGCATGAGCCAGGCGGCTGTGATGGTGGCCGCGAATACTGGCTTTACATTTGGCGTAGTCTGTGGCAGGATTCAATACAGATTGGTATGGAGCCGCCACCACCTTTGAGTGGTGGAGTAGAGGACTGCCTGCTGTTCTGGCTTCCCATGGCTATCCTTTTAGGAGCTGTGGGCTGGATGTTTTTTTTTTCATTGTTGTTGTTTTGTTATGTATATATATATATATATATATATATATATAGAGAGAGAGAGAGAGAGAGAGAGAGAGAGAGAGACAGAACCGGAGAGAGAGGAGAAGCATCAATCATTAGTTTTTTTGTTTGTTTTTTTCTTTAAAACTTTTTTTTGTTTTGTTTTTATTAATTTTAGAGAGGAGACACAGAGAAAGAGAGAAAGAGAGAGAGAGAGAGAAAGGGGGGAGGAGCTAGAAGCATCAACTCCCATATGTGCCTTGACCAGACCAGTGCAGTGTTTTGAACTGGTGACCTCAGTGTTCCCAGGTCGATGCTTTATCCACTGCGCCACCACAGGTCAGGCCTCAATTATTAGTTTTTCATTGCAACACTTTAGTTGTTCATTGATTGCTTTCTCATATGTGCCTTGACCATGGGACTACAGCAGACCGAATAACCCCTTGCTGGAGCTAGCGACCTTGGGTCCAAGCTAGTGAGCCTTGCTCTAACCAGATGAGCCTGCGCTCAAGCAGGCGACCTCGGGGTCTCGAACCTGGGTCCTCCGCACCCCAGTCAGATGCTCTATCCACTGCGCCACCGCCTGGTCAGGCACTGGGTTTTTTTGTTTGTTTGTTTTTTCTTTTTAAGTTATAATTGTATGGAAATTGGAAGATGTACATTTACCTATTAACTGCAACTTAGATGTTTGTCTTAACATAGTATTTATTTTCACCTTTCTGTGCATAGAAATACTTAAACATTTTCAAATATAACTTTAAATATCTTGGATAATGCAGAAGATGATGAACTTGTTGGAGAAGATGGGACTGGGGTTAGAGAGTCAGGGTTTGATTCTGCTGCTGCAGTCAGTTTCTTGAAGTAGGCATCAGGAAGGTTTGTAAAGAGCTTTTCATTTTCTCATGATAAACAGCCCTGTAGCATCTCAGTCCTTTCGTAACTGTACAGTAAACTCTGGTGAGCCTCTCTGTATCAGGATCTTGCTCCTCTAACTTTGCCATTTTTGCTTCAATGAGACAAAAAGCATCAGCTAATTCTTTTGTAGAAAAAAATTCTCAGTTCTGGAGATTCTAGGTCTCTGTTTTCTTTCCTAAATGCTATCACCTGCTAATCTAATTCCATATGATCTTCATTGGTTAGTTCTTTGCTAGATTTTGTCTTATTAACATCTTGCTGCAAGAACAATCTCATTCGAAATTAAGTCAAACTTTTTTTTTATTATTCAGAGATAAGGGGAGGCAGAGACAGACTCCTGCATGCACCCTGACTGGGATCCACCTGGAAAGCACACTAGGGGGCGATATCCTGCCCATCTGGGGCAGCTCCATTGCTCAGCAACCAAGTTCTTCTTAGTGCCTGAGGCAGAGGTCATGGAGCCATCCTCAGTGCCCGAGGTCAACCCGGTCCAATCGAGCCATGGAGTTTGGTGCCGTGTGTGTCAAACCCGGGCAACATTGGGAGCATGCAGTGTCCCGGTGTCACACACCTCTGTACACTTCTCGGCTCCAACGACCCCCCTCCGCTCCCCGCTTTTCGCCTCCAGCCCCGGTTCCCACAGAGCAGGCACACGGCTGCGTGTTTTTTACTCAAGAGGAAACCAACAGTTCTGTGTGAGAAGCTGCTTGAGTTCGAAAGCTTCAGTATGAATTGCAAATTGAAGGGCAGAAAAGGCTGGAATTGGAGCGAGCCGCTGGAGAAGAAATCACAGGTTTATGAATTGCAGATTGCACTGGACAGCAGTGGTGGGAGGCTGGGGCTGATGCTGGGGCCAGAGCTGCAAGGCCCGCAGAGCAGAAGGCAGCGGCAGCTGATGTTTCCAGTTCCTCTTTGGAGGATGAGGAGAATCCAGCTGGAGTTGCAATCCGCAGTCCCCAGAAGATAAGAGCCCAATTGAAATGGCAGGGACTGCCTGCTAAGCTGCTTGTAGGTCTGCAATTTTGGGACATAGGGGTGGATACCATCATGCTCACTGGAGCAGAGATGGAAATGCTGACTGCCATTGCCACATGCTTCTCTTTAGGACAGTGTGAGACCTGCCATGATGGCAGGAATGAGAGGGGAGGCTAACACCCCATGTGTGTGGACTGATTTCCTAGGCTAAAACCAGAGTGAGCTCTCCTTTCTAATACTAACCTCAGGAACCAAGAGTAAGCTCCCGGTCTGTCCTACTTCATAAGGTAGATTCAAAACCTTTAATCCAATCTACAAACAAGGAAGTCTCTAATACAAAGTCACTTATCTGAGGCATAATAGGAGAATTCCTCATGAGAGTGCACCACCCCACACCATCCAATCAGTCAAGGGTATGGAGAAAAACTTACTCTTAAAACTTGCACATGGGCAGCGCCATCTTTAACAAAGTGAGCATAATATATTTTATCTGCCCAACAGCTGTGAAGCCAGGAAATGGTGGGCCATTCCGTTTATTAAAGTCTCCTATCGGCAGATGAACAAACAAATGGGAAGACCGCTTCCCTCTTACTCAGGGCTCCCAAGCTCCAACCTTCTCTGGACTCACTGGCCTCACAGGCCCCAACAGGGCTTCTAAGCCCCTGAGCACTCTCTGCCAAAACAGGGCACATGGAAATACTCCTTCTCCTGCAAATGATAGCAAACAATCGCCCCTCCCCTTGGTGGCAGGCAATCCATAATTTACAATCTGCCGCCCTGAGGGCAAGCACCCGCAGCCTTCCATAGACTATATACACATGGCGCTGCCCCAACACAAGCAAGCAGACCTAAAAACACTTGTTACAAACTTTTTTGCCCAATAGACACGAACCCCGAAATCATATTTGTGATAGGGAAACTCAAGAGTTAGAAATTTGGCTTCGGTAATAGTTGCTTTTAGTTATAATCAATAGGAAATTATGTAACATTTGGATATAGCCTGATCAGGCGGTGGTGCAGTGGATAGAGCATCAGACTGGGGTGCGGAAGACCCAGATTCGAGACCCCGAGCTTGCCAGCTTGAACGTGGGCCCATCTGGCTTGAGCAAAAAGCTCGTCAGCTTGGACCCAAGGTCACTGGCTCCAGCAAGGGTTTGCTCGGTCTGCTGAAGGCCCTTGGTCAAGGCACATGTGAGAAAGCAATCAATGAACAACTATGGTGTCGCAAGGGTAATGAGAAACTAATGATTGATGCTTCTCACCTCTCTCCTTTCCTGTCTGTCTGTTCCTATCTATCCCTCTCTCTGGCTCTCTCTCTGTCCTTGGGAAAAAAAATATTTGGAAATAGTTAATTGGTTCATTTGCTCTCTATTCTCTCTTAATGACTCCCTGGCATTCCCTTTTGAGATGTGGACAAAAGTTTATCGTTGCAGGAGGCCCTGGGAAGCATTTTGGGAAGCACTTCGGAGGAGCCCGGAGATTAGAAAGGAGACCAGGAATTCAAAGATAAAGAAAACATATGATCCTTTGTCTCAATGGTAAAGCATCTCACTACACCCTTGTCTATGTGACTAACTTCAGGGACTTTGCCCCTTTCACCATTACAAACAGCCTCTGAACCCTATAAAAGGAGCCAGCACTGAAGAAGTGATAGGGCAGCTCTTTGAACCTGAAGTTTGCTGCATTCTCAGGTTGCTGGCAATTTGATTGAAGATACTCATATTCCATTTGGTCCTAATCTCTGTGTATTGGTTCTGTGGTAAGGGACAAATGAAACCCTGGCTTGTTTCAGTAACATTTGTATACCATCTTTTGGCAAATAGTTTGAGGAATGACCTCAAAGTGAGATAAACACAAAATTACTCTTTTTTTTTTAATGTGAGAAGAGGGGAGATAGTGAGGCATGAGCCCTAACCAGGATCCACCCACAACCCCATCTAGGGCTAATGCTCAAGTACTGAGCTATTTTTAGCATGTGAGGTTTACGTGCTCAGACCAACTGAGCTTTCCTTAGTGCCCAAGGCCACACTCAAACCAAAAGAGCCCCTGTCATCAGAAGGAGAAGAGGGAGAGAAGGGGGAAAGGGAGAGATGGAAAAGCAGATGGTCACTTTTCCTGTGTGCCCTGACCTGGAGTTGAACCCAGACATCCATATGCCAGGCTGACACTCTATCCTCAGGACCAAGATGACTCTTGAGATACAGGAAGAGAAGTATAACCCTTATTTGTATTTATTTTATTATTATTATTATTTTTATCTAGAGAGACAAAGAGAGAGAGAGTGGAGGAACAGATAGGGACAGACACACAGGAAGAAAGAGAGATGAGAAGCATCAATTCTCTGTTGCGGTGCCTTAGTCGTTCATTGATTGCTTTTTCATATGTGCCTTGATGGGGTAGGGGGGGTGATGGGGGGCTCCAGCAGAGGCAGTGACACTTTGCTTAAGCCAGTGACCTTGGACTCAAGCCAGTGACCATGGGGTCATGTCTATGATCCCACACTCAAGCTGGCGACCCCATGCTCAAGCTGGTGAGCCTATGCTCAAGCTGGATGAGTCCTTGCTCAAGCTGGTGATCTTGGGGTTTCGAATCTGGGTCTTCAGCATCCCAGGCCGATGCTCTTATCCATTGTGCCACCACCTAGTCAGGCTGTATTTATTTTTAATCTCAACATTTTTTATGTCTGTTGTTTTAAAAACATTGTATACATGATATAGTAGTATAAACTTTTTGAAATCTATACATATACTTGTTAAAGATGGTAAATCAGATTTAAGGGGTGCTATTATGGTGGGGTTTCATAATAGGGGAGAAAAATTGGGCTCAGCAGTGAATATAACAAGATAAGTGGGAATTTCTAATGAAGGAGCAAATTATTGGGGTCAGTGAGTGTAAAATTACTAAGAGAAGATGTCACAGGGGGAGCAACAAGACCTTGATTCTTGTCTTCTTGAGAGAAAGAATTCAATCAAGAGACGAAGTGCAGCAACTAAGAATTTATTAGCTATGCAAGTAGATAGTCCGAGGCTACTGCTGCCCACTGCTCCAATGGTTGCAACTCTTGTGGGGCCCTTTAGAGCTTAGGGGGAACAAAAGGGCAAGGAGAATGCGCTTGGAGGTAAGAAGTGGAGGAGGGGAAGAGGAAGGCACAGGCATGCTCCCGGAAGGGAGTGCCCTCTGGAACCTCTCTCCTAAGGACTTTAAAGATGGCAATTTTAGGGGAGGACCTTAATAGAATATATATTAGTTTTCCAGGTGTATTCTTTTAGGGTTCATGGTGGTCTTTATTGATTAGTCGGCACCAAGGCAGGGGGCCATCAGTCAATGCAGACGGTCCTGAGGTCAACCCTAGCTTCCCTTTGTCTGGTTTAACTGCTTTTCTGAGCCTGGAGCTGAAACACAGCTGAGGCCCACATGCTATCTCTAGGGGTTAATGTGTAAGCACTATTCACTGGCTTTCTTGTTTGTTCTTGCTTTAAGGGGATCTCTGACTATCATGACTATCAATATCCCAGGGGAGGAAAGGTTATAGGAGGATCCAAATCCCATGACCAGCAATATGAAATCAGAGTGTCTAAACTGCCTGACCAGCTAAGGGAAGAAAGGTCACCCTGGGAGTGAGGTCCTTGTTTTCTCAGTTTTGCCTATTGCTAGGCACCTGGGGCTTTCCACCCTCATGACCTTCTGCGCCTGGCCTATAGTCCTTGGTCTACTCACATTCACATCTGTCTAACTCCCCACTACAGAACCATCAGTAGTAAAGGGGATTCTTGCTAGATCGACTCAAAGGTTCTTAATAAAACCAGGCTAGGGTAATCAGACATCACCTGGGGGATAATGTAGGGAGATGAACCCAATCAAATATTGAGGGAGAGGGATTCTAGTTACAATGACTTAACAGGATACTTGCTAGAACTGGACACTCACTACAAGGAAGGACATGGGAACCCAAGGTCGGACCTAGTTGAAAAGAGAACACAGAAATGTGTTTACTGTGCCCCTACCCCCCACTCCAATATATATATTGGGTTTAAAAATAACAAGCCCGCCTGACCAGGCGGTGGTGCAGTGGATAGAGCGTCGGACTGGGATGCGGAAGACCCAGGTTCGAGACCCCGAGCTCGCCAGTTTGAGCGCGGGTCCATCTGGCTTGAGTGCGGGTCCATCTGGCTTGAGCAAAAGCTCGCCTGCTTGGACCCAAGGTCGCTGGCTCCAGCAAGGGGTGCTCAGTCTGCTGAAGACCTGCGGTCAAGGCACATGTGAGAAAGCAATCAATGAACAACTAAGGTGTTGTAATGGCAAAGAAAAACTAATGATTGATGCTTCTCACCTCTCTTCGTTCCTGTCTGTCTGTCCTATCTATTCCTCTCTCTGACTCTCTGTCGCTGTAAAAAAAACCAAACAAACAAACAAATAAATAAATAACAAGCCCAAATATAGCATGTATATATATATACTATATTTGGGCTTGTTATTATTAAAACAAGTATTTGTATTTGTTATTATTAAAATATGAAGCCCAAGTTGTATGTTATACTACTACATGAAACTACTCATGCTCAATCATTGTATCAGGGCTCAATAAAACCAGTGTCAATGTAAGAAACGTTTAAACCTGTAGAGAATTTTTAAAATTTTATTTATTGATTTCAGAGAGAGGAATGAAGAGAGACAGAGAGAGGCAGACAGACAGACAGAAACATCCATCTGTTCCCATAGGTACCCTGATCGGGGATCAAACCCATAACTTTTGCACTCTAGGACAATTCAACCAACCAAGCTACACAGTTAGGCTTTAGTTTGGATCAAATAAAGTTTATGACTTTATTTGAGCCAAACTGATGACAATTGCCAGGAAGCAAACAAAATCTCAGCAGATTGAGAATATGCTCTGGAAAACAGCAGTTTGACCACTTACTTTGCACATAAGAATTGTAAGGTCGGCAGATAATGGGGAAAGGTCACATGAGGAACTCAGACCCGGAAACTTTGGCTAGAGCCACCCACAACCAAGCACACCAAAAGAAACTTCCCAGGAGTCCTTGGGAAAAGAGCGACTGTCCACCAGCCAGTGAGATTTCACCAAATCATATTAGCTCGCCCATCCTACAGACCCTTTAAATATCTCCCACGCGGATCATCCCATACGACTTCTCTGCCCCCTGCTCCCCCCCACCACCACCACCAGAGAACATCCTCCAGGCAGTGCGGTACTAAATAAAACCTTTACTATTCCACACTTTGTGGCTACGGTCCTTTCCTTCTTTCTTGGAGGGGAAAAATACCTTACAAGAATCGTAAGAATCAGAGGGGATGATGAAAGGGGGTTACATGGAATCCACTGGTGATAGATTAGGGAGGAGTGAGAAAGTAATTTGGGGAAATCTCTGGGATTGGATTAAAAAGTAAAACAAATAGAGTTGGTCTGTGATGGCACAGTGGCTAAAGCTTCAACTTGGGGCACTGTCGCCGGTTTGAAACCCTGGGCTTGCCTATTCAAGGCACATATGAAAAACAGCTGTGGGTTGATGCTTCCCGCTCCTCTTCCACTGCCTTTCTCTCTCTCTCCTCTCTCTAAAATCAATTCTAAAAATAGTAAGAGGAAAACAAATAGACATATACTTCTTTTACCTTTGTGAGTATAGGATAGTTAGCTGTTAACAATCAACACAATAACAAGAACAATGAGGGCATTTGTGGTCCCTGAGTTTGGCAGGCCTCCTCTGAATTTTTCAGATTTAGTATGTGGCTCCATTTTCATCCACAGGAAAAATAGAACAAGCAGAAGATGTGCATTAAGGGATGTTTGGAAGGAATTGACTTGCACAGTTGTGGGAGCTGGCTAAGAGTCAAGTCTGAAGCATTGGTGGAATTTAGCTCATTCACACCAATTTGGCAGAACCTAGAGCTAATTTTTTGTTGAGTTTGGTGAACTGGTTGTTAAAATGGCACTTGTAATCGGGGTTCTCTCTAAGGTGGGTGCCTGGGCAGCTGCCCAATGTGGAAATCACAAATTAACATTCCTTACTCTTTCTTTTTTCTTGTATTTTTCCATAGTGAGAAGCAGGGAGGCAGACAGACTCCGCATGCGCCAGACTGGGATCCACCCCACAGGCTCACTAGGGGGTGACGCTTTGCCCATCCAGGGCGTTGCTCCATTGCAACTGGAGCCATTCTAGCTAGCGCCTGAGAAAGAGGCCATGGAGCCATCCTCAACACCCAGGCCAACTTTGCTCCAATAGAGCCTTAGCTGCAGGAGAGGAGAGAGATAGAGAGAAAAGAGGTAGGGAGAATGGAGAAGCAGATGAGTGCTTCTCCTGTGTGCCTTGAACGGAAATCAAACTTGAGACTTCCACACACCAGGCCGAGGCTCTACCACTAAGCCTGCTGGCTAGGGCCTTACTCATTTTTAACATTCATCTGCTCAACAGCGTATTCTAAGTGTCCATAGTAATGTTCATTCCATCCATAGGTGAAAAAAATTGCAACTGAGGACACCAATTAAGAAGCAATATGGAAATATGTTAAATAACAATTTTATTATTTATTGTCAGGTATTATTAAAATTTTTTTCATTCATGTTTTAAAACTCTGCTGGGAAAATAAGTTTGTAAAATTAGTGTTATTTGGTTTTGCTCACTTTTATTAAAATGGTGCTGCCAGCCTGAGCAGGTGGTGGCGCAGTGAATGGGCGTCGGACTGGGATGCGGAAGACCCAGGTTCGAGACCCCGAGATTGCCAGCTTGAGCATGGGCCCATCTGGCTTGAGCAAAAAGCTCACCACATGGACCCAAGGTAGCTGGTTCTAGCAAGGGGTTGTTCGGTCTGCTGAAGGCCCGCGGTCATGGCACATGTGAGAAAGCAATCAATGAACAACTATGGTGTCGCAACGAAAAACTAATGATTGATGCTTCTCATCTCTCTTCGTTCCTGTCTGTCTGTCCCTATCTATCCCTCCCTCTGTCCCTGTAAAAAATAATAAATAAATAAAATTAAAAAAAGAATGGTGCTGCCGCCTGACCAGGCGGTGGCACAGTGGATAGAGCGTCGGACTGGGATGTGGAGGACCCAGGTTCTAGACCCCGAGGTCACCAGCTTGAGCACGGGCCCAACTAGCTTGAGGAAAAGCTCGCCAGTTTGGACCCAAGGTTGCTGTCTCCAGCAAGGAGTTGCTCAGTCTGCTGAAGGCCCGTGGTCAAGGCACGTATGAGAAAGTAATCAATGAACAACTATGGTGTCTCAACGAAAAACTAATGATTGATGCTTCTCACCTCTCTTCGTTCCTGTCTGTCTGTCCCTATCTATCCATCTCTCTGACTCTCTCTCTGTCCCTGTAAAAAAAAAAAGTGCTGCCCAGGTGGGATAGCTGATTACCTACTGCTTGGGAAGGGGTTTGGTTATGCCAGGGGTTGGGAACTTATGACTCGCGAGCCAGGTGTGGCTCTTTTGATGGCTGCATCTGGCTCGCAGACAAATCTTTAATAAAAATAATAATAATGCCTGACCAGGCGGTGGCGCAGTGGATAGAGTGTCGGACTGGGATATGGAGGACCCAGGTTCGAGACCCCGAGGTTGCCAGCTTGAGTGCTGGCTCATCTGGTTTGAGCATGGCTCACCAGCTTGGACCCAAGGTCGCTGGCTCAGGCAAGGGGTTACTTGGTCTGCTGATGGCCGTCAGCAAGGCAAATATGAAAAAACAATCAATGAACAAATAAAGTGTTGCAACGAAAAACTGATAATTGATGCTTCTCATTTTTCTCCATTCCTGTCTGTCTGTCTCTATCTGTCCCTCTCTCTGACTCTCTCTCTGTCCCTGTAAATAATAATAATAATAATAACGTTAAAAATATAAAACATTCTCGTGTATTAAATCCATTCATTTCCTACGGCTCATGTTCATGGTTCGGGTGGCTGGAGCCAATCACAGCTGTCCTCCAGGACAACCCCAAATTTTTATTGGATAATGCGTAATGTACATGAGTTGTTGTGAGGTCAGGAAGTAAACTTTCCTCCTTTTAATCAAGTAGGCAGGTAGCTAATTGCAGAAACCCTTTTGACGAAGAAGATGGCTAAAAGAAAGAAAGATGAGGAGTATCATACTTTTCAGCAGGAATGGACAAAGGAATTCGCCTTTGTGGAGAGAGCAGGTTCTGCAGTGTGTATAATATGCAATGATAAAATTGTATTGATGAAACGGTCAAATAAAAAAAGTGTTTTGTTTTGTTTTTTATACAGGGACAGAAAGAGAGAGAGAGGGATTGATAGGGACAGAAAGACAGGAATGAAGAGAGGTGAGAAGCATCAATCATTAGTTTTTCATTGCCATCGCAACACCTTAGTTGTTCATTGATTGCTTTCCCACATGTGCCTTGACCGCAGGCCTTCAGCAGACCGAGCAACCCCTTGTTGGAGCCAGTGACCCTGGGTCCAAGCTGGTGAGCTTTTTGCTCAAGCCAGATGAGCCCGTGCTCAAGCTGGCAACCTCGGGGTCTTGAACCAGGGTCTTCCGCATCCCAGTCCAATGCTCTATCCACTGCACCACTGCCTGGTCAGGCATAAAACGGTCAAATATAAAGCGGCACTTCGACACATGCCATACTACATTTGCATCAAAATATCCCGCGGGAGACAGCAAGAAGAAAGCATGTCAAGAGCTACTGTGCAGCCTGACCAGGCAGTGGCGCAGTGGATAGAGCGTCGGACTGGGATGCAGAAGACCCAGGTTCGAGTCCCCAAGCTCGCCAGCTTGAGCACGGGCCCATCTGGCTTGAGCAAAAGCTTGCCAGCTTGGACCCAGGGTTGCTCACTGGCTCCAGCAAGTGGTGGCTCGGTCTGCTGAAGGCCCGCAGTCAAGGCACGTGTAAGAAAGCAATCAATGACAATGGCAACGAAAAACTAATGATTGAAGATTCTCATTTCTCTTTGTTCCTGTCTGTCTGTCCCTATCTATCCCTCTCTCTGACTCTCTCTTTGTCCCTGTAAAAAATAAATAAATAAACATTAAAAATAAAAAAGACTACTGTGCAGAGTGCAAGCTAGTCAGCATCAACTCCGTGTTTGGACCCAACAAGGTGACTGGAATTTGGCTATCTTTACTGGTGCTTTAGCAATTGTGAGAACTGGAAAGCCATTCACAGATGGGGAGTATGCCAAAATATTCGTGCTTGATGTTGCCAATGAACTTTTTTATGATTTTTCGGATAAAGACAAGCTAATCAAACAAATAAGACATGCCTCTGTCGGCAAGAACTATTCACAATCGTACCATCATGATTGGAAATCAAACTGACACAACACAAGTAAAGGACATAAATGCAGCACCATTCTTCTCTGTCGCTTTGGATGAGTCAACAGACATAAGCCATTTATCCCAGTTCAGCGTGATTGCAAGGTATGCTGTCCGTGACACACTATGAGGTGAGGAAAGTCTTGCTGTTTTGCCTATGAAAGAGACAACAAGAGGGGAGGATTTATTCAAGTCTTTCACTGAGTTTGCTAAAGAAAAAAATCTACCGATGGATAAACTAATTTCGGTGTGTACTGATGGTGCTCCATGCATGGTGTGGAAAAACAGAGGATTTGTAGTGCTTCTTTGTGAACATGAAAAGAGACCCATCCTAAGTTTCACTGCATCCTAAATCAGGAGGCGCTTTGTGCTCAAATGTGTGGCAAGCAGCTTGGTGAGGTGATGTCGCTGGTCATTCGGGTGGTCAACTTTATTGTTGCCCGAGCTTTAAATTATCACCAGTTTATAACACTGCTGGATGAAGTTGAGAATAATTATCCTGGTCTGCTTCTGCTCAGCAATGTGTGTTGGTTGTCAAGAGGGGAAGGTTCTCAGCTATTTCACGGCTTGTCTGAGCAAAATCCGTACTTTTCTTGAAATGAACAATGTCGAGCATCCTGAGTTAGCTGATACTGAGTGGCTCCTGAAGTTCTACTATCTCGTGGACATGATTGAACATCTGAACCAGCTCAATGTGAAAATGCAAGGCGTTGGAAATTCTCTTATCCCTTCAATAAGCACTGTTTGCATTTGAAAACAAGATGGAAATCTTCATCACCAACATTGAAACAGGTTGTTTACTACACTTTGAAAAACTGGTAGAGTTTAAAGATGCATGCACAGCAAGAGACCCTGCTCAACATCTTGATCTCCAGCAGCTAGGAGGCTTTACATCTAATCTCCTGCGGTCATACAAAGCACGCTTTGGAGAATTTTGTGAGCGCACTTGTCTTTTTAAGTTCATCATCCATCCACACGAATGTGCAGTGGACAGCGCTGACCTGAGTTACATCCCCGGTGTCTCTGTCAGAGATTTGAGCTACAAGCTGCTGACCTGAAGGCCTCAGACATGTGGGTGAATAAGTTCAAGTCACTGAATGAAGATTTGGAAAGACTTGCACGACAGCAAGTAGAGTTGGCGAGCAAACACAAGTAGGAAGAAATGAAAAAACTTCACCCGCTGGAGCCACTGATTGTCAAAAATTGAAACACACTTCCCATCACATACCACACAGTGCAGCATGTGAGTGTTGCTGTACTGACAATGTTTGGCTCTACCTATGCACATGAGCAGTCTTTCTCACATCTAAAGAACGTTAAGACCAACCTACGATCACGTGTAATGGGTGGAAGTCTCAACGCCTGCATGAAGCTTAAGCTCACCACGTATCAACCAGACTACAAAGCCATCAGCAAAACTGCAGCACCAGAAGTCACATTATGGTAAGAAGCACTTTATTCATCATTGGTTAGCAACAGCATAACAACGTTATTAAAAAGAATTCAGAGACTTATTGTACTTTAAAAGTGTTGGTCTTACATAAAATGCACAGATTTACTTGTATTTAGTGTTAAACATATTGTATGGCTCTCACAGAATTACATTTTAAAATATGTGGCATTCATGGCTCTCTCAGCCAAAAAGGTTCCTGACCCCTGGGTTATGCTAATATGTGCTGGGGGGGGGGGCTTTTGTGCTGAAAAGTTTTAAAAGGTGGAGCTAAGAGGCCATTTTAGGAGAGACCATGTTGTTGCAGAAGAGGCCACATGGTGGCAGAGGAGGCTGACAGCAAGATGGCAGGGAGCTGACAGAGAAGCCAGTTTGTGCAGAGAGAAGAAGATGGGGAACAGAGGTGAATAATGCTGGTGGGGCCTTTGAATCTAGGAAAACCCGGATGTGTCAGTAGCTTTGTGAGTGCTGAATGAGTGGGTTTTGGTACCCAGTGTGTTTTTTACTCGTTGACCAGTACAAGTCTAGAATAAAGATGGTCCACCAGTTCTTGGCTCTGATAATTCATTACCATCTGTCCAAATTAAATGGAAACCTGCATGGGCCAGGCAGCTGTGATGGAGGCCGCAGCTACTGGCCCTACAAACTCTTATAACAATCTAATTTTGTGTACCTCTTTTTTTGTTCTTATTTAAGTATTAAATACATAAAATAATAAACTACCTTTTGGTATATTATTTTCTTATACTTAAAATAATCATTGGGACAGAGAACCAGCTGTTAAGTTATTTAAATCCCACCAGTGGCCTGAAGTCTATGTAGCAGGCCATCAGAAAAGGCAAGCTAGAACTCCCAGTCATGAGAGAAGTTTCAGTCCAGAGGTAGAATTTCACCTAGGACACGTCAGTTCTACTCTTGTGGCCTTTCAATTAATTGAATCACGTCCACCCAGATTATGTAGGATAATCTCCTTTATTTAAAGTCTACTGTTGGTCAGATAAAATATATTATGCTCACTCTGTTAAAGATGGTGCTGCCCACATGGAAGCCCATCGCCCAGGTGATATTAGTTGCCCTTATGCTTGGGATGGGCATAATTTTATTATTGGGTGTAGGGGACAGGCTATAAGCAGGCCAGGTTGTTATAGCCTAAGGCTTAGTTTCAAGAGTAAGCTTTTCCCCACACCCTTGAATGATTGGATGATGTGGGTGGTGTGCTCTCATGAGGAATCCCATTATGCCTCAGATAAGTGACTTTGTATCAGAGACTTTCTTGTTTGTAGATTGGATTAAAGGTTTGGATTTCTACACTATAATGTGGGGCAGACTGGGAACTTGCTCGCTCTGGGTTCCTGAGGTTAGCATTAGAGAGGAGAGCAGATTAAGGTCACATGGAGGAGAGGAGAAGCAGCCAAGATGGTGGAGTGCTGAGGAAGAAGCCAGTTCGTGCAGAGAGGAGAGGGGAAACAGAGGTTGTTGGGCAGATAAAATATATTATGCTCACTTTGTTAAAGATGGTGCTGCCCACATGGAAGTTCGTTGACATTAATGTGTAATGAGGGACAGGCTGTGGGCAGGCCGGGTCGGTATAGCCAAAGGCTTAGTTTTAAGAGTAAGCTTTTCCCCACACCCTTGACTAATTGGATGATGTGGTGTGGTGCACTCATGAGGAATCCTCCCATTATGTCTCAGATAAGTGACTTTGTATCAGACTTTCTTGTTTGTATAATTGGATTAAAGGTGGTTTTTTTGTTTGTTTGTTTTAATTTTATTTTATTCATTTTAGAGAGGAGACACAGAGTGAGAGAGAGAGAGAGAGAAAAGGGGGAGGAGCTGGAAGCATCAACTCCCATATGTGCCTTGATCGAACCAGTGCAGGGTTTTGAACTGGCGACCTCAGTGTTCCCAGGTCGACAGCTTTATCCACTGCGCCACCACAGGTCAGGCTGGATTAAAGGTTTTGATTCTACACTATAAAGTGGGGCAGACCGGGAGCTTGCTCGCTCTGGGTTCCTGAGGTTAGCACTAGAGAGGAGAGCAGATTAAGGACACGTGGAAGAGAAGAGAAGCAGTCAAGATGGCGGAGTACTGAGGGAGAAGCCAGTTTGGCAGTTTGTGCAGAGAGAAGGAGATGGGGAACAGAGGTGAATAAGTCTGGTGAGCTAGAAACCTTTGATGCTAGGAAACTCTGATAAGTCAGTAGCTTTGTGAGCACTGAATGAGTGGGTTTTGGAGCCCAGTGTGTGTTTTTACTTGCCTACCAGGTGCAAGCTAGAATTAAAGCTGATGGTTCACCAGTTCTTGGCTCCGTTGTTTCATTACCAACTGTTCGAATCTAATATGAACCTGCACTGGCCCTGCGGCTCTGATGGTGGCCTTGAGCACTGGCCCTACAATTACCGACTGCCCGAATCTAATGTGAACCTGCATGGGCCAGGCTGCTGTGATGGTGGCCTTGGCTCCTGGCTATAGATCTACTAATTATGAACATTAATCACATCTACAAAGTACCATCACAATAACACATAGAAGAGAACTTTAGATCAATAATTTGAGAGAATAGGGTGTTTGAAAGGCAGAAACCGGGGGCTGAACCAAAAACACAAAGCTAGTGTGTTCCAAAAGGAAAATTTATTTTATAAACAACTGGGTGCAGGTGGGCTGAGACCAGCAAAGGGTGTCAGCCTGAGGGAGGGATGGGGCAGGCATTATATGGATTCGTCAAAGGGCCTTGGGGCAAAGGTGGCTGCAAGATCTCTTCTTCTGTTTGTGGTTGGGAGTGGCACCACAGTTCCTCAAAACTGTCTGTACCCCAATTCAATTGTCTCTTTTCAGCATCCAGCTGCAAGGGAGGTCTGAGCCAGATTACTGAGTAAGCAAGTCCTTCTTCCTCCTTCAGGCCTGCACTGTTCTTAAGGAAAATATGGCTGAGTAGCCATTTTATCTGTCATTTTCAGGTTTGCAAGTCATTCCAGAGAACCATATTTGACACTGTCTTATAGATGTGGGTGTGGGTTAATATGAACACAAAGGATGTACAAATAAACCCCATTTTCCACTCTGATACAGTACATCTGAAATCAAACAGTCCTAGCTTCCAACTGCAGTGTAGCCTGCCTTCTAACTCCCTCATTCATTTGGCTGGCTAGTCCTTGAGACCTTGGCCTAACAGCCTACATTTGAAGTTTCTGGCTTCATTCCTAAGCACATTTTCCTTTGCTTAACTCTTGAATCCCAGAGACCATTGAAGGTTTCCCAGTAATGCGGCCCACACCCACACATGCATACCGCTACTGTGTAAGGAGTACTTCTGGCATACTATCAGCTATGGAGCTTTTGTAAATGTCTGCATGACCGCCCTTGAAGCCAAGTGTGGGGTGCTGTTAGATTCAGGTCTAAGGCATCTTATCAAAACCTCAATTAGCCAGGAAAAACTTTAAGTGATCTGGCTCCAGGGCAGTTCCCGTAGCTCTCCTCCCATCACTTATCAGTGGTCAGCCATCACCCCACCCCAGAATTCACTGTCCAGGATAATCTCCTGGCTAGCTTTTCTCACTAATTCTGTAAATGTTTGAATCCTCAGACACTTGGTGCTGATGTCACTAGGGTCACAGCCCATGCGTTCAGAGATACATAGATAAATTTATCATAAAACTCATCAGGTCTTGTGTATTCCTCCTTTGGTGACCTGACAGTAAGGACATCTTGTGACAGGTGCCAACTGGTTTATACCCAGCACCACTAGCCTAAACTTTTTTCAAGACAGTGGTGGTGTTTTACCTCCTTCTGTTTTAAAATGGACTTTACTATTACCCCTTTTAGTTTACCAGATGAAACTTGGGAAAGAGGCAGAACTAGTTCTGAAACCAACAGTGGTGTTAATCAAAAACACCAACTACCTCTAGAAAACCTCTTCACAGAGCAGAGCTGCTCAGAAGTGCAAATTGACTAGTTTAAGCTGTACGTCCTCTTCCTGCCACTGTGAAGTTAAAAAGAATGAGCAAATAGTAACATAGGTACTTCAAATGGAGTTAAGAGGAGAAGAGAAAAAGGTTCAAGTATTTGATAAACTAGTCTCTGGGTCTTCTATTAAATTAAGAATTATTAGAACCGCCTGACCAGGCGGTGGCGCAGTGGATAGAGCATCGCACTAAGATGCGGAAGACCCAGGTTCGAGACCTGGAGCTCGCCAGCTTGAGCGCGAGCCCAGCTGGCTTGAGCAAAATCTTGAACCCAAGGTCGCTGGCTCCAGCAAGGGGTTGCTCGGTCTGCTGAAGGCCTGCGGTCAAGGCACATGTGAGAAAGCAATCAATGAATAACTAGGGTGTCGCAACGGCAACAAAAAACTAATAATTGATGCTTCTCATCTCTCTCCGTTCCTGTCTGTCTATCCTTCTCTCTGACTCTCTCTCTGTCCCTTAAAAAAAAAAAAAAAAAAAAAGAATTATTAGAACCATAACTTATTTTAAAAAGAGAAGTATGATTATGACCACAAGGAGCAGCTTTGGATCCTGATAATTGCTATAAAAAGAAATTTACTTCTTTCTTCAATAAGATATGAAAGGATATCTGCTCACACATGTGAAGTTGGCTCAGGGCACATGCTACAAGACTGGTTCCAAATGGACAAGCTGTAAGTTACTGAATTGCTAAAGCAAATGCCATTTACACCATTCTTTTTCTCTTCAATCCTTGTACCCATTATCTCCCAATTCTACTTTTGACATTGTACTCATTTTTAAAAACTGTTCAGTATGAAAAACTTCCATTACACACAAGTATAGAAAAATATGATATCATGGGTTTTTATGTGTATGACCTTATCACCCAACTTCAACATATGGCTACACTTCCATCTATACTCGCAACCACTATCCCACCACAATTCCTTTTAGGTTACTCATAAACAAATCCCAGATGTCATTTCATTTGTAAGTATTACTTTTGTTATCTCTAAATGATAACTTTTTTCCCAGAAAGAATCATAATAGGAAGCCGTTTTTATTTTCTTATTTTTAAGGTAGTTAAAAAAAAATTCTTTGGGCCCTGGCTGATTGGATCAGTGGATAGAGCATCAGCCCAGAATGACAACATCCTGGATTTGATCCCCAGTCAGGGCACACAGGAGAAACAACCATCTGCTTATCTTCTCCCTCTCTCCCTTCTCTCTCTCTTTCCCTCTTGTACCCAGTGGCTTGATTGGTTAGAGCATTGGCCCTGGGCACTGAGGATAGCTCAGTTGGTCTGTGTATCAGCCTCAGGCACTGAGAATAGCTTGGTTGATTTCATCATCAGTCCCTGTAAAGCCAGTACAGTAGCCAGGGCCACCATCACAGCAGCCTGGCCCATGCAGATTCACATTGGATTCTGACAGTTGGTAAAGAAACTGCGGAGCCAAAAACTGGTGAGCCATCAGCTTTAATTCTAGCTTGCACCCAGTGGGCAAGCAAAAACACACACTGGGCTCCAAAACCCACTCATTCAGTGCTCACAAAGCTACTGACTTATCCAAGTTTCCTAGAATCAAAGGTTTCTAGCTCACCAGACTTATTCACCTCTGTTCCCAATATCCTTCTCCAGCACAAACTCTGCACTAACTGGCTTCTCCCTCAGCACTCCACCATCTTGGCTGCTTCTCCTGGCCTCCACGTGGCCTTAATCTGCTCTCCTCTCTAATACTAACCTCAGGAACTGAGAGAAAGCAAGCTACTGGTCTGCCCCACTTTATAGTGTAGAAATCCAAACCCTTAATCCAATCTACAAACAAGAAAGTCTCTGGTACAAAGTCACCCATCTGAGGCATAATGGTATTCCTCAGGAGTGCACCACCCTACATTATCCAATCAGTAAAGGGTGTGGGGAAAAGCTTACTCTTAAAACTAAGCCTTAGGCTATAATGACCGGGCCTGCCCACAGCCTGTCCCCGAACACACATTAATATCAACGAACTTCCATGTGGGCAGTGCCATCTTTAACAAAGTGAGCATAATATATTTTATCTGCCCAACAGTCCCAGACAGGGGTTGCCAGGGGGATCCCAATCAGGGCACAGGCAGGAGTCTATCTCCCCTCTTCTCACTTAAAAAAATTCTTTTTCATTGCTTTGAGAGAGAGAAACAGAGAGGAAGGGAGAAAGAGAAAGGAAGGAAGGAAGAGAGAGAGAGAGAGAGAAAGAAGTATCAACTCATTGTTCCTCTTACTTGTTCCATTTAATTGTGTACTCATTGGTTGCTTCTCGAATGTGCCCTGACTGGGAATGAAACCCACAGCCTTGGCCCAGTAGACAATACTCTTATCCACTGAACCACCCAGCCAAGGCTAAAAGGACTATTATTCAAAACTAGCTGTTTGGTTTTGAGCAAATTATGTAATCTTTGTAATCCTCACATTACTTATCAGATGACATTATCTCCCTTTCAGGGGTTTTATAAAAATTAACATGTAAATAAAACACATAGCACAGGGCTTGTCACATTGTAGACATTCAAGAATTATTAGTTCAAGTTCCAACCTGTGATCTACTAACAACCCTTGCTCTGAGAGATTATAGGAAGGATGACATAAAAGATGTTTGCTGAGCTTTTTTTTTTTAATTGATTAATTTTAGCAAAAGAGAAAGAGAGAGAGAGATCAGAGAGCCAGGAACAAAGATATATTTCTGTATGTGCCCTGACTGAGGATAGAACCAGCAACCTCTGTGCTTCGGGACAATGCTCTAACCAACAGAGCTATCGAGCCAGGGCTTGCTGAGGTTTTTGATTGCTGAAAATGATCTGTTGGGCACATAAAATATAATATGCTCACTTTGTTAAAGATGGCACTGCCCACATGGAAGCCCGTCACCCAGGTGATATTATTTGCTGTTATGCTTGAGATGGCTGTGGGGGAAAAGTTGTAATGTAAGCAGACCGGGTTGTTATAGCTTAAGGCTTAGTTTAAGAATAAGCTCTTCCCCACACCCTTGACTGATTGGATGATGTAGGGTGGTGCACTCTCCTGAAGAATCCCATTATACAGAGACTTCCTTGTTTGTATAATTGGATTAAAGGTTTTGAGTCTATGCTATAAAATGGGAGAGAGCAGTATCTTGATCTCTCTCTCTTGGTTCCTGAGTTCCTGAGGTTGGTATTAGAGAGGAGAGCAGATTAAGGCCATGTGGAGGAGAGAAGCAGCCAAGATAGCAGAGTGCTGAGGGAGAAGCCAGTTTGTGCAGAGTTTGTGTAGAGAGAAGGAGATGGGAAACAGAAGTGAATAAGTCTGGTGAGCTAGAAAGCTTTGATGCTAGGAAACTCGGATAAGTCAGTAGCTTTGTGAGCACTGAATGTGTGGGTTTTGGAGCCCAGTGTGTGTTTTTTGCTTGCCTGCCAGGTGCAAGCTAGAATTAAAGCTGATGGCTCACCAGTTCGTGGCTCCTGTGTTTCATTACCGACTGTTCGAATCCAATGCGAACCTGCGTGGGTCAGGCTGCTGTGATGGTGGCCTTGGCCGCGACTACTGGCTTTACATGATCCTTGAAAGAAAAGGAAAAAATATTAAATGATAGCGCTAGGAATTTACAACAGCCAGGAAATGGAATTACAGAAATTTAAATGAAGTACATATATCAAAGTTAGGCAAAGTGGGGCCCAGTATTAAAAAGAGAATTGATGTGAACTTATGTGAAACACAGACTATTTAACAACCTGATATCCTTAGGATTTTTATTTTTTTCATGTAATCTCCAACTGATATATGTAACAGTATAACACAAAATCATTTATCTGAGCTGTAAAAGAAATATGAAAACCTTCTGTTTTCTTTTGTAGTGGTTCTTGAAATTTAGCTCCCAGACTCAAATACCAATGGTATCCCTACTCATTATTATTATTGTTTTTACACATTGCCTGACTCTCTCTCTCTCTCTTTTTTTTTTTTACAGGGACAGAGAGAGAGAGAGTCAGAGAGAGGGATAGATAGGGACAGACAGACAAGAACGGAGAGAGGTGAGAAGCATCAATCATTAGTTTTTTGTTGCCGTCGCAACACCTTAGTTGTTCATTGATCGCTTTCTCACATGTGCCTTGACTGTGGGCCTTCAGCAGACCGAGCAACCCCTTGCTGGAGCCAGCGACCTTGGGTCCAAGCTGTCGAGGTTTTGCTCAAGCCATATGGGCCTGCGCTCAAGCTGGCGACCTCGGGGTCTCAAACCTGGGTCTTCCGCATCCCAGTCCGACGCTCTATCCACTGTGCCACCGCCTGGTCAGGTCTGACTCTCTCTTATCTCCTATCCTAGATAAATATTTAGTAAGGAGGTTGGATTGAATTTTCTAAGAATTATAGTAAATATGTAAATTTTCTTTGCAGAATACACAATATCCTAAGTTGTGCCAAGCAGAAAGATGGAGTGGATCATGATTGCCAGCATTTTATCATCTGAGCAATAATATCACATTGCAACAGAGCTATGTTTTCTTTCACTTTAAAAAAATAAATTATGGTGATAAAGGAGATAAAATAGACTCAGTAGGAGTTGACAGCTTGAATAAATTTTATAATCAGATGATTGCTCTCAGGCTGATGAAGTGAAAATTTGGAAGATAAAAGGAACATGAAGTAGATTAAGTCTTGGTCATGAATATATTAATCTAATTAATGAGCATTTTTCATCTTTAAATTCAAATATTGAAAATTGATACATGCTAGTTTTCATTTTGCACTATAAAATTTACTACTTTTGATAATCATTTCCCATCTAAATGTGGCAAGTAATAATTTTTCCCATAAACCTTCCACATTTAAAAAATTACATTTGAAAATAATTTACTTGACAACTGCTTAGCACAGCATGAGCAGTTCTAAGAAACTGTTTCTTTCAAAAAGCAAAATCATCCTGACCAGATGGTGGCGCAGTGAATAGGACATCAGGCTGGGAGGCTGAAGACCCAGGTTCGAAACTCTGAGGTTGCTGGCTTGAGCATGGGCTCATCTGGCTTGAGTGAGGGATCATAGACATGACCCCATGGTCACTGGCTTGAGCCCAAAGGTCACTGGCTTGAGCAAGAGGTCATTGGCTCATTTGCTCCCCTTCCCCCCAGCCCCTAGTCAAGGCACTTTTGAGAAAGCAATCAATGAACAACAACTAAGGTGCCACAACCACGAGTTGATGCTTCTCATTTCTCTCCCTTCCTATCTCTCTCGCGTGCGCAGTAAAAAATAAAAAGGCAAAATCATAAATAAATTATACCCTTTGCACCACCTCTGTGATAATAATGCTCTGGGTAGGGGAAAAACAATTCTATTTTCCCCAAATAGGGGCCTTGACTGTTTATTGGATATTGGCTAAGACAAGGAGAAGCAATGATTTCAGTTTCACTGGGTCTTTCAAACAACAGATGGTAGCCTTAGAGGTAGGTGATTCTGTAATGTGAAGTGGTCACTGTTTTGGTAATTTCTTACACACAGGAGGCCTCTGGGCATGCTTGAGAAAATAGAGGATAAAAAATGAGAAACAGTCTGACCAGGCAGTGGCGCAGCGGATAGAGCGTCGGACTGGGATGTGGAAGGACCCAGGTTCTAGACTCCGAGGTCGCCAGCTTGAGCGCGGGCTCATCTGGTTTGAGCAACGTTCACCAGCTTGAACCCCAGGTCGCTGGCTCCAGCAAGGGGTTGCTCGGTCTGCTGAAGGCCCGTGGTCAAGGCACATATGAGAAAGCAATCAATGAACGACTAAGGTGTTGCAATGGCAACAAAAAACTAATGATTGATGCTTCTCATCTCTCTCCGTTCCTGTCTGTCTGTCCCTATCTATCCCTCTCTCTGACTCTCTCTCTATCTCTGTAAAAAACCAACAAACAAACAAAAAACACAAATAAAGTATGATCCCCTTGAAAAAAAAACAAGAAACAGAAACCACTCTGCAAAAATAACAAGTACTACATCTAATTTCATAAAATGTGTTTTATTTAGAAAATGTTTTTCCTTAATATGAATTGATTCATTCATATAACAAAGATTTTTTTTTAATTTCTTTTTATTTATTTATTTTAGAGAGGAGACACAGAGTGAGAGAGAGAGAGAGAGAGAGAGAGAGAAAGGGGGGAGGAGCTAGAAGCATCAACTCCCATATGTGCCTTGACCAGACCAGTGCAGGCAGGGTTTTGAACTGGCAACCTCAGTGTTTCCAGGTCGACGCTTTATCCACTGCGCCACCACAGGTCAGGCTATATAACAAAGATTTTTGATTACATATTATGTGCCTGGTATATTTTAGGTCTGGGAGATACAATGTTAAAAGAAAGTCCCTGCTGCCTGACATGTGGTGGCTCAGTGGATAAAGCGTCGGCCTAGAATGCTGAGGTCGCCAGTTCAAAACCCTGGGCTTGCCTGGTCAAGTCACATATGGGAGCTGATGCTTAACTGTTCCTCCCCTCCTTTCTCTCTCCCTACTTGAAAATGAATAAATAAATAAATAAATCTTTTAAAAAAAAGTCCCTGCCTTCATACAGCTTACTTTCTATTGGCAGATAAACTATTTGTAATTTACATTAAAAAGTATATAAAGTAATTTTAGCTAATGATAAATACTATACAGGCTCTATCCACTGAGCCAACTAGCCAAGGCTATAAAAATATGTATGGCCTGCATAACATCCTTTGTTCTTCTTTGTATTTGCTCACTTCAACTTCCTTGACACTGAACTTACCAATAAAGTATTAGTATATAGGCTTTAGCTTGTGTCTATATTCTCACATCCTTCCCTCCCTACCCCTCACCCTACTGCCAATCAGAACATAGGCCAGCCTTAGCCTTGTTGTAACTGCTGTTAATGCCTATAGTTACTGGATCATGGGAAGGCCTGGGAGATGACGGGATAACAAGAGTGGAAGATGGACGCAGGGCCTGAGACAGCAGTTATTTACTTACCAGCATAGATATAGGGCATTTCAATATTAGAGCAACTGATGTAACCATGCCAAAGTATATTGGTTGAAAGTTGGCCCTGGTGCTAGGAAGAAAAATAAAGCTGGTTAAGAGTGGAGAGCGATAGAACAATAACTATATTCTTTCTAAGAAATATTGTGTCCTTGGCACACTGTATTCTCCCTGAGAAGTGTGTGTTTGTCTATGTGTGCCTTTGAATGTATGTGCACACATACACACTGTGGACATTTTATTATTATTTTTCTCACTCACACTGTGGCTATTTTAGACAACAGTTATTCCTTGTATGACTGAAAAGCGTCTCTTCACTCCACACTAATGGAGAGACTTTGGTGGGGACAAGAACTAGTCATGCCAAAGCCAACTCTAAACCTTTCTGATAATGCCTCTATTGTGTTGTTGTGGAATGAATAATTAATGTTTTAGGATATACGTTACAATGAGTTATTGTTTCCTATAGAATGAACTGGGATGTGTGTGTGTGTGTGTGTGTGTGTGTGTGTGTGTGTGAGAGAGAGAGAGAGAGAGAGAGAAATATCCTAGTGCAATACAAAAACCTAGTGGATGGGTGTGTGTGTGTGTGTGTGTGTGTGTGTGTTTTAAGGGGCACAGAGGTTGCTAGGAGATCCTAAGAGACCCCAGGAGTGTACCCTTCTTTCCGAGGTTAACCTTTGATCATTAACTTGATCGCATGTCCTATGAGGCTGTGAATCATCAATTGTATCCTCACTCTATTTTCAATCTCTTCCTCATATACTTTTCCTTCTTTCTACAACCACAGTGTGTCCATAAAGTTATGGTACACTTTTGACCTGTGACTGGTCAAAAGTGCACCATGACTTTACAGACACACTGTATATATCTTTTTCATTCTATGAAGAACTTTCCTGTTGCCCTGGCCAGAAAGCTCGGTTGGTTAGAGCATCATTCTGAAGCACAGAGATTGCCAGTTCGTTCCCTGGTCAGGGCACATAGAGGAACAGATCAATGTTCCTGTCTCTCTCTCTCTCCTCTCTTCTCTCTCTAAAATCAATAAAATGAACATTTAATAAAAAGAAAAGAAATTTTCTGTGACCCTGACTACACATTGCTTTATACTATTTTCTCTAATTCCTTATATTCTGCCTCTAGTTCATCATCTCACCTTCATTCTTCATTCTGCTGGAGTATCGCTTTAGTCTCCAGGCTTCCGTGAAAACCGTTCTCTCAAAGGTCACACACCAACTCTTAACTGCCAAATCCAAGGGCTTTTTCTACCTTTGTCTGACAGGACCTGCCTACGCTTGAAAACATTGGCCCCACCCCCATCTTGTGAAACACCACTGTCTTCTGGTTCTGTCATCCCTGTCCTCTTTCAGTCCTTTTGCGTCCTCTTAAACCTAAATGCTCCCAAAGTTACACAAAAAATTTTCTCCCTCTCCTGTGCTTTCCTCACCAGTGGCACCACGGTCCCAGTCAACCACACTAAAAGCTTTAACGTGATTTTTGACTCTTCATTCAGTTGCAAGTTGATAGCTCCTGGGAAGGAAAGAGAAGCCCCACGTTTTCATACACCCTTGCCTTCCCCACTGCTACCACCCTAATGCAGGCCCTCATGATCTACTTGGACATTGCAATAGCTTTAAACCAACTTTGTTTGCCTCCATTTTCTCCCTTCTCCAGCCTCTCCTCTATGAACTCACCAAGGTTTTATCTTCTAAAAAGACAAGAAATCCTCTCCTATTTAGACCTTCAGTGGATTTTTTATTTTAAAGGTGGAGTAACACACGAGTTTCTCCCTGCTTCCTCCCATCTTCTAAAATGATCATAAAGAAATGGGGGAAAAGTTCACAGCCCAGAAGGACTAAGCAAACAAAAGAAAATGAAATTGTTAATGGGTATATAAAAATATGAAAATTAAATGGAAGAGTGTTCATTGATTTAGCAGGGTGGAGGAAGTAATAATTTAAGGGACAAAAATCAGGAATGTTAAAGAAAAGCAAGCTAGTTAGCTCTGAAGACCCCTCAGTGCTGAGCCTTGAAGAGGTTCAGTGCTTATGGGCACCAAGCTGCAGGATGGCCTCAGACATGGACCAAAAGCCTGTCAATGGACTCCCAGTTCCCTCTGCCATCCCACTGAACCTCACCTCTGAAAATGAACGGACAGCCAAAAGTCCCAGACATTGGAGGAAAACCTCCAGCATCAAACAAGTAGTTCCTTGGGAAAATAGGGTCAATGTAAGGAAAATGAATTATTATACTCACAAAGAGAAGAATGTGCACATATAATAACAAGTATGTGTGTATATTATGTTATGTTATATATGTGTGTAATATATATCAGTTAACAAAGAAGAACTTGATAGATATTATACAGTATGTCCGTAAAGTCATGGTGCACTTTTGACCGGTGAACGGTCAAAAGTGCACCATGACTTTACGGACATACTGTATATAACATATATGTATATTAGTTAACAAGAAAGAACTCTTAGAAAGGAAAAAAATTGCAGAAAGTAAAATGAAAAGCAAAAATACAGAAAATAGAAGAAAAAATTTTTAAAGAAAGAATCAATTCAAGTGGTTCAATTAACATGAGGTCTGGAACAAGAAGAGATAAAATAGAGGAAAAGCATTTATCAAAGAAATATTACAAATTATTCTTAGAACAGGACGTGAGTCTCCACTGCATCCCTAAGCGATAAATGAGAACACACACTAAGGCACAGTGGTACCTTGAGATACGAATTTAATTCGTTCTGTAACTGAGCTTGTAAGTCAGGCAACTCGTATATCAAACTGCTGATACTAGACCCGTACACAAACATGCCAACTAGTGGCAGCTTCCAAAATCACGACTCGTATCTCGGAATTAAGCTCGGATTTCGAACAAAAATACAGTCCGAGTCGCACAGCTCGTATCTTAAAATATTGTATGTTGGTTTGTTCGTATCTAAAGGTACCACTGTATATTATTATGATATGTCTGTATCCTCAGCCTACAGAGAAAATCTAAAAAGCAGTCACAATAATCAGGGGGCTGGGCCATGCATGGCAGAATGAAGTCCTCAGACTCTATAGTGGGAAGTCAATATCTAAAATTAACCAATCAAAAAAGAACCCTATAACACCATTATTTAGAAATATAGCTGTAGGCCTGACCTGTGGTGGCCTAGTGAATAAAGCATCGACCTGGAATGCTGAGGTCGCTGGTTTGAAAACCTGGGCTTGCCTGGTCAAGGCATATATGAGAGTTGATGCTTCCTGCTCCTCCCCCTCTTTTCTCTCTCTCTCTCTCTCCCCTCTCTCTAAAATAAATAAATAAATAATGAAGGCAACAAAGACTAAAGGTGTCTTATTAAAAAAAAAAGAAATGGCTATACATTCAGGTAAATAGAAGAGTTGAGGATGTGTGCCTGGTGAACAGCATTGGGGGCAGAGCAGGGAACTACTGGGTTTTTTGTTTGTTTTCTCTTTCTTTCCAAGTGAAAGGAGGGGAGATAGAGGGATAGACTCCCCCATGAACCCCAACCAGGATCCACCCAGCAACCCTCATCTGGGGCCGTGCTCACGATGGAGCTATTTTTAGTGCCTGAGGCAAGACTTTATGGAGCCATACCTAATGCCCAAGCCATAACTGAGGGAGGGCGAGAGAGAGAGAGAGAGAGAGAGAGAGAGAGAGAGAGAGAGAGAAGGGTGAAGGGGAGGGGTGGAAAAGCAGATGGTCACTTCTCCTTTGTGCCCTGATCAGGAATTGAACCCAGGACATCCACATGCTGGGCCAACATTCTACCACTGAGCAAACTGGCCAGGGCAGGAACTACTATTTTTAATTGTAAGTCTTGGCCCTGGCTGGTTGGGTCAGCGGATAGAGTGGAATGTGGACGTTCAGGGTTCCATCCCCGGTCAGGGCACACATGAGAAGCAACCCTCTGCTTCTCTCCCCCTTCCTCTACCCTTCTCTTCCTCTTTCTCTCCTTCAGCCAATGACTCAATTGGTTCAAGCATTGGTCCTGGGCACTGAGGATGGTTCAGTAGGTCCGAGTATCAGCCTCAGGCACTGAGGATAGCTCGGTTGAGAATCGGCCTTGGACAGGGGTTTTGGGTGAATCTGGTTGGGCTGCACGTGGGAGTCTATCTCCCCTCCTCTCATTTAAAAACAAAACAAAATTGTAAGTCTTTAGTACTATGTCTTTTTAAAACTATAAACATATATTACTTTGGAGAAGAAAAGTAAAGCACTATTAGCGGAAAACCTTACTCACTTCCCTGCTCCCTATTGCCTACATAATAAGCCTTAAATCTCCACAGCATACTCTTTAAAATCAGGCCTCACCCTGCCTTCTTTTTTATTTTTTTAACTCTTTTTTTCATTTCATTTTATTTATTGTTTTACATTTTGTTTATTCATTTTTACTGGAGAGAGAGAGAGAGAGAGAGAGAGAGAGAGAACGGGGAGGAGCAGGAAGCATCAACTCCCATATGTACCTTGATCAGGCAAGCCTGGGGTTTCCAACCGGCAACCTCAGCATTCCAGGTGTATGCTTTATCCACTGTGCCACCACAGGTCAGGCTCACCCTGCCTTCTTATCTTCTCTATAAGCCCTCCCTCCCAGCCTCACACTTCCTGTACACCAGTCAATCATTCCTTTAGGAGCAAGTATTGTGTTCCTACTGTGAGCTAGTGAATATGGAAAGATGTTTAACCATTTTCACAGAATTGTGTAATGCAGAAACAGATGCATAAAAAACTGACACACTCCAGTGATTTTGATGGGCAGATGAAAGCATGGACAATGACCTATTCTATAAAAATCCCAAAAAGAGCCTGACCAGGCGGTGGCGCAGTGGATAGAGTATCGGACTGAGTTGCGGAAGACCCAGGTTCGAGACCCTGAGCTTGCCAGCTTGAGCATGGACCCATCTGGCTTGAGCAAAAGCTCGCTAGCTTGGACCCAAGGTCTCTGGGGTTGCTCAGTCTGCTGAAGGCCCGTGGTCAAGGCACATGCGAGAAAGCAATCAATGAACAACTAAGGTGTCGCAACGGCAACAAGAAACTAAGGATTGATGCTTCTCACCTCTCTCCATTCCTGTCGGTCTGTCCCTATCTATCCCTCTCTCTGACTCTCTCTCTGTCCCTGTAAAGAAACAAAACAAAACAATAACAACAACAACAAAAAAAATCCCCAAAAGAGCAAAGTGTTGCTCAAGTTTGTCTTTCACTTGTAACTCCATGCCCTTGATAATGCTTGTGTGTGTGTCTGGGGCTTTTTGTGTATATACAGAAGAACAACATGGCGCTTTCTCTTTCAAGTCCTGCCCCCCACCTCCTCCAAGAAACAAAGGCTTTTTTTTCTTGCTTCCCAGTCACTTTGCCCACTATGCTGTGATTTTATTTCAGTCAAAAAGCATTTATTGCCTGACCAGGCGGTGGCGCAGTGGATAGAGCTTTGGACTGGGATGCGGAGGACCCCGGTTCAAGACTCGAAGCTCGCCAGCTTGAGCACGGGCCCATCTGGCTTGAGCGAAGGCTCACCAGCTTGGATCTAAGGTCGCTGGCTCCAGCAAGGGGTTGCTTTGGTCCGCTGAAGGCCCGCGGTCAAGGCACATGTGAGAAAGCAATCAATGAACAACTAAGGTGTCGTAATGGCAACGAAAAACTAATGATTGATGCTTCTCACCTCTCTCCATTCCGGTCTGTCTATCCCTGTCTATCCCTCTCTCTGACTCTCTCTCTGTCTCTGTTAAAAAATAAATAAATAAGTAAATAATAATAATAATAAAGCATTTATTATAAGATTTTAAGAACTCCAGCTTTGGTATCAAGAAGACTGGCACTCCCTAGACAGGTGACAGAGCAGGCTACATCTCTGCTTAGTATCCAGTTGCTTCATTTTTTAGATAGACAGTAAGATTACTGGTATAATAGGGTTTGTTTACAGTTTATGTGAAATAATGCATTTGAAGTGCTTGGCACATAGTATTTATTATGGTCATGTCAGTCTCCCCCATCGGATACATTCCCAAGGGCAACAGGGAATGTATTTGACTCAACTTTTTGACTTTCTGTCACTAATGTCTGGCCCAGAGCTTAACACCTACCATGTAGATTGCTGTGATTATGTGAGAAGAGAGAGACTGTGGAATCTTCATGAAGACTACAGGATCTGAACTGGGTTAGGATGGATAACATCTGGCCATGTCATGGGCGTGGCCAGTAAACAAAGTGCATCATTGGGAAAGAGCATGTGGTGGCCAGTGAGGCCATCTGTCCTTCTGTGCAGAGGGCGTGTGCTGGGTTAATGGGAGATAAGGTTGGTCGGTGGCATCACATTGTGAGAATGAACACAGGCGGAGGTGTTCATATCTCAGGTGGTAAACAGGGACTCAGTAGGTTCTTGAGCAAGAATCATGTGACACTACCAAAACTTGAGGAAGGTTAGTAAGTTAGCAGAATGCAAGACAATTCCTGACCTGTTTCCTTCCCTCACTGAACATACCAGATGAGTCACCACACTTGGGATGCAGCTAAGGGAAGAAGAGCCTTCCTCTGAGAAGTTTTGCAATAAAGGAAAAAGAGAGATGAGTCAGTGGCTACCTATAAAGAGCAGCAGAATCAAGTGAAGAAGAATTTGAAAAGGAGAGCAGATTTAGAATTAAACTGGGAGAGCAACATTCATTTTTTAATTCAGCAAATACCAAGAAGTACTGTGATGAATACAGAGAGTCCCCTCTCTTTACATAGAGGGAATAATACAGGTATATGTATCTCCATGTACAAAAGGGAACATTCATGCTGGGAGAGAGAAGATGAATGAAGAAGAGAGCATTCTAAAACAGTAGTTCTCTCGCCTCACCAGGTGGTGGCACAGTGGATAGAGCATAGTACTGGGATGCAGAAGAACCAGGTTCGAGACCCCGAGGTCGCCAGCTTGAGCACAGGCCCATCTGACTTGAGCAAAAAGCTTGCCAGCGTGGACCCAAGGTCGCTGGCTCCAGCAAGGGGTGGCTCAGTCTGCTGAAGGCCCGCGGTCAAGGCACATGTGAGAAAGCAATCAATGAACAACTATGGTGTCACAACGGCAACAAAAAGGCCACTGGCATGAGCCCAAAGGTTGCTATCTCTCTAACCCTCTAACCCTATACAGCACAATGTATTATAAATTATTTTAGGCCCTGGTCAGTTGGTTCAATGGTAGAGCATCAGCCCAGCATGTGGATATTCCAGGTTTGATTCCCAGTCAGGGAACACAGGAGAAGTGACCATCTGCTTCTCACCCCTCCCTCTCTCACTTTACTCTCTCTCTCTCTCTCTCTCTCTCTCTCTCTCTCTCTTTCTCTTCCCCTCCTACAGCCATGGCTCAATTAGAGCAAGTTGGCCCCAAGCATTGAGGATGGCTCCATGGCCTCTGCCTCAGGTGCTAAGAAGAGCTCAATTGTTGAGCAATGGAGCAATGCCCCAAATGGGCAGAGCATCACTCTCTAGTGGGCTTGCCGGGTGAATTCCAGTCGGGTGCATGTGGGAGTCTGTCTCTGCCTTCCCTTCTCTCCTTGAATAATAAAAAAATAAAATAAATTATTTTAGTTTTGCCATCTGATAAATAAAAAAGTGCTACTGCTTTATAGTTTTTATTTGCATTTCTATTTTTATAGAGTGGTTTCCCTTTCAATGAGCTATTTTATTTCTTGCTTGCTTCCCTATTTGATTATTGGTTTTACTGATTTGTCAAAACTTTTTACATAGGAAAGCAATGCTGAGATGAATTCTGGGAAGCCTGGAGATACATAGTTCACACTTGGCAAATGTGGGACAGGATATCTACATAATGGAGTGTTGGGCAGATAAAATATATTATGCTCACTTTGTTAAAGATGGAGCTGCCCACATGGAAGCCCGTCACCCAGGTGATATTATTTGGCCTTATGCTTGAAATGGGTGTGGGGGAAAGGCTGTAATATAAGCAAGTCGGGTCGTTATAGCCTAAGGCTTAGTTTAAGAGTAAGCTCTTCCCCACACCCTTGACTGATTGGATGATGTAGGGTGGTGCACTCTCCTGAGGAATCCCATTATGCCTCAGATGGGTGGCTTTGTATCAGAGACTTTCTTTATGTATAATTAGATTAAAGGTTTGGATTTTCTATGCTATAAACTGGGGCAGCCGGGGAGCTTTCTCTCGCTCTCGGTTCCTGGGTTCCTGAGATAAGTATTAGAGAGGAGAGCAGAGTAAGGCCACGTGAAGGCCAGGAGAAGCAGCCGAGATGGCAGAGTGCTGAGGAAGAAGCCAGTTTGTTAAGAGTTTGTGCAGGAGGAGATGGGAAACAGAGGTGAATAAGTCTGGTGAGCTAGAAACCTTTGATTTTAGGAAACTCGGATAAGTCAGTAGCTTTGTGAGCACTGAATGTGTGGGTTTTGGAGCCCAGTGTGTGTTTTTGCTTGCCTGCCGGGTGCAAGCTAGAATTAAAGCTGATGGCTCACCAGTTCGTGGCTCCTGTGTTTCATTACCGACTGTTCGAATCCAATGCGAACCTCTGTGGGTCAGGCTGCTGTGATGGTGGCCCCAACTACTGGCTTTACATGGAGGAAAAAAACAATGAAAGGGGCAGTGAAAGGAGGTATAGAAGGGCATCTTTTTTTTTTTTTTTTTTTTACAGGGACAGAGAGAGAGTCAGACAGACAGCAACGGAGAGAGGCGAGAAGCATCAATCATTAGTTTTTTGTTGCCGTCGCCTTGACCGCAGGCCTTCAGCAGACCGAGCCACCCCTTGCTGGAGCCAGCGACCTTGGGTCCAAGCTGACGAGCTTTTGCTCAAGCCAGATGGGCCCGTCCTCAAACTGGCGAGCTCAGGGTCTCGAACCTGGGCCCTCCAGGTCCCAGTCCAACGCTCTATCCACTGCGCCACCACCTGGTCAGGCGAAAGGATGTATAAGAACAAGTTTTTCTCTTTCACATATAGTATAAGCCTGTGCTTCCAAGATGGAGTTTATAAGGTTCAGGAAGTTTCACTGATGTTTAGGAAGAAAAAGATTAGAACATGTAATTAAATTTGTTTTTTATGTAAAAACAGGAAATTAATTTTTACTAATATTTAAATGTGGAATGCCACTAGCATCTTGACTCAGCCCAAAGGTCAGACAGATAGTCACATAAGGCAGTGGGCATCCACTAATAAGAACAGGAATGCCACACGTGTCCCCTTCATGTATCTGCTGCTTTTCCGCACATACTGACACGCTGTATAATTGGCAAAGTAAAAGATTTACCAGTTACCTACTTAGCTAGTCTTAACTGAACTAACCTCACAAAATGGGTGTGGATACCCTGCCAAGACCCTCCGTACTGGTCACTGCACTCATTCTCCATATGCTGTGAATATTGGCTGCTAACAGCTTGTAACTGAACCCTGTTGCTTGGGAGAGTAGCGCTTGGGAGAGTTGCTTGGGAGAGTTGCTTGGGAGGGAGCTACCAAATCAGGGAGGTTATACACTACCGCCACCCTTCCACCCTGACCCCAGGCAGCTGATAGCTAATGATTGAATGATAAAGGGGTACAAAAAAAAAACCGCCTGCCTCTTTTCCTCAAGCTGAGATAAGTCCACCGTGCCATCCACAGTCCAGAGCGCCTGAGGATAAACTTGAGCCGAAACCCTATCTCTGTCATTTTCCTCACCGTCACACACATTTCATCTGACATCACACTGTCAGAAAAACACTGGCACAAAAATCCTCGTCTCAAGCTGCTTTTTGAGGAACCTGGCCTAAGACAACAACCATATGATTTTAATTTAAAACAGACATGCAAAGAAGAATTGAAAAGGTCGATAATAAAAGCAAAAGCAGCAACAATAAAATGGCAGAACTAGATTTTCCCAATTTCCAATGCACTCCTCTTCTCAGCTAAAACTGTGATAAAAATGACAGTTTAATGAGATCCAATAAGAAGTCAACTGAAAGAATTAGAAACTTTCTATTTTTCTAGCAAATGAATCTTGCCATAGTGGTTTACGAAATTAACTAATGACGACATTAAAATGCTAGTAGCAAAGGTATTTAATAACTATGCACCCAGAATATGATGCTAAATCTCAACAGTCTTTCAGTGATATTAAAATTATGTGACAGGCAAGCCCTGCCAGGCAGCTCGCATGGTTAGAGCATTGTCTGGATATTCAGAGATTGCCAGTTCGACCCCCCGTCAGGACACATACAGAAACAGATCAATATTTCTGTCTCTCTCTTTCCCTTTCTCTCTCTCTAAAATCAATAAATTTAAAAATGTTTTAATTATGTGACATGCACTACTTCATGCAGTTTCACTAAATTAAGTGATAAATGTGAAGAGTTGTAAGATTTCTTCTGCAGTTTCTTACCAGTGAAAGACAAAACAAAAGTAACAAAAGAAACCAATTCATATTCCACTGGGGAAATATTTCTTTCCTGCCACAGTTAAAGAGGCTAAAATAATTTAAAGAATTTTACAAGCGAGACAAACTAAAACACATTCTTTAGAGACTATGCATAGAAAATATTGTGGGAAGTTGAAGAAACAAGTATTAGAACAAATAATGCTGTGTGGGAGGTTCCGATTAATTTGGATGAAAGTACAAGTGTTTCTAATATGTCTCAGCTTATGCTATTTGTTAAATTCTGAGTCATGGCTTCTTTAGTAAAAACGTTTTCAGGAAAAACAAAACTGATTTTATTTTTTAGTGGAGCAACTAAATTTCATAAGAATAAATGAATTTTCTGGAATACCCTTATAGTACTAATAACATGAAATCAGATCACTGAACTCTTCATTGGCAAGAAATAACAACAAGAAAGTTGAACCAGATTGTACAGACTTCTACAGGATATCATAATAAAATTATTATAATAAAAGCAAGACTTTAAAATTTTGGTATAGACTCTTTACAATACTTTTTAAATATCTATGGAATGGGCATAAAATTATTTTCATACAACAGAGAGAAGTTCACTGGTATTTTGTGGGAAAATAATTTTAAAAGCTGCCAAAGTGAAGATGAGTCATGGGTTTTCCTTTTACAAAAAGGAAAGTGTTTCAGATTTCCTGTTCTTTCCTGCACTGACAAGTGGCTCTCTGTTAAATGCAACGTTGACAGATACTTTGAGAAACAATAAAAGGAACACTTTATCTGTTCCTTCAGTGTAACAGTGACCTTTCAATAATGAATGGAAAAGTAATTGCTTATCAAAAGCATCTATAATTTGAAAACAAGCTTTGAAATGCTTCTATCATTCTGTGATTTTTATTGCTGAAAATGACTTAAGTTCTCATCTTTAATATTTCAAATATGCTGAAATTTGGAAACAGAATTATCAAATTTGTAGATGAAGAGTACATATAATTTATTAAAGACTGGTGATCAATACTTTAAAATTTTTTATGATGAATGCGTGATCAACAAAGTTTGGTACTACTGGTTATACTTTAATCAGACTCTTCAGGCTACTACAATTAAATATTTTAATTGCATTCTAAAATAGGCAAAAATCCAAGATGTAAGAATGAAAATTTTTCCTTTTTCTTTCTTGGCAGAGCAATCTGAAATTTTACGTGAAGTAACACAGTGTGTGTAACTGAAACATCATTCCTATAACGGGAGAGTTATGTCAACAGCCTGATGCATGGTGAGTTGGGTCTGCCGTACTTGTTGACTATAGAGAGCCGAAAGAAATGAACAACAGACGAGCCTTGCCTTTCACACATTCATTCTACCCAGTACAGAAAGGTGATTCAATAGATGCCATAGTCTCACCATTTCATCAAATAGACAAATTACTGTCACATTTACAGTGGTAGAGAGAAGACAGCAGCAGCAACCCCTCCCTAAAGTTTCCTAAAGAATGGAAGTTTTGGCAGACATTTCTAACCTACTGGCTGAGCCAAAATGTACAAAAATGAGAGAATGAGTTCCTTCAAAATCTTAAAGGCAATTGGTTACCAATTTAATTCACAAAGATTAATAGCTTTTCCATAAATGAAAAAGGCCCAGTTAGAAGATAAATGAATAAAATATCCCATATACTATTTAAAAGATTATATATTCAGGCCCTGGGAAGATAGTTCTGTTGGTTGGAGCATCATCACGAAGTATAGAGGTTGCCAGTTTGATCCCGATCACGGCACATACAGAAACAGATCGATGTTCCTCTCTCTCTCTCTCTCTCTCCCCCTCTTCCTCTCTTGCTAAAGTCAACAGATAAAAAAAAAAAAAAAAGATTGTGTATGCAGAAACAAACCTACAAAATGTGCTGGATCCATATGAAGCCAATTGGATAGCGAAGATGATCTGAGTATAATGTTCCACAGCCAGCTCAGTAGTCACTGCTTCAGGGAACGCTGCCCCCCACCCACCTCCCCAGATTATATCAAATCACTTAATATAAGGCCACATATGACCATGTATCTCTCTCTCAAAGCTTCACGGTTTTATGTTTATAAGTACAATTATTTTCCAGCTTTTATTTTTTTAAGTTGCTTGATTTCAACAAGAGAGGAAGAGGATGGAGAGAGACAGGAACATCAATATTTTTCCTTATGTGCTCTGACTGGGGATCAAACCGGCAACCTCTGTTCTTCAGGACAATGCTCTCACCAATGAAGCTATCTGGCCAGGGCTATATGTACAATTATTTGATTAATCTCTATTTCCCCTCCTAGATTTCATAAAATATATGATACCAGATATATTACTTTAGTTACATTTATATCTTCAGTTCCAAGCAGAGTTCTTGGTGTAATAGGCACGCAATAGATGTTTCTTGACTGAGCGATGAATGAAAGATAAAATGAATGAATGAATAAGATGGAAAGACATATATTGTGCTTGGTTAGAAAGAGTTAAAATTATAAAAATGTTATTTCTATGTAAATTAATCTATACATCCAATAAAACAACAATCTGATATCAACAATTTTGGGGAACTTGACAGTGTTAACAGAATTCATCTGGAACTATTTTATTAACTATTTTATATAGATTCTGGATATGGGTGGTGGGGATAGCCACACAACAACATGAATGTGCATAAGAAAACTGTACACTTAAAAATGGTTAAGCTTGACTGGTGGTGGCCAGTGGATAGTGCATTCACCTGGGATGTTGAGGTCCCAGGTTCAGAAACCCACAGTTGCTGACTTGAGCGTGGGTTCACCAGCTTGAATGTGGGGTCGCTAGTTTGAGCATGGTATTAGCAACATGATCCCATGGTTGCTGCCTTGAGCCCAAGGTCACTAGCTTGAGCCCAAGGTGGTGGCTTATGCAAGGCGTCACTGGCTTAGCAGGAGGCCCCCAGTCACGGCATGTATGAGAAGTAATTAATGAACTAAAGTGCCACAACTATGAGTTGATTCTTCTCACCTCCCTTCCTGTCTGTCTGTCTGTCTCTCTCTCTCTCTTGCTTAAAAAAAAAAAAAAAGTTAATCAAATAGTTCATCTAAAAACATTCTGGTTAAATTTGACATTTAGCTATAATTAGGTACACTTTAAAGTATAGATAACATTAAAATTTACAACTTAACTCATTGATCTCCAGTTTATTTTACATAATGACATATCAATAAAGTTGACATTTGTGTGTGTGTGTGTGTGTGTGTGACGAGACACAGAGAGAGAGACAGAGAGAGGGACAGAAAGACAGGAAGGAAGAGAGATGAGAACATCAATTCTTCATTGCGGTACCTTAGTTGTTCATAGATTGCTTTCTCCTGTGTGCCTTGACCAGGGGGCTACAGCAGAGCGAGTGACCTCTTGCTCAAGCCAGCAACATTGGGCTCAAGTCAGTGACCATGAGGTCTTGTCTATGATCCTATGCTCAAGGTAGCGACCCATGCTCAAGTTGGATGAGCCTGAGCTCAAGCCAGCGACCTTGGGGTTTCGAACCTGGGTCCTCTACATCCCAGTCTGATGCTCTATCCACTGTGCCATGGTCTGGTCAGGCATATATATATTTTTAACAATTTACAATTCACTGCTGATTAGTTTTAGAATTTCTCTATTAAAGACAGTGAACGTACATTGTTAATATTATTTCCTGAATTTGCAAAACTCAAGCATATGTTTTGCACAGCCACAAATAGAGAAGTTCTTTCTCTGGAAGAATGAAAAACAACTACTGTTGCATTTTTCTGTGGTTACACATATTACTAAGTTTTAAAATATAAAAGTAATTTTTATTCTAGTGAGAGTATGCTTCTTTGTTAGATAAAAATATTGAGACTATAGTATTCTAGAAATAGCATATGCAGAAATATAACAGAATCTTTTTTAAAAATGACAACCTATATCACCAGAGTTTATACTGAACAGTTATTTGAAATATTCCCATATTGAAACCTTGAAAAAAGTAGTATATGTAGGTTAAGTTCCTACCAGTATTGCTAATGATATATTGGTAGGTTTATAATATTGGAAATTACCAACAAAACATTAGTCATGCTTTCTTTTGAACTCAGTAGAGAAGAAGATCTGTGTTAAGTCTAAGCCACAAAGATTAATTTCCAATCTGGTAATAATACATTTTAGCCCTTTCAAGTTTAAACTGGTAGTTAATTATTAACAGTTGATGTCTTTACCCTTTTGTTATTGATTTATTTCAGACCTAGAAAAACATTCCTCACCTCTGCTCACTCCTTAATTCTTTATTTTGGAGTCTTAAGCTCCAGTATCAGAAGAGTTATATGTTTCTTTCTAGCTACTTTATACCTTTATAATTATTATGGTATTAATTTGTGGTTGGTTTTATTCCTCCCCTGCAATAGAAATGTCTTCAAAGTGAAGAATATCAAGTTCAGGACTTGAAGAAATGCTTCATAGCAGAAGATAAAGTGCTGATTTGAAATTCTGGATAAATTTAGGCAAAAGTCAGAAATTTCAGTTTGTTCAACTCACTCTGGAAGAAACTGAGTTTATTAAATACACAGAAACAAAGACCTAAATATTCACAAGACAGAAAAGGGAGAACTCAACAAGATAAGCATGCTTTCTAAATGAAGACTCTTTTTAAGGGATCTGATTATTTTGAAATGCAATGTAATAGATATGGAACAGCATTGTAACAGACGTACAAATACAGTATTGGGGGATTAAAGGGGGAAAAATTTTTGCAGGGCAAATGTTGTAAATGGGTAGTGAGCCCAAAATACACAAAACAGTATGTTGGGCACAAACAAATGAGTTAAAAATTACTGTATAGTTTTGATGTGCTAGGAATTGGCTCTGGCTGCCTGAGACTTCTGAGTTCAAGCCATGGGGAGTTAGGGAGAGGAGAGATTTTCTCACTTGGCCGGGTTGCTGGTTCTCACATGAGTAATCATCTTTCCTCCACTCAGAGTTTTCTTAATAGACCACAGCTGTCCACTAGACCACAATAGGCTTAAAAGACTCTGAGTTAGCTCTAACCCCTTGAAATAGTTTGAAAGTACAGAATCTAGGTAAGCTAGGTCAGGCAGATCAAGTAGATTAATAACTGTGTGGCTTATTTCATGAAAAAGTACTCTTATACTACAGTTACTCAAATGAATATCCAAATCGCTTGTTCAACAACTTGCTGGGGCCCCACCCCTCACCCTACCCCTAAGTTTTTGATCAGTACTTCTGAGAGAGGATTCGGAAATTTGTATTCCTAACAAGTTCCCAGGTGACGCTGACGCTACTGGTCAGCGAACTGCATATTGAAAATCACGGCTCCAGGTAGTTTAGCTAGTCCCTTTAATGTGGTCCCTGTAAAGCCAGTAGTCGCGGTCAGGATCACAGCAGCCTGACCCGTGCAGGTTCGCATTAGATTCGAACAGTCGGTAATGAAACTATGGAGCCAAAAACTGGTGAACCATCAGCTTTAATTCTAGCTTGCACCCGGCAGGCAAGCAAAAACACACACTGGGCTCCAAAACCCACTCATTCAGTGCTCACAAAGCTACTGATTTATCCGAGTTTCCTAAAATGAAAGGTTTCTAGCTCACCAGACTTATTCACTTCTGTTCCCCATTTCCTCCAGCACAAACTCTGCACAAACTGGCTTCTTCCTCAGCACTCTGCCATCTTGGCTGCTTCTTCTCCTCCACGTGGCCTTAATCTGCTCTCCTCTCTAACACCTCAGGAACCAAGCGAGAGCAAGCTACTGGTCTATCCCACTTTATAATGTAGAAATCCAAACCCTTAATCCAATCTACAGACAAGGAAGTCTCTGATACAAAGTCATCCATCTGAGGCATAATGGGATTCCTCAGGAGAGCGCACCACCCTACATCATCCAATCAGTCAAGGGTGTGGGGAAAAGCTTACTCTTAAAAATAAGCCTTAGGACATAACGACCTGGACTGCTTACATTACAGCCTTTCCCCCACACCCATCCCAAGCATAGTGAGCCTATATGGGCAAATAATATCACCTGGGTGACGGGCTTCCATGTGGGCAGCTCCATCTTTAACAAAGTGAGCATATTATATTTTATCTGCCCAACAATCCACCCCTATGCTCACTTTACTACCCACAATCGACATCACCGGCATCCCTGTACAAGAAAATTAAGTACATTACACAAATTACAGCAATAGCACAAATCATAGAATTTTAACAATTACAAAGATACACTTCACCAGTCTCTGAGCACTTTGCCAAAAGCGCAAAATGTCCTCAGCCTTTTCTCTAGCCATGGGAAAAGCTTCCCGGGGCAGGAGGGCCTCCAGCAAAGCCACCCCAACCCCCATCAGGGTATTTCACATTGTCCAAAATCCGTAAATCCATTCAACAAAAAAGCCAGTGCTCAATCGGGTCGTAGTCCAGGAAATCAGTCCACACAATGGGGTGTTAGCCTCCCCCCTCATTCCTGCCATCATGGCAGGTCTCACACTGTCCTAAAGAAAAGCATGTGGCAATGGCAGTCAGCATTTCCATCTCTGCTCTGGGGAGCATGATGGCATCCACCTCTATGTCCCAAAATCACAGACCTACCAGCAGCTTAGCAGGCACTCCCTGCCATTTCAGCTGGGCTCTCATCTTCTGGAGACTGTGGATTGCAACTCCAGCCGGATTCTCCTCATCCTCCAAAGAGGAACTGGAAACATCAGCTCCTGCTGCTGGGTTCGAGCCCCCGGCTGCCGTCGCCTTCTGCTCAGCAGGTTTTGCAGCTCCAGCCCCGGCCTCATGCCGCTGCTGGCTCTCCACAACATCCAGGGCAATCTGCAACTCACGAACCTGTGATTACTTCTTCTCCAGCATCTGCTCCAGTTCCAGGTGAATCTCGCAATCCTGGTCGGCCACCTCCTCTAGTGCTTCCTCCAGCTCCAGGGTTGGCATCTCTTTCTCCCACGTTTCCTCCAGCTCCTTCCGCTGCTCAGTTTGCAGGTCCCGGGCAGCCTCCTCCATAGAGCTCTTGGTTTCCTCACACATGTCTGTAAAAGTCAGCCAGCCTACAGTCCCCCAAAAAACAGCTATGGGAAACCATAACAGCAACCAGTCCTCTACTCCACCGCTCAAAGGTGGTGGTGGCTCCATGCCGATCTGTATTGAATCCTGCCAACTACGCCAAATGTAAAGCCAGTAGTCGAGGCCGCCATCACAGCAGGCTGACCCGAGTAGGTTCGCATTAGATTCGAACAGTCGATAATGAGACAATGGAGCCAAAAACTGGTGAACCATCAGCTTTAATTCTAGCTTGCACCCGGCAGGCAAGCAAAAACACACACTGGGCTCCAAAACCCACTCATTCAGTGCTCACAAAGCTACTGATTTATCCGAGTTTCCTAAAATGAAAGGTTTCTAGCTCACCAGACTTATTCACTTCTGTTCCCCATTTCCTCCAGCACAAACTCTGCACAAACTGGCTTCTTCCTCAGCACTCTGCCATCTTGGCTGCTTCTTCTCCTCCACGTGGCCTTAATCTGCTCTCCTCTCTAACACCTCAGGAACCAAGCGAGAGCAAGCTACTGGTCTATCCCACTTTATAATGTAGAAATCCAAACCCTTAATCCAATCTACAGACAAGGAAGTCTCTGATACAAAGTCACCCATCTGAGGCATAATGGGATTCCTCAGGAGAGCGCACCACCCTACATCATCCAATCAGTCAAGGGTGTGGAGAAAAGCTTACTCTTAAAAATAAGCCTTAGGCCATAACGACCTGGCCTGCTTACATTACAGCCTTTCCCCCACACCCATCCCAAGCATAAGGGCAAATAATATCACCTGGGTGACGGGCTTCCATGTGGGCAGCGCCATCTTTAACAAAGTGAGCATATTATATTTTATCTGCCCAACAGTCCCCTAATGTTTTCCTCTTTGTTTGACAGATGTGAGATAAAGGCAAGATTCAGGGCACTAAAATTTATTGCTTAAGATCAATTGGTACAAAGTCATTTGGATATTGTTGGTTTTTTTTAAAAGGAGACTTTATTAATTTTAGCGAAGAGAGAGAGAGAGAGAAAGAGAGAGAGAAGGGAGGAGCATCAAGCTTCAACTCCCATATGTGTCTTGACCAGGAAAGCCCAGGGTTTTGTTTTTTATTTTAAAGATTTTATTGATTTTAGAGAGAGGAGAAAGAGAGAGAGAAGGGAGTGGGAGGATTGGTAAACAGCAATTCATAGTAGTTGCTTCTCGTATGTGCCTTGACCTGACAGCCTGGGGTTTTGAACCAGCGACCTCAGCATTACTGGTGGATGCTTTATCCACTGCGCCACCATAGGTCAGGCGAAATCCCAGGGTTTTGAACCAGTGACCTCAGCATTCCAGGTCGAGGCTTTATCCACTGTGCAACCACAGGCCAGGCCAGATATTGTTCACTTTTGGTTTTATAATCTTACTGATTCAGATGCAGTCTAATCTTAGATTTAACTAAATTTTTAAAACTGCATATAACACAAACAGTTCTAGCAGGTAGTATCTACCAATTTCACAAATCTGTAAATCTCAGAAATGTGCTGACTGCCTCATTGCCCAATTCCTTTTTCCCCTTAATTCTTTACACTGGGGAACAAAATTTTTGTTGCATCCACAAAAACATTTGTTCTTACCTAATTCGAGTGTGCTGATCTCACCTAGTTTTTCTCTGTAAGCTACAGTTTTCTTTGCAATTCAAGATTTTAGGTTTTCACCTTATTGTAAACTTTTCAACATTTAGTATAACATAATGAATTAGAATGCCTTCTTGGGCATTATCTTTGTGAAAATATAATAATTTATATAATGCAGTAAATACACTAATACACTAAAAGATGTGATTGCATCAGAATTTGTCTACAATTTTAAAACAGAACATATTAAAACACTTATTTTATTTTATTTCTTTAACTTTTTTATTTATTTTTTATTTTTATTTTTTACAGGGACAGAGAGTCAGAGAGAGGACTAGATAGGAACAGACAGACAGGAACAGAGAGAGGTAAGAAGCATCAATCATTAGTTTTTCATTGCCGTCGTGACACCTTAGTTGTTCATTGATTGCTTTCTCACATGTGCCTTGACCGCGGGCCTTCAGCAGACTGAGCGACCCCTTGCTGGAGCCAGCGACCTTCAGTCCAAGCTGACGAGCTTTTGCTCAAGCCAGATGGGCCCGCACTCAAGCTGGTGAGCTCGGGGTCTCAAACCTGGGTCTTCCTCATTCCAGTATGACGCTCTATCCACTGCGCCACCGCCTGGTCAGGCTTAAAACACACTTTAATCATAAAATTTGCGCAAAATTTATTTAAATTTTATTCAGGCAAAAATTTGCTTTTGTAGCTCTTGCATTTGTGTACTTGTTGAGGACAATCTCATTTGATGCTCCAGCAGTAATCTGCATATCACTAACAGCTCCAAGATTTTCAGGAAACTTATCAAGGTGACTGTTCAGGAAGTGAATATTTTTTATTTTATTTATTTTATTTTTTTTACAGGGACAGAGAGAGGGATAGATAGGAACAGACAGACAGGAATGGAGAGAGATGAGAAGCATCAATCATTAGTTTTTCGTTGCCGTTGAGACACCATAGTTGTTCATTGATTGCTTTCTCACATGTGCCTTGACCGCGGGCCTTCAGCAGACCGAGCCACCCATTGCTGGAGCCAACGACCTTGGATCCAAGCTGGTGAGCTTTAGCTCAAGCCAGATGGGCCTGCGCTCAAGCTGGCAACCTCAGGGTCTCGAACCTGGGTCTTCCGCATCCCATTCCGAGGCTCTATCCACTGCGACACTGCCTGGTCAGGCTAGGAAGTGAATCTTAATGCTCATGTTCCATCCAATGTCGTGGAAAGCCAACAGCATCCTTTGAATCAGAAGTTCATAGTTTTCTGCTTTTTTTTTGCCAAGGAAATTCTTTGTAACTGCCACAAAAGACTGCCATGCTGCTTTCTCCTCCTTATTCATCTTCCTGGCAAATTCTTCGTCAAGTATGAGGGTTGGAATTTGAGGTCCATCAAATACATCTGCTTTGATCTTCTCGAAAGACAAGGCAGGAAAAGCAGAAATAATATGTTGAAAGCATTCACTTTCTGTAGTCCAGTGGTTCTTAACCTGGGTTCTATCAAACCCTAGGTGTTCGATGAGTTGGTCTCAGGGGTTTGGAGAAGCCTCTGACGTGGAGGCCAGAATAAAGTAATACCGTAATTTGTTGTGAGTTCATGCACTTTGTTGGTTTTGTTCTTTGAGCAAGATGATGTTCATGCACAGCTCATTTTGTGCACCAGTAGAAAAACCTATGTCTTGAATTTGGGAAAAAAAATCATATTTTATTTATCACTAAAGAAGGGTTCAATGAATGTGCATATGAAACTGGTGGGTTTGGTACCTCAAAAAAGGTAAGGACCACTGTTCTAGTCAAAGCCTGAACAAACTGCTTCTTTAAGCCAAGTTTGATGTGAAGTGGGGGAAAAATGATTCTGTCTTGATTAACTACTGGTTCATTCACAATATTTTGCATCCCTACTTCCAGAGCTTCACGTTTCGGCCACTCCTTCTGTGTCCAGTGTTTCTCCCGAACTCAGCTGTCCCACAAACACAGAAAGCAAGGATATTTCTTGAAACCTCTCTGCTGTCCTAGTAGGAAATTTACCATTTTAAGATCCACACCAATGATCCAGTTATGCTCCTCATCCTTCGGAAAGTCAAGGGCAATTTTTATGTCATTATAATCTTCTCGCAGATGAGTTGAATAGCCAATTGGAACTGCTGCATAAACATTACCGTTGTATAGGAGAACACGTTTCAGACTCCGTTTAGAGCTGTAAAGAAATAGCTGTTATTCTATTGGACTGTAAGTGGTAACACCTAGCTGGCTGAGAAGACTACCGATATCATGACAGTAAACAAAGTGTTTGTCTTTGAAAAATAAATCCACAAAAATTTGTTCACCCTTCCTGAAATGGGATACTTTAGCTGACCAGTGAAGTACATTCTTTTCATGAAGCCAGAGGCTAATAACTCAGCTGCTTTCTTTGATAGGCCCAAACCTCTTACTAAGTCATTCAATTTGGGTTGGCTAAACTACTGCGGGGTTAATGACCACTTGTCATCAGAAGAAGACCCTTCTGATTCTGTAACCATTTCCTCATGTATCTTATCAAAATACACTTGATCACCATGTTCACTTTCTTCGTTCTTAGAAGAAATAAAACCATTGAAAACCAGAACTGGGAGTGTCTCAGAGTATGGGATAGGTCGTATTGCTGAAGTAATATTAGGATATGCGATCATATGCCGTTTTTTCTTGCCAATGCCCTTTGTATGAATCAGACAGAAATAACAGTCACTGCTGTGGTCCTTAGGTTCACGCCAAACCATGGGAATGCCAAAAGACATTCCTTTGCATTTTCCTTTTGTCCAGTCACAAAGCATTTCCTCACAATCATGGCACACAATATGAGGAGCCCAATTCTTGTCTTGATTGCCAAGTGGAACTTGAAAATAGGCAATATATGCATGTGTCACAAATGATGAGAATATTGTGCCTTTGATGTTGAAGTGTGTAACAGCTACATATATGACAGAAGGTGTCAGGACTATTCTTACATTTACGCCTACTCTAAGAAGCCATGATTTAATCTTAAAACAAAATAAGAGGGTGTTTTTATCAGATAATAATCTTTTACATTTAAAAACAACTACAATTATGTAAAAGTGATGTTTGTAAAACATTAATTGCCTTGTGGTTTTCTTCAATCCAAGAGTCGTTGCCCTTTAACTCCAATTTAAAAACCAACACATGCCATTAACTGTAACAAAAAGAAATTAAAATTGCATAAGAACTAGAGCATGCACCAAAAAACAGTTTTCAGATTTGGAATCAGCGATGCAGAGATATATAGAAACAGTTCTAAACCCTCATGCAACAGAAAAAGAAAAAAGAAAATTGTTCCCCAGTATAATCTGACTACTGCTTCTACCAAATATACTAGTGAAGTTGCTTTCTTACAGGTTAGCATAACCATGGTTTTTCTCTACCCTCATCCTGAATCTTTTTTTTTTTTCATTTTCCTTCCTCTCTCCCTTCCTCCCTCCCTCCCTCCTTCCCTCTGTCCCTCCCTTCCTTTTTTCTTTCTTTCTTTTCATCCTGAATCTTTCTATTAGCATTTGACACTGTTCAGGACTTTGTTCTTCTGGGAACTCTATCTTCACTTTAGGTCTGGATTTTAAAGGCATTCTTATACCTACTTAGTCTGTCTCTCGTAAACTGGCAAAAAAAAAAGGGGTAGGGGAGGGTGGCCAGCAACACGAACCTGGCTTGTTCCGGTAACATGGTGATTTCTGAGATATTAGAGAATTTTAAGTTTAACTAGGCTGGAACAAAGAATACAGTCTGGATGATAAAGGAACAACTTCCTCCTTCAGTCTGAGCTATTAAAAACAACAAACTTGTTTTACATTTTAAAATTACTTTGTGTACGTAGACTCTTTAAATCTCTGTGGGAAAAGGAAATGGAAATAACGTCAGGGAAGAGAACAGGATAGTCTTATTTATTTATCTCTTGTTGGCTCCCTGTTTATATACAGTCACAGCAATTACCTTAAAGACACAAGAATCTTCAGAGTAGCATTGTTAGAGCAAAAATTAGCAGTGATCTGAAAGTTCATTAATAGGGTAACGGTTAAGTAAACTGTGGTAGGTTTAAATAATTGTATCATGTAGCAGTATAAAATAATAAGATAGAGATATTTGGTCATTCATAGGACAAATATTTATTGAGTCCCTACTAATTCTAGGTGCTGAGAATAAGCAGAAAACATGATAAATATGATCCCTAGTATCATGGAACTTCTATGCTAGTGGGGGAAAATATAAAGGCAAACAAGTAAACAAAAACATTTCAATGCTATGAACAAAATACAACAGAATAATTTGACATAAGAATACATATAGGAGATGGGGGTTCTACTAGATAAGGTGACCAGGGAGCACTTCACTAAGAAGATGCTATTTAAACTGAGATCTGAATAACGAGGGTAAGTCATCCATGGGGAGTGGTAGGGAGAAGTGTTCCAAGCAGGGAAGATGGCAAAGGCTCTGATGCTTCAGTTATAGAACTAGGCCAGCATGACTAGAATGGAGTTTAAGGCAAAGTATCTAGAGGCCATATTATATAGCCTTTGATGACATTGTGAAGGCATTTAGATTCCATTTCAGCTAGAATGGGAATACACCACAGGGATTTTAAAAAGTGAGTGGCATAACCTTATTTACATTTTTAAATGTCTCTATCTGCAGAATGACTCACTGGATGAATAAGGAAGCCAATGTGGAAGCAGAAAGATCAGTGAGCTATTAGACAGTAGGTTAGGCAAGAGCGGGTGATGATGCTTTAGGCCTTGGTGGAAGCAGTGGCAATGAATTGGAGGTATTCAAATTATGCTTTGAAGGTACACAAATTAGTTTGTGAAGGGTAAGAAAAGTGGATGAATGACAACTAGATTTTTAGGTTGGCAGTACCATTTATTGAGATGAGTAGGATGGGTTAGGAACAGGTTTTTGGAGAAAAATCAAGAGTTCTGCTTTGCATGTGTTAGATTCAAGATGCCCACTGGAAATCTAAGTGGGAAAGTCAAACAGACACTGGGATATATGAATTGAAGCTGGGTAGGGAGAAGATTGGAGTTATCCAGAATCTTATTGAAATTACCTAGGGCCAGAATGTGGACAGTGAAGGGAAAGGAGTTCAGGAACAAGCTTTGAGGTGTTTCAACATCAGGGAGTTGGCAGAGAAGGAACAGCCAGCAGAGGAGACTGAAGGTCAATGAAGAAGAGAATCTGTTATCATAGAATGTACAAGAAAGTGTTTCATGATGAAAAGGGTGTGGACTGTGAAGAAAGCTGCTGAGAGTTCAGGAAGATGACAAAGAAAGATAACGTTGGATGTAACAACATGGAGGCTGCTGTTTACGTTGATAATGGAATTTCAATGAAGCAGTGAGGATGCAGGTCAGATTGGAATGAACTGGAGAGTAAATGATGAGAACAAAAGAAAGTATGAGAGCCTGACCAGACGTTGGCACAGTGGATAGAGAGTCGGACTGGGATGCAGAAGACCCAGGTTCGAGACCCTGACTGAGGTCGCCAGCTTGAGCACGGGCCCATCTGGCTTGAACAAAAGCTTGTCAGCTTGGACCCAAGGTCGCTGGCTCCAGCAAAGGGTTGCTCGGTCTGCTGAAGGCCCGTGGTCAAGGCACATGTGAGAAAGCAATCAATGAACAACTATGGTGTCACAACAGCAACGAAAAACTAATGATTGATGCTTCTCACCTCTCTCCATTCCTGTCTGTCTGTCCCTATCTATCCCTCTCTCTGACTCTCTCTCTGTCCCTGGGGGGGAAAAAAAGAAAGTATGAGAAAGAGAAAACATAAAACAAGATGGCAGAAAGGCCCAAATATACCAGTAATTCCAGTAAATGTAAATAAAGCAGATTCACAGTTAAGAGAGAGACTAAGACTCTCAGATTTTCTTAAAAATACCAAATCTGAGTATATGTTCTAAAGAGACATACCCATAAGTAAGACCATATTGAAAATTTAAGAGAGAAAGAAGAATAGGTCATTCTGATAAAAAGAATTATCCATCAAGTTAATATGACATTCATACATATAATATGTACAAGCACTTGACATCATATCTTTGGATCATGTGAAATAAAAACTGACAAAGTTACAAAGAAAATGGATACTTTCATAATCATAATGATAAAATTTAAGAAATCTCTCTCAGGGCCCTGGCCAGGTAGCTCAGTAGATAAAGCAGTGATTCTTTCCACATTACTTTAAAAATTAATGTAACAACAGTGTAGTTTGGGGAACTTAACCAGATTCTAAAGTTCACATGGGAAAATGAAGCAAATGTTTAAGACAATTTTGAAGAACAATGGTGAAAACTCTACCTGATATCAGGACATATTAAATGCTCAAGTAAAGAGTATAGTATTGTAATGTATTAATATAAAAAGTATAGTATAGTGTACTGCCTGACCAGGTGGTGGCGCAGTGGATAGAGCATCGGACTGGGATGCGGAGGACCCAGGTTCAAGACCCCAAGGTTGCCAGCTTGAGTGCGGGCTCATCTGGCCTGAGCAAAAGCTCACCAGCTTGGACCCGAGGTCACTGGCTCGAGCAAGGGGTTACTCAGCCTGCTGAAGGCCTGCAGTCAAGGCACATATGAGAAAGCAATCAATGAACAACTAAGGTGTCGCAATCTAAAACTGATGATTGATGCTTCTCATCTCTCTCCGTTCCTGTCTGTCTGTCCCTGTCTATCCCTCTCTCTGACTCTCTCTGTCCCTGTAAAAAAAAAAAAAAAAAAAAAAAAAGTATAGTGTACTAATGTCAAAAGCAGAGGAGACAAAGAGATTGATGAAACAAAACAGCCTAGAAATTGATCCATGCGCCCTGGCTGGTTGGCTCAGTGGTAGAGCGTTGGCCCGGTGAATGGAAGTCCTGAGATTGATTCCTGGCCAGAGCATGCAAGAGAAGCTCTCATCTGCTTCTCCACCCTTTCCCCTCTCCTTCTTCTCTGTCTTTCTCTTCTCCTTTTGCAGCCTAGGCTCCATTGGAGCAAAGTTGGCCCAGGCACTGAGGACGGCTCCATGGCCTCCGCCTCAGGTGCTAGAATGGCTCCAGTTGCAACAGAGCAATGCCCCAGATGGGCAGAGCATCATCCCCTAGTGGGCATACCAGGTGGATCCTGGTTGGGGCACATGTGGGAGTCTCTCTGCTTCCCCACTTCTCACTTCGGAAAAATACAAAAAAAAAAAAAAAAAAAAGAAGAAATTGATCCATGCAGATATAGGAACTTAATTTGTGATATAAGTAACATCACAAATAAGTGGTTCTTCAATGAATGAAATTAAGATAATTAGGCCCCATAAAGATAAAAAGTAGGTCCCATAACCCACACACAAAATACAGATGGGGAAAAACAACCCAAATTCTATAAATACTAAAGAAAATATGGGAAAATATCCTTATGACCACAAGGTAGGGAAGGTTTTCATAAATAAACCTTTAAAAACAGAAACTGTAGAACAAAAGACAAGTTTAATAAATTAGAAAAAGTCCATATTGCAAAAGATATGACACACAAAGTTAAAAGACAAATGACATACTAGAGATACTTGCAATTTATATGGACAAATAATAAAGGATTCCTAAAATCAATTTTATAAAGACAACCCAATAGCAAAATGAGCAAAACACATGAGTCGGCAAGCTACAAAAGGAAACTTGGGGTTAATAGTGGGGAAAGTGCTCAACTGCCCTAAGGAATAGAGACACAAATAAAAGCAATGAGATCTCATTTCATGCTCGTAAGATTGGCAAAAGTTGAAAAGCATAAAACTAAGGTATATTGCCTATGATGTGAAGCAAAAGTACTGTTATTGGGAGTGTAAATGGTATACTTGCTTAGGAGAGCAACTTGGTTGTACGTATCTACTAAAATTATATATGCATAATTCATAATGCAATAATTCCACTTGGGAGATGTACACAAGAGAAACCCTTGCATACAGAGAAATTGGTACAAAGTTGTTTATAGGATCTTCTATTTTTAGCTTTTGTTTTTAAAAAGTGTGCAATTCTAGCCTGACCACGCAGTGGCGCAGTGGATAGAGCGTTGGACTGGGATGCGGAAGACCCAGGTTCGAGACCCCGAGCTCACCAGCTTGAATGTGGGCCCATCTGGCTTGAGCAAAAGCTTGTCAGCTTGGATCCAAGGTTGCTGGCTCCAGCAAGGGGTGGCTCGGTCTGTTGAAGGCCTGTGGTCAAGGCACATGTGAGAAAGCAATCAATGAACAACTATGGTGTCGCAACGGCAACAAAAAACTAATGATTGATGCTTCTCACCTCTCTCCGTTCCTGTCTGTCTGTCCCTATCTCTCTCTCTCTCTCTGTCCCTGTAAAAAAAAAAAAAAAAAGTGCAATTCTATGAGGTTTACTCACAAAATTGTTGTGAGCATCGCCATCCAATTCTAGAATACTATCACAATCTTCAAAAGAAACCTCACACCCCATTAATGGTTATTCCCAATCTCTCCTTCCCTCCAGCATCATTTGTCTACTTTCCATTTCTATAAATTTGCCTATTCTGAACATATACTGAGTCCATACATTATGTAGTTTTTTATATCTGGCTGAGTCCATACATTATGTAGTTTTTTATATCTGGCTGAGTCCATACATTATGTAGTTTTTTATATCTGGCTTCTTTCATTTAGCATAATATTTTCGAGATCGATCAGTACTTAATCCATTTCTTAAAATTTATTTATTGATATTGGAGAGAGAGAGGAAGGGAAAGAGAGAGAGACAGGAAGTAATCTGTTCCTATATGTGCCCTGACTGGGGATCGAAACTGGAATTCGGTGTATCAGGACAATGCTCTAACTAACTGAACTAGCTGGCCAGGGCTTAATTCCTTTTTTTTTTTTTTAGAGAGAGAGAGAGGGAAACAGGAAGAGAGATGAGAGGCATTAATTCTTTGTTGCGGCACTGTAGTTGTTTATTGATTGCTTTCTCATATGTATCTTGACTGGGGGGCTCCAACCAACCCAGTGACTCCTTGCTCAAGCCAGCGACCTTGGGCTTCAAGTCAGTGACGCTGGGCTTCAAACCAGTGACCTTTGGGCTCAAGCCAGTGACCATGGGGGTTATATCTATGGTCCCACGTTCAAGATGGGTGACCCTGTGCTCAAGCTGGTGATCCTGCGCTCAAGCCGGCGACCTTGGGGTTTCGAACCTGGGTCTATAGCATCCCAGGCCAATGCTCTATCCACTTTGCCACTGCCTGGTCAGGCTTAATTCATTTTTTTATAGTCAAATAATATTCCATCCACATTTTGAACATCCCATATTTTATTATCAACTGATGGACATATGAGTTGTTTCCACTTTTTAAAAAATCGTTTTAGGCCTGACCTGTGGTGGCGCAGTGAATAAAGCATTGACCTGGAATGATGAGGTTGCCAGTTCAAAACCCTGGGCTTGTCCGGTCAAGGCACATATGGTAGTTGATGCTTCCTGTTCCTCCCCCCTTCTCTCTCTCTTTCTCTCTCTACCTCCTCTCTAAAATGAATAAATAAAATCTTTAAAAAATAAAAAATAGAATTAAAATGTTAAAAATCCTTTCATTGACTTATTTTAGTAAGAGAGGGGGAGAGAAAGAAAGACAGGAATATCGTTCTGTTCCTGTATGTGCCCCGACTCAAGATCATACCAGTAACCCCTGTACTTCTGGATGATGCTCTGAATAACCAAGCTATCCGGCCAGGGCTGTTTCCATTTTTGCCTATTATGAATCACGCTACTGTGAACATTCATGCACAAGTTTTTGCGTGAACATATGTTTTTCATTTCTTGGTTAAATACCGGGGAGTGAAATTGTGGGATTATAGGATAACTGTTTACATTTTGAGGAACTGTCAACTGTTTTTCAAAGTCACTGCACCATTTTACATTCCAATTAGCAACGTACAAGAGTTTCAATTTCTCTACATCCTCACTAACACTTGTTCACTAACACTTGTTATTGTCCATAATTTTTGTGTGTGTGACAGAGACAGAGAGAGGAACAGTTAGGGACAGACAGACAGAAAGGGAGAGAGATAAGAAGCATCAATTCTTTGTTGCGGCACCATAGTTGTTCATTGATTGCTTTCTCATATGTGCCTTGACAGGGGAGCTACAGCAAACTGAGTGACCCCTTGCTCGAGCCAGCAACCTTGGGCTCAAGCTGAAGCTGATGAGCCTTGCTCAAACTGGATGAGCCCACACTCAAGGTGGCGACCTTGGGGTTTTGAACCTGGGTCTTCCACTTCCCAGTCCGATGCTCTATCTACTGCGCCACCGCCTGGCCTGGCTGTCCTTATTTTTTATTACAGTGCAGTCATACTAGTGTGTGAAGTCATTGTGGTTTTGATTTGCAGTTCCCTAATGATTAATGACGTTGATCACATTTTCATATGCTTAATGGTTACCTGTATATCTTCTTTGGAGAAATGTTTTTCAAATTCTTTGCCTATTTTAAGAATTGGGCTATTAATCTTTTTGTTTTGAATGGAGAGGTCTTTATATATCCTGAATACTAAACGCTTATCAGATATGTGATACAAATATTATTCTCCCATTCTATGGATTATTTTTTCCCTTTTTTGATGGTATCTGTTGATACACAAAAGTTTTTAATTTTGATAAATTACACATTTTATTTATTTTTCTTTTCTTGATTGTGCTTGTAGTATCATATGTAATAGATTGTTGCTGAATCCAAATCACAAATATTTATTATGTTTCCTTCTAAAAATTTTATAGTTTTAGTTCTTAAGTTTAGTCCTTTGATCCATTTTGAGTTAATTAATGTAAATCTATTTTTTTGAGATTATTGTTTTTGTAATTTTAGGTCTTTAAAAAACTGAGAAAATACAAAGAACTTCCATATGTCCTCTAATTCCCTTCCCAACTTCCATTATTATTAATACCTTGCATTAGTATGATACATTTGTTATAATCGATGAACCAATATTGGTATATTATTATTAACTAAATTCCATAGTTTACATTAGGGCTACTTCTACGTGTTGTATATTGAAGCACATTATTTTAATATAAAATAGCATATTATTATGTGACAGAAGCCAATCTGAAAAGGCTACTACTGTATGAGTCCACCTGTATGACGCCCTGGAAAATACAAAACTGTAGAGACAATAAAAAGATCAGTGGTTGCCGGGGCTTAGGAGGAAGGAGGGAGGAATAGGTGGGGAGCAGGGGAATTTTTAAGGCAACGAAATTGTTTTGTATGACACTATAATTGTGGATACATGTCATTATTTATATGTCAAATGAACAACACAAAGAGTGAACCGTAATGTAAACTATGGACTTAGGCTGATAATGAGGTGTTACTCCTGGTCCATCTGTTATAACAGATGTACCGTGCTGGTGCCGGGTGCTGGTAGTAGTGAAGGCTGTGTGCAGTGGGGGGAAAGGGATGCAGGAAGATGTGAGACTTCTCTGCACTTTCCTCTCAATTTTACTGGGAACCTAAAACTGCTCTAAAAATAAAGTCTACTAATTATTTTTTGTTTTTTTCTTTGAAATTTAGTTTTTATTAAAATTTTAACGAAAAATATTAATAATCTATGTTGTCCAATCTAGAAGGAATAAATTAATTGTGGCATAATTATATATGAAATACTATGTACAGTTGACCCCTGTACAACATGGGTTTGAACTGCACAGATCTATTATACACAGATTTTTTTCAGTAAATACATAGAGTATTGTAAATATATCTTGTCTTCCTTATAATTTTAACATTTTCTTTACTCTAAGAATACGATATATAATAATACATATAACATACAAAATATGTGCTAATTGACTGTTCACGTTATTGGTAAGGCTTCCAGTAAACAGTAGGCTATCAGTAGGTAAGTTCTGGGAAATTGAAAGTTATATGCAGATTTTCAACTGCAGGGAGAGGGCCGCACCCCAACCCCTGTGTTGTTCAATGGTCAACTTCAGTAGGTAACATATTAATTAAATCTATAAATTATAAACATGGATATATCTCAAAAACATCATACTGAACTGACAAAAAGCAATTGTTGAATGATTCCATTGATGTAAATTAAAAACAACACAAAAATATATATTGGTTATGGATACACAAATACATACATAAAAGTATGAAAAATGGACTTGAGGAATCATGACAACAATTGCCTCTGCCAAGCACGAGAGGAGATGGGAATGTGGCACTGATTAAAAGATGTTTTAGGTTCGTCGGTAAATATTTTACTTCTTTAAAAACAGACTTGGTCAAGCACAAGTAGTAGTCATCTGCAGATCACTCTGTAGCTCATGCCAGGTGGCCTTGGGCAGGGCACAGGCAGTGGCTGACCTTGCATCTCCTGGAAGGCCCCAGAGCCAGTGCACCCAGTGGACAGCTTCAGACCAATCTGGATTACAATCTGACCACCTCTGTGAGCAAAACACTCATGAAACACATTCCACAGGCACCAAAGCCCCATAGAACTGAGTCCTACTTCATGGGATCAGTTCCTGCACAGCTGCTCCTCCACTGTAGACCCAACCAGTCTTTGCAACCAATTGGCATGGGAGACAATCCCTCCCAGTGATGTGTCAGCACAGATGAAGGCTCAACTACAGCAGGAGGGTATACACAGCCTACATGGGGGCAGACCTGGAGTGCCCAGCTCAGGTGATCGGGGTAGTTGGACCCTACAGGATAGGGACTACATATGGAAGCAGAAAACACCAGTCTACCAATTCCAGAAAATGTAACAGCTCTTCCTAATTGATAGAAACAAATACAGGAAAGCAGCCAAAAAGAGGAGACAAAGAGCCTGACCTGTGGTGGCGCAGTGGATAAAGCGTCGACCTGGGAACACTGAGGTCGCCAGTTCAAAACCCTGCACTGGTCCAGTCAAGGCACATATGGGAGTTGATGCTTCCAGCTCCTCCCCCCTTTTTCTCGTTCTCTTTCTCTCTCTCACTCTGTGTCTCCTCTCTAAAATGAATAAAATAAAATAAAAAATTATAAAAAAAAAAGAGGAGACAAAGAAAGAGGTCCCAAATGAAAGAACAGGAGAAATCTCCAGAAAAAGAACTAAATGAAGTAGAGGCAAGCAAATCACCAGATACAAAGTTCAAAACAATGGTTTTAAGGATACTTATGACCCTGGCTGGTTGACTCAGTGGTAGAGCATCAGCCTGGTGTGTGGATGTCCCAGATTCGATTCCCAGTCCGGGCACACAGGAGAAGTGACCATCTGCTCCTCCACCCTGTCCTCTCTTCCTTTTCTCTCTCTTCCCCTCCTACAGCCATGGTTCAATTGGTTCAAGTGCATTGGCTCTAGGAGCTGAGGATGACTCCATGGAGCCTCTGCCTCAGGCATTAAAAATAGCTCAGTTGCAAGCATGGTCCCAGATGGGCAGAATATCGGCCCCAGACAGGGGTTGCCAGGTGGATCCCAGTTGAGGCACATGCGGAAGTCTATCTCTCTGCCTCCCCTCTTCTTAATAATAATAATAATAATAATAATAATAATAATAAAAGGATACTTATAATTTAAGGAACTTAGTGAGAACCACAACATGGGGGGGTGGGGAGGACATGGAAACCATAAAGAACCAGTCAGAAATTAAAGTTACACTAACTAAAATGAAGAATAAATTACAGGGAAGCAATAGTAGAGCAGATGAAGCAGAGAATCACATCAGTGATTTCGAATATAAGGAAGCAGAAAACACCCTATCATGGCCTGGTCCGGTGGGCGTGTGAAAGTTTCAGGTTCAATTCCCAACCAGAGCACACAGGAGAAGTAACCATCTGCTTCTCCACCCTTTCCCCTCTCCTTTCTTTCTATCTCTCTCTTCCCCTCCCGCAGTCAAGGCTCCACTGGAGCACAGTTGGCCCAGGTGCTGGGGATGGCTCCATGGCTTCCGCCTCAGGTGCTAAAATGGCTCCAGTTGCAATGGAGCAGAGCCCCAGATGGGCAGAGCATCGCCCCCTAGTGGGCTTGCCGGGTGGATCCTGGTTGGGCGCATGTGGGAGTCTGTCTCTCTGCCTCCCCGCTTCTCACTTCAGAAACAAACAAACAAATACCCAATCAGAACAGCAAAAAGAATAAATTTAATAAGATGAAGACAGAATAAGAAGCCTTTGGGTCAACTTCAAGCATTCCAACATTTGCATCATGGTGATGCCAGAGAAGTGAAAGAACAAGAAATTAAAAACATTGGGAAAAATAAAGACGAAAAACTTTCCTAATGTGGTGAAGGAAATAGACATACAAGTCCAGAAAGTGCAAAGAGTTACAAACAAGATAGACGTAAAAAGACCCATACCAAGACACATAATTAAAATGCTGAAAGTTAAAGACAAAGAGAGAATCTTAAAACAACAAGGGAAAAGCAGTTAGTTACCTTCAAGGAAGCTCCCATAGGCTGTCAAGTGATTTCTCCATATAAACTTTGCAGGCCAGAAAAGATTGGAAAGAAATATTCAAAGTCATGAAAAGCAAGGACCTACCATCAAGATTAGCCTTCCCAGCAATCACTTAGAATCAAAGGAAAGATAAAAAGCTTCCCAGATAAGAAAAAGCTAAAGGAGTTCATCACCACCAAAACCTGTATTACAGGAAATGTTTAAGGGTCTTTTTTAAGAAGAAGAAGGGAGCCTCACCTGCAGTGACTGCTGACACAGTAAACAAAGTATGGACCTGGAATGCCGAGGTCGCTGGTTTGAAACCCCAGGCTTGCCTGGTCAAGGCACATATGTGGAGCAACTACTATGAGTTGATGCTTTCTGCTTCTCCTGCCTTTCTCTCTCTCCTCTCTCTAAAATCAATAAATAAAATCTTAAAATAAAAAAGGGAAAAAGAAAGATCAAAGTGCAACTCACACTTGAGTTGTCTGTGTTTAAATGGACAGGCACTTTGCACTTTACTCACAGCGGCGCCTGCAGCCTGGCTGCTTTCTTTTTCTCTGCTGGAATAAAGCTTGCCCTGGCCAGAGAGCTCTGTTCGTTAGAGCACTGTCCCAAAACACAGAGGTTGCCAAGTTTGGTCCTTGGTCAGGGCACATGCAGGAACAGATGTTCCCGTCTCTCTCCTGCTCTCTCTTCTCTCTAACATCTATAAACATTAAGAAAAACCTTGCTTTGTTCTAAAAAAAGATAAAAAATATGAATAAAAAATAGCAGTAAATATCTATCAACAGTTATTTTAAATGCTCCAATCAAAAGACATATGGAACAAATCTAGCCTTATATATGCTGTGTATAAGAGACTCACTTCAAATCAAAAGACACACACAGACTGAGAATAAAGGGATGGAGCCCTTGCCGAGTAACTCAGCTGGTTTGAATTGTCCCAATACACCAAGGTTGTGGGTTTGATCCCCTGTTAGGGCACATACAAGAATCAATCAATGAGCCTGACCAGTGGGGGTGCAGTGGATAGAGCATAGACCTGAGACACAGAGGTCTTATGTTTGAAACCCCAAGGGTGCTGACTTGAACATGGGTTCATGTTTTGAGCGAAGGCTCATCAGCTTGACTATGCGGTCATGGAAATGCTCTCATGGTCCCTGGCTTGAGCCCAAAGATTGCAGGCTTAAAGCCCAAGGTCACTGGCTTGAGCAAGGGGTCATTGGCTCAGCTTGAACTCCCTAGTGAAGGTACCTACAAGAGCAATCAATGAACAACTAAGGCAGTGGTTCTCAAACCTTTTGCAGTTGGGGCATATTTAAAATCCTACAAATAATTGTAGGCGTACTATATACAAATTTCTGAGAAATATGTTATAATAATTAAGACAAAATTAAAGAAAAAATATAAAGTCCAAGCATGCTTTTATGGTAAACAAAATAAATACAACAAAATTAAATTTATTCTGACATTAAAAAACATTTTTATGGCCTGACCAGGCGGTGGTGCAACGAATAGAGGGTTGGATTGGGATGTGGAAAGACCCAGGTTTGAGACCCCGAGGTTGCCAGCTTGAGTGCGGGCTCATCTGGTTTGAGCAAGGCTCACCAGCTTGAGCCTGACGTTGCTGGCTCGAGCAAGGGGTCACTCGGTCTGCTGTAGCCCCCTCCCCTATCAAGGCACATATGAGCAATCAATCAATGAACAACTAAGGAGCCACAACGAAGAACTGATGTTTCTCATCTCTCTCCCTTCCTGTCTGTCTGTCCCTATCTGTCCCTCTCTCTGACTCTCTGTCTCTGCCACAAAAAAAACAACAAAAAACAAAAAAACATTTTTGTTACATTTTTTGAGTTAAGCTTTTTATAATTCATAAAAAAAGAGGGGTTAAAAATAAAAACATGACAAAAAAACATGTTATCTTTTTATATATATAGATACATTCTTAGTAAGATTTAGTAAATTCAGCAGGTCCCAGCACGAATGTGTTAAGTTTTTCATTCTTGTGTTTATGAGAAACATGAGCCTGATGTGTCCCAGCGATTTCTTCAATGTTTGGGCATATATTTGAAGGCAAACTCTCATTTACATTCAATACATTAAAGAATTCCTCTTTTCTTACTCTTAATTGTGTTGAGTGCAGAAAAACCCCACCATACATATCATCTTAACTTTACACCAAACAAAGGATAGAAGAAACCTGCCTCCAGTCTTTCCGGGGAACATGGGGGGGGGTAGTGTAAACAATCCAGCACCACAGTTTAACAGCCTTATGCACCCTAATCAGGCAAGTGAGGTGGGGGGTTGGGCAGACTGTCAGCTTACAGCCAATTTCCCACACCTCTGTCCCCAAAAATCTAAACTCCAAAAACCCTGTTGGTTATTTGGTCCCCAACAGGCACATATTTCTCTAGAATACCTTAGGGCGCACCTGGATATATGGCGCACCAGGGCGCCCTGGTGCACACTTTGAGAACCATTGAACTAAGGTGATGCAATTAAGAGTTGATGCTTCTCATCTCTCTCCTTTCTTGTCTTTCTAAAAGAAAAAATATTAATCATTGAATGCATAAATAAGTAGAACAACAAATTATGTTTCTCTATCCCCTTCTAAAATCAATAAAAATAATTTAAAAAAGGGATGGAAAAATATATTTCACAGAAATAGAAACAAAAAAAGTTGGAGTAGCAATACTTTTTTTAAAAATTATTTATTTATTTATTTATTCATTTTAGAGAGGAGACACAGAGTGAGAGAGAGAGATAGAGAAAGAGAGAAAGGGGGGAGGAGCTGGAAGCATCAACTCCCATATGTGCCTTGACCAGACCAGTGCAGGGTTTTGAACTGGCGACCTCAGTGTTCCCAGGTTGACGCTTTATCCACTGCGCCACCACAGGTCAGGCCGTAGCAATACTTTTTAAAAGTTATTATCAATTCATTTTAGACAGGAGAGAAGAGAGAGAAGGGGGGAGGAACAGGAAGGAAGTAACTCCCATATGTGACTTGGCTAGGCAAGCCCAAGGTTTTGAACCTGCAACCTCAGCATTCCAGAACGACACCTTATCCACTGTGCCTTAGTGTTTGGGTTTCTTTGAATAAATATCAAGAAGCATAGACGCTGGGTTCTTTTTTATCTCTTGTTTTAACCTTTGTTTTAAAGCAGTGGTTCTTAACCTTTTTTGAGGTACCGAACCCACCAGTTTCATATGCGCATTCACTGAACCCTTCTTTAGTGATAAATAAAATATGATATTTTTTCCAAATTCAAGACATAGGTATATGTTTCTTTACTGGTGCACAAAATGAGCCGTGCAGGAGTATCACCTTGTTCAAAGAACAAAACCAACAAAGTGCATGAACTCACAACAAATTATGGTATTACTTTATTCTGGCCTCCACGGCAGAGGCTTCTCCGAACCCCTGAGACTGACTCATCGAACCCCTAGGGTTCAATAGAACCCAGGTTAATGATCAGTGCAGCATTATTTATAATAGTCAAGATATGGAAGCAGTCCTTGTGTCCACCAATAAATGAATGGATAAAAAAGTGGTACATATATACAATGGAATATGATTCAGCCACAAAAATGATAGAAATCTTGCCATCTGCAACAAAATAGATGAACCTAGAAGGTATTATGCTAAGTGAAATAAGTCAGACAGAGAAACATAAGTGCCAAATGATTTCACTTATATGTGGACTCTAAAAACCAAAATAAACAAACAGAATAGAAATAGACTCATAGTTGCAGAGAATATTTTTATTGTTGCCAGATGGAAAGGGGTATCGGGGTACTAGATGAAAAAGGTGAAGGGATTTAGTAGTATTAATTGGTAGCTACAGAATAGTTAGGGATGTGACATACAGCACAGATGATATAGTCAATATTATAATAACTATACATGGTATCAGATGGGAATGAGATTTATTGGAGTGATCACTTTGTTTATCTGTATAAATGTCTAATCATAGTATTGTATGCCAACTATAATTTAAAAATAAATTAAAAAGGAAAGATAGACTGGATCACTAATCATCAAATAAATGTAAATCAAAGCCACAATAAGATAGTACCTCACTCCTATCAGAATGGCTATTATCAAAAGGACAAGAAATAACAAGTGTTAGCAAGGATGTGGAGAAAAGAGAACCTTTGTGCATTGTTGGTGGGAATGTAAAATTGGTGGAAAAAACAAACAGTATGGAAGTTCCTCAAAAAATTAAAAATAGAACTACCAGATTTTTCAGTTACTCTTGGGTATTTATCTGAAGAAAATGAAAAAACTAACTCAAAAAAGATATCTACACTCCCATGTTCATTGCCACATTTTTTATGACAGCCAAGATGTGGAAGCAATCTAAGTGTCCATTGATGATGGGTGAATAGAAAAAGAAAATGTGGTATATATAATGGAATATTTTTTCAGTCATAAAATGAAGGAAATCTTATTGCAATAACCTGAACTGGGCCTGACCTGTGGTGGCGCAGTGGATAAGGCGTTGACCTGGGAACACTGAGGTCGCCAGTTCAAAACCCTGCACTGGTCTGGTCAAGGTACATATGGGAGTTGATGCTTCCAGCTCCTCCCCCCCTTTCTCTCTTTCTCTCTCTCTCACTCTGTATCTCCTCTCTAAAATGAATTAAAAAAAAATTTTTAAGATCCTTCTGGAGCCTGACCAGGTGGTGGCGCAATGGATAGAGCGTCAGACTGGGATGCGGAAGACCTGGGTTCGAGACCCCGAGGTCGCCAGCTTGAGCACAGGCCCATCTGGCTTGAGCAAAAGCTCGCCAGCTTGGACCCAAGGTCGCTGGATCCAAGCAAGGGGTTGCTCCGTCTGCTGAAGGCCCGTGGTCAAGTCACATGTGAGAAAGCAATCAATGAACTAAGGTGTCCCAACGGCAATGAAAAACTAATGATTGATGCTTCTCACCTCTCTTCGTTCCTGTCTGTCTGTCCCTATCTATCCCTCTCTCTGACTCTCTGTCCCCGTAAAAAAAAAAACAAAAAACCCCACAAAAACCTGAACTGTCAGGCAGAGAAACACAAATACTAAATGGTCTTGCTTATATGAGGAAACTAAAAAAAATCAAACTCATAAATACAATGAGCAGATTGGTAGTTGACAGAAGAATTGGAGGTGGTCAAAATTGTGAAGGTGGTGAAAAGGCGCAAACTTCCAGCTATAAAACAAGACATGGGGATGTAATATACAGCATGGTGACCATATTTAGTAACACTGTATTGTATATTTGAAAGTTGTTGAGCAGTGTTAAATTTTAGAAATGTTCTGAAAATGAACAAAGGCAGTGATGTTATGTTCTGCTCATTTAAAAAAATTTAACTTGATAATGTGCTCTACAATTTTTAAATGTCTTGAATTTAATACTGTTGTAAAGTAGCGTTCAACGGGTTTATGTAGAGACACCAAAGCAGGATAAAGAAGAATTTTTAAGAGGAGATTTATTGATTAAGCCAGTCGCATATGACTAACACGGGGTATAGATGACCTAAATCGTGCAGTGTCAAATATAACTCTGAGACTGGTTATATACCCTTGACTACATACAGGTTGGGGGGCATGACAGCATAACAATCATTAACAAGCTTATAACATTTGTCTAGAGGATCTATAAAAAATGTTAAAACTTTCAAGGTAATACAATAGTGATGTTGTTTTACATATCAAAGACATTCACAAATCTTTTAGTGTCTATCTCCCCTCCTTTGCCTAGAGGTATATGTTACTCTCAGGATTCCAGGAAGGGAGGGTTAAAATTAGTGTAGAATGGTATGTAAATTTTGTCTCTTATTTGAAAGGGAAAGGAAGTTCTTCAAATAACCTTAATCCTTTCAGAGAATTATCGTTAAACTAAATGATCCAATCGTCCTTGTAAGTCAAGAAACTCCCATATCCTTCTCCCTCCATTCTCTAAAGCAGGGGTCTCCAAACTTTTACACAGGGGGCCAGTTCACTGTCCCTCAGACCTTTGGAGGGCCGCCACATACAGTACTCTATATATTAACCACCAATGAAAGAGGTGCCCCTTCTGGAAGTGGGCGGGGGCCGGATAAATGGCCTCAGGCGGCCGCAATTTGGTCCGCAGGGCAGGCTGTAGTTTGGGGACCTCTGCTCTAAAGAAAGGACAGGGCGCCTAACCAGGCGGTGACACAGTGGATAGAGTGTTGGACTGGGATGCGGAAGGACCCAGGTTCAAGACCCCGAGGTCGCCAGCTTGAGGACAGGCTCAATGGTTAGAGCAAAAGCTCACCAGCTTGAACCCAAGGTCCCTGGGTCCAGCCAGGGGTTACTCAGTCGGCTGAAGACCTGCGGTCAAGGCACATCTGACAAAGCATCAATGAACAACTAAGATGTTGCAAGGCAACAAAAAACTGATGATTGATGCTACTCATCTCTCTCCATTCCTGTCTGTCTGTCCCTATCTATCTATCTATCCGTCTCTGTAAAAAAAAAAAAAAAAAAAAAAAAAAAAAAGGACAGGGAAAGAAACCTGACTTTCTCTCCTGTTCGGCAGATAAAATATGCTCACTTTGTTAAAGATGGTGCTGCCCACATGGAAGTTCGTTGATATTAATGTGTGTTCTGGAACAGGCTGTGGGCAGGCCGGGTCATTATAGCCTAAGGCTCAGTTTAAGAGTAAGCTCTTCCCCACACCCTTGACTGATTGGATGATGTAGGGTGGTGCACTCTCCTGAGGAATCCCATTATGCCTCAGATGGGTGACTTTGTATCAGAGACTTCCTTGTTTGTAAATTGGATTAAGGGTTTGGTTTTTCACAATATAAAGTGGGACGGACCAGTAGCTTGATCTCTCTCTCTTGGTTCCCGAGTTCCTGAGGTTAGTATTAGAGAGGAGAGCAGAGTAAGGCCACGTGAAGGCCAGGAGAAGCAGCCAAGATGGCACAGTGCTGAGGGAGAAGCCAGTTTGTTAAAAGTTTGTGCTGGAGGAGATGGGGAACAGAGGTGAATAAGTCTGGTGAGCTAGAAACCTTTGATTTTAGGAAACTCGGGTAAGTCAGTAGCTTTGTGAGCACTGAATGAGTGGGTTTTGGAGCCCAGTGTGTGTTTTTGCTTGCCCGCCGGGTGCAAGCTAGAATTAAAGCTGATGGCTCACCAGTTTTTGGCTCCATCGTTTCATTGCCATCTGTTCGAATCCAGTGGGAACCTGCGTGGGTCAGGCTGCTGTGATAGTGGCCTCGACTACTGGCTTTACATTTGGCGTAGTCTGTGGCAGGATTCAATACAGATCGGCATGGAGCCACCACCACCTTTGAGTGGTGGAGTAGAGAAGTGGTTGCTGTTTTGGTTTCCCATAGCTGTTTTTTGGGAGACTGTAGGCTGGCTGACTTTTACAGTCATGCATGAGGAAACCGAGAGCTCTATGGAAGAGGTTGCCCAGGACCTGCAGTCTGAGCAGCGGAAGGAGCTGGAGGAAACGTGGGAGAAACAGATGCTGACCCTGGAGCTGAAGAAAGCGCTGGAGGAGGAAGCTGACCAGGTTTGCGAGATTCACCTGGAAATGGAGCAGACGCTGGAGAAGGAATCAAAGGTTCGTGAGTTGGAGATTGCCCTGGATGTTGTGGAGAGTCAGCAGCGGCATGAGGCTGGGCCTGAGGCCGGGGCCGGAGCTGAGGCCAGGACCAGGGCTGAGGCCGGGGTGGGAGCTGCAAGGTCTGCTGAGCAGAAGGCAGCGGTGGCCCGGAGATCAAGCCCAGCAGCAGGAGCTGGTGTTTGCAGTTCCTCTTTGGAGGATGAGGAGAATCTGGCTGGAGTTGCAATCCGCAGTCTCCAGAAGATGAGAGCCCAGCAGCAAGGAGTAGCTACGCTGCTGGTAGGTCTGCGATTTTGGGACATAGGGGTGGATGCCATCATGCTCCCCAGAGCAGAGATGGAAATGCTGACTGCCATTGCCACATGCTTCTTTTTAGGACAGTGTGAAACCTGCCATGATGGCAGGAATGAGGGGGGAGGCTTACACCCCATGTGTGTGGACTGATTTCCTGAACTATGACCGGATGGGCACAAGCTCCTTTGTTGAATGGACTTACGGATTTTGGACAATGCAAAATACCCTGATGGGGGTTGGGGTGGCTTTGCTGGAGGCCCTCCTGCCCCGGGAAGCTTTTCCCATGGCTAGAGAAAAGGCTGAGGACATTTTGCGCTTTTGGCAAAGTGCTCAGAGACTGGTGAAATGTGTATACCTTTGTAATTGTTCAAACTGTATGATTTGTGCTATTGCTGTAATTTGTGTAATGTACTCATTTCCTTGTACAGGGATACCGGTGGTGTAAATTGTGGGTAGTAAAGTGAGCATAGGGGTGGATTGTTCGGCAGATAAAATATGCTCACTTTGTTAAAGATGGTGCTGCCCACATGGAAGTTCGTTGATATTAATGTGTGTTCTGGAACAGGCTGTGGGCAGGCCGGGTCATTATAGCCTAAGGCTCAGTTTAAGAATAAGCTCTTCCCCACACCCTTGACTGATTGGATGATGTAGGGTGGTGCACTCTCCTGAGGAATCCCATTATGCCTCAGATGGGTGACTTTGTATCAGAGACTTCCTTGTTTGTAAATTGGATTAAGGGTTTGGTTTTTCACAATATAAAGTGGGACGGACCAGTAGCTTGATCTCTCTCTCTTGGTTCCCGAGTTCCTGAGGTTAGTATTAGAGAGGAGAGCAGAGTAAGGCCACGTGAAGGCCAGGAGAAGCAGCCAAGATGGCACAGTGCTGAGGGAGAAGCCAGTTTGTTAAAAGTTTGTGCTGGAGGAGATGGGGAACAGAGGTGAATAAGTCTGGTGAGCTAGAAACCTTTGATTTTAGGAAACTCGGGTAAGTCAGTAGCTTTGTGAGCACTGAATGAGTGGGTTTTGGAGCCCAGTGTGTGTTTTTGCTTGCCCGCCGGGTGCAAGCTAGAATTAAAGCTGATGGCTCACCAGTTTTTGGCTCCATCGTTTCATTGCCATCTGTTCGAATCCGGTGGGAACCTGCGTGGGTCAGGCTGCTGTGATAGGGGCCTCGATTACTGGTTTTACATCTCCTAAAATACTAATATTAATTTTTGCAATTCTTTGGTACCTTACCCCAATATAAGGGTATTATTTCCTAAAATGTCACATGAATCTTCAAAGGTCATGTGAGATTTATGCTTAAAACATTCTTTATCCAACATTCTTTTTTTTTTCTTCTGCTTGTTGTTGCCCTGAATGAGATTCCCAAAGGAGATTTTCTTCCCTTTCTCATTTATATATCCATCTCCATTGCTAGCAAGATTTGTTGGATGAATTATAGAATTACTGAGATCTTTGGTGTCCTCCCTGTCCCTCTCCTAGTTTTTTTGTTTTGTTTTGTTTTAAACAAAGAACTATCTGCTTAGGGTGATTTTAGTTCAGAACTATTAGAATAGTAGATTGGATTAGGTAACACGTAGTGATCACTTTAAACCTTGTGGGCGGTAGCGGAGCAACCAAAAGGCGCTGCGATTGGCCCACCATGAAAGCTGGAACGCCCACTAGTGGGCGGTAGGGATCAGGTTGACCAGCACTCCAAAAGTGGGTGGTTTTAATAAAAAGGTTACCCATCACTGCCTAGGAGCTCCTCCAACTGCAACTACAGCAGTTACGATTCATGTCACCAAAACTAAAGGCTGTGAGTTGCATCATACAAAATCCAGGAGTATCTGAAATAGTCTTATTTTCCCTCCAAATAGGTAGACAAAACTTGGAGCAAAACATTAATTCTCTTTTACCGCAACTTGAAAAAGAAACAAATACTTAATAATTAAATATCTATCAAACAATAGTTTTGATTACCCTCAGGTTGGGTGTAATTTCACCCACTAGCTAAGCAAGCTGTAAATAGTGCTGCTGGTACGAAAGCCAACACTTCACTATATCCTCTGTTCACTGAACATCTTAACAAACTTGAAGCTCTATATCCTACTACACCCTTGCAGGTGCCTTGAAGCTCAAGACCAACTGTAATTCATTTGTTTGTCATTCCATGTGTAAAACAATCCCATTTCCATGCATTGGTTAATCCTGTTTCTTCTACCAAAAATTTATCCTCTGCCCCACCATACTGCAAATTTTATTTCACTTAGAACTGTTCAGGCCCTGGCCGGTTGGCTCAGCGGTAGAGTGCTGGCCTGACGAGTGGAAGTCCAGGGTTTGATTCCCAGTCAGGGCACACAGGAGAAGCAACCATTTGCTTTCCCAGCTCTCCCCCTTCTCTCTCTCACTCTCTTCTTCTCCCACAGCCATGGCTTGAATGGTTTGAGCAAGTTGGTCCTGGGGCACTGAGGATGGCTCCATGGCCTCGCCTCACGTGCTAAAATAGCTTGGTTGCCCGAACATCTGAGCAGTGCCTGCAGATGGGCAGAGCATGCCCCCTTCGAGGGCTTGCCAGGTGGATCCTGATCGGGTGCACGTGAGAATCTGTCTGTCTGCCTCCCTGCCTCTCACTTAACAAAAAGGAAAGAAAAAAGAACTGTTCAACAATGCATATAGTCTGCCTGACTGAGGAAGAATTTAAGAAGATTGCATAGGATTACTGCTAATTAATTACAGATTTATGAATTAGGTAAGAAGATGCCATATGAGTTCTAAGACCCTATATACATAAAATATTTATAATTCAGTAATCACCCTTGACATAACAGTAGGAAAAAATTATTTATAGAAAAGGTAGAAAAATATTTCAGACGTTATCTTTGGTTTTATAATTAATAGTTATAAATTATGTTAATTTAAAAGTTTTACAGCTTGTCAGTGAATTAGTTAAATAAGATTTTGGGAATTACTGCCGAAAGAAGTATTTTTAACATTTTTTTGTAAAGCTATTTGAAACATTTTGCAAAATATAAAATATGTATTACTTTTATTTTTACTTTTACTATTTTAAAAGTATATCACAGCATTTCAGTATGAAATGAGTAAAAATAACACTATCCATTAAAAGAAGTTTGGTGGATTTTATCCCCTAATTCAACCCAGGTGGAAGGGGGAGTTCCCTTTAAATACTAGGAGAATTAGAATCCCATTTTATTGTCACTAACCTCAACTGAATCCCATAAATCTAGGCCTGGCCGGATGTTGGTGAAATCAGTGAAGAGTTTAAATGTACAAATTTCCACTTACAAAGTAAGTCATGGGAATGTAATGCACAGCATGGTGACTACAGTTAATACTGTATTAAATAACTGAAAGTTGCTGAGAATACATCTTAAAAGTCCTTATCATAAGAAAAAACAGCCTGACCAGTGGTGGCAACATCACCTGAATAGAACAAGTGGATAGAACATCAACCTGGGACACTGAGGTCCCAGGTTTGAAACCCAGGGGTCACCAGCTTGACCATGGGTTCATCCAGTGCCAGTTTAAGCCCAAGGTCACTGGCTTGAGCAAAGGGTCACTGCTAGAGGCCCCACCCAGGTCAAGGCATGTATGAGAAGCAATTAATAATCAACTAAAGTGATGGCAACTATGAGTTGGTGCCTCTCTCCCTATCTCTCACTATTAAAGAAAGAAAACCAATTATTAACTATGGATAGGGACAAATGTTTAAGTAGAGTTTTATTTATTTTTTAGACTTATTGATTTTTTGAGAAAGGTGAAAGAGGGAGAGAAATAGGGGGAGAAGCGGGAAGCATCAATCGTAGTAGTTGCTTCCTGTATGTGCCTTGACGGGGCAAGCCCGGGGTTTTGAACTGTTGACCTCTTTGTTCCAGGTAGACACTTTATTCACTGCACCACCACAGGTTAGGCCTAGACTGATTTTTTAAAATTGATTTTAGAAAAAAGGGAGAGAAGAGAGAATCATCAACCTTTTGTTACACCTATTTATATACTAATTGGTTGATTCTTGTATGTGCCCTGACTGGGGATCAAACCTGCAACCTTGGCATATTGGGATGACTATCAAGCCAAATGAACTATTCAGCCAGGGCCTTAACTTGACTTATTGTGGCGATCATTTCACATTTACAAATATTAAATCATTATGTCATACACCTAAAACTAATATAATATACTGCTCACAAAAATTAGGAGATATTTCAAAATTAATATGAAACAATAAAATATCTTCTAATTTTTGTGAGCAGTGTATATGTCAATATTTCTGTTTAAAAAATTGGGCCTGGAGACCTTGAGACAAGGGGAGTGTTGGGCAGATAAAATATATTATACTCACTTTGTTAAAGATGGCACTGCCCATGTGCAAGTCCATTGATATTATCGTGTGTTGGGGGACAGGCTGTGGGCAGGCCAGATCGTTATAGTCTAAGGCTTAGTTTTAAGAGTAAGCTTTTCCCCACACCCTTGACTGATTGGATGATGTGGGTATTGTACTCTCATGAGGAATCCTCCCATTATGCCTCAGATAAGTGACTTTGTATCAGAGACTTCCTTGTTTGTAAATTGGATTAAAGGTTTGGATTTCTACACTATAAAGTGGGGCAGACCAGGAGCTTGCTCTCGGTTCCTGAGGTTAGCATTAGAGAGGAGAGCAGATAAAGGCCACGTGGAGGCCAGGAGAAGCAGCCAAGATGGCGGAGTGCTGAGGAAGAAGCCAGTTTGTGCGGAGAGGAGATGGGGAACAGAGGTTAATAAGACTGATGAGCTTTGATTCTAGGTAACTCGGATAAGTTGGTAGCTTTGTTAGCACTGAATGAATGGGTTTTGGAGCCCAGTGTGTGTTTTTACTTGTCAGGCGGGTGCAAGCTAGGATTAAAGGTGATGGCCCACCAGTTCTTGGCTCATGTTCGGCAGATAAAATATAATATGCTCACTTTGTGAAAAATGGCACTGCCCACATGGAAGCCCGTCATCCAGGTGATATTATTTGCCCTTATGCTTGAGATGGCTGTGGGGGAAAAGCTGTAATGTAGGCAGGCCGGGTCATTATAGCCTAAGGCTTAGTTTAAGAGTGAGCTCTTCCCCACACCCTTAACTGATTGGATGATGTAGGGTGGTGCACTCTCTTGAGGAATCCCATTATGCCTCAGATGGGTGGCTTTGTATCAGAGACTTTCTTGAATGTATAATTGGATTAAAGGTTTGGATTATCTATGCTATAAACTGGGGCAGTCCGGGAGCTTGCTCTCTCTCTCTCGGTTCCAGAGTTCCTGAGGTTAGTATTAGAGAGCAGAGCAGATTAAGGCCATGTGGAGGAGAAGTAGGCAAGATGGCGGAGTGCTGAGGAAGAAGCCAGTTTGTTAAGAGTTTGTGCAGGAGGAGATGGGGAACAGAGGTGAATAAGTCTGGTGAGCTAGAAACCTTTGATTCTAGGAAACTCGGATAAGTCAGTAGCTTTGTGAGCACTGAATGTGTGGGTTTTGGAGCCCAGTGTGTATTTTTGCTTGCCCGCCGGGTGCAAGCTAGAATTAAAGCTGATGGCTCACCAGTTCTTGGCTCCCGTGTTTCATTGCCATCTGTTCGAATCTAATGTGAACCTGCATTGGTCAGGCTGCTGTGATGATGGCCTCGGCTATTGGCTTGCTCAGTTGTTTCATTATTGACTGTCCGAATCAAATGCGAACCTGCATGGGCCAGGTGGCCGCGACTATTGGCTTTACAGGGGGACTTTCAATGTTCTTAAGTGAAAAATTGATATTTAAGCCCAGAATATACCAGTGTGTCCGTAAAGTCATGGTGCATTTTTGACAGGTCACAAGGTCAAAAGTGCACCATGACTTTACGGACACACTGTATATCATCTACATTTTAATTATTAGTAACATTAAATATAAAAATCATAGATTGTGAAGTAGCCGGTTATACAAAAGATTAAAAACCAATGGTACAAAGTAATATTCTCAAACATTTCTAGATCTTACTACTAAAAACAAGTTATATCCCTATATATAGAGAATAATTCCTTTTCAGGGTTTTTTTTTTTTTTTTTAGTGAGAGACAGAGACAGAGACAGACTGGAAGGAACAGAGATGAGAAGCATTGACTCATAATTGCAACACACTTAGTTGTTAACTGGATTGCTTTTCATATGTGCCTTGAGGGCTCCAGCCAAGCCAGCTACTTTGGACTCCAGCCAGCGACCTTTGAGCTCAAGCCAGCAACCATGTGATCATTTTTATGATCCCACGTTCAAACTAATGAGCCTGTACTCAAGCCGGATGAGCTGGCACTCAAACTGGTGATCTCAGGGTTTTGAAGCTGGGACTTCAGCATCCCAGGTCGACACTCTATCCACTGTGCTACCACTTGGTCAGGCAGATTTGGTTTTAATTCTAAAGAAGGTATCTTAAGCAAAAAGAATCTTACTAGATAAACGGAAAGCATTTTACAACCTAAACTTTAAAATAGCCCAAACAAGAAGTAACATGTAGACTATTGTATAACTTTAAACTTTTTTAGAACACGGACTCTGATGAAAGTAACAGAATTTTCCCCCAGAAAAACAGTATTCATTCAACATATATTAATGCTTACTGTCTCCCAGGGATCCAGAATAAACAGAGCCACAAACTATTTTTCTTACTGGAGCGTACAGCATACAGATGAAAAGCAAAAAATTTAAAAACACACAAATAAGACAATTACAGGTTTAATATGTGCCGCAATGGATTTCAGTTATGAGAACCTCTAACTTACAACAAGTGATAAACCTCAAATCTGGAGAGGTAGTACTACTGTAATTAAAAAAAATAATAATCCATTTTATAGCTCCTAAGAAAATGTCATTAAAGAACAAAGGGAACTTAAAAATATGTATTATATCAAACAAATATTGCAAACCACATAAGTAAGTTTAGAAAAAATTTTTAAAAAGTATAGTTGGGGCCCTGGCTGGTTGGCTCAATGGATAGAGTGTTGGCCTGGAGTATGGACATCCCGTTCCTGGTTCGATCTCTAGTCAGGACACACATGAGAAGTGACCATCCGTTTCTGTCCCTTTTCCCCTCCCACAGCCAGTGAATCAACTGGTTCAAGCGTGGGTGCTGAGGATAGCTCAGTTGTTCTGAGCCTCAGCCTCTAAAACTAACTCAGTTGTTGATTCAAGCATCAGCCCTCTACAGGATTGCTGGGTGGATCCCCGTGGGGCACATGCAGAAGTCTATCTCCCCACCTCTCACTTAAAAAAAGGTATTATTGGCATACATTATATTATCTTCAGGTGTACCATAGAATAATCCAATATTTACATACTTGATGAAATGCTAACCATACTAAGTCTAGTAACTACCTGTTAGTGTGCAAAGTTATTACAATATTACTGACTGTGTTTCCCTTCACCTTTCTTTTGACTGTCCCCAAACTCCCTCCCCTTTGATAACCCAGTTTGATTTGTTTCTGTGAGTCTGTTGATAAGTGTATGAACTTTTAAAACTTCAGATAATGGACTTCATGACATTTAAGGTAGAAAATAGACCTACTGATGCTGCAAATATCACGATACAATCTGTTTGTATAGGTCATAAAGCAATGTTAAAATTCATTTGGATTTTGGAAAATGGCAGGAAACCCACTTAAAAAACAAGTAGATATTCTGTCGTATCCTGCTGTTTGTAGTGCTAGGGCTGGGCATTTTAGACATCCATGGAGAATGCAACATAGGAAATACCAGCTTATTAGTGTTTATTTCCATAAACATTTTTATTTTAAAAAACATTTATTTTTCCTTGCATTTTTCCGTGTCTCACACAGAAGAAACGCTGTATTTTGCTGGGTTTGCTGGGCTGAAAACTGTGGTTTGCTGGGTTTGCTGAATTTTGCTGGGTTTGTGAAAGCTGTGGTTTGCTGGGCTGAAAAATGAAGTTTTCTAACAGCCTTTACAATCAGTACATTAGGCTTGTTTTCACTGTACTATGTAACCACAATGAAAATTCAAGTGTGAAGTTTTTCTTCTTCATTTATATATACAATAGAAGAAACTGAAAGAACATGACCAAAATCTGACAGAGTATCCAGCCGGCTCTGTTCAATGACTCTTTCTCAAACTACTACCTCTTCCTTTTCTCAAACTACCTTCTTAGCAACAACAAAAGCTCCCTTCAGAAAAACAAATTCAACTGTCAAGTTGAATTTTAAAAATTGAACCTACTGATGTCCAGATCAGTTTCATTTTCAAATCTAACTGAACATTCTTTGTTAACAGAAACTGCTTTGGCAATAATAAAAAAAAAAAATCTTTGCCGTACAAAATTGTGATTGTATATTCAAAATGAAAACATTTTATTTAGTATTTACATTCTATACTTTACCAAATGTCTTGTGAAAATTTGCCTTTAAATTATACTCATATCATTGAATTAATTTTTGTGTTTGAAAGATACATTATTAAAAACTACTTATAAAGAAATCTAGTAAATAAAATTATGTAAACCTTTGAAATAGCACTGGTTGATATTAGGTCTTATAATGAATGAGGCTCTGGAAGACATCATTTTTGCATTTCACATAGCATGGCATTTAAAATTACAAAATGAAATATCTGTGTTCATTCTGCTTGAAAAAGTACCTGTTCCTAGTATTAGAATTAATTCCTGAAATAATGGATTAGCAGTCAACCACCTACAGTACTGCTGGCCACAGATTTTACTGAAACATGTCTTATACATAAGTTTTTTCAAGAAATATTAAAAAACTTTTAACTAAAAGTACAATGTCAGAATGATCATAAATAGAGCCCAAAGTTAGCTTGAGCCTTAAAGAATTTCTTCAGTGTCTTTTATTATTGAAAACAGGATGCTGATTTTGAATAAAATGCTTCAGAAGAAAAGCCTAGTAGAACTGAGAATTCTACACATATATTTTATAATTCTCTACCAGACAATACAGAGACAAATGCATAGAAAGCAAACAAAACAAAACACCCTGCAATACTGAATTTGGCTTTTATTTTTAAATATATTTAGCATGGAACTATCATCAAACAGAAAATAATAAAACACAAAGAAATGGAATATTTTCAAATAACTTTAAAGCTAGATATAAAAATCAAGAAGATAGTATAGCCCTAAATTATAGGAAATAGTCCCTAAAATTCAATTCATTCAACACATTTTGAAAGAAAAGTTCTTTGCACATTTTCCAAAGTACTAATTATGTTCCCAAGTGCCTTGGTTTCTTTTTCATAGGTAAAGGTCCCAATTTAGTTGCTTCATTAAAATTATCAGATTCAGTACTGGTAAAAATTACCATGTCCCTAAATTCTTAATCAGTATTATAAAAATATGAGCTCAAAGAGTTATACTGCCCAAAATAGAAACATCTGAAGTGATACTTCTGAATAATAAGACAGATATTGCACTAAAGTAATTCCATACCTGATGCTCATTTATATGGAAAGTTAATTCTCTCCGTTATGAAAAGCTTACTACAAACAAACTCAATGTTAACTTAATTATAGTTACACTTCAAAATATAAAGGCACAGAGAATAAAGAATAGTTTAATAATATATCCAAAATTTCCTCTGAAAATAATAAAAAAATTGAAAAAAATAATAGGATCTAAATACTGATATTTTAGATTTTATAATTTACCTTAAGTGACTAATAAGTGAGTTTTGAAGGGCAACTGCTAAACCGAATCCTTTCCAAATAAACTTATAAAAATGGTTTGTTTACACAGGAAGCTTGTGCATTGTCCCATCTATAAACTTCAATTACTCTTCCATTAACTGGAAACATCTATCTGCAGTATAAACAATCAAGACAATGTACAAAAAATATATCTTGTTCCTGTAACTTACAATGCACAGAAAAATACCTACAAAAATGGAAATACTTATCCATTTAGTTTCCCAATAAATAAGCGAGAAAGTTTAGCCCATCCCACATTTCTTTCTAAACAAAGGCTAAAGAACTGAGGTGTTGTCACTTCTAGCCCTGTTAGCTTGACAGGTTTTAAAAACATTTTCCCGATTATATGTCAGTTAAGATTAAGTTAGCATATTATTTTTATATCACAGTATACATGGCATTTCTCAATACAGCAACAGAAAGGCACAATTAGCAAGAAATAAAATTCAGTACCTGAATTATTAAACTGATGTCCAGAAAAACTGCGAATAAATTACATTCAACATAGTATACAGAACTAGAAAAAAAATGGACACAAAAAGTAATTTTTCTGAAAATTTGGTCCATTAAAAATGCCTCCCATGTTCAACATCATGGGTAACAAGATGGCAGTGTAGAATGAGGCATAAATCAGTATATGGTAGCATATGAATTCTGGTCTAGTAATTATGCAATTTAATTAGGAAATGGCTCCCATAGTAAATAAACATTAAATAGATCTGTTAATAACAAAATGCCTGTATTAAGTTCAAATATACAGGCACAACTGTTTGCATATTATTACTGATTTTATAATACACCCCCCAGTTAAAAATATTAGCTATATTATTTTATAACATATATTAGATACATAATTATATATTATGTACCTTAATATATATCTTGAATCCATAACTGCACAATACTTCCCAAATATTACACGAACAGTCTAAATGAATACTTAATCATTTTCTCAGTGTTGAAATAGCTCAGCTCACCTAAAACAGTATCTGGATGTGCAATGGTAAAAATGCACTGACTCTATGAATTTATTTAATCATTTAAGTTAAATTTCTGCAAAAGCCTAACTGATTTGGCTTTTAATTAAGAATATATTTTTAGATATCAGTAACTGAAACTTTTCTTTCTTATCATAACAACAATTTCCATCAAGAAATACCAATAAAGAAAAATAGGTAAGGTACCAAAAATGTGATAGAGAAACCAACCATTCCATAGGTAAGGTACCGATAAGGAAGTTCAACTTCCATGTGCTGTCTTGCTCTTCGAACATCATCACATGGTATACTGAAGATTTTACAGGCTAATGGAATTGTGATCCTTTTCATTATATCTCTGACTATGAGTACAAATACCATCCCTATAAGGATCCGCAACATGGCTTTTCCAAACAGAGTCACAGTAATGGGGGGCCTAACTAAAGGTAACATATCCAGAGAAGGATCTAGCTTTAGACCCATGAAATAAGCAACATGAGATCCACATGCAATTCCAGCACCACTTCCTAGAATCTCAGCTGTGTCTCCTCGGGATGTACTCCAGGTGTCAAGAGTAAAAGAAAAGATCCCCAAGGCTAAATGAAGCCCAATGATGATTAATGGAGCGTATTTGTGAGTTTGGTTGAAACTGTCAATCTGGTCCACCCATGGATAGAAGATAGTTAAGATTAAAATGGTATACAGGAACCCAGCAACAATATCCTGGGAAAAGAGAAAAAAGTAGAGCTGTTTAGTATAATGCAGTTTTTGGTATTAAAAAATATACATATATATTTCATATTTCAAATGTTAATAGATACAAATTTTAAAAATATGTCACATTCTCAAAGTAAACTGTACTAACTGGCCATATAATGAGGACTAAAAACTGTTTTAATGATAAAAAAGATTTATTAATAATTAACTGTTTTCATATTCTACCCTTTTAGAAACCAATTTACAATGTAAGTTAAAAGTTTATATAAGTATTTATAAATTTAAGTAAATACATATATAACTACACAAAGATTTATATTCAAATACTGAACAATTAAAAATGCTTAAATTGTGTAGCTCTGACTATGAGAAAAAGAATATACTATTTTTCAAAGATACAGTCTTCATTTTTATAATCCATAATTAAAGAGGATACAAAGTGTGGGTAGTTTTCTCATTCATTTGTACATTCATTCATTCATTGAAAAAATATTCATTGAGTACCTACATGTGCCTGGCACTATTTTCGGAACTGAGGATACATTGCTTAAAAAATGGCAAGAATCCTGTTGCCATAGAGCTTACATTACAGTGGGAAAGACTGATAATAACCCTGTAAGTAAAAAAATAGATAAACATTACAATTTTAGATCATTATACGTGTTATGAAGAAAACTAAAACAGGACAGTGGGATAGTCTGATGAATGACCCTACTAGAGTAATTATGGAAACCTGACTGAAGAGGTGACACTTGAACGAGGACACGTTATTCCAAAAAGGAGTCAACCCTAACTTTAGATCTAAGGCAGTGGTTCTTAACCTGGGTTCTATCGAACCCTAGGGGTTTGATGAGTTGGTCTCAGGGGTTCAGAGAAGCCTCTGCCGCGGAGGCCAGAATAAAGTAATACTGTAATTTGTTGTGAGTTCATGAACTTTGTTGGTTTTGTTCTTTGAGCAAGGTGATGTTCATGCACGGCTCATTTTGTGCACCAGTAAAAAAACATACCTATGTCTTGAATTTGGAAAAAAAAATCATATTTTATTTATCACTAAAGAAGGGTTCGGTGAATGCGCATATGAAACTGGTGGGTTCGGTACCTCAAAAAAGGTTAAGAACCACTGATCTAAGGAAAAGCATTCGAGGCAGAGGGAATACTAAGTGTTAAGAGCTTGAGGCAGAAAAGAGCCTGGTGAATTCAAGGAACTGAGAGAAATCCAGTGTGACTTAGTGAAAGAAAAGAGATGCGGTGTGAAGTCAGAGAGATAAGCAGAGGCCAAGCCACCTAGGGCCTTTATAGACTAGGTAGGAAGTTTAAATTTTATTTCAAAAGTGGTAGGGAGCCACTGAAAGACTCGGAAATAAGAATGCAACACTCCATCTGCTGTGTAGCAGATGAATCATACAGGAAGAGACAGGAGACGACTGGAGACACTGAGGGAGACTACTGCAGTGGTTCACTCTAGACATGGTTCATATCTACATGAAGAAAAGCACAACGTCAACTTGGTGACAGAGTGTAGGAGAGAAGCAAAAGAGAAAGGGATCAAAGATGACTCCTAGTTTTAGGCAAGAAAATTGGGTAGGTAAGGAAAATGATTTACTGGAGGAAATAAAGCTATTATTATAAGAACTTTTGTTTCTGAATTATTCAGACATGAACAAAACTGTTTCAGAATTTCCACCGTAAAACAAAATGAAACTCCTGGGATCTACTCTCTATAACTGAAAATTTTATCAAGAGTTGTTTATATTCACTGCCTCTAATTCCTCACTTCCTATTTTTTCTAAATTCATCACTACACTGAAACCACGCTTTTCATACTAGTTATCTTTAGTAAGGTGATCAATTGTCCTCCCTTGAAAAGTGTCCTTCTACATGTCCTCCTTTTTGATATTGGAAGACTAATCTGTAAATGTCCGTGTTCAATCGATGCAGTCAATCCATTGCATATGATGTGACGTATTTGTATCTCAATGAGTACTTTTTTCTTACAATTATTATTAAAAATTAATAGGCATGTAAGCATAATTACAATATAAAATATTACAAATGTTTTTATTATGCATTTATCATATTATAGTGTATTATTGTTGCAATGAATAAAATGTTTCTTTTATTTACAATACTGTTTTCTTCTATTTATTTTTGTCCTCCTTTTCATTGTAAAGAAGTTGGTAACCTTACTTTATGTGACCCATAACAATGGTCAGTCAACATCATTCAACACAGTTAAGCAGACTAGTTTCTTAATGTTTTTCTCTTAAAATTCATATTATGTGATGCTTGCTACATAAAGATTTCTGGAGTGTACATGAACCTAAAAGTTATATCTATGAAATCACTGCCCTCCACAAGAACTGTAATATTACTTTAGAACAGCACTGTGGATTCACTGGCATGCTACCTCCCAACCTATCCCTGCACCCTTCCTAGAGACCACTAGAAACCGAAGTTTTGACTAAACACCTATTTTTAAAAACTGTTTTACCACATATCTTCAAACAAAATATTATCTAGTTTTGCTTCTTTCTGAGCTTTATAAAAATGTCATCATAGAGTATGCAGTCTCCTTTGATTTGCTTTTTACACTAAACATTAAGTTTTATGATTCAGTCACTGGATGTGGTTGTAGGTTATTCACTTTCACAACTGTATAATATTTTTTGTGTGTGATTATACAATTTATCCATTTTGCCACTGAGGGTCATGTAGGTTGTTCCCAGGTTTTGGATTAGTTCATTGGTTATGGTTGAACTCGAATACTTTCTTAATTGGTATTTATTCTTAAGTATTAATTAATTGGTATGTATTCTTAATTGATATATATTCTTATGTATTATAAACAATGCTATTATCTTTCTTTTGATGTTCCCTGGGGTGGGTCTATAAGTGTTTCTCTAGGATATAGGCCTAGGAATAGAATGGCAGAATCTTAGAATAGTGCCTGTTCAATTTTAGAAGTTAGTAAATGTTTGTAGAAATTTATATTCCACAAATCACTGTATTTTCCTGATTGTTATTTTTTCATAAGTCTATAGGCTATTCTTTTTCTATACAATGTATATATTTGTGTCTTTGGGGCAACTGTTCCTTTCAATTTTCTTCTTGCTGATTTATATAATTTCTTTATATAGTTTTCATATAATCCTCTATCGATAATATGTGTTGTAAACATCTTTTGGGAATTTGTGGCTTGCCTTTTCATTTTCTTTATGGCATCTTTTAATTTTTATTTATTTATTTATTTAATTCATTTTAGAGAGGAGACACAGAGTGAGAGAGAGAGAGAAAGAGAGAAAGGGGGGAGGAGCTGGAAGCATCAACTCCCATATGTGCCTTGACCAGACCAGTGCAGGGTTTTGAACTGGCGACCTCAGTGTTCCCAGGTCGACGCTTTATCCACTGCACCACCACAGGTCAGGCGTTTATGGCATCTTTTGATGAACATAAGTTCTAATTTTAATTTCATATTTATCAGTGTTCTTGTTTAAGAAAGCCTTCCCTGATGCAAGATCATAAAACAGTGCTATTCAAAACGTTTGGACCTGGCTGGTCTGCTCAGTGGTAAAGCGTTGGCCTAACATGCAGATGTTCTGGGTTTGATCCCTGGTCAGGACACACATAAGAAATGACCATCTGCTTGCTTCTCTTCCCCTCCCTCTCCTTCTTTTCTCTCTCTTCCCCTCTTGCAGACAGTGGCTCAACTGGTTTCAGCATTGGTCCCAGGCACTGATGACAAGCTTGGTCGATTTGAGTAGCAGTCCCAGACAGGGGTTGCCAGGTGGACCCTGGTCAGGGTGCATGTGGAGTCTGTCTCTGTATCTCCCCTCTTCACTTAAAAAAAAGTTTAAGTTTGCCTTTTATATCAAAGACTTCGATATACTTATTTCTGTCCTTGTCCTCACTGCAAAATAGCGGTTCAATGAAAGCTTTGTCATGGACTGGTAGAGTCAACAGTACAATACTTGACCAATGTTCTAAAAGATACTCAACTCCAAATCAGAATACTATGGAATATAAGAACAGCTATAGAAATATAGACAATTACTAAACAGATTAAGAACTTAATATTCAATTAACATTTTTGAGGAAATAGACTATATTTTGTTCATCAAAACTGTATTTAACCTGACCAGGCGGTGGCGCAGTGGATAGAGCGTCGGACTGGGATGCGGAGAACCCAGGTTCGAGACACCAAGGTCGCCAGCTTGATCGCAGGCCCACCTGGCTTGAGCTAAAGCTCGCCAGCTTGGACCCAAGGTCACTGGCTCCAGCAAGGGGTTACTCAGTCTGCTGAAGGCACGCGGTAAAGGCACATGTGAGAAAGCGATCAATGAACAACTAAGGTGTCGCAATGAAAAACTGATGATTGATGCTTCTCATCTCTCTCCATTCCTGTCTGTCTGTCCCTATCTATCCCTCTCTCTGACTCTCTGTTCCTGTAAAAAAAAAAAAAAATTATTTAGTACCTACAAGTAGCTTAGTATATTGTAGACACTCAAATATTTGTACAATGGATGAAAGAATTAATCCTTTATTGGAATTTGTTTAATCTCTTTTAACAAAATTCAGTAAGTTACTTATAAATATCTTGACTGTTTTTCAACTATTGTATTATACATATTAGAAAAATATTTCTATACAAAACAAGTTCTCATTGATATTTACCTATTCTACAATATGAAGGTAATTTAAAATTTTAATTATTTCATATAAGTGACTCCTTTTTTTTTTTTTTTTACAGGGACAGAGAGAGAGTCAGAGAGAAGAGAGAGGGATAGACAGGACAGACAGACAGGAACGAAGAGAGGTGAGACGCATCAATCATTAGTTTTTCGTTATCATTGCGACACCTTAGTTTTGATTGCTTTCTCACATGTGCCTTGACCACAGGCCTTCAGCAGACCGAGCAACCCCTTGCTGGAGCCAGCGACCTTGGGTCCAAGCTGGCAAGCTTTTGCTCAAGCCAGATGGGCCCGCGCGGAAGCTGGCGACCTCGGGGTCTCGAACCCGGGTCTTCCGCATCCCAGTCCGACGCTCTATCCACTGAGCCACCGCCTGGTCAGGCTAAGTGACTCCTTTTATAGTAGGTCCAGGAAAGATATAATCAATTAACAAAATATTTCTGAAAGTGTCAACCAAGGCAATAAATACCACTGGTGTATTCAAAGTTCTTAAAAGGACACATAAAGTTGTTCATATCTAGCTTCTGCCTATCATTAAGCTTCAATTCCAGATCCCATAATAAATATATAGACTCAATTTTTTCTTCTTTTGAAGTTACCTTTCCCACCTATATTTTAGGCAAACTATTAAATATCCTTTGAGATTCTTTCTGCCCAGGCATCTATCTCCTCCATAAACTTTCTCCTCCTATTCTGTAATAATAAACTTCTGCCTCTCAGCTTCCTTAGCATCTTCTACATACCTTCTACAACAGTTAACACATTGTTTTCCCTTTCTTTGCTTGTTTATCTCTCCCAGAGAAACAAAGGTTCACAACTCTTGCTGCCCATTAAAATCATTCAGGGAACGTATCAAAAATATTGTTGCCTGGGCCAATTCTCAGAGATTCTGATTTAACTAAATTGAAGTGGGAATGGGGAATCAGTATTTTTTAAAAGCTCCCCAATAATCCTGCCTGACCAGGTGGTGGCGCAGTGGATAGAGCGTCGGACTGGGACGCGGAGGACCCAGGTTTGAAACTCCAAGGTCGCCAGCTTGAGTGCAGGCTCATCTGGTTTGAGCAAGGCTCACCAGCTTGAGCCCAAGGTCCCTGGCTTGAGCAAGGGGTCACTTGGTCTGCTATAGCCCCCGCCCCCTCCTACCACCCATCAAGGCCCATATGAGAAAGCCATCAATGAATTAAGGTGGTGCAATGAAGAATTGATGCTTCTCATCTCTCTCCCTTCCTGTCTGACTGTCCCTATCCGTCCCTCTCTCTGTCTCTCTTACAAAGAAAAAAAAAGCTCCCTAGAAATTCTATAGTGTAGTCCCACTTGACAATTGCTGCATTCTATATTTATATTACATATTGCTATTTAGACTGTGATTTCTCAAAGGCAAAGACTTTATACATATATATCCAGTGTCTGGCACACAGTATGCATGCAATGAATACTTGGTTAGTTAAATTAAGACAGGTAAAATAATTCTTTAGACTCATTACATTTTGCCTGACAAGAACTCTGTAAGAGAAATAGATTAACAAATTTCTTTTTGTTTTTAAGAATATTTATTTATTCACTTTTTAGAGAGAGAGAAGGGGGGAGGAGCAGGAAGCATCAACTCACGTATGTGCCTTGACCAGGCAAGCCCTGGGTTTTGAACTAGTGACCTCAGCATTCCAGGCCAACACTTTTACAGGTCAGGCCAAACATAATTTCTTAAACTTAGGCTAAAGACATTTTCAGGGAATAATGATACTTTCTGTACTAAAAACATTGTTGTAATAATTAACATTTAACTCTCACAACCACTGTGATATGGTTTGCCTGGGCCAATCTCATTTTGCTTTGTTGTCCCAAAAATAAAGATTAGAAGTATATTTTTTCCCTTTTAAAGTGTGTAAATTTGATGAAAATGTATGGTTTATCTTAATTAACCAGTTTTTAAAGAAAGGACACTAGACTAAGGTCACATAGTTAGTTACTTAATATCCTAGATTGAAGGTGCTCATTGTTTTTGGAGAAAAAAAAGGAATATTCTCCGCATTAGGAATTAAATACTGGGAGTGAAGAGAAATTAAATTTTCAACACTTTTTTTTTAACATGAGGTCTTGCATGAAAAGTTCCTGAAACACATTAAAAGTTACCAAAAAATTCTGGTTAACTTAATTTTAATGTACTCAGATTTCACTAGGAAGCCAAACTCTGACCATATTTTAGAATATGGAGATCTCAAATTATATGACTGTCAAACTCTATTCTTCACTTTTCAGAAAACTCCTAATTGCCAAATAATTTCACTTTTCTGAGATTATGTTCCTTTGTTTGCAATCAGGTGCTTTCTTACTTAACTTGCAATTAAAGGCAGAGGTCTCTTGCCTGACTGGTGGTAGTGCAGTGGGTTGAGTGTCAGTCAGCCTGGGACACTGAGGGCCATAGTTTAAAACCCTGAGATCACCAGCAAGAGCCGCAGGCTTGTTGCCTTGAGCAGGGAGCTTGTCAGCTTGAATGTGGGGTCGCTGGCTTCAGCATGAGATCATTGAGCAAGGGTTCAATGGCTCCCTTCCCCAAGGCACATATGAGAACCAATCAATAAACAATTAAAGTGAAGCAACTATGAGTTGATGTTTCTCATCTCTCTCCTACCCCCCTCAAATAGAAAGAGAGAGAGAGAAAGAGAGAGCGAGAGCGAGAGCGAGAGAGAGAGAGAGAGAGAGAGAAAGGCAGGCAGAAATCTCAAGGAGCAATCACAGGGTTTTTGCTCCCCAGGACAAAATTTTAAGTTATATACTATTGTGAAAATGTTCTGAGCCTTACAATTCTCATATATCATATGTACCAAGTTACATGTTTTAAGAAAATGACAATGATGAGTTATTTACGTAAAGCCATATATATTTACCCTAAGGGTATGTGAAAGAAGGGTTGATGGCTCTAAAGATAGCTAATTTTTAAATTAAGAGTTATTTCCATACTATAAATACATGTTCATTTCTGTAACTTTTTTTATAATACCTTAAAAATGAAAAAAATTAATCAATTACATTTTAAGCCATTTTAACTTTTACATTAAGAATTCTGTAAAATGATATAACACATCAATTATATTTTTAGAATATATTTCAGTATAACATAAAACATCTAATATTTCTTGTCCTCTACTTTTTTTGTGTATCTCCATGAATATTAAACTTAGATTGCTGTAAGACTTTATATAAATCTGTTTCCTTTTTTTTCCCCAAGTGAGAGGAGAGGAGACAGACTCCACATGCACCCTGACTGGCATCCACCCAGTAATCCCAGTCTGGGGCTGACCTTGGGACTGGGTCGTCCTTAGCACCTGGGGCCTACACTCCAACCAGTCAAGCTACTGGGAAGAGGGAGAGAAAGGGGAGAGAGAATGGGAGAGAAGCAGATGGTCTGTGACCTGGGACATCCATACACTGGGTTCACATTCTCTCTATTCACAGAGCCAACCAGTTCTTCCTTCTCTGATTGAGTTATTTATGATATTACTCTGGATAATAAGGGCATAGTAAACTTCCATGCAACAAGACCAGAAGGAATGAATGACCAAGTTCAACACATAAAAACAATGGCTACCGGCCTGACCTGTGGTGGCGCAGTGGATAAAGCGTCGACCTGGGAACACTGAGGTTGCCAGTTCAAAACCCTGCACTGGTCTGGTCAAGGCACATATGGGAGTTGATGCTTCCAGCTCCTCCCCCCTTTCTCTCTTTCTCTCTCACTCTGTGTCTCCTCTCTAAAATGAATAAAATAAAAAGAAAAATTTAAGAAAGATTCTCCTGTTTCAAAAAAAAAAACAGTGGCTACCATTAGGATATTTAATGTATAAATTAAAATGTATAATTAAGTGCTTTTAAGCACTACCGCACAATGTGCAATAAAGAATATTAATGCTGGCCCCGGCTGGTTGGCTCAGCGGTACAGCGTCGGCCCGGTGTGTGGAAGTCCCAGGTTAGATTCCCAGCCAAGACACACAGGAGAGGTGCCCATCTACTTCTCCACTTTTCTCCCTCTCCTTCCTCTCTCTCTCTTCCCCTCCTGTAGACAACGCTCCATTGGAGCTAAGTTGGCCCGGGTGCTGAGGACGGCTCTATGGCCTTCACCTCAGGCACTAGAAAGGCTCCATCCCCAACGGAGCAACACCCCAGATGGGTAAGCATCGCCCCTGTGGGCAAGCCATGTGGACCCTGGTGGGGCGCAGGTGGGAGTCTGTCTGACTGCCTCCCTGCTTCTAACTTCGGAAAAATACAAAAACAACAACAACAACAACAAAAGAATATTAATGCTGAAGGTAACAAAGAACTCAAAGTAGCAAATTTTTCTTAAAGAAATTTTAAAAATAATTTTAGGTATGTATTAATTAAATTTTTTATGCTCTGGAACATTCAGGGCTATCATCAAACTTATGGTAGAAGATACCAAATGCCATGAATTCAATAAAGATTTATTATGTAATTAAATCTGGAATTTTCTCCTTTATATTTTTCCTGATGAAGAAATAGAACAAGAGAGGCTGGTCATTAGCCGGGACTATAATTTAGAACTCCAGTTGTCCCCTCGTATTATTTTTCTTTTAATTATAATACATTTCAGGTGTATAGCTTCTAATTTTAATATGCCAGTGATACAAACAGGGTTTGCGATAAAATGTATTGTTGAAATGGATTGTGTTTGATTTTCTTTAAGATAAAAATTTCAAAATCTATCCTTGATAATAAAATTCCAATTTAATACATGTTCACTATAGAAAACTTAGATAATACAGATAAATAATAGCAAATAGTTATTATCCAGGAATAACCACTGTTAAAACTCACCTCTATTAAAACTCTTAGTGTTTACTGTTCTAGATCTTTCTCCATAAAATGTTTTCACGATTTTTTAGTTTGGCTGATTTGATTTTAATTTCTTGTTATAAAAATGGATTAGAGGTGCAGACTATTTTATAATCTCACAATACCTTTCTAAAAAAGCATTTCCATATATAGACATATAAACTTTTATAAACATTATGGGTAAATGTAATTACAACATATTCATAATTTTATTAATATAGAAACAAAAGTAATTTGACAAGTATTCAGTCTAGTAACTTGAAAATGGCTTGTGTTTAAAGAAATTAAAATTTGAGAACTAGGTTTAATAACAAATAAAGGAAAAAAATGGATGTAGTAACTTTCCTCTACTTTTCCAGGGATAAAGAAAATCAATTTAGGAAAGTAGGTACATGCTAAAAATAAATAAAGCTGTTGCTCTCCGTGTTGCAACAATAACAAAGCATATGGCAAATACTGAATGAAGTGTTCATTATAAATTATTTAGAACACATTAGAACTCTCTTCTTAATGAAGATACCTCCTTAGATAATAAGGTATCTAAGCACCTATTAGCAACTTCTAGGGCACACTATGCCTATAGTTCCATATCAACTTCACAATAAACAGTGAAGAAACAAACTATGATTAAGAAAATAGTTCAAGGGCCTGGCCCGTGGCTCAGTGGATAAGAGTGTCGGCCAGGGGTACAGACATCCCAGGTTTGCTTCCTGGTCAGGGCACGCAGGAGAAGCAACTATCTGCTTCTCTTTCCCTCCCTCTCAGCTTGAATTAACTGAAGTCAGCTTGAATATTTGACCAATCACTACAATCCACTAAACATTTCCTTTTGTTTAAGAGCAGCATCTTTGAGATTATATATTAACTATAAACAGATTCTTATTACTTATTGTATGATGATAATGAAGCTAGATATAGATAAAATTAGTTAATATCTTTTCCTTCAAGAAATACCAAGGATAGCCTGACCAGGCGGTGGCGCAGTGGATAGAGCGTCGGACTGGGATAAGGAAGAACCGGGTTCAAGACCCCAAGGTCGCCAGCTTGAGCGCGGGCCCATCTGGCTTGAACAAGAGCTCGCCAGCTTGGACCCAAGGTCGCTGGCTCCAGCAGGGGGTGGCTCGGTCTGCTGAAGGCCCGTGGTCAAGGCACACGTGAGAAAGCAATCAATGAACAATTATGGTGTCGCAACGGCAATGAAAAACTAATGATTGATGCTTCTCACCTCTCTCCATTCCTGTCTGTCTGCCCCTATCTATCCCTCTCTCTGACTCTCTCACTGTCCCTGGAATAAAAAAAAAAAGAAAGAAAAGAAATACCAAGGATTCACCTGACCAGGCGGTGGCACAGTGGATAGAGTGTTGGACTAGGACGTGGAAGACCCAGGTTTAAGACCCCAAGGTCGCCAGCTTGAGTGCAGGCTCATCTGGTTTGAACAAGGCTCACCAGCTTGAGCCCAAGGTCGCTGACTCGAGCAAGGGGTCACTCGGTCTGCTGTAGCCCCCCCCCCCCCCCCCCCCGTCAAGGCACATATGAGAAAGCAATCAATGAACAACTAAGGAGCCGCAATGAAGAACTATGTTTCTCATCTCTCTCCCTTCCTATCTGTCTGTCCCTATCTTTCCCTCCCTGACTCTCTCTGTCTCTGCCACACACACACACAAAAAAAAAATACCAATGATTCATTTTTTTATTACTCAAAGATGCATAACCATTTGAAAGTTTTTTAAAGTAATACTGCTAACATTTTTTATTGGTGAGAGAGAGGAGAGATGAAAAGCATCATCTTGTAGTTGCTTCACTTTAGTTATTCATTGATTGCTTTTCAATGTGCCTTGATGGGGGTCTCAAGCCCGCAACCTTGGGCTTTAAGGCAGCAATCTTGACCTTGGGATCATGTTGATGATGTTGCATTCAAGTCAGTGACCTCGGGGTTTTGAACCAGGGCCCTCTGAGTCCCAGCTCAATGCTGTATCCACTGTGCCACCACTGGTAAGGCATTATCACTAACTTCTGGTAGTAGAAGGGAGTAACTCTGACAGGGCACAGAAATGGATAAAAACATTTTCATGTGACAAATATTATATTTGATATAGGACTGTGATACTTAGCGTCATTATAAAATTACTAGAGATTAATCAGAAAGAATTGTATATAAATGCACAACTTGTATTAATATAAATAACTATAAAAAGTCAAACACAAATAATTTGCTTATTAAAGTCATATTTGGGACCTCTGAAAGTTTACTAGTGAAGTGGCAGTTGCTGGAGGCAAACAATCTAAGTAAGAAATAGAAAGCCAGTATTTCCACAGCTATGACAAAAGCTAATGAGATATATTTTTTTAATTTTTATTTTATTTTATTCATTTTAGAGAGGAGACACAGAGAGAGAGAGAGAGAAAGGGGGGAGGAGCTGGAAGCATCAGCTCCCATATGTGCCTTGACCAGACCAGTGCAGGGTTTTGAACTGGCGACCTCAGTGTTCCCAGGTCGACGCTTTATCCACTGCGCCACCACAGGTCAGGCGAGATATTTTTATGAGTAGAAAATTCTAAAAGTGAAAGTTGTTAAGGACAAGAAAAATTCAATGTAATTCATTAGTAAATTTTGGAATCTGTGAATTAGCTCATATATTTCCACCTTTTCCTGACCTTTTATCTATAATATATAATGTGTTCACAGAATGTCTTAAGGGACAACATATTAGATGCAAGGAATACAGAGAGAAAACAGTTACTTTTTTCATGTTGTTTATTGTCTAGTGGAGGGTTACAGATAAGAAAAAAAAGCATTTTTAGTTTAGGATAAGTGCTATGCCAGAATTTTGCTCAAAAGGCTCTGGGAGAAGGGTTACCCAGAGTTAAGGAAGGGAAGGTGGGAAAGATAATGAGGCTTTTAGGAGAGAAGGACATTTCATGCAGGGGTTACAGCAATACTAAAGATATGGAGGTAAGAAACACCCTTTGCGTTTGAGGAAATGTAAAGTCATTCAGCGTGGCATCATAGTTGTATTGTGAGAAGTATACTATATGAGAGACTGAACTCAGCATGGAATGGTGCCAGACCGGAAAGAGGAAGACTACCTATGAAGAAGCTGTTGCAGTAATCTGGTTACAAGATGACTAAGGGAAAGTCAATTGGGATAGAGAAGAAGGGAAGTGAGCAGATGTGGCTGAAAGAAAGCACGGTCCCTCTGTTGCCGCTTCTGAAGTAGAATTGCTTTCTTAAAATAAAATATCTCCTGTGAGCCCAAAAACACTGTTGGGAAAGAGAAGAAAACTAAAGTTTAATATGTAAGTACAAGAGGTATCAAAATAGTTTAAGTGCTTTTCAGTTTCTAGTCAGTGGGTCTTCTTTAATCAGTAGAGCTCTCCCTGGTTTCTGTATTCACATTTGGGTTTTGACTCATTGTTAGAAGAGGCATGGAAGAGAGCGAGAAGAAAAATAAAGCCGAGACTGAAAGAAGGGAGAAGTGTTATTCAGAGTATAACACCTGGTCACTAAGGTGCTGATAACTTTTTTTTTTTATGAACTACACCATTAGTATGTTAAAACTTTACAAAGTATCATGTAGATATTTTTGCAAAACACATCTCATTTAGGTTTCATGTAAGTTTACAAATGATTAAAAATTATTAAATTGCCTGTTACTTTCAGGGGGAAAAAAACACTATAAACACAACATTTTTCTTACCAGAATGGAGTGCATCCCCATGTAAATTCTACTTAGGCAAACTAGGGAACTCCAGCAGGGAATAAGAATCAGTCCATATATAAGAGGATACTAAAGGGAAAGAAAGTAAAATTAAATAATTAGGCTTAATAGAAATAAGTAAATTAAAAACAAATCACTTTAAAATTCCAAGAAAACCCCAAGAGCTATGGGCTTTTATTCCCCAAATACAGTCCCAGCACTAACCCTAAACATGGCACACAGCAGAGATATTCAAGAAATACTTTTACATGAAATGAACAAATGAATGAACTCTTATGTTTCCACACTCTTGATTGTGGGAACTGACCCATTTTTGCTTCTACAGTAAAGATTCGATCACCCGCATGTTACAGAAGAAAAAAACAAAACAGGTAGAAGACATACTTTTAATATGGCTACAAAATGAAAGTTCCCCTGGAATAGTACCTGAATCTGGGTCTTCACTTCCCTGGTGCGGCACACAGGGCATTACCTTCCTCTCACTTCCATTAGTAACCACTATCCACAATTTCTACTGACATTTCCCCATTTTGTATTCAATATCTAACACCCTGTAATTTGTTTTCCACTTCTGCTCCACCATTAAAATTTCAAATGGTAACCTTATTGAGAAAAATTTTGGTGGAATACTGGGAGCAGTAGGCCATGAAAAAGGAAAAACAAAATGTAGGTAATAGGTAAGTCTTGGTATCATTGGTATTAGTTTATGAGTTGGCTTTGAATCTTCTGACATTAGAGCAGTGGTTCTTAACCTTTTTTGAGGTACCGAACCCACCAGTTTCATATGTGCATTCACCGAACCCACCAGTTTCATATGTGCATTCTTTAGTGATAAATAAAATATGATTTTTTTTTTCAAAATTCAAGACATAGGTATATGTTTTTTTACTGGTGCACAAAATGAGCCGTGCATGAACATCACCTTGCTCAAAGAACAAAACCAACAAAGTGCATGAACTCACAACAAATTACAGTATTACTTTATTCTGGCCTCCGCGGCAGAAGCTTTTCCGAACCCCTGAGACCAACTCATCGAACCCCTATAGTTCGATAGAACCCAGGTTAAGAACCACTGCATTAGAGGAAGAAAGGGTGAACAGGTGCGGTGATAAATTTCTTCTAAAGAAAAGGGGGGCATATTTGAGGCAGTTCATACCTCACTTCATATTTCTCAAGAATTTGAAGCCAAGGTAGTTCAACAAGAAGTGGTGCTGAGCCTGACCAGGCGGTGGTGCATTGGATAGAGCGTCAGACTGGGATGTGGAAGACCCAGGTTCGAGACCCCGAGTTCGCCAGCTAGAGCGCGGGCCCATCTGGCTTGAGCAAAAAGCTCACCAGCTTGGACCCAAGGTCGCTGGCTCCAGCAAGAGGTGGTTCTTTCTGCTGAAGGCCTGTGGTCAAGGCACACGTGAGAAAGCAGTCAATGAACAACTACGGTGTCACAATGGCAACGAAAAACTAATGATTGATGCTTCTCATCTCTCTCTGTTCCTGTCTGTCTGTCCCTATCTACCCTACGGTGTCACAATGGCAACGAAAAACTAATGATTGATGCTTCTCATCTCTCTCTGTTCCTGTCTGTCTGTCCCTATCTACCATCTCTCTGACTCTTTCTCTGTCCCTGTAAAAAAGAAAAGAAAAGAACAAAGAAAAGAAGTGGTGCTGAAAAAGGAAGTTGAATAGGGTTGTAAGAAGTAAGGCAAAGATTTAGTACAGTTACTTTCATTTATTTGACTTTTCTACTGCATTTAACATGGCCCACCACTCTCTTGATTTTTATAGCATCAAACTCTCCTGGTTCCCTTTTAACCATCTATTTTTTTCTGTTTCCCACACAAGAGTATATCTGCTGCTTGTTCCTTAAACTTTGGTATAAATAGAATTCATCCCTTAGTAGTTATTTGCAGCCTCACCTTATCTTATTTTTTAACCTCTACTTACCATGCTTTCCCTACAACTGCCTCAAGATCTCTATAGTTTTAAACTCACAATACCTCAAGCCAAACTCATTCTTCTAGCCAATCCTCTCATATTCCCTATGTCATTCCAAAACATCATAATACAATAATCTAAATTATAAACATAAATTATCTTTGACTCCTTTCTCATCCCTCGTATGCAACCAATAACCAAGTTTGGCTGATTTTACCTTCTAAATATTTCTTGATCCTGTCATCTCTTCTCCATCCTACTTATACTGCCCTTGTTCAGATCCTCATAGTTTCTTTTCCAAACTGTACCCAGGCAAGGGGGTCAGGTAAAACAAAGTCTCTAATGAGGAAATGTGACTGGCAAGGAGGCTAGTGTGGCCAGAGCATAGAAAGCAAGTAGGAGGAGTGGTGAGAGAGGTCATGGGGGCTGGAGTAATCGGAGGCCTAGAGGCTAATGTAAGAAATCTGACCTTCATCGTGAATCAAATGGAGAGCTAGTATAGGGTTTTGAGCAGAGCACTGTCATGATGGCTGTAATGTTGTGATTAGTAATAAGGGATCAAGGATGGAAACAGGAAGACCAGTTAGAAGGCTGTTGGTATAATCTAGGTCAGAGAGAACAGTGGTTTCTCTCTCTGTATCAGGCACTTGGGTCTATTTAATTTTTCTGTTAATTTTTAATAAAACTGCTAATAGCAAAGCAGAGCAAAAGAAGTAAGCAACAACAACCCAGAAACTCCCCTATGCTAGCCTCTTCTTTCTCTTTTTTAACTTAGACCCAGTAAGAAAGAAAAATGTACAAAGTAATTGATGGAAATTATTTGTATACAAAAGAGTGAAGAAACATTCATTTATAAAGTCTAAAAAGCTAGAGCTGAAGATAGGGGAAAAGGAGAATTTTGGAGTAGGGACAATAAAATAGAATTTAACAACTCAATCCACATTAATTCAGGTTTACTAGATTCAAGGTGTTTAAATGGAAGAGCTGGCAATTCAATCAAGCTAGATACAAAGGCTAAGGAAGAAATCATAAGCTTTTTAATTTCCCTTTTCCCCTATTCCAGAGCACCTTTAGACTTCACTGGGGTAAGGGGCCTAGTTGAGAAAAGAATGAGTCTTCTTACTAGTTGATGTTTTTCAGCTATTAGTCTGTACAGACTATTCCCACTAGTTTTTTTTTTCTTTAAAGAAGCATATTTGGGGGTATATCTAGTCCAATTCTGTCTACATGACTCATATTTACTCCACACTGAATAACAGAATTCTGAATCACAAAGTAACAAAGTTAAGAAGAATATTATCAATTAATTCTAGGCAGATTAAGAAAAAAACCCCATATATTTAAAGACTAAAGGGAATAAAAACTAGATAAACTAGATAAAATAATGCAAAAGTGGGATCACGTGGGGTGGGGAGAATTATACCTAACAAATTCACGTACAGAGATGTTATATAATTGGGCAAGTGAAACCTGCATAATTATGGTAACCAGTGTAACCCCAATAAATTAAATTAAAAAATAATAATGAATTCACCTGTCACATTTGTTTCTACAGGATGAGGCAAAAGTAGGTTTACAGTTGTTTGTATGAAAAATAATAATAAAGAATAATACAAGAATAAACTTTCGTGTACCTAAAACTGTAAACCTACCTTTGCCCCCCCATATTTAAGAATACCCAAATTGTATCTACTTTTAATTTTATATTAAACTGTCTCTAAAAACAAATTTAGAATCACTACCCTCATTTAGATGTAACTGGAAGGAAAACAGATTTATGCAGAATCTCTCAAAATATTGTAATTTATGCAGAATCCCAAGAAATACTGTAATTTTTCCTTTCCCAAGAAATACTATAATTTATCAAATATAGAAAATATACACAGACCACTCCATTTTGTTATCTTTTGTTCCCTTTTTCTTCACAAATACTCAGTATTATTGTGCTCCAGGGCTTAGTTCTAAGGAGACTTCATTTCTCAATCTATACTCACTTCCTTAATGATCTCAGTAATTACATATAATCCACATGTCCGTAACTCAAATTTCTGTCTCTAGCCAGAATCTCTCCTAAATTCCAGATTTGTATACCTAACTGTCAACTTGCTGATTCCACTTAAATGCCTTATAGGCATGTTAAATGTAACATGACCAAATCTGAACTCCTGATTTCTCTTCCATTCCCTCATCTGACTAGCAACTCCTGTAGATATCTTCTTCCTAGTAAATGACTTCTCTATTGTTCCATTCACCATGCTGTTATCTTTGACTTCCTTAAATCATGTGTATCATCCAATCCATTAACTGTATCAACTACACCTTCAAAATATATCTCAATTTCAATTGTAATCAGCACAGCAGTCACAAAGAAAGTGTTAAAAATAGAACATCATTCAATTCCCTGTCAGGGCACATACAAGAATCAACCAATGAATGCCTAAATAAGTGGAACAACTAATGATCTCTCTTTTTCTCTCTCTCTCTTCCTTTCCCTAAAATCAATTTTAATATATATATTAAAAATATACACAAAAGGAAAAACAAGAAGAGAATCGAATGGTATACTACAAAAAAATCAAACACACCAAGAAGCAGTAATGTAGAAAATGGGAAACAAAAAATGACTAAGACACACAGATAATAGCAAAATGGCAGAAGTCATTCCTTATCAGTGATTACTTTAAATGGAAATGGTTTAAGTTACCTAGTTAAAAGGCAAAGATTTGCAGAATGAATACGAATACAGGACCCAACTATATGCTGCCTAAAGAGACTTACTTTGGATCCAAGGAAACAAATTAGTTAAAAGTAAACAACCAGAAATACATATTCCACGTAAAGTATAACCAAAAGAGAGAGCTAGGTGGCTATCCAATATCAGAGAAAATAGACGTTAAGGCAAAAACTGTTGTAAAAGACACAAGAACAGTATAATATTGATAAAAGGTCAGTTTATTAAGGAGATATAACTATAAACAGGGGCCACAATTCTGATCCCAAAACCGGGCAAAGACAACACAAAGAAAAAAAATTATAGGCCTATATCCCTGATGAATTTAGACGCTAAAATTCTCAACAAAATATTAGCCAACCGGATCCAGCAATATATGAAAAAAATCATACACCATGATCAAGTGGGATTTATTCTGGAGAGGCAAGGCTGGTTCAATATTCGCAAATCAATCAATGTGATTCATCACATAAACAAAAGGACAAAAATCACATGATAATTTCAATAGATGCAGAAAAGGCATTTGATAAAATCCAGCACCCATTCATGCTCAAAACTCTCAGTAAAGTGGGAATACAGGGAACATTCCTTAACATGATAAAGGCCATCTACGACAAACCGACGGCAAACATCATACTAAATGGACAAAAATTAAAAGCAATCCCCTTAAGATCAGGAACCAGACAGGGGTGCCCCCTTTCACCACTCTTATTCAACATAGTTCTGGAAGTCCTAGCTACAGCAATCAGACAAGAAAAAGAAATAAAAGGCATCCAAATTGGAAAAGAAGAAGTAAAACTGTCACTATTTGCAGATGATATGATATTATATCTAGAAAACCCTAAAGTCTCAGTCAAAAAACTACTGGACCTTATAAATGAATTCAGCAAAGTGGCAGAATATAAAATTAATACTCAGAAATCAGAAGCATTTCTATATACCAACAATAAACTGTCAGCAAAAGAAATTAAGGAAACAATCCCCTTCACTATTGCAGCCAAAAAAATAAAGTACCTAGGAGTAAATTTAACCAAGGAGGTTAAGGACTTGTACTCGGAAAATTATAGAACATTGATAAAAGAAATCAAGGAAGATACAAACAAGTGGAAGCATATACCGTGCTCATGGCTAGGAAGAAATAAACATCATTAAAATGTCTATATTACCCAAAGAAATTTATAAATTCAATGCAATACCAATTAAAATTCCAATGACATACTTCAAAGATATAGAACACATATTCCAAAAATTTATATGGAACCAAAAAAGAACACGAATAGCCTCAGCAATCTTAAAAAGAAAAAATAAAGCAGGAGGTATCACTCTTCCAGATATCAAGGTTTACTATAAGGCCATTATACTCAAGACAGCCTGGTACTGGCATAAGAACAGGCACATAGATTAATGGAACAAAACAGAGGACCCAGAAATAAACCCACACCTTTATGGACAACTGATATTTGACAAAGGAGGAAAGAACATACAATGGAGTAAAGACAGCCTCTTTAACAAATGGTGTTGGGAAAATTGACATCTACCTGCAAAAAAATGAAACTAGACCATCAACTTACACCATTCACAAAAACAAACTCAAAATGGATAAAAGACTTAAATGTAAGCCGTGAAACCATAAGCATCTTAGAAGAAAACATAGGCAGCAAGCTCTCCGACATCTGTAGCAGCAATATATTTGCCGATTTATCTCCACGGGCAAATGAAATAAAAGGCAAGATAAACAAATGGGACTATATCAAACTAAAAAGTTTTTGCACAGCGAAAGACAATAAGAACAGAATAAAAAGACAAACCACACAACGGGAGAACATATTCGACAGCACGTCTCATAAGGGGTTAATAACCAAAATTTATAAAGAACTTATAAAACTCAACACCAGGAAGACAAACAATCCAATCAAAAAATGGGCAAAAGAAATGAATAGAAATTTCTCCAGAGAGGACATACAGATGGCCAATAGGCATATGAAAAAATGCTCAACATCTAATCATTAGAGAAATGCAAATTAAAACCACAATGAGATATCACCTCATACCAGTCAGAATGGCACTCATCAGCAAAACAACACAGAATAAGTGCTGGCGAGGATGTGGAGAAAAGGGAACCCTTCTGCACTGCTGGTGGGAATGCAGACTGGTGCAGCCACTGTGGAAAACTGTTTGGAGATTTCTCAAAAAATTAAAAATCGAACTGCCTTTTGACCCAGCTATCCCACTTATAGGAATATACCCTAAGAACACCATAGCACTGTTCGAAAAGAAGAAATGCGCCCCCATGTTCGTGGCGGCATTGTTCACAATAGCGAAGATCTGGACCCAGCCCAAGTGTCCGTCAGAAGACGAGTGGATTAAAAAGCTATGGTATATATATACTATGGAATACTACTCAGCCATAAAAAATGATGACATCGGATCATTTATAACAAAATGAATGGACCTTGATAACATTATACGGAGTGAAATAAGTAAATCAGAAAAAAAAAAGAAAAACTGAGAACAGCATGATTTCATACATAGGTGGAACATAAAAGTGAGACTATGAGACATGGACAAGAGAGTGGTGGTTACGGGGTGGGGAGAGGGAGGGAAGGGTGGGATAGGGAGGAGGGGAGGGACACAGGGAAAACCAGATAGAAGGTGACAGAGGACAATTTGACTTTTGGTGACGGGTATGCAACACAATTGAATGATAAGATAACCTGGAGATGTTTTCATTGTACATATGTACCCTGATTTATTCGTGTCACCCCATTAGAATTAATAATAATAAAATAAAAAAAAAGATTTGAATAGGTTTAAATGACTATCCTTTGTACACTAATATACCCATTTATTTCAGAAACTTCTGTTTACATAGCATTATTTCCCCCGGGAGTTCAGAATATTTCCTCCAACATAATGAGAGAGTAATGAGAATTCAATTAAAGCTTAGACTAAACCCCTTCCCCCCAAAAATAGCATGTTTTCTTCATGGTACTTTCCACACTGGTATGCTAATGTAGAATATTATACGGGTTCAAATAGATAAACCAAAAAGTGACCCATATACCAGTCAATTAATGTACATATTAATGATAAAAATGTGAACTGAAACATTTTCAACTCAATCTACTGTTTTGACCTGTTCACATCTAATGTCTTCTTAGTTACTGTTTCTCTTTTTAACTCAAATCACAAAGTGTCAGTTTAACAACAGAACTCATCACATAAATAGTAATTATAATTTTAAATATATTTTATATTACAAACCACAATAAGGAAAGCACTCCTTCTTACTATACTAATTGATGGTTATGTTAACAAAACAGGATCCATTTCTCAATTCCTATTATAGGAACGGGATTTGCGAGGAAATTGAGAGAAGGGCTATGTGTTATAGCTTGTATCATTTTAGAGCTGCAGGCAGATCAAGGCTTCTCAGATAGTTATGAACAAGACATTCCTGACTGTATCTGCAGAAACCAGAGTAGAAACAAACAAACAAAATCCAGTCTTCCAGGCAGTTTCCAATTCTAACCTATCAAATAATTGTTTATGTCTCTTAGATAACCCAGTCCTATTTGTTACAAGGTCCCAGAAAACTCCTCTAGTATCTAGTGTGGATTCTGCGGTGATTTATTTAAAAATCTCTATTGAAATCTCCTGGGTTGGAAGCAAATCGAGTTTGGGGTGACAATGGCTCTTCTGGAGCTGCATGGGCACTTTGAGAAAGTAAGTAGAGTAGGGGTAATTAAGTAATTTTCAAAATGCAAAGGCATTGTAATAGAACACTCAAATTCTGTCTTTTCCACATTGACACATTTGGCAATTCTATACGAACACCAATCTTTTTTTTTTTTTAAGTCAGAACTAGAGAGACTAGGAAGGACCACCTCCTCCCCCTTTTGCTCTGCCACAGCAATCTGAGCAACTTCTCTCTCACTCAGACACACATCTGTTGATTGGTCCTCCACTTTACTCTTACTCTCTATTTCTATTCCTACTTAATCCAACCCTTTATTTCTGATAAACTGGTTGGGTTTTTTAAAACCAAAATTCAATTCTAGGCAGATGTTAAAAGAAATGAATGTAGATTTGTTCTTTACTGAAACATTAATAGATAGATGATACAACTTTACTCAACATACAAATTACTATAAAATATATAACAGGCACTAATTCTAAGAGCTTTACAATTTTACAAATAGAGCTCATTTAATCATTAGAACAACCCTATGGAGTAGGTATTCTAATTTAAATTAAACTGAGGCAAAGAGAGGCCTAAGATCAAACAGATATGTATTAAGTTACAGAGCTGAGATTCAAACACTTAAAGTCCGATCAGGGAGTCTGAGCTCTTAACCACTATGTTAAGCTGCCCTTCATGTATAGATTGTATAGTTTGTATCCCTAGGATCAAGCAGATTATCACTTGGTTATTTTTAATTAGGTTTTTCTTATAGTGGAAGCTAAATACAAATTACACTTAATTCGAGGTGTAAGAGATCTTAGAGGCATTAATTCCACATTCCTTTCTGTACAGATAAAGAAACAGACCCAGGGAATGCTAAATAACATTTAACATTATATTTTAGAGGTCTATTGTGATGCCTTTTACAATTTATCATGCTTGTTACTTTACATCTTACACTTTTATCACTACACAAATAGGTAATAATTTTATATTTGGTAGGAGTTGCTAGTTTCTTTTTCTTGGATAGTGTTGACCTTCACCTGCTGAATGTATGTCTCCTCAAATAAGGTTTTTATTTAAATTCAATCTTTAGATCTTATTTTTAAAAATGAAAGAAAAATTTATTTACAAGTCCCTGCATTATCAAATTAATAAAAGTTTACCAAATCCAAAACAGTTCACTGGACCTCCTAGATGCCTTTAATTTCATACCACCACCTAATCTTTTCATTGCACACCCTACTACAGGAACACTTATCTTAACAGTTCCTTCAGTTGTTCTAGTGAACAGTTTTATTCTTACTGATATGCTTTCCTCAGCTACTTATCACACTTAATCAGGATTACTTTTTATATTATGGCATTTATCATTCACATTCATGGAAGTTAGTAAAAGAATTCAATAAAATTACTTGCAATTAAAGCAACTGCAAAAACTATCTTTAATAGAATTAAACATTTTCAGAGTAATTTAAATATAGGACAAAGGCAGACACCAGAAACAATTACACACACACACACACACACATAATTTATTTACTGATTTTAGCAAGAGAGGAAAGGAGAGAGAGAGAAAGACAAGAACATCGAGCTGCTCCTGTACGTGCCCTGACCAGGAATGGAATCTGCAACCTCTGCACTTCGGGACAATGCTCTAATCAACCGATCTATCCAGCCAGGGCAAAAAAGAATAATATGTATTTTGAATTTGAGGAACTGATAGTGTATATGTAAACAACATTTGACATGATAACACATTAATGATACAAGTCTTGTTCTTACACACTGCTAGTTTAATGAAAATTGATGCAACCTTGGAAAGCTATTTTTTTGGGGGGGGGCAGAGACAGAGAGAGGGACAGACAGGCAGGAAGGGAGATGAGAAGCATCAATTCTTCATTGCGGCACCTTAGTTATTCATTGATTGCTTTCTCATATGGGCCTTGACCTGGGGTCTACAGCAGACTGAGTAACCCCTTGCTCAAGCCAGGGACCTTGGGCTCAAGCCAGCGACCTCAGGATTTTGAACCTGGGTCCTCCAAGTCCCAGTCCACTACACCACCACCTGGTCAGGCGGAAAGCATTTTTGTCTAGACATAAAAAAGTTCTAAAAAAAAAAAGTTCTAAATATGTACACATTGACCTAGTAATCTCTCCTACAACCTAGAATTCTATACTAAGGAGAGATATATAAATGAATAAGTCAATATTTATTGATCATAATGTTGTAGTTTAAAATATAGGCTTTTAGAACTCGACAGACCTAGCTTTAGCCATTTACAATATGCACTTACAGGGACTCTAAATAAAAATGTAAATAACATAAATCAATTTAAATTATCTTGAGAGGAAAAAAAGATGTATTTTAAGGATACAAAGTATCTCACAGAACCCTAAGGCCGAATGAGGCTAAGCTTCAAGAAGCTACAACTATAAACTGGGCAGTCATAGGGCCATTTCTTTTTATATATTTGCTTAGTTCTTCTTTATCTGCAGACCAACTTCTCTGCTATTCAGTCCATATGGTAGGTGATGGTTTCTGAATTTACTTCTTCATTGAGAAAACCTGCCCAATCTCAGCAACTATTCTTAATTTCAGGTGGACAAGATCATGTAGAAAAAACATGGTTGCCCTATAGCTGAGGGAGCTTATTGAGGGCTGTCAGTGAGGCAGAAAAAGGTGCCTAGTTCTTCAGGTGTGGAACCATGAGCTAGTTTCATAATCTCTTGGCATCTCAATTTCCTCATCTATAAAGGAAGATGATATCTACAATAACACCCTATAGTGTAAAAAGTATTTTGTAGCAATATAAAAATATTTCATTCATTAAGAATGTTTTCAAAAAAAAAATGTTTTCCAGCCTGACAGGTGGTGGTACAGTGAATAGAGTGTTGACCTAGGACACTGAGGACCCAGGTTCAAAACCCTGAGGTCGCTGGTTTGAGCACAGGCTCACCAACTTGAACACGGGGTCACTGGCTTGGCTGAAGCCCCCCAGTCAAGGCACGTAGGAGAAGCAATCAATGAACAACTAAAGTGATGCAACTACGAATTGATGCTTCTCATCACTCTCTAGCTTTAAAAAACAATGTTTCCTAAGAATTTTTACTGATTGGGAAGTGTATGGCATTTAATAGAGTTCTCCAGAGAAACAGAACCTTTGAAGTTAGTAAAAGTCAATAAAATGACTTGCAATTAACTTTACGAGCTTAAATAGGATGCTTATATACATAGAGAGTTATTACAAGGAATTGGCTTTATTGTTGTTGGATTTATTTTAGGATTGTGGGCGCTGGCAAATCCAGTATCTGCAGGGCAGGCCAGCAGGCTGGAGACCCAGGGGAAGAGTTGATGTTGTCAAAGGCAAGTCTGCTGGCAGAATTTCCTTCTTGGGGAGAACAGTCCTTTTTTTTCTTAAGGCATTCAAATGATTGTGGCAAATAATTCCGCCCACATTATGGAAGATAATCTATTTTACTCAGTCTAATGATCTAAATGTTAGTCATGTAAAAAATATCTTCACAGCCTGACCAGGCAGTGGCACAGTGGATAGAGCGCTGGACTGGGATGCAGAAGACCCATGTTCGAGACCCCGAGGTCGCCAGCTTGAGCGCGGGCCCATCTGGCTTGAGCAAAAGCTCGCCAGCTTGGACTCAAGGTTGCTGGCTCCAGCAAGAGGTTACTCGGTCTGCTGAAGGCCCGCGGTCAAGGCACATGTGAGAAAGCAATCAATGAACAACTATGGTGTCGCAACGGCAACAAAAAACTGATTGATGGCTTCTCATTTCTCTCTGTTCCTGTCTGTCTGTCCCTATCTATACCTCTCTCTCTCTCTCTGTCCCTGTAAAAAATTAAAAAAACAAAACATTTAAAAAAAAATCTTCACAGAAACTTATAGAATAGTGTTTGACCAAAAATCTGGGTACTGTAGCTTAGCCAAGTTAACAATAAAATTAACCATTACACATAATATTGCATAAAAACATGTCATATACTATACTACTCACAAATATTAGGGGATATTTTAAAATGAATATGAAGCTATAAAATATCCTCTAATTTTTGTGAGCAGTGTATATGGTCTTAATTATTTTCAAATTGTAAGAAAAAGAGTTAGCACTATATTTTCCCTATTTTTTATTTTCCAAGTCTTCTGTAAGGTTCAGTACTTATCCTCCTTGTCCTCTAGAATTTAATAATATTAATTACTTTCTTTTTTGTGAATCCCTCTTTTCTTCCACTTGTAGTTTCCCTTTATAGTATATTCTTTTTATGATATTGTCCAATCTACATCCCTCCCCACTTAGACCCAGGAGTGTGGCCCTAGAAAAATGTCCATATTGTGTGATCTGCTGCTCTCTTGACCACAGCTATTGAATTATGAGGCATAAATATTTGACCCTAGGGAAGCAAATCCATTGGCTGGACTGAGTTGATTTGATTTTTCCCCAGCAGTAATTTGAACAAAAGTCAGAAAGAAAGTCAGTGTCTGTTATGTGCTTGAATTTAGAGATGCTATAGACTAGCGGTTAGACATATACACATGCCAAAGCAGAGAGAGGAGAAGAAAGAAGAAATGAAAGACCATGAACTTAAAAAACAAAGATGGATGGTATGCCTTTGTTCTGACAGCATTCCGGAGCCTGGTTCCAATCCTTCAGAAGACCTGAAAGCACTTTCTTTCCCTTGACTTCCCTGAGATACTCACTCTAATCTTCAAATAAACCTCCCCTTTTTTGCTTATTTGCTTAATCTAGTTCAAACAAGTTACTAGAAGCCCTACACACACACACACACACACACACACACACACACACACACAGCCTTAAAGGATCCCTAAGGTATCTTCTTCTCTCTCAAACTGCTACTTGTCAGATTCCGTTTCAGGTTCTTTTTACTCTATCCATTCAAGGCTTTCCTAGACTCTCTGTTGTTCTCCCAGTGTATACATTCCCAGGGCAATCTCATCGCCTCTCGTCACTTCATTCCACACAAATATGCCGATGACACAAAACATGTGCAGGTCTCTTTCACATATAGAACTGCCTCCAGACAGTTCCAGACAGCTGTCTTATAGGCATCTCTAACTCAACATAAATCTACAACAGAATACAGAATTCATCTCCTCTATGCTCTTGCTCCTTTCCTCCAAATTCAACCTGCTTTTAACATTTTCTATCTCTATAAATCAAAATACTATTTCTTAGCTTTCCAAATAGAAAATCTAGGAATAATCCTTTACTCCTGTTTTCCCTCCAAACTGCCAAATCCACATAATCACTATGTCTTGTCAGTTTTAACTCTTGATAGCTCTCAAATTCATCCATTTCTTGCTACTGACACTGACACTGTCTAAAACAGGTGCCAGAAAACATTTTCTGTAAAGAGCCAGACAGTAACCATCTTGGGCTTTATGGACTATATAGTTAACGAATATCACAATTGCTCAACTCTGCTGTTGGAGCACAAAAGCACCACAGGCAATATATAAATAAATGGATATGACTATGTTCCAATAAAGCTTTCAATATAGCCACTAAAATTCTGAATTTCATATTTACATATGTCAGAAAATATTCTTCTTTCAACTTCTTAAAAATATAAAAGCCATTCATATGAAAGTATATGAAATCAGGCAGCAGCCGTTGTTTGCAGTCTCCTGGTCCAGATCCCCATAATATCTCCCTTGGGACTGGCCCAGTAACCTCTTATCCGGTCTGGTTTCCTGCCTCCAATCCTGCTTCTCTCTCCAGCCCATTTCCCATACCATAGACATAAGAGTCTTTCTAAAACACCAATCTCATCTCCTCAAGAAAAAATATTTTATTTGTTTTATTCGCCCTGATATCTATAGGGCTTATGTTATTGCCTGATTCTTATTAGAAATGAAAAGATTGTGGAATTCAATATCATTACCTTGATTAAAGTTTTTTCACTCAGCAAGAGAAAAATGTATAATTTAACAGAAGCATTTGTTATTATTCTCAGTTACCATTATTTTCTCTATAGAGAACAGATAGACTATACATACAAATCATTAAATGGATGGAGAGTTGTATAATGCTGTTATACATACAATGTATAAAAATCAAGTGTATTTGATTATTCCAGCCACAAAAAGTTAGAATATTTGAATTTTAACAGGATATTATTTACAACAGTAACAAAAAATATAAACTAGAAATAAATCTAACAAAAGATATGCTTGATCTATATGGAGAAAATTATAAAACTTCATTGAAATACATTTTTAAAAACCTAAATAAGATTTACCATATTCACAGATAAGAAGAATCAATACTGTAAGGCTATCAATTTTCTCTACATTAATTATAAATTAATTTTGATTTCATTAAAAGTCCAGAAAGGGCTTTTCATGGAAATTAAAGATTTAAAAATGTATATACTGAGCCTGACCAGGCGGTGGCGCAGTGGATAGAACATCAGATTGGGATGTGGAGGACCCAGGTTTAAAACCCTGAGGTCACCGGCTTGAGCACCAGCTTATCAGCTTGAGCAAGGGCTCATAGCTTGAGCATGGGATCATAGACATGACCCCATGGTCGCTGGCTTGAGTCCAAGGTCACTGGCTTAAGCAAGGGGTCACTAGCTTTGCTCTATACTGCCCTCCACCAAGGTCAAGGCACATATGGGAAAGCAATCACTGAACAACTACGGAGAAGCAATGAATCTCTCTCCCTTCCTGTCTGTCTGTCCCTATCTGTCCCTCTCTCTGACTCTATGTCAAAAAAAGAAAGAAAAATGTATACTGAAAGCAAATTTCAAAAACGGCCAGGACAATATTGAAGAATATGGTAGAGAACTTTCATAAACAGTACTCAACACTTATTCTAAAGCAAATAAAAGTTAAGACAATAAAATTGATACACAGACAAAGAGAGCCATGAAACAGAATAGAGAACCCAGAATCAGACCCATGTATGTGGGAACTTGACATATAACAAGTAGCATTACAGAAGTGGAGAAAGGATAACTACTCAAAAATGTGACTAGGTTGGCTCAGTTGGTTAGAACATTGTCCAGACACACCAAGGTTGTGGGCTCAATCCCCTGGTCAGAACACATACAAAGATCAACCAATGAATGCCTAAGGGGAACAATAAATCAATGTTTCTCTCCCTCTCTCTCTTTAAAATCAATATATATATTTTTAATGGTACTAGGTCAATAATTATCTATTGAAAAAAAATTACATCAGATCCATCCTCATAACATACACAAAACCAATTAAAGGTAAATTGAAATCTTAAATGAGAAAGGACTTTAATTTTCCAATAAAAAAAGTAACAAAAAGGAATTTCTTTTACAAAAAAAACAAACAAAATCTAAAGTATATATTCTAAAATGAACATGTACAGTGGAGGTGGTGGCTGTGCTGCAGACCATGGGGCCATGGTGGTTGGGTGGGTGGCCATGGAAGATTGTGGGGTTTCACCAGCCAACTCTGGAACTGGGAAATCTAAGTAGGAGACAATACTTAACTAGCAGGTTCCCTGAAGTGTGGAAGTCTGGATCACTGCCCAAGGAAAATCTTATCAAGTTTACCAAGAAGCAAATGATGCTAATACAAAAAACTAAATCTAAATGTACACATTTGGCCTGACCGGTGGTGGCACAGTGGATAGAGCCTGAAGCTGGGATGCTGATGTCCCAGCTCAAAACCCAGCTTGAGTGTGGGTTCATCCAACTTGAGCACAGGCTCACCAACTTGAGCATGGAGTTGCCAGCTTGAGCATCAGATCATCACCATGATCCCATGGTTGCTGGTTTGAGCCTAACGGTTGCTGGCTCTGCTAGACTCCCCAACACCCATTAAGGCATGTATGAGAAGCCATCAATGAACAATGAAAGGGATGCAACTATGTGTTGATGCTTCTCATCTCTCTCCCTGTCTCTGTCTCTCTCTCACCAAAATAAAGTTGAAAGGTAAAAATTTCAATGTGCCTCCTCTCCCACTCTCTCTCTTTCTCTAGAGCAGGGGTGCTCAATACGTCGATAGCGATCTACTGGTCGATCGCGAAGGAAGTATGGGTAGATCTCATGACATTAAAAAGACATTTGTCTTGCCTGACCTGTGGTGGCGCAGTGGATAAAGCCGTCGACCTGGGAACACTGAGGTCGCCAGTTCAAAACCCTGCACTGGTCTGGTCAAGGCACATATGGGAGTTGATGCTTCCAGCTCCTCCCCCCTTTCTCTCTTTCTCTCTCTCACTCTGTGTCTCCTCTCTAAAATTAATAAAATTAAAAAAAAAAAAGACATTTGTCTTTTGATTGGCATACAGGGTAGCCAATCTGACGTCTGAATTTTTGACACCCTATGCATGCGCGTTAAACCACGCTAACTTGTTCAGTTACATTGCTGCGTAGTTAGCCTTCAATTTATTTAAAGTAAATACAACAAAAGGTATAAAAATGAGTGCTGTAGCTGGTCCGAGTAAGAAGCCTAATACCTACCACATTCATACAGAATGGGAGGGGATTTTTTTCACTATGTCATATTCTAAGTGCGTTTGCCTCATCTGTCTGTGTGCCATTGCTATTCCAAAGAAGGGAAATGTGGAGCGGCTTTTTCGGACTGTTCATAAAAACTATGACATTGACTTTCCTCCGAAAAGAGAGCTGAGAAGGAGAAAGGTGAAAGAAGAATACACAATATTAAATAGTAATAACAGTAACTTAAGTAATGATAATATAGAAGAAATAAATTTATGTTTTGCATTTTTATTGTAGGTAGATCATTTTGACTTGGTCATCTTATAAGTAGCTTACAAGCTGAAAAAGTGTGGGCACCCCTGCTCTAGAGCATGCCCATGCCTTTCACCCTCTCCTTCCCCCAGGCGTGTTTTCTTTGCCTTTCTCTCCCCTAAACTCCAAGGGCCCTTCTTTTACCTCTGAAACTTGCTTCCTGACCCCACAAAGCCAAGATGGCTCATTTCCAAGGCTCATTTCTTCTACCTTTGTGACATTCTAAAAAACTTCTGCTTGTATTTGAGTCTTGGCTCTGAATTCTTTCTTAGTCAAAACTCAAGAACTGAGTCTGTTACTGAACCAAGGTCTACCGTATGTATTTGCTGTTAACAAAAGAACCTGTTTCTAGAAGTTATGAAATGTATTCACAAATTTGCTAATGTAATGAATGCTAATTGCTTACTTTTTGTTATCACTAAAAAAATTAAGGTTTCCAAGAGTTAAGAATTCTAATTAAGTTGTAAAGAAATGTTTTGGGTAATAGAAGGTATAAGATATAAAGATACATTTTTTAAAGGAAATTGAAAGAAAATGGGTTGTTCTAAAGTTGGTTATTTCTGAATGTGTTTAGAAGAAGAAAACTAAAACAGACTAGGAAAGTTATAGAATGTTTTTTGTTTGTTTTATATTTCATTTATTCACTTTAGAGAGAGAAGACAGAGAGAGAGAGAGAAAGGGGGAGGAGCATAAAGCATCAACTCCCATATGTGCCTTGACCAGACAAGCCCGGGGTTTTGAACTGGCAACCTCAGCATTCCAGGTCAATGCTTTACCCACTGCACCACCACAGGTCAGGCCTGTAGAATGTTTATGAAAAGAAATCCTGAGCCTCACCAGGCGGTGGCGCAGTGGATAGAGCATCGGACTGGGATGCAGAGGACCCAGGTTCGAGACCCCGAGCTCGCCAGCTTGGACCCAAGGTCGCTGGCTCCAGCAAGGGGTTGCTCAGTCTGCTGAAGGCCCGCGGTCAGGGCACATGTGAGAAAGCAATCAATGAACAACTAAGGTGTCGCAACGGCAACGAAAAACTAATGATTGATGCTTCTCACCCCTCTCCATTCCTGTCTGTCTGTCCCTATCTATCCCTCTCTCTGACTCTCTCTCTGTCCCTGTAAAAAAAAGAAAAAAGAAAAAAAAAGAAGAAGAAATCCTGAGGAAATTTTATATATGGTTAAACTGAATAAGATTGGAATAAATTTAATTCAGTAAATAAATTTAAATTGCCAAAGTATGGTAATTGGTAATAAAGAATTAAAGTTTTGTTCTTTTTCGCTGTTTCAAAAGAACAAGGTTTTTCCTGTTTTTATTTTTCTACTCCAGATAAATGTAGTAGGAAAAAATTTCTATCTAGAAAGCAAAGTTTCTACATTTTATTAAAATAGTTATGTCATATGTGTTAATCAGGTACTTAAGAAAACCATCTTTGGCCCTGGCCAGTTGGTTCAGTTGTAGAGCGTTGGCCCAGTGTGTGGATGTCCTGGGTTCGATTCCTGGTCAGGGCACACAGGAGACGTGCCCATAGGCTCCTCCATCCTTCCCCCTCTCCTTCGTCTCTGTCTCTCTCTTCCCCTCCCACAGCCAAGGCTCCATTAAAGCAAAGTTGGCCAGGTGGTGGAGGACGGCTCCATGGCCTCTGCCTCAGGCACTAGAATGGCCCAGATGGGCAGAGCATCGCCCCCTGGTGGGCATGCCAGGTGGATCCCGGTTGGGCACATGTGGGAGTCTGTCTCCCTGCCTCCCTGCTTCTAACTTCGGAAAAATACAAAAAAAAAAAAAAAAGAAAGAAAGAAAACCATCCTTTCTCAAGCCTAAGAACTAAAGTTTAACTAGCTTGTATTTATGTTTAATACCTTTTACTGTCACTTTGGGTAAATAACTTAATATTGTTTCATAATAATACATACTCTTTTAGTCTAGAATGTTTGACAGACCTCCTGAGGCTGAAAATTTTAAGATATTTTCTTTTTTGATTGATTGATTTTAGAGAGAGGAAAGAGAGAGAGAAAAGGGGAGTGGGAAGGAGCAGGAAGCATCAACTCATTGTTGCTTCTCATATGTGCTTTGACTGGGCAAGCCCAGGATTTCAGACCTGCGACCTCAGCATTCCTGGTCAATACTTTATCCACTGCGCCACCACAGGTCATTCAGAAATGGCTTTGGGTTATTCCAATGGGCCCCTTGAATACCTAAAGGATCTGTTCTCTCTCTTCTTATAAGATAAATTTTAACCCAGCTAGGACTATTTATTTGATATGCTTAAAGGTACATGAGAAGCTTTGTCAAATAGAGAAATAATAATTGTTATATTTGTATATATAGATTAATACTAAAATAAATGTTATAGAGATTTTATAAAAATCTCCAAGAGGACTGACCTGTGGTGGCGCAGTGGATAAAGCGTCGACCTGGGAACACTGAGGTCGCCGGTTCAAAACCCTACACTGGTCTGGTCAAGGCACATATGGGAGTTGATGCTTCCAGCTCCTCCCCCCTTTCTCTCTTTCTCTCTCTCTCTCACTCTGTGTCTCCTCTCTAAAATGAATAAAATTTAAAAAAAATAAAAGAAAAAAAATCTCCAAGAGTGCCTGACCAGGTGGTGGCACAGTGGATAGAGCGTCAGACTGGGATGCAGAGGACCCAGGTTCAAGACCTTAAGGTCGCCAGCTTGTGCACGGGTTCACCTCCTTTGAGCAAAGCTCACCAGCGTGTACCCAAGGTCGCTGGCTTGAGCAAGGGGTTACTTGGCCTACTGTAGCCCCACAGTCAAGGCACATATGATAGCAATCAATTTACAACTAAAAGTGCCACAACAAAAAATTGATGCTTCTCATCTCTTTCCCTTCTATCTGTCCCCCTCTCTGACTGTATCTCTGTAAATTAAAAAAAAAAATCTCCAAGAGTATACAAAGGTCTAATATAATTTCATTCACAATTCTAATTATCTTAGAATGTTATATCTTACTCAAAAGCAAAGTTCTTCGTCAGGTGCATTACAATCAGATCTATAATCATGTCAAGTTTTGTCATTTACAGACATTGTTTTACTCTGATGCATTTGCGTATAGGTTTCATCTCAAGATCCATAGAAAGGATCTGACTCATTCTAAAATAGTTTTCTGCCTGACCAGGCGGTGGCTCAGTGGATAGAGTGTCAGACTGGGACGCGGAGGACCCAGATTCGAGACCCTGAGGTCGCCAGCTTGAGCGCGAGCTCATTGGGTTTGAGCAAGGCTCACCAGCTTGAGCCCAAGGTTGCTGGTTCGAGCAAGGGGTCACTGGGTCTGCTATAGCCCCCTGGTCAAGGCACATATGAGAAATCAATCAGTGAACAACTAAGGAACTGCAACGAAGAATTGATGTTTCTCATCTCTCTCCCTTCCTGTCTGTCCCTATCTGTCCCTCTCTCTCTGTCTCTGTCACAAAAAAATAAAAATAAAATAGTTTTCTGAGAATTATCAGATCATATCTTTAAACTGGATGCAGATTTATAAAGCTCTAAGGACTAAGTGGATTTATGGAAATACGTACTGGCAGATGCTCTGAATAAACAAGAATTCATTAAATAGGACTGACTGAACTTAATATAGTTGCTATTTTTATGACTCTGTTCAAAATACTGCTGATATTTCAACTTTCTTTTTCTAGATCTAAGGAAACTTTTTTTTCTTCGAGCAGTTTGGTAAATCATACCTTTGTAAGCAATATTAAAGTCTTTATATTTTTCTCCCTACCTGATCCCTTCAGAATTTGGAAACTCTTAATGAGTATTTTTAATTTTCATGGCAATATGGCTATTTGCATGAATTCAGTGAGAATCTATTCTCTTTATAACAGGACACAATTGGAAATTGATTTTATTAACCAAGACTTTGAGTAGAAAATCATGTTTTTCTTTTCGTTTCTTTTCTTTATTCTGTGAGAAGAGGGGCAGCAGAGAGACAGACCCCCCATGCACTCCTATCGAAATCCAACTGGCAACCCCACTAGGGGTGATGCTCTGCCTATCTCGGGCATTGCTCCACTGTTCAGCAACTGAGCTCTTCTTAGCGTCTGAGGCAGAAGCCATGGAGCCATCCTCAGCACCCAGGGCCAACTCACTCCAATCAAGCCATGGCTTCAGGAGGAGAAAAGAGAGAGAGAGAGAGAGAGAGAGAGAAGGAAGCTAGAGAGGGAGAGGTGGAAAAGCAGATGGGCACTTCTCCTGTGTGCCCAGACCAGCACTTGAATCTGGGACATCCACACACTTGGCAAACACTCTACCACTGAGCCAACCAGCCAGGGCTTGTTTTTCTTTTTTAAAAAGATTATATTTATTCCTTTTTAGAGAGAGGGGAGAAAGAGAAAAAAATAAAAGAAAGGGGAATAGGACCAGGAAGAATCAACTCATAGTAGTTGCTTCTCATACGTGCCTTGACCAGGCAAGCCCAGGGTTTGAAACCGGTGACATCAGCATTCCATGTCAATGCTGTATCCACTGTTCTACCACAGGTCAGACTAGAATGTCATGTTTGAGAGAGAGGCAGGTATAGACTGGATTTTACCAGAAAGCTCTAAGGAATTAAGATTGACTCTGGAAGCCAATAAAAGCCCCTTGGAACAACCACCTGATACCCTGCTTCAGGGCAGTCTTCCCAAGTGAAAAACAAAGGTTGCTCTCCTGAGAGATGGCAAAGAAAGGACCTCAAGGTCTTCTTGAGGGCAACTTCAAGAACTTGTGGAAATCATCCAAATCTAAGGGTATTGCAAGCAAAGTCTGATGGCAACTATGTAGCTTGGCTTCTTTATCCTGAGAGGCTAAAATTCAATCTAGAGATTCCTTATGAAAATCCAGCAAAGCAGATTTAAGAGAGCCTATATGATCAATTGCTATTCTTGTTGAATTTCTGCAAATAAGCCAACTTATTGAAACTAGACTTATGAAGTAAACAGTCTTAAGCTGACCATCACTGAGAAAAATGGGGGTGATTTTAGAGAGAGAAATTGTGTTTTCATAGAACCTACAGGGTGAGGCAAATGAAGGTTTACAGTCGTTCATGCAGAAAATAATACAATAATAAATAATAATTATAAAATGTTTTGCATACTCACAACTGTAAACCTACTTTGGCCATACCTTGTGTAATATACAGTTGTGGATATTATACTATAGTTCAGTTAATTGTCTTTAAATTTTTATTTTTCACCTATATACTGAACTGGACCCTAAATTCTTCTAGTTTTCTTACATATTTGTCTGTAACCCTAAGAATTAATGTTTCATTTTTCTCCCATCCTTTGATTTGGAATTACTAAGAAGTAAAACTTTTCTGAGCCTTGCAATTACCAAGTGGCAGCTAAAGGACATCTATAATATAAACTTCAGAAAAATTGCTACAACAGCTCATACTTAAACATTCTCAGTCACTAACGTTCTGTAAGCTGTGCAGAATTTAACATAGTACCTAATGACATCACCAAAGACATTCAAATAGCAGACATGGAGGATCAGTCACTGCCTACCTTCATTCCAGCAAAAGAAACTTTGAGCTTTATATTCATAAATCTTCTCGACTGACAGCTTTACACATTCAGAAACTGATTTATAATTTGCTCTGATCATTACCCTTTTTGTTCCCTTCTGTATTCACAGACATACTCCTTATTAAAGACCTGACTGCTTACATACAGTACAGGCCTCACTTTGGGAGACCATGTGCACACAGCCTCCTAAAATGAGACTCAACACATTTTAACTGAATTATTTTCAGAACTGAATGAGTAAATCAATGAAATATGGAGCAATCTACTAATTTAGCTTGAAATATAAAAGTTTATTATTTAAAGTTTCAAATGAGAGACTAAAGTGACAAAAATCATGCCAACCTGAATGAAGCTGCTTTTTGGGATATTAACTTGAACCATTTATTAAGAAACAAAAACTCAGCCTGACCTGTGGTGGCGCAGTGGATAAAGCATCGACCTGGGAACACTGAGGTCGCCAGTTCAAAACCCTGCACTGGTCTGGTCAAGGCACATATGGGAGTTGATGCTTCTAGCTCCTCCCTCCTTTCTCTCTTTCTCTCTCTCTCTCTCCTCTCTAAAATATATAAAAGAAACAAAAAAAAGAAACAAAAACTCAGAACCTCCCCCCACCGCACCCCACTTCCTGCCTAAGAGATACAGAGAAAAGCCAGCTTCAGGAAGAAGATTTTAAAGATGTTGTCTTAGCATAATTTGAATTAAGCAAGGTAAACTAAAGGGATTCAGGCACGTGCCTGTTGCCTGGATAGACCCCAATGTCCCCTTGTTTCTGAGTCACCTAGGGGAATTTTCCTGCCAACTGCTTTCTGCTCTTTTTCAACTACCTGTAAGTGGCCCGTTCTCACTTCTTAACTCCCCCTTTTCCCTTTGTTTAAATAGTTTTATACACCCAGTGTTGCCTCACTGTCTTAAGAGAATTTTCATGGCTATGTGAATTCCCCACGAGCATGTATTAAACTTTTATTTTCTCCTGTTAAAAAAAAGACATTTTGGTTTTTGTACTGAATTAATACAATCAAACATCTGTAAAATAGAACTTTTATGTAAAAAAGAACTTTCATATAAGAACTTTCTTTCAAAACAACTAACCAAAAGATAACATTAATCAAATTTAAAAGAGTACACAAATAATGTATAGAGAAAAATGTAAAATAAAAAATTTAAACTGATTATGTAAGATGACAGTTTGAAACGAGGACATTTCTAAACCCTGTATAGCTCAAATTCTCAAATTGTATGATATACAAATTTCTCAAACCTTGAATTAAATAACCAGGTTGTTCAAAAACTGTAAGATAAGCTTATTTTGATAATTCATACAACTATGAAATGTTAGAATACTGATAGCTGCATCTTGTAAACAACCTATCAGTACTGTTTTCAGACTTCCTCTTAGCATGTGTTCTGAACGAATGACAAGCAATAAATATTTTCTCTTACTTGGACTGCTAATATTAATAGTATGCAATACGGCTACTCTTTGAAAAGGAGTTATAAAAGGCCCTATAATTATAGAATCCTCAAGTCTCACGAAATTAAGAGAAACATCATTAATTAACCAGTGAATATGATGCCAAACATAATTAAATGAATACCTTAAATTCTGAGATATTTAGATTAATTAAATAAAATTGGAGATATTTATCTATATTCAAAACCGGCAGCACCACTTCACAATTTAAATATTGCTGTAAATCGTGCTCGCTTCGGCAGCACATATACTAAATATTGCTGTAAATCTCCTTTGGCTAAATAGGGGGGAAAACCTGTCTGTGGTACTCTTCCCTAGTAATTGTCGTCCTTATTACGTACGTTAGGTATTTTCCGTGAACTGTAAGAGAGATAGAAGTGTCCATGGGAACAAGATTTTATCTATACTGAAACTAAATCTGGGAGAATCGGGCTCATCGTAAAGGGGTTTTACACACAATGTGCATTTTTTCAATATAAGATGATTTATTCTTAAATTAAGGGACTGGTCTCTCCTTACAATTTAAAACTAATAGCAGTCTAACAATAAAATCTGCATCTGTAAGAAAGTTTTTTTTCCCAAATTTATGAACCATGAAAAACTGAAAAATGGGAGGCCAAAATATAAAACGTTTACCACTAAATATTCACCCCAAATTGTCAAGGTGACTCTATTGTCATACTTGCCATTTTTGTACACTCACTAATCCAATCAAGAACCCTAATTTTAAGAATAAAACCATGCATTTTTAAAGCTAACACAACAATCATAATTCGGTAGTAGCTCAACTGATACTACAGGTTAGTGATCCAGAAGATAAACTTTGCGACTATCAGCAAATTAGCAACCACACCCATGAAAAAAGAGAACTCAGGCTCTTCTCCATTAACTTCCTTAAAGGGTGGCTTTTGTTTAAAATTCATTACTTCATTGCCTGGCCCCACCATGTTTGTTTTGGAATTACACTACTGTATAAACACTGTCTCAGAATAAAGCTAAAAACTTGACCTACGCCTCAAACTATCAATTTGGGGGAAGGCACCATATACTACGAGGAAACTGAGTCTTCAAGTTACCTAACAATTCATTCTAAAGACATTATAACTAATCATAATTGTATTCTGTGCATCACAAGGACTAAAACCGTTTAAAAACTAAACCAAAGCCCAATGACAACGTATTACTTTACAAACAGCGTTTCTTAGGTTCTAAGAAAGGCGTTACTATTAAAATGTGGTCTGATAGCTAAGTGTCTAAGTTTCCCCGATCATTTAAGTTTTTAAACCTAGAAGGGTGCCTGTTTGCGGGCCCTGTGAAAAGCTGCGGAAAGACGTTTGCGAGGGAAACGAACAGCGAAATTAAAGTAACCGTGGAGAGCAAAGAGAACTGCGAGTTAACTCCCCGAGGCTGAGCGGGGAGACGGGGGAACCTTACCTGCCAGCGGCCGTAGGTGAGGAGGACCATGGAAATGGGGATGGCGGTGCCGGACATGGCATGGGTGGAGGGCATGCTGTACTCCGAGTTGTAGAAGACCTCCAACTTGACCACGGGTGGTGAGGCGGGCCGCGGCCAGCGGATGATGTCCTTGGTGCACTGGCCCAGGTACATGACCAGCACCCAGATGACCACGAGCCTCCGGCCCACCAGGGCATCCAGGTTCCAGATCCAGAAGGGGAAGAACAGGATGTAAAAGAGTTCGTTGCCCAGCTCCGTGCCGAAGCAGAACAGGTAGTAGAGAGGCCAGTTGCTCACGTGGGCCAGCTCGCCCTCCTCGCCTGTCAACGAGTTTCGCCGCAGGGCGCCCGCTCGCCGCGGCGAGGCCGGGCCCAGCTCGGTGGCCAGCCCGTTCCGCACGCCGTTCGGGGCGCCGCCGCCGCCGCCGCCGCCGCCGCCTGGCTTGGCGGGACACCGATTGCGGTCGCTCCCGGGGGGCTGGGGGTCTCCGCACGTCCCTGGCTGCCGCTCTCGGCACCGGGAGTCTCCGGAGAGGGGCGCCTCCGCTTTCTCATCTTCCCTCGGGTCAGCGGCGGCCGCGGCGGAGCGGCTCGGCGGCGCTTCCACCCCGCACAGCCACTGGAAGCGGGCCACTTTCTGCGGGTCCTGCAGACGGCCAGCCAGCTGAGCCAGGCGCTGCCTCAGCGACATGATAACGGGACCCGTGGGGCCCTCGGACGGGAGGGCGGCGGCAGGCGGGCGGGCCGGCCCCCGGCGCAGCCCCGAATCGCGCGCCTGGCCAGTGGCAGCAACAGTAGCAGCAGCAGCGCCCCGCTCAACCCGCTGGGTTCTGCCGGCTGACGCCGCCACAGGCCGCAGCGACGGCCGCGCGCCCCTCCCTCGCCGGCGCGCGCTCCGCTAGCGCCCGCGGCCTCCACGCGCCGGCGCTCGCCGAGCCCCGCCCCGCCCTCATCGCCGCTTGGGCGGGAGTCGCGCGGCGCGCGGCCGCTGAAGCGCGTCCGCCGGAGCGCGTCCCGCGGCGTCTAGGTGCTGGGGCTCGGCCCCGCGGCGGCCCTTAGGTTCGCCTTAAATATCCACCAGGCGTCGCGGCACTCGGCGCGCGGGACGTTGGGAGTCCTCCCTCCCCAACTTGAGCCCTTCGCAGGCTGTCGCCCTGCAACATTGACTCAAAGAGGCCCCCGACCCTGGTGCCAGCTTCGTTGGAGTTAGTGGCCAAGCATCCGGATATCCTGCTGGCACAGGTGAATGGTGAATGAAGGCGAACTAACCTCCACGCGCCCGAAATCATTCGACCAAATCGTCACAAGTAATTATAGAGCTGTCTCAGCAGATTGATGTCCTGAAAGCCACGTGCCAGTTGACAGTGGTGGCAAGGCTAGATGTAGGTCCCAGGACAATGCTGTGTCACCAAATATTGTGGTATAAGTTGAGATCTCAGGTATTTTTGAGTTACATGTAGCATTACCTTTTAGTAAATTCTAATATCTACAGGGTCTGCGCAGAAATTAATTGGTGGCTGAATGCAGTGTGTAGATTTTTGAGTTGGATAAAGTCGATTTAGTGCCTCACAAGTTACAGATTTGACTTCTAGAAAGAATAGTTTTTATTAGAAGGTCTCAGAACTCTAAGTTCAGGAAGTTATTTTGGTTGAGCTTAATGCCTATAATTAAAGAATTTGAACCTCTTCCAAGAAACAGGCTGGAAAATTCTGCCATTGTGTCATTAGAAATATTTTCTGCTTTCCCAGGAAGTTATCCTCCTCCTTCCACTCCACTTGTTAGGCCGTCCCTATCCCTGTCCTCAAGATGTTCACAATGTAAATGGGAGGCAGAGCTAGGCCCACCTCTAGAGTACAGAGAGAAGTGCTGAAATAGAGACCTAAACAGCATGTTAAGGAAAGAAGAAACAAGTTCACTGTGACAGCATGAAAGGTGTTAAACAGGTGATCCTGTTCAGATGTAAAGAGCAAGATACCAATAGGTAGAGAAGCCCATCTTAGGAAGAGAGAAAATGAGTAAAGAGGGTATGGAAATATATATGTGTAAAGATGTATTTCGCAAACAATAGCCCATAGAGTAAAGAGTAGGAAGGTAAGTGATGGGAATGAAATTAGAGAAAGGAAGTAAAGGACCAAATTGTCAAGGCCTTGAATGGGAAGCTGGGGATTATATTTTGTAGGCAGTGGAGAGTCATGCAAGGCTAAGCAAGGAAGTGACATTAGAACCGTGCTTTAGAAAGATAACTGGGGAGAAAATCAAAGGTAAATTGCCAGCTGTCAGAGACCAAAGGCCAGGTAAATAATTAGATTATTGCAGTTAATAGGTGAGAGAATGAGGCCTGGAACTAGGCTGTTGTTGGGCAGACAAGTATGTTACAAGTGTGTTAGGTTTGCTCGCTTGCACTTTGCCTGATTGGTGCGTGAACACGGAGCAGTTCTTCGTGTGTAAGGCTGGGGGTGCTTGCCCTCAGGGTGGCAGATTGTAAATGGCAGATTGCCTGCCTCCATGGGGTGGGGGTGGGGGGCATGTTTGCTGGAGTAGGGGTTTTTGCCCTGACCTGTTTTGCTTGTGAGTCCTGAGAGAGGGAGAAGTAGTTTTCTCTGCCTGCTTGCTCATCTGCCGTTGTGAGACTCTAATAAACAGAATGGCCCACCATTTTCCAGCTCCACAGTTCCTTTACCATCTGCCCAAATCCAGCGTGAATCTGCATGGCCACGGCAGCCACCAGCCTTACAGCTATGATTCTGGGAATTGGAAGAAAAGGGATCAATTTGGACAGGATTTTGGAAGTAGGAAAAAAATTCAAGCATTTCATTTCAATTCATAGGTCTGTTGGAAAATAGGTTTGCAATATACACCTATCAAATCATTATGTTGAACATCTGAAACTAATACAATGTACAGTACTATGTCAATTATATTCAACAAAACTGGGGGGGGGCTGTTACTTAATAAAAAATATTAAACTGAATATTCACTGATGTCAGTTTATTTTCTTTTGATTATCTGGACCCAACTTAATTTCTTGTTTGTTAAACTATAAAATTTGTATATTGTGAACTAATGATAAATTATTGCTATTATTAGAATACTTTTGACGTGTAGGTGTCAGTACGAAGCACATTATCAACATCAACAAACGGTGATTAAGAATGTTATTTTTGAAAGATTAAACTTGTTGATTAAATTCTTATATATACACCTAATGGTTTTATCCTGCATCTTTGATTAGTTTGTTTTTAAGTGAAAGGGGAGATAGAGAGACAGACTCCCGCATGCATCATGACTGGGATACATCCAGCAATCCCTGCCCATCTGGGGCCATGCTCACAACCAAGCTATTTTTAGCTCCTGAGTCAAAGGCCCCATGGAGCCATCCTCAGGACCCAGGGTGATGTGCTCATTGAGCCATGGCTACAAGAGAAAGAAAAGGGGAGGGGAAGGAGTGGAGGAGCAGATGGGCACTTCTCCTGTATGCCCTAACTGGGAATCGAACCTGGGACATCCACACACCAGGCGATGCTCTACCACTGAGCCAACTGTCTGGGGCTATTGATTGATTTTCTTAGAGAGAGGAAGGGAGAGGGGGGAAAGGGAAGGGAAGAATTCACTTGTTTTACTCAGTTGTGCATTCACTGATTGCTTCTCCTTTGTGCCCTGACCAGGGATCAAATTTGCAACCCTGTCATTTTGGGATAATGCTCTAACCAACTGAGCGAACCAGCCAGGGCCCTACTTTTTTATTATTATTTTTATTTATTGATTTTAGAGACAGGAAGGGAGAGAGAGAAACATTGATTTGTTTTTCCACTTATTCATGCATTCACTGGTTGATGCTTTTTTTTTAATGTTTATTTAGTTTATTTTAGAGAAAGGTAAGGAAAGAGAGAGAGAGGAATATCCATCTGTTTCTGTATGTAACCTGATCAGGGATCGAACTGGCAACCTCTGTGCTTCGGCACTCTATCTAACCAAGCTATCCAGCCAGGGTGCTGGTTGATTCTTGTTTGTTCTCTGACCAGGGGTTGAACCCATAACCCTACCAGTGGTCGGCAAACTCATTAGTCAACAGAGCCAAATATCAACAGTACAATGATTGAAATTTCTTTTGAGAGCCAAATTTTTTAAACTGAAACTATATAGGTAGGTACATTCCTTACCAAGGTAGCGCCCACATGTGGTATTTTGTGGAAGAGCCACATTCAAGGGGCCAAAGAGCCGCATGTGGCTCGCGAGCCGCAATTTGCCCACCAGGGCCCTAGCCAACCAATAGCTTCCTGACCAGGGCTCACTTTTATTCTTAAAATCTGATTCATGACTTTTATTTTTTTACAGTAATGATTGGAAATATAGGTGTATATCCAACACAAAAGATTGTTTTTTTAAGTTTAGGTCTTAAAATCTCCAACCACACCTGTCCATCATTCATCATTGTAGACATTTTGGTAGGTGTTGATTTGTCCCTAATGATTTTATGTTTGCAATATACTACATAAATTCTCCATTAATCAGAGTGGTTAATTTAATTTTCTAAAGAATATACAGTGTTTTATATGCTTTAGCTCTTAATGAAAATATTTGCACATGTATATTTTTGAAAGTACAGTAAAATAAGCAACATCCTTTCGGGGGGGCATTTTTATTGTCAAAAATATGTAACATAAAATTCACCATCTTAATCTTTTTAGAAAACCTATCTTTTTTGTGTGTGGTTATTTGAGGACTTTGAAGACTTAAGATCTGGACTTAGATATAAACATGGAGCCCTGGCCTAGAGCTCAGTTGGTTAGAGCATTGTCCTGACATGCCAAGGTTGTGGATTTGATTCCTAGTCAGGGCTCATACAAGAATCAACCATGAATGCATAAATAAGTGGAACAACAAATTGATGTTTCTCCCTCTCCCTCTCTCCCTTTCTCTCCTTCCCTATCTCCCTCTCCCACCCCTCCTTCTCTTTCTTCCTCTCTCTAAAAATTAATAAATATGGAAAACAAAGAAATAAACATAGAATTGTAGCCCTAGAAGGGATTTAGAAGTCATTTTATTAATGACTAATTTTATGAGATCATTTAGTTTATTAATCTGGTAAGTTAAATGCCAGTTGTGCTAGATGCCTGGAGATGCAATGCTATTAAGACACATATGCTTCCGCCTAGCCAGGCGGTGGCGCAGTGGATAGAGCGTAGGACTGGGATGCGGAAGACCCAGGTTCGAGATCCCGAGCTCGCCAGCTTGAGCGCGGGCCCATCTGGCTTGAGCAAAAGCTCGCCAGCTTGGACTTAAGGTCGCTGGCTCCAGCAAGGGGTCGCTCAGTTTGCTAAAGGCCCGCGGTCAAGGCACATGTGAGAGAGCAGTCAATGAACAACTAAGGTGTCACAATGGCAACGAAAAACTAATGATTGATGCTTCTCACCTCTCTCTCCGTTCCTGTCTGTCTGTCCCTATTTATCCCTCTCTCTGACTCTCTGTCTCTGAAAAAAAATAAAATAAAAATAAAAAAGACATATGCTTCCAAGATGCTTATGTTCAAATCATTACTGTGAATACTATTAAATGTCATCCTTCTAGGCTTCTGATTAAATGAGTGGATATTGTCTTTCAAGTTTTCCTTCTCTGAATTCTTTCACGTATTTCTTTTTGTTCCCATTGCCACAACCCTAAAGCAAGTTCAGTGACCGGAAAGGAGCATTCTAGGAAGTGGTTGAAGATTTATTTATGTTACAAACTGGGGTTTCAGAGTCACAGTTGAATCTATACAAGAAACCTATCACAGCTGCTTCAACTAGAACAAATTCTGTGTTTTACCTTTTAGTTCCATCATAAATCAGTTTCTACCTTTGCAATTCAATGTTATTGTCAGTGGGAACAAGGATCAGGCTTGTCTTTCATTCGTGGACTACCTATATAACTAACTCGGTCTCCTCTCCCTACCTGGGAACACTGGCTTTCTTTCCTTCTACCTAACTATATTGTACCCCCTATTCAAGGTTTGTGCCTTCCATAAAGTACCTAAGGAAATGAACACCCGGAATAATCTTGCTAGGACTTGGTGGAATTAACTCCTGATGACCACAAACTGAGCACCCACCTTCTGCTGGACCAAGGGGGTAGGTTGGTTCCCTGAGATATTTTTGTGCTTTGGGAAAGTTATAGATGGGAGTGATCTCTCTTCAATTGCTAAAGGTTTAACTTACATATTCAGAAATACTATAGACACATTTCTTCCTTTAGAGAAAACTATTTAGCAGTGAGAGCAAGTACAACTGCCGTATCAACAGCAACAACAACCAAAGGTTTTGAGGACCTTAAAGTTGGAGCCGTTTGTTCCCGTTGTTCCTAAGAGCCACCTCTGCATCCCTGCCTTTCTTTGATGCTTGGATATTCAATCCTTCCTTGGATTTCATGAACCAATAAATTCCCCTTTCTATTTAAGTTTGAGGCCAGTATTTGTAATTTTCAAATAAAATGTAATCATGCAGGTAGTTAGCAGCAGAATTAGAACCAGAAGCCAGATCTAATTGCTGATCTACAGCTTTTTAAATTTTATTTATTTATTTTTTTTACAGGGACAGAGAGAGAGTCAGAGAGAGGGATAGATAGGGACAGACAGGAACGGAGAGAGATGAGAAGCATCAATCATTAGTTTTTCGTTGCCATTGCGACACCATAGTTGTTCATTGACTGCTTTCTCACATGTGCCTTGACCGCAGGCCTTCAGCAGACCGAGCCACCACTTGCTGGAGCTAGCGAGCGACCTTGGGTCCAAGCTGGCGAACTTTTCCTCAAGCCAGATGGGCCCGCGCTCAAGCTGGCGACCTCGGGGTCTCAAACCAGGATCTTCCTCATCGCAGTCTGATGCTCTATCCACTGTGCCACCGCCTGGTCAGGCTGATCTACAGCTTTGCCAACAAAAAATACTGCTGTCCCCAGGAAGCAAGGATTCATGCTGATTATCTAATTCAGTGGTTCTTAACCTGGGTTCTGTCGAACCCTAGGGGTTCGATGAGTCAGTCTCGGGTTCGGAGAAGCCTCTGCCGCGGAGGCCAGAATAAAGTAATACTGTAATTTGTTGTGAGTTCATGTACTTTGTTGGTTTTGTTCTTTGAGCAAGGTGTTGTTCATGCACGGCTCATTTTGTGCACCAGTAAAAAAACATATATCTATGTCTTGAATTTGAAAAAATAATTATAATTTTATTTATCACTAAAGAAGGGTTTGGTGAATGCGCATATGAAACTGGTGGGTTCGGTACCTCAAAAAAGGTTAAGAACCACTGATCTAATTCTTTGTTATTTTCACTAACATAGTGCTAAGAGCAGCGCTGAATGATGTATGCCAGGGGTCCCCAAACTTTTTACACAGGGACAGTTCACTGTCCCTCAAACCGTTGGAGGGCCGGACTATAAAAAAACTATGAACAAATCCCTATGCACACTGCACATATCTTATTTTAAAGTAAAAAACAAAACGGGAACAAATACAATATTTAAAATAAAGAATAAGTAAATTTAAATCAACAAACTGACTAGTATTTCAATGGGAACTATGGGTGCGGATGCATCCTGTGTTCCTCTCACTGACCACCACTGAAAGAGATGCCCCCCCCCAGAAGTGCGGCGGGGGCCGATAAATGGCCTAAAGGGGCCGCATGCCAGCCATAGTTTGGGGACCCCTGATGTATGCAGTTCATGGTTCTGGAAAAAATCCTATCGTGAGTCAGAATGAAATATAGAAAAGAAAGGCTCCTAGCATAAGTAACTTAGCAGAACTTTCTCTAAAACAAAGAGATTTTCAGCAGAACTTACTTTTCCTAAAAGACTCCCTACCCCTGGCCTTGAAACTAGTTTCCCAGGCTGTGGAGAAGTTTTTGGGCTGGTTGAGAAGTTGCAGATGTTCCCAGAATGTTTCTCCCTGAATTAATTCTATAGATAAGCATTGTAAATGAGTTTGTTTCACTGCTTTGTTTTACTTCTAGGCTTCTCCTCCACCCTATACCCCAATCAGTGTGTAATTCTGTCTTTAAAAGCTAACTTCAAACTTTGTTGGGGGCTGCATGATTTGAACAACTTAGGTCTCCTAGGGGTCGCAGGCTTTAAAATAAAGAATCCTTAATTTGGCTGCTTAATTGTGTGGTAAAACATCTGTTTCTCGCTGTTGTGATACAACAAGAAGAGCTAGATTTAGCTGTTCCAATACACCAAGAATAGCTAGATTTACCACTGGCTTCCTCTATAAACTTAGGCAGATAAATTACTTATGACCTCAGAAATATAAATCCTCATTGCAACATGGGAATAAGAACAATCCTATCTGCCTGCTAGGCTATGGAAAGGGTAAAATGAGCCTATATAGGTAAGAAAAATTTTTTTTTTACACGGACAGAGAGAGAGTCAGAGAAAGGGATAGATAGGGACAGACAGACAGGAACGGAGAGAGATGAGAAGCATCAATCATTAGTTTTCTGTTGCCGTTGCGACACCATAGTTGTTCATTGACTGCTTTCTCACATGTGCCTTGACCGCGGGCCTTTAGCAGACCTAGCCACCCCTTGCTGGAGCCAGCGACCTTGGGTCCAAGCTGGCGAGCTTTTGCTCTAACCACATGGGCCCGCGCTCAAGCTGGTGAGCTCAGGGTCTCAAACCTGGGTCTTCCGCATCCCAGTTCAACGCTCTATCCACTGCGCCACCGCCTGGTCAGGCAGGTAAGAAAAATTTTAAAGTAGAAAATTAACAACCACAAACATATAATTGTAGTAATAACAGGAAATTGAACTGAGACTGCTGAGAACAGAATATACCTTGTGTAAAGCCAGTAGCCACGGCCACCATCACAGCTGCCTGGCCCATGCAGGTTTGCATTGGATTCGGAGAGACGGTAATGAAACAATGGAGCCAAGAACTGGTAGGCCATTAGCTTTAATTCTAGCTTGCACCTGGCGGGCAAGAAATACACACAGTGGGAAAACACTTCCATTTCCATTCAGGGCTCCCACAGCCACTGACTTATCTGAGTTTCCTAGAATCAAAGTTTTCTACCTCGCCAGCCTTATTCACCTCTGTATGACCAGGAGCTACAATCATGGCCATTCACATGCAGGTTCCCATTGGATTCAGGAAGACGGTAAAGAAATGGCGGAGTCAGAGGATGGTGGGCCATTCTGTTTATTGGTGTCTGTTGGTCAAATAAGTGTGTGAATATGATGTATATTTTTGCTCGCTTATAGTTTCTACTAGGTGTGGGGGACGGCTGTAAGCAGGCTGGGTCATTATAGCCCAAGGTTTAGTTTTAAGACTAAACCATTCCCACCCTTTTTGATATAGGGTGATACACTCTCATCAGGAATCCCATTATGCCTCAGATGAGTGACTTTGTATCAAAGACTTTCTTGTTTGTAGATAGGATTAAGGGTTTGGATTTCTACACTATAAAGTGGGGCAGACTGGGAGCTTGCTCTCTCAGTTCCTGCTATCACCATTGCAGGGGCCTCCCTGATCCCTTGCCCTCCATGGGAAAAGCAGGTTTTCTTGTCTTCTCTTGTGGCTTGCCTGTCTTGGTGATACACCAATAAACAGAATGGCCTACCATCCTGTGACTCCGCTGTTTCTTTACCATCTGCCCGAATCCAATGAGAACCTGCATGTGAATGGCCACGATGGCGGCTCCTGGCCATATAACTGGCGTACTCAGCAGGATTCGGAGATGGGTATGGGGCCACCACCATTGTGGGGTGGGGTAGAGGACTGGTTGCTGCTCTGGCACTCCATGGATGTCCTTTGAGGGGCCGTGGGCTGTGTGTTTTTACTCAAGAGGAAACCAAGAATTCTGTGCGAGAAGCTGCCGAGGCTGAAAGCTTCAGTATGAATTGCAAATAGAATGGCAGAAAAGGCTGGAATTGGAGCAAGCCCTGGAGAAGGAGTTATGGGTTCGCAAGTTGCAGTTTGCCCTGGAAACTGAACGTTTGCACTGGCTGTTGTTGGAGCAATAACTGTGGATTCAAGAGCTCGAATCTCAGCTTCCGGCCAGAAGCCAGCAGTCACAGGAGCCTAAACGGTCACCAAAGGAGCAGTAGCACCAGTGCCAGTGGATTGGCTTTGAGTCAGCGGGAGCAGGTGCTTGCAAGTCCTCTTCTGAGGATGAGAAGGCTCAGGCTGAAGCTGCTATACACACACTGAGAGCCCAACCAGTGGTCGCCAAGAAGGTAAAAACCCAGCAGCATAGAGTCCCTCAGGGGCAGCCACAGCCTCCTGCCCAGGTAATGGAACACTCTGTGGTCTGGCCCTATACCCAGGCAGAGCTGATGAAGTTGGGGGTACAATTTAGGCAGAAACCTACTGAATCCCTGGTAGCCTGGTTAATACGATTATGGGACATAGGGGTGGATGGCATCATGCTCTCTGGAACAGAGATGGAGAAATTGGCCGCCATTACCACACACTCCTCCTTGAGGCAGCGTCTTCAGAACTGCCATGGCAACCCAGGAGACCATACCCTATTAGAATGGGTGATGGCCGCCATTCTTATGGTCTGGCAGAATGCTGGAGAATTGCCATGGGCAATGAGTCGGTAGCAGTGCTACAGTGAATTAGTAAAAGTCCTTTGGGAACAAGGTATGAAGAATGTTGTTTTCAACCCTGGGTCCCATGAGCCAGACGAGGAAGTGTTTACAGCAAAAATGAGGGAATTTATCCTTGCTAACGCCCTGTCGGCCATTTTTGGATCACTTGTGGCATCTGTGTTCGGGTAACCTTTATAGGCCCATTTCCCTTGTTAGTTGGGGGGACAACATGGGCAGCAGCCCTCACTACTTTATGATCCCTAGTGGCCTCCAACTCTCCCAAATCTGCTACCATCTGTGTAACTGCATTGATGGGCTGTCCCACATAGGGACCCAAGATAGCCACAAGTGACCCAAAAAGGGTTGATGGGACTCTATCAAGGATAAATTCTCTCATTTTTGCCATAAACACTTCCTCGTCTGGCCCACAGAATCCAGGATTGAAAACAGCATTCTTCAAAAATAGTTCCTGAAGAACTTTACTAACTCGCTGTAGCACTACCACCGACTCATTGCCCATGGCAATTCTCCAGCATTCTGCCAGACCATACAAATGGCGGCCATCACCCATTCTAATAGGGTATGGTCTCCTGGGTTGCCATGGCAGTTCTGAAGACGCTGCCTCAAGGAGGAGTATGTGGTAATGGCAGCCAATTTCTCCATCTCTGTTCTGGAGAGCATGATGCCATCCACCCCTATGTCCCATAATCGTATTAACCAGGCTACCAGGGATTCAGTAGGTTTCTGCCTAAATTGTACCCCCAACTTCATCAGCTCTGCCTGGGTATAGGGCCAGACCACAGAGTGTTCCATTACCTGGGCAGGAGGCTGTGGCTGCCCCTGAGGGACTCTATGCTGCTGGGTTTTTACCTTCTTGGCGACCACTGGTTGGGCTCTCAGTGTGTGTATGGCAGCTTCAGCTTGAGCCTTCTCAACTTCAGAAAAGGAGTTGCAAGCACCTGCTCCCGCTGACTCAAAGCCAATCCACTGGCACGGGTGCTGCTGCTCCTTTGGCAATCGTTTAGGCTCCTGTGGCTGCTGGCTTTTGGCCAGAAGCTGAGACTCGAGCTCTTGAATCCACAGTTGTTTCTCCAACAACTGCCGGTGTAAACATTCAGCTTCCAGAGCAAACTGCAACTTGCAAACCCGTAATTCCTTCTCCAGTGCTCACTCCAACTCCAGCCTTTTCTGCCAGGCAGCTTCTCATACAGAACTTCTGGTTTCCTCTAGAGTAAAAAACACTGATCCCACTGCCCCTAAAAGGACAGCCATGGGGAGCCAGAACAGCAACCAGTCTTCTACCCCACCCCTCAAGGGTGGCAGCCCCATACTTATCTCTGAATCCTACTGCAAACTACGCCAGTTGTATGGCCAGTAACCACAATTGTGGCCATTCACGTGCAGGTTTCTATTGGATTCGGGCAGACGATAACGAAATGGCAGAGTAGGAGGATGGTGGGCCATTCTATTTATTGGTGTATCACCAAGACAGGTAAGCCACAAGAGAAGATAAGAAAAAAGCAGAAAACCTGCTTTTCCCATGAAGGGCAAGGGATTAGGAAGGCCCCTGCAATGGTAATAGCAGGAACCAAGAGAGAGCAAGCTCCAGGTCTGCCCCACTTTATAGTGTAGATTCAAAACCTTTAATCCAATATACAAACAAGGAAGTCTCTGATACAAAGTCACTTATCTGAGGCATATTGGGATTCCTCATGAGAGGGCACCACCTGCATCATGCAGCAGTCAAGGGTGTGGGGGAAAGCTTAGTTTTAAAACTAAGCCTGCCTGACCTGTGGTGGCGCAGTGGATAAAGCGTCGACCTGGGAACACTGAGGTCTCCAGTTCAAAACCCTGCACTGGTCTGGTCAAGGCACATATGGGAGTTGATGCTTTCAGCTCCTCCCCCCTTTCTCTCTCTCTCTCTCTCTCTCTCTCACTCTCACTCTGTGTCTCCTCTCTAAAATGAATAAATAAAAAGAAATTTAAAAAAAAACTTCTAAAAAAAAAAAGTAAAATTAAGCCTTAGGCCCGTGATGGCGAAACTATAACATGTGTGTCAGCACTGACACCTGTAGTCATTTTCAATGACACGCAGCCGCATGCGGCCGCATACCAGAGAAATATGGGGCCACATGCCAAGAAGGACGTTTCATCCTTGGCTCCTGAACAGCCAGGTGCAGTAGCCAAGGATAAACCATTTGCTATGGTGTAAACCAGTGGTTCTTAATCTTTTTTTTTTTTTTTTTTTTTTTTTACAGGGACAGTGAGAGAGTCAGAGAGAGGAATAGATAGGAACCTAGAGAGGTGAGAAGCATCAATCATTAGTTTTTCATTGCCATTGCAACACCTTAGTTGTTCATTGACTGCTTTCTCACATGTGCCTTGACCGTGGGCCTTCAGCAGACTGAGCCACCCTTTGCTCGAGGCAGCGACCTTGGACTCAAGCTGGTGAGCTTTTGCTCAAGCCAGATGGGCCCGCGCTCAAGCTGGCCAGCTCGGGGTCTTGAACCTGGGTCCTCCGCATCCCAGTCCGATGCTCTATCCACTGCGCCACCGCCTGGTCAGGCTCTTAACCTTTTTTGAGGTACCGAACCCACCAGTTTCATATGCGCATTCACCGAACCCTTCTTTAGTGATAAATAAAATACGATTTTTTTTCCAAATTCAAGACATAGGTATATGTTTTTTTTTACTGGTGCACAAAATGAGCCATGCATGAACATCACCTTGCTCAAAGAACAAAACCAACAAAGTACATGAACTCACAACAAATTACGGTATTACTTTATTCTGGCCTCCGCGGCAGAGGCTTCTCTGAACCCCCGAGACTGACTCATCGAACCCCTAGGGTTCAATAGAACCCAGGTTAAGAACCACTGGTATAGACACTTTGTGCCAAAGGTATGTAGGCCAAAACAACAGAACTCTGGCACAGAGCATCTAGTTCTTGGACTTCCGGTTAGGCCGTTATTCTCAAAGTGACACACCACCTGAGTTATGCTCGGTTTTTGACACACCAAGCTCAAAAGATTGCCCATCACTGTCTTAGGCTATAATGAACTTGCTAGCTTACAGCCTATCTCCCACACCTAAAATGAGCAAACATATATATCATATTTAAAAACTTATTTGACCAACACTTTGGAAATTTTATTTTTAAATATTTTTTAGTTTCTTATTTTATTTTATTAAGCGAGAGGCAGGAAGGTAGAGAGACAGACTCCCACATGCACTGTGATTCGCATACACTTGGCAAACCCCCTATAAGGGGATACCCTGCCCATCTGAGGCCACTGCTCAGTTGCCTAGCAACTGATCTATTTCAGCATCTGAGGTGAAGCCATGGAGCCATCCTCAGTGCCCAGGGCCAACTTGCTCAAACCAAGGCTGCAGGAGGGTATTGGAAAATGAGTTGTAAAATCTGTATTATCTGTTTTTGCTCACTCTTATTGTTAGAGATGACTGCTGTTCATGTGGTGATGCTCACACATGATACAGCTAATTGCCTTTCATTCTTAGGAAGGTGCTTGGTTATGCTAATGTGTACTGGAGGAGAGGATTGTCCCACTGAAAAGTTTTAAAAGGAGAAGCTAGGAGGCCATTTTGAGGAGAGACAAATCACGTTGTTGTAGAGAGGAGACCATGTTGTACAGGGCAGAGAGGCCACATGGTTGTAGGGGAAGAGCCAGCCAAAAAGGCAGAATGCTGAAGGAGAAGCCAGTTTGTGCAGGAGAAGGAGATGGGGAACAAAGGTGACTGAGGCTGGTGAGGGTCTTTGATTCTAGGGAAAAAATGGAGTAAGTCAGTAGCTTTGGGAGTCCTGAATGGAAAGGGAAGTGTTTTCCCACTATGTGTATTTTCTTGCCCACCAGCTGCGAGCAGGAATAAAGAAGATGACTCACCAGTTTTTGGCTCCACTGTTTCTTTACCATCTGTCCAAAGGGAACCTGCACAGGCCAGGCACCTTTGATAGTGGCCGCGGCTACTGGCTTTACAAAGGGGAAGAGGGCAGGCAGTGGAGAAGCAGATTGTAAAGCCAGTAGTCGAGGCTACCATAAGATCCGCCTGGCCAGTGCAGGTTTGCATTGGATTCGGACAGTCGGTAATGAAACAATGGAGCCAAGAAGTGGTGAGCCATCAGATTTAATTCTAGCTTGCACCCAGTGCGCAAGCAAAAACACACACTGGGCTCCAAAACCCACTCATTCAGTGCTCACAAAGCTACTGACTTATCCGAGTTTCTTAGAATCAAAGGTTTCTAGCTCACCAGACTTATTCACCTCTATTCCCCATCTCCTTCTCCAGCATAAACTCTGCTCAAACTGGCTTCTTCCTCAGCACTCCACCATCTTGGCTGTTTCTCCTGGTCTCCTCCATGTGGCCTTAATCTGTTCTCCTTTCTAATGCTAACCTCAGGAACCAAGAGAGGAAGCTCCTGGTCTGCCCCACTTTATAGTATAGAAAATCCAAACCTTTAATTCAATCTACAAACAAGAAAGTCTCTGATACAAAGTCACTTATCTGAGGCATAATGGGAAGATTCCTCATGAGTGCACCACCCTACATCATTCAATCAGTCAAGAGTGTGGGGAAAAGCTTACTCTTAAAACTAAACTTTAGGCTATAATGACCCGGCCTGCCCACAGCCTGTTCCCCATTACACATTAATATCAACAAACTTCCATGTGGGCAGCGCCATCTTTAAAAACGTGAGCATAATATATTTTATCTGCCCAACAATGTGAAAGCATTTATTTTAAATATATCTGCCTTACATGTATTCTTTAACTGGTTCATCTTCAACATACTTCAGAAATCTCTATTCATAAAGGAATAATATTTGTATTCCTCTTCTATAGATAAATGGTACCCTGTACAGTTTTTAAGTATATTAATAGAAATGGATGAATGAATGCTTGGAACAATGTACTATAACTTAATTTACTAATCTATTATTTGGGTGACTCCGAGCTGATAAAGTTTCTAGATGTACCTTTCCATAGGTAATATTTTATCAGACTAATGTGGTCTTAGGAACCCAAATCAGAAAAGAACAGTGCAAGAAAGGAAAATTACTGGCTACTTACACTCATGAAATGCGATATGGATATTCCAAATGAAACATTAGTAAGTCAAGTTCAACAATGTATTAAAAATGCTAGCACATTAGATTTTTTTCTAGGAACACAAGGTTAATTTAATGTTAGACAATTGATTAACTTACGACATGAATGGATCTAAAGAGAAAAACATACAACCATCTCAGTCGATCAAGGATAAATATTCAATAAAATTAAGCATCCATTCACATTAATTTTTTTAATTAGAAACACAATGGAACATCCTTAACTTGATAACAGTTATCAGCAAAAAAAAAACCAAAACATTTTACTTAATAGTAATATTGAACTTTTTCTTTAAGGTCAGGAACAGGTAAAAGAGACCTATTATCATCACTTCTTGTTGAGCAGATAAAATATATTATGCTCACTTTGTTAAGGATGGTACTGCCCACATGGAAGTCCGTTGATATTAATGTGTGTTGGGGGACAGACTGTGGCCAGCTTGGGTCGTGATAGCCTAAGGCTTAGTTTTAAGAGTAAGCTTTTCGGTGGTGTATTCTCGTGAGGAATCCTCCCATTATGCCTCAGATAAGTGACTTTGTATCAGAGACTTTCTTATTTGTAGATTGGCTTAAAGGTTTGGATTTCTACACTATAAAGCGGGGCAGACCGGGAGCTTGCTCTCTTTCAGTTCCTGAGAATAACATTAGAGAGGAAAGCAGAGTAAGGCCACGTGGAGGGGGCCAGGAGAAGCAGCCAAGATGGCAGAGTGCTGAGGAAGAAGTGAGTTTGAGCAGAGTTTGTGCTGAAGAAGGAGATGGGGAACAGAGGTGAATAAATCTGGTGAACTAGAAACCTTTGATTCTAAGAAACTGGGATAAGTCAGTAGCTTTGTGAGCACTGAATGAGTGGGTTTTGGAGCCCAGTGTGTGTTTTTACTTCCCTGCCGGGTACAACCTAGTATCAAAGCTGATGGCTCACCACTTCTTGGCTCCATTGTTTCATTACCGACTGTCCGAATCAAATGCGAACCTGCATGGGCCAGGCGGCTGTGATGGTGGCTGCGGCTACTGGCTTTACACTTCTCTTCAACATTGTACTGGAAATTTTAGTTGCTTCAGTAAGATAAACATAGGGATGGAAGAAACAAAACTGTCATTATTTATAAATAATAAAATTGTGTACATTTAAAAAAATTTAGAAATAAATTATTTAAATTAATAAAAGAGATGACCAAGATTGTACAAAAATTAATATACAAAAGTTAATTGCAATTCAACAGCAAATATCAGAAGATATAAAATTTAAAAGATGCTAATTTCACCCTGGCTGGGTGGCTCTGTTGGTTAAGGCATTACTTACTGGTTTGATCTCTAGTCAGGGCACATACAGGAGCAGCTTGATGTTCTTTTTCTTCTTTTTTTCTTTTTTTACAGGGACAGAGAGAGAGTTAGTGAGAGGGATAGATAGGGACAGATAGGAACGAAGAGAGGTGAGAAGCATCAATCATTAGTTTTTCGTTGCCATTGCAACACCCTAGTTGTTCATTGATTGCTTTCTCACATGTGCCTTGACCACGGACCTTCAGCAGACTTAGCAACCCCTTGCTGGAGCCAGCGACCTTGGGTCATAGCTGGCGAGCTTTTGCTCAAGCCAGATGGGCCCATGCTCAAGCTGGCGAGCTCGGGGTCTTGAACCTGGGTCTTCCACATCTCAGTCCAATGCTCTATCCACTGCGCCACCCCCTGGTCAGGCCAGCTTGATGTTCTTGTTTTGCTCTCTCTCTCCCTCCCTCTCTTGCTTAAATCAATAAATAAAAATTAAAATAAATTAAAAAATAAAAGATACTAATTTCAATGGCAACAGAGAAAAAACAAAAGTACCTAGGAATAAATTTAATAAAATAGGTGTGATCCCTTTATGAAGGAAATTATAAAATGTTATAAAAGACATTAAAGTCCTAAATAAATAAATGTGTCATGTTATTAGATAAGAGTCTAATAGTTGTGGTTTTCTCTCTAAATTTATCTACAGATTCCATGAAATTAAAGTTTAAAACTAGACAATTCTTTTAGTAGAACCCAAAAACTAATCTTAAAATATATGAGCAAGGACTGACCTGTGGTGGCGCAGTGGATAAAGCGTCGACCTGGGGACACTGAGGTCTCCAGTTCAAAACCCTGCACTGGTCCGGTCAAGGCACATGTGGGAGTTGATGCTTCCAGCTCCTCCCCCTTTCTTTCTCTCTCTCTCTCTCTCTCACTCTGTGTCTCCTCTCTAAAATGAATAAAATTTAAAAAAAATTAAAAAAAAATATGAGCAAGGAAAAGGAGCAAGGGTAGCGAAGGCACTCCTGACGGGGGAGAACAGTGTGTAAGACTTGACCTACCGGATAACAAGATTTATTACAGAACTACACTAAGCAAGGCAAAGTATAATTGATATGGGCTTGTACTTGTAAACAAAGATTAATGGAACAGGATAAAAACCAAAGAAACAGAACAACCCTCAGGCATAATGGCCATTGCAATTCATGGAGGAAAGAATGGGCTTTCCATAAATGAAGTTGAGGCCATTGTGAATTTCTATGGGAAAGCACCAGGTCACCATCTCATGCTAGACACAGAAGAAAATTCTAGGTTGATTGGGACCTACATGTGAAAGGAGAAATGATCAAACTTCTTTAATGATATGAAGGAAAATACCTTTATTATACTAAGGCTAGAGAAAGATTTCATAAATTGAGCAGAAAAAGCACAAACCACAAAAAGAAATGTAAGTCATTTTAATAGACTTAAAAAACAGATATAAGATACAAACACGGATTTCTTTAAAGAAGAAACCAAATGGCTCATAAACATATAAAAATATGTTCAAACTCTTTAGTAATTAGAGAAATGAATATTTAAGCCAGAAGTACCTATTCACAAGAAGACTGGCAAAAATTTAAAGTTGGTTAATTAACATAATGACAAAGATATGCAGGGCAAGCATAACTTTGACAAATTGCTAATAGGCATCTAAATTGGCACAACCACTTTGGAAAACAATTTGGCATTTCCTAGGAAAAAAAAGAACACAAACATACCCAACAACCCACCATTTCCACTCCTCGGTATGTCTTCAGATGTCTCTTGCACATGTGCCCTGTGGGAATGTTCACAGAAGCATTGTTTGTGATAGCAAAGAGCAAGAAACCCAGATGTCCTTCAACAGGAGAACAGATAAATAAATTGTACAATTCCCCACAATGGAGTACTCTACACAGCAATGAAAATTAATTAAGTTTTATTCTGTTGTAAAGTACCCGTACCTCACTTTCGTGGGTTTACGTAGAGACACCAAGTCTAGATGAATTTTGATGGGTTTTATTAAAAGAGGATTTTTATTAAATATGCCGACCGCATATGACTAACACGGGGCACTGCAGACCCAAATCGTGCGCACCAAATACATTTCCCAAATACATTTCAGAGGCTGGTTATATACCCTTGGTTACACACAGGTTGGGGAGAGCACGACGTCCGGGAGACAAGCTTATAACATTTGTTTAGGGGATTCATAGAAACATTAACATTTTGTTTTTCGTTTTTTTAGAGAGGTTGGGGTGGGGGAGAGTGAGAAGGGTAGGGGGAGGAGCAGGAAGCATCAACTCCCATATGTGCCTTGACTGGGCAAGCCCAAGGTTTGAACCAGCGACCTTGGTGTTCCAGGTCAGCGCTGTATCCACTGCGCCACCACAGGTCAGGCTAAACATTAACACTTTTAAGGTAAAACAATCAAAGACATTTACAAATCTTTAAGTGTCTATCTCCCCTCCTTTGCATGGAGAAGGGGTCCCCAAACTACCTCCTGCAGGCGCATGCCGCCCCCTGAGGCTATTTATCCGCCCCCCTGCACTTCCAGAAAGGGTACCTCTTTCATTGGTGGTCAGTGAGAGGAGCACAGGATGCATCTGCACCCATAGTTCCCATTGAAATACTGGTCAGTTTGTTGATTTAAATTTACTTGTTCTTTATTTTAAATATTGTATTTGTTCCCGTTTTGTTTTTTTACTTTAAAATAAGATATGTACAGTGTGCAACGGTCTGAAGGACAATGAACTGGCCCCCTGTGTAAAAAGTTTGAAGACTGCTGGCCTAGAGGTATGTTACTATCAGGATTCCAGGAAGGGAGAAAGAGCCAAAATCAATGTAGGATGGTATGTAAATTCTGTCTCTTATTGAAAGAGAAAAGAAGTTCCTCAGACAACCTTTATTCTATCGCTAAAACTAAATGACCCGTTGTCCTTGTAAGTCAGGAAGCTTCCACATTCTTCTCCCTCCCCAAGGAAAGGACTGGACAGAAAGCCTGACCTTTCCTCCTAAAATATCAATATTAATTTTGCAGCTTTTTGGTACCTCACCTCAATTCTAAATAGCAACATAGATGATTCTCAAAAACAAAATTTTGAAGAAAAATTCAAGTCACAGAAGAAAAATACAGTATGATTTTATTTATTGTATATAGGGACAAAAGAAAAGTATATATATACACAGGGTGAGGCAAAAGCAAGTTTAATGTTATTAATATGAAAAACAGTGCAATAATCATAATACAGGAATTAACTGTGTTTTGCATACTTACAAATGTAAAACTACTTTGTCCCATCCTGTAATTAGTGGTTATCTAAAAAATATATAATGGTTACCTCTCAGGTGATGTGGAAAAGGCACTACCTGAGCTTTTAATGTACTTCTATTTCTAATCTGGGGATTGGTATGTGGATGTTTCTTTTCTTAGTATTTTCTAAATTGTGCTGATGCATTTGGTAGCTTTTTGTTTGCATCATATGTTTCAAAGTAACATAAATTAAAACAAAATTTTAAAAAGCAGGGCCATTGTGATGGAGCTGTGCTTCACCAAACCTAAGCAAAGGCTGTGTGATACAGTTGCCAGAGCTTATGGACTCCTGATGTGTGAGCACCTCAGATTTTAGTTATATCTGGGTATTACTGTATTCTTAGCATATATTGATAGTGTACCTATCATCAAGGTTCTCTTTTATTTGCAAGGGGGGGAAACCCAACTCAAACTAGTTTGAACACAAAAGGGCTTCTTTTGGCTCTGTTACTGGGAAATGAAAGATTGTTTCCAGCTTCAGCTACAGCTAGATTCAGAGTCTCAAATGATGTCATTCAAATGCCCCACTGTCAGCATTTTCTTCTCCCTGTGTATGGCCAGTAGCCGTGGCCACCATCACAGCCACCTGGCCCATGCAGGTTCGCATTTGATTCGGATAGACGGTAATGAAACAACAAAGCCAAGAACTGGTGGGTCATTAACTTTAATCCTAGCTTGTACCCGATGGGCAAGAAATACACACAATGGGAAAACACTTCCCTTTCCATGCAGGGCTCCCAAAGCCACTGACTTATCCAAGTTTCCTAGAATCAGAGATTTCTAGCTCACCAGACTTATTTACCTCTGTTCCCCATCTCCTTCTCTCTGCACAAACTCTGCACAAATTGGCTTCTCCTTCAGCACTCCGCCATCTTGGCTGCTTCTCCTCATCCACGTGGCCTTTCTCTGCTCTTTTCCAGCATGGGCCCCTCTGCCCCATATTATAGTGTAGAAATCAAAATCCAATATACAAACAAGGAAGTCTCTGATACAAAGTCACTTATCTGAGGCATGATGAAATTCCTCATGAGAGTGCACCACTCCACATCATGTAATATTCAAAGGTGTGGGGAAGGCTTAGTCTTAAAACTAAGCCTTAGGCTATAACAACCCTACCTGTTTACAGCCTGTCCCCCACACCCAATGCAAACTATAAGCGCGCAAACACATATATCATATTTACAAACTTATTTGACCAACAACCTGTTTTTGGCTTTATTCTCTTACACGCTTTGGCCAAATGGTAACAAAGATGGCCATTTGCAGCTCAAAGCCGGTGATCCCAGTAACATAAGAGTGCTTCTTTTTCAACATTGTGGGCAGATGTCCCAAAAAGGGCTCTGATTACTCCTGCTAAACCCCTCCTCATAGCCATCCTAGCTGCCACAGGTATGCAGTATGTAGCAAGGTCTGCACCATCTATATATTCCTAAGGTGATTGTAAAGCCAGTAGTCGAGGCCAGGATCACAGCCGCCTGACCCGTGCAGGTTCCCATTAGATTCGAACAGTCGGTAATGAAACAATGGAGCCAAGAACTGGTGAGCCATCAGCTTTAATTCTAGCTTGCACCCGGCGGGCAAGCAAAAACACACACTGGGCTCCAAAACCCACTCATTCAGTGCTCACAAAGCTACTGACTTATCTGAGTTTCCTAGAATCAAAAGCTTTCTAGCTCACCAGACTTATTCACCTCTGTTCCCCATCTCCTCCAGCACAAACTCTGCACAAACTGGCTTCTCCCTCAGCATTCTGCCATCTTGGCTGCTTTTCCTGTCCTCCACGTGGCCTTCATCTGCTCTCCTCTCTAATACCTCAGTGTATGGCCTGTGGCCAAGGCCGCCATCACAGAGGCCTGACCCACGCAGGTTCGCATTAGATTCGAACAGTCTGTAACAAAACAACGGAGCCAAGAACTGGTGAGCCATCAGCTTTAATTCTAGCTTGCACCCGGCGGGCAAGCAAAAACACACACTGGGCTCCAAAACCCACACATTCAGTGCTCACAAAGCTACTGACTTATCCGAGTTTCCTAGAATCAAAGGTTTCTAGCTCACCAGACTTATTCACCTCTGTTTCCCATCTCCTCCTGCACAAACTCTTAACAAACTGGCTTCTTCCTCAGCACTCTGCCATCTCGGCTACTTCTCCTGGCCTCCATGTGGCCTTACTCTGCTCTCCTCTCTTCTACCTCCCTCAGGAACTCAGGAACCAAGAGAGAGAGATCAAGCTCCCGGACTGCCCCAGTTTATAGCATAGATAATCCAAACCCTTAATCCAATTATACATACAAGAAAGTCTCTGATACAAAGCCACCCATCTGAGGCATAATGGGATTCCTCCCTACATCACCACCCTACATCATCCAATCAGTCAAGGGTGTGGAGAAGAACTTACTCTTAAAACCAAGCCTTAGGCCATAACGACCTGGCCTGCTTACATTACAGCCTCTCCCCCACACCCATCCCAAGCATAAGGGCAAATAATATCACCTGGATGACGGGCTTCCATGTGAGCAGCGCCATCTTTAACAAAGTGAGCATATTATATTTTATCTGCCGAACACTCAGGAACCAAGAGAGAGTAAGCTCCCGGTCTGTCCAACTTTATACTGTAAAATCAAAACCTCCACTCCAATTACACAAACAAGGAAGTCTCCAATATAAAGCCACCCATCCGAGGCACAATGGGATTCCTCAGGAGAGCGCACCACCCCACATCATCCAATCAGTCAAGAGTGTGGGAAAAAGCTTACTCTTAAAACTAAAGCCTTAGGCTATAGCGACCCAGCCTGCTTGCATTACAGCCTTTCCCCCACACCCATCCCAAGCATAAGGGCAAATAATATCACCTGGGTGACGGGCTTCCATGTGGGCAGCGCCATTTTTAACAAAGTGAGCATATTATATTTTATCTGCCCAACAGTGATGGTGGTGGTGGTATATGTGGAAGTTTATGCATGGTGTAGAGGCATATGAACTTAACCCCATGTTAACCACAAAAAATGAAGTCCTCACAAGAAAATATCTTCTGGGTAGAAAAAAGACTAAAGCTATGACAATTTGTTATCAATACTAAAGTGGCCTGTCATGTCCATAGTTGCATTTGTTGCTCGCAAAAAATAATTTCAGATACTCAATAAGCATTCATATTTCAAATTCTTTTTGTTGCTGTTTCTAAATATATTTCTTTTTTGTTACAGAGACAGAGAGAGGGACAGATAGGCAGGCAGGGAGAGAAGTGAGAAGCATCAGTTCTTCGTTGTGGCACCTTGGTTGTTCATTGATTGCTTTCTCATATGTGGTCTTGACTGGGGAGCTACAGCAGAGCAAATGACCCCTTGGTCAAGCCAGTGACCTTGGGCTTAAGCCAGTGACCAGGGTTCATGTATATGATCCCATGCTCAAGCCAGCAACCCTGCGTTCAAGATGGTGACCTCGGGGTTTCGAACCTGGGTCCTCCGTGTCTCAGTCTGATGCTCTATCCACTGCATCACTGCCTAGTCAGAATCTAAATTTCTTTTTTAATGTTTTATTTATTGATTTTAGAAAAGAGAGAAAAAGAGAAAGGGAGGCAGATGTGGGACGCATCAATTTGAAATACAATAATTACTTCTTATATGTGTTTTGATAGGGCAAGTACCGTGTTTTGAACTGATAACTTCAGCACGTTCTAGGTTAACAAAGGCCAGGCTAAACCTCTTAAACTTTGGAATCTTCTCTAAGAAATGGATCTAGAAAGTACTCACCAATATTATACTTCAAGGATCAGCTCTAATAATAGAATTTCTCAAGAAGGTCATGGATTGCACCAATACATAATTTGACTTATGGAAAACAACTCCCAAATTTTCTTGATCAATGGCTCCACAACTACAACACCAATAGCTTTTTTCATGCTTTTATTGCTTTCTCACAGACAAATTACTTTACTTTCTAAAGCAGGTATTGTTGCCTAAGGTGCTAGACATGTGCTCAATTTCTGACTAGATTTTGGAACTCATTTAGAGACATTTTTGCCCATTTTGATTTGTTACGTATTAACCTCTTATTTTCTGCTTCCCATGGCACTCACAGCAATTCCATTACGCTTACAGAATTTGGTCTCCAATACACGTTATGGTGAAGGCAGTATGTACAGTGATCAGAACATAAGGTTTAGGGACAAGTAGAAGTAGATTCAATTCCTAGCCCTGTTACTTGTCAGCTGTGTGATTTTGGCATATGTAGTGATGCTTACCTCATAGAGATTTTTGTGAAGAATAAATGAGGTTATTTATGTAAAAATTTTAACAAAAGGCCTGGCATATAGGAAACATTCAATAAATTGTAGTTATTATTGTTGATCTTTTCTTTACTACATGCTAAATTTACTATTTATTTTTATTTTCTTTGCAGCATTTATTGTAACTTTTAAGTTTTCATATTTTCTGACATACCTTATTCTAGTTTCCTATCTTTTGGTCACTGAAAGAAAATTTATTTGAACAATGAAAGATTCTAAAATAATTTAATACCTCACTTGAAGAAAAACTGATTCAGAGAATAAAATGAATTTGTCAAGTCAGTTTTGTTTAGAGTTGGTATTTAAAATTGGCAGTTATGAAGTGCATGATACGTAGAAGTAACCTGTCAATAAAATACATAAAAAACCACAACTGTGAAATTTTAGAAACAACCCAAGGAAACAGAGGTTGGATTCCGTTATCATTGTTGCTATGTGTCTCGTGACATTTTTATGAAAAATAAAAACGTGAAGAAAGGAATGTTATGAAAATAAAGGAAACATAAAAATTTGAAATATTTAATTGCCACACTAAAAAATTAATAACATGGAGGGAGAAGTATATATTTTCTTTTTTCTTCTTCTTTTCCCATGGAACCTGTCCGGTAGTTGCCTCTGGGTTGGGTAGTGAAACCCTCCCTGGCCCTGAGCTTTCTGATATTGTTAATCTTGCTCAAACCGCACACACCCAAATTCTTGAAACTGTCTGTCCCTAAGGCTGTTCCATGAACTGCACGCCCCACCAAACCGGTCGACTGTTACCATCCTCCCCCCTCTGCAGATATAAAAAACCCAAAAACCCTCCCCGGGCGCGCCTTCACAGACTCACATCCGAGGGTCAGTGAACTCGCCCGCAGTCCTCCCAATAAAGCCTGACTTTTGCTCATTTGGCTGTTTCGGCTCTTCGTTCATTCATCGGCGGCACCCGGCAATCTTTCATTTGGTGCCGAAACCCGGGAGAGGGGCTTTTTGTGACTCACCTCGGCCTTCTGGCTGAGGCGGGAGTCCCCCCTCTCTCCCCCTTGCCTTGTGCCGCCCGTCGTTTTGGACTCTGGGTTCCCTACGACCTCGATCGCCAATTGTGAGTAACCTGGTTTCTCTTCCGCTTTCTCTGGTCCTGCATCTCCACCGGGGTTTCTCGTCCTAGACTCGGCCGAGCCGAGAACCCTCCATCCGCCGACTCCTGGAGTCTTTATAGGGGTTCAATTGGAAGGGACGCCTTTCGGCTGCTCTCCTATCTCTGTCCTGAGACCTATCATTTAGGTCTCCTGTCGGGAGACTGGTATCTGGAAGGGACGCCTCCCTTATACTCTCTCTCTCCTCCGACGCCTAGGACCAAAAAGCTGGCCAAATTATGGGGAACTCCAAATCCAAAATAGACCCAAAACTCCTCTAGGATGTCTTCTTAAAAATTTTTCCAAATTGGGATACACTCAGACACTTCGCAGGAAGAAACTCATCTTCCTGTCACAGGTTGCCTGGCCTCAATACACCCTAGATAACCAGTCTCACTGGCCGCCTATGGGTACTTTTGACTTTAACGTCCTCCGGGACCTAGACAATTTTTTGCCGGCACACTGGAAAAGACTCTGAGACCCCATATATTCAGGCTTTCTGGGATCTCCGTTCCCACCCCATCTCTGCTCCCACTGTTCCACTCTCCAAATTCTCCTAGCTCAAACCTCCTCTCCTCCCAAGGCTTCCTCCCAGGAACCGCCTCCTTACTCTCAACCCAATGACCTTCCTGACCACCTATCTCCTCCTCCGGCTCTACCCCGGGAGAACCACCCAGACCCGGACCAGGTTCCGGCTCCTTCCGCCCTTCCTGCTCCTTCCGCCCCTCTGGTTCCATCTGCCCCACCTCCCGCCAACCCTCTCCCCTCTCCCATTGCAGCTCATACCAGGTCGCACAGCCCCCAATCATCATCCGTTGTCCTCGCCCCTCTCCATGAAGTAGCTGGGGCAGAGGGCCTAGTTCGGGTACATGTCCCCTTTTCCCTCCAAGACCTTTCACAGATTGAGAAACGGCTAGGATCTTTCTCGGCTGACCCCTCAACCTACATTAAGGAATTCCCGTACTTGACTCAGACATATGACCTGACCTGGCATGACATTAAAGTAATTTGTACCTCCACTCTCACCCCTGAGGAACATGAACGTATCCTTACTGCTGCCGGACAGCAGGCCGACAGGGACCATCTAGTGGATGACCAAATCCCCCTTGGCATAGAGGCGGTCCCCGGGGAAGACCCTAATTGGAGTTATCAACCTGGCCAAGGGTCCAACATCCCTCGTCGAAACCTTATGCTCCGATACTTAATCAGAGGTATGGATGCAGTTTCTAACAAGGTTGTAACTTATGATAAACTGAGGGAAATTACCCAGCTCCCCGAAAAAAACCCAGCCCTTTTCCTAAACCGCCTTCAAGAGGCCCTTGTTCGTTATATCCGCCTAAACCCGCGGTCCCGCAATGGGGCCACAGTCTTAGCCTCTCACTTTTTCTCTCAGTCAGCCCCGGATATTAGAAAGAAACTTGAAAAGGCTGAGGAGGGCCCTGAGACTCCCATCCAAGACCTGGTAAAAATGGCTTTTAAAGTGTTTAATGCCCGAGAGGAAATGGCTGAAGCCGCCCGCCAGGAGCGGACCCAAGCCTTGGTAGCGGCCCTCCGGCCGGAAGGGGAACTGATAAAGAAGCCAGCCTCCAAGGGAGGACAGCGCACACCACCGGGCGCTTGCTTTAAATGCGGCAAAGAGGGCCACTGGGCCAAGGCTTGTCCGCAACCAAGGCCCCCCACCCAGCCTTGCCCACAGTGCAAACTAATGGGCCACTGGAAGTTGGACTGCCCGACCCTGGCTCAGCCTATGGCACCTCAATGCCGGGGAACTGAGAACCAGGCATTTCCAGTCTCAGAACTGCTGGGCTTGATGGACGACTGAGGGGGCCCTGGCTCTTCGACTCCAGTTACCCTCACCGAGCCCAGGGCTACGCTCCAGGTAGCGGGTAAGTCTGTTTCCTTTTTAATAGACACGTGGGCTACCTACTCTGTCCTTCCCTCTCATTTGGGCCTTACAGTTCCTTCCCAGGTCTCGGTCATGGGAATCAACGAATCACCCTCGACCCCACGGCGGACGACCCTCCTTAACTACCATTTGAGGGTCACCCATTCTCTCACTCCTTCCTAGTCATACCCTCCTGCCCAGTTCCCCTCCTGGGGAGAGAAATTCTGTCCAAACTCCGGGCAAGCATTTCATTCTCCCCCAGGCAAGCCTTCCTATTAGCACTGGTGCCAGATCCCGACCTCGGGCCTGACTCGGACCCCAGAGCCCAGCTTCTACCTGGAGTCGACCCTAAGGTCTGGGATACGGATACCCCCACTGTAGCCTCCCTACAGAGACAAATAACTTCTCTCGCCCAAGTCTCGTTACAGAACCGGCGAGCCCTGGACCTGCTTACAACCAAGCACAGGGGCACCTGTGTCTTCCTGCGAGAAGAATGTTGCTACTACATCAACGAATCCGGCCTTCTAGAGACCAGGGTAGAAGCCCTCCACAAACTCAGCTCTGATCTCCAGAAGCAAAAATTCTCAGCAGAAGCCTCATCTTGGTGGAACTCCTTCATGTATTCTTTACTAGCTCCACTCATAGGACCCATTTTCATAATTGGACTAATCTTACTGATTACCCCTTGTCTTTTTCACTTCCTGCAGACCCAATTTCAGGAAATCACCAGGATAGCGGTCAACCAGATGATGCTGCAACAGTACCAACCCCTGCCCACCATAGCGGATACGGACTGCTCTGGCTCTTTCCTACCCCTCTCCTAACGACGCCCCCATACAGCAGGAAGCAGCCAGAAAGACCACGTCTCCCCACTCCCTATACCAAAGAGCCAGGAATGTCCGGTAGTTGCCTCTGGGTTGGGTAGTGAAACCCTCCCTGGCCCTGAGCTTTCTGATATTGTTAATCTTGCTCAAACCGCACACACCCAAATTCTTGAAACTGTCTGTCCCTAAGGCTGTTCCATGAACTGCACGCCCCACCAAACCGGTCGACCGTTACCATCCTCCCCCCTCTGCAGATATAAAAAACCCAAAAACCCTCCCCGGGCGCGCCTTCACAGACTCACATCCGAGGGTCAGTGAACTCGCCCGAAGTCCTCCCAATAAAGCCTGACTTTTGCTCATTTGGCTGTTTCGGCTCTTCGTTCATCGGCGGCACCCGGCAATCTTTCAGAACCTATTGTTCTGCTCAGTTCCCAACGGGCCCCTCTGGGTCCCTGCGTGCCCTCTTCATCACCTTGCCTGCACACCATGAACATTTTATCTCCAGATATACCCCCAGATGGGAACAGACCATAGGTAGTTGGGGTTTCTCTGGTTCAGGTCCTAACCTCACTTTTCCTGCTTGTGTAATGTTAGGCAAGTCCCAGTCTCTTTCACCCTCATTTTTCCATCTGTGAATGAGAAGCAGAATTTCTACCTTTCAGGAACTTCTGAGCACAGGGTCATTGCACAGTCCTTCCTATTTTCTATCTTCTTCTGCTTGGTGCTAGCAGCTAACTTAAGCTCTAAGATCTTCCTAAAAGCCACTTCCCCACCCACCAAGGCCTAAAAGCCACTTCCCCACCCACCAAGGCCCATGTATTAGTGTTCTATACCGCATGACAAATTGCCATAAATTTAGTCACTTAAAACAACACTCATTCTATCTCACAGTGTCTGTGGATCAAGTGTCTGAGCACAGGTTAGCTCGTCCTCTGTTTGGGGTCTTCCAGGCTGAAATCAAGGTGCTGGCCGGGCTGTGGTCTTATTTGAGGTTGGGCCTTCCTCCAAGCTCACTGGTTGCTGCAGGATTCTTTTTCTTGCAGTTATAGGATTGATGTCCCTGTTTACTTGCTATCTGTCCATATGGGACCCCCCTCAAATTCTAGAGGTCACTCTCAGATCTTCATCATGCGGCCCTCTGATAACATGGCAGCTCACACCTGACCAGGCGGTGGCGCAGTGGATAGAGCATCGGACTGGGATGTGGAAGACCCAGGTTCAAGATCCCGAGGTTGCCAGCTTGAGTGCGGGCTCATCTGGTTTGAGCAAAAGGTCACCAGCTTGAGTCCAAGGTTGCTGCCTCAAGCAAGTGGTTACTGTCCAGTAGCACCCTCCGGGCAGGGGCCAGAAAGTCCCTCACATCTTTGGCATTTCTGCAATTACTAACCTTTAGCACACACACCCTGTCCGAAAACACAATAGAAATTCCTCAACCCTTAACGTCCCTGGTTGCGCAAGACACCTGCAGGCCTAAACCACAGTGGAAATCCCCCAGCTATCCTGAAGGGGTATAAAAATCTCAAATCCCACCAGTTAGGCGCGGCTTCTCGGGGTCTCATTCCGAGTCTGTGAACCCGCCCGGAGTCCTCCCAATAAAGCCTGACTTTTGCTCATCTGGCTGTTTCAGCTCTTCGTTCGTTCATTGGCGGCACCCGGCAATCTTTCAGTTACTTGGTCTGCTGAGGCCTGTGGTCAAGGCACATATGAGAAAGCAATCAATGAACAACTAAGGTAATGTTGGGCAGATAAAATATAATATGCTCACTTTGTTAAAGATGGCACTGTCCACATGGAAGCCCGTCACCCAGGTGATATTATTTGCCCTTATGCTTGGGATGGCTGTGAGGGAAAAGCTGTAATATAAGTAGGCCGGGTTGTTATAGCCTAAGGCTTTGTTTTAAGAGTAAGCTTTTCCCCACACCCTTGACTGATTGGATGATGTGGGGTGGTACGCTCTCCTGAGGAATCTCATTATGCCTCAGATGGGTGGCTTTGTATCAGAGACTTTCTTGTTTATGTAATTGGATTAAAGGTTTTGAATCTATGCTATAAAGTGGGGCAGACCAGGAGCTTGTTCTCTTGGTTCCTGAGGTTAGAGAGGAGAACAGATGAAGGCCATGAGGAGGCCAGGAGAAGCAGCCAAGATGGCGGAGTGCTGAGGGAGAAGCCAGTTTGAGCAGAGTTTGTGCTGGAGAAGGAGATGGGGAACAGAGGTGAATAAGTCTGGTGAGCTAGAAGCCTTTTGATTCTAGGAAACTCGGATAAGTCAGTAGCTTTGTGAGCACTGAATGAGTGGGTTTTGGAGCCCAGTGTGTGTTTTTGCTTGCCCGCCGGGTGCAAGCTAAAATTAAAGCTGATGGCTCACCAGTTCTTGGCTCCGGTGTTTCGTTACGGACTGTCCAAATCTAATCGGAACCTACACTGGCAAGGCGGCTGTAATGGTGGCCGCGACTACTGGCTTTACAAGTAACAAAATGAAAAACTGATGATTGATGCTTCTCATCTCTCGCCGTTCCTGTCTGTGTGTTCCTATCTATCCCTCTCCGTGACTCTCTCTGTCTTTGTCCCTGTAAAAAACAAACAAACAAACAAAAAACATGGCAGCTCACTGCTTTACAGCCAAAGGAGAACTTCTCTCTAGGCTGCTATGAAAAACAAAGAGAATACAGCCATGAATTAGTATTTTTTAAATTTCTTTTTAAATAAATTTTAGAGAAACAGAAAGAGAGAGAGATATATATATATCAATTTATTGTTTTACTTATTTATGTATTCACTGATTGATTCTTGTGTGTGCCCTGACCAGGGATTAAACCCGCAAACTTGGTGTGTTAGGACAACTCTCTAACCAACTGAACTATCAGGCCAGGGCTAACAATGTTTTTAATTGGAGTTGTGCAAGAATGTGGTACCTGTGAAATAATCTTTCTGCATTGAATTGATTAGATAAGTGCATTTAATTCAAGTTGAGAAATACTGCTCCAACAATATAGTACATCATTTTGTACTTTTTTGGGCCAGTAAAGTAAAATGAAATAGATATACAATTAAAGGTGTCAAATGGCCTGACCAGGCGGTGGCACAGTGGATAGAGCATTGGACTGGGATGCGGAAGTCCCAGGTTCGAGACCCCGAGCTCACCAGCTTGAGCGCAGGCCCATCTGGCTTGAGCAAAAGCTCACCAGCTTGGACCCAAGGTCGCTGGCTCCAGCAAGGGGTGGCTCGGTCTGCTGAAGGCCCGCGGTCAAGGCACATGTGAGAAAGCAATCAATGAACAACTAAGGTGTTGTGACGGCAACAAAAAACTAATGATTGATGCTTCTCACCTCTCTCCGTTCCTGTCTGTCTGTCCCTATCTATTCCTCTCTCTGACTCTGTCTCTATCCTCCGTCCCTGTACAAAAAAAAAAAGATGTCAACTATTACTACAATATTCTTATCATCCTGAATCTATTTTTAAAATAGTTTTAGAAAACACTCTCAATGCCATTTACAGAAAAACTTTGGCAAGTGAAGATTTCCATTTAGTTTTATCTCTTTTGTTATATAGTCACATTCTAATGAGAGCTAATCTTAATTTTTAAGATTTTTCTATTAGTAAGGTATTTCACATTTGTTGAACATTATAAATTAGGAAGTTCTGGGATATTATTGGAATGTCCACCATTGACTATGTTGGAAATTATAAATTGTAAAGGGTAGAAATTTTAGTTATGTCTATGATCAATGAGTTTTCTACTAGAAGATTGAAAATACTGTTTTAAAGTCATGTTTGTTCAAAAACCCTAATATTTATTGGAGTAAGACTGTCACCATGCATATTAAAAACAATCGGGCTGGTGGTAGCACAGTGGATAGAGCCTTGACCTGGGGCCCTGAGGTCCCAGGTTTGAAACCCCGAGGTTGTGGTCTGAAGTGTGGGCTCATCTGGCTTGAGCTCAGCCTTAGCAGCTTGGGCATAGGGTTGCTGGTTTGAGTGTGGGATCATAGACATGATCCCATAGTCACTGGCTTGAGCTCAAGGTCGCTGGGTCAATGCACAAATGAGAAGCAACAAATGAACAGCTTAAGTGCTGTAAATATGAGTTGATGCTTCTCATATCTCTCCCTTTCTGTCTTGTGTGTGCAAAATAAAAATAAAAACAAAATAATTGGGATGAAAAAAAGAAAAGAAAAAACATAAAAAAAGAATAAAGAACAAAAAAAGAAAAAATGAAATAAAAACCAGTAAAAAATAATAATTGGGCTGAGATATTGAGTCTCATACCTGCTCAAAAATTTATCCATTAAATGCTGATAAACTTGTTGGCCTCATCTCAGTTTAGCCAAAAGCTAAAAGATTATTTCAGTTCAGTTCTCTCTTGTCAAGTATTGTTTTCAGTAATTTAGGTCATATGACCAAAGAAAGAAATACACAGCTTTAAAGAAGGATTAGAGTGGTGGAAATAGATGTTTCATGTTTCAAAGGGTATTTTCAATCGCTTTTATTCTTTATAACTTCAGCCACTTTTTATTTTCTTTGACATATTTTTTTCCAGTGGCTGCTGTTGATAGCCCCTCTTTGTTTTGGCTATCTGCTTTTATTTTCTTTCACTGACTTTGTGGACTTAATTTATTTTATAATGCCAGCCTTTTCTCACCATGCACCCCCACCTGGCTTTTGATGTATCTTCCTTCTGTAGCTCACACAGGAAGGCTAACTTTCTTTTTTAATAGAAATTTAAGCTTGAGGGCACTGGTGAAATATAGTTGCAATAACTCCATGATTACATTCATTGTACCGTCAGACCTCCTAGAAAGAGTTTCCTTTGGTGCAAAGCCTCTGGTTTAATTGACCCTAAGGACTCTCTGGCCTCCGTGTGTGTGTGTGTGTGTGTGTGTGTGTGTGTGTGTGTGTGTCCACATATACATCTATTATTTACAAGTGTTTATATCATAGAAACAGAAATATAAATGTGAAATAAGATCTTTACCCAAATTTAATTAATGCCAACTTACTGTAGAATACCATGTATATATATGTAACATATTAGCTCTGGCCGAGCAGCTCAGTTGGTTAGAGTATCATCCCAATTGCCAAGGATGCAGGTTTGATGCCAGTCAGGGCACATAATTATTATAATAAATGAACACCTAAGTAAGTGAAACAACAAATTGATGTTTCTTTCTTTATTGTTCTCTCTCTGCTCTCTCTAAAATCAATAACATTTTTAAAAGTTTTAAAATATCATGTTAAAGAAAGACTTGTTTCATTAGAAAAACCATCTGGGGCCAGGCATCATCTCAATATGCCAAATTGGAGGACTTGATCCCTGGTCAGGGCACACACAAAAATCAACCAATGAATGCATAAAGAAAAGGGAAAAAAAATGGTGTTTCTCTCTCGCTCCCTCTTCTCCCTTTTCTTCTAAAATTAATCAATAAAATAATATTATCTAGGATGAGTTTACTACATGTATTATCAAAATTACAATTCTTCCTGCACGTTAGTTTTATTTCTGTGTTTATGTGGGCATATGTGTGAAAATGGGCTGTTATGCAATCATTAATGTTTATATTTATGAATTTGTGATCTTATATATTGAAACATTCTGAGTATATTTTCAAATTGAAAAATACAGGGGACTTTATCTATACATATGATTTCATCTATGTAAAAATGTGGGTAAAAAATGATTCTAAGAAATGACTGTTGCAAAGGTTAACCGTCCAAGTGCAATAATTTAACATTTTATATATAGTTGTGCATTCCAGTTTGCTTTTCTTTTTTTAGTAAGAGGAGGGGAAATAGAGAGACAGACTTCTGGCAACCCCTGACTGGGGTGGATGCTTGAATCAACTAAATTCTCCTCAGCACCCGGGGCCAACACTTGAGCTAATTGAGCCAGTGGTTGCAAGAAGGGAAGACAGAGAGAAGGGGGAGAGGAAGGGAAAGAGAAACAGATGGCTGCTTTCATGTGTACCCAGACTGGGAATGAACCCAGGACATCTCCACACTGGACCAATGCTCTATCCTCTGAGAAAACAGACCAAGGCCTTCAGTTTACTTTTTTGAAATAAAATTTTATCGCACAGCTTTCTCAAAATAAAAACAAAATGTACTAAATCAAAGTGTACGAGCTTAAAGAGTGGTCTCCAAACATTTTTGCATATTATTTATTTATTTCTATGTTATATATGTATTACTGTACTAATATCAATATATACACAATGGGGCAAAAGTAGATTTTTGGTTGTTTGTACCGAAAATAATATAATTAATAAATAATAACACTGGGAAACACTTTTTTTCATTTTCTGTTGCATGAGGTTTTAGAACTGTTTCTATATATCTTTGAATTGCTAATTCCAAATATGAGATCTGCTTTTTGGTGCATGCTCTAGTTTTTACGCAATTTTAATTTATTTTTGTTACAGTTAATGGTATGCATTGGTTTTTAAATTGGAGTTAAAGGGCAACGACTCTTGGATTGAACATAACCACAAAGAAATTAATGTTATACAAACATAACTTTTACATAATTGTAGTTGTTTTTAAATGTAAAAAATTATTATCTTGCCTGGTGCAGTGGATAGAGCGTCGGACTGGATTGCGGAAGACCCAGGTTCGAGACCCTGAGGTCGCCAGCTTGAGTGCAGGCTTATCTGGTTTAAGCAAAAGCTCACCAGCATGGATCCAAGGTTGCTGGCTCAAGCAAGGGATTACTCAGTCTGCTGAAGGCCCGCGGTCAAGGTACATGTGAGAAAGCAATAAATGAACAACTATGGTGTCACAATGGCAAGAAAAAACTGATGATTGATGCTTCTCATCTCTCTCCATTCCTGTTTGTCCCTATCTGTCCCTCTCTCTGACTCTCTCTCTGTCTCTGTAAAAAAAAAAAAAGGGGAGGGGGATTTTCTGCTAGGACAACAGAGAAGTTTCACGAAATATCTTAGCTTTCTGTGTTTGTGGAACACCCGAGCTTGGAAGAAACACTGGACACAGAAGGAGTGACCGAAACATGAAACTCTGGAAGTAGGGATGCAAAATATTGTGAATGAACCTGTAATTAATTGAGACAGGATCATTTTTTTCCCACTTCACATCAAACTTGGCTTAATGAAGCAGTTTGTTCAGGCTTTGAATAGAGAAAGTGAATGTTTTCAACATATTATTTCTGCTTTTCCTGTCTTGTCTTTCAAGAAGATAAGAGCAGGTGTACTCGATGGACCTCAAATTTGAACCCTCATACCTGACGAAGAATTTCCCAGAAAGATGAATAAAGAGGAGAAAGCAGCATGGCAGTCTTTTGTGGCAGTTCCAAAGAATTTCCTTGGCAACAAAAAAAGCAGAAAGCTATGAACTTCTGGTTCAAAGGATGCTGTTGGCTTTCCACAACATTGGGTGGAACATGAGTGTTAAGATTCACATCCTGGCCTGACCAGGTGGTGGCGCAGTGGATAGAGCATCGGACTGGGATGCGGAAGACCTAGGTTTGAGACCTCGAGGTTGCCAGCTTGAGCGCAGGTTCATCTGGCTTGAGCAAAATCTCACCAGATTGGACCAAGGACGCTGGCTCCAACAAGGGGGTGCTCGGTCTGCTGAAGGCCCGCGGTCAAGGCACATGTGAGAAAGCAATCAATGAACAACTAAGGTAAAACTAATGATTGATGCTTCTCACCTCTCTCTATTTCTGTCTGTCTGTCCCTATCTATACCTCTCTCTGACTCTCTCTCTGTCTCTGTAAAAAAAAAAAGATTCACTTTCTGAACAGTCTCCTTAATAAGTTTCCCGAAAATCTTTGAGCTGTTAGTGATATGCAGACTACTGCTGGAGCATCAAACGAGATTGTCCTCAACAAGTACACAAATGCAAATTTTTGCTTTAATAAAATTTAAATAAATTTTGCGCAAATTTTATAATTAAAATAGGTGTTTTAATATGTTCTATTTCAAAATTGTAGACAAATTCTGATGCAATCATATCTTTTAATGTATTAGTGTATTTACTGCATTATTTAAATTATTTTATTTTCACAAAGATGATGCCCAAGAAGGCATTCTAATTCATTATGTTATACTAAATGTTAAAAATTTTACAATAAGATGAAAACCTAAACTCTTGAATTGCAAAAGAACTGTAGCTTACAGAGAAAAACTCATGTCAGATTTGAGATCAGCACACTTGAATTCAGTAAGAACAAGTGTCTTTGTGGATGCAACAAAAATTTTGTTCCCCAGTGTAATATAAGTATAAACTCTGTGTTTTATGTACTCACAGCTATAAACCTACTTTGCGCACCCTATAATGTACATTTCACAGTACACAGATGTTTTTAGGCTAAAGTAACAATATAGACATTTATTTAACAGTTTCTTCCCCTATCCCAATGGATTGTCTTGCATAGCCCTGAAGGACACACACCAGACTTTAGAGACTATTACCTTAGAAATTTAAAAAGTCAAATACTTTAGGTATTAATTTATTTATATGCTTCATTCCTCTTCATTTTTTTCTTTTCTTTTTTTTTTTTTTTTTACAGGGACAGAGAGAGAGTCAGAGAGAGGGATAGATAGGGACAGACAGACAGGAATGGAGAGAGGTGAGAAGCATCAATTATTAGTTTTTCGTTGCCGTTGCGGCACCATAGTTGTTCATTGCTTGCTTTCTCACATGTGCCTTGACCGCGGGCCTTCAGCAGACCCAGCAACCCCTTGCTGGAGCCAGCAACCCTGGGTCCAAGCTGATGAGCTTTTGCTCAAGCCAGATGGGCCCACGCTCAAGCTGGCGAGCTCGGGGTCTCGAACCTGGGTCTTCTGCATCCCAGTCTGATGCTCTATCCACTGCGCCACAGCCTGGTCAGGCCATTTCTTTCTATTTTTAAAAGATTTTATTTATTCATTTAAAGAGAAGAGAGAGAGAGGGACAGACAAGGACAAACAGACAGTAAGGGAGAGAGAAGAGGCATTGTTGGGCAGATAAAATATGGTATGCTCACTTTGTTAAAGATGGCGCTGCCCACATGGAAGCCCGTCACCCAGGTGATATTATTTGCCCTTATGCTTGGGATGGGTGTGGGGAAAAGGCTGTAATGTAAGCAGGCCAGGTTGTTATGGCCTAAGGCTTGGCTTTAAGAGTAAGCTTTTCCCCACACCCTTGACTGATTGGATAATGTAGGGTGGTGATGTAGGGAGGAATCCCATTATGCCTCAGATGGGTGGCTTTGTATCAGAGACTTTCTTGAATGTATAATTGGATTAAAGGGTTGGATTTTCTATGCTATAAACTGGGGCAATCCGGGAGCTTGCTCTCTCTCTCTTGGTTCCTGAGTTCCTGAGGGTAGTATTAGAGAGGAGAGCAGATTAAGGCCATGTGGAGGAGAAGTAGCCAAGATGGCAGAGTGCTGAGGAAGAAGCCAGTTTGTTAAGAGTTTGTGCAGGAGGAGATGGGAAACAGAGGTGAATAAGTCTGGTGAGCTAGAAACCTTTGATTCTAGGAAACTCGGATAAGTCAGTAGCTTTGTGAGCACTGAATGTGTGGGTTTTGGAGCCCAGTGTGTATTTTTTGCTTGCCCGCCGGGTGCAAGCTAGAATTGAAGCTGATGGCTCACCAGTTTTTGGCTCCGTTGTTTCGTTACGATCTGTTCGAATCTAATGTGAACCTGCGTGGGTCAGGCTGCTGTGACAGTGGCCACGACTACTGGCTTTACATTTGGCGTAGTCTTTGGCAGGATTCGATACAGATCGGCATGGAACCACCACCACCTTTGAGTGGTGGAGTAGTGGACTGGCTGCTGTTATGGTTTCCCATAGCTGTTTTTTGGGGGACTGTTGGATGGCTGACTTTTACAGCCATGCGTGAGGAAACCAAGAGCTCTATGGAGGAGGCTTCCCAGGACCTGCAGGACGAGCAGCGGAAGGAGCTGGAGGAAACGTGGGAGAAACAGATGCTGACCCTGGAGCTGAAGGAAGCTCTGGAGGAGGAGGCGGCTGACCAGGTTTGCGAGATCCACCTGGAAATGGAGCAGACGCTGGAGAAGGAATCACAGGTTCGTGAGTTGGAGATTGCCCTGGATATTGTGGAGAGCCAGCAGCGGCATGAGGCCGGGCCTGAGGCCGGGGCCGGAGCTGAGGCCAGGACCGGGGCTGAGGCCGGGGTTGGAGCTGAAAGGTCTGCTGAGCAGAAGGCAGCAGTGGCCCGGAGATCAAGCCCAGCAGCAGGAGCTGGTGTTTTCAGTTCCTCTTTGGAGCATGAGGAGAATCTGGCTGGAGTTGCAATCCACAGTCTCCAGAAGGTGAGAGCCCAGCAGCAAGGAGTAGCTACGCTGCTGGTAGGTCTGCGATTTTGGGACATAGGGGTGGAAGCCGTCATGCTCCCCAGAGCAGAGATGGAAATTCTGATTGCCATGGCCACGTGCTCCTTTTTGGGACATTGTATGAGCTGCCAGGATGGCAGAGATGAGGGGGGAGGCTAACACCCCATGTGTGTGGACTGATTTCCTGGACTATGACCTGAGTGAGCACTGGCTCCTTTGTTGAATGGACTTACGGATTTTGGACAATGTGAAATATCCTGATGGGGGTGGGGGTGGCTTTGCAGGAGGCCCTCCTGCCCCGGGAAGCTTTTCCCATGGCTAGAGAAAAGGCCGAGGACATTTTGCGCTTTTGGCAAAGTGCTCAGAGACTGGTGAAATGTATCTTTGTAATTGTTGAAACTGTATGATTTGGGCTATTGCTGTAATTTGTGTAATGTACTTAATTTCCTTGTACAGGGATGCCGGTGGTGTAGATTGTGGGTAGTAAAGTGAGCATAAGGGTGGATTGTTGGGCAGATAAAATATGGTATGCTCACTTTGTTAAAGATGGCGCTGCCCACATGGAAGCCCGTCACCCAGGTGATATTATTTGCCCTTATTCTTGGGATGGGTGTGGGGAAAAGGCTGTAATGTAAGCAGGCCAGGTTGTTATGGCCTAAGGCTTGGCTTTAAGAGTAAGCTTTTCCCCACACCCTTGACTGATTGGATAATGTAGGGTGGTGATGTAGGGAGGAATCCCATTATGCCTCAGATGGGTGGCTTTGTATCAGAGACTTTCTTGAATGTATAATTGGATTAAAGGGTTGGATTTTCTATGCTATAAACTGGGGCAATCCGGGAGCTTGCTCTCTCTCTCTTGGTTCCTGAGTTCCTGAGGTTAGTATTAGAGAGGAGAGCAGATTAAGGCCATGTGGAGGAGAAGTAGCCAAGATGGCAGGGTGCTGAGGAAGAAGCCAGTTTGTTAAGAGTTTGTGCAGGAGGAGATGGGAAACAGAGGTGAATAAGTCTGGTGAGCTAGAAACCTTTGATTCTAGGAAACTCGGATAAGTCAGTAGCTTTGTGAGCACTGAATGTGTGGGTTTTGGAGCCCAGTGTGTATTTTTTGCTTGCCCGCCGGGTGCAAGCTAGAATTGAAGCTGATGGCTCACCAGTTTTTGGCTCCGTTGTTTCGTTACGATCTGTTCGAATCTAATGTGAACCTGCGTGGGTCAGGCTGCTGTGATAGTGGCCACGACTACTGGCTTTACAGGCATCAACTCATAGTTGCTTCACTTTAGTTGTTCATTAATTGCTTTTCATACATGCCTTGATGGGGGAGGGGGGTGCTCTATCCAAGCCAGCAACTCCTTGCTCAAGCCAGTGATCTTAGGTTTTAGTCAGTGACCTTTAGGCTCAAGCCAGTGACCTTGAGATCATGTCCATAATTTTGCACTCAAACCAGTAACCCGGACCTTAAGCTGGCAAGCCCACACTCAAGCTGGCAACCTGGGGATTTTGAACCAGGGACCTCAGCATTTCAGGTCGACTCTCTATCCACTGTGCCACCACCAGTAACACTGTTCCTCTCTATTATTATTATTTTTTATTTTATTTTATTCATTTTAGAGAGGAGACATAGAGTGAGAGAGAGAGAGAGAGAGAAAGAGAGAGAGAGAGAGAGAGAGAGAGAAAGGGGGGAGGAGCTGGAAGCATCAACTCTCATATGTGCCTTGACCAGACCAGTGCAGGGTTTTGAACCGGCGACCTCAGCGTTCCCAGGTCGACGCTTTATCCACTGTGCCACCACAGGTCAGGCTGTTCCTCTCTATTATTTAAAAAACAAAATATTTGAGAGTAAATAGTAGAAAGAAAATGAGATTAAAATTTTGCTTGTGTTTGATGCTGGATTTTTGCACTTATTTTTTTGAGGATTGTGTTTACTATTCAGGTTCTAACTTTGGCATCCCAATCATAAGGGCAACCAATATCACCTGGGCAATGGGCTTCCCTGTGGGCAGCACCGTCTTTAACAAAGTGAGCATAATATATTTTATCTGCCTGTTGGGCAGATAAAATATATTATGCTCACTTTGTTGGGGATGGCGCTGCCCACATGGAAGTTCGTTGATATTAATGTGTGTTCTGGAACAGGCTGTGGGCAGGCCGGGTCGTTATAACCTAGGGCTTGCTTTTAAGAGTGGGCTCTTCTCCACACCCTTGACTGATTGGATGATGTAGGGTGGTGCACTCCTGAGGAATCCCATTATGCCTCAGATGGGTGACTTTGTATCAGAGACTTACTTGTCTGTAGATTAGATTAAGGGATTGGATTTCTACATTATGAAGTGGGGCAGGCCAGGAGCTTGCTCTCTCGGTTCCTGGGATTAGTTTAGAGAGGAGAGCAGAGTAAGGCCACATGGAGGCCAGGAGAAGCAGCCAAGATGGCAGAGTGCTGAGGAAGAAGCCAGTTTGTGCAGAGTTTGTGCTGGAGAAGGAGATGGGGAACAGACGTGAATATGTCTAGTGAGCTAGAAACCTTTGATTCTAGGAAACTCGGATAAGTCAGTAGCTTTGTGAGCACTGAATGAGTGGGTTTTGGAGCCCAGTGTGTGTTTTTGCTTGCCCGCCGGGTGCAAGCTAGAATTAAAGCTGATGGCTCACCAGTTCTTGGCTCCTGTGTTTCATTACGATCTGTTCGAATCCAATGTGAACCTGCGTGGGTCGGGCTGCTGTAGTTGTGGCCGCAACTACTGGCTTTACAGACTCACTTTAATTTTTTTAAATTATTTATTTGAGAGAGAGAGAGAGTAGCATTGGTTTTCTTGTTCTATTTATTCAAACACTTATTGGTTTATTCTTGTATGTACCTGGACTGGGGATTGAACCCAACCTCGATGTATCAGGACTACAGTACCTGGATATGGGTAAGACTCGCTTTAACACATAATCTAGAGATCTGTCGTTGTGCAAAGACAAGCACTACTGGTTTGAATTAGGAAAGTTGTGGGCTGCTTATCGTAGGCATCTAGGACAATATTTCTCAGGAATAAACAAATCAAGAATTCAAGCAGTATCTCAAAAGATAATGTTGTAAGGTACCAAAAAGCTGCAAAATTAATATTGATATTCTAGGAGGAAAAGGTCAGGCTTTCCTGTCCTTTGTTTGGAAAATGGAGGAAAAGGAATTTAGATGTCCCCTGATTTACAAGGACAACTAGGGTCATTTGGTTTTAAATTCTCTGAAAGGATTAAGGTTATCTGAAGAACTCCCTTTTGCTTTCAGTAGGAGACAAAATTTACATACACTGATCTTGGTTCTCCTTCCCTTCCTGTAATCCTGAGATTACATGTACCTCTAGGCAAAAGAGGATAGATTTGTGAACGTCTTTGATTGTATTACCTTGGAAGTTTTAACATTTTTCTGTAAATCCCCTAAACAAATGTTAATCTTGTTAATGTAACATAAATCTTGTTTAAGGTTAATCCTGTCATGCTGTCATGCCACCCCAACCTGTATGTAGTCAAAGGGTATATAACCAGTCTCTGAAATATACTCGGGGCACAGGACTTGGGTCTGCTATGCCCTGTGTCAGCCATATGCGGCCCGCATAGTTAACAAATCTCCTCCTTCAATAAAACTCTTCAAAATTCATCTGGACTGGGTGTCTCTACGTAAACCCGATGGAATGAGGTACAATGCCTTTCAGAATCTGGGGTATGGTACTTTATAACAATATTTTCAATCTCTGTAGTCTCTGTTTTAGGTCAGGAAAACAAAAAAAAGAATAGGAAATTAATATTGAGCCATGTACTGGGAAGAAAAGTTTAATGTCTCTGAAGAAAAGGAACCTTGTTCACTAATATAAGAAAATAGTAAGGTATATGAACTTAACCATAATCAGTGTCAGGTCAATATGCTAAATAGAAAGGATCAGGGAGGTAAAAAACTAATAGACACACACAGTCATTTTTATGTTTTTATTTTGAAAATGTTTAATCCAGATCTATAGTGTGAACACATGAACAGATTTGTGAATGGGGGATAAAAAGAGTTGTTGGAAAGTAACCTCACAGAATGATCTTACCATAAATTCCTAACTGGGCAGGTCATGGTAGGTAATCATGCTCCAGGCATACAACTTCATTAGTAAAAGGTTTTTCTTTGCCTTAAGCCCTGTCCATTATTTCTGTGCATCTAGGTTAACACACCCTTGCCATAACCACCCTCAAGAGAGCACATAATCTTGTTAAGTGTCCTGCAATCCTATCCCTGCCTTGTTTCTCCCACAGCCATGTAGTCTTTCAAAAAGTTCCCTCCTTAATTTCAAATGCATAAAAGAAGCTGCAAAATAATTTCCCCAAACATTTGAGTTCTTGCTCCCCTGCACTGGTATCAGTTTGGTTCAAATAAACTATTTTAAAAGTTTACTACAAGTTTTGACATTTCTTATGTCAACATTTATTTGGCATCATCAGCAGGATTTCAAAGAAGCCCACTCAGGACCACCCTGCAGACCTGGATCATAAATTTCTAACTGAGCAGGTCATGGTAGTCAGTCCCAGGCATAGAAATTCTTCTTCTATTTTTAAAGATTGCTGTGATTTTTATTCAATTTGGTATCCTGATTAGAATAAGAGCAGTGAGAAAATTATGCTTTACAAACATTGCTTTAATATTGTATCATTATGATATGGCTGTATTTTTTTTTTATTTTCTTTTTGTCTGTGTGTGTATTTTTCCGAAGTGAGAGGTGGGAGGGGGCAGGAGATACAGACAGACACACTCCCCCATGCACCTGATGGGGATCCACCCAGCATGACCATCAGTGGGTGATGCTTGGCCCATCTGGGCCGTTGCTCCGCTGCAATCGGAGCCATTCTAGCGCCTGAGGTGGAGGCCATGGAGCCATCCTCGGCACCCAGGCCAACTTTGCTCCAATGGAGCCTTGGCTGAGGGAGGGGAAGAGAGAGATAGAGAGAAAGGAGAGGGGGAAGGGTGGAGAAGCAGATGGGCACTTCTCCTGTGTGTCCTGGTTGGGAATCAAACCTGAGACTTCTATACACCAGGCTAATGCTCTACCACTGAGTCAACTGGCCATGGCCTGATTTGAGATATTTGATTTCAATCCTTTCCATATAAGGTCTTAAAATCTGTTTTAATTTTTTCCTTTGATCGTTGGAACAATTGGTCGCTGTAAAACCAGTAGCCAAGGCCACTATCACAGCAGCCTGCCTCATGCAGGTTTGCATTCGATTCGAACAAACGGTAATGAAACAACGGAGCCAAGAACTGGTGAGCCATCAGCTTTAATTCTAGCTTGCACCTGGCGGGCAAGCAAAAACACACACTGGGCTCCAAAACGCACTCATTCAGTGCTCACAAAGCTACTGACTTATCCGAGTTTCCTAGCATCAAAGGTTTCTAGCTCACCAGACTTATTCACCTCTGTTCCCCATCTCCTTCTCCAGCAAAAACTCTGCACAAACTGGCTTCTTCCTCAGTACTCCGCCATCTTAGCTGCTTCTCCTGGCCTCCACATGGCCTTAATCTGCTCTCCTCTTTAATGCTTACCTCAGGAATGGAGAGAGCAAGCTCCTGGCCTGCCCCACTTTATAGTGTAGAAACCCAAACCCTTAATCCAATCTACAAACAAGAAAGTCTCTGATACAAAGTCACTCATCTGAGGCACAATGGGATTCCTCATGAGAGTGCACCACACTACATCATCCAATCAGTCAAGGGTGTGGGGAAAAGCTTACTCTTAAAACTAAGCCTTAGGCTATAACAACCCAGCCTGCTTACATTACAGCCTTTTCCCCACACCCATCCCAAGTGAAATATTGCCGGGTGCCGCAGATGAACGAACGAAGAGCCGAAACAGCCAAATGAGCAAAAGGCTTTATTGGGAGGACTCCGGGCGAGTTCACTGACCCTCAGATGTGAGTCTGTGAAGGCGCACCCGGGGAGGGTTTTTGGGTTTTTTATATCTGCAGAGGGGAAGGATGGTAATGGTCAACCGGTTCGGTGGGGCGTGCAGTTCATGGAACAGCCTTGGGGACAGACAGTTTCGAGAATTTGGGTGTGTGCGGTTTGAGCAAGATTAACAACTGTCGGACAGCTCAGGGCCAGGGAGGGTTTCACTACCCAACCCAGAGGCAACTACTGGACACCAAGCATAAGGGCAAATAATATCACCTGGGTGACGGGCTTCCATGTGGGCAGCGCCATCCTTAACAAAGTGAGCATATTATATTTTATCTTCCCAACAGTCACAACGTCCACAATTGCCTGTTCATCTGTCCCCAAACCTTTCATTGTTTTACTAAGAATTTCTGCATCTCTTATAGCATCAAAGTTGATAGCTGGTCAAATTGCTTCTTGAGTCTTGTGAGTCATTGCGGCAAGCTAACTAGGGCAAGGAGCTTGTCCTCCAGGAAAGCCGCCAGATGGAGGGACCTGTGCTGGGCCACCTCCATAAGACTGAAGGTGGCCATGGAGAGCCAGAAAAGCCTGTTTCAGTTGGTGGGGTTTTAAACCCTTGGCCTAGAGCAGTGGTTCTTAACCTTTTTCTTTTTTTAATTTTTATTTATTTATTCATTTTAGAGAGGAGAGAGAGAGAAGAGGGGAGGAGCAGAAAGCATCAACTCCCATATGTGCCTTGACCAGGCAAGCCCAGGGATTCAAATCAGCAACCTCAGTGTTCCAGGTCGATGCTTTATCCACTGCGCCACCACAGGTCAGGCAGTTCTTAACCTTTTGTGAGGTACTGAACCCACCAGTTTCATATGCGCATTCACGAAATCCTTCTTTAGTGATAAATAAAATATGATTTTTTTTTCAAAATTCAAGACATAGGTATATATTTTTTTACTGCTGCACAAAATGAGCCGTGCATGAACATCACCTTGCTCAAAGAACAAAACCAACAAAGTGCATGAACTCACAACAAATTACGGTATTACTTTATTCTGGCCTCCGCGGCAGAGGCTTCTCCAAATCCCTGAGACCAACTCATCGAACCCCTAGGGTTCGATAGAACCCAGGTTAAGAACCACTGGCCTAGAGGAACTCTGGGATAGGATGGAGCTCCTCCCGGCTGTGGAGTGTCAGGATAGCCTCCAGGTAGATAACTACCTGGGACAGGGTAGACTCCAGCTTCTATATAGCCACTATTTGGCACTGCTGGCTAATCATCTCCTCCCTAATGATACTGACCCAGAGGGGGAAAAGATGCCTCCTGACCTGCAGGATCCCTGATCTGCTGGAGGATAGCCTGGGTATGATATTGATACAGCATGGATGGACCTGGAGAGTATTATGCTGACACCAGGGAGCAGCATCACAACCCAATACAGTTGGTGGCAAGATATAGCTGGGTGGGTCTGGGGAGGGTGAGGCACTGAGCCAAGCATATAGCTTCTTTTACAAATGGCTTATCTTTGCCTTATGCAAGCCCTATTATTTCTGTGCATCTATATTAACACACCTTTGAAAATAAACTATAACCTTCCTCAAGTGAGCACATAATCTTGTCAACTATCCTGTAATCCAATCCCTACCTTGTTTCTCCCATCTCCCTGCTTTAAATTCCCTCCTTAATTTCAAATGCATAAAATCATACCATCTCTGAGGCCATAATCCAGATTCTTTGACTTTTCAATCAAGATTATCCTTACAACCAATACCAACTGTCTTATACAGTTGTCCCTCACCATATTGCGGCTCACTTTTCATGGTCTCATTGTATCACAGATTATTAAATTGTATATATCTAATTTTGTATCGCAGATTTTTCACTATATCACGGGATTTGCGGTATATAGGTATTTTTATATATTTATTATTTTGAGTCATCACCTTCATCGTCATCAGTACTGCACAGCTAATTCATCATCATCTTCATCATTCAAGTTGTAGTATATTCACTGATGAGTATCCAGATAGAATTTTATACGTTGTTAAAATTACATAGGTTTAAGAGTGTAGGCCTGATCTGTGGTGGCACAGTGGATAAAGCATCGACCTGGAATGCTGAGGTTGCCAGTTGGAAACCCCAGGCTTGTCTGGTTAAGGCACATATGGGATGCTTCCTCCTCCTCCCCCTGTTCTCTCTCTCTCTCTCTCTCTCTCTATCTCTCCTCACTCTCTAATAAAAGTGAATAAATAAAATCTAAAAAAAAAAAAAAAAGAACTGAGGTTTCTGGACTTTAAAAAGAAAAGTATAGAAAGTGTTTAAGAGCATAGGAAGTGTTTACAAGAGTGTGGGAAAGGTTTATAAGAGTGTGGGGAAGGTTTATAAAGCCTTAAAAATATATAAATAATAAAATAAATATAAGGTCAGTACTTTACATATTTTCACCTATCTCACGGTGGTCTGAAACCTAACCCCCACAGTAGACAAGGTATTTATTTTCTGAGAGGTGTAGCTTTCCATTGATTTCTTCACAATATCCACATCAAAGATCCATCAAAATTTAACACACACACACAAAAAAAACAATTCAATTAAAAAGTAGGCAGAGCCTGACCAGGCGGTGGCACAGTGGATAGAGCATCGGACTGGGATGCGGAAGACCCAGGTTCGAGACCTCAAGGTCACCAGCTTGAGCGCGGGCCCATCTGGCTTGAGCAAAAGCTCGCCAGCTTGGACCCAAGGTTGCTGGCTCCAGCAAAGGGTGGTTTGCTCTGCTGAAGGCCTGCGGTCAAAGCACGTGTGAGAAAGCAATCAATGGACAACTATGGTGTTGCAACAGCAACAAAAAACTAATGATTGATGCTTCTCATTTCTCTCTGTTCCTGTCTGTCTGTCCCTATCTATCCCTCTCTCTGACTCTCTCTCTGTCCCTGTAAAAAAAAAAAATGTAGGCAGATAACCTGAAGACACTTCTCCAAAGAGGACATCCAGATAGGCAATAGTCATATGCAAAAATGCTCAATATCACTAAATTGTCATGTAAATGAAAATTAAAATGACAATGAGATATCACCTCACACTTGGCAGAATGGCTATCATCAATAAATCAGCAAACAAGTGTTGGCGAGAATGTGGAGAAAAGGGAACCCTTGTGTAATGGTGGGAATGCAGATTGGTGCAGCCATTGTGAAAAACAGTATAGAGTTTCCTGAAAACTTAAAAATGGATCTGCCTTTGACCCAGAAATTCCACTTCTGGATATATATTCAAGGAAACCTGAAACACTCATTTGAAAGAATATACATATCCTTACATTTATTGCAGCACTATGTACAATAGCCAAGATATGAAACCAACCAAAGTAGCAGTAGGTGAGTGGATAAAAAAGTGGTGATACTTATATGCAAAGGAATATTATTCAGCCAGAGAAAGGGAAATCTTACCATTTGTGACAGCATGGATGGACCAAAAGCTTATTATGCTAAGTGAAATAAGTCATTCAGAGAAAGACAAATACTATATGATTTCACTTATTTGTGGAATCTAAAGAACAAAATGAATGAATTAAAAAAAATAGAAATAGTTACAGAAAACAGATTGATGGTTGCCAGAGAGAAGGGTGGTTGAGAGGCTGGGTTGAAAAGGTGAAGGGATTAAAAAGTATTAATTGGGGCCCTGGCTGGTGGCTCAGTAGATAGAATGTTGGCCTCATGTATGGACATCCCAGGTTCAACTCCCAGTCAGGGCACACAGGAGAAGGAACCATCTTCTGACCCCCCACACACTCCTCTCCTTCTTCTCTTCCTCTTCCCCTTCTGCAGCCAGTGGCTCGATTGGTTGGAGCATGGCTGCAGGTGCTGAGGATGGCTCAGATAGAGTGTGACAGTCTCAAGTGCTCGGTACTTGTGGATTGGCCCCAGATGGATTGCCGGGTAGATCTTTGTGGAGGGCACATGCAGGAGTCTGTCTCACTATCTCCTGTCCTCTCACCTAAAAAAGAAAAAATGTACTAATTGGTAGTCAAAAATAGTCATTGTAATGTAATGTACAACATAGGGAATATAGTCAATAATACTGTAATAACTATGTATGGTGCTAAATGGATAGTGGGAATATTGGGGAAACACTTTGTATAGTATTTGATTGTTTAACTACTATTCTGTACACCTAAAACTAATACAAAATAATATTGAATATAAGTTGTAATTTAAAAAAAAGACCCATCAGAGTTTGGATTTTTCTGTAAGCCTTCTTTTATCTACTAGGACACTGATTCAGACATTCATTCTTATATCTGATTCTCCTCTTCTCTAGATTGTATCCATATAAGGTCTAATGTGTATAGGCAACACCTTATACAGTTAACAGTGTTAGTGACTATGCTCTCCTGATTCACTATGACATCTACAATGATGCCATCAAAAATAAAGACTAGGATCCTGGGTTCATTAGAACTTTGTCCCGAAGCACAGAGGTTGCAAGTTCGATCCTTGGTTAGGCCACATATAGGAACAGATCAATATTTCTGTCTTTCTATATCTCTCTCACTAAAATCAATAAATAATAAAAATCAATGATGACAATGACATGGTAGTTTCTCTGCGGCACGTGCAGTGGCTACCCAGTAATCCCATGTGAGAAAAGCACCCTCCTCCTATCAGAAGACTCTGGGGCTTTCCTGTTACTTGTAGCTGAATTTAATCCCTCAGTAAGTTTTTAATTTTGTTTGATTATGATTAAAAGTATGTGGGGATTTTTATCAAATGAACATTTGTGTCTTTTATAAAGAATAATAACTTTTTAAAGTTATTATTTTTTAAGAATAATAACTGTTGTATGCCAACAAATATTGTTTTTCATTTCCTGATTTGTCAAAATGTACCATTATAATTATAGATTTTCAAATATACTTTCTAATTATCTTTTAAAAATGTACTGGAGAAGAAAGCTATCAAGAACATTTTTTGCACAATTCAGTAAACTAGGATGGATTACACTGTATTATTAAATTTCTGTCAACATAAGAAATGTCCAGTCCTATAGAGAATCTTTTTTTATTTTTTTAAGCTTGTAAAAAAGTTCATTTATTTATCTTTTTGTTTCTCTTTTTTCACTTTTAATCATGTATTGCAATTTGGGATCACCTTGATATATATATATATTTTTTTTAATTTTTATTTACTCATTTTTTTAGAGAGAGAGAGAGAGAGATAGAGAAGGGGGGGAGGAGCAGAAAGCATCAACTCCCATATGTGCCTTGACCAGGCAAGCCTGGAGTTTTGAACCGGTGACTTCAGCATTTCAGTTCTACGCATTTACCCATTGCGCCACCACAGGTCAGGCGATATATATTTTTTATTTTAATTTATTTTAGAGAGAGAGAAAAGGAGAAAGAAACATCAACTTGCTGGCTATTTTACTTATTCATGCATTCACTTGCTGTTTTACTTATTCATGCATTGACTGGTTGATTATTGTATGTGCCCTAACCAGAGATTGAACCTGCAACCTTGGTGTATCAAGATTATGCTTTAACCAATTGAGCTACCTGGCCAGGGAATTTTTTTTAAATAAGAGTTTATTTGAGCCAAAACTAATGACATATACAGGGAAACGATCTGAAATGCTTCAAAGAGTAACAGTCTCGTAGTTTCTTATATGCATTTGAGATTAGAGAGGGAATGGAAGGAAGATCACATGACGGTGGGAGAAAGCAAGGTGGGGATCGAATTAGGAAGTTATGTGATTTCTTAGGGTGGTTACACATTTGACGGTTATTAGCTCTGGCATTTCAAAGGTGTGTTAGCCTATAGCAGAAGAACAATGGACAGAGCTTGCTTAAAAACTTTTCACTAAAGAAATTATAGGCCTAGCCTGACATGTGGTGGCACAGTGTATAAAATATTGGCTTGGAAAGCTGAGGTCTCCAGTTCGAAACCTAGGGCTTGCCCGGTCAAGGCACATACAACAAGCAACTACTATGAGTTGATGCTTCCCACTCCTCCACCCTTCCCCTTTCTCTCTCTCTCCCCTTCTCTTTTTCTCCTCTCTCTAAAATTCAATAAATAAAACCTTTATAAAAAAAACAAAAAAGAAGAAGAAGTTATAGTTAAAGAAGGTAGAACTTCATTCCTACAATAGGCTTGGGGCGGGACTACTTACCTAGACCTGTCCAGTTAGGAATTATGGTTTATTATAGCAACTACTTTTTGTCCATCTATCGTGGATATAAATATGGCATTATGAGTTATGTAGGAGAATACATATTGAACTATTTAGAAGTGAAATGTCATGCTGCCTACAACTTACTTCAAATGGTTCAGAGAGAGAAAAAAATGCTAACAAGCAGTGAATCCAGGCAAAGATTATATGTAGATTTATTATACTAGTATTTCCCTTTTTCTGTAGATTTGAAATAAAAAGTTGGAGGAATACAATGTAAACTAAAATGTTTTTGTTGTTGTTGTTTTTGGCATAGGCAGAGAGAGTCAAAGAGGGACAGATAGGGAGAGACAGACAGGAAGGGAGAGAGATAAGAAGCATCAATCATCAGTTTTTGTTGCTGCACCTTAGTTGTTCATTGATTCCTTTCTCACATGTGCCTTGACCACCGGCCTTCAGCAGACCAAGTAACCAACCCCTTGCTTGAGCCAGCGACCTTGGGTCCAAGCTGGTGAGCTTTTTGCTCAAACCAGATGGGCCCGCGCTCAAGCTGGTGAACTTGGGGTCTCGAACCTGGGTCCTCTGCATTCCAGTCCAACACTCTTATCTATCCACTGTGCCACAGCCTGGTTAGGCTAAAAGGTTTTAAAATTTTATTTTTTTAAAAAAGGTTTTTTCGCCTGACCAGGCGGTGGCACACTGGATAGAGCGTCGGACTGGGATATGGAGGACCCAGGTTCGAGACCCCAAGGTCTCCAGCTCGAGCGCGAGCTCATGTGGTTTGAGCAAAAGCTCACCAGCTTGGACCCAAGGTCGCTGGCTCCAACAAGGGGTTGCTCAGTCTGTTGAAGGCCCGCGGTCAAGGCACATGTGAGAAAACAATCAATGAACAACTAAGGTGTTTCAACGAAAAACTGATGACTGATGCTTCTCATCTCTCTCCGTTCCTGTCTGTCTGTCCCTATCTATCCCTCTCTCTGACTCTCTCTCTGTCCCTGTAAAAAAAATTGATAAAATAAATAAATAAAATAAACCATAAAAAAATCATTTGTTAAAAATAAATAAATAAAAATAAGAAAAGCTTTTTTCCTTTTTTTGTAAAACGTCTTGTCAGGAAGTAATATCCATGGCTTTTAGAGGCTAAATAAAACCTATTTAGCTCCTGAGTCATATTTTAATGTGGCTGAAGTACAGGTTTATGACTGAATGCTAAACTTGTTTTTCCAAGACATTTGAAAAGGAAGGCAATATAGGTAACCCAGAACAAATTTGCCAAATGGGATTTTCTTTCATCATACCAGGATAATAATAATTAGGGGAATACTTGTTCTAAGTGGAATGCATGACTAAATCTGGGCATGTCTAGTCACAGACGAAACTGACATGCTAGTCTACAGATTGGAGTAATGGCATACCTACAGGTTAGAAGAGTATTTTATAAATGGTTTGATTGTGTTGGTATTAGTGAGTGCTATGATGGTGTCCTCTGAGCCTTGGGTGGGATGTCAGGTAGGAGCAAGACCCTGAGAGGGAGCTACCTAGGAGACACCCACTGCCACAGAAAGGGGGAGAAATTTCTGCCTTCCCCCTTCTTCCCCTCTGACTTTTCACCAGTGCTTTTCAATGACCAAACCTATGGGAAAGTCACAGGGCAGGGGAGTTTAGGAAAAGTAACTTCTTGTGATAAAGAACAGAGTAGAGAAAGGGCAAGGCATAGATCTGAGAGCAAGCTATAAGAGAAGAGACATACTATAATATCATTTTTGCTCTTTTGCTAAAATTTCTCAAATTTGCAATAATTTGTGATAGGCTTTTTAGAAACAAATAGGATATATGAAATTCTAGGAATAATAATGGTTGAGCTGATGTAAGACTAATAAGAAAACAGAATTTGAAAGTAGGTTCTAAGTATATCCGAATTTAATATAAGGTTGTTAAAAAATATCAAATTCATTTTGCATCCTTAGTAAATAGTCAAATATTTTTAAATAATTTTATTTGCTATTAGTATTACCTATCATGTGAACCAAAATCTCTAAAGACTTGAATTCGTTTTCCAGGAGAATTTACAGCTTAAACACCTATTTTGGGGAGGGTAGAGCTTCATTCTTATGATATTGAAACAGCTATTGGGAGAGCTGGTAGAAACTGGGGAACAGTTTCTTTGTTATCATGTTGTTAAGTATAATACTATATTCAGTTATCCACTGTCCAGGAATTGTACAATATTATAGCTCTTTTAATTACTCACCTCTAGATGGACCATTCTCTAGAAAGGGAAAAAATTCTGGGACAACGTTCTTTAAACTTTCATACTGTAGAACACTTCAGCGGAAGCAAGAGGAAATAAAAAGCCTTGCGTTTCACCTATCCTGCCTGCTTCCACTTCCCTCTGTAAAGAAAACTTCTCTCGGAAGTGTGGGCTGATGCCTTTTGACCCTCTTTCTTTCTCAGCTAGATCACTCAGGAAGGTGACCAGGTTTTAAAGTTGGTAAAGCAGGCCTGACCTGTGGTGGCGCAGTGGATAAAGCGTCGATCTGGGAACACTGAGGTCGCCAGTTCAAAACCCTGCACTGGTCTGGTCAAGGCACATATGGGAGTTGATGCTTCCAGCTCCTCCCCCCTTTCTTTCTCTCTCTCTCTCTCACACACACACACACACACACACACACACACACACACACACACACACTCTGTGTCTCCTCTCTAAAATGAATAAATTAAAAATTAAAAGAAAAAAGAAAAACTGTTATCATAAAAAAATAAAATAAAATATTGGTAAAGCGGGACACCATTGATGGGGGGGGGGGTTCTTGATTAAAAATTTGGTCTATACAGAGCAAAAAAAATTTTTCATAGAATGCAAAAATAGTATTGTAATATATTTTTTTAAATCGGGACTTTTTAAAAATGCCGCGGGACACGGGACAAATTGTTAAAAATCGGGACTATCTAGCCAAAAGCGGGACGTTTGGTCACCTTAGAAGGTACTACATAGAAGCAAACGAAGGAAGGTGGGATTGAGGGTTGGTGGCAGAATGGAGGGAGAGATGAGTAAAATAGGAGAGAGAACCAGACCTAGTTGGTCCATGTTTTGAAAAAAGTCCAGTGATGAGTTCATGGTTAGAAAATCATCATGAAATGTAGAGTCTAAATTAAAGGTCACGAAAAGGCAGAGACGTTCTATTATTAAATTTGCACAATTTTTTTTAAAGTTTTAAGTTATTTGACATTAGAAATTAAAATTTTCTTCTAAATATCTAAATTCTCGCTTCGCTTATAAATTGGGATGCTCTGGCCACCCTGGGACATCATTCTTGCATGGCCAACTTTTGCCAGAGCAGGTCCTTTCCATTGTCTACATCCAGCTTTACCTAGTTTGGATGCTAGCTCCAGACCCATGGATGTCATTTGCCAGGCCTCTGCAGGCAAGTAATTCTCTTTTCTTTCTTCTCTTCATTCTAGATCAGCTAAAGATTTATACTAGTTCATACCCTCGTATTCTCTCCTTTTGTGTTGAATCAGCTTCTATAGCACCTAGAGTTTACTTGTTAAGTTAGTCGTTGCATCAACGAAACCCCAGATCAAAAATTCTAGAGAATACTCCCAAAATACACAATCTCAAATTCTTTATGAAAGAAGGTATAGTTGAAAGTGATTGTGTATTGGCCCTGGCCAGATAGCTCAATTGGTTAGAGCATTGTCCCTATATACCAAGGTTGCTAGTTCTTCACTCAGTCAAGGCATGTACAAGAATCAGACAATGAATGCATGGATGATTGGAACAACAAGTCAATGTATTTTTCTCTCTCTAAATGATCAATAAGTAAAAATATTTTTTTAATGATTGTGTGATTACATACACAAACACATCTTTGCCTATAACTCAAGGAATTTGTATTGGCTTGAAATATAATTAGACTGTAAAACCAAACAACTTAAAAAAATAGAATAAAAGGCAAATTCCCAGCAACAAACATTAACCAGCTGAGAGTAAGTACCCATGTTGGAAGTTTACTTTCCACCTTTCCTTTTGTAGCACTTACCCAGTTACAACTTGTTTGGTACTTTGCATTCCCGCTAGAACCCTAAGGTCTTGATGGCAGGAATTCTGTCAGTCTTTTATATTGCTGTATTCCAAAGTGGATAGCAAAAAGCTTTATTGATTCAATAAAAAAGACAAAAATATATCAAGAAATGTTTTAGCAAAGTTATAGTAATCAGACATAGAAAGATCTTTCAGATTCCTAGCAATCAGGTCAAAGGGAGAAGTAGCCAGCTGACGTGGCTTGTGGCCTGTCCATATTCCAGAGTTAGCCTTTGTCCCAGAAATCACTGTGGAAGACACAAACAAGCAGACACTCTAGCTCAAGAATGTCACTTGGCATTTCTAGTTGTTAGTGCCTCGAGGAACAGAGTACAGGGTCCATATCACTGTTCTAGGTTTCAGGACAGGCTTAGGTCTCTTGGAGGAACATAGTAATAGAGGCACTGGTTTTCAGATGGGAAGTCAGTTGATGAAGAACGAAACACAAATCTAGTTACCTACAAGATGAGGGTATAAGAGGCAGCAGAATCTCATTACTAGTCCTGGCCAGCAAGATTAGAACAGGGCACTTGATTTCTAGGAAGTGACCAGATGTTTGGTATAGGAATACACCAAATGTCCCACCTTCAGAATTAACCCACAGTCTAGGAAGGGCAAGCCTGTGGTAGCCGGACAGCACCCTATGAATAAAGCAGTGATTTTCAATCTTTTTCATCTCATGGTTCATATAAACTAGTTACTAAAATTCTGCAGCACACACAAAATATTTTTTTGCTGACCTGCCAAAAAATAGGTATAATTTTGATTAAGTTACAAAAAATATATAATAATAGTACCGTAATTTTCGCTCTGTAATATACACCTGACCATAAGACACACCTAGGGTTTTAAGGAGGAAAATAAGAAAAAAACATATTCTGAACCAAATGGTGTGTTAATATATTTAATAATATTCCGTATTTTTCGCTCCATAAGATGCACAGGCCTTTTCCCCTCCACTTTTTTTGGGGAAAAATGTGTCTTATGGAGCGAAAAATACAGTAACTACCTACCTTTTTTTGCTCCAGAGTTGAAACCAAAAAAAATATCCATAGTTTTTTAGCTGACAAGTGTTAAATAATCAAATAAAATGAATTAATCCAAAAATAGATGTTAAAAACAGATACATGGATATAGGAAACCTGATACAAACCAGAGATGGCCTGGCAAATCAATAGAGAAATATAAACAAACCAGAAAGTGAGCAAATGATATGGTTAGATATTTCACAGAAGAGGGAGCATTGTGGCCAATAAACGTATGGAAATATTCTTAACCTCATTAGTGATCAGAGAAATATAAGCTAAAATGAGTTGCCATGGTCAATATTTTTATTTTTTAATTTTTATTAGAGAGAAAGACAGGAAGGGAGAGAGAGTAGTTGCTTCACTTTAGTTATTCATTGATTGCTTCTATATGTGCCTTGATGGGGGGGGGGTGTCAAGCAGAGCCAATGACCCTTTGCTCAAGCCAGCGACCTTTGGATTTCAAGCCAGTTCTACCTTTGGGCTCAAGCCAGCAGCCTTGGAATCATGTCAATGATTCTGCGCTCAAGTCAATGAGCCTTCACTCAAGCCGGTGGTGACATTGGGGTTTCCAACCAGGAACCTCAGTGTCCCAGGTCAACTCTGTATCCACTGTGCCACCACTGGTCAGGCAAAAAATTGGTCAATATTTTATGTTGGTGAGAATGGCCACTTAATTTGTAGGAAACTCTCATATACTCTTGATGGCACTGCAAATTTGATAACGACTTTAGGTATTGCCACAATTCCACTCCTAGATAGCATTTGTCCTGGATAAACATTGATAAACTAGTAACGTAGGGTTTCCTCACTGCACTGCTCATAATGGCAAACAAAACAAAACAAAACAAAAAACCCAAATTTGAAACCTCATCAAAGGGTAAAACTGTGGTATAGTCAAGAAAGAGACTACAAGATAGTGGTGAAAAAGGATAAACTACATATATGAACTAGGCCTGAATATGGATGAGAATCTCCAAAAATGCTGAGTGGGGAAAAATGCTATCACAGAAAAATATTTAGAGTATGATTCCATTATATGAAAGTCCAGCACAAGCAACTAAAATATAACAGAAATATATACATACATAGTAAAAATATTTAAAAAGCAAAAAAGCTGAAGTTTATTATTCCTTAAACTATTATTTCTTAAAATACAGACTTACTGTATTTTATTCTTATTATATATGATATATTTCACATTAATAAAGTAGGAAGCATTCACTAAACTCTAAACTCTGTGAGAGCAGGGATTATCCCTTGCTCTTGGTCTATGCTTTATATCATTATGAAACTAGCTTACCAAACATGGTTCACATAACAACCAGATCCTTGCCCAGACAATGTCAGGACTTCCTCTTCACCTTAGTATGACCTGCAATTGCTTCGGGTAATATAGGATTCAAGGCATTCCCCAGTCTGACCCCAGCTCACCTTTCTTGTCTTGTTTTCTGCTCTCAGCATCTGCCATACTGATGTGCTCAGTTATACCGACATTCACACACTGAATTTTTCTCACTTCTTGGTCTTTGTTTTTTGCCATTAAACTACTTGTTTATTTCAATTCTAAAAATTATTATTTTTATCTACATCAAGATACTGATCAGCAATAGCTATTCTGCATTTTAAAATAACCTATTTTTAATATGTTGTAAGGAGCAAGATTGTCATGTCTAAAACAACAGACGTTAGTTTTAAGTGAAAAGTGCAGATGCATTTGCCTGTGATTATCTGTCATTATACTTCTGACAGAAGAATCTTTTCTTTGAGCTGAGCACATCCCATTTCTGCATTACGATTGTAGAACTAGAAATCCTGACCACTCATGGGGATCTTACAACCATAATAAAATTATTAGTGCTTTGTATTTGTATGACATGCTGTGGATAACACAGCCATTCCCTTGATTATCAAGTATTACTAGAAGATGTCTTTTTCATTTTAAAGTTTAAGAAGCTGAAGATAAGAGACAGGTTAGTCAAAAAATTGCATATTTTGGTAGATAAGTTTAAATCACTGTATCTATAGTAGAAATAAAAATGGCAACAATAATAATAATATTCTGAATATGGAAGACTATCAGGTCCTGACTGTTTCCTGTTACCTGAATGACTAATGGAGAAGTTTACTAACTAAAGATGGATTTATTCAACAAACATTTGCTGACCACCTACCAAAATGCAAAACAACATGTTCAGCACTGACAGAATGACAAAGATTAATAATACGATAATGTGGTGATGATATGGTATTTCCAAGAAACTTACAAGGTAGGAAGGAGAATCTATAGTATTTTAAATCAGGTACTATAATAGTTTTTGTATGTGGGCCACAGAGATTGCGCTCTCAGTCAACACACTGGAAAGAACAACTAGTAGTTCACCTTTACTATTTTAATTTATTTTTTATTTTTTTAAATTTTTAATTTTATTTTTGTGTACAGGGACAGAGAGTCAGAGAGAGGGATAGATAGGGACAAACAGGAATGGAGAGAGATGAGAAGCATCAATCATTAGTTTTTTGTTGCCATTGTGACACCATAGTTGTTCATTGATTGCCCTCTCACATGTGCCTTGACCGCGGGCCTTCAGCAGACCGAGCAACCCCTTGCTGGAGCCAGCGACTTTGGGTCCAAGCTGGCGAGCTTATGCTCAAGCCAGATGGGCCCGCGCTCAAGCTGGCGACCTCGGGGTCTCGAACCTGGGTCTTCCGCATCCCAGTCCTACGCTCTATCCACTGCACCACCGCCTGGTCAGGCTCCCCTTTACCATTTTAAAAGCCTTCAGGGTGCATTCAGTAAATTAGTAAGCACACCCAAGGAGGAGGAAACTTTCTGACCTGTATCAGTATATTGTTTTTCATAAAGAGCATCTTAGTTCACTGGAGGCATTAAGTGAGTGTTTATTATAATATTTATTTCTCTTGATTAAGATGATAACAAATGATTAATGAATTCCATATCACAATTAAAATAAAAATTTCTACCTTTCTCATAAACTGTGATGAGTTCAGAGAAATAACTGCACAAACCCTTAGGCAGTGACAATCTTTTAGAAATGTATTTGATTCTAGAAGGTTAACACAGTTACAGTTCTGAACTATTATGAAGGCCTTAGTTCAATGTGCATACTTGCTTTTGAGCTAAAGTAATATTATCTTTGAACAGTGCAGATTTATCAACACAAATCTTCGCTTTGTATTTTAATTTGATTACTATTATGAAAATGTCTAATAGTACAGACTAGTAATATTGATGGCATCATAATTAGTGATAGAGTTTTGTATTATGGATCCTTGTATGAGTTCAAATAGAAGAAAATCAGGGGAGTATTTTGTTGATAAGTGATTTCACCTGCTATTAAATACTAGGCAGCACTTTGTTTATTTTTTGTTTTTTTTCTACAGTGACAGAGACAGAGTCAGAGAGAGGGACAGACAGACAGGAACAGAGAGCGGTGAGAAGCATCAATCATTAGTTTTTTATTGCCGTCGCGACACCTTAGTTGTTCATTGATTGCTTTCTCACATATGCCTTGACCGCCGGCCTTCAGCAGACCGAGCCACCCCTTGCTGGAGCCAGCGACCTTGGGTCCAAGCTGGCAAGCTTTTGCTGAAGCCAGATGAGCCCGCGATAAAGCTGGCGACCTTGGGGTCTTGAACCTGTCCGACGCTCTATCCACTGTGCCACCGCCTGGTCAGGCCTAAGCAGCACTTTGAAGGAGATCAGGTAGGGGTAGGAATTCCTAGGAATTCCTACCCCTACCTGATCTCCTTCAAAGTGCTGCCTAGTATTTCTATGCCAAAGATGATGATGATGATGATGATGATGATGATGATGATGATTTTATTTAGTGAGAGGAAGGGAGACAGAGACAGACTCCTACATGCACCCCAATAGGGATCTGCTTGGCAAGCCCACTCAGCTCTGCCATCTGGGGCCCTTGCTCTGTTGCACGTGGAGCCATATTTAGCGCTTGAGGTGGAGGCCATGGAGCCATCCTCAGTGCCTGGGTCTAACTCACTCTAATCAAGCCTTAGCTGTAGGAGGGAAAGAGATGAGAGAGAGAGAAGCAAGAAGGGTAGGGGTGGAGAAGTAGATGGGAGCTTCTCTTGTGTGCCCTGACTAGGAATCAAACTCAGGACATTCACACGCCAGGCTGACACTCTACAACTGAGCCAACCATCCAGGGCTATGCCAAAGATTATATATATATATATGTGTATATATATATATATATATATATATATATATATATATATGTATATATATGTATATATATGTATATATATGTATATATATACACACACACACATATAACTCTTCAATAATCAAGCAAACTAAAACATATTAAGTTATTGAATTTTAGAGAATGTTAGGGATTTTCTAGACTAAGATTTATAAACTTTTTTTTTTAAATAGTGGCACACTTCCTTTAAACAAAATACTGTAGAGTAACCCAACATATAAAACTAATGAAATAGGGCTGTTCTGGAAGGGAGTAGGAAATTGTCCTTTATCTTATAAATGGATAGGATAAGTAAGCTACATCATGAGGCTTTTGATGAGAAGGATGATTCACAGCTAAAAGGATGATTGACTGTCCTGACAGAGTACTTTGTCAAAATAAAGGACAGTCTTGTACTTCTGAAAAAGAATTGTGGGAAATAATTTCTATTACTTTCCCAGAAAGTAAATTATTACTCATGGAAACATGGTCACTATCTTCTACTTATAGTACTCACACAAATTGTTATATGTAGTCTCAGGATCTCAAATTTGAAAGGCTCAAAGAAAATAATTATAATCTTTAGTTATCCATATTACTGTTCTTGTAATGGTGTAGTCATTGTCATTGAACCAATCCTCTCAAATAACAATTTTAAACCCTAAATAAAATCTAATTCTTACCTGAAGGCACTGGAGAGTGACCAAAAGCTGCTAGAAACTAGAGAAAAGTTGACCATTAAAAGAAAGTCAAGCCTGACCAGGTAGTGGTATAGTGGATAGAGCATTGGAATGAGACACAGAGGACCCAGGTTCAAAACCCTGAGGTTGCTGGCTTGAGCTTGGGATCATAGACATGACCCCATGGTCACTAACTTGAGCCCAAAGGTGGCTGGCTTGAAGCCCAAGGTCACTGGCTTGAGCAAGGGGTCACTCACTCTGCTGTAGCCCCCCGGTCAAGGCACATATGAGAAAGCAATCAGTGAACAACCAAAGTGTTACAATGAAGAATGATGCTTCTCACCTCTCTTCCTTTCAGTCTGTCCTTATCTATCCCTCTCTCTCACTCTCTCTCTGTCTCTGTCAAAAAAAAAAAAAAAGAAAAGTCAAGCCTAACCAGTGGTGTCACAGTGGATCTGGGACACCAAGGTCCCAGATTCAAAACTGAGGTCGTAAGCTTGAGTGCGGAGTTGCTGGCCTAAAGCCCAAGGTTGCTGGCTTGAGCCCAAGGTCTCTGGCTTGAGAAAGGGGTAACTGGCTTGGCTGGAGCCCCCTAAGGTCAAGGTATGTATGAGAAGCAATCAATAAACAACTAAACTGCCACAACTATGAGTTGATGCTTATCATCTCTCTCCCTTCTTGTCTCCCTCCCTCTCTCTCAAAAACAAACAAACAAACAATTCCCAACCTTACACTGGGCATGCTCAATGGTGAGTGGTAGTGCCTTGGGGGTCAGAGACTGCCTTAGCTCAACTTCCCAAAGGATGGGCTAGGCGCAACAGACCCTGAGCCAGGAGTGAGACTGGCCCTATGGTCCCCACCCACCCAGCTACAAGAGTAGTGTTGTTCCAGAACTGAGAGACCAACTTCACGCTAAATTTGGAGCTGCCTTGGGGGAGCCATTCTGATAACTCACACTCTCCCATCAGTCTGGGATAAAGCTAAGGTATTCATCTGGAGGTATGTGTACAACATTTTTATATTAAAACTAGCTGTACCTGGCCACGCGTTGCTGTAGCTCACTCTGGTTAAATGAAAAAGAAAGAAAAGAGAAAGCACACGTTTCTAATATGTTTAATTTCACAATGCTTGAGGGTATACAATATTTTTTGTTGTTCCATTGTCTGTGCAGATATAGAGATTGTCTGGTTTGCTGACTCTAGAAAACGCAACATATAATTGTCCATGTGAGAAGCAATCCGTGTCTAGATCTAAACCGCACAATTCTAAAGATCGGCCCTGAGCTTTGTTGATGGTGATTGCAAACGCCAATCAAATTGGGAATTGCAATATTTTAAATTGAAATGGCATATCCGTTGGAGTCATAGGAATGTGAGGAATAAGGACATTTTCACCTTTGAAAGGTCCTGTCAAGATTGTTGCTTCTATGACGTTGCTCATTAAAGCCACGTGCCATTGCAAAGCTTTGGCTGGTTGATACTTCACAACATGATAATTGGCACGCCGATTTTCAATTGTAGTATGTGCGGTGGCATCCCTGACAGATTGAGTGAATTCAAAAATTCTGTTGGATAATTAACTGCTTCATCTGCTTCCACAACAGTGTCAACGGACTTGTATGTGACTGCCTCGCTTTGAATATTAGACTGAATAATATTGCTAAGTTTGTAGACGTCTTTGTTCTTGGACACAAGAATAGCTCATTCATTAAGCCAATTGTGATTCTTATAATTGGTTTGAATATTAGGAAATACTTTTTCAACCAATTTTTCTTTCTTTTTTTTTTTTTTACAGGGACAGAGAGAGTCAAAGAGAGGGATAGACAAACAAGAACGAAGAGAGATGAGAAGCATCAATCATTAGTTTTTCGTTGCCATTGCGACACCGTAGCTTTTCATTGATTGCTTTCTCACATGTGCCTTGACCGCGAGCCTTCAGCAGACCGAGCAACCCCTTGCTGGAGCCAGCGACCTTGGGTCCAGCTGGCGAGCTTTTGCTCAAGCCAGATGGGCCCGCGCTCAAGCTGGCAACCTCAGGGTCTCAAACCTGGGTCTTCCGCATCCCAGTCCAACACTATCCACTGTGCCACCGCCTAGTCAGGCCAACCAATTTTTCTTTTGATGTCACTAAATTGCAGAAGTTATGAGGCAATGAAATTCGTCCTGAGGTCAGATCAACTGGCACCTTTTCATTCCCAATTTCCAGCAATTGATGTGAGAATATCTCAGCTGATCGAACATTTTGCAGCTGGACATACATATTTGTAGTTAATTTATCATCTTTACATGTTGTCACAAAGTAGAGTATTTCAGGCAAGCATTTATTTCATCTGCTGGTGTCAATCAAGGAATTACAGATAATGTTTGCCTGAAATCTCCTGCAAGCAATATTAATGTGTTCTCAAATGGTCTGATGTTTCCACGCAAATCTTACAATGATCGATCAAGAACCTTGAGCAATTTTTTGTGTGCCATTGTGCTGCTTTTACATCCAACAGATGGTGCCGTTTTTTCATAAAAAGCATGTTTTTACCTGTCACAGGTGTGATATCTAAATAATAGAAGTCATATAATAATAGTAGGTATATAAAAACAAACATATATTTGAATGCAACGGTATGTCATAATTTCAAAGCAATTGATGAAGAACTTTCAAAGATTTAAGATTTTGAACAAACAAACATTTACATTTTTATTTATATAAATAAGAAATAAATAAGAAGAGAGATAACTTTGCATGTAGGACCTGAAATTGTAAAACTGTAAGAAGAAAACAGGTGGTAAGCTCCTTTATATAAGTTTTGGCAATGATTTGTTTTTAATCTGAAACCAAAAGCAAAAGTAACACAAGCAAAAATAAATAAGTGGGACTGATATATTGAAGGGCAAGATGGCGATGGAGTAGGCGGACGTACCAACTTCCAATTTCCAGAACCAAAGTGGATCATAACTTGATTTTAAGAACCATCATCTGGATAAACTAACGTTGAACTGGACCAAGAGGGCTCTTCAACCCTTCAGAGAATACTGAAGAAGCAACATTGAGACTGGTAGGAAAAGCGAAAACACGAAAATGGCTGCCCAGCTCCCCGGAGCGAAAGGCAGCCCGGAGAGACTCGTGAGGCAGGAAGAGAGGCTAGTGGAAGGGTAGGGACCTGGAGCCCAGGAACAAAGCTGCAGCCTACAGCCCCAGAGCCTAGAAGAGGCGTATGGACAGTATTTAGCTGTGAAACAGATTAGGATACTGTTTGTGAGAAAGAAACAGTTGTCTCAGACCCAGTATTCTTCTTAAAGGGACGGCACAGAAAACCTCTCTCAGAACCACTCACCTGGGACTCCGGGAAACAGGGAGAGAGGAGAGGACTGGACCAGCGGGAAGAGAGTGCGGTCTGGAAGGCACAGGGAGAAAAGCTTTGAGGGACAGTCACCCTAAACCCTAGGCTGAGTCACTCCACAAATCTGAAACAATATTTCCCCTGGAGCCAGCAAGGGGAAGCAGGACACTAGCCAAACAGGCTTCCCTGTGGCAATTAGAGCACAGACGCTTAAAAGGAAGGAGCTTTCAGAACTACAGTGTGGAGTGTTAGGGTCTGAGCTGCAGCACCCACCCACACTGCTGAGGGCTTGCTGGAGGGCAGGCGGCAGGAGGACGCGGAAGCGTGGTTCCGTTGGCGGGGGCAGAGGCCGAGCCAGCTGGCATGAGCTCGGTCTAGCCCAGCGAGGGCAAAGGGGATGCTCAAAAGTGGTCTCGCAGCTGCGGGCCCGCCTGCGACACCACCTGTGGGGGAAAAGCGGGAGCCCAGAACGGGAAGAGATACACCACTGGGCAGGGGTTAGCAGGCGTGCAAATTCATCCAGCCTCCGAGGCTTAAAGCCCTGCACAAACCGGCTTTGCCCACAGAGGTGGGGCGGAAGCCCGGGCTCGCAGTTGAGTGTGCACCAGAATCCCCTCCAGGCCGAAGGAACCGGCTGACAGGGACCTGCAGCTGAGCAAAAGTGCTCACCCTTGCCCTTGGTGCCCAGGCTTGTGGCCTGAGTGTGGTGCACAATCCCACCCGTGCGAGAGGGGCGAAGGCCGAGACCAGCTGAGGCTTATAGAGCCTGGAACGAGAACACAGCCCCTATCGCAGAGGCGAGGTGGAAACCGCAGCAACAGCTGCAGCGGCTGGCACCAGCAACACCTATACACAACTGCCCTAGGCAGCAGCAGAGAGGGTGGTGGGCCTGCAGACAGACCACACCTAGGGAACATAGAGGCAACACCCATTGGACTCCAGTAGCCAAATCCTTCTTACACACAGACAAAATGGGCAGGCAGAGAAATGCAACCCAAATGAATCAAGAGAAATGCCCAGAGAAGGACCTGAATGAATCATATATAACCAAACTACCTGATTCAGAGTTTAAAATAATGATATTTAGGATGTTCAAAGAGCTTAGAGCAACAATGGATAGTCATTATGAACACCTAAATAAAGAGATAGCAAGTATAAAAAAGGAAATGGAAATAATAAAAAAGAATCAGACAGAAATGACAAATACAGTATCAGAACTGAAGACCACACTGAAAGGAATTAAAAGCAGGATGGATGAAGCTGAGGATTGAATCAGCGAGTTAGAGAACAAAATAAACAAAGGCACAGAAGCAGAGCAGAAAAAAGAAAAGAGACTCAAAAAATCTGAGGAAACTCTAAGGGAGCTCTGTGACAACATGAAGAGAAATAACATCTGCATCATAGGGGTTCCTGAAGAAGAAGAGAAAGAACAATGGATAGAAACTTTGTTCAATCAAATCATAGCTGAAAACTTCCCTAAATTAAGACTGGAAAACTTTTCACACGTTCAAGAAGCAAAGAGAACTCCATTAAAGAGAAACCCAAAGAAATCTACACAAAGACACATCATAGTTAAAATACAAAAGCTAAGTGATAAAGAGAAAATTTTAAAAGCTGCTAGAGAAAATAAGGCTATCACCTACAAAGGAGCCCCCATAAGGATGACATCGGACCTCTCAACAGAAACACTTGAGGTCAGAAGGGAATGGCAAGATATATTCAAAGTAATGCAGACCAAGGACCTACAACCAAGACTACTTTATCCAGCAAGGCTAACATTTAAAATTGATGGAGAAATAAAGAGCTTCCCAGACAAAAAATACCTCACGGAATTCATTAAAACCAAACCAATTTTGCAAGAGATGTTAAGGGGCCTGTTGTGAACAGTTCAAAGGGGGAAAAGAATATAGCAAAAGAAGAACACAGTTTTAAAGAATAAAATGGCAATAAACAACCACATATCAATAATAACCTTAAATGTAAATGGATTAAATGATCCAATCAAAAGACATAGGGTAGCTGCGTGCATAAAGAAACAGGATCCATACATATGCTGTCTACAAGAGACACACCTTAAAACAAAAGATGCACATAGACTGAAGGTAAAAGGATGGAAAAATATTTCATGCAAATAAAAATGAAAAAAAAAGCTGGGGTAGCAATACTTATATCTGACAAAATGGACATTAAAACAAAGGCTGTAGTGCCTGGCCAGGTGGCGGTGCAGTGGATATAGCGTTAGACTGTGATGCAGAAGACCCAGGTTCGAGACCCTGAGCTCGCCAGCTTGAGCGTGGGCCCATCTGGCTTGAGCAAAAGCTTGCCAGCTTGGACCCAAGGTCGCTGGCTCCAGCAAGGGGTGGCTCGGTCTGCTAAAGGCCCGCGGTCAAGGCACATGTGAGAAAGCAATCAGTGAACAACTAAGGTGTCATAATGGCAACGAAAACTAATGATTGATGCTTCTCATCTCTCTCCATTCCTGTCTGTCTCTATCTATCCTTCTCTCTGACTCTCTCTTTGTCCCTGTAAAAAAAAAGACAAAAACAAAAAACAAAGGCTGTAGTAAGAGATAAAGAAGGACACTACATAATGATAAAGGGAACAATTCAACAGGAAGATATAACCATTATATCCTATGTGCCGAACATAGGAGCTCCAACATACATAAAGCAGATATTGATGGATATAAAGGGCGAGATTAACATCAATACTATAACAGTAGAGGATTTCAATACCTCACTAACATCAATGGATAGATCCTCAAGAAAGAAAATTAACAAAGAAACAGCAGACTTAAAGGATACACTAGATCAACTCGATTTAATAAATATCTTCAGAACTTTTCACCCTAAAGCAGTAGAATATACATTCTTTTTAAGTGCTCATGGTACATTCTCTAGGATAGACCACATGTTAGGACACAAAAGTGGTCTCAACAAATTTAAGAAGATTGAAATCATATCAAGCATTTTCTCTGATCACAATGGCATGAAACTAGAAATTAACCACAAATGAAAAACTGAAAAATACTCAAACACTTGGAAACTAAATAGCACGTTATTAAGTAACGAATGGATTAACAAGAAGATAAAAGAAGAAATAAAAAAGTTTCTAGAAACGAATGATAATGAGCATATATCAACTCAAAATTTATGGGACACAGCAAAAGCAGTACTGAGAGGGAAGTTCATAGCACTACAGGCATACCAGAAGAAGCTAGAAAAAGCTCAAATAAGCAATTTGACCCTTCATCTAAAAGAACTAGAAAAACAACAGCAAATAAAGGCGAGGACTAGTAGAAGAAAGGAAATAATAAAGATCAGAGCAGAAATAAATGACATAGAGACTAAGGAAACACTACAGAGGATCAATGAAAATGATCAATGAAACCAGGAGCTGGTTTTATGAAAAGGTAAACAAGATCGATGAACCTTTAACTAGACTCACCAAGAATAAAAGAGACAAAACTCAAATAAATAAAATTAGAAATGAGAGTGGAGAAATAACAACTGACACAACAGAAATACAAAGTATTGCAAGAAAATACTATGAAGAACTCTATGCCAAAAAATTAGACAACCTAGGTGAAATAGACAAATTTCTTAAATCATATAATCTTTCAAAAATCAATCTGGAAGAATCAGAACACCTAGACAGACCAATTACAACAAAAGAGATTGAAACAGTTATCAAAAAACTCCCAACAAAGAAAAGTCCTGGGCCTGATGGCTTCACAAGTGAATTCTACCAAAAATTCAAAGAAGAACTAACTCCTATCCTCCTCAAGCTATTTCAAAAAATTCAAGAGGAAGGAAGACTTCCAAACTACTTTTATGAGGCGAGCATAATTTTGATCCCGAAACCAGGCAAAAACAACACAAAGAAAAAAAATTATAGGCCAGTATCCCTGATGAATTTAGATGCTAAAATTCTCAAAAAAATATTAGCCAACTGTATCCAGCAATATATGAAAAAATCATACACCATGATCAAGTGGGATTTATTCTGGAGAGGCAAGGCTGGTTCAATATTTACAAATCAGTCAATGTGATTCATCACATAAATGAAAGGAAGGACAAAAGTCACATGATAATTTCAATAGATGCAGAAAAGGCATTTGATAAAATCCAGCACCCATTCATGCTCAAAACTCTCAGTAAAGTGGGAATACAGGGAACATACCTTAACATGATAAAGGCCATCTATGACAAACCCAGAGCAAGCACCATACTAAATGGGCAAAAATGAAAAGCAATCCCCTTTCGATCAGGAACCAGGCAGCAGCGCCCCCTTTTACCACTCTTATTCAACATAGTTCTGGAAGTCTTAGCCACAGCAATCAGACAAGAAGAAGAAATAAAAGGCATCCAAATTGGAAAAGAAGAAGTAAAACTGTCATTATTTGCAGATGATATGATATTGTATATAGAAAACCCTAAAGTCTCAGTCAAAAAACTACTGGACCTTATAAATGATTTCAGCAAGGTGCTTAAAGAATGATTAGAATGTATCGAAAGATACAAAGGCTCTAACTTGAAGGTTCCTCACTACCTAAATTTAGGACAACTTGAGCAGCAATAAATAAATAAATAAATAAAATAGAGTCTGACCAGATGGTGGCGCAGTGGATAGAGAGCTGGACTGGGATGCGGGAGAAACAGGTTCGAGACCCTGAGGTCGCCAGCTTGAGCGCGGGCTCATCTGGTTTTAGCAAAAAGCTCACCAGCTTGAGCCCAAGGTCGCTGGCTCAAGCAAGGGGTCCCTCAGTCTGCTGTAGCCCCCAGTCAAGGCACATTTGAGAAATCAACCAATGAACAACTAAGGAGCCACAACAAAGAATTGATGTTTCTCATCTCTCTCCCTTCCTGTCTGTCTGTCCCTATCTGTCCTCTTTGACTCTCTGTCTCTGTCACTATATATATATTCCATTGATTCCATACTGATATGAATGACTAATTGATTGAATGAATGAATGCATGAATGAGAAAGAAGGGTAAACTTTTAAAATAGAATATGAAAAAATGTAGAAGAAATGATAAGTTAGACATCATAGTGGATGTTAAACTAGTAGGTGAATACGTGACAGAACATTTACATAGCATCAGAGTACTACCCCGCCAATCACTTAATATTTTCATTGGGAAAACTATTAACTTTACAATGAAGAAATCTAGCGGCCAATTCCTTCACTTAGTGATTAAAGCGAACATTAGCAATTTTGGAACAATTTGACATCATGTGTCTTCTGATGCGATTCTCTAAAAAGGATATGACATAATTTCTGTGTTATTCTTGCCAAAAATGAGTAACCTGAATATAATTATGATGATATATCAGACTAATTCAAATTGAATGACATGCTACAAAATATCTGGCCTGGACTCTCAATACTGAGAAACTATTTCAGATAACAAGAGATCAATGAGTCATCCCAACTAAATATAATATGGAATCCTGGAGTGAGTACCAGAGAAGAAAAAATAAATAAGTATGAAGAACACTATTTGGACAATTGAAATTTAAATAGAGACTTTAGATTATATCATAAGACAGTATGGGTGTTAAACTTTTTATGTAAGAGAATGTCCTTCTTCTTAGAAAATATGCACAAAGTATTTAGGAGTAAAGGGCACAACTGTCTTCTCTATACCTGGAAACAACCTAATTTTAAATGATTCAGGTAGAATATACATACATATATCTGCATGCATGCATACAAACAAACAAATAAATGTTTCAGACATAAAGAGAATGATAAAGCAAATGGTGCAAAATATAAATAATTTGTGAGTCTGGTAGATATATGGGAATTCTTTACACTATTCTTGCAACATTTTTGTAAATTTGTTAATTATATCAAAATAGTTTTATATTTTATTTTTTTAACATTTTATTTATTTATTTTACAGAGACAGAGTGGGATAGATAGGGATAGACAGAAAGGAACAGAGAGAGATGAGAAGCATCAATCATCAGGGTTTTTTTATTGCCGTTGCGATATCTTAGTTGTTCATTGATTGCTTCTCACATGTGTCCTGACCGCGGGCCCTCAGCAGACCGAGCAACCCCTTGCTGGAGCCAGCGACCCTGGGTCCAAGCTGACGAGTTTTTGCTTGAACCAGATGAGCCCGCTCTCAAGCTGGTGACCTCGGGGTCTCGAACCTGGGTCCTTCCACATCCCAGTTCGACGCTCCATCCACTGCGCCACCACCTGGTCAGGCTATATCAAAATAGTTTTAAAAGGTATTTATATTACCAGCATAAGTATGTAGAAGTGTATCCGTGGGTGTGTTTATCTGCCAAATTCAATGGCTGACTGTTATATTTGTAAGTGTAGGAAAAATATGAGCCTTTAGTATTAAGTTTGAATGGTGAACCTTATTTATTTATTTATGTATTTATTTATTTATATTTTTCCAAAGCTATTGAAGAAGCGGGAAGGCAGAGACAGACTCTCACATGCGCCCAACGGGGATCCACCTGGTATGCCCACCAAGGGGCGATGGATGCTCTACCCATCTGGGGCGTTGCTCTGTTGCAGCAGGAGCCATTCCAGTGCCTGAGGCAGAGGCCACGGAGCCATCCTTAGTGCCCAGGCCAACTTTGCTCCAATGAAGGCTAGGCTGCGGGAGGGGAAGAGAGGGATAGAGAGGAAGGAGTGAGGGAAGGGTGGAGAAGCAGATGAGCGCTTCTCCTGTCTGCCCTGGTTGGGAATTGAGCCGAGAACTTCCACATGCCAGGCTGATGCTTTACCGCTGAGCCAACTGGCCAGGGCCATGAACCTTATTCTTAAGAATAAACCCTCTGTATTGATAACACCCACCATTCTCTGTTCCTCAAATTTAGTTGCTGTCTTGTTTTGGAAATACTGAAAAGTTGGGAAAAAAGACTTCACTTTATTTCTACCCTTATTTATAACTAGCAAGACTCAAGTCCAGTATCTACTCAGGATTAACTCTGTCTGGCCATAACTTCATACCTGCTCATGACACAATTTGATCTCTGTTGACATGCTTCTAGGGAAAGATAAATCAAGGGAATTAATGTAATCCATAAAGGACAATATATGTCTGGTGTGAAAAATGTGTCCACAAAAATCTACATCATTCAACAGGTGGAAATCGGAAAACCAAATAAATATGAAGCTGTTTTGTTTGTATCATTATCAACATCATACTTGTACTTTATCTAAAGAGTCAAGAAATTCAGCAATTTTGTTAAGAAAAACAGCAAACCCAGCCCTCCTTACCCACTCTTCAGAGACAACTACAGTGTGTCCGTAAAGTCATGATGCACTTTTGACCACCAGTCTAAAGTGCACCATGACTTTACGGACACACTGTACTTTCATTTCTTTAAAATATATTTTTTTTAATTTATTGATTTTAGAGATAGAGGAAGGTAAAGAGAGACAGACAGAGACAGGAATACCATGCTGTTCCTGCATTTGCCCTGATCGGGGACCAAACCCACAACCTCTGCATCAGGATGGTGTCCCAACCAACCGAACCATCCGGCCAGGGCCTACTTTCATTTCTTATATTTGATCATTTTGATGTTTACTGTCATGTCTCTAAACAATGTGCTTAATTGTTATTTCTTGATTTTTCTGTTTTATAGACTATCTGTTTCTTACTGTGGAAGGTGGGGAACTCTCTTTTTGCTCTTCCTTCACCAGCCACACGGATATTCACCCCCCAACTTCCTTCTACCCTCCTTTGTCCCCCGTCCTTCAAAAACTTTTCTATCGCCTGACCAGGCGGTGGTGCAGTGGATAGAGCGTCGGACTGGGATGTGGAAGAACCAGGTTCGAGACCCCGAGCTCGCCAGTTTGAGCACGGGCCCATCTGAATTGAGCAAAAAGCTCGCCAGCTTGGATCCAAGTTCGCTGGCTCCAGCAAGGGGTGGTGGCTTGGTCTGCTGAAGGCCCGCAGTCAAGGCACATGTGAGAAAGCAATCAATGAACAACTATGGTGTCGCAACGGCAACGAAAAACTAATGACTGATGCTTCTCACCTCTCTCCATTCCTGTCTGTCGGTCCCTATCTATCCCTCTCTCTGACTCTCTCTCTATACCTGTAAAATAAATAAATAAAAATAAGAGTGGTGAAAGGGGACACCAATAAAAAAAAAAAAACAAAAAACTTTTCTATCAAAATTTTGGTTAGACCAATATTAAGGGTTTAGACGATTATGACTATGTAAACACTATTCACAGCTGAGACAAACACGATGGTTCCTTATTCTGGACATGCCTTTATTTTTCCCAGAGTCAATAATTTCAAGCTTTTTAATTGGTTTCGTTTTTTATGTATTTACCACTAATTCAGTGTGAAACTCTTTTGACAGTTGTCTGAATTTCTTTTCAAGATGCATTAAATATTCTATTGTTTTCACCTTCCAAAAAAGGCTGTCATGGTGCCTGTGATATGCAACCTGAATTGGTTGGGCCTCCTGCCCGGTGACAGCTGTCATCCTGGAATTCTGCTTCCTATCATTCTGATGAGTCCTTTCTACCTCGGGCTTATCTAGACCTCCTGTTTCTTGTGCTGCAAGTCATTTGCATTTTTGGTTATACTTTTGCTTTAACAGAGCACAGTTTCTAGTGATGTCCAAAGAAATAGGCAAAGGAGTTTTGTTTTGGTTATTTATATTTTTTTTTAGTCTTTGAATGTCTGAAAATATCTTTATTCCCTTCCTCATACTTGATTTGTCAGAAGTAGGACCCTCACCAAAGACAGTAAGATTGGAAATAATAACAAGGGAATGTAGAGGTGAAAAACTTGTAGGAGAGTTAAAGTCTGAAAGTTCGGGAGCGGATTCCTGAGGATTACCCAAACCCGCTTAGTAAAATGAGATGTTGAAACAGGAAGAAACTGGCAGATGTAAATTTCTACTCCACTTCTGTCCTCCTTCTGTAGAATGAGAACTCAAGAGGAAGTTTGTCAGTCACAGAAAATAAGAATGCTGTATTTTTGTACGTCTGGGTTTGTGATAAGTTCAGAGTTGATCCCCTCCATGTACATTTCTGATTCCTTTTACTTTTTTCCCTCTACAGTGTCTTTTGCTTTTATAATCAGAAAAAAACAATACTGGTGTTTCCATTTTATGAAAAACTAAAAGAAATATTGTAGAGGATCATTTCTAAGGTATTGTTTGTTCACGCAGATCCAGGAATAAAGCCTGACAATAAAAATCTAGCTTCATAAGCAGTGGGCAGGAAAAGACTGAAGAAAGAAGTTGGCCACTCCAGCCTGGTAATTAAAAGAGCTTAAGAAGGAAAACTTACATACAAGGTAGGAGGTAGGTAGTCTTGGGCAGCTGCAAGAGGTAATGGTTATCACATTGCTTAACAGGCACCAAAGAAATATATAGGGCAAAAAGGGGCTGGTCACAAGTACAGTGGTACCTTGAGATATGAACAGACCATTATTTATTTATTTATTTATTTATTTATTTATTTATTTATTCATTTATTTTCAGAGACAGAGAGAGAGTCAGAGAGAGGGATAGATAGGGACAGACAGACAGGAACGGAGAGAGGCGAGAAGCATCAATCATCAGTTTCTCATTGCCGTCGCAACACCTTAGTTGCTCATTGATTGCTTTCCCACATGTGCCCTGACCGCGGGCCTTCAGCAGACCGAGCCACCCCTTGCTGGAGCCAGCAACCCTGGGTCCAAGCTGACGAGCTTTTGCTCAAGCCAGATGGGCCCGTGCTCTAGCTGGCAAGCTCGGGGTCTCAAACCCGGGTCCTCCGCATCCCAGTCCGACGCCCTATCCACTGCGCCACCGTCCGGTCAGGCTGACCAGACCATTTTTTTAAAAGATACGAGCTGCTAGTTGGTCTGTATTTTTGTTTGAGATCTGAGCGAAAATCCAAGATATGAGTCGTGATTCGGAAAGCTGCCACTAGTTGGCGCATTGGCACACGGGTCCAGTATCTGCAGTTTGATATACAAGTTGACTGACTTACAAGTTCAGTTACAGAACGAATTAAATTCATATCTCAAGGTACCACTGTATTATTATGTGAACGCTACCAGGTGCGGGAAATTATTTTATGTACTTACCCACTTCAGGACAATAGCCCATTCCAGGAGCCAGCAGATAGTGGGAGGAAGAGTGCCGATTATGTAAGAATGATCACTGATCACAATCAGACAGTCTTTAAGCAGGTTTTGCAATAAGCAATCTCCATTTTGGCTCTGGTCCATTTTTGGGTCAGACCATGTTCAAGTCATGGCACAATTTCTCCTCCACAGGTACATAACAAAGTTTCTAATTGATAGGAGATGAGAGAGAGAGTCTGATAACTGGGAGGTCAGTAAGGGGCTCATACTACTGCACACGACTTGACACTTTGCAGAAGTGTCCGGCCCTGTTCAGAAAGAATTGCCACAGTTTTTTCAAAGCACAACAAGAGCATATAATAACTTTATTTTGCCACTTGTTTGCCTCCTAATAGAAACTTCATCCTCACGGTTTCACTTCTCACTGCTGGCTAAAGATACACAGAGCAGGAGCTATTAATAGCTCTCCCCCATTCTGATGTCTGAGGGCTGTAGCTATTGAGAAGATATTTACCTAATTTTGTTCATCTTTGTTTTCCTTAACACTGCTTTTTTTTTTTTTGGATTCTATAATTGCTTTAATAAAAAAGCCTACTGATGAGAAGTCCATGTCAGTCTGATTATTACTTTTTTTGATTATTGACCACATCAGTGTGGACAGGTTTTATTATTATTATTTTCTTTTACAGGGACAGAGAGAGGGATAGATAGGGACAGACAGACAGGAATGGAGAGAGCTGAGAAGCATCAATCATTAGTTTTTCATTGCCGTTGCGACACCATAGTTGTTCATTGATTGCTTTTTCACATGTGCCTTGACCGTGGGCCTTCAGCAGACCGAGCAACCCCTTGCTGGAGCCAGCGACCTTGGGTTCAAGCTTGCGAGCTTTTGCTCAAGCCAGATGGGCCTGGGTTCAAGCTGGGGAGTTTTGGGTCTCGAACCGGGGTCCTCCACATCCCAGTCCGACGCTCTATCCACTGCGCCACCGCCTGGTCAGGCTGATTATTACCTTTTTAGTAATCTGTTGCCACACTCCTATCCTCCCACCCCTCATCCTTTGTAGTTTTAAAGCTTTTTTTCAATTATCTTTGATTTCCATGTGAACTTCTATGTGTCTTAGTGGTGATTTTCTTCTATTTATCCTGACTGAGATTCACTGGAATTTTTCAGTCTTAGGATTCATATCTAGGAAAATGCTCCATCATCATCTTTCTGGATATTTCTTCTCTCCCACTCCCTCTATTTTTTTCCTCCTGAAATTTTTACTAGGCACTCATTCTGTTTTTTATATTTCTTAAATTCTCTTTCATATACAGTATTCTTTTTTCCCCCCCTCTGTACCACCTTCTGGGTGATGTTTTTCTGTATCTTGCATTTCCTCTCTAATCTTTTTTACAATGCCATTTCCCCGCTTAAACTTTTGACTGTTTCCACTTTGAAGAGTAAAACTAGACTTCCGCATTGCTTGGTTACCTCTGTCTCGCTTTTCTTCATATTTATTGTTTGTTGGATCTGCTCATTCTTTTTTATAGAGGTTGTTTTCTTTCTAATTTTTGTCAGTTTATCCTTGGAGTTATGTATTGTGAGAATTCTACGTGCTCTGGGTTATGAAGATGTCCTTATGCAGTTATTTCTGATTTGGTTCTGCTAGGGACCTACAGGTTTCACTGGTTCTATATGAGTCTTTTAGTGGGGAAGGGTTGGTGGGGACCTTCGGATTTTGTCACATTGAAGACGGTACAAATTTGTATCCACAACCACTCCCAGCAAAGTCTCTGGGTTCAGACTTCTCTTGATGACTCCTTTTCCATCCATTGCCCAGTCTGTTAACTGTTTTCATGCATGTCTCTACACACATCAGTGGGTGGAGTTTTTCCTGTTTTATGGGCAGAGCAGCTTTGTGCAGAGAGCTCATTTACAATTCCACCCTGTGCACCAGTCTGTGTTTGTGGTGGCAGTCTCAAGTTCTGTCTCCATGGTGGCTTCTAGACCTTATCCCTCACGCTTACATTCAGTTCTGGTCCTTGAGTGCCATTTAGTTTTAGTGTATGCTCGGTGTTCTGGCTTTGAGCTTCTCTTCTTTAATTGGCACCTGAGAATTTCCTCATGGAATTTTTAAAGAGAAGAACCAGGGAAATTATCTTAAGCTGGTAATAAGTGGGTTTGAATGTTAAAAAATAAAAAAACAATCTCATGTCATCACATTTCTGACATGTACTTCTTATAATATTTAACTTCAAAGAGCTAATAGTCTACTAATTTGTAAGATGTATTTAAGTTTTGCATATACTTTTTTAAAAGTTAAACTTACCATTGATGTACTGGTTTCACAGACCACAAAACTTACCGTGCTTTTTGGGGGCGGGAGACGTGTGCTCTGGCGAAAACATGGCATGGTAGAAAGGGGAGGGCTATAGCATCAGGCAGATCTGAGCTCACAGTCGGACTTTAGCAGTGATCATGGCAATTTACTTCATCTCGTCAGCCTTCAGTTTCTTCACTAGCAAAGTGGATACAATAATACTCATCTAATATAGCTGCTGAGATGTTAGGATTAAAAGAGATCCTAACAGTGAGTGTTTATGATGTACTCAATGCTTTGCCAGGTGCCTCACTGGATTATCTCTTTTAATGTATATTAAAATTTTTAGTCCAGTGTCTGACACATAGCAAATGTTCAATAAATATAGCTGTTCGTCTCATGTAAGTTACCTCATCCTAGCCAGGCTTTGATCTGCCTATGACATTCTTCGCCCCGCCCCACCCCACCCATTACTCCACACCCCTATGCTCAAACAGAGCAGTCAGAACTCTGGCTTTGAAGTCAGGCTCCAAGGATTCAAATCTCCAACTTTCTAGCTGTTTGGCCTTGGACCAATAGATTCAGTTTTTTTCCTATGAAATGAGGATAATAGCGAAATGAGGTCACAAGTCTAAAATTCTAGTTTAGGTTAAAATGAGTTAATTCATGTAAAGCTCTTAGAATAGTGACAGATACATTGTAAATCCTCAGTAAGTCATAGCAATTATTTTTATTTTTTACTAAAAATTTGTAGCCCTGGCCATTTGGCTCAATGGTAGAGCATCGGCCTGGAATATGGATGTCCTGGGTTCGATTCCCAGTCAGGGCACACAGGAGAAGCAACCATCTACTTCTCTCCCTCCCACCCTACCCTTCTCTCCCTCTCTTCCTCTCCTGCAGCCATGGCTCAATTGGTTTGAGCACATTGGACCCGGGTGCTGAAGATGGCCCTGTGAAGCCTCTGCCTGAGGTGCTAAAATTAGCTCGGTTGCCAGCATGGTCCCAGGTGGGCAGAGCATTGGCCCCAAATGGGGAACTGCTGGGTGGATCCCAACTGGGGTTCATGAGGGAGTCTATCTCTCTATCTTCCCCTCCTCTAACTTGGAAAAGAAGAAGAAAAAAATTTGTTATCTCCTTGAATTAAAAAACATCTCAATTTAAGCGACAATCTGCCTCTCTTGGCATCTACCCAGTGGCCCTACTTTTAATGCCCTTTGGAATGGCACAGGAAAAATCTGAATCTCCTTTCAAAGATAGTACTTGAAATATCTTCCTTTTGCCCTCCAGAATAAATACCTCAGTTTCCTCAAGTACATTGGTCACAAAAATTAGGAGATCAGGGAATGTGCAGATATTCCTGTACTTGTAGCTTTTTGTATAGTGCATTTTCATGAATGAAATAAAAGTTGGTTTATGTAATCAAATAACTTTCTTTGGCTTGTCATTTGTTTTTCTGATGTTCTTGTTTAATAAAAATAATCAAATGCTTTATCACTTAATATTAATTTTGAAATATTCCCTAATTTTTGTGAGCAGTATATTTTTCATAGATATAGTTTTGAATCCCCTCACTATCTTAACTGCCTTCTAGCAGCGTGACACAGTTTGTGAATTCTACAGTGGAAACACCAGCCTCCAGGCATTGTCTAATGGGCTTGGATTACTATCACACTTCCTTCTTATGAATATTGCATATTTGGTTTAACTACGATAAATTTAGGCTTTCTATGATCTATATCCAAACTCATTCCCAACTGGCATAATGTTCATATTTGTTTATTTCAGCTCTTATTTTGCCTTATTATTTTAGCCTTCTTACTCTGTTTGGATTCCTAGACTGTCATCCCATATATTATAATCCTTTCTAGTTTCAGGTCATTTCCAAGTCTGATGGACAGGCTGTCAAAACCACTCAAAGATAGACTACCTTGGTAAGCTATCTGCAAGATATATCAGTTCAACTGGTGCTTTTGGGTAGTGTCACTATCAATCATTTACTATTTCTCGCCTGTGAATTTTATTCAAAATTACTCCACCCGTGGAGGTTTTAAGGAAGCTCAAATACTCTCATCTGAAATAAACCTATTAAAATAAAAGTAAAGTAAGTGACTTATTAATTAAAAAATAAGCACTTTATTAATTAAAGAGTATTAATAATTTTTGAGAGTGACTGTTCTGATGACAAGAAAGTTAATAAACATTGAGAAGAGGAGATATTTATAATCTACTCTACCAACTCGGGTGAGGGTTAGTAAAAATACACTGACAAGCTTCATTTGAACTCTTAACTCTTTCTCCTCCATCATTTACTCAAACTATGAAAAAGAGGAAAGTATACTCACCCTAGTTTTTTCTCTTTTTATTTGTCCATAATATGAAGGAACTAATCAACTAATAAATACAGTCAAGACAAAAAAGAAGGAATAAGACAGAGATACCGTAGGTCTAATTATGTACAAACTCAGTGGATGATCTCTGAATAATTGAACATTAACATAATTGAGTCATTAACATGACTTTGCACACAGTGAGTCCTAGCAGTTGGAGCTCATCACATTAGAGGTTTACAGTATAAACATAGACTATGTAAGGGCTTAAGGGCTTGACTCCTAATCCCTCCTGAGGATTCACAGAAACTCCATTGGGAAATCAAGAAAAACTCAGAGAGAGAATCATAGGAATTGGTTCAATCATGCCTCCGGGAAATAGATCCTTTACATTGCTGGTAGGGTGCTCTAACTGAAAGGCAAATGTGACTGTGTCTCTCTGAATTCTAAAATATTTTGTTGTGTGCCCCCTGCCACCCCCGCCCTGTTGACTTAGTGTCGTATACAAGCTATTTCATGATCTGACTCTTTCTTGATCAATTCTCTCTCATTTTCCTTTTGCATTTTGTTTCTTGATTATGTCTTTGGTCATATGTATCTCTTTTCTGAAAGACAGGATTTCTTTCTGTTTTTTACTTTCTATCTCCTTAAAATATTTGGGACCTTTGAGATCATCTATCTCAATCTGTTCCTTCTTTATTGTAGGAGGGAGAAAATGGAGGCATATCAGAGCAAGTTTGCTACTTTTTTTATCAGAATTGGTCAGTATCTAAAGTAGATCGTGATAAATTAAAGATTCATATCATAGTCCTAGAGCAATCAGTAAGAACACAACTCAAAAACAGCTTAAAAATGAACAAAAAAATGTTAAAATGGTACACTGAGGACTATTTGTTTCATGTGAAAGAAGGTAGTAAAGTTGGAACAGAGAAACAAAAATGGCATGAGACATTAAGAAAACAAGCAGAAAAATGAAAGGCATAAATCTAACCATAAAGCAATGACATTAAATGTAAATGTATTAAGCACTTCAATTAAAAGTCAGAGATGTAAGATAAATAAACAAAATTCAAACAGATGTTGCCTATAAGAAACACACTTTGGATTTATAAATACAAATAGGTTGAAGGTTAATGATGAAAAAAGTAACCATAGGAGGGTCCTGGCCAATTGGCTCAGTGTTAGAGCATTAGTCTGGCATATGAATGTCTCAGGTTCAATTCCTGGTCAGGGCACATAGGAGAAGTGCCCATCTGCTTCTCCACCCCTACCCTCTCACTTCTCTTTCTTTCTCTCTTTATCTCCTCCCTTCCTGCCACCATGGATTGATTACAGTGAGTTGGCCCAGGGCACTGAGGATGGTTCCATGGCTTCTGCCTGAGGCACTAAGAAGAGCTGGGTTGCTGAGCAATGAAGCAATATCCCAGATGGGCAGAGCATCACCCTCTAATTGGCTTGCCAGGTGGATCCTGATTGGGGCGCATACAGGAGTCTGTCTCTGCCTCCCTTCCTTTCACTGGGGGGAAAAAGCAACCATAAAAGAACTGGAGTGGCTATAAAATCAGACATAGTAGACTTTAAGACCAAAAAAAAAAAAAAAAAAAGTTAGTATAGGAGAAAAGGGAGATTTTGTGATGATAAAATATCAGTCCATGAGAAAGAAAACCACATATAAACATATATGCATCTAACAATAAAGCTTCAAATACAGTATGTCCGTAAAGTCATGGTGCACTTTTGACTGGTCACAGGAAAGCATTGCATCATGACTTTATGAACACACAGTATATTAAGCAAAAACTGAGAGAGAGAGGCTGACCAGGCAGTGGCGCAGTGAATAGAGTGTCAGACTGGGATGTGGAAGACCTGGGTTCGAGACCCCAAGGTCGCCAGCTTGAGTGCAGGCCCATCTGGTTTGAGCAAAAGCTCGCCAGCTTGGACCCAAGTTCGCTGGCTCCAGCAAGGGAGGGGGGGGGCTTGGTTTGCTGAAGGCCCACGGTCAAGGCACATATGAGAAAGCAATCAACGAACAACTATGGTGTCGCAACAAAAAACTTATGATTGATGCTTCCCATCTCTCTCCGTTCCTGTCTGTCTGTTCCTATATATCCCTCTTTCTGACTCTCTCTCTGTCCCTGTAAAAAACACAACAACAACAAAAAACGAGAAAGATATAATTCAACAATAACTAGAGAGTTTAATACTCTAACCTTAAAAACTAAAATGCTAACTAAACAGACAATCAGCAAGGTTATAGAAGTCTTGACCACTATCAACCAAGTTGACCTAAGTGAAATTTATATATTTTCCCCAAAATAAAGTAAGTTATACATTTTTTTTCAAGTACATGTAGAGCATTCTTCAAGACAGAACATATACTAGGCCATAAAATAAATCTCAATACATCCATAAGAACTGATATAATACAGAGTATGCTCTTTGCAGTCAGAGAAATTAAATCAGAAATCAGTAATAGAAGAAAATTTGGAAAATCCACAATATTTAAATGTTAAACAAACATTTCTATGTAATCCATAGGTCAAAGAAGAAATTACTAGGGAAATTAGAATGTATTTAGAGCTGAATTAAAATGCCGAAAACACATCACAGCTTATGGAATGGAACTAAAGCAGAGGAAAATGAATACACTTGTATGCCTGTATTGGAAAAAAAGAGAAATCTCAAAATCAAGAACCTAAGTTTACTCCTTAATCAGAGTAAATGAAATATCAGAGTAAATGAAAAATGGCCACCAAGGAAGTTTTGAGGGTAATGGAAATGTTCTAGAACTGAATTGTGGTGATTCTCGCACAATTCAGTACATTTACTAAAACTTGTTAAAATGGGTGTATATTATGTTATGTAAACTATGCCTCAATAAAGTTGTTTTAAAAAAATAAATTCAAGCCTGACCAGGCGGTGGCGCAGTGGATAGAGCGTCGGACTGGGATGCAGAAGACCCAGGTTCAAGACCTCGAGGTCAGCAGCTTGAGCGTCTGGCTTGAGCAAAAGCTCCTCAGCTTGGACCCAAGGTCATTGGCTCCAGCAAGGGGTTGCTCGTTCTGCTGAAGGTCTGCGGTCAAGGCACATGTGAGAAAGCAATCAATGAACAACTATGGTGTCGCAATGGCAACAAAAAACTAATGATTGATGCTTCTCACCTCTCACCGTTCCTGTCTGTCTGTCCCTATCTATCCCTCTCTCTGACTCTCTCTCTGTCCCTGGAAAAAAATAAAATAAAATAAATAAATAAATTCAGGCCTAACTTGTCGTGGTGCAGTGGATAAAGTGTAGACCTGGAACGCTGAGGATCAAAATCTTGGGCTTGCCTGGTCAAGGCACATATGGGAGTTAATGCTTCCTGCTCCTCCCCCTGCCCTTCTCAATCCCTCTCTCCCCCCACCTCTCTAGAATGAATACATAAAAAATAAAAAATAAATAAATTTAATAACTTGTCAATTTTTCATATATTAATAGATATAATACCAGTAGTAATGATGTTATTGAGTTCTTATTATGTACCAGGCACTGTTATAAGCAATTTACTCAGTCTTCACAACTACATACAGAATAGATATTATGCCATTACTAAATGAGGAAACTGAGTCACAGACAAGTTAAGTAACTTGCTCAAGGTCATGCAACAAATAAATAGGCAAGCCAGGATTCAAATCTAAGCAGTTGGTTTCAGCAACCATGCTCTCACCTCTCTTAGCAAATTTTACTAAGTCAAAATTTGATGATGTTTTTAACGTTCTAATGAAGCAGCACCATTGTGAATCTCTCTTGAAGTTGAAAAATATACATATACTATCCCAAATATGGTTGTACAACATCAGGAGGAATATATTATTTTTCAATTTAAATATAATAGTAAAAGTATTTCATCAGTCTTCTAGACACTAAATGAAAAATAGCTTTTCTGACCAGGCGGTGGCACAGTGGATAGAGTGCCGGACTAGGATGCGGAAGACCCAGGTTCGAGACCCCGAGCTCGCCAGCTTGAGCGCGGGCCCATCTGGCTTGAGCAAAAGCTCGTCAGCTTGGACCCAAGGTCGCTGGCTCCAGCAAGGGGTGGCTCGGTCTGCTGAAGGCTCGCGGTCAAGGCACATGTAAGAAAGCAATCAATGAACAACTATGGTGTCAAAACGGCACCGAAAAACTAATTATTGATGCTCCTCATTTCTCTCTGTTCCTGTCTGTCTGTCCCTATCGGTACCTCTCTCTGACTCTCTCTCTCTGTCCCTGTAAAAGAAAAATAAATAAATAAAACATTAAATGAAAAATAGCTTTCACTTTCTTTCTTCCAGTTGTATGGAGGGAGGCAATGTATATATACTGAAAAGATAATGGGCTACAGAATTGAAATAACTGAGACTTGATCTTTGCTTCTCTTAGTTAAGTTATGTAGCTTGTTTGGAGCCTCATTTTTCTTGCCTATAAAACTAGCTTCCGTCACCTTCTATCTGGTTTTCTTTGTGACTATATGACTTTGGGTGGTCGGTATGCAACATAATCAAATGTCAAAATAACCTGGAGATGTTTCTTCTGAACCTATGTACCCTCATTAATGTCACCCCATTAAAATAAATTTAAAAATAAATAAAATGGTGAATTAAAAAAATAAATAAAGGAGTTCATAATAAATTTAAAAAAAGAAACTAGCTTCCATAATACCTACATATCAGGACGGTGTGTATTAAATATGGTATGAGGTAATGTACATGAGATCTTAGCACAATGCCTTGCTCATAGTAGACACTGAACAGTGGGTCATCAGGATTAGGTGTCCTTTTATGCATTACAGCCAGTCATGTTGTCTAGAGAAGGACAGGGCAATTCTCTAGAGCTTCTTGGCAAGACTAAATTTGAAAGAGAACAAAGAATGAGGTAAGGGGGGGATAAATGGTGATGGAAGGAGACTTGACTTTGGGTGGTGAACACACAGTATGCAGATGATGTATCATAAAATTTTATACCTGAAACCTGTATAATTTTATTGACCAATGTCATCCTAATAGATTCAATTAAAAAACAAAAGCCATGTGCATTCCTCACAGATTCTATGTTTAAAATGGAGTTTTACCAGTTACATAATGTCATAATATTTTTAAGGTGGTCCTTGCCTTTCATCTTTGAGCATCATGCAAAGAACATGTGATTTTTTAAAATAATTGTATGTTTATATTTTTTAAAAAACGAATAGAAAACGTTTAGTTCATCTGTTTGGTGAATTACTGAAGTATTTTGTCCACTGGATGTCACTGTTGCACTTGAAAAATAAACATAGTTTTGCACTTTCATAAGATTAATTCTTTAGTCCTGAAATGAAATATTTTTTTCCCCTGTAATGTAAGAGATGTTACCAGACCAAATAACATCCTTCAAAGGGAAATCAGGAAGGAATCTGTTAGGACTTGACCAGAATATCTGAAAGCATCTGAAGCCTGGGGAGTAGAACTTATCAAAACCAAATCTAACAATGAACTTTTTCATTTTTCTGTTAGCCTGTTCATTTGGGGGCAAGAGCTTCTTCTTTAAAATAATTTTTTTTAATTCATTGACTTTTAGAGAAAGAGGAAGGGAGAGACACAGAGACATCAATGTGTTGTTCCGCTTCTACATGCCTTCACTGATTGATTCTTGTATGTGCCATGGAACCTGCAATGTTGGCATATGCAGATGACGTTCTAACCAACTGAGCTACTTGGCTAGGGCTGTAAGAGGTTCTCTTGATAAGTTCTTTAATTCTTCATGGTCTGTATCCTGTTTCCTACCCAGAATCAGTTTTTTTCTGAGGACGGAAGGTAGTCAGAGCACCTCTCCAATATTCTTTTTCTCTTTCACATTCCAACCCCTTTTTTGACCTAAGTCCTCAAAACATAAAGTATAATATTTCAATTTAAAAATTCTAACATTAAACATTTCTCTACTTAAGGAATTACAAAGGTAAGTCATAATTTTTCTTTGTCTCTCTTTTCCTGTTGTGTTTATTAACAAATGAGAAACAAAAATTCAAATGGTATATTGTTTTTGAGCCCTTGAATGTTTTTCTATCCCTGAAGTTATACTGACATAGAGCAGATGGCAGCATGGTAGGATATGACACTCATACGACACAGAGAGACCAGAGTCAATGGTTATTAGTGATTTCCAAAACAAAAGGGGGGGGAGGGAGGGAGGGAGGGAGGGAAGGAAGGAAGGAAGGAAGGAAGGAAGGAAGGAAGGAAGGAAGGAAGAAGGGAGGGAGGGAGGGAGGGAGGGGTGGGGGGGGAGAGAGGGAGGGAGGGAAAGAGGGAAGGAAGGAAGAAAGAACAGAACCGAAACAATGCTTGATATGTGCTGACTTGCACCAGGTGGTTCATTAAACTGTCTTGAGGAGATAGTTAGGTTCCTGGACAGGAAGCTACTACCTGGAGGCAGATTAAGGTCGGTTGAGGCACCAGGCGCAGAAGAAAATATTGGGTCCCTTAAATAAAAGAGAGATAGAAAATAAAAATACACGTTGACCTTATTTTTAAATAAATAAAAAATATTATGTACTATTAATGTTAAAATTGCACATATGAAACCAAACTTGGTGTCATTAGAAAAAATGTATAAAGTTGGGGTTTTGTGGGGCCCTTCAGAAGTCAGGGTCCAGGGCATCCGCCTGGAGCGTCCACTGTTAAATCTGCCTCTGCTACTCTTCTTTTGTCACTTTAACAGCCTTTCAGTTTAAGAACTCCTTTACCTCCTATTGTGAGGTTTCAATATAAAGGAAGAAAAGTGGAAAGGCAACTTTAGAACTTTCATCAAAATTACTTTCCAGATGCAGAAGATTGAGAAGATAGCAAAAGTTTAGAGAGATTCTTCAGAACTGGTCTTTCTTTTTTTTTTTACAGGGACAAAGAGAGTCAGAGAGAGGGATAGATAGGGACAAACAGACAGGAACGGAGAGAGGTGAGAAGCATCAATCATTAGTTTTTCATTGCTGTTGCAACACCTTAGTTGTTCATTGATTGCTTTCTCACATGTGCCTTGACCGCGGACCTTCAGCAGACTGAGCACCCTTTTGCTGGAGCCAGCGACCTTGGGTCGAAGCTGAGGAGCTTTTGCTCAAGCCAGATGGGCCCGCGCTTAAGCCAGATGGGCCTGCAATCAAGCTGGTGACCTCGGGGTCTCGAACTTGGGTCTTCCGCATCCCAGTCTGATGCTCTATCCACCGCGCCACTGCCCAGTCAGGCCAGACCTGGTCTTTCATTTGCTACTTTCATCCTACCCTAAGAATGATTCAAATTAATGAATTAAGTTAGCATTTTTGAAGTCTGTTTTTTTTGTTTTTAAAAATTCTTTAATTCTTACATCATTTTAATTAAATAATCTAACTTAAAGTCAATACTCTTAGGTGAGTATTATATAAAGTACTATACTTGAATAATTTGCAATCAGACCTGAGTTAAGTCTCAGCTTCATCACTTACTAGTGATGTTATCTTAGGAACGTTATTTAACACAGCTTCAAAAACTACACCAAGCAGAAACTGACAGAAGAACTACAAAGAGATATAGATACATCTAGAGAGGTAGCCTGACCTGTGGTGGCACAGTGGATAAAACCTTGACCTGGAACACTGAGGTCACGGGTTTGAAACCCTGGGCTTGCTTGGTGAAGGCACATATAGGCAGCAACTACTGAGTTGATGCTTCTCCCTTCTTTTTCTCTCTCTTCACCTCTCTCTAAAAATCAATAATAAAAAAATAGTTTAAAAAAATAAATTAAATAAATAAATAAATATAGTTGGAGATTTCAACCCACATCTCTCAGTAACAAATAAAACAAGAACACAAAAAATTACTGTATAACATATTGATCAAGTTAACCTATTCAACATATAACAGAACACCATCCTCCAACTACTGCAGAATACATATTCTTCTCAAGGACACATAGAAAGAACATTTACCAAATGCGCTATATGCAGGGACATAAAACAAGTCTTCACAAATTATAAAGTATTGACTTGTAATCCATATTATTTTTTCTGACTACAATGAAATTAAACTAAAAATCAATAATGGAAAGATGATTTTAAAATTCTGTACTTTTTGGAAATTGAGCAATGAACTTAAAAATGTTCACAGATGAAAGAAGAAAACACACTGGAAATCTTTAACTATTTTGAATTGAATATACAAAAGTATAACAAAATCTGTGAGCTACAGCTAAAATAGTGTTCAGAGAGAAAATAGCTTTAAGTGCAATATTAAAATAAAAAAGGTTGAAAGTCCATTATTTAAATCTCCATATCAATAACCTATTCAGAAAACAACAAATTTAACCCCAAAAGGTAGAAGAAAAGTGAAAAAAATTAAAAGCTGAAATCAATGAATTGGAAAATAGACACAAAATTTAAAAAGATTAACAAAACCAAATGTTGGTTCAATGTAAAGATTAATAAAACTGATAAATTTCTAGCAAGACCAATAACCAAAATGAGTAAAGCAAAAATTATCAATAACAATAAGTGGACATTGCTGTAAATCACATCACATTTATAGACATTAATAGATACGTATTAGAAAACAATAAAACATTAGGAATTCCTGTATGTCAATAAAGCTTGACATTAGATCAAAAGAAGAAATTAAAACTGACACAAAAGGAATTTAATATATGAACAGTCTTAAATACGTAAGAAAAAGCAACATTTAAATTTTAACACTCTTCCCATCATGAACAGAGATAAGAGTACAAGGGAAGGCACTGTTGAGACAGCTATTTAGACAGGCAGAGAATCAAAGTAAGATAGGTCTGATAACAGGGCGTGATTTAGATCTTTGAACTTTGGGGTTATCTTTAATAGTAAGAATGAAGCAGAATAGCTCAGATCCTGAAAGAACAGAGCAAAGCCAGGCTAGCAGCTGAGGTAACACCTGAGCTATTGAATTAATTAGAGTTCCTTCAATTCCTCATGACACAGGAGAAGGTAAGTCCCTGGTCCTGACGTGGGACTAGGTTTTCCAATGGGAGTGAATTAGCTCTAGCCACATGATGAAGTTAAAATGAAGTAGCGAGAATCCACACTTATCTTTATGGTGTGTTTAGGAAGTTTCCGGCTCTACTAACAGCCTTTTCTGTTTCCTGTTTAGTAATTTCAGCAGACGTGCAATGACGTCTAGGAGCTTTACATATCTCAGTGAATATACCTCTGAATGTCTCCCTCACCGCGGCAGGATCCTTGTAAAAGGCTTTTACCCTTTGTGTACTTTTGTTTGGGGGCAGCAATCTGGTATCCACATCACAAATCATTTTGCTTAAGTGCTTTAACAACTTTTGGTAATCATTTATTTCATACCCCTTCTTTCTTTCTGCCCCTAGATTTGATGGTTCTAGACTACTTTTGTTTCCTCGACTAAAGCGTAAGACTTTGGTACCTGATTATTTCCATGCCCATAAAATACTGGTGATCACCTCTAACCCCACTTGTCTTCTATTTATTTATTTATTTATTATTTATTTTAGAGAGGAGACACAGAGTAAGAGAGAGAGAGAAAGAAAGAGAGAAAGGGGGGAGGAGCTGGAAGCATCAACTCCCATATGTGCCTTGACCAGACCAGTGCAGGGTTTTGAACTGGCGACCTCAGTGTTCCCAGGTCGATGCTTTATCCACTGTGCCACCACAGGTCAGGCCCCACTTGTCTTCTAATCTAACCTCTCCAAACCCTAACCCAGTCCAAGGTTTCAGGCCCGGTTTTTCTCTAAGAAGGGATTTTGGAATTTCAATTCTGTTTGACGCTGCCTTTTTAAAAGACTTTCTCCATCTTGCTAGGTTACTTTCTGTCTTCTCAGGTCTTGAACTATTACAAAAAAGCTTATTTTTGGTTTTTGTTTTCCTCCTAAAACTACTGAACAGCAGATTGTGTAATGAAAAGAGCACTTGTACCCTGGGTTCTTTCTCTTTTTCTTTCACAGGCATGTGTATGACACCAACCTTTTTGGATCTTGGTTTTATAATCAGTCTCTCGGAAAAAGTAATATCTAATTCACACAGGCCCTGGCCGGATAGCTCTGTTGGTTATAACGTTGTCCCGAAATGCAAAGGTTGTGGGTTCCAGCCCTGCTCAGGGCACATGCACATACAGAAAAGATCCATGTTTCTGTTTGTCTCTCTCTCTCTCTCTCTCTCTCTCTCACTCCCTCTCTCTCTCTCTCAAATCAATAAAAATAAATTTAAAAAATAATTCACACAGCTGTTAAGTTTTAAATCGTGTGTTTTCTATTATCTGAGTGGTGGAAATCTGGCCAAGGTGCTTTCTGGGTGATTGTTATAGAAAGCAGTATAGCAGAAGAGCTAAGAACCCTGACCAATACAGTGGCCACGATCCACATGGGGATTTTGAGCACTTAAAATAAAACTACAGTTACATACAACTGAAGTACAAATTGAGATACCCTTTAAATCATAACACTGGGAAACAATTTTTTTTTCATTTTCTGTTGCATGAAGTTTTAGAACTTTTTCTATATATTTCTGCATCACTGATTCCAAATCTGAAATTCATTTTTTTGCGCATGCTCTAGTTTTTATGCAATTTTAATTTCTTTTTGTTAGTTAATGGCATGCACTGGTTTTTAAATTGGAGTTAAAGGGTAACGACTCTTGGATTAAACATAAACACAAGGCAATTAATGTTTTACAAACATCACTTTTACATAATTGTAGTTGATTTTAAATGTAAAAAATTATTATCTGATAAAAACACCCTCTTATTTTGTTTTAAGATTGAATCATGGCTTCTTTGCGTAGGCGTAAATGTAAGAATAGTCCTGACAACTTCTGTTCTATATGTGGCTGTTACACATTTCAAAATCAAAGGCGCAATATTTCATCATTTGTGACACATGCATATATTGCCTATTTTCAAGTTCCACTTGGCAATCAAGACAAGAATTGGGCTCCTCATATTGTATGTCATAACTGTGAGGAAATGCTTCGTGACTGGAAGATTATAATGACATAAAAATTGTCCTTGACTTACTGAAGTATGATCATAACTGTATCATTTGTGTGGATCTTAAAATGGTAAATTTCCTGCGAGGACAACAGAGAGGTTTGACAAAGTATCCTTGCTTTCTGTGTTTGTGGGATAGCCGACCTCAGGAGAAACACTGGACACAGGAGGAGTGGCCGAAACGTGAAGCTCTGGAAGTAGGGATGCAAAATATTGTGAATGAACATGTAGTTAATTGAGACAGGATCATTTTCCCCCCACTTCACATCAAACTTGGCTTAATGAAGCAGTTTGTTCAGGTTTTGAATAGAGAAAGTGAATGCTTTCAACATATTATTTCTGCTTTTCCTGCCTTTTCATTCGAGAAGATAAAAGCAGGTGTATTCTATGGACCTCAAATTCGAACTCTCATACGTGACAAAGAATTTCCCAGGAAGATGAAAAAGGAGGAAAAAGCAGCATGGCAGTCTTTTGTGGCAGTTCCAAAGAACTTCCTTGGCAACAAAAAAGCTGAAAACTATGAACTCTGGTTCAAAGGATGCTATTGGCTTTTCACAACATTGGATGTAACATGAGCGTTAAGATTCACATTCTGAACAGTCACCTTGATAAGTTTTCCGAAAATCTTGGAGCTGTTAGTGATGAGCAGGGAGAATGCTTTCATCAAGATCTGAAGATGATGAAAGATCATTATCAGGGGCAATGGGACAAAAATATGATGGCAGACTACTGCTAGAGCACCAAAAGAGATTATCCTCAAAAGTACACAAATGCAAGAGCTACAAATGCAAATTTTTGCCTGAATAGAATTTAAATAAGTTTTGTGCAAATTTTATGATTAAAATAAGTGTTTTAATATGTTCAATTTTGAAATTGTAGACAAATTCTAATGCAATCATATCTTTTAGTGTATTAGTGTATTTACTGCATTATATAAATTATTATATTTTCACAAAGATGATGCCCAAGAAAACATTCTACTTCATTATGTTAAACCAAATGTTGAAAATTTTACAATAAGATGAAAACTTAAATCTTGAATTGCAAAAGAACTGCAGCTTACAGAGAAAAACTAATGTCAGATTTGAGATCAGCACACTCGAATTAGGTAGAACAAGAGTTTTTGTGGATACAACAGAAATTTTGTTCCCCAGTGATATCAATGTAATAAACCAGTGTAATTGTAACAGACTAAAAACAAAAACTGATTGATAACCTCTCAGTATGTGCACATTTTTTTTTGTATTTTTCTGAAGTGAGAAGCAGAGAGGCTGAGAGACTCCTGCATGTGCCTGACAGGGATCCACCTGGCATGCCCACTGGGGGGCGATGCTTTGTCCATCTGGGGCATTCCTTCATGGCAACCAGAGTCATTCTGGCACCTGAGGCAGAGGCCATGGAGCCATCTTCAGTGCCCTGGCCAACTTTGCTCCAATGGAGCCTTCGCTGTGGAAAGTAAAGAGAGAGATAGAGAGAAAGGAGAGGGGGAAGGGTGGAGAAGCAGATGGTCGCTTCTCCTGTGTTCCCTGACTGGGAATCAAATCCAGGACATCCACACACTGGGCTGACGCTCTACCACTGAGCCAACCGTTCAGGGCTAGTATGTAAAAAAATTTTTTTTAAAAATCCAATATTCATTTCAGATTAAAACTAAACTCTTAGAAAATTAGGAATAAAAGAGAACTTTCTTAACCAGATAAAGAGCATCTACGTAAAATATACAGCTAATATAATACTTAAAGGTGAATGATTAAATGTTCTTTTCTAAGTACAGATACAAGGCAAGGATATCCACTATCACCAATTTTTTCAACATCATTCAAGGGATTCTAATTTAAAAATTTTAAAGACTTTATTCATTTTAGAGAGGAGAGAGAGAGAGAGAGAAAAGAAGGGGTGGAACAGGAAGCATCAATTTCCATATGTGCCTTGATCAGGCAAGCCCAGGGTTTCAAACCAGCGACCTCAACATTTCAGGTCGATGCTTTATCCATTGTGCCACCATAGGTCAGGCTATTCTGGGTATTTTAGAAAATGCATTTAAGCAAGAGAAAGAAAACTATAAATCAATGTTCTTTATGATTTTCTGCCACATATGTTGAAGTATTCATCTATTTTTATTAACTTTTTTCTTAAACTTCCCATTGACTTCTGGAAGTACAGAGTGTTAGAATATAATACTCATCACTTAGTCTTTTAGTTAAGATCAAATGTAAAATTTTCCTAAGAATCCTTTTTTTTTTTTATAGGAACAGAGAGAGAGTCAGAGAGAGGGATAGATAGGGACAGACAGACAGGAATGGAGAGAGATGAGAAGCATCAATCATCAGTTTTTCGTTGCGACACCTTAGTTGTTCATTGATTGCTTTCTCACATGTGCCTTGACCGCAGGCCTTCAGCAGACTGAGCAACCCCTTGCTGGAGCCAGCGACCTTGGGTCCAGGCTGGTGAGCTTCACTCAAGCCAGATGAGCCCGCACTCAAACTGGCGACCTCGGGGTCTCGAACCTGGGTCCTCCGCGTCCCAGTCTAACGCTGTATTCACTGCACCACCGCCTGGTCAGACTATTTTCCTAAGAATCTTAATGACCATCGAAGTCATTGAAATATTATACATTATTTCAAAACTAAGTAGAGCCTGACCAGGCAGTGGTGCAGTGGATAAGAGCATCAGACTGGGATGCGGAAGACCCAGGTTCGAGACCTTGAGGTCGCCAGCTTAAGCGCGGGCCCATCTGGCTTGAGCAAAAGCTCGCCACCTTGGACCCAAGGTCACTGGCTCCAGTAAAGGGTTGCTCGGTCTGCTGAAGGCCCGTGGTCAAGGCACATGTGAGAAAGCAATCAATGAACAACTAAGGTGTTGCAAGGGTAACAAAGAACTAATGATTGATGCTTCTCACCTCTCTCCATTCCTGTCTGTCTGTCCCTATCTATCCCTCTCTCTGTCCCTGTAAAAACAAAACAAAACAAAACAAAAACTAACTAGAAAATAGATTATTAAAATTTTTCAATATTTAACCAAATTTTTATGGGATCCATGTTCTTGTTCATATTTTTTATTAGTTTATTCTTACATCCCATAATGATTATCATTATTTTGCTTTGTAGTAGTCTGTCAATGGCAAAGAGATTTATGGATAAATATTTTTAATAAGCATAATGAATTAAAAAAATAAAACTACCAAGTTACAATTTTCAAATGTATCAGGTGTCAAGAACACAAGTACCACAAGAAAAAGGTTAGACTCGATACATTCACTATCTCTGTTTTAGTGTTTAACTATTGTCATTGAAGGAAAATTGCCAGAAGAAAGTCATAATTTTTTTTTTTAAGTGAGTGGCAGGGAGGCAGAGACAGACTCCTGCATGTGCCCAGCCAAGATCCACCTGGCAAGCCCTCTACCAGGTGATGCTCTGGCTAACCCCACTGCTCCCTTGTTCAGCAACCAAGCTATTTTAGTGCCTGAGGCAAAGTCATTGAGCCATCCTCAGGGCCTAGGACAACTTTGCTCAAATCATTCGAGCCATGACTGTGGGAGGTGAAGAGAGAAGCAGATGCCTTGACTAGGAATCGAACCCGGGACTTCCACACACCAGGCAGATGTGCTACCACTAAGCCAATCAGCCAGGGCAGAAAGTCATAATTATTAAGTTAGATCTTAGCAACTTAAAATATTGTATACCGCCTGACCTGTGGTGGCGCAGTGGGAACACTGAGGTTGCCAGTTCAAAACCCTGCACTGGTCTGGTCAAGGCACATATGGGAGTTGATGCTTCCAGCTCCTCCCCCCTTTCTCTCTCTCTCTCTCTCTCTCTCTCTCTCTCACACTCTGTGTCTCCTCTATAAAATAAAAAGAAATTTAAAATATATATATTGTATACCAACAATATTATTGGTTATTAATAATGCATACATTGAGTTCTAATTGAACAAAAGGAAAAATAAAGGGAATAAAACCCATTGCTATTGGAATTCTAGGTGTTTTAATAAATAGCATTCTAAATAGCACTTCAGAGATAATAACTCTAATGGTAATTTTCTTCCCAAATTGAGGGAGAAGAAAAAATAATACAAAAATAAGCTCAGTTAACACATGTAGATTTTAAAAATTAAAAGCATAACATTAATGAAGTTCTAAGATATGAGATGGCATGAAATTCAAGTTTAAGCAATGCAAATAGTTTAAGAACAATAGGTAAACAAAGTTTTATGACTTTGTTCCATTGTGATAATTCATTGAACTGTGTAGTTATGATATACGATATATTCTTTTCTGTATCTATATTAGTCTAGTCTTCAAGAAAAAGTTGATTGTGAATCAATTGTATATACCATTCTTTAATTAACATTAATTTTTTTTTTACAGGGACAGAGAGAGAGTAAGAGAGAGGGATAGACAGGGACAGACAGACAGGAACGGAGAGAGGTGAGAAGCATCAATCATTAGTTTTTCGTTGCGACATCAGCCTTCAGCAGACCGAGCAACCCCTTGCTGGAGCCAGCGACCTTGGGTCCAAGCTGACGAGTTTTTGCTCAAGCCAGATGGGCCCACGCTCAAGCTGGCAAGCTCGGGCTCTCTGGGTCTTCCGCATCCCAGTCCGACGCTCTATCCACTGTGCCACTGACTGGTCAGGCAAAAATATTTTTTAAATATCCACATATATGCTCTGCTCTGCCAAATACTAAAGGAGGTAGAATGCATAGATATATTCAGTCGTGTACTTTTCTTTCTCAAATAGAGAATGCATGTGAAGACATACACATAAGAGACTAAGACACTCAATGAGCTGATTACTGATTGACCAGTAACTACTTATCTTTGTATATGATAAAACTACAACTAAGTTCTAGCACCTTTTCTTTATATCATGTCTTTATGTTCTGTCCTTAAATCATTGTCCATGAATCATTTAGAAGTTTATCTGCCCAGATTCACAATTCCCTTTCCAAATCTCATCAAATTAACAATTTATTAATGGCATACAATGTACTTTGTACCCTTCCTTATTCCTTTAACCCAACGTTTCTAAAACTTCAGTCTTTCACTTTCTATCTTCACTATTTTTGTAGTATCATCATCATACCAATTGGGCTATTGTTTTAAAAATAATTTTAAGGTGACTCATGTTCTTTTTATTGTAATACCTACTTAACCTGGTCCTAAGCATTAATATCCACGCAATTTCAGATTTGTTTGTTTAAAAAGGTGTATCTGTGTGTCATCAACTGAAATAACCATGTCAACTCATACTGGTATGCTAATTGCACTTGAATATCCACTGTGTTAATCGAGTTGGCTTTGCTATCTCCTAGTAAGAATAATAAATGTACCAACATAGAATACTGCCCTGCAGAACGTAAGCTTGCTTTATCTTCTATCTCAAAGGTCTTATTTTTTTGTAATCTCATAAGTAGACTCATTCCAAGATACTTATAACAAGGAGTATTTAAGGAACTCTTTTGAATTTCTTAATTTAACTGGCTCATCTTTCACAGATTAAAATATCTGTTTTAGAAAATAAATCTCTGGGATTTTCTTTGTTTAAAGTTTTTCAGATTGCTTTAGTAATAACTGAAATATATTCTGGTAATAATAACACAAGTATATTGCTGTCTCTTAATTCTTATCATGCAGAAGAATAGTGTCAAACATGACATTTCTGGAGTTGAATATTTTTAAATTTATTATTGCTTTGAGAGAGAGAGAGAAACAGAGAGAGAAAGAAAGATCAACTCATTTATGCATTCATAGGTTGATGCTTATATGTGCTCTGACCAAGGACCAAACCCACAGCCTTAGTGTATCTAGACGATGCTCTGACTATCCAGCCAGGACACATTTGTGGAGTTTAAATAAGCAAAGGAAAAAACTGGATCTGGAGAATAAATATAATTCTTTTTGTTCATATATTCAACAAATGTCTACTGAGTACATCTTATGTACCTGTCCTTTTTCTTTTTTTAAAAAAAAAAATTTTTAATTTCTTTTTATTTTATTCATTTTAGAGAGGAGACACAGAGTGAGAGAGAGAGAGAAAGAGAGAAAGAGGGTAGAAGCTGGAAGTATCAACTCCCATATGCGCCTTGACCAGACCAGTGCAAGGTTTTGAACTGGCAACCTCAGTGTTCCCAGGTCGACGCTTTATCCACTGCGCCACCACAGATCAGGCTGTACCTGTCCTTTTTCTATGTACTGAACATGTATCAGTTAAAAAGTTCTTTAAAGCAGATAAAACCACTGTTTTACATACATAATTTATAATATAAAATTTTATGGAAAAGTTTTAATCTTTATCTTTTAGATACTCCCACCAGTATTTTCTAGTATTTCATTCTTTCATTATTATTCTAATATTGAAAATCTCCAGCCTGACCTGGTGGTGGCACAGTAGATAGAGTGTTGGACTGGGATGCAGAGGACCCAGGTTCTAAAACTTGAGGTTACCGGCTTGAGTACAGGCTCATCTGGTTTGAGCAAGGCTCAGCAGTTTGAGCCCAAGGTCACTGGCTTCAGCAAGAGGTCACTTGCTCTGCTGTACGCCACCCCCCCCATCAAGGCACATATGAGAAAGCAGTCAATGAACAACTATGGTACTGCAACGGAGAATTGATGCTTTTTATCTCTCTCCCTTCCTGTCTGTCTGTCCCTATCTGTCCCTCTCTCTGTCTCTGTCACAAAAATAAAATAAAATAACTATTAAAAAAAAAGAAAATCTCCAAATATTTCCATTAACAGCTTAATTCATATTTATAACTCTTATTTTAAAAGTTATTTATAACATTTTTGCATTACAAAAATATTTCAAACATATAAAAAAGTACAGACAATAATATAACTTTATTCTTCTACTTGTTTAGACTAAAAACATTGGCTTCTTTTACTTACTATGCTTCACAGTATTTGCAATATCATTATATCAACTGTGCTATTATTTTTATTTATTGATTTATTTATTGAATTTATTGGGGAACCATTGGTTAATAAAACAATATAGGTTTCAAGTGTACAACTCAACAAAAAATTATCTACTTATTGCATCATGCCCCCATTGACCAGAGTAAAGTCTGTTTCCATCCCCATTTATTCCCCACTTTGCCCTCTCCCACGTCCTCCCACCCCCTTTTCCTCTGGCTATCACCACACTGTTGTCTGTGTCTATGTGCTGTGCTATTATTATTATTTTTATTATTGAGAGAGAGACAGAGACAGAGAGAGAGACAGCAAGGAAGAGAGATGAGAAGCATCAACTTGTAGTTATGTCAGTTTAATTGCTCCCTTATTGCTTTTCATACGTGCCTTGACTGGGAGGTTTAGCTGAGCCAGTGACCCCTTGCTCAAGCCAGCGACTTTAGGCTTAAGCCAGAAACCATTGGATCATGACTATGATCCCACACTCATGATGACGACCCCATGCTCAAGCCGGCAATCTCTGGGTTTTGAACTTGGGGCCTCAGCATCCCAGATTGATGCTCTATCCATTGCGCCACCACCAGTCAGGCTATTTTAAAATATACTTTAGAATTGACTCCTTTTCCCATTATTCTAATACCCACTGGATTCCTCTCCTTCATTGACACTCCTCAAATTTTGTTAGTTGTACCATCAAAATATATCAAGAATTCTAACACTTCTTTTTTTTTTTTTTTTTTCATTTTAGAGAGGAGACACAGAGTGAGAGAGAGAGAGAGAGAAAGAGATAAAGGGGGGAGGAGCTGGAAGCATCAACTCCCATATGTGCCTTGACCAGACCAGTACAGGGTTTTGAACTGGCGACCTCAGTGTTCCCAGGTCGACGCTTTATCCACTGCGTTACCACAGGTCAGGCCTAACACTTCTTATCATTCCCACTACCACCATCTCAGTCCAATCCACAGTCATCCGTTGTCTGAATTATTGCAATAGCCTCACAGTGGATCTGCCAATTTCTGCTGATGCTGTTCACATTCTACAGTCTATTCTCAATGCAGCAAGCACCCAGAAGAATCCTGCTAAAATGTTTAAGTCAGATCATATTATTGCTCTGCTCAAAACACTGCAGTCAATTATTGCACACAGAATAAAAGCCAAAGTTCTTAATAATCTATTTCTCCATGTTGTCTGTGTTTTTGTATGTAGTTATGATAGATTCATTTTCACTGTTAGATAATATTCTATTGTAAGGAAATGACTCATTTTATTCTCCATTCTTTCAACCCTGGATACATTGAGGCCTTTCATTTATTTTTCTTTTATAAATAATGTTGCCACAACAAGAAATGTTAAGAGAAATTTGTAAAGATAGAGGAAGTAATATAAAATGTAAATGCAGAAGCATAGAAAGAAATAACTCTTACTACATTTGTGGTCAATTAATTTTCAACATGGATGCCAAGAAAATTTAATGGGGAAAAATAGTTTTTTCAATGAATGATGTTGGGACAACTGATTATTACATAAAAAGATTAACTCAAAACTAATCTAACTGTAAGAGCTAAAACTATAAAACTTACAGACAAAAGGTGACACGTAACCTTTTTTTTATAAAAGCAAAGTAACTGAATAGAAATTCTCCGAAGATATGCAAATACAAATAAACACATAAAATATGTTTAATATGCAAATCAAAACAGCAGTAAAATTCCACTTCATACACTTGAATAGCCAAAATGAAAAGACAGGTGATTATAAGTGTTAGAAAAAAATATGGACAATTTGGAACCCTCATACATTACTAGTGGGATTGTAAAATGGTGCATTCATTTTGGAAAACAATTTGGCAGTTCTACAAAATAATATAAACAGAGGGTTACCATATAATCCACATTTCAAGACTTACTCCATTTGTTATAAAGTAGCGTACCTTAATTCCACGGGTTACATAGAGACACCAAGGCAGGATACAGAGGAAGTTTTAGGAGGAGATTTATTAATAAGCCGGCTACATATGACTTACACAGGGTATAGCTAACCCAAATCGTGCAGCCTTGAATATAGCTTTGAGGCTAGTTATATAGATATGATCACATATAGGTTGGAGGAGCATGACACAATAGTTAATTACTAACAAGTTTGCAACATTCATCTATTGAAAGGAAAAACATTCCTACATATTAAAACTTACACGGTAACACCATAGCGAAAAATGTCGTTTTACATATCAAAAGACAATCCCAAGTCTTCTAGTATTTACCCCCCATCCCTGTAGCCATATCAAAATGATTAGCTTAGAATAAGGAGAGAGGTCAAATGAAAACACCCTTGGAAACCTAACAAGCTAGTCCCTGCTTTAGTTTACAAGTTTTTATACATATAAAGGATTTCAAAAAGGGATGATTATTAGAAAGCATATAAAATTATAAGGCCAGTAGCCATGGCCACCATCACAGCCACCTAACCCATGCAGGTTAGCATTTGATTCGGACAGATGGTAATGAAACAATGGAGCCAAGAACTGGTGGGCCATTACATTTAATCCTAGCTTGCACCCAGTGGGCAAGAAATACACACAATGGGAAAACACTTCCCTTTCCATTCAGGGCTCCCAAAGCCACTGACTTATCCAAGTTTCCTAGTATCAAAGGTTTCCAGCTCACCAGACTTATTCATCTCTATCCCCCATCTCCTTCTCTCTGCACAAACTGGCTTCTCCTTCATCACTCTACCATCTTGGCTACTTCTTCTCTCCTCCAAATGGCCTTTCTCTACTCTCCTTTCTAATGCTAATAATCTCAGGAACCAAGAGAGAGCAAGCTCCCGGTCTGCCCCATTTTATAGTGTAGAAATTAAAACCTTTAATCCAATATACAAACAAGAAAGTCTCTGATACAAAGTCACTTATCTGAGGCATAATGGGATTCCTCTTAAGAGTGCACCACCCCCTATCAGGCAACAATGAAGGGTGTGGGGAAAAGCTTAGTTTAAAACTAAGCCTTAGGCTACAAGGACCCTGCCTGCTTACAGCCTATCCCCCCCCCACAATGCTAACTAGAAGCGAGCAAACATATATATCATATTTACAAACTTATTTGACCCACAAAAATGTTACAGAATGCAAGTTTTACAAGCTAGGAGGAGTTGGCCTCGTGATTCCTTTGTCTAGAGCAGTGGTTCTTAACCTGGGTTCTATCGAACCCTAGGGGTTCGATGAGTCGGTCTCAGGGGTTCGGAGAAGCCTCTGCCGCGGAGGCCAGAATAAAGTAATACCGTAATTTGTCGTGAGTTCATGCACTTTGTTGGTTTTGTTCTTTGAGCAAGGTGATGTTCATGCACGGCTCATTTTGTGCATCAGTAAAAAAACATATACCTATGTCTTGAATTTCGAAAAAAACCCATATTTTATTTATCACTAAAGAAGGGTTCGGTGAATGCGCATATGAAACTGGTGGGTTCATACCTCAAAAAAGGTTAAGAACCACTGGTCTAGAGGTATATGTTACTCTCAGGACTCCAGGAGGGGAGGAAGAGTTAAAATCGGTGTAGGATATGTAAACATTGTCTCCTAGAGGATCTTATTGAAGGGGAAGAGGAAGTTCTTTGTTGTCTAGCAAGTAGTGGCCTCAGTCCTTCCAGAGAACTATAGTTAAACTATAATTAGTTATTAATTTTTGCCCCTTTAATCTCTTTCTCTGGGTCTTTTTCTTTTCAGAAAGTAGGGGAAAGGCCTAACTCTTCCTTCTAAAATACTAATGTTAATTTTTGCAATTCTTTGGCACCTTATCACATATAGAGACGCCTTGAAAAATGACTTAGTATGAATGTTATTTTTCTCCATTTTTAAAAATTATTTTATTTTTATTTTTTATTTTTCTCCATTTTTAAAGGTAAAATGGTACCTCTTTGTTGATAACTTATATCTTCAAATTCAAAAAATAACAACAAAATCCAAATCTTTGGCTCTCCAAAGAGATCTATAAGAAAATGAGAAGTCAAGTCACCTACTGAAAGAAAGTATATGTAAGATAGTACATAAATCTGATAATGAACTATATAAAGAACTCTGATGACAATACAGTCTAATTAAAAATAAACAGATATTTGAAAAGATGTTTCATAAAAGTAGATACACATATGTGTACACACGTACGTATAAACATATACTAAAGTCTAATCAGCAAATGAAAAAATGCTCAATGTCACTGATCATCAAGGAAATGCATAATAAACCCACATTGACATACCTCTTTACACCCATTAGAATGTGTTGGGCAGATAAAATATATTATGCTCACTTTGTTAAAGATGGCACTGCCCACATGGAAGTTCGTTGATATTAATGTGTGTTCTGGGACAGGCTGTGGGCAGGCCGGGTCATTATAGCCTAAGGCTTAGTTTTTTGTTGTTGTTGTTGTTTTTTTTAATTTTTTTTTTTTAATTTTATTCATTTTTAGAGAGGAGACACAAAGTGAGAGAGAGAGAGAGAGAGAGAGAGAGAGAAAGGGGGGAGGAGCTGGAAGCATCAACTCCCATATGTGCCTTGACCAGACCAGTGCAGGGTTTTGAACTGGCGACCTCAGTGTTCCCAGGTCGACGCTTTATCCACTGCGCCACCACAGGTCAGGCGCCTAAGGCTTAGTTTTAAGAGTAAGCTCTTCTCCACACCCTTGACTGATTGGATGATGTAGGGTGGTGCACTCTCCTGAGGAATTCCATTATGCCTCAGATGGGTGGCTTTGTATCAGAGACTTTCTTGTATGTATAATTGGATTAAAGGTTTGGATTTTCTAGGCTATAAACTGGGGTAGTCTGGGAGCTTGATCTCGCTCTCTTGGCTCTTGGTTCCTGAGTTCCTGAGATTAGTATTGGAGAGGAGAGCAGATTAAGGCCATGTGGAGGAGAAGCAGCCGAGATGGCAGAGTGCTGAGGAAGAAGCCAGTTTGTTAAGAGTTTGTGCAGAAGGAGATGGGAAACAGAGGTGAATAAGTCTGGTGAGCTGGAAAGCTTTGATTTTAGGAAACTCGGATAAGTCAGTAGCTTTGTGAGCACTGAATGTGTGGGTTTTGGAGCCCAGTGTGTGTTTTTGCTTGCCCGCCGGGTGCAAGCTAGAATTAAAGCTGATGGCTCACCAGTTTTTGGCTCCAGTGTTTTATTACTGACTGTCCGAATCCAATGCGAACCTGCACGGGTCAGGCGGCTGTGATAGTGGCCTCGGCCACAGGCCGTACAGAATGATTAACATTAAAAAGATTGATGAGGGTTGGGTGAAAAGGTGAAGGGATTAAGAAGTACAAATTCAGCCTGGCCTGTGGGGTGCAGTGCATAAAGCATTGACCTGAAACCCTGAGGCCACCAGTTCAAAACCTTGGGCTTGCCTGGTCAAGGCACATATGGGAGTTGATGTCTCCTGCTCCTCCCCACTTCTCTCTCTCTTTCTCTCCTCTCTAAAAAATGAATAACGACTTAATAAAATACTTTAATAAAAAAAGTCTTCTTAAAAAAAAAGTACAAATCGATAGTTACAAAATAGTCAAGGGGAGCCAGACCAGGCGGTGGTGCAGTGGATAGAGCGTCGGACTGGGATGTGGAAGACCCAGGTTTGAGACCCTGAGCTTGCCAGTTTGAGCACAGGCCCATCTGGCTTGAGAAAAAAGCTCGCCAGCTTGGACCCAAGGTCGCTGGCTCCAGCAAGGGGTGGCTCGGTCAGCTGAAGGCCCGCGGTCAAGGCACATGTGAGAAAGCAATCAATGAACAGCTATGATGTCCCAACGGCAACAAAAAACTAATGATTGATGCTTCTTACCTCTCTCTGTCTGTCTCTAGCTCTCCCTCTTTCTGACTCTCTCTCTGTTCCTGTAGAAAAAAGCAAACAAACAAGAAAACAAACAAACAGCCTGACCTGTGGTGGCGCAGTGGATAAAGCATCGACCTGGGAACACTGAGGTCGCCAGTTCAAAACCATGCACTGGTCTGGTCAAGGCACATATGGGAGTTGATGCTTCCAGCTCCTCCCCCCTTTATTTCTCTCTCTCTCTTTCTCACTCTGTGTCTCCTCTCTAAAATGAATAAAATGAAAAGAAATTTTAAAAAATTTGTTTAAAAAAACAAACAAAAATAGTCAAGGGGATGTAAAGTACAGCATTGGGAATATAGTAAAAGATATTGTAATAACTGTGAATGGTGTCAGATGGATACTAGACTTATTGAGGGAGATCACTTTGTAAGTTATATACACGTCTAACCACTATTTTATACACCTCAAACTATTATTACATTGAATGTCAACTGCAATTGAAAAAAAAATTTTTTAAAGATTGATAATATTAAGTATAGTCATTGGAAATCTTGTACATTACTTGTGGAAGTGTAAAACGGTACAATCACTTTGAAAAACAATATTACAACTTTTTATAAACTTAAGCATGTTATCTACTCAATATTCCAACACTTGCATTCCTAGGCATTTACCCAGGGAGAATGAAAGTGTATGTCCACAAAAGGACTTATACAGAATACAGTGTGGGGCAAAAGTTGTTTGTATGGAAAATAATACAATCATTGATAAATACTAATACAAGAATAAACTGTTTTGCATACTCACAACTGTAAACCTACTTTTGTCCACTCCTGCATTTTATAGCAGATGTATCTATACCAGTGATACTTAACCTTTTTTGAGGTACCGAACCCACCAGTTTCATATGCACATTCACTGAACCCTTCTTTAGTGTAAATAAAATATGATTTTCTTTTCCAAATTCAAGACATAGGTATATGTTTTTTTACTGCTGCACAAAATGAGCCGTGCATGAACATCACCTTGCTCAAAGAACAAAACCAACTAAGTGCATGAACTCCCAACAAATTACGGTATTACTTTATTCTGGCCTCCGCGGTAGAGGCTTTTCCGAACCCCTGAGACTGACTCATCGAACCCCTAGGGTTCGATAGAACCCAGGTTAAGAACCACTGATCTATACTAACCCCACATGGAAACAACCCAATGACTATCATCAAGTATGGTATTTTCATACAGCAGAAAAGTAATTAGTGATAAAAATGAATAAACTGGTGCGCTCTCTCTCTCAGGAGCATGCCCACATCTTTCTCTTTCCCTTTATTCTTCCCCCACAGGCATACATCTTCTAAACTCTAAGGGATCTCCCAAGACTTGCAACCCGGGGAGTAGTGGGCAGTGGCAGATCTCCCCAGGATAATCCCTGAACCTGTTCCAACAGCCCTTTTCTATGACTCTCCGGTGAGCTGACAACATCCCCACCTTGACCCACTTCTTTTCCATAACGTTTCTAGAGAGCCAAAGCAACCTCTCCTAGTCTCTTTCTTCTTGCGTCTTTGGTCTTAAGACCTTCCTTCTTTCATGGTCCTCAGCTTTAATAAATGTACTCTCAAAGAAAGAATGAAATCGATGCCTGCAAAAACAAATAACATTCAAAAACATTATATTGAGGGAAAGAGCAAACACAAATGAATGCATGCTGTATGATTTCATTTTTATGAATTCTTCAACAGATAAAACTAATCTATGCTGATAGAAAATAAAGGGGTACAGGAAAATGTTCTGGGCTTATGTAAATGTTTTATATTTTGAATGTGGAAGTGGTAGCTCAAGTATATACATTCATTTAAACTCATTGAATTTCCCTGGCTGGATAGGTCAGCTGATTAGAGCATTGTCCTGATACAGAAAGGTTGCAAATTTGATCCCTGGTTAGGGCACATATAGGAACAGATTGATGTATCTGTCTCTCTCTTTTCCTTCCTCTCTCTAACATCAGTAAATAAAAAATACCTCATTGAACTGTACACTTAAAATCTGTCCATTTCATTCTAAGTAAAGTATTTCTCAACAAAGTTTATTTTTAAAATAATGATCCTAGAAATGTACATACAAGTTATTTTTGTACATATACACTTTTGTACATGTCACATAAATGTACATTTTGTACATATCCAAGATATACATGGTGTAAACCTGGTGGTTAAAATCCTTTGTCTTAGAGTTTGCAAATTTTTACTTCTAAAAGATAATGTGAGATTGATCTTCAAAATGATTTTACCAACTTACACTTATACTAGCAATGTGTAAGATCTCCTATTCCACATTCTCATCAGCACTTTGTAGTTTCTGATTTTGCCAATTTATTAGATAAATATGTTACTTCATTATGGTCTTAAATTATATTTTCCTGATTAATAACAAAATGGAATATTTTTCCCCCACTTATTGACAATTTGGATTTTCTCTTCTCTAAATTGGCAGTTCAACTATCCTGTTCATTTGTCTATTTTTCCTCCCTCAAGATGGAGGACCTAGCAAGCTTCTCTCTCTCTCTCTGGAGCATGGTCATGCCTTTCCCTCTTTCCTTTTTTTTTTTTTTGTGGGAGAGACAGAGAGAGTCAGAGAGAGGGACAGACCAGGACAGACAGACAGGAAGGGAGAGACACGAGAAACATCAATTCTTCGTTGCGGTTCCCTAGTTGTTCATTGTCATTGGTCTCCTACATGTGCCCTGACTGGGAGTGGCGGGGGCATAGGAGACCAAGTGACCCCCTGCTCGAGCCAGCAACCCTGGGCTCAAGCTGGTGAGCCTCGCTCAAACCAGATGAGCTCGCGCTCAAGCTGGCGACCTCGGGGTCTCAAACCTGGGTCCTCCACATCCCAGTTTGACGCTCTATCCACTGTGCCACCGCCTGGTCAGGCTGTCTTTCTCCTTGCCCCAGTTGCATAGATCCTTGCTTTCTATCTCCTACATTCCAAAGGCACTTCTTTTGCCTCTGTAACTTGTATCTTGAGCCCACACAGCCCAGCTGGCTCACTTCTTTTACTTCTGTGACTTTATAAATAAGCTTTTCCTGTAAAAAAATAATAAAGAAATTATTCCATACTCTGAAGTTACCAAGATAATTTCTTCTTCTTTTATTTTAGAGGGACAGAAACAGAGAGACAGAGAGGGACAGAGAGGGAGAGACAAATAGGAAGACAGAGAGATGAGAAGCATCAATTCTTTATTGTATCACCTTAGTTGTTTATTGATTGCTTTCTCATATGTACCTTAACCAGGAGTGGGGGGCTACAACTGAACCAGTGACCCCTTGCTCAAACCAACTACCTTGGACTCAAGCCAGTGACCATGGGATCATGTCTATGATCCCACTCTCAAGCTGGAAACGCTACGCTCAAGCCGGTGTCCTTGGGGTTTTGAACCTGGGTTATCTGAATCCTAGGCCAATGTTCTATTCACTGTGCCACTACCTGGTCAGGCTTTACCAAGATAATTTCTATTTTCTTATAAAAATTTTAGCAGCTTTGTTTTTCACATCTAAATTCTTTTTTTTTTTTTTTACAGGGACAGAGAGAGAGTCAGAGAGAGGGACAGACAGATAGGAACAGAGAGAGATGAGAAGCATCAATCATTAGTTTTTCGTTGCCGTTGCAACACCTTAGTTGTTCATTGATTGCTTTCTCACACGTGCCTTGACCGTGGGCCTTTAGCAGACCGAGCCACCCCTTGCTGGAGCCAGTAACCTTGGGTCCAAGCTGACGAGCTTTTGCTCAAGCCAGATGGGCCTGTGCTCAAGCTGGCAAGTTCGGGGTCTCGAACCTGGGTCTTCTGCATCCCAGTCTGACGCTCTATCCACTGTGCACTGCCTGGTCAGGCTCTAAATTCTTTTTTAAAATTTATTTTATTTTTTATTTTTATTTTATTCATTTTAGAGAGGAGACACAGAGTGAGAGAGAGAGAGAAAGAGAGAAAGGGGGAAGGAGCTGGAAGCATCAACTCCCATATGTGCCTTGACCGAACCAGTGCAGGGTTTTGAACTGGCGACCTCAGTGTTCCCAGATCGATGCTTTATCCACTGTGCCACCACAGGTCAGGCCAGGCTCTAAATTCTTAATTCAATGTCTTAATTGGGGTAAGGCTAACTTGCTGTAGAAAAGAAAGCTCATGATAGAGGTTTAAAGAATATCGACTTTTGACCTGACCTGTGGTGGCGCATTGGATCTTCTCTCTCTTTCCTCTCTCTAAAATGAATAAATAAAATCTTAAAAAAAAAAAGAATATCGACTTTTTAAATTCTCTTTCAAGTAATAGCTCCAAAGTAAGCATTTTAGCCTGGAAATGGTTTTGATTTATGGGGTCATTCAGGGTCCCCAATTTTGATGATGTCTCTGTCAAGAGTACTGTGTTCATTGCCATCACATGAAGAAGATATATTCTTTCACTTATGTAGCTCTTCTTTAAAAACTGTAGGAAGGAGGCATTACTCATAGGGCTAGGCATGGCAGAAGTAGCATGAATAGAAGCTCGGTTCTCCCACAGACTACTCGGTCCTCAAGAGGAGATAGCTCACAGCTGAGATCCCTGGGAGTTGCCATGGAATCTGTTCTTAGGTGCTCCACAGCTAGTGCTCAGATGTCTGGGGCAGTATTCTGAGACTGGAATTGGAAGTCCAAGGAGGAATATGTTAAGCATTTGAAGCTATGAGTGCCAAACCAAGCCAAGGCTGGAGTTTCAGCTGTCCTTATGCTGTTGGAGGGATCTGATTGCATCTGGAAACAGAAAGCAAGTCCCTTCTCCTCTTCTGCCCTTTTCTTTCTCCTGTTGGCAAAACCTAAGAGAAATCTCTGGCAGTAAAAAGCTTTGTGCACATGTTGTTTTTTTGTGGAGATATCTCCTCAGGGTAAATTCTTACTAGGATTAAATGTATCTTTATTAGATATTGTCGCTTTTTTCTTCATATGAGGATGAACCATTTTGCATTCTTAGCAACGACATATGAGAGTGTTTTTCCATAGAGCTACATGAACAGTGCTTTGTCAAACTTTCGAATTTTGGCCAAACTAAGAGGTACTAAATAATATGTCAATGTAGTTTTTCCGGGAAGGAGACTTGACTTGAGGTGGTGAACACAATGCAATATATAGTTGATGTATTACAGAATTGTACACCTGAAACCTATACAATTCTGTTAACCAATGTCAGCACAATATATTCAATAATTTAAAAAATGAATTTACAACCAACTTACCTAATTCACATGTTATTTTAGTTGTTTCTTTCATTTCTTCTAAACTTTTATCAAAAATATTGTTTTGGCCTGACCTGTGGTGGCGCAGTGGATAAAGCGTCGACCTGGGAACACTGAGGTCGCCAGTTCGAAACCCTGCACTGGTCTGGTCAGGGCACATATGGGAGTTGATGCTTCCGGCTCCTCCCCCCCTTTCTCTCTTTCTCTCTCTCACTCTGTGCCTCCTCTCTAAAATGAATAAATAAAAAGAAAAAAAATTAAAAAAAATATATTGTTTTGGATGTCAGTAAAGTTTTAATTCAGATTTCTCATATGAAGTTGAATATGTTTGAAATCTATTTATGTATCTTTTCTTGTGAATTGTCTGTTCACACCTTTTGCTCATTTTTCTTTTGGATTTTGATGATTTTGCTTTCTTTATACATACACTGCGGCAGTTAGTCTTTTAGTTCTCATATAAGCAACAACATTTCCTCCCAGTTTGTCACTTGTCTTTTGACTGTGCTTATCAACTTACTTAACTCCAGAAAAATTATCATGTTAGTATGATTTATATTAATATATTATATTTATATATTAATTTTGAGAAAAATTGACATCTTTATTATTTTAATATAGGACATCTACCTGCAAAAAAATGAAACTAGACCATCAACTTACACCATTCACAAAAACAAACTCAAAATGGATAAAAGACTTAAATGTAAGCCGTGAAACCATAAGCATCTTAGAAGAAAACATAGGCAGTAAGCACTTCGACATCTGTCGCAGCAATATATTTGCAGATTTATCTCCATGGGCAAGTGAAATAAAAGGCAGAATAAACAAATGAGACGATATCAAACTAAAACGTTTTTGCACAGTTAAAGACAATAAGAACAGAATAAAAAGACAAACCACACAATGGGAGAACATATTTGACAATATGTCTGATAAGGGGTTAATAACCAAAATTTATAAAGAACTTATAAAACTCAACACCAGGAAGACAAACAATCCAATCAAAAAATGGGCAAAAGAAATGAATAGAAATTTCTCCAAAGAGAACATACAGATGGCCAATAGGCATATGAAAAAATGCTCAACATCTCTAATCATTAGAGAAATGCAAATTAAAACCACAATGAGATATCACCTCACAACAGTCAGAATGGCGCTCATCAGCAAAACAACACAGAATAAGTGCTGGCGAGGATGCGGAGAAAAGGGAACCCTCCTGCACTGCTGGTGGGAATGCAGACTGGTGCAGCCACTGTGGAAAACAGTATGGAGATTCCTCAGAAAATTAAAAATCGAACTGCCTTTTGACCCAGCTATCCCACTTTTAGGAATATACCCTAAGAACACCATAGCACTGTTCGAAAAGAAGAAATGCGCCCCCATGTTCGTGGCAGCACTGTTCACAATAGTGAAGATCTGGAAACAGCCCAAGTGTCCGTCAGAGGACGAGTGCATTAAAAAGCTTTGGTACAGCCTGACCTGTGGTGGCGCAGTGGATAAAGCATTGACTTGGAATGCTGAGGTCGCTGGTTCAAAACCCTGGGCTTGCCCGGTCAAGGCACATACAGCAAGCAATCAAGGAACAACTAAAGTGAAGCATCTATGACTTGCTATTTCTTGTTCTCTCCCACCCTCTCTCTGTAAAATCAATAAAATTAAAAAAAAAAAAGCTTTGGTACATATATACTATGGAATACTACTCAGCCATAAGAAATGATGACATCGGATCATTTACAACAAAATGGATGGACCTTGATAACATTATATGGAGTGAAATAAGTAAAACAGAAAAAAACTGAGAACTTCATGATTTCATACATAGGTGGGACATAAAAACGAGACTATGAGATATGGACAAGAGTGTAGTGGTTATGGGGTGGGGGTAGGGAGGAAAGGGAGGGAGAGGGGGGAGGGGAGGGGCACAAAGAAAACCAGATAGAAGGTGACAGGGGACAATTTGACTCTGGGTGATGGGTATGTAACATAATTGAATGATAAGATAACCTGGATATGTTTTCTTTGAACATATGTACCCTGATTTATTAATGTCACCCCATTAAAATGAAAATTAATTTAAAAAATTTCAATATATCCGTGAGTTCAACCTTATTTATTATATATTTTCATTTTTCTATATTACTGCTTAATTTGATCCATTAGAACTGGTTGGCCTGAGAGACGTTAATATCTCTTATTTTTATTCTTTATTGTGAAATGAGCAGAATGACTTAATCAATACATTTCATTTGACAGTAAAACAAATAAGATATAAACAGGATTACTCTAAACAACACATTTATTTCTGGTAAAAACTTCTGTATGTTCTCTTCGAGGTCCTGCCACTACTAGTTTATATTTTACCCTAAGGCCTCAGTCTTCTCCTGTGTAAAATGATGTGAGTAGTGGAATTTTTAAAAATCCAAGAATTTAATTTACCATTTTAATAAAAGTGATTTTGAAAATAATTGCAATAACAGCTGTCATTTATTGAGTCCTTATTATACGCCAGGCTCCATGCTTAACACTTTACATATGCAATTCCATTGATTTACGGCATTTGTTTTAATTTCTTCAAACTCCAGAATGTGGGACTCTGATTCACCTGGCAGAAACTCATTCTATTGGTTCAGTATTTTAGCAGACCATCTACTACATAAATTGGCAGCGCACAATTGCATGTTGTTGGACACAACTTTGTACTTGAATCAGGACAATGGTCAGAAAGATCACATTGGTCAAAGGAGCAATTAGCCATTTATTTGTGTTAGTTTCCAGTTTGCCAGGAAACAAGACCAGAAGGAGATAAGGAGCTCAGGCCCTTACAGGGTTTGACTGGACTCCTTGACAAAGGAACAGAGCTGTTTTCCTGGCCAGCTATTTTCATCCCAGACTTATACAAGTGTTCCTTATGTGGCAAAATAATATTGCAGGATAAGTTTGCTTCTTGAGGTCCTCAGAGTTAGCCCTCCTAACAAGGAGTGTTAAACTTTAAGCCAATCTCCTTTTGTTCTCAGTAATAACATTGTTAATAAAAATAGAGGCAACTGGTAAAATGGTCTCACCTTGCTTCAGATTAATTAATGTAATGCCTTCATTTTAGGGTAAGGATACTTTGTATTTTCCTTTACATCAATTTTTAATCTGGCCCATCATTTAATATTATTATCTCCTATTATCATCAGGGTTCATTGCCTTGGTCGGGTAGCTCAGTTGGTTGGAGCTAAGTATGTACATAATACTAGTGTTAATACTCCCCTTCTGTACCCATAGCAGAGATTCAATTATTAATCACCTTGTATTATTTTTTTGTCCAAACCTTGATGCAGCTCCACAATCCTTCTCAACATGGCATCCAAATACAAGAGTAAAAGTTGCTCCCAGGATGAAATCCATTGCCTTACTTACTTAGGCACTCCAAATAAAAGACAAGCAACTCACATTCTCATGTGGGCTGTAGGAATATAATAAACAACTCTAGTTCAGAGAAATCTGGTCTGTGACAGAGAAGTTGCTGTCTAACTTAGAGTAATGAATTTACTTCTTTTAATGGCATGAGGGTGTCCAACTTGCTTGAATGCCTCAGACCATGTTTTCAGTCCTACTCAGTACAATGTGGCAATATGAGTGTCTTCTTCTGTAGTTGTCACCATATGCAACAGCATACTTGTGTGTCAAATCACAGATTTACAGTTTTATCAGTTTGCAGAATTTGTGTTTACCACAATTGGATCTGGCAAAGTCTCTCATGTGGGCTGTCAAGTAGAATAGATCTTTTGCTAGAACACAGAGGCCTGATATAAATAATAGCTAAGAGGCAGAGCATGCCATCATATCATGTTATTTCACCATGTCTGTGTTTTGGTGCATGGGAGAATGTGGGCATGGCCGGGTTCATGGCAACCCTTACTCTGCCAGTCAGAAGTGCAAGCATATGAGCCATCCATTCAAATGCTCAGTGCTGTTTCAAAAGAACTAGGTGTGTCTTTGTTTGGCTTAGCATTACGTTTTATTTTCATTTCAAAGTATGAAGGATCAGTTTCAGTACTCCTGCTATTAGTCTAATTTGATGATTTAAAAGTAGGCTATTTATTTAATATCCAAACTGGCATGACTAGGACACACCCTTGGGGACATCTGAAGACATTTTGAGACATTTTATCTGGATTCTCTTATATGCACTAGATACAATATGGAACAACAGTCCTTTCGCTTAGAGGACTTGTACCATAGACACCTAGAAGGGACCAATAATTTAAAAGTTTTAATAATATTTTCTCCAGCGATGGTTGCCATGATTATTTTGCAGTATTTACTGTAAAGGAAGCACTGATGTAAAATGGAAATGAACAGAATGAATATAGAACAGAGAAGAAAAATAGCAGACAATGCTTTGTAGGCAGCCCCATGAACCCTGGAGCCCAACTTCTCCTCGTTTTGATTTGCATGATTTATGTCAGGCAAAGTGGTCTTTTTTATGAAAAGATACCACAGGACCAGAAGGATCTTCTTGCTTTATAGGACCTTTGCTGTGACCCAGGTCATTAATAATAAATAATGCAGATGTAGGTAGATCAAGAAGAGAAGTGATACTATCAGAGTGATTATCTTGCAATAGAAAGAATGACATGTAGACTGGTAGTGTGCTGTTTTGATAAGAACTGAGTTACTTAACATCAATAATATGTGCATTTAAAATAATTTATCTGAATCAGCCTGATACTTACAGAGGTACAAGGTTTTGAAATAATTGTTTTAAATTGTGGGTCCAATTTACAACTAAATTTTTCCATTAATGTATATTAACTGAACTCATTATCAAACCACTTGTCTCCTTACCATTTAGTTTGAGTCATTAGCATCAAATTAATTAAGTAATCCAGGCAAGATTTTGTAGCCATACAATATATATGAATTTGGATTTATAAGAATTTGATTGCGATACAAACTCAAGTGAGAAATACTTCAAAGTCACCGCTTCTTTTTTTTTTAATATGTATTTTATTATTATTAATTCTAATGGGGTGACACCAATAAATCAGGGTACATATGTACAATGAAAACATCTCCAGGTTATCTTATCATTCAATTGTGTTGCATACCCGTCACCAAAAGTCAAATTGTCCTCTGTCACCTTCTATCTGGTTTTCCCTGTGTCCCTACCCTCCTCCCTATCCCACTCTTCCCTCAAAGTCACCGCTTCTTTATGTAACAATAGTGAATTGATAAAATATCTTTAATTTAGTGCCTTAGTAACACCGTAATAGTACATCAGGTAAGTGGGAGTCAAACGATGTCATCTTATGTCCAAAGGCATTGAGTAATTTGCTGGAAAATCAAACTGGTACCTGCAGGACCAAGGATTCAGTTTACACTTAATTTAAGGCCTGGAATTTGTATATCGTGTCATAAGATTGAGGCTCTTCCCCACTTCTTGCGACCAGAGAGAGGGAGGGACGCAGTAATTAATACATGTCGTTAACAAGCGCCCCACCTCCACCCCCGCTCCCACCAGGTGACCCTGAAGTCTGGACCACGCTATCAGAAATACTGATCCAGATTCTTAAAACCATCTAATCCACATTCCTCATTTTACAAAGGGTCCACGAAGTTTCAATGACTCGTAAGGTCCGGTAGCTTATTCGAAGATCTGCTCTTACCCCCCAGAAGTCCAGGAATGTTACAAAAGTTCCTCGTTGAAGTTATCCAGAAAGGCTTAGAGTGAGTTTGTGACGCTCCCCCTACCCGTCTCCAGTCGTTAACCTGCATTCCCAGTTATCCCCTCCCTCTGACCACCTCTGATCTTCCAAAACACTGAAAGTTGCTAGCCCTGGGCGGGGGCCGGGCCTGCGGGGGAGGCCCACTGCTCCGCCCCCGGCGCTGGCGGGCGGGCTGTACACTGGCCGCAGAGCGGCGAGCGCGGGACTCCGCGGCCCACAGCGGGCGGGGAAGAAGCGGGGCGTGGTTTGCAGCTTTCCGAGCGCTAAGGAGCCGAGCGCGCTCTACTGTGCCCGGAGCCTTCGGCTGGACCGAAAAAGCGAGCGGGAGACCGAGCAAAAGCGGCGACTGAGGGAGCAAGGCTAGCGGGGCGCCAACCTGGCCTGGCCCCAGCCCGCGACCTAGGGACAGCAACGGGTGAGCGCGGCAGCGGGGCCCCTGTGCGCCCTGGTGCGCCCCAGAGTGAGCGGGCTCGGGTGGGGAGGAGGGAGAGAGGAAGGTAGGCGAAGGGACGCGGGCGGGGGCGAGGGAAGGACGGTCCTCGAGCCGGGGGCGGCGGGAGACAGGGACCGACCCAACGTCGGCGTCCGAGTCCACGGGAAACTTTGCCCGCGTGGAGAGAGCGGGTGCGTGGAGGGCGCCGCAAACTTGTCAGCGGGCGGGGCGCTCCGGGATTGGAGCGAACGCCAGCGGGTGGCGTTTGTCTCTCTGGCTTCTTTGTGTCACCTCCGGGCCCCAGCGCGCCGGTCCGCCGGGCTGGGATGGGGGCTGTGGAGGTGGCTGCGCAGGAGGCTCGGCCTGATTCCCCCAGTGGCCCCTGTCGGGCCCAGGCCCCAGCGCTCCCGGTCCGCTGATTGTTTTCGCCGCTCGCGTCACGCCTGGGCGGGAAAGATTTTGAACGCCGCGTGAGCTAGAACGCGGAGCCGCGGTGCAGCGATTGCCAAATCGTGGGCGGCGTGAGGCTCGCAGGGGACCTAGGGGACTGGTGGGCGGGGGCGTATCCAGGCTGGAGGGGGCGCGGGGACCCGCGGGCCCCGGCACTAGAGGAACCGCCGCGGCCGCGGCAGCCGAACGCTCCACGGCTTCGATTATAATTCCATTTTGATTGCTTGGGGTCTTTGTTGTCTGAAATTGCCTCGAGGGTCTGATGGTAGCACCTTGTCCTCCTTAGGTTATTTTTCTTCTGTTAAAAAAAAAAGAAGCGGGGGTGGGGAACTTGTGGGGAATCAGTGCTGCTCAAAACAACATTAGTCACCTTATTTGATGGAGGTTGAGAAGTCCTGTGTAACATTTGTCTTTGTGGACGCCTGTTATTTCCGAAAGTTATTATTTGCTCCTCCCCTCGTGAAAGGGAGCGTCTGCGCTAGCTGCTAGCAGGCGCGATTGTGTACAAGCACCAGCAAGTCCGAGCCAAACCGAGCAGGTTCTTTCTAGCCGCTCAACACTTTTGCATCAATCTGTTCTTTTTTAAAGTTGGTTTGATTTTAGGCAACTATCATATGCTTTTCTAAAAGTTTCCATAGCTCCGAAGTCCCCCTGCAGATATTATGTGGTTGTGCTAGGACAGGCTCTACCACGTTTAGGGCTGGGGATTACAATTCTACCTCGATGCCGTAGAGACATTGTAAACAGCAGGGGAGAGTCTCCGCGTTTTATGAGATGAAACATACTTTAATGCGTGACTCCTTGAGTTTTCTCTCTGGAAAACTCTTCTTAGACTCCCAAGGGCCGCCCACAACAAGGGAGAAGGGAGCAGGTGTAATTATCCTTATCAAGATCCTGGTGAAGAGTCGGGCTCTGTCACAATAAGTAAAAAATCTTAGTTCTTTGTCCACATGTTTGAGTTAAGGATCTTTATTGGAATTCAACCAAAATCAAAATCAAACCAGCTTGAGTCAGCCCCACTTTGTACATTAATTATTTTTTTAAAAAATCACCTGAATAAGTTTACTCAAACATTTTATAAGCATTTCATTGCATTAGTACTAATTGTGTTTGCAGGATATTGCAGTCTGTTTAGAGAACTGAGTCACAAGGGTAGTGCCCTTAGTGGCATGACTTGAAAGTGTAATGTGAAGCTTGGAATCAGTCATGTCTTAATAGGTAAGGGAGAGGGTGAAAGCAATCGATTCATTTGTCATTATTCATGTGTTTTAAATACAGATTTTCAATAATTTCACAAAATTATTTGTTCATTTACTCAAACAAGTTTTTCCCATAGGCCAGCCACTGTGCTGGACTCTGGGGTGCCAGACAATACCACATATGGAATGTTTGTTTTGTACCAGTAAATGCTTCACATTCATCTGATAAATATTGATTGAGTGCCTGCAGTGTATTGTGCTAGGTGCTGGAGTTACAGTGCACAGGAGAGTTGTGGTTCCTGTGCGTCTCTAGTAGGTTGATGGGCAGCACATAAAAAACATTACCAAGCTAATTGCAGGTTGTAAAGGTAAATCAGATCACATTGGCTTCTTATCTCCTTCTGAGTGAAAGATGGAGACCTGACAGTGGCCCCCAGAGTTTACCCCATCTGGTCCTCCTCTATCCCCATCCTGTCACCTTTTTAATCTTATCTGCTGCTCTTCTTCTAACTCACTCTTCTACTGCCAAACTGGCTTCTTTGCTGTTTGAGGACCTTTGGACTTGCTGATTCCTCTGCCTGGAATGACCCTTCCTGTCCAGCCCCCTGCCAGAGTCATTCTCTCTGACCCCTTCCACATCTTTACGCAATGTTTTATTTTCAGCAAGACTTCACTAAGCCCCAGATTTAACCCCCCCCCCAACTCCCAATTATTCCCCTTTCACAGTTTATTTTTTTCTCTGCAGCACTTATGACCATCTAACTAATGTATTCCATATTTTACTCCTTTGTTTATGGTCTGTCTTCCCTTATTAGATTGTACACTCTTTCACAGAGGTGGATTAAGGTCGGTTGAGGCCCCGGGCACAGAAGAAAATACTGGGCCCCTTAAAAAAAAAAGAGAGGGAGACCGGGGAAAATAAAAATACATGTTGACCATATTTTTAAATAAATAAAATATTATGTACTATTAATGTTAAAATTACACATATGACACCAAACTTGATGTCATCAGAAAAAAGTGTAAAGATGGTGTTTTGAGGGGGTCTTCAGAAGTTGGGCATGCACCCAGTGCGCCCGTCATTAAACCCGCCTCTGCTCCTTCAGTCCTGTTGTATTCACTGTTGTATCCTCAAAGCCTGGAACAATGCCTGGCACACGGTATTAGGTCCTTAAGAACTATATATTTCACATAACCAGGAGTTCCTCTGTTAGTAAGTAGTAAGAAGGCTTCTCTGTGGAGGTGACATTTAAGCTGAGACTTTGATAAGAAGCAGCTAACCATGTTGTGTGGTAGGAGGCTGTGGAGAGGACAGGGGCATGGGAGATCGGCAGAGGAGATAGCATGAGTCAGGAAGGAGCTCGGTGTGTGGATTTACTGAAACTGAGAAAGGTCACTGTGGCTGAGCACTGACAGTTGGAGGAAGAGCACCTAAAGAAGGTTGAGTGGTAATCAGGTGACAGATCATGCAGGGCCTTGTGGGCCAATGTTTGGATAAATTCACATCGAATCCTCATACATACCCTATTAGTGCTATTTTGTAGTTTATAATACACCAAGTATAGTAACTTGAAAAAATTCTAAGTTGATTTAAGAGAGAGAGACCAAAACAGATAGAAACATTGATCTCTTCCTGTATATTCCCAGTCTAGGGATTGAACCTGCAACCTTGGACCTTCTGGATGAAGCTTTAACCAACCAAGCTATCTAGCCAGGGCAAGATTAAGTAACTTTCTGAGGTTCCACAGTATAGGTGGATAGCAAAGCCTAGGATAAAAAGGCAGGCTAGCCTGACCTGTGGTGGCGCAGTGGATAAAGCGTCGACCTGGGAACACTGAGGTCGCCAGTTCAAAACCCTGCACTGGTCTGGTCAAGGCACATATGGGAGTTGATGCTTCTAGCTCCTTCCCCCTTTCTCTCTCTCTCTCTCTCTCTCTCTCTCTCTCTCTCTGTCTCCTCTCTAAAATAAATAAATAAAAATAAATTAAAATAAAAAGGCAGGCTATCAGATGTCAAAGCACATTTGACCACATCATGCCAACATCAGAAGACACAGTCTCAAGGCTGATGGAGCTGTTTGTCTAGTGGGAAGATTTAGGCCATTGCATGCTACAAGAGATGTGTTCCTGGGGGGTATGGTAGGGAGGTATGCATCTGATTCTGCTTGGGCATGGGACAGGCTAGATTGTTAAAAATTAAATATTTTTTTCATCTCTCCCCCTTTTAAAAAATTATTATGAAATATTTCAGACTGATTGCTTTTTAATGAAGAAGTAATGTTAATATGCCCTCACTGGGTAGCTCAGTTGGTCAGTGTTGTCCCGATGTGGCAAGGTTGCAGGTTTAATCCCCAGTCAGGGCACATATAAGAAGCAGCCAGTGCAGCCCTGGCCGGTTGGCTCAATGGTAGAGTGTCGGCCCGGCGTGTGGAAGTCCTGGGTTTGATTCCTGATCAGGGCACACAGGAGAAGTGCCCATCTGCTTCTCCACCCTTTCCCCTCTCTTTCCTATCTCTTTCTCTCCCTCCCACAGTCAAGGCTCCATTGGAGCAAAGTTGGTCCGGGCACTGAGGACAACTCCATGGCCTCCGCCTCAGGTGCTAGAACGGCTCCAGCTGAATTGGAGCAACTCCCCAGATGGGCAGAGCATCACCCCCTGGTGGGCATGCCCGGTGGATCCCGGTTGGGCGCATGCGGGAGTCTGTCTGACTGCCTCCCTGCTTCTAACTGGAAAAATACCAAAAAAAAAGAGAAGCAGCCAATGAATGCATAAATAAGTGGACCAACAAATCTCTCTCTCTCTCCTTTCCTCTTTCTCTAAAATCAATCAATATATAAAAAGTTAAAATGAAGTAAATTGTCACTTAAAAAAAAGTAATGTTAATGTTAAATGCCTATTCTTCAGGGCTTCATTGTTTTTTTTTTTTTGCTTGATTTGATATCTAACAGTGACCTAGGTCATATATATACCCCTTTTCCTACTTTTACTAATTAAAGGATTGTATCTGGGATACTGTAAACAAATGTATGTGTAAAACCTGTAATTCTTCATGAAACCAGATTATGTTCTTCTCTTTTGATTGTTGTTATCTTAAATTGTCTACACTTTGCAGGTTTGTGAGATAATTTATTTTATTTTATTTTATTCATTTTAGAGAGGAGACAGTGAGAGAGAGAGAGAGAGAGAGAGAGAGAGAGAGAAAGAAGGGAGGAGCTGGAAGCATCAACTCCCATATGTGCCTTGACCAGACCAGTACAGGGTTTTGAACTGGCGACCTCAGTGTTCCCAGGCCGACTCTTTATCCACTGTGCCACCACAGGTCAGGCTCGTGAGATAATTTTTAAAATCAGTTCTATTGAGTCTACTTGGCATATAGTAAGCTCCACCAGTTTAGACTGTAAAATTGTTAATTTTTTTTCACATATGACTTGTGAAGCCATCTCTTCCTCTGGCTCTTCCCTCCTCCTTTTATCCCTCTTCCCCAGACAACCAGAGGTAGCTTTCTGACCCTATGGATTAGTTTGCATTTTTAGAATTTAATATAAATGAAATTACACAGTATGTCCTCTTTTTGTCTGGCTTCTTTCACTCAGCATAATTATTTTGAGATTCATTCATGTTGTTGTATGTTTCAGTGTTTCATTCCTTTTTGCTGCTGAATGGTATTCCATTGTATGGATATACCTAAGTGTATTTATCTGTTCACCCATTGATTGGCATTTGAGCTTGCTTTTCCCCTTCAGTCTTTTGCTATTAAAAATAAAGCTGCTGCCTGACCAGGCGGTGGTGCAGTGGATAGAGCGTCGGACTGGGATGCGGAAGACCCAGGTTCGAGACCCCGAGGTCGCCAGCTTGAGCGCGGGCCCATCTGGCTTGAGCAAAAGCTCGCCAGCTTGGACCCAAGGTTGCTGGCTCCAGCAAGGGGTGGCTCGGTCTGCTGAAGGCCCGCGGTCAAGGCACATATGAGAAAGCAATCAATGAACAACTATGGTGTCGCAACGGCACCGAAAAACTAATGATTGATGCTTCTCATCTCTCTCCGTTCCTGTCTGTCTGTCCCTATCTATCCCTCTCTCTGACTCTCTGTCCCTGTTTAAAAAAAAAAAAAAATCTGCTGTGAATGTTGAGCATTATGTACAGTCTTTGTATGGCGATTTCATTTACCCTGGGTAAATGTCTAGGAATGGAATGAATGACTGGATTACATGGCAGGTATATATTTTAAAGTGGGTACACCATTTTACATGCTGTAAGTAGTATAAGAGGGTCACAGTTGCTCTGTTTCCTTGTCAGCAATTGGTATGGTCAGGCTTTTCATATGTAGTGGTATCTCATTGTAGTTTTTTATTTGCATTATTAATGACTAGTGAGTGCTTATTTACCTTCCATATATCTTCTTTGATGAAGTTTCTGTTTACATTTCTCGGCACTTTTTTAAAAATAGGGTTGGTTGTTTCCTTATTATTGAATTTTGAGATTTCTTTATATTTCTGGATACAAGTCCTTTACCAGATACATGATTTGAAAATGTTTATTTTCAATCAATCGCTTGTCTTATGTTGCTCTTCTTACATTCCCTCAACAGTATCTTTGATGATCAGAAGTTTTAAGTTTCTTTTTTAAGTGAGAGGAGGGAAGACAGAGAGACAGGCTTCTGCATGTACTTAACCTCATCCATCCGGGCTGCTCATCTAGGTGTTGCTTGGCAACCACGCTATTTCCAGTGCCCCAGGCAGAGGCTCAACAGAGCCATCCTCAGGGCCAGGGCTGTTATATACCCCACACTACATTATTATTTTCATTTGACAAGTCAGTTATTTTTAAGGGGATCTAAGTAGTAAGAATAAAGCTATATATTTACCCATGCAATTACACAGGTTAAATTTTTATTTTACTGTTGTTAAATAAAAATAAAGAAATCACATAATGAGGTTATTGGATTCATCTGTGTGTGTATGTATAAACTTGTAAAGTTGGAATAAACTTTGAAGAGGCAGTGAAATTCAGAAACCAGAACCTAGTTCATTTTCTTAATAGAAAGATGCTGCAGAATCCTTGGGGTGTATTACATTCAGTACACCTGACTTGAAGAACTTCAGACAGGAATGGCTGCGGGTGCTGCTGTGCTTGTCTTTCCTCTGAGCAGCATTAGGAGGGGGAAAGTGGATGGGGAGAAGGAATCAGTCTGCCCGTGCTGACATTTTCCAGACCCCGAGAAACTTTGAAAAATGGGCTTGGAAGCATTTCTTCCTTTTGATGGTGTCTGAGATGAAAAACACTCAGTCATAGCTCTTCAAAGATCAAAGTAACACGTTTGACAAAAGGGAGCCTCCAGCTTCTGCTTGTTAGTGTTCATTGATTGAAAACTGGAGTCTGAGAAGCAGTTCTTGGATCTTCAGAATTTGCCTTCCCCTTGCTACTATGGCTACAGATGACTTTTAGTTTTCTTTTAGCTATTGCCAGTGCTTACTATTTGTTGTCAGTGAGTAGCTGCTCTCTGTCTGGGTGTGTAAATGTGCCTTTATTCTGAATGTTAATACATTGATAAAGACTCAACTATAAGTGAATAGAAAAACTCATTCAACAAATTAATTTGTGTTGTAAATATTTACTGAGACTGGGCTCTGGCACATTGATGAAAATTTATGTCCCTTGCCCTTAGAAGGTCAACTGTCTAACAGTGGTTCTCAAAGTGAGAATCTTCTGGTGTGCCCTAGAAGATTTCCAGGTATTCCAGAGAAATATGTGCCTGTTGGGGACCAAAAAACCAACAGGGTTTTTGGAGTTTAGATTTTTGGGGGACAGAGGTGTGGGGAATTGGCTATAAGCTGATAGTCTGCCCATCCCCCCACCTCACTTACCTGATTAGGTTGCAAAAGGCTGTTAAGCTGTGGTGCTGGATTGTTTACACTACCCCTCATGTTCCCGGGAAAGACTAGAGGCAAGTTTCTTCTATCCTTTGTTTGGTGTAAAGTTAAGATGATATGTATGGTGGGGGTTTTGGATTGATGATTAAAAATAAAGAATTGTCTCTTGAAGCCTTTTGGATTTCTGTAAAAGGAGAATATGTGGCAATATCTAAAAAAGCTTTGAACATTTTACTTCAATTTTCAACATCCTATTTATGTGAATTAGGATTTTCTACTCTCAACACAATTAAGAGTAAAAAGAGAGGAATTCTTCAATGTATTGATGAGGAAATGAGAGTTTACCCTTCAAATATATGCCTAAACATTGAAGAAATCACTAGAACACATCAGGCTCATATTTCTCATAAACACAAGAATGAAAAAACTTAACATATTAGTGCCGGGACCTACCAAATTAACTAAATCTTACTAAGAATGTATCTAAATATATAAAAAAGATAACATTTTGGCATTTAAAAAATTTTTAACCCCTTTTTTTACAAATTCTAAAAAGCATAACAAAAAATGTAACAAAAATGTTTTTAATGTCAGAATAAATTTAATTTTGTTGTATTTATTTTGTTTAATTACCATAAAAGCACGCTTAGACTTTATATATTTTTCTTTAATATTTGACTTAATTATTATAACATATTTCTTAGAAATTTGTATATAGTGCTCCTACAATTATTTATAGGATTTTAAATGTGCTCCGACTTCAGAAAGTTTGAGAACCACTATGAGAAAGGCCTACAAGCAGGGGAAGGTGCAATCCAGTGTGGTGATTGGTGATCACTACAGCAGAGACACGAAGAGGGCAATGGGAGTCACTTTATTTTTATTTATTTATTTTTACAGAGACAGAGAGAGAGAGAGAGAGGGATAGACAGGGACAGAGACAGGAATGGAGAGAGATGGGAAGCATCAATCATCAATTTTTTGTTTTGACACCTTAGTTGTTCATTCATTGATTGCTTTCTCATATGTGCCTTGACTGCAGGCCTTCAGCAGACCGAATAACCCCTTGCTCGAGCCAGTGACCTTGTACTTTTGCTCAAACCAGATGAGCCAGCACTCAAGCTGGCGACCTTGGGGTCTCGAACCTGGGTCCTCCGCATCCCAGTTCGATGCTCTATCCACTGTGCCACCGCTTGGTCAGGCAATGGGAGTCACTTTAGAGCAGCAGGTTTCAGAGTGTGGTCTGGGGACCAGCAGCATCAAACCTACTGACTCAGAAACACAGGGGGTGGGGCCCAGAAACCTGTGTTTAACAAGCTTTCCAAGTGATTTGATGCACACTCATGATTGTGAAATACCAACATAGAGTGTTCAGTGTTTTTCAACTGCTGGTCCACAGACCAGTCCGCCAGAAATTTCCTGCCGGTCTGGAAAGAGTTAACCACTCTGATGTTGTATGAAGATTATAGATCAGTGGTTCTTAACCTGGGTTCTATTGAACCCTAGGGGTTCGATGAGTCAGTCTCAAGGGTTCGGAGAAGCCTCTGCTGCGGAGGCCAGAATAAAGTAATACCGTAATTTGTTGTGAGTTCATGCACTTTGTTGGTTTTGTTCTTTGAGCAAGGTGACGTTCATGCACGGCTCATTTTGTGCACCAGTAAAAAAACATATACCTATGTCTTGAATTTAGAAAAGAAAATCATATTTTATTTATCACTAAAGAAGGGTTCGGTGAATGCGCATATGAAACTGGTGGGTTCATACCTCAAAAAAGGTTAAGAACCACTGTTATGATTCTAGTGATTTTAGTCAGATTTGCTTGTGTTCAGGGTGATTTCTTCCATAGGGAACCCTGAAATAATTCTCCTATTTTCACTGGTCCCCAAGTGTAAAATGGTTGAAAACCACTATATTGGATGATCTCTGAGATTTTCCCCCCAGCTTCCTAAATTCTATGAGTATGGATAAGAATTGTGCTATTTCCCCCATTGTACTGTTGAACAAAGACAAAGAGGCTGGAGGCTTTGGCTAGACATAAATGACAAAGGTTTATTCAAGGGTCTTAGGGTTTGCAAACCAGAAACACAACCAGGCAAAAACCCCACATGTGTTCTGAAGAAGAAAAGCTGAGTTCTCACAGTTAAAAGTACACCTGTGAGGAGAATCAGTGCTCAGTCTTAGCCTCTGGATTGATCCATGATTGTAACTCTCTAGATGATCACTGGTCTGGGTAGTGGATGTCAGGTTGTTTGGATACGTGAACACTCTTTCCTCAGTCTTGCAGTGGGTAAGCAGATGGTTATCTGGAAGTTTGATATATATACAGGCATTGGTGCAGGATTGGAAAGTTAAACAGTTTAAGTTTCCAGGCTCGTTAAAACAAAAATAGAACCATTTCCTCATACCTCAACTTGCTTGATTTTAATAATTTAACAGCTTGACTACTATGACTCTATTTACTTTATTCCTCAGTACTTTAAGAGCAGTGTTGGCATTAATGAAGTGTCATGTAAAACGAATTGCTATATGGGTAAACCAAAGTGGTAAAGTTATGCCTGACACTAGATAGTAAACTAGATTTTTAAAACTTTTGTTATAAGAATGTTCAAATATATTCAGAGGCAGAGATAATAATGAAATGAACTCTGGGTAAACATTACCCAGAATTGATAATTATCAAAGGCTGCTGATCTGGTTTTACCTTACCCTCACCTATGCCTGCATGCTGGGTTATTTTTAAGTAAATTCCACACATCATATCATTTCATTCATCAATAAATAGATTTTAAATTACTTGAGCTATTAAGATGCTAGAGATGAATTAGAAACTGAATCATACATAACTTTTTCCATGGTTAACAATAAATTATGAAGTTTATCTGAAATTTATTTGCACAAAAGATGAGTAAAACAAAACAGTAATGTGGACACACACTTGTACATATATTCTTATCAGCCTAAGATTCACTTAAAAATAAATATGCTGGCCTGACCAGGCGGTGGCGTAGTGGATAGAGCGTTGGACTGGGATGTGGAAGACCCAGGTTCGAGACCCCGATCTTGCCAGCTTGAGCGCGGGCCCATCTGGCTTGAGCAAAAGCTTGTCAGCTTGAACCCAGGGTCGCTGGCTCCAGCAAGGGGTTGCTGGGTATGCTGAAGGCCCGCGGTCAAGGCACATGTGAGAAAGCAATCAATGAACAACTAAGGTGTTGCGACAGCAACGAAAAACTAATGATTGATGCTCTCACCTCTCTCCGTTCCTGTCTGTCTGTCCCTATCTGTCCCTCTCTCTGACTCTCTCTCTGTCCCTGTAAAAAATAAATAAATAAATAAATAAATGCTGGTTATAACAGTGAAAATATTTTATGTCCCCTCATCATGATAGCAATATATACATAATACTTATAGATAAAATTCCAGAATAGTATGAAAAAATATACACCCATACACTGCCAAGTTGAAATTGTGCTGGAAGGAGAAATGTAAATTTGAAAGGCAGATTTTGGGGAAGGGCAATGTTATAAGAGGTTTTGCAGTTTCTAGGCAAATTTTAATACATTAAAAATTTACATTATAATAATACATTAAAATTCTCATTACTCATTTCACCAATTATGTTGCCTCATTTGGAAATAAAAGTCATTAAGCATTTACAGAGGAACAATACATTTTTTTTTAAAGAAATCTACTCATCTTAGTGTTCTGCACACAATTTTTTCATCAGGGTTAGAGTTAACCTATTAAGTGAGAGCTTAGGTTCTCAGAATTCATATCTGGAGAGAGGGGGCAGAATTAATTCACAGACAATTTACAGACATACTACCTGTTTTCTCCTACTCTGGCTTTGGAGTACAAATTATGTTATCCTGAGGAAAAACCTGTTGTTATTACAACTGAAATGTTCATTTTTGGCTGTGACTGTCTGACACATTAATTAGTGGGTCATACCATACATGTTAGCTAATTTTCCTTTTAAAAATGCTAATTACTTAGCAGTAATTTTCACCTTAAGTGTAAATTGCAACAAAAGAAGTAAAGCTGAAATAAGTAGGACAGAGACAGACAAAATACCATATGATTTCACTGATAGGTGGAATCTAAAAAAATAAACAATCAAACTGGAAGATGGGGGGAAAAGACTGAAGGTCGCCAGATGGAAGGGAGCTGGGTCCTGGGGGAAAAGGTGAGGGATTGAGAAGTACAAATTGGCAGTTATTAAAACAGTCACAGGGATGTAAAGCACAGCATAGGGACTACTGTCAATAATACTGTAATAACCATGTGTGGTGCCAGGTGGGTACTGGACTTGTGGAGGGGATTACTTCGTAAGCTGTATAAATGTCTAGCCAGTATGCTTGTCTACCTGAAACTCATATAATATTGAATGTCAACTGTAACTGAAAAATAAAATGAGAAATAAAGGTGTCCAACACTGTTCCCTAATGCCTCCAAATCAAATAATTAATAAAAACAACCCACAACTCAAATGTATCTAAGCTATTAGCACTATGATAAATTATATAGCCAATGTATGATGAGATTGTTTGATAGAATAATACAAGTTAGAGCTTTTAGTTCAAAATTATTCAAGAGCAAGTTATTCAGAAAAAGATTTGAAAAAGGAACAACTGCTACAAATTCTGTTTATAAAAGAGTTAAAGGTGTGCTTTATTATTTGCACTTATATGTTTAAAAAAAAAGGTTACTAGCATTCTCTTGTTTGAATATCCTTGGTAGTCACTCATTTGATGACACTGAGTAAGAATTTCTTTTTTCTGTTAATGGGACCTATGTTTAAAAGAAAGTTGTTACCTTCGTAGTCTTTGTACTTTTCTTCATTATAGCAAGCTGCAACTCAATTAGGTAATAATTCATTTTATAAATAGTGTTTAGTCCAGAACTGACTATATTTCCTTATGAGCCTGATGAAAGGGAACTCCCAAATGCTTATAATCACAGGCCGATGATCTGATTGCAAGACTGTGGTGATGGTGTCTGAGACTTGGAAGGTGAGCTCTCTCCTTTCTGAGTCATCGTGTTGTCTGGCAGCTGGCTGTGTTTTCTTAGCAACTGCTGTTGATTTCAGGTTTGAGCAGGGAAAAGTATGTTTTGAAATGATCCAACATATTCTTTCCGATTATATGTGCCTGAGAAACCTTGTAAACTTACTGTAGATGTTGTGTGTTCCACAATAAGTAAAGATTTAATTAGAAATCATTTTTCTCCTGATCTGTTTTTCAGGGGATTAGGGGAGTGAGGGTTAAGAAAGGAGAAAAAAAAGCGAACCTGGGAGACTGGACCTGCTTGTTTCTGCCCCTGGACCTGGGCAGGACCAAAATGGCTTCCATGTGCTGACAGGATGAATATAATTTACTGGGGTCTTACCTTGAGTAATACTCCTATGTGATTCAGTATTTAAGGAACAAGCGAATTTTAGAAATGTCTGCTGTATAGTGTAATGGTTAAGAGCATAGCTCTGAAGTCAGACTGAGCTTGATTCAAATCCTGCCTTTATCACTTGGGCAAATCAAATGATAAATAACCTGTCTGAGTTTTCTCATCTGTTAAAACAGAGGCCAAAATATGACCTAATTGTAGGTCATATTAGGAGTATTGCTGAGATAACACAGGTAGCAGGCAGTATGCTGCCTACAGTTGAACACTAACTATAGAACGCATAGTAATAAACGTACTGGTTATTACATTCAGTTCAGCATGTGGGGAACAAGGGGCTAAGTGATAGGTGTTGAGGTGCGATCGGTAATGAATCAAGCATGGCGCCTGTTCTTCAGCAACTGGGGGCAACAGCCTTGTAAACAAACTGCTCTCGTGTGATACAGAATGGAAGAAGTGCTGGCAGAAGAAGTACAAGCAAAATATGCCGTGGGCTCAAAGTAATGGTCGTTGGTGCCAGCTTTGGGGAGGTTAGGGCTAGGTTTGTAGAACATTGATGATTGAGCTGGGCCTGTAGCTCGATGTAGAATGAAGAGTAGGGCTTTCATGGGTGGAGAATGGAGAAAAGTGGATTGCAGTTGAAGAATAGCACAAACTAAAGCACAGGGCTCGGGGCAGGATACGGTGGGAGAGCTCTGCATAGGTGCTTTGTGATTAGATCTTGGGGAGTTTTGCACATGGAGGTGTTTGGACTACATCCTTCTTGTCACCAGGGAGCCAATCAGGTGCTTGGTGTGAGTTCTGTTTCATAATAATGTTCTGAAATATGTATTGGAGAGTCAGGAATTCCAAATACAAGAATGTTTTCAGAAATCCAAGTGAGTGATGGAGAACAGAGTCGGAGGTCATTAAGAGGAGAGGGAAGAGAGAAAATTTTCAGTTAGGTGCCAAAGACAATGTTGGTGCTATTACTTGAGAGAAGGAGAAGGTGTAGAAAATGATGATCTGGCACTGGGGTGGGCTATTGGATTCTTTAAGTTCAAAGATTAGGGGACAGATAGCCAGCAATCGGAAATTCAGTTCTGAAAGAAGGAAGCTAATATTTATTGTGCACCTGCTATGTCTCAGGATTCATGCTAAATAGTCATAAGTCATTATCGGAAGCAAATAGTATTTTTATCGATGGAGAGATAGAGGCTCAGCAGGGGCCTGATATTACTTAAACATCTACATCAATTTCAAAGCACTCCTCACTTTTTTCAGGCTCTTTGGAGCAAAGGAGAGGCGGGTTAGGAAGAATGAGTACTGAAGGCAGCAGGCTGCCCTGTGGCATTTTCCATTTGTTTCCACATTCAGTCTCCCATTGCCTGAATTCTTCACCACGAGGAAAGGGAGAATAACCCTCTAACTGGGTGGTTTGAATTTGTTACCTGAAGAAAGTCAAGAGAGCTTTATACTCAACCTTAATTCTCAAGTTCCAATATTATTTTCCTTTGAGAGCTGCTTGAAGGGTGATGTCTTTTAAGGTTTTTTTCTCTTTTGATGAAATGGAAACATTTGGGTAGCAGTGGGTAAAAACTTGATAAAATGAGCCTTGTTTTAGTTGAATTGGAGAGAACGAGAGGGGCAGAGTGAATGAAGCTTTTCTTAATGTTATATATACCCTTTGTTAGAGGACGAAATGTGGGATCTGAGGTCGAGCTCATGAGTGCCGATAAAAATTAAGTCTGGCAAGCCTATGAGCATTTCTTAAAAGTTTATTTTTATTATTACAAAAATCCAACAGCACATATTTAAAAAGCAAAAACCTTTATTTTCACTTTCCATTTCTACAGTGTCTGTCCCTGGAGATAATCATTATACACAGTTGTATGTATGTTTCCATTGGAATGTTTGTGAATGCTTGGAACCTTGGCAAAGTGGTAATAGTGTAACATAGTTAAAATTTGTGCTTTTACCCTTTTATCAAGACATTTGGTATCAGGGCACATTATTGAGGTTTCATAAATATGGGTTCTTCCATAGCAATGTGTTCTGAAAATCCCATAAACATTAAATGTAACTTCAGTTAAATGCTCTTGATTACCTTTCAAATCAGTGACATACTCAGGGTTAGAATTTAGACCTAGAGCTTCTTATATGTTGCTAAACCAGTTCTGTTAGTTAATTTATTACACAAGTTTGCCAGTTAACTACCACCGCAAGAGTGGGCAAAAGGCATTTTCATCCGATTTAGTTAGAGAAGGAAGAACAGAGAATCTAAATTAACATAGACCCATTTCAGTTTGGTCACTATATTAATCTGTTAATTACTTCCTATGTTGAGTGGTACAATCTGTGCTCTGGTAAGTTTCTCTATAGAATCATGAGATATGTGAGTAGATTAGATGGATCTCACCCGTTAGGAAGTTTCTTTTAAGGAGATGGAATGTGGAACTTGCATACTTTCTGCTCAAGCAGGTCTTGTCAGTAACTTGCAGTTTGGTCTTGGGCAAGTTACTTCTCTGTTTCCCTAAATGGGATAGATAGATAGTGTCTATCTTTTGGACTTGTAAGAATTAAAGAGATAGTACATGTAAAATATCTGGCAAAAATTAAGTACTAAATAAATATTAACTCTTCTGGTTACTGTTTTATCATTATTATCAAATAGAGAATCTATAAATTTGGTCGCATATATAAGGAGAATTTACCTGTTCTTACTTTCAAGCTAAAGCAAAGGAGATGTCACTGATATGTCACCTTTATTGCACTGTAGATTGTCAGAAGGAATGTGCAAATATTGAGATAACCCTTTTTAACCAGATACAAATCTCAGTACTGTACCAAGTCAGTCGATTAGCTTCTTAATTGCATGAGTTGGGAGAAGCTTCAACTAAAGGATTACTGAGATTTTGTTTTGTCTTCGTGGTTCTACTTATTGAGATCCTTCAGTGGTGCTAGTTTCGGTTCTACTCAGGAAAATATTGTGGTATACATAAAACATTTTTGGAGTAGTGTTCTAATTGTTCACTGATGGGAAGAAATCAATTTAGGTGGTGTTTCTGTAGGTCGGTTTTGTTACATGGTTTGAGGACTAGGGATGGGTCGGAGATATTTCCAGAGAGAAGGCTTTGAGAAAAGGGAAAACTATTTCTTAGAAATCTCAGAACTGTGGTCTGAAATTCCATGAAAAGAAAAGAAAGAATTTTTTAATCTAAGTTATTGGAGCTAAGAAGGATTATTCTTGTTTTTTGGAAGTTTATCTTCACAGGAAGGTACATAATTTCTAACTATTCTAATGACCTAGAAGCTATATTAGAGAAAAAGCAATCTTAGAATTAGAAAGAAATACAGTAATTTGTTTTGTTTTTTTTTTTAAAATTCAGACAGATTTCTAATGGAGTCATGGTACATGTTGTAACAACAAAGATAATTTAGTATACAGGAAGGGCATTCTGTTCTTTCTCTATACTTGATCTTAGCCAGAAGGCGGAGAAGCTATGCGTTTTTCCTTGAGATGGTGTGATCTCATATCAGATCTAAAAATTGTGCCCACAGAATTGGCAAGTATGTATCTTTGGGGGAAACTGAGAAACCAATGATTCTGGTTGTTTCTCTTCCGATGAGAAATTTATGTCACGTCTAGCAATGAAATGGAAACTAGTTTACAAGCTCTCTAGCAAGTCACAAGTGAAGCGTAGGGGAGGGAATAATTTCACAGACTTCTGCTATTTCAGAAATCAAGTCTGTTTTTCAGAGACACTCTCTATGTACATATTATAGTTTGACTCAACAACTTCTTAAACAGTTGCATACCTGTTAAAGAGGGGCACTGCTGGCTGGCACCCTAGAAAAAGAAAACAGCTTCTAAATTACACAACAGTTAACTTTTTAGTATCTGTTTTCTTTCTTTTTGTTTATTTTTTCTCATCTACTTTCCCATTTACCAGTAGAATGCTAAGATTGAATGGGCAGGTCAGACTGGGTATTAAGTATTTAGTTAGAACTGTCCATTTATCAATACAGTTGCACAGTAATGGATGGTTCTTTGGAAGTAAAGTGGTAAAGAGAAACATAAACTCAAAAAGGACAAAATGGCAATCTAATTTTGGGGAGATTTGAATTTTTTAAAAATCCCCTTAGAACAGTTTCCTTAAAATTCTAGTGTGAAAACCATAATCTGAAGTGGTTAGAGGAAATGTCATTTATTTTAAATTTTATTTTATTTTTAAATTTTTATTTATGGTTTTAATTTTTTAAAATTTAGTTTTCAATTACAGTTGACATATAATATTAATTTTTGGTGCACAAGATGGTGATTAGACATTTATATACCTTATAATCTGACACCATACGTAGTTATTACAATATTATTATTATTACTTTTTTTTTCTTACAGGGACAGAGAATCAGAGAGAGGGATAGATAGGGACAGACAGACAGGAACAGAGGGAGGTGAGAAGCATAAATCATTAGTTTCTCATTGCTGTTGCGACACCTTAGTTGTTCATTGATTGCTTTCTCACATGTGCCTTGACCGCGGGCCTTCAGCAGACTGAGCAATCCCTTGCTGGAGCCAGCGACCTTGGGTCCAAGCTGACGAACTTTTGCTTAAGCCAGATGGGCCCGTGCTCAAGCTGGCGAGCTCGGGGTCTCGAACCTGGGTCTTGTGCATCCCAGTCCAACGCTCTATCCACTGTGCCACCGCCTGGTCAGGCTACAATATTATTTTTTGCATTAAACCATAGCACTTATTTATTTATTTATTTATTTATTTTTATTTTATTCATTTTAGAGAGGAGACACAGAGTGCGAGAGAGAGAGAGAGAGAGAGAAAGAGAGAAAGGGGGGAGGAGCTGGAAGCATCAACTCCCATATGTGCCTTGACCAGACCAGTGCCCGGTTTTGAACTAGCGACCTCAGTGTTCCCAGGTCGACTCTTTATCCACTGCGCCACCACAGGTCAGGCCATAGCACTTTTTTTTTAAGGTTTTATTTATTGACTTTATAGAGAGAGGAGCGGGGGCAGAGAATATTAAAGAAGTATCGCCTGACCTGTGGTGGCGCAGTGGATAAAGCGTCGACCTGGGAACACTGAGGTCGCCAGTTCAAGACCCTGCACTGGTCTGGTCAAGGCACATATGGGAGTTGATGCTTCCAGCTCCTCCCTTCTTTCTCTCTCTCTCTCTCTCTCACACACACACACACACTCTGTGTCTCCTCTCTAAAATGAATAAAATAAAAAGAAATTTAAAAAAAAAAAAAAAGAAGTATCAACTCATAGTTGCTTTACTTTAGTTGTTCATTGGTTGCTTGTTGTATGTTCCTTAACCCGGCAAGCCCAGGTTTTCGAACTGGTAACCTCAGTGTTCCAGGTCAATGCTCTATCCACTGTGCCACCACAGGCCAGGCAATCATAGCACTTTTTAAAATTAAATTTTAAGTACCAGATCTACAGATTAAATTCTACAGTAGTTTTCTGACTCATCTAAGGATTTACTAGTTTATTTGCTTTGTGTACTGTGCAAGTCTTGGTCAGTTATTATTATTATTTTTTAGTGAAAGAGAGAGAAAGAGAAACAGACAAGAAGAGATGAGAAGCATAAACTCACAGTTACAGCACCTTAGTTGTTCATTGATTGTTTTCTCATATGTGCCTTGACGGGGGTCGAGGGGTGGTGGTGGCTCCAGCCAAGCCAGTGACCCCTTGCTCAAACCAGCAACCTATGGGCTCAAGCCAGCGACCTTGGGCTTCAAGCCAACTGCCTTTGGGCTCAAGCCAGCGACCATGGGGTCATGTCTGTGATCCCCGCACTCAAGCTAGCAACCCCGCACTCAAGCTAGGTGACCCGGTGCTTAAGCTGGTGAGCCTGTGCCCAAGCTGGCAACCTCGTGGTTTTGAACCTGGGTTGTTAGTGTCCCAGGCTGACGCTCTATCCACTGTGCCACTGCCTGGGATTGGCTTGGTCAATTATTAAATTAAGTTGGATTGTAGGGAATAAAATGGGACTCTTTAAGATGAGTTCTTGAGGGAGTAAGAAATAATGGTCACTTATAGGAGAGATAAAAAATGGGGTGAGTACAGTATCATTTTTAAGATACCAATTATAAATTCTAATCTGGATTTGTTCCAGTTTTATGCTCTTGATTATATCACGAATGTTAATGGTCTCAGTTTCCCCACCTCAGGAGCATCCTGATTATATAAAATAACCTATAAGCATAAATACAAGTATGTGTTGTCTTGCGTCAATTAAGCTGTCCCCATTTTTACTGATATCCATTGATCCTCTCTCTCAAACTTAGCCAGCCAACTATCAAAGGTCCACCATCATCACAAAGGACAGCAAAGGAGAGAGTGTAGTGGGATTAAAGGCCATTTTTAAGGTAACTTTAAAATGTTCCTGTGCTATCTATAGTGAGTCAGTAAGCCTGGGCTCATGTACGATTTACACCTTTTACAGTTACAGAAGTGATGGGTGGTTATTAGTTCATATTCAATCCATCATGTTGAATTCAGTTCCGAATTTTAGGACTGAACAATGCCCCAGTCCTTTTATTTCACGGATGAGGAACCAGGCAGGATTCATGGTGACAAGGTCTCTCAGGTGATTGGCAGAACCAGGAATCTCTAGATTCCTTAGAGCTCTTGGTGCTGTATGTGTGTGTGCATGTGTATGTGTGTAATATTTAAATTGTTGAGTATTATTTAAGACTTATGGAAAAGTATCATATAGCAAGTAATTATGTACTTTAGCATCTTACGTAATAAACAAAATATTTATAACATGGTGTGAACCTTTCTTCCTCCTCAGAGGTAACTGATATCTTCAATTTGGTATTTATCATTCTCAGGTATTTCTTTACAATTTTGTTGAGTATAAATGTTAAGGGTTATTTTCAAAGCATTAACAACTGATACTGCCAAGGCACTGCGCACATAATTGATGCTGACAATGAACAATGGATCCAGCAATGCCAAGGTGTTTCAGAACTGTCATGGGTCCTAACCAATATTTTTAAGATTGTTTATCATTAAAAAAAAAAGATTGTGCCTGACCAGGTGGTGGCGCAGTGGATAGAGCGTCTGACTGGGATGCAGAAGACCCAGGCTTGAGACCCTGAGGTCGCCAGCTTGAGTGCAGGCCCATCTGGCTTGAGCAAAGCTCACCAGCTTAGACCCAAGGTCGCTGGCTCTAGCATGGGGTTGCTCGGTCTGCTGAAGGCCCGCGGTCAAGGCATGTGTGCAAAAGCCATCAATGAGCAACTAATGTGTCGCAACGGCAACAAAAAACTAATGATTGATGCTTCTCATCTCTTTCTGTTCCTGTCTGTCCCTATCTATCCCTTTCTCTGACTCTCTCTCTGTCCCTGTAAAAAAATAAATAAATAAAAAGATTGTATATAATTGACATCATTCTGTATGCATTTTTTTTCTTTTATTCATTTTAGAGAGGAGACACAGAATGAGAGAGAGAGAAATAGAGAAAGGAGGGAGGAGCTGGAAGCATCAACTCCCATATGTGCCTTGACCAGACCAGTACAGGGTTTTGAACTGGCGACCTCAGTGTTCCCAGGTCAATGCTTTATCCACTGCGCCACCACAGGTCAGGCCTGTATGCATTTTTTTGGAAGTGGCTTTTTTCTTCTCAACTTTATATTTGTGAGATGCATTTACATATATTGAAATGTATAACTGATTTATTCTTTTGTGTGTGTGTGACAAGACAGAGAGAGGAACAGATAGGGACAAACAGGCAGGAAGGGAGAGAGATGAGAAGCATCAATTCTTCATTGTGGCTCTTTCGTTGTTCATTGATTACCTCTCATATGTGCCTTGACTGGAGGGCTACAGCACAGCAGAGTGACCCTTGCTCAAGGCAGCAACCTTTGGGCTTAAGCCAGTGACCATGGGGTCATGTGTATGATCCCACACTCAAACTAGCGACCCCCATGCTCAAGCCAGAGACCTTGGGGTTTCAAACCTAGGACTTCAGTGTTTCAGGTTGACATTCTATCCACAGTACCACCCCTGGTCAGGCGTCATTATTGATTTTTAAGTACATTGTTTTTGTATTTTCTTGGAAACTTGTTTAATAAACAGATACTCGTTAACATTTGTACCTAGGAGGCTGTATAAAACCTATCGTAGCTTTTGCCTTTCCAGTGGTTTTGGAGTTACATACATCTCTTCACCATTGAAAAAGGAATTTCATTATACTCTGATCAGACTGATATGAAGTACACCAATAGAATTGTCTGAGTATTAATATGCCTGTGACTGTAGATATGTAGGGATTTAGATTATATAGTCTTTAATTCTTTTTAATTTATTGATTTTAGGGAGAAAGAGAGAGTGAGAGAGACATCGATTTTTTATTCTACTTAATTATACTATCCATTGGTTGATTCCTTTTTAAAAATTAAAAAGAATATTTTCCTGCTTGACCAGTGGTGGTGCAGTGAATAGAGCATCAACCTGGGACACTGAGGTCCCAAGTTTGAGATCCCGATGTCACCGGCTTGAGTGTGGGCTCATCAGGCTTGAACCTGCTTGCCAGCTTGAATACGGTGTCATGGGCTTGAGTCCAAAGGTTGCTGGCTTGAAGCTCAAGGTCGCTGGCTTGAGGTGAAGGTCATTGTCTTGAAGTCCCCCTTCCCCCTCTTCCTGTGAGAAGCAATCAGTGAACAACTAAGGTAACACAACTATGAATTGATGCTTCTCATCTCTCCCCACTTTCTCTCCCTTCCTCTCCCTCTCCCTCCCTATCTGTGCTTCTATTAAAAAGAAATTGTTCCCCATTGACTTGAGAGAGAGAGAGAGGGAAAAGGAGAGAGAAAAAGCATCAACTTGCTCTGGCTGGATAGCTTGACTAGTTAGAGTGTTGGTCAGAATCCCAGAGGTTGCGGGTTGGATCCCCAGTTAGAGCAAAATTGCTAGCTCAGTACATAAATGAGTGAATAAATGAATGAATGAAAGAAAAAAAAGAAAAGTATCAACTTATTTTGTCACTTAGTTGTGCATTCATCAATTGCTTCTCCTGTGTGCCCTGACTAGGATTGAACCCATGAACTCTGGCACGCTGGTTCTATGCTTTATCTATGGAGCCACTAGACCGCGGCCCATTGATTGATTCTTGTATGTACCCTCACTGGGAATTGAACTCGCAACCTTGGTCTATAGGGATGATGCTCTAACCAACATTCCTGTTTGTATAGATTTATTTAATTTTCCCATATTTACATGGTTATTTAGGTAAAGCTGTTGACTTCATTGTACTCGAACATGTGGGAGGAAAGCCTATCTGGCAAATTATAAAATTCTCATTTTTTTGTTCTTCACTAAATAAAGCTGCATAATGGATGGCACCCTTCTTCCTCAGTGAACCACGGTTGGGCCACAGACTATAACAGGAACTATGAAGTGAATGGGAGGACCATTGCTCAGGAAGTTCCTTTCCAGAACTTTGTTTATGTAAACTAACTGGGTAGTGGGGGATTTTGGCTCTCTCCCCCATTTTTCCTCTAGTGAACAGTGACTTGACAGAGATACATGTTAGGTTATTTGTTCTTTTGTTGGCTACTTGTATCTGCTTTCCGGAAGGTTATTATTTCAAGGACCTTAAGCACCAGGATTAGGACAGTTAAATCTTTCCTTGGCTGGAAAGTGTAATCTTCCTATTCATTCTGCTTTCCTGATTTATTTGCTTCTTTCTTTCCCTTCCTTGTTTCTTCTTACTTCTTCTTCTTACTTCCAAATCACTTGCATCTATTAGATAGCCATCCTTCAGAGCATCCAACATTTTGTTGATTTCAATTTTTTTAAACCTTTTTGTTGTTGTACAAAAGGACATAAACATTTAAAAATACTTGAGTGCTAGAGGTTGCCTTTTCCTGGAGCATCGCTTCCCGTCTCCTCCCCTCCCCCCATTAGCAGAACGGATCCCACAAAGGCTGTCGACCGCCCTCAACCCCGCCCTCCACCTCTCCGCTGCCTCACTCCCGCTCTCTCCGCTCTGTAGGCCTCTTTTGTTGTTGAGAGCTTACCAAGTACGTACTGTAATTTGCATGATCTTGCGGTGGAGGACAGGCCAAGGGGTTACTGGTGGAATTTCGGTAACCTGCCGGAGCTCTCTTCTCTTGCAAATTGCTGATTAACTGGTCTCTTCTGTCTGGGGAATAATTAGAATTTTAGAGTTAAACTTGTTGTTCAAAAAGAAGGATGTTTATTTTTAGAGGCAGAAAATATTTTGAGTCTGTTTGCCATAACTGCTTCTTTTTTTGTTTTTTAAGAAACAAAAATGTGGACTTTAATCCCAAAGTGAAAACAGAAATCTTGCTGGAAGAATTAGCAACATGAAACATTTTGAAAACAAGCTGTGTTTTTATTTTAGCTTTCTGTATTTGCTCAGTCAAAATTAAGATCACCACATTTGTTCTGAAATTCTCCTTTTTTTTGTATGTCTTGCCACATAAAATTGATTCACTGACATAGAAGATAAAAAATGTCAAAGGGGAAAAGTATCTAAAAATAGTTTGTTCGTGCAAAGGGCATGGTGTTAACTCACTAGCAGACAGTCCTCAGAGATGGTTCATCAAAATTAATTTTGATCTTCGTCACATGAATGAAAAGAATCCTTGCAAGTTCTTGATTTTTAAAGAATCTTGATTTCATGTTTGAGGGGATAGTTTTCACTTTCTGAGCCCCAGTTCCTAGTGATAATGTAGCATATAGGATGCACCATTTTTTTATTTTATTGCAGCACTGGCCTTCCCGCAGGATTTCTGTGAGCAGAACCCCAAAGCCCTTACACATACTAAAGTCTATTTAAAGGTTCACAATAACAAGGACAACAATTTAGGGCTCTCTTCCAGCACCATCACTTCCTTCTTCTAATGGGAAGTTGAGCTTGAGGCGGAGGAGGCGTGGTGGTGTTACTGGACCAGCGTGCTCAAGCTGTCGCCTGCTTTTGTGGAATCAGAGACCTTTATGGGACATTGCACAATGGGATTGGTGAAGTGAAAGTACTGTGATTGATTTATAAGAAGGAAACAGAAAAGAAAAGTTAGTTAAGAAATACACAGCAGCCAGAACATGGGTTGATAAAACCTCCTCATTTCTTAAACAATAACAAATAAACCTTAAAAAATGTTAATATTTACAGTAAATTGTTTTCTCTGTTTTTTGGTACAGATCTTTAAGCAGGTGTATTTGAGGGACACCAGTGTGTTACCAACGTGGTGCTTGGCTATCAAGGTAGAAGGGCTGGTTTATGCCTTCTCCAGGGTCTCAGAGCTCCCAGACCATGCCAGAGACCGCAGAATGGAAGAGGATCTCTGGCCAAAGTGCCTGTTGCAAAGGGTGAATTCAGAACAGTACTCTGACTTTCCTATGCGTTAGGGCAGTGATGGGCAATCTTTTGAGCTTGGTGTCTCAAAATTCGCCAAAAAGTCGAGCATAATTCGGGTGGTGTGTCTCTTCGAGAAAAACGGCCTAAGCGGAAGTCCCAGAACTAGACTCTCTGTGCTGGAGTTCTGTTCTTTTGGCCTACAGACCTCCGGCACAGTGTCTACACTACAGTAAATGTTTTATCCTTGGCTACTGCACCTGGCCGTGCAGGAGCCGAGGATGAAACGTCCTTTTCGGCATGCGGCCCCATACTTCTCTGGTATGCGGCCGCGTGTCATTGAAAATGGCTACGTGTGTCAGTGCTAAGGGGATCCGTGTACCAGGAAGATCCCAGTGATTCTGGTTTAAACTACGTTGGACCTGACGGTCTTTTTTTCCCCCAAGGCAGTGGTCGGCAGATCCCGTCTTGCAAGCCATGTACGGCTCTCAGATTGAGAACATTTTTAGCAAAGGCCAGTTTAGGAGAACCCTAATTAAGTTAGTAACAATGTACCTGCTTATATAAGTTTAAAAAATTTGGCTCTCAAAAGAAATTTCAATCGTTGTACTGTTGATATTTGGCTCTGTTGATTAATGAGTTTGTCGACCACTGCCACTGAGTTTGGCAACCCCAAGAATTTGGTTTGGGTTGACCTTAGAAATCTAAAATGTCTAATTTTCTGAGTGTTCCTTCTTCCTTCTCTCCAATGGAATTTCAAAAGGACTCACACCTAGGGGCTTGGATTCTCTAATGGAATTTCATAAAGGGCTCAAACCTAGGGGCCTGGATTCTCCAAATTTTCCCAGTGTGGATGGTTGCGTCTAGGGTAGATCCTGAGCCCTAATGACTTGAAATGTACCAAGGTCTGATCCCATTCAAATCTCTGGGTTGCTTCCAGCAGCCTGGATGTGCTCGAGTCCTCATGGATCCCTGCAGACCCTGATGGGACCCTGGGTAATGAGAATGCCAGAGGCCCCACCCTGCTCCAGGTGCCCAAGTGGATTTAATAGCTCCTGCTTGTGTACTGATTCCAGGCCTTCAGGAAAATACAGCTCATTATGAGTGCAACTATGGCATATTCTTTTCTTGGTTCCTAATTCCAGTGTGTGCTAGGCTGTTTTATGAAATTACAGGAGTGGATTCGGTGGCTATGGATTGAACTGATGGCTTAAAGCTTATTGTTGGGCAAATGAGTTTGTGAAATTTGTACTTTTTGAGTTTGCTCACTTTTAGTGTTAAAAAATGGCACTGGGCAGCGTTAGGTGTGTGAATTGTGAAATTGCAAATTACCTTCCTGCTTGGAAACGGCCATTGTCTTGCTCATGTTTGCTGGAGGAGAGGTTTTCACGCCAGAAAGTTTTGAAAAGAGAGAGCAGAAGGAGAAGGAGATGAAGAGGGGAGGAAGCCATGTTTGCAGAGTTTGTGCAGAGAGAAGGGAGAAGGTGTGCAGATGGGGAACCAGAGGGGAGGGGCTTTTGCGAGCTCTGCTGAGACTGGTGGGGCCTTTGATTCTAGGAGAAACCTGAGAAGATTCTCCTGGTTGTGGAACCGGATAATGTGTCAGGGCTTTGTGAGCTCTGAATGAATGAAGAGGGAAGTGCTTTCCCTGTGTGTTTTTGCTTGTCGGCAGTTGCGAGAGTTTAATAAAGAATGGGCCAACATTTTTTGGCTCCATTGTCTCTTTACCGTCTGTCAGAATCCAATGGGAACCTGCATGTGAGTGGCCACGATGGCGGCGACTACTGGCCATACACTTATATAATTGCCCTAGTGGATACCGTTATATTTTAATTATTTTTCTCTTTTTAAAGATTTTTATATATTGATTTGAGAGAGAGAGAAAGGGACGGGGAGTGGGACGCATCAACTCTGTAGTAGTTGCTTCTCCTGTGTGCCTTGACCCGGAGAGCCTGTGGGTTTGAACTGGCGACCTCAGCATTCCGGGTCAACTCTTCATCCACTGCGCCACCACAGGTCAGGCTGATGATTTCTCAATTAGAAAAAGAAAAACAAAGAACAAGATTCCTTTTTGACTGCTTTGGTAGTAATCATCTTTTATGGTCAGAGAAACTAAGATAATCTGGTGACGGTGTTGTTAAAAGCCTCCCAGTGAGTCAGATAAAGAAAAGAGGTCAGAACCAGTACTCATGGGTGCCCAGTCTATTACTTAGTCCAAAAAAACCTGTTACTGAGGATTACCATCCACGCAGAGCCAGAAATAGACCAGTTGAGACCTAAATCAGTTTTGATTGTTGGTCTTTAAGGATAAAAGGATGAGGGATACATTAATTTGCTGGGCAATTGATTTTCCCTTAGGATAAGAGGAAAACAAAACCAAAATTGTCAGTCACGGAAATAGCTCAGTAAATTATGTTTGGGTTTGGCACACTTCCAGTCCTATAAATAGATTATGGGAAGCCCTCAGGGAGAGAGAAAAAGGTGCCCATGGCTGTGTTCATATATAAAAATAGCAGGCCCATGCAACTTAAGGAAAAAAATGGAAGATCTATAATTTACAACTTTAGTCAAAATAGGAACCTGTGGTTCAAAACCGAAACTCACAGCCAAGAATTGCTAAATCAGTAGGTCAAAATTTGGGGGGAGGGTTTTGGGGAAGGATTTGTACAAATGAGGTTTCTGAGAGTTCCCATTTTTTCTGCTGACAGGTGGTTGAGTAGGTTAACTACATCCATATTTTACCTCAATAGAGATGAAGGAAACCGTGGAAGTAGGAAGAACTAAGCTCTACAGTTTAATATTGTGGTTGGAATAGAATTACAGAATGCTTTGGAAGACCTGCACTGGTATAAAGTCACAGTTCTGATTTTTATGGGCTAATCATGATATTGTTAAAAGCCAGGGACTGGAGCTTGATATTTATTTACCAATGAAGTTTGGGATCAAAGAGGCATATTTTATGTTCCATAATGAAAGCGTCTGTGTTTTCCTTTGCTTTCTTATTCTTTGCATCTGCCTCTTTCCCTGTGTTTCCCAACCATGCCCCTTTATGACTGTTTCAAGGTGTGGCTTTCAGCATTTTACAGGCTAGGCCATTGAAGTGGCACAAGTGGGAACATGCATGCGACTCTCTACCCTGTGGGGCTGGCATGTCTAGATCTCGTTGGTCTGTACCTGATACACCCATACTCCCAGATGAGGCCTGCAACTCCACTAACAGCCCTGCTGTGGGGGCAGTGCACAGCCTTATGGTGGGAGTGTGGGAGGGTTGGTTGGTTGTTTAGACAAGTCTGTTCATATCTCTTATGTTTGGGGCTACACAGGAATCAAAAGAGTGACTTGCTGACACCCTTTCCCCCTGGATTTGTGGACTTTCAGTCTCTGCGATGGAAGACTGTTTTTAAAGCAGCAATCAAGAAAATTTAGGCATAATCCCTAAGTATCTGACCCAGCCCATCAAATAATGCAGTTTGCCTCATTGCTCAGCACACATTATTGGTTCTTTTAACATATAAAAGAGCTCAAATCCTTAAGGACTCTTCTTTTTACATTAGGGACCAAAATAATTGACAGTTGTGAAGAAAATAATATACAAGTAATGGAACCCTTGCTTGTGGGATAATAAACATGAGGAAAAAAGGCCCTGGTCTATAGCTAAGGGAACATGTAGGACTCTGTTCTAGCAGGACTAACGGAAGTCCCTCACTTCAGACCAGGGAGCTTGAAAAACTTCTGTCAGAACCTTTGGGGCTTTTGTATATATGAAGTAATAAAATGGGAGAAAGAATGGTCTTGTCCTCCGCCTAGTGAAGAGATGTGTATAAAGGAAGGCGTTCTGTATACCTGGAAGAGGCTGAGGAGTTTAGACTCCTGATGCCTCACAATCTGAGATTATAATGGGAAAAACAGAGTTAGGGTTAATTTGTCTCAATAATAAAAGATTTGGAGAAGCTTCCCTTCATGCTAGTTTCATCAGAAGATGAATTTAAAAGTCTTTTTCTTGTTTCAAATATGTCTCCCTTATTAGGCAGGGAAAAGCGACACAACACCTCAAAAAAATTACTTTCTGCAGTGGAGAGGCCGCAGCCCAGGAGAATGCTGACCTGTGGGCAGAGGAAGATGGGCGGAGCCTCAGAGACCCAGCCACAAACCAGAGGAGGAGCTCATAGAGCCCATAAAGGGTCTCTGTTCCCTGAATTCCGAATTCCGACAGTTGGCTTCCTTTCTTCCAAGAAAGACTCCCCAGGGGGCTAGTATATCCTAGAAAGGAAGCTGGGAAGGTGGAAAAGCTGATATGACAAAGACTGTTAATTGTGTGCAGGGAGAAAAGGGAGAGTGATAATACGTAACTCCACTAAGCAACAAGGGCGTCCAAAGTTCATCTTTCAAGGTCTCAGACAAAGGAGGAAAGTGAAATGTATTCAGATAAATGAGCAACGGAAGACAAAAATATTTCTGTGTTTTCCCATTAGTACTCCACAGATAACATCTTTTACAAAGATCACAAGATGAAATTCTATAGTTAGTGTGAAAAAACAGTGCAGGATAATTCAAAGAACTAGAGAAGTTTATAGAGAGAATTCTTAGGTTTGTAGTACCAACCAGGGGTGGATATCCCAGAGGCACTGAAAAGACTTATGTTTATTATTAGTATTTTTATTAATCACAAATCATATTCTTAAGGGAGTATTTTATTTTCTGGTTATTCCTTTTTAGATAATAGTCATATAAATTTTGTGTATTTTATTTCAGTTGGTGGAAGAAAAGTGGCAAAAGTTGACATTAAGTGGTTTTAAAAAATGGTCTTCATCTCATAGTTTTCATACAGGGGTCCCCAAACTTTTTACACAGGGGCCAGTTCACTGTCCCTCAGACCGTTGGAGGGCTGCCACATACAGTACTCCATACACTGACCACCAATGAAAGAGGTTCCCTTTCTGGAAGTGCGGCGGGGGCCGGATAAATGGCCTCAGGTGGCTGCAATTTGGCCCATGGGCTGTAGTTTGGGGACATCTGAAAAAGATGAGGTAGCAATAATGCTTAAAGATTTTGAATGAAAATTCCTTACTTTACATCATTCCTAACACTGAGATTTTCAACTGATGTGCTGCAAGAATTTTCAAAACATGCAATATCTGACTATTTAGTCAGGGCACTGACTTCTTTTCCCTTAGACTGTCACATATAAACATGACAACAATAGCCATTCAATGTGAATGAATCAAAATTATGCCTACTTCTTGGATTGGCAAAATAATATAGTTTTTGGTGTACCGCAGAATATTAGTAATTAGTTTAGGTGTGCCATGAGCTGAAAAAGGTTGAAAATCACTGCTCTCACATAAGTTTTACTTTTCCACTTTACTTTTTGGTCTTTGTCCACATATATATTACTGATATGGTTGCATTCCTTTTGAACATAAACATTTTATTCTGTTTATTTATCTTAGCCTTTTTTTTTTTTTTACAGGGACACAGATAGTCAGAGAAAGGGATAGATAGGGACAGACAGACAGGAACGGAGAGAGATGAGAAGCATAAATCATCAGTTTTTTGTTGCCGTTGCGACACCATAGTTGTTCATTGATTGCTTTCTCACATGTGCCTTGACCGCGGGCCTTCAGCAGACCGAGCAACCCCTTGCTGGAGCCAGCGACCTTGGGTCCAAGCTGGTGAGCTTTTGCTCAAGCCAGATGAGCCCGCGCTCAAGCTGGCAAGCTCGGGGTCTCAAACCTGGGTCTTGTGCATCCCAGTCCGACGCTCTATCCATTGTGCCACTGCCTGGTCAGGCCATCTTATCATTTTCTTTTTTTTTTTTTTTTTTAATTTCTTTTTATTTTATTCATTTTAGAGAGGAGACACAGAGTGAGAGAGAGAGAGAGAAAGAGAGAAAGGGGGGAGGAGCTGGAAGCATCAACTCCCATATATGCCTTGACCAGACCAGTGCAGGGTTTTGAACTGGCGACCTCAGTGTCCCCAGGTCGACGCTTTATCCACTGCGCCACCACAGGTCAGGCTCATTTTCTTATGTAAAACTTTTTTAAACTTTATAATGATTGGTTTTGTTTTGATTAAACATTTTTTTACACTTATGTACCAAATTTTACAAATCACCCCAGTGTTGAGGATTCATATATATTTATTTTTTTGTTTCTGAGTAATTACTTTTTAGGGTAGATTCCCGGGAGTGAGATTACTGAGTCAAATTGTATGTACATTTTTATGATACAAGTTACATATGACTATATTGATTTCAAAAATAGTTATTGTGTATATAGTGTAGAGTTATCGTGTATATTGTGTATATCAGTTACTTTGCATACTGGAAAAGTGAACATTTTTGCATGTGTTTGTTTTTATTTAGTACTTACATTTTCTCTTATTTAAGTTATCTGCTCATATGTGTCAGAATGTGGTTTGCTTTTTAGAGGAAATTTTATATCTTTCAGTTACCTATGAAGCTGTTCACATGATTGCTTCTTGCCTTTGGTGACTTTGTGGGATATTGCTATGGAAGAAGAATTTGATCCTTTGGGTCAGAGACATAACACAGATTACTTTCTCTAAAGAAATAGAAAAAATCCGAATTAATTTCTCTCTCAGTGAATTTGACCTACCACATCAGAGAGTCTGTTGCTGCATTTTGCGCACATGTTCAGTGGTGAAGATACTACATAGTCACACCACTTGGGAGGACACAAACTTGTATCAGTCTTAATGCGATGGCCTTGCAGAGGCCACTATAACAAAACGGACAGTTACTGATGTTCATCATAAGAAACTGTAGCATACTTCTAACTGCCAGCCAGACAAATTACTGTTGAATTGTGGAGACTGTTAGTCAAATGTGAATTTTATTCCCCTTTAAAATCATATCTGAGAAGAAGAGTTTAGAGTCTACCAATGTCATTGTAGAAAAATAATCAAGCCTACAATCTGGCTGCAATTTATAGTTTCCTGATCTTGTTTGTATTGTTTCATTTGAGACTTTAGCAAGCTTTGTGAGCGGGTGGAGCCCTTTGTCGCTATGTTGTAGCACAGAAGTGAGCTCAGGGAGTGTCACAGCCTGCTCATCGTCCTGGCGTGGTCACAAGGCAGAACCAAGGCCAGAAGCATTTCTTTGTGCGTTCTGAAAAATAACCTGAAAAATGCACTCTTGAGGATGAAGTTAATGAGGAGCTAGGTAAAGTTTCATACCTGGTTTTAATGAGCGATGAGTACAATGATTAATAATGATGATTTTATGTCACCCAAGAAGACATATCATATATTGCAGATATTATATTTAGTGGGTCAAGGTATTCCCATCACTCTTGATTAAAAACAGATGTTGATGTTTCTCAAAGAGTAAGCTATATAATTACTTGAAGAGTTTACTTATTCTGACTGTCTAATTTTGGGATTACATATATGAAATACGGGTTCAGACTGTGGATGCAGGAGTGGGACATACAGCTTTAAGACCCAGCTCACTGGCTGAGCCATTTGAATAAGGCGCTTCACCCTCCTGTCCCCTCCTCACTCCCCTCACCCTTGTCTTGCCCCAGCCTTGGTTTCGTCTTAAACTGGTGACAGTAGTGTCTCTGTCAGAGATGTGTTATGAGGCATAAATGCATAGGTATGTAAAATACTTGGCGCCCAGTATGCACTCAGTTTTATTCTTAGTTAGGTGTTATTTATTGGTAAATATGCTTCAGTTTTTCTTTATTCGTTTATATTATAAAACTCAGTGTCAAGCATGTGCTTCTTTACTCTATTTTTTTTTTACAGCATAAATGTTAGAAATAAACAAATTTTTTTTAACACACTTCTCATTCAGTATAATTTCTTTTATACAGCCTTCAATTTTTTTAATGGCATCGTGTGCAGTGAGTAAATGTGGCTCTGGAGAGGCACGCTCTGTGTTGACTGGGTGTTCACTCAGTGTGATCTTGTCCTTTCAGCCATGTTTAGTCTTTGGAGCTGAGCCTCCGGAATTATCTGCATTCCACAAGTTCCGTTTGCACATGAATCTTTGTGAGCAGTGTTTGGCCTTTGATATTCTGCATGAGGCTTTTTATTACACTTTATAGCAAAGGTCTGTGTATAACCTAATTCAGTTCCAGTAAACACAGTGAAGGGCAACACGGATTTGAGCATGTATGACAAAGGAGAGATTATAATCAGTTTTGGATTGCCTCTGTTTTAATATTTACTTGTACTTTCTGGGGGATGAGCTGGGAAAGACACAGTTTCATTGTTGGAAACTTTTCATTTTAGATGTGGCAGGCATTAGCTATATCGTTTGCTGTTATTCTGGAGATATTTATCTTAACCAGTGTAGCTGAAACTTTCACTAATATAATTTGTCTAAAGTGGGTCTTCTTGGATATAGCTTTGTGTCTTTAACTTTTTCTGTTTCCTGCCATGATTGAGGAATAAAATGACCTTGTTAACTCCCTTTTGTATTTAGTGGAGAGTAGCTAGACCCAGTGTATTTAGATTGCTGGGTCCCCCTTGCGTGGCCCTTGAGATGAGAAACAGGCACACAGGTCAGAGCCTTGAGAAGAGCCATGGGCAGGATGGCAGGGCCAGAAAAGCAGCCTGAGCATCTCCCCACTTCTAGACCACGTCAGACGAGGCATAAAGTTGCTGGTAAATCAGATGGAGAAAACGGGCTTTGTGACAGACCACAGTCAAGGTAAAATTTCTAGAACAGGGGTCCCCAAACTTTTTACACAGGGGACCAGTTCACTGTCCCTCAGACCATTGGATGGCCGGACTATAAAAAAAACTATGAACAAATCCCTGTGCACACTGCACATATCTTATTTTAAAGTAAAAAAGCAAAACGGGAACAAATACAATATTTAAAATAAAGAACAAGTACATTTAAATCAACAAACTGACCAGTATTTCAGTGGGAACTATGGGTGCGGATGCATCCTGTGCTCCTCTCACTGATCACCAGTGAAAGAGGTGCCCCTTCTGGAAGTGTGGTGGGGGCCGGATAAACGCCTCAGGGGGCCGCATGCGGCCAGCCTTAGTTTGGGAGCCCTGATCTAGAATTTGAAAGCAAGGAGGTAGAGCCGTCTTATATATACCTGGTGGACAGTGCTTAATGATTTTACCGACCCCTCCCTCTGCTAACTGCTTGTACATTTGTTTAGTAGCTGCTTTGCATCAGACTTATGGTGTTTGGTGCTGTGGCTGTAAAGAAGAAATGGTATTCTCAAGGAGCTCACAGTTGTGACGTTTGTGCTGAGTTTCAGGTATGGGGAGCATAGGGAGCACAAAGGCGATTGCCTCACTATCTGGGCTGAGTAGGAAAAACAGTACGTGCAAAGACAGATGTGAGGGAGCACTTGGGACATTCAGGAGAGCTTCCATTCATTCACTGTGTTTGTAGCCTTGGTTGAGGAATAATGGGAAGAAATAATGTGCCTGTGTGAAGTGTGTTCGGGAGGTCTAGGCATTGAGTAAGAAGAGCCTTGAATGCTATGCCGTGTTTTGTTTTTGTTTTTTTATTCAGTGAGAGGAGGGGAGGCAGAGACAGACTCCCACATGCACCCTGACCAGGATCCACCCAGCAAGCCTACTAGGGGCTATGCTCTGCCCATCTGTGTGGTTGCTCCATTCCTCAGCAACCGAGCCCTTCTTAGCGCATGCGGGGGAGGTTGTAGAGCCATCCTCAGTGCCCAAGCCAATTTGCTGCAATTAAGCCATGGCTGCAGGAGGGGCAGAGAGAGAAAAGGGGAGAGGGAGGAGTGGAGAAGCAGATGGTCGCTTCTCCTGTGTGCCCTGGCCGGGAATCAAACCGAGACATCCACATGCTGGGCTGATACTCTACCACTGAGCCAATCGGCCAGGGTCTAATGTTGTGCAATTGATGGGGAACTGTTGAAGTATTTTCGGCAGGGAAGTAAAATGATTTTAAGAGCTCGCTGTAGTGGATACTTTGCTGTCCAGATCTCCCTTCAACGAGGGACTTGTTACCCAGCCTCTGGGAGTGTTTTCAGCCTCTTCGAGTCTTCACATCAGTGAACCACCTCACCAGGTTATGCCCCTTCCTGGGGTTGGGGTGGGGATAGAGGGTCCCATATCCAGTGACTGATGAGAGAGGCTGTATAGGCCAGGCCATGTAGGCCCAGCTTAGGACAATTCTAAAGGCCCATCTAACCTGGGCTCACTGTGGGGTTGAGAGAGGCTGTTTTGGAGCCTGCTTTGCAGCTCAACTTCTTCCTCTTCCCAACCCTGCTTCCCTCTGGACTCTAGCCACCTCTCCCTCTGAACTCCCATCTCAGTGTGGTGGCTGGGCTGTTTGGTGTTGGCCTTGAAGTGCTGAGGGCTGCCACATTGTCTCCAGGTGGAAAGCGCAGGCTAACATGAAACTCGCCTTGTTTGTTACCCCTCAGGCAATGACACTCTCCTTCTTCCAGTGCGGTGTCAAAATAATTGTTTCCTTTATTTTTAAAAACTTTCTGGAAGAAGATTAATTCTGAACCCTCTACCTCCCCTTGGCCAGAGGTGAATTCACCTTTCTTTTAATTTATTTATTTTTATTATATTTATTTATTTATTTTTAAGTGGGAGGGAAGATAGACTTCTTCATGTGCCCTGACCGGGATCTCCCCGGCAACCCTGTCTGGGGCTGATGCTCGGACCATCCAAGCTATCCTTAGCGCCCTGGGTGATGCTCAAATCAATTGAGCCACTGGCTGTGAGAGGGTAAGAGAGGGAGAAGGGGGAGAGGGAGGGGAAGAGAAGCAGATGGTCACTTCTCATGTGTGCCCTGACTGGGGCATTCATAAGCCAGGCCACTCTATCCACTGAGCCAGCTGGCCACGGCCAAAATCACCTTTCTGTTTTGAATCCATTGCACTGTGAGTTGTTGAGGTAGAGCTGCTGTTCATTATGCAGTTGGTTACATGTTCGTTCAAGGTATTCAGCTTACATTTGTTGAACGCTTAATGGAAACTGAGGGACAAATCCCAGAATAAGCAAGTTGAATGGATGCTGATTTTCTTAGTTGTACTTGACCACCCCCCACCCCTGTGCCCACATAGGGTCCCATTGCTTTATAGTTAAGTGACTGAGCCCCACAGCCACTTGTGTTTTACTAGTATGGACACATTTCACAGGATGGAAGTAGCCTGAACACGCCCTGACACTCCCACTACCTCTGTCTCCCAAACAGGACGCCAAGTGCACTCTTGTGCAGGCTCACCAGCTACACAGGCACGCATACAAGCAGGCACTCACGAACTTATCACCTCTGTTTAATGGGCTTGGCTGAGGGAGGGGACTCTGACTAACACACCAAAAGGAATGTGTCTGCTTGGGTAATTGAGAACTGATGGTACTGTTGTTTTTGGCTTCTTGATCTATAGATAAGTAAGGATTTTTTTGTCAGAATAATTCCTGTAAGGCAGGGTGAAATGCATGCTCTGTTGTTGTTACTTACTATATGGAATTTTCTTCCTTTTTAATTTTTTAAATCATAGACATCGATTTGAAGAGGTAGGTGGAATAGAAGTGATTTTAAGAATATATTGTGTAACGTTTGGGGCCAGGTGGGTACTAGAAAAATCTGCGGAATGGTTTTTGTGAAGTATATGACTGCCCAGCTACTATGCTGTACACCTGAAACTAATACGAAATAGTATTGAATATAAACTGTAATTGAAAAAATATATTAAAAGAATACACTGTATGTTATAGATGCAAAGTCAATTAGTAGGTGCAGAGTTTGTTTACCTACTGGATGTATATCAATTTTATATTTTGTAAGTATGTGTCTAAATTGTTTGACAGACTATTTTGTACTTATTGGGGTAGTCTTTCTAATTTTGTGGTTTTTTATTTATTATATTTTATTTTGAGCGAGGAGGGAGGGAACAGACGAACAGACAGAGAGGAAGGGAGAGAGATGAGGAACATCAATTGTTCCTCGCGACACTTTAGTGGTTCATTGATTGCTTTTTTATACATACCTTGCCCAAGGGCTGCAGCTGAGCCAGTGACCAACCCCTTGCTCAAGCCAGTGACCTTGTGTTGTGTTTTAAATGGTATGCACTATTTTCTCATTATTAAAGATTTCATTAAAAAAGCCCTGGCCCTGGTTGATTGGCTCAGTGGTAGAGCATTGGCCTGTCATGTGGAAATCCCAGGTTCGATTCCTGGTCAGGGCACACAGGAGAAGTGCCCATCTGCCTCTCTACCCTTCCCCCTCTCCTTTCTCTCTTTCGTCTCCTCCTGTAGCCAACACTCCACTGGAGCAAAGTTGGCCCAGGCGCTGAAGATGGCTCCATGGTCTCTGCCTCAGGTGCTAGCATGGCTCTGGTTGCAATGGAGCAATGCCCCAGATGGGCCGAGTATCACCCCCTATTGGGTGTGCTGGGTGGATCCTGGTCAGGCTCATGCAGGAGTCTGTCTCTTTGCCTCCCAGCTTCTCACTTGGGTGGGGGGGGGGGTAAGTAAATAAATAAATAAAAAGAAAAAAGCCCTCACAGCATGGAAATAATCATTTTGAGAGAAAAATATAAATAATATTTTAGTAATAAAGATATTTTATCTTCTAGAGTCTATATTGTCAGAGAATGTTGTCTAACAAGAGTATGACCCACAGTCATTTAAGGCAACACTGAACTTTTCCATTAGAAGGCGGACTGATCTGATCAGATACTCTCTGTGGGCCATGGGAGGTGTGCGTTGTGGTTGTCGAAGTGAACACACCTGATTGCCCTTCCGGTGGATCCAGAGGCTCAGACCCCCCACTCTGGCCTCCTGGGTACTACCAGCCAGGCTGGAGATTGATCACAGCTCAGAATAGCTTAGCAACTGACCTGGAAGATATGTAACTTCTAGAGCAACAAGGAACTGTTTTTATCTTCATTCCTGGTCTTTGAAATAATGCTTAGAAGATGGGTAAGATGATTGGATTTGGTACTTTTGTGGACTGTGAGTCCTGCTTTCTTATTTTTATTTATTTATTTTTTTACAGGGACAGAGAGAGAGTCAGAGAGAGGGATAGATAGGGACAGACAGACAGGAATAGAGAGAGATGAGAAGCATCAATCATTAGTTTTTCATTGCCATTGCGACACCTTAGTTGTTCATTGATTGCTTTCTCATATGTGCCTTGACCGCGGGCCTTCAGCAGACCGAGCTACCCTTTGCTGGAGCCAGCGACCTTGGGTCCAAGCTGGCAAGCTTTTGCTCAAGCCAGATGGGCCCGCGCTCAAGCTGGCGACCTCGGGGTCTTGAACCTGGGTCCTTCCGCATCCCAGTCAGACACTTTATCCACTGCGCCACTCCCTGGTCAGGCGAGTCCTGCTTTCTATAGGATCATAAAATCACAGATTTGTTTAGCCAGAAGGGCTCTTAGAGAATGTCTAGCTCCAGGTATGTTATTGATGAGGAAATTTAGGGTTCAGATGTGTCAAATGCAATCTGTATGCTTGGGCCAGAACAAGGCCTGGAACTCGGGTCTAGTAAACCATTAGTCCCGGAGTAATTCTGGGATATGGCATTGCCTCCTCCCAAGACCCTTCAGCTTCCCAGACTGGACTCAGTGCAGATGGGGTAACCCAGGCCTGCATGGGAAGCCAGTGAGCAGTGGGCGGGACTGGTCCTTGCTTCTCTCACTCTCTGCCGGGATCTTGAGGTCATCAGGGGTCTCTCACTGTCTGCAGGGATCTGAGCTGGGTGGATGCTCCAGCTCAGATGAGTGTGGGTTCCTGTTGTTGCTGCCCATGCACCATTTCTGCCCCATTAGAAATTAGTCTAGTAGTATAACTCAGTTATTTGATTTAATCTCTACAGAACAGAGCCGAAGCACAGTGATAACAATGGCCAGGAATCAAATATGGTGAGGAAGTATGTCTCCTATTTGTTTTGGAGACCATTTTTCCAGGGATTGACTATCCTGCACTGTGCTTGAAGCACACAAGCTGTATGTACATTATTACTCTTTGGGTAAATTACTGACTAAATAATAACAGGACACCTCTTTTCCTGTTTTTGTTTTTTGACAAGTTTCAGGAGAGACCAGTTCAAATACAGTGTGTCTATAAAGTCATGGTGCACTTTTGACCGGTCGACCGGCCACACATGTCTTTATGGACACACTGTATTTATGACCATCAAGCTACAATGCAGATATAAAAAGTGATGTTTATGGAGACTAATAACATGGTAATGCTGATGTGGATATATTTTTAGTATTTAGCAGAATAAAAAAATTATTTGCGGCCCTGACCAGTTGGATCAGTGGTAGAGCATCAGCCCAGTGTGTGAATGTCCGGGATTCAATTCTTGGTCAGGGCACACAGGAGAAGCCATCATCTGCTTCTCTATCCCCCCACCCTACTTCCTTCTCACTCTCTCTCTGTTTCTCTCTTACTCTCTCTCTCCCCCTCCCACAGCCTGGCTTGATTGATTTGAGAGCGTTGGTCCTCATAGCTGAGGATGGCTCCATGGCCTTTTTCCCAGGTGCTAAAAATAGCTTGGTTGACAAACAGTGGAGCAATGCTCCAGATGGGCAGAGCGTCGCCCCATAGGGGGCTTGCCCAGGTTGGGCACATGTAGGAATCAGTCTCTCTGTCTCCCCTTCTCTCACTTAATGAAAGAAAATTTTTTGTGATGTAACTACAACTCTCTACAAACAAAATAAAAAATCTGTTATAGATAAAAATAGTCTAAAAATTTACCATAATATCAGGAATGATGGAATTTTGGATGGTGGGGCTTTGGGTATCTTCTATTTGTTTAAGTTTTCTGTAATATAGAAATGAATAAACATTTTTATAGTAAAAGATTCTCTTAAAAGTAAATAAAATGTATATTCTACTCTGTAGAAAATAAATTTGAACTGTAGTTCAGCCTTTTACCTTTACAGGATGAGTAATTTTGATTGAAAGGGTTTTTTTTGCCTTCTTAAAATATCTGGATCTGTTTTTTAACCCTTGACTCTGTTGTTGTGGTGGGTTGGAGAAAGGAATTTATTTTTGCACTTTTTCATGCTTTATTATTTGACAAAGTTTTCTTGACCTGGCCCGTCTTCTCATCCATGAGTTCACATTGCTTGATTCTATCTGCTTTAGCAGGAAAACCTTGTGGGTAGGAAGTTATGAATTGCCCCTTTTCATTTATGCCTGTTCTAACAAGCTTTGCTTTTTTAGATTCTCCCAGGCAGTTCACTATTGTTTCTGTTTAAGATTTCCAAGCATTCAGTTTTTGTCCCTAGAAAGTCTTTCCCACTTACACATCATTGTGTCCCCCAGTGCCTGATACACTGCCTGGCAGGTAGACAGCACTCAATCAATACTTGTTAAGCCAATAAATTACAATATCATCTAGGACTCTCAACTGTCCTTGAATTTGGTTCTTGTTTTTATATTTATCTTTTTTCTCCCATTTTATTCAATTTGTTGGGGTGACACTGGTTAAAAAATTATATAGGTTTTAGGTGCCCGATTCTACATCATCTGTGCTCTCTCTGTATTATGTGCTCACAATCCCAAGTCGAGTCTCTGTTCATCACCATTTATAATATACATATGAGAGAGTGAGAGAGAGGACGAGAACAGACAGACAGGAAGGGAGAGATATGAGAAGCATCAACTCATAGTTGCGGCACCTTAGCTGTTCATTGATTGCTTCTCATATGTGCCTTGACCTGGGGTCTCCAGCTGAGCCCTTGACCCTTTGCTCAAGCCAGTGACCTTGGGCTCAAGCCAGTCACCTCAGGCTTCAAACCAGCAACCTTGGGGCTCAAGCCAACAACCATGGAGTCATGGCTATGATCCCATGCTCAGGCTAGTTACCCCACGCTCAAATTGGATGATGAGCCTAAGCTCCAGCTGGTGACCCTGAAGTTTCGAACCTGGGTCCTCAGTGTCCCGGGTATATGCTCTGTCTACTGCACTGGAACCTGGTCAGGCAATTTTATCTTAAGACTGAGTATTAGAATAAAATTGGATCAGAAAGCTTTTGAGTTATGCAAGAAACTTAGCAATCATATACATGTGATTGAGTGTAGCATTTGGTCATTAGAAGACAAAACAGACCCTTATCTGAAAAAGGTTGCTTTTGCTCATTTCCCCTGTACGTGAGCAAGCACAGTTAAAAAGAAAGAATGGGTACCTGGCCAAGCAGCAGCTGGTGCATCTGTTGATAAAGGCGTGTGTGATTTGCACCGATTATAGTGGGGCAGGCCTAAAGGAAAAGAAGAAAAACCCTTTGCTTTGCCCATTTTTAATAATTAATTTGAATGTTAAAGTATTTCTGCAGCTGCCAGTGAAGTTGACAAATATTATTCTAAAGAAATAGTATATTTCAGAAACAAATTTCTCATTTTAACAGCCAACATATTTTTGGCTGTTGTATTTGTTGGCAGACATTTCAAATATAGAAATATTTTTTTAAGTATCTTGGAGAAACTAGTGTTTGAAATTTTAACAACAAATCCTTCATCAGTGGGGAAATGCTAACCCAAGAGAAACATGTAGAAATGCTTGTACAGTTGTGTTACTGGGACCCCTTGTCAAAAACACTGTTATCATCACAGTGAGATTCTGTAAATATTTCCCAAACATTTCAGTCATTTCTGTTCTTAAGAATTTTGCCAGTGTACGTGCAACCAGCTTAGCAGTTCGGGTAAAAACAGGCATTTTTACCTTAAATACATCCAGGAAGACAAGTTGAGGGCAATTCAGTTTCCTACAGCCAAGAATTCTGACCACTTGGGAGGGAAAAATACCTTGTCAAAATGGAAGGAAAGGGAACAATTTCAAGAGATGTCTGAGGAGAAAATTGTAACTGCCCCCCCCCTTCTTTTTTTAAGTCCTGTGCCTGGAGAAGTCCTGAATTTCAAAATTATTTTCATTTGTGCATATATAAAAAAGTCCTTGTAAAGTATACTTTCTAGTTTTCGTTTGCTTGCTTATTTATTCATTTAGGTTTTTAAAATGTGCTCATTTCCTGCTTTATTCACAAAAGATTTAAGATGACCGCAACAAATATGTATAAGATCAGGTACTGTTTGTCAATAAAAAGTAAAAACAAAATACACACCAGGGGAAACAAACAGAATGAGGATGTACATGGTTGCTACAGTTTGACTTCAAAATGACCCGTGTTTCTGTACAGCCAAAGTGAAAAACAAAAATTAATTATGTGGTTTTTATTTTAAGAAAGGAAAACAACGACAAAAATCCAACCCGTCTCTCCAAGGCAATGAAGTTTTTCTTTTAGTACTACATTCTAAAAAAACAAAATTTAAATTAAATTAAATCAGGGAGCTGCCTTCAGGGCAGGGGAGGGGGAGCTGAGAGTTGTAGAATGTGTCCTCAACAATATTGCTTGTTTTTTCATTTATTTGTTCAATCTTTTATTCTTTCCTCAAACATTTATTATGAATGTACTACGTGCCATACTCTGCTGATGGTAAGGACGCAACAGCAAACAAAATGTAGTCAGAGCTCACTGTCTACACTCTGAAGAAGACCCAGGGCCAAAGGATCTGCTCCAAAGAGACAGGTGGGCTCAGCGGTGGAACTTCTTAGGAATGGGTTTCTCCATGTTAGCTGGCACGTTAAGCTGGCATTCAGGACCTACAGCCTCTACATTGATGCCAGGATGTTTAGATTATATTCCAGTGTGAAATGCCAGGAGGGAGCTAACAATAACTGGGCGATGGGAGTCAGAGCTCCAGCCAGCTTGGCTGGGGTGCAATGCTGAGGTTATTCCTGGAGTGGGGACCAGAGATAAGTGATCTGTTAGTTACACAGCTACTTCTTTGGGGGAAGAAGGCCAATTCCTCTAAAGTCAGTTTACTGAATGACAAGCTAACCAGTTAGTTATTTCTATACGTTATTTGAAAAATTTAAGTAACTCATGTCAGATACAATGATTTTAACAGGTTTTTGAAGATTTATGTGATATTTAAAGTGGCTTATTCTCATTGTAGAGTGCTGGCATTTTATGGAATATTCAGTTTGTATTTGCCCTGCAGTGATGGGAGGGGGCGGGTCAGAGAAGAGAGAGAAAACACCCTGCAGAGCCTGGACTGCTAATGTACATGTGAGAGGAGGTTGAGGGGCAGGGGATGGGGACACGGGGGAGAGGCAGAGTTAGAATATATTCGCACTGTTCCTCTTCCTTGGGGCTACTTACGGAGGTGGTTGCCCTCAGACTCCTGGTGAAACCCGGTGTCAGAAAGAGGACCAAGAAGTTCATCCAACACCATTGGACCACTGTGTCAAAATTAAGTAGAACTGGTGGAAACCCGGAGGCACTGACAGTAGGTGTACAGAAGATTCAAGGACCATTCTTGATGCCCACCATTGGTTATGGGAGAAACAACAAAACAAAGCACCTGCTGCCCAGTGGCTTTCGGAAGTCCCTGGTCCACAACGTCAAGGAACTCGAAGTGCTGCTGATGTGCAACAGATCTCACTGCGCTGAGACTGCGCACGTCTCCTCATGAGCTGCAGAGACACTATGGAAAGGGCAGCCCAGCTGGCCATCAGAGTCACTGACCCCGATGCCAGGCTGTGCAGCGAAGAAAATGAATAGACAGATTGTTAAACATTGTGTTTGTGTTAATAAAAGTATAAAATTCTGCCAACATGGATGGACCTTGATACCATTATACCGAGTGAAATAAGTAAATCAGAAAAAGCTAAGAAGTGTATATGATTTCATACATAGGTGGGACACAAAACTGAGACTCATGGATATAAATAGCAATGCAGTGGTTAGTTGCCAGGGGGAGGGCGAAGGGGGAGAAGGAGAGGGATGGGTTGGGATATGGGACATAAAGAGGGACAAATATAAGGTGACAGAGGATGATTTGATTTTGGGTGACAGGTATACAACATAATCGACTCTTCAAATGATGTTGAGCTGTTTGCCCAAAATCTATGTACTTTAGTTGACCAATGTCACCCTGTTAAATTTAATCATCTAAATATATATATATATTTATATATTCTCGAGTGCAAAGAATTCTTAGTAATATATTTTTCTTATGAATAACAATAAGGCTATTATGTCCCTCCTCACTCTCCCTCTGTTTCACAGCCCACTGGAGGCATTGTTAATCCACTGCTTTTTGAGTAGAGTCCACAGAGTTCATGGAGTCAGGGTTTCCATGAGAATGAAGCAGCAGGTGGCATGTACTTAGTACATACATGAAGATGGGACAGGGGCATACAGAAAGTGGCAGAAGCGATAGAGTAGGTTGCAGAGTCATTCTTCGTGTTTTAGGGGTGCTTCCCCAGGTTGTCTACAAATTAGGTCTCTTCCTAGAGCTTTGAATTGGCATCTAGATGTCTTCAGGTAGCTTGACATTGAGAAATATTTTTAAATCTCATTTACTGAAAGTACATCAACTTTCACTTTCTAATAGTAAATTTTTGTCCAACCAACAAGCAGTTTACATTTGTATCTCATTTTGTAATTTTCATCATGCTACATGTTATCTCATCTTGTCCATCAGAAAGTCTGAGTTAGTTTAACTCATTATTTGCACCCTCCCTTATTCCAGAGAAAGTTTGAAGTAGTTTACAAAGAAACAAAATTCAGTGAAATAATAAAAAAAAGAGATGAGGACGTCGCAGAGAAGAAAAAACTAAGGGTAGATGAATAAAGCGAGCAGGAAAGCAGCTTGTTTTCCATAAAGTCATTTGTAATTGTTCAAGCTGGGCTATCCCAGCCAAAAACACAAGAGGGGAAACTTTGTTTATAAAAATAACACAGTCATTAGATTACAAGAATAAATGCTCACGATTGCAGTTTTTCTTGGTATCGAGACTGAGAGAATTTTCCACAGTGCACAGTGTGTTCTCATAAAAGTAACACTATGTGGCTTCCGGACAGTACACCTGAACTTGCCCTGTGGAAGAAGCACACCGTAGACTGTTTTCTAGAATTACCCGCTCGATAAGGCTTACGGAATTCTTCCAGAACGTGTTTTAATAGAAGCAGCTTTCTGAGGGAATAAAACAATGCAGTTCAGGTTCACAGCTCCCTGATGGCTGGATGGGATCCAAAGACAACATCCAGGAATGGGTGGACTCAGTCTTTCAGGCATTTCTCCATGAATATTATTTCTTGTAATCCAATGTTTTCAAATGTGCACAAGAGAACTTTGGGTTAGATACTTTGCCAGGAACCTGAAAGTCTGCTAGTTGACTCCGACAAAATCATTATCCTTGTTTCACAGATGAAGAAACAAGCCCTTGGAGAAGCTGATGATTACCCAAGGCTGTGTGGTCGGGCACAGTGGCAGAGCGGGGACTGAAGCCAGTTCTTCTAAGTCTAGGGTTCTTGTACTCATTTCAACTCTCTTCTCTAATTTAAGTAGAATTCTATTACAATTTTAAAGTGTTTAAAATGAGTATTTTAAATATTCATAATGTACTTCCCACTTAGCCGTTAAACTCTTAGAAGAAAGAAAACTTTCACTATTGAACTGAAGTCCCATCCCCTCTGAACTTGGGTTTCATTTCTGAGCACGTTTCTGGTTGTTTTTTTTTAAACCACGTGTGTACTTGTGTTTAAAATTTACATAAAGTACATAGTATATCAGTACTTTTGCTTTCCCCACAGTCCCACCTTGCTGATGCTGGTCATTCATTCATTTTAGCTGTGGAATAACCTTCCACTGTATGAATCAAACACCCACAGTTTACCCTTTCTCTTACCAGTGGGAATCAAATATTTCCACTTTTTTCTGGTACAAGCAGTTCTGCTGTTAACATTCTTGAACAGGTTTCCTTGTGTCCATGTATAATTTTAGGGCATGGTTTTAGTTGGCAGAAATTTATTAACTCACCAACAGTGGCTGATCCTACCTGAACATCAGCCAGAGGCCGAGGCCTCCTGGGAAAATCTTGCACCCAAAAAGCTGTTTGGGTCTCTTTGTAGCCAGTGCTAATTGGCCTTGGTGCACCTTTCCTGCCCTCCAACTCCCTGTATGTCAGTCTAGTTGGTTGGTTCAGCTCTTGACTCTGGCCTGTTCCAAGCACTGTTCATTTCATCAGGGCCCTCTCTACATACCCTGCTCTCAAGAGATGACGTCACGTAATATTTTCCTGAGAACAATGCCATCACCTGGTGAGAGCTCCCTATATCTTCTCTCCCAAACTTCTGAGCATTTCCATTCAGAACAGTGTGTTTTGCAAACCACAGATTCTTTATGGAATGAATAGAGGTATACATATTTATTTATGTGTTAGAGAAAGAGAGAGAGAGAGAGAGAGACAGGCAGGCAGGAAGTAAGGGAGAGAGAGAGATGAGAAGCATCAACTTGTAGTGTATCACTTTAATTGTTCATGGATTACTTCTCATACGTGCCTTGACTGGGGGCTCCAGCCAAACCAGTGACCCCGTCCTCAAGCCAGCGACCTTGGGCTCAAGCCAGCTACTACAGGATCATTTCAATGACCCCATGCTCAACCCGGTAACCCTGGGGTTTTGAATCCGGGTCCTTAGCGTCCCAGGTCGTTGCTCTATCCACTGCACCATCACTGGTCAGACAATGGAGATACACATTTAAAAAACATTTCTCAGACCCCAAAATGGAACTTTGTCTTACAAGAAGCTGCACCATCTTCAAAATAACTAAGTCAAATACCCTTTGTCTAGCTTAATTCTTACTCTCACTGAAATGGTTCTTGAACTTCCCTGAGACATCAGCCTGGGTGCGCGCTCATTCTGTCTTTTCACCCCATTCTGCTTTGCATCTTCTCTGTCTCTTCATCCCACTCCAGCCCCCACCCTGGACATCTCCCCTGGAGCCCGGTGGTTCTTGCACTGATCTGCAGTATGACTGCCATGCTGGGAACTTGACTTCTCCTGTGTTTAATATCCAGTCTCTCTCTCTTTTTCATTTTTAGTTTAGTTTTCTATTTTGCTGGAATACTTTCTTCTTTGTTTTACTTTTTTATTTTGTAGGGGGTGACTCTTCCAGTGGCTTTCTAAGAGCGAGTACTTAGGACATAATGTTTTTGAAGCCTTGTATGTCAGGGAATGACTTTTATCTGCCCCTAACACTTGCTTAATACTTTAGCTGGTTATATAGATTGCAGGTTGGAAATAATTTTTAGCTCATTTTTAAAAATTGTGGTAAAATCTATATAATAAAGTTTACCAGTTTAGCCATTTTTAAGTGCACAGTTTGATGCATCATATCAGTGAGGAAGCTTTGTTGGCACCATCTTCAGAATATATTCAGAACCTGATCACTGATCACTACTCTGCTCCTGCAGCCCTGGTCCTGACATCATCATCTGGATTACTGTACTCCTCCCTGTTGGGGGGGAAAAAAAGTTTCCTCCCATTATGGAAATTCTCAAATCCACAAGAGAGTTGAAAGAATTTCACACAAATGCACATGTTCTCAACACCTAGGTTCCACTTTTAATATATATTTAAAATATTGTTATTTAATTGATTTTAGAGAGAGAGAGGAAGGGAGAGAGAGAAACATTGATTTGTTGTTCTACTTATTTATGCATCCATTGGTTGATTCTTGTACGCGCCCTGACGGGATCGAATCTGCAACCTTGGCGTATCAAGATGATGCTCTACCCAACTGAGCTACCCAGCTAGAGCTTCACCTTTAATATTTTACCATAACTGCTTTCTCATTTATTAATTATTTGGCCTTTTGTTCAATATTCTGTAATAACATTTTACCTAGTCTCCCTGCTTCATTCCGTGTCTCATCTTTTAACTTCAAGACATCAACCAGGATGATAATTTTGAAACATAAATCAAATTATATCTCCCCTCAAAAAGAAAAGAATTATCTCCCTTCTGCTCAAAACTCAGATGTGGCTGTTTCACTTCTACTAAACATGTAGTCTTTATGATCCTAAAAGGGAAAATTGCCTGGGTAACTTTTAGATTCCTGTGGAATTGTGAATTTTATACTGTTTCTGTACAGTGTTTCATCACTTGCATTATTGAGGATGAAGCTGATGTTTGTCTGTTTGAGGTAGTAAACTGCACTGCTTGTTCAGGAGGGCTGTGGCTAAACTTTTTAAGCATTTGTTCCTACCAAGGTAGTTTTCTTGCATTTTACTCTCCATTTGAACACTTTTGTGGGCGTGGATGTTTATAAACGAGATTAAGTCTGATTTCATAAGGGCTTTCTAAAATTAATTCTGCCCAATAGAATACGACTCTTTGCTTTGATATTAGTAGAAATCTAATGAGTAAAGAAAAAGCTAGTGAAGTGTGTCAGCAGCATGCAGAACAAAATCTTTAAAATATATCTCTCATTATAAAACTTTAAAATAATCTCTTATAACCCCCTGGCAATGGGCAAGGAGACACCTTGTTGGTGGTGTTGCTCTTATATAAGCAAGGGGCAAAGCAGACGTGCAGCCCATAGTTCATGCTAGTTTGATGTTGGTCTTGGTGGCCAGAGCTGTTTCATGTCTGGGACATATTTTAAATATATATATATTATACATTGTCATGTGAAGGTGTAAAATGGAAGATCTGTTGATTCTGTTTGTAATTGATATTGTGAAGCCTTTTATAATTTTAAAATCAAGTTTATCTTATGATATCATTCTTTAAAAAATATTATCAATTTTTCTTTCGTTTCCTACATTTGCCAGTTCCTCTGGGTTTCACTTTTTTTGATTGTTTTCATTCCTTTCTGTCATTCTTGGAGATCCTCTGTAAATGTCTGATATCTTTGGCTGTCTACGCCTATTTTAGAGTGAGGAATGAAAAAGCCATTAGTGGAATTTCACAGTAGGGTGATTTGGCTGGAACTGACTTTTCTATTGAGGAACCCCAAGCATTAGTATCTCAGGTCTTTTCTAGGATGTCTTTTGCTTTCTCCAGAAAAGGATCCTTTGAAATCCAGTCTGTGGGTGGAGCTACGGTTCCAGGGAATAGATCAGATCTGGTGGCCAGTGCTGTTGGAATAGGTGGGGCAGGTGAGGGCGGGGGTGGTGGTGGTGGTGGTGGTCCTAGTCCTATTACTGCGCCTGTGTCTAAAATCTTGCTAGCTCCATTCGTTTTCACATCTGTGTCTCACTCTCAGCTTCTGTGATATCTCTTGCTTGCATGTCCCAGACCTCTTAGGGTTCTTCAAAGCTAGGGATGGGGAAGCTGGAGTTAGTAGGACAGAGTGGGATCTTTGGTAGCAGTTTATGAACAAAGGAATGGACTCATAGGGACAGGTGGTAACAAAATGAATGAAGAAATATATATGAGGGAAAATACCTCTAACCCAGTGGTTCTTAACCTGGTTTCTATCGAACTCTAGGGGTTCAATGAGTCCATCTCAGGGGTTCGGAGAAGCCTCTGACGTGGAGGCCAGAATAAAGTAATACCGTAATTTGTTGTGAGTTAATGCACTTTGTTGGTTTTGTTCTTTGAGCAAGGTGATGTTCATGCCCGGCTCATTTTGTGCACCAGTAAAAAAACATATACCTATGTCTTGAATTTGGAAAAAAAAAATCATATTTTTTTTATCACTAAAGAAGGGTTCGGTGAATGCGCATATGAAACTGGTGGGTTTGGTACCTCAAAAAAGGTTAAGAACTACTGCCCTAACCATTGTCAGTGCTTCTATCTTAAAGATGTCTTTAGGCTTTTTGGGAGACTGGTGATAACAAAGGCAGGGGACTTCTGCTGGGAGAGTGAATTATGAACTCTAGAAAATTTGTGAAGTACAGACCAGAATTTCTACGTTAAAATGTGCTGATGGAAATTAAAAATAATTACTTCCCGAGGACATGCTTTCTAGATCTGTGCTGATTTAACACATCAGATTTTGTAGCATTGGAAGTTTTCATTCTTAGGTTTTTTCACTCTTCCTTTTAGAATTGTGGCTAGCTTTTCATTTTCACTGCTGATTAGGAAATAGGATAACCCTGATAAGTTATTTCATAGATTATAATAAATGCTGTTAATGTACTCTAATAATTCTCCCATAGTAAGTAATCAAAAAACATGTTAGTTGTTACTGCAGTTTTTTTAGTTTCTTGTGCTTTTTGTTGAATTCCAACAACCACCCTGTAAATATCATCATTCCTATTCTATAGCAGTGCACACTGCATGCAGTTGAGAGCATTTGGGACTCCGTCAAGGCCAACAGTAGGCTCTTTTAGAAAAGTGGCTACATTCACTCAATGCTCTTATCATGGGTGAAGTGGGTGGTTTAGTAGCACTGCTGGTATTGGCTGGTGAGTGATAACTGCTTTGTTGTAAAGTAGCAAGCACAGTGTTATTGTATTCAGAGACTTGCTACATGTTTTCCAAAAGTGCAGTAATTAGATAGGATTGATTATTCCGCCATTTTGTGGTGGTCATTAGAAAAATAAAGCGTCTGAAAGGAGACACTTAAAAAATCATCTGGTCTGGGTATTTGTACCAACTGCTTCTGGTTAAGTGGCGATGAAAAAATAAGTAATAACAGAGTTAGGGAAAGTTAATGGGAAAAGATGAAGGCACTTATTGTAAATGTGGCATCGACTTTCTCCTGTGCACTTGTGAGCAGATCTGTGTTAATAACTGTTGGTTGCTAGGAATAGCTCTATAACTCAACTGACAGAAGGGAGATCGTTCAGATTTCCTAGGTGGACCATGAATAACATGGTGCAGGCAAACAATAGGGAAAAACAATGAGGGGGGCACCCCAGGGGAACAGCTACCATTTAAATCACTCTGTTAAAGAGTAACCCGAATGTCCATATGCATCCCGATATGCTGCACCTTCTGATCAGTCTTTGAAGATAAAATAGATGTCCCTTTCTCCCTATTGCCATGGTGATTTTTCCAATACTAGTAGACTTGTAGGACTTGTTAGCAAACTGTGTAATAATGAGAAAATAAGAGACTTGATGAGCTACCAAAAGACTTCGAGGAGTCAACCAGAAATTTTTGACAAACTCAGAATTTTTCTAATATTTTATTTGTGTCAACAGAGTATTCTTCTACTTACGAAGATAGAGATATACAGATTCCACAGCATGTGAATTGGAGAACTGACCCTGAACCAAAGAATACCTTAGTCCCCATTTTGTCATCATTTTATTAGATAAAAGCAAAAACATTTTTCTTATTGAAGCAGAAATATGTGTTTATCTGAAAAATTTAAAATGCAGATAAGCAAAATGGACAAAATAAAAAGTGCCCATAATTCCATTCATTAGAAATAATCTCTATTCCAATTTTGAGTTGAAAAAATTCTAAGAATACTCCAAAGTAAATGTCAAAGTCTCTTATAATTTTTTTATTCATTGACTTTAGAGAGACAAATTTTACTTAATTTTTCATTAATTGCTTGATTCTTGTATGTACCCTGACTGGGGATTGAACTCTCAACCTTGGTGTGTGGGGATGATGCTCTAACCAACTGTGCTACCTGTCTGGGGCTTCCAAGATTTCTTTTCATTATTTTAAACAGATTTTTAGAGAGAGAGAGAGTATGGGGGAAGAAGTAGGAAGCATCAACTCGTAGTAGTTGCTTCCTATATGTGCCCTGATCAGCGATTGAGCTCAAAACCTTGATGTGGGGATGATGCTCTAACCAACTGAGCTACCCAGCTGGGAATGCCAAGATTTCTTTTTTTAAACTATCATTTTTTATTTTGAGAGAGAAAGAGAGAAAGAAAGAAAGGAAGAAAAAAAAAGAAAGAAAGAGGGGGGAGAGGTGGGAAGCATCAACTCATAGTAGTTGCTTCCCATATGTGCCTTAACCAGGCAAGCCCCGGTTTTCAAACTGGTGGCCTCAGCATTACAGGTTGATGCCTTATCCACTGTCACCACAGATCAGGCCCAAAATATTTGTGTGTGTGTGTGTGACAGAGACAGAGAGAGGGACAGATAGGGCTAGACAGAAAGGAAGGGAGACAGATGAGAGGCATCAGTTCTTTGTTGCGGCACCTTAGTTGTTCATTGATTGCTTTCTCATATGTGCCTTGACCCGGGGGACTACAGCAGACCGAGTGACGCCTTGTTTGAGCCAGCGACCTTGGGCTCAAGCTGATGAGCCCATGCTCAAGCTGGTGACCTCAGGGTTTTGAGCCTGGGCCCTCCACATCCCAGTCTAATGCTTGACCCACTGCGCCACTGCCTGGTCAGGCCCAAAATTTCTTTAAAAAGGGGAAATTATTTAGTGTTTTGAGGTTTTAGAAATACCAGAGGCCTATTAGAATGTGTTTCATAAGTAAACCACAGTCATTTCAAAATAGCTTAGGCCACGTGGAAATGTGCATATTAATTCACGTGGATTTTAAAAACATAATTACACATGATTCTACAGTGTGTTTGTAAAGTCACGGTGCACATGTGACCGGTCACAGGAAAGCAACAAAAGACGATAGAAATGTGAAATCTGCACCAAATAAAAGGAAAACCCTCCCAGTTTCTGTAAGATGATGTGGCAGCATGTGCGCATGCGCAGATGACGTAACACTGTATACAGCGGAGCAGCCCATGGCCATGCCAGTTGAGATGTGGACAGGACAGAGGAAAGTTCAGTGTGTTCTGTGGCTCGCTAAATTCGAATCCGTGACTAAAGTGCAACGTGAATATCGGCGCGTTTATAATGAAGTGTCACCACATAGGAATAACATTACTCGGTGGGATAAGCAGTTGAAGGAAACCGACAGTTTGGTGGAGAAACCCTGTTCTGGTAGGCCATCAGTCAGTGACGAGGCTGTAGAGGCTATACAGGACAGCTACCTAAGGAGCCCTAAAAAATCTGTGCGTGCGTGTGCTCGACAATTACACCTAAGCAAGACTACAGTTCATAAGGTGTTAAACGTCTCTGTTTTACGGGGTACAAATTGCGGCTGTTGCACGCTATCAAATTGGTGGATAGACCCACACGATGCGCGTTTGCTACAGATATGCTTCATGAGATCGACTTTTGGGATTATGTGAAGCAACATGTGTACATTGAACGTATCAGCGACATTAATCACTTAAAACAGAGAATCACAGACGTTATTCGCTCTGTTACACCAGACATCCTTACCCGTGTGTGGCAAGAACTTCACTATCGTTTGGATGTGTGTAGGACAACAAATGGAGCCCACATCGAACTCCACTGAATCGGTATGAAACTGGGAGAGTTTTCATTTTATTTGATGCAGATTTCACATTTCTATCGTCTTTTGTTGCTTTCCTGTGACTGGTCAAAAGTGCACCATGACTTTACGGACACACTGTACTTGATCTTAGAATCTTGAATGCCACTACATTAACTCTTTACCCAGTCTTTGGTGATATGCCAGAAGATGGTCCGTTATTCACTTTTAAGAATAGTCTCATTTATTTTCTTTCTAAAATAAATGATATTTGTTGCATAATTGTGTGTAACTTTTATTTGAAAAGGAAAGGTAAACCTGTGAGGAAGGGCCCACCTGTGCTGTGGTACTAGCTGAGAAAGTAGCTCTTGTCCTTGGGATACAAATGAGAGTCTGGCTTGTAGAGACTGGGGGTGATGACCTTGGTTTTGGCCAAGCTCTTTTCCTCCTGCTGCCTTTCGTTTTCCTTCTCTTTCTAGCTTCTCAATCCAGAGCCTGAGAAATCGCTCAAAGCTTTTTTTTCTCTGCTCTCTTTCAGGTTTTTCTGGGTCCTGTTTTGCAAATAAATCCCTCTCTAGAGCAGGGTTTGGGAACATATGGCTCGCGAGCCAGATGTGGCTTTTTTGATGGCTACATCTGGCTCGCAGACAAATCGACAAATCTTTTTTTTTTTTCTTTCGCAGACAAATCTTTAATAAAAAAATAATAACATTAAAAATATAAAACATTCTCATGTATTACAATTCATTTCTTACCGCTCATGTTCATGGTTGTGGGTGGCTGGAGCCAATCACAGCTGTCCTCCGGGACAACACCAAATTTTTATTGGACGATGTGTAACGTACACGGGTCGTTGTGAAGTCAGGAAGTAAATTTCCATCATTTTAATCAAGTAGTCAGTTAGCTAATTGTAGAAACCCTTTTGACGCAAAGAAGATGGCTAAAAGAAAAAAAGATGAGGAGTATCGTACTTTTCAGCAGGAATGGACAGAGGAATTCACCTTTGTGGAGAGAGCAGGTTCTGCAGTGTGTCTAATATGCAATGATAAAATTGCATCAATGAAACGGTCAAATATAAAGCGGCACTTCAACATACGCCATACTACATTTGCATCGAAATATCCAGCGGGGGACAGCAGGAAGAAAGCATGTCAAGAGCTACTGTGCAGAGTGCAAGCTAGTCAGCAGCAACTCGTGTTTGGACCCAACAAGGTGACTGGAATTTGGCTAGCTTTACTGGTGCTTTAGCAATTGTGAGAACTGGAAATCCATTCACAGATGGGGAATATGCCAAAACATTCATGCTTGATGTTGCCAATGAACTTTTTGATGACTTTTCAGATAAAGACAAGATAATCAAACGAATAAAAGACATGCCTCTGTCGACAAGAACTGTTCACAGTCAAATCAAATTGAGGCAGCACAAGTGAAAGACATAAATACAGCATCATTCTTTTCTCTCACTTTGGATGAGTCAACAGACCTAAGCCATTTATCCCAGTTCAGCGTGATTGCAAGGTATGCTGTCGGTGACACACTATGTGAGGAAAGTCTTGCTGTTTTGTCTATGAAAGAGACAAGAGGGGAGGATTTATTCAAGTCTTTCACTGAGTTAGCTTAAGAAAAAAGTCTATCGATGGATAAACTTATTTCAGTGTGTACTGATGGTGCTCTGTGCATGGTGGGGAAAATCAGAGGATTTGTAGCGCTTCTTCGTGAACATGAAAAGAGACCCATCTTAAGTTTTCACTGCATCCTACATCAGGAGGCGCTTTGTTCTCAGATGTGTGGCGAGCAGCTTGGTGAGGTGATGTTGCTGGTCATTCGGGTGGTCAACTTTATTGTTGCCCGAGCTTGAAATGATCGCCAGTTTAAAACACTGCTGGATGAAGATGGGAATAATTATCCTGGTCTGCTTCTGCACAGCAATGTGCGTTGGTTGTCAAGAGGGAAGGTGCCCAGCCGTTTCGCGGCTTATCTGAGCAAAATCCGGACTTTTCTTGAAATGAAAAATGTCAAGCATCCTGAGTTAGCTAACACTGAGTGGCTCCTGAGGTTCTACTATTTTGTGGACATGACTGAACATCTGAACCAGCTCAATGTGAAAATGCAAGGCATTGGAAATACAGTCTTATCCCTTCAACAAGCACTGTTTGCATTTGAAAACAAGCTGGAACTCTTCATCGCTGACATTGAAACAGGTTGTTTACTACACTTTGAAAAACTGGTAGAGTTTAAAGATGCATGCACAGCAAGTGACCCTACTCAACATCTTGATCTCCAGCAGCTAGCGGGCTTCACATCTAATCTCCTGCAGTCATTCAGAGTGCGCTTTGGAGAATTTCGTGAGCGCACTCGTCTTTTTTTTTTTTTTTTTTAATTTTTTTTTTAATTTATTCACTTTAGAGAGGTGAGAGAGAGAGAGGAAGTGGGGAGGAGCTAGAAGCATCAACTCCCATATGTGCCTTGACCAGACCAGTGCAGGGCTTTGAACTGGCGACCTCAGTGTTCCCAGGTCGACGCTTTATCCACTGCGCCACCACAGGTCAGGCAAGCGCGCTCGTCTTTTTAAGTTCATCACCCATCCACACAAGTGTGCAGTGAACAGCGCTGACCTGAGTTACGTCCCCGGTGTCTCCGTCAGAGATTTTGAGCTACAAGCTGCTGACCTGAAGGCCTCAGACATGTGGGTGAATAAGTTCAGGTCACTGAATGAAGATTTGGAAAAACTTGCAGGACAGCAAGCAGAGTTGGTGAGCAAACACAAATGGGGAGAAATAAAAAAACTTCACCGCACGGCCCAGCTGATTGTCAAAACTTGGAATGTGCTTCCCGTCACATACCACATACTGCATCATGTGAGTATTGCTGTACTGACAATGTTTGGCTCTTTGTATGCATGTGAGCAGTCTTTCTCACATCTAAATAACGTTAAGACCAACCTATGATTACGTTTAATGGATGGAAGTCTCAACGCCTGCATGAAGCTTAACCTCACCACATAGCAAAAGACTACAAAGCCATCAGCAAAACCATGCAGCACCAGAAATCGCATTAATGGTAAGAAGTATTTTATTCATCATTGGTTAGCAACAGCATAACAATGTTATTAAAAAGAATTCAGAGACTTATTGTACTTTAAAAGTGTTGGTCTTACATAAAATGCACACATTTACTTGTATTTAGTGTTAAACATATTGTATGGCTCTCACGGAATTACATTTTAAAATATGTGGTGTTCATGGCTCTCTCTGCCAAAAAGGTTCCTGACCCCTGCTCTAGATATTACTTATCATAAACAATTGTGTTGGAAATGTCATCAGTTGTCTTCTGTAAGGTATTTTGATAGATAACACTTGGGAACAAAATTTTTGTTGCATCCACAAAAACACTTGTTCTTACCTAATTCAAATGTGCTGATCTCAAGTCTGACATTAGTTTTTCTCTGCAAGCTACAGTTTATTTACAATTCAAGATTTTAAGTTTTTCATCTTTTTGTAAAATTTTCAATATTTAGTTTAACATAATAAAGTAGAATGTCTTCTTGGGCATTATCTTTGTGAAAATATAATTTATATAATGCAGTAAATACACCAATACACTAAAAGATATGATTGCATTAGAATTTGTCTACAGTTTCAAAATAGAACATATTAAAACACTTATTTTAATCATAAAATTTGTGCAAAACTTATTTAAATTCTGTTCAGGCAAAAATTTGCGTTTGTAGCTCTTGCATTTGTGTACTTGTTGAGGACAATCTCGTTTGATGCTCCAGCAGTAGTCTGCTCATCACTAACAGCTCCAAGATTTTCAGGAAACTTATCAAGTTGACTGTTCAGGAAGTGAATCTTAACGCTCATGTTATATCCAATGTCTCGAAAAACCAACAGCATCCTTTGAACCCGAAGTTCATAGTTTTCTGCTTTTTTTTTGCCAAGGAAGTTCTTTGTAACTGCCCCCAAAGACTGCCATGCTGCATTCTCCTCTTCATTCATCTTCCTGGGAAATTCTTTGTCACATATGAGAGTTCGAATATGAGGTCCATCGAATACACCTGCTTTTATGTTCTCGAAAGAGAAGGCAGGAAAAGCAGAAATAATATGTTGAAAGCATTCACTTTCTCTATTCAAAGCCTGAACAAACTGCTTCATTAAGCTAAGTTTGATGTGAAGTGGGGGAAAATGATCCTGTCTCGATTAACTACAGGTTCATTCACAATATTTTTCATCCCTACTTCCAGAGCTTCATGTTTCGGCCACTCCTTCTGTGTCCAGTGTTTCTCCCGAGTTTGGCTGTCCCACAAACACAGAAAGTAAGGATAATTCATGAAATCTTTCTGTTGTCCTAACAGGAAATTTACTATTTTAAGATCCACACAAATGATCCAGTTATGCTCCTTATACTTCAGAAAGTCGAGGACAATTTTTATGTCATAATCTTCTCGCAGATGAGTTGAATAACCAATTGTGAGCACTGCATAAACAATACTGTTGTGTAGGAGAACACATTTCAGACTCCATTTAGAGCTGACAAGAAATAGCCACCATTCTGTTGTGCTGTAAGTGGTAACACCTAGTTGCCTGAGTAGACTACTGATATTATGACAGTAAACAAAGTATTTGTCTTAGGGAAAAAAGTCCACAAAAATTTGTTCACACTTTCTGAAATGGGATACTTTAGGTGACTGGTGAAGTACATTCTTCTTTTCTTGAAGCCTGGAGGCTAATAACTCAGCTGCTTTCTTTGATAGGTCCAAATCAGGTTACTAACTCATTTGCTTTCTTTGAATAGGCCCAAATCTCTTACTAAGTCATTTAATTTGGGTTGACTAAACTGCTGAGGGGTTAATGACTGCTTGGCATCAGAAGAAAACCCTTCAGATTCTACAACCATTTCGTCATGCATCTTATCAAAATACACTTGATCACCATGTTCACTTTCTTTGTTCTTAGAAGAAATAAAACCATTGAAAACTGGAACTGGGAGTGTCTCAGAGTGTGGGATAGGTCGTATTGCTGAAGGAATATTAGGATATGCGATCATATGCCGTTTTTCCTTGCTGATGCCCTTTGTGTGGATCAGACAGAAATAACAGTCACTTCTGTGGTCCTTAGGTTCACGCCAAATCATGGGAATACCAAAAGGCATTCTTTTGTGTTTTCCTTTTGTCTAGTCATGAAGCATTTTCTCACATTTATGACACACAATTTGAGAAGCTCAATTCTTGTCTTGATCACCAAGGGGAACTTGAAAATAGGCAATATATGCTCGTTTCACAAATGATGACATATTGCACCTTTGACGTTGAAGTGTGTAACAGCCACATATATAACAGAAGGTGTCAGGACTATGCTTACATTCACACCTACTCGTAGAAGCCATGATTCAATCTTAAAACAAAATAAGAGGGTGTTTTTATCAGTTAATAATTTTTTACATTTAAAAACAACTACAATTATGTAAAAGTGATGTTTGTAAAACATTAAGTGCCTTGTGGTTATGTTCAGTCCAAGAGTCGTTGCCCTTTAACTCCAATGTAAAAACCAATGCATGCCGTTAAGTGTAACCAAAAGAAATTAAAATTGCATAAAAACTAGAGCATGCACCAAAAAACAGATTTCAGATTTGGAATCTGTGATTCAGAGATATATAGAAACAGTTCTAAAACCTCATGCAACAGAAAATTCAAAAGAAAAATGTTCTCTGTGTAATTGTACTAAGACAGTACTTCCATCAATAATATAACACTTCCTATTGTTGATTCTGTTTTCAAAGTTTGCTTTTATTGTTGATGGATGTGTTTTAAAAGGTCTAGGACAGTAGTCTTCAACCTGGTTCCTACCGGCCACTAGTGAGTGTTCTAGTTTTCATGGTGGGCAGTAGCGGAGCAACCAAAGTATAAATAAAAATATAGATTTAACTATGGTAAATTATTTTATAAAGATTTATTCTGCCAAACAGCGAAAATGCGACATAAAGTACTTGTTAAGTAATTATTATTATATCCTTTAAGTTGCTGTAACTCTGCTTTATAAATTTTAAAAGTAAAGTTACTTCCCTACTTTATAAATCACCATTACTATGGAACCAGTGGGCAGTTAGATAATTTTACTACTAACAGATACAGAAGTGGGCGGTAGGTATAAAAAGGTTGACTACCCTTGTTCTAGGGTATTCTTTTTATTTTCTTTCTTTTTTCTTCATTTTTTATTATTAAGTGAGAGGCAGGGAGGCAGAGAGACCGACTCCCACATGTGCCCCAATTGGGATCCACCCAGCAAGGCCTCTAGGGACAAAGCCCTGCCCATCTGGGGCTGTTGCTCTGTTACTCTGAATTCAGCGCCTGCGGGGAAGCCATGGAGCCATCCTCAGTGCCCGGGTGCCAAATTGCTTGATCCCGCTGAGCCATGGATGCAGAAGGGAAGAGAGAGGGAGAGAGAAGGGGGAGGGGTGGAGAAGCAGATGCCCACTTCTCCTGTGTGCCTTGGCTGGAATCAAACCTGGGATTTCCACATGCCAGGCCGATGTTCTACCACTGAGCCACTGGACAGGGTGGATGTTTCTTAGTAAATAAGAAATTATTATACTCGAATTGTTTGCTAATACATTTTTTAAAATCTTCTCAAATTGTTATTTTAAATTTTAGACTTTTTAAAAGGTAATATAATTTTTTCAACACTTTTCTACCCAATATAGTGAACCCCACATTCCAGTCTTGTACAGGATCAATTCTTGATTCTCTGGTTACCTTTTGTCTATTCTTCTGTTTTCATTAAAATTAAAAAAAATTATCGATTGATTTTAGAGAGAGACAAAGGAAGGGAAGAGAGAGAGAGGAACAGGGATTTGTTGTTCCATTTATTTATGCATTCATTGGTTGATTCTTGTATGTGCCTTGATCGGAGATCAAACCTGCAACCTTGGTGTATGCTCTGAGCTACTTAGTCAAGGCTGTTTTTATTTTTAATATAAATACATTTGATGTCTTGTATTTAATGAATACTGAATGGCAGTGAGTGGCTTTTAGAGATATTTTTTTGTATATTCAAATTTTTCTATTGATTGATTTTAGAGAGAAAGGAAGGGAATGAGAGAGAGAGAGAGAGAGAGAGAGAGAAAGGAACATTGATCTGTTCCTGTATGTGCCCCGACCAGGGATGGACCCACCAATCTCTGTGTATCTGGATGATGCTCTAACCAACCAAGCTACCTGGACAGGTATTTTAGAGATACTGTTAAATTCAAGGTATAATCTAAATAATACTAATGGGCCTTTTTGGGGCGAAATGCCGATTTATAATAAGTACACGGTGACAGTGACATCTCTTTCCAGCTTCAAGTAGTGAGCACTCCTCCTTTGTTTCTGTAGTACCTTCTATGTACATTTCTGAGAGGATTTAGCTCAATACTTGGTTCACTTGCCGTTCCCAGAACACTGAATTCCTTGAAAGCAGGATCTAGCACATCTAAATGCTTGTTGAGTAAATGAAGGAAAAAAGAATAATTGAAAAATGGCAAAATTGCAGCTGGCTTTTTGAGGTACCAACCTGTATTGGTTAAGAGCATGAAGTCTGAAACCAACACTACCTGAGTGCAAATGTTAGCTCGTGTGTCCTTGACAACTGTTTGTGTGTCTCTCAGCTTTGTGTTTTCAAATATGGGGATAATTACAGTACTTAACTCTATTGTAAAGATTAAATGAGATTACATATGCAAAGTACTTAGAACAATGCTTGTATATAGTAACTGCTATAAAATTGTTTGGTATTACAGGTATTGATCAACTTACAACCTATGCAACTTACGACCGTTCGACTTTATGACCACACTCACTAGCCATGACTGCTCCGCGTCTGGAGCAGTTTTTGTATGCACCTGTATTTTGTAATTTTGTATGTTTTGCAGATATTAAACCAGTTGTACTGGTAATGCAGTGTTTTACTTAAACCTGACGAATGTAAAAATAAGAAACAAAATGGTGCAGAGATGATACAAATGGCATAAAATGAACAAAGAAAATTATGATATATAACAGTAATGAAAGAAAATTATGATAAAATATGACTTAAAGATTTTTATAACATCATTTCACAGTACTGTACATATAGCCTACTCAACTTATGAACCAATCATGTTACGACTGGTCTGTCGGAACCAATCGTGGTCGTAAGTCGAGCACTAACTGTATTATTTGGCATGGAGTAGTGGGTGCCCACTGGAAATTCACTCTGGAATTCAGTTTTTCTCCCAGCATGATGAAGAAGTGCATTGTCTTTGCTTTAGATTCAGGAGCCCTCTGGTAGAGGAAGGGGGATTGGAGGTCCCTACATACATCTAAAGCGGACATTTGTACCTTTATCAGTCTTCAGCCTGCATAGGATCACGTGAACTAACAACTAGCTTTTTATTTTGGATAGAATCCTATCAACTCAGATTAGTAACACTCTTACCTCAGGCGGGCTCCGATTCATTTTAATTCAGAGGATAACACAATTCATAATTAATAAACAGTTCATTCAATACAGAAAACCTTTAACCACATTGATCTGTGAGAGATAATTAAAGGGTTTTGTATGCTAAACAGAGGTTTTTGAAGTCTGGCTGTAGCATTACTTTTAATGATTTTTATTTTTTAAAACAGTCTATTTGGATGTTAATACAATTGTATCTAGCTGTTGGCCTCAGGTTTATTTATATTTTAGTACCCTCCCTAACATTTTATTATGATGAATTTCTAATACACAAGAAACTAAAAACAGTGTACAGTGAACACTCATATACTCAACACATGGATTCTCCCATCTCAGTACTAATCAGGCCCGACCCTGCTTAACTTCCAAGATCAGATGAGATCGGGTGTGTTCAGGGTGGTATGGCCATAGACACATGGATTCTACTAGTAATGTTTTGCTGTACTTGCTTGACCACATATCTGTACATTTATCCATCCCTCTATAATTTAATACATTTTATATTTTTATGTTTGGTTCGCTTTATTCTGATAGGAAAGCCATTATCTGTATGGAAAAAGTCAGTGTTTTATTCTTAGCCCCCATATACCTACAGGAAGCAATACTTTCTAAAGAGTTGCAGAGTAATTATTACTCTTACTGGAAGGCTTCTTTAAGAGTTGAAGAGGGGATAAAGAAAGAAATGTGTAGGTGGAAAGATAAGTTCTTGGGAAAATAACTCTGTAAAGATAACCCTCAAAATGTTCTTTTTGATACATTGTTGTTTTAGTTTCACTTTGTAAACTATGTGGGTCAGCTTTTACTGTTTCCAGAGAATGGCAACATTTATGGAGGAGAAAAGAAACTAAGTTAAATAAAGAGTTTTAAAGAAAATCCTTGCAGGGTGAAGGCTGACAATAAAATTCACAAAGATGCCTAAGATGCCTGTTTTGTGTTCACTTGACTTCCTCTTGACCAGATATGGAATCTCACTGCGTAACTTTCCTCTCACCACGGGTTTACAATCCACAATGCTGGCTCTTCTGGAGTTCTGCCAGCAGCTCCAATGAGCATGAATAGGTCACAGGGCAAAATCTTGATTATGATTTAAAAAAGAAGGCATAGTCACTTGGTTCCTCGTGAACTGAGGAAACTCTCACTAGAGGACTCTGCTTTTTTTGGAAGTTGGTTTTGGTTTCTGTTGTTGTCTGGATGCATGTTTACTGGAAATCCAGAACTGCAGTTACTAATGCACACTTATCCCTTTTACATTTAGTTCACTTCTTTAACTGAGATGGACATGATATAGTCTCCCCTGAGTCGAAGGATGGCGTCCGGTCCTGTGCTTCCAACTGAAGATGAACAGGTTTCCTTGGGCATCGATGATCTCCATATTTCACTGCAAGGTAATTAAGATTGGGGACCCACCTGTGTCAGCTGTGGAAACCTTATGCTCATCTATTCACAAATTGTATTGCTTTCTGTCTCTCTTACGTATTCTTCCAGTTGTAGAACCTTTCACTATACTACCTAAATGTTTGATTGCTATCTCAGCTCTCTAGAAAGTAAGAAGTACCTGAAAGGAATCTGGTATCTCAGTTTCTCACTCTGAGTGTATGTATTTTCTTCTTTCTCTTTTTTCTGTATTTCTTTGCAGTAAAAATTAAATAGTTACAATAGTTACAATAGTTTGCTTTGTATTGTATACTCTTGTTTTGCATTTTTGTGTATAGCCTCTTTAATTTATTCATTCATTCATTAAATTTTTTTTAAAATTGCAGTTTACATTTAATATTATTGTATTAGTTTTAGGTGTACAGCATAGTAGTTAGACAGTCTCATGCTTTACAAAGTGTTCCCTCTGTTATTTCTTTCCAGTACCCACTTGGCACTGTATATAGTTACTACAATATTATTGACTACATGTCCTATGCTGTACTTCACATCCCATGACTATTCTGTAACTATTAGCCTGTACTTCTCAGTCCCTTCATCTTTTTCACCTGATCCCCCAACCCGCCTCCCTTCTGCACATAGCCTCTTTTATTTATTTATTAAAAAAAATTTTTTTTAAATTCTTTTTACTTATTTATTTTAGAGAGGAGACACACGAGAGAGAGAGAGAGAGAGAGAGAGAGAGAGAGAGAGAGAAAGGGGGGAGGAGCTGGAAGCATCAACTCCCATATGTGCCTTGACGAGACCAGTGCAGGGTTTTGAACTGGCGACCTCAGTTTTCCTAGGTCGATGCTTTATCCACTGCGCCACCACAGGTCAGGCTGCACATAGCCTCTTTTAAATGTGCATCCTATTTTCCACTAATACAAAGGAATAGTAGCAATATAAATAAGTGCCGACGTTCCAGTTATGTGATTTGCAAGTTTGTGGAGTTTGGCAGTGTTTTGCCCTTTGAAAATTTGTTATAGACTTTCCACCTTTGTTGATAAAGCCAGTCTTGGAGCTGAGTAATTAGCTAGTGTAGAAGAAATAAGACTATGGTAAGTATTTTAAAGTGATTTTAGGGTTATGAACAGTATTATGCAACATTCTTGGAATGTTACTTAGAAGCCATAGATTTTGAGTCATTTATTATTTTTATTTTAAATTTTATTTATTAATATTTAATTGAGGTATAATTGCCATATAACATTGTATTAGTTTCAGGTGTACAACATAATGATTTGATATTTGTATATATTGTGACATGATCACTACTCTAAGTAAATACATGTCACCAAACATATTTATAGAATTTGACATCTACTCTCTTAGCAACTTTCAAATATGCAATGCAGTATTAACTATAGTTGCTATCTGTACATCACATTTATTCGAGACATTTATGATAAGATCCCAAAACGACTTTCTGATATTTTCTTTTTAATTAAACATGTGTTTTGAATGATTAGATTCTTGACTTTGGGGTCAATAGCTGTTGCAATAGACTATACCTTTAAGAATCAGACTTTAAAAAATAATTATCTTATAATGTGTATGGACTAAGAAACATACAACATGCTGTGAAGTAGTACGTAAGGTAAGAATTTAAATAATTTGACCTGTGGTGCACAGTGGATGAAATACTAACCTGGAACACTGAGGCCACTGTTTGAAACCCCTGGGCTTGCTCAACAAGAAGCAGCTGTGAGTTGATGCTTCTCACTCTTCCCCCCTTTATCTCTCTCTCTTTCCTCTTTCTCTAAATCAATAAATAAAATCTTTGAAAAGAACTTTTAAAATTCTCAGTAAGTGCATTTTTATAGTGTCATAGTATTTGTAAGTAGTTGGAATCAAATTTTCATTCAATTGAAAAAGAAAACCGATGTTCTTGTTTTTCTCTGAAGTTTTAGTGGCATGTGAGTAGTAACTCATGAACCTAAAATGTATCAGGAAGATAATTAATCAGTAAATAGTCAGATAAGTCTAATTTCTAATGCTGGCTCTGCCACTTGCTAGTTCTTTAAACTTGGGCAAGAGATTTTATCTTTTTTTTTTTCTTTCTTATTGACAGAGACAGACAGGAAGGGACAGAGATGAGAAGCATCAGCTCATAGTTGTGGCACCTTAGTTGTTTATTGCTTTCTCATATGTGCCTTGTTCAGGGGGCTCCAGCCCCCTTGTTCAAGCCAGCAACCTTGGCCTCAAGCCAGCAACCATGGGGTCACATCTATGATCCCACACTCATGCTGGCAACCCCATGCTCAAGCTAGTGACCTCAGGGTTTCCAACCTGGGTCCTCAGCGTCCCAGGCTGACGCTCTGTCCACTGCACCACTGCCTAGTCAGGCGAGATTTTATCTTTTTTTAGTGTCGGTTTCCTTATACTTAAAATATGATGATTATGGCTGCGTGGCAGCTGTGTGTGTTGAAGATGAACAATAAAGCTTGTATAGGGCTTAGGACAGCCTGACACAGAGTAGGTGCTCAATGAACGCATTGTAATTTCTCTTTATGTATTTACAGTTGAAATCTTTGTCTCTAAGGATTTCTTGTCCAGGAGCACACACATGGAAGAGAAGCTGTGTGTTGAAAAGAAAAAAAACTATAATCTAGAAGTCTGATTTTTACTGGGTTTTTTATTTTTTTTATTTTTGACATCTCTATTCAATGGCTGCCCATCACATGTGGGTAAACTCTAGACTTCATGGTGTGGCTCACAGGCTCTTTCTTCTGGTGCTTCCCTTTCTCTCTGCCCTCATCTCCCACCTCACCCCAGAACCAGTGTCCAGCCCCACAGCTCTTTCAGGGGCTGTACTCCCCTGCCTGGGTACTTTTGGTCAGGCTCCCCCACGCCCCACAACTCCCCTGCCTCCTCTTCCCACTGGTAGAAGTCAGCTCCTCTATCCCTCCTCTACCCCTCCCTGCCCCAAAGCCAGCCAGGCTCCGCCTCCTCCTGAGCCTTACTTACTCCTTTCTCTGGCTGAGATTTGCGCTGCCTTCTCTGTTCTCCCATCTTACCTATTTTTAGCACTTACGGTGTCATAGTCACTGTGTTTAAGGTTTCCTTCCCCACTGCAGATGCGCTCCCCGACTGTTATGTAGGTGCTCTAGCATTCTTACATATGTTGTCCCCTTTAATTCACACTGTCACTTTGTGAGGTAGGAATTTTTGCCTTCAGGGCACCCAGAAGGAAGGCCTCACTCAGGAAGGTGGAATTACTTTCCCAGAGTCGCACAGCTGGTGCACAGCAGAGCTGGGCTTTGACCTGGATAGTTTTCTTTCAGCTGTAACACCCCCTCTGACGCATGTTAAAGAGCAGTCTGAAGGAGGGAATTTCCCTACCACTTTCTCTCCAAAATCCACTTAAATCTTAGCCTTATCCCAGTTAATCCATAGCAAACTTTTACAGTCAGAGTATAGATTGAGCATCTTCAAGTAATATTAATGATCTCAGATTCATAAGTAGCTCAAAATAATTAGCAGATTACTGAGAAATGGGTGGTTTTTTTATACTGTGTTTTGAATTATACAAAGTTAAACAGTTTGCTTAACAACAGGAGATGAGTGTGGGATATTTGCAGTGGAAATGTCACATACATTCCCTACTGGTGTGAAGGATATTGCTTCCTGATATACTGTTTTCAGGATCATGGTGCTGGCTGCATTGTCCTGTGAGAGGGGGTGGAGAACAGATGCTATGACTTGGTGAGGTTGAAACTGGGCAAGGGCTGCTCATGTTAGCCAAGCACACTCTGGGATATCCACCAAGATGTTCTCATGACTATAGAATGAAGGCCTACCAGTAAAGTGAATAGATTTCCTGCAGTTAAGTTCTATATTGTTATCAGCAGATTTATAATGATTCATTCAGCCTAGTTGTTGATGAAAGAAAGAAAGAAAGAGAGAGAGAAAGAAAGAAGAAAGAATGGAGGAGGGAAGAAAGAAAGGAAAGAAGGAATGAAGGAAGAAAGGTACAAAGAAAGGAAGGAAGGAACTTGTATATATTTCTAAAGGTAACTTGGTTTCACATCAGGATTATTAACTATTTGGACAAAAACTGACATAATATTATGTATATTAGCTACTACTGAGGAGCAGACTGTTGGCAAAAGTCATAATGGAATACTACTCAGTCATGAAAAAGAAGGAAATCTTACCCTTTGCAACAATATGGATGGTCCTGGAGATTATTATGCTTAGTGAAATAAGCCAGTCAGAGAAAGACAAGTATAATTTTACTTATATATAGAATCTAGTGAACAAAATAAACTAACAAAATAGAAACAGACTTGTAGATACAGAGAGCAGCTGACAGCTGTTGGGGGCGGGGTGGGGGGAACTAGGTGAAAAGGTGAAGGGATTAAGCAAAAATAAAAATTATAGACACACACAGTATGGTGATTACCAGAAAGAAAGGAGGGTGGGAGAGGTAGAAAAGGGTATAGGGGGATAAATGGTGATGGTAGGAGACTCGACTTGGGGTGGTGAACACACAATACAATATACAAGTGATGTATTATAGAATTGTACACCTAAAACTTGCATAATTTTATTAAGCAATGTCACCCCAATAAATTCAATTTTAAAAAGGAGGGAAAAAAGCATTTGGCTTTGTACACTATGTAAGCAGACTGGTATTTCACAAAATTCACATGTGCTTAATGATCCTTGGAATAACATGAGAGAACAGATTTTAGGTTAACATAAGAGGTTTGGGATCACTGCTCATAAGAAAGTTTTTTCTCATTTTAGAGGGAGGTAGAGGACTATTTAATTTATAAGGCCTACTTTATGTTAGCCATAACTTACCTAAGGTGAGGTAATTATGGCCATAGCCTGACTCAGAATAACATGCTCAAGAGAAGATGAGGATGTCTGCATTGCAATGTGGTGATGCATTATTGCTATGCTATGAACACAGATGTCCTGTGTGTGCAGGACCTACATGGAGTCTGGCTGTAGGAATCAGGAAGTGCTTTGCTGGAATTCATAGAGTGGGACGATAAACAAGTGACCTCATCTTCTTGCTCATCGTTTGTGTGATCTTGAGAGAATGACTTTATGAAGGGATTTTTGAGGGCCCTTTTTATAAGAAGATATTTGTGTTCAAGATATTAGTGTTCTCTTAGTCGTGAAGAGAATAGCCTGGAAACTGTTGGATTGTTGGGAAAAAAAGAACTGGCATTTGTGGATTTGAGCAGATTGATATAAAAATAAAAGTGCATTTTGAACTACTATGGATGGTCCATATTTTAAATAAATTTGATATATGAAAGTCCAGGCTATTAAAATGATAAACAAATAGCTGTCTTTAAAACAAATTGCTGCCTGGCCTGTGGTGGCGCAGTGGATATAGCCTCAACCTGGAGTGCTGAGGTTGCCAGTTCAAAACCCTGGGGTTGCCCAGTCAAGGCACAAAAGAAAACAGCTAAAGTGAAGTAACTATGAGTTGATACTTCTTGCTTCCCCCACTCTCCCTCTGTCAAATCACTTAACAAAATCTTTTTTTTTTTTTTAAAAAAAGCTATTTGCTTTACCAACATGTCTAATATAGAATTTCTTTACATCTTTCTATAGGATTTCTTACCTGGAAAAACAATAGTGCTTTCTTCTGTTTTATCCTAAGAAAAATAGTAGCCTGGCCAGGTGGTGGCACAGTGGATAGAGTGTCGGACTGGGACACGGAGGACCAAGGTTCGAAACCCCAAGGTCGCCGGCTTGAGCATGGGCTCATCTGGTTTGAGCAAGGCTCACCAGCTTGAGCCCAAGGTCGCTGGCTTAAGCAAGGGGTCACTTGGTCTGCTGTTCCCCGCCCTGCCCCCCCCCCCCCCCCCCCGTCAAGGCATATATAAGAAAGCAATCAATGAACAAGAAATGTGCTGCAATGAAGAATTGATGCTTCTCATCTCTCTCCCTTCATGTCTTTCTGTCCCTATCCCTCTCTCTATCTCTGTCACACACACACAAAAAGTAAATATTTTGTCTGAAATAACATCTCTCCTAAAGCTCTTCAGTTGGGAAAGGTATGTTCAGAAAACAATTCTTTGAGGCATTGGATTGCTATGAATATGAAAATAGTAAGGAAACAAGATGGATATAAGTATCACAGAATTTTCAAGTTGGAAAGGACTTTCTTAGCCATTTGATTTCATGCAAGACCAAAGCAGGAATCCCTTCAGAAGTAGTTCTCAGATTAAGGTCCTCAAGAGAGTTGAATTCAAACCCATGAAGTTTGCGGATTTTGCATTTAGGCAGTAGGTAGCTGTTGGGTCTTGAGAATGAGAGTATCATACACAGTCAGAGGTCAGAGTTGTGCGTTGAGGAGATTAATCTGTTTTTGAGGTAAAGGAAGATTTGAAAAGGGTGAGAAGTTGGGTTGGAGAAACCAGTATGAAAGCTTTGCATATATCTGGGTGTTGGGCAATATTTTCCTGGATTTGAGTTACCGCAGTGAGTTTGAAAGTATGGACAGATACGAAAATCATTAAGGTGAAGACTCAGTAGAACATTGCAGCTATTGAATATGGTACTAAGATAGAGCAGCTCCAAGGTTTAGAGATTGCGTTGCTTAGGATGATAGGGGTAGACACATAATGACCACATTATTAGCTGTCTTCTTTAGTGTGTTTTCCCTTATTATTTTAATAACATTAAGTATTATTTTATATCAGTGTGCTTAAAATAAATTGTTGTAGGTAAAAGATACTATTTACAAAGAAACTTGTGAGGCCCTTCTGTGTCATGGAATGAGTAAAGACATGGTGCAGGTGCAGAGCTCATTTGAAAGTCAAATGAACAATAAGTGATACTCATTGATTGGTTGACTCATCTTTTTTTTTTTTTTTAAATACTGCTCCATTTCATCTTTTTTATTTTATTTTATTCATTTTAGAGAGGAGACACAGAGTGAGAGAGAGAGAGAGAGAGAAAGGGGGGAGGAGCTGGAAGCATCAACTCCCATATGTGCCTTGACCAGACCAGTGCAGGGTTTTGAACTGGCAACCTCAGTGTTCCCAGGTCGACGCTTTATCCACTGTGCCATCACAGGTCAGGCTGACTCATCTTTTAATATTTTAAATGACAGCTATGGCAATTTTGAACTCTTTTGGACACTTTATATTTCAGATTTCAGTTACTTCTTTTGAACAGGTAAATATAATAATTTGTTGGCCATAGAAAGACACAATAAATTTATATATCAGAAGCAAGTTACTTTGTTTAAAAAATAAACGAGGTGGGCCAGTGCTTTAGAAAAACAGCATCTGAGTCCTGAATGTTATCATTAATTAGACACGGAGTAGGAAGGAGTGTGTATTCTGTTACCTTTGCCACCACACGAGGAGTTAACTTTCATGCAGACCTGCCAAAATGCTGGTGAATGTTTAACTGTCTGCATAAACCTGTATAAAAGCTATGTTCAGCCCAGTCACTGTGTCATTTCAAACAATACTCATATGTTTTATTTAGTGCTGTTATCGTCTAGATGACATATTTTGAAAGATTTAAAAACCCTTCTATGCCTTCTTGGTGTATATCATTACTCGGTAGGGCTCGGTAGTGAAATGTGACTCTCTGTGGTTAGGTTATTACTCTATTTAAATCTATTCATTATTTATGACTCTCCATCTGAAGGGAGACTTTCAATTCAGATATTATTTTTAGTAGCATTAGGAATTGTTTGTGTTCGGTGGGTTAAATTACAAGCATGATAACGTGATGTAATGTTTAATTTTATTTAGTTATTCAGTATGTGCCTTGGGCTGGGTGTTAAGGACACAGAGATGAATAGATTGAGCACCTTCAGGAAGCAAGTAGCCCTGCTGTGCTTGATGTTATGCAAAAGTGAGAAAATGGCCTGGGGTGCATATCTAACCATTCCCATGAAACAAGTTGACGACTATGACTGAAATGTCTGGAATATCTTTTCACATTTTAGTTTTAGGGAGGTGAAGGATAAGAATATATATACTCTATATAACATGTTATTTGCAAGGCGGATTACATATAATATTCTTCTCACTCTAAAAAACCCAAACATTTTGCTAAGAACTTTCTGGAGTTTGTTGAATTCTTGCTGGACTTTGTTGAATTGTTCCCTAACCTTTAGTTTTTGCTCTTGTTTGGACATCACCTGCTTTACTAGGCCTTCTGCTTCCTCTGAGTGCATGTAAGGGGGTCTGCTTAGGATATTCTTGTCTCTTTATTACCAGCGAAGTTTCTGGCATATTTCAGGTTTTCAATAAACAACTGTAGGGTGAATAAATCAGTGGCCATTCCAATGTTAAAAATGTATTAAGTGCTTTAATTCGAAAAACTGTTCGGTGTTCAGGAAAATCGGCCAATTAGAATGGAATCATGGCTTTCTTTCAGCACAAGGCAGTGAGGTGTGTATATGATGTTTGGGGGCCAACAGTACTCTAGGATCGTGTTTCTGGGAGAGTTCTGTTTACCTATGACAGTGAGTGAATGAACCCATGTGAAGTCTGAGAAAGAGGATCAGGCTTAATAAAAGGCTCCTGGGTGAAAGTTCTACCCTTTTGCACCCGAGTCCTCAGTGTGGAATTCTGATGGAAATGATGAATGAAGACTGAGAAGAGGACATGTATTAGCAGACAGTATTTTGGCTTCCCTAACCAGGTTAGGCTGCTTAATTATTATGAATAAAAGCAAATAATCTCTGAGGTCTTTTTTGGCTAATTAGGTAATTATTCCACCCAGAGAAAATAATCAAGTTATAGTCCTTTATTAGCTATCCGTGTTCTGTCCCAACACAAAAGCTTTCAGAAAGTTCCTGATATCACAATAGCTAATATTGTATTTTGCTATGTTTTCTTGGAAGATTATTGGCTTTATAATCTTAAAAATATTCCAATTAAACAAAAAATAAAATCAGAGCTCTTTGCACAGTGGTGTTTGTACTGTACAGTGTTTTTCAGGGAAATTTTTTTTTCTCAGGCTGTGCATACAATTTTGGCTCCTGGGAATTTTGGTTCTGTCTTTGCCAGGAGTTTGGGGATAAGTTTACTTTATTCTGGGTCAGTTACATTTTGAAAACTAGGGCAAGATAAATCCAGGGTCATTTAGAGTCTTGTTAAAGTAGGTTAACAAAGATCTCATTCATTCCTTATAGAAATCAGAATCCTTTTTAATTAGCCCCATGGGAGATACAAGATTTTCTGAGCTTTTGTATATACATGTGTCTTGTGGGGGGCGTAGTTATTCAGAACTTGAAGTAGTATATTAGGAAAAATAAAACTCAAAATAATCTTAATTTTAAAAAGGGGAAAGTAAGAAGTCAATATAATAAATTAATTTATAAACATTTGGTGGGTTTAGTGTGTGATTTTTGCTCTAAATATTGGAGGTCATTATAAATGTGCTTCTTCAAGAGATTACTTTCCTCATCTGATTTTGACATTAGGGATTACAGTTTCTCGGAATGTCTTTGGTTTTCTAAAACATTCTGGGAAACGTTAGTAAAACATAACTGCATTTGTTGTTCTTGATATATATGAGAACTGAAGTTACTGACACCAGGTATTTTTAGAGCCATTTAAGAGTGGTAAATAAAAGTATATGGGCCCTGGCTGGTGGCTCAGTGGATAGAGTGTCAGCCCTGGTGTATGGACATCCTGGGTTTGATTTTTAGTCAGGGCACACAGGAGAAGTGACCAAATTTTTCTCCCCCCTCCCCTTTCTCTCCCTCTTTTCCTCCTGCAGCCAGTGGCTTGATTGGTTTGATCTGGGCCCCTGGCGCTGAGGATGGCTCCATTGGAGATCATCAGCCTCAGGTGCTAAAAATAGCTTGGTACTTAAGTATCGGTCTTCAATGGGGTTGCCTGGTAGATCCCAGTCAGGGCACATGCAGGAGTCTGCCTCACTATTTCCCCTACTCTCAACTAAAAAAAATTTTACACACACACACACACACACACACACACACACAAAGTATATGAATAATTTTTCAGATAGATGAAATGTTTGAAGTTCTACTTATGTATTTCACTTGAGAAGAAACATGACATTCTGGGTGAATAATCTCTCCTTGACATGGAGAGTCTGTGCAGTGAGGCATGTTGAATGATCGCAGGAGGAATATGGCAGAAGAGTAGCTACACACACTTTTTGTCCACCTCGTGAGTCTTTTCAGTTTTGCTGTTTTCAGTAGTTCCTGCAGAGGGGACTACCAATCCCATTAGCAGGGGAATGTTACAAGAAGAAGGACACTTGGCTCAAATACAGAACAGAAAAGCCCTTCTGAAATGCAAGAGACATTTAGTATCTTTCCAGAACATTGAAATTGTTGACTTTGTCCTCTGTTGAGTAGGATTATTAATCGTGGGAACTAGTTCTGCTGTGTATCTCTGTCTACTTTGGTCTGAATGTTTTCTCGGTAAAACTTACAAGGGGTCTGATGATAGCTTCAAAGCAAAATATTTCTTATGTACAGGTAAACTCATATTTCTTCATCACATAATTTGTGAGTTTTTATGAGTTCTGGCCATGAATTTGTTCAGGCAACATGTGTTTCTGAGATCCTGCACCCTGCATCAAGCACTATTTTAGGTTAAGAAAATGCTGAGGCTAACAACTCCAGCAAGCTTCATATGTCCGTGGTGTTTGCATTTAAGTTAGAGAGACAAAGAATAAATTATCAAGAAAAAGTGCAGCCCACAGTAAGACATATAGAGGATTAAGAATGAATTCATGTGATAGTTAGTGCCTGGGTGTCCTTCGGTTGGGTGGTCAGAGATGGCCTACCTGAGGGGGAGCATGTGAGGAGCTTTCAGATAACACAAAGGAGCTGCCTAGCAAAGAACAAGACAAGGGCATTCTAGCAGGATTGCTTAAGGCAGAGCTCAAAGATGGAAACAAACCTGGTGAAGTCATGGAGCAAAGGAAGCCTGGTGGCTGGACTGTGGGCAAGGGGTGGCATGGGCTGGTATTGGAGAGCAAGGAAAGGTAGGGCTAGATCAGGCAGGGGTTTGTCAGCTCTAAGCTGAAGTGTGTGGATGGGAACCATTGGCAGATATTAATAGGGGAGTAAAATGATCTGATCTGTTTTCCAAGTGATCCCTCTGGCTGCTGAGTGGGGAGGGAATGATCTGGGAACAAGTTTAAAGTAGCAAAGCCAGTTAGGATGCATTTATTATAGTCCAAGTTTGATATCATGGTGATTTGGACCAGTGCGGTAGCAATGGGATAAGAACTATGGATTTTTAAAAAAATATATTTGTGAACATGGGATAGGTTCACAAATCAAGAATAAATTCTAAATTTTGTCTTGAGCAGCTGAGTAGTTCAGCAAAGAATAAGACTAAGATGCATGAGTTTGGGGGAAATCAGGAGGTTTTTTTGCCATGATTGATGTGAGATGCTTATTTTGGTAATCCAAATGGAGATACCAAGTACTGTATACAGTTGGATGTAAGAATTCAGATGGGGCATCATCAGCCTGGCTGGTGTGTTTACATTTAAAGCCACAGACTGGATGAGATCCCCTATAAAGTGTGTAGTTAGAGCAGACGTTTGGGGTCTTTTAGTGTTTAGAGGTCAAGCATAACATGAGGAACAAGCAAAGGGCACGGAGGAGTAGCCAGGGACAAAGAAGGAAAAGCAGTGAGTGGGATGGCATGGAAGCTTCTTGATAAAAGTGTTTGAAGAAGGTGATATGGTCAACTGTGTTGAATGGAAAGAAATGGTCACTGGAGTGGGCTCAGAGCCAGTTGGTGATCCTGATAAGGATAGCCCGACTCAGGTAGTAGAGACAGTGGCCTGACTGGATGGGCTGAGGGGAGAGTGGGAGGTGAGGAACTGGAGGCACTCAGTCAATGCTTTTTTTTTTTACAGGGACAGAGTCAGAGAGAGGGATAGATAGGGACAGACTGACAGGAACAGAGAGAGATGAGAAGCATCAATCATCAGTTTTTTGTTGTGACACCTTAGTTCATTGATTGCTTTCTCACATGTGCCTTGACCACGGGCCTTCAGTAGACCGAGTACCCCTTGCTGGAGTCAGCGACCTTGGGTCCAAGCTGGTGAGTTTTTTGCTCAAGCCAGATGGGCCCGTGCTCAAGCTGGCGACCTTGGGGTCTCGAACCTGGGTCCTCTGCATCCCAGTTCGACGCTCTATCCACTGCGCCACCGCCTGGTCAGGCTCAGTCAATGCTTTGAAGAAATTTTGTGAAGGAGAACAGAAATATCGGGCACTTGTTGAAGGGTAGGATATGGCTTTCTGAAGTAAGAGATACTACATTACTTGTGATGCCTTTCCTAAGTATAGATTAATTTCTCCTTAGAACCCCATTCTTTTATTTGTTCATTTATTATTCAGCAAGTGCTTTGTAGCACCTGTTGTGTACAAGGCATTGTGCTGAACATATGGGATGGTACATGGCAAGTACTGTCCCAAAATGTATGTTCTTATGACAGGGGTACCGAGGAGTACATAGACTAGTACAGAATCATACGGTACGTGCTTCGGGGGAGGGAAAGGTGGTACAGTACTGTAGAAGATCAGAGTAGGGGTCCCTAACCCAGACTTGGAGGCCAGGGAAGGCTTCCCAGAAGAAGTGCTTTGTAAGCTTTGGCCTAAAGCAGTGGTTCTTAACCTTTTTTGAGATACCAAACCCACCAGTTTTATATGTGCATTCACCGAACCCTTCTTTAGTGATAAATAAATTTTTTTTTTCCAAATTCAAGACATAGGTATATGTTTTTTTACTGGTGCACAAAATGAGCCATGCATGAACATCACCGTGCTCAAAGAACAAAACCAACAAAGTGCATGAACTCACAACAAATTACGGTACTACTTTATTCTGGCCTCCGTGGCAGAGGCTTCTCCGAACCCCTGAGATCGACTCATCGAACCCCTAGGGTTTGATAGAACCCAGGTTAAGAACCACTGGCCTAAAGTATGTTAGGTGAGCAGGGTGAAGATGGGAAGAGTGCCCTGGGTAGTGGTAATAGGCTGTGGAAGCCGGAAGCTGAAGCTGACAACGGCATACCCAAGGGAACGGAGGACGGAGGTCAGTGAGACTGAGGATTACTTTGAAGGAGAATGCTGAGAGATGAGGCTGTAAAGGGTCACACAGGTACAGGGGTGGGCAAGAGTAGGTTTACAGTTGTGAGTACGTGCAAGTTTATTTTTAAAAATTTTCATTGATTTTAGAGAGAGAGGGAAGGAGAGAGAGAAACATCAGTTTGTTGTTCCACTTATTTATGCATTGATTGGTTGATTCTTGTACGCGCCCTTGCCTGGGATCTAACCTGCTACATCTTGGTATATCTGGATGATGCTCTAGCCAACTAAGTTACCTGGCCAGAGCTAGTCTATTCTTGTATTACTATTTATTAATTATTGTATTATTTATTTGTATTATAACTGTAAACCTACTTTTGCCCACACCTATATATAGGGATCTGAAATTTTTTTCTAAGACCAAGGAGAAACAATTGGAAAATTCTGAGTAGAGACATATTCAGCACTTATCAGAGATCAATCACCTGAGCTGCTGTGTGGGGTGTGGCCTTTACAGGTATTCCTCAGTGAGCTTTGTGAATCTCCAAATCAGAACCTCTGGGAGTTGGGACCCAGAACCTGGCCCTCAAGCAAAGCCCCCGGGTAGTTTTCTGGCTTTCAAAAGTGTAAGAACTCTAGATTTGTAATCACAGCCCAGATCTCATCAGCCCAGTCCGCTGGTTTTGCATTCAGAAGTCAGAGGTGCTTGGACTGCTGCCCCAGTGGGAGGTGTTCAGGCTCATATGTCCTGATTTTCAGAAAGATAAGCAATCACAGTTCTATATGGTAGTTAAAAAGGTAGGAAGGAGTAGGAAATATGTGTTAAAAGAAATGTAGTTATTTCTTTAGATTATTCATTCCACAGATATTTATTAAGCGACTCAGATGAGTCGGAAGAAAGTGAGAAAAGAGAGGAGACAAATAGGACCCTAGATTCTAGGCATTTTATCTGTAATGTGAACTCATTTTCATTTGCTAGAAATACAAGATTTACTCACTCAAAGAGCCAGGAGCTATGTTGGCCAATGAGGTTGGAAATAAAAGCCTCAGTGAGAAAAATCTCAGGTGTTTGCACGAAGGTGTGGTTCACACGTGTGGCAAGACTAAGTTGCTAGATTCCTGTGCTGAGGCCCAAAGTGGAAAGCCTCGGTTGTATGTCACATATCTTTCTCACAAACTAAGCGCTCACATTGCTATGTTGACTTAGGGAAGAATAGCAATAGAGCTCCTCTCCCTCCTCCCCAGCCACTGAATCATTCATTCAACAAGTATATTCCGAGTTTGTACAACATGAAATGCACCTTGGCAGGTGCTGCAGGCGGGACGAAGAGCAAAGTCAGACTTGACTCATACTGTCCTGGAGCCAGTTGGCTAATCAGGAGAGGGATGAATCAGTCTCACAGATATTAGCTAATATTTGGGGGGGAACAGCTTTATTGAGATATAACTCCATATAATTTATAATCTACGGTATACAACTCACCTATTTAAAGTGTAGAATTGAGTAGTTTTTAGTATATTCACAGAGTTGTGCAACCATCACATTTAATTTTAGAACATTTTTCTCACCCCAAAAGAAAACCCGTACGCTTTAGCTATCATTCTTAAATCTCGCACGCCCAGCCCTCGGCAAACCCTGGTCTACTTCCTGTCTGTAGATCTGCCGCTGCTGGACATTTATTTCATGCAGGTGGAATCATATAATATGTAATATTTTGTGACTGGATTTCACTTAGCATAACGTTTTTAAAGTTCATCCATGTTGTAGCTGATACTTGTTTGGGTAGACTAATATTAGTCCATGCCTGGATTGCAATTTTTTTTTTCTGTGAAGAGCCAGGTAGTAAGTATTTTTAGTCTTTGAGATCTACGTGATCTCTGTCACAGCTGTTCAACCTTGCCAATTTCGCATGAAAGTGGCTACAGACAATATGAAAACAGATGAACGTGTCTGTGCTCCAATAAAACTTTACAGAAACAGGCGGTGGGCCAGATTTAGCCTCTGGGTTGCTTTGTTGACCTCTGATCTGCATCATTATAAGTGCTTAATTCTCCTGACAGCTCTGTGAAGTTATTATCCCCATCTTACAGATGTGATTGGGGCACATAGCTAGTAAGTGGCTGATACGGGATCAAACCCAGGTAGTCTGGCTCCAGACCTAGTGCTTTGAACCTTCACAATGATTACCAGTTGAGGCAAGTACTGAATAGGGGGCGGAAATCCGTGACTATGAAAGCAAATAACAAAAGACAGATTGACTTAGGTTTTCTTCAGGATGTAGCAATTGAACTGAGACTAAGCACAGGGAGAAGTTAACTAAGTGAAGGGAGGGTGGGCAGGGTGGTACAAATGGCTGTTGCAGGAGGGAACATAGCTTGTAAAGGCCCTGAGAGGAGATGGAGTGACCGGAGTCCTGGTCTCAAGGGAGAGTTGTGTGTGCTGGGGCTGCTGAGATGTTCGTTCTGGTGGGGACCACACAAAACCTCCGAGGCTTTTACGGATTTTGCTCTCGATCCAGAGCATAGGGAAACCATGCAAGGCTGGAAGGGGTAATATGTTCAGACTTACCTTATTGAAGTGGAAAACAGATAGAAAGGAATAGAGTAGACCTACTTGGTCATGGAAGTAGTCCGGGACAGAGCTGATGGTTGGTGATCAGGCAGGAGGGCTGGAGGAGCCAGGAGATGGGGAGAAGGAAGTAGAGGATACCAGAGCCGTGTTGGAGGCAGATTTGTCAGGGTTTGGTGGTAGGTTGTAGTTGGGGGTGATGAATAGTGGCAGTGTCAAATCCCTGAGATGGAACCACCAGCAAGGACAGGTTTCGGGTGAGGTGGGGGGAGCAGAGTGTGACTTTAGAGAATGCTGAATTTGGCAGGCAATTGCCGTTTTCTTCATAGTGACAAGGATTCTCCAGAGGGGACAAATGTAAAATGAAAGAACTTTGAGGTTGCGTACTGTGCTGCATGAGTTATGTTAGTTAGGACTTACCTTCTAAACTTACTGTTTTCTGGTTCGGTAAACAAGATCCCAGTCTTGGTATTACAGTATTTATTTTTCTTGCTTGTTTGCTTGTGCTTGGTTACAAAAAAATGTGTTGTGAATTGTTTCCCTGCTTTCTTTGTTAGTTAGTAGTCTCCCTTTTGTAGTTAAGTAACAGGCCTTTTCCTGTATATTCTTCAAATATTTAAGCCATTTTTTGTGTGTTTCCCTGTGTGTTTTTATTTTCTTGAATTTTTTTCCACTTATTTCATTTGTTATCTCCATGAGAAACAATAGAAGAGGTGGCCTTATTATTTTTGTTCCCTTTCTGTTTGATAACAGCTTGGTTAAGATTCTTTGGAATGGCTGTTGGAACACATAACTAAAACATGTTGCATTATCCTCTGAATTTAATTATCTTTTTAAAAAAATGTATTTATTGATTTTAAAGAGAGAGAAAGAGAAGGGAGGGAGAAAGAAAGAGAGAGAGAGAGGGAGAGAGACATGCAGGGACATCTGTTCCTGCATGTGCCCTGACCGGGGATCGAACCAACAACCTTTATGCATCGGGATGACACTCTAACCAACCTAGCTATCCAGCCAGGGCTGAATTTAGTTATCTTTACCATTGTCTGATCTAGCTAACAGTGAGTTGACTGTATCGTTTTAGGGAACAGCACCGGGGTCTCATTAGTACATACCCTTTTGATCAAGACATTTTATTAGTTGAAGAACTTGCCCCAAGGAGTTATTAAAACAAGGATTAGGGTAAGACATAGGCCTACTAACTGTTGCCAATATATTCTTTTTCTTCATATAATAAGTTAGTTTGATCCTCCCCACTTTTAATATTTATAAGTCTTTGAATCAGCAAATATTTATTGAGCATCTCTTCTCTATGTCATTGGGTTAAGGGGAGGCAAAAATACCAAAACATAAATGTTTAAGGTTCATACATTGAGTAGGAGAGAAACCACATGCAGCTACATGATTATAGATTATAAGCAGCAAGTGATAATTATCATAAACTAGAAACTGTTGGGCCATAAATATAGCTGTCCTTTAATGAAACAACAGACAAAATAGCAATAAACATACTATTTTTGCTCTTTTTCACTTAATATATCTACATCAGCACATATGTACTGGCTAGAATTTTTGTTATTTATATACTTAATGTTGTTTCTGGAGGCATTGGTTTAGGTTAACTTTTAATTTCTATTACTGTTTGAAAAAATGTTTTAGGAGGATTATCTATTACTTTTTTTTTTTTTTTTTCCAGGGACAGAGAGAGAGTCAGAGAGAGGGATAGATAGGGACAGACAGACAGGAACGGAGAGAGGTGAGAAGCATCAGTCATTAGTTTTTTGTTGCTGTTGCGACACCTTAGTTGTTCATTGATTGCTTTCTCACATGTGCCTTGACCGTGGGCCTTCAGCAGACCGAGCCACCCCTTGCTGGAGCCAGCGACCTTGGGTCCAAGCTGGCGAGCTTTTGCTCAAGCCAGATGGTCCTGCGCTCAAGCTGGCGAGCTCGGGGTCTCGAACCTGGGTCTTCCACATCCCAGTCTGACACTCTATCCACTGCGCCACTGCCTGGTCAGGCTATTACTTTTTAATAGTAATAATAATAGATAAAGACCCAGCAAAGTATTGTGGGAGGCCAGAGCCAGAAAATTTGTGTTTCACTTTAGGAAAGGGGACATTCGAACAGGATAGGTCTTATTTGAACAAATGTTGATTGTGAATGCTCACCAGGTGCATCGTGCTGGTGCTGGGGGTTCCTTATTGCAGAAGAAAGCGGGAGGATTGGCCACTCCAGGGGGTGCATGGTGTGGCAATGCAGAAAAAGTGAAACAGTTGAGGAACTGTAGTGTTACCAGAGTTGGGATTCTTAAGTTCCCCGAGATAGACATTGAGAGGAAATCGTAGAGAAATTTCCAGACAAATTTTATTAAGTAGATGGCACAGGGAAAGCGGCACAGAGGAAAGGAAGGTCCTTTGAACTGGCTCAGGGGCTGGCTCTGCCTGGCTGCTTTCATAAACTGGGGACAGAGCAGGCTTGTGCGAAAAGGCAGGTTTTTTGAAAAGTCAGGTTTATGGAATTTCCCATTTTAGTAAGGTGACCAATCGTCCTCCTTTAGGGAGGACAGTCCTTCTTTTGTCAGTTCCGTCCTCCCTCGAAAAGTGTCCTCCTACATGTCCCCCTTTTTGATATTGGAAGACTAATCTGTAAATGTCCGTGTTCGACCGATGCAGAGTAGATCCATTGCGTGTGATGTGACGTATTTGTATTTGACATGACGATTCGTCAAGGATCAGTACTGTGCGGGAGACGCGATAATGAGACACATGCGTTCTGCACGGGAGACCTTGAGAGAGAGCGTGATATACCTACCACGCAAATGGCTTTGTGTACTTCTTACTGAAACATAACACAGCACGTACGACATTGTAGACTCACGATTATTTCTTTCTCAGTGAATATTCAATCATAGACAGGTAAGCACAATTCACGTAAAATTCAATATGAACGATATTTCTTGTTCAGATATTTCCAATATATTGTTATAAAATGATACGTTGACAAAAAAATATTCATTCAGTGGAAAAGTACTCATTTAGATAATATTATCTAAATGAGTACTTTTTTCTTATAATTATTAAATATTAATAAGCATGGCCTGACCTGTGGTGGCGCAGTGGATAAAGCGTCGACCTAGGAACACTGAGGTTGCCAGTTCAAAACCCTGCACTGGTCTGGTCAAGGCACATACGGGGGTTGATGCTTCCAGCTCCTCCCCCCTTTCTCTCTTTCTCTTTCTCTCTCACTCTGTGTCTCCTCTCTAAGATGAATACAATAAAAATAAAATAAAATAAAAATTTAAAAAAAATTAATAAGCATGTAAGCATAATTACAATATAAAATATTACAAATGTTTTTATTATGCATTTATCATTTTATAGTGTATTATTGTTGCAATGAATAAAATGTTTCTTTTATTTACAATATTGTTCTCTTCAATTTATTTTTGTCCTTTTCATTGTAAAAAAGTTGGTCACCTTAATTTTAGGGTCTGGGAGGTGTCATTTTCCAGCTGCGGTTACTGGTAACTATGTTTGTGCCTGGCTGTGGGCACAACATGGCAGAATGCTCAGAATGCTCATAACTGCCACCCTAGGAAGGTCAAACCTTGATCAATTGCAAATGCAGGTCTGTAGTTTAAGCAGGCAGTTAGGAGGGAGATAAAATCAGTTACCTCTGGCTTTTTGAGTATGGAGTAAAAGGTTGGTGACATTTTTGCAGTCCAGCATTCCCTATGGCCATCTGTTATCCTTGGGGTCCTGGCCCAAGTCCCTGTGCTGTCTTAGTAGCTATTCTAGTTTTGCTAGAGAAATATACAAATTAATATAGGATGTGAGTAGATAAGTCACAGGAGATGAGTCAGGGAAAAGTAGATTGGAGTCAAATTATGAATGATCTAGGATGTTAGGCCAAGAATTAATAATTTACTCATTAAGAATTAGGAATTGGGTCCTGGCCGATTGGCTCAGTGGATAGAGCGTCAGCCTGGCCTGTGGACATCCCAGGTTTGATCCCTGGTCAGGGCACACATGAGAATCAATCACCTGCTTCTCTTCCCCTACCTCTCCCCCCTTTCTTTCTCTTCCTCTCTTGCAGCCATTGCTCGATTGGTTCAAGCATTGGCCCTGGGCACTGAGGATAACTCCATTGATTTGAGCATCATCCCCAGATGGGGAGTTGCCAGGTGGATCCCAGTTGGGCTGCATGTGGGATTCTGTCTCTCTATCTCCTCTTCTCTCAAAAAAATAAAAAAAATTAGGAAATGATCCAAAGATTTTAATGAGAGTGAAAGGTCAAAGTAATGAATGTGGAGGTGAGTGCCGTAAGGTAGTTATCAATAACCCAATAATAGAAAGGGAAAAAGAGAAATTTCTGGATAGATGAGGTTGTAAAGCTTCTTCATGGACATTTATGCAGCACATTATGCAGAACATTCTTGGAGAAGTGACATTGTTATAATGCATTGTTCCTTGTTTAAGTGAAAATGTAAACTAGTGACTCTTGTGCTTGGATAACTACTCTCCAACTCTTACTACCAGGGAGGACTACTGGAGTCCACATTTTAGATGAACTTTTGTGAAGCCGGACCTTTCTGAGACCCAGTACCGTGGTAGTATTATAATAAGCTTTATAATGAACTTAAATTTATACTCCTTAATTGCACTGCACTCAGTGTTTTCATTTAAATTCCCTTCTAGCTAACAACAGGGCCTGCCAGCTCTCAAAAGGTAGATTGATTAAGAACAGAGTCAGGGATTAAATGTATTTTTATGGTAATGACACGTAAAGAAAAATCTTTTCCTTTCATGCCTCATTTCTCAAATTCAGTCAGATACTGTCTAAGAATAATTATGAAGGATTCCTTTATGGGCCTGAATAAAATTCACTGAGAATATTTCGCTACATTTTATGTATTTCTTAAAAATCAGGATAGAGAATTTTTAATTCTCTGTTTCTTGGCATTTTAAGAAACGTGTCATTGTAATAGATTTTCTTCTCTTTCTCTCTTATGCCTTTTTCTTGCTGATTAAAAGGTTCTATTCTCTACATGCCATTTTGAGAAGAGTTTTACTATTTTATTAGAAAGTTATCCTGGACATAAAAAAAGAAAAACCTCACCCACTCAAATTAAGGTACTTTAAAGCCTGCAGCTCCCAACTATATTTTCCCCAATGGCTCAGACTTTGAGAAAGAACAAAAGGTTACTTATCCAGCCATAGGTGAGATTTGATTGTGGTTCCCATTGAATTAATACTGCTTTTCAGGGACAAGCCAGTGTGAAAATGTGAGAGAAGTACGTCAAGGGATAAATGAAACGGCACATTCAAGGCTGTTTAATTGAGGCGCTACAAAAGTGTTTAATTGTACCTAGGACATCTTTGTTTGCCATTAGCAAAGGGCCCTTGTTGAATTTGAAGGGCTCTGGTTTCCAGGGGGACAGGTGTTCTGTAAGTCTGGACAATGAGTTAGTTAAAAGCCACGGAGTTTCCTTTCTAGGTCCTTTCCTGAAGGTTTTGTTTGTGCACTGTTTCTGTTGCTAACGAGAGTACTTGTGGGGATTTGATCTGAGTGTTCTTCTTAGTGTTTTCTTTTTCCTTGTGTCTATTAGATTTTAATCAAATTAGGGCAGGGATAACTTCAGATTTTCACTGGAAAATTTTTTATTATTTTACATTTCAGTTCATGTCCCTGTCAGGGGGTGTCCCTCAGTACAACCTCGTAGTAGATTAGGTGCTCTTCTTAGAACAACCCAGTTAGAGCTCTGGCTTTGCTGCCGGCTTTCTCTGCCTAAGAGAGTTCCTTCCTGGTCCTCAGTTCGCTCAGCACCAGATCTGTTTTGTCAAGCATCATATGCAGCGAAATGATCCCTCATCTTACTTGGAAATTGTTCAAAATGACTGAGGTTTCCAGGCGGACATGGAATACTAAGACTTTTTAGGCACATAATGCTCTTTTTATACTCAGTTTTGTGCCAGCATTCCCCCTCCATGGTTATAAGTGTTCTCCCTTTTCCCCGCTGTAACTCCCCTAAAGTTACTGCAGATTCTATCTTCTGGGCCTGGTAGTGTTCCTGATTAGTTTTTTTTCACAGTCTGTCACCTGAAAAGAAAAAAAATATCTCTTGGTCTCTTTAAGAGGAGGAACAGAGTCATCTTTTTGTTGTTTCTTTTGAATTTCTGCTTGTTGTTATAATAATGGGTAGGTCCCCCCCCCATCTTTGTACATGGTCTTGATCAGGGGTCCCCACACTACGGCCCCCTGAGGCCATTTATCCGCCCCCGCTGCACTTCCAGAAGAGGCAGCTCTTTCATTGGTGGTCAGTGAGAGGAGCACAGGATGCATCCGCACCCATAGTTCTCATTGAAATACTGGTCAGTTTGTTGATTTAAATTTACATGTTCTTTATTTTAAATATTGTAATTGTTCCCATTTTGTTTTTTTACTTTAAAATAAGATATGTGCAGTGTGCATAGGGATTTGTTCATACTTTTTTTTATAGTCTGGCCCTCCAACGGTCTGAGGGACAGTGAAGTGGCCCCCTGTGTAAAATGTTTGGGGACCCCTGGTCTTGATTAATGTATATTATGTGCATGTAACTTGATCCTGAGATCATGGAAACTGTTCTCTAGTTTTTTCCTTTGAGGAACCAAGTTAGCCCTCAGTACACTTTATGGTAGGCATTGGTACATGGTTAAAATGATTGTATCTATTGATACTAGAGGAAAAAAACAACAATGAAAAAGTATCTCAGAGATTCTAGAAGATTTAATAACATTTTGAATTACAAGACAAAATTGTGGTATTTGTAATCTTTTTGTTAAGTGAAATTTATTTGAGATAGAAATAACTGAAAAACCTAAACTATCCAGTTGACTTTTCAGAACTGAATTCAGTTCAGTTAACAATTATTGAGCATCCTATAATGTTAAGTCGCTGGCCTATAACTAATTTAAATTGTTAATACAGAAAAAAAAAGAAATGGATTTAGAAAGATAAAGAAAAAGATCCAATTAGCAAAGTACAACTTTAAAATCTGATGAGTCACAACACTTACTAAACAACCTTAAATACCCTGGCATTCCATTTGCTCAGATTCTCTTCTCCTCACCCTGCAGTCTCATCAGATTCAGAAAGCTTTGAGAACTCAAATTAGCATTATACCAACTATTTCAGTCTATTACAGACCTGTGTTAGATGGAGATTTGTAAGGAAGAATGGGAAGAGTGAAAGAAAAGTAAGGTTTTAGAAGGTGGAACAGACAACTTTTTTCAAAAACAAGTGTAAACACTTCCAGTTGATTTGACTTCCGCATAGTAAACAAAATGTAACAATAATAATGATTATTAAAATTATTGTTGTTCTACCAGTACATATTTATTTAGAGCCTACTCTGAACCAGGCCCTTCTAAGCATTTGCAATATATCACAAGCGAAACATCTTTGCTTATGTGATGCTTACTTTCTATTGGGAGGCAGGCAAGCATTAACTGGTAAGCAGACCACATACATAACTTACATAGACGGTTAAAAGGTGATAAGTACTGGAGAAGAAACTAGAGAGGACAAGGGGGAGCCGGGAGGGAGGGTATTAGTTTTAAATAAGGTGGTAACGGTAGACCTTACGAATGAGGTGCCATTTGAGTCAAGCTTAGGAAATGAAGGAGTTAGGCTCGTACATCTAGTACCAAAGCGCTAAGGTGAGAATGTACCTGGGGAGTCTGAGTGAAACAGGAAGCCAGAGTGGTTGGAGTAGAATGAGCAAGGAGGGGGAGAGATGGCCGATAGTGTCTGGACTAGGAGCTAACATAAGGAACGAAGTGAGGAGCCCTTACAAGTTCTTGAGCAAAGGGACTTGCTGATCTGAGTTAGCATTTTGGCAATATCGTGCTGGGTACCTGGGTACTGTGTTGAGAATAGTATTTAGAGGGTGAGTCTAGAAGCAAGGAGATGTCTTAGCAGTCTATTGCAGTAGTCCAGCTGGAGATGGATGTGACTTGGACCAGAGTGGTGACAGGTGGTCATATCTTGAATATATTTTGAAGGTGAACTCTAAGAGGCTCTCTTGAGGCATTGGGTATGAAGTGTGAGAGAAGGAGAGAAGTCAGCCTGCAATGTAGCAGGAAAATGGGGAGTGTAGGGTCCTGGAAGCAGAAGAAAGTGAGCGTCTGCATTGGATGCTGCTTATTCCCGCAAGATGAAGGCTGAGAACTGACCATTGGTTTTAGTGATTAGTCACTGATGACCTTGACCCATGGTGACCCATAATCTCGATTTCATGAGAGAGTAGTTGATGAGAGAGTAGTTTCTTATCTCATAGCATGATGAGGGCTTGATTGGTGTGGGTTCTGTTAAGAGAGAAGGAGAGGACCTAGAGACAGTAAATATAAACAACTTTATTTGAGTTTTGCCACTGTGGGCAACATACAAATGAAGCAGGAACTGATGCTGGACTGGGGTCAAGGAGGTTTTTTTTTTTTTTTTAATTGTTTTGGAGCACAAAATTAATAGCATGGATCTTTACTGTTGGGAATGGTCCAAGAAAGAGAAAGAGAAAAAAAGGGGGAAAAGGAGTAAAATGTCCTTGGGGGATGGGGTCTGATGAATGGGTGAGGGACTGGTTTTAGATCTCAGCAGACCCAGCTCATCCATGCTAACAGGTTGGAGGCAGAGTACTGTGATGAGTTATTAGATGAGGGAGTGACTGATTCCTGAGTTGTCCTGAGAAGCAAGGTCTCAGCTGAGTCAGGATGGGAGAGGAGGTGTTAGAAGTTTGAGAAAGAAGGAGAAAGTGTGAAATTGCTTTTTTAGGGGAGTGGGAGAAGACAATCTAGTATGACTGCCTGGTGGCATTGAAGGTCTCCCTGGGGGTCATGGTGAGACCAGTCACCAGTTATTGGTTTTCTTCCAGCCACATTCAGCAGCACGTGTGTATGCGTGAGCAGAGAGTAGCACTCACAGCAAAATGAGAGGTGTAAGGGAGCGTTTGTAATAATTGATCATGGAATTTAAAATGTGGAAGGAGGAGATTAAGGATATTAAGGGGGTAAGGGACAGTATAAAGCTGGAGAATCAATGGGTTGGAGTTGCCAGTGGACTCCAAGGATTGTTGGAGTGGGAGCGGTAGAAGGAATGAACTTAAAGGATGAGGGTCGGTTTTCAGAAATGAGGAAAAATGAAATCGAGATTATGGTGAGTTGTAGTTATTAGTAATGACAAGGTCTCAGGTGTGACGATGACAGAGAATAGTTGAGGCAGGACAGAAGACATGTTATTGGAGAAGAAGAATCCAAGAAGTAGAACGACCAGGAGGTTGGCAAGTCCATTAATGTGTATATAGAAATCACCAAGAATAAGACAGGAATTGTATTGGAGTGACAGTGGGGAAGGAACTAAAACCTTTGAGAAATGATGAGGAATGCCAAAGGTAAGTAGATAACTGTACTATTGGGGACAATCTGATGACATGGGTCAAACCTAGAGCCTGTCAGGGGCAGGAAAGAGTAGAAAAGGACCTGGGATTAGCAGTGAGGAGCAAGCGCTGCCACCACTTGAGAAGGCTGCAGGGGAGGCAGTTGTCAGGATGGCCGGTTTCAGTTAGAGTAGAAAGGCAAGCTGCTGAGAGGGCGGTGGGCACACGGGGTCTATGCTGCTGGTGACTGAATGTCAGCATCGGTGAAAAGCTTTCAGGAGTTAAGGAGAGGTGGGAGATGAGAAAAATTCGGAGATGTGCAGTTTTATAGAAATTGGAGTGAGAAAACGGAGGGGAATCTGTGAGTCTGGGGTGTGTGTATATATGTGTGTGTGTGTGTGTGTGTACATAAGCGGAGATAAAGGCATACTGAGATGAGAACGGGTGGACTCGATGATGACAGGGCTGTGAGCCTGAGGCATAGCAAGAAGTGGGTGTCTGGGCTTGTTCTTGTCCTAGTCCATCCAGGTGAGGAGGTCGGGGGAATGGAAAGTCCGTCCATGTGTGCAGCTACCCCCTGGCCTCAGAGCTGAGGACATCTGCTGAAGCAGGGTATGGGGGAAGCATGGTTTGGTGGGGGCCCAGTCCTGCCTGGGAGGAAGGGAAGGTCCACTCAGAGTGTTCAGATCTTTCCTGGGCTCCTGGCTGGTTATCAGAGTTAAATATATCACTTACGTGTTTACTAAGGGCCAGAGTCTGTTTACTTTAAGTGAGTCATTAGTAGTCTCTCCAGCTGAGTGCTTCTTACTTTATTCCCCGAGGAAGCTGCTCAGTGTCACATAGCAACTCAGTTACAGAGGCAGGATTTGAACTCAGGTCTCTCTGACTCTAATTGCAGCTCATATACAGTTAATTCAGTGGCAATATATTCTCCATGATAATGACTCAGGTTAAATGTTAAGACTAAACTGCCATGTCTTTAGTTGTTTTCTTTTTACAGAGACAGAGAGAAATATATAGACGAGAAGCATCAATTATCAGTTTTTCGTTGCAACTCCTTAGTTGTTCATTGATTGCTTTCTCACATGTGCCTTGACCATGGGCCTTCAGCAGACTGAGTAACCCCTTGCTGGAGCCAGCGACCTTGGGTCCAAGCTAGTGAGCCTTGCTCAAACCAGATGGGCCCGCGCTCAAGCTGGCGACCTCGGGGTCTCGAACCTGGGTCCTCTGCATCCCAGTCCAACGCTCTATCCATTGTGCCACCGCCTGGTCAGGTTAAACTGCCATGTCTTTATGAGCCTTTTAAAATGTCTGGAGAAGTCCTGGGGTTTTTCTTTAAATCCTGCAGTATTGGCTTAGACTGCAAGTCCTCCTGGGTTATGAACTCTTCTCTTTGCTCACGGTTCCTCGGGTAGCACTGTCAAGCCACGTGGGGACTTCCTTTGTTAGTAAGATGTATTAAAAATATTATCTCTTGGCAGCAAACTTGTGGCTTTAAAAATATATATTTTTTATAAATAAAAAATAAAGCCATTTCCAAAATAGCTTGGACAAATAACTGAAATTTAGACTAAGTCCTAGAAGGTTTGTAAGATTGTGACACACACACACACACACACACACACACACACACACACACACACACACACACACAGAGTAACAGGCCTTTGAAGGTTGATATGTTCAAATGGTTTCTGAGGCTTCTCGTTTTCTAACTGCTCTTTTTCTTTTTAAATAGCTGAACAGGAAGACACCCAGAAGAAAACCTTCACCTGCTGGATAAACTCACAGTTGGCAAAGGTGAGAAAAAAAAGCAAATCAAGTTATAAATTTATTTATATATTTATTTAAGTAAGTAAGAGGTGGGGAGACAGAGAGACAGACTCCCACATGCACCCTGACTGGGATCTTCCTGGCAAGCACCCTACCTGGTGATGCTCTGGCCACCTGGGGCCACTGTTCCATTGCTTGGCAACCAGGCTATTTTAGCACCTGAGGTAAGACCATGGAGCCATCCTCAGCACCCAGGGACAACTTGCTCAAACCATTCGAGCCATGGCTGTGGGAGGAGAAGAGAGAGAGAAAAAGAAAGAGGTGGGGAGGGGTGGAGAAGCAGATGGTTGCATCTCTTTTGTGCCCTGACCGGGAATTGAGCCCGGGACTTCCACACCCCAGATCAATGCTCTACCACTGAGCCAAACAGCCAGGGCTCAGTTACTCCTGCTCCCTTAATTTGGGTCCCATAATGTCACTGGTAAAAGGTGAAAGAATGTGTTGACAGTCACCTTGACCTTGTTTTCATGTATCTTTTCTAACACGAAACAGGGATACTTTTGTTAAGAATATGGGAGACAGTGCTATAGAATATTTAAAGCAAAAACTAATCTGTTTTCAAATGAAATGATAATAATTATTATTTATATAAATCGAGTGTTATGCATTATACACTGTCTTAAGTTACTCAAATGTACAGATGCTCCTTGACTTACAGGGTTCTACATAGTAAGTTGAAAATATCATGTCAAAAGTGCATTTAACCCACCAAACATCATAGCCTGGCTTAGCCTACTTTATTTTATTTATTTTTTACAGAGACAGAGAGAGAGTCAGAGAGATGGATAGATAGGGACAGACCAGGAACGGAGAGATCATCAGTTTTTCGTTGCAAGACCTTAGTTGTTCATTGATTGCTCCTTAATATGTGCCTTGGCTGCGGGCCTTCAGCAGACCGAGCCACCCCTTGCTGGAGCCAGCGACCTTGGGTCCAAGCTGGTGAGCTTTTGCTCAAGCCAGATGGGCCTGTGCTCAAACTGGCGACCTCGGGGTCTCAAACCTGAGTCTTCTACATCTCAGTTCGATGCTCTATCCACTGCACCACCGCTTGGTCAGGCCTGGCTTAGCCTACTTTAAATGTGCTTAAACCACTTACATGAGCTTACAGTTGGGCAAAATCTTCTAACAGAAGCAATACACTGTAGAGCAGGGGTCCCCAAACATTTTACACAGGGGGCCACTTCACTGTCCCTCAGACCGTTGGAGGGCCGGACTATAAAAATATGAACAAATCCCTTTGCACACTGCACATATCTTATTTTAGAGTAAAAAAACAGAACAGGAATAAATACAATATTTAAAATAAAGAACAAGTAAATTTAAATCAACAAACTGACCAGTATTTCAATGGGAACTATGGGTGCAGATGCATCCTGTGCTCCTCTCACTGACCACCAATGAAAGAGGCGCCCCTTCCAGAAGTACGGTGGGGGCCGGATAAATGACCTCAGGGGGCCGTAGTTTGGGGACCCCTGCTGTATCAGTTGTTTACCCTCATGATCCTGTGCCTGACTGGGAGCTGGGGCTCGCTGCACTGTCCTGCACTGCATGTGGTTAGTCAGGAAATGATCAAAGTTCTCAATCTGACACATGGTTTCTAGTGAATCCATATAGATCTGGCAGCATTTTAAGGTTGAAAAATCGTAACTCAAACCATCCTATGTTGGGGACCGCATGTCCTGACTGCTCATTGCATTTCAGTGATTTCATAACATCCCCATGAGCTGATAGTGTTATTCCTGTTTACAGAACAAGGAGAGTAAGGCACAGAGGAGGTCACACCGCTTGTCAGTGATAGTGCTGGGATACAAATCCAGGCAGTCTGGACCCAGAGGCCTTGATCTTAATCACTGTGCTAGTCTGCCTCTCAGTGATGCCAAGTGCCGGGAATAACCTAGATACAAAATGAATGAACCTGTTCTCAGAGGCCACCCATCTCGACACAATGCTCGTAATTCTGAAAAGGGTAAATTCATAAATAGGTTACTCCAGAAATGTAATCTGCTTCCCCAATGGGTCACTGTTGGCTGATTCTAAATGTCTTGAATGCCACTTCCACACGTAGGTTAGTAGCTCTCAGTGAAAGCTGAGTGTTGTGTTACTGGAAGCCTGCCATGAGATAAATTAAATTCGCTGCTTTTCTGATCATGTTTTGATATGGAACTCCATGTATTCTCTTTCGTTCTGCTAATTAAGAAAAGAGAATCTTAGCTTTTGCAAAGATACAGTGCACATTTGTGAGATTCTTACAGGTTATTGTGTTCTTGGACCAAGGTCTGAGGTGATTTTTCTCGTGACCTTTTGCAGCATGCGCCTCCCTCGGTTATATCAGACCTTTTCACAGACATTAAAAAGGGGCACGTCCTCCTGGACCTGTTAGAAGTACTCTCCGGACAACAATTGGTAAGCTCTTAAAATGGCCTGAAGAAACTTTCCGTTGACTTTTTAAAAAAATTTATATTTCTGAGTAATGTATTTTGCTTGAATTTCACAGCCTCGAGATAAAGGATCTAATACATTCCAGTGTAGACTCAATATAGAACATGCCCTCACATTCCTAAAAAGTCGATCAGTGAGTATGAATTTCACTTGGAAATGCATCGGAGAGATGAATACTGTGAAATAGTTTCTTCTTGAAACCTGCATTTTTTTTCTTTTACAGATCAAGCTAATAAATATTCATGTTGCTGATATTATAGAGGGAAACCCATCCATTATTCTTGGCCTAATTTGGACAATTATATTGCACTTTCATGTAAGTAGTTCGATGAGATGAAAATGAATTCTATTCGAAGTGTAATGCAGTAAGTGTGACCTGATGCCAGAATCAGTCCTGAGCTTCTTCCAGAGATAGTACACACTGGATATCTTGCCAGGTGGAAAACATACAGCAGCTCTCTATCATTTTTGCTATCTTTCAATTGAAAATTGAAAGCTGAATTAGCATGATATCCCAGATTACCTCTGATATCAGGACCAATCTGAATAGAATCGATCATGGTAAATCTTTGCTTATTGTTGTTTATTTACCTTGGTGGGAAAGAGAGGGCAGAACTCCTTAAGTAAATTCTTGAAAATTAATTCACTGAACTTTGTAAAATATTCCTTCTTTATTTTTTAAGTGATGGGGGGGGTGATGATGGTGAAATAGACTTCCGCATGAGCCTGGACCAGGATCCACTTGGGAACCCCTCTGTGGGGCCAATGCTCAAATCAATCGAGCTATGCTCAGTGCCTGAGGCTGATGTGCTTGGACCAACTGAGCCATCCTTAGTGCCTAGAACTGATACTCAAACCAATTGAACCACTGTGGGAGGGGAAGAGAGAGAAAAGGGGGAGAGGATGGGGAAGAGAAGCAGATGTTCGCTTGTTATGTGTGCCCTGACCAGGGATCAAACCAGGATGTCGACACACTGGCCCAATGCTCTATTCACTGAGCAACCGGCCAGAGCCAAGTCTCCCTATTTTTGAGGACCCTTGACCAGACTAATAATCCTGCAGCATCCAGTTCTGTCCCAAGACTAACTCATAGATTTATTTTATTCCACAAATATTTTTGAGCACCAACTATGTGCTGTTTTTTGTTCTAAGACAGCGAGGGAAAACGTAGTGAATAAGGCAATTATGGTCCTGGCTTTATGACACTTTTTACTAATAAATCTATTCTTTCATGTTTGGGATTCTGAATTAGGCAGGTTTTCTGTAGCTATCTAGGAAGTTGCATGTTCTGTATCTCCATAATTACTTTAAAAATAAATTTAAAATTTATGTGGGCAACAAATGCTTGTTTTAGAAAATAAGATAACTTAATTAGATAAAATTTAAAACATGTAAAATGAGACTGTCGTTTCTGGATACCTTCATTTGTAGTTGTAGTAGAATGATATGCATGAGGGTGATGAAACATAAATTTAGGATTGTGATTTTCTCTCTCTCGCGAAGGAAGGAAATGGAATTAGAGAGAGAAAGACAGAAAGAAGGCTTAGCTCTTTCTGTGTTTTATTTCTTTTCTTTTTTAAAATAGGTCTTTTAGATATATTGTTAATTGATTTGAGAGACAGAAAGAAACATCGATTCATTGTTCTACTTATTCATACATTTATTGGTTGATACTTATATGTGCTCTGACCAGGGATCAAACCTATAACCTTGGTGTATCTGGGCAGTGCTCTAACCAACTGAGCTACCTGACCAGGGCCTGTTGTTTTAGTTCTTAAGAAATATAAAACAGATGTGATAAAATGTTAAAATTTGATAATTTATTGGCATTTATTATATTATTTTTCCATACTTTCTGGGGTATTTGAAATATAATTTAAAATTTTAGTATAGATAGTAAAAAGAAAATAAAGTCATCCTTAGATCTACCACTCATAGATAAGAACTTTAAGTAATTTGTTGTGCAGTCTTCATGGTATATGCATCCAGAATTAATATATACTCAAAGGGTTAAAGCAATCAAGAGTTGTTTTTTTCCAATAGCTATCCAGTTGACTCCACACTACTTATTGGAAAGATCATCATTTTCCTTCTGTACTGTAGAGTTACCTTCATACATCAAGTAGCCACACATGTGTCTCCATTTTCAGTCTGCTCTGTTCCATTATTTATCCTTACACCAATATTCTATTATTCATTTCTGTGGCTATCAAGTAAGTCTTGATATCTGATAGTGTGGTTATTCAAATTGTTCTTCAAGATGATCTTGGCTATCTTTTGCTTTTTGCATTTTCATATACACTTTTATTGAGATGTAATTGACGTATACAATTGTATAAGTTTAAGGTATAAAACATGGTGATTTGATATTTATATCAATTTTATTTTTTACTTTATTATTATTTTTAAATTTTTTCTTAAGTGAGAAGCAAGGAAGCAGAGAGACAGACTCCCATGTGTGCCTCAACCGGGATCCACCCAGCAAGCCCCCTTTGGGGCGATGCTCTGCCTGATTGGGGCCACTGCTCCATTGCTTGGCAACCAAACTATTTTAGCACCTGAGGTGAGGCCATGGAGCCGTCCTCAGAGCCCGGGGCCAACTTGCTCCAGCTGAGACATGGCTGTGAAGGGAAAGAGAGAGATAGAGAGAGAGAGGGAAGAGGGGGAGGGGTGGAAAAACAGATGGTCACTTCTTCTATGTGCCCTGACTGGAAATCAAACCCAGGACATCCACATGCCAGGCCAACGCTTTACTGCTCAGCCAACCTGCCAGGGCCGATGTTTATATAAATTTTATTAATACTTAATTTACTCACACAATCTGCTGGATTTTTAATGAGATTGCATTGATATATACAACAATTTGACATCTTCAAAATATTTCACCTTTTAATTCATGAATATAATACTTTCATTATTCTGTTTAAAATATTTTCTCATTTTTATTATGATTTCTCATTTGACCCATGAGTTCTATAACAGACTATTGCTTAATTTCCAAATATTTGAGTTTCTGTTTGTTAAATCTTTGTTACTGGTTTCTAGCTTAATTCTCATGGGGTCAGAAAATATAATCTGAATGCTTTCAGTCCTTCAGAATTGTTGAGGCTTGCTTAATGGCTCAGCATGGTCAATTTTAGTAAATATTTTATATGCTCTTGAAAAGAATATTAATTTTGTCATTTTTATTTTATTGCTTTTTAATTTTATTTATTTATTTTTTTTGTGATAGAGGCAGAGAGAGAGACAGGGAAAAGGGACAAATAGGACAGACAGACAGGGAGGGAGAGAGATGAGAAGCATCAAGTCTTTGTTGCAGCACCTTACTTGTTCATTGATTGCTTTCTCATATGTGCCTTGACCAGCGGGCTACAGCAGAGCGAGTGACCCCTTGCCCAAGCTAGCAACCTTGGGCTCAAGCTAGCTATCTTGGGCTTCAAGCCAGTGACCTTTGGGCTCAAGCCAGCAACCATGAGGTTATGTCTATGATCACACGCTCAAGCCAGTGACCCCATGCTCAAGCTGGTGAGCCCATGCTCAGGTTTGCGACCTTGGGGTTTCAAACCTGGGTCCTCTGCGTCCCAGTCTGATGCTCTATCTACTGTGCCACCGCCTGGTCGGCAATTCTCTCATTTTTAGGTACAATGGAGTATGCCAATGAAATCAAGTTTGTTAATTGTATTGGTGACATCTATTATTTTGATTGTCTGGTAAATCTATCAATTATTGATTTAAATAGAGTCCTATGTTTGTGGATAAATTAAAGTTTTCTGTAATTATTATATTACCCTCCAAAAAATCTGAACCAATTTTTGTGTTTATTGGTAATATATGAATATACAATTTTTTATACTCTCACCATTACTGGATGTTAACTTAAAAATTTTTTGCCCATGTAATATGTGAAAAACTTTTATTGCTTTATATACATACTTAGATTCTTCTTCTTCTTCTTCTTTTTTTTTTTTTTTTTTTTTTTTTTTTACAGGGACAGAGATAGTCAGAGAGAGGGATAGATAGGGACAGACAGGAACGGAGAGGTGAGAAGCATCAATCATCAGTTTTTCGTTGCGACACCTTAGTTGTTCATTGACTGCTTTCTCATATGTGCCTTGACCGTGGGCCTTCAGCAAACCAAGCCACCCCTTGTTGGAGCCAGCGACCTTGAGTCCAAGCTGGTGAGCTTTTGCTCAAGCCAGATGGGCCCACGTTCAAGCTGGCAACCTCAGGGTCTCGAACCTGGGTCTTCCACTTCCCAGTCCTATGCTCTATCCACTGCGCCACCGCCTGGTCAGGCCATACTTAGATTCTTAAATGACTAATGGGTTATTTTCATATACTTAATGGCATTTTTTTTCTTTCCTGGGACTAATCTGTCCATGTGTTTTGACTGGTTTTTTTTTCCCTTATTGTATGTATATTTGTTTTTTAATGGTTTATAATCAAAGATGCATTTTAATTGACCCAATCTCTGAAGATACCCTAAGTGAGGAGCTCAACTTAGTACAGTTCAGTATAGATTGACAGTGGTCAAGCACCAGTGAAACATTCTGTAAGCAGTTTAGGGGGATGAATAGATGCTTGCCCTCAATGTGGAACGCCATGGTCAATTCCAACTCTGGTGAAAGAAAACCAAAGTGTAACCCCAATGACAGATGATATGATTCAAGGATTTGACAAGTTCTCATTTTACCACAAGTAAACTGTTGCTATTATATGGTAATTCTTAGATCTTGTTTTGGCTAAAGATTTTGCCTCAATGCTACTTAATTTATGATCCTATACGTTAACTATTATTATGTCTTCATTAGATTGGAGAACTTGTCCAGACTCTTTCTTGCAATTACAATCAATCTTCCCTGGATGATATGAGTGTGGCTGAGTCATCTCCTACCTCAAGTCCTGCAGCTAAGAAATGCTCCAAAGCCCAAGAAAGATGGCAGATGTCTGCAAAGAAGTCTCTTCTCTTGTGGGCTCAGGAGCAGTGTACCACGTAAGTAGTTTGCTACAACCAGAGGAGACTCACGGGGCAGCTATACCCACCAACACAACCACACTGACCTCAAGGTCTGAAAATCAGGCCAACTGGGTGTAACAACACCTGCACACTTCCCTTTCATGGAAAGGAAATGCTCACTACCCCTTCCTCTCATAGTGCATCTCCCAAAGGTGGAAGTCCGTGAGCTTAGCCACTCACAGCTTTGAAGACTGGAAGCTGGTATCATCTGGGGAACTTCTCTCACTCCCATCCGCATGCGTAGGTGGCCTCTTACTGTGTGCAGATAAAGTCGGCTTTCAGGATCCCTTTTTTAAGGCACAGTTGTCCTATGCGTCTGAAAGATGGATTTATATTCAAAGCTTTTTTGAATTTATACTAAGAGCTCTTTAGAAGTCAAGACTGTCTTAATTGACTGTGTATCCTTAGAACTTAGCATGATGTGAGTTCATGGTAAGTGCTCCATAGATGTGTGTTGAATGTGTGAATGAGCAAATAGTGAATAAGTTACATAAATAACCAATTTATAAAATTATCTCCTGGAGCTGTATATGAGTACTTAAAAATTTTTTTTTTCATTGATTTGAGACCGGAAGGGGGAGAGAGAGGAGAGGAGAAGAGGCAGGGAAAGAGAGAGAGAGAGAGAGAGAGAGGCATCAATTCATTGTTCCACTTAGTTCCATTTAGTTGTTTACTCATTATTGCTTCTCATACATTCCTTGACCAGGGATCGAACCCATGACCTTGGCACACCAGGACAATGCTTTATCCACCTCACCACGTCGCCAAGGCTAGGCATTGTTTCTTAAGGAGAGCCCAGGTCATCTGAAGCAGACTATTTCTTGAGTAGCTTTTATGATTTGATTTATAACTTAAATTAGTGCATGGATTTTCTTGTGTTTTTTATAGGATAGTAAAGGAAACCATAGTTCTTCTGGAATATTTCCCTTGCTTTGTCGGCAACTATACTCTTTTATAACAGCTTCATCCCTTGTCAAATACAGAATAACGATTCCCTTGTCAGATACTGTTTAGCAGTTGATTGATTTGAAATATATATATATTTTAACCATCTTTATTGCCAGCTACCATTTGTGGGGTAAGTCTACCATGATGGACAACAAAGACAAGGGGCTTATACCCTAGTGGGGGAAGCAGATGAATAAATATGATAATTACAGTTGGCAATAAGGTTAGGAAGGACTACAATGATGAAGAATGTCAAGGACAGGAAGAGGGTCGCATTTACCTTAGGTGGGTATAGAGCAGTTTTCTGAGGAGGAGACATTTGAGTTGAGACTTGTAGGAGAAGGCTTCAGGTGTGTGAAGAGCTGGGAGAAGGAGCTCCCTAGCAGAAAGATGAAAAGGAACCTGACTATGGGGATAAGTACAGAATAGGAACTGTAGTCAGTGAGATTGTAAAACTATGTATCAGGGGTCCTCAAACTACGGCCTGTGGACCGCATGCGGCCCCCTGAGGCCATTTATTCACCCCCCCCCACTTCTGAAAGGGGCACCTCTTTCATTGGTGGTCAGTGAGAGGAGCACAGGATGCATCTGCACCCATAGTTCCCATTGAAATACTGGTCAGTTTGTTGATTTAAATTTACTTGTTCTTTATTTTAAATATTGTATTTGTTCCCGTTTTGTTTTTTTACTTTAAAATAAGATATGTGCAGTGTGCATAGGGATTTTTTCATAGTTTTTTTTATAGTCCAGCCCTCCAACGGTCTGAGGGACAGTGAAGTGGCCCCTTGTATAAAAAGTTTGGGGACCCCTGCTCTATATAGTGTCATTTGGGTACTGGATATACTGGGGGAACAATTTGTAAAGTATATGAATGTCTGACCAATATGCTGTATACCTAAAACTAATACAAAATAATATGGAATGTGAATTATAATTGAAAAACAATTTAAATAAACATTTGTCAAATGCCAAAAGAAATAAAGAAAAGAAAAAAGAGCATGACTTGAAAAACGCTTGAAGCCAGTGTGGCTGAACATTAGAAGGGAGAGGTAGGCAGGGGCAAAATCTTGTAAGGTTTTGTGGACCAGAGTTGGAGATGCTATTTTAAATATAATGACCAACTACAAATTTTTTGCCCAAAACTTGTTATTGTGGTAAAATATACACAACAAGACTTACTGGCCCTGGCTGGTTAGCTCAGTGGTAGAGCATCGGCTCAGTGTGTGGAAGTTCTGGGTTTGATTCCTGGATAGGGCACACAGGAAAGTGCCCATCTGCTTCTCCACCCCTCCCCCTCTTCTCTCTCTCTCTCTCTCTCTTCTCCCCTCCTGCAGCCAAGGCTTGACTAGAGCAAGTTAGCTCTGGGTGCTGGGAATGGCTTCATGGCCTCTGCCTCAGGTGCTCGAATAATGAATGGCTTCAGATGCAATAGAGCAAGGGCCCCAGATGGGCAGAGCATCACCTCCTAGTGGGCTTGCCGGGTGGGTCCCAGTCTGGGTGCATGTGGGAATCTGTCACCGCTTCCCCTCCTCTCACTAAAAAAAAAAAAGAAGAAAAAAGAGAAGATTTATCATTTTAAGTGTATAGTTTAGTGGCAGTAAGTATCCAAATTGGTGGGCAGCCATGACCACTATCTATCTCTAAGCTTTTTTCACCTTGCTAAATTATTTCTCCTTTTCCCCAACCTCTGGCAACCAGTGGCCTACTTTTTTAATCTATGAATTTCTCTATTTTAGGTTACTCAAATGAATACAATCATAAAGTATTTGCCCTTTTGTGATTGGCTTATTTCACTCTGTAGGTATTATACCTACAATATTCATTCATGTCGTACCATGTGTCAGATGTCATTCCTTTTTAGGGCAGAATAATATTCCCATTGCATGTATGCACCACATTTTGTTTAGTCATTAATGTGTAATGACCAGTTGTAAGCAGGGGAGTGACAAGGTCTATGTATCCAATGAGCTACTGACCATTGTTTTGACCCAGTGCATCATTTAATTGGTTCCAATGAGAAAAGAAAAATTGTTTCTCCTTGTGAAAGGAACTTAACTATATGTAGAGGTTTAAAGTCAGTCCTGAGCCAACAGATTGTTACGTGAGGAGCATTCAATTTGAGTATCACTGTCACTTGGAAGGCTTTTAAAAATAGATTTCAGGCCCATGTCCAGAATTTGATTCAGTGGGTCTGGGGTGGGATCTGAGAATGTGCATTTGCAGCCCTTATAGCCTAGGAGATGGTGCTGCTGGCCTGGAGGCCACACTTTGAGAACCAGTGTTCTATAGCATCGTAAGCCTCATCCAACCTGGGATTTTACTTTAATTTGACCACGAGATGAAAATAAAATAATCTCCTAGAGTGATTTATGATTTGTTTGATTCACTCAAATTTGTTTTCATTACTATTGAAGAGAGTGGGGATGCTTTGATATAGTCTTTTAAATAGTATATGTCATGTTTTTGTCCTCTTGTGATAGGTCTGAGTCTGTCAGTGTGACAGATTTTAAGTCAAGCTGGAGAAATGGGATGGCTTTTTTGGCTGTCATTCATGCCTTGAGACCAGACCTAATTGACATGAAGAGTGTGAAGCACAGATCCAACAAAGACAATCTGAAAGAGGCCTTCAGGATTGCGGAACGAGAACTAAAAATCCCCAAGCTGCTGGAGCCAGAAGGTCAAGAAGCTTCTTCTTTGACTTTTTTTTTTTCTTTTTTTTAAACAACTACAATGTCCAGTATGAAGTTGATTTGAAAATACAAGTATCTATATACAAGCAAACATAACAGTGTTATCATTTAGTCCTGGAGGGTTTAACTTAACTCCTTATTAATTTCATGAAATTAATTTCTACCAGTTGGTTAACATCAGTTACTCCTTGCTTCCCCTCTTTCCTACTGAACTGTCTGTAGGGAAGTCTGCATAGCCCACGCTCAGGGACTTGGCGTCCATCCTCCTTGAGGGCGGGTTATCTACTTAAGTTACTTGGCATTCTTCTGCACAGGAGATTTGTCTATTCTCCACTTATTTATTTATTTATACAATATTTATTTATATCAATATGGAATTATGGATATTTTTATATTTTGAGTTATATCTAATACCACTTTATTGCTCAAAGTAAAAATAATTTTTTTTAAAAATCTCAAAGTTTTGGCCATTGCGAGCTCTTTCCATTGGCTCCTGTACTCCTTTAACATGTCTCCATCACTGTGATGTATGTTTGTTTGTTCTGGGGCGTGTCCTCACTTTTTGACACTGTAAGGTTCTCCAGGGTCATCTTGTATATTTTCTACCCCAGTCCCAGGGTCAGCCATTTCTCCGGTGAGCCCTGGTTCCTTTTGTTGTAGGATGGCGTTAGAAACTAAGATATGGGTGCTAGGTCTGAGGTTTCTTGGGTTACTTAGCCTTTTTGGACTCCATTTGTTTTCATGAGTTGAATTAGGTGATATTTCTAAGTTCACGATGATGTCGTATTTCTACGTATCAGTTTTGCCGTTAGTTTGGTCCTGTGTTACTTGTTATTCTTTTTACGTTACCATTATCTCCCACCTTCTTGCTTTTACTTTACTTCCTTTTTTTCATTTTTCCCCTTTGTTTGTCTTTTCTCTTTCCTTTTTGGCTTTTCATTATCTTATTTCCCCCTTAATTGACCCCCATACTTTGTTCTATTCTCTATTTCTTATTACTGTTATTTTAATGCTTGCATATTTTTGAAATTTTTATTGAATTTTTTGGGATGACATTTGTTAATGAAATTATGTAGGTTTCCAGTGTACAGTCCTAGAATACATCATCTGTATATTGTGTGTTAACTGCATAAAATACTTTCTTATGGTATGTGACAATAACTAGGCAGCTAATGAAATAGATAATAGAGTAAAAGCAAATTTCCACTCTATGCATTCATAATTGCCCATAATTCATTTTAAATAGCTTAAATAACAGATAAAAAATGTGAAATACATCATGATTACTTATGCAAACAAAATACCATAATCATATTTGAATAAGGGAATTATCTTTTGACAGAATTTTGTTAAACATTTAATTATCATGGATATCTTCATGTACCATGAGAAATTTGAAAAAAATATCTGTTTAAGCCAGTATCATTTTATGTATCTCTTGATCTTTACATTTTTTCATGAAAAGATAAAGTAACTCAACCCTTAGGGATCCTTCCTTTACTGAAACCTCACCCCAGTTTTTTATGGGTACTTTTATATGCTTACTGCCTTGAATTTTATTATTTGGATATAAGTTAGATGCATTTTCTTCTTCAGCCGAATCAGATCACTCACTGGGTCCATACATAGTTGGTTTTTCTCCCGACCGACTGTAAGCTCCTTGAGGGGAAGATGTCTTAAGGCATCTAGCATCTGTTTGATGAATGTTTAAAGGCATAAAATATAAGGCCCCTAGGGATAACGACTAAGTGGTACAGTGGCCCCTCATTGTGACTTGCATTTGTTGGTTCCTTATAAATATTTGTTGAATTGAGTTTAACTGAATTAATAAATACAGAAGATTTTCTTTTCAATAATCTTTATTGGCTGTTTTGGAAACACACCAAAAGACATCTCAAAACTATGTGTTCATTTTATCTGTGACATACCTTCTTTATTATTTTGTGATCTACCTAATTGATTATCTGTCTGGAGAAGGTCTGCACTTAAGGGATTTATAATTTTTAAAACATTTTTCATTGATTTGAGGGAGAGAGGGGAAAGGAAGAGAGAGAGAGAGAGATAGATATGTCAACTCATTCTGCTTAGTTCCATTTAGTTATGCACTCATTGGTTGCTTCTCGCATGTGCCCTCACTGGAGATCTGTGCAACAGGATGATGCTCTCTCCATTGAGCCACAGAGCCAGGGCCATAATACAGTGTGTCCGTAAAGTCATGGTGCACTTTTGACCAGTCACAGGAAAGCAACAAAAGACGATAGAAATGTGAAATCTGCACCAAATAAAAGGAAAACTCTCTCACTTTTATACTATTCAGTGCACAATCTTCTTCAAAAATCTTGCATCATTGTGATCTCATGAAGCATATATGTAGCAAACGCGCATCGTGTGGGTCTATCCGCCAGTTTGATAGTGTGCAATAGCCGCAATTTGTACCCCGTAAAACAGAGACGTTTCTTTAACACCTTGCTTAGGTGTAATTGTCGAGCATATGCAGGCACAGATTTTTTAGGGCTCCTTAGGTAGCTATCCCATCTACAGACTCGTCACTGACTGATGGCCTACCAGAACGGGGTTTCTCCACCAAACTGCCGGTTTCCTTCAACTGCTTATCCCACCGAGTAATGTTATTCCTATGTGGTGGCGCTTCATTATAAACGTGCCGATATTCATGTTGCACTTTGGTCACGGGATTCGAATTTAGCGAGCCACAGAACACACTGAACTTTCCTCTGTACCGTCCACATCTCGACTGGCATGGCCGTGGGCTGCTCCGCTGTATACACGGTGTTACGTCATCATCTGCGCATGCGCACATGCTGCCACATCATCCTACAGAAACTGGGAGGGTTTTCCTTTTATTTGGTGCAGATTTCACATTTCTATCGTCTTTTGTTGCTTTCCTGTGACCGGTCGAAAGTGCACCATGACTTTACGGACACACCGTATTTTTATAAAATTTGTTTAACTCAGCATTTTCCAAATTTACTACACCATGGATTCTGTTAATGCAACATAAAATTTGGCCCATGGAAGGAATGAATAAAATCCTGTGGATGTCTTGATCAAGTCTTTTATACAATATAATACTTTTGGAAAAGCTTTACCAAATACATGCTAAGACCAAAGTATCAGGAAAGGAGTCCAGTTGCTTTATGTGTCTGAACGCCTGGCGGAGTTTCTGTACCGTGTCTCTGGAACGAGGAAGGGTTTCTTTTCCCCTTTCCACCCTCCTGGACTGCTTGTGCCCTCATGCACACAACATGCCTAGTGGCAGCTGAGGTTGTGCGTGTACCATTACCAGGATTCAGCTGTGCTCTGTTTGACTGTAGATCAAAGTTCTTAGCCACTGCTGTCGTGGAGAAAGGGCTGATGACTAGAGATTGCATAGCTGGTTGACTACTTTGGTTCATTTCAAGGCTCTCTTATGGCATACATAGCCTGTTCTTGAGTATTAAGTACAGTAAATCACATCTCTAGCTAAGTGATAGTGTGGCTTATCTTGCAGATGTGGATGTTGTTAATCCTGATGAAAAGTCAATCATGACCTATGTGGCACAGTTTCTACAGTATTCAAAAGATGCACCTGGAAATGGAGATAAAGCTCAGGTATGTCTTTAAAAGTACAAATCAAGCTTATTTTTGTTGTACCCTACTAATGGTTTAATTTTCATAATTGAGGTAAAATTTGCATACAGAACTTAAATGTACAGTTTTGTGAGTTTTGACAAATGCATACACTGATGTAAATCATACTTCACTAATGATGTAACATTTTTTACCCAGAATGCTTCACTGTGCCTCTTTCTTGTCTACGGTTCGCACCCCAGGCAACCAGTATTCCAATTTCTTTCACTGTAGATTAGTTTTGCCTGTATTTTATTTTTTATTTTTATAAGAGTTTATTTGAGCCAAATTGATGATATATGCCAAGGAGCAAGGTGCAAATACTTCCGCTTCTTTTTTTTTTTAAGTTAAAAGTGGCAATTTATTAAACTTTGCTGAATTACCTAAAACAGCATATATAGTCACTATATTGGACAGATTAAGTTAGCAGGCTTGTAAAAAATTTTAATGCTATCAAATTTTTGTCTATTGCAATTTTTAACAGCTTTATTGAGATACAGTTCGCATATCATAAAACTAAACCATATAAAATTTACAGTTTAATGATTTTTAGTGTATTTATATACTGTATTCTCCCATATATAAGATGCACCCTGTTTTGAAAAATTTGGGGTTTAAAAACTGGCTGCGTCTTATACAGTGGTTGTAGATTTTTTTACTTGCATTTCCTGCTTTTTCGTGCAGATGAGGCATTGTATGAATTTTATGATGAATAAAACTTGATTGAGTTCAATAACTTTATGTAATACTTTTTTTTTTTCTTCAAATTTTGGGCCCCAAAATTAAGGTGCATCTTATACATGGGAGTGTCATATACATGGGGAAATATGGTAATTGTGCAACCATCACTGAATCTAATTTTACCACATTTCTATTTTACCTGTTCTTTATTTTCATAGTAAATGGAATTATGTAATTCATATAAATGGAAGGCATTGTGATCTACTCTTTTTCTTTGTTGTGATACTCTTAAATTGCTATCAGTTATCATTTGATTATTCAGTTTTTTCTTTGACTTTTTTTTTTTAAGTGAGAGGACAGGGAATAGTGAGACAGACTCCTGCATACACCCTGATGGGGATCCATCTGGCAACCCCCATCTTGGGCCTATGCTCGAGTACTGAACTATTTTTAGCATCTGAGGCTGATACATTCAGACCAACTGAGCTATCCTAAGTGCCCTGGGCCACACTCGAATAAATCCAGCCACTGGTTGAGTGAGGGGAAGATGAAGAGAAGGGGAAGAGGGAGGAGGAGAGAAGCGCAAATAGTCGCTTCTCCTGTGTGCCATGACTGGGAATCAAACCAAGGACGCCCATACACTGGGCTGACACTCTATCCACTGAACCACCGGCCTGGGCCTTTTTCGACTCTTTTAAAAAGTTTTTAAGGACTTTATTTATTTATTTAAGAGAGGAGAGGGAAAAGTGGGGAGGAGCAGAAGCATCAACTCCCATGTGTGCCTTGGGCTTCGAACCTGCAACCTCAGTGTTCCAGGTTGATCCCTTATCCACCTTGACACTACAGACCAGGCTTCTTTCACTCTTTACACAAAATATTGTGGGTAGAAATTTCATAAAAATTACTGAGCTGAAAATATATACTTATACTGCTTCTATGAGGATAAATGAGTGTTATAAAGTTAGTAAATGTTTTTAAATATTTTATAATGTATTTAAACTACTTTCTCAGACATGTTTACAAGTAGCTATATTATTTGACAATTTAGGCCTGTGTTTTTTCCAATGGGTTTGTTTGAGACACTAAGCCAGCTTGTTACCGACTCTAGAAGAGGGACTCAAGCTGAGACTCAGGCTTATAATTCAGTTCACTTATTTCTGACCTGCTGAGAAGCTACCCTTTTCTAATTAATTTTCATATTAAAAATAAAATTAAAAATTCAACCATCCATGAGATTGAATGCAAAAATATATAGAAAACGTTCTTAATAGAAAACAAAAGTAAATGAAGGTTAAAGGAGAATGGTTATAAGATATAACTTTAAATATTTTTTTTATTGACTCATTTTAGAGAAAGAGAGGAAGGGAGAGAAAGAAACATCAACTTCTGTTGTTCCACTTATTTATGTATGCATTGGTTGATTCCTGAATGTGCCCTGGCCAGGGGATCAAATCTGTATTGTATTGGGACAATGCTCTAACTAACTGAGCTATCTAGCCAGGGCCAAGATGTGCCTTCTTTTGTTTTATCCTGCTTCTAGTAAAATTTGCTTGCAAACTAGTTTACCACCTAAGCAAGAATCAAAGGAAAAAGAATTGTTTCTCACTTCCATGTGACAGCATAATCAAAACCTTTAGTAGTGTTACTTTTAGGATCTTTAAAATATTTAAGGTATTTTTGATGTCACTGTGTTTGGTGGATGTGGGCCTCTCTTTAATTAACCTGTATTTAGATTTATTGTATGGGGGCACAAAAAATACTTTTCCTCCCACGTTTTAGTTCTTCTGGCTGGGGTAAGGCTCAAATAACAAGACATATTAACAGGAGAAAATGTCCAAAATGTATTACTGATGTACATGTGTGGGTGTCATGAGAATATGAGACCCAAAGCCGCATTGGACAATGAGGTTTATATGACATTCTGGACAAAGGAGAGGGAAGCAGTGGTCTTGGATTTTAAAGGCAAGGCGGGCAATTTATGAGCAGATGGAAAAGAACAAACGTGTGGTACACAAATTTTTGCCGGGCCACCCAGAAGCAATGGCATACCGAGGGGAGCTTTGTTTCCAACAAACAAGCTTTGCTAGATTTTTCCCTGTCTGCTACACTTCCTTGATACTATGATGCTAACGCTTCCTTCCTTTAAGCACGTTTTTCCTTTCCTTTCTTCCTCCCTCCCTCCTTCCCTTTCTTTCTCTTTCTTCCTTTCTTTCTTGTTTTAAAGATTTATTGATTTTCTTAGAGGAAAGAGAGGGAGAGAGAGAGAGAAATGGGGTAGGGGAGCAGAAAGCATCAACTCGTAGTTTCCCGTAGATGCCTTGACCCGGCCAGCCTGGGGTCTGAACCAGTGACCTCAGAATTGCAGGCTGATGCTTTATCCACTGCACTGTCACAGGTCAGGCTTAAGCACGTTTTTCTATCTGAATTTTTTTGGGCAGGTAAAAGGGAGAGTCAAAGGTTCTTTCTGAATCTTGTTTCTCGATAACCAGCTTAAAATCAATATGCTATACGGCTTATTTTGGGGTTTTCAGAATATTGGTTCCCCTCAATTAGAAAGCAGGATTCTAACATGCCTGTTATAAATAAGTAACTTAGAATAATGCTCTCTAAAATCAAAGAACAATGGAAATGGATAATCTAAAAAAAAAAGAGGGGCTTACTTGGCCTGTTGTGTGTACTTGGTGTGTGTATATGTGTTTAGCATATTATCTAGGGGCTACCTACAATCCATTTTAAAATTTAAGGTGTCATGTTAACAAGTAAAATTCTTCTTTGGTACAGTGAATCACTGGAGAGTAATGATTGCATTATTTCACTGATATTTGAAGTTGTTAATTTTATTGTTAAAAAAATCACCAAATCTATTTAGGATAGAATTTTTAATGTGTTGTATGTGTGTGTGTATGGATTTCAGGGGAAGATGAAAGATGCTAAGGTCTGGGTAACCGTACAAGAGAAAAAACTACAGAAGGTACTAAAGGATTCAGAAAATGAGACCTACTGTGAAAAGTATGAAGTAAGTATGACTTGTTTTTTAAAATATATTAACTTATTTAATTCTCATCAGGAAGTAGGACTATTATTAATGCCAAGTATGGCTTTAATTTCTTTTTTTATTTTTATTTATTTTAGAGAGGAGAGAGAGAGAGAGAGAGAGAGAGAGAGAGAGAGATAGATAGGGGGGAGGAGCTAGAAGCATCAACTCCCATATGTGCCTTGACCAGACCAGTGCAGGGTTTTGAACTGGCGACCTCAGTGTTCCCAGGTCGACGCTTTATCCACTGCGCCACCACAGGTCAGGCCCAAGTATGGCTTTAAATGGTAATTTATTTGCAGTTTATTCTTTTGGAAGAGTAGGATATTTTCAGTCAATTTTTAGGAAGTCTTTCATAGCTAACAAGTTTTAAGGCTGAAATCTAAGACTTCCAATACTTTTTTAGGTGAGAGGAGGGGAGATAGTGAGGCAGACTCCCACATGCACCCCAACTGGGATCCACCTGGCAACCCCACCTGGAGCCAATACTCGAGTACCGAGCTATTTTTAAGTGCCTGAGGCTAGTGTGCTCCAATGGAGCTATCTCAGTTCCCTGGGCCACACTCGAACCAGTGAAATCACTGGCTGCAGGAAAGGAAGAGGGAGAGCAGGGGGAGAATGGGGCATTTGAGTGGGGGACAGATGGTCACTTCTCATGTATCCCTTGCCCAGGGATCAACCTAGAATGTCTGCATGCTGGTCCGACAGTCTATCCACGGAGACACCAGCCAGGGCCAAGACTTCCAAATTTTAATGTGCATATAAAATGCAGATTTAAATTCAGCAGTTCTGTGGCAGGGTCTGAGATTCTGCATTTCCAATAAGCTCCCAGGTTGTACTGATGCTGCTGGTTCTTGAGCGAAGATTGGGCAAATGGTGGTCTGTGGGCCCTCTCCACCTTGTTTTTGTAAATACAGTGTTACTGGAACATTGCCATGCCCATTAAAGTATTGTCTGTGGCTGCTTTTACCCTACTACGCCAGAGGAGAAGAGTTGCTCCTGAGACCATTGATCCACAGAGCCTAAGATATTTACTATCGTGCCTCTGCAGTAAAAGTTTTCTAATCCCTGGTTTAGAGATTTTCAGAATGAATATTGAATGAAAGAAACCAGGAAATCAGGAATGAGGCCATCTCAGAATTTCTAATAGGAGCCAACCAGAATGTTCCACAGCCCTCCCTTCCTTCCTTCCTTCCTTCCTTCCTTCCTTCCTTCCTTCCTTCCTTCCTTCCTCCTCTCCCTCCCTCCCTCCCTCCCTCCCTCCCTCCCTCCCTCCGCTCCCTCCCTCCCTTCCTCCCTTCCTCCCTTCCTCCCTAAGGAGGGGAGGTAGTGAGACAGGTTCCTGAATGCACCCCAACCAGGATCCACCTGGAAATCCCCCCACCCCGCCCCTCTTGGGTCAATGCTTGGATCAACCTGAGGCTGATGAACTGGAGCCCACCAAGCAATACTCAGTGCCGGGGCCCATACTCGAACCAATTGAGTCACTGGCTTCAGGAGGAGAAGAGGGAGAGAAGGGGGAGAGGGAGGGAAAGAGAAGCAAATGGCTGCTTCTCCTGTGTGCCCTGACCAGGAATTGAACCTGGGACATCCTTATGCTGGGTCAACGTTCCATCCACTGAGTCACTGGCCACAATCAGTGGATTGTGTGACTCGCCCACCACACCATCCTTTCTGGTTTGGAGCCATCGGAGAAGGAAGGGATCAGACAGTCTCACCTTCCTTCTGCCTGAACTGCATGGGCCTCTTGTGCTTCTTCCCTCTCACTCTGGTCTGGTACTGTTTCACTGATAAGACGTTCAGTGTCCAGTAAAGTGCCTGGCTCACTTGTGTCTATTTTTTTTTTTTGCAGGGACAGAGAGAGAGTCAGAGAGAGGGATAGATAGGGACAGACAGACAGGAACGGAGAGAGATGAGAAGCATCAATCATTAGTTTTTCGTTGCCGTTGTGACACCATAGTTGTTCATTGATTGCTTTCTCACATGTGCCTTGACTGTGGGCCTTCAGCAGACCGAGCAACCCCTTGCTGGAGCCAGCAACCTTGGGTCCAAGCTGGCGACCTTGGGGTCTCGAACCTGGGTCTTCCGCATCCCAGTCCGACAGTCCATCCATTGCGCCACCGCCCGGTCATGCTCTCTTGTGTCTTTGATTTAGTAATGTACCACAGAGTTAGGTTTCTTAACTAAAAGACTTTATGAAGTTAATAATTATCAGAAAGAATGAATTATTCTTCAGTTTGCTCATAAAGTTTAATTTAAAATGCTGCCAATAATGATGGGTAATGTCTTAAATAAAGTTTTATGGAATTGATGATTCTTACCAGTATGTCACACAAATGTGAACCAAGAAAAGTTTATCAAAATATTGAGGGCAGAGACAAACTATTTTCTGAAGTCTGTATGAAGCCATAAGAAGAATTGGCTCAGCTAATCATGAACACCTCAAACCCCATTTATACGTGTTGACCAGTGTCATATAATTCTCACTTTCTCTTATTGCTATTTTATTGTGAACACATATTTGGGAACAGCAAACTCACATTTTCTATGTAGCATCATAACTTGTCCTCCAGAGCTGAGTGACCTTGCCTCTCCATTCCAGTGGAAATCCAGCATTACTGACATGAGACACAGTCTGCGATCTATGTCACTAGGATGGCACCTGAATGATCAGGGTGCACTAAACAAAGAAACCAGATTAGTGAGAGGATCCTGAATTTAGGGAATTTTACCTTTATCTAAGTAAAAATTTAAATATAACCTGTAGCTATGGACCTTAAAAATTGCAGGTTACATTTGTACACTGATCTAATGTTTCAGCCTTTAAAATATTTTTCTAATTGTAGAGACTGCTGTCCTTTTTGGAGTCATTCAGTGAAGGAAAAAAACCATTTTTGGACATCTTGCCAATGAAAGGGAGTCTGGATGAGCTGAATGAAGATCAGTTACAGTTGAGAGAAGCCTGGAATGGCCTCAACGACCAGGTGCTGTGTTATGCTGATGAGAAGAACATTTCACCTTTGTTTTTCCATCCCAACTTTGAATTTCCATGAGAAATTCTGTAAAAGACAGAATAGGTGCTTCAACAGAAAGTTGAGAGAGTGCTCTTATATTTTCTCTGTGGTCTTTATATTTCCCTTCAATTCTGGGCTTGGCATGGTAGATCATCCATGTTCTATTTTTTTGTTGTGTGACAGAGACAGAGAGAGGGACAGATAGGGACGGACAAACAGGAAGGGAGAGAGATGAGAAGCATCAATTCTTTATTGTGGCACCTTAGTTGTTTATTGATTTCTTTCTCATTTGTGCCATGACTGGGGGCGACAGCAGACCAGTGACCCCTTGCTCAAGCCAGTGACCTTGGACTCAAGCTGGTGAGCCTTGTTCAAACCAGATGAACCTGTGCTAAAGCTGGTGACCTTGGGGTTTTGAACCTGAGTCCTCTGCCTCCCAGTTCGATGCTCTGTCCACTGCGCCACTGCCTGGTCAGGCAGATTATCCATGTTCTGATTGACCTGCAACATCCTCTCTACTATGGACCAGTGTCATATGTCACTATCAATAGTTGCTTAGAGGAGTTCAGGACAAACCCACATTCAATGAAAGAATGAATGTGTGTATGTGTGTCTAAATATATCTGTGTGATTTCTTTTTTTTTTTCATATTTTCCAAAGTTAGTAGCAGGGAGGCAGACAAACAGACTCCTGCATGAGCCCAACCGGGATCCACCTGGCATGCTCACCAGGGAGCAATACTTGGCCCCTCTGGGGTGTTGCTCTGTTGTAGCCAGAGCCGCTCTAGTGCCTGAGGCGGAGGCCATGGAGCAGTCCTCAGTGCCTGGGCCAACTTTGCAGGAGAGGAAGAGAGAGAGGAAGGAGCCTTGGCTGCAGGAGAGGAAGAGAGAGAGGAAGGAGAGGGGGAAGGGTGGAGAAGCAGATGAGCGCTTCTCCTGTGTGCCCTGACCGGGAATCGAACCCAGGATTTCCAAACGCGGGGCCGATGCTCTACTGCTGAGCCAACCGGCCAGGCCATGTGATTTCAGTCATTTTACATTTATTGAGACTTGTGTTATGGCCCAGGATATGGTGTATATTGGTGCTCATATTATTTGCAGTTGAAAAGAACATGCATTTTTTAAGTTATTGGATATAGTGTTCTATAAATAGCAATTAAGGCAGTTGGTAATATTTAGATTATTTATTTCTTGATGGACATCTTGTCCAGTTATATCAACTGCTGTCAAATCCTTACTTTAATTGTTAAATTTTGCATTATGTATGTTACACTTCGTTATTAGATGTATACATTTATGCTTGTTATATCTTCCTGACTAACTGACATTCTTACCATTATGAAATACTCCTGATTATCTCTGGCAATATTGTGTTTCCTTTTTTTTTTTTTTTGGATTTTTCTGACGTGAAAAATGGGGAGGCAGAGAGACAGACTCCCACATGCTCTGCCCATCTGGGACATTGCTCCATTGCAACCGGAGCCATTTTAGCACCTGAGGCGAAGGCCATGGAGCCATCCTCAGTGCTCGAGCCAACTTTTCTTCAATGGAGCCTTGGCTGCAGGAGGGGAAGAGAGAGACAGAGAGAAAGGAGAGGGCGAAGGGTAGAGAAGCAGTTGGGCACTTCTCCCCGGCCGAGAATCAAACCCAGGACATCCACACACCAGGCCAACACTCTACCACTGAGCCAACCGACTAGGGCCAATCTTGTTTTTCTTGATGTCCACTTACTCTGATATCAGCATGATCATTCCGTCCTCCTGTGCAGATTGTTTATGTGGCACATCTTCTTTCACTCACTCTCAGCCTATTTGAGCCTTTGTATTTCAAGTGCATCTCTTATAAGCAACACACAGTTGGATATTGCTTTCTACTCACTCTGCCTTTTAATTGAAGTGCTTATCAGTTAATAGTTAATGTAATTATTGATATGGTTCAGTTTAGGTTACCATTTTACTCTTTCTGTTGTTGTTTATTCCCTCTGATTTTTGTATCTCTATTCTTTATTCCCGCTTCATTTTATTTAGATTGTTATTTATTTACTTATTTATTTTTTATTCTTTTCCAAGTGAGAAGAGGGGAGACTGAGAAACAGACTCCTGCATGCTCCCCACCCAGGATCCACCGGCAACCCCATTCTAGGGCCAATGCTTTGCTCATCTTGGACCATGATCGCAACCAAGCTACTTTTACCACCTGAGGTGGAGGCTCCATGGAGCCATCCTCAGAGCCCAGGGCTGATGCGCTTGAATCAATCAAGCCATATCTGTGGAAGGAGAAGAGAGGGAGAGAGAGAGAGAGAGAAGGGGCAGGAGTGGAGAAGCAGACCATTGCTTCTCCTATGTGCCCTGACTGGGAATTGCACCTGGGACATCCATACACTGGGCCAACGCTCTACCACTGGCCAACCAGCCAGGGAAGATTATGTTATTATTTTTAGAACACATTTTAATTTATCTATTGGCTTTTTGGCTCTATATATTTCTATCATTTTTTAGTGGGATTACAATATACATTCTAAAATTTTTACAGTCTACTTAGAGTTATACAACTTCTAAGTTATTATATAACTTTTTAAAATGTAGATATTTGCAAATGAATTGATTCATTTATTTCTCACTTTTTATGCTACAGTTGCTTTATATATATAATACAGACGTGTTTTAAGGTCCCCAAGAACGTGCTACATATATTTGCTCAGAACAGTTATATTTTGAGCACCAGCAGTGAATAAGGGTTCCTTTTTCTCCACAGCCTCTCCAACACTTATTACCTGTCTTGTTGATAACAAACAACCTAACAGGAGTGAGGTGGTATCTCATTGTGGTTTTGATTTGCATTTCTTTCTCTTTCTCTCTTTTTATATATATATATAGAGAAAGAGACAGGGAGAGAGATGAGAAACATCAACTTGTAGTTAAGGCACCTTAGTGGTTCATTGATTGCTTTCGCATACATGCCTGGACCAGAGGGCTTCAGCTGAGCCAGTGACCCCTTGGTCAAGCCAGCGACCTTAGACTCAAGCCAGTGACCTTAGGCTCAAGCCAGAGACCATGGGATCATGTCAATGATCTCAAACTCTAGCCAGTGACCCCTGTGCTCAAGCTGGTAAGCCTGCGTTCAAGCCAGATGAGCCTACACTCATGCTGGCAACCTCGGGGTTTTGAACCTGGGTCTTCAGTGTTCCAGGTCAATGCTTTATATGCTATGTCACCACCTGGTCAAGCAATTTGCATTTCTCTACTAGTTAGCAAAGATGAGTATCTTTTCATATGTCTATTTGTTGTTTGTATGTCTTCATAGGAGAAGTGTCTGTTCAGGTTCTCACCCTGTTTTTTAATTGGATTGTTTGCTTGTTGCTGACCTTTGTGAGTTTTTTATATATTTTGGATATTAACCCCTTAGTAGAGCTGTTGTTTATAAATATCATCTCTCATTTGGCTGGCTGCCTTTTTGTTTTGTTATCCATTTCTTTTGATGTGCAGAAACTTTTTAGTTTGATATAGTCTCATTCATTTATTTTTTTCTTTAATTCTTTTGCCTTTGGGGTCAAATTCATAAAGTGTTCTCTATGGCCAAGGTCCATAAGGTTAGTACCTATGTTTTCTTCTATGTAATTTATTGTTTCAGATCTTATATTTAGGTCTTTGATGAATTTTAAATTGATTTTTGTGCATGGGGTATAGTCAAGTTTCATTATTTTGCATGTGGCTTTCCAATTTTCCCAGCACCATTTATTGAAGAGGCTTTCTTTTCTTCATTGCATGTTTTTGGCTCCTTTGTCAAAGATTATTTTTTCATATATATATGGTTTTATTTTGGGCACTTGATTCTGTTTCATTGGTCTGTATGTCTATTTTTCTGCCAATATCATGTTGTTTTAATTATCATGGCTCTGTAGTATAATTGAAAGTCAGGTAGTGTGATATCTCTGGCTTCATTCTCTTTTCTATGGATTGCTTTGGCTTTTCGGGGTTGTTTATGGTTTCATATAAACCTGGTGATTTTTTTGTTCTATTTCTTTTAAAACTGCCATTGGAGTTATAATGGGGATTGCATTAAATTTGTATATTGCTTTGGGTAATATGGCCATTTTAACTACGTAGATTCTTCCAATCCATGAAGTATTTTTTCATTTCATTGTGTCTTTTTCAATTTCTTTCAATAATGCTTTGTAGTTTTCAGTATATAGGTCCTTCACATCCTTTGTTGAGTTTATTCCTAGGTATTTTATTTTCTTGTTGCAATTGTAAAAGGAATTGTTTTTTTTTCAGTTCATTTTCTGAAGTTTCATTGTTCGCATATAGGAAAGCAGTAGACTTTAGTATATAAATGCTCTTTGGCCCTGGAAAAGTTCACCAATCCCTGCTTTAGTCTCTTGGGGATCAGCAGTGACAGTCTGTTTTAGAGTGCAGTTTTCACACCATTTATGACAAGTATTAAGTAGTGTTCCAGTGGCTCAGAAAAGCCGCCCTCTCTGAGCACCTGAACTTGAAGAAGTAGTGCAGCTTCTGCAGTCGTCCTCTCCGTGGCCGTGCTCATTGCATTCTCAGCTCCTGTTCCCATCACGGCTTGACAGCGACCCCTGTGAAAGGCAGCAGCTCCCTGCTACAAATCCTCGACATTGTGGCAGGGGAGAGAAAGCTATTGTCTGGATAGTTTAGGCTGTTTCAAGCCACGGAGACCTGGCCTGATTTTTATGAATATGATTTGGAAAAATTACCTAAAATAATGAGAAAAACCTAAAAAGAACCAGTTTTGCAAGATTAAGTGCTGCAGATTGATAGTAACGTGGAAATTCATTAAATTTTTTTTTTTTTTTTTTTTTTTTTCTGAAATGAGAAGCAGGGAGGCAAAGAAACAGACTCCTGCATGCACCTGACTGAGATCCACCCGGCGTGCCCACCAGGGGGCGATGCTCTGCCCATCTGGGGCGTTGCTCTTTTGCAACCAGAGCCATTCTAGTGCCTCAGACAGAGGCCATGGAGCCGTCCTCAGGACCCGGGCCAACTTTGCTCCAAAGGAACCTTGGCTGCAGGAGGGGAAGTGACAGAGAGAGAGAAAGGAGAGGGGTAAAGGTGGAGAGGCAGATGGGTGCCTCTCCTTTGTGCGCTGGCCTGGACTCAAACCCAGGATTTTCGCATGCCAAGCTGACGCTCTACCACTGAGCCAAACAGCCAGGGCCTAAGTGTTGTTTTTCTAAAAATATATTTGCCTTGTATGTAGTAGAATTTATGATGTTTTTAAAATCATTTTTATTTTTCAATTACAGTTGGCACACATTATTATATTAGTTTCAGATGTATACCGCAGTGATTAAACATGACATAACTTATTCTGATCATCTGATAAATCTTGCGCCCATCTGATACCATACATGTTATTAGACTATTACTGACTACATTCCCTATGCTGTACTTGACATCGAATGACTATTCTATAACAACCAATTTGTATTTCTTAATGCCTTCACCTTTTTCACCCTCATTAAATAACCCATATAATATACAAACTTTGCCAATATTTTTCTCTATATAAAAACAATTCAACTAAGAATAGTGGCAGTTTATTTAGTAGGAATAAAATGGAAAGAGAAAATACAGAATCAAAACTCATACTTTCATTAGAGGAAATCACTTGAGTGAAACAAATTTTGATTTGTGCTTGATCTTCATAGGGGTACTTTTGAAATGAGAATACCAAAATGCCATCAAAGAGCCATGTGAGTTTAGATAAAATGCTCCATTCTTATTGGGGTCATCTGGAAAGGTGGTGGCCTCAGAGCTGAATTTTTATTGTATTTAAGAATTCAATTCAGAGTTCATGTTATTCCAAGGTTGTCCCCGGCCCCTCTGCCTGGCTTGATTATATTGCTGACCACACTTTGCTATAATTGTGTACTTACCTGCTTTCCCTGCCAGGTGGTTAAGGTAAGAGCTATAACTTTTATTTATCTGGTTGACTCTCAGATGTAGAAGACTGTATGAAACTAACTCTACCCTTCATGGCACATGGGTCTGGGCCAGGCCCAACTCTTATTTTTATTCACTTGTGTAACTGTGTGTATTTACTTTTATACACATACCCTCCTTTCATTCCCCTTTCTCCTTACGTCACCACTGTGATGTGCTTAATGTGGATCTCTTTATTTTATGTTTTTGCAGATAGGTGTTGGGTTTTTGTGTCCGTGTCTTTTTAAGTTGTGTAAATTGATGTTATATGTTACTCTGTGTCTTACTTTCATTTTTGAGCACAATGTATTTAAGATGCCTTCGTGCTGTCCTGTGTGTACATCTAATTTGTTTCCCGCTACCGCAGGCACTCTATATGATCACCACGTGTCCCCTACCCACTTCAGAACTCTTCTACATCTTTATCCTGATGCTTAGCACAAATAGATGATTCATAACTGTTTGTTCAGTGAATGAATGACTGCATGAGGGAGTGAGTTTTGATGGTGCTTAGTGGGGGGAAAATCCAGGTAGAAGGGACAGCAACAGCGAGACATGGAGGGGCAGTCTGTGTTTGGGGAAAGATGTAGTTGCCATTAATGTGACTTGTGTGCCTGTAGGGGGGGTGGAAAGGCCGAGGAAGAAGGTTGCCTGCACTGTGGGGGGTTTCAGTGAAAGACAGATATTCAGGAGATATGTAGAGATAATAATTTATAAACCTGTTTGCGAGGTGTACTTGTAATGTCAGAGAACACAGGGCATACAACCTTTGAGTCCAAGTCATGCAGTATACCTGTCTACCCCTGCTTTGAGGGGTGCTTTAAATATTTCTAATTTCCCTCTCATAACTGATTATGGATTTATTGCAACATGTGTTTTTATTCTTGTATCCTCTTCTCCTACAGCTTTTAAACAAATCATCTCAGTCAGCAGGTAGCCAAATGATATTTAGAACTAAAAGTTTACACATTGATAAAGATTTCCTTAACTAACGGATCAGAGAAACTTTAAAGAATTAAACATAATAGGCATGAGGAAATAAACTAGAAGAATGTCTACTGAAGAACACTGTCCCTTTTTTTCAGATTAATGTGTGGGAAACAAAGCTGAATCATGACTTGCCCTCTCCCCTGCACCAAATTGAAGCTTGGCTCCAGGAGGTGGAGAAGCTTGTAGGCGAAGACCTGCCAGCCACCCAGGGTCACACGGAAGCCATGGTGCAAGTGCAAGAGAAAATGGCTGTATTCAAGGTCGGAAAAAAAAGAAGCATTGCAGAATTTATACTTTGTTAGGGCTGCTCTTGAGAAAAGCTTTGTTCTAGCAAGAAGGGAAGAAAATCTTGTGGGCATTTGAAGGTGGTGGAGAATTATTCCCCTGGGGATATATGGAACCTGGAAGATACCGTCACATTCTTCATGAGCACGTGCTAGTTTAAGGTGGAAGCAATAAGAATAGAGTCCATTGAGTTCTAAAGCTACTGAAAGTCTGGTGAATAAGGAGGGTGGAAGACTGGTTTAAAATCGGGGAGATTGGGTCCTCACTAAGATGGCATGAAGAATTTGGAATATGAGATTTATAGCATTTGAGCCTATGAAAATGTATCTGAAAACAAAAGATTTTAATAAGCTTTTGCCAAAGAAACTGCGGTCTGACTCTCCGTAAAACTGTGCTAGTTTAAAATACTTAGGATGAAATCATTTATTCACAAACCTTAATTAATAAAAACACTTTTATGATTTTTTTAAGAGATGCAATGCGTGCACAGTGCAGATGAGACAAACCCTCAGTTACAATGTTCAGCGATACATCTAGTTCATATCATGTTAAATTTCCTTCCAGAGTTTGATGGATAAACTTGACCAGCACTCGAACGCTCTACTAGCATTTGAAAATAGAGATGAAAAACAGTTGCCATTGGTACCACCTTACAAATTGGAGGAAATGAAAAGACGGTTTGTAACACTCTCCCTTCACAACTGCTGGAACCACTCATGTGTGAGCACTAAGTGGTGCTGTAGGGACCAGAAAAAGTAGATTTTTAGATAATTTCTGAGAAATAGTCTTTAAATCTTGGTAACAGTACTTTCCTGTTTATGTTGTAACATAATGTCATGTTCACATCCTGTCTCTGTATACTGAATGGGACGATGTGGTGGTAGAAGAAGTTCTGGGCTTACACTCAGACACTGAGCTCTAGATCTTGGTTCTGGCCAAGTTCGTCTGTCTTTCTGAGCATGTGTCCTTGTTTGTCAGTATAGGATAATGATAATTACAGTGTTCACGTCTCCTAAGGGTACAGGGTAAGGGAGGAGATACATGAAAGCACTTTAGAAACGCTAATACTACAAATACAAAGATGATTTCATTGCTGGTTTCCACATCTTCTCTTTTCTTACTATTTATAAGCAACTTACTAGAATGATTATAAGAGAGTATTTGCCTTATGGAAAACTGTTCTTAATATGAAAAGGCTGAAGGTATAGTTGCATTAAGTTATACAGAAGTTTTCAAATTTGGTAGAATATTTTGGAGATTAACGTTTTATTATAGGATTTCTCAATAGGGTTATAATTTCTTCGGAAAATATTCTGTTAGATGTTTTCACCTTAGAAATAGTTGTTATAGATCCAGTCAAAAATGTTTGTTTTTCATCTGAGTACTGTGTGTTTTAAAGGCAAATTAGAGTTCCAATATTTTTTAAAATGCCACATATCTCACATTTGTCCCATAATATGAAGCTGAGTTCTAAAACCTGCACTATTTTCCAGAATCAACAATATTTCGGGGAAAAAATTCATTCCACTCCTAGAATTTCATTACTATAAGTGCTCAGTCCTTGGTCTGCTAGATGAAGTGAAATCCAAATTGGGTATTTGGAACATCAAATATGGGAGCAAAGAATCTGTGGAGTTATTGCTGGAAGACTGGCACGTAAGCATTTTATTTCACGTCTTAGAAAACCGTTCCATGTCTGGGCGCTCGGTGCTGGGTGGGCATTTCTCCTTGGCACAATTTCCCTTTACCTTTTCAGGTTCTCAGCTGGGTTTTTTTTTGTAGCTTCTGTTTCCTGGAGAAGAGAATTATAGGTGGTCAAATAACAGACACCAGGGAAAAATAAGAGTGAAAATACTATTATTTACTTCATTGGGGGTGATTTCAGTTAACCAGCTAATTAACATAATAAAGTCTCGATGTTATTTTCATTAAAAATGTCTATTTTTATTTACTGGACATCTTATTATTTCTTTCTCACTCAGGTAAATGGTTTTGTTCAAAAATTAAAATTTGCTTTGAACATTTTATCCTTAGCCTTTCAGTTTTAAGGGTGAGAAAAGCAGTATATTTTACATTGAGGCTTTTTTTTAGGGAGAGGGCTTAGCTTTAAAAATTTATAGAAAGAAACATCACAAATGATTTAAATGTAAGTATATATTTATTGGTAAATTAAAAGTAGAGCATCCTAGAAATGTCAAATGATATTTGCTGTTTTCTTCTTTTTGGAATGAGGGACAAAAAGAAAAATCCCAGACTGTAAACTTCATTGCATAAAGTTGAAAAACAGGAAGAGAGATTTATTACAATTTATGATTTGAACATTGTACATTCCAAAATAGCGTCATTCTAAATTGGATTAGACTTTGAATATATTTATTTTTCTTTTTTCTTTGATTATTGCTTCCATTTAAATAATCATACGATCAGTATACAATAATGTACAATAAATACAGTTGTTAATTAACTGTATTTTTCCATAGCATAATTTGCTTGTATAGGACACATAAAATTTATTGTTCCACTTATTTATACATTCATTGGTTGATTCTTGTATGTGCCCTGACTGGGGATTGAACCCACAACCTTGGCATGCTGGGACAATACTTTAACCAAATGAACTACTTGGCTAGGGCAGGATACATAATAATTTAGTTAATGGTAATTTCTCAAATGTTTTTGCAAGATGGATAGTATCTATTTATAACATACTCAAATATATCTAATAAAAATTATTCAACATTAATATAAATATATGAAAGAAGAGAAATGTATACAAATTATGCATCATTAGTCAATAGGTCAGGTAGAAGATTCTGAAGTAGCTATAAATACTCAGTGTGCTTTTTCCTACCAGAGGAAAACCATTATGGAACCATATCACAATGTTAAGATAAATTTTTCAGGTTTCATACCTGATACAATGTTCGTCCTCATACTTCGGTCTGCTGGACCTTCTCTGTCTCTTTCTGACCGCCCCGCTTCTTTGCCTCTTTGAGTCTGTAGAAGGAACGCCTCAAACAAGTGTTAGTGCCTAAGTGTCTCATCAGTGTTTCTATGTCTGGTTCTGGATTTCTTGGCACATTTTAAAAAGTAAAAGCCGTCAGTATGTTTTCTTCTCCTTTCCCCCCCAGAAATTTATTGAAGAAAAAGAGTTCCTAGCTCAACTTGAAACTGCTTTTCAAAAATGTGAAGAACTTCATACGAATTTGGGTAAAGCTATATTCAGATGCTTTTTGATGGAATGGTTGCTTAAATAGAGCATTTTATCTCTTTTCACTTTCTTTATACCTTAATATTTTATATGCACATTTTCTTTGGGAAATTCCTACATTTACTTTTAATGTTGTTAAAGTACATATTGATTTTATTACTGTTAATATGCAAATATTTTTCTTAACTGTATTTTATTAATAAAAACTATTTTCTAAGATTTCTTATTAACATTCTAGGTGGAGAATATCAGAACATTAGTGAACAATATATGATGTTGGAAGATAATATTTCCATGTATAGAAATAGTATATATGATGTGAAGTCCACGCTGCAAAATGTTCTGACAGGTTGGACTACTTATATGGAAAAGCTTCGCTTCCTAAAGGCTTGTTTTGAGGAGACAAAGAAGGAACCAATTTTAGAGGTATCTGTAATCAAATGGCACCTGCTTAATTGTCCTTTTTTGTCTTGTATTGTTTTGTTTAGAGACCCTCATTTTCACTCCAAAAATTAGATTTAGGGAAGAGTAAGCAGTACTGTTAGATAATTCTTGAAGGTTTGGAAAGAGTTTAGTTTTGTCTGAGGATTACCACCCAAGGCAGTTTTCTCTTCATTATAGGTCACACACACACACACACACCCCTTTATTGAATTATACTTTACATACACATTATAGTTTTTGGAAGATATGGTGCTACATATTTTCAAAAGGAAAAAACATAACTTATGAACAACTGAGTCTAAAAATCAGAATAAATGAATAAGCAGATCAGAAACATACTCAGATGCAGAGAACATTTTGACATGATGGAGATGGGAGGAGAGTTGGAAGGATGGATTAAAAAGGTGAAAGGATTCAGAAGTAGAAATTGGTCTTTACAGAACAGTCATGGGGATGTAGAGTACAGCATAGGGAATGTAGTCAATAATATTCTAATAACTGTGGGGTATCAAATAGGTGAGAGGTTCATCGGGATGATCATTTGGTAAGGTATATAATCACTGGGGTGTACACCTGGAACTAATATAATGTGTATCAGCTATAATTGAAAAATAAAGATTAAAAATAGAAAATAAATTGATGTTTTAAAAAGTTTAATTTTGACATGCAATACTTTTGAGCTCTAAAATCTTTCTGAGTTTCAAGAGGAGAAAAATCAGAAGAGGATGGAAGGAACTTCAGTGTAATTCATTATTTTCATTTGCTATTCTTGTAATAATCTGTTTTATGATTATTTTCTGAAGTAGTTATTCTTTCATTTGTCTTCTGTTGCAAATGAATATAGCTAGCCTCTCAAATTAAACATTTTCTAGGGAAAAACTAAAATTACTTAACAGAAAATAGGCTGTTCATATGAGAAATAGAATTTGCGTAAGTGTTTGAGTACAAAAAAGAATATTTGAGGGGTTAGTGAGACATTATTTCTCCCTGTCACCCTTTATTTATATTAGAAAAACAGGTCTTTGGCTTTCAACAGTTTTTCTCTTTTTCAAGTTCTTTTATTAAAATTTACAAACTCTGAGAAACATAACACTTTAAGCCTTTTGGTTTCCAAACTGTGCTGAGGTGCCATGAGCTACGAAAGAGGAATCTTGAAGTTAAAAAAAAAAAAGAATTTAAAGATAATTTAAATTTTGAGGGAGACGCGCCTGACCAGGCGGTGGCGCAGTGGATAGAGCGTCGAACTGGGATGTGGAAGATCCAGGTTCAAGACCCCGAGCTCGCCAGCTTGAGCAGAGACCCATCTGGCTTGAGCAAAAAGCACGTCAGCTTGGACCCAAGGTTGCTGGCTCCAGCAAGGGGTGGCTTGGTCTGGTGAAGGCCCGCGGTCAAGGCACATGTGAGAAAGCAATCAACAACTATGGTGTCGCAACGGCAATGAAAAACTAATGATTGATGCTTCTCATCTCTCTCCGCTCCTGTCTGTCTGTCCCTATATATCCCTCTCTCTGACTCTCTCTCTGTCCCTGTAAAAAAAATAAAATTTTGAGGGAGACACAATAAGACTGGTCTGTTGGACAGTATGCAGTTGTTTGGACCTGACTACTTAAAAATGGGAGCTTTTAATTTCTTTTTATTTATTCATTTTAGAGAGGAGACAGAGAGAGAGAGAGAGAAAGGGGGGAGGAGCTGGAAGCATCAACTCCCATATGTGCCTTGACCAGACCAGTGCAGGGTTTTGAACTGGCGACCTCAGTGTTCCCAGGTCGAAGCTTTATCCACTGTACCGCCACAGGTCAGGCAAAAATGGGAGCTTTTAGATCATTTTTCTTACCTGGGGAAATCCATGAAAATATTACTGAAACATTGAAGGCACCATGAACTAAGTTTGAGAACATTTGCTCTAAGCTGATCAGCCACTTAGAAAGGAAGAATAGATGCTTCCTACATGTGCAGGATCGGGAGTGATGACAGAAAGTTAGAGCTGACCACTTAGGGCTTAGGGATGAAGAACTAGATCAGGGGTCCCGGAACTACGGCCTGGAGTGCATGCGGCCCCCTGAGGCCATTTATCCTGCCCCTCCCCCGCCGCACTTCCGGAAGGGGCACCTCTTTCATTGGTGATCAGTGAGAGGAGCACAGGATGCATCCGCACCCATAGGTCCCATTGAAATACTGGTCAGTTTGTTGATTTAAATTTACTTGTTCTTTATTTTAAATATTGTATTTGTTCCCGTTTTGTTCTTTTACTTTAAAATAAAATATGTGCAGTGTGCATAGGGATTTGTTCATAGTTTTTTTTTATAGTCTGACCCTCCAACGGTCTGAGGGACAGTGAATTGGCCCCCTGTGTAAAAAGTTTGGGGACCCCTGAGGTAGATCAACAGGGATGGGGGGGTCTAAAGAGAGGGTCAGAATTCTGCAAAAGCCTCACACTCACTTTTGCTTATAATCAACCTTGGTAAAAATCTATTTATAGATCATAGAAAGATAAATACGTTGTCATTAAAATATTTTGCTTATATGTTATGTAGGTTCCCTTTGAGACACTATCCCAGTGGAATTTAGAACATACTACTTTAAATGAAGTAGGGAATTTCTTAATTCAAGTCAGCAATGATGAATTTGGATCATCTATTTCTAAAGAACTGAGAAGGCTGAATAAAAGATGGCGAAAGTTTGTTACAAAAACTCAGCTGGTAAGTTTTGGGATTTGTTAACAGCTTTATTGAGATATAAAGTCAAATACCATACATTTCATTTATTTAAAGTATATCACAGTGGTTTTAGTATATTTGGAGCTGGGCAGTGGTCACCACAAACAAGTTTTAGAACATTTGCATCACTTCAGAAACGACTCTGTACCCATTAGTAGAGTACATTTTCTCCATTTTCTCCTTCCCTCCCCAGCCCTAGGCAAATGCTAATTCACCTTTTGTCTCTATAGATTTACCTATTTTGGAAATTTCACATACATGGAATCATATAATATATGGTCTTTTGTTTCAGGCTATGATTCATTTATTGCAGAGATTTTCAACTGGTGTGCCTGTTTAGTAGGGAGCAGTGTTCTCCTTTCCTTTAGTTATTTCAAAAAAATTACTGATTTGAGAGAGAGAGAGAAGCATTGATTTGTTGCTCCATTTATTTATGCATTCATTGGTTGATTTCTTGTGTGTGCTGTAACCAGGGATCAAACCTGCAACCTTGGTGTATCAGGATGACGCTCTCTAACCAACTGAGCTATCTGGCTAGGGCCTGACCTCTTTTTCTTTAGATTGTCAAATAAAAAATAACAATAGACAACACAACAATAGCTGTTCAATGTAAACAAAATTATACTTATTTTTTAATTAAATTTAATTTTATTGGTGCGCCACAGAATTTTAGTAATTAGTTTATATGTGCCATGAGATAAAAAAGGTTGAAAATTGCTGACTTAGTGTAATGTTTTCCAGGTTCATTCATGTTGTAGTATCTAATAGGTCTTCACTTCTTTTTATCAGCAAATAATAATAGTCAATTGTATGGATATACCACATTTCATTTACTCATTGATCAGTTGATGTACATTTGGGTTCTTTCCACCTTTTTGACTTATGAATAATGGTGCTCTGAATATTCATGTACTAGTTTTTGTTTGGACATATAACACAGCTTTCTAGTTGAAATTCCTTTATCATTAAAGAATAATTTTAAAGCCTGAGCAGTGGTTAGCACAGTGGGTAGAGTGTCAACCTGGGATGCTGTGGTTCAAAACCCCAAGGTCACTAGCATGAGTATAGGCTCATCTGGCTTGAGCACACGCTCACTGGCTTGAGTGTGGGATCATCAACATGATCCCATGGTCACTGGCTTGAGCAAAGGGGTCCGTGGTTCAGCTTGAGCCCCCTGGTCAAGGCATGTATGAGAAGCAATCAGTGAACAACTCAAGTGATGCAACTAAAAAAGAAAAAGAAGAAGAAGAAGAACGTTAAATATATTTGCCTACTAGATCTTAAGTTTCTTGAGAACATACACTGAGCTTTATTTATCTTTATATTTGGCATTGTGCTTCATAAAAGCCGACTATAAATAAATTTCTAATTTAAATTATTAAATTACTCTTTTTCTTAGTCTTAACGATTTGAGACAGGTATTTTATGGGAAATGCTTACATTTTAAAATATATTAACTATAATATATCCATTTATTATTGGTAATAATACATTTTTGCATGAAAAATATAAGCACTAAATTTTATGACATTAATTTTGTATAGGAAATGAAACTGCCACTTATAAAAAAACAGGATCAGCTCATTCTTGACAATTCTGAAAATATTCAGCCATCTAAAGAAGAAAAACCAACTTCTGATTTTTCAGCTGCTGAGCCATTAGAACTTCCTGAAAGTCACAATCAGAATGTAAAGGTAAAACAGTCATACTTTGTTTCATTTGTACAAAGTAGTAATTTAATTTTGCTGATTTTCTTTTGAAAAAGCCATACTGTATTGTTGAAACAGTGGTAAACATGATTATTAGATAATATTAAAAGCATAATTATTTTCCAGTAAAATGCTTTTGGGGTTCCCTTCATGAAGTCTTCACTGTTAGTCCTATGTTTCTCAGTTACGGAGGAGGGGATTCCTGACTTCTCAGCTGGGGAAAGGGAACCGATGTTTTTTTCAGATTACTTCTCTGACTGGTGCTTAGGCTAGTCCCTGACCTGTGTCTTGTTTCCATTCTGTAAAATGGGGCCAAATATAATCTTATTTGTTGCTTTGTCGGGTAGAAGGATGATCTTAGATTATAGATAAGTATATGCAAAAAGGAACAAAAATATCAAAATCATGCCCAGGTATTATACCTATGGCTTGGGAAATGTGCCTTCTTCAGAATAACTTAACATTTTACTGAAGAATGTAATGTTTAACTGGCTTTGGCCAGTGGCTGGGATGGAGTCCCAGTATTTTCCCACTACTTGTAAGACCTAATCAGAGAAATCAGGAAAGATTTGGCGTTGTGCAATATGCTTTTACAATAGAAGAATATAAAATAGTGTATTCTTCTAACATATTTAAAATGTAATCTGATAAAAAAAACAACTCTAAGAATGTATTTATTGCCTGACCAGGTGGTGGCTCAGTGGATAGAGCATTGACCTGGGATGCAGAGGACCTAGGTTCGAAACCCCGAGATCACTGGCTTGAGCACTGGCTCATCCAGCTTGAGTACGAGCTCACTATCTTGAGCACGGGGTCACTGGCTTGAGTGTGGGATCATAGACATGACCCCAAGGTCCCTGGCTTGAGCAAGGGGTTACTTGCTCTGTTGTAGTCTCCCAATCAAGGCACATACGAGAAAGCAATCAGTGAACAACTAAGAAGACAAAGGAGGCACAGCTATGAATTGATGCTTCTCATCTCTCTCCCTTCCTGTCTGTCTGTCCTTAGCTGTTCCTCTCTCTATCTCTGTCAAAAAACAAGAATGCATTTATCATGTAAAGCTGTAATATATTAACCTAGTGGATATTGAAAGATTATTAAGGGGAAAAGGCTTAATTTTGTTGAAATTTTATTCTCTTTCTTCTTGAGGATGTTTTGCAACTAGTATTGCTGATAGCTGTATTTAATTTAAAAAATTTTTAACTGAATTTTATTTAAGTGACACTGGTTACATAATTACACAGGTATCAGGTGCTCAATTCTACAACACATCTCTATACACGCACTGAGTTCATCCCCGCCCTCACAGGTCAAGACTTCATCCATCATTATTTATCACCTCTGTACCTTCCTCCACCTCCCCCCTCGCCCCTAGCAATCACCACACTGTTGTCCCTGTCCATGTGTTATTTTTTTTCTCTATCCCTTCACCTCCCTCGCCCAAACCCCGCCCCAACAGCTGTCAGCCTGCTCTCGATGTATGAGTCTGGTTCTATTTTGCTTGTTAGTTTATTTTGTTCATTAGATTCCACATATGAGTGAAATCATGTGGTACTTGTCTTTCTCTGACCTGCTTATTTCACTTAGCATAATGATCTCCAGGTTCATCCATGCTGTCAGAAAAGGTAAGGTTTCAAGGGTTAGAAATGTATTTATAGAAGCAATACCTTAGAATTTTTCCAAGATTTCATCTTCTTATATGTAAAATGGAGATTATAGTAACTAGATGATAGGCATGATATTATCATTAAGATAACAAATGTGGATAAAATTTTTAATATTTAAAGTGATAATGGACTATCAGAAAGTATTATTATCATTGTCCAAAAACTAAGTCTTAAATCATTCAAATATGTTGAAATGACACTCTTTAGGAAAAAAAGAGATAACTTTTTAACATTGAGAATTATTTTATAATAAAAACATTGCCATTTTCTTAGTGATAATTTTGAACATTGTAGGCTGAGGAAGAATATGAGAAACGAAATGAAGAATTCACAGGGCAACTAACAGTGGCTGACGAGGTAAAAAAACTCACTGGAGAAGTGCAAATCTGGGAGGCAGAAACCAAATCTGTTTTGGATCTTCTGAGACACCAAGATGATGTCAATACTTCAATGGAAGAACCTTTGCAGGTATGAGCATAAGAGTATTAAAAGGACAACTTTCATGATTGTAGACTTCTGTATTAAGATAAATAAGAAGTTTTAGAGTAAAGAGTAACATGACTACTGTTTGGATTTTCTTTGTTGGGACTTTTTCAGATAGCATGGATTCTCATTCATGAATCATTTGCTGTGATTTTGCTTGAAGACAGAGGATAGATTGGACAACTATTAATAATACCATATAAATTGAAGTTCTTGAATTAATTTTCCCAGCTGCAAAGTGGAGATTAAAATATTTCTTGTATGAGAGGGCAATGAGGAGATGAGTGAGTTCAGTCTCATATAGCTCAGTGCAAGGTGAATATGAGAGATTATGCATTCTATGCTTTGAAAGCTCACTCAGTAATTAAGTCACTTTCCCTCTTTATGTAGAGGAGGTTGACGGATGTTGTTAAAACTCCATTCTGTCTTCATTCTCAGGCAGTCGACTCATTGAAAAGCAATGAGGCAAGATTGTGTTTTAATATCACCCAGTTCTCCTGGGAATGAATTTACAATCATGGTTTCTACTGAGTTCCAAGCTCAGCTGTAAAATCTATGGAGCATATCATAAATTACAACAAGATGAAAAGGTTCCGGAATAAAGGAACATTTGTGTAATTCTTTTAGATCTACATTTCTGAAATGGTGTATACATAGCATTTTGTGTTTTCACTGTTTATAAGAGTGATACTTTTTATTGTTTTGGACATATTATATAATGCCTGTGCTATATGCCAGTGCCTTTCTAATTTTATTTTTATTTATTTGCTGTATCTGGAATTTATTTTAGAAAAATAAATAAGTGGGAAATGAGAAATTTAATATTTAAAAGTATTTAAAAAATAACAGTGAAAATACAAACATGCTAAAACATGCTTCTGTTAACAAGGCATTAATTAGATCTTTATTGAATCAAGATTAATATTGTAAAGTAAGGTGCTGAACAGTACAGGTGATGTGATCCTTTTAGTGCTTTTTTAAAACAGTTGATTTTTTTTATACTTTATGCTTTGATATCCATAGAAAGTGTGTGTAAGGGTATACAAATAGCTAACTCTGTCTGTCTTGATACTACCACACTATGCCCAGCTCTTAGCACATTTCCTGGTACACAGTGGACATAAAGTATTTTTTAAATGAATGTGTGTGAATGGTTAACTACATAACAACTAAGGGAGAGATGGGGAAGAAGAGGAACTTCTTTTTTCTTTTTCTTTTTAATTCATTGGAGTGATGCTGATTAACATAATTATATAGGCTCAGGCGCCCAGTTCTATAACACATCTCTGTATACCAGTATTGTGTGTTCACCCCACCAAGCCAAGTCTCTGTTCATTACCCTGTATCCCCCCACCCCTCCCTGCAATCACCACATTGTTGTCCGTGTCCATGAGGGTTGTTTTGGGACTGTTTTTTGCTCTATCCCTCCACCTCCCTCCCCCAACAGCTGTCAGCCTGCTTTCTATGAATGAATCTGTCTCTATTTTGCTTGTTAGTTCATTTTGGAGGAACTTTTTCTTTTATGTGCTGCACTTTCTATTCTTGTTCATGTTTTTTATATGAGCATTTGGTACTTTTATAATTAAAAAGGGGAAAACATTGAAATTATAAATAAACATACTAATTTTAGACATTTAAATATTGCATTAAAGTATAAAGAATAAAATTTAAATCATCATAATTCCATTACTCTAAGATAAATGAGATAAACATTTACGTAGTTGATATCACACAGTATAATTCCTGTTTTGTCATACCCATGCCACTTTTGAGTTGTAAGTAAAAAAATATTTTTTGCTAACTTGATAACAAATGTGATACGTCAATTTAATTGGTGCTTATTTGATTGCATGTAAGATTCATTAGCCATTTTTTCTGTGATCTATCTGTTCTTTATTTTCTGAGTTTTCTTTGGGATTTTAGTATTTTTCTTATTGAAATTATAAGCTCTTTGAATCATGACCCATTTTTATTTGTGGAGAAAATAGTTTTTACCAAATTGTTGACTTTTAAGTTGTTTGTTTTATTTTACATGGAAAAGTTTTATATTTATGTAGTCATTTCTATTCCTACTCATATGTCTTAAAAGGTCCTCCACACTCAGAGAGCAATTCAACTTTAACAGATAATTTCTTCTTTTTGTAGTTTTATATTTTATATTTAACTTTCTGATAAATCTGAATTTATTTTTGGTATGTTGTATAAAGCATGGTTCTAAAAAAATTATTTTTCAGTAGTCATTTTCTCCAGTGATATTATTAGATTTCCTTACAAGTGATTTGACTTAAAGCACCTTAATTTTTTAAGGTTTATTACTACTAGTATCTCAACATATTTTCTTTCTATTGGTATTGTATAACTTCTAGTCTTTGTTTTATTGAAGTGCTTAGTATATAAAGAGTAATCTGTAAAAGACTGTTCAGTATCTGACTGCATAAATGTAAAATTTCAAAATAACATTCTTTAGAATATAAATTAGCGTCATTTGGATTAATAATTAACCTTTTATGACTTCTTATTAGATTAAAGTTAATGTCTAACATTAATCAAAATGTTTATTGTGATCTCACAATACTTTGTTTTAACAGCATCTTATTGCCAAAGGGTCTATGTATGAAGAGCTTGTGTCTAGAATGGAAGACACTTTACAAATGGATGTACAAAATAGTTCCAGCCAGGAGTCCCTTGAACATGTTCTCAGAGCTGGGCTTCAAGCAAAGATTCATGAAGCTAAGGAGAAAGTCCAGGTCCATCTTTAATATTCTCTATTCAGTGAATTTTGTTTTTAAGACCAAGTGGTCAGTGGGAAGATGGGGAAATGGGGGAAAGTTACCCTGTAGTTTGGAAATGTACATTTTATTGCTTTATAATTTAGAGCATATTGGAAATTATCACTGTAATAAATAAGGTACTCTTATGGTTAGTGGGAAAATATGAGTAACTAAACAAAGAAAATATTCATTAACTTATGCATTTTGTATGAAGTTGGGCCAAGTATTGAGGGTATTTTGTCTTCACAGATCAACATGGTAAAATTAGTTGCAGCGTTAAAGAACTCAGCTGATGTCTCCCCAGACCTGGATGTCAGGCGGAAGGTGGAAGAATCACTGAAGGACCTAGAATCATACATTACAAGAGCTGAGCAGTTACTTGGCCAGAGAGAGAGCCAGAGTAGACTGGTTTCCAAGTACAAGGTGGGGCTCTTTCAACTATTGAATGTAGAAGATTTATTATTAGCAACTATCTAATTTGAAATCGAGATGCTTCCATCACTGTGATCATACATGAAGTTATTGTACCTTTAAACTTTTTTCAGTTTTATACATTGTTCCCCTGAGACTTTTAAAAATAAACATTAATATGGAGAATTTTAAAAATTCAGTATATTATTTTAGACCTGCCAAATAGGTTCAGTGACACAATGTAAAGAACACAGCTGACTCTATGACATTGAGCAAGAATTTAATTTCTCTCGTTTTTTAAATCAATGAAATGGACATCATAATTCTAGCCCTACCTAGCTGCCAAATTTGTTGTTAAGGCTTTAGATGAAAATAAAGCATATGAAGAGTAGTTACAATTCTTTAACTGTAAAATAACATTCTTCTTATTAAAATGAAACAAGTTATTTAGGGACATATGCTTATCAATAATGACCCAAGAATGTTTTGTATGGAGACAGCTGTAGGTTGATTTTTCATGGTTTGGTAGGTAGCTTAAGATGTATTCATATTACAGGCTCACTATTAATTAATGCAGTGGGAGGTATTTGGGGGATGGGAAGTAAAGGTATAACCAGGTCTCTATACTTGGACCATTGCAGCATTTCCTTTCCTTCAGTCATTTATTCATCAGATAACATACTTCTTGAACATTTAAAATGAGCAAGGCATTTTGTGGGAGGCAGAGATGAAGCAAAGTAATACTTTCCGTGGTGCCACTGCTCCCAGTTTGTTTAGGAAAGGAGCTCCCACCGGAGCCTCTCTCTGTGCCCACTGTGGCCTCTCTTTCTTAGGGGCCTCAACTCTATTTTGGCTTTGTGGATTGATAACCAGGCTGGACCCTATTGTCAGCCATTTCTTTTCTTTCTCTTTTTTTTTTAAGTAAGAGGAGGTGAGATAGAGAGATAGACTCCCACATGTGCCCTGACTGAGATCCACCCAGCAACCACCATCTGGGGCCAATGCTTGAATCAACCAAGCTGTCCTCAGTGTCTGAGGCTGACGCTTGGACCAACCAAGTTATCCTCAGTGCCCAGGGCTGATGCTTAAACCAGTTGAGACACTGGCTGTGAGAGGGGAGGAGCGAGAGAAGGGGGAAAGGGAAGAGGAGAAGCAGATGGGTGCTTCTCCTGTGAGCCCTGACTGAGAATTGAACCCAGGACATCCACATATCCGGCCAACGTTCTATCCACTGAACCAACTGGCCAGGGCCAGGAAAGAGAGAAGGGAAAGAAAATGGAGAAGCTCTGGGTCCCTTCCCTACCAGAAAAGAGAGGTGCCCGTTCCCACACCATTCTCCTCTGCCTGCCCACCTTCCTTTTGGAATCTCGGGCCTTGGTTTTCCCTTTTTCCTCTGGCAGTCAGTGAAGTACATCTGTTCTCACAGCAGACACAGGGTCCCTGCCACCCAGATACTTCTCTGAGACCCCCTGGGACTCTAGGGACACACATGAATGAAGGAGCCAGCTGCCAGCATATATGGTTAGAACAGTGGTTCTTAACCTTTTTTGAGGTACCGAACCCACCAGTTTCACATGCGCATTCACCAAACCCTTCTTTAGTGATAAATAAAATGTTTTTTTTCCCCAAATTCAAGACATAGGTATATGTTTTTTTACTGGTGCACAAAATGAGCCGTGCATGAACATCACCTTGCTCAAAGAACAAAACCAACAAAGTGCATGAACTCACAACAAATTACGGTATTACTTTATTCTGGCCTCCATGGCAGAGGCTTCTCCGAACCTCTGAGATTGACTCATCGAACCCCTAGGGTTCGATAGAACCCAGGTTAAGAACCACTGGGTTAGAATATCTCCCTTGGTCATAGGTCTAGCAGTCCTCATGGGAGCCTCAGCCAAGGTCCCTGGGGGTCAGCATTGTACCTTTTGTGCAGAAGGGCCCATAATAAATATGTAATGAATGCAAGAACGAATTCCTGCTCAGCTCCATTGCTTTCTCCCCTAGTATTACTTCCATATTCTTGTCTCCTTAGAGTTTTCTGCCTCTTTCACAGGCCCTAAACTGTCTTTTCTTCTGTCATTCACTGGTCACCTAAGCTAGGATTCTGTTCTTATAAAGCATTGGCAGGTCATACAGCATAAGCTGGTGAGGAGCAGACACATTCCTGGCAAGGCATTTCCCCTTCCTATCTACTGCTGCTCCTCCCCTGGGGTGGGGCTGGCCATGTAGTTGGCTCTGTGCAAAACTTAGGAGTGCATGGTATGGTAATGTCGCCTTCTTGCAGCATAAAATACTCATATACAACATTAAATATTTGCCATACTAATCCTACAATAAACTGTGTCTGATTGCAATGCTAATCTCTTATATATGCTAGTCTACTCTTAATGTTGTATTGCTAAGGAAGTGTGGTTGTCCGCTCAATACTTAAAAGAATGTTAGAGAAAACCTTGCCAGGGGCTCATTATCCTGCACAATAAGCCTTTTAATTATTTATCAAAGGAGTAACAAAAATTATTTTGCATATCATAAATATGAAGTCTTTATCTGGGTCTCAAGTGTGAAACTACATTTAAATAAGAAATATTTTGCAATTTTTATTTCAAAAGAATTCAAGAGAAGCAAATGGACTATCAGGCTGAATTTACAGAGATGTCCTCTCTATATCTTTAAACAGTCCTCAGAGAGTCCTCAGTTACACCTTTGAAAGATCTACCGAAATTAGCTTTGAGGACTTGGCAGTTGAATGAGGATTTCATGTTTTCGTTTGCCTCCCTTTTTTTTTTTTTTTTTTAGGAAGCCCTATTAATTTTTAATGCTAAAAGTCTGGCCAAGTATTTGAAAGCTGTCGAAGAACTGAAAGATAATGTAACTGAGGATGTAAAGCTGTCTTTGGTAGAAAAGAGTAGAGATGTCTGTGCCAAGTGGGAGGTAAGAACATGCATCTGTATCCAGGGCTTCTGCTGACACGTGTGACTGTGGACCTGTTTGTCATCGAACCCATTCTTGTTGTCCCTCGTTTACTCCGTATCACAGAGGGCTGATCCCTGCAGGCTGCGGTTCTCAGGTCCTATAGCAGTTGGCTTCTCGTCTGTGTTCAGCCAGGAGCAACACTGGAGATTAGAAGGAGATTGGTGGGGGCGAAAAAGGAGAGCCCAAAGGCTTTCTTGTCCTCTCTTTCTTGGACAGTCTCTCTGGCAGCTGTGTCTCCTCCTGGCTGCAAGTTCCATGGTTCTAGCCTCTGGTTCCCTTCTGCCCAGACTCCAGTGAGCTTGCAGCCCAGCAGTGGTGGCAGCCTTCTGCGGATGCTAACTTCCGATTGTCTCCCTGTCCCCTCTGGCTCTCATCTCTGTGAAATGAATCCCCAGCATGTGATTCCGAGTTAAATATTCAGCATTTTCTGGTTTCTGAGACAACATACTGACACAGTTTCATAGCAAAGTAGATATAAGTTTGATGGCAGACAGACTTGGATTCAGCAGCTGTGACCCTGGGAAAGTTGCTTAACTTCTAGGAACTTCACTGACAAAATGGGAATAACCCCACCAACTTGGTAGGATTTCACAAGGACTTATGTAAAGTACCTACAACAGAGATTGTGCTAAAAATATTTAATATTGAGTATTTTTTTGTGTGCATGTATGTATGAATATATGGAGAGAGAGAATAAAGTAATATAATTGAATATCTACTATTAAAGGTCCTCTTAAAACACATTTAAAAATAAACCTTATATTTATAGAATTATAACAAAGATAGCACAAACAGTTCTAGTATACCCATGCCCAGTTTTTCCTAATATTCACATCTTACATTAATATAGTACCTTTGTCACTACAAATGGACTAATATTGATACCTTGTTTATTTATTTTTTTATTAAGTGAGAGGCGGGAGGCAGAGACAAACTCCTGCATGCGCCCCAACCGGGATTCACCCAGTAAACCCCCTACTAGGTGATGCTCTGCCCATCTTGGCTGCTGTTCCATTGCTCGGCAACAGAGCTATTTTAGTGCCTGAGGTGAGGCCATGGAGCCATCCTCAGTTCCTGGGGTCAGCTTTGCTCAAACCATTCAAGCCATGGCTGTTGGAAGGGAAGAGAGAGAGATAGGGGTGTGTGGAAGGGGTTGGAAAGCAGACGGTCACTTTTCCTGTGCGCCCTGACCAGGAATCAAACATGGGACTTCCACATGCCAGGCTGATGCTCTACCACTGAGCCAACCGGCCAGGGCCATATTGATACTGTATTAACTAAATTTATACTTTATTCATATTTCAAGTTTTTCCCTAATGTGCCTTGTTTTTTGATAGATAGAGAGAGAGAGACAGATAAGGACAGAGAGACAGGAAGGGAGAGAGATGAGAAGTATCAATTCTTTGTTGCGGCTCCTTAGTTGTTCAGTGATTGCTTTCTCATATGTGCCTTGACTGGGGGGCTATAGCAGACCGAGTGACCCCTCAAGCCAGCGACCTTGGGCTTAAGCCAGCTATCATGGGGTCACATCTATGATCCCATGTTCAAGCCAATGACCCTGCGTTCAAGCTGGTGAGCTCCACTCAAGCTGGATGAGCCCATGCTCAAGCCGGCAATGTTGGGGTCTTGAACCTGGATCCTCTGCATCCCAGTCCCGACACTCTATCCACTGCACCACCGCCTGATCAGGCCCCATTGTGCTTTTTAATCTGCTTCAGAATCCCATCCAGGATACACATTATTGCGTCTTGTTATTTCTTCATGAGCTCAGATGTGTTTTTGTTTAAATTTATTGATTGATTTTAAAGAGACAAAGAAAGGAAGGGAGTGGGGGGAGGAGGAAGCATTCATTTGTTGTTCCACTTAGTTATGCATTCATTGGTTGCCGTGACTGGGGATCAGAACCACACCTTGTGTTTTGGGACAGTGCTCTAACCGACTAAGCTAACTGGCCAGGGCCTCAGATGTGTTTTATATATAGTGCTCACAAAAGTTATGGATTATTTCAAAATGAATATGAAGCAATAAAATATCCCCTAATTTTTGTGAGCAGTGTATATTTTCTCCCAGTCTACACCTTGTCTTTTTAAATTCTTAACAGTGTCTTTCCCAACTAAAACACACTTTTAGTTGTTAGTAAGAAAGAAAATATAAGTTGTTAGTAAGAAAGAAAATATAAGATGGGTCTGGTATATTTTAAAACATCCTCCCCAAAGACACAAGGATGAATGAGAATTTTATAAGCACTATTTCTATTCTTTGTTACTACAAGTATTTGTATTGTGTTTTTAATGAAAACCTTTTCAGTATTTTTTGTTCCCATGGTTAATGTGTGTCTGTTTACAGTCTCTTCATCATGAACTGTCTTTGTATATTCAACAACTAAAAATAGACATTGAAAAAGGAAAAATCATTGACAGTATTTCAAGACTTGAAAAACAAATAAATAAAGAAAAGAAACTAATTCGCAGAGGAAGGACTAAGGGGCTCATCAAGGAACACGAGGTAAAGCACCTGCTCTCCACTTACATTTTGTCATCATTTTGAGGTTTTTCTTAAAGGGTTGTGTATTTCCTTGGCCTAGGATTAAATCATGAAGATGATTTCGGCTGTCGCGTTCGCTGGGGATTATCCCTTATGCAGTTTAAGTTCAAATGAGAGCTTTTGATTCTTGTTTTTAGAAGTGAGAAAAATTTAACATTGAGTTAATGGTTCATGACTTCCATTGATATGTTTCAGTGACTCCTGTCCTTGAGAGTCTAGTTACAAACCTGTCACCCATTGCTGAAGTACCTACAGTTGCTTTGCTGAAGACACAGTGTTCTCAGAAATTCAGCTTTTGTGAAAGACACCAAATCAGAATATAAACCAACTGGGTCACATCTAATCTCCTTTTGATCCCCATCCCATTTGATTGTTCTGTGTACTTGACAGCACTGACCCTTCTTTTTTTTTTTTTCCTAAGATTTTATTTATTGATTTTAGAGAGAGGAGAGAGGAGAGAGAGAGAGAGAGAAGGTGGGGGGAGCGGGGAGCATCAACTTGTAGTAGTTGCTTCTCCTATGTGCCTTGACTGGGCAAGCCCGGGGTTTTGAACCGGCGACCTCGGCGTTCCAGGTTAACGCTTTAGCCACTGTGCCACCACAGGTCAGGCAGTTTTGCCCCTTCTTTTTATTCCCTTTGAAATTTTCTCTTGCCATGGTCTCCTAATGTCAATCTCTCTTGCTTTTTCTTCTTTTCTTATATTGGGGTGGGGGTAAGGGTGCTTCTTTTTTAGTGTACTTTGCAGATTTCCCTTTATTATTGTGTTGTTTTAATGTTTCATTTTGGGAGTCTCTGTTTTTGGCTAGTTTCATGATTGCTAGGTGATTTTTTTGCACTCTGGCGTTTGAGCTGCCCTCTCTACAGTGATGGTGCCTAAATCTTTCCCTGTAGCTGAGTCCTCTCCCCTGAGCTCCCGGTTCTGTTTCTGGCTGAGACGTCGCCAGTGCTCTCTAGAGACCTCACATCAGCGTGTCCGAACACAAACCAGAATCTCCTCCCAAACGGTTCCTCCCCTTCTCTGTCCTGGCTGTGAAAGGACTGCTGTCTCAGCACCTCCTTCCTCTCCTTCCCCTTTCCTTCCCACGCAGCCTGCATGGAGTCGGTTGCCAGGTCCCATGTGGCGCTCTTCAGAACAGCTGCTGATTTTCCTTCCTTTCTTGTGGCCCGCCTTATTTTCTTCCCTTTGCCTGCCTTGTTTTCTCAGTATGATGAAGGTTGAATTATCTTCCAAACTCATCACCAGACTGATCACTTTGAACCACTGATCTAGTGTCACTGGCTCACTGTTACTCCCGAGGCGTCCCAGTCTCCTTAGAAGGCCATTCGAGCCCTTTACCGTCTGGCCCCTAGGCATACCTTCAGCATTATTTTTCCACGTCTCATGCACTTCAGCCTCACTGGACTACTGGCCTTTCAGAACATCTGGGGTTCTGAGACTCCTTTCCTGCCCTGGCTAGGAGCCCTCTCTCCTCCTGCACCTGCAGGACTTCTCCTCTCCACATGGAGCTTAGATGGTTCCCTCATGAACTAGGCTTTCTCTGACTCCTTAAGGCAGGGGGTGGCTCTGTCCTAGCACTTGCCACATTATATGCTCACTTATTTGTGTGCCTACTGTAGGGGAGGAAGACATTTTTCTCGAGGTCCCTGGCTGGGTCTGAAAGTTAAACTGACAAGGTTAACAAAGAGGAGACAATACATGTTTTATTGAGGTTTTCCATGCACGTGGGAGCCTTCACAAGAGATTGAAGACTGAAAGAGGTGACCAGAGCAGGAATCATTTATATCTTTTAGACAAAGAGACAATACATTTGTGAAGAATTGACAAGAGAAAAAGTTTGGGTGGGCCTGGTAAATGGAGAAGTCAACTGGGGGTGATAAACGTTAGTTTAACAAGGTTTGTTTGCAGATTCTTCTGGGGCCATGTCTGGGCTGGCAAGTGTTTCTCCCCAGTAAAAGGAGACTTATTTCCCCTCTTTAGGCAGAAAAGGGTGGAGCCTTTTCTGTATTTACTGCTTTTTTTATTTAAAAACGTTTCTTAATTATTTTTTTTAAAGAGAGAGGAAGGAAGAGAGAAAAGAGAGAAACATTAATTTGTTGTTCCACTGATTTATGCATTCACTGGTTTCTTATATGTGCCCTGGCCAGGAATTGAACCTGCAACCTTGGCATATCGGGACGACACTTTAACGAGCTGACCTACCCAGCCAGGGCCTGCAATAACTGCTTCTTAATGGCCTTCAGCTCAAAGTAATTTTTATGTCATGTCAGAGAGGCATATTTTGGGGTGACATATCCTGGTCTCCTTAATAGCTTACTGGACAGTGGCACGTCCCTTCCGGACTGACTGCTTCATCTTTGTTCCTCCGTGTTCGTCACCACCCTGGGCACCCAGTGGACGGGCTTACAGAAGATTTAGATGTTAAAGTCACACACATCTGTTAGTGTCTAATCCTCATGGACTAATTATGTGAACTCATCGGAAACACATTTGCTGCTTTATTTCCTCCGTCAGGCCTGCTTTTCTGAGGAAGGCAGTCTGCACCAGCTTGATCACCACGTGGAGGTCCTGCGGGAGCTGTGTGAAGAGCTGACTTCACGGGAGAGTCAACAAGAACTGGGGGGCGTGCTCAGAGATTATGAACAAAAGATAGAAAGACTTCGCAAAAGTGCTTCCGAGATTCGCACGACATTGCAACCCACGGTGGGAGGCACGTCGAAAAACAAGTTAGTGCTTCATAAGAACAGCTACGTATTATTAATAACACCAAGTACTATTATGCATTCTCTTTTAGGCTTCATTTTTCTCCTCGTATTTCAATATGTAATTGTGATTCCTTCCTAGGGGAACCATGAACACATCTGAGAATGGAGGAAGTAATGCACACAGTGAAGTGCCATCTGCAAACTCAAATAAGCAGCCGTCAGCTGGAAAGGTGTTAAATGTGGATAATGTATTTTAGAAGTAAACTCTTATATTAAGTGATGGCTTTAATTATCTGGTAGTTTTCATCAGCTGAGAATTCCCACTTAGATAATGCAAGAAAGATTGTTTTTTGTTAGAATGAAACAAAGCAATGGTGAAGTATAATTTAATCTTCCGTTTAGGGTACAAATAGTTCTTTAAAAAAAAAAAGAGACCTGATGCCTGTGCATCATTGAGATGGGCTAGTTCATTTGTCATTTGTCTTTTTCCTCATTGTAACATCTTTTACTTTCCTTGGGAATGGGATTTTCATTTAGAATCTAGGTAAGTGGGCATTTACTGTACTTCTCAGCAAAAAGGTGTGGGGGAGGAGCAAGGTATATTTGTTTTAAGAGGTCTGTTCCTACGTGCTAGACTTCTGTCTACTTTTAACTATGCCTATGTGGTCATAGTCTGAAAGAGCATTTTGGGGTTGAGAGACCTCCTCTCCTGTGCTGACATACCAAGGAGAAGGTGAAACAGAGCCTAATAAACCTCCCCTGTCCTGTGGGAAGGCCTTTCTTGAGCTGAGAAACCTCAAATCAATTGTATTATCTCCTGGTTTGGGGTAAAAAGAATCAGTGATATACTTTTGTATCATAAAGTGTTTATGTTTTCCAGACAATTAAGTGTATTGAAGATACTGTGTATACTATTTTGCATATTTGTTTAGGCAGTCAAATCGATGAAGAATTTGAGTCTGGAATCAGAGTTAAAGCCTCAACAGGAAGAAAACATGGAGAAGTATGAAAAGGATCACGATACAGCTAAAAACAGTTTACTAGAGAGGTAAAACTCTTTTAAACAACTGCGGAGTCCACCAAAAATCTTTCATCAATGCAAACATAGTATACTTTAATAAGTTCTTATTATCCGTCAGTCATAATTTTTACATGTGGTCCAGTAACTTACACAGAAATTCCCTGGGATTTTCTCATGTATAATTGACAGCAATTAAAATTTTAATTTTTAAAATTAAGTAATGTCACATTTAATTTTTTCCAGCTATGACACACGCAGAGAAACTCTGGAACTACACCTGCAAGACAACAAATTTAGGATTACTTCTGATTTCCCCAGTGACCGGGAAAGGAGTAGTGCTTGTCTGCAGGATAAACTGACAGACCTAAAGGTAATTATTGAAAATATTATTAGAGTTTATCCTTTATTAGAAAATAATACCAATATGAGCATAGACTTCGCTATTTTTCTTGAGGTCTCATATGCTAGAGATGTTTCCAAAGAGCTTTGTTGGATTGGATTTCTAATGTCACTCAATTCCAGAAAGTGATTTGGACCCACACATCAAACCCAGGAAAGACTTTGACATCCTAATGTGTTGCTCAGGCCCTAATTTGATACTCTAGATATGTGGCTTGCAAATTTTTGGGTTGTGCTTGGGATGGGAATGAGTGCTGCAGATATAGTAGTCAAAACAATGTGTTTGAAGGCAGTTTCAACCAAGAGTGCTTCCAGGTTGCTCTAAAATTAACAATATGTGAAAAACCAGTGACTCGAAATATTTGTTTCAGTCATTCGTCATCTTAATTAAATTGTCACAATATCTGTCATATGTTGGACAAATAAGAAAGGGGAGGCAGTGGAAGAAGTTTTCACTCTAACTTCACAATGTTCAACCTTTTGCATCTCATGTCACAAACTAATTACTAAAATCCTTTGGCACACCAAAAAATATATTTTTTGCCAATCTGACCGAAGAAATAGTTATAATTTTGACTAATTCACACTAGACGGCTATTGCTGTGTTGGCTGTCATTTTTTTTCTTTATTTGACAATGTGAGGGACAAGAGGCCAGTGCCCCTGACTAAATAGTCAGGTGTTGCATGTTTTAAAAATTCTTGTGGCACACTGATTGAAAATCGCTGCTCTAAGTGATGGATGATCTTCCTGGGAAGCCTTTTGAAGAAGTAGTGCATTTGACTTAAGAGCAACTGAAAAACTGTCTAGTGGTGGGCACATCAATTTTAAGCTCTACAAGTAAATATCTTCCTTATTTTGAGATGATCTGTGCCTTGCAGTGCAATATTTATTGTAGACTTGGAAGTGCATTAGAGTGAACTGTCACAGAAAACCCATCAGGTAGAGAAAGGGTCATGGTGGCTCCTACACTGCCCTCCCACATTTTCTAGTTTCTTCATTTTATGACGCCAGTTCCTGAGTCACACTCGACCCACACTCTACTGACTGACTCCTCTATGATTTCCACCTGAATAAGCAAAATTCACATGTTAAAATCTCTGCCGTTCAAGTGATGGATTTAACATGCTCAATGCAATTACGAAACTGTCTTGAGACCTTACTGAATAATGAGTTGGTTAGAAAACCTATACTAATCCTTGGGAAAAGTGAAGAACAAATTAAACTGGTGAGTACAAAATAAAACTGTAGTAATGCCTTTTTTTTTTAAGACTCAAGACACTGAACTGTTATAGAATTTTTAGTGTTTAATTATAAATTAATTCTATTCACTTTTTGTTAGAAATTGTTTTGTTTCACTCCAATTTTCTTTTAGTTTAGGAAGAAAGAAAGGTTTATTATCTAGAGGAGATAGAATGTCTGTTCTTACAACTATATGTGTCTTTCTGAATTGTATTCTGTGCACCTAACTTAGGAGAAGGGAGTTTAGATTTGGGTGAAAGGCATATTGTCTACTGCCTTGGTTTCATTAAAGTATGTGTGTCTGACAGCGCAGTTAATGCCGTTGTTCCCTGACAGATACTTACTTTACTTGGAAAATATTTTTTAAATTAATATTTTATGTGAAACTTTGTATCCACAGCTGGTGGCTGTCTCATTTTGTAAGAACAGAATAATTGTGCCTATTAACCCATAGTTGACAATGAATCTGTGTTTCAGGTTTTAAAAAATGAAACTGATGCTTGCTGGAAAGAGTTTGAAATCACTTCATTGCAATTAGAAGAGCTTGAGAGTGACCTAAAGAAGCCTTCTATACTAAAAGCAAGGGACCAATTAAAGAGGAGAGAAAGGGAGTTTCAGATGACTCTTAATACCAGGTATAATTCTGAGATCTATTAATGATGAATATAGTAAATTTTTCAATGCCGTTTTTAGCTAGGCTAGTACTACACATATTAGTATGTTGTTTTCTTTTTGTTGTCACAACAGCCATAAGAGAGGCTGCCATTATGACTACCATTTTACTAATGAGCAGACTGACAGAGAGGTTAAATTACCTAACCAAGCCACCCCACTGGCCAGAGATCTAAGTGGAATTGAAAGTCTTGAGCTCCAAAGGTCATGCTCCTTCCCTTGGCATGAATGGGGCCATGTTGGGTTTCCTTAATTCTATAACGAGAGTGTTGTAATGACCACATACATAGGGTATATATCCCCACTACATATCCCTGTCTTACAGTGGGGGAAACTGAGGCTCAGAGTCTATATGTTAACTATCAAGGGTCACACATTTTAAGTTATTATTAGTAGAGCCTCTTTTTGGAACTCTATTATATTTCCAGTAATAAAATAATTACTATTCATAATGAGGTTTCTTTGTCATCAAGGCAGTGTTAAATTACACTCAGTAATCTGTGTTTTCCATTTAGTGTGGTATTTATTAAGCCGATAAGAATACCTGTATAGGAAACAAGTCATTCTTTGGCATTTTGGATCACTGGGTTTGGATTTTAACATGATGATCTTTACTTATCATTGTATGTATTTTTATTGGACTGTTATTTCCTATTCTTGGTTAAGTAGTGGCATTAATGTGTTTTACAGAGTATCTTTCTGCTCTGTTTTCCCCTTACATCTGGCTTGTTTTCCACCTAGAATGGAGTCCTTGGAGACCGCGCTGCAGATTGTGTTACCCGTGGAGAAGGAATCACTCCTTCTCTGTGGCTCAGACCTGCTCTTTCTCCATGAAGTGGCCGTTCAAGATTTTCATCTCACTGATGCTGATTCCATTTATCAAAACCTGACGGTAAGTGTAAGTTCTCACAGTACATTTATAGACTAATCAATTCCTCAGAGATATATACGTTCATGCATTTTTAATTATATATCAATAGTGTATATTTAGCATATAAGCCATGACAGAAAAATCTTCAATAATTTAGACATTTATTTCTCAACCTTTTAATTCCTTTCAAATTTGGAAGTAGGTATCGTGGAGTAAATATTGAGATATTTTCTCTGAATTCAGAATGAACAATTCCTTATGAATGCTTATCCAGTGCCTGATATCTTAAATATCATGCTAGACTCATATGGTTTTAAAGCTGTATTCCACAGTTTACTTATTTTAGTTCCTATCATAAATAAAAGATAGTTGGTTTATGTTTCAGATTATAAACAGATATCTCAACAGTTTAATCTCTATTTCCATTAAAGTGACAGATTTGTACATTTGTTTCCTATTGGGGATTGAAACATCAGGAAGGGTGTCATATGGTAAAGCACCTGGGCTCTGATCGTTTGTGATTAAAATGTCGAAACTGTCTACTGTGGTTAAACTGAGAAGCAATTTTCCACATTAAATCTGGGTACATAATTTGAGGTTAGTTTCTGACGTGCAGTCTTTCTTTTTTCTACCTCAGGCTTTTCAGCTTTTCTTATTTGTATTTCAGGATATCCAAGATTCCATAGCAAAACAGATAGAAATATGTAACAGCTTTGAGCAGTCAGGCAACTTTGCATTAAAGGAATTGCACCCACTTGATCTACTCGCGACGCGGAATATTATCCTGAAACACGGATCACAACTTGAAGAAAGGAACCACAGGATCCAGAGGAGTAAAGATGCCCTCAGAGCTCTGGAGGAGTTTTTGACTTCTCTGAAAACAGCTGAAGTTCCTGCTGAGCTTGGTACAGACCTTGCAGCCGCAGAGACAGAGGCAGTACCAGAAAATACTTTCACAGTGAAGAATAAAGGGGGAGAAGTTTATCTGATGAAAGATAAGGCCAGACATTTGGATAAACGTTTGAAGATGCTCGATATAAGCTTTAAAGACACTGGACGGGGTGAAGACACGTCCTGTGAAAAACTTACTGATACGCTGTCCAAACGCTTATTTGAGGCACGGGGCTGTGGCGGACAGGAGGCACTTACTGAAGAAGAAAAATTACTAGATAATTGTACTTTCAGAAATACTGAACTCCTGAAAAATATTCTAGATGTGCACGATCAAATCAGTAAAATTGGTCTTAAAGATCCGACTGCTCCAGCTGTGAAACAACGGTGAGTATTGTTTCTGACCCTTTTCTGTTTTTCATAATCTGTTAGATGAAACAAATACTTCCTGTTGTTCTCTTTCTGTTCCATCCCACTCTATTCAGTGTTCAGCATTCTTTGTAGACTTTTCCAACAAGCTTCCTTCTTATTGATATTGTGCCTTTATAAAATGTTATATAATTCTTTTTCTTTAAAGTTTTCATTCTTGTGAACAAAGGAATAGTGAACTGAGTTATGGATAAAGTACATGAGTTACTTTACAGTCCCTTTAGTGCTGTGTATTTATTATGGTGTTCTCTGGATGGGGAAGACCTGGAAAACTACACACTTGATAATAAAGAAATAAGTGGTAGCAGATACACATACCACACCTTGTCCCTACTGCTTCTTTTATTATTTGGGTTCATCCTTCCTCCCATCAGGATTAGGGTGGGGTCTGACCAGGTGGTGGTGCAGTGGATAGAGCATCGGCCTGGGACACTGAGGTTTGAAACCCTGAGGTCACTGGCTTGAGCATGGGCTCATCCAGCTTGAGTGCAGGGTTGCTGACTTGAGCAGGGGATCATAGACATGACCCCATAGTCTCTGGCTTGAAGCCCAAGGTTGCTGGCTTGAGCAAGGGGTCGGTGGCTCGTCTGGTGCCCCCAGTCAAGGCACACGTGACAAAGCAATCAATGAACCTAAGGTGCTGCAACTATGAGTTGACACTTCTCATTTTTCTCCCTTCCTGTCTGTCTGTCTGTCTGTCTATCTGTCCGTCCATCCCTGTCTGTCTGTCTCTCTCTCTGTCTTTTAAAGAAAAAGAAAAAGGATTAGGGTGGGGACCGAGTGGGAGGGTATGGAATTGAGGTAAGCTAAGGTTAGCATGAATTCTGGAGACTGATAGAATTGAGGTAAACTGAGGTTGGCAGCCTTGAACGTGAGTGCTGCTGTTTTAGTTTGGCCTCTCGGTCCTGATAAAGACAGTGCTAAGCAGAGTCACGTTTGTGGAGCTCCCTCCCTCACGGGAATCCTCCCACTTTCTGTCTCATCTGCCGATCTCTCGTCCTTCAGGTTCGGTGCTCTCTTAAGGCTCTGTAGCTGCTCAAGCTCTTTCCTCTGAAATTTCCCTGTGACCTCAGTCCCAATGAGACTTCCATCCCTACAGTGCCCCAGTTCTTAAAGGTGTTGAACTAAGTACTGGTTTAGTTATTAATTTATTGTTCACCGATTTTTATTATAGATTTAGAAATAATCAGTATATAAATTAAGTATTAATTTATAAATGAAAACTATACATTTATAAATAATTGCTTTCACTTTTAATTTCGTTATTAGTACAACAAATAGGTAGTGTGTGCCAGGCATTGTAGGTACTGGGGATATAGGAGTTAACAAAATAGACAAAAATTCTTGCCCTTCATAGAGCTTATTATCTTGAGGGAGAAGTAAGATATTCAATATGTTTGTGCTAAAAACTATGGAGACAGATTAAGCAAAGAAGGACCAAGGGGGCCTGACCAGGCAGTGGTGCAGTAGATAGAGCGTTGGACTGGAACACAGAGGACCCAGATTTAAAACCCTGAGGTTGCCGGCTTGAGTGCGAGCTCGTCTGGCTTGTGCGCAGACTCACCAGTGTGAGTGCGGGGGTCACTGGCTTGAGCGTGGGATCATAGACATGACCCCGTGGTCGCTGGCTTGAACCCACAGGTCGCTGGTTTGAAGCCCAAGGTCACTGGCTTGAGCAAGGGGTCATTTGCTCTGTTGTAGTCCCCCGGTCAAGGCACATATGCGAAAGCAATCAATGAACAACTAAGGAGACAAAAGAGCCACAACTATGAATTGATGCTTATCGTCTCTCTCCCTTTCTGTCTGTCCCTCCCTCTCTCTGTCTTTCTCTCTGTCTCTGTCACAAACAAACAAAAAAACCCACAGAAAAGGACAAGGGTGTTGCAATTCAAATAGGGTCATTAGGGATAATTTTACTGAGATGACCTTTGAGGAAGTGAGATGAGGTAAGAGAGCTAGCCAAGAGGAAGAACAATCCAGGCTAAGGGAGCAGGGTACAGAGGCCAGGTGTGAGGCTGGACCTGTGTGTTTGAGGAGAGGCTAGGAGGTGAGAAGATCCACAGTGAGGGGAAGAGGTATGAGAGGGGGTCGGAGAGGTAATGGGGGAAATCTGGCTTATGAAGGGGCTTGTGGGCCATGGGATTACTCTGACTTTTTTTTTGCATGGTGTTGGGAAGTCATTGGAGTGTTCTGAGCAGAGGGAAATGATTTGGTTTTCACTATAACAGGTTCTCTCTGCCTGATGTGTTGAGTAAGGAAATGAAAGGAAGACACAGGAAGTCTAGTTTGACCTATTTCAGTACTCCAGGTGAGGGATGATGGTGGTGTGGACGAGTGCAGAAATGGTGAAATGTGTTAAGATTCTGTATATATTTTGAAGGTAGAGTCTACAAGATTTGTGGACACATTGGACCATTGGACACGGGGTGTAAAAAGAAAGATTGGAGTTACCATTAGCTTTCACTTTTAATTTCTCACCCTGAGGTGAGAAGTTTATCAGGTAGTAAATGAAAGATCAGACATGCTCAGTTTTAGAAAAGATAGGTTCAAAATACGTGTTTGATTTTCAAGTATAGATATCAGTAAGACTCTTAAAAATTGGTGGCATCAGGAGTTGGGAGAAGTCTGGGTTAGAGGTAAACATTTGAGAGTTACTAGCATTTTGGAATGCCATTTAAAGACACGAGTAGCGGAATGAGTTTACATGGACAAGAGAAGAGATCAGTGTTGTACACTGTTGCGGGGAGTGGGGGGGGGTGGGCGGGACATAAGGAGGAACAAGCCAGAGATACTGAGGAGGGGTCAGTGTAATAGAAGGAAAATTAAGAGAATTCTGGGAGGCTTTTAGCAAAGAGGGTTTAAGCAACTGTGTCAAATGCTACTGACTAGTGAAGGAAGTGGATTCAAGAGAAATCGGAAAAGAGGAAGTGGAGACAGTGAATATCACATAAAAGCAATTTAGACCTAGATGAATGGAGTTAATCCCTCCAGGACTCCTTTGCACATTATCACCCTCAGCTCAGTGACTCTTTGTTAATATGGGAGAGTTTTGTCCCAGGGTAGAAATGCAAGTTTTCCCTTCCCATTTTGGCTGTTTTACTCTCCTTCGGAGCCTTGTAGAGCTCTTCCATTTATCTCTGTTCTTCTCCCCGCACCATGCTCTCTTTCTCACTCATTTACACACACACTCTTTATTATCACACGCATACACGCCCCCTTTACAGGTGTGCTCATCAGAGAAAATATTACTATTTGGTTTTATATATGTATTTTAATTAAACACCAAATCAGTATTCTAGAAGTACAAAGAGCCTCCTGACCTCGGGGATAGCAGTGTGTAATTTTTGTTTTCCCAAACCCCATGAGATCAAATTAAAATTTGTGTGCTTCCCTAATTGCCCATATTTGTAATGAGTCTAATTGGCTAATAATGATTGGCTTTCAATCCTTTGCCTTTCATAATCAAGGAAAAAGTCATTAATCAGGCTGGATAAGGACCTAGATGACTATGAAGAAGAGAAGAAACATTTGCTAGCAATGGCTAATGCTCTTCCACAATGCAAAGATGGCAGAGAGAAAGCCCTGAATCAGCAGTGCCGGAACACTGCCCTCCTGTGGGAGAACACAAAAGCGGCCGTCACAGAATGGTAAGGAGAAACATCCCTTCCAAATCTGAAAAACAAGATCCTCTTTTTGAAATGTGTGTGTTTAAAACACATTCCCATGGGCCTAATGAAGGTGCAAACAGGAGTATCACCCTGGAAACTCACTTGGCCAATGTCTGGGTAGACCTGGAGTCACAGATATTGCGTCTTGAATGAATTTAAGAGGTTATCTAGGAAGGGTAACAAGCACGCAGTAGGTTAATCACCCTGCCTGCATTTGTTTTCTATTGCTACTGTAACCAATTACCATACATTTGGTGCCTTAAAAGTATCACAAACTTATATTACAATCTGGAGGTTAGAAATCTGCAAAGCAGGCTTCGTTTCTTTCTGGAGACTATTAGGAGAGAATCTGTCTCCTTGCCTCTTTTGTCATTTGGAGGCCTCCTACTACATTCCTGGGCCTGTGTCCCTTTTTTCCAGCTTTAAATCCAGCAGCTTGGGATCTTTAATCTCAGTCTCTTTCTCTTTCTGTCTCTCACCCACCTCTACTTCTCTTGTCACACATTACCAGTGTCTTGTCTGACTCTGACCCTCCTGTAAGGACCCTGCTGATTATATTTTGCCCACTGGGATAATTCAGGACAGTGTCCCATTTTAAGACCCAGGACTTAATTATGTCTGCAGAGTCCCTTTTGCCATTTAAGCACATTCACAGGATCCAGGGATTAGCACATGGACATCCTTGGGGCATTATTCTGCCATACCATCGTACTTAAATGGCAGATGTTGCCTAACTTCGCCGCCGTCTTTCCTACAGGGCCTAGGCAAGGCTCAAAAGTTTCAAGTGTGTGACAGCCATTACCTAACAGTCCCAGTTGGTAATTTTGCCGAACCATTTCCCTCCATGCCTTCTGCCCCTTACTCTCTGCCTGGGGCTGGGAGTGGTCGGGAGGACTGATTCCTACGCTTGCACTACTCAGGCCAAGGGTTCCAGGTGGGCAAGGAAGTGGGAAGTACTAGTAAGGTAGTAGAGGATGAGGAAAGAGGGAGGTCAGCGTGGCCTTACCCATCCACCTTCTTTTTCAGCATGTGGTGGGGCAACTCCTAATGGCACCCTCCTCTTTGACTCGGGGCACTTTCCCTCTTTCTCCTTGAAGCCCAGTGGCAGATCAGTAAAGAAGCTATTGCTGTTGTTAGTCAGTCCCTGGTTGCCTCAGCACTCTGCTGATTTCCCTGAACTCTGCCATCAACGGTCCTTTCACCATTAACACTCCTGAGTACACCTTCCCTCCAGAACCCGAGAATACAGCAGTCAAAACAAAGCCTGTGTGTGATATTTGATCTGGTCGACCATTCAGTTTTACAGAGGAAGGAATTGAGGTTCTGAGGTTCTAAGGTCACACGACTAATTAGTGCCCAGCCATAACTAGAAACCAGGTGTCCTAACTGTCACGTCATCTGTACTATACTTTTAATTTTATAGTAAATTAAGAAAAATTTTAACTTATTGATTTTAACAAGAGAGAAAGGGAGTGGGGAAGAGAGAGAAGAATATGAATCTGTTACTGTCTGTTCCCTGACCGGGGATCTAACCAGCGACCTCTGAGCGACCTCTGCACTTCGGGATGATGCGCTAACCTACCGAGCAATCCAGTCAGAGCTGTACTATATTTTTGAAAAAAAAGGGCTAAATCTAGAATAAGTACACATAAACAACTTATGGCTTGCTGAATTAATATTAATATAATCTTCAAGAATAATTCTAGGCAGGCACAGTTTTGGTTAAGGATGAAATTGATATACTGATTTCCGTAACATTATGAATCATATGTTTCTTTCTAGACTGTTCATAGGGAGACATTTTTTATGTTGTTCGGGTGACTGTTTTTATATTGATCAGGTGAAAACAACAATCCAGTAATCATTTTTACCACCTACTTGCTAAATAAATATATGTGCCGTCGTCTTTAGGTTAAATTGATGTAACTATTATAAACCATGTCAAGAAGAAAAACCCTTCTATAACTTATCAGTCATTATTGTAGGCTAGTTAAAGAGAGGAAGAATGGCTTTGCTAATTTCAGACGTTTAGCTGTTTTACCTTTTTCTCTTTTGTGTAGCCTTGACCAATGTGAAAGCGTTTTGGACCTCTTAAAACAATATCAGAATTTTAAAAGCGTCTTGACAACTTTGATTCAAAAAGAAGAGAGCGTCATCTCCCTCCAGGCCTCGTACATGGGAAAGGACAACCTGAAGAAGCGGATGGCAGAGGTGAGTCCGGGTTTCATAGGGAACTCCACGTGGCCTTGGTCACGAGCCGGCCAATAAAGAGGAGATTATAAACAGAATTATTTGCAAAACTTGTTTTAAAAAGAAGTTGCCAGTGACTCTGTTTTACCAAAGATGTAAGAATTTATTGAATATATCAGCAGAGCTTGGAAAAAAAAAAATCAACCTCCAAGGTCCCAAGCTGATACTGTGTCACTTCTGTTTGGGTTTGGATACTGGCATGTGGTTCTGTTGGAGTTTGGGGTCACCCCCCGCTGCGAGCTCTGTATGGTGGTAACAGTCTGTTGCGCTCACTGATCTTCTGCCTTAAAGGGACCTGAGACTTCACTGCAATCTTGAGAGAGTGAAGATAGTAGGGAAACCCTCTCTGTCATTAGTGGACAAAGGGGAGATTATATTTTTATTTGCTTTCTTTAGAAGTTAGAAGTGGGAAGGCATTAAGACTTCTGCCTGTGCCCAGCCGGGATTGACCCGGCATGCCCACCAGGGGGTGATGCTCTGCCCATCTGGGGTGTTACTCTGTTGGCGGCTAGAACCATTCTAGCGCCTGAGGCGGAGGCCACAGAGCCATCTTCAGCACCTGGTCCAACTTGGCTCCAGTGGAGCCTTGGCTGTGGGAGGGGAAGAGAGAGATAGAGAGGAAGGAGAGGGGGAAGGGTAGAGAAGCAGATGGGCACTTCTTCTGTGCCCTGGCTGGAATCGAACCTGGGACTTGCACACACCCGGCCAACACTCTACCGCTGAGCCAACCGGCCAGGGCCTTTATTTGCTTTCTTAAAAGTGCGTGCATTGATCTTCAGGTTCTATAGCCTCACCAATCACAAGTTCATATTCTAAGAATAACATTTTTGGACACTAGGTGTCATTATTCTCTATGATTTTATGTGATTATCAGTCAGAGTGGCAGAAAAGGAGAGAGTTAGAAAAGAATACACTACACTGTATTATTGTTCACCAGGACGTTGCTTTTCCGGATGGTTTTACGAGCTCTATGCTTAAGTGCTGTCCGAGTGTCATAAGCATGTGTGGAACTTAGTCTGCTTGACTTAGCTGTTGTTAGAAAGCAATTTTATTAAACTCCCCAGTTACTGAGAATAACATCAGTAGAAGCCTACATAGACCAGGTTCTTACAGACAATTTATTCTTTATCTAGAACTCCTGTCCCTGAAGCTGAAGTAATACTCAGGTTGCAGACACATGAGCCACATAGCCACAGACTAGGAATAGCCTCTGTCAGGGACCCACTACCTCAAACTCAGCTTCTTGAAACTGACTAATCAGTCTTTCTTTTTTTTTACAGAGACAGAGAGAGGGATAGATAGGGACAGACAGGAATGGAGAGAGATGAGAAGCATCAATCATCAGTTTTTCGTTGTGACACCTTAGTTGTTCATTGATTGCTTTCTCATATGTGCCTTGACTGCGGGCCTTCAGCAGACAGAGTAACCCCTTGCTCGAGCCAGCGACCTTGGGTCCAACCTGGCGAGCTTTTGCTCAAGCCAGATGGGCCCGCGCTCAAGCTGGTGACCTCAGGGTCTTGAACCTGGGCCCTCCGCATCCCAGTCCGACGCTCTATTCACTGCACCACTGCCTGGTCAGGCAGAGTCTTATTTAAATACACAATTTGTGACTGGGTAACTGGTTTCCTATTAGACTTGAGGGACACCACCAGACCGTGAACAGTCAGTCAGTTGGGGATGCTCAGATGCAACCTGTCTGGTTCCATCCAGCAGAGGCAGCTTCTGGGTTTGGTGGCCTCAGAATCTAGGAAGATTCTGTCCTCATTCCAGGGGCTGTGAAGAACTATGGTTTCCTTGGTTCTCGGAGAATCCAACAGGATTCTCCCCTCAACCTATGTCGCACGGCTACTCTTCTACTGTGCCCCTAATAGCACTTTCCCGGCTCTGGTACTCTTATTTCAGAATCAAGGTCTGCGCCTTAACACAGACCTAAGTCCCTGCCGTGTGCACTGACAGACATACTAGTCCCTCTTGCTTGCCCAGGTTCCTGGTTCATGCTAATCCTCCTCAACCCCAAGACCTACCTTTGTCCTGTTAAGTGGGATCCAGTTACCAGCAAAAAGCTATCTCTGTCCTATTTTGTGAGGTAACAAAGGTAAAGCACTTAGCAGAGTGCCTGGGACTTAACCTCATACTGAGTGTCAGCCATGATAGCCCACTCTGTGTGAGTGGTTGTGGAGCAGGCAAACTTTCCTCTACCCTCAGGTATTTTTTCAGCTGGTCTAATAACACTGGAGAACAATTTGTTTTTTCGTTTTCTGATGCATGAGGTTTTAGAACTGTTTCTGTATATTTCTGCATCGCTGAGTCCAAATCTGAAATCCGTTTCTTGGTGCATGCTCTAGTTTTTATGCAATTTTAATTTCTTTTTTGTTACACTTAAAGGCATGCATTGATTTTTAAATTGGAGTTAAAGGGCAACGACTCTTGGATTGAACATAACCACAAGGCAGTTAATGTTTTACAAACATCACTTTTACATAATTGTAGTTGTTTTTAAATGTAAAAATTATTTTCTGATAAAAACACCCTTTTATTTTGTTTTAAGATTGAATCGTGGCTTCTTCGAGTAGGCATAAATGTAAGAATAGTCCTGACACCTTCTGTTATATATGTGGCTGTTACACACTTCAACGTCAAAGGTGCAATACTTCATCATGTGTGACACATGCATATATTGCCTATTTTCAAGTTCCCCTTGGCAATCAAGACAAGAATTGGGCTCCTCATATTGTGTGTCATAATTGTGAGGAAATGCTTCGTGACTAGACAAAAGGAAAATGCAAAGGAATGCCATTTGGTATTCCCGTGGTTTGGCATGAACCAAAGGACCACAACACTGACTGTTATTTTTATCTGATCTGTACAAAGGGCATTGGCAAGAAAAAACGGCATATGATCGCATATCCTAATATTCCTTCAGCAATACAACCTATCCCACACCCTGAGACACTCCTGGTTCCAGTTTTCAATGGTTTTATTTCTTCTAAGGACAAAGAAAGTGAACATGGCGATCAAGTGTATTTTGATAAGATGCATGAGGAAATGGTTGTAGAATCTGAAGGGTCTTCTTCTGATGACAAGCAGTCATTAACCTTGCAGTAGTTTAGCTAACCCAAATTGAATGACTTAGTAAGAGATTTGGGCCTATCAAAGAAAGCAGGTGAGTTATTAGCGTCCAGGCTTCAAGAAAAGAATGTACTTCTCCGGTCAGCTAAAGTATTCCATTTCAGAAAGCAAGAACAAATTTCTGTGGACTTTTTTTTACGAAGACAAACACTTTGTTTACTGTCATGATATCAGTAGTCTTCTTAGCCAGATAGGTGTTACCACTTAAAGTCCAACAGAATGGCAGCTATTTCTTGACAACCCTAAATGGAGTCTGAAATGTGTTCTCCTACACAACGGTAATGTTTATGCAGCGGTTCTAACTGGTTATTCAACTCATGTGCGAGAAGATTACAATGACATAAAACTTGTCCTTGACTTTCTGAAGTATGAGGAGCATAACTGGATCATTTGTGTGGATCTTAAAATGGTAAATTTCCTCCTAGGACAACAGGAAGGTTTCATGAAGTATCCTTGCTTTCTGTGTTTGTGGGACAGCCGAGCTCAGGAGAAACACTGGACACAGGAGGAGTGGCCAAAAAGTGAAGCTCTGGAAGTAGGGGTGCAAAATATTGTGTGTGAATGAAGCTGTAGTTAATCGAGACAGTATCATTTTTCCTCCACTTCACATCAAACTTGGCTTAATGAAGCAGTTTGTTCAGGCTTTGAATAGAGAAAGTGAATGCTTTCAACATATTATTTCTGCTTTTCCTGCCTTGTCTTTTGTGAAGATAAAAGTAGGGGTATTCGATGGACCTTAAATTTGAACCCTCATACGTGATGAAGAATTTGCCAGGAAGATGAATAAGGAGGAGAAAGCAGCATGGCAGTCTTTTATGGCAGTTACAGAGAACTTCCTTGGCAACAAAAGAGCAGAAAACTATGAACTTCTGCTTCAAAGGATGCTGTTTGGCTCTTCGTGACATTGGATGTAACATGGATGTTAAGTGGCAGACTGCTGTTGGAGCATCAAACGAGATTGTCCTCAACAAGTACACAAATGCAAGAGCTACAAATGCAAATTTTTGCCTGAATAGAATTTAAATAAGTTTTGCACAAATTTTATGATTAAAATAAGTGTTTTAATATGTTCTATTTTGAAATCGTAGACAAATTCTGATGCAATCATATCTTTTAATGTATTATTGTATTTACTGCATTATATAAATTATTATATTTTCACAAAAATGATGCCCAAGAAGACATTCTACTTTATTATGTTAAGCTAAATGTTGGAAATTTTACAATAAGATGAAAACCTAAAATCTTGAATTGCAAGAACTGTAGCTTGCAGAGAAAAACTAATGTCAGATTTGACATCAGCATACTCGAATTAGGTAAGAACAAGTGTTTTTGTGGTTGCAACAAAAATTTTGTTTCCCAGTGTAATCAAACAGATGTGAGACTAATTAGCAAGAGATAATAATTAAATTTAATACATTGTTTGGGAATGCTGCATAATGAGAGAATCAGCGACCCCACGTGCATTAGAGGTTGAAAGACAAAAAGCAAGATGGGTATGTAGGACATTCTGAGCTAGGAATGCGGTAAGGTGCCTTGGGGCCTCAAAGGGTTATTGCAGGATGATAAGCAGAACAGATGTCCAGTAATTAGAAGTTTACCCTGCCCTATAGATAAGTCAAAACAGATTATCTCTCACAGTCTCTTTTTATGGGCAAGGCCACAAATTCAGGTAGTCAGTGGGGGGTGGGGAAGAAGATTTTCTTGAGTTCCTCAGCTAAAGTTGACTAGTTTAAAACAATCCATAGACCACGGAGGCACATCTTGGAATGACTCATTCTAAATCCCCAGATGATCTATCTGCAATTTTAAATGCTCCCTCTTCTCAGGAGGTTGAATACTCTCCCACCACCCATAACTGCATAACCAACCCCATAGTTGTAAACTGTATATGGTACTTCCTGGCCAGTAACACTTCCATCACCTTTGGGCTGGTGGCTCCTCTCCTGTGGGAATATCCCTTAATGAAGTCTAAGGCCAGGTGTTGGCCCTTCTGCCGTCACTAGTGCCTCTACACTGTTGTCCTAGTCCAGTGGTTCTTAACTTGGGTTCTATCGAACCCTAGGGGTTCGATGAGTCGGTCTCAGGGGTTCGGAGAGGCCTCTGCTGCAGAGGCCAGAATAAAGTAATACCGTACTTTGTTGTGAGTTACTGCACTTTGTTGGTTTTGTTCTTTGAGCAAGGTGATGTTCATGCGCGGCTCATTTTGTGCACCAGTAAAAAGTCATATACCTATGTTTTGAATTTGGAAAAAAAAATCATATTTTATTTATCACCAAAGAAGGGTTCAGTGAATGCGCATATGAAACTGGTGGGTTCGGTACCTCAAAAAGGTTAAGAACCACTGTCCTAGTCTGTTTGGGCTGCTGCAAGAAAAATGCTATAGACTGGGTGGCTTGTAAACAACAGAAATGTATTTCTCACAGTTATGGAGACAGTTCTCACAGTCTGTAACACTGTCATTGACCCCCTCCCCAAAACTATGTTCTCACATGCAAAGCTTATTCATTGCATCTCACCAGCCCCAAAAGTCTTAACTCACTCCAGAATCACCTTTAAAATCAAAGCCCAAAGTCTCATCTATATATCTTGCCAAGCAGATATAAGTAAGACTCAAGGTATGTTTAATCTTGAGGGAAATTTTTCTCCAGCTGTGAACCCCTGGAACCAAACAAGTTAAATACTTTAAAAATGCAGTGGTTGGACCAAGATAGGGTAGATATGTTCATTCCAAAAGGGATAAATAGGAAAGAAGAGAGTTAATGGGTTCCAATTAAGACCAAAACCATGCCCTGGCCAATTGGCTCAGTGGATAGAGTCAGCCCAGTGCATGGATTTTCTGGTTCAATTCCAGCCAAGGCACACATGAGAAGCAACCATCTGCTTCTCTTCCCCCTCCCTCTTGGCCTTTTCTCTCCTTTCTACCACAGCCAGTGGCTTGATTGGTTCAATCATGGCCCTGGGCTCTGAAGATAGCTTGGATGGTCCTAATGTGTCAGTCTCAGGTGCTAAAAATAGCTTGGTTGGCCCTGGCCAGCTGGCTTAGTGGTAGAATGTCAGCCCAGCCTGTGAATGTCCCAGGTTGAATTCCTGGTTAGGGCACACAGGAGAAAGAACCATCTGCTTCCCCCTTCTACCTCCCCCTTCTTTCTCTTGCCCTCTCTTCCTCTCTTGCAGCCATGGCTCAACTGGTTCAAGCCCATTGGCCACAGGCACTGAGGATGGCTCCATGGAGCTTTTGCCTCAGGTGCTAAAAATAGCCCAGTTGTGAGCATTGCTCCAGATGGGCAGAGCATCAGCCCCAGACAGGGTTGCTAGGTGAATCATAGTTGGGGCACAAGTGGACTCTATCTCCCCTCCTCTTACTTGGGAAAGAAGAAAAAAATATATATCTCTCAGGTGATTCAAGCATTGGCCCCAGATTGGGGTGTTGGATGGACCCTAGTCAGGGTGCATGTGAGATTCTGTCTCACTGTCTCCCCTCCTCTTACTTAAAATAAAAACGACCCAAAAATATTTAAAAAAATTAAAAATAAAATAAAAAGGACCAAAACCTAACAAGGCAAAGGATATTAAACCTTAAGTCTTGAGAATAATCCTCTCTTGCCTGATGCTCTGCTTCTAGGACCCCTGGGATGGCAACTTTACCCCCATGGCTTGGCTTGGTGAGCCCTCCCCCTCTGGTGGCACTCCACAGGAGCCCCTGCAGCTCTCCTGGGCTGGGGTCCTATACCCCTCAATGCTCCTGGCCTGAAGTCATACACTTGTGGTTGTTTTCTCCTTGTGTCCTTACGTGGTGGAAAGGTCAAGATAGCTCTATGGAGTCTCTTTTATAAGGGCACTAATTCTATTCATGAGAGCTCCACCCCATGACCTAATTACTTCCCAAAGAGCCCCCATCTCCTAATTACCATTACATTGGGGATTAGGATAAGAGCTTCTTAAGAGTTTTTTATTAAATAATGAAAAACTTGTGACTGTTTCTTTTTTCTTTTTTTTTTTTTAATTTTTATTTTATTCATTTTTAGAGAGGAGACACAGAATGAGAGAGAGAGAGAGAGAGAGAGAGAGAGAGAGAGAGAAAGAAAGAAAGAGAGAAAGGGGGGAGGAGCTGGAAGCATCAACTCCCACATGTGCCCTGACCAGACCAGTGCAGGGTTTTGAACTGGCGACCTCAGTGTTCCCAGGTCGACGCTTTATCCACTGCGCCACCACAGGTCAGGCAAACTTGTGACTGTTTCACAGCAGTTTTAACCATGAATAAATCAAAGAGTTAGGGCTTTTACTAAATTATTTCTATACATAATATGATTTCATATATGCATAACATTTAGTAATAATATTGTTTCCTTAAATGTGCACTCATAGATGAAAGTGATTATTATAATTAAGTTTTAATTTTTTTAAAAATTGATTTTTTTGCCTTTTGAAAGTCAGTGAAATGAGCATTCTACATTGCTGATGAGAGTGTATTGATACTAACATTTTGGAAAACACTGACAATATTATTGAAGAACCTTGAAAATCTACTATTTGACCAAATTTTACTTCTAGGAATCTGTCTTAGGATAAAATCTTAAATATATAAAAATCTTCATGTCAAAAATAGTCATTGCAGCAGCAGCACTTAACAAATTTACTAATTTCCTTATTTTTTTAGTGGTCGAACCACATGGCCTTCTGTTCCAATATATGACTCATCCCCAAACCTGAGCAAAATTGAAACCAAAACAAGTTTTATCTGCAATGAGTATTATCATGTGGCTTGCGGTTTTAAACTGTATTATTACTATGTATTAGTAATAAAAGAATAATAATGATGATAATAACTTTTACCATTGATTGACACCTTGGTCATTGTGTGCCAAGTAGTTTGCGTATTATAATGTTTTGTCTTATTCTCATAGTAACTTTTATTATCTCTTTATATTGGTGAGAAAACCATGGCTTAGAGAACATTGGCAGTGACTGTAGGGGTTGTAATGGTATTAAGATGGCATTATGAGCCTGACCAGGCGGTGGCGCAGTGGATGGAGCATCGGACTGGGATGCGGAAGACCCAGGTTCGAGACCCCGAGCTCGCCAGCTTGAGCGCGGGTCCATCTGGCTTGAGCAAGGGCTCGCCAGCTTGGACCCAGGGTCACTGCCTCCAGCAGGGGGTTGCTCAGTCTGCTGGAGGCCCATGATCAAGGCACATGTGAGAAAGCAATCAGTGAACAACTAGGGTGTAACTATGGTGTCACAAAGAAAAACTGATGATTGATGCTTCTCACCTCTCTCTGTTCCTGTCTGTCCCAATCTATTCCTCTCTCTGACTCTCTCTCTGTCCCTGGAAAATAAATAAATAAATAAGTAAAACATTAAAAGAAAAAAAAGATGGCATTATGAAAGGAATAAAGAATTTCCAACCCTGCCCCTCCAGTTTTCATAATTTGTTGTAGGATTGTCAAGGGAGACATATGAAGAAAAATTAATACCAAATAGTACCCCTTTTTATTACCTGCATGAGTGCCCAAAAATATCCCTGCAAGTGCTCTGATAAAAAATGGGATCAAGCATGAATGCCAGCCTAAATGTCTCCAAGGCCTTTCTCTTGACCTGGTCCAAATCCAATCTTCAAATTTTATCACACTTTCGTCAGCTGCACAGAGTAGCTCAGATATTGACGCAGTGACCTGGCTTCCTCATCGTCTTTGCAGAGAGGAACACAGTGCTGATCTCAAGGAGCTATAATCCTATCAAGCACCAAGAAGGATACAACATGAAGCAGGAAAGAAAAAGCATATCCGTGTTGATCCTGCTCACTAGTAAATGTGGTCTAATTTCTATCTTGGAATTTGGACAGTCATATTAGCAACTTGGGGGAGGTTAAGTCACTTACCCAAAATTATATGGCTAGTTAATGAATGGTAGGTAGACTAATTAAAGCCCAGGTCTCTGACTGCAAAGTCATGTTTCAGTCATGGTGATAGTGCTTTCCCTGAGAGCATATTTGAAGTGTGGGTGTGGCAGAAGTAAACATTGGTTAGCCTTGCTTTCTCTGTACCCCTTCTCAACTGTAGTGGTTTGCTCACAAAAAGGTATTTTTAAAATTATTAAAATAATTGTAATTACCTTTAGGAAAGATATAAAAGTTCAGGCTTTTTTTTTTTGATATGGAGAATCTTTTTTTTTTTAAAAAAAGATTTTATTTATTTATTTTAGAGAGAGGAGAGAGAGAGAGAGAGAGAGAGAGAGAGAGAAAAGGCAGGGAGGAGCAGAAAGCATCAACTCCCACATATGCCCTGACCAGGGAAGCTCAGGGTTTTGAACCGGCAACCTCAGTGCTCCAGGTTGATGCTTCTACCCACTGCGCCACCGCAAGTCAGGCGATATGGAGAATCTTATATCTAGCACAGTGCCTAACATATGGGTACTTATGTATTTGCTGAAATAACATTATTGTGTATGAAAAAGATAGAAGTACTAGTACACCGGTGGTTAATTTTTTTTCTCAGACATTTTTTTTTTAACCTGACTGGATAAAAGCAAATTTTAGTGCTACTGATTATAATACAACTTGCAGTTAATTTTGTGATGACCTAGGTACTGTCTTCAGAAACAATCAATTTCTGTAGCATGTGTTGTCATGATGCTTTGCACCAGTGGCTGAAATGTGATATCACTGAGAACTTTTATCCTTCAAAACCATAGAAACCTGGATGTTTATCTAGGATATGGTGCCAAATTTCTACTCTCTTTAATGAAGGACAGAGTGCAAAAGTAAGACTAGAAGGCTTAACTGTCAGGGGACTATTAGAGTTTGGGAAGTGTCAGAGGGGACCTAGTTTCCTTTATTTTCCCTCTTCCATTCATTGTAGAACAAGCCCTGCAATTCCTGTCACAGCCAAAGTAGCCTCTCCTCTTTCTTTTCTCTTAACCTGCTTGTGTCAATTTAACAACAAAGTTCTTGGATTGTAATAAAAATTAGGATGGATACATACACACACACACACACACACACACACATATATTTATTTATTTCATTTAATTGAATAAACATTATTTCTCAATGTGGAGAGTCCTAAACTAGTAGGAAAAACACCTGGGTTTGCACTTCAGCTTTGCCAATGTATTAGTCATCAAGTCAGGAGATAGAAACCTCTGAGTAACTTTATTTTCATCAAAATTTTAAAAAAATTTTAATTTAAATTTTTATTTGGAGATAATTGTAGTCACATGCAGTTATAAGAAATGAGCCTGTATTTCCTTTACTACTAGGTTCCATTAAGGGTAAACTCTTTTAATTTTGTCATTTCAAAATTCTAATATAAATGAAATCATACAAATAGTAACTTTGGGGGATTGATTATTTTCATTCAGCATACCATAATTCTCTGGAGATCCATTCAGTTTCTTGTATGTGTTGATAATTTGTTCCTCTTTCTTGCGGAGCAATATTCCATGGTGTGCATATGCCACAGTTTACTTAACTACTCACCTATTGAGGGACATTTGAGTTGTTTCTAGTTTTGGGCTACTATGTATAAAGTTGATATAAACATTCATGTAGGGGGTTTTGTGTGAACATAAATTTTTATATCTTAGGGATAAATACCCTGGAGTACAGTTACTAGGTTGTATATTAATTGTGTATTCAGTTTTTTTTTAATTTATTTTTTATTTTTTATTTTAGAGAGGAGACACAGAGTGAGGGGGGGGGGGAGGAGCTAGAAGCATCAACTCCCATATGTGCCTTGACCAGACCAGTGCAGGGTTTTGAACTGGCGATCTCAGTGTTCCTAGGTCGACGCTTTATCCACTGCGCCACCACAGTTTAGGCTGTGTATTCAGTTTTTAAAGAAAATGCAAATACCGAACGTTTCCTGCAGTGACTGGACCATTTTACATTCCCACTAGCGATGCATGAGTGATTGAGTTTCTCCACATCCTTTCCAATGTTAGGTATTGTCTTTTTTTGTTCTTAACTTTTTTATTTTAATAGGGTGACATTGATAAATCAGGGTACATATGTTCAGAGAAAACCTCTGAAGGTTATTTTGACATTTGATTATAATGCATACCCATCACCCAAACTCAAATTGTCTTCCGTCACCTTCTATCTGTTTTTATTTATTTTTATAAATTGAATGGGGTGACATTGATAAATCAGGGCACATATGTTCAGAGAAAATATTTCCAGGTTATTTTGACATTTGATTATATTGCATACCCATCACCCAAAGTCAAATTGTCCTCTGTCACCTTCTATCTGGTTTTATTTGTGTCTCTCCCCTCTCCCTAACCCCTCCCCCACCAGCCAGTACACTATTGTCCATGTCTCTGAGTCTCACTTTTATGTCCCATCTATGTATGGACTTATATAATCCTTAGTTTTTTCTGATTTACTTACTTCACTCAGTATAATGTTATCAAGGTCCATCCATGTTGTTAAAAATGATCAGATGTCATCATTTCTTATGGCTGATTAATATTCCATAGTATATATGTACCAAAGCTTTTTAATCCATTCGTCCTCTGACAGACACTTAGGCTGTTTCCAGATCTTCGCTATTGTGAACAATGCTGCCGCGAACATGAGGGCGCATTTCAAACAGTGCTATGGTGTTCTTAGGGTATATTCCTATAAGTGGGATAGCTGGGTCAAAAGGCAGTTCGATTTTTAACATTTTGAAGAATCTCCATACTGTTTTCCACAGTGGCTGCATCAGTCTGCATTCCCACCAGCAGTGCAGGAGGGTTCCATTTTCTCCACATCCTCGCCAGCACTTATTCTGTGTTGTTTTGCTGATGAGTGCCATTCTGACTGGTGTGAGGTGATATCTCATTGTGATTTTAATTTGCATTTCTCTAATGATTAGTGATGTTGAGCATTTTTTCATATGTCTATTGGCCATCTGTATGTCCTCTTTGGAGAAATGTCTATTCATTTCTTTTGCCCATTTTTTGATTGGATTGTTTGTATTCCTGGTGTTGAGTTTTATAAGTTCTTTATAAATTTTGGTTATTAACCCCTTATAAGACGTATTGTCGAATATGTTCTCCCATTGTGTGGTTTGTCTTTTTATTCTGTTCTTATTGTCTTTAGCTGTGTAAAAAGTGCTTATTTTGATATAGTCCCATTTGTTTATCTTGCCTTTTATTTCATTTGCCCTTGGAGATAAATAGGCAAATATATTGCCGCGACAGATATCGGAGAGCTTACTGCCTGTGTTTTCTTCTAAGATGCTTTTATGGTTTCACAGCTTACATTTAAGTCTTTTATCCATTTTGAGTTTATTTTTGCGAGTGGTGTAAGTTGATGGTCTACTTTCATTTTTATGCAGGTAGATGTCCAATTTTCCCAACACCATTTGTTAAAGAGGCTGTCTTTACTCCATTGTATGTTCTTTCCTCCTTTGCCAAATATCAGTTGTCTATAAAGGTGTGGGTTTATTTCTGGGTTCTCTGTTCTGTTCCATTGATCTATGTGCCTGTTCTTATGCCAGTACCAGGCTGTCTTGAGTACAGTGGCCTTGTAGTAAACCTTGATATCCGGAAGAGTGATACTTCCTGCTTTATTTTTTCTTTTTAAGATTGATGAGGCTATTCGTGTTCTTTTTTGGTTCCATATAAATTTTTGGAATATGTGTTCTATATCTTTGAAGTATGTCATTGGTATTTTAATTGATATTGCATTGAATTTATAAATTACTTTGGGTAGCCTGACCAGGCGGTGGCGCAATGGATAGAGCGTTGGACTGGGATGCGGAAGACCCAGGTTCGAGACCCTGAGGTCGCCAGCCAGAACGCGGGCCTATCTGGCTAGAGCAAAAGCTCGCCAGCTTGGACCCAAGGTCGCTGGCTCCAGCAAGTGGTGGCTCGGTCTGCTGAAGGCCCACGGTCAAGGCACATGTGAGGAAGCAATCAATGAACAACTATGGTATTGCAACGGCAATGAAAAACTAATGATTGATGCTTCTCATTTCTCTCTGTTCCTGTCTATCTGTCTCTATCTATCTCTCTCTCTGACTCTCTGTCCCTGTAAAAATAAATAAATAAAACAAAAACAGCTTGTGTATACATTTATAAAAAAAAATTGCTTTGGGTAATGTAGACATTTTAATGATGTTTATTCTTCCTAGCCATGAGCACGGTATATGCTTCCACATGTTTGTATCTTTCTTGATTTCTTTTATCAATGTTTTATAATTTTCCGAGTACAAGTCCTTAACCTCCTTGGTTAAATTTACTCCTGGGTACTTTATTTTTTTGGTTGCAATAGTGAAGGGGATTGTTTTTTTAATTTCTTTTGCTGACAGTTCATTGTTGGTATTTAAAAATGCCTCTGATTTCTGAGTATTTCCTGCCACCTTGCTGAATTCATTTATCAGGTCCAATAGTTTTTTGACTGAGACTTTAGGGTTTTCTATATATAATATCATATCATCTGCAAATAGTGACAGTTTAACTTCTTCTTTTCCAATTTGGATGCCTTTTATTTCTTCTTCTTGTCTGATTGCTGTTGCTAAGACTTCCAGGACTATGTTGAATAAGAGTGGTGAAAGGGGGTGCTGCTGCCTGGTTCCTGATCTAAAGGGGATTGCTTTTAATTTTTGCCCATTTTGTATGGTGTTTGCTCTGGGTTTGTCATAAATGATCTTTATCATATTAAGGAATGTTTCCTGTATTCCCACTTTACTGAGAGTTTTGATCATGAATGGGTGCTGGATTTTATCAAATGCTTTTTCTGCATCTATTGAAATTATGTGATTTTTGTCCTTCCTTTTGTTTATGTGATGAATCACATTGATTGATTTGCGAATTTTGAACCAGCCTTGCCTCTCCAGAATAAATCCCACTTGATCGTGGTGTATGATTTTTTCATATATTCCTGGATCCGGTTGGCTAATATTTTGTTGAGAATTTTAGCATATAAATTCATCAGGGATATTGGAAATCTTCCTCCTTCCTCTTGAATTTTTTGAAATAGCTTGAGAAGGATAGAAGTTAGTTCTTCTTTGAATTTTTGGTAGAATTCACTTGTGAAGCCATCAGGCCCAGGACTTTTCTTTGTTGGGAGTTTTTTGATAACTGTTTCAATCTCATTTGTTGTAGTTGGTCTGTTTAGGGTTTCTGATTCTTCCAGATTGATTTTTGGAAGATTGTATGTTTCAAGGAATTTGTCCATTTTATATAGGTTGTCTAGTTTTTTGGCATACAATTCTTAATAGTATTTTCTTACAATGTTTTGTATTTCTGTTGTGTCAGTTGTTATTTTTCTACTCTCATTTCTAATTTTATTTCTTTAAATCCTCTTTTTTTTCCTGGTGAATCTAGTTAAAGGTTCATCAATTTTGTTTACCTTTTCAAAGAACCAGCTCCTGGTTTCATTGATCCTCTGTATTGTTTCTTTAGTCTCTATGTTATTTATTTCTGCTGTAATCTTTATTATTTCCTTCCTTCTACTACCCCTGGGCTTTACTTGCTGTTGTTTTCCTAATTCTTTTAGAAGAAGGGTCAGGTTGCTTTTTTGAGCTTTTTCTAGCTTCTTCTGGTATGCCTGATGTGCTATGAACTTCCTTCTCAGTACCGCTTTTGCTGTGTCCCATAAATTTTGAGTTGATGTATGCTCATTATTATTCATTTCTAGGAACTTTTTTATTTCTTCTTTGATCTCATTGTTAATCCATTTGTTATTTAATAACATGCTATTTAGTTTCCAAGTGTTTAAGTATTTTTTAGTTTTTCTTTTGTGTTTAATTTCTAGTTTTATGGCATTGTGATCAGAGAAAATGCTTGACATGATTTCAATCTTCTTAAATTTGTTGAGACTATTTTTGTGTCTTAACATGTGGTCTATCCTAGAGAATGTACCATGAGCGCTTGAGAAGAATGTATATTCTACTGCTTTAGGGTGAAAGGTTCTGAAGATATCTATTAAATCGAGTTGATCTAGTGTATCCTTTAAGTCTGCTGTTTCTTTGTTAATTTTCTTTCTTGAGGACCTATCCAGTGAAGTTACTGGGGTATTGAAATACCCTACTATTATAGTATTGCTGTTAATCTCACCCTTTATATCCATCAAAGTCTGCTTTATGTATTTTGGTGCTTTTATGTTCGGCACGTAGATATTTATAATGGTTATATCTTCATGTTGAATTGCTCCCTGTATCATTATGAAGTGTCCTTCTTTATCTCTTACTACAGCCTTTGTTTTATAGTCCAATTTTGTCAAATATAAGTATTGCTACCCCGGTTTTTTTTCATTTCTATTTGCATGAAATATTTTTCTTCATCCTTTTACCTTCAGTCTATGTGTGTCTTTTGTTTTAAGGTAGACAGCATATGTATGGGTCCTGTTTTTTTAGCCGTGCAGCTACCCTATGTCTTTTGATTGGGTCATTTAATCCATTTACATTTAAGGTTATTATTGATATGTAGTTGTTTATTGCCATTTTATTCTTTAAAACTGTATTCCTCTTTTGCTATATTCTTTTCCCCCTTTGATCTGTTCACAACAGACCCCTTAGCATCTCTTGCAGGATTGGTTTGGTTTTAATGAATTCCTTGAGGTTTTTTTTTTGTCTGGGAAGCTCTTTATTTCTCCTTCAATTTTAAACTTTAGCCTTGCTGGATAAAGTAGTCTTGGTTGTAGGTTCTTGTTCTGCATTACTTTGAATTTTATTTTGCCATTTCCTTCTGGCCTCAAGTGTTTTTGTTGAGAAAATGGATGTTATCCTTATGGGGGCTCCTTTGTAGGTGATAGCCTGTTTTTCTCTAGCCGCTTTTAATATTTTCTCTTTATCACTTAGCCTTGGTATTTTAATTATGATGTGTCTTGGTGTAGATTTCTTTGAGTTTCTCTTTAATGGAGTTCTCTGTGCTTCTTGAACATATGAGTTGTTTTCCAGATTTAATTTAGGGAAGTTTTCAGCTATGATTTGGTTGAACAAAGTTTCTATCCCTTGTTTTTTCTCTTCTTCTTCAGGAACCCCTATGATGCGGATGTTATTTCTCTTCATATTGTCACAGAGCTCCCTTAGAGTTTCCTCAGTCTTTTTGAGTCTCTCCTTTTTTCTGCTCTGCTTCTGTGCCTTTGTTTATTTTGTCCTCTAACTCGCTGATTCGATCCTCAGCTTCATCCATCCTGCTTTTAATTCCTTCCATTATGGTCTTCTTTTCTGATACTGTATTTGTCATTTCTGTCTGATTCTTTTTTATTATTTCATTTTTCTTTTTTATACTTGCTATCTCTTTATTTAGGTGTTTGTAATGACTATTCATTGTTGCTCTAATCTTTTTGAACATCCTAACTATAATTTTTTTAAACTCTTCATCTGGTAATTTGGTTATATCTGATTCATTCAGGTCCTTCTCTGGGGATTTCTCTTGATTCATTTGGGTCGCATTTCTCTGCCTGCCCATTTCGTCTGTGTATAAGAAGTGTGTGGCCACTGGAGACCAATGGGTGTTGCCTCTATGTTCCCTAGGTGTGGTCTGTCTGCAGGTCTGCCATCCCCTTGCCTGCTGCCTGGGATGGTTGGGTATAGGCGTTGCTGGCACCAGCCTGCTGCAGCTGTTGTTGTGATTTCTGCCTCTCCTCCGTGGGAGGGGCTGTGTTCTGGTGCCGGGCTCTACAAGCCTCAGCCTGTCTCGGCCTTGGCCTTGCCCCCACAGGTGGGGTTGTGCACCGCACTCAAACCATAAGCCTCGGCACCAAGGGTAGGGATGAGCACCTTGCTCAGCTGTGGTCTGCACCTGTTCCCGGGCTTCCACCCAGCCCCAGCGTTCAGAGCCGGCTCACGCAGGGCCGTAAGTCTTGGCTGCTTGGGCCCGTAGGGGCTGCAAGCCTCCGCCTGTCCTGGGTTTTAGCCCCACCCCCACGGTCCTGGCATGCTTAGCTTTGAGCCTCTTCCTGTCCCAGGCTTTTGCCCCGCCCCCTCGGTCAGGGCCAGATTGTGCAGGGTAGCAAACCTCAAGGCCAGGTTATACTGCGTGCCTGTGCACCCCTGCTCAGTAGCAGATATCTGCCTGTTCCTGGGCTCCTGCTGCCCCCCCCCCAGCTCCTGGACCGCTTTCGCACATCCCCTCCACCCCTACTGGGCTAGACCGAGCTCACGCCTTCCGCTTGCCGGCTGGGCCTCCACCCCCACCGACAGAACCGTGTTTTCATGTCCTGCCAACACTGTCCCTCCAGCAAGCCCTCAGCAGTGTGCGTGGAGGCACTGCAGCTCAGACCCTAACACTCCATACTGTAGTCCTGAAAGCTCCCTTCTTCTAAGCAGCTTTGCTCTAAGTGCTGCAGGGAAGGTTGTTTGTCTGGTATCCTGCTTCCCTTTGCTGGTATTGCTAGTTTCAGGGGAAATATTTGTTTCCGATTTGGGAAATAACTCAGCCCAGGGTTTAGGGTGGCTGTCCCTCAGAGTGTTTCTCCCTGTGCCTTCCAGACCACACTGTCTTCCCGCTGCTTCGGTCCTCTCCTCTCTACCCTTTCCCGGGAGCCGCGGGTGAGTGGTGTAAGAGACGTTTTCTGTACCGTCCCTTTAAGAAGAATCCTGGGTCCGAGAAAACTGTCTCACAAACAGTATCCTAACTTGTTTAACAGCTCAATAAGTTCCATACGCCTCTTCTAGGCTCTGGGCTTGCAGACTGGGGCTTTGTTCTTCCTGCCACGCGAGTCTTTCCGGGCTGTCATTGGCTCTGCTTCCACTTTGCTTCCAGGAGTTGGAAGTTGGTACGTCCGCCTACTCCATCGCCATCTTGCCGTCCTATGTCTTTTTTATTTTAGTCATTCTGATAGGAATGTCATGGTATCACATCATGGCTTCAATTTGCATTTCTCCATTTGCTAAGGATATTGATCATCTTGTGCTTTCTTATCACTTGTATGTTTACTTTGACGAAATATCTTTTCATATCTTTTGCCCATTTTCTAATTAGAGTGATTGATATTTTGACTCTTGAGTTTTGAGAGTTCTTTACATATTATAGATATAGGTTTGTAGATATTTTCTTCCCAACTCTAGCTTGTCTTTTCATTCTCTTAACAACGTCTTTTGCAGACAGAGCAAAAAATTGTTAATTTTGGTTAAAGTTCAATTTATCATTTTTTTCTTTCTTGGGTTATGCTTTTGATGTTAAAGTCTAAGAATTCTTTGACAAAATCCTGAAAATATTCTCCTATTTTCTCAAATAAGTTTTACAGTGTTATGGTTGCCATTTAAGACCATCATCCATTTAGCGTTCTTAGGTGAAGGTTCTTGCTCTTGTCTCTAGATTTCCAGTTGATCTAGCACCATATGATGAAAAGGCTCTATTTCCTCTTTTGAATTGCTTCTCTACTTTTGTGAAAAATCAGTTGGGCATATTTGTATGAATCCATTTGTGAGTTCCCTACTGTTTTCCACTGATCTATTTGTCTATCCCTCTACCAGTACCATATAATTTTTATTTCTATATATGATAGACTTTTAAGTCATTGATTGATTTTTCCCATTTTGTTATTTTTTTTCAAATGTTTTAGTTATTTTAGTTTTTTCTTACCACTCTGTATAAATTTTGTAATAATCTTGTCTATATCTACAATATAGTAATCCTGGGATTTGTTAATTACATTAAATTTGTATATCAGTTTTTTGTGGGGAGAGAACTGACATGTTTATTATATTGAGTCTTCTACTTCATGAACTTGGTATTTCTCTGCTTGTACCTAGGTCTTTGATTTCTTTCATTAGCATTTTGTAGTTTCAAGTATTTAAGTCCTATTCATGTTTCGTTAAATTTATACCTAAGTATTTACTTTTCTGAGTAATTGAAATGGTATATTTTAAATTTCAGTATTCATAAATTCATTGGTAATATATGGAAGTACAGTTGATTTTTATATGTTTATCTTGTATTCTGCAATCTTTCTGAACCTATTTATCATCTCTAGGAGTATTTTTGTAGATATCTCTTGGGATTTCCTATATAGAAAACCATGTCATCTGCAAACAGGATAATTTCTTAACACTAGATATACATGTCTCCTCTTTATTTCTGTTTGGGGTAAAAGTTCTGACTCCCCATTAGGCCTCTACTGGTATCCCCTGGCTCTTCCTTCTAACTCCCTATGTGGCCTCTACTGGCATTATAAGGGCAAGTGCCCAGTAGGAATGACAGTCCCGGTTCTCTGCTTGACCTTGTCTGGCATTCCCTGGTTGGGTGAGGGTGGGGCTTCTGTTTCAGCCTGGTGATGGTGGAAGTCTTAGGTTGTACATTTGACCTTTGCTGTTATGGTGGGGGTTGGGCCACAGGTTTTTCTATATTATTTGTCTTTAGTGAACAACTTTCTTCTAAAATTTTCTGTCTGGCTAGGTTGTCCTATTTTTGTTACTTTCGCTGAAGAGAGCACACTTTTCTTGGGGCCTTTTTGTCTGTTGTATTACCAAATGCTGGCTTCTTCGGCACACAGTCTGGGCTTTTGGAGGGAAAAAGAAAAGGCAGGAAGCTTTTCATCAGGTTGTTCCATAGGAGCTGATATCTGCAGCCGTCCTTCCTTCTTAAACTCTCCACTTTTCAGTCTTTTTAAATTTGTTTTATATATGATGTGCAAGGTTTTTAATTGTACTTAGTGGGAAGAATACGGAAAAGTCTGTGTATTCCATATTCTCAGAAATGGAAGTCCTTCTAGGGTGCATAATTTTTAGATTTTTGTTCATGAGAAATTTATTTCCAGATTTTATGTATTCATTAAAAATGCTGGCCCTGGCCAGTTGGTTTAGTGGTAGAGCGTCCGCTCAACGTCTGGAAGTCCTGGGTTTGATTCCGGGCCAGTGCACACAGGAGAGGCACCTATCTGCTTCTCTACCCTTCCCCCTCTCCTTTCTCTTCCCCTCCCACAGCCAAGGCTCCATTGGAGCAAAGTTGGCCTGGGTGCTGTGGATGGCTCCATGGCTTCTGCCTCAGGTGCTAGAATGGCTCCAGTTGCAACTGAGTGACGACCCAGATGAGCAGAGTATTGCCCCTTAGTGGGCATGGGTGGATCCCGCTTGGGCGCATGTGGGAGTCTCTGCCTCCCCACTTCTCACTTCAGAAAAATAAAAAAAAAATAAAAATAAATGTTTGTGTAAGATTAGTAAATTGAGTGAAACATTAAGGTTACATTGGTCAAAACTCAAATTTCACTTTATAGTCTAAGTTCATTGGTCTTTTCGTAAAATAGTGTTTCAGCTTCCATGTTAGAAATAATGGTGTTAGGCCTGACCAAGGAGGTGGTGTAGTGGATAAAGCATCGGACTGGGATGCCGGAAGACCCAGGTTCGAGAACCGGAGCTCGCCAGCTTGAGCGCAGGCCCATTTGGCTTGAGCAAAAAGCTCGCCAGCTTGGACCCAAGGCTGCTGCCTCCAGCAAGGGGTGGCTCAGTCTGCTGAAGGCCCACGGTCAAGGCACGTGTGAGAAAGCAATCAATGAACAAGTATGGTGTCTCAACGACAATGAGAAACTAATGATTGATGCTTCTCACCTCTCTCTGTTCCTGTCTGTCTGTCCCTATCTGTTCCTCTCTCTGACTCTCTCTCTGTCCTTGTAAAATTAAAAAAAAAAAAAAAAAAGAATGAATGAATGAAATAATGGTGTTAGAATCATGAAAGGTTAAACTGGAAGGCATGTTAATATGTTTTAGAGTTTGGTATGTTTTATTTAGATGACATTTTTTCTTTGACCTTATAATAATGATTCCCTATTGGAGGCGTCTAAGGACTGTCATTTTTTATAACATTGAATGGGTGTGCTTTTTTTGATAGAGTATTATTTACATGGACAAAAACATGGTTTTAGATTATATTTCATCATGCAGAGTGGGAAGAAAGTTAGATGTAGAATTATTGTTAAACCAGATGGTTAGGATTATAAACTCTTTTCACTGAGAAAGGGGAACAACAAAAGCCAACAATAGAATCACATTTCTTATCATTTTTCTGTGTCAGGAGATCAAACCATGTTTCATACCATTTTTACAGATTGAAATTGTCAAAGAAGAATTTAATCAACATTTAGAAATTGTAGACAAGATTAACCAGACCTGCAAAAATTTACAATTTCATCTAAATAAAATGAGAACCTTTGAAGAGCCTCCTTTTGAGAAAGAAGCTAACGTTATTGTGGACAGATGGCTTGATGTAAGTGATAATTAAATTGACTAGAAAATTCTATTGTATAACGACTAAATTGTCCTTTGCTGTGGTATCTTTTATTATGTTTTAATCTAATTAGAAAACTCAAAAGTGCTCATGATAAAAATCTTTAAATATTATGAAGTTCATGACTTAGGAATTGCCTTCACACCGAGATTTTTAGGCAGTAAATGGGCCTGTGATTTTCTAGATGTAAAATATACTAGTTCATGTGTTCCTCATCCATGCAAGACAGTGATGTTCAACTATATATTTATTTAATACATTTTTACTTGAGAACTAATGTTATTTTTTTCATTATAAACTAAGAATTTGTGTTATATTTTCATCGGGGGTTTTAAAAGCACCTTTTGTTTCTTGTCGCTTAAAAATTCGAAAGGCTATTGCTTTCATTGCATAACCTGCAGCACATCAGCTAAGATTCTTTTCGTGTGTATGAAAGAACTACATGATATGTCAAAACAAAGTATTTTGTTGATTAACAAAGCAAAATATCCATTAAAGGTAAACTAAAATTTTATTTAGAAATAGTGTTTGACTGAGACAATGGTTTTCATACTTTTTACTACCGTGTTATTTCATAATGTGTTAATTATGGTAGATAAATGAGAAGACAGAAGACTACTATGAAAATCTTGGTCGAGCTTTAGCTTTATGGGACAAACTTTTTAACTTAAAAGATATAATTGATGAGTGGACTGAAAAGGTTCTTCAAAAAATGGAATTAAAACAACTCACTGAAGAGGAAAGAGAAAAGCTGAAGGTAATTTAGCAGATAAAATATATGGCTTTTTTTTTTAAACACAGTTGACATTTTAATAATGAGTTTACCTTCTTGAAGCGGGGTAGAGAAATCACAAAGAAATTATTTGAATTTCATTCATTATTCCTTGAATGAGACCTGAACTGTCTTGTTTCTTTTATGATATCTGGGAAGATCTTAGCAAATATAATTAATCTGGGTTTTGCAGACACCCAAGGGATTCATGGATGAAATAACCTTGCATGGGAGAAATTGCATCTTTATTTTCATGAATGTCTAGCTTAATGTAATATTTGTTCCAGTGATAAATATAGTCAATACACATAGTAGGATGAACTTACATGTGACATATTTCATTATCTGGTTGTTGCAACGATTACCTTTATCACTACTTCGAAAATATGGTATTTAGTAGGTCTAGTGCTAGATATTGTTAAGATATTAATAGAAGAACGTATTAAGTTACTGCAGTATAAATATGTTGTTTTTAATATTGTTGATAACTGTAACCCAATGTAATATTTTTTCTTTATAGTCCTACATCATTTATTTTATGTATTATTTTTAAAATATTGTTATATAACTGGTCCATAGGATTCACCAACGTGTCAGAGGTGTTTATGATGTATAACAGCGTAAGATCTCCTAGCAGAAGCCCCATCAAAATGCATAATTGTTCCCAGATAGTTAGTATATGCCCCTAGGACTAAATAGTAAATATTTTAGGTTTATAGGCCGTTTGATCAATGTCAAAAAATGTTCAACCCCACTGTTGTAGCATGAAAGCAATCATTCATAGATAATACGCAAGTGTTTAAAAGTTGCTGGGTTCCATTAAAACTTTATTTATAAACACAGAGTGCCAGCCCTTATATTGCTAACCCCTGATGTAGATTATCGTTATGGGTAATCTTCATAATGTGAATTAAGCAGTCCCTCAAAAACATTGAAAAAAATACAAGGCTGAGATCAACATCTTCCTAGCGCTTCAAAAAGTCTTGTTTTTCTAAATAGTAATCTCAGATTTTGCCATTTGGAAAGAATGAAAGTTATATTTTTTGACTCTGGAAAGAATTTTTTCAAATTGTTTTGTTGGTTTAAATACTAGTTTGGACCATATAAAATCACTATCTTAATAGGTCAAAAATAGTGAATGTTAGCAATTAAATGTATGTATGTGTACATGATGACTGCACAGTGTGCCAGGTCTAATATTTCAAATCTCATTTTTTTTTAAATTTGTAATTTTATTCCTTTCTAAATTAAGATATTCATTTTCATGCATTTGGAAAAAATTTTCAAAATGTGTGGAGATTATGAGTTTCCTATGCATATGATAGTAGTCGTGAAGTAAAACTGATTTTTTCTAAGTATGAATGAGGATTATAAACTGCCAGCGTGTAGGCCACATCTCACCGAGTGATGTATGTGTGTGTGCGCGCGCCGCGTGCACATGCGTGTGCATGTGCTGACACAATTTGTATGTGCTGATCTAGGACATGTAGGGATGTCGTGTAGGCCCTGCATGCTGGTGTGGCACAGCCCAGTTCCCCTCCATGGTCTTACAGCCAGGGCCCCCTCGCTCTCTTGTTACGTTTGCCTTGCCCATGAGGGAGCTTGAGTTTGTAACTGCCAGGACTCTGTCATAAAACAAGTGATTAGGGACAATTCAAAGCTCTCTCATTTTCTGTGTATTACCAATAGCAACCGTGGGTACCAGAAAAAAGGTTATACAATAAAAATATATTTTCCTAAAATTATGTATTCTAGGCAGAATTACAAATCCATGAACAAACACCTTCAGAATTTTCTGAAAGAGTGGCCGAAATACAGCTTCTGCTTCAGACTAGCGAAATACCTCTTGAATTGCAGGTAAGAGAATTTTCATTTAAAAGTTGCAGTGAAAGTACTCTAAAGTAATGTTCATAAACCAGAATTTGGATCTTAAACCTAAAATAAACTTGGGATCATTATGAAAGTCATCTTTGCTCAATCCCAATATTAAGTCTAACCAAATTTTTAATAGTCAGCATGCTTTGTTATCTTTGTCCCGCTTTTTAAATGGGTGATACTGTTTTTGCATTATTTTTTGCCTATTTCACTTATTTCACAGGCCTCTTGTGTGTAGGGAGAGACATCACTGTGCATCCCTGTCAAGTAATAAGGATTTCATCCTGAGTTGTCATGGGTGCAGGAAGGAAAAGATTGCTCGGATGACTTTAGGTTTATTAATTGCTAGATGGAGAAATAGGGAGGTTGCCTCAAGTGTGAATTTCTATTGTGGGAAGAGATTTGTTACCATTTTATGTAGATCAAAGTGCACAGTGGCTGAACAGAAATATTCATATGACTGAATATGAGACAGACTTTCTGGGTGAGGTCCTAGTGCTAACGCTTCTTAGCCGTCTGATCCTGTGCAGCCTTAACCTTCTTAAGCCTGTATTTTTGTACATTAAGTGCTTACCATGATGTGTACATAACCCTCAACAAATGCTGGCTTTGTAATCTTTTTATATGTTTTCAAATGAGTGCGATGAAATAACACCTTCATTGGTATGCTAGATAAACTGGTGTTGGGGAAAGGATTCAGATTAGTCTCATAAAAAGTCAGCAATTCATTGTCAATTTTTCATATTACTTTTTTTCTTTAAAGGCAGTACTCAAATTGTCATATCAGTGATGTAGAACAATGAAGAATTATATAGAGAGAAGAATTTATTTCACATTGAAATGAAGTGATCTTCATTCTTTAGCAATGTGGTTTGTCTTAAAATCTAGTTTAATAAAATCTGTAACCAAACTTCATGTGTTTCATGGTTCCAGGTCATGGAGTCCTCTATTTTGAATAAGCTAGAACATGTAAAAATGCTTTTAACAGGACAATCCAACTGCTCTGCACTTAGCGGAAACACCGCTGAGCTAAGGGAGGACCTTGACCAAGCCAAGACCCAGATTGGGATGACCGAGTCCCTCCTGAAAGCCCTGTCTCCTTCTGACAGCTTGGAGATCTTTACAAAACTGGAGGTACTGCCCCACCGCTCCTCTCTGTGGTTCAGATTTCTTTTCATACTTATTTTTTACGGTCTTGACCTCTTGAAGTTAATAAAAATGAAAGCCTCAGGGAACATCTCAGAAAAACAGTTTGTGTATATTTAGCATTTTCACCCTTGACTTGCTCTGTGGACGGTAATTATTTTATATTGAATTGCATTGCATTTATACATTCACTGGCTAAGAGAAAGCCAATCCACCCACTAGAAAATCATCTGTATTTTAACAAAAACAATGGAGATCTAAAATGCACTGTTCAAATTAAACCCATTAATAAGACTTAATGGTTGTTTGTTTCTTCCTGTTTAGGAGATACAACAACAAATTCTACAGCAAAAGCACAGTATGATATTACTTGAGAATCAAATAGGTTGTCTGACTCCTGAACTCTCTGAATTAAAAAAGCAATATGAAAGTGTCAGTGACTTATTTAACACCAAAAAAAGTGTTTTGCAAGATCACTTTTCTAAGTTACTGAATGGTGAGTGCAGTGTTTCTTCTACTGTGTTTCTGAGGATCTTGGCGTATGAATAAGTACTGTGAACATAAAGGCTAATTAATGTAAGCTTCACTTAGAGATGGTCGCACAGAGTATATTTAAAGAAAAGGACTGATTAAGGATTTATTCAGATAAATCGTTTGGAGGGAAGCACTCACTAATCTATGCCTGTCATAAATACCATCTATTTCTTTCAAATGCCAAATCTTGATTTCACTAAAAAATGTCACCACTGTCCTCGTGGTTGAGCTGCTCACTGTGGTGAGTCTGCGGACATGACTGAGCAGGCTGCCCTGCAAGTGTCTCTGGATGTCCTATATGCTTGGAAAGGTTTGGAGTAGAGAATATCCCGTGATTACTTTCTAGTCTCTTATGAGCCCTCAAAATTGGGTTTCTTATTAGTACTTTTACACAATGATTTGTATCCATGTCATGGGAAGCAAGTTTCAAAATCTCTAACTGGAGATGTGAAGTCTTCCTTGAATGAATACACCCCTTCTTCCCCCTCTGCAGATCAGTGCAAGAACTTTAACGACTGGTTCAGCAACATTAAAATAAACCTTGAAGAGTGTTTTGAATCATCAGAAACAAAAATGAGTATGGAACAAAAGCTACAGAAACTTTCTGTAAGTCATATAAATTTCAATCAAAATTCATCAAAACTAAAATACTAAAGGCATAAAACTATATGTAAGTAGGTAGGATAATAATCACCTTGACCTATTAATTTACCTACATAGAGATAATATTTTCAAATAACCTGGTTTCCCAAGTATTGCACAACTGTGTGTACTGGGTAATGGTGCAAGTCGTTTAAACGTTTCTGGTTTTACACCTGAGGTGCTATTAATCTAAGTGTTTGCTGGTGAACTCAGTTGTCTTAAGATCATATTTGATTGAAAGGAAAAACATTTATCTAATTTGGACTTTGAAATTCCTTTACTTTCCTGAAAGAGGTCTTTTGATTTTTAAAAAATCTTTCCAGGTATATTTCTTTTAAAAATTGCAGTTGAGCCTGACCAGGTAGTGGTGCAGTGGATAGAGCATCAGACTGGGATATGGAGGGCCCAGGTTCAAAACCCCAAGGTCGCCAGCTTGAGTGTGAGCTCATCTGGTTTGAGCAAGGCTCACCAGCTTGGGTCCAAGGTCGCTGGCTTGAGCAAGGGGTCCATAAGTCTGCTGGAGCCCCCCAGTCAAGGCACATATGAGAAAGCGATTAATGAACAACTAAGGTGCTGCAATGAAAAATTTATGCTTCTCACCTCTTTCTCTTCCTGCTTTTCTGTCCCTATCTGTCCCTCTCTCTCTGTCTCTGTAACAAAAACAACAAAATATTGCAGTTGAACTTGAATACATTGCTGGTCCGAGTGTGGTCGAGGGAAACCTGATGTCAGTCCACTGAAAGTGCAGACCATACCCTTAGCTCTCGATCACTTTAGGGTAGTTTATCTAGGACTTCAGTTTTGTTAATAAGTCATACTGTTAGGCTTATCGATGGCAGTTTTTTGTTTTTTTTTTAACAGGGACAGAGAGAGGGATAGACAGGGACAGACAGGAACAGGGAGAAATGAGAGGCATCAATCATCAGTTTTTCATTGTGACACCTTAGTTGTTCATTGATAGTTTTCTCTTGTGCCTTGACCACAGGCCTTCAGCAGACCGAGCAACCCCTTGCTCAAGCCAGCGACCTTGGGTCCAAGCTGGCGAGCTTTTGCTCAAGCCAGATGGGCCCATGCTCAAGCTGGCGAGCTTGGGTCTTGAACCTGGGTCCTCCACCTCCCAGTCCAACGCTCTATCCACTGCGTCACCGCCTGGTCAGGCTCGATGGCATTTTATGTTCTCTGATTCATTGCTTTGATGATACCATTTTTCATTGATAGAACTGCCTTCCAATTTTTAGTTTCAAGTTCTGACTTTTTTCTTTTTTTGCCTTTAATTTCACCCATTGCATAGATCTCTGCAGTTGATACTCAAACTTTACAACAAACATGGAAATAAAATCCTGATTTGGTAAAAGTTAAATAGAGAAGCACCTGTTTAGTTTTACATATTGGTTACCAGAAAGGAACAAGTATTTAGGAGTAGTTAAGTACAGCCAGGAAAAAAAATTGTAGCTTTTCTGTTCTTAACTTCTGTTGACGTTCATGATGGCACTGCATTATTTTGCTTGACCCCATTTCCAGAAAGTCGGATGTAAATGTACATTGTAGAACTAATATAAATTGTCTTTTGATCATTTGCCATTCAAGTTAGTCTTATCTCCATAGGCCTTCCTTTGTATGGGATGTTTTGCAGATGGCAAGTCAAGGTACTGGCTTGGAAAGTGTTGTGGGGATGGCAGAGACCACATTAGACTTGCCAGTTGGACATAGTTGACTTTTTGTCTTTTTGAAGGATTTCTTGACTCTTGAAGGAAGAGGCAGTCAAATAGAGCAGGTGGGAACTGTACTGAATCATGTGAAGAAGCATCTGCCCAAAGCACATGTTAAGGAGCTTAACAGTTGGATTGTAAGTCAAGAAATTGAATTAGAAAAAATGGAATCCATATGCCGGGTACGAGCAAAGGAGCTTAATGACTACTTGCAGCAGCTGCTGAGGTAGGAAATAAAGGTGACATCTACATAACATGCTTTCTAATGATGTCTTTATATGTACTCTGCCTTGATACAGCTAGTTTTGGGATACACAATACACACAACTTTCACAAATAAAACACTTTCAAATCTGAGTTTGGCTCGAGGTAGATAGAAGTTTAGAGAATTCTTCAAATTATTTAATCTGGCAAAAGTTCAAGGGAGAGTCCAAATATATTTTCTGTTTCCTCTTCTTATTCAGGTTTTAATATTACAAATTAAATTCTCTCCAAAGACTAACAAAAAATATATAGTAAAAACCTGGTTGGTTCACAAGATTTGTGTCAACCTGCTCTTCAGATAAACACTTTTTGCTTATTTTATATTCTAACATATGTAATGTTTTTTTAGACTCCAAGATGACCACAGAAACCTGAGTAAGTGGTTGGCTAATCAAGAAGAGAAATGGAAAGAAATGGAAGAAGCAGGAGAGAAAACTGAGTTATTTTGCCAAGCTCTAGCTAGAAAGAGGTATAGCTGATCTTGTATAAAATACATTTCCTGGGAATGTGTTTTCTCACATGGTGTTGTGGCTTGTATAAACTTCCAGTGATATTTGGATTTACAGAGAACAGTTTGAATCTATGGCCCAGTTGAACAACTCTCTGAAGGAATGTGGGCTTACTGAAGCAGAAGAAATAATAATGGAATCAACACATTTGACTGATAGATACCAGGCATTTTTGAGACAAATATGTGAAATTGAGGAAGAGGATAAGTTACCTCCTGCCGAGGACCAGAGCTTTAATGAACTTGCCCAAGATATAATTCATTGGATAACAGGGATTAAAGAGTCCCTGATGGTTTTGAATTCATCTGAAGGCCAAATGCCACTTGAGGAATCAATCCAAAAAATAAAGGTATAACTGTGGAAACTAAATTTTAGAGGTCAGAGTGAACTCTAATTTTAAAGCGATTTAGAGGAAAATGACAAAGATCTGTTTCATAACGGAAAATAGAATCACTGTAGCGTAGTCAAAGACATTCAGAAGATTGACCGTATAAAGGAGAAAGGCTGTAAAGGATCTGAAATGATTTTAATGTAGATGAAAGAGAGAAAGTAAAGCCTGTCTTTGCGAGGGCAGTGCCCAGTTATTGTTCATCTTCACCGTGTTCAGAGGCATTGAAATAAAGACAGTAAGTTGGAGCTGTGGCAGATGTGAGTTTGCTAGGCTATAAAAAGACATGTCGGCCCTGACCGGTTGGCTCAGCCATCTTGTCAGCTTGGATTGTAGAAGTCCCAGGTTTGATTTCCGGTCAGGGCACACAGGAGAAGCACCCGTCTGCTTCTTCACCCTTCCCTCTCTCCTTCCTCTCTCTCTCTCTTCCCCTCTCGCAGCCAAGGCTCCATTGGAGCAAAGTTGACCCGGGTGCTGAGGAAGGCTCCATGGCCTCCGCCTCAGGTGCTAGAATGGCTGTGACTACAATGGAGCAATGCCCCAGATGGGCAGAGCATCGCACCCTGGTGGCCATGCTGGGTGGATCCTGGTCAGGCGCATGTGGGTGTCTGTCTGACTGCCTCCTTGCTTCTAACTTTGGAAAAATTAAAAAAAATTAAAGACGCATCAGTACAGCACAGCAGCTGCGTCAGCAATGCCCAGGCTGGGGCTGGAGAGGAGGTCTTTGTCAGAGTGGATACATATGAGTCATAAAGATTATTAGATACTGAGTGGGTAGTGGAAGGTAAGGAAATCTCAATCTCCCTTCAGCTCACTTTTAATCTAAAGGCGGTTCAATCAATAGTGCTAGTTTATAATGCGGGAGACAGAGACACGTGTGCTTAAAAGAAACTTGGGAGAGTTGAAATCATGTTAATCGAAGCATTGTTAGAAGAAGAAATGATTAAGAATAGTGAGCTATAAAAGGGTTGGTGAGACTTGACTGATGTAATCGGAATCTTCCAGGATTATATCTGAAAGGCTTTCCAGAGAAGTAGAATCTGGAGTAATTTCAGAGAAGGAAAGAAATTAATAGTTCCCAGCACAGGAGGGAAAGAGAAGAACAGAGATGGGGAATTAATTATGCCATGATGCAGAGACAAGAGTTGCCAGGAGGGACCTGCATTTTCTTGTGGGAAGCCATAAATATCTTTTTGGGTATATAAAAATATCTTAAGGTTGTTACCCTAACTCTCCATCTACAAATAATGGAATAGGTTTGAAGGTGGGTTTGCCAGGTTTTATTTATTTTATTTTTTGACATATACTTTTTTTTTTTTAAGTGAGAGGAAGGGAGATGGACAGACTTCCACATGGGACCTGACAGGGATTCACCCAGCAACCTCTGCCTGGGGTCGATGATTGAATCATCTGAGCCACTGGCTGCAGGAGGGGAAGAGAAAGAAAAGGAGGGGAGGGAGGGCGGAGAAGCAGATAATAACTTCTCATGTGTGTCCTGCCCGGGGATCAAACCCAGGACGTCCGCGCTGGCCAACATTCTATCCCCTGAGCCAACCAGACAGGGCCTGGCATATACTTTATTTGAAGGCAGTTGATAATCAAGAGGAAATCAGGAATGCAGTCAGATCAACCTGACAAATGTTTATGGAGATCCAGTCCAGTATAATGTGAAGGAGATAGCTTTGTCTTTTGGGCATATATAAAAATGAGAGGGCAATTTCAAAGTCTAACCTACAGTTAGAATCTCAATAAAAACTTTATACCCAAGAAGGTATCATATGTACTCTCCTTAAGTATATGCATGGGGTTATTAAATCTTTTTTATGTAATTCAGGAAATCATTTTATTAAAGCCTGAAGGGGACGCTAAAATACAGGCAATCAAGAGTCAGGCTGTGAACAGCAAGGCTCCTTTGGTCGCAGAGACGGTTACTGATATCGAGAACCAGTGGGTCAGCACGCTCCATTTAGCCAACACGTATCTAAGGTAAAGGGCATGCCGTCACCTCTCTCAGGGTTTTGCATTGCACAGTGAAGCCATAACAAGTCTGTTTTGTCTGCTTCCTGCATTTGGATATAATATCTGTTGGAGAGAAAGTCAGTAGGTCAGGGACATTCATGTCAGAGGCCAAAATGAAGAGTAATAGTTCTCTGGATCAGATATAAAACACACTGTCATAACTGTGGCTGTGTTTACTTTGGCTGGTACATCAACCCATGGGGCCCTGGGTAACAAATTAACATTGTCTCTCATTCCACCCTCCAACTCCCTTCCCCCATACAACCTCAGCATCTGTGTGGTATTATTGTGGAATAGCTAATGCTTTTAAATACGTATTCTAAGAGATGCTTACATGTGTAAACACTGGTAAGTGTCTGAAATCAATGGATATGTGGTGAAAACTTTTAATTCGGTGAAAACTTTTAATTCAGATCACATCTTAAATGATCCATTTAATGTTTGATGGAAATGTGAATTGTATATATTTCAGAGACAATCAGATCAAAGCTAAATTTAAGATATAAAAAGAGTAAGCATACTGTGGTGGCGCAGTGGATAAAGCGTCGACCTGGGAACACTGAGGTCGCCAGTTCAAAACCCTGCACTGGTCTGGTCAAGGCACATAAGGGAGTTGATGCTTCCAGCTCCTCCCCCCTTTCTCTCTTTCTCTATCTCTCTCTCTCACTCTGTGTCTCCTCTCTAAAATGAATTAAAAAAAAAAAAAGAGTAAGCATATATTGTCCAATATACTCAATGCTTATTTGTTTTACTGACATGAAAAAAGACAAACATAGGGTAATATGATTATCTTTAAACATAATGAAAACTTATATTTTGAAATCTAAGTTACTAAATATTTGTACTCAGGTCAAATTATTTAACAAAACACAATAAGCTTTCAGTAATACTACAAATATTTTTTCTCTTAATTTCTGAGCTACACCTAGTGCTGTTTACAATGTTACAGTGTCAAAAAAATGTCAGGAATAATGTATATTAGTGTTATCACAATGCTTTTTTATTATAATATGTGTTGCATTATAATATGCAAAGTGTCATTCCCTTTGTTAAATATTTTGTTAAATTCAGCCATCAAGAAAAGATTCTTCTAGAAGGGGAGAAATATTTGCAAAGCAAGGAGGATCTGAGATTAATGCTCACAGAACTAAAAAAGAAACAAGAAGTGGGCTTTGCTCTGCAACCTGGTTTGCAGGAGAAGAAAGCTCAGTTGAAAATTTATAAGAAATTCCTCCAGAAAGCACAAGATTTGACATCCTTGCTAAAGGAGCTAAAATCTCAAGGAAATTATCTCTTAGAATGCACTAAAAATCCCAACTTCAGTGAAGAGCCTTGGCTGGAAATAAAGCATCTACATGAAAGTCTTCTTCAACAACTGCAGGTGAAGTGGTCCAAATAAAATTTTAAATGATTGTCATAATTATGTATGATTTGTATGCAGAAACTTTTTCTTTTGTTCTTTTGGAAGACGAAAAGCTCTTTAAATTTAATATATCACTTTTAGATAAAAACTCCTTAAGGATGAAGGAATCAAACTAATCAGTCAGTTTTGCTGGAAGAATCTGTCATGTAGTATTTGATGATAATGTTATTATCTCTCATTGAAGTGCCCCTCTTCAGAAATAGGAAGAGTTTATAGATTTATTTAGGCATCTCTATGAAAATGATTGTATCAGTTATTCAAGCATCATCCATCTATCTGTTGATCCATCCATCTTCCATTTGTTATTATAGTTTGTATTCGTTATTCTGTATAAACCTTATCCGTGTTCCTCCCTCATGTCTTTTTATATGATCAATAGTAAGAGTTAAGAAGTGAAATGTCACTTTGTCGTGGGGGAGTGTATTCTCTTAAGGGAACTGTTTATAATTCCTTGCATATTGAAAACCAGCTTCAATGTAGGAATTACCTGGATAAGAAATTCAGCTTATACAGATAGTTGTGCTTCTGTGAAGACACATGGCTCTAAGTTGTTTCCTTTAACACTTCCCACTTTTCTAATGAGCTGTGGTCACCTTATTTTCTTTTTCTTTTTATTTATTTATTTTTTTTCCAAGGACAGAGAGAGAGAGTCAGAGAGAGGGATAAATGGGAAAGACCAACAGAAACGAAGAGAGGTGAGAAGCATCAATCACTAGTTTCTCGTTGCTCTTGCAACACCATAGTTGTTCATTGATTGCTTTCTCACACGTGCCTTGATCACGGGCCTTCAGCAGACCGAGCAACCCCTTGCTGGAGCCAGCAACCTTGGGTCCAAGTTGACGAGCTTTTGCTCAAGTCAGATGGGCCCGTGCTCAAGCTGGCGAGCTCAGGGTCTCGAACCTGGGTCCTCCGCATCCCAGTCCGACACTCTATCCACTGCGCCACCGCCTGGTCAGGCTCACCTTATTTTATTATTCCAGGAAGAGAACCTAGAGATGGTTTTGCTCTTAAGTTAGGATTACTTTTTCCTAACACACAATTTAGAGTTTGAATCTTATGAAAAGAATCAGGAGTTAGGTTGATCTCATATAGTCTCATTTTCAAGTGTGGGATCTTGGGTTTAGTAACCAGGATAATTAAGGGACTTACTTTATTATAGATGTTTGTGATTTGATATAATTTCTAGGCATTTTATTTTATAAACCTCTTGACAAATAAATTGCTTCAGGAAATAAAATGAAGGCACAGAAGCATGGGGGAAAGAAGTGTGGTTTCAGTAAGGGTCACTGTGTGGGGAAGAGGGAGATTTTACAGTGAACTATCTCAAACACTAAGTGCAGAAAGAACTCTGGACAGTTTATGGCCATATTCCTCTGTTTCGAGGTGAATCTTCAGATAACAAATATTTATGAACAATTTATTATCTCAGTGAGAAAATTCGGAGAGCTATAATTACTAAATTGTCAATGGTTTTATTTTTAGGATTCGGTGCAAAAATTGGAAGGTCATGTTCAGGAACACCACTCGTTCCAGGTTTGCGTCACAGAGCTAAACAGCGAATTGGACAGTATCTCCAAGGAAGTTGTTTCTTTTTCTGACAAGCCTGTGGATCAGATAGAAGTTGAGGAAAAGCTGCACGAACTGCAGGTATTGAACAACGTCCAGGCAAGACAGACGTTTAAAAAGCTCAATTTTAATTAGAATTTTATTCATCAGTGTCTTTGGTTTGAAATCCAAGGGCTGTTCAGATGACTTAGATAAAGTTCTGACCAGTCATTAAAAAAATAGGAATGTTCTTTAGTGACCAAATCCACTTACAATTTATTTGTATTATAAATGGTCCCTGAACTCGGGACCCTTGGATGATTCCATCCATGGTCAGTCTGTAGCCTTTGTTTCAGAAACAACTCAATGATTCCAGGAGAGAGTGGGTGGTCCCAGGAATGCCGATAATACAAGATGGGGGAAATGTTTCAATTTTGCATTCTTCATCAGGGGCGGGTAGGTAGGAGTTGTGTACCTTTTAATAATTTTCGGACTGGCAGATGACATTACAGCTCTCTCTCAGCTGTAGGACTTCCAAAATTCTCACACTAGCTCCAAGAGCACCTCGCTGTATACCGTGAGGATGCAGCCCTTTACCCACATCCTCCAAATACATTCCTGGGATTCTCACTGTTAGCATAGCCAACACAGACAGGCCCCACGTGGTGTCTTCTAGAAGAAAACAAAGTAAAGCAGTTCTTAGGCCCTCCTTTCACTGTCCCTTGCCTGGAGATTTCATGGGGTGAGTCTCAGCGCAGCACTTCTGACAGGAGCTTGGGAATGTCGCATCTCTTCCTTTTGGGGACCTGGGAATCAAGCCAGACTTCTCCAGAATGGCCATCCATTAGGGCAAGCCTGCCTCCCCATTTAGCAGTGATAATTTGACAGATGTTGAAGCCTCATCATGTCCCAGGCACTATTTGGGTGCCACGGATATTGGGAAAGGTACAGACATAAACCTCACCCTGAGGGGCTAGGCTCCTGTTGAAAAATTGAAACATATGCTTTTGCTATACATAGAGGGAAGCACAGAGGTCGTCGCATTTAGACCCTCTGCTTATACATAGTAAGCTGAGATGTGGCAAGGCGAAGGACTGACAGGGTCACCCAGGTTAAATGACAGGGTGGGGGCTACAACTCGAGTCTCCTGACCCCAGTCTGGTGAGTGCTTTTTCTGACTCTCCACTACACCTCTGTACTCGTTTGTATCACTGTTATTTGTAGTTCAGCTCATCCAAAAACTAACTCATCTTCTCCCTCCCTTCCTCTATCTTTGGAGGGCTCTCTACCAATGAACCTGCTTTATCTATTTATTATATTGACTTCATGAATATCTCCACCGTCTCCTTGGCTTTTAAATCAGGAACCTGGATATCCTCTCCTGGACTTTCCAGTCTAGTCTCATCCAGTGCTGTCTCTTCCATCTTAGGAATGTCTCTACATTTGTCCCTCCCCGTGGCCCCCATTGTTGCTGCTTTAGAGCAGGCCTTCATCTCATAGCTCTCTGCATTGGGCTTCTGAACAGACTCCCTACCTGCATGCCAGCCTCTCCAACACACCTTCCTGGTTGTATCTAAATGCAAATCTGGAACTCCTTTCTTTCAGTTTAAAATGTTTCAGTGACCTGTGTATATTTGTTAGCATAGATGTTGTCACATTCAGTTACAATTGTTTACTTCTGTGTCTTTCTCATTGGACTGTAGGAACTTGAAGAGACTGAATTTTACTCCTCTACGTAACTTCAGAACCTATCATAATATTTACTGTTAGTTGAATGAATGAGTATTTTTTGTGTGGTCCATTCAGATAGTGATTAATAAATTTTGCATTGTTCATCTAATAACTTTAAGGCTTATTCTCTTTCAATACTAACATCAATACCTACTATAGAACCTCAAATTACTTGAGTCTAGGGTTCTCAAATTAGCTCCCTTCATTCATGTATACATTTAGTAAATGTTGACTGAGCTCTTGCTATATCTAAGATGTTGCACTAGATAGATTGATTTAAGCTTTGTTCTGAATTTTAAGTATTTCTTATATGTGCCCTAACCAGGTATTGAACCCGCAACCTTGGTGTAGCGGGATGATGCTCTAACCAACTGATCTACTTGGTGAGGGCTCTGAATTTTAAATACTAACATTAGATTTATTAAATGATGCTTTTATTTTTTTGCAAACAATAGGCATTTATTATTTAGTGTTTTGATTATGTCAAAAGGCTGTATCTTGAACTAAATATATACTCAGCAAATATGTATTGATTGCCTCCAATGTTTCAGGAATGGTGTTGTGAAAATTTTTACTTCCTACAAATTTTTATTTGCATATAAAATCTGTTTGAGCATTTGATTTGGTATGCTACCTCCCTTTAAATTTTACCCAAAGTTTCTTCTTTGTGATATGAACTGATAAGTTTTTCCTACTTCCCACTAGTGAAGCAGAATGCGTTGTGATTTACAAAAGTCAATTAACTCTTGTGACAGTTGAACAGAGATACTTCTTATGACAATGTTTTCTCCACTCACAGGAACTGGAGAATAGACTCCGTTTACAAGATGGCACATTAGAGAAGATTTTAGATTTAGCAAAATCCATTAAGCAAAATACATCTTCAGTGGGACAGAAGATTATTAAAGATGATATAAAATCTCTTAAGTGTAAACAAAAAGATTTGGAAAACAGACTTGAATCTGCTAAGCAGGAGATGGAAAATTATCTCAACAGCGTTCTCAAATCAAAATGCTCAACAGAAAAGAAAGAAGAGATTACTCTATCAGGCAGAGAGAAGCAGGTCACATCTGACGTGCAGGAGTCCACTCAGGACTCAGCTGCAGTGGAAAAGTTGGAGAAAGACTTGGAAATAAACAAGGTAAGTGCTTGTGATTGCATCTCTGCGACACCGCGTCTGAGAATGAAGAGGTGTTGGGATTTGAAAAGAGGGTCGTGAATCAAGCCTTCTGGTTTCGTAATTAAACCCTCAGTGTGCTAGCTATTTATGTTGCCCACTTGTAAAGAGAGCCCTTAGAAAACTGTCCAAGATTTCGGTGGTGAAATATTACTGTTCAGTCTGTTAAAATGTCAGTCATCAATTTAGGTTTATTATTCTCTGTGATATGTAATCAGATATAGTTTTGTGGGTCAAGAGCACAAAGGCAAATTAGAAAAGGCAAAAGAAAAGAAAATGTGTTTTACCCATTTTCTTAGAAAAAAATCTAAGAGCCCTATTTTTTTTTTTTTTGGTTGATTTTCTAATGAAATCAGAGACTGTTTGAAAGGCTAGATTCCTTTTTTCTTCTTCTTCTTCTGTTAACCCTACACTGCAAATGTATTTTTAAATGTTGTCAGATCATTTCGTGTGAGAATATCAACAATCAGTCTCCTAATTTTCCCTGGGGAGAACAAAGAATGTTGTTTTGTTTTCATTCTAAACAACCAAATGGGTACATTTTCCTGTGGCTCTTAAATAGCTTTCTCATAGGTAAGAGATTAAAATGGAAAAGGCACAGAGAGCCATCTAGTAAATTATATTTGAAAGGTTCTTCCTATTGGCAGTATCTCACAATCAGGGTCCAGTGGGACCATAGCAAAGGTTAGACCATTCAGGTGGGAGTTCTCATCAGCTTTTTATGGAATATGTAAGCAACAGAAATGAAGAAAACATGCACTTATGCTGTCTTCCTAAAACAGAAATGCATAGAGGATTAGAGGAACCGGATAGGGTTTTCTAAAAGTGTATAAAACAAAGTTAAATGCCAACAGAACATCTCACTGGCCAAGAGAAAAGACTTATAAATCCCAGTGTTAGATATTGCTAATGAAATATGTCTTAAAGGATTTAGGGCCCTGTAGTTGCCACTCCTGATGTGTATGTTAAGAAACTCTTAACAGAGTTTAAACAGCAGTAGTTAAGTAAAGAAAGGTAAAATATGACCCTGGCCTATTGGCTCAGCAGTAGAGCCTTGGCCTGACGTGTGGATGACCCTGGTTTGATTTTCAGGGCACACAGGAGAAGCGACCATCTGCTTCTCTACACTCCCCTTTGCCCTTGTCTTTCTTTCTCTCTTTCTCTCTTTCCCTCTTGCAGCCATGGCTCAAATGGTTCGAGCAATTTGGCCTTGGTGTTAAGGATGGCTCCATGGCCTCGCCTTTGGTGCTAAAGTAGGTTGGTTGCCGAGCAATGGAGCAGCTTTTTCCAGATGGGCAGAGCATCACCCTGTTGGGAGCTTGCCAGGTGGATACTGGTCCACGCACATGCTGGAGTCTGTGTCTCTGCCTCCCTGCCTCTCACTTAACAAAAAAATAAATAAAATAAAAATAAAAAAGGAAAAATACCTGAGTGCTTTCTATACTGTAATAATATAAGATATAGCTAAAGGGAATTGTTTAATAACCTTAAAATTAGCTTCTTTGAACAATTTTGCCTGTGAACCCTCAAAATTAAATAGAATAAACCTAAATAAAGATTATAATCCAATATTAATTTCTTTTAAATTTTTATTAGGCTTTTACTTAATACTGAATGACAAGTTATTGATAATTTATGATACTGTATTAGAATTCTTTTTGAGAGAAGATGAAGGGACTTAAGTCTCTTTTTCTTTTTTTATTAAATTTATTGGTTGATTGACATTGGTTAATAAAATTATATAAATTTCAGGTGTACAATTCTGTAATACATCATCTGTATGTTATATTTTGTATTCACCACCCCAAGTCAAGTCGTCTTCTTGTTTTTTCCCCTTTACTCTCTTCTACCCCCACCCCCATCCCCTTGATCTGGTAATCACCATACTGTTGTCTATCCCTGTGAGTTTTTTTTTTTTTTTAATTATTTTTATTTATTTATTCATTTTAGAGGAAAGGGAGAGAGAGAGAGAGAGAGAGAGAGAGAGAGAGAGAGAAGGGGGGGAGGAGCAGGAAGCTTCAACTCCCATATGTGCCTTGATCGGGCAAGCCCAGGGTTTTGAACCGGCGACCTCAGCATTCCAGGTCGACGCTTTATCCACTGCGCCACCACAGGTCAGGCTGTTTTTTGTTTTTCAGGGTTTTTTTTACTTAATCCTTTTACCATTTTCAACCAGTTGCCCAAACCCCCTCCTCTCTGATAGCTGTCAGTCTGTTCTCTATAAATCTATTTCTATTTTATTAGTTAATTTTGTTCATTAGATTCCATATATGAGTGAAGTCATCTGGTACTTGTCTTTCTCTGACTGGTTTATTTCACTTAGCATAGTGCTCTCCAGGTCCATCCATGCTGTCACAAAGGGTAAGATTTCTATCTTTATTTTATGGCTGAGTAGTAGTCCATTTTGTAAATGTACCACAGCTTTTTTATTTACTCAGCTACTGATGGGCACTTGGGCTGCTTTCAAATCTTGGCTATTGTAAATAATGCTGCAGTGAACAGAGGGGTGCATATATTCTTTTAAATTAGTATTTCGGGTTTCTTCAGATATATTCCTAGAGGTAGAATTGCTGGGTCATAAGGCAGTTCCATTTTTAATTTTTTGAGGTAACTTCATACCGCTTTCCACAGTGGCTGCACCAATCTGTATTTCTACCAAGAGTGCACGAGGGTTCCCTTTTCTCTGTGTCCTTGCCAACATTTGTTGATTTGTTGATGATGGGTATTCTGAGAGGTTTGAGTTGATATTGCATTGTGGTTTTAATTTGCAGTTGTTTGGTGGTAGATGACGTTGAGTATCTTTCATATGTCTATTGGCCACCTGTATGTCCTCTTTTAAGAAGTATCTATTCAGGTTCTTTGCCCATTTTTATTTATTTATTTTTTAAATTTATTTATTCATTTTAGAGAGGAGACACAGAGTGAGAGAGAGAGAGAGAGAGAGAAAGGGGGGGGGGAGGAGCTGGAAGCATCAACTCCCATATGTGCCTTGACCAGACCAGTGCAGGGTTTTGAACTGGCGACCTCAGTGTTCCCAGGTCGACGCTTTATCCACTGCGCCACCACAGGTCAGGCTCTTTGCCCATTTTTAAATTCGATTATTTGCTTTTTTGGTGTTGAGTTTTATAAATTCTTTTTAAATTTTGGATATTAACCCATTATCAGATGTATTATTGGCAGGTATGTTCTTCCATTTAGTGGATTGTCTTTTCATTTTGTTGATGGTTTTCTTTACTCTGAAAAAACTTTTTAGTGTGATGTATATAGTCCCATTTGTTTAATTTTTCTTTTATTTTCCTTGCCCAAGACGATATATCAAAAAATATTGCTATGAGAAAGGTCTGAGATTTTACTGCTTATCTTTTCTTCTAGGACTTTTATGGTTTGAAGTCTAACATTTAAGTCTTTAACTCATTTTAAGTTTATTTTTGTTTATGGTATAAGAAGGTGATCTGATTTCATCTTTTTGCATGTATCTGTCCAATTATCTTTTCTTTTTTAGTGAGAGAGAAACAGATAGACAGGAAGGAAGAGAGATGAGAAGCATCAACTCATAGTTGTATCACTTTTAGTTGTTCATTGATTGCTTCTTATATGTGTTTTGATGGGTGGAGGGGGGGATTCTAGCCAAGCCAGTGAGCCCTTCCTTAGCAAGCAATCTTGGGCTCGAGCCAGCGACCTTGGGCTTCAAGCCAGCGACCATGGTATCATATCAGTGATCCCATGTTCAAGCCAGATGAGCTTTTGTTCAAGCCAGCAACCTCGGGGTTTCAAACCTGGGACTTCAGTGGCCCAGGCTGATGCTCTACCCACTGTGCCACCACTGGCCAGGCTGTCCAATTTTCTTAACACCATTTATTGAATAGATTATCTTTACCCTGTTGTATACTCTTGCCACCTTTGTCAAATATTAATTGACCATAAAGTCATGGGTTTATTTCTAGGCTCTCTATTCTGTTCCATTGATTTATATGTCTGTTTTTATGCCAGTACCATGCTGTTTTAACTACTATGGCCTTGTAATATAGTTTGATATCAGGTAGTATGATTCTTTAACTTTGTTCTTATTTATTAAGATAGCTGTGGCTATTCAGGGTCTTTTGCAGTTCTATATCAACTTTTGGAAAAACCTTCAAATGATTTTCACTGGTCTGGATTACAGGAAGGTAGTTTTAATTCCCTAGAAACATTTTATTTTTTTACTCTTTTGTAACATGAATCTTTCTGACTCTGTGCTTCTTATTTTCTCTACTGTAAATATTGGCTGTATTTACTTAATTTTATATAGTATTAGACTATGGAAGATCAATAGCAATTTTAAAGTTGAACCACAACTGGTAACAAGAATAAAAATATGTATGGGCAAATATAATACAAGTATAATGTGACACATATAAGACATTTTAAATTACTTCAGCAGCAGTTTTTATATAATGAATACACAGAGCATATAAAAGCACAATTTATTGAAATATAAATCTAATAAAAACATTATGATTGAGAAAGTAAGCACTTGATTCATTAAAACATTTATTAAGACCTCTTTTGTGCTAATTATTCTGCTGCAATATGGGCATACAGTTGTCACAGTTTAAAGTTTAACTAATTATATAATTAATGTTCCATTTCATATGCCTTTTTGGAATCTAAAGGGGCTTTTATGAGATTATTTTAAATTGTATCAGGAAGAATTTTTATTTTATTTTGAAAGATTTTATTTATTGACCCTGGCCAATTGGCTCAGTGGTAGAGCATCAGCCCAGCCAGTGGATGTCCAGGTTTAATTCCTGGTCAGGGCATACAGGAGAAGCACTCATTCGCTTCTCTACCCCTCCCCCTCTCGCTTTTCTCTCTCTCTCTTCTCCTCCACTCCTGCAGCCATGGTTCTATTAGAGCAGGTCAGCCCCAGGCACTGAGGATAGCTCCATACTTTCTGCCTCAGGCGCTAAAAAATGGCTCCAGTTGCAAAAAGCAAGATGGGCAAAGCATCGCCCCCTAGTGGGCTTGCTGGGTGGATCCTGGTTGGGGCACATGTGGGAGTCTGTCTCTGCCTCCCACTTAATAAAAAAATATACATGCACCCCAACCAGGATCCAACCGGCAAGCCCCCCGGAGGACGATGTTCTGCTCATCTGGGGTGCTACTCCGTTGCTCAGCAACTGAGCTATTTCAGCCTTTGAGGCAAGGCCATGGAGCCATCCTCAGAGCCTGTGGCCAAGCTGCTCGAACCATTCCATTCGCTGCAGGAGGGGAGGAGAAAGAGAGCGAAAGACGGGGGAGGGCTGGAGAAGCAGATAGGCACTTCTCCTGTGTGCTCTGACTGGGAATCAAACCCAGAACTTCCACACACCGGGCCAACGCTCTACCGCTGAGCCAACTGGTCAGAACCAGATTTCATTTATTGATTTTACAGAGAGAGAAGAGGGAGAGCAAAAAGTATCAACTCACAGTTGCTTCACTTGAGTTGTTCATTGCTTGCTTGTTGCTTGTCATATGTGCCTTGACCAGGCAAGCCCAGGGTTTCAAACTGGCGACCTCAGTATTTCAAGTTGATGCTTTATTCACTGTACCACCACAGACCAAGCAAGAAGAATTTTTAGAGTTTTAATTTTCTTTAATAAATTTCATTGGATCTTAGAGTTTTATTGAAAATGTGATTGCACTTTTCAAAAATTGCTTATACAGCATGTATATTTTTTAATTCATTGCCAAGGATTTTATTTTAAATGAAATATTGGGGATGCTTTAGATCTAGGCCTTTGACTGGCTTTTTCTTTAATATCAAAAATAGTAAGGCAGAGTGAGAAGCAATCAATGAACAGTTAAGGTGCCTCAACGAAGAATTGATGCTTCTCATCTCTCTCCCTGTCTGTCCCTCTCTCTATCTAGTAACACGTGCAAATGTTTTTGTAATGGAAGACAGAGTTGGGCCTTGTGTCAGCTTGTCTTTGAAGTGTGTGTACTGCTTTGCTCTTTCTTGGCAACATGTAGATCTTCTCATTCTGAGGTATTTTTCACAATCCAAGATTTATTCTTGTACAAGACAAGTGATTTAAATAGTGTACATGGTATTAACATTTATGAGCAGCGTGCATTTGTAGATATTCTCCAAAGTCCTGAAATCTTAGGCTGAGATGCCTTAGAAAACATCTAGCCTAACCCTTGCATTTCAGGTGTGGAAATTAAGTCAGAGATGTCAATTGACCAAGTTCGCATTGTAGCAGAACTAGAACTAGAAACCCAGGTGTCCTCTACTTACTCTGGTGCATGTTGGTTGACCCTATTATTTTGTGTCACATGGATTGTGTATTGCAGTTTAATATGCTAATAATGCTATCTGACCTCAGTGGACCCTTTATTGGTTTCTTTTTCTTTTTTTGTATTTTTATAATTTATTTAATTGTGTTTACATAGATTCTAGGGTGACCTCGACTGTATCTCCCCTCCCCCATATTCCCCTCAACATCTCCCTTACCCCCCTTCTTACAGTGCCCTCCCCCCTTCCCTTCACGTTTATCCCATCCTATCATCCCCTTTCCCTCTGTCCTCTTTTCCTCTGGTCCCTTTGATTCCTCCTCTGTCTCAATCCCTTTCCTCAGTTCTCAATGTTTCTTGGATTCCTCAAATGAGTGAGGTCATATAATATTTTTCTTTTTCTGCCTGGCTTATTTCACTCAACATATTAGTTTCCAGGTCCCTCCATATTGTTGCAAAAGGTAATATTTCCTTCTTTTTCATGGAGCCATAGTATTCCATTGTATATATGTACCACAGCTTTTTAATCCACTCGTCCACTGACGGACACTTGGGCTGTTACCAGCTCTTTGCTATTGTGAACAATGCTGCCATAAATATGGGGGTGCATTTCTTTTTTTCAGTCGGTGATATGGTGTCCTTGGGATATATTCCTATAAGTGGGATAGCTGGGTCAAAGGGCAGTTCCATTTCTAATTTTTTGAGGAATCTCCATACTGTTTTCCACAGTGGCTGCACCAGTCTGCATTCCCACCAGCAGTGCAGGAGGGTTCCCCTTTCTCCACATCCTCACCAGCACCTATCATGTGTTGTTTTGTTAATGAGCGCCATTCTGACTGGTGTGAGGTGGTATCTCATTGTGGTTTTAATTTGCATTTCTCTAATGATTAGTGATGTTAAGCACTTTTTCATATGCCTATTGGCCATCTGTAGGTCCTCTTTGGAGAAATGTCTATTCATTTCTTGTGCCCATTTTTTGATTGGATTGTTTGTCTTCCTGGTGTTGAGTTTTACAAGTTCATTATCAATTTTGGTTATTAACCCCTTATCAGATGTGTTGTTGAATATGTTCTCCCATTGTGTGGTTTGTCTTCTTATTCTGTTCATATTGTCTTTAGCTGTGCAAAAGCTTTTTAGTTTGATATAGCCATTTGTTTATCCTGTCTTTTATTTCATTTGCCTGTGGAGATAAATCAGCAAATATATTGCTTTGATAGATGTCAGAGAGTTTACTGCCTATGTTTTCTTCTAGAATGCTTATGGTTTCACGGCTTACATTTAAATCCTTTATCCATTTTGAGTTTATTTTTGTACATGGTGTAAGTTGGTGGTCTAGTTTCATTTTTTTGCAGGTAGATGTCCAGTTTTCCCAACACCATTTGTTAAAGAGACTGTCTTTACTCCACTGTATGCTCTTACCTCCTTTGTCAAATATCAATTGTCCATAAAGATGTGGGTTTATTTCTGGGTTCTCTGTTCTGTTGCATTGATCTATGTGCCTGTTCTTATGCCAGTACCAAGCTGTTTTGAGTACAATGGCCTTGTAGTATACCTTGATATCTGGAAGTGTAATACCTCCCACTTTATTCTTCTTTTTCAAGATTGCTGAGGCTATTCGTGTTCTTTTTTGGTTCCATATAAATTTTTGGAATATGTGTTCTATATCTTTGAAGTATGTCATTGGTATTTTAATTGGTATTACATTGAATTTATAGATTGTTTTGGGTAATATAGACATTTTAATGATGTTTATTCTTCATAACCATGAACACGGTATATGCTTCCACTTGTTTGTGTCTTCCTTGATTTCTTTTATCAATGTTTTATAATTTTCTAAGTACAAGTCTTTAACCTCCTTGGTTAAATTTACTCCTAGGTACTTTATTTTTTTTGTTGCAGTAGTGAAGGTGATTGTTTCCTTAATTTCTCTTTCTGACATTTCATTGTTCATGTATAGAAATGCCTGTGATTTCTCTGTGTTAATTTTATATCCTGCCACCTTGCTGAATTTGTTTATTAGGTCCAGTAGTTTTTTGACTGAGACTTTAGGGTTTTCTATATACAGTGTCATATCATCTGCAATAAAAGATAGTTTTACTTCTTCTTTTCCAATTTGGATGCCTTTTATTTCTTCTTCTTGTCTTATTGCTGTAGCTAGGACTTCCAGTACTATGTTGAATAAGAGTGGTGAAAGGGGACACCCCTGTCTTGTTCCTGATTTTAGGGGAATTGCTTTTAATTTTTGCCCGTTGATTATGATGTTGGCTGTGGGTTTGTCATAAATGGCCTTTATCATGTTGAGGTATGTTCCCTGTATTCCCACTTTGCTGAGAGTTTTGATCATGAATGAGTGCTGGATTTTATCAAATGCTTTTTCTGTATCTATTGAAATTATCATGTGGTTTTTCTCCTTCCTTTTGTTTATGTGGTGAATCACATTAATTGATTTACAAATGTTGTATCATCCTTGCCTCCCCAGAATAAATCCCACTTGATTATGATGTATGATTTTTTTCATGTATTGCTGGATCCGGTTTGCTCCTTTATTGGTTTCTTGTGGATGTTGGGAACCTTCTCTGTTCTTGTTAAACGCAATCAAACCCTGTTATAGCATTCCTAGCAGATGTCAGGTCAAAAACAAGTAGATAGACACATTCTCAATTTCTTTCCACTCTCCTTTACAGCCTACTTGTTGTTAATCTTGACACATAAAAACTAAATGAAATTCTTTTGTTTTCTCATTAATATGAATGCATCTATTCATCCATTAAGGAAAAATTGAACAGTCAGTGATAGTCCAGTGTTGAGGGAAAATAGACATGGTCTCTATTCTCATAGAGCTTCTAATCTGGAAGAGGAGACATACATTAATTCACTCATTAACTAAGGAGAGACTAATCACAGGAGCTAAAGGAAGGGGCACATTTCCATGACAGTCTGCAGTGAAGGAGTCTGACCTGCACTGCATGCAGTCAGAGAGAGCTTCCCTAAGGAAACAGTACTTGAACTGAGGCTGGCATTAGCAGAGCTCAGGGCTGGGTCTTAGGGCATCCCAGACAGAAAAGGTAGAATTTTCTCTTGTGGTGGGAGAGAGCATGAGCAGTCAGAAACTGAAATAAGGAGCCTACACAGAGGGTGGAGGACTGCTTGAGGCCCCGGAAGGAGGTGGGGCTGGCTGAGTCACAGAGCCTTCAGGTCACGTTAACATTGTAGACGATATGCTAAGATACAAATATGCTAAGGTAACCTGACCTGTGGTGGCGCAGTGGATAAAGCCTCGACCTGGGAGCACTGAGGTCGCCAGTTCAAAACCCTGCACTGGTCTGGTCAAGGCACATATGGGAGTTGATGCTTCCAGCTCCTTCCCCCTTTCTCTCTTTTTTTCTCTCTCTCTCTCTCTCACTCTGTGTCTCCTCTCTAAAATGAATAAAATAAAAGATATGCTAAGATAAAGAGGCCACCTCTGAGACTACGTTGATCTGCCTCTCCATTTTTTCTCTAAGGGTGAGGATCTATGCTCATGCTTAGAACCGTTTTTTCTTTACTTTGTATTGAAATGCTTTAGCGAAGAAAGAAATAATATCCTGTAGAGCTTATGTGACACTGTCCCACTGTTGGTTGGCAGGGTACAAGTGATAGCTTTGGGCTTATCACTGACATAGAATTATTACAGCTGTGGAGCATTACCCCAATGGGATAAGGGATAATGAAGCTGTTATGGACCTGACTCGTTTGACTGTGCTGATGCGTTTGCCAAGCCAAAGACAATACTCAGTTGTTTGAAACTCAGTGTTTTAAAGGTTCAAGTAAAATGTTTTCTTTGTGAATTAAGGGACAAAAGGATGAAAATGTTATGGTTCTGTCCTTAAGAAGAGTTGATGATATTCTTTCTTTCGCCTCCTTTTCCAAATAGGCTAAACTCTCAGGAAAGATAAGTGGTTGAAATTTTTTAACATTTTTTTTAAAAGGTAAACATAGTTGGCAATGTAACTTAACCAGGCTTTTAATAGAGTGGCAATTTTATACTTTACATTTATTATTAAATTTGCATATTTATGCTCAGAGGATCAATATATACACTTATTACACTGTTTAGAAGTTATATATTGTCTTACATTTATGCTAATTATAGAGTTTTTTAAGAGAAATTCCAGGAGTATTGGAAAGATAAAGAATCAGGTAGCCCTCAACTTAGAGTTCATAAAATTTCATTAGAGGCCATGTGGCCCTGGCTGGTTGACTCAGTGGTAGAGCATCAGCCCGACGTGTGGATTCCTGGGTTTGATTCCCAGTCAGGGCACACAGGAGAAGCACCCATCTGCTTCTCCACTCCTTCTCCTATTGCTTCTCTTTTTCTCTCTCTCTTCTCTCCTCCTGCAGCTGTGGCTTGATTGGAGTGAGTTGGCCCCAGGTGCTAAGAAATGGCTCTGGTTGCAATGGAGCAACGGCCCCGGAAGGGAAAAGCATTGCCCCCTGGTGGGCTTGCCAGGTGGATCTCGGTTTGGGCACATGTGGAAGTCTGTTTCTATCTCCCCTTCTCTCACTAAATAAAAAAAAAGGAGCCATGCATTAGAATGAATCCTCAATGAACACCTCTGAAAAACCTTTTACCCTAGGAGAAAGGTAGACAGGAGACTTCCTAACCAGAGAATGGACTAGGATTAGCTTGTTCTGAAAATCAGTCTGTCTGTCCGTCCATCCGTCCGTCCGTCCGTCCATCCATCCATCCACCCATCCATCTCCCTTCCTTTTTAGGGTACTTAGAAGAAGAAGAAGCAAGCACAGATCCATACAGATGGGTCATTTTGACTAGTCAGACCAAAGAGATTTCCACAGTGGAGTAAAAAACAAAAAATCTGATAACTGTGCATTAGTATAAATCAGTCAAATCATAACACAAATCAGAGTAGTCAATTATAGGTAAGAGTTCTCAGTACAAATGAAAGGATACATTAAGAAAATGATATAGTGCAGCAGTCTGTAAGACAATATACAATAATATGTTTTAAAAGATTAATGATATAGCCTGACCTGTGGTGGTGCAGTGGATAAAGTGTCGACCTGGGAACACTGAGGTCGCCAGTTCAAAACTCTGCACTGGTCTGGTCAAGGCACATATGGGAGTTGATGCTTCCAGCTCCTCCCCCCTTTCTCTCTCTCTCTCTCTCTCTCTCTCTCTCACTCTGTGTCTCCTCTCTAAAATGAATTTTAAAAAAAGTAAAAAAAAAAAAAGATTAATGATATAAAAGAAAGATTTGAAATCAAAAGGAAAGAATAAAATACAGTGTGTCCGTAAAGTCATGGTGCACCTTTGACCTGTGACCAGTCAAAAGTGCACCATGACTTTACGGACACACTGTAGTTTGAGAAAAAAGAGAAGATTTGAAGAAGAACCATATGGAATTTCAATAAATAAAAGAATAGTCATTGGAATTCATATTAGTATGGCCAGACTAAGCAGCAAACTTGACACAGCTTGAAGCTAGAATATGTGAAGGAAAAAATTACCCATAATCCAACACAGAGTTTAAAGAGATGGAGAATAGGATAGAGATTTTAATAGGCCCAGAGGCTGTACTGAGATGGTCACAATTCCGATAGGAGTTCTAGGAGGAGAGAATGGAGCAAAAGCAAGGCTGGTAAATTTCCAGGGTTAAGGGAAAATATGCATGTTCAGATTCAGGAATTAGAGACTTGGTCAGACTAAATAAAAATAAATTAATTCCATCAATACATTTTAGTCAAAGTGTAAATCACCGGAGCCTGAATGTAGAATCTCAGAGGCAACTGGAGAAAAGGCAGTTATGCTGAAAACAGATTTCTCGACACAGAAAGCCAGAAGGTAATATAATAGCATCTTTGTGGGGCTTTAAGAAAAATAGTCATCAGCCTACACTTTGCTATCCACCTGAATTGTCATTCTAGAATGAGGCAAAATATTTACCTTTTCACATAAATACTTACTAAGCACAAACTTCATCCAAAAAATACAGTACAGAAAAACTTAAATGTGAAGAGAAAAACTTTACAATCTTTGCCAGAAAATCTAAAGAATATTTTTGTAATCTTGATGTGGAAGACTTTCTTAAACAGGCTTTCAAAGCAGAAGCCAAAACAGGAAAAGATTGATTAACTTGAATGCATTAAAATATTAAACTCTTGTTCAACAAAAGACACCCCATGCCTGACCTGTGGTGGCGCAGTGGATAAAGCGTCGACCTGGGAACACTGACGTCTCCAGTTCAAAACCCTGCACTGGTCTGGTCAAGGCACATATGGGAGTTGAGCTTCCAGCTCCTCCCCCCCTTTCTCTCTTTCTCTCTATCTCTCTCTCACTCTGTGTCTCCTCTCTAAAATGAATAAAATTAAAAAAAAACATTAAAAAAAAAAAAGACACCCCATACAAAGTTTACAAACAATTTACTGGAAGGTGATAATCCAATGCATAAAACTTTTAGATTAGTATCCAGAATATGAAGAGTACACTAAAAATCACAAGCATCCCAATAAAAAGTAGACAAAGGAGATGCAAATGTGATTCACAGAAGGTAAGACCTATATGGCCAATGAGCATATGAAGAGTATAGCTTAGTCTTGTTTGCAATCAGGAAAATACCATTTAAATAATAGTGATATCAATTTTACATCCATTATGTTAGCAGAAGTTAAAGTCTGTTAGCACCAAATATTGGAGAGGATTAGGGAAAACACAAATTGTTTTACCATGTTAGTGGGAATAAAAACTGCAGTAATTAGTTTGGAAAAAAACCAGTAACCATGTATTGATAATCATAAGAAGCATATTCTGTGACTTGTAGTTTCAGCTTACGGGAAATAACCTAAACAAACCCCTCACCCATTTGTGCAATAAGATCCTACATGCGTGTTTGTCACAGCAGTATCTATAATAAGAAAAACTGGGAAAACGTTATTGCTTACAGTCGCCTGACTGATAAGTCATTTGCATGCAGGCAGCAGAGCAGTGCACAAAACTGCATGACTGTACTAGATTTGCATCTGTTGACATAGATACAACATACTGCTGAATGAAAAAATGGCATGTTATAAAATGACAAGTACATGACTTCAATTTTATAAGAATTAAAAATACATAAAATGATACTGTATGAATACTAATAGGTGTATTTAAAGTAATAAAAACACGTGTGGTCGCCTGACCTGTGGCGGCGCACTGGATCAAGCGTTGACCTGGAACGCTGAGGTCGCCGGTTCAAAACCCAGGGCTTGCCCGGTCAAGGCACATATGGGAGTTGATGCTTCCTGCTCCTCCCATCTTCTTTCTCTCTTTCTAACTCTTTCTGTCTCTCTTCTCTAAAATGAATAAATAAAAAATAATTAAAAAAAGCAACAAAAAAACGTACGTGTGGGCTTTAGCGGTTAGTTCTGGGGGAAAAATATGTAAAAGGGATGAGGATTGGGCTATAATATTTTTAATATGGAAAATTGTATCACTTATATTTGTGTTGTAGGTAATGAGAATGTGTAAATTTTGTTCTTTTAGGTATGTTAGCAATAGTTTATAATTTAAAATAAAATGTTTCAAATACGCTCACAAACTCAAAATATCGCCAAGGGTGATGAGCAAAGGATAACTGGTTATGAATGAATCTTTACAGGAGTCGATCACGATCTTGACTGTTCCAATATCTCTGTCATGAGCAAGGAAATGTTGCCTTTTAAATTTGAAATGTCTTTTTGAGGTATTCTATCGGTTTTCTGCCAAGGTGGAAACATGGCTTTTGGGATTGGTAAACAAATGGTGTTTTGGGGTGGTTTGAGGTTTTTCAGAATGCTCTCTCTGCCCACAAGGACAGGTTATGAATGACATGCTACAAATGTTGCTAGTTCTCATCACTGGTCCACAGGTATGGGAGACCAAGGGTTGCGAGCTCTTAGTAGCAAGTAATGAGTAAAGTTTTCTTAGAGCCTAGCTCTCCTTCTGCATGTGGAGCATGGGGCTGCTCGGAGTAAGAGATGGGAAAGAGGAAGGTGTCCGCCTCAGTGCTGTGGCTTATGGCAAAGAGACCGCTGGCCAGTGAAGCTGGCGTGAGGCACCCCTCCTTTCCTCTCACAGCTTTCTCAGACCTTCCCCCTACATGCTGCCCTCCATCTAGATTTTAACCACAATGAATTGTTGAACTGGAGGAAATTTCCAAACATTTCAATCATTTGACACCTTTTTAAAGAATGACTTGTGCTAAGTACTTTTTTTTATATTAATTTTAATGGGATGACATTAATAAATCAGGGTACATATGTTCAAAGAAAACATCTCCAGGTTATCTTGTCATTCAATTATGTTGCATACCCATCACCCAAAGTCAAATTCTCCTCTGTCACCTTCTATCTGGTTTTCTTTGTGCCCCTCCCCTCTGTGCTAAGTACTTTTAAAGAACTAACTTGGGCCAACTAAGTACTTCGAGGTAGTAACACTAGTCAGCTGAAATTTTTTTTTTTTAACAGTTAGTGTTGGTGAAGCTCCAGACCGTATCTGTTTTATTAAGTAAACTTTTCATTTTAGAATAGTTACACATTGACAGGAAAGTTGCAAAGATAGTCCAGAAACTTTCCAGGTATTCCTTACCAGTTCCTTTTATTGTTAACATCTTACATTTCTATCTAGGCAGTATTTTTAAGACAACAAATTCAGCTTTGTTTGGGGATGTGGACACATTTTATTCATAGATTTGATACCTTGATTTTACTGACATGAAAATATGTTTATACCAGAATTAAATGATATTTCATTTATAATGTAACCTGAAAATAAAAGCTAATACCTTAGCAAAATTATGGAACTCTTTTAACATTTCTGTCATAAGATGCCTCCTGATAATAAGTACTCAACAAATATTTGTTGAAAGTATGAACAAATGAATGTAGATGTTGTTTCTATCCTATTGAGAATTTCAAATTTTTGTAATTTTCAGAAAAGGTCAAATTACCCTATATAACTTGTTCTGTGTTACTCAGGTTAAAATTCTTACTATTAACTGACACAAGGCACAATTAATTTATTCTTATTGTGAAATCTTGATGTTTACTCTATTTATTCACTTATTATTTTAAACTACCAATAAATAACATCAAATGCCTATTATTTGCCCTGCCCTCTGCATCATTTTGAATATTATGTATAACCTTTGGAACTTTTCCTTATTCTCTGTTTTTTTTCTTGGACTATATAGATTATACCTCTGTATGTAATTGAGCATTGCTAGGTCCTATACTATTTTGTCAAAAAGTTTAATTTTTCTTGGGATACCAATATTGGCATTAAATAGTGCATTGAATAATTCTCTTCGGTAGTGCTCAAATATACTTTTTAACAAAGTCTTTGAATAAACAGAAGAAACTGCAATGCTTTCATCAAGAAAAATAATTATTTAATTGGAAGGTAAACTCTTCAGCAATTAATCTTTTTATGTTTTCAGAATTCAGCTGTGGAAGTGCTTTTATCAAAACAACTTTCTCTCAATGTTCAAGAAAGCATGAAAAATACTGAAGATGAGCAGAAAGTCAATGAGCTGCAAAATCAACCTTTAGAATTAGACATTATGTTAAGAAATGAACAATTAAAAGAGATAGAGGTATGGGAACAAGAAAAACATTACAACATGATTGCATTATTTATCCAGTGCAATACAATATATTTTAATTACCAAAAACTTGCTTGCCCAGAGTGAAAAGTCTTATTTAACCTTTGCCTGATGATCAATTTGGTAACTATATAATTATGTACTAATCAGTAAGTTGTATAAATCTTTCCATTTATAAAGTAGAAGAGTTTAATGAACATTAGTGTTCTTTCTGTTTCACAAAGTTCCTAAAAACTTACTTATTCAGTAACAAAATTTAGAGCTTCTAACTTGTCATCATTCCTTTTCTTAGTCACATGTATTCTTCTGATTCTGACAAATTCCTATTATATAGCTATGGTTATGTACTGATAGCTATGTAAAATAACCTAACAGTGCACTATATGGCCATGTTTTTAAAAATGACCCCTACAGTTTTAACTAATAGTAAACATGTATCTGAAACAGGAAAGGGGATAATGTATATAAATAATAAAAAATAAGATAAATCTTCCTTTCAACATGGCAGAAACTTTTAACACAGTAGAGTGATCGAATTGCTATTAAAAGCTAGACCAATGATGAGTTTTAGTCTAAATTTTAACAGAATTCAAATGAAAAAAAAAATTTTAATGTAAGGACTTTCTCTGTGTACAAATAAAATCTTTAAAATATCTTCTTGGGATAGAGTGTGTTTTAGGAAGGAAAGATCATGGGAAAGGAAATGAGTGAATGAATGAATGAATGAATGAGTGAGTGTGTACTTACTAATTTCCTTGACTTGTTTTTAGGAATTATATATCCACTTGGAAGCAAAGAAAGCAGCCATTGAGTCCCTGGAAAAAACTGAATATCTCAACAGGACAGAAACAAGTGCCTTGGCTCTCCACAGTACAAGGAATTCAGTGCAGCACTTGGACAATCTGCTTCAGGCACTTACTACTTTGAAGAAAAATAAAGAAAGCCAATATTGTCTCCTTAAAGATTTTCAGGAACATCTCACTATAGCTGAATCTTCACTGAAAGCCTTGTTGATGGAAAAGGAAAGTCTAAAAGTGTAAGTGTAAGAATTTAAGACTTGCATTCCCAGTGTTTTAAGAGTTTATATTATAAAGGATATTATGATTTTTTTTTTACACTGACAGAGAGAGGGATAGATAGGGACAGACAGACAGGAACGAGAGAGGTGAGAAGCATCGATCATTAGTTTTTCGTTGTCGTTGTGACACCTTAGTTGTTCATTGATTGCTTTCTCACATGTGCCTTGACCGCGGGCCTTCAGCAGACCTAGCAACCCCTTGCTGGAGCCAGCGACCTGGGGTCCAAGCTGGCGAGCTTTTGTTCAAGCCAGATGGGCCCGCTCTCAAGCTGGTGAGCTCGGGGTCTCAAACCTGGGTCTTCAGCATCCCAGTCCTACACTCTATTCACTGCGCCACCGCCTGGTCAGGCAGGATATTATGATGTTAATACTACAATGTAAAAATTAATTCTATATGGAAAGCCATTCCAAAAAAATGCTGTTTTGTGCAAAAATAAATATTATTTATATTAACTTTATAATAAAACTATATTAATTTTACCAATTAATTTGTTAAACATCTAATTCATACTCTAAATGCTTGCAAAATATCTTGATGTTCTGTGGAATTCAGTATTCTTTTCATTAAGAATTTATTCTAGGCCCTGGATGGTTGGCTCAGTGGTAGAGCATCAACTCTGCATTTGGATGTCCTGGGTTCAGTTCCCAGCCAGGGCACCCAGAAGAAGCGCCCATCTGCTTCTCCACTCCTCCCCCTCTCGCTTCTTTCTCTCTCTTCTCCTCCCCTTTCCTCCTGCAGCCATGACTTGATTAGAGCAAGTTGGCCCGAGGCTCTGAGGATGGCTCTGTGGCCTCTGCCTCAGGTGCTAAAAATTGTCTTCGGTTGCAACGGAGCAAGGGCTCCAGATGGGCAGGGCGTCACCACCTAGTAGGCTTGTCAAGTGGATCCCAGTTGGAATGTATGCGGGAGTCTGTCTCTGCCTCCCCTCCTCTCATTAAATAAAAAAGAATTTAAAAAAAGAATTTATTCTAAACTATGGGAGTGAAAATATTTATGCATGCAATTGTCTAGTATCAGCATAATTGGTTTAAATTGTTTGGAACAGATTTAATATATATGTATTGTACTGGTTTCTTTTAAAATGGATGTCCTTTTTGTTTTAGAAAATGATGGTAAATGGTTCTAGATATATACTGTACTTCTCATAAAAATTAGGGAGATTTTATCGCTTCATACTCATTTTTGAAATATCCCCTAATTTTTGTGAGCAGTATAGTTGTAATGTATAAACACTTTTTTCTTTTCTTTCTTTGTTTTTTTTTCTTTTAATTCAGTGAGAGGATATGAGGCAGAGACAAACTCCTGCATGCGCCCCAACCGGGAACCACCAAGCAAGCCTACTAGGGGGTGATGCCTTGCCCATCTCGGGCGTTGTTCTGTTGCTCAGCAACTGAGCCTTTCCTAGCACCTGAGGGAGAGGCCATGGAGCTATCTTCAGTGTTCAGGGCCAACTAGCTCCAATCGAGCCATGGCTGCAGGAGGGGAAGAGAGAGATAGAGAGAGGGAAGCGAGAGGGGGAGGGGCAGAGAAGCAGATGGGTGCTTCTTCTGTGTGTCCTGACCGGGAATTGAACCTGGGACATCCACACTCAGGGCTGATGCTCTACCACTGAGCCAAATGACCAGGGTCCAGTTTTTCATTATTAAAATGTTTATTTTATATTTAGGCCTAAATGGAGTTTGCTTTCAGTAATATCCCACGAGGAAGTAGTTTTATATTCACAAGCTGAGTCTGATGATCATAACTTCTTATTCAATATCCTTATCATTATTCTTGGAGAAAAGATAGCAAAAGGGTTGGATGTTGTGGTATTTTAATTTCTCTTAGTTCTAGACCAGTGGTTCTTAACCTGGGTTCTATCGAACCCCCGGGGTTCGATGAGTCGGTCTCAGGGGTTCGGAGAAGCCTCTGCCGCGGAGGCCAGAATAAAGTAATACCGTAATTTGTTGTGAGTTCATGCACTTTGTTGGTTTTGTTCTTTGAGCAAGGTGATGTTCATGCATGGCTCATTTTGTGCACCAGTAAAAAAACATATACCTATGTCTTGAATTTGGGGGAAAAAAGCCTATTTTATTTATAACTAAAGAAGGGTTCAGTGAATGCGCATATGGAACTGGTGGGTTCGGTACCTCAAAAAAGGTTAAGAACCCCTGTTCTAGACTAACCTTTTGTACAAGTACTTTGGAGGTTCTGGAGTAGTTTTACATGTATCATTCCCCTACTCTCCACTCTTTTCCTATGGTTCTGAAATTTTATGATACTCATTTTATAAGTGAGCCCTCTACATTGTCACAAAGTAATTGAAAGGCACAGTAAACAAGATTCGTATTTTAAGGACAGAGTGCTCTTATAAACAATCTATTCTTTTTGTTCATGAATTCAAAACAGAATTAATTTCTTTTGATGACGTCTAACCTCAGGTTGGTATATAATAAATATTAACAAGCTTCATTTTTCTTTCTTTTCTAGGGGGCCACTGGACAATGCTACCTATGTGGCCAAAATTCAAAATCTGCTAGCATCAATAGAAAAAGAGAAAGATTCTTTAAGCAAGATGAAAATTGAATGGGAAAATCTATCAAACCATCTGACTAACATGGATAAGAAGTTGTTGGAAAGCCAGATCAAGCAAATTGAACATGGGTTGAAACAAGTAGAACAACTGGTTGAAAAGAAGTATTCTCAACACGTGGTGGAACACGAGGAATTTACGTTTCTCATGAGTAAGATACAGGACCTGGATATTTCTCTGCAGCAACAGTGGCAGCAGCATCTCCGAATAAGCCAGAGTTCTCCGGAAGAACAGGAAGGCGGCCAGAGCATGGTTGCCTTGGCCACTGAACTCCAAGCTATCAAGCATAGATTTTATGTTTTAAAGGGGCGAGCTGAACTTCAGATGAAGAGGATTTGGGGAGAAAAAGAAAAGAAGATTTTAGAGGATGCAATAAATAATTTGCAGAAGCAATTAGAAGCATCAGAGCTATTAAACAGAGAGGCGGAAAATGAGATTAAGAAGTGTGAGATCAGGAACAAGGTGAAAGAGACTATCTTATGGGCGAAGAATCTGTTAGGTGAACTCAGTCCTACCATTTCCCTTCTACCAGACAACATTCTTTCACAGATCAGAAAATGCAAAGTGACGCACGATGTCCTTCTGGATAAGCAACGGGCTGTGGAATCATTGGTTGAAGAGGCCCAAGAAAATATTCCTAACCTGACAGCACATGAGAGCGATGAATTAAATAACCTCTTACAGGACTTACAAGATCAATGCCAAATGCTAGTTTTAAAATCAACTCAAAGATCACAGCTGTTAGAATGTCAGTTGGAAGAAAAAAGCAAATTTGTTGGAGTAATAGGGAAGGTTCAGCTTTCACTTCAAGAAAATGAAACACTGGTTATCCCCAAAATGGAAACAACCTGCACAGAAGCTGAGTTAGAACATCAGCGTTCCATGTTGACGATGTCTCAGAAGGAACTGCGAAAAATTGAGAGTGTAATCTCAACACACCTTCAGGAAATGCCAAACATCTGTAAGGATCTGAGTGTGTTTGAAAAATTATTTCTGGATGATCAATTGAAAAATATTAAGAATAGAGCCAGCAGAGTACAAAGATTTATTCAGAATAAATGTAATGAAGTAGAGCACAAGATAAATTCTTCCAGAGAATTCTATGAACAGGCATCTGTGCTTCAGAAGGAGCTTGATAGTATACAACACAATGAACTGCCACTAAGTCAAGAAATAAATGAGTGTGGTAATGAGGAGTTCCACAGTCTTCAAGATCGACTTGCCGATATTCAGTCTCGCATCCGACAAGTGCTGCAACTCAAGGAAGTATTTGACTATAGAGGACTCAACTGGGATTGTTCCCAGCTTGACCTGTTACAATCCCAAGTAGTTGCAAAAGGAAAGGAACTTCAAGAGAAAATTAAGCAACAGGACACATTTAAGGCAGAATATGGCAAACATCAAGCATCACTAAGTAAATTGAGGGCAATGGATTTGCAAATTAAGAAAAGGGCTGAAGGAGTGCTAAAATCCCCTCCTACTTCATCAGAAAGCCATTTGCTCAGGGCTCAAATTTTGAAAAAGAAAATCGAGAAAGCCACGTGCTTGTATCGTGAGATAATGAAAAACTTAAGTGAAAATAAAGCCTTTGATGACTCCTTCAAAGAGGAAGAAATGCTACAAATAAAGCTGTGTGCAGAAGAAAATGATGAGTTACATAAGGTTCTCCAAAATATAGTACAAGAATCCCAACCTAAAGAAATGGATGAAAAGAGTTTTCAGGACAAACTAGAAAACTGCTTGCGTGTTTTGAACCAGATAAAATCTCAGTTACAGCTGCCTTTACTTATAAATTTGAAAATTGATCATATTCAGAAGGAAATGGATAACTGCCAAGAGTTTCAAGAACAAGTCCAGGCAGAAATGTACAGCATTAAAGCTGTAACTGTTATTGAGAAGCAAAAAGAAAACTCTTCTGAAGCTAGTGACGTGGAGACAAAATTACGTGACATCGAAGATCTTCATGTTCAGCTTAATGCAAGCATTGATTTGCGCACAGTAAGTTTTTCTTTTTAATTAGATGGCTAATGCATCTATTTTTATTTCACGATTTTATGTTTTTCTCTAGTTAATATCTGCATTTCTCAAGAAGTTATAGATTTTACAGGAAAATTCTCCACAGAATAGCCATTTAAACGAATTGATAAGAGCCAGTTTCTAATCCTGACTCATTCTGCATCTAAATAGATTGCCTTGTCATTTGACATCTTTATTTCTAGATCCCTAGTAACCTCTGTTGCTCAGAACAAAGTTCTTTTGTTTGTGTTCTAGAACTAACAGGGCACAGAGAGAGAAATATGATGTGGAGAAAAGAACACAAAATAATAATATTTACTTAGAACTTACAGTATATTAAACATTTTACTTTTCATTGTCACAGCGACTTTGTGAAATGGGTACTATTATTGGCCCCATTTTAAAATCAGGAAATTAAAGTTCAGAAACATCAACAGTTTTCTCAGGGCCTTGCAACAGTAACAGAACCAGGATTGAAGCTGAGATCTGTCTGGTATTAGAGCATGGGTCATCAAATGAAGGTCCATGGGCCAAATCTGCCCACAGCGCCTGATTTCGTAAATCAAGTGCTATTGGAACACAGCCCTGCCTCATTGCTTTATGGGTTGTCTATGGCTTCTTCCATGCTACAACAAAAGAATCAAGTAGTTGTGATAGTTCTGATGGCCTGCAAAGCCTAAAGTATTTAGTCCGACCCTTTACAGGAAAAGTTTCCTGCCTGCTGTTGCACAGTGGCTCCAGCATACTCCCTCCTTTACTGCAATAATAGGTAGAGAGCTTAGCCATCATTGGAATACACTGTGCTTAATATAATGCCTTTCACTTGTCTTCAGAATTGTCATATTAAATTTATAAGATGCAGAAATTAACTCCCTTTTTTAATTCAAAGAATTATTAGATAACATTTGCAATACTTTAATAGGTATAGATGCTTTAGAATGTAAAGTCATATTATGAACTGTAATGTGATCTTTAAATTTGTACTCACCAATGTTGAGCAAATTGAGTACTTTTCTACTTAAGTTTTTTACTGAGATATAATTGACATGCAATATATTAGTTTCATGTATACAACATAATGATTCTGTATTTGTACATATTGTGAAATGGTCACCACAATAAGGTTAGTTAACATCTGTCACCATACAGTTATAATTTTTTTTTCTTGTAGGGAGAATATTTTTTTCTTTTTTTTTTTTGTAAATTTACTTTATTTTATTTATTTATTTTTACAGGGACAGAGAGTCAGAGAGAGGATAGATAGGGACAGACAGACAGGAACGGAGAGAGGTGAGAAGCGTCAATCATTAGTTTTTCGTTGCCGTTGCGACACCTTAGTTGTTCATTGATTGCTTTCTCACATGTGCCTTGACCGGCAGGCCTTCAGCAGACCGATCCACCCCTTGCTGGAGCCAGCGACTTTGGGTGCGAGCTGGCCTGACGAGCTTTATGCTTAAGCCAGATGGGTGGGTCCAGGCTGACCAGCTTTTGCTCAAGCCAGATGGGCCCGCGCTCAAGCTGGCAACCTGTCTCGAACCTGGTCTTCCGCATTCCAGTCCCACGCTCTATCCACTGTGCCACCGCCTGGTCAGGCTCTTGTGGGGAGAATTTTTAAGATCTACTCTCTTAGCAACTTTCAAATATGCAATACAGCATTATTAACTGTAGTTGCCATCCATACATATATTCCCAGGACTTACTTATTTTATAACTGGAAGTTAGTAGCTTTTGACCGACCCCTGCTTCACTCATTTCAGCCCCACACCCCACATCTGACAACCACAGATCTGTTTGTTCTGTGTATGTTTTCTCTACTTGATTTTAATACAGTTTCCAGAAACAATGTACATTAGTCCCCAAAATTATATAATTAGAGCTGGACTGGATGGGACCTTTAAAGGTATTTATTTCAACTAGTTATTTCAGTGAGAAGAAATTAAGTGATGCGTTCAAAACTAAAGTTAGTGGGATAGCCAATAATTTAAAACACAAGAGGACTGGGGTTTTTCTTTATTCATTTCATCTTTTTTTTTTTACAAGGATTCATTAAGGTTCTATACATTAAGTATATTCCATTGTTTTATTTAACTCATGTCTAATCCAGAAGTTCTAGAGCAGGATCATATATCATTAGACCTTATTCATCTTTGAATTTAGATTAGATTTTCTTAGCAAATCAGGAAACAATTTTTCTTATGTAAACATTTTTAAATGCTAGTCAAACTAAGAGTACGAGAGGTTAACTCTTATAAGATCAGGGGTATATTATGAATACACCACAAAAATTCAAGAATGACAAAAATTCCACAAGTTGGACAGTTTTGTCACAGCATTTAATCATTTTTTTTTTCCCAACAGAATGTCTTGAATGATGCTTATGAAAATATGACACTCTATAATGAAGCAGTCACCAGGGCAACGGGGATTATCACCGCCCTTGAAGCCATCGTTGCATCCCGTAGGGTAGACCTGAATAATCCGGAAGAGTCCCGGGAGATGCTTCATAAGAAACCAGAGGAACTGGAATCCACAATAGCAGACATCCAGGACCTCATGGAGAAACTGGGGACCATTTCCAGCCCTGAAGCCAAACTCCAGCTGCAGGCTGCTTTACAGGAATTAGTTTCTAAGAACTCAACCCTGAGGGAGGCAGTCAAAGTCAAGGAAGCTGAAATAGAAAGGTCGGTACTTCTTTCGGAAGGTAATGCTTTAAGAACATAAAATATAGACTTTTTATAGTTAACATATACTTATCAGAAATAACTTGGAAAATATGAAAGAGTTAAAACACTATCTGAAGAAAACTGTAACAAATATTTTATTGTATTTATTTTTTCTTATTTAATATTGATTACATACAAGAGAATATTTATACATGTTTGCATATCGTATAAAGAACTATGATAAAACAAATAGCCTTGTACCTAAAGGTTCAAAGAGAGACATCATGACTTTTGAATTCTCTTGTGTGTTTCTTTTCTTTCTTCTCAGAAGTTACAGAAGTAATCTTTATCCTAAATATTTATCATTTCTTGGCTTTTTAAAATATTTTTACTACGTTTTGTTATTTCATTTACACTTATGTGTATTCTTCTGTGATATCCTTTTTTCAAACTCATTATTATGATCCTGAAGTTTATTCATGCTCTTGTCTGTAGTAAAATTCAGTCACCCATCTATCACTAGACATTTGCGCTGTTTCTAGTTTTTACATTCACAAATATTTTATCAGGAACCTTTTTAAATGCAAGAGCTTTCCTTGGATATATGCCTAGGGTTGTGTTTGCCTGGTCACACACCTTAAATTTTTAATATCATATCATTTTACTCATTTTTAAAAAATTTTTATTTTTATTCAATGAAAAGAGGGCAGGCAGAGACAGACTCCCACATGCACCCCGACTGGGATCCACCTGGCATGCCCACTACGGGGCAATGCTTTGTCCATCTGGTGCATTGCTGTGTTGCTCAGCAACCAAGCTCTTCTTAGCACCTGGGCGGAGGCCGTGGAGTCATCTTCAGTGCCCAGGGCCAATTCGCTCTAATCAAGCCATGGCTGCAGGAGGAGAAGAGAGAGAAAAGTGAGAGGGGGAGGGTTGGAGAAGCACATGGTTGCTTCTCCTGTGTTTCCTGACTGGCAATTGAACCCAGGACATCTACACGCCAGGCCAACACTCTACCACTGAGCCAACCGGCCAGCGGCCACTCTTTTTTTTTTTTTTTTTTTTTTAGTCAAACCAATAGCATATTAGTGTTACAGTTGTCCCGTATCTTTGCTAACATTTGATGTTATGGGATTTCATTCTTGCCACTCTGTTGGGTAAGAAATGATATTCTATTGTGGTTTTAGTTTGCATCTTTATTATTGCCCATGATTTGAGCCTCTTTTAAAACAGTATTTCTTGGTTGTTTGTCTTTCCTCTTCTGAGAAATACCCATTCAAGCTTTTACCCAATTTTTATCAGGTTGTCTATCTTTTACATATTGATTTGTAGGGATTTAGTCTACAGTTTGGAGGTTGGTCTTTTGTGGTTGTGTGTGCTACATATATCTTTACAGAAGGGGTCTCCTCTCAAACACCCATCCTGGCATGATGTACCAGGCTTTCTCTTCTGTCCCCAGCATTCCAGGAGAAGGTCAATAAAACAACTGCAGCAAATGCCATCAAAGTGAAAACGGCCCTAGAGCTTATCTTATTGCTCTGTATTCCTACTTTTACTTAGTTTGAGGCCTCTGAATAGTTTGTAATTCCTTGCCCATCTGTTGTTGTGTTTTAAGCATTAAAAAAAATACTTGATACTGAATCTTTAATTGTTTTCTGTGGGGGATTTAGGCTATATTGTTTATGTAATTTTACTCATGGTGTTTTTAAGTATATCACAACATTATGCTGTATAAAAAAATACGCTGCCTTCTCTTTTACTATATAGCATGAGCTCTTTTTCTTATTGTAACAAAAGCTCCATAAAAGTAATAAGAATTTCTATATAATATTTTAAAATATATTTTGTTACACATAGAGTGTGTTTCAATTTTTCCATTTTAATTAATAGTCTAGTAAGTAAAAGGATTTTACTGTGCCAAAGGTTTTTTCAGTTTTAGGATAAATTCCTCACACTGTATTAGGATCAGTTCCTTAAGATAAATTGCAAAAACAAATTTATGGGTCACAAGATATGAACACTTTAAAGACTAAATGATTTTCTACAAGAATTGTACCAACTCATTAGCAGTGCCAAAGAATGCAGTTTTCCATTTTAGGTGTTTTGAGAACAGTCTTACCTGCCTGTTAGAGTTTTCATTAGTTTGATCGGTGGTGGGGCAGTGAATAGAGCATCAACCTGGGATGGTGAGATCCCAGCTCTAAAGCCCTGAGGTCACCAGCTTGAGTGTGGGCTCATCTGGCTTGAGCGCGGGCTCACCAGCTTGAACACAAGGTTGCCGGCTTGAGCACAGGATCATAGATGTGACCCCAGGATCATAGACGTGACTCTATGGTCGCTGGTTTGTGCTCAAAGGTCACTGGCTTCAACAAGGAGACACTGGCTCAGCTGGAGGCCCTCCCTCACCCCAGTCAAGGCACATATGAGAAGCAATCAATGAACAACTAAAGTGCTGCAGCTATGAGTGGATGATTCTCATCTCTTTTCCTTTCTGTCTCTCTCTCTCTCAAAAAAAAGAAAGAAATCTTAGGTCTCTGTGAAGAGAAAGGTAATCAATGAAAGTTTGTTGAAATGTACTGAATAACAAAAAGAGAATTACATTTTTTTTTCTATTAAGTGTTCAAATTTATCCTGGTAAGTTCAGAATTTATTGCACTAAGTAGAATTTAATATCACCTTTTCCCCTAACTCACTAGGTGTCTTGAGAACTACAAATGCTGTAGAAAACTTAAAGAGAAAATTGGCACTAACCTAAGCCAAATGGAAACGGTCCTCGGGCAGTCCATGTCCCCGTTGCCAGTGTCTTACAAAGAAGCTTTAGAACGCTTGGAACAGAGCAAGGTAAAAGTATTTGCAAATCTCCAGTAAGACCGGTGCAAAAAAAATGGCAGAAAGCTAGTAGAGGTGGTAGAGAATGTGGCTCTGTTATGACCCAGAGAAATCTTCAACCTGATTTGTGCACTCAAAATTCTTCCAGCCAAAGGCCAAGGGGGAAAATGAAGCAGTGGTTCTGAGAGAATGAATTAATAGCGGGGCTCCCCAGAACAGTCCTCTCCCTCGCAGCATACCATCCTTATTGACTGCTCTTTCTAAAACTTCACCTTCGTATTATTTTGTTGACCATCGCTGGATCAATGACACAGAACCAAATGCAGCTATCCTAAATGCTATGTCCCGGTTACTTCTTATACTCTATTACTAAGCAATTTTAGTTTTTGCTTATTTTGATCTGTTAGAGTTTATGGTATGATGTTATTGGGATGAGAACATTTTTGAATCATTTGTACTGAACATCCATGCCAAAAGAACACACACACACACGAACTAAAGTCTCAGTGGTTGATACAGTAAGTATTGTGCAAATTAACTACCTAGTAAAATATGAGAGTTACACTATAATAACAAAGTGAAGCTCTAGGATATTTACCTTTGAAAATATATTTTTACTTGGAAAAATTGGTTTATGGGTCATTATTTGTTGCCATAGTTTTAAATTCACATGCAATCCAATAATACCTAGATAATCCTCATCTGTCTCAGATTGGCTTTCAAAAGGACTAAAAAATAGGTCATGAAACAGTTGTGGGTGATTTAAAATAATTTATTGTTCAAGATTCTTAAAAGTTTATAACATTCACAAAGATTAATAGATGTTATATTCCTCCTATATTTTTTCTTTCTTAAGAGCTTGGTGTCAAATCTTGTATCAACCAAAGAAGAGTTCGTGAATCTCCGGCGGGTCCTCAGACGCCTGAGACCCACCTTCCCAGATGATGATGGCAGAGGTTTGCTCGGGACCACGTTGGCTCTGTGGGAGAAATGGCTGAGCTTGCTGGAAACTGCTAAAGAGTGGGAGATGTGGTGTGAAGAACTGAAGCAAGGGTGGAAATTTGTCAGCGAAGAAGTGAGTGTTTCCTTCCCAACAGTCAAACCGTAGTTTTCTTAATGAGCATCACTTAAACTGTTTCATTGCTTTCATTTTGTTTTTATATACGGCAGGTCCTCAACCTCTATCATTTCTTTACATCACACATGTGTAACACATAAATGTTTATAGAAGTCAGGTCCCAGTAAAATAATCTCCAAGAGCTGATTCAAAACTTTTCATAATCGCAGAATATATTTTGGTACCAGATAATTCTTAGAAATTAACAACTATTTGTTCATTTGAGATTTAAAATCTTTATTGTGCAGATAAACTAAGCTCTCTTCAAAATAACTCTCTCTACCTGGCACTAAAGATTAGAATTAAGTAGTATTCATAATAATGAACTACTTTGGAAATTAACTACGATTGTCAACTAAGGAAATTCACTGTAGTTGTAAAGTACGGGCCTTAAAAATATCTGTTGTTTTTTCTGAAAACCATCTCAAAGAAACCTCCATAATATATATCAATCACACATGTTAAATCCAGCTATGTTTCAGGACTTACATATCACATATATTTAGAAAGAAAATCTTAATAGTATAAAATTATCTTAGGGTACTCTTTAATTCTTTAATCTGTTTAAAGGACAAGGTATAAATGAGGTAGGTACAAATCAGAACATTAAATGAAAATTCTTCTCTCTTATTCATGTCAAAGTTCTGGGTTAATTAAGAGAAAAATATACTAATCAATGATTCACTAGAGGTAGGACACATGCTTTGGGATTTAAATGTTTAGTACTATCATATTTTCTAGCTTAAAACTTAACATTCTTGAAAATGAATAGCATTTTGGTGATGCTGGTGGGGTTTGTTTAGTAAATAGTCTCTTAAATGTTAAAACTCTAAGAAGCACTGTAAAGTATACTTTTAGCAGGACAGCTAGCCTCTAGTTCTTTTTCATTCATTATGGCAATGTTTATTGAGTTTCTACCATGGGCTGTGTGCAATGCCAAGGAGGCAGTTCTCACATGATGCCACTGAATCCTTGCATTACCCTTAGGAGTTATTTCTATTTTATTGGTGGGGAGACTGAGGCACTGAGATATTTAAATTGGCACCAGACCTCCCAGCTAGTGATTGAACTGTAAACTCCTGTGGACTGGGACATGTCTTTTGCTCACTGCTGTAACTTCAGAATTCGACCAGGGCTTTGTGCTTTAGTGGGCTAAATATTTCTTGAGTGACATCTCTTATTCAACCCAGGTCTAAAGCTAATCCTAAGCATTTGTTCTTTTTATTGTAGAGACATTGTCTCCACTGCTTTATACCTATTTGAAATTATATTAATTCAGACCCCATTCATTTAGAACTTTGTAAGTATTCATAAAGCACTTGACAATATCTGCTGACAAAATGTGTTTTTCAAAGAGTAGTGAAAACAAAATATGTCCTCGGGTAATAATGCAAGCTAACACTTAATGGGTGCTTATTGAACATATGTCATACACAGTTCTAATCTCTTGACATATATTATTATTTGTCCTCAGAAGAATCCTGTGATGTAGACATTTTTATAATTCTCATATTATAGATGAGGAAAGTGAGACAGAAAGATTGAGAAATTTGCCCAAATTCACAAGTGAGTGGTAGAAGCCGATTCAAATTTACCCTCTGGGGTTTAACCGCTAAACTATTACCTTAAGTGATATTTACACACCAAATTGATGTAAGGTTTTAAGATAGCTTTTATCCAGTCAATAAAAACTATATCATTTAAAGATCTGTACATGCATGATCTGTTCGCCTGGTTGTAAACCTCTATGTGACAAAATGAATTTCTGTTTTTAAAATGACTGTAGTTATAGAATAATTCAGTATCTTTATGGATAAATCACATAAATAGATTTTTAAAAACAAGCTGTTTACTTTTTACAAATTCAGAATCAATTTCAATTTTGATTAACTTTTCCTCCTTAAAATCTTAGCTCTCTGTTTTCTTAAACATAATTTGCTTGATTTAATTATTCATTTCTGGTTATTCAAAATCATCATTTTATGCTTCAGTGATCATAATGTGCTAGAATAAAGCCATGTCTTCAAAGATAATGGGAGGTATAATGCTCGCTTCTTCCCTTGTACCAAAAGTCCAAAGCGCCTTTCTGATTTAGTTCTGATTTCTGCTGGTTACAGGACTTCCTGTCTCCTTCACTGTCTGTACTTATGGTGCAATTATGGCTTCTTCTCCCTTTCTAGACTTTACTTTTTAATTGATTGTGAATCTGAAACTTGTATAACCAATTTCGTTAGAATTATGTGTCCAAGAAAAATCATCTTTGGGCTGCAAGCCTCTTGTAGGTAGGAGCTTGGTGCATAATCTTTGTGGCAACTCTTTTCCTGATTTGGACTACCCATTTTGGTGTAAAGTTTGTTGAGTTTTGACAAGTTCATACAGTCGTGTGATCACTAACAAAATCAAGATTTAGTACATTTTCATCACCCCCAAAAGTTCCTTTGCGTGTCTTCGGTAAGCCTCTCCTTCCATCACCTCCAGCCCGTGGCAACCATTGTTTTTACTTTTCCAAAGTGTCACACAAATGGACTCGGATAATTTGTGGTCTCTTCTCACTAAGCGTGATGCATGTGAGATTCATTCATATGATTCTTGGATAATATTCCATATGGGTAACATGTATGACAGTTTATTCATTGGAAAATTGCCTAGCTTTTGAGTAAAATTATTGTCCCAATAAAAATTGTTCCTCCCCCTTGTTTTTCCCTCCTTAATCACTTACCAACTCACAGTAGATAGCAGAGCCACAACGGGATTGCAGGCAGGTGGTTTGTTTTGGAAAGTGATCCTAGGGAACGGGAGTGGGAAATGAAGAGGACTGAACAGGAAAGATCAGAGCCTTGAAGTGGTTTACTTTTATTGGGTCCTGGTGGCTTCAGTTGCCTATTTATGGTTATCACCAGGCACAGAAGCACCAAGAGATGCTCCATTAAGTCCTGGTTTGTAGACATAGTTCTTTCAACCCAGGTGCAGGTTGGAAACCCTAGATGTACAATTACCTCTGTCAGTAGAGCAATCCCTTTCTGTGCATGCTGGTCCTGTGGCAGTGGGGCTGCAGTCGGACCCCGTGGAACCTTTATCTCATCCCTAGTGGAAATATACCTGCCTGCCAGAGAGCCAGGGCTTCTAATACAATGGATTTAGGTTTGAGGGGATGGAAAGCACAAATATTGTAACTATGTCCCATGGAGAGGCACTAGTCTACACCTGTACCCGTGTATCCAGTTGATTGGGACTCAACTGGATTATATGGCCCAAGTGGCGGACAGCTTATACCACAATCCAGTCCTGGTGCAGCGCCTTCTTTTCTCCAGACGCCCCTTAGCATTGGCAGTGTTCTGATAAATGGACCGGAGCTATATTTCCAAGTGTGTAGCACATACTGCCTTTAAAAACACTAGACTCACCCAGTACGGTGCCTCTGAACAACTTGATATTTGCCTTACAGAGGTTCTCCCATGCCCCAGACCATTGGGCCCCTGGGGACTTAATTGATGCTGGAATTCCTAAATTTTCATGGATTTTATTTTCTACCTGCTGACTTACCATGATCTGTCTCATAAATGTAACTGACCAGCATGATGCTCAGTAACATCAAGATTGCAGGATGCCTGACTGGTTTGGAACATAGAGGAGGGCCCTCAATGCTGGGGCAGGTGCGATCAACGGGCATTGTGGCTGAGGGGAGAATCAGAGGGCTTGCAGAGATGCAGAAGAGGGATCTGATTTTCTCCGTCTTCATTCTGAGTTCAGGGCTGATAGAACTTCCATTTCCATATATGTGATGGGTTAGGGAATGCATTTCTGGGTTCTGCACAGAGCAGTCAGTCAATACATGATTAGTTCAGTAATTCGGGCCACTTCCTCCTTGGTGTAGGTGTCAGGGTAATGAGCACATAGTGGATTTACTGTTTTGAGTGTGGAGGGATCAGATGTGAAAGGAAAGAGAACTGTAGAACAGATATCCGGTAGCTGCCAACCTTATACTTAGTGGATGCACTTTGGTGGAGCTCATTCAGGAGAAATGATTGCTCGATGCAGCTGAAACCTGAAGGAGAAATTATTTGTGAAAGTACTCAATAGTGTTTCCTTCAGTTCATAAGAGCAGTACTTCATTATAATCACACATCTACAGGATCAATAGCTGGGAACTATGGGGTTCTGATATTGGAGGTATAATATCCGCAACTGTAAAAAGGCAAATACTACTTCGAAGTAGGATATGGCATGTGGAGCCCTTTGAACACCAGTCCACAAACAACGTTGCCAAGGTATATTTTCAGTCCTGATGAAGTAAGACTAGATTTTAGTCTTTATATGGTAAGACTACTTATTTTAGTTCTCTTTGTGTGTTTGTTGAGTTAGGTTGAAAGAGAAGCAATTATTTTAGATAATCTTCAAGAAGAACTCCCTGAAATTTCCAAAACAAAAGAGGCAGCCACCACCGCGGAGCTGTCTGAGCTGCTAGACTGCTTAAGCCACTATGAGGAGAGCGTGGAGAAGCAGCAGCTGCTGCTGAGCCTGCTCCTGCGGCGCGTGGAAAGCATCCAGAGCGCTCCGGACAGCGCAGGCGCAGTGGAAACTGTTCCAGCGTTTCAGGAGATTACGTCTATGCAAGAACGATGCAATAAGTAAGATTTGATGAAAAACTATTCAAGAAGCATGTCTGACAACTCAGGTGTAAAATGTTGAAAATACTGACTTTCAGGAATATTAAATATATTTTACAGTAATAACAAATTGATTTGTCAACACAGACAGGTATAGAAAGGGATAATAATGAGAATTAAAATAAGCACAGGTTCTTGGTATTACTGAGGATGAATACACTTCATTTTGTCTTTCTGCTTGCTGTTTTTCTCATTTAGTAATACATATTATAGGAACTTTAGACAATGCGGGACAGTATAAAGATTAATATAAAACCCATCTTTAACTTGACGAGGTGGTGACACTGGATAGAGCATTGGACTGGGACGCAGAGGACCCAGGTTCGAAACCCCAAGGTCGCCGGCTTGAGTACAGGCTCACCAGCTTGAGCGTGGGGTTGCTGGCTTAAGTGTGGGATCATAGACATGACCCCATGGTCGCTGGCTTGAGCCCAAGGTCACTAGTTTGAGCAAGGGGTCACTCAATCTGCTGTAGCCCCCCCATCAAGGCACATATGAGAAAGCACTCAATGAACAACTAAGGTGCTGCAATGAAGAACTGATGCTTCTCATCTCTCTTTTCCTGTCTGTCTGTTCCTCTGTCTGTCCCTCTCTCTGTCACTGTCACATAAAAAACAAACAAAAAAATACCTTTAATTTAACCACTCAGCAACAGCCACTGCCACTTTTTTCTCTTAATTTTGCCATGATTATCTTTATAAACAAATTGTGAACATAATACTATACTGTTCTGTATTATGCTGAGTCACCTATCAGCATGTCATGTTTATTTGTCTATACAGCTAAAACATAGCTGTATAATTTTTCATCATGTGGACATGCTGTAATTTATTTATTTAGTTAGTTATTTCTGCTTTATTTATGCTTTCATCGACTGATTCTTATATGTGCCCTGACTGGGATTGAATCCACAGCCTTGGAGTTTCAGGACAATGCTCTAAACAACTCGGCCAGGGCTGCCATAATTTACTTAAGAACTTCTAATATGGAACCTTTACATTAAATGTATATATTTTTTTACTTTGATAAAAGCACTGTAGTGAACATTTTTATGCCACAATCTCTGTCTGCGTGTGTAATTAATTTATTAAGAAAGATGCCGAGAAGCAGTCATTAAGTCAAAGGATATAGTAAATTTATAGGTAGAGCTACTTAGTGAACACTCTCAGGGAAGATTTTACCCACTTAAACTACTCTACTGATTTGGTGGTTATAGTCACAGCAAACGGGGTCAGCTGAGAGAAAAAGGCTAGTGGATTGTCACCAAGAATCAGCCCATGTCTCAATTCACACCTCTAGGTCATGTTCAGTTAAACTCAAGGATTACGTGGAGAAAAAGAGGAGAGATGGCAAGTGTTAGGTAAAGTATGAAAAGAGGATATTTAGGGATTAAAATTTTGGAGAGGTTTTTAACTGAGTGCTAGAATTTGATATATGTTTGTATAGGCAATATATAAATCATTGAAAGTGGTGGTACTTTTAGAAAAAACTATTTTGTGAGCTATGTAAACGTTTGTTAATTGTTAAACTTTCACAGATGAGCAGAATAGATGAACAATTTTATTTTGATGCTCTTTTTTAGGCTTTTTCAGAAAGCTGAAAAAAATAAGGAACTGATACAGAATGAAATCCAAGAGAGACATTCTTTCACAAAAGAAATAATTACTTTGAAGAATTTATTTCAACAGACCACAGCTTCTTTCCAAAATTTGGAATTACAAGACCACCCAGAAAAGGCAGAACAGTTTGAGGTGAGTCAGAAATGAACTTGTGGATGGGGCTGTTATAGGTTTGTAGTCTTGAATCCAGAGTCCTTGGGACAGAGGTAATTCAGTGACTAGAGTGGAGGGAGCAGTTTAGGAGCAAGGAAAGCACATTCAAAGACCCTGTGGCATGGTGTGGGCAGAGCCACAGAAGTGGACCAGTGTGGTTGGATAGCAGGGTTGAGACCAGGTTGGAAAGTAGTCCAGTTGGGACCAAGCAACCCTTTTTCAACCACATTTATGTGTGTTTGGAAAACAAGGGCTTCAGACCACTCTTGAGTAGCATGTTAGACAACTCATGTTAGAGGATGTAGTATTATAATTCTGATATGGTGGAGCTGTTTTTGCTTACGACCCTTCTGATGGAAAATGTGTGGACCCCTGCCCCACACAGCAACCTAATTCTACTACTCCCTTACACCAACTGGGTGCCCTGTAATTCAGTTCAGTTCTGACGTTCACTACCAGGACGTGCATAGGTTAAGGGCTCAGTCCCACAAGGCTGCCCCCACTTTACACACCACATGGCAAGTCCCAGACCTCTGGTGCTTCTGACTGACAGGTCGTATATGAGGAGCTCTTATGTCCCCCTCCTCAGGTTCAATGATTTGTTAGGATGGCTCACAGAAGTCAGGAAAGCACTTTACTTGCTATTACCACTTTACTATAAAGGAGACAGCTCAGGAACAGCCAGAGGGAAGAGATGCATGGGGCGAGGTACAAAGGGAGGGAGGGAGGGAGGGAGAGAGGGAGGTATGGCCCTCCGTGCCCTCACGGTGTGTGCCATTCTTCTGGCACCTCCATGTGTTAACCAACTCCAGATCTCTCCAAACCTGATCTTTAGGGGTTTCTATGGAGGTTCCCTGATGTCGCCATGATTGGTTAAATTATTGTTCATTCATGACTAACTCAACTCCTAGCCCTAGTGGAAGGGAAGTGGAGCAGAAATTTTGTTCCTGCTGTTATCAAACTAAAGGGGTTCATTTACCTGCTCACACCATAGCCCAGTCAAACGTGAACAGGGGTGTATAGCAAAAAAAGCAAAGATTAAAGAAATGGCACCAACCCTGGAGTTACAGGTGAGCGTTGCTCTAAGACGCGCCCCCCTGATGACTTCTAGGGGGGATGGGTTGTATAGGGGGAAAGTCATTAATCATTGGGATTAAGGGAGTTAGGGTCCTGTTTAGAGTTCTGGTCTCTATTGATTGGTCAGCACTAGGGTAGGGGGTTGTGATCATGGCATCTGGTCCTGATGTCAGCCCTAGCATTGCTGTCTGGTTTTGCAATGGTGTGGTTGGTGGGGTCGGTCCTCTTTGCTGGGTCTAGAGCTGAAATACAACTGAGGCCTAGATGTTATCTTTAGTCTGACTGAAACTCTGGTCAACAGACCTGAGGCTTTGTTCCTAAGGTTATTTGATGCCGACCAGAACCTCAGTGTCCTGCAGGCTTAATGATTAAAGGAGTGCAAAGGAGAGGGGATTGGGGGGTCAGGGTGCTCCTAAGCTGCACAAGACCAGTTTGAATCAAAAGGAAAGGAGAAACTGTCAGATTTTTTAAAAATGAAGTTTCTGCATGGTTAAGTGCTTGGTTCCTTCAGCCAACAGCCCCCATCCTGAAGCTATCTAGGGACACAGAACAGTCATCTCATTTGCATAAACTCAGGTTTTAGTTGAAAAATAAATAACAAAAGATGCTCCTCTCACCACATTTAGGGCAATTTCAAGAGTGGCTGAAGCTGTGCCAGAAACCAGCGATGAAGACCAAATGTGTATATTACGTCAGAGTCCCACAGGGCAATGCACATGCCCCTGCATTGTTTGGGAACTAATATTTTTCCAGGGTGATCTCTTACTCCAGTCCAGTGGTAACAGGCAACAATGATATTGAGAAGTTTATTCAAAAGTCACATGCTGTTGTTAATCAGAGTTGCTTATCAGTGTTGAAAAAGGAAAGTTACTGTCCCCCCAGAAGCAGTCATCTCTGGGAGGCCATGTCTGTGCAGCTCTGAATGAAGACTTGTACTCCCTGCTCGGTCTAGATAAACCAGGCTGACACCAGACCTCAAACCCCACCTTTGTCTGACTGGCATTGTCCTTTAACTTTTCCTCTCTAGATTGTTCCCAGCTGAGCATTAAGAAAAGGAAAACTGTGACACATCATGGAGTCATTCAAAATTGTAATCATTCTCCAGTGCAGTGACTCAGTCCATTAACACAAAGCTGCCGGACAGCTCCTCTCAAAACAAAACAAACCCCCAAAAGCCACCGCAAAGTCAAAAAGTATTTTTCCACTTGGTCTTTGGGAAACTTTCCCAAACAAATGAGTTTCTCCTTTATAATTAGTGCAGGAGAACGCGGATCAAATTGTGTTTCTAGGGCACAGCCAATAGACTGTTTGTTCAGGTTTCTTTTATCTCCTGAAACCCACATTCTTTGCCTGGAACTGGAACCCACCTTTTTGAAAGAAGCTGAGCTCTGCTGGGTTGTCTAATTACCTGAAAGGAGACACTTCTGCTTTAAGCATAAGGGCTTTTAGTGGCCTTGAATCATTGTGATGATAATGTAGGAAGAAGCAGAAATGGCAACAAGTTAATAACAAAAAACAAAAAAACAAAAAAAACACTTCTTTGAAACATTTTGCTACTTGGAGCTTTTTTAGATCAAGGCTGCCACTGAGATCCAGTTAAATCCTAGAGGCCCTTTAGAAGCAGGAGATGTTGTAATGTCTTTTCAGGACAATGGTTTGACACTGTGAAGAGATATCAGGTTTAATTCTTACAAATTAGAAAGCATCATCTGACCAAAAGGAGTATCTCTCAGGCTTAATCAGCTTGTATCAATAGTGAGGTTTTGTCATGCAAAATGTGCTCATTTAAATCATAAGGATGTGCTGGAAAGCTGCTTTTATTTTTGGAGTTCTTTCCCTCATCCTGTGTGTATTGAAACACTCTTGATGTTTTTAGGAGCTTCAAAGCATTTTTCAGAAAGGGAAGCTAACTTTTGAGAATATTATGGAAAAACTGCGAATCAAGTATTCTGAAATGTACACCATAGTTCCCGCAGAGGTTGAATCCCAGGTGGAAGAATGCAGAAAAGCTTTGGAAGACGTAGAGGAGAAGGTAATAATACTGTCTGTACTAGTGTTATTATTTATGGACTTGAATGGATACGAAGAAGGAAATATCATTTAATGTCATATTTTCCTTTGTCCTGATTTCAGGTCTAACTTTTTATAGAGTTTAGATAAGTGATAATTTTGTATATTGAATACTGAGATGAAATTGCTCTAAACTAGGGATATAAAACACAGATTCCTAAGGTAATCTGTTTCTTTATAGTTGTCAAGATACTTAGTTTTTTCTTCTTTTGCATTTAAAAATGGATTATCTTTCACTTGACTTCTTCTTTAAACTGGACATCACTTAAAAATTATGGACATGAATAGTACTTTGTTTTAAAACATATTCCCTGTGTACATTTTGAAATAGCAACCAAGGGCAGTAAGAATACAGATTTCGCAAGTCACTAGGAATAACACTTAACACACAGTGTCTTTCTGATAATGGTGGTGATGCAGTTCTTATAAATCATACCTGGGCAAATATTATTCCTGAAAGTCCAGGTTAGAAGAACAAATGGGAAACATTTTATAGTACAGGCATAGGCATTTAACAAGGCAATGTTATTGAATTGTAAAAAAGCAGCCCAAATCCAACCAAACAAAATTCTGTTCTATTCAGCATCCACAGAAGGATTTTCATATTGTTTTTAAAGCCTAAACTACCTCTAATTAATAAATAAAATAGATATTAAATGCACACATGAAAACAAGATTTCAAAGTCAGTTAACTTATTATATATGCTGATTTCTTAGGAAAGTCTAACCTATGTAAAAAGGATGTAAACTCCTAAGATGTATTTATATGAAATCTTGTTGATTTAACCCGCAATAAAATCTGTATGAAGTACTTTCTCAAGAACCATGTACTGTTGTTGATTTTATTGTAAGAGAACACTAAATGTTATGTGAGAAACTAAATTTGTTTTCGTGAATACTTAAAAGTCCCTAACAGAGTGAATTAAGTAAGCATCAATATCCGTCTTTTGACTTTAAGATTAGAAATTTCTGCTGTCACTTATGTATTTGTAACAAATAGTAACTGATTTCCATTGTGTGATATACCTAAAGGATCAGCAGGCGGAGTACCATTCTCTATAATTCAGGGAGCAGCATACTTTTCCTAAATCGTCATCTTTCCTAATGTTTCTAAATGATGTTTGTTATTACCAGGAAAATAGCTGCCTACAATATCAGAGAACTTCATTTTGTGGTCATTTGTTATATAGCAATAAAAAGTTATACAGCAATAAAAAGCCCAGTACAGGATTAATTTTTTTTCTAAAAGTCTTGACTGGTATGGTCTGTGAAATAAAAACACATTATAAAAGTACCAACAGTTTGATGCTGTGAAAAGAGCCTGGACTCCTGCGTCTGGGGCTTCTCAGGACAAGTTCAGCCACTACCTTGATATGTGACCTTAATGTAAGCAAGTCATTTAACCTGTGTTTAGTTTCTGCATCTGTGTACTAATTTTATTGGAATGTTCTAGTCTCAATGGCTGTCTAGATATAGTGGTTTTAAAAAGAGTTCAAGGATTATACAGAAGCATAAAATGTTAGTTGTTTAGTGGCTGCTGAAAGAAAACCTTATCAACATAGCTTAAAAAAATAATCAAGAACACAAACTAATTGGGTGTTTGAAAAATGACACATTCAACATTCACTTATTATCTTTCCTAGCCCAAGTTATTTTCTTAAGGAAGTCCTTCAGATAAAAAAAAATTACAGTGTTTAGCAGCTAGATTTCTGATTGCTGTGAAAATATTCACTGGAAACATTCACACAGAGAAAACTAAACTTTGTGTATCTTCAAGGTTGTTTTACCCTAATGAATATTAAGGCGGAAATTACATTTTAAACTCAGCTTAAGAGTAAGTTTGATTTTATTGAAAACATTTCTGTACAGAGGATTTTCTCATCAAATGGAGAGACTGTAGAATAAATAATTGATCTCTCAGAAATTCTTTCGTCTCATTTGCTCCATTGGGGTATGTTTCATACGGTTCACTCAGTAGTTTTGCCAACATCACACACATCTGTAAGTGTGTACTGTGGATTACATTCAACAAATTTGTGTTCGTTGGTTTCCTTTTCTTTCTTTAGGTTGCATTTAATAGATCGAGTCAGCACAGCTGTCATTTCCTACTCTGCTCACGAACCCTCTCATTAAAGCGCTAGCCAGTACTGTTTGGATTTTTTCCCAGAACCCCTCAAAGATTTTTTATAAGTAAAGGCACATAACAGTGTGACTCTTTTATCATTTAAACCTGTGAATAGAGTGCAGAAAACATTTCTAAACCAAATGTTTCTTTCTCCCATTGTAACAGATCAGCAGTGAAGTCTTGAAAAGTTCACCATCCTATGCAATGAGTAGGAAAATAGATGAAATTAACAATGGGCTTCATAAGGTTGAAAAGATGTTGCAGCAGAAAAGCAAAAATATTGAGAAAGCTCAAGAAATTCAAAAGGTAACGTCCCCCTTTGACTTCCTTCAGTGTTTGGTATTCCACCTGTTCATACATCATCACAGGGTGGGCTGTTTGGATTGATCTGAACTACAGCGAGCCCAAGCCACATCCACAGGGCCACCTATACTGAGAGGGTCTCCTGCAAAGCTTGGTGGAGAAAGTTACGTTTAAGAATTGTTCTCTTTTTTTCATGGTGGGAGTATACCCAACCCCCTGAGAACCTGTGATTGTGAACTACTGGCCTTTTCACAAGTGAAGAAGAGTAGAATCTTATCTTGGTAAGATTGATAGAAAAATATTATAAATACATAAATCTATAAAACAAAGGCTTACCTGTTTCTATGTTGGAGCAAGTCTTAGAGTCTCTGGTTTTCTAAAGTGAAATAATACTGGTGAATAAAATATGGGACATTTATGAAACTGATTTGACTAAAAACAGTTCAATGGGATTATATGTCAATTGTAATCGAAAATAAAAAAATACTCTAATAAGCAAATAAAAATACAGTAATAAGAAAAGTATTACAGTAGGATTTGAACAGTACTAGCAGCTTTTCTTTAGACTGTAAGGGGAAACAGGAAAATAGAAATTCCAATTTTATTTACCATGTAAAATGTCTTAGAAAATAAAGCCTTAGGTAAAACAGTACATAAACATACTATTCCCCCTTTTAACTCCCAAGTAAAGCCTGCATATAGAGAGCATTCTTATTCTAATCTACATTATAAAAAAATTTTCTAATATGAGTGGAGACTAATAAATAGATCAGAATATGGCTCACCATTGGACAAAATTTGGGGCTCTTAATAAATAGAGAAATCTAATTTAAACAGTAAGCTAGAAATTATGTTTTACAGCAAATATTAAGTAAGAATTAAATATTTTATCTTTGAGACATCCTCTGGCCAGACAAGTCCATGTTTGAACCCAACCTATCAGTTTCTTGAATATGCTGATACATATGGCTAGAATTTGATACCACTGCATTAATTCTGAGTTTGAGCAGATACTTTCTTTTTATTTTATTTTTGTACTTAATAAAAATTGTCTTCTTAAAAGTCCGTGTATGTACTGATTTAAAGAGGTTTAAATATTAACTGAAGCCCTTTTTGAACATAATGTTAACTCGTCACTCTTGAAAGATTAGGGTCGTGTTGACCTTATTTGGTGTCATTTATCTCTGGAAATGTCCAGGTCTTTCTGCTTCTTTATAGCTAATTTGTACTGAAATGAATACTGTCAGACTTAAGAGACCTCAGAAAAAGTGTTTTTCGGTTTCGGTCACAAGTTATTGCTGGACATATGTGAATAACTGTGCCCACGGTGTTGTTCTGGTAGCATTTACAAATGCAAATAGCATGTGGACACTAAGAATTAACACAGTAAACTGTGATACCTGCATTCAGATTGACTGATGATTTTCTTTTCCAGAAAATGTGGGATGAGCTAGATCTCTGGCATTCCAAGCTAAATGAGCTGGATTCTGAAGTTCAAGACATTGTTGAACAGGATCCAGGACAGGCTCAAGAATGGATGGATAAGTTGATGGTCCCTTTCCAGCAATATCAGCAAGTATCACAGAGAGCAGAATCTAGAACTTCACAGTTAAATAAGGTGCGGCAGTAACCTGATGACTATGCATAGCACATAGTGGTATTGAGATGGATTTAAACAGAACAAAAACATATATTCAGAGGCATTTGATTTCTTTCCAATTGCCAGTTTTAGGATTTGAAGTTAGAGCCACATGGTAGGTTCAAGTGGGGACTGAGGGGACAGGCAGGAAGTCTTATTGGGCAGATGGAAGCAAGTGTCCAAAAGTCAGACCCCATCAAAGCATTTTCAGCAGGCAACCTCAGGAGTCCAGGGAGGGAGCCAGCAACAAGAAAGAATGTCATTCGGAACAAGACATATTTCTTTCCCTTCTAAGCACGAGTCCTGAGTGGGTGACTGGTACATGTGACCTTACAAGCATGAGGCAGGGTCCTAGTCTCAGAGGCAGAGGGATATTACAGGACAAGGCCCTGTACAAGAGGACAAAATACAAATCCTCTTTTCAGAACGAAGCATACATTGAGAACCGGACTTGGTTCAAGGCTAACTCAGAACCCTTGCAGAGCCTGTGGCTTTGGGGTAGAATTTGTTAAGTCTTTTCATCTATGGTCAGGATTAGTCTTAAAAGTTGGACAGATCAGAACTGGATGGGGGGTGGGCACGTGGCCCCAGCCATGGGGAGTGGAGTCTTGCAAGGTTGACATGCCACCGAGTAACAGCTGTGAATTCTTCATTCAAGAACCATTCAGCTCAAGCAGAAGGCATCAATCAGACTTAAGTTTAGTACTACCTCTCTTTCACAGGCCACAATTAAGATGGAGGAATATCATGACCTGTTGAAGAGTACTGAGGCCTGGATAGAAAATACCAGTCGTTTGCTGGCTAACCCTGTCGATTATGACTCTTCAAAGACCCTGAGTCACCATGCTAGCACCCTTCAGGTAAATGTTCTTTTAGTGTCTCCTGGGTGTCATGGAATCTACATAATGATCAGTGGCTTAGCTAACCATCATGGTGCTTCCCTTCCTTCCTCACTTCTTCCCCCACCCCCATCTTTTTTCCTGAAAAACCACCTTATCTTCAACCATGCCAAATGGCGGAAGGAAGTTTGGAAGAGTGGCAGGCTCTCACAGGGATTTGGGAGAACAGGATCTTGTTCTTTGTGTCCTGATAACTATTACATGACACTTTGGGTAATATACTGTCTTCTCCATGGGCCTCGGTTTCTTCATCTGTGAAGTAAGAATGTTGCACTGAATGGTGATGGTTCTGGTTGGCAGAATTCTAAGATGGTTCCCGATACTCTTCTTCCCTGATGTACACAAACCTGTTGAATCCCTTCCCCTTGACTGTGGGCAGGAATGGGAGTATGTAACAAGATAGTCACTCCATCAGTTAGGTTACATTACTGTATTTCTAAGGTAATGAGATAATCACTTCTTTGACTACATGAAATCGGGTTATATGGTTATAAGACTCTGGCAGCAGACAGAGAGAGATTATCCTGCTGGCTTGAAGAGCAGAGGGCTATGGGGCCAGGATCCCAGGGAGCCCTCTAGAAGCTGAGAGTGACCCCCGGTCAATAGCCAGGAGAAAAACTGGGATTGCGATCCTGCAACTGAGTTCTGCCAACAGCCTGAATGCATTTGGAAGAGAAACCCATGCTCCAGGTGGCACCTTGCTAACAGCCTTGCAGCGTCCTAAGCAGAATAGCCACCTGATCTGTTCCTGGACTCTTGAGCCATGGAACCTGCAAGATAATAAATTTGCCTTATTTTAAGCTGCTAAGTTTGTGGTAATTAGTTACACAGCATTAAAAAACATGGTTCCTTTCAATTCTAGCATTCCATAATTCCAAATTTTCTGTCTTTCCCAGTACTTCACAGCTGCCTGATGTCTCCATGCTAGCTTACAGAGAAAAAACAAATGAAAGTATTTTCCTGTTCGGGGCCCTGACTTAGGAGATCTTCCAGGTGCCAAGTGTTGGCTCAAGATTTATTTGCAGGCATATTTCACTTCTATCGTACTATGTAGCCACAAGCAGGGATCTCTTAGGGAAAGGTTTATTCTATAACAATTTTTAGAGTAATCAGACCTCAAAGTTGGCCCAACTCCTTTTCATATATCTTTAGAATAGCACAATGTGTTCCTAAGTGAACAACTGACTTCATAACTCCCTGATGGTTGAGATGCTTGGCATATTTCCCCCTATGGTTGGTTATAAAGCTGTTCCATTTTCACCCCTTTATTTCTTTTCTTCTCCTTGCCTGTGATTTCTGCCCCCACCTCTTGGGTTGACTTTCCACATCCCCCTTTATTTTAAATTACCTGTATTTTTCACCATTTTAAGGAGTTTTTTCAAAGACAAAAGAGAGATGATGTCTTTTTCCTCAAATGCTTATTATGATTTTTAAAAAACACTGTACAAAAGGGAACTTGGGCAAACCCAGTTGGACTTTGCTACCTTCTCCTGACACAAATGTGAAGTGTGACAGTATCTCTCATTTGCTGGCCTTCATGAGCTAGAGCTGAGTGGAACTCTAGTGTAGGAGCTAGGGGTGGGAACGAGGGGAGATGCAGGCTGGTTTCCCACAGAACGTATCCTAATAAATCTGCCAATGAAAAGTACGTCTCAAATAACTATTCATATGTGAATACCTCATTTTATCCCTATTTTGAAAATACATAGTTGTCTCACTTTTGATACCCTTTTGCATTTTTCTAGCATTATCAGGAATGATTTTTAAAATGACTCTTAAAGGAATCAAAACTCTAAGCTCAGCTTTAAGTCTGTTTTCATTGCACTAGAACCTTCTATCTGGGTTGCATCTGTTAAATAGGTTTTTGTAACCTGAAGATGCTGCTGTAACCAAAGACTGCTGTTGTAATTAATAATCATGGAAACAAATTTCATTGTAGAATAGGAAAACAACTTATTTTTTAACCCTTTGAGTAGTATGAACGTTCATGTACATCCTCGTGCCTCCTGACCATCCAGAGTACGATCAGTTTATTTTAAAAATGTGTAAGGCAACATTAAAAAAAGGCAAATGTATGTTCTTCTTGTTTCCATAAATTGGTTATTTAACAAACATGATTTTAAGTTAATAAAACTCTAACTGGAACTAATTTCATTTTTTGAAAGAAAAACTCACTCCTGGGGGTCAGCGAACATGAAGAAAACTCACTACTCAAAGGGTTAAATCAACTTAATTGAGGTATAATTTCTATCCAGTAAAATATACCTATTTTAAATGTACAGCTAAATGATAAATGAAATCTTTTAGGTGAGTTTTGATCAAGGCATACAGTTTCATAACCACCACCACCACAAATATAAACAACATTTCCATCACCCCAAGGAGTTTCCTCACGGTCCTTTGCAGTCTGTCCCCTCTCACCCATCTTTGAACTACTTACTCAATTCTTTCTATTACTATAGTTTTGCCTTTCTACAATATCCTGTAAATAAAATCATACAGTATGTAGTCTTTGGTACCTGACTTCTTTTATTTAGTATAATGTTTTTGAGATTTATTTAGGTTGTTAGATTTATAGGTTGTTTATTCTTTTGATTGTTGAATAATATTCCATTAATGGAAATAGTCAAGTTAATGGACATTCAGGTTGTTTCAAGTTTTGGTCTATGTATTCAATATCTATTGTTGTGTAACACATTACTCCAGATATTAGCAGCTTAAAACAGAAAACATTTATTATCTCACAGTTAACGTGAGTCAGGAATCCAGGCATGACTTAGCTGAGTGCCTCTGGCTCAAGATCTCTCATGAGAATGTGGTCAAGGTGTCATCCAAGGCCGTGGTCTGATCTGAAGGCTCACTTTGGGTGAGTGGGGGGGCCGATACCCATCCAAGCTCATTCAGGTGTCTGTTGGCAAGCCTGGGATCTGCTTCATATGCAGACATGTGGGTCTCTCCACAAGGCAGCCTAAGGGCATGGCAGCTGGCTCCCTCTCCATAAACAATCTTAAAGAGAGTCAGAGAGAGCTCCTAAGAGAGAAACAGCCTTTTCATAATTTAATCTTGGAAATGGCACGTGTTGTATTAGAAGCAAATCAGTAAGCCTAGCCTAATTCAAGGGAGCTCGTGGTAAGGGTGTGAATACCGGAAGGGAGATCGTTGGGGGATAACTTGGAAGCTTCCTATTATAGGCCCGTATGAGGAAAGCTGTTAAAACATTTATATTTAAATCTTTGTATGGATGTATGCTTTCATGTTATATCATTTAATAAATATCAAGGGATACAAATTGCTAACTTTTATGTGAAATATTGTACTAGATAAGAAACTGCCAAATTGTTTTCCAAAATGGCTGTCATTTTTCATTCCCACTGGCAACGTGAGTTCTAATTTCTCCATATTCTGGCTTGCACTTGATATTACCAGATCTGCCTTTTAAATTTCAGCTGTTCCAGTGACATAGTGGTATCTCAACATGGTTAAAATGGCATTTCTCTACTGACGAATGATTTATGTATTTTAAAGTTTCTTCATGTGTTCAGTTGACATTTGTACACTTTTTTTTTGAAGGAGAGAGGGAAAGGGGTAGGGAGAGGAGAATGGAAAAAGAGAGAGAAGCATCAACTCGTTGCTCCACTTTGTTGCACATTCACTGATTGCTTCTCCTACATGCCCTGACTGGGGCTCAAACTGGTGCCCTCAGAATCGAGCCGGCAACCTTGGGTCTCCAGATGACACCACCCCCAGCCAGGGCTTATTGCCCATTTTTAACTGTGGGTTGTTGTTGTTGTTTTGTCAATTTATTATTGAGTTGTAAGACTTATAAAATATTCTAAAAACCAGTCCTTTAATCAGATAAGCGATTTACAAATATTTTCTCCCAATCTGTGGCTTTTCATTCCATTCTCTCCATGTTGTCTTTCAGAGAACATGTTATTAATTTGATGAACTCCAATTTATTAATATTTTTTTCATGGATTATTCTTTTCTATTTTATTTAAGAAATCTTTAACTCAAAGTCACAGGATTTCTTCCTATCAGCTAGCAATTTTATCATTTTAACTCTTACTTTAGGTCCATTTCAAGCTATTTTTTGTACATGGTATAAAGTAAGAATTGAGGTTTATTTTTTCCTAGTGGGATATCCAGTTATTCTAGCATCATTTGTTGAAAAGACTCACCATTGAATTACTTTGGTGCCTGTTGAAAATCAGTTGACCTCAGACATGTGGCTTTACTTCTAGGCTCTCCTGTTATATTGATCTGTATGCCTGTCTTGTACCCGCATGAGTCTTCATTACTATAGCTTCATAGTAAGTCTTAAAATCAGGTAGCATAAATTCTACAACTTAGTATCTCTTTTCCCATTTGTTTTGGCTAATCTGTGTCTTTTGTATTTTTATATATATCTTAGAATCAGCTTGTTAATATCTACGAAGGTCTATTGGAATTTTGAGTCTGATTTCTTTTATTCTGTATATCAATTTGGTGAGAATTAACATCTTAACTATATTGACTGTTCCAATTCAAGAACATAAAATATCTTATTTATTTTTGTCTCTTCAAAATTTCTCTCAGCAGTGTTTTGTGGCCCTTGGTGTACTACAGGTCTTACATATAAGTTTTTATATTTATTCCTAAGCATTTCATGTTTTTTGAGGCTATTATAAATAGTATTTCTGGTAAAAAAGCACTGGTTTTAAGTTTTGGGGTTTTTTTTAAGTTTTCTTTTAAGATTGTGAATAGGCCAATATTAAATACTGAGTAATCTGGCCTGACCAGGTTGTGGCACAGTGGATAGAGCGTTGGACTAGGACACAGAGGACCCAGGTTTTGAAATCCTGAGGTTGCCAGCTTGAGCAAGGGCTCATCTGCAGGTTTACCAGCTTGCGTGCAGGGTTGCTGGCTTGAGCATGGTATCATAGACAGAACTCCATGGTCACTGGCTTGAGCCCAAAGGTCGCTGGATTGGAGCCCTAGGACTCTGGCTTGAGCAAGGGGTCACTTGCTCTGCTGCAGTCCCCCACACACACACGCCCCATCCAGGCTCACATGAGAAAGCAGTCAATAAACAACTAAGGTGCCGCAATGAAGACTTGATGCATCTCATCTCTCTCTCTTTCTGTCTGTCTGCCCCTATCCTTTCCCTCTCTCTGTCTGTCTCCGTCACACAAACACAAAAAAGTAGTGTTCAGTGTTTTATTACGAAACTGGAAATGACCAGGAGTCTGATATGTTGAGACAAATGTAAATTTTCTCTGATTTAAATTTTAATCAACTTTCAGTGTCTTAATGTTTCTCCCGCCCTCCCCCTTGTTCCCCACTATGTAGATGGCTTTGGAAGATTCCGAACAGAAACATAATCTTTTACATTCCATTTTCCCGGATCTTGAAGATTTGTCAGTAATTTTTGAAACCGATGATGTAGCACAATCCATACAAGAGTTAAGCCATCGAGTAGCAGCTTTACAACAAAGCATCATGGAGAGCCTTCCACAGATTCAGCGAACGGCTGATGTAAGTGGGCACTGTCAAGATGTGATTTCTTACTTTTCGATTATATTTCATCTGGTAAATGAGAGTTAGACTGCTAATCAGCTACTGAATATATGAAGACACATTGATCTGGAACTTTTTTTAAATTTATGTTCTCATTTCTTGAATTGTTTACTTGACTTTGCAGCCTCTGGTGCAAAAATCACATTCCCATTCTCAGTCCAAGAGTGGTCTATTCAAAGGGAAGAATCCTGATCAAACGAGTTCAGTGTTTTCTCTTTGTGGGAGAGGAGATGTGTTGACTTAAAAGCACAGATTAGCAAAGAGGGTTTTAAAACAGATAACCTCGCAAGTCTTCACCGATAGCAAATATTTATTGAGGGGCTGCTGTAGGCCAGCCCCCGGATTTTTAAATAATTTTATTTATTTTAGCTTGAAACACATGTGGTATTTATTGAAGGATGGAGTACCATAGCAAAGGCAGGCACAGTTGGTCTTAATCATCCCCTTCTGTTTCTCAGTCACACTGCTTACACCACACTATTATAAGTTCAGGGAATAATAATCGTTAAACATTCTTGGTTAGTGAAGCTTATTCTAAAGTTTTTAAATGCTTCTGCAATTTTTGATGGAAATTATACTAAAATAATTGTATATTTTTATATACCTTTTTCAATATAAGGTGCGGAAAATAATTTCAATATAATTTAACTTTTTCTCATAATTTGTATATATCACTGTCAAGTTGCTGTATTTACTGCTTCACTAGAGTGTAGTTACATTTGTCCTGTATTGAGTGGCTCGATTTGAAACTCGTAGTCTATTTATCTGTAGTTTTTTTCTGCCCCCTTCCATTTTAGCTGTACCTTTTTATTGTCATAGTGTATCTGCCTTGAGACCTAAAGTAAAGGTCTGAAGGCCCTCTGACAGTGTGAGTGGACTTCAGTCTGTGGCTTTAATAGCATGTTCCACAGCATGTTCACTGTAAGCTTCTTGGCCAGGTTCTGGAGGTTGACATTGATAAGAGAAGAAGCACGGCACAAATGATCTGTTGTTTAGATTCATCTGAGTAAGTTTTAAAGTAATTCAGCGACTCTGAATGGCAATAAGCTTACCAGGGGATTGGCAATAAAATCCTGTCAATATATCTTCCGGCTCCTTGTGTGTTTGTTTTCAAGGGTAACTTTATCATTTTACTTAAAGTGGTGGGAATTTAAAAAATGTTAGACGCACTTGTAGTCAAGTGTTTGATTGAACACATTCCAAAGATAAATCTAAAGAGTTTGGAGATCACTGAGCATTTACTTAAAAGTTAATTCAGATGTATACTACAGACAGTCCCCAATTTACAATGATTTGACTTAAGGGTTTTGTTTTTGTTTTTTTTTTTAGTTTATCTTGGTGTGAAAGTGATATGCATTCCGTAGAAACCATATTTGTTTTGATTTTTTATCTTTTCCCGGGTAACAGTGTGCAGTCAGATGCTCTCTTATGATGCTGGCTGGACAGTGGCAGCGACTGCCCCTCCCGGTCAGTTACACTGTCACAAGGGTAAACAGTCAATACCTACAATATATTCTTTCTGTTAGCTGATTTTGCCCAACTGTAGGCACATGTAGGTGTTCTGTGCATACGAAAGGCTGAGCTATGATGGTTAGTAGGTTAGGTATATTAAGTGCATTTTTGACGATATTTTCAATTTTTAATGGGTTTATCAGAACATAACCTCGTCATAAGTCAAGAAGCACCTGTACTTTTGTTCTCACAATATAAATAATTAAAAGCTGGCTTTATGAGGATCTTTAACTCAATAATGAGTAAGCAATACTTTGTAGTATGGTATGCTATTAATTGAATAACATTTTTTATTGAAAACAATCAACATTGTCTGAGTAGAACTTCTTTAGTATTTAAGAAGTATAAGTAACTAACCTATTTCGATTAAATATCAGAATTGAATGAATTGGCAATAAGTTGTGTTTTATAGATTATTAACATACAGCATATGCTGCATAAGTGTTTTTGTTTCTGAAACTCTAGGATGTAGTTGCTATTGAAACTGAGGTGAAATCAATGGAGAAAAGAGTTTCAAAAATCAAAGCTATCCTATTATCAAAAGAAATAATTGATTTTTCACCCGAAGAACATCTTAAGCATGGGCAGGTAAGCATGGATCATTATTTAAAGTATTTTGTAATACTATATTTATTTTTAGATAATGTAATAAAAAGTATTTAGTCTTGCTAGAATAATACCACAATAAAGTTGAAACAGATATCCATGACTGAAAATATCATGTTTGAAATCATACAGTATCATCTACATATATAAAGGTAATTTTCCTATAGGTTATTTTTTCATTTAATTTCTTCTAAAAATGCCTGACGAGGCGGTGGCGCAGTGGATAAGAGCGTCAGACTAAGATGCAGAGGACCCAGGTTTGAGACCCCGAGGTTGCCAGCTTGAGCACGGGCTCATCTGGTTGAGCAAAGCTCACCAGCTTGGACCCAAGGTCGCTGGCTCACGCAAGGGGTTACTCAATCTGCTGAAGGCCCATGGTCAAGGCACATATGAGAAAGCAATCAATGAACAACTAAGGTGTTGCAGCGAAAAACTGATGATTGATGCTTCTCATCTCTCTCCGTTCCTGTCTGTCTGTCCCTGTCTATCCCTCTCTCTGACTCTCTCTCTGTCTCTGTAAAAAAAAATATTTCTTCTAAAAACATCAAAGTTTGGAAGTTTTACCTTCATGTCAAATCTAGTTAATAGTCCAAGAGCTTGAGGCTCTAAGTCAGGAGACTCGTCCCAGCCCTACCATGCTGCTTACTGGCTCCATGACTTGGAACTATTCGTTAACATTTCTTGGATTGTCTTTCATATCTGCACACTGGTATTGCAGTGATTATGTTGGAAAATTGTAATATATCTAGAGCCCTACAACTATATAGTACACAGATGTTGGTTCCATGTAGTGGTTAGAAGCATGTCCTTTGGCGTCAGGCAGCCTGGGTTCTAATTCCAGCCCTGCTCTTTACAGTTAGACCTCACCTTGGTCTTCTAACTTCTGTGAGATGGAAGTTCTGATACCTACCTCCCTAGATTAAATTAAATGACATATATGAAATACTTAGTAAAGTGAATAATCTCTTCTCATCACTTGACTATGTAAATCCAGGTTTCTATGGATCAGATGACATTAAACAGGTATTTTTTCCAAATTTTTTATTAAATTTCTTTTTATTTTATTCATTTTAGAGAGGAGACACAGAGTGAGAGAGAGAAAGGGGGGAGGAGCTGGAAGCATCAACTCCCATATGTGCCTTGACCAGACCAGTGCAGGGTTTTGAACTGGCGACCTCAGTGTTCCCAGGTCGACGCTTTATCCACTGCGCCACCACAGGTCAGACCTGGATCAGATGACATTAAAGCAAAGTAATTATACCTTTGGGACTTAAAAAATTTGACAGGATAGATCTGTTCAATTCAGTAAGCATTTTTTGACACCCTACTATGGGAGAAGGCCCTGTGCTAAGTGAGGGTACTACAAAAGTAAGATGCAGTACCTGCCATTACTCAGCTCACTGCCTGGTCACAATACACAAAGCAAAATAACAGTTATCTAGAGAGAGGCAAGGGGGAAAAGGAAGGAAAGAGTTGTCCACAAATGTAATTTAGTGCTGGGAGATTACTCCTGCCCCAGGCATTCTTTTCTTTTTTTTTTTTACAGAGACAGAGAGAGAGTCAGAGAGAGGGATAGATAGGGACAGACAGACAGGAACGGAGAGAGATGAGAAGCATCAATCATTAGTTTTTCATTGCCATTACAACACCTTAGTTGTTCATTGATTGCTTTCTCACATGTGCCTTGACCATGGGCCTTCAGCAGACCGAGCACCCCTTGCTGGAGCCAGCAACCTTGGGTCCAAGCTGGTGAGCTTTTGCTCAAGCCAGATGGGTCCGCGCTCAAGCTGGCGACCTCAGGGTCTCGAACCTGGGTCTTCAGCATCCCAGTCTGATGCTCTATCCACTGCTCCACCGCCTGGTCAGGCTGCCCCAGGCATTCTTGTCTGAGAACTTGAACTACTGGATCATAAGTGAGCCAAGGAAATGTTTTAAAAATCAAAACTATAGAGACTAAATTATGCACTATTATACTTTTGAAACATTAGTCTTAGGCCATTGTGTTTTCATTTACAAACCATGCTTATCTGATATAATTAAGGTCATACTTGAAAATATACATCCTATGAAGAAAAACATTGCTGAAATAATGTCGTACCAAGTGGAACTGAGGTTACCCCAGCCCGGAATGAAACCTCTGCCTGTGTTTCAGCGGACAAATCAGCTTTTACGAGATATAAAACTGTTGGAAAATGTGACTCAGGAACAAAATGAGTTATTAAAGGTGAGTAGTTTATGATGACAGCCAACTTATTGGGTGAAAATATTCAGCAAAGCTAGTTTTGTTTTCGGTTTTAATGGTTGAGTAGATCAAATTCCCCTGACAATAAGATGCTGCCTGTGTTTGTTCCTTCCGGTCTCTTCCAGTGCTGTTATCCAGAAAGTGGCATTTCATTGAAGAGTGTATCATCTTGCTCAAATGCAGCAAGGGTTATTTTTCTCAATTCTTGCCCTTATTCTGATTGAAGACATTACAGCATAGTTACGGTCTATTTAATTTCATTATCCAGTTATTGAAGACTTACATGGCTAAAATGCCGTGGGAAGAGATCTGAACTTGACCCAATGCATTTGTAATCTCATGAGGCCAACAGGCTCATACACTAATCATTCCCATAACCTTTTTTTTTTTTTTTTTTTTGCATCTCAGTCACTTTTCTATTAATCGTCTCATTTTTTTCTCAGACATTTGATAGAGAGAGAATAGGTACTCTGCCATATTATTATTATTATTATTACAGGGACAGAAAGAGAGTCAGAGAGAGGGATAGACAGGGACAGACAGACAGGAACGGAGAGAAATGAGAAGCATCAATCATTAGTTTTTCATTGCAACACCTTAGTTGTTCATTCATTGTTTTCTACTATGTGCCTTGACTGCGGGCCTTCAGCAGACCAAGTAACCCCTTGCTCAAACCAGCGACTTTGGGTCCAAGCCGGTGAGCTTTTTGCTCAAGCTAGATGAGCCTGCGCTCAAGCTGGCAACCTCGGGGTCTCAAACCTGGGTCTTCCACATCCCAGTCCGAAGCTCTATCTTTGTGCCACTGCCTGGTCAGGCTCTGCCATATTATTTTTGCCTCCAAGGAGACTAGTGTCAGAAAGTGGATGACTTGCTCAAAGAACACTGAGTTAATCTGTGTCGAGATTTATTTATGTCCAAATAGGACAAGAATTAGATTTTCTAGATTCTGGTCTCTTCCTTCTTACTGATGTCCTCCTTCAGTCTCTCCCCGGAGTGTCCTTTTTTCTCCCTTACGTTTGGTTTGATCTCGTCTCAAGTCAGGTATCATCATTAGATAGACATTGCATTTCACTTTGGTTTGTATTCCTAGACCAACAGCCACCACTCTCCCAAGAACAGAATGTTGCTAAGAGCCTTAAAATCTACAGACTTGTTTCAACCCTCTTGGGTAGAATCACCTTCTGCCTGCATTTCCTGATTAGATGAGTCAGGTGGTGAGAAAAAGTTCATTTTTCTTTTTTCCTGACCGTAGGAAGAAAACTGCTATTTCTCTTCTATTTCATTCACATTTAGGTGGCCACACTGTTCTCCTAAGATTTGAGGACACTGTAATCTTTGGTTTGAATCTTAACTCATATAATCTCTCTGGCCTGGCTTCTGCTTTGCTGACATTATTTCCTGACACCCACAGGGAGCAAAAAGATCTGGCACTCAGTGTCCTATTTTTTAATAATATAAAGAGAAGAAAAGAGACAGGTATAAAATTTGGACCTATTATTTTTCATCTTTTTTGTGCTTCTTGGTCTCCTGGTCAGAAAAAGAAAATAAAAGTCCTAACTGTGCTCAGAATTGGCTTCTTCACAAGATGAAGGGGGGAGGGATAGAAGATACAATTATATTTTGTGCCAAGTTATGTATCAAACCGTGCTGCCAAAATTTTCCGTCTTACTGTGTTGGTGGAAATCAGGCATCATCTCTAATTCAAAGTTAAGTAAGCCAGAAGTAATGAAAAACATTAGAATATGGCACATTTATTTTAATTCCTACTTTAGATATTGGAATTGCCCTCATTATAGAAAAACGAGACAAATTACTTTGGGGACAAGTAATGGGACATTGCCGTATAGAGGGCTATGGAACAGGTGTGTGCAGCGAACGTAGTTATTTATTTCCAGCCTGCAACTAAAAGTATGGTTAAACATTAAAGAAAATACAGGGAAGACTTCTGCGTTGACCAGAAACTTTGTGGTTTAATAGATATTTTGCTTCAGTGGGAAGCATACCAAGGAGATATCTACACTCGCTTTTGAAGTTCATTTCTTTATTTCATCATAACTTTGATCATATCATTTAGTCCATAAATAGCTTCAAGCTCTACTGCTCCCTTAACTCTAGATTCCAGTATTGTTCTGGTTAGTTTTACTTTTTCTCCAAACTCAGACTGCTCTTAGCCCCTCAACCCTTTACTCATAAAATGTATATATATTACTGATCCCAGTGGATATCATCAGGTGAGGATGTGGCTGGAATTGTGAAACCTATCATGTCTCAAATTATATGCCCTGCGTACTCTAATTCAGTAATGTCGCCTTTCTATGGTGGAAAGGCCAACATGGAAAATGTATTTAAATGGCATATATAACATAGCAATAATTTTATAAAATTTAGCAACTTTATATTCACCTGACATAAAATACTTCCCAGAATAAGCCCACTAGATAGGAAATACTTAAGACCAAGAGTGTGTCTACTTAGACCTTTACTCCAAGCACTGCATAAGGTGCTTAGGCATCTCATATAGCCAAGAAGGTCAGATGCCAACTTTGCATCTATATTTAGGTTACCATGTTTTTATTGAGATCAGTATGGGTGCTCATTTGCTGTAATTGATTGGAACTTATGAGGGGGCTGGACACTGGAAGTAGCCCATTGATCTATTGCTTAGATATAACAATGATTCTTCTCTTTGGGGGTTATTTTATAGATAGTCATAAAGCAGACTAACGAATGCGATGAGGAAATAGAAAATTTGAAACAGATCTTAACTAATTATTCAGCTGAGCTCTCCCCTGAAGATACGCTGCCAGACCTAGCTGCCAGTATGCCACAAGTACAGGTATGTGTCTCTTCTTCATTCTATAATCCAGCAGTTCATTCAGTGATCACTTACTAAGCCGTTGGTGCCTAGGAGCCTTTGTGATGGTGCGGTCTATTTTCTACTTTTCTAATTAAAGGTATTGTAGATATGTATTTACTTTGCATGCCTAGTTCATAAAACAGGGGGAAATAATTCTAATTTTCATAATGAACAGCTCTTTAAGTGTCTTATCCTCAGCTTGGTGCATATTGGTCTGAATTTGCTCTGGTACCGAAGATGCTCATGTAACACAGGATATTGGGACAACTGACTTTCTGACTCGCTTTCTGGGGCAGGGGTCATGCTTTGTGGTCTGGCCTTTAGAGGTAAAGACCCTGGACGCTGCTATAATGGAGACTTCCATATACTAAGCAGTATTTCCACGTGCCATAATTAACAGTGCCAGGGGGCCCAGTTACAGTGCTTTGCATGTTAACCCTCTACTGCTTGGGTATTTTTGTTTTTGTTCTTTTACTTTTTTTGTTTGGAATTAGACATTTTTTTAAATTAGAATTTTTATAAAGAAAAGAACTGATTTATGGCAATGATTGTAGAGAGCTTTTTTCCTGCCGTCAAGTTCATGCGGGCAGGCAGCTGCTGTGGTGTTGAAAGCCAGGTGATAGCACGTGCCAGCCGTGAGACCTGGGAGAGTTACTTAACCTCAAGGGGGGATTACAGAGGGAGCCAAGGCGACACAGCTGTTAAGTAATGGACTCAATAAGGCAGATTCAATAATAAAACCTCAACATTGTAAAAATGTTAAGTTTCCCTTTACATGCAAAAATTTGAAGACCCCTCCAAAAGTTTTAATTTATATGAGTTGTATCTACTGATATAGAAAGAAATTTAAACTCTGAAATGTAAAAATATGTTTATTTTAAAATAAGAATAATCCCATTACACATTAATAGAAATAACATAGTTTTATGAAAGAAATGATATTTTCCAAAAAGAAAATGCAGTGAGAAGAATGGCGCTTTTTTGCATTTTTCGCAAATCTCTTTAATGTCTGGCTTGCCACATGCCAGCTAGATTTTCATCTGCTTCTGCATTCGGTCTGCTGAGCCATGTAGTTTTGTTTAAAGTCTATAAAACAGTCTAGCCTCTCAAGACATGTATATAAAAAAGGGGACTATTTCAACAGCCCTTCTGAAGAATTGTGCATATTCTTTGAAACTACACTAAACTCCAGCAGGTAGAAGTTACAAGTTCAGAATCTGAAACCATGTCAATGAACTTTTCATGTCTTACTTTAAAACCTATTGGTCTGTCTTAAAAAGGGGTTGGACCAAAGTAGGTTTGCAGTTGTGAGTATGTGAAACTCAGAGTTTATTCTTGTATTATCATTTTGTTATTATTAATTAATTGTATTTTCCATGCAAACAACCGTAAACCCCCTTTGGCCCCACCGTGTACTTTGATTGGGTCTCTTTGCCATGCGTGACTTGATAACATCATGCTAGATCATGTAGAAAATACTATTTCTCTAGTTATGCAGCCTCTCCAAACATTGACACATTTCATTGCTGATATTAAAATTTTTACATTTATTAACATCTATCTCTTCTTAAAAATTGTTTAGTATTTACCTATATAAGTATAATTGACCAGCTGGGTTTTTTTTTTTAAGTAAAGATATTGTTCTATGAAAAAAAACTGGCAGTTCAGCTCGAAACTCAAATAATCACAGAAGTGCTCTTCCTCAGTTCTCTTGCCTGCTATGTGGCAGAAGTGCTTTAAGCATGCTTTCCTCTTTGTCCATGGAATATTAAAAATGCATATTCTTTATCAAAGATATTCTTAAGTGAAACTGGCTTTTTAAAAATATCATTAAGTATATGACAGTGAAGAATCTAATAACTACTAAAATAGTTGTTGTTTCTGCCAGAAGTTTTATGAGCGTTTGCTTTTGCAATGAAAAAACAGAGTAAAAAATGTCAACACAATGAAAAAGCCAAATAACATTTTAGTGTTACTGTGAAAATGATCTTGACCGCATGGAGGGAGTCCTGGGTGCCACAAGGCTGCTCAGTGCCATGTGGTGCTGCAGACGCCTCTGTTTTTCTAGAAAAGTGTCATTCTAATGGCTGTAGTATGATGTTCGTTGGTAGGCACTATTCCTGTGTAATTTAGTGTTTACTCAGATTGAATTGTTGTCATTTCACAAAGCAATCACAAGCCGTCTAACCTAAACGGAATAGGGTATTGGTGTGGTGTGTGTGCAGCAGTGGAGGAGCCAAGGGCTGGGTAGCAGGAGTGCAGGTCTGTGCTCTGGCAGGAACTGGCTACAGCTCTGGGGAAACCACCTTCTTTCTCTGGACGATAGAACTCTCACTTACAAGTGTGGACGTGTTAAGTTTCTCTGTCTATAGCGTAATGAGTGATTCTGTGACTATCTGCAGGATGGATGGATGGAATAAAAGGATATAAAGGAAGGAAGGAACAAATCAGGGTTTAAGGAAAGCTGAATACACACAAAGGCTTGCTAACCAGGAACAGGGTGCCCTCCGATGCAGCATTAACTGCCAAGCTCAGGCAGAGAGAGAATGATACCTTTCAGGGATATAGAGAGGAGGATGTTGGACTGATGGCACCTGTTATTTCTTTCACATATGGTTCTGTAATCCTTGTAGGCAGACAGTGGGCATCTGCATTTCTACCCTGTGTAAGAAGTTTTCTTGTACATCCATCATACAAAGTTTTTTCTTTGTTTATTTTGTGGGATTATTTTTTGTATTCTTCTGATGTTAGAAGTGGGGAGGCAGAAAGACAGACTCTCGCATGCACCCGACTGGGATCCACCAGTCATGCCCACTAGGGGGCGATGCTCTGCCCATCTGGCGCATTGTTCCCAGCAACAGAAGCCATTCTAGCACCTGAGGAGGGGGCCATGGAGCCTTCCTCAGTACCCAGCCAACTTTGCTCCAGTGGAACCTTGGCTGCGGGAGGGGAAGAGAGAGATAGAGAGAAAGGAGAGGGGGAAGGATGGAGAAGCATATGGGTGCTTCTCCTGTGTGCCCTGGCGGGAATTGAACCTGGGACTTCCACACGCTGGGCCGACGCTCTACCACTGAGCCAACCAGCCAGGGCCCATCATACAAAGTTTTGAAGTAACGTTACAAAGCTTGAAATCATCTGTTCGTCATTCCTCAGTAAGTTATATTTCATAGTACCTTTGTTTTATCCCATTTGGGAGGAAGCTGCGGCTTTAAGAAAAAGTAAATGAACCCAGTTACACCGAAGAAGGCCACAAAAGCAAAACTAAAAGTGAGATTTCTAACCTTGTTTTCTCGCAGTGGTTGCCCAAATGTTAGTTTGCTCATGAATCTCCTGGGGCGCTTCTCAAAGTGCAGATTCCCAGGCCCTGACCCTGTGAATTCTGTCTAGTCAGTCCTGTGGCCACTGGAGCGGTGGCTCCCAACCATCTGCACACATCTCAGTTACCCATGGAACTTGTCGCAAATGTTTGAGCCTTGGCTTGACCCCTGGAGACTGACTGATAAGGCCTATGGTGAGGCTAGGGCATTCTAATAGGGAGCCTGTAAACCCTCCCCAGGCAATCGGGAAACACAGCAGGATGCAGAACTGACTAGACTGTACCAGGGAGGAGCTCCTGGCTCTGCAAATCGACAGCACATAAAATCTCCATCCTGCAGACCATTGAAGCAGGCTTCCGCGAGTGTGCCAGGGCTTCAGACATCCTAAAGCAATGCGAACACTCTTTCTGCACAGGGAGAAATCGAAGGAATTGAACAGCAGATTATGAGTTTGAACCAGAAAAAAGAAGACATGTTGATGGACTTAAAGTCCACCGTACTAAACCTTCACCGGCATTTACAGCGAGAGCAGCAAGAATTAGAAAAAGACGAGGAACTGCTGTCAGCAGGAGCGTCAGAAGAGGGGGGCATGGCTGAGAGGGGTGTTCCTGAGCAGAAGGTGGGTATGGTTTTCGTTAATGCTGGTCCCACATTCCATAGGAGCTTTAAATGGGTTGTATTTTTCACCTGAAAAACCTGTGGTATCTGTGTGTATGGCCAATAGTAAAGGACTTTTTTTTAAGTGGAAATACTCCACCTGTTCACTAGTGAATCTTAAATCTTCAGGGTGTGTCTGTTCTGAACTTAACAGAAGTCTTTTGCCCCTGTTACTTAAAGAACTGCTTATGAAATTCCACATGCAAGTGGCTAAATCTGAAAATCTTACTAAAGAGCCCATTGCAGACTCCAAAATGAGCCCAGCACCTCCCTTAGACCACTCTGAATCTACATCAGTGAATCACACTTTTTTAAAGATTTTATTTATTTATTTTAGAGAGAGGAGAGAAAGAGAAAGGATTGGGGGCGGGGACGGGAATCATTATCTCATAGTATTATTGCTTCTCATATGTGCCCTGACCGGGCGAGCCCAGAGTTTCGAACCAGCGACCTTAGCAATCCAACTCGATGTTCTATCCACCATGCCACCACAGGTCAGGCCACTTTTTTTTTTAAATTTATTAATTTAGAGGAACAGGGAAGAGAGAGAGAAACATTGATTTGTTGTTCCACTTATTTATGCATTCATTCATTCATTGGTTGATTCTTGTATATGCCCTGACTGGGGATCAAATCCACAGCCTTGGTAACAGTCTAACCAAATGGACTACCCGGGCAGGGCCAGTAAATCACATTTTTGATTTTTGAATTGTTTGATAAGGAGCCACAGAGGACAAAGCAAATGAAAAGGATATTAGATTGACTGAGTCATGACATTTGGCTGGGTGAGCTGAAGTTGCCAGACCCAGAAGGTTACTTGTGTAGGTGGGCATCTTGGATAACATGAACAAAAAAGTAGCTACATAAAAATGCAGCCACACTGGGGTCCTGGTGATGTTGAATGGCAGCTTGGCTGCAAGTGTCTTTGTGCTGTGCCTTCCAGTTGAACAGAAGAGGCTCTGTGTCCTTCCTGCCGGCTGTCAAGGAAGAGGCGGAAGAGAGCTCCCTGAAGAGCGAAGTAAGGAAAATGATTTTCTTGTAAAATTTTATTAGAACTGAAATCTTCTAAAAGAAGATCAATGGGAAGATCTTAGAATGAATGGAACCATAAAGATTTTTTTAAGTTAATGCCTATATTTTATAAGGGGGATTGAAGTAGTTCTCTTATGAGTTATTAACGTTGTTTAAGTGCATCTAAACCTATTTCCCACCAGCATGGAATAAATGTAGTCCAGATACTCTTGTTAGTGTAAGGGACAAGATGAAGTTCTTGGTAGTATCCTGACTTCTGAAAGTCATATCCTACTTTCTCTGGAGCTTTGATAGTATGCTGTTTGGTTGGCATTCCTGCTGTGCTTTTTTTAGAACTTTGTTTTTTTATATATATATATTTGAAATACTTTGTTAGTCTAAAGCAGCATTGCCAAGGACACAGAGATGTGTTAGCAACTAATACTAATCCTTACTATTTCATTAGAACTGTTTGAACGAGCCATTTGTAGTTGTCTTTCCTGATACCAATTTCCATTTCAGACTTAATTTTTTTTTTTACTGATTTTTAAAAGAGAAATAGGGAGAGGGAGAGACATTAATTTGTTCTACTTATTTAGGCATTCATTGGTTGATCCTTGCATCTGCCCTGACTGGGGATCAAACCCACAACGTTGGCACATCAGGACAATGCTCTAACCAACTGAGCTACCTAACCAGGGTTCCATTTCATACTTTAAAAGCTAAAGTTATAATGGATCTTGTGACGAAAGGAAGAAAATTACAATTTATAGTTTTTGTCTCATGTGTAACCACTGAACATTTTTTCTGCTCATTTTATAGATTGTTAAATAACTCCATTGTCACACAGAACATTCTGTTGTCCTATTGTGTATCCCTAGGACATGGTGAGGGTTTTCTATACTCTGACCATTAGACAACTTCGTAATCTGATTATACCCTTCTCTGCAGAGAGAATTATGAGAACAGAGGGGGTGTCAGGGACCAAGAAAAGCGTGCACATCAGTGTGATTTTAATTTGAGACTTATATTTACCTCTGAGCTGATATGTTTATAACATTCACTGTTTGTGTTTGACAACAGTGAAAATACACATTCAACATTTAAGGTGACATTTACCAAAACAGATGAAATTCCTACAGCAGTTTTGAAGATCCTTTTCGTGTGATGTGAGCTGACTCCCAACTTTTAGGAATGTTTCTTAGGCTTCAGGAAGAGCAACCGCATTTGGAGACTTACAGTTTAGTTAGCCAAAGACAGAGGTGAAGAATAGGAGAGAGGTAGAATTAAAGGCTACAGTTCTACTGCCTGGTGAGCTATGTTTAGTATGAAAGGGATCAGTAGGACGCTGGTTATGATGGCAGGAAATCACTTCCCTCTGCTAATCAATTGATTACTGTGTTAGAACGGAGATAAAACCAAGCCACCTTCCGGGTCTTGGTCTTTACTTTGGAAGCATGACAAGGACGCGGAGGAAGATCGAGCGTCCTCATCCTCCGGAACTATCATTCAGGTACCACTGGGCATAACGTGTGTGGGGAGGGGGATAGGGAGGATGAGGATTAGAAAGTCAAAGAAAAGAATTTCTTGTTTGAAAGAATGCTTAGAGAATGAACTTGCTTGCACTAGAAAATCTGAAAGCTTCTCACCATTACCTCTGCACAAATGAAAAGACAGCCAAGGACTTGCTTATCATTTACATTTCTGTTTTGCGTTCAGGAGAGTATTTTTCTGAGGAAAACTCAATATGTGACAATCCAAAGTCACAAAACAGATAACTCAAAGGGGCACCTAAAATGTTCACCATGGTGTTTCAGAGCATTTAACACATCTCTCTTTCAGGAATATTTTGGGGAGTAGTCTCCCTGTGATACTTTTTTTGAACAAAGTAGTGGATAAAATAAACGAATAAAGTAAGTCTTTTTGCTCCTAGTGACCTTCTAAATCTTCTTCAATCTCTAAAGTCAGAGGGCAGATGCTCTCATTTTAGAAAAGCATAAGCTGACGGGAATGCGATGCTTTTCCCTTGCTCCTGAAACATGTCTTCATCATTCTCATTCACACACCTTCCCACTCCTGCGCCCTGCCCAGCGCTAACCCCTCCCCCAGCTCCCAGGCCAGTCCTTTCATTGGCTCTGGGCTCTGCTTGTACCTGCCTCTCCAATCTCTGCCATCGCCAGGTTCCTTCCCTCAACCTCAGGATTCAGTTTTCCTCTCCCTAACAGGTCCCTTCCCTTGTGGCCCTGCCCTCCAGACAACTGTCCCAGAGCCCAGGCACTTAGAAGCCACTTTGCATCCGTGCCTTCTCTTCTCTCTACAACTGCCTGTAGACTCCCTACCCACCCACAGAGGCCCAGCTCAACTTCCACCTTCGGGAAACCTGACTCTTTCCCTTTGTTTCCTCATAGCATTTTGAACTTCGGTATGACTTCCCACATTTTTATGCATACACTTGACACAGTTTCATGAATGCCAAGAACTCTGTCTTCTACATTTCTCATGTCTCATACTGTGCTCGTAGTATGGTACTGTTAGTGCATTGAATTTCTTGATTTTTGCTTCCCAGGTCAATTACTGTGCTTCCTTTCATTTAATGCTAAACCTTTACGTGGTACCTCTCACCCTTGGCCCCTTTTGTAATCATGTTTTTACCCCTGGCTATATTTAAATGGCCATTGACTTCTGGAACATCCATTTATATCCTTTTATTAGTCCTAATCCTTATTGATCCCTCCAACACTAGACACTATGGAAATGCAGTGTTCCTCTGACCTTCCTCATTCTGTCTCCCCAACCTGCAACTCCTCCTCCATCTCCTCTTGCCCCGTTCCTGTGATGGCAGGCCTTCCCCCAAAGTTCCATCCTCCTCTTTGCTTTATAGCAATTTCCATTCCCTCGGTATGTTTAGCGGTCACCTCTGTACCAGTGATTCCCAAATCAAATCTCTAGTCTTGACTTTTCCCTTAAATCCTTTTACATTTCTCCCTTCCTGACAGATTTCTCTTTCTGAATGTATTTTCTTCATCTCAAACCTATTTTCCCAACTTTCCTTCAAGCTTGCTCTTCCGCCTAATTTCCTCAGTGTCCATTAATGGCACCACTGTTTTCTGTGTCTAAGATGAGCTTCAGAGTCATCTGAGATACCTCATTTATCTTGCCTTTCTTACCCAGTTAGAGGTTAAATGATGTCTGCTCAGTCTTTACATCCTCCTTCTCCCATTATTTTTGCCATTGTCATATTCCATACAATTATTCCTTCTTCTGTAGACTTTTGTAGTAACTTTCTCATTGGGTTACAGCCTCCAGTTATTTTTCCTAGTATGTCTTGTACAATACTGATGACTTTTCAGAAAACCATGAACAATCCGTGGTCTTTCATGGACTCTGTTTATTTACTGAATAAAATGCAAACTTCCTAGCATGGCATTCCAGACATGACATGATCCCGACTACTTTTCCAATTTTACCTTTAGTTAAAAGTTAAACCATGCTTTACCTTTAGTTCTTGGTTCATACCTTTCTAATAGCAGTCACTGTTTTTAGTACATGGAACTGAAAAGTAACTTTTTGTTAGGAATTGCTAGATGCTTTATACTATATGTTATTGTTTAATGATCATAAACATGAGTGAGGTAGATTATATTTCCATTTTAAAGATGCAGTAAGCTTGATCCATGGTGGAGCAGTGGAGGAGCATTGACCCGGAACGCTGAGGTTGCCAGTTTGAAACCCTGCGCTTGCCTGGTCAAGACATATACGAGAAGCATCTACTATGAGTTGATGCTTCCTGTTCCTCCCCCTTCTTTCTCTCTCTTTCTCCTCTTTCTAAAAATCAAATAAAATCTTTTTTAAAAAAAGAAAAAAAGAAGTAAATGAGACTCAATATCCAGGTTGACTTGTCCAAGATCATGCAATTTACAAGTAGAGCATTCAAGATTGGTTGATGACAACATCCAGACTTTTCCCACTGAATTATGTTAATTACTTATGTACATGACATTTTCCCCTTTTTTAATGTTGGTTAACCAAATAAGTAGAATTGCTGGATCAAGATTACATCCATTTAAAATGTGACACACATTATCAAAATACACTAGAAAGACTATTAATTTTATTTTTATCTGGCATGCATGGAAGTGCCTTTTTCCTGTTCCCAAGCTGATATTCTATAATTTCAATATTAGCCAAACATAGCTAGTTTAAATTAAATTTATATTCTACAAATGTTGAATATCTCTTTAGGTGCTGTTTGGCTTTTGTATTATTCTATTTTTTCTTTTTTTTTTACAGGGACTGAAAGAGAGTCAGAGAGAGGGATAGATAGGGACAGACAGACAGGAACGGAAAGAGAGATGAGAAGCATCAATCATCAGTTTTTTGTTGCGACACCTTAGTTGTTCATTGATTGCTTTCTCATATGTTCCTTGACCGCGGGTCTTCAGCAGACCGAGTAACACCTTGCTTGAGGCAGCGACCTTGGACTCAAGCTGGTGAGCTTTTTGCTCAAACCAGATGAGCCCGCGCTTAAGCTGGTGACCTTGGGGTCTCGAACCTGGGTCCTCCGCATCCTAGTCCAACGCTCTATCCACTGCACCAGCACCTGGTCAGGCTGTATTATTCTTTTGTGAATATCTTAGCCATGCTACTTGATTTGTTTCCTATGGAGGGGCTGTTGTTTCCGTTATTGATTTCTAATAGTAATTAATATATTAAGGATATTAACACTTTGTGAGTTGGTATCCTAATCTAATGTTTTGCTTTTAACATAACCATTATTTTATTGTTAATACTAACATTCTTTTCCTTGTCATGCTTAAAAAGTCCTTCCCCACTCCTATATTAAAAAAAGATTCACTCATATTTTCTTCAAGAATTTTTATGACATATCTCTTACATTAAATATTAGAATTAGAATTCATTGTTCAGAGTGAGACAAGGATCTAGTTAATATTTTTCATGAAATGCCTGGGTAGTTCTTCCCAAATTTAAACAAATTCATCTTTTCTCCCATTAGTTAAAATGTGGCCTTTATCAGATAATGTCATTTGATTATAATTCTCATAATAATCCACTTAAATACATAATTCTCTGGATTCCTATGTGCTCCTCATAAACTAGAGAGCTTTGGAGAATTTCAGTCTTTCAAATAAAGACAAACCTGAATATGTTGATTTTATTCCTAGTAAACAAACATTTTTGCTAAATGCATCTGACTTCTCTGAACACATTTGCAAGCAGGCGATTTGTGAGAGGAGCAGGTGCAGGATGAGTGACTTGCGTGGTAGTAGAACAGGACCTTTTCTGGACCTCTGCTGCTTTTCCCCACAGGAGGCAGCGGGGAAAATAAGCACATGTGATAGTTCCACGACACAGGGTCCTGCCCCAGGCTCGCTAAACACTGAGCAAGGCCCAGCTTTGACCCTGAGTCCCAGCCAAACAGAAGAGGTAAGTCCCTGTCACTAACAAGCCAACTTGGTCAGGTACCTGAGCACCTAGAGATGACAACCTCTCTGTGTTTTGCAATACTGTGTATTTCAACCAAGAGTTCTTTGTGAACTTGAACTTTTCTATGTGTGTTGTCAAGCTGGAGACCTGGAAGATTTGCCATCAGATGTTTACATGAAAAGTGAGCGTGACACTTGCTCACCATCTGTCAGTCTGTCTACTAACAGACTTTCTTCTGTAGATATTACTTATGGGGGTAATGAAAGTGGAGGAGAGCCAATACTGATTAACCGCCCATTACGTACAAGGCCTTTATATTTGCTGTTTAAGCCCCAGATTAAATAAAGTAGATTAATACCTACCATAAGTTTACAAATGAGGAAATCAATTCAGGGAGTAGAAGTATAGTTGGTAAATGGAGAAGTAAGGAGTCAAACCCAGAATATTCCAATCGGCCTTTCTAATTCAAAAGATGTGAAACCGAGGTAGGTCTGGCCTCACCAAATATATAAAACTCCACCACCTGGTCCCAGCAGCATGTCTGCTGTCTGTGCACGTGTGGTTGGGTGTTGCACTTTAAGCTGGGAAATTTTGCATTTTTTAAAAGAAATAGGGAGAGAGAGCCTGACCAGGCGGTGGCACAGTGGATAGAGCGTCGGACTGGGATGCAGAAGACCCGGGTTCAAGACCCCGAGGTCACCAGCTTGAGCGCGGGCCCATCTGGCTTGAGCAAAAGCTCGTCAGCTTGGACCCAAGGTCACTGGCTCCAGCAAGGGGTGGCTCGGTCTGCTGAAGGCCTGCGGTCAAGGCACATGTGAGAAAGCAATCAATGAACAACTGTGGTATTGCGATGGCAACGAGAAACTAATGATTGATGCTTCTCACCTCTTTCTGTTCCTGTCTATCTGTCTGTCCCTATCTATCCCTCTCTCTGACTCTCTCTCTCTCTCTGTCCCTCGGAAAAAGAGAGAGAGAGAGAGGTTATTTGGGGGGGGGTATATGCATGTTTTTTAAAATGGACTGTAAAATATTAAGTCTTAAATTGAAAGGGCTGGTATTTTGGCATGAAATTTGCATAGCTACAGCCAGAATATGAGCTTATATTTTAACTGGATCCTGTTACTTAGATTAGTGATGTGTTGATGCCAAAATCGAGAGTATAATATTCACTGGGAGGCTTACTTGAATACCAGAGGGTGGGCTACATTATGTTGAGAATGTGGACTTATGGACCCTAAGGCATAATGAAATCAGGGATTGAATCCTGGTCATACTTACTAGTTGGGTAACCATACGCAGTTTCTATTAACCTCTCTAAGTCTCAGTTTCTCATCTGTACATTGGGCTTGTGGTGTGAAATACTGAGGAAGTCAGTATATCACACCAAGCACAGTTACCCAGCTCCTAATAATCTGATGGAGGATTAGGTATTACCAATTTATAGTTATGCTATGGCGATGACACAGTTCTATCACAAGAAATACTTGTAATGGTATTTTTTAGCCCCCCCTCAAGATGTATACTCATAAAATATTCATTTAAATAATCTCTGCTTTTAGAATTGGAACTATCATTTGGCAGGAGTGCTATTGTGAAAAACCCTGAGGACTCAGACTTAACAGATCACAGAGCTATGTGATCACGGGCAAGGACCTTATGTGTAGGCCTGAGCCCCTCAGAAGCAACGTGGTGAAATAGGAGTGTGCGAGATGATTAAACGTTAAGTGCACTGGGGTGTCTCTGGCTACAAAAAGAGGCAGAAGAACTCATTGCTGACAGGTTCCCCAGGGCACCTTCAGCTGTTGGAGTTCCATGGTTGCAAATATTCTTTTTCTCTTCCATTCACCTTTGTATTTTTTTTTTCAGGTTCAAATAACTAGTAGATAAAGCCCCGATTAGTTATCGAGCTTCCTGTTTCCTTATTCATTCAGTGAATTAGTGAGAAAGCAAAAAAACTCAATATTGTCAATTTAAAAATGCATGTGGCATATGACAGGTGCTCAAATAGTATTTTTAAATAAATAAGGGCCTGACCTGTGGTGGCGCAGTGGATAAAGCGTCGACCTGGGAACACTGAGGTCGCCAGTTCAAATCCCTGTACTGGTCCGGTCAAGGCACATATGGGAGTTGATGCTTCTAGCTCCTCCTCCCCACCTCTCTCTCTTTCTCTCTCTCTCTCTCACTCTGTGTCTCCTCTCTAAAATAAATAAATAAAAAGAAATTTTAAAAAAAATTTAAATAAATAAGGAAGGTGGATGACAAATCTGTTATACGGATGTATTAATAGATTGTTATCTCAGGTGCCGAAAAAAAAAAAAAAAGATCCCAAAACCTTTGCCACTAAGACAAAAAGCAATATCTGAATTCTAGAAAACAATCAGGTGACTAGAAATCGGTGTTTGGCAATAAAATCACACAACATTTTTTTCTTTTTTAATGTGGGCTAAAAAATAAATTGGAAACAGGCAAAGCCATGTATAGAGCTGACTATATGAATGGCAGAGAAAGCAAGGGAGGAATACATTGATGAGGGCCGGGGAGAAGTAGCGTTTAAGCAGGAAAGCGCAGGCGCACGAAGCTAATAGGTGGTCACGGGGAACAAGCACAGCCCAGAAACACTTTTGCCAGAGCCGCTTTCGTGACACTCCTCAGCGTGTGTGAGGATGCGTGGCATCGGCGTACCCAGCATGGTTTTGTTACCACTCGCCCACTTCGTGTACTTCAGTTGTACTGAAAGTTCTGAGTTTAAACGAAATTGCCCCGTGGGAACTGTGCGTTTATTTCAGTAGACTGAAGATATATGTTTGTCAGCAACTCCCATTAGAAGTTTGTCACTTGGCCAACACTGTACCTTATTACATAGATGCTAATGTGTAGTTAGCAAAGTCTTATATAGAAAACATTGTATTTCATCATAAACAGTAAGATATGGATTGACCAATAATTTTGTAAAGCAAAACACAAATCCTTATTCCTAAAGGAATTTTTCTAGAAGGATTAATATACTGTTTTAGTATTCTGGAAAAGGATGTGGGAAGCAAATATATTTCTGTATCAGATCATTTTTTATCTCCAAATTGAAAATATTCATTATATAATAATTATGATATTTTCATCGTTATCTAGAAGAAATTTTTCTACCGATCAATAAGCAACCTTGTTTCAGTATGAAGAGAATACATCACACTTTCTTATACTCTTAAGTATTTGGTTCTTAATTCAATAATATTTGAATATCTACAAGGTAGAAATTAGCTGTAGGGATTCTCTTGAAAGAGTAGGAGAAAAGTTGCCAGATTATCTAACTGAAGGTCACTACTTGACTCAAGCTATTTTTAAGAGAGAAAAGTTTAGATAAGTAATGGCAGGTATGTTGGTAGGGGAAGCTAAAATATTTTATACTCTAACCACTTGAGAAGATGTTAAGCTAAAAGTGTGTGGTATATTTCCTTGTTTCCCACCCGGTGTGTAAAGATCTCTTTTGTTTGAACAGAGCACACAGTAATGTAAGCATTGCTTAATCTTGTGTCATGCAACTTTAAACACTGGCCATGTCACTGAAGTGTTTCAGGTACACACCCCCACATGCACACCCTCTCCCGACACTCACCTGTCTCCTGGGCCCACCATTGAATGCACTGGGAGCCCGTTTGCGTCCTCTGTGCCCAGGAACACTCTACCTGTGTACCTGCAGATCAGCTGCCTGGAAACCTGCGGCGCCAGGTCACGTGATTGTTGCTATGCGTGTGGAGGTAGTTTTGTTTCCTTTCGTGCTTCTGCCCATATACATTAGTGTGTGTGGTGTGTGTGTGTGTGTGTGTGTGTGTGTGTGTGTGTGGCTTTTTATTTTCTTTTATCTGGGAAAGTGCTGAAAGTTCACAGGTCTCTGCAAGCCCAAATCCAAAAACTTTGGACTCCCGGCTTTTCACTGCTGGATTATCTTTGGATTTATTGTAGGGTGCCACACCTCGTACCAAGGCTGCAGCTCTGGGCTCTTCTGTAGAGCAAGAAGCTTTTCAGGCCACGGCGGAGAAACCTAGACCCGAGCCTGCTGAAGTCCTTTATGTCTGTAAGACTCAGGTGGCTGAGCTGGAGCTGTGGCTGCAGCAAGCCAACGTGGCATTCGAGCCGGAAACATTAAACGCGGGCATGCAGCAGGTGGTGGAACAGCAGCTGGTAGGGTGCCAGGTAAGGCTGATGGGTTGGAGTTCAGGGCTTGCCTCTTCACCAATCACCTGGTCTCTTTGCCATTTTCTCTTAAAGGGATAGTGTGTTTCTGCAACTTTGACCACTGCATTGTATCTTGGCCTTTACTTTCTGTTCTCAGGGTAATTATTTGAAATGAATCATGTAAACAGAGTATTTAAGGGGAGACAGTGGTGGTGGATGAGAGCTCAGAATCTAGAGTCCACTTCCAGGTCCATCACATTAACTGTGAATTTGACATAGTCAACTTGTCACCTCATTTCCTTCATAAGCAAGTTATCTCTTAGGACTTTTCCAGGATGAAATGAGATAAGGTATATACACTAGTGTCCAGAGTAGAAAAGATATAAAAAGTGTTTAATACATGCTAACTGCTGTTTTTATTCAGAAATATGATTTTTGAAATTTCATGCATCAGCAGTGAAACTGGCTGTCCTGATTTGCAAGGTTGCAGATGCAGCATAGAAGGGCTGGCTGTACTGCGTTCTGTTGTGACCCCTCCTGCTGTCCTTGAGAAGGGCAAGGAGGGGCACTTCCTTGTCTTTAGTCACTTTGAGTGACATTTGCAAGCTCGGCTCAAAGGTGGGGAATCCCTGTGTCCCTCAAGGGAGGAACTAGTATGACGGATTCACACATAACTGAGTGTCACTACAGCTGAGGCAACACCCCCAGCTTAGACCAGCCTTGGTCTCTGCCTGATTGGCTCATTGGTCTGCCGCTGTGGTCCCCCAACTCTGGCCCGGTTACAGGGAGCTTTCCCCACTGTAGCCTGCAGTGGGGCAGCTGGTAGCCCACCCCAGGACCACGTTGGACACGCCGTTTTTTTATTCAGACCCACAGTCTCGCTACATCCAGTGCCTGCCCAGTGGGGTCCCAGGCAGGCAGGTTGACCTTCCCTGGACAGTTAATCACCTCTGACCCTCAAGTCAGCTCTGAGGAGTGGTTTCCCTCAAATACTGTCACAGCCGCCCAGCCTGGCTGGTGAGGCCTGGGAGTCTGGGAAGGACATTGCTACAGTACAGATCAGCGCTATGCTAAGCGAACCTGTGGCTTTTCAAATGCTGAGGACCAGGCACTTGAGACCATCCAGGATCAATCTGCCAATTGACTGTCCTGCTGACTGGGTAGACCTCATACCAATTCCTTGACCATTACCGAATTCCCTGCTCAGACCACTTTGGAGTTCAAGGATGTGGGGGCAGGGGGGGCTGGTTACCCAAGGAAAGGACACGACCACAAGGTGGCAGTAGCGCACAAGGAGCTTTATTTGGGCTGGATTTTGGTGGACTGGGAAGTCCCTCACAGTAAGAAATCTTAGAGGCAGGAGGCGGGGTGGGGCCAGCAACCTGAAGGGGAAGAGGACAAGGATCTCCCGGTGGACCAGGGAATCCAGAGGAGTCTTGTGTGTCTAGGTAATATCTGAGAGCTCTTAAGGGCAGCAGAGGCTGGGTTCTTTTAGAGCGCTGGAGTTTGACTTAACCATAGCTAGCAGATGTGGGGTCCAGTTTTGAGTTTGGTGCCAGTGGGATTTGAGCCAATGGTCCTGGCTTGCTGTGGACAATTCAACAGCGTAGGGGCCAACCTACAGGGGCTAGCTTTGTCTTATTTACATAACACCATGGCACATATAATTTAATACTGAAACATATAAAAAGCCTTTCAGTGGTCTGTAAAAACGCTAACTTTTCCATGGGAAAATATGCAAAGGACAGGTGCAAACAGATTAGTCAAGAAAACTTATATTCAGTGATTTGAGAATGAGATGTTCAGCCTTGATTGTTTAAAACATGAATCAAAACAGCTGTTGTCTTGTTCCCACATTACATTGTCAAAAATTATGTCATCCTGGAAAACGCTGGCGAAATAGCCCCACTAATGTCTGATGATTTTGTCTTTTGGTTCAATGTTTTGGGAGGTCAGCTGTCGGCATATAAAATGTTCATCTTCTTTGACTTAATATCCTTTGACCATTCCTTTAAATTTGCTTTCTGAAAATAACCCAGAGGAGAAAAATGTTGATTGCAGTGTTAAGTACAAAAGTGAAGACCAGGAAATAACTTAAAGTCTTAACAACATTTCTATTGTTAAGTGACTCATGGAATGTCAACTTGTAACTATTAAAATTAGAACCATGAAGCATACGTATGCAGGCACATGAAAAAGTGTGTATGAAATGGCTAAGTGGAAAAAGCGCGATATTATAGTACCTTCTGTTTACAGCCACTGTAAAATCTGTGAGTACATAGTATTTAAGCTTAGAGGAGTCTATACAGGATACAATGATAAAGCATACTTTTTGAAAAGTTGTTTTAAGGCTAGAGTTTTTCTTACGTTTCTCTCAGAGAACTGAACTTGGTCTTGGTCACGCACTGAGTTTTCAGCACAGATGATCACAGTGCTGGCACGTGAGTCTGAGTGTTCCTGCAGCACTTGTGTTCCCAGCCAGTTGGCAGGTTGTTTGGGCTCCTGAGCCCCAGGACTGGGCAAACTTGATCTGATGAGAAGGAATACAATGACAGTGACTTACTGGGAAACTTACTTCATCCAGCTGATTTATTTTTAGACCCATGTGTAAGTTGGCCAGTTGTATGAATGACTTAGTGTTTTAAGTTCCAAATGATTTTCTCTTGATACTTTGGAAGCTTATTTGGCTTGAGAAACAAAAGGAAAAGAACTAGGGAAAGGATTTTCAAAGAATTCTGTGGAATTATTTTTTTTTAAATTACTACTCAATACTTGCATTAGAACAGAAAAAGGTTAGGCAGGTGGAAAAAAATAATACTGTACTCGGCACAGACTCCGTAGCAAGCACTGGCTAAAGGCCATGGCTTTAACTCTAATTCATCACAGTGACCCTGGGAGGTAAGTCCTGTTATTATTCCCATTTTACAGAAGACTAGAGGCACACTTATGCAAAGTAAGGCACCTAGGTTTACCCAGCTACCAGGTGGCAGGGCTGGGATCTAAACCCAGGTAGTCTAGTTACAGTGTCTGTGTTCTTAGCCACTACTGTGCTGGATGGATACATTCAGCTATGGTTTCTAAAGTGATTGTAAAAGCACTTACAGAGATTGGCAGCTGCAATTTGGGGTTGGTTTGGTTGCACTCCTGTGGAAAAGCACAGGGATTATGTGGGAGATTTCCCCCCCGCCCCCAAAGTCTTTTCCAACCTGCGTTTTTGAGACTTCTTATGTTCACTTAGGTAGAGAGAGTGAATCTAACTTTCGTTGGGATATAACACTCACTCAAGACCAAAACTGTGACTATAACTGAATGATTTTATTTCCTAGGCTATGCTAACAGAGATTGAGCACAAGGTGGCCTCTCTGTTGGAGAGTTGCAAAGATCAGGGCTTGGGAGATAGTGGAGCCACTCAACAGGAAGCTGAAGCCCTTGCCTCAAAACTAAAAACTGTGAAGTGCAATTTGGAAAAAGTCCAGCTGATGCTTCAAGAGAAGTACAGTGAGGACCAGGTAAAATACGGCTATGTATAGACATGTATGCAGATATATGATTATGGTAGACCCATCAGAAAGGAACTCTGGGTGGAGAGGATGAAACAACTACAGAGGAAAGACACTAAGAAGGAATTGTGCTTTTCAAACTATGAGGGACGGTTGCACTGCCTTTTGTTGCTGGTTTCATTTTTCTGTGCAGTTTTCCTATCTAGGATGTTATTAGTGATGGTGTTTATTTGGTTTGGTTGGTTTGATTGGGTTGATCTTGCTGGCAGTGAGGTATGATATACGCCTTCATAAAAGAAGGATACATTTTAAAGGAATTTTGTGACTCCAACAGACTGGAAAATGAAGCCTTTACAGGTAAGATTAAAATTTGACATCAGAAATACAAAACCTATTTCCAGGGTACTTTTGTTACTCATTTAGAAATATTTACATGTACTGATTTTAGTATCATATACTTGAAGTGTTCTTGTGACTTAAAAGCATTCTATGTTTATAAATGTAAAAGTTCATCTTTTTATTTTTAAATTCAGTGAGAAATGGGGAGGCAGAGACAGACTTCCACAGGCACCCTAACCGGGATCACCAAGCAAGCCCACTAGGGGATGATGCTTTGCTCCTATGGGGCATTGTTCCATTGCTCAGCAACCGAGTTCCATTCTTAGCACCTGAGTTAAAGGCCATTTAGTTGTCCTCAGCGCCCAGGGCCAACTCGCTCCAGTTGAGCTATGGCTGCAGGAGAGGAAGAAAGAGAGATAGAGAAGCGAGAGGGGGAGGGGTGGAGAACCTGATGGGTGCTTCTCCTGTATGCCCTGACTAGGAATCAAACCTGGGACATTTACATGCCAGGCCGACGCTCTACGATTTAGCCAACTAACCAGGGCCTGCAAATGTACCTCTTATGAATAAGATCTTAATTTGGAAGATTTGTGTCTATACTTATGAGATGGATGTTCTTACTTGGAGGGCTTATATTCACAGAAATAAGATTAGCTACAGGTGTACAAACCATATGGTTCCCCTTTCATCCTAATACGTTCTTTTTAAGAAAAACTCTACGTATAGACAAAAGGGAAATTTTAATTTATAAGCATAATACTATTTCTATTTATTTATTTATTTATTTATTTTAAATGAGAGGAGGGGAGACTGGGAGACAGACTCCTGCATGTGCTGCAGCCAGGATCTACCCAGTAACCCCTGTCTGGGGCCAATGCTCTGACAAACTGAGCTGTCCTCAGTGCCTGAGGCCAACACTTGAACCAGTGGAGCCACTGGATGCGGGAGGGAAAGAAAGAGAGAAGAAGAGGAAGGTAGAAGGGGGAGAAGCAGATGGTCACTTCTCATTTTTGCTCTGGCCAAGAATCGAACCCAACACGTCCATACACCAGGCCAATACTCTTTCCACTGAGCCACAGGCCAGGGCCCTCTCTTTATATTTATATTTTTACTTTGTTATTAAGGGAAAAAAATAGATCTCCTGGCTTTTTTAGTTAATGATTAGATGAAATAAGTTGAGGAAATGATAAGATGACCTCTTCAAATCAGTGGTTTTTGAAGTTGTTATGAAATAAGTACATTAAATCATAACATACGATTATAGTAAATAACAAAATGCAGTCATTTACTTCATATGAAATGTTTCCATTATGTAGTCTCATTGTTAGAATTGAAATAAAGTGGACCATCTTTTTAAGTAAGTCATCTTTTCTCGTAAAATTTTTGCAGCATTCTACCATTCTAAAGAAACCTTCAGAGCATCAAAAAGTTCTCCAACCAGATAACGTCTCTGGATTTGAATCTGTTACAATGGAAAGGCCACAATTCAGCAGACAAAAAGATTTCCAGCAGCAGCAGGTAATTCGAGCCCCTAAGAGTTGTAAGGATGAGAACAATACAGTGTATGTGGAATTTCCCCTTGAACTAAATAGGGAACTGGAACTGCCATTGGTGTGTGTTTTTATGTTACTGAACGGAAAGTGGGCTGTGTGGCATTCCTGTGTGTGCAGGGATGCTGAGTTTTGAGCATTTGTTGTGGCACCTGCTTTGCTTCATCTGCTGTGGTTGGGGACACTAACTTCGCTACTTTATAACTTGCATCTTCTATCCAACTAAGCATATAGCTTCAGGGTGAACTTTCCTCTGTCACAGCAACCCCTCTTTCCCTATTTCAAAATGTGTTAGTACTTTTGGGGTGATTTTCTATGTTGCTATATACAATATATAAACAAAACTTGGCTGTGCGGGATATTTTAAATAGGTATTTGAGAAATAAAAGTTAATGAGAGGAAGCAAACAAAAAAGAGAAATAGTAAGTAAATAATGATTTAGGAAGTGGCTCAAAATCAGATTCTCTCAACAGATGAAGCCCTTGGGTGGTGATTGAAACCTTGGTTGATTGGACATTTGAATCTTATTCAATTATAGGTGCTGGAGTTGAAACCAACGGAACAGAAAGATTTAATGAAATTCATAGAATTTAACGCTAAGAAAGTGTGTCCTGAGTATTGCCAACACGATAAAGACACAACTCAGAAGCCACCTGGGAGGTAAAAATATTTTAAAAAGTTGAACATTCAGGAGTTAGATGTTTGAGAGAGTTAAGAGTCTTTCTTAAAAAACATTGTTTGACGGTAATACAGTTTTTGTATATTGATTATGATTTGTACCTTTTGTTTTCTCTTAAAAGCGGTGAGGCAACTCTCCCTGAAAAGGATGCTCCGGGCTTGGTCTTGTCAGACCAGGGCCGAAATGGGGATACGTGGCAGTATTTATACCACGAGCTCTCCTCGAAAATAGGGCTGCCTCCACCTCAGCGTGTGGAGCCGCAGGTCAGTGCGTGTCTGCACACTGTGTGAATGAGCGTGTTTGTCTGAGAGTCTAGCAGGCATTCACTAAATACATGTGTATGCTCTGCATTATATCACAATTTATTTTCAGAAAGGAAAGATGCCAAGTGCGTTTTTCACCTGGCTAAGCCCTTCCCACCCTCCTGGAAATCTGCCTGAGTGCCCCGCCCCTTGTGCTCCTGTAGCTCTGTGGGCTTCCCTGATCATCGCTCTTACTATATTGTGGGCCTGTGTATTGTCTGTGTGCCCCATCAGATGCAGTGAGAAGGGAGATCTTGTCTGCCTGGCACAGCACCAGGCACCTCATAAAAATCTCGGTCACTGTGTGTTGAATGAATAAAGTGTGGACCAAAAAAGGGACCACATACTAAACCTGAAAAGCTCAGAAGAGGCCAACATGGTGGGCCGTACAAACTCTCAAAGTAACTATATAAGATGGTCTGAACATAAAAATTCCTAACTAAAAGCAGATCATGGTGGGTAGTCACGTAGTAGAGCCGTTAGCTTCTTTGACAAAGGTCAGTCTTTCCCTTAAGTGAGCCTATTGTCTTTTTGCATCTAAGATAGCATACCTTTGGAATGTCAGTCTCCTTTTCCAAACTGCTCTGGGCACGCCGACCACTGCGGAGCACCAGACCACAGAACCCCTCCTTGCTGTGCTGTTGCCTGCATACCATCTCGGTGTGCTATAAATATTCATTGTTAATGATCCTACACCCATCGATGTAAAAGAAGTATGAGACTCTCTTCCAACTCTTTATCCAATCTCAGCTCTCCCCGTTTGGCTTTGTCCTGCCTCCCTAACCTACCACCAGTGGATATCATATAACCCCCATTACGTCTCCTCCTCTAATTTTAATGTACAAGGTCAGCTGTAAAACTGCCTTTCTCCAGAGCATTTTCTCAATCCAGTGAGATTTTGCTTTCCAGCAATTGTTGTCAGTTTTACTCAAACTGATAACAATTCTCTTCAGGTTCGGACATCTCTTACATCTATAAAAGGGGTGGATAATAACATGTGGAAAACACTTTTAAAAATGATATAGTGCTATATGAGTGTCATTCATTCATCAAAAGATTATTTGGAATCTGCAGTATGCCGGTCCCTGTGCCAAATGGTACCTGTCAGTTGGCACTTCCTTCAACACACCTTATCGTTGCCATTCCTGGTTGTACAATATTTACCCTGTGCCAGCTACTACTGGGTTTCTCTCTAAACAGGAAGCCCGGTGACCAGGATAGCATTATTGATCACACCCATCAAGCTTCTGCCTTCAACACTGTGCTCCAACTCCCCAGGCAAAGGTTACCCATGATTCCCCCACTCCCCAGTCTGGCGGGAGCCTTCCAGACCTCTTCTGTTTTGCAGAGAACCTCAGTTGACAAGTTGAATCAGACTTGTTTATAGGGCTTCAGTCTTGTTTTCTCTCATTATACACACATGTATATAGTTCTCTTTCCTAGACTAGGACACCATCACTAGTTCTTTCCCACGTACAGTCATTTGTCATCCCACCCTGTCTCTTTTAAGTCAGTTTTCCAATTTACTCTGAATCATTCTCCCTTCTGAAGTCACAGCTCATTTTCAGTACTTAACTTTTCAATAACAAAATCAAGATGCAACTCTGTCTCCGAGGTGACTGTATTTTATTTAAAGGGTTGTCTATATACCAGGAGCTTACTAGCAAATGAAAAGTGAAACAGCCAGGGGAAACATGGGTGGCATTGCTACTACATTCAGTTTAGTGACTTTACTCTATTTTTCAAATGATGGTATATTCTTCTCTGTTTTGCTATCTCAGTGTCTAAGTAAAGTATCTCAAATATCTAACTAAAGCCTGCTGTAACTTTTCCTGCTATCCAAAATATTTAAAATTTTTCTTAAAACCCAAGAAGATAACTTGGAAGATAGAATGCTAATTTTCCAAGATAACATGCGAATTTTCTTCTTTTTTATTTTTTCTATTTTTTGTAATCATCCACACTTTTCCTGAGTTCCAAAATCAGGCCAGTTCTCAAATCAAATCATGCTAATATATATATATATATATATATATATATATATATATATATATATATATATATATATATATATATATATATATATATATTTATGAATGTTTGTATTGTATAACCTTGTATTTATATTATAATTTATGTAGTTTATTTTGTTCACTATTTCATGTGATCACAACAGCCTTGTCTGTTACACTTGAGGAAAAAACAGTGTTTTCATTTTAAAGAGGAAAAACTCTAGTTTAGGTGCCACGATCACAATTATTTTTCCACATTTTTCATGAGCAGATTTTCATTTGTGCTGTTTTACATTAATATCAGCAAGATTTCAGACGGTCTCTAATAGTGTTTCCCGTTTTAAAAACAGGTTGCCCCCGATACGAGTGTTCTGCCCACTGTGAGTGTGTACAACTTTAGATACCCAACAACTGAAGAACTGAAAGTGTACACCGCTCAACTTGAAGACCTGCGGCAAGAGGCACATCATCTTGAGACACTGGTAGCGGCTGCATATTCTATATTTTTCTCATTGCAGTAACAACAACAACCAAAAAAAAGGGAGATACGATACTGTGCATTGGTCATAATTTTCTTTACAGACAAACGATTAAACACAGAATGGAATGGGTCTTAGAATTCCCAACAGAATTTATCTCTCTTGCCCGCTTTGATAAATGTAGTGGTGGCCTCCTTAGAGCACCAAGTGCAAAGGCTTCTGAGCCGGAGCCCAGGATTGGCAGGAACGAGGATCGTGACTGGTGAGCACTGGCTGCAGCGGTGCTCTGGAACCGGAAGGGTGAAGAGGGAGAGGGGAGGACAGGCAAGGTTTCCAACCTGGAGTCAGCTTAACGCAGAGACGTGTGGTTGGGTGATGTAGGTACCCATCAGAGAAGATGGTAGGAAACAGAGCCCAAATTGGGGTGATGACTAGCTTTTGCAAGCTCCTAAATAATTTGTAACTGGTCAAAACTTCAAGGTGATCATGGGAAAAAAAAAAAAGAAAAAGAGGTGATTCCAACAGCTTGTGCTAAAACAGACCTATGGCTCTTCGACTCACCAGGGCATAATTGTACAATCTAAGGCACCCCCCCCATGGAGTTTTACATCTAAGGGTGGCCTTAATTCTTCTAATCAGCCACTAAATGATGCTGCTAACTCCCCCTGCTTCATAGCCCATCCCCATCATTTTTTAATAGCCATATAATTGACATTAGCTTCAGCTGTACAACATAGTGACTCAATATTTGTGTCTGTTGTGAAATGCTGTTTAGGGGGAAACATCCACCCCTAAACATAGTTACAGGTTTTTTTTTTCTTGTGAAGAGAGCTTTTAAGGTCTACTTCTTCAGCAACTCTCAAATATGCAATACGGTATTATTAACCGTAGTCACCATGCTGTACTCTCCGTGTTGTTAAGATATTATACCTCATTCTAATCAACCCCTTCAACTTTCTTGACTTCTTTCCCTTCTCCAGGCCATACCTGATTTCTTTAACCCACTTTTTCCTACATTAAAATGTGAAAGCCTGACCAGGTGGTGGCGCAGTGGATAGAGCGTCGGACTGGGATGTGGAGGACCCAGGTTCGAGACCCTGAGGTCACCAGCTTGAACGTGGGCCTGTCTGGCTTGAGCAAAAGCTCGTCAGCTTGGACCCAAGGTCGCTGGCTCCAGCAAGGGGTTGCTCGGTCTGCTGAAGGCCTGTGGTCAAGGCACATGTGAGAAAGCAGTCAATGAACAACTATGGTGTCGCAACGGCAATGAAAAACTAATGATTGATGCTTCTCACCTCTCTCCGTTCCTGTCTGTCTGTCCCTGTCTATCCCTTTCTCTGACTCTCTCTGTCCCTGTAAAATAAATAAATAAATAAATAAATAAATAACGTGTGAGGCAGGAGCAGGGGGAAGCAGGGTAGTACGCTTTCTCAGGGACCACACTTCCATCCGGAGGACCAGCTAACCAAGTGCCTTAAACTTGCTTCTCTCAGAATTACCATCTAAATTTATTTATTTATTCTGCCACCTCCCTCACAAAGTGTTTGGAATGACTAATTATAAGAAAGTATAACATAAGTTGTAAACTGGAACAGACACCAAGGAGGATGTGGGTGGAAGAAGGCAAGGCATATTCATGATGTTTATTCTTTCTTTTCTCCTCTTGATTCAGGAAAACACAACAGAAGAAATGTATGTACCTTTGGATAGAAAATTATTTGACCTATTTCGGACCCTCACGGAGTGCCTCGGCAGCGTGGAGGAGATGCTGCAGACACCCGGGCTCTTCAGAGAGGATGGCTGTGCCCAGCAGGCGTACTACGAGGTAGGGAACTTCGGCAAGCCCATGTGCTGGCCGTTACCACAGTCCGCCCACCATGGCAGCCAGAGCTGAGGCCTCTTAAGCTCCGAGCTCATTCCCTGTGTCTTCCTGCCTCCCCACTTTGCAGAGACTGGCTCTTGAGCTGAAAAAACTTTATTTAGCTCTGAGTGATAAGAAGGGTGATCTTTTGAAAGCCATGACTCTGCCTGGCAGGAACACCAGCTTCCCTGAATGTTTTGATAACCTCCAAGTTTACCTGCGGCACACGCAGGCTGCCGCTGCGACCAGAAGCAAGTCCCTGAAAGCTGGCCTCGACTATAACCGCAGTTACCAGGTACGGGTCTTGGCGCTGGACTAGGTTGGCCCTGCTTTAGGTTACAGCATGGACCCCTAATTTCTAGTAACTCCTGTTCCCAGTAGCGTTTGAGAATAGGAATTGCTACGGAAAGCCGAGAGGCTTTCTTTCTCTGAAGATTTTTTAGTTTTGCTGCTCGTGCTTGCAGACCAGTCAAAAGCCAGGACCTTTCCAAAGTTTCTGGTGTGAATTTTTTTTGAGCGAAAGTACTGTTTTTCCTCCCTTGCATTCAACCACTCAATGAGTGTCGTGTGAGAGGATTTCTAGGTAAGAGGGAGTCATTCAAGTTTTTGAGCAAAGAAACGAGAGTTAGTGTACATTCCAGGTAGACTTACCTGGTGGTTGTCTAACATGGATTGGAGGAGAGACTTGAGGCTGGTAGATAAGTTAGGAAGCTACTAAAATCTAATAAAAAGATGAAACACAACACCACTTACAAAGAGGTCTTGCCCATAAGATCAGTCCTGAATCTGATAAAGCCTCTAGAATTTAAGTAAAATAGACACAAGGGAAGAAGGAAATGTTAAGTGGCATAGCGGGAGTGCAGTCAGCAAAATCCAGACAGTGGGAAGCTGTGCAGAATAAATAACCTGTTTTCTCATGGCTCCCATAAAACCCAAGGAACAGAAAAAAGAATCGGTCGAGAACCTGCAGATCATAGGAGCCTTAGGACACCTGTTAATCTATTGCAACCTGTTGGACTTCATTTAGATCCCAATTCAAATAAACCAGTGTGTGTGTATGTGTGTACACACATACATTCAATTAAGAAATGTGAAACTGGTCTGGGACTATTAATATTACTAAGGAATTATTATTGATCTGTGGTATTTTTAAAGGGAGGACCTTTATCTTCTAGAGAGACATATTAAAACATATACTGATAAAATACTATGATACCTGGGATTTGCTTCAAAATAATCTGAGGGAACAGAGGTTATATACAGTCAAGAAAGCTCCAGGGAGAGTACAGAGATGACCAGCTACATGTAAATAATTGTTAGAGATGGATTGTGGTGATGCAAGGATTTCTCTATTTTGGAATATGTTAGAAATTTCTGATGGCACAAAAATCAAAGGACAACTAAAGTTTTTTTAAAAAGGTATTGAAGGCCTGAATGAAATTCTCACTGTGTCTTGCATTTTATTTTTTATACAGCATGAAATAAAGCGATTATATGATCAACTTATTAAGAATAAAACATCTTTACAACAGTCTTTGAATGAAATTAGTGGCCAAAGTATGGATGAACAGCTTCAGGTAATCAAGTCAGAATAATTCAAACTGACTGAACTTTGGACCAAACAGTCTTGTGTTTGAGCTGTGCTTCTGAGCCACTTCCATTGGTGAGCAGCGGCAGGGCTTAAGTAAATAAATAAAAGTGGAAATATTTATGTTGTCCTTAAGAAGCATCTCTTAAGTAGTACTTCATGAAGTGTAAGTCAAAACAATAAAAAACCATTGTCATCTGTCAACTGGGCAAAGTTATGATAAGTCAGTGCAGTGTTGGGGAGTGCATCACACCCTTTTGGTAGGAGTGCTCATTAGGGGTCAGATGACTAAACTATGTCAGAATCTTTGGTGTAAATACTCTTCAATCCCGAAGCAGTTCCATTTCACTTATCTATTCAGCACGTACTAATCGAGGACCTACTGTGTTCGGGCACTGCCCTGAGTGCTGGGATGCATTTACCTGAAGGAAAATAAGAGCATACAGATAAATGTGTACATAAATATTCAAGGATGGACCATGCAGCACTGCTTGAATTAAAAACTCTTAAGTGGCCCACCTGTCTATTCAGAGTAGACTGTTAGGAATGTGGTGCACAGCCTTACGATGGCAAACCAAGTGTCTGTTTAAAAGGAGCCAGATATATTTGTACTGATTAGAGGAGGTGCTGAGGGCCCGATAAGGGAGTGGTGCGCACTGCAGGACAGAGGGATGCAGTTCAGTGAGCACGAGGACATTGTACCCCGACTGGCATGTGATTAGGACGCATTGGGAACAGACTGTCAACTGTGGATCTCTGGGGAGAGCTGGAGGTGTGAGAGGAAAAGTGGGGCTTTGATTTTCCCTTAATTCTTTACTGCTTAACTTTTAAATGAATACGTACACTTCCCTAGCCTGTTTAAAGGGTTTCACTTTCTTGCATTGTCTCTTTAGAAAGCAGATGCGTATACGGTGGAGCTGCAGAACTCGGAGAGCCAAGTAGCAAAACTCAGAGCCGAAGGGGAGAGGCTTCATTTACCTTATGCTTTACTCCAAGAGGTTTACAAATTAGAGGTGGGTCTGAACAGGAAGCATTCAAGCAATGAATTATTACGATTATTTATAAGGAGTAAAACCCCCCACTGCCAAGGGAATTTGGATTATTTTCATGGTTGGATGAAAATATTCGGGCATACCTGCTCTTTCTTTTCAGGATGTCCTTGACAGTATGTGGGGTATCCTGAGAGCCAGGTACTCAGAACTCAGCAGCCCTTGCACCACTGAGAGCCAGCAGGATGCTTTGTTGCAAGGCATGGAGGAACTGGTGAATATTGGAAAGGAAAAGCTTGCTCATGACCACTTACAACAAACCAAAAGTAAAGCTGCTTTACAGGCTCACATACAAAATCACAAGGTAAGACACACGGGTTGAATTGCCTTTTCATGGACGAAGCGTTTCTGGGTGTGAACAAAGCGCATCCATTTTTTTCCTCAGTGAAATATGCCTCGTTCATTCATTCTTTTAACAAATATCTCTTAAAATGCTTACTGTGTACCAGGAGCCCTGCTAACCTCTGAGAATATGATGGTAAATGAAAGCTGACGCAGTTCTTGACGTTTGTGGAGCTTTCAGATGATTGGGAAGACATGTATCAAGGAGTCATGCAGACAAATTTAGAATTAAAATGGGGATACAAGATTTGAGAGCATTTAATAGAGAAAATTTAATTCAGGAGGTTAGAAAAGGCTTCCCGAGAACTGAGATAAAAAGAAATATCTATTTGAATTTATAAATGTATATCTGGTGTAATGTTATGATAAACCCTTTAGTTTTCCATTCTTCTGATTAAAAAAACGTCATAATCACCAACAAAAGATGCATTGATTTAAGTGAGGATAATAAAAACTGTGTAAGACGTAGTTTCTACCTTCAACAAGCTTGCCGTATTTCCCCATCTGTGTCACACTCCCATGTATAAGATGCACCTTAACTTTGGGGCCCGAAAATTAAAGAAAAAAAAGTATTACATAAAGTTATTGAACTCAAGTTGTATTCATCATAAAATTCATACAACTCCTCATCTTCACGAAAAAGTGGGAAATGCAAGTAAAAAAAAAAACAAAAAACAACCCCTGTATAAGACACACCCAGTTTTTAGACCCAGAATTTTTTGAAAAATACTTCATCTTATCCATGGGCAAATACGGTAAGTCAAGACCTTCAATAAGGAAGCCTTAGTCTAAGAAATTCAAAGGTAAATATGTAGAAAAGAAGGAGGGGAAGAGGAGAAAATTATATCCATCGATGGGCCCTGTGCTTGCTAGCTGCTTTATAACCCTCCATGTATCCTTAGAGATCAGAAGGGCTTCACACAGAGGTTCCTCCCAACAGTGAGAACAGCGGATGTAAATGGAGAAGAATCACGTGAAGGGAAGCTTCCCCCTTTAAAGGCTCTTAAAGTGCCATTCTGGCAGTTTCTTTATACCAGGATCTCAAAAGACCCCCTCAACAAAGTCCCTTTATTTAGCCATTTTATTGAGTAGCAGTTAAGAGTCAAGAGTTTAGGAGCCCTGGCTGTTAAATATGTCGGCTCCTTGGGCTAATCCATCTATCCATATAATTTAGTGATCTTTAAATTAACCAGCCATGTCATTATCTACTTTTTTGTGAAGTTTCTTAAACCTTAGAATAACTGATTTAGGAAAATCTCCCGGAAATTGAAATTAAATAATTAATAATGGTTGCCTTTAATATGAACAGTTTTGTGGAAAGGACTTCTAAGGATGATTTTTTATTATTTGTTAAAATGTCATTAATGTTCACAGACTTAAGGGATACACAAATTATTTTTTTTTTCTCATGTATTTGACACTATGTGGCTATCCTGGGATTTTGGATTAAAAGAGCAGATATAACAGTATAAAATGTTAAAGTAACTTGGTTTATAAAATTTTCACAGTGCAGAAATAAAGATTAAAACCTTCTCTATATTACAGCTTTTTTTCCGGAAGCTTGTAGCTGACATGCTGTTAATCCAAACATACTCCAACAAAATGCTTCCTTCTTTACTGCAAAATAAAGAGACATTTTGGGCAGAGCAAGTAAAAGAAGTTAAATTACTAGAAGAAAAGTCACAGCAATATGGAATAGAGCTGCAGAGTTTGTTGCAGGTATTTGGGTTACATACACTTTGTACTTAAGCTGAGAATCCTATATTTCAACCACCACCTCCAGATGCCGAAAACAAGTATCCAGATGACATTAAGCAGGAATTAAATGGGAACTGTACAACAAGGAATGTGGACCCTGTTCTAGTTCTGACCACTACTCCCTGAATGAAATATTCGCTGAGGTTTCTTTTATGTAAATTAGGGGTGGCACAGCATTGTTCTGCTTTCTAGGCTTGTGTAGTGCAAATAAACACACTTGAAAGTACATGGAGGTCTGGAACAAGATCATTGGGATGAAACAGTCAGTAGTTCAGAAACTACTTCCTGAAGAGGACAGGCTCAGATGTTCTTTCTGTTGCTGAAGTGGCTTCAGGGCGCTCTTGTCCCAATTCAAAGAAAATAATTAAGCATCCATGAAGCTCTTTTTCAATTTTAAGATTTCCCCCTTTAACATTTTTTAAACTCAGTGATATTAGCACCTACAGGAACTAAACAAAAAGCAAGGAAGTTTTTAACTGTATAATGTGACATGATATGGTGTTACTTTGTTCTATCAAAATTTTCTAGTTAGTGTGTCAAATGGATATTTATAGTAATATTTCATGATATCAAAAATAAGACCTCAGGGCCCTGGCCAATTGGCTCAGTGGCTAATGTGTCAGGCCAGTATGTGGATGTCTCGGGTTCGGTCCCCAGTCAGGGCACACTTGAGAAGTGACCATCTGCTTCTCTTCCCTTCCTTCTCCCCTGTCACTCTCTGTCTTCCTCTCTCACAGCCAGTGGCTTGATTGGTTCAAACATCGGCCCTGGGTACAGTGTATAGCTCAGCTGGTCTGAGCATCAGCCTCAGGTGCTAAGGATAGCTCAGTTGATTTGAGCATCAGCTCCAGACTGGGGTTGCTGGGTAGATCCCCGTCTGGGTGCATGTGGGAGTCTATCTCTATATCTCTCCTCACTTAAAAAAAAATAAGACTCTAGGATCCCAGTGAGTGACCCTAATAGCCAGGTCACCTACTATTTCAATTGATATGAGAATTAGCAAGGTGGTTATTTTTCCAGGAAATAATATTTAGTGCCTGTTAAGTCTGCTCTGTAGTGTGCTGCAACCCTAGCAGTGCGCTTCTATGGAAATAGAGCCAGAAAAAGGCAAGATTCAGGCTTTACCACTCTCCCAATGAGGTATAAGCCCACCACCTCAAACAGTGAAGCGATGCTTTAAGCACCGTGGTTGAGTCATGTTCTGTGGATGGGGGATTGGAGCAGGAAGGGAGGAAGCAGTCAAACTGGAGCTTCTGTTGAGAAGGCTTTAAAAGTTAGCCCTTTGCCTTTGCAAGTAAGAGAGAGGCTCTCTACAGCTCCAATGGCTCCACCGAGGAATGTGCTGAGCACTCATATTGCTATAACCTGATCATTTTAGCCCCTCATCAATTTGATAAGACAAGCATAAAACACTAATGCCAACTAGATTTTTAAAAAAGGCCACAAGAGCAATGAGCTATTTTCCATTCGACACAGAGTTCTTACTCTGATTATATCTCTCAGAAACCCGTAGAATCTGTGATTGAATTTCATCTACCGTCTCAGAGTTCATTTTTATTTTTATCATTTTGTCATTGTCTGGGATTAATTAAAAGGGGTCCTATTGGTTTGATGTTCTTGATTCTCCAGAAATGGGAGAAATTTGATGAAAGCTATGCATCTCTTGAGAAGGATCTGGAAGTTCTTGTATCTACATTGCCCTCTGTGAATTTGGTGGAAGAGACAGAGGAAAGAGTAGCGGAAAGGATTTCCTTCTACCAGGTATTTTGCTTCCATTTAAGTTCTCAAAGGCATGGTCTATGTATGCACTGTGTGTGTGTTTTGCTAAATTGCTTGCTTTTGAAGGTGAATGAATTGAACTGAAATGAAATACTGTTTATCACACAAATCACTGGCAGGCATATTCAGGGGAACTAGATTTGATCACGCGCTCCTCAGGATAACCACACGTTTGGCTTGGGGACAAGGAGCTTGGTCAGTCCTGGTTCTCACTTTCCTTGTGGCACTTTTCTTGTCTCTAAGCCTAGGTTCCTTTGTCTTAGAATATAGATAATCATGCTAGTGCTACCTGTCTAAAGAGGTAGGTGTCAGTGGTTGTGGAAATGAGCTAACGTAGGAACTTTATAAACCATGAGCCTCTAAACATATATTTAGTTTTATTACTGCAGTGAAGCTCTGATTAGACATATTGTCTACGATCCAGACAATAATCTGTTACCTGCCACAAGCACCCTAAGAAGACTGCAAACTTAAAAAAGTTTTTTGTGTAACTTCTAGTACTATAATCAAAGCCTCTATGTCTCGGATTTTGATGCCACAGAAAAGATAAAACCTTAAAATGATTTTTTAGTGGCACTGAAAATGTGACCAAGGAGAACAGGAGTTTTTAAAATGTTCTCAAATTTTAACTTGAGAGTGTAAGTAATGAGACTCTGAATTGTCCGGCTAGAGTAGTTTTCAGATATCAATTTGCAAACTTCAAAAGCAGGTTTGTTGCCTAAACAGACTGGATGGCAAATGAAAGCATTAACTCCCTGTCAGGGCCCTGCCGTTCCTCAGGGGCACGTAGGCTTCTATAAGCAACATTTTCCAGAGGTTGGAACGCTGGTGTTATATTCTCTATAAATATATAGAAAGCTACAATTGATCTCTTTGCTATCTTATTTTATTGAGCCTGACTCTAAGGTAGATCTCCATCCTGTGGGGGCAGGAAGCTGCCATTGTAATGCATTGTTAGCCTAAGGATACAGAAGTGCTCCCTTGGGCAGCTGAAAACAGCATTATAAACTTTATTCCATTAAGAAACAATTTATATTAGCCAAAGTAATATAAGCCTGATTATTTCCCCCAAAATAACTATATCCCTTCAAATGTAACCTGTGATTCTATTAAAAATGAGATAATTGTTCTAAGACATTTACATAAATTCACCAGACTGAGAGAAGTCAGATATCTTGTAAAGCCATCTCACTTATGGATTTCTCAAGGTCATTCTCAGTCTTACGCATCATGGAGAGGTTTATATCCCAATCACTGGATGTCTGTGGGGTGTGGAGCACAGTTGTCAGCTGACTGGCCTCTGGAGTCAAAGCAGACCTGTGTTTAGACACTGGCTCAGAATGACATGGGCCGAGTGACCAATGCATTCTGATTCCATATGTAAAATGGGGAAATTAAAACCTCTCAGAGGCCCTAGCCGATTTGCTCAGTGGATAGAGCATCAGCTTGACATGCGGACATCCCAAGTTTGATCCCCAGTTGGGGCACACAGGAGAAATGACCATCTGCTTCTCTACCCCTCCCTCTCCTCCATCTCTCTCTCTTTCCCTCTTGCAGCCAGTGGCTTGATTGGTTCAAGCATTGGCCCCAGGTGCAGAGGATAGCTTAGTTGGTCCGAGCATCGGCCTCAGGTGCTAAGGATAGCTTGGTTGATTTGAGTATCTGCCCTAGATGGGGGTTGCTGCGTGAATCCCTGCCAGGGTGCATGCGGGGTTTGTCTATCTCTTTTCTTCTCACTTAACAAAAATATTTCTCAGAGATTCTCCAAAGATGAAGTGTCTCACAATGAAGACTTAGAAAATTATTAGAACCTTTTTATAAAAAACAACAATATTATACATTTTATTCTAGTCTACAGGCTGGGACAGAAGGTGGGGGGTCGCAAATGGGAGTGATGGGAAGGACAGTTGGAAGTCAAGTTTTTGGTAAGTTTTAAAAAGGCTTAAGTTGTTTGGAAAATGTCCAAAGTTCTATTTTGATTATAATTTATTTTTAAAGATTAAATTAAAATAGCTGTCAGATCAATGTCATGAGCTGAACCCAGCCGTGGACAGTAACTGCCTTAGGACAGAGATCTCTTCAGGGAGTCAGTGTCTGCACAGTTGTGAAGAATATTATTTTTCTTTACATGAAGTTTTATTAATAATGTGCTGCCTGCTTTTGTTTATTCTCCTGAAGTCCTCTTCCTTTCTCTCCACTGAATCTTTACATTTAGAAGACTCTGGAAATGAATGTTTTCCTACTATTTGGGTCTAAAGGATAATAAAGAAATATTTCTGGTTGCTTCTCTTCATAGTTAGGCTGCAATATAAAATGCATACAGGGTCCAGGCAGGGGGACAGGAACAAGGGGCGATGGGTGGTCTCCAGTCCGAGGGGTGGTGGCGACTGGCGTCCAGGAGAACCAGAGAGAGCAGGCTCACTCTTCTACAGGAGGCCGTTGCTGCTGGGTTTCAGCCCGTCTTTGCCCCACAGGAATGCAGACCCAGCGGGCTAGCTCTTCTAGTTTTTCGAGAGTCACAGGATATCCTGATTTCTATGTAAAATTTCTGATTTGCAAAATAAACTTCAGATCACACAAAACTTGTCTGCAAGCTGAATATGCCCAGTAGACTGCCTGTATTTTTGTTTGTTTGTTTGTTTTTAAGTGGAGGAATTACCTATTAAATCTAAATCTGTGAATTTTTTCTGTTCACACGTCTAAGTCTATAGAGCTGAATCTGTGCAGTAGAAATACATTAGTCAGAAACTCATTATGAAAGGTGATTGATAAATCATTAATCCTGTTTGTCTAGCCAGACTGCAAGGGTCTACTCTTGAGGGTTAGAAAGTGGTCCTGTTTCTTCCTTAGACTTTACTGTAGGGTTTTTATTGAAGTATTGCCGTGGGCCTGTTGCGACATGTACATTCAGGTCCCGAGAGGGAACGGTGCAGAATTAAGAAAATAGACTTAAAGAATTAAAGAATATAAAAGGTGGGTTTAGGAGGGCTTTGCAATTACTGCTAGCAGAAAATACCACCCTAGCAGAGAGAAACATGGCCGCCCCCAGAAAAGGCATCCTCCTTACTTTACAGGGCAGAGTGGAAATTAGCAAATCAATGACTTTTCTGAGTACAGTTTCCAAGGCAACTCAAGAATTCCACCAAGTGCAAAAGCCCCCCCACCAATACCTAACATAAGCAAAGAAGCCAGTTTTTTCTTCTGGGGAACATGGGGGGAAGGACAAGCGCCACAGCTAACATGGAGGTGTGGGGAAGGGCTTAGCTTTTTGCAAGTGAGGTGGAGGGTTGGGCAGCAGCCAGTTCCCCACACCTCTCTGTCCCCAAGAAATAACTCTAAAAACCCTGTTGATTCTTTTTGTCCCCGACAAAGTATTTGTGAGATTGGTTGGTTTCATTTCGACATTTTAAAAATATTCATTCTGTGACTTGACTTTTATTAGCAAATGAAAGAAAACATTGATGAGAAGCATGCCCGGCTTTACCAGACTCTGAACGAAGGCAAACAGCTGTTGGCATCTGTGAACTGTCCTGAACTGGAGAGCCAGATTGCAAAACTGGAAGAGCAGTGGTTGTCCCTTAACAAAAAAATTGACCATGAACTCCACAGACTACAAACGCTTCTCAAGCACCTGCTCAGGTATGTTTCCTTAGCGATTGACTGGCATCAAAGTTTACTGTGGGAAAAGACCTCAGGGACTCTCGGTGCCCCGGATTTCCCAGGCAGCTCCATTTGGTTTCCTTTCTCTTTGATAATCTGAGGCAGTGGGGTTTCTCTTCTGGGTTACGTGGGACCTAGAGTCTCCGATGCTGGTATGCTAGACTCAGTTATGATCAGTCCTTTGGGAGCTAGGCATTATATATTATACACATTACCTGTATACCCCAATGTTGCTCTTTCCTCTTCCGAAAGTTTTAAAATTCTAAAGAAACTAAATAATTTTAGCTAACAGCATAGTTTGAGTAAGTTTTTGAGTTCTTCGGAAACTTTTTTCTTTTTGGCTTAGCTGTTAGAATGTTGAACCCCCTGAGGAAAGTAGAGAACATAGAATGTTTAAACCTCATTCTCATCCCAGCCTCTTAGGGAGCTGTCTGAACCTAAAAAAGTTTGAAAGTTACAAGAGGGTAGCACTTTGCTTTGGTATTTTCATCTATCAGATAAGTTTGTTGGCGTCTAGCCAGTCATTCTTTTCTTTTTGTACATAACTTATCCAAATGCTGGTTATATTTCTACTATAAATAAATCAATTGAGGACACTTGATGAATAAAAAAAAAACAACTCTGTCCTTGCCCATAGGTTTACTTTTGTGTGGCTGTGATAAGAAATTTAAAGAAGGCTTTAAATGTCTCTTTCTTTTCGATTACTCATAATGGAGAGAGTTGTAAAAATTCCAGGCACGTCCGATTTGGGGCATGGGATAAACAGGGTATAATTCTTGTAAACATAATAATTTTCTGAATAATAGAGCTGATGAACATGGGAAAACATACAGTGACATAAGAAAATACGCTGGTGATGTCCATCATCACTAGAGTATGTTTCTAATCTCCTTTTTCTCACTCTGTCTTTGTCAGTTATAACAGAGATTCGGACCAGTTAACCAAGTGGTTGGAGTCGTCTCAGCAAACTCTGAACTACTGGAAAGGACATTCTCTCAGTGTGTCTCAGGACTTGGAGACAATCAGAAGCAACATAGACAGCTTCTTTGTAAGTTGTAATCAAATATGCTCAGACAGTAATCGATCAGAAGTAGCTACTGGGGAAGATGTGCAGGGTGGATGTGATAGTCTCCATAGTCATTTGTGGATAAGGAAGAAGACTTGGGCTAATGTCAACTGTGTTCTCTAAACTTAGAACTATTTGTGCTGTTTATTTGTGCATTTATTATAATGATGGAATATATTTTTAATTGACCCTATGAAGCATATAGAAGTTTGAAACTTGCCCTGACATGGGGCATATTTTACACATGCAGAAAAGAATTCTCCTGCCCCTCAAAAAACTGTACAGGATTATTAAGTCATAAACATTAAAATTAATAAATACATGGCTTTAAATTATCTAGAATAGATATGTCTTCTAAAACGTTATTCTATTGTTTTGAGATTTTTCTTAAAGGAAAGTATATCTTTTGCAATATAAGTTACAGTTTTGAAACCTTTTAGTCTTTTCTCTCTCCATTTTTTATATTTTGTAGCTAGGATTATTCACTTTGGTATTAAAATAGAGATATTTTAAAATATACTTTAAAAAATTGTAAGTACCAAGAAAGATTTCAAATATTTTAGTTAAATATTTATTGCATTTAGTTTATTTAATATGAACTTTGTGTTGTGTCCGTGCTTTCTTTTTTAAAGTTGAAATGATGATTTATCTATTTTTTAAAATATTAACCCACTAGATGATAAGCCACTCAGGGGGCAGGGATTCCATCATTCTTGTTCCCCCTCCATATATCTAATGCCTGGAACAGTGTCTGACCCTTAGTAGGGGAAGAGTGTTTGTGCACATGCTCATGCATGCGTGTGCACATGTATGCCCATGTATACATACACATACATATGCAGATATTTAGTATTTGAGTTGAATTCAGTTATTTTGTTTTAGACTCTAATCAGTTATTCTGACTCTTAGTTACTCTGTTCTGTATTTAAACTTACAAAGTTTTTAAATTTTGACACTATCTTCTTTAGGAGTTTTCAAAGGAAGTGGATGAAAAGTCCTCCTTGAAGACTGCGGTTCTGAGCACCGGGAACCAGCTTCTTCACCTGAAGGAGGCCGACACGGCCGCCCTGAGGGCTTCCTTAGCGCAGTTCGAGCAAAAATGGACAGTGCTCGTAACTCAGCTGCCCGATGTTCAAGAAAAGCTTCACCAGGTAAGTATTTAAAGACCCAGCATTTAAATTAGCCTTCACTTGTTAGCTCACAACTATTTTAAAATTATTTCTTTGACTCAATAATTTTCATTGACACTACCTATTTTTCTCTGGCACCACTGAATATAGGTCTTAATTACTGGACTCCCCCATCCAATGGGATCTTTCTTGAGAGAGAAATCAGGCTTAATTACTTTATTTCCCAGTTTATCTGAACCACTGTGTTAGTTTATGTGAAGGTCATCGTCATTGTTTTTGGGTCGTTTATTCTAAGCTTGAATGCCGGGTTTGTTTTTTGTGAGCAACCTGCGTAATTATGTAGCAAGCCCTTTTATCAAACCAGATATCATTTTTAGTGATGCCCTGATTCATGTTGTGAACTGCAGGCAATTAAATGGAAATCACTTTGTCCTTGCAGCTTCAGATGGAGAAATTGCCATCTCGTAAAGCAATCACGGAGATGATTAGCTGGATGAACAATGTGGAACATCAAACAGCAGGTGAAGACTCAGAGCGCTCACCGAGTTCCGCATCTCAAGTTAAAAATCTCCTTCAGAAGTATAAGGTAATTATACAAAAAAGAGCCAGAGGCCTTATCGTTAGATAAGAAAGCAAGACAATTGGAGGGGAAATACTATACTGAACAAAGAGACATGTAGGATATAATTTACAAGAAGTAATTCTGGATGGGGGGGAGGGCGTGGTGGATGGAGAGAGAGAGAGAGAGAGAGAGAGAGAAGTTAGTATACTTGCCCTTGTACTGCTTGAATTCCTGTGGTCACTCTCATCACCGCAGGATAGCATCCACGCTTTTAACCGGCTCTGTTCCCTCGTCACCTCTCCAGCCTCATGCTTTCACTCCCCTCTGCAAACCTGTGACTCCGCTTGCACCAAATGATTTGTGGTCCCTCAGTGGCTTCTGGTGCTCTCCCTCCTCATGCTTTTGTACATGCTGCACCTTCACCAGGAATCCCAGGGCCCTGCATTTTGCTGTAGAAATCCTCTTGGTCATCCTTCAAGAGTCAGTTCAAGTATCTTCTCATTTGGAAGTCTACCCCTTGCCTTTTCCTTCCACATTAGCTTATTTTCTGGGGTTACGTGTCTCCACGGCTCTAACAATAAATACTTCCCTAGGATCAGAGAGATGATTAAAGACCCTGGTCATTGTTTTCAAAGACCTCACAGGTTGATGGACTGAGCCTCAGGGGAGGTGGGGCAGAAGATGGATGCCTTAGTCACAAGGCATGATGTTAGCAAGGACTTTATTTTTATATTCTATCACATGCTAACTTCAGTGGGTAGTGGAATCTTTCAAGTGTCCACATGTATGTGTGTTCACAGGCTCTAGTTAACCTAGCATATACCACATGGTTTGCTCTTTTCTCTGTCTCCAAAGGAGGGCCTAGAATTTGTCAGAAAAGACCCAAGTTGCAGGCTTGAGAGAAACATAGTTGGCCCTAGGTGAGTTGAGGATTGCTCTATCACGTAAAGCCATCCAAACTGGGCAGCTTATACTGTACCCAGAGAAGCAGAGAAGCTGCCTACATGGTCCAGTTAATTGGAGGTGTCCAGGGTGTTCTGGGAGTTCTAACTTCAGACTTCTCATCCTGTCGCTTCCATGTGGTCGCAGGGTGTCTCTGAGTACCAGGGAGCTCTCAGGTGGCCTCTCACAGGAACTCCCCATCAATCCCTGGGTCTTCATTTGAGTTCCGATAATGTAGCCACCATCCCTGGTGCAGCCTGTCCCTTTTCAATCTGTTTGAAAGCGCTGAGTCCGTCTTTTCCCGAGAATGTGGAATTTACAAAAAGACTCTCCACTCGTAAAAAGCTGGTGGGCTTGGAGAAGGTGGAACAGAACTAGCACCAAAGGGACTCCAGTTCCTCTCACCTACTTCATGTCAGCCTCCGGTGGTTTAAGTTTGTTGGTTGGTTTTGTTTCAGGAGTTCAGAATGCAAATGGACTACAAGCAATGGGTGGTCGACTTTGTTAACCAGTCGTTGCTTCAGTTAAGCACCTGCGACGTGGAAAGCAAGCGCTACGAGAGAACGGAGTTTGCCGAGCTCCTGGGGGAGATGAACCGCCGGTGGCAGCGGGTGCACAGGGCGCTGAGCAGAAAGGTGCGCTGCCTGTCTCCTGCCCACGCAGGATCTGACCTCCTCAAAGACCGCTTTCTGAAAAATTTTAAGACATTCATGTAGTTCATTTACAGTGAAGCCTAATAATCATCTCAATTGTAGCCTTTTTAGCATTCTTCATACAAGAGTATAAAAATAGTCCTTATGTGCCTTCTGAGGATTTCTTCATGGGAAATTGAGTTGGGCAAGTAAAGAGGAGAATTTTTGTGTGTGTGTGACAGAGAGAGAGTCAGAGAGAGGGACAGACAGACAGGGAGAGAGATGAAAAGCATCAATTCTTCGTTGCGACACCTTAGTTGTTCATTGATTGCTTTCTCATATGTGCCTTGACTGGGGGGCTACAGCAGACCAAGTGACCCCTTGCTCAAGCCAGCAACCTTGGGTTCAAGCTGGCCAGCTATGCTCAAACCAGATGAGTCTGCACTCAAGCCAGTGACCTCAGAGTTTCAAACCTGGGTCCTCTGCATCCCAGTCTGATGCTCTATCCACTGTGCCACCGCCTGGTCAGGCAAGAGAAGAAATTTTATTTAAGATGTCGAGTATTATGTGAGGCTACTACTAAGTGGTCAGAGATTTTAACATTTTTTGTGAAAGTAGATGGAAAATATTATTAAAAGGGAGGAAAATGTATGTGGCTTTTTGGGAGACTTTTATTCCCCAACTCTGAAAAGATTAAGAGAACTTATTCTGGGAAAAATATTTAATCATTATATATAATTGATAGGGACAGTCTGTTGATTATTGTATAGAAAATGCCTACAAATGGATTTCTACAATTAAGATTCAAGTATATGAATGAACAAAGAACACAATCACAGAAAAGAACTATAATTAGCAAATAAAAATGAAAATATTACAACTCAGTTATCAGGCATTCAAAATAAACAATAATATACCATTAGAAAAATTTAATAAGATAAAAGCCCAAAGCTATTATATTCATACATTGCAGATAATGGCTTAAATGCCCTTTTGGAAAACATTCAGAAAATTTCAAGAACAACGATAATTATTTTATCTGTCTTATACCTTAACCAAGCAGTTCACCTCTTACACAGTTATCTTAAGTAAACAGTCCTTCAAAAAGGAAAGCTATGCACACAAACTATTAAATTCACAATTATTTATACTGGTAAAAGTAGAATACCTTAATTTTCTAGCTACAGAGGAATAATTAACCAAATTATACTATGTTCATTTGATGAAATATTTATTGGGCAGCCTTTTAAATTAATAAAAGCATATGTCAATGAAAGCAAGTGCCCATGAAATATAGGAAAACAAATGTAAAATTTATTTGTAAATAGTATATAATATTACATATATATGAATAATATATAATATTGAATGTTAGCAACATGATTTGATTTTGTTCGGATATTATGGAACTCCAAAACAGCCTACTTTCTTAGCAGGTTAGATTTCCTTTCAAATGTTAGATTTTTTTTTAAAGGGAATTTTAATTCTATTGCCTGATTTATGAATTTTTATTCCAAAAGTTATTGGGAAACTTTATGCAAACTAGAAATCTGAGAAGAATATATATTATTCTATTAAAACATATGGCACTTACATGTTAAAACATGTGATTTAAAATAGAAATTGTCTTATTTGTAACTTGTAGATACAACATTTAGAACAACTTTTGGAAAGTATCACTGAGAATGAGAACAAAATACAGATTTTAAATAACTGGATGGAGGCCCAAGAGGAGAGACTGAAAACTTTACTGAAACCTGAAAATGTGATCTCGGTGCAGAAGATGCTTCTGGATTGTCAGGTAAGAACGGCCCATGGCACCTGTCCAGTGCGGATGGTCAGGCTCTTTGGTCCATGATCAGGCAAGCTGTGGTAACTTCTCAGGACCCTCCTCCAAACCCCATGTACTTACCATTTTTTTGTCAAATAGACAATTATCCAAGTTTTTTTTTTTATGGTAAGCAGAACAAACTATTTTCATAGTTATTGTTGTTCTTAAGAAGTTATTAAATAGTATTCCTGAGGAAAAAAATGTTCAAATGGAATTTTGATTGTTAGATGTTTTCTAATTGTTATGTCTTTAAAAAATATATCAAATATTCATAAGATTACTTGGAAGTTTCACTATCTTGACTACTTCATTGTTTCTTCAGGAGGAAATGATTTTCTTTTACCTGCTGTGTAATGTGTTCTCCCAAGACAGCTTGTCCTTGTAAACCCCTGTCTAGATCACATTTGGGCTTGAGGGTGTTGGTCATGCACTTTTCTGTTTAGTTGTCATTCGCCACCAGATCACTTAGTTTTTGAGGGGCTCTCACCTGCACGTTGATTAAGCCTCCTTCCACACCGCCCTGATTGCGCCACTCCCTGAAAATGCGTCAGCTACGCTGCTCTGGCAACTGAGGGTGGAGCTGCTCATCAGACCCCAATTCTACTTAGAATAGTACTGGACATGTGTGAGCAGTGACAGCACCATGAGAGGGCTTTTCAAATGGTCATATCCTGCTTCTAATTACCTACTAGCCACTTCCACTTCAGAATTTTGCAGCCGCCTCAGATCTAAAATACCTCTGGACTGGAAGCCTACATCCCACAGCCCAGAGCTACACCATGCCCCAGCAGGCCACCCTGGTTAGCTTGACTTCTAGCCTATGTATCACATGGGGTATCACCCACTGCTTTCCAGATGGGAAGACATGGGGGTTGTAAGGCCAGGAGCCGCCACCACAGCCATGCAGGTTCCCATTGGATGCAAGCAGACGGTAAAGGAACAGTGGAGCCAGAAAATGGTGGGCCATTTCATTTATGAAAGTCTTGTAATGGCGGACGAGCAAACAGGCAGGGCACCAAAGCCCCTCACCATTCTGGACTCCGCCAGACTCACAGTCCTTCACCAGCCTCAGCACACCCCAGCCAAACATGCCCAGCCAAAATCTCAGGGCTCCTAAACCCCCTCAGCTTTCTCTCTCTCTCTCTCTCTCTCTCTCTCTCTCTCTCTCTCTGAACTGTCTAGCCAAACTGTCTGGGTCAAAAAACCTCTTCTCCAGCAAATAATCGCCCCTCCCCTTGGAGGCAGGCAATCTGCAATTTACAATCTGCCTCCCTGAGGGCAAGCACTCGCAGCCTTTCAGAGACTATACACACAAGGCGCTGCCCCAACACAAGCCAGCAAACCTAAGACAAGTTGTTACAAACTTGTTTGCCCAACAGGGGTTTGATGACTTAAGGGCTGGTTCAACAGCCAGTACAGGGCAGACATGGTGGGGACTAGATCTCCTGGACTCTATTATACCGTGATGATAAAGGCTTGTTACCTTCACCCTTCTAAAATCTCGATATCTGTAATAATTGAAGTGAATTTAAAAACTCTTATTGTAATAATGTAAATTTATATGGTGGTAATTCATTATAAAAATCGAATTGTGTTATGGTTAATGTCTTTGGTGTAATGTTATTTAATTGTATGCTCTAGTGTCACTTGAAAATAGTAAAACCCTGTCTCTTACACCTTATTCATTGTTTTGTGATATTCTCCATATGAAAACTATTTTCTTTGCCCTTCTAGGATATAGAAAATCAACTTGCAGTTAAATCTAAAGCACTGGATGAGTTGAGACAAAGTTGCCTGACTTCAGAAAGTGGGACAAGGCCACTGTCGGAAGATACAGCATCCAGAATTGATGGGTTATTTCAAAAGAGGAGCAGGCTCATCAGCCAGGTACTAGAGTTCGTTTGAAGGGTGCTATTTCTCTGTACATATCCATCTTTTATCTTATTTGCAGCTGTTTAATCGTGGAGACATGCTCCATACCAAAAGCTGAAAACTTGCTGAGAAAATTACTGAAGACAAATAGAGAAAAGCATTTCAAATAATCTCCCGCCTCCTTTTTTTTTTTTTTTTGCACTGGATAATTAGGGGCAAAGCCACGAATCCTAGCATCATTGGCAGTCTAGAAATCCACTTGGTTATCTTTGTTTTGTCTCATGTATACACACAGACAAAAATGTCTTCACCCCCTCCCCCACCCCCAAAATAAAAAACAGAGCATCTGGCGTTGTTTCCTGGCCAGATACATGAGAGCAGCTACGAAGCAGCAGCTCGGACTCCCCAGACAGGCAGTTGCTTCAGGGAGAGACTGGTCCTGTCTCCTGTAGCCTTTATTAGGCTAAAAGCACGGTTAGCACAGGGAGAGCTCCAGAGGTGGAGGGAAACATTGCGCGTGGTGAGGAGAGAGAATAGAGGAAGAGTGGAAGACATTGGGTCATTTTATAAAAGGCACATCCGAGTCTGCACGGACCCCATCAGGAGGAGAGCACCACAAGAGAAAGTCCAGGCTTCTCTAGACACTGCGATCTTAATGTTTCCCCACCAATCGAGGGAGAAAAGTGTAAATACTAACCAATTATAGGCATGTCCTTCTTTTCCAGAGAGTCCTGATTAAGGATTATTTGTCATCTGCTAAAGTTTACTGTTAATCATTTGTCCCAAGAGGGCGTTAGGAATAACCCTGTGAGTGAAATCTGTAGGTGACCCCCAGCTTCTTGCCTCCTCCAGAACTCAGGCAGGAAGATAGGGGTTGAGCTTAACATATCTTGTGTGTGATTGTTACATGTTTTGTGAGGCACTCAGCTCACTGCATCTTTTCATGTGCTTACTGGCTACTGTCTCTATTTCTTAGACTCAATCCTTTGCCCATTTTTTAGTTTGGTCATTTATCTTTTTATTATTGAGCTATAAGTGTTCGTGATGCAATATATATAAAAATGTGTATTTATATATTCAATATTTTCAATTGTATCTGAAATCATTCAAATGTTACAACCTCCATCATTTAAGATTGTTAGCATATATTAACAATAAAAAATATGATCACCTTTGCGTTTCCTCCTAATTAGCGCTGGCCTGCCATTCTGGCCAGGCATGCTCCTCTCCAGTTTTCGCTTGCTCTTTCGTAGTGCTCAGACGTAATTACCAGCTAACACAGGTAGCATTTTACACGGATGGAGCCTTTCCACATGCATTGTTTTGTTATTTTTTATTACCTCTGTTTTATGGATGAGAACACAGACTCAAGGGTTAAATAACTCATCCAAAAGAGAAAGCTAGTAGGCTGCCGCAGAAAAGTACACTCGCGGATTCTAAATCCTCACCCAGTGTTCTTTCTTTGGGCTGCCCTCCATGCTAGTCTGGTAGGTTTCAGGGTCCTTTTCCATTCATCTGTTCTAAAACTTAGCCATCTCTGATAGTTTTTGTTATTGCTCTACCCTTCCCACCTTCAGTTAAGGTCCTGGAGCTCCTCCCAATACCTTCAAATTGAAATGCCTAAATGGCAGATAAGAGTTCTTAGAAAGAAAAGATACGGATGAGAGAGCCTCTTTTCAATGATTTCCTAAAGGTGCTTCCACTTTTCGTATAGGTCAATGAGCTCAAGGCCTCCGTGCAGTCCGTTTTACAGGAGTGGAAGATGTACGATAAACTCTATGATGACGTGAGTACGATGACAGTTCGATTCCGGTACTGCATGGAGCACAGCAAGCCTGTGGTTCTGTCCCTGGAGGCCCTGAGATGCCAGGTGCAGAACCTTCAGGTAGGTTAACCAGATCTTGGCACAGCCCTTTACTGGCTGATAATCTCCAGGGGAAGCAGGCACAGTGATGGACACAATTGGCATTTGTGCTCTTGAGAGAGAAGCACAACACGGTGTTTTAAATACATAGCAGCATCAAAAATAGAGCTTGTAGTACCAAAATGCATCACCTGAGCTAAATGAGCAAAGCTTTGTAAAAATTTACGTTGAATTTTTCTTCATTTTTAGTATTCGTATTATGAATACATTTACGACGTAAAAATAGGTTTTCGTGGGGTTTTTCTTTTAAGCACACTTTTTAAAGTTTTTGTCTCAGATGAAGGAATGCCTTCTCAGTTATTGTCTTCTTCACGTTGCTAATAATTACCCCAGTCCTGTCCAGGTTGGAGCGTTGTTCTTCTTGTGGTGCACAGCAGGTGCTGAAAGCCTGTGGCCCTCCAAAGGAACGAGCCGGGCCCTTCTGACTCTAACACCCCCGCTCTGATCTCCTAGTCTCTTCAGGACGAAGCTGAGAGCCGTGAAGGGAATTGGCAGAGACTCCAGGGGGTTATCGGGAAACTCAAAGATCAGTGCCCCTCAGTTGCTGAAATAATTGAAGAGAAATACCAACATACTTACACAAGGTATGCCTTAGAATACAACTTGAGCAATACAGCAGATATCTTAATAGCATGTGGTAAATGATGTGTCATGGGCCTTGGAAATTCTAATCGCCTTAATATGAGATGACTGGTTTCATACTGTTCTGGTCTCTACTGGTTGACAGATCTACGTTGTGTACAATTTGATACTATAAAGGTTTTCACCTGCCCTGTTCAAGCATTTGGTCTAATCAGTCTAGAACTACTGCAGTGATAGACACAGAGTAGCCATTTTCAGAAAGTTACTATGTTCAGACTAAATCCCCGGTGTCATCCTAAGGGACTCCAAAATCCCAGGCAGAAATAGATTAAGGGGTGGATCTTCTGCTCCACTGGAAACATTATAAAAAGGAAGAAAGGGGGTTAGAATACCTTCGAGGAAGTGACTTGTGGACTTGGAAGGGATTTTGATGAAGCGCATATGGTAGAAAGCTTAAGAAGTATGGCCCTCGCTGATTGCAAGGCTTTCATTTTATAGAGTGGGCTATGAAGGCTAGCCTGCCGCTGACTGGGTGATGGGGAAAAAAAGGCAAGATTCAGATTTGGACTTCTGTGTATATATTAATGGTGCACTTAATTTAAAACGGCATTACCGGCCTGACCAGGCGGTGGCGCAGTGATTAGAGTGTCGGACTAGGATGCAGAAGACCCAGGTTTGAGACCCCGAGCTCACCAGCTTGAGCACGGGCCCATCTGGCTTGAGCAGAAGCTCGTCAGCTTGGACCCAAGGTCTCTGGCTCCATCAAGGGGTGGCTCGGTCTGCTAAGACCCACGGTCAAGGCACATGTGAAAGAGCAATCGATGAACAACTAAGGCGTTGCGACGGCAATGAAAAACTAATGATTGATGCTTCTCACCTCTCTTCGTTCCTGTCTGTCTGTCCCTATCTATCACTCTCTCTGACTCTCTCTGACTCTCTCTCTGTCCCTGTAAAAAAAAAAAGGCATTACCGGTAGAGTGTGCGCATTGAGCTTTTGCAGCAAGGGGAAGGATGGGGCCAAGGACCTATTCCTGTTGCCCTAACAGGTGGACCCAGGTAAACCAAGACATTGCAGACCAGTTACCGAAGGCCCAGAGTCTGCTGCAGCTCTGGAGGGCCTATACCAGTGCTCACACAGAGGCTGTGACAAGGCTGCAACATCAGGAAGCAAAGTTCGACCAACTTGCAAGCATCAACATGTCCGGAAACAACCTGGCAGAGATCCTGACACCAGCCCTGCGGGACATAAAGGTGGGTGCAGAGCCCGTTGGGGAAACCAAGGGTTAAGACCTAGGGACACAGGACAAAGAAGTGGGTCATGGCAGGTGCATGAGCAGGGTGAGTAGGACACCAGCGAGACTGGGATGTGTGAGGTCAGGAGGGCCAGGTGGAGGCTTCAGAGGCCAGGTCCAGGCAGCATCTAGCTGGGTCAGGGCTGCCTGACACCACCTCATTCCAAATCTTCCCTTTCATTCTAGCAGATAAATCTTGAAAGCATAAGTCTCATGCATAGTCTCAAATAAAAGCAAAAGTATCTCAACTGAGTGTGATTGTCTAAAAATAATAGATATTGAATCTCTTGCTTCAAAAATAATCATGAAGAAAAGGTAATTATGGACTCATCACTATGTTAATATGGCTTTTCTGAGGTTATAGTGACAGACTATATTTAAGAGTTGTATAATTTCTCTGTGGTTTTATCCTATTATGTTAACAACAGCCCAGAAAGTGACTACTTTGAAGTTTTAAACTGGATGACCAGCAGCCTTTTGCCCTTTGTATTTTCTGATACTATAGGGCAAATCAAAAAGTATTAACCAATTTAATGAGAAAGACAAGAATCCAACAGATGTGATTGGTATTTCCGATTAAATTGTACCTAATGTATTATTGTAAAAAGAAAACTAAAAGACAAATTCACACACACAGTATTTCCAGAGTAGCAATAAAGCCGCTTGGTTAATGAGATTCTAACAGTCTGCAAATAAATTTATTTATGTCACAAACTTTCAGACAGGACAGGATTGCTTTGATCATTAAAATGGCATTAAAACAGATGTCTGACGTGTTCAATGATTATAAATATAAAACATAGGACTCACCCAGGTCGTCTCCAGTTTCTAAAAACCAAAAGCCCCAACTCTATTGGTCAGTGATTAGTTTTATCTCTGAACTGACAGATTTCAGAACAGCACCAGTGATGCATCATGGAAAGAACACTTAGCTTTTTCAGCTCTTTAAGATGCACAATAACAAAATGCCATGCTCACAGTTTTGGGGCAGAAATCCTCCTAGATGTTGATATAGCCATAGGGGGTGGGAATTCTTGTGTGAAAGAAGGAGGAAATGTTTTGTGATCACTTTTTCTTCTCCAGGAGCTGCAGCATGATGTGCAGAAGACAAAAGAAGCTTTTCTCCAAAATTCCACCCTCCTGGATCAACTCCCACAATCCACAGAGTCTGACACCCACGTGCTCCACTCTGGTCAACGGCACTCCCTCCAGAGGGCTTCCTGCTTGGAAAAGATGCTGCTTGTGAAAGCAAGTGAATTTGAGGTGCATCTTATTTTTTCATTTCAGTTGTAGGGTTGGACATTTGCCAATGACCCTTAGCTTCTTATATTGTATGAAGTAATATAATCAGTGCTTTGTGGACTGCTCCTTAGGGCAACTGTAGAATAAAGCTGCCCCGAAAATATCTGCCATGTAACATGATTTTTCAATTATGTGATTTTTTTCCATCACAAGGGCAATGGGCCCATCTTAAGCAACCATTTCTTCTATATCAAACTTGTTAGTTTAAGAAGTCATAGATTTCATACACTGTTCATATATCAGCAGTTACTTGGATCTCCAAGTGGAGTAATTGAGTCACAGGCCATTGGCTATATTCTGCATTCATTTTTTGAAAAGCCTTTTTGTGCATGCTGCCAAAAAGCTGCACAGAAAACCGTAGACCTCCAATATCACATCTCAGTAGCAGCAAAAAAATATTTCGTAGGACTGAGGGAGCAGAGTATATGCTGTCTGTCCTCTGCAGGGCCCCCTCAGGCAGGTAAGCCATTCCTCCTTGAAGGCTCAATGCTTTGCCAAAGGCACCAAGTGAAAATCAGGAGTCTTCTGAATATTCAAGAAAATAATGTGCTGTTGGGGGTTGACAACAAGGGGAACTTTCATCAGCTCCCAAGGCTGTGCTTAATTCTGCTGTATACACACATGGAAATTATTTCTAATGAAAATTTCTCTTGTTCTAGTTTGTTATATCGCAGTTTAAAGATTTCGGGGACCAGTTAGAATCTTTGAAAGGTCTTATTACGCATGAAGAAGAGAATTTGGAAAAACTCTACCAGCAAGAAAAAGAAAATCCCGACTCCTTCCTGGTATTGACAATATTTGCCATTTCTAAGTGCTTAGACTCGCCATAGAATAAAAAATGAACTAATTACTGTTACATTAGAGAATCTATGTATATCCTAAGTCTTAAGCACACTCATTTATATTTCATGCACTCTTGCCCTCTTTTCCCTAAGCTCTAGAGAAGTATGACAGCATGGGAATCTATTTAAGTAATAGGCCATGGTAATTTTAGTAGATTTTTAATTTTTTGATGTCTTTACTAATTAGCTTTAGTCAACTAGAATAATCTAGGAATTGGCTATTGTGGTTAATTAAAATTTTCTGGTTAGTTGAAGATCAAAAGTGAAATAGCCTGTTAAATTAATTGTATATTTTGCCATTTGTTAGCTTAGTACGTTTAGTATAATCAACAAAAATGAATGGAGAGTTAAAGAATACTGGATATTGCATATGTCTAAGTACCAATGCTTATAACGGAGATCAGGGAACCTCGATCAGGAGCAAGGAATCTGTGGCGCATACTTGTCCCCTTCCATTTACGTGTTCTTTATTGGAATTTCTGTGCTGCAAGGGCAGAGGGGCAGAGTTGCAACAGACATCCTATTTATGACCTAGCCATTTACAGGAAAAGTTTACTGACCCTGACCTAGACTATTACAGCAGAGTTCTGCAGTGACAACGTGGCTGTTGTAAAGGATGTTTGCTGAACATATTGTTGACCTAGAAGCTCTGCCTGGAATATCATTTTAAAAATAAAACTTGTAATGAGTTTGCATCCTTATATGATTTTACATTCTACCAAAAGAAAGATGTTGAAGTACCATGCTTTACTAGGATTTTTTTTAAGGATTAAATTTTCATTTGTTTTTTACATGATCTATTAAAGGTCAAGTTGTTGGCAAACCAAATGGAATTTGAAGGTCCAAAATGGGTCTTTAAAAAAAAGAAAGAGAGAACTTGTTCTCATCTTCCTCAAAGATAAAACCCGAGATCCCTTTCTATTTCCTGGACTGTTTAGGTTCTGGCCATATCTTACTGGTATCTAAAAATCTGGATTTTTTTTTTTTTTACATAGAATCATGTGCTGGCACTGACAGCCCTCTCCCCAGCTGTTGAACACCTGAATGAAGTAAGCCTCAGGCTCCCACTTAGTGACATAGCTGTGAAGACTTTGCAGAATGTGAACCGGCAATGGATTCGGACCACGGCGACGGCACTGGAACACTGCAGGTCAGAGCAGCCCATCTCTACTGTTCTGTTTTGATTAAGGTCAAATTAACAGCTTGAGCTCAGTAATTTCTTTGTTATATGGCTCTGTTTGTTCTTAAATCTCTGTAGTGAGCTTCAGGGCATCGGATTAAATGAAAAGTTTCTTAGTTGCTGTGAGAAGTGGGTGCAGCTTTTGGAGAAGATAGGGGAGAGGCTCAAGGCGAATGTTGCTGATGACCTCCCAGCTCTCCTGGAACAGCAGAAAGCATACGAGGTAAACCCGTGCTCTCCGTCCCATGTCCCCTCACCCAGGGGCGGGAGTCGGGGAAAGATAGGGTTAAATAAAATACAGAGACTACCAATCAGTGGAAGTCTAAGCGAATTCTGTTGTCAGTTGGTCCTGTGTAACTTCCTTACATTTCATAATCTTCAGAGTTTTGTTGTATTACTCTATTAATGACAAACTCCTTTATTTTTTTCTACAGTAAGTAGAATCTTCTAGCACAACTTTGCTTCCCCAGAATGCAAACGGTATACGACTATACCAAGAGCATGTGAAAATACGTCAACCGATCTTTGCATTTTCACTGTATAGTTCTCTGAAATATGGAAGAACCCGGTGTAAATATAACCACATCATTAATTCACAGAGGAGTTTCCCCACACTGTGCTGATGCATATTTAGAAATACGCTTGATGGTTTTAGGCAGGTCCCACCTTTTCAAGTGGGCATGATTAGTTTACTGCAACTTTTTAATGTGACTGATTTTAAGTCTGCATTGTCACACTGTCATCCAATGGAAATGAAATCCAGCCAGCCAAAAAGCTTGAATAAATTACCAAACCTCTTTATATCTTAGCTTCCTCCTCTTCAAATGGATATTATGATAGTAGTTAAGTCCAAAGTTTGAGGTATAAATGAGGCAGTGTATGTTTTACATGATGCCTAGCAAATAGCAAATGCCCAGTAAACAGACATTAATCATAGTTATTGTTGCATCTTTTTCCTTCTAAGACTCCATTTATAGGTGCTATTGATGTGATAGTTGAGCATTTTTTGCAGATAGGCTCAGGTAATTTGAAAATCGATTATCTCAGGTGTCCTCTGTGAGCTTTGATTTTAAGGTCCAGACTTATAAAATGAATTCTACAAGCTGATGTTTTATATTTTAATTCATATGCAGATGTTAGATGCTGAAGTTTCTATAAACCAGACAATTGCTGATTGCTATGTTACCCAGTCCTTACAACTGTTGGACACAATAGAGATAGAGAAGAGGTAAGCTATCTGGGGTGTGTGTGTGTGAGAGAGAGAGAGAGAGAGAGATGGGGTAATGCAGTTGGAGCAGGCCTTCCACCATGCGATCTTGATCACATCAGTGCCTTGTGGCCATGTCAGTTGACAGATTACCTTGGGGTCAGTCGTCAGTCTTCTGACTGTGTTAGGGTGGAGTCTTGCTGTGTAGTCATAGAAAGCCATAATAGCAATGGTGGCACTCTCCCATATGGTAGGTGAGTGGGGTTAGCAGACCAGACCCTCTTGCCAAGTACAGTTAACTAATGTTTTACTCCAGAGGATTCCTCTGTAGAATGCTTTTCTCTCTACCTTCAGCCTCATGATGTTTTGCTGTTGAAAAAAATAAATAAATCTGAAAGTGCTGTTCTCAGTCGTGAAAGAAGAGGGTTTTCCCTTTGCTGTGTGCATGGGGTTGGGGGTCACTGGGCAGTGCCCACCAGGCTGAGCAGAGCCTCTCAGTCTATTCTGGTTGACAATAACTAAGTCTGCTTGCACAACAGGTGCGTGTGGCAGACAGAGCCCGGAAGTGCTCTGGCCTGTTGAATACTTCTACAAATGTCCCAGCAGGGATTGTTTTCCCCCCTCACCACCCACAGACCTCTGCATCTTTCAGCATAACAGAAATATAAAGCCCACTTCTTCCTTGCTCCCAAGTAATAAATGCAAGCCAGTTCCAGGGGGATCAGCTAGTTTCGTTTTGATCAATACAGTAAAGCATGACTTTTCCCATAATAAATAAAAGGCCTTACTTTTCACATGAAGGATGTCACTTATCTGGAAAAGAAATAAATGAGTAATTGCAGAAAGCATGTTTTTTATTGCTGAAATGACTTAAAGTATAACCCGCAAGTAATAGACAGCATTACCAGGTACCCTCCTGTCTATTTCTCTCCCACCAATCCAGTTCGAGTTTTCATACAGCATTTGGCATAATGGATATTAAAACACCTTCCATTTCTTTCAAGCGAATGGTTGTCGTGCACGCTTACAAAGTATCCAGGTCGTGTGCAAATATATTCTGCTAAAAAGATTTTTGCCAGCCACATGCTGCCCCTGCTCTAACTCCAAGTTGTCCATCATAGTTACCTTGCATGGTGCTAAGATTTTAAGAAGTTTGTTTTGTGCATATCAGTAGCAAATCTGAGTTTTATGATGCTGTGTTAGTTATTTTTCTACATATTCATGTCCGGATTCTCTCACCATCTGTCTTTCCCAAGACCGGAGTTTGTTTTGAAGCTGACGAAGCTGAGGGCCCAGTGGCAGAGTGCCGCCCAGCGCGTTCGGCAGAGGAAGAGTGTGGTGGGGGGACTGGTGAGGCAGTGGCAGTATTTCACCAGCTCCGAGGAGGACTTGCTCCGCTTCCTCACCGACACTCGCCACCTGCTGTCTGCAGTCAAGAGCCAGGACTGCTACAGTCTCTCCCAAACTAGACGTCTGATCCACAAGCTGAAGGTAGTACGTGCACAGTAGCAGTGTGCGAACCACGGGTTGGCTGTCATTATGTGGGAGAGGCTCGTTCACATCACGTTTTAAGTGTTCTGTGATGTCATGATTCAGTTGTGCTCTCTGCAACGGGTCCCTAGCCTTGCAGGACCAGAAACCCAATCTGATTCATCCATCCAGAAGTAAGGAGGCTCTATTGGGCTGTGGGCGTAGGGATGGAGCAGAGATGGGTATGTCATGCGGGGGAACTTTGGGGTGATAGAATCACACCGCCCAAACCTTTAAGGTATTTATTAATTCAGAAATCGGCTATCAGCATGGTAGTCTATAGTGGGGCTCTTACTTACTCATGAAGGACAAATTCATTTAGGCAACAAAGTTTTCAATCAGAAATTTGCTTGGTGAGCAGAGGACTAGAGTAATTCACTGGCAGTTCCCAGGGCATGTTCCACTGAGCTGTAGAATCACTCCCTAGAGGTAGAACTAATTGGAACACCAGCCTTCTGAAATCCCGTGCTTCCCTCATTCATTCAGTCAGCTGTCCAGTACTGAGTACCTCCTCTGTCAGACAGCGTCCAATACTGAGTACCTGCTCCGTGCCACCACTGTTCTGAGAGCCAGGAGAATGGAGTGCCCAAAGAGAAACTCCTGCTGTCATGACACAGTCCAAAAAGCTAATAAACAAGAAAAATCAGGCTGCAATAATGCATATGTACATAATTAAAACAGGGCCAGTATGGAGGGGCTGGATGGCTACTCTAGATTGAGTGATCTCTGAGAATGTGACATTTAAACTAGAACCTGAATGATGAGGAGCCATCCACGCAGAGGTCTGGGGAGTGAGCATCTCAGACGGACAGGCTGCCTTTCCCAAGTTCCCCAGTACGGGAACAAGCTTACGAAAGCAGGGGAACAGAAAGAAGGCTGGTATGACCAGAATTTGGCCAGTGAGGCCTCCGTGATAAATGAATTTGAGAAGCAGGGAGGGAGGAAAGTTTTGTAGGCAAGGTGTGGTCACTGGATCACAGTCTCAATGTAATGGGAGACCATTGAAAAGTTTCAGTTGGAAGAGGAGGCATTTGTATTTTTTAAAGATCCTCTGGCTGCTCTGGGGAGGATGGATTGTGGAGTAGCCAAAGGAGAAGCAGGAATCCCAATATATTTCCTATCAATTGCTGCATAACAATTATTGATTATTATCTCTCACAGTTCTGGGGGTTGGCGGGACTCAGCTAGGTGATTCTTGCTTAGGGTGTCAGGCAGTTTCAGTTAGACAGTGGCTCGGGATGGACTCATCTGAAGACTCACACTCATGTCTAGCCCATAAGCTAGAAAGACTCAGACAGCTAGGGAGTGGAACAGCTGGGCTCCTTGGGCATCATTCCCTGTGGTCAGTCCACGTGGAAGGTTCTGGTAGCCAGACTTCTTACGTGGCAGCTCATGGCTTCAAAGGTACGCGTCCCAAGAAAAAGAGATTGAGGAGAAGCTCTACCGCCTTTTATACCTACCCTTGGAAGTCACATACAACCTCCCCATTGTCTTATTAATCAAGGCCATTACACATGCCTGCGTGGGGTCAAGAGAAGGGGATAAAAAATAAAACAAGAGGAGGGACAGAGGCAGAGTCACTTGCTGGGCAGTGACAAGGTTCTGGAAGAGCATGTGGGGCAGAGAATACTGCTGTGGCCTTTTGTGAAAAATACAGTTTGCCAAAACCAGTTAGCCATTTCAGTAGTCCCAAGGTGTTACGCTGGATAAGACAAGGGTGAGCACAGGGAAAATGAAAAAGGATCTGCGTGCAGGCAGCATTTACAAGACTGGCTAATGGTTTAGATGTGACATGTGAGTAACAATCTAAATCAGGATGACTCTGAGAAATCTAAATCAAAATGATTAAGTCAAGGAAGACTGGGGGAGGAGCAGGTCTTTTGATAAGTTGGAAATGGTTTAATTAAGTCACTTTTTTTCTTTTTTTAGAATAAAGAAATTCATTTTGAGAGATGGCAAACCACCTACACACTAACCTTGGAAGCTGGGGAAAAGTTACTGAACACAAACACAACTAACCTGGAAAGTAAAGAGGCTATTAACAAGAGAATCAATCAACTTCAGGACAATTGGAAGGACACAAAACGCCAAGCAGGAGAGATGATTAAACACTTCCAGAGCATTGTAGAGGTGAGCTCGCCATTTACGTTCCCGTTCATGATGCTCAAACGTGGATTTTTGTTTGCTATATGACAATGCTCTAACCAATTGAGCTCCCTGGCCAGGGCCAAAATCAAACACTACTTTTGACAATGGGAATGATATGGGGATGATATTGTGAGTTTTGACAATGGGAATGATATGGAGATGATATTGTGAGTTTTCAAAAGGACCTTGAGTCCTAATACTCTGTGAAACATGCCAGTGACTTAATGCAGAATAATAATAATAATAATAGTAGCATCGAAAAGGCTCAATATTAAGTATACAAATACTTGAGGTTCTATTTTATACTTTTATGAAAGAGAAAATGTATTAATGTTCACTGGAATTTCAATACACAAAGTTAATATTCCAGATGGTCTGTCCTTGGGTATAGTATATGAAAATAAACACAGTGATACTTCATCTTTCTGTTATCATCTGGAAAAACACTTTTCCATAGAAGTGAATTTCACAGATAATTATGACTAAATCTTTAAGAACTGGATGGTTCTTTTGATTTGTTATTAGGAAAATCATTATTTTGTTATGCTTAAAATACCAAGTTTTTCTCAAGGACTCTGGGCTGCTTTGAACAGACTCTGTCTACACTATGTATGCTGTTGTTGAGGTCCTGTGTGGTTTTTATGGTTTTCCTCTCTATATATTTAGCGCAAAGCTGTCTGTTTTTACTTTCTGTTTCTCTGAGCATACCTACACCTTTTAGTCCACCATCTTCTCAATAATACTGCGTGTGTCAAAACCCGATAACCTAGTTTGTCAAGAGATGTGGGGTTTTTTTTTTTATTAATTTATTGTGTTTACATAGCTTCTAATGTCACCCGTGTGCTCCAGTACATCCCCCGTCTCGCTCCTCATAACTCCCTTTCCCCTTTCTCTCCAGGGTATGTTTTTCTGTATTAAAAATAAATATGTCCCGCCTGGTCAGGCGGAGTGCATTTTCTTTGGTATACAGACAGTGAAATTCATTAACTAGTAAACATTGGTTGAACACCTGCTATGTTTGTAAAGCATGATAGTAAGTGCAGTTAATGGTTTGGTGAGGAAGATGAGGACTTTGGTGGTGTTTCTCTCTTTGCTTTCTTGGTTGTGTTCCAGAGAATTGATGTTGGTGGAAAACCTCCCCTTATGAGAGGTGTGACCATAGAATTGGGCCAACCAAAGTATGTTTAGATATTGTTTGTACTGAGGATTAAAGTAGTGTTTGATTTTGGCCCTGGCCAGGGAGCTCAATTGGTTAGAGCATCATCTCAGTACACCAAGGTTGTGGGTTCTACCTCTGGTCAGGGCACATACAAAAATCAACGATTGATCTTAACCAGGCAGTGGCACAGTGGATAGAGCGTCGTACTGGGACACAGAAGACCCAGGTTCAAAACCCCAAGGTCAATGGCTTAAACACAGGCTCATCTGGTTTGAACACAGCTCACCAGCTTGAACCCAAGGTTGCTGGGGTCACTCACTCTGCTGTAGCCCCCCCTGTCAAGGCACATATGAGAAAGCAATCAATGAACAACTAAGGAGCCACAACAAAGAATTGATGCTTCTCATTTCTCTCTTTCTGTCTGTCTGTCACACACACAAAAAAAATTTTTTTTTTAAATTTTTTAAATCATTTTTTAATTTAAATTTATTTATTTACTATTTATTCATTTTAGAGAGGAGAGGGAGTGTGAGAGAGAAAGGGGGGAGGAGCAGGAAGCATCAACTCCCATATGCGCCTTGACCAGACAAGTCCTAGGTCTTGAACCGGCGACCTCAGTGTTCCCAGGTCGACGCTTTATCCACTGCGCCACCACTGGTCAGACACAAAAAAAATTTTTGAAAAAAAAAAAAGTCAACCATTGAATGCATGAATAAGTGGAACAACAAATCAGTGTTTCTCTGTTTCTCTCTCCTTTCTCCCTCTCCCTTTCTCTCTAAAATGAATGAATTTAAAAAAAAAAAAAATAGTGTTTGATTTTATGTTTGTCTGCTTTTAATAACCTGAGGAGTAGAAACTTATCCTAATGAATCAGTTGTAACCACCCTGAACTTGTAAGTGCAGACAATTTGCTCAGTAATGTAAGGTTAAAGGAAAAAGAGATGGTGTGAAAGAATGCCACAGGGGGTCAGGGGGCGGGGAACCTGAAGCCTCAGGTCACCTCCTGACCAAGCTGCTTCTAACCTCATATATTGGCCAATTAGTTTCCTCCGGAACCTCCGTGTGTTCACATTGTAAATGTGACAGTAATGATACTTGCCCTGTCTGTCCTCTCAGGTTATTACAGGCACAATAAGACAGTGAAGTTGAAAGTGCTTGACAAACCATTAAGTGCTTTCAGCAGATGGTGGCTGTCAGAGCAGTGGTGAGAGACAGAGCAAGTGAAGTTGGACTGTGAAAGGTCTGCCAGAGCTAGACTATTTCTAGAAAAGGAAAGAGAGAGAGCAGAGAGATGACAGTAGAAAAGACAAGAAAAGTGGTTCAGTGCTTTGGGTTTTATGATGCTATTGTAGCGCATACCTAAGACTGTAAATGCTAAGGATTAATTCTTATAGTAACCTTTTAAATGTGAACTTTTCCAAAATTAAAATAGAAATAAGCTTATATAGATCAGGGGTATGGGGAGGGAGGAAGGAATATCGCTGTCCCTTCCACAACACGGGTTTGAACTGCACGTAGGTCCGTTCATTTTTTTTCAATAAATTTAGAAGGCCCTTTGTATCCCTGGGTTTTGCATCTGTGGATTCAACCAGTTGCAGGTGAAAAACTATTTTTGATCTGTGGTTGGAAGTCTGTGGATACAGAGGGTCAACTTAAGTTATATGGGGATTTCCAACTCCACTGGATGGGTGCCCCTAACCACCACCCCCACTGCCACCCCGCATTATTCAAGGGTCAACTATATTTTGAAGCAAAGGCCAGCCAACACGATGGTTGATATGAGCTGCATGTAAAAGCTGCAAAGAGGTGTCGAACTAGGCTGGTGTTCCATCTTCTCTTTTAGACAACAGTTTGTTCAAGAAAGGAAGTGGGTTTCTGTGTGATTTACAAAACCACAGTTAGCAGAGCAATTACATGGATTAAATGAGTTATTCTGGTTCTATAATTCATTCTTAAATAGCAAAGTACTTATGAATTTTAACACTGTTTTCAAATAGACCTGGGACCACTGTGAAAAGAAAATCAAGGAGATGAAAAGCAGGCTGCACATTTTAAAGGCACAAAGTAAAGATCCTCTTCCTGAACCTCACACGGACCTCCAAAGAGAAAAAGAGCTGATTAAGGTATTGAACGTGAAGGTAGTGTTCAAGATGATCACTTGGCTGTTTTCTGAGATATTGAAGTGTTTGTTTCTTTGCCTTTCAGTTTCTGTGTTGAAACCAGTTTTCAGTTGGAAAGCATTTTTCCTATCTTTTCTTAAACAAAGCATCCTGGTCTCTAAAGGAATTAGAATCCATGCTTTTTGAGATCCATGTGTGAAAATGACAGACCGTTGCAGAAATTCACTTCTTTGAATCTCAGATCTCGGGTTTCTCCTCAGGTCTTTCTGTCTGGTTCTCTGTAATGTAAGAAGATGTGGCCTCTTAGATGATACTGAAAGCTGTTCCCTTATCAAATGACTTTTGTCTTTGGCATGAGAGTTAAAGTATAACTGAAGAATTCATTTTTTAAAAACCAATAGGTTGAGTTTTTTTGCTCAATGATAACATTTTTACAATCACTTCCAAACTGTATTCTGCCTAATTAATATCACACTAGCAAAAATTTCTGCATATTTCAGGCCCTTGAAGATAGGACAAGCTTTCTGATAGGACTTTGCATTGGTAAAATTCCCAGGTCAGGAACTTCTGCATCTCTTCCTTATTTGTAGGTTTGATGTTTAAAAGACATCAAAAGCCTATTGTAATGTACTTTGTGTTTGTCTGTTTGCTTTTTCTTTCCTTCAGTAACTACAGCGATCAAATTTAAACTATTAGAAAAAATGGGTAGTTTCATAACGTCAAGCTGTGCTTGAAATTAGTGTCTTCCTCTTTTTTCTTCATTGTGAAGATTTCTAACATGCAGAATATCTTAACCTAACAAATGATATGACACACTGCTATGAAACCACCACTGAGCTGAGAAATAAAAAACAAAAACCATTACAAATACAGCTTTAATATCGCACCCTGTGTGATTTCCAGTGTACTTACCCCCTGGAAGGGTCCTCAGCCCTGAGTTTGTTCTTTCATCATTCTCGTGCACTTCTCCATCATTCTAACAGGTCTGTGGTTCTCAATGAAATATAGGAGTATTACTTTTGTTTTTCAACTTTATGTGAACAGTACCATCTATCTAACACATATAATGCATTCTTTTCTTCTCATTATGATTTTGAGTGATTAGTGTTGATACCTATAACTCACTCATTCTCACTGTTGTGTTGTATGCATTAACTGAATATAAAACAATTTATTCCTTTTCCTGTCACTAGGTATTTTCAATTATTTTTAAAACTTTTGATCATCTGATAGGTGTGAGATGGTATCTCTTTGTAGTTTAATTACTAGTAAGTTGAACATTTTTTTTCATGCTTATTGCCTCTTCAGATTTGCCCTTCTAGGAATTGGCTATTTTTATCCTTTAGTCATTTTTCTGTTGGGCCATTTGTCTTTTTCCTATTGATTTGAAGCAGCCACTTACTTATTTTAGATAAATCTTTGTTAAGTATAGACATTGCAAATGTCTTCTCCCATTCAAGAGCTTCTGTTTCTACTTTTTCTTGGTGTCACTGGCTAAAAAAGGATTTTTTATTATTTTAATATAGATTAATTTGTCAATATCTTCATTTATGATTTGTTTTGTTTCTTTTAGGTTATCTCCATACTAAAGTCATAAAGATAGACTCCTACATTTCTTCTGAAAGTTTCAAGTTTTGCTAATTTACATCTTTACTCATTGAAGAATTGATTTTGCATACCTTTTGAGTTAAAGACCCAGTTTTTTTATTCATATGGATAAGCAGTTAGTTGTACTGATGCCGGGTTATTGGTAGTTGAGTCCACAGACAAAGGTTTTAATATTGCCGTGCTATATTAGAGAGCCTAGTCAAAGCCTGAGCAGTGTGTTACTTTATGTAGCCAAAAAATTTTGTCTTGCTTCATGTATTGTATGAACAATTGGAATTCTGTAAGTAGTTTTGCAATATAGACAGCTTATCTGGTTACATTAGGAAAGGACAACTGATGTGTTCTCTTTTGCAATTAGTTTAGTAGCGAATCTGGAGTATTTTAACTTAAAGAGGGAAGCATGATTTTTGAAATGTTTGTGGAAGTGCTGAACGTCAGCTATAATAAATTTCCACAGTAGATCTTGCTCTATGGATCATTTGATTCCTTGCTTTTTATACTTAATATTTATGAACATTTTAGAGCTCTCAAGACAATGCCAAATGGTTTTCTTTTCAATCATACGTTTTGATATCTGGAGACTTACAGTCGATCAGGCATTGTGGCAGGACCTGGGCATTGCACTTGTGAGCAAGGTTGTCATGGCCCCAGCCACTATGGCGCTGACAGTCTATACTGCTGGAGAGACACGTGTTAACCAAAGAGTCCCGCTATCGCATAGGCATGTGTGAGAATAACTAAGCATGATTAATGTTACAGGGAAAAGGACCAGGGACCGTGAGAACATAAAACAGGAGTCCCAACTTCGTCCAATGACTCAGAGAAGCCTCCTCTGAGGAATTAATTACCTTTGTGTCTGACATCTGACATCGTGTCAGTAGGAATTAACTACATACAGTTATGGAAACATCAGGGTGGAGGAGTATGTACCACTTCAGCCTAGTAACTAAAGAAATAAAAATTTAAACAATAACTAGGAAATTTTACACGTATTAAACTTCCCCTAAACATATATGAAACTGCACAGCAAAAAGCATGTGGATGGAGTTGGTTCTCTGAGGGCACATTTTGGCAATGTTTGTCAGGAGTCAGAAAATGATCCACATTCAAAAGCTTTGGATCTGTTCATTATCCTTTCCGTTGTAGGAGGAAACCAACCAGGTGTTTCCCCCTACTGATTTAAACTTGGCTGTGCACGACTGAAACATGCCTCCCTGCTATGCGAGCATCTGAGCCAGCCCAGCCCCTCTGGGCTTCCTGTAATGACGCCAGTGTGTGTGCGCCTCGCTCAGCAGTTGCCCCCTTTATATTCCGTGCTCATTAAAAGCGACCCACTGTAGTGCTCTCACCCACTTGAATAGAACTGTGAGGCTAAAACTAGGCAACAGAAATATAAAATAGTGATTTCTGATCAAGGTGTTCTTTCCTAATATCTCCGTGCAACCTTTAAAAAGGATTCTCCAGACCACTTTATTAAACTTACATTCTTGTAGGCGTGTTGGGAAATCATACCATTTAGTACTCTGAAAACCAGTCAAAATTTTTATTGTTGCCACCCCGCAGCCTTACTTCTGATGTAAATGTACTGCTTACAAAAATGAGGGGATATTTCAAAAACGAATAGGAAGCTATAAAATATCCCCTAAATTTTGTGAGCAGTATATTTAGTCGCCTCTTCCAGATGCCTATAGACAGGAGCGAATGGAGCCCCTTAAAATGTGCCGCTGTAGGAAGAACTGTAACTGTAAGCACAGGTAAAACAACTCTCGAGTGTTCTGGCTGTTTCTTCTTAAGTCCTAGAATTGAAAAGTTTAAGTTGACAAAATTTACTTTGTCAAATATAAAAATTTTTTTAGATAAGCATAATTTTCACATTTGACTCACCAATGTGAAAAGCCCGCCTGTATTAATTATAATAGTAGCAATTAAAATGTTGTCATTTAAACTCAGCAGTCATTACTATGGCAGTGTGTTCATCCAACCTTTTCTGTTTCTAATTTGTAATATAACCTGGTAATATTGGATAAAAGAGAATCCTTTTGGTCAGTTACAGTTCAGGTACAATCTTTATTTTGTTGTTTTTTATGATGTTTATCAAAGGCATAAGAAGATTCTATGTTAAACCCTAGGAGTTTAAGAGGCAGACTTAGGCAGACTTAAAAAATAAATGTTTCCAGGGCCAGAGTATTTCTCTCCTAACCAATCTCTGCCAATTTATTAAGAAACAATTTATTCTTTCTCTAATTTTATTTAACTATCTTTTCGAAAGTTAACCAAAATAATTCTCTTTGAATGGAACCTGTTGTTAGATGACTGTCACAATAGCAACAGTGCATTTATTAGGTGTTTCTTAAAAAGGGAAATTATACTTCATACATTTCTGTAACATAGTTTCAGAATTTAAAAAGTTTGTGTGTGATTGTTGCTGTCCTCTAAATAAAGGTAAAGACCTACCTGACTTAAAATAAGAATTAATTATATAAATGTCAGAACTACCTGAGGAAATGAAAATAGAGGTAGAAACAGTTTTCATTTGAGCAAAAGGTGGTGGAGAGCTGGCCAACCACAACTGCAGACACTCACCCTGGGCTGTTTCTCATTCAGGAGGTCCCGCCCCCTTCCGGGACTCCCCTCCCCCAGAGTCCAATCAAAGGATTAGCCTGCAGGTTTGGAAACAACAGCAGTTTGAGTTGAAGGTTTGTTGTTTTATTTTTTTTTTCCCTCTCCCTTTTCTTGTGTTTAAATGCAGGAACTAGAGAAGTCTTTGGCTAACTGGACTCAGAACTTGACAGAACTTCACACTATGAAAACCGACCTAACCCAGCACATTCTTGCGGAGGACGTGATGGTTCTGAAGGAGCAAATAGAGCATTTGCACAGACAATGGGAGGACCTCTGCTTGAGAGTAAGTCAGTTCATGCAGGGCACTGTTCTTCTGGAGTTGATTGAAATGTCTCTGAAGGCCGGACAAAGTAGAAAGGAGCTTCATTTCATTGGAACGGAGGCCCTTTTCAGCTGGAGCCCAGCCGGCTGCTGTCCCTTTGGTAGGCAGTGACACGGGGTAGCAGATTTGACCCTTTGTTTCTCCAGCACTCAGTGCTAGGACTTGGCACATTTTTAATGAACCTTTAAAACAACATCATGTTAAGTGTGGAGGGGCACTGGGATTATGATCAACTCTGTGGGCTGTGCTCTGTGTCTTGTGCAGATGACAAGCGCTAATCTGTACATTAGAATGAGGACTCGGTGAAGGGATCTTGACCAGACTTAGAGCAGAATCTCTGAGGCATCTCTTTGGGTCAAGTTATACGTTGCGCCCCACACACGGGCAGGGCAGGTGGCCTTTTATGCAAGACCTCTGCATTCACATGCAATCTGGGGTTTATTTCAAGGAGCTGATTTTTTAAACTCTAAAAGAAAGGATCTACTACACTAAGGTATCTCACTGGCTCACTTCTACTGGTTAAGAATTGGATTGTGGTCAGGGTATATTCTACAGTATGTGTTTGTGACAGGCTTCAGATGGAATTAAAGGGTTTCAAATAGATCTTTGTTTTAAGAACACGTAATTCTAAGAAAAATAAATCCCTGGATCTCATTTTTGTGAATTATGAGATGTATTTTTAAGAGTCGAAATTCAGACACTTTTGAGTGCATTTTAATACATTTTTCTTTCATGGTTTTTAGTATTTAATATTCACAGTGGACCCTACTTTTAAACGTCCTTTTAGAATTTTCATTCAAATTTTACGTAAAAGAAAATATTTTAAAAATGTGAAAAGTATTCTGAAAGTTAAGAAGCACTGACTGGGGTCCAGATGTTTCTAATTGTTATCATTATGAAGCCTACCAAAATGACGCTGTGCAGGATGCCGGGGATTTTTTTTTTTTAAGCTAAAATAAATAGGTGCCCTGAGGAATGGAAACACAAAGCTTGGTTTTGAGGGGATGGTCCTTTGTGCCTTTTTAAAACATTGGGTCAGGTGGGTATACAAGCATTAGACACTTTTGCTGCACTCTGAACAGAGAGCAGCGGAGGGAGGAAAACCTGGGAGCGCAGCCGGGATTTCCCCCTCTGGGAAGCGGGGAGCGAAACCTTCACGGAAAGACTCTTTGGCTGCCTGTTTTAACTCTTAAGAGTCAAAAGATTTTTAGTACATGAAAAGACTTGACATTAGAAAGGCTGATTTCATTCTTTAAATTTATATTTATTGCAATAATAAATGTAAAGCCCATAAAGAGAAAGCCCCTTGGCTGATACCAGCTTAGGGGGTGCTGGGGCATGATGGAGCACCGGGAATTTCAGGCTGGCCTGCTGCTGCAGACCAGTAACAGGTCCCGTGTCCGTGGTTTCTGTCCAGAGCAGTTGTACATAATGGAAGGTGAATTAAATGAGTGGATGTGCATTTTTTAAATCTTACTTTGTTTTTGTTTTAAAATACAAATAGTAGAGTATTAAAATGACTAGTTTTCATGGTCTATTTGCATTACAAATGTTAAGACTTATAATTTGATCTATATTATAGTTTTTTAATTAAATAGGCAGGACATAGTCCTTGAGTGTAGGTATAAAGACTATAATTTGTTTTGAAAGTGAAAGGATTTGGGTCATAAAGTTATAGATTAGCATGTAGCAAGCATTCAATAAATGTATACTGAAAGAACAGAAATAAATGAAATTTAGGTGATGATTAATGTATTCATCTGACCTTTTCTGTTTCTAATTTTTAATATAACCTGGTAATATTGGATAAAAGAGAATTCTTTTGGTCAGTTACAGTTCAGGTACAATCTTTATTTTGTTACTTTTTATGATGTTCATCAAAGGCATAAGAAGATTCTATTGTTAAACTCTAGGAGTTTAAGAGGCAAAAACATAATAATTTAAGTCTATAGAGATACTGATTAAAATGAATGAAATTCACAGCCCTTCTGATAGAGAGGGAGGGGAGGGGACTGCTTTCTTTCCTGCCTGTATTAAGCTGCCAAATGCATTTCCATTTCCAGGTGGCTATACGCAAGCAGGAGATTGAAGACAGACTCAATTCATGGGTTGTGTTCAATGAAAAGAATAAGGAATTGTGTGCGTGGCTGGTGCAGATGGAAAACAAAGTCCTACAGACAGCAGATATTAGTATAGAGGAAATGATTGAAAAGTTACAGAAGGTAAGCGACGGTACCCAGTTACTGCTACCACGGTGTTCTCTATCCTCCTTGCTGCTGGGCTCAGAATCGTGTGTTAGAGGTGTATTTCCAATAACATTTTAGAAATTTGAAGGAACTTTCTCACTCATTCTATTGCTCCTCCAAGAAGAGCTGGTCAGTGAGGATTCCAGAGAAATGGGAGGCGTGGGACCACTTGAGGTGGGTGTGGTCTGTGCACTGAGGAGAGTTACTTTCTCTGGCCAGGGAAGCGGTCAGCATCTCCTTGAGAATCTGTTCACACCCCAGGTTATGGCTTTTCTAGTTGTTATTACAGAGAGCCCTTTGCCAATAGGGAGAAGCCGATAATAGTGGGGCTCCTAATTTTGAACCGGTCACTGATCCCCACAGAGAAAGGTGGAAACATTCCTGTGACTTGGGGAAACTCTTACTGATACTAGGCTAATTTTGTTGTGTTCAGTTGTCCTCGGCTCCTAAGTGGGTGAAATTGAAGGAATCTGTGAGGGGAGGCCGTGGCTGTTGAATTAAAGTTACCGCTGCCTTACCTATCGCACTGCCTCGTTAGCTACTCACTGAAAAGTTATGTTGACAAGTGTGAGAAGTTTTATTAATGAAAAAAAATTTTGTTTTCAACTCTGTTATTTATTGCCTGGCAAAGAAGTGAAATTTTGGCAGTAATTGACGCTTTGTGCCTTTGCCAGGACTGCATGGAAGAAATAAACCTGTTCAGTGAAAACAAGTTACAGTTAAAGCAAATGGGCGACCAGTTGATCAAGGCCAGCAGCAAGTCAAGAGCCTCTGAGATCGACGACAAGCTCAGTAAAATTAACGACCGCTGGCAGCATCTATTTGATGTCATCGGATCAAGGTAAGAAACAGCCTAACACTGATCCCTGCTCACTGGGTGCAGCTGTCCCTCTGCAGATCTAGAAACAGGGCCCAGTCTTCCTAAGGTAATCCAGCAGTTCTATAAACTTAGAAATAAAAGCAAAGTTTGATAAAAATGAGTAGAAATTCTTATTTCAACACTACAGAAAGGTTATACGTTAGTATATCTCTTTAATAGATTTTTTTTTCTTTAGCTTAAAATTTCCCATGAATTCGATTAGGTTTAAATGAAAATTAATTTGTAAAGTCCTCAAGGAGGTGTTATTTAGAAATCCTCACTCTGCTGAAAGACTTGCGTGTCCTCCAGATGAGATCACGCCTGCTGGTTCAGGCTTGTGGGTGGCAAATGCAAGTAGCTCAGGGCCCAGGTCTGATTTCCAGAGCCTTGTCTGGAGGTCCCCAACTGCCCCCACAGCTGGGGCGTGGCACACTTGAGGCCAAGTGCCCAGTGGGCATCGGGCCCTTGGGTGGGAATTTAGGAGGAACAGCTGTGGCTGCAGATCAAAGCTATGTTCTCCAGAGCAACCTTGTCAGAAACAAAACTGACAATTTTATCTGCTCACAAAATGATGATGGATGATGCCACTCAAAGCTTTAAATGTTTTCTGTGTTCAAATTCTGTCTCCAGGGACTGACCACGACCAAAAAGTGTTTTTATTTTGTTTTTTTATTGCAACCTGATATACAGAAGACAATCACTTGGCTTTGGGATTACTATGTAACTTTGTGTTGCCACCAGCCAAGCGAGTCTTTCATTTTCTGAACAGACGTGTAATGTCGAATCTATAGGAGAACCTGTAAGGTGATGGGTATGGGGGAGGAATGGAAATAAGATACTCTTACTAATTTGGCATTTTCTTTGCCTCCTTGTTTACTGTAAACATAAGTGAACCTGATTCACTCAGCAGAGTCACTAGGCTAAGTGCTGTGAGAATTTCAGGAAGGAAGATGAGTCCATTACATTAGTGGGAGCCGACATCTGAGCAGCTGTAAAGCCAAGTAGTTTGAGGGCTCAGAGCTCATCTTCCTAGGGTGGGGGCGGAGATGAGGAGGAGCCTCGCACAAGAGTGGTGTTCCCAGATGGTCGTGAATGAGGGCTCGGGATTCTTGAGCATTGCTGGTGGCAGGAGGAGGAGCCTCGCACAAGAGTGGTGTTCCCAGATGGTCGTGAATGAGGGCTCGGGATTCTTGAGCATTGCTGGTGGCAGGAGGAGGAGCCTCGCACAAGAGTGGTGTTCCCAGATGGTCGTGAATGAGGGCTCAGGATTCTTGAGCATTGCTGGTGGCAGAGGGAGACAGACATATATTGTGAGCCAGAAAGGTACAGGGGCCGAGCTGTGTGGAAGTCCTTCAGCAAATGACTAGAGGCTCCACTGCCGTGGGAGATGAAGCTACAAAGGTAGGTTGGGGCTAAATCCTAGAAGACCTTGAATCTCAACTTATGGCTTGACATCCTAAATTAAGTCTGAGTCATTCACGGAATTTTTAGCAGCGGAAGGGTCTGCTGAAGGCAAATGTTAGGGGGACGTGGCCGGTAGCGTAAGCTGGGCTGACTCCGGCTTCTCTCTACTGCCAGTTAAAAAAAAAAAACAAACTGTTGAATCCACGGTGATAATCCAAGCTAGGATTGAGAACACAGGGTTTTGCGCCCATGCTGACTTTATCACATATTCATAGAAACTTGAGTAGTGATTTTAATCTTCCTAAGCCTCAGTTTCCAAATCTGCATGATGTGCCTAACAGCACTGTTCCCATCAGAGGCCACTGTGAGGGCGAATGACATGGGTCTTGCATTTGGCACAGGGCCAGCCGGTGGGAGCCAGTGTGTGAGCAGTGATTGTCATTGTTTTTCCCTAAGAAGATGTTCCGACTCAGGAGCATGTGTGTTGAGCAGAAGAGGAGTCCCTTGGTTATGTCTGACAGCGAGAGAGGTCTTCCCTCCATGAGACCAGTGTCTTGGACAATCTCATTTCCAGCACTTAGAACAGAGCTTCAGAGGTTTTCAAAGCTCTGAAGTGAATGCACATGTCTAGTATGTCTTTGTTGACATTGTCTTTATATCCTAAGTCTCCTTGGGTACCTGGCACTGACCAAGGGTCGGATGACATTGTACCTGTTCATGGACTGTGCTTCCTAAAGACTCAAGTGACAGTCTATTAATCATTCACACTTCGATTATACCACTTTAGAGTTTAATAGGCAGTTTGCTTTTTTTTTTTCTCCTCTGTGGCTGCCTGTCTTCAGCCAATTTCTTGGTGAGAGGGAGAAAAAAACAGCCGGTGAAATTTCAGTGGTCATTTTGGAAGGAGCAATTGGCAAATAAGGAGTTGAAATAATGGCAAATATATTGTCTGGCAGTTATGTTCTTAACAATGGACTTCACTTAATTTTCATTGTAATTCTGAAAGGTAGATGTCGTTATCCCATTTTACAGGTGATGAAACTGAGGCACTGAAGTTAAATAACCTGCCCACAGTTACAGCCAGTACATGAGACAACCAGGATTCCAACCCGAGTGGTTGTGTTGCCTCCCTGTTACCTTCTAGTTTGTTACATTGAAATGAACCAAATCTCTGTGAAATGAAGGAACTAGGGAGGGAATACTTATCTTCCCTGAATCAACAGCCAGGCTGAGACAAGTGGCCGAGAGTTTAGAAATCCCTTAGCTGAGTTTACTCTCCGGCTGCATCTGTGGACTGAGGCACCGCTTGGTCCTACCTTACATTGACCTCACACAGAATCAGCTCCTTGTCTGATCTCTGATACTGATCGTATCATCGTCAGGGAGGTTGGGAGCACAGGCTGCAGAATTTAGATGGAGCAGTGCCAACTGTAACCCGCAACCCTGCAGGGTACACTAATGGCCTCATTTGCTCAGCGGACACTATTTAGCCTTTTCCCTCCTGCTCGTGGTACTCAGCTGCTTTCCTCCTATGGCAAGGACAGCATTGCTGGTTAAAAATGATGTGATTTGGAAGGAGACCCTGCACAGGTGCCCAGCCCTATGACTTTGGGATTTTAACTACAAGCCTTTCTTTAACGTCAGAGTTAACAATGTATTCAGAAGTCTAAGACTTCAATAAGTCAGGTTGAATTCACTGTGGGAATAAAAACCCTGTTGTTTCAGGCTCATTCTCAGCGTAATAGAGGTGAATTATAGGGTTACTTAAATGTACATTACTGATCATTTCATGTAGTAGCTCCATTATGGGGTGAACAGGGGAGGAAACCAGTGTCATTTATTTTTAAGTGCCAGGCTCCGCGTATCTCCTCATGGTACAGGAGGAGCATTGCCGCTCAGAGAGGGTGAGTAACTGACCCAGGGGCTCAGTCAGTTCTGCACAGGGCAGGGGTGGGGCAGCGGTCCGGCTGGCCCACTGCACCATGCATCAGAAAAGCACTTGTCTTCTTGGAGACTTTGTCTTTTAAAGGTAGTTTATCAGAATTTTTCTAAAACTGAGAACTCAATGTAGACTCTACTATTCATTATAGACCAGTGGTTCTTAAACTAAATGTACGTAGAATCCCTGGAAGACTCATGAAAACATGCTGTACCCCTACCCCCAGAGCTTCTGATTCTGTCAGTCCGGGTGGGGCCGAGACTGTGTATGTCTAACAGGAGTCCAGGAGTTGCCAGGGGTGCTGGTCTGGGGACACAGAGCTGACAGCAGGGTGAAGGGACACGGTGTGCACCGAGTCAGAAATCCTGGACCTGCCACTTCCTGTGAGCAAATCTTGTGGCCTCTGTGTGCCTCAGTTTCCTTGTTGATAAACCATGTACAAGGTCCTGGGAAAGAAAGCACCAGGACAGCTCTGGGTCTGTCCATACATGTGCTGGGGTTAGTATGGCTATAGTATGTAAAGTGGGGAGGCTTAGACCCAAACAACTGTTTTTCCTGTGCTTGTAAAGAGTTCTTCAGCTTCTCTAAAATCCTTAAAGCAAAGAACCTAAGAACGCGTCTCCTGAAACAACCAAATAAGTCCGTGTTGATGCTGATTCCCTCACATAAGGGCACATAGGCCCCAATGTTCTTAGACTGGCTCTCCATCAGAGCTGCTGCAGGAGCTTCTCGCAGTCACGTGGACCCTTGGGCGACTTCTTACTTCTGTTAAATCTAAACTCATATAAAGCATGGTATTAATTTCATTAACAGAAACGCCATTTGAAGCACTCTATATATTTTTGGCGAATGGGGTGATTAAAACTGAAACTTATATGATGACATGAAATATGAATTACCTACCACTATGCTTCTTGGACAGATTAAACAAAGAGTTCAACTTTTTAAAAATTGTAGCTCTAAGCTCCTCCTCTTCCCCATGTTTTCTTAGAAGTGTCTTTGAAAAGCGACCCAGCAAAACCTGAATGTACAGGAGAGACAACTAAATAGAGAAGCTGTTTTTCAGAACTAGCAATACGTGCCATACTGTATTAGAGGAAACTAGCTTACCTATTAATAAGAACAGTTTAGGCACAGGATGTTGGGTGATGGACAAAAAGATGTAAAGTTGACCTGATTCAGCTCACACAGACCAAAGCTCTGCAAAGAAGGTCCCCAGACACTGTCCCTTCAGTGGGACTGGTGCCAGAGAAGGACTCAGCCCAGCACGTAATCTCACCTTTGTCTGTTCTTGATTTCAAACTTCTAGTAGTTGAGTGCCTTAAAAACTCACCTACTTGTTTCCAGAACCCCCTCCCCAATTATTAATCAGAGCCTTAGCCAGGCCCCTGTGTCTGCTGGCAGTTCCTCTCGGTGGAGCCGTGTCAGAGACATGGGGGTGAGGAGACTGCTTGTAAAGGCTCCTTCCGGCTGCATATGAGAATGAGCGAGTCAGAGCTTCCGGTGTGTAGAACAGATCAAACAGTTGAGCACAGAGACTTCCCGGGCATGTGTTCAATGCTTACCTGTCGGTGCTGGAATTGTTGGTGATTTCAGTTTTCTTTTTTGTATTTGAATTTTCTAAATGTTCATTAGGGAGAAGACATGGGACCTTTTTTGTTTATGTTATAAATGTTATCTATGTCCTGATTTCTCTTTGAGGGTAGTGGCATTATAGACTTGGCATCCTCAAGCCGATGTTATGATGGAGGGATTTAAACATACCACCATGTGATTCCTTCCTATTTAGCCTAGGTAGCTATCTAGCTATGAAAAGAATTGAGTCTGTTAAATAAATAAATAAATAAATTTCAAAAAGGAATCAAGCCTATAAAAATTTTTTTAGATAAGCATAATTTTCACATTTGACCCACCAATGTGAAAAGCCCACCTGTATTATAATAGTAGCAATTAAAATGTTGTCATTTAAACTCAGCAGTCATTACTATGGCAACTGTGTGTTAAGATTGTTCTTTCATTTCTTGCAGAATGGGCAGGGAGATGTGTGCCTTTTTAAACCGATAAAGATTCTTGTTGCTTGCCCTTTATCTGTATTTTCTCAAGGTTAGTTTGGAAGACCAAACAATGCTGCTAGTCATAAAATGTACTTGCTCTAGTCTCAGCAGTCTGCCTGATCTGGTGGGCCTGCATTTAGAGACCTTAGCACAGGGAGAGCCAGGAGGAAGCCAGCCGCCTGCCTGTCCTTGTTCCCTCCCGTCAACCCTATCATTCTACCTCTGGAACAGGAGGCTGCTGCCCCCAGACCCTGCAGGTTAGGGAGCTGCCCAAGGAGACAGCAGCCATCACTGATTGGGTCAGTGGACAGTTAGTAGCCTGTCCCTAGCATCAAAGAGGTCCAGTGTACAGAGCTTTGTGGGGTCATAGCAGGTCCCAGGGACAGCCAAGCCTGTGGACAAGTTTAGCCAGATGCTTCATTTGTTTCCAAATCCTGCATCCTAATTTCTCCAGTCTAGAAAGTGCTGGCTATGTTTCAAAGTAAGGAATGTAATAATGACTAAATGTGGGGCTTTAAGGGGAAATGATTGACATCGTCAAGCCTCCAAATAAGGCTGGCCCTGAGTGTAAAAGGGGCCAGACACAAATCCAGGTGCTGGGGTCAGCAGCGGGGTTGGCTCCCGTGGAGAACCGCGCTTTGGGATATAGAGGAATGTTTACTCACATTATGGTAAGCCCTAGGAGGGGCTAGCAAGAAAATTGCAAAATTTCTTCCTCTGCAAACTCTTAAAATGCCATATGTACTACAAGAAAATATTTTTTTCTGTAAAAGCGGAGAAATGGACTAACTACCTACCCCTGCTCCTTCTGAGCCAGGATGCACAGGACTGAAAAAGGCAGGGCGGCGCCCTCCGCCCCACCCACCCAGGGAGACTTCCCCTTCAGGAGGATGGGAGGAAGGCATTCCTGCTGGACTCCGGAGCTTCAGGTTTCACCCTTTCTCTTAAACCTGAAACAGAGAAATTTCATTTGACAAGAACAGAAATCCTCTTGTCCGCACCCCAATCTTAAATGTTTCTTCTCTCGGTTTATAGCACTTCATAAATAGCCCATAGCCAAGATAACACTGACTTTCTTCCCCAGCATTGCTATATACTGCAGCATCAGAACAAAGACCGTGTGTGTGTGTGTGTGTGTGTGTGTGTGAAGAGCCAGAGATATTTGTTTATTGGAGGGGAGAAAACTGAGATTAAAAATTGCAGTTAGCAGAGAAGCAGGTCTCTCCTTTCCTAAGGGCATTGCTTTGTGGCCGCGAGGGGAGGGCGGCCTGTGGAAGATGCTGAACCAGTGAATGGAGAGGCCTGCAGGCCGGGGGAGGGGCTGCCTTGTCCCCGGGAGGTGGAGGTGCAGCCGGGAACTTGGAGCTCTCGCTATAAACATCAGGAATGATTTTTTTCTCATCAACAGTAAGTGCAATTTCAGTCATCAGCTCTGTCTATGGCGGACGGGAGGCTGCTGTCTCTGTGTGACTTGCTCTTTCGCTGTCTCATTTTGGTTACAATAGGAATTACCGATGAGATGGTGGCTGCGGAGTATGTGTGCTCAGCCATCGGGGGATGGGATCTTTCCTGGTGTCAGCATGCGTGTGGTATCTGCAGCCAGCCTTTGACAGGCAGAGGAGAGACGTGATTACACTGTGTGCAAAATGGAAGTCCTCTGGCAACAGAAATGCTTCAAAGAGGCAATTAGCTCAAATGTATTGTAATGCCCATGTCCCCAGACCAGGGCTGCAGGATCTTGGAGTAATTGATTATCTTACTATAAAGATGTTTAATCATTTAAAAAGATGCAGTTGTACAAGATTTGTACAGTGTTTTAAGCAACTGACAGCTGCCCACAGGTCTGAATTTCTGTTTGTTTTCTAGACAAATTCAGCTCTTTTAACCATCTCAGTTTTCCTGAGTGTATTTTAAGTATATTTCCTTAGTATATTTTAAGTTAGGCCATCCACATTGGCATTGGAATTGTTCTAACTTATGCTGATCTAGGGCCTTTATAATTTAACTCTAGACCCTCTAGCATGTAACAGAATAGGACTGAAGTGTAAATTATTCCATATACATGAATTGGATATTTAAAGCCTCCATCACACATTGTAAGACTTAAGCTTGATACATAGCATAATACTAACCTGGCTTGATTTTGTTTTAGAGGAAGAGCGAAGTTCTTCAGTATTATATTATGATCCATTGTAGTTAAAAGAATACCTTTGTTCACCCTGATTATTTTCTGCATTTCTACCCATGGTCCCTGCAAAAGAACTTCTAATTTGTAGCTACTCAGGCAAAATTCTCATCTTGTTTGCTTTCATATAAAAATGTTTTATTCGGGTCTTCCAATAGGGCACACAGGTGAAAAACTTCCCCTTTGCCCCTGAATATTTTGTTTTTCCAATCCTTAGAACTGGAATTCAGCTTAGGAAGTCCTGCTTATTTTTTTTCCAGAGAGGTATGATTTGATGAAATATCTATGTGAGCCGTGTTAGTCGAGCGCCCCTGGGCGAAACCGGCAAGTGCAGAGGTGGCGAGCTACGTCAGTCACCTCGGTGGCTGGTGGAACGCAGTGTTGTGTTTGCTTCCCAGTGCCAACCACCTGGTTTCTGAATGGGTTTCCTTGTCTCAGCATGAACTCAAGATTTAAACATTTTTAAGAGTAGTATTAATGAGGCCTGACATGGAGGGTCTACTGCCTGAGTTGGTCAAAGACACATACATCCTGACTTGGGAGAAGTGATAATTAGATCTCAGCATCTGTACAGAATAGAAAGATAACAAACTCAACAGTATGTCTGCCTTCAATCAGAGGTCGGGATGTAGAAAGATGTTAAATCTTGACCGGATGAACGCTTTGTAGATTCTCAGCGACCTTCTGTGCTTCCCTCCCACCTTCCCCTCTTTAATTGACCCCACGTGTGTGTGTGGTTTGTGTGCCTTCCGGCCTGTCCTTCACTGGCCCAAAATGGACCTGAGGTTTAGGAGCTCATAGTGTGGCAGTAGACTGTTTTATAGCCAGATGGCTTGGAGGGGCTCTGACCTTTAATATAAAACACCACCACCTTGATGAAAAAGACAAATTTGAAGGTACGCGTGACCATCATTTACTCAGAAGGTATGGATTGAGCACCACCTGTGCTGTATTACAGTGTCTGAATTAGATCATGAGCTCTTAGGGAAGGTCTATTTTCAGTGTCCTTTGCATCCCCAGGATCTGCATAGGACCCCAAGACAAAGCAAGTGGTTAATGTTTACTGAAAGGAAACCATGGAGACTCGAACATGGGTACCCACAATGGAGCACTGGGTGGATGGGCTCCCACACCCACCCCTCCCCCCTGGTTATGCTGCAGCCATGAGTCTGGACTCCTGACCATGTTCCCTGACAGGAACAAAAGCTGTCCTGTACCCCCGGCACGTGCACATCAGCACATGCAGGTTCATATGCAATGCCATGGGGACCGTGCTTAAGAGCAGCAGCTGCGGGCCGGGCGGGCCAGGTTGGATCCTGCCTCTGCAGCTTCATGACCGTGTCACGGGCGAGCTATTTAATCTCGGTGCCTCAGTTGTTTCATCTGTCAAACTGTGGATACAACTAGTGCCGATCTCATAGCCCATGTGAGGATTCAGTGCATTGCAGGCGTGTAAAGCACAACAGGCCTGCCACAAGTAGGTGTCAGCATGTTCCACAGATGTCCCATTTTAGTAATAAACTTTGTAAATAATCAAGCATACCCAATGGAGAAATTTAAAAAGAATGGGATAATAATAGAATGTCTGATCTTTTATTCCCACCCCCCATTGATTTGCCCTGAGCCCTCCACATTGGACCCCACTGGCCCAGAGTGCCGAGGTTCTGGGACAGCCGAGCACACAGCCCCCCCACCTTGTGCATACTCGCCCTCTGCTTGGTGCACAGCCCACCCTGGGACTAACAGGATTCAGAATCACTGCAGCTCTGTAGTTTTTGCACCCAGGTGGTTTTGTTGCTTGTTAGCTCCCTTCATTTGAAAACTTGAATCCTAGCCCTTTTTAGAATGAGAAGCTGGGATCCTTCAGCTAGAATAGGGTCAGGTGGTGGGTGAAGCAGGGCAGCTGCTGTTCCGGGAGGAGGAAGAGGGGGAGGAGGGCTCCGCAAAGGCTGCCGGGCCTGAGAGCACGTATGGGGGGAGCTCTCAGGGCTGGGCTGCGCCTCCAGACAGAGCCTTCCAGAAAGGTGACCCCTTGCAAACTGTGTGGAAGACTCCTTGCCCCATCAGGCCTGGGATTCCCGGCTGCTCTGGCATTATGTGGTGTGTTCTTTCTGGTCCCTGGACCATCAGGGCGACAAGACATTGGGGTGAGGAGGGTGGTACCTCTGAAGCCACAGAAGCAAAGGGGGGATCTAGGTTGCAGCTGCATCCAGACCTGGCCCTGGATGCTGTTCGCTCCTTTCTAATAAATTATCTGGCTTTGAAGGGAACTCCTTCTCGAGGTATTTCCAGTAACAATGTAATTTGGAAAACATATCCCCTTGAAAGTCACTATGACCATAGTCTCTGGGTATTCATCCCTGTTAGGCATGGTGCCAGATGCCTTTCATGTGTTTAGAGCTCTCTCTACCCTCTCCACCACCCGGCGAGGGAAGGCTCTGACTCCTGTCACACTGTTTTACAGATGAGATGCAGCAGAGGCAGGATTCAAACCCAGACCCTGACCAAGGTCTGTGCTCTTCACCACCAGACTCCGCAGCCTACTTCTAAGCCTGCCAACTTCATGGCAACACTGAGAATGAAGTATTTATGAACTGACTTTGTGAGGTCCACTGCTGTTTAAATGAGATATCACTATAGCATTATGTAATCCCCGTCAGCAGTGTTAAGAGCTAGTATCCTGTTGAGCACTTCCTCAACGTGCATGAGAATAAAGCTTTAGTGCATCCACTTATCTGTCTTACAGCCTCCTGCAAGGCGGGACACTGGGAGTCAGGAAAGCTAGGTTCCTTGCAGGGGCACGCAGCTTATAGGTGGTGCAGTGGGACCTAGAGACCAGAGTCTGGTCACCTCCAGAGTTCTGCTCTTAACTTCACCCAGATCTTTCCACCTTCCTGACGCTGGAGAAGCCTCAGAGGCCTACTAGAGGTGAGGGGGCCGCAGGTAAAATGATTTTTTCTAAATCATAAAACTAGCTGGTAATAGAGCTGGAGCAAGAAGTCCCAGAGTTGAGTTGGTCAATTGTAGGGTACAAAATGTAAATACACATGCATGTACACACACTGCCCTCTGTGGCGTACTTAAATAGCTTGTGGTGGAAGTCTTATACACATTTGTTCATTCAACAAAGGTTTATCGACTCCTCCTGCCCAGCAGGGTGTGGGTGTGCTGCGTGTGCAGGGGGAGCGAGCCCACACAGATGAGGGGGTGCACAGTGAATGGAGGCTGCAGGCACACACAGGGGAGGGGGCAGTGCTCAGAAGCACACCAACAGGGGACAGTGGTCGAAGCCTCTGGAGAAGGGAAGAAGAGCCACTTTGCATTGTGTGTGGTAGAGCCAGAGAGGCCCCTAAGTGCCTGAGGACCTGAACACTCAGATTGAACTGGTCTCAGGGATTCAACTGGCTTATCAGGGTAGCGTGAGGACTGTGGAAGGGTTTGAGCATGGATCAGACCTGATCTCTCAGATTGGCTACAGAACCCCAGGTGGGTGGGAGGAAGCTGCTCACAGGCCGATGGGGAAGAGATGGGGGTGGAGAACGTTGGTATGCTTCCCGTAAGTTAGGGCCAGTGCCCTAATTTCCTTTCTTGGGCCATGGGCTGGGGTTCTGACAACACCTCATAATATGAGTATTGATAAATGGGAACTTCCTGTTGTAGCCATTACTTCATCTCTGAGTTTCACTAGAAGTCTCACAGATTTCCAGAGGAAGCCCTCACTCACTCTACTTTAGGATTTTCATGAAAGCAATTTATGGAAGTATTTTTCTTCAGGATCTGTATTAGATTGTTTTCCCTCAGCAGCTGTGTCATTTCCCCATGACTATGTTGACCTACCAGTGAGCTCACCAAATATACTGATGCATGTGAATTAGTTCAAAGCCTCTCAATGCCAAATCCGGTGGAGTGGTGAGGTAGATGCAAGTGACCTTCGCCCCACCCACTCCCTCTTTTTGGCTAACATGGTTGCCCCATAATGGGTGGCGGGTTCTGTGTGTGTACAGCACCCTCAACCCCTCACAGGAGACATGGTGGGGGTTGGTATGTGTTCTGTGCTTGCTCGAGAGGGGAGTCCCATGAGAGGCATCTTGGGCCACATACCACATGGACTCGGAGTTACTCCATCCAAGCAAGCATCCTGTCATTCCCAAAGTGAGATCCCCAGGACCCTGTTCATCTTTCTGGGGCTCCAGAGGAGACAGGAGATGCCTTTTCTTTCTCTCTGGGTTAGATAAGCATACCTGACTTCTACCCCGTTTTTATCTTGAATATCCCAGAGACTGCCGCCACCAGTGACCCTCCCTGATGGGAAGCAGGCGTGTGACATATTCAACCCATCGGGGAAGGTCACTGGCGGCGGCAGTCTCTGGTGAGTTGTTCCCCACTATAAAATCCATAACCGATGTAGGTTGCCGCTTACCCTCAACGCCCACCCTTATTGGAGCAATCTCACACTAAATGTTGCGCTTTTGTGTTCCACCTCTTTCTTTCCCCCTGCAAATATGTTTAGGGTGAAGAAGCTGAAGGAGACCTTTGCTTTCATTCAGCAGTTAGACAAGAACATGAGCAGCCTTCGCACCTGGTTGGCTCGAATTGAGTCTGAGCTTTCCAAGCCCGTGGTGTATGACGTCTGCGACGATCAGGAGATCCAGAAGAGGCTCGCTGAGCAGCAGGTGGGGATGGGCTGTGGGCTGTGAGCAGGGTGGGGTGGACACGGCGCCTGTGACCCAGACCTTCCTCATGTTGGCTGTGTGTTCTAGCATGTTTACATGTCATAATATTGGTTTTCAGGTAAATAGCACAGAAACTGACAACATTGTACTTCTTAAAGAATCACTGGATAAATTTCACAGAGGCTAATAAAGGGTGTTAACGTTTTATAAACCTGAAATGTGACAGCACATCATTAGGTTGCAGGGAATTTTTTCCCAAAAGCATAGAATTTGGAGCAGCAGCCACTCCTGGCCTTCTTTGTTCTTGTACTAAAGTATTTCATAATTTCAGTCTGGTTGGTTTACAGCTTCCCAACCAGAATCACCAATATGGAATGCTTATCCTTTGGTTACAAAAAAAGTATACAGTTGGTATTCACAACTTGCCATAACTGTAAAGAAGTTAGATATTACTAGTTTTCTATAGCTACTATGACAGGCAAATAACAAATTTAGCATCTTAACACTAATTTATTATGTCTGGAGGTCAGAAATCTGACACGGGGCTGAGATTAAGGTGTCAGCACGGCTGCTCTGGGGAAGAGCCCACTTCTTTACCCTTTCCAGCCTCTAGAGGTCTCCTCATTTCTTGGCTTATGGCCCTTCCTCTATCTTTTTTTTTTTTCTTTTTTTTTCTTTTTTTATTCATTTTAGAGAGGAGACACAGAGTGAGAGAGAGAGAGAAAGAGAGAGAGAAAGGAGGGAGGAGCTGGAAGCATCAACTCCCATATGTGTCTTGACCAGACCAGTGCAGGGTTTTGAACTGGCGACCTCAGTGATCCCAGGTCGATGCTTTATCCACTGCGCCACCACAGGTTAGGCATTTTTTTTTTTTTTTAGACTTTATTTATTTATTTATTTTTTACAGGGACAGAGAGAGGGATAGATAGGGACAGACAGGCAGGACCGGAGAGAGATGAGAAGCATCAATCATTAGTTTTTTGTTGCGACACCTTAGTTGTTCATTGATTGCTTTCTCACATGTGCCTTGACCGTGGGCCTTCAGCAGACCGAGCAACCCCTTGCTGGAGCCAGCGACCTTGGGTCCAAGCTGGCGAGCTTTTGCTCAAGCCAGATGGGCCCACGCTTCAGCTGGCGAACTCGGGGTCTCGAACCTGGGTCTTCCGCATCCCAGTCTGACGCTCTATCCACTGCGCCACCGCCTGGTCAGGCTCCTCTATCTTTAATACCAATAAATGTTGCCTCTTTGCCTTTCTCCCATGGTCACTTCTCCCTCTGACTCTTCACCTCCCGCTTCCAGTTTTAAGGACTTGGAATTACATTGGCCCTGCCTGATAATTTAAGATAATCTCCCTATTTTAAGGTCAACTGAATAGCAACCTTGATTCTCCATGTTTATGGAAACCAACATATTCACAAGTTCTGGAAATAAGGGTATGGACATTTTGGGGCGGGGGGTACTATTCCCTCCCCATCTACCACAGACGTCCTGAGAAAACTTTTAGTATTGTTTTTTAAAAAAAGTTACCAAGTGTTTATTGTACTCAATCCAGTGCTTAAATATTTCATCAGAAACACTAAAAACAAATGTGCCACACACAAAAATTATGTATGGGCCATTTATAAAAAACCTTACCCGTGTTTCCATCACTAATTAAATATAATAAAGGGCTTCATTGCTTCCAGCCCTTTATTAAGTGAAATAAAGCCTAACCACTTGTGATCACCAAGTAGTACCTACTGCAAAAGGCCTCGGTGGTTAAGAGGCATGATGTCCTCGGCTTCTCATTATAATGTCCTCTAGTGTGGGAGGGGGTCGGCCCTTATAAGAGTCCTTTTTGTTTCTCCTCTGGTATGTAAAATGTCTTTAGGAAATAAGAGTTGTGTTGTTGTCCCTGTGGACGGTGACATCTTCAAAATGTAAAGGGGGTGCTACCTCTTGACACTTGTAAATCAAGAACCACTTTCATCGAGTCTTCAGCATCACTCGTGTTTGCTTTGCTTTCCCGATTCCTGTGGGGCGCCAGATGGTGGCGTGGCGGGCATTGTTGGTCCCCCCATTCTGTAATTACCAGTAGCTGCCTCCCCAGTGGGCCAGCTCAGCTTCATGCCCCCCACCACGCTACTCCCCACGACCACCCCGACAGACGTGCTCACCACCCCAGCTACTCCCAGGGAGACATTCCGAAACCACCACGGGCACCACCCATGTGATTTTCTGCCCTCAGCCTGGTTTTCTTCTTGGCTTCCTTTATCTTCTTTTTCTGGTTCCTTCTGTGTACTCGTTCTTCCTGGCTGCGTTCCCTAGTTTCATGTCTCCCCTATCCTTAGCTCCTTCCCGGCTCCGGGGCTCTGTGTCACCTGCTCAGGGGCAGAAACACAAACCGAACAGGAGCCTGTTTTCAGAACTGTTGGCAAAGGTCGTTCACATTGTTTTATGTTGTTTCTTAGGTCCGCGTCTTCAGATTACATTGGAACAGTTTTTGAAATCTAATTATTGTGCAAACTCATGCCTGACTGGGTACCATTGGTAGGATTATTTTCAGTATTACTCGTTTAGCACCGGTGTTAGGGTTCCTTATTTATTATTCTAACAAAGTTAAAAGGGATTTTTATCAATATGGGTAAATGTTAGGAAAACCCAGGACAATGCCATGGACCAGTAAGAGTTCTCCGTAAACGTAGTCATTCTAAAGCCCGTTCTCAGCCTGGCCCCAGGGAGACTCCCCGCACTGCAGTGTGTCAGGCTTGCGTCCCAGGCTGCACATCTCGTGGGACGTGCGAGTGAGAGCCGAAAACACATTTCCTTCTGAGTATCACTTGGAGGCGCTCATTTTAATCAGTTAGGATCTGTGTTAAGAACTGCTTGGTTTAAAATACATTTGACTGTTAGCATTTATTCTTTCCTGTCCACTTGAACACAGAGTGATCCAAATTGTGCATTAGAAGAAACGTAAGAAGTATTTAGCCCTGTCTACTAATACAGTAGCAGTAATCTCCAAAATGATTAGACATTGAGATAACCGGAGTGAATTGCACGGTGCCTTCCTGTGGACGGTGGCGGGCACTGTTTATAAAGTCCTTCCTCCTGCAAACTGACATTCACTGAATCCAGGGAACTTTTACTGTTGATAGCGGCTTATTTAACTTTGCTATTCCGCAATGTAATTTGGACACGAGGATTAACTTGGATGTCGGGAGAAGCCTAATTCATTTAGATTGGCAAAACAAACAGGCCCCTTATCACTCCTGACATGGGGGCATGCTGTCCCCCATGGGGAGCAGTGAAGGACATCGTCTCTGAGTAATAACTGATAATACCATGTTTATTCCTAAACAAGTTTTCTGTTTTTCCTACAACCATATATTTTCATGAATGTTCCTTCCGAATAAGGGGACTGCATCACTGTCACCATCACAAGACGCGAACGACTCCCATCCCCACGCTTGGCTGGACCCTATCAGTGGGCGAGAGGGTGTCTGCCTCCCATTCCTTCCCTTGGGCTGTGGAGCCCTGGGATGAGCTCATGAGAGGCTCACTCAGCATGCACGACCTGGGTGTGTGAAGATAACACAAAGGTCTTAGAAGGTTTAAGAATTCTGTGACCCATAAAGGGTTAAGGGTTTCTGTTGCAAAGTTTTAAATCCTGCTGAAAAAACTCACTTTCCCATGGAAGACCTCCCCAAAGCCAAGTCCATCTTTGAGGCCCTCTGAGTCAGGTGGTATGGAGTAGGTCCCAGGCCTCCTCACAGTCTGTGGGGAGGTGGGCTCTTAGGAGGGGTCCCCTACTATTTCCACTCTCTCACATAGTTCAACAGCTCGATCCCCACTGTTTCCAGGGCTTAGGTTTTGTGTTGGGGGCTACAGCACAAGGGTTGCACAAAGATGAGGGAGACTTAGTCTGTGTTGCTGCTTCCAGCACAGGCACCCCCCCAGGACTGTGCCCCCTGGGCCGGGAGAGGGGGCGAGCCTTTGATGCCGACCCGCCCACTACCGCCATCCTCTCAAGGCGCTTCTTCCTCTACGTAATCATAGGACCTGCAACGAGACATCGAACAACACAGTGCAGGGGTGGAATCTGTGTTCAACATCTGTGATGTCCTCCTGCACGACTCCGACGCCTGTGCCAATGAGACCGAGTGTGACTCCATCCAGCAGACCACCAGAAGCCTGGACAGACGCTGGAGGAACATCTGTGCCATGTCGATGGAGCGGCGGATGAAGTAAGAACCAAGCTGCTGCCCCAAGTGTCTGAAGTGTTGGCAGAGAAGGCTCGGTAGCTGCAATAGTGCTTATTAAAGACATTATTTAAGGGAAAAACATACCATTGGGATAGTATCTTTGTCCCCACTCTCCCATGCCACGGTGTAACCGGGCTGGCCCTGTACCCCCGTATCCCCAGCAGAAGGAAGCCCTGTCTGCTGTTAACTTCTGCAGCAGGAGCTTTAAGGGGCTTGGCACCTCCTGAACAACCGTGACCTGACCAAGAAGCAATGTCCCTGGTTATTTCCCAGAAGGGCGTTAGGGTCTCTCCACCTCAGTGGTGCCAGCACTGGGTGTGGGGGGTGTGGGTGATTAGGAATGGCACCAGTCAGGAGAGAGAAAGGGGTACGAAAGCTGTGGTCCAGATGGGTGGCTTGTACTAAGTTGCCTCCTTTCTGATAGAATCGAGGAGACCTGGCGCCTGTGGCAGAAGTTTTTAGATGATTACTCCCGCTTTGAAGACTGGCTCAAGTCAGCCGAGAGGACAGCGGCCTTCCCGAATTCCTCAGAGGTGTTGTACACAGTGGCCAAAGAAGAGCTGAAGAGGTTTGAGGTAAGTGGACCTTCCCCAGCCAGGTGTTCCCGGTGACCAAGGCTGCGGCAGGCTCAGGAGCAGCTAGAGTGACTGGCTGGCTCTAAGGGATGGCTTCCCCCAGCCCTGCCCAGGACCCCATCCACAGCCTGCCGTCAGCTGCTGAGACAGGCTGGCCAGGCATTCCTGATGCATGCTGCCTGGCATGCAGTGAACATGAGAGCCTGTTCTTGGCATCAAAGGAGTGGGTGAAGCCAGCCCCCCACCCCGTTGCCATTTTGGTTTGGGGATTCACCACGTGCAGCCGGCCACCTGGGGTCTGGAAGGGGCGTCCCGGCACCGCCACCCCGGCCCTGATGGCTGCTCTGTGTGGCGCAGGCCTTCCAGCGGCAGGTCCACGAGAGGCTCACTCAGCTGGAGCTGGTCAACAAGCAGTACCGGCGGCTGGCGCGCGAGAACCGCACGGACACGGCCAGCAGGCTGAAGCAGATGGTCCACGAGGGCAACCAGCGCTGGGACAGCCTCCAGAGACGGGTCACGGCCATCCTGCGGCGACTCAGAGTAACCTGCTCTCCGTCTTGGGGTTGCCGTAGGCTCTCGGGGAGAAGGGATGTGCGGTCTGAGGCTTGCAGCAGAGCGGCGGGGAAAACATTTCGGGGAAGACTTGAGCTAGCTTAGCGTTCTTCCTTTTTTTTCAAGCCCAGAGCTGCCAGCTCTGTCTTTTCAGAGTGGTCTTTGACCTGTGAGCCGGCTTCTGAGGCCGCGCTTGTCTATCTGATTCGTGTTACCAAACACATCTCCTTTTTTGCTTTCTGCAACTGCCCGCGGGGTGGGCACAGCCAGCCCCGGGCTGCACCTCCGCCTGGACGGAGGCCCACTTGGCCAGCTGCCCGTGTCTCTGTCCTGTTGTTCCCTGGGCAGGGCCCCCTCTGCACTGGGCAGGTGTGGGACAGCAGTTCTCTGAATTTCAGAGCACACAGAGATTGGGTTTTATTTTCCTTTTTAAATATTTAATGGATAATGGGTTGGTATTTGTTTGTTTGTTTATTCATTTTTTATAGAGAGACAGAGAGTGAGAAAGAGAGAGAGAGAGAAAGAGAAAGGGGGGAGGAGCTGGAAGCATCAACTCCCATATGTGCCTTGACCAGACCGGTGCAGGGTTTTGAACTGGCGACCTCAGTGTTCCCAGGTCGACGCTTTATCCACTGCGCCACCACAGGTCAGGCGGGTTGTGTTTTTTTTTTTTAATGTTTATTGATTTGAGAGAGAGGGAGAGAGAGGAACATCAGTCTGTTCCTGTGTGTGCCCTGACCTGGGATTAAACCAGCAACCCTCATGCTTTGGGATGATGCTCTAACCAACCGAGCCATCCAACCAGGGCCATCTTTTTGTTTTTTAATGTAACGTTCACCTTAGATTTCTGTAGTTCAGAAGTCGTGCCGTGCCAGCCTTTGTGGACCCAGGTATAGACTGCCAGGGCCAGTGTGCGTTGTGTCCGCAGAAAGTAATTTTAACCCCTGCTTCTGTTCTCGGTACATGATGCTCTTGAAACCCATACTAAAGAAATGAAAATCTGAGCTTTTGGGGTTTTTTTTAACCCTCTCAGGAAGAAATTGGCTAGCATTTCAGATAACCCCCTTGCATTAGTTTAATTCCTGCCGACTTGACTGTGACCCTCATTTGGCACCAAAAGTTGTGTTTGAGAGTAGGTTGCCCATCTATGATGGAACCTGAGAGGCTTCCTTAATTGGAGGTGCTGAGTCCTCCTCAGAGTCCTCATTCTCCGAGGAAGCACATCCAGAATCACATCAATGAAGACAGGTGCAGCACTGGTCCAAGCTCAACCCTGAGTTCCGTAATTATTTGTCTTAAAACTACTAAACGCTTCTGTCAGGCAAACGCTTCCAGAGGCAGCTAATGGGTAAAAGCAGGCAAGGTTCCTCAAAGGGCAGGTTGAGAAAATCACCAACTTAGACTAGAGAATTAGAAAATTTTAAGTGCTGCAAGGACCTTAAAGATCACAGCCAAGCCAGACCTGTGGTGGCGCAGTGGATAAAGCGTCGACCTGGGAACACTGAGGTTGCCAGTTCAAAACCCTGCACTGGTCCGGTCAAGGCACATATGGGAGTTGATGCTTCTAGCTCCTCCCCCCTTTCTCTCTCTTTATCTCCCTCTCTCTCTCTCTCTCTCTCTCTCTGTCTCCTCTCTAAAATAAATAAATAATAAAAAAAGATTTTAAAAAAAAGATCACAGCCAATATTATTTACCCTCACTTGCCAGGGCAGACCCCAGGCTCCTGACCCCACGCCGGTCCCTGAATACCTTGGGTCCCTGGGGTGCCTAGAGACAGGTCCTTGCCCTTCAGCCAGAAGTAACCTGTCTACCTGCACTCTCATTCTGCCATCAAGACACACGTATTTTTCTTCCCCTTTTGCAGCATTTCACCAATCAAAGGGAAGAATTCGAGGGCACCAGGGAGAGCATCCTGGTGTGGCTCACAGAGATGGACCTGCAGCTGACCAATGTGGAGCACTTCTCTGAGAGCGACGCCGATGACAAGATGCGCCAGCTGAATGTAAGGCTTTCTCCCTCAGCCCTGCTTAAAGGTCAGGTAAGCCCTGACCAGTTTGCTCAGTGGCTAGAGCGTTGGCCCAGCATATAGACATCCTTGTGTTCGATTCCTCATCAGGGCACACAGGTGAAGTGACCATCTGTTTCTCTTTCCCTCCCCCTCCTCTCCCTCTTCTCCTGCTGCAGCCAGTGGCTCAGTTGGTTTGAGCGTTGACCTTGGGTGCTAAGGGTGGCTCAGTTGCTCCAAATGTGTCAGCCTCAGGTGCTAAAAATAGCTTGTTTGATTCGAGCATTGGCTGCGGATGAGGATTGCCAGGTGGATCCCAGTCAGGGCACATGTGGGAGTCTATATATCTCCTGCCTCTCACTTAAGGGGGGAAAAAAAGTATGTACCTTTGCAGAGGAGAGCGGGCCAAGTACAAATTTCACCAGATACCCTGGGTGGGAACAGATTCCAGAACTGTTAGTGCTGCTGGGTTATCACAGTAAGGATACTATTCCTTACAGCTGAGGGATCATTGGAATGAGGTCCTTTTTTCTCTTTGTAATTTTAATTATCAAAGGAAAGAACACTCTTTAGGTTCCAAACAAAAGTTCCTAAGATGCTGTTTCACCAGCACGCAGGTCTGAGTGCCCATGGGCAGTATAATAGGGAAAAGCTCTGTCAGGAGTGGGGCCCAGAGCAGATACCATCTCCTCTCCCACTCATACAGATAATCTGTATTACCCCATAATCTCACAGCATTTCCTCCTTGGCTGGATTTTACAAGAAATTGGGAATGGAAATTTATTTTCCTTAATATACATAATGGCACTAATAAGCACTAGTATTGTTTCAACAGAAGCACGTGCCCGTTGGTGACTTACTTTGGGAACTTTTCTGTTTCCACCAAGAGTTAGTAGGACAATACCAGTAATGTCCATCCATGTCAAACTTTCAGAATTATTTTATTGGAAAAGCCAGTGCCAGAAAGGGGAGGAATAGCATATGTGCAGTCATTTTAAATTACTAAATCTTTATCACCTTGTTAAAAACTGATGACGCTTGAGCCTGACCTGTGGTGGCTTAGTGGATAAAGCGACGACCTGGGAACACTGAGGTCGCCAGTTCAAAACCCTGCATTGGTCTGGTCAAGGCACATATGGGAGTTGATGCTTCCAGCTCCTCCCCCCTTTCTCTCTTTCTCTCTCTCTCTCTCTCTCTCTCTCTCTCTCTCTCTCTCTGTCTCCTCTCTAAAATGAATAAATAAAAATAAAAAGCCCTAAAAAAATAATATTCTTACTAATCTATTAAAAAAATTGATGACGCTTGAGTACTACGTGAGGGAACAAAACAATAATGACATTTTAATGCTTTTTTTCTGTGGCTTGTTAGAAGAAACAGACATTGAATCCTCGGAGAAATTTCTTTCTTTGAAATCCTTTTTCATATTCTTCTACATAGGGTTTCCAACAGGAAATCACACTGAACACCAACAAGATCGATCAGCTCATCGTTTTTGGGGAGCAGCTGATTCAGAAGAGTGAGCCCCTAGATGCTGTGCTGATTGAAGACGAGCTGGAGGAACTCCACCGATACTGCCAGGAAGTGTTCGGCAGGGTGTCGCGGTTCCACCGGCGGCTGACCTCCCGCGCCCCGGTACGAGGACCGCCACCCTCGGAGGGCTTCTGGGCCACTCCCTTGATATGTGACCAGACTTACCATGGAATGGTTAACAGTGACTGATTGTATGACTTTTTTTAAAAACTATTGAAAAATTGTCACACTTAGAAGCTCCCATTTCCCAATAGAAAGGATAGCACTTCTGAAAATTCTTGCCTACTTTGTATTTTTTCGCCCACCAACACAACTGGCTACCTTTTGTGTTTTTGTGTCTTCAGCTGGCCAGCGTCAAACATAATTTCTTCATCAGACATAGCCTCAACAATACCTTACATTACTCTCATTTTTAAAGATAGCAACTTATAGTCATTGTAATACAGAATAAGAGTGTATTCTAGACAGTAAGGTTAGGGATAAAAAGAGAAAACCTGGTACATAGGGTCCTTGAATGTGTAACTTATTCAGAACACTAACAGCCTTCAAAAAAATTTTTTTTATTAATTTTTAGTTTTCTTATTTCTGAAGGAACCTGCTGTTAACCATCAATGAAAATTTTGGCTTCCATTTCTTTTCTAGATAAAGTTGTTTAACGTAGGTTATCACATTTAAGGTTTTTATCTAGGAGAGAAAATGGGAGTTTTGGGAACTAGAAATTCGAGACCCCACACTAACTGGCCTAAATTGGAATCACCACACACACAGCCTGGGAGCCTGATGCTTTTTAGTTTCCTCAAAAATGTGGCTGGTGGCTTTACTCAGGAGCTGCCGGACAGGCTGACTTCTAAGGCTCCTCATAACTGCAACAGCTGGTAATTAGATTAATTGATTAATTCTGAAAACTGGGATCTCCCATTCTAGGGCTTGGAAGATGAAAAGGAAGCCTCTGAGAATGAAACAGACATGGAAGACCCCAGAGAGATCCAGACTGACTCGTGGCGGAAGCGGAGAGAGATGGAGGAGCCCTCGTCCCCTCAGTCCCTCTGTCACCTGGTGCCCCCAGCACTGGGGCCCGAGCGGTCGGGCTGTGAGACCCCCGTCAGCGTGGACTCCATCCCTCTTGAGTGGGATCACACGGGTGACGTGGGGGGCTCCTCCTCTCACGAAGACGACGAGGAAGGCCCATACTACAGTGCACTGTCAGGTAACAGGCCTGGGGGTACAGAGCCCTTGACATTGAGCCATTCAGCCGTGTTTTTAGCACCTTAGCAACATGGCCAACTCTGATCCAGAGTCCAGCTATGACTGACCTAGACTTCCTGTGGCTTTCTGTGTTCTGTCCTGCCTACTCTTGACTCCCCTGAGAGCTGGCTTAACGATGTGATGAAAGGGAAAAAAGGGAAATTCACGTTGGGACATTAAGACTATTCAGTGATGGCTCAGGCTCATCAGTGAACTTTTCAGTTGAGTTTTTCAGAGGAGTTGTAGATGGTTTTTGTTCTTTCTGTGTGCTCCCCACCCCCACCACCCACCCCCGCCACTGCTTTGGACAGTCGGGAGATGGCTGGAGAAACTCCTAGTTTTTTTCTAATAAGCTTTTTAATAAAACAGGTAAAGGATAGTTACTTTTCTCCTTCCAGTGAGACAATGTTTCTACTGTTTTAATTTAATACGGTACCTTCATCTACAGACGCCTGCAGTGAGGAAAATGACATTATTCTTTTTCAGATGTAGAAATCCCCGAAAATCCTGAGGCATATCTTAAAATGACCACAAAAACTTTGAAAGCATCTTCTGGTAGGCCCCTGCCCGTGCATGTCTCAACATGGCAGCGTCCTGTGGCGCACACTGCATCCTAAACCTCGCTCCCGTGTCGTGTCTGACCTCTGCCTTCCGTGGACACCATGGGCCTTGTGTCATGGTGTATTCACACTGCCGTACTCACACGTACCTGCCCGCTCCTTACAAGGCCCCGCCCAGGTGGAGCGGTCTGGCCGCCATCCCTCCCCGCCCCGTCAGGCCTGCGCAGAGGGAAATTTGTCACACTGCCTCTTTTAAGTTTTTATTTTCCCGCCATCTAACTCAATGCCTTCAGCATGGGCCAAGCTTTCTTCAGGGTGGCTTGGTTTGGAACTATTTTCTTTCTTACGCTGATTTCCTGAGAAGAGACTGGGTAGGTGGGGCTAGACGTACTATTGCGTTGGTCGCAGAAGAAACCTTCTGTCCTTGACTTGCAGCTCTAATCTTTAATGCCTGCCCCAGCCCGTCTACAGTGGTGAGGTACAGCCACGCGCGGCCCTTTGGTCCCCAAGTCCATCCTGATGTTTTTACTCTTCCCCTCACTCCTGACAGGCCTTCAGTCCTCTTGGCCCCCAGACCCAGCTGGCTGCAGTGTCCCCACCACTAGAGACCCCGGCTCCAAAATGCCACCTGTCCCGCAGCAAATCCTATGTTCATCATGCTCCATTGTGAACCCACCTAGCGAAGCCCAGTGTTGCTCAGTTGCATGACTCATTTCATTCCCTCTGGGACATACTGACATTTGCAAATGTGCATGCTTTGCAAGGAAAGCTGCAGAACTCATGTTACACTGTCACCTGATGCCATGTTACCCATGACCATCTCTGTGTAACTAAACACAAATCCTTGGCTTGGAGAGAATGGACTATCACGCGTTATTTCTTGTTTCAGGTAAATCCATGTCTGAGGGCCACTCGTGGCACGTTCCTGACAGTCCTTCCTGTCCCAAGCAGCGTTACAAACAAATGGGAGGTGATAGGAATGTGCAGCCCATCCCTTCAGATTCCAGCACCCCCTATAAACCAGCCTACGTAAGTCTCGACCCCACTGGGAGTACAACCCAAGTGCATGAGTAAATGGTTAGAGTTTCTCAAGAGGAGAGTGTAGGTATATATTGTGTGTGCTCACTCCCCAGACACATTTTGAGTTGGTTTTCCCGTGGGGATGATGTCTCTGCTGAGCTGTGCACACTACATTAGAACCCTGGCACAAAATTGACTAGAGTTAAAGATGGATTTCAGGCCAGAACCCATCTTTATATGTGTGGATATGACACAGTGATTATCACTGCTGAATCACTCATCCATGCAAATAACGGAGAAGCAAAGTGCGGGCTTCCCTGAGCTCCCAAACATTTGTCATGGTTACCTTTTGATCACACATCCTATTGAAAAGTCAGGACTCCGTATCGGGTATGATCTGAGCATGTGCCGTGGTAGACGTGGGTCTGATCCCTGGCCCCGCCAATTGCTCGGGATCCATAAGCAGTTGACCTTGCCTCCATGAGCCGTCCACACCTGAGGATAAATGTGCCTTACCTAATGGTGGTGGTTAGGATTGTGTGTGTGAAGTTAAGAAGAAGGCCCTCCGAGTGCTTGCCATTATTATTCCTACTAGTACTACTGCTGCGTGCTACTATGTATATTATGGTTTGCTGTTGTTATTAATGACAGTGACTGTTCCTCCTTAGTGATATTTCCCTCTGGCAGCATGGGTCCCTGGCATGCCTCTGGCTACGCAGCTGTCATGGGGCAGCCAGCCTAGGATTTAATGTGGCCCCAGATCATTTTCAGTGCGGAGAATTAGCGATGACGGAGTGGAAATTAAAATGTCTTATGTGTTTTTAGTGTCATCTCTTAGGAAAACCAGAAGCAACGTGGGCATCGCTGAATTAGTCCTCAGAGTGCCCTCTGTGTCTAGGAGGGAACAGGGCTAGATAGGATTCTCAGCTATACGTGGTCAGACCAGAGTCATTTGATAGTGGACTGTCTGTGTCCAATTCAGAAATGCTTGCTTAGCAAGCAGTTGTCATTTTTCATGTGTCTTTCTGTGAAGAATAAGCATGCACTGTCTGGGGAAAAGAGACCCCAGCCCCTCACCTTGGCTCCATCCCTAGTTCCGGCGACTATGCTTGCGTTCCTCACCGGCCGTTCTCAACAGCTCAGCCCTCTCTTTGGTGTCTGACAAGGCATGTCACCATGAATCTGAAGGGTTTTAAAATTTCCTTCATTCTACACAAATAGGCCACATGGACACAATCCACAGAAACCATGGCTTTTCTAAAACGGACACATGTATTTTTGGAAAGGCCTGAGATGAGAGTAGCCCACTCGGCGCTGTGATAACGGAAGAGCAGGAAAGATAAGTGCTCGGTAGTGAGCAGCGCCAGGAAGCACGTTTGTCCTCTGTGCACTTCTGATTCCTGGTGACAGTAATGCCACCAGCTCTACAGACGGCCTGGCAGAGGTCACTAAAATTTCCTAAAACACTACAGGCATAAAAGCGCTAACACAGTAACGGTCCGGTAAGCTCAACAATTGCTTTAACTCTCTTTGCATGGTTCATTTGAGGAGTGTTAGGAAGCCTCCAATTAAATCAGGTCATTTTATTGCCAATACTGACATATCACTGCTTCCCCCTCCCTGGGCCTCTGCCGAGGCTGCATTTCTGCCATCTGCCCTGCTTGTTCATCAGAGCCACCCGCCACAAAAGCCCTCGTATTTCCAGCAAGGTCCCCTTGGAAGGAAAGGCCTCCCATAGCCTCGTCTCTTACCTGTTAATGTGAACCAAGATACTCTGCAGCCTTTTAAGTTTATAAATGATAACGTAAAATTGGCTCATTCTAGGTAAAGCTGCTGTTACCTCCTGGCTCCGACGGTGGCAAAGAAGGCCCAAGCGTCTTGAATGGCAGCCCACAGCAGGAAGACGAGGGGCTGGCCTCCTTAACGGGGCAGCAGTCAGGTACAGTTAAGTCAGGCAGTTGTGAAGAGGGTTGGAGCCTGTACTGGGGACTAGTCAGGAATTTATTTTAATTCATGGCTCAGCAGAACATGAATTAGGAATTGCCCAGTTACACAATTCAGCAAAATCGCTACAATCGCCCTGCCACAGCCGATGTGATTTTAGAATTAGCTGGCTTGTATTTGTGAACACATGCCTGGGCTGTTCACTTGACTTCTAAAACTATTTTTTCAGTATAGATAAAATGAGCCTCAGAGGAAGAAGTGTATGTTTTATTGACTTCACTTGTATGTAAAGATCAGACATTGGAAGATTGTATCAAAGACGTGTGTCAGGTGTCTCCTCGTGAGACCAGTTCAATGATTATAAAAATAATGCTCAACTGAGTCTGAAGTCAGGCTGCTAGCACTGACCCAATCACTCACAGACCAAAGGAGAGAGTGCCCTAAACACAGCATGAACTGAAACGCTGAACTTGGGACCAGAACACTCGCTGACAACATGCTGGGTCTCCCATGCAGTGAGCCGCCGCCTCCTCGCCAGGTTGGAAGTGTGGTGGCACTGGCCTTGAACCTAAAGCAAGGGAAGCGTGCCAGTCCACACTCCGGGGCAGGTGGTAACTCCCCAGTGCTGAGCCTCCTGCAAAGGGCATCCCCTGTAGGTCTTATCAGCCTGGCCCTGAGTGAGCTGGAGGCAGAGGAATCTGCTTGCATGATTGCTGCTTTTTATTGCAGGTGCCTTTGACAGATGGGAACCGATTCAAGAACAAGAACTTCACAAGAAACTCAGAATAAAGCAAGACTTGCAGCAGCTGAACTCGGATATCAACGACATCAGCACCTGGCTGAAAAAAACGGAAGCAGAGCTAGAAACGTTAAAGATGGCAAAGTCTCCCTCCGACGTCCGGGGAATGGAACTCAGGGTAAAGAGGCTGAAGGTGAGTCCGAGGCGGAGCGGGAGGAGTTCCGAGTGCACGTGCAAGCGCTTGCCGTGCCCAACGGACAGATCAGATCTGTTAGTGGGACAGGTGGCTGTCAGTCTCTTCCATTTTACCCCTGTAACTGGCAAGGATACAGATGCAGAGCTTTGTTTCATTTAGAAGAGCATTGACAGATGGTGCCCCAGGACCTCACCTGTGGGCTCTTATGCAGGTGCCAGTGGCCATAGAGCGGCAGCTTAAAAACCCCCTTCCAGACCATGCAGTCCAGACTGGTGGCACAGCATTCAGGGTGGGGGAAGACCAGCCACCTTGATCAGTTTTGTGGCATGATCTGGTTGCTCTGCTACATGGTTAGGATTTGTCACCTACACAATCAGCCTTCACCCCACTAGAAGGCGTGGCCAGGGACCAAGCAAGGGCAAAGCCTTGCACTTTAGGGGTGCCCTGAGCATGAGCCTGTGCTCCTATGAGGACCCAGGGTAGGGGGTTGGCATACCGGGGGGATCCAGGCAGCCTTCACATTTGTACCGTTGCTTCACGTGTGCATAAATAGATCAGGGGTGACCGTTCATCCTGATGAATAACGCTTCTGTGATGCCAATGGGCAAATGCAGCATGACTAAGTGTACTTTATCTGGAAGACTTTTAATCTGGTCCAGAAATGTTATTAAGCCAACCAGAGCTCAGCAGAGTGCAGTTGACTTGGCCGGCCAGGAGACAGGCCTCTGCTCTCAGCCCGGACCGCCAAGTTCACTGACCTTGTAAGGCAGCTCCCTCACCTGTCACTTGTCAGCCAGTCACGGGCGAGGTCGCGCTAGTTTCTGTGGCCTCGGCCTGGAGAAGCATTTGGAAGATCTCCCCACGGAGGTTCGGAATGAACCCCACCTCACCGTCTGTACAGTGCCTCATCCAGTCCTGTCTTCCGTGCTAGGAGCTGTGCAAAGCCTTCGACACCTACAAGGCCCTAGCGGTCTCTGTCAACGTGAACAGCAAGGAGTTCCTGCAGACGGGGAGCCCCGAGGCCAGAGAGCTCCATGACAGAGTCGGCCAGCTGCGGCTGCGCTGGGACGTGGCGCAGGGCGCTGTGGAGAGCTGGAGAGAGGGCCTACGGCGGTCGCTCATGCAGTGCCAGGTACGCCGCCCTCTGCCGGGGCCCAGGCCCACATGGGCGGGAGAAGCGGATATTTTTATCCTCGTCAGGCTGCTGTGGTGCAGCCAAGCTCATACGGTTTGTGTTAGAAAACGTGTGCTTTACCGTTGGTTCCTGAAGAGGCCCGCCTGCTGTCTCAGGGGCCCGACGCTTGCCCTGCGTCTCCTGCCCTGTCGCCCAGGCCCACTCAGAGCGTAGGGGCTCCAGCAGGCAGTCCCCCATCTCTGTCCTTTTGCCGGAAAGGCTGATGAAGACAACTGGCCCTGCAGCCTTGGTAGCTGTGTGACTTTGGGCAAATCATTGAACCTTCTGGACCTCAGTTTTCGCATCTTAAAAATGGGAGGAAATTTGAGTGCTCCCCTCACGGGGTTCTTTTTAGGACTGCATGCTCGTAATCTTCGCCCAGCACCCGACGCCTAGTAAATGCTCAGCGGTGTTACCTCTGACCCCATATTAGGGAACGTGAGCCACCAGTAAGCCCACACACAGCCTGTCCCCAGTTGAACCCAGCATATGTGTCGAGTAATTTGTGATCTTACTCTGTCCTATCAAGTGGGGCATCCTGAAGCCCACCTTTCTGTCAGCACTGATCACTTGGCCGACTTCAGCATGCCTCCTGGGGCTGTGCCAAGTGCTCCCAGCTTCCCTTTTTCCTTGTTTTGAGGCCCTTTTCCTCACTGGGTAAGACAAGAGCAAACAAAGCCTAATGGACTAGAAGTAGCAAGTGCACCTTTACCTCTTAGTTTTACGAAAGGTTAATGCTATGATGTGTGTTGTTTTTCAAGGACTTCCACCAGTTGAGTCAAAATCTGCTCCTGTGGTTAGCCAGTGCGGAGAGCCGGAGGCAGAAGGCTCATGTCACTGAGCCGGCGGCAGACCCCCAGGTTGCCCTGCAGTGTCGGGAAGAACTCCTGGTAAGTGCTCCTGAAGGGGTTCTGCACTAGTCCTGGCCTGTCAGGAGGTTCAGGACTCAGGTAGCCTCACCCAGTGTTTCTGGGGACAGCAGTGCCTGTGGGCATCTCTGGAGGATCCCTTTGTAGTTCTGCAGCAAGATGGCCCGCAGGGCTGAAGAGCCCAGCCCAGGAGCAGGGAGTCTTCAGGACTCCGGCACTGGGGACCAAGGTATTTAGCAGTATCCTGAGAAACTTACGGCCATTGAAGTATTTTTTTTTCCCTTGTGAATACAGCTCATTTAGGGGAGAATGTGACGCTCAGTTGTCCACATGTATGAATCTTCTGTCCCCACTATAGGGAAATCCTACTTCTTTGAGGTTACTTGTGTTTTCATATATTTATGTCACTAGTAAGTTAACATGAGACCTTACTTGCAATCACAAGTTTACATTTTTATCCACATATTTATATGTGGTTTAATTTTAAATATCTTAATCACAGTGCTGCTGGTCGTTGTGTTTAAAAAGAACATTTTTGTACTAAAACCTTTGTAAAACCCAACTCTCCTGGGGAACGCTGTCTCATAGAACTTTCTGTGATGCTGGAATGTTCTGTATGTCTTCTGCCCAGCAGGCTGGCTACCAACCACAGGCAGCTGCTGAGCACTTGACGTGGCTGTTGTGACTGAAAATGAACTTTCCATTTTAATTAATAGCCGTGTGTTGTCTAGTGGCTGCCATACTGGACAGGAGCAAGATAAACCACCCTCAACAATACCAGTGAACTTACTAGCTACTTCTGTATTTCTAAATAGTATGCTTAAGCTGCTTTTTCTCAATTAATCCACTTTAGAGTTTCCCTTCACCACCTGCCATTATGGATAAGGGCCTTGTCTTCCTCACTTTTTCCCTCTGATTCAACTCCTCCAGCAACACAACTGTCTCCAGAATGAGAAAGAAAGGGGGGCGGTAGGGAGTAAGCAGCTTGCTCTGTGAGCGGTGCTAGGCTTGAGGACTCAGGCACACGGAGCAGGGGGCCGGGACTGGAACGCCACTCCCCATTCACCCCGGAAGAAGGAGAAAGCCTCATCCGGCCCCACGAGCTGCCCCTTCAGATAAACAAACTGGTTCACACTATTTTGTTTTTAGCAACTGGAAAAGGAGCTAGTGGAACGTCAGCCTCAAGTAAACTCCTTACAAGAGATTTCAGACAGCCTTCTTACTAAGGGGCGTGGAGAAGATTACATTGAGGCCGAAGAGAAGGTACATGTTATCGAGAAGAAACTCAAACAGTTACTTGAGCAAGTGTCCCGAGACTTAATGTCCCTGCAGGGAAGCCAGGTGAGTCCCCTGTGGCCTTTAACTGTAAAGATGGCATGCTAGATGCGAACAGGAATACTAGATGTTGTGGAAGGGAGGCTGTAAGCACGCCACCCGAGTGGGGTTTCGTTATTGTTGGCAGGAGGGATATAACAAGAGCACCTTGCTGTTGATACGGCTGGGTTACTGAAAGCAGTTCTAATCCTTCTGTCATTTCTGCCTTGCCTTCACGTTGGAGATTCGACTCCGCTGTTCTCACGTGCCACGTTTTTAACTCCTCTTCCCTGTCCTGGTCACTCTCTCCTTTGTCCACTTTCTGCCTTTCAACTGTGTTCCAACCCAAAACAAACGAATACCCAAACTGTGGCCCCTCCATTCCGGAGTACGTATTTCCTCCTGGGCTGCCGAGACTGTGGTCTCTCCACGGCCACGTGATCCCATCAGCACTCCGCAAGCTCACTGCCAGCTATTTCTGTCCCTCTTGCTCCTGAACTCAGCCTCCCCCAATGTGTGCTATGGGTTTTAAATGCAAGAGGTGGGCCATGCTTACAGTCCTTTTGTCTGAAAAAGTCCCTGTTAGAGTGGGGAGAACAAGGGAGGAGCCCCCTCTTCCAGAAAGATGTGAGCTGGGGGCGGGGAGGGCGGTGCAGCAAAAAACCTGCCTAGAGCACATTCTTACGCTGAGACTATTCAGAACCTCTTTCCCCCTGAGCTGAGCAAACCCTGGGTATATTGCTTTCAGATCCCAGACCCGTCTCTGCCCAGCTTGGATGCCGGAGACGCCAGAGACCAGCCTCTGCCAGCGTTTGTGCCAGCTCCCCAGGCAAAGGTGAGAGCCCCAAAGAGCCAAGCACTGTGTGAATTCTGACTTACTTGTAAAACATTAAAATATAGCTAAATGTGGTCAGATGAACAGTGATGTTCAGCACATAGTACTATATATTCTAGAAACAAGCAGGGTCCGCCTGTGAGAACCACACTGGTTAGTTCTCGGTCACGGAGAGGACAGCAACTTGGGGCTCCAAGGCCCCAGTAGATAACTCATGAGACCACAGAGTGCTTCAGCCTGTTGGTCAGTCTAGACTTACTTCTAAGATTGAAAAAAAAAAAAAGAATTAGACTTTTAAAGACATAACTCAAAGGCTGTGTCACGGTCATTTCTCTTTGGGACTACAGTGGGTTGAGAAAGATGGGAGCCTTTCTGGCGTTGAGGCGGCTTCCGATCTCCATTAACAACGGAGCAACAGACCCATTTATTTCACGCCATAGAGAGAAACCCCGTGCATCCAGCTCAAACCCTGTGGGGAAGCCTACCTAAGGAAGGAAGGCTGTTTCATCACTGACAGAACGAAGCTGTATTTGACTAACTGGATTCTTTTTACCCAGCAGTTTGGAGCCGAGAGAACTACAAGAGGCAGGAGCGAGGCGGATGGCAGGTAAGCAGCACCACTGTCCCACCCACGCACACCTCCCCGACCTTGTCCATGCCGCCATCCGGGCTTTGTGGAAACCCGGCTCTTCCATCTGGAAAGGGCGAGGCTTCTCCTCTGACTGAGCCCCAGCCGCTGGCCCCACTTTAATCTCGGGTCCTGGGTGTCTTCCGTAGGCAGGGGGTCAGGTGACACAAGTGGGTTTTGCCTCTGGAACCTCCTGGCAAGCTCTCCGCCTTCTCTGTTGACAGGGCACCCGGCCCCATGGAGCCAGGCCGCTCCAGGCCGCAGCGCTCCTTCCTGTCCCGGGTGCTCAGGGCTGCGCTGCCCCTCCAGCTGCTGCTGCTGCTGCTCCTGCTCCTGGCCTGCCTGCTGCCCTCCTCTGAGGAGGACTACAGCTGCACCCAGGCCAACAACTTCGCAAGGTCCTTTTACCCCATGCTGAGGTACACCAATGGGCCACCCCCCACCTAGAGCCGCCCAGCCCGCCAGCAGCACCAGCCTGTTGACGCAGGTGCCCCACTCACAGCCCCAGACTGATCTGCGGGCGGCCCAGTGGCAGCGAGGTCCAGGGACCTGCTGCAGACACCTCCCTCGGGGCTTGGCCCGAGGGGACTTGCTGGGGACCCAGGGTAGGGGACCCGTGAGGCTGATACCCCGGGCAGTTTGGAAGAGCTAGTTGACTAGTTTTGGGATCTCTGGAAACTGCAGTTTCCCAAAGGGCCAAGCACTTTGTGAATTCTGATTTGTAAAACAGCATTATTATTAAAATGTAGCTAAATATGATCAGATGAACAGTAGTGTTCAGCACACAGTATATATTCTAGAAACAAGCAAGCAGAGTCCGCCGTAGAAATGGTTCAGAAACTCACATGCACCCTTGGCTGCTTGGTTGAAACAATCATATTTTAAATGTTTAGAATTAATTTTGCCCCAATCAGCCAGCAGTCTTGAGCTACAGGTTATAAACCAAAATGTTCTGTTCAGTACTTAGGTCTGCTCTTTTATATTGCTTTAAATTTTTTAAGAAATTATATTGCATGGATGTGGTTATTTGTGCATATTTTTTAACAATGCTGAATCTGTATGAATGTACACTTTGATTTTTTTAAAGAATATCAGATTTTAGCTACAGCTTTTGACTAATGTACAGTAAATGCCAAACTACATTGCTAGGGACATTTTTGTAAGTTAATTTTATAAGACTTTTTCACATTTAAAGTGATACTTCAGGTTTTAATTGTTTGGCCACTGGGGGTTGGTACAGATACCTGAAGCCGTTTGTCATATGTACAACCCAGATGTTTCTCATTAAAACAAAAAACAGCCATCCTCTTGTTGTGCTCAATTATATTACAAAACACCTAATCTTCCAGAGAACAAAAAATTATTTTTAAACTGTTTGGAGGGATTTATTGGTATTGATGCTAAGCTTAATTTATATGAGTTTGTACAGAATAATCTAAGGTCTAGAAACAGGCCGTGCTATGTGGCAGTTACCCAGTGTGTGTGCCCCTCCAGTGCTGTGGGGGCAGCGAGGGGCGGCGGGTGGTCACAGAGGGCAGGATCGTTTCACTCAGAGTTCTCTAGTCCCAGCTAACTAATAACATTGAACCCACATTACAGGCCAAGGCACCTGCTTTGCATGCAGTCCCATTACCACGGTCTGTCTCTCACCGAAACAGAGAGGGTGATCAGAAGTTTCTGAACCAGGAACCAGTTCCTCATTAGTCACTCTTGGGGGGTGGGGGTGGGGGGCGGGACAGCACTGGCTCAGCAGCAGTCTTGGTTCCACTCTCTCCTCCGGAAACACACCTCCCAGGGAAAACCAAGGAGGCCCACATCCCTGGACAAGTAGCTGGACCAGGAGGAACCAGCTGAAAAGCATGTTTCCCTTTACCAAACTGTTAGAAGGGATAGGGAGGAACGGATCCTTTTTTACCGGGTAACTTAAGAATCTTTTAACTCTTTAAAATAATTCACCACTTTTCATGGATTACAATAATCCCAGAGAGAAATGTAAGTGAAAATAGTACCCAAACTTTCTCATTATGCCACCGAGTTGGTTAGAGGGTCTTTGCTCCAGTTTTGCCAGATGCAAAAGGCAGACTCTCTCCCTCCTTCCTTGCAGCCCAAAGGAAGGGACACTTCTGAGGACCTTATCTGCCAGCAGAAGGGGCTCAGGCAAGTCAAAGTTCCCAAAAGGAAAGTGTTGTTTGCATTTTAGAGCCTAATTACGCACATCAATTCTCTGGATAAGCCCTCGCCGCAGGGCAGCCTTTCTTCACTCCAAGCCCAGTGCGTCCCAAAGGTTCAATCCAGAAGGGAAATTTTCAAATGACTCTGGACATTAATATAACTTCATTATGAATGAATCATTTTCTCCCCATCCCTAACTGGGGTGTAACACTGACTCAGATGAGATAATTACAGAATATCTACCCAAGCTTATAGATGTTATATTTGCAGGCTGCATCTTACTGGGCACACGGCACCTGCAGTCATAAATCACAGGTGTGAGATTAGCTCAAGATTCGATTACTGCTGTTTAAAATGCCTTCAACAGGTTATGTCAGATTCTTAACTCTCTTGAAATTGGACGCAAGCATTTGTGTTTTTGTGTACCTTTTTCCAGGAAGAGTGTCCATGGTTTTCATCAAATTCTTAAAAGGCTCTGCAAACTTAAAATAGAATTTAGAATAGAATGGGAACACTACTTAGCCTAATTACTGAAAATTCTTTAACTTAGCTCCCAAAAAACACATTTTTAAAACCAAAATCATGAAAACCACTTTATTTAGCTTATATGACATTAAACTTCTCTGTGACAGTTCCATAAACATTTAAGGGACACAGCAAAGAAAAAGCAGTACCTGGGGGGGGGGGGCAGAAAGCAGCCTCAAAATCCTCTTTCACAAAACAGCAAACATTCATTTGTAAAAAGGCCGAAAGGTAAAAAGCCTTCTAATGGTACAAAGCATTCATCTGGAAAAAAGTGACAAACGCTAGCTAGCCAGCCAGCAGGCTCTGAGGTACACAGGCCCACAGAATAATAGTTACAGGACCGAGAGTCACTACACTCCGACCCCCAGCGCAGAAGAGCAGGGGAAGCAGCACGGGTTGGGCAGTTCGCAGGGTGCTTTGGGGCCAGCGTCAGCGCGCCTGTGCCCTGCCCATAAAGGAAACCCATCCGTAACCGTGACTGGCCCACATGCGAAGAGGATCTGGAGAATGCAGGAGAGAAAGGATCCTGGACTCCAAAGCAACAAACAGGGTTATAAAATCACATGTCACAAAGAATGCACATCTTCAGAGCTGCCACTAGAGCCCACGTTCCAGCAAGTTTGAGAGCCACAGAGAGTAAAGGGCATGTTTCACACAACACTAAACCAAACTCCACAGGGAAGTCTCAGTGCCTTAAAGACGAGAGAATTTTCCATGGGTCTGCTGCCAAGGAGTTGCACCTGGGAAAGCAGTAGCAGACAGAAGGAGAGAGCAGTGCTCCCTACCAGCTGATGAGCCCAGGATGGGAGGGACGGGAACGACAGAATTCATCTTGCTTCCCACCTGTCATGGCTGCTCTCTGATGGTTCCTGCGGGCCCCATCTCAGCTGCGAAGGTAAGGCTGTAAAGACAACTGTCCTTTAGCCGCCCCTCCATTACGCACCGAGATGCAGCTCAAGCAGCAGACCCGCACAGAAGCACGTCCCCCAGCAGGAACCGTGCTGACCAGGCTGGCAGAATATGAATGAGCTCTGGTCTAAGCTTTGCCGGATGGGGTTCTACTGACCTTGAGCAGGTTGCTTTACCCCCCCCTGGGCTTTAATTTACATATGTATAAATAATGGGACTGAACTTCCCCGTCTGCAAGGGTCTTCTGGGGGCGTGGGTACCACAGGCAGGCCCCGCTTACTCTGGAGCAGCCATGCTTGGCTTGTCAGATTGCGTTTAACGAGTGGATTCTGCAGTCTCAATATATTTTCTTGTTTTTTTAACTAGTTAAACTGCATGGTCGCTTTTAGCACTGGAACTCCAACTGCCAGTGTTCAGTCTGTCCCTTAACTAACTCGCTGTGTGACCTTGAGCAAGTCTGCTTATACTCGAGTTCCCACAGCCAAGAAAAGGATGACGGGAATTGTTATGAGGATTAACGGGAGGTATGAGGCCCTGAGAACTATTTCTGGCACACAGTAAGTGTTCCTCAAATAGTTTTAGGTACGAAATGACGTATTTTTACCATTTCTTTGATATAACCTTGATTATGGTTTTTAAAAGACTTTTAGTGGCTTAAAGAAACGTGTCAAATCTTATTAAATAAAAATGTTTTAAAACAGACCTAGAAACTGAAGGTGCGCCTTGATTTTGAGAAGGTGTTAATATATGGAAGCCCCTTAGCAGATTTAAATAAACTTGATTTTCACATGCTAGAAAATTCTAGAATTGCTTCAACTTAGTTTATATCTATGAGTATATAATGTGGCCCTGCCAAGAATGAAAAACTGATTTTTTTACTGAAATCTAAAATCATTGTCCTTCCAGCTGATTTAGCAGGTGAAGTAATCTAAATAAAGACTATCTCACCGCAGAGCTTTTGACTTTGTTATTTACTACAATTAACCTCCAGATCTGTTATTATTAGGCTGACAACTAATAATTTCTGTTCCCATCTCAAGGTTTGAAGACACATCTCTTCAAAATTATTTTAGGTTGAATCCCTTGGAGGCAGCCCTGGTGGACAATGAGTGTGTGATGGGCTAGACCAAGGGGATGGGCTGGGGGTGGGGTCCGAACCTGTGAACACTCCTGCACAGCCCCCGGGAGTGCCCACGCGGTCCTCTGGGAATCGCCCGCTTTCTCCAAGGAACCTGAGCGAATACTCTGTTCTAATGTCCTCTCTGTGAAGAATACTGCACGGTAATTATTTAACTGAAATGTGTCTATATGACTATATGAGACACTCAAGTTTGGAAATAAGCCCAAATCTCACTCATTTCCCACAGATTACCAGTAAATCTCTCGTATTAAATGACATTTACATACCAAAATAGAGGAAAGGAATCTTGCCACACAAGTCTGCGGCAAAGCTGAAGATCACTTTCCCATCATACATAAAATGTAGTTGGATGGAGTTTTGTTTTTCAATACTCAATTCCTGTTTATAGTTGTCAAATCCTATTCCCTCTAGTTAATTTTTTTTAAAAACTAAACTTGAAAACACTGAAATCCTTGTATTTCTACAGGAGAATTTTAAGTTGCCCATGAACCATGTGGGGGGATGGATGCCCTCCTAAAAGATGACTATTAAAAAGAAATGACTGGACTGGACCTGGCCGGTTACTACAGTTGGTTACAGCGTCATCCCAAAACAACAAGGTTGTAGGTTCGATCCCTGGTCCAGGCACATACAGGACACAACCGAGGAATGCACAATGAAATGCAACAACAAATGAATGCTTCCCTCTCTTGCTCTCCCCCTTCCACTCTCTACCTCTCTAAAATCAATTTTAAAAAAAGAAAGAAATGACTAATCTTTACAGTGGACATTGACAGGTTTACCTGAAACATGTAAAAATGGCAGCCTGACCTTGTACACTGGTTTCTTCTTGGAAATATTTGTCTTAGAGGACAGTTTTGGAGCAGATGAGCACAGAGAATCAAAGGGCCCTAGAATATTTTTAAAAACAACAACAACAAAGAATATCTTTAAACTACAGATCATGTTCTCAGCAGCCTGCTTGGCCCAAACCCAGTCTAAGACTAACTGCGGAGGCTTCTCGGTGGATTAACTAACCCGTATCCCCAGCACACACACACGTGAGACCTGAGCCAAGAATTTACCAGAAGTAGCACATCCTCCTGATGGGCTAAATCCAGATGCAGTGAAAGCAGCAGCCTCGAGAAACATGCAGGAGCATCTGAGAAAATGAGTAGTGGGCACGGACGCGTTTTCCCAAGGAAACGGGGAAGCACTCGTCCGGGAAGGTGCTGGATTAGGCATAGAAGGGTGCTTGGACCCCAGTCCAGTCTGGTGCCTACCGAGAGCATCAAAATTCAACCTTCACTACAAAGTACTGTGGCAATGGCTTCGACCTCATTCTGGTTTTCTTATTTTTATTATTTTTAACCTATATTTTTTTATATTATTTGTATAATTAAGAGAATTTCATCGGCAAATAATTGTTCAAGGCTGCCTTCTTTGCCTCCCTCTTCCCACTCCAGCCTTGTGTCCCCATCTGTCACGGGGGCCCTAAGCTATCCAGAAAGAAATAAAATTGACCTGGATAACTCTGGTTCCCTGGTCCCTATAAAATCAAGCTTATTTTCTGTACTGATTCTTAACCCTCTAACTAGTGAGTTTTTTTCATGCTCACTGACCCCTGGAGTGAGGTTTTGTTTTTTGTTTTTTCAAAAAGTGAAATTAGTTCCAGTTACAGTTTTATTAACTTAAAATTATGTATGTTTGATAACCAATTTATGGAAACAAGTATATTTGCCTTTTTATAATGTTGCCTTACACATTTGTAAAATAAAATATTTTATATGATTGTACTCTGGATGGCTAGGAGGCACGAGGACATACACGAACATGCGTGCTACTCATAGGGTTACTAAGGCCGTGACACTGAGTCACTAATAATTTCAGAACACCTGAGAATACAGACAGTGGTGTGTTCTCCAGGGATATGTCCCAGTGTTTCTGAAACAGTTCTGCTCAGCTTTAGTAAAATTGCACTGACATCAAAATTAAGACTTATTCAAGGTCCCACTAGCAGAAACCAACCTCTAGCACAATGAATTCTCCTAATGACTTATTAAATACAGCATGTGCTAGCCAAAGTAAACCTATTTTTAAAAAGATAATGTTTGATCTCATATATCACAAGGTAATTTTTTTAAATCACAAAAAAGTACATGATTATTTAATTGCTCACTTTCAAAACAGATGTAACTCATTTTATGCATTCGCTATGCTCCCGAAAATTTGTACGAAAATTTTTATTTTTAAAAAGTTAAAATGATAACTTGTGGTGTTTTATCATCATGTCCTATCTATATTCCACTTGGAGTAAGAACTAATATTTTACTAAGTTTCTATTTTACCCAGTCCACCATATAAATATTCTGATAAGAAAATATTTTAAAGAGCCCTAGGGTGTAAAAGAATTCTTTCTTGCTATAAATAATTACTAAATATTCTCTTTTTTTAGTAGAGTTCACAAACCAGGTCTTATTCAAGTGGTATGCTCATCAAGTCTACACAGTTTGATCCTGGACCTGACACACTAGCTATTCATCCTTCCATAGAGTAATGTGCCTTGCACACAAACAGTCCTGTCTCTGAATGGCTGATGGCGGTGGCACTGGCTGCCCCAGGAAAGTATGGTTGTCAGCCCCTTACAGGATAGAACCCTATTCCTGCAAGCACAGGGCCTTTCGCCAGCACACACACCAGGCCCCTTGCGACTAGAGAGTTTCTGAGGAAGGGTAATTCCAGGGGCAGAGAGATTGAAATCTCCATAGTCCTCCGGGAAAGTGATCTTATACTCACACACCCCCTAAATAATTAGCAGGCTCTCTGAATGCACATAAGGAGGGAAGGAAAGTGGCAGGAAGGTCTGGGGAAGAACATGGCTCTCATCCCAGCTTGACCACTGGCTTCCTAGGACATAATCGCTCAGTCCTTCAACATAACAATAGTCCTGACATCAGTCCTCACAGGTCTGTGGGGCAGGTGTGACACTCTACTTGTTGATTGTCATCGTGGTTTTCAGTCCTACAATCCAGTGGCCCAGAGAGAGCTTACAAAGGTCTATCCTAAGAGGCAGTTCAGGTCGCACAATAAAGGTTAGTCCACTTCCTGTAAGTGCCACATTCTCCCAACCCTTCTGGGTCAAATTGCCACCATTCATTCCAAAAACTCTAAGATGGTTTTCCAAAGAGGTGGAAGAGCGATGGGTCGTAAACAAGGGAGCATGCCGATGTCCTGTGAGACCCAGCAAGACAAATGGCATTCCAACGCTCTCCTAGTAACAAGGAACACTGGCTTTTTCACACTGCCTCCTAGGAAGTAGGGGGTCAGGAAAAGATGGTAGACTGAACCCACCGTAACTGAAGGAGGGACCACACAGAAAGACAAAGCCTGCCCACTCGCGCTGGGGTTCACGATTTGCACTAGAGTTCACGCTTCAGCTGCTGACCTCTGCAGCCTGTTCACCTCAGGGCTGGGCATCGCCAAGACGAGATGCTGGGCACCCACTTTGCTCTTACTCTTCTCAGCTGGGCTGCATGCAGACGCGGTGACCAAGGGCTTGCACCCCTGCAGCGTGTGGGCGTTCAGCATCTCCAGCAGCAGGTCATACACTGGGACCACGTTTTTGCACTTCATGCTGAGCAGGTGTTCCATGCCCTTGTTACTGTGGGGATAAAGGGGTCACCAAGGTTCCTTACTGTGAGGCAGCGACAGGGACATTAGAATCTTCCCCAACATAACCAGCCCACATGCATGCACATCCACACACACACGCGCACGCATGCACACATGCACTTCCCGGAGCCATTTGCTCTATGGTTCTTGCATCTGGCTCCTTCAGTAATCTACACTTAAGGGCAAGAACAATGTCCTGTGACCTCTGTGTCCTACCACCGGCCGCGATTGGCTTTGTAGAGCCTGGCACAAAGTACAGTCGATTCGCATTGTTCACAGTAGTTACGTCCTAGCCAGTCCCCACAAACACTGAGCGGGCAGAGGCTGAGCTGCTGCTCCTGAGGGCAGTACAGGGTTAGGGACCGGGGAGCCTCTGCTGACGTTTTCATCAGCCCATTCATACATACCCTTGTTGCAGCTGTGTTTTCGTTTAAAGACACCTTAGTATATATTGTTGATTCATTAACATTTAACTCATGGCCCATAGCACTGTGGCTCATGCTGCTTGAATACATGTTGGATAAAGCACACCACAGCCCACCTGTAGCACGTGGGAACACTATATGGCACACAGCGCTATGTTTGGACACCATTTGTGGACAATGAAATCTCCAACAGAAAGCAAATATAATGCAAAAACACGGCACTAAACAGACAGTGTAAAGGACACCTGTCACAGTTGGAGAGTTGAAACAAGAAGGCAGAGCACTACCTATATTTGACCTCAGCTGGGAATGTAAGTATGGGCAACTCAAATTTTTTGCCACTCTGTGAGTGTACCCAAATGACCCCAAAAGCACTGTGAGGAATCATTTTCAGGGGTTACAAAGGAAGATCAGTATGCAGGCAAATTCACAAGTACGGAATCCAGGAATAACAAGTGGTTTGTGCCGAATAATCATTAAACAGGCAGAGGTTGTCATTTCCTAGCCCTTAACATTCTTGAGTGGTACGTTGTCCTCCCCACGGCCCCTATACTTTCCTCCTTCTCTCCCCTCTCCCAGCCTCAGGGCAGGGCTACCCTCATCGTGGGTGACACAAAGCCATCATCAGACATGACACACAATTTACCACAGCCCTGCCTTCCCAAAGAGCTGTCAGCTCACCAGGTCTCTTAGATCTCATTCTTAATACCCAAGGTCCTCACAGGGAAGAACAACTCTCAGGGAAGGTTTGTGCACATCTCCAGATCACCAACCTCAAGAGCTGAACTAGGAAAGCCGGGTTTAACCTCTTCAAGAAAATACATCAGGCCTGACCTGTGGTGGTGCAGTGGATAAAGCATCGACCTGGGAACACTGAGGTCGCCAGTTCAAAACCCTGCACTGGTCTGGTCAAGGCACATATGGGAGTTGATGCTTCCAGCTCCTCCCCCCTTTCTCTCTTTCTCTCTCTCTCTCTCTCACTCTGTGTCTCCTCTCTAAAATGAATAAAATAAAAATAAATTAAAAAAAAAAAAAAGAAAATACATCAGTCAGGGCTCCAGCCCTCGGTGGGGCGGGGAGGGGTGACAGTTCACTTTAAGGAAGGACCTGCCCCTTTTAGAACTCCATAAACAAGCAAAGATCCCCAGCAGCTAAAAATCAGATGAGGCACCATGGAATGCCATGAAGATCGTGTTAGGTGTCATAGGATACTCATTCAGTGCCCACTAGCGCTGACCTTTGGTTACAAGTGTTTGTGCTGATGAAGAACCCTCCTCGTTCCCTTTCAGGGGTTCATCTTCCTTTAAAGGTAACAGTTCCACCTTATCCATCTCAAATTTGAAAACACTTTTGCCAAAGCTCTTCGCCGACCCACAGACCCAGCGAGGGGGCCCCCGCAGGGGTCATACCTGGCGTGCCTGACGTGAGAAAGGAGCATCAGGAGGTTAGCCAGGCGGACGGACTGCTGCTGGGAAGGGATGCCGCTCCTGGCGATCACCCAGACCAGCGCGTCGGTCACCGCGTTCAGTAAGTGGGTCAGCTTCCGGCTGCTTTCAGCCTCCTGAGTCGCTGCAACTAAAGGGTACATACCTGGACAAAGAAAAGCCATGTTTCACTGCTCTGCGGGAAGGAAGCATAGTTTGTGCCCAGGTGTGGGGCAATGCCAACGTTCTCCTGAAAGGAGGCCAAGTTGATCAAAAGGTTCCTGACTTGGGCACGAAGGGTGACATCTTCAAAGATGACTGACCTCCCCACGACGTGCCATGGCTGACTGGGAAGGGTGAGCCTGGATGATGAGCTGGGGCAGACTAAACTGCCCACCCGGCCCAGAAGTGTGGCTGGGCCTTGTAAATATACGTATCTACTGGCCCCAAACCATTATATGGTGTATCTCATTTCCAGCTATAAATATACATACAAGGATGGCCAGAAAGTGAGATTAGTCTACGCTTAGCCCCGGGGGGTGGTGCTTATAGAAGGGAGTTCAATAAACATAAACTAATAACCACGGCCACGCAGCCTTGCTCCCTATCCCCTTGGGTGTGCCTTGTGCAGACAGTCACAGTGGGCACACTGCCCCCTCTGTGCAGGTCGTCAGCATCCAACCTTTGGTGGCGCCTTGCTGAGGACAGGAAGACCACCCATCTGGAGTCAGACAGACCTACTTCAGGTCCACCATCTCTAGCTCCCTGAGCCCAGATCAGTTTGCCAGCTCCCCCAGCCTCAGCTCCTCGGTGAACAAAGCTTGCAGGCACATGTCTCCTGAGGTCTCCACACCATCCCACCAGGTAGGCTGCGTCCCCTCGCCTGCCCTGCCCTGCGTTCAGTTCCCCCTCTGACTCTAGGATAGGAGACACTGTGGCCTCCCTGTGGTTGCAGAATAACAGCTCAGGGAATCTTCCCCCTACCCCCTCCCCTGACCCCCACCCGGACTCCTTGATTCCTGGAAGCAGGAAAATAACTAGCTTCTCTTCCAGTTTTTCAATTTCAAACTAAGAGTAACAACAGGGAAACTGTCGACTTTTGACTGTAATGAGAATGAAGGATGGCTGGCTCTCCATCATCCACAGAATCTGTTTGGGCAGTTTTTGTTCTCTATTTTTATTGGCATTTTCAGTGTAATTAAGGCAACTCAGTCTAATTAAGGCAAGGGACATAATGAACCAAAATTATGCAAGTGTGTTGCTTCACCACATCCCTGGGGGCACCTCCCATCATAACGTCTAATGGTGCAGACGTAAAATATTCGTCTCAAACCCACCTGCTTCACCTCCTTCTCCACAGTGACTCCAAGTGTACCCATGTCCTCAGACCCTCCTGTCCCCCACAGCAGACAGCCTGCCCTTTCACTATAGAGCAGTGGTTCTTAACCTGGGTTCTATCGAACCCTAAGGGTTCGATGAGTTGGTCTCAGGGGTTCAGAGAAGCCTCTGCCGCGGAGGCCAGAATAAAGTAATACCGTAATTTGTTGTGAGTTCATGCACTTTGTTGGTTTTGTTCTTTGAGCAAGATGATGTTCATGCACGGCTCATTTTGTGCACCAGTAAAAAAAACATATACCTATGTCTTGAATTTGGGAAAAAAATCATATTTTATTTATCACTAAAGAAGGGCTCAGTGAATGCGCATATGAACCTGGTGGGTTCGGTACCTCAGAAAAGGTTAAGAACCACTGATGTAGAGGAAACGACGTGCCCCTCTGCGTGGCCAAAATGCAGGTCTGCTTAGGTGGCTCTCTTTAATGACCCCCCAGCTCTTCGGGTTTAGTCCAAACTACCTGGCCCGGTCATCAAGGGTTCCCATCTCTCCCTGCTCCTCAGCCTCAGCTGCCACCACACCTCACCTTGAGCCTTCATTTCAGTTCCTTGAATGGACCATGCACTGAACACACTGAACTTTCTGCTTAGGAACGCTCTCCTTCCCCTCTTCTCCCCTCTTTTCCTTCTCTCGTTATCTACACACATTCCTCCTTCAGATCCCAGCTGGCTTGAACTTCCTTCTGGAAGCTTCCCTGATCCTTAAGCTGGATGCCTTCATACATGCCCACAGCCATGCTCCCACACTCCAAGAAATTGGGCATCAGCATTTCAAGGACAAGGACCCTGTTTGTCTGTCATCATATCCCCATTACCTAGTGCAATGGCAGGTGTGAGGGAAACACTCATAAATGGAATAAGAATTAATTCCTATCGGCTCAAATACTGCATTTGTTAGCCAATCACACCACCATAATTGAAGTGATAAATATGCATGCTCATGCATATTTTATGTACACCATAGAAAAATATTATTCAAGTGAAAGTATGGAGAAAACTGTTTTAAGTTCATTTTCCTTAAAACTGGCCCCAGCTGCATTAACAAGTGCTTTATTTTCACTACCTGTTAGTCTGTTCTGCTCCATGATATGTGCTCTGTGGCTTTCTACAGCCATAAAGAAGTCATGTCTTTGAATTCTAAAAATAGCCAAAATTGTGTACCTGCACAAGTCCCAGTCCAGTGACAAAGATTGAAAATATAAAAATAAATCATCAGTTTATACACAGATGTTCACAGCAACATTATTCATAATAGCTTATAAATGGAAACAACTTAAATACCTATCAACTGATGAATAAACAAAATGTGATATATCCTAAACAATGGAATATTATTCAGCCATGAAAAGGAGTGAAGTACTGATTGGTGCTACAACATGGATCAACTTTGAAAGCATCACCTAAAGTGAAAGAAGCCAGTCACAAAAGACCATATTTTGTATGATTTCATTTATGTGAACTGTCCAGAACAGGAAAATAGGATTACCTGGTTCCAACTCTCCATTTCTTTCAAGTAGTAAGTTTCATCCTTTAAGTCTTAAAATTGTTTAGATAAATAATCCAGAAGGAAAAAGTCTATACTTTCAGATGCCAAAAGTCTAGCATAGCAAAGACCCACCTCTCCCGGCAGTGGAAACTTTCCAGTAAAAACAGAATCCCATTTTCTAACAGTGATGCTGAACAGAATAAATTCATTTTGACAACTGTTATGACTCCCAAACAAGCAAGACAATTTTCTAAAGATTTCTTAAACTTGGATTTACCGTAAACAAAGTCTGTCATTTACTGCCACAGTGGCAGCTCCGTCACACGCCGGCCCGCCCTCCTTGAGCTTCTCAAACATGGCAGCTGTCAGCTGGCGCAGGAACGCCACAGCCTCCGTCTTCCCATGTGCACAGATGATGCTTGTAGCTTTCACAACACAATATGATGCCTCACGGGCTGAAATGACTATGAGGAGCGTTGCCAGATGGAAGGCTTTATACCGCAAAGTGTTGCAACAGGAAGAAAACTGCTTTCTTTCTAAGGAGCACTTTGCCGCACAGAAATTAGTTCTAAATAATTTCTGAAAGTAAGAGAAGCCCCATAACCCAGCACTTGGTGATCCTCCTGTGGCACTGTATTTCCCAGGCACCTCTCCTCTTACCAGAGACAGAAATGGCAAATACACATGTAAGGTGACGTCAGTTGGTGGGTTGAGAGAGAAGAGCAGAAAAAGTTAATTTTTTTTTCCCCCGTAGTCGATTTCACATGTCCCAGCTGGACATTCCCTACATGCGCATCCACTTAACTGCTGGTGTCAGCTGGGCCTTCAGATTATTTTATGAAAGGTCAATAGTAGCAATAAATGTCAAGAAGATGTCAGAAGCCCCAAAGCATTTAGGAGTCTTCTTGACTTTCTCTACAATTTTCATTCGTCCAACAATTTACCATTTCTATTCATAAACTGCTTTCCAGAACTGGAGTAGGGGGTATATTGGGTTCAAGGGAAATGTCCTGTTGGGCAGGTAAGGGCAGACTGACCCAGTGGCTGTCTGCAGGGTCTCTGGACCTCACATAACCTTCAGACTCCTTCTTTGTTCCCTCTCTACTCTCCTCTTCAAGGCCTAGCCGCACCCACAGCCCTGTCCAGTCATCTCCTGGGCTGCATCTCATGCTCTATACCAGGGCTACTCAAAGTATGGTCTGTTACCAGCCCACAAAGAGGTAAGTAGAAATTGAGGGTAAGCATTTGGAAACTTTTATAGCAATTGACAGAGTAATTTTAAATCAGTTGAATGTAATAATAATAATAATAATTTTAAAACTAGGGCTTGTATTTTATACTTTTATTTCACTTTTCTAGTAATTTATTTTGTATACATTTTACAAAGGTGACTGTCTATAACACTTTGGGAATTAAAAAAGGAAAAGGAACCTGGTCCTTCCTCATATAATTTGAGAAGCACACTCTGTGTGTTTCCCTTTTCCCTTCATCAAAACCAGTGCCGAAGTCCAAGAGTATGTAGGAGTGTCAGCAAGGAAATGTGTAGGCTGGAGGGGAAGGTTAGCGGCCCAGCCAGGGACCCATACATCCACAGGTTCTGCACTGAGTTTTGGCTTCAAGAACTGCTGCTTTGGCTCCAATGAACAAAATAAACTGACAAACACAATACAAACAGACACGTGGATACAGCTGTCAGCAAGAAGGGGGTCTAGGGGAATAGAAAAAAGAAGGTGAAGGGATTAAGCAAAAACACACATACATACATATATATACACACATGCACACACACACACGCACACACACACACACACACACACACATATATATGTGTGCCAGAGGGAAAGGGGTAGAGGTTAGGTGGGGGTGGGCAAAGGGGGGGAAATGGGGACAGAAAGAAACTTTGCTTGGGGTGATGGGCATAGGACGCAGTTTGCAGATGTTTTGTTGAGTTGTACACTTGAAAGTTGTATGATTTCATGAAACAATGTCACCAAAAAATTCAATAAAAAATAAGTAAAATTCGCCTGACCAGGCGGTGGCGCAGTGGATAGAGCGTCGGACTGGGATGCGGAAGACCCAGGTTCGAGACCCTGAGCTCACCAGCTTGAGCGCGGGCCCATCTGGCTTGAGCAAAAGCTCGCCAGCTTGGACCCAAGGTCGCTGGCTCCAGCAAGGGGTGGCTCGGTCTGCTGAAGGCCTGCTGTCAAGGCACGTGTGAGAAAGCAATCAATGAACAACTATGGTGTTGTAACGGCAATGAAAAACTAATGATTGATGCTTCTTACCTCTCTCTGTTCCTGTCTGTGTTTCCCTATCTATCCCTCTCTCTGACTCTCTCTCTGTCCCTGTAAATAAATAAATAAATAAATAAATAAATAAATAAATAAATAAATAAATAAAATTCAATAAAAAATAAATAAACATTGATCTATTTTGATGGATTGTTCCACTTATCCATGCATTCATTGGTTAATTCTTGCATGTGTCCTGACCAGGGATAGAACCTCATCATGTTGGGAGGATGCTCTAACCCACTACCCCAACAGCGTCTCACAACATTTTGAAAAGTAAAAATAAATGGACATAAAAGAAAATAAAGTGGCATAATATGATCTCATAGATTGCTGTTGTTTCAAACATCAAGCACTAAAATTGGATAAAATCTAGGTAACAAAGCCCCATATGTTGCCCAGAAGAAGGGACCCCTAAGCCCTTAGCTGAGGATTAAAACCTGGATATACGTATTATTTGAGAAACAAGCAACAATAATGTAAAGGCCCAACAATAAATAGCTAAGCAAAGCGATCAATACCTGGTATAGTGGCTGGATCAAATACATACCAGGTAGACAGTAAACTGTACAGTATGAAAACAAGATACAAACTTAGAAATGTGTTCAAAATAACACATCTCTATTTATTGCATCAATATTTATAATGTTAGGGGATAAAGGTACTGTGTATTAAGTAAAGGCCTAGTGATAGATAAGTGAGTGAACAATTTAGACAATGCCCTCGCTGGAAAAATTCATTTGGCTCTCTCCCAGTTGACCTGAGGGATTTCACATCACCTTTTTAAAAAAAAAATTATTGATTGATTTTTAGAGAGAGAAACATCGATCTATTTTGATGGATTGTTCCACTTATCCATGCATTCATTGGTTGATTCTTGCATGTGTCCTGACCAGGGATGGAACCTCGTCATGTTGGGAGGATGCTCTAACCCACTACCCAGCCAGCATCTCACAATATTTTGAAAAGTAAAAAAGAGGCCCTGGCCAGTTGGCTCAGTGGTAGAGCATCTGCCTGACATGTTATGTCCCGAGTTCAATTTCCAGTCAGGGCACATAGGAGAAGGGTCCATCTGCTTTTCCACCCCTCCCCTTTCTCTTTCTCTCTCTCTTTCTTTCTCTCCTTTCTCTCTCTCTCTCTCTCCTCCTCCTTCTGTAGCCATGGTTCATTTGAGCAAGTTGGCCCCAGGCACTGAGGATGGCACCATGGCCTTGTAGGCACTAAAATAGCTCGGTTGCCAAGCAACGGAGTAGTGGCCCAGATGGGCAGAGCATCACCCCCTATTGGGCTTGCCAGGTGGATCTCGGTTGAGGCACATGTGGGAGTCAGTCTCTCTGCCTCCCTACCTCTCACTTAATAATAATTTTTTTAAAAAGTAAGAAAACATAATGCAGAGAAGTATTTGTATGTAGTATAGCAATTTTTGAAAAGTGAAAAGCTTATCTGTATATGTTAGAAGTGAGGTATTAAATAATTATTAATGGATGGGAGATGGTACGAAGTCCACCCTCTAGTTAAATTAACTACTTGGTGTTGGGGTGGGAAAGTCAAGCAAAAGATATGATGAGCCTGACCAGGTGGTGGTGCAGTGGATAGAGCATCAGACTGGGATGCAGAGGACCCAGGTTTGAAACCCCAAGGTCGCTGGCTTGAGCACAGGCTCATCCGGCTTGAGAGCAGGTTTACCAGCTTGAGCGCAGGGTCGTTGGCTTGAGCCCAAAGGTTCCTGGCTTGAAGCTCAAGGTTGTTGGCTTGAGCCCAAGGTCGCTGACTTGAGCAAGGGGTCACTCCCTCTGTTGTAGCCCCCCTCCCCCCATCAAGGCACATATGAGAAAGCAATCAATGAACAACTAAGGAGACTAAGGAGCCACAATGAAAAATTGATGCTTCCCGTCTCTCTCCCTTCCTGTCTGTCCCTATTTGTCCCTCTCTGTCTCTCTCTCTCTCCGTCTCTGAAACAAAAAAATGATATGATCAAAGTAAGCTTCTTTCACCTGACCTGTGGCGGTGCCGTGGATAAAGTGTCAACCTGGAATGTAAAGGTCACCAGTTCAAAACCCTGGGCTTGTCCAGTCAAAGTATATATGAGAAGCAACTACTACGAGTTGATGCTTCTCTCTCTCTCCTTCCTCTCTCAGAAAAATCAATAAAAATTTAATAAATAAATAAATAAAAGCAAGCCTCTTTCAAAGTACCCATATTTTTTATATAAGATGCTATGCTATTTATATAAAATTATGTATATAAGCATGTGTGTATCTCTCTCTCATATATATATATATATATATATATATATATATATATATATATATATATATATTTCTCTTCTAACCATCAATCAACCAATAGAGCTGTTAAACAATGGTCACCCAAGTTATGGTGGTTATCTTGTAGGGAGGATTTCTAGTGATTTTTCTTTTCTTCCTTATATGTTTTTCTTGTGTTAGAATGTTTACAATAACCAGGTATTATTTACATAATGAGAAAAACACATCTTAGGAACCACCTTCTTCACGTCCCACCCCTAAGCCCCGTATTTCCCACGTCAGGCCCCTTCTGTCCCGGCCCCTTCACACCCCGTTAGTCTAGACTCTCATTGCCCCTTACGACTCTGACTGGGCACCATGCCTGTCTGTCCCCTCTCCAGTCAGGCCTCCACATGGAAACCAGAGTAAGCTTTCAGGGACGCCCATCTGTCCACAATACTCCCATCTGAACCTCTTCCAGGGCTTCTCAACCCGAGGTGTACCATGGCTCCTCCGTGCTGCATTTACAACCCTGCCCCCTCCCTCTGCTCTGCCACTGCAGGACCTGCTGCTCCTGGCTCGCTCACGTCCTTTCGTTCCTCCAGGCCAGCTCCTTCCAGCTGCCCACCCCCAAAGACGCAGTCAAACATCCCCTCTGTGAGCACTCCTGTGGCACTCTGTGCACACTTCATTACAGCACTGGGGGCATTCTTTTCAGCGGTTCCTGTCCTCTCCCTCCCTCTCTCCCCCTCTTCCCACCTCCACCATGAGCTATGTGAAGGCAGAACTATATTTTTAATGTCTTTACTGAATCAATCAATGAAAGAACAAATGAATCCGTAAAATCAGAACCCCAAACACTAAGTATAAATGCATGTCAACCATGTAACGTGTCTGTATAAACATGGAAAAAGGCTGAATGGTGAACATTTTAAAGGTCATTTTTCTCTTTTCCAGAAAGTGGCTTAAGCCACTTTTTAAATGACTACCAGTAATTCACCCAATAAACAATTTCTATTCAAGTTAATCACAGTTGAAATCCCCATCAAATGTTAACAGAGAAATCAGAAAGAAAGCCATTTTCCCCTTTTTGAATAAAATAAAAAGTTCAATCCTCCTCTAGAAATAGCATTCCCCCCTCCCCAATAAAACACGGCCCAGCTGCGTGGTTACTTACTGGAGTTCAGAAGGATCATGGCCTTGACACAGAGATACTCTTTGTGTTGGAGTTTTAACTCACGAAACCTTGAAGTCGTTGCCAGGAGCATGTCGAAGATTTCCAGAATTCCTTCTACACATTTGCCTTCATCCCTACAAAAGTTCATTTGGAAATTTAAGAAAATGACATCTTCAGGCAACCATCAAAGGCAATAAAGAGTATTTTTCTTTTTAATCTTAAATTTCATTTTGTACACACTTTATCACAAGGTATTGATGAGACCACATCCAGTGATATGAAATTGCTAGAATTCATCTTCTTATAAAGAGGACAGGGCATGTCCTATAAATCCCTAAAGTAAATATTTGAATAAATACTATTTAGGCAAAAATGTGCATTAGAACTACATTTTCTTTCTACCTGTTTATAAATGTTATCTTAAAGAAATAGCATTTTTGTTGATAATCTAACCACTTCAGCCAACTGGCCTGAGATACGGCACATATCACTAAAATGAGACATTCCACGTTCCCATCAGAAGACTCTGAAGTGCTAATGAGGAAGACTGACCCTGACAGAAGCAGATAGCCCAAGAAGAAATAATCCTTCGTATCCAGGGCTTAACTCTCATTTCCTCACGGTCATTTAGAAACTAGTGGGGCAACTAAGAGACGTGTAAATGTAATTCAAGAAAAAGCTAACATGACATACAAAGAAGTCACTATTAGAGAAGATGAATTAGAATCAGGAAAAGCAGCCATGGATACATGGAAATTTTTGACTTGCTAAAGATTATTTTTAAGCAGAATTTTTAGGCAAACTTTGAACCATATAATCATATAATTTCTTCTGAGCACTCCCACTCCTAATAGACATGAATTTTTAAGTACGCTTTTGAAGTAAGTTACTTTAACAGTATCTAGAAAATACCAGTTTCAGCCAGACACGTATTATTCTGCCTCACTGCTCCCAAGAAACTTCTATTATCATCGGTCTTGAAGTTATTGGAAGTTCTTGACAAGCAGTTAGATGATTGTGCCACAAAACTTTCATTTGCTTCTAAAAGCCTGAGGTGCACGGTCAAGGGCAGCCACCGGGTTTCTGTGAGCTTCGTTTTCAGTCTCCAAAGCAGCCCGAGGGGACCTGAGATCTTCAAAGAACTGGCTGTTCCCCCCTTACTTCCCCCAGTCCCACGCCAGGACATATCCAGTGATGGTGATTGTTGGGGAAGGGCCTCTGTAGAATTCAAATGAACTGACACCAGTGGGTATCGCCAAAGCTGGCCAAGCCTTCCCATTTGGTGCTATGTAAGGACCGCAGTTCACTGGGGTCCTGCACTCCACAGCATTGGAAATCCCAGACTCACCGACACAAAGCCACAAGCATGCAACCTGCTCACTTTGGCAAGCAAGCATGGCAACTTCTACAACCAGATAAAGTTTTTCGGAAGTGCACACATTAAATGATAAAACACCGGTGTCCCCTAGAAGTCTCACAGGGAAAGGCCACCTTGGAGAATCAGAGCCCTGGACAAATGATGCCAAAATCTGTAGGAAACCCCCAACCCTCCCCACGCCTGACCTGCCCACCTCCCTGCTCTGCACTCGCCCAGGCAGCCAGCTGCAAGCGTCCAGTAAGGACGATGCACGTCGTGCACACAGCAGGGGCACAAGAAATACTCGTTCACTAAATACCCCTCATGCCGTGTCATCAAATCACTCTGCCTGGGCACAACATTGGAAACTGTAACTATTGGGCTTGAAGACATCTTACCCTGGGAAAAGCTGGTTTTCAAATATCTCTGGAGGCAAAAAGAAAATATCCACCAACTCTTGCATTGATGGTTTAACAGTTGGCTTTTTACTCTTTTTTTCTTGTGAGACTCAGTCAGAGGTGAGGTTATGCACACACAGGCACACGTGTGCATACACACACACACACTCACCCCAAGTAGTATGACAAGGGGACTCAGCTGAAATCAACCCTACTTTGCAGAAGTTGCCACCTGTGCCTAAGAACATGTTCCTAAATATTGAAATTAGTACCATTTTCTCATGAAAATAGATGTGTTTTAATACCAATTCATATTTCAAAAATGGAGAGAGATGGAGTTTACATTGGGGCATAAGCCCTGATAACTGCTATAACAAGCAGTAATTAAAACATGCGTATCTCATGGAAAAGGTGAATTTCTAAACCAGCTCTGAAAGACTTGGTCTGACTGCTCTCTTTAGCAGGTGTGACAGCCACCATTTCATTCAAGGTGTGGCCAAGTTAGAACACTTTCCTTCATAGGCTATAGAAACCAAATACATATGTATTTCTAGAACATAAGTGAGAAATATAGGGGCAATAAGGTATATTCCCATTGCCACCCACACAGGTAAACTGAGGTCTGTAGTCACATGGGTGCTGCCCCCATAAATGACACCCTAATATAGAAAACGAATTATACAGAACAAAGGGAGAAAGGACTTTAACAAATTAATGTGCTCTATATCATTTACTTTGTAACCAGGATCGACAGTGAATTATGTGTAAGCAATTAGGACAGGATAAAAAGATTTGAATTCAAGATAGAGAGAAAATGAGCTGAATGCTAAAATGTTGAAACAATATATCAATCAAACCAACCTACCCATGTAAAATTACTTTTGCACACTATTTGCCCATAAACTAGAGCTAAATTAAAAAGTAATAGTTCCACAAAGAAAGACTTGACTTTGTGTGGTAACCACAAAATACTATACACAGATGATTTGTTATAGAATTGTACAGCTGAAACCTATATAATCTTATTCACCAATGTTAGCCAAATAAATTCAAGAAAAAAATTTAAAAAGTAGTAGTTCCATGTAAACTATCTTATTATACTGCTCACAAAAATTAGGGGATATTTTATTACTTCATATTCATTTTGAAATATCCTCTAATTTTTGTGAGCAGTATCAAAATGAATATGAAGTAATAAAATATCCCCTAATTTTTGTGAGCAGTATATTTGATAACCACCACCTCTTCATAAAAGAAAGATAGTCTGTTTGATACCAAAGACAAAATGTTGAATGAGTGAGCCTCACTTTGGAGTACACTATTTTGTAACAACATTTATATCCACTGGCAGCACCCATGTAACTACAGATCTCAGTTTACCGCTGTGTGGGTGGCAGTGGGAAAAGGGGGCTCAAGGCTTAGCACATGGAAAAGACTTAAGTGACAGTTATCTGAGTCCAAAAGGGAACTGAGAATTTAGAAGTAAAAATTCAGTTGGTATCTTAAAGAAAATTCAGTACACAAATAACAAACGTGAATGCAAACTCATAACATTCAAAATTAGGTATACGATTCCATGAAAGTCCATGAACATCCATAACAGGTCAAAGCCCAGATCTAAACCTCCTCTGGCTTTTTTTTTTTTTTTTATCACATTTAACATTAGCCAGTTTTCTGTTGATGCTAAGGATACTAAATGTCTTAGCGTATGTGATTTTTTTTTTTTTTAACAAATAGAACCTCACATTCTGTGGTAGATCTCCATTGGAATTTGTCATTCTAGTCATTACTAAAAGAACTACCTTGTTAGAAATAAGCTGAGACAAGCGGGTTTTCCTCTCATCCTCAGTAGGTTCAAGTTTTCTCACTGCAGAAGCAGAAATTATATTCTCAGTCTCCACAAATGGTTTTAGTTGTATTCACTGCTTATATGGTCATACTACCGCTTGAAGGAACTCTGATATGATAATCCACCAAATGACAGTTATTTTTAAGTAACGTGAAAATTCCTTATTCACATAAAATAAGATTCATAATAGAATTGCTGTATGCTGCATGATGCCTGACTTTTTGAATAAGTAACATTTTGAGCATTTTTGAGTAAGCAACTCCTCCAAAAATGTACTCATAACATAAAAACATACTTATCTGTATATAATAGATGCACTGAAAATCTTAGATTTGAAATCCTAGACTTTACAGAGTTAATGTGTTAAAAATAATAATAGGAATTGCAACAAAAATAACCACCAGTAGGCACTCCAAAATATATGCCTACTCTATGTCTGCATTTACAATTCCCAAGAACGCCTCTTCACAGTCAATCAAATAAACTAGTTTATATGTTGTAAAACATAATACTTTCAAGTATTTTTAAAGAGTAATGTGAGTCTGTTAAAAATAGTTTGTTAAGGCCCTGGACAATTGGCTAAGTGGATAGGGCATCAGCCTGGTATATGGATATCCCAGGTTTAACTCCGAGTCAGGGTACACATGAGAAGCAACCATCTGCTTCTCTCCCCCTTTTCTACCCTTTCCCCTCTCACAGCTAGTGGCTTGATTGGTTTGAGCATTGGCCTGGGGTGCTGAGGATAACTGGATTAGTTTCAGTATGTCAGCCTCAGGCACTAAAAATAGCTTGGTTGATTTGAGCATCAGCCCCAGACAGGGGTTGCTGGGTGGATCCAGTCGGGGCATATGCATCAGGGCATATGCGAGAATCTGTCTCACCATATCCCCTCCTCTCACTTAAAAAAAAAAAAAGTTAATTAAAAAAAGACTTCTTTGTTTTGTCTTCTATTACTTAATAACTACACCTAAAACTTGTATGGGATTTGTGTCAATTTATAGTAACTTATACACATATCTCTAGAAGTTTAAAAGCCCACACAAGGGGGAGAGTAAATCATATTTTAAATCAAAGATAAAACAGTCCCTGAAAAGAAACACCAACTGAATCATCAATTTAGAAATCAAGACAAAAAGTAAAATAACTTGATCCCAAGTCTGCAAATGTATTGGTTTATCAAGAGATAATACTTCTTCCTAGCACTAACTTCTCAGATAATTATATGTGTATATTTGTGTGTGTGTGTGTGTGTGTGTGTGTGTGTATGAAGGGCAGAGAGGGGGAAATGGATGTGGCTTTAAACAACAAGTGGAACGTAATGAGTGAAAAAATGAATGAATGAATGAACGAACAGGAGGAATGGCTTGATTGTCTGCTTAGCCTTTCAGCCAGCCATGCAATATGGTACATGAGATGACAGCAGAAGTAGTTTCTGAAGTGGGCAGAGAGTAAAATAGAGCTATTCTAAAACAAAAAAATAAAGTAGAAAGTTAGTTTGCCTTTTAGCCTCCTACTCTTTCCCCTTCTAGATCTCTATCCCTCTGAGAGGCATGTACTGTTATAGTTACGAGTGTGGATCTCACAGCCAGACCTCCACGTCCAGCTCCAGAACTTACTACTCTGTAATTAGGAAATCACCTAACCTCCCATTCTCATAGGTGAAGGATAGGGATCACAATTTTGCCTCCCCAGAAAGGGCTGCTGTGCAGATGAAATGAGTGAATACACATCAAATGCTAAAGATGGTGCCAATAAGTTAGCTATTTTGATTGTTACTGGTGGGTCTTACCCATCCTAAGCTTTCAGAACCTCCCTCTGTGGTTTACCATCTGGGTTTGCTCATGCTTGAGCCACATCCCCTATCCCTGCTCTTCCCAAAGGCTCCATTCTCCACCAAAACCCCTCCATTACTTAGAACAGTACGCTTTAGCAATGTTGTCATCTATGACAGGTAAAATGGGTGCTAATACCTTGGGGACATTTCAATTGCCTAACATGTACAGAAGGATCTTCTGATGATCCAAAGAGGTAACACCAAGGGTTGGGGCAGATCCTTCCCATTCAGAGCACTAGGTATCCTACTCTGCCCAGAGTCAAATGGGACTGACCATTCAACCCTCGGACTTTTTATAAATAAGGAATGTGGAAACCAGTTTCCATGGAGATTTTCAAACTGCCCAAATTTGCACCATGGAAGTATTCTACATTTCCTACTAAAAATGCTTGAGTGCTGTCTGGTTCCAGCTTTCCTCTCATGAACACTTAAGTTAATTAAAAATTGGCTCCTTTTCTCTGCCATCTTTAAAAGAAAACTAAATATAATCAGGTTATAGCATTCCCCAAATTTCCACTAACTTTCATCTTTAATGACCATTCCTTCTACTTTAATTGCCAAAAATGCTACAGAGGATATGAATGAGAATGAGTTCAAGACCGTTAAAATAAACCTGGCAGATTTGTAAGGATTGTATCACCTGTGCAGAGAGCTGGTGATATAATTGGTCTTGACAGGTGGAAAGAACAGCAGGGCAACTTAAAATTATAACCTGAAATAGAATTTGCAATGCAGAAAACTCTAAGTTGATTTATATACACTTGGTAGCCACATACCCTGCAGAACATAGGGCTGCCACAGTAAGAACGAGTCACAGGACACTGAGTCCTTGTACCCATTCCCTCCTTTTTGAGTTCTTGACCCAGTGAAGGAGCTTATAACATTATAATCTTCTTCATTGCCTTTCAGGTGTGAGATTTTAATTGTAGCACCCACGACTCAACGCCTCCCTCAAATCAGAGAGGAAACACAATGGATTTTTTTCTCACCTGTCCAGAACGAGGTCTGGAGCGAAGATGAGCTTGCCGGGGTGGTCGATGGAGCGCCACATCAGCCCCAGCATCAGCACCTCCATCCAGCAGCTCTCCAGGAGCCGCACCTGGTCGTACAGGCTGAGCTCCACAAAGCCTGGGGAAAGCAAGAGGCCGTGAGACACGCCTGCCCTCCTCCTCTGCTCCTCGTTTCTCTAGAAACACAAGGGCAAGTTTCCAAAGCTTTGAAAATACAAACAATATCTTATAATAAACAATATTTTAAAGCTGTGGGTTAAATGCTGACCTAAGGAAGAAAATTTTGAACTTAAGGTGTGCAACTCACAGTTTTCAGACCCCTTCTACAGATAAATATACTTCCTTTAGAATTTATAAAGAACTGTGACCCGGGCTTATCCAGCTCCCCAGACAGATGCTAGTAAAGAACAGAAAGCTGGAACCAACCTTGGTCAGTTATACCCTAACTGCCCTGCACTGCTGAGTAAGATAATGCGGGCTCCCAGCCAGCAGGCAGCCTGTCCGGGCCCAGTTCACGACTGGGGCTGGGGCTGGGCTGGGGCTGGGAGGGGTGAGGGGCATGAGACAGAGCAGGGCCAGCCCCTGCAGGACGTCAAGGCTTCAACTGAAAGAATTTTTCTGATTGCTTAAAGTTTCTCACCCAGTGTTAGCATGTTTCTTCTCTGTCTAGGAGCGCTGACTCCGGGTTACTCTATCCTGAAGAGCAAATATAACTCCTGAAGCAGGTTCCAACAGTCTGATAGCCTAATAGCATGCATTGGTAAAAGCACTGGAAAGTAGACAGGTAATCTCTAGGGAGGTGAGCACTTCAAAAGCAAAGCAGAGATCTCTCGTGCTTTCTCCACAGGCCATGATAAAAGGCGGAGGGAGTATAATTTAAATACAGTCACCAAACGCAAGGCCTTGGGTGCAATGGGCTCCAGTTAGAATTCCAGCTCAGTCTCTTTCTAGCTAGTTACTTAATCTGCTTTAAAGTGTGTTTTCTTATAGGCAAAATAGGGATAACAATACTTGTCCCTGGGAATTTCCTACATGTAGAATATCTCATCATTCTCACTTTACAGATGAGGAAACTATGGGACAGAGAGCACATGTGGTTCAAATCTTTGCCAATTATAATATAAATCTGTACACAGGAGAATTTAATGGAGTAATTAATGGAAACATGGATAAATCTTTTCCAAAGCTACATTCTAAACTCAATTCTGGTTCCTAATATGTCTACATGTTATAATCTCACCCACAGTAATAGACAATAAACCGGCAAAGGGAGACCAAACTTTCTATACTTATAGTCAACAAGATCAAGGTTAGGTGATATTTTAATTTATTTTTTGTTTGGACAATGACTATGTCAGTGGGGCTGGGGAGAGGGAATCACACCTCTAGACTACACCTAAGTTTTCTGAAAACTTCAAAATAACAGGCTTAAAGGGGGCCCAATGCAGCTTTAGAGTTCGGTTTTGTTATGGCATAAAGCTGCACAGCACTCTGCAATAATTAACTTCACCACTGCCCTCCATGTGGGTTCTGAAAAATACAGTGTGTCCGTAAAGTCATGGTGCACTTTTGACTGGTCACAGGAAAGCAACAAAAGACGATAGAAATGTGAAATCTGCACCAAATAAAAGGAAAACCCTCCCAGTTTCTGTAGGATGATGTGGCAGCATGTGCGCATGCGCAGATGATGCCATAACACCGTGTATACAGCGGAGCAGCCCACGGCCATGCCAGTCGAGATGTGGACAGTACAGAGGAAAGTTCAGTGTGTTCTGTGGCTCGCTAAATTCGAATCCGTGACCAAAGTGCAACGTGAATATCGGCACGTTTATAACGAAGCGCCACCACATAAGAATAACATTACTAGGTGGGATAAGCTGTTGAAGGAAACCAGCAGTTTGGTGGAGAAACCCCGTTCTGGTAGGCCATCAGTCAGTGACGAGTCTGTAGAGGCTATACGGGATAGCTACCTAAGGAGCCCTAAAAAATCATTGCGTGCGTGTGCTCGACAATTACGCCTAAGCAAGACTACAGTTCATAAGGTGTTAAAGAAACGTCTCTGTTTTACGGGGTACAAATTGTGGCTGTTGCACGCTATCAAACCGGCGGATAGACCCACACGATGCGCGTTTGCTACAGATATGCTTCATGAGATGGACAATGATGCAAGATTTTTGCAGAAGATTGTGTTTAGCGATGAGGCGACCTTCCATATCTGTGGACATGTTCATCGCCATAACGTCTGAATATGGGCTGCTGAACATCCTCATGCCTACGTTGAATACGAACATAACACCCCTAAAGTGAACGTGTGGTGTGGCCTGATGCATGATAAGGTGAGAGGCCCACTTTTTTATCGCGGAGCAGTCTGTGACAGCAAACACCTATCTTGACATATTGGAACTGTATGCAGTGCCACAATTTCCAGAAGGTGTCATCTTTCAACAGGAAGGCGCTCCTCCACACTACGCTACCATTGTTCGTGAGTTTCTGGATAGAACATTCCCCCGGCGGTGGATAGGCAGGGGTTCTGTCAAGCTATGGCCACCATGATCCCCTGATCTGACGCCCTTAGACTTTTACTTTTGGGGTTATGTGAAGCAATATGTGTACATTGAACTTATCAACGACATTAATCACTTAAAACAGAGAATCACAGACGTTATTCACTCTGTTATACCAGACGTCCTTACCCGTGTGTGGCAAGAACTTCACTATCGTTTGGATGTGTGTAGGGCAACAAATGGAGCCCACATTGAACTGCACTGAATAGGTATGAGACTGGGAGAGTTTTCCTTTTATTTGGTGCAGATTTCACATTTCTATCATCTTTTGTTGCTTTCCTGTGACTGGTCAAAAGTGCACCATGACTTTATGGACACACTGTAGTGTTTGGAATACATAGAGAGAAAAAGCTAGAGGAGAGTGCATCAGTACTGTCTCCTATGAGAAGGAGCAGATAACATAAAATAATTCTGGCAAAGGTGAAGAAGCTATACTAACAAAACAGAATTGGAAACAAGAAAATCCTCAGGAAGCTCAGAGCCAACAAACGATCCCAAGAGATACTATTACCTAGGCCTGGGTCCTGCAGCTTTCATCCCCAACCACTCTTCACTCAGGTTCTCAACACTGCCCACCCACCAGGCCATGGGAATTGGGAACTGTCCCAAGTGGCTTAGAACAAGACCTTATTTCTTAGACGACTGCAAAGATGTACATGGAGAAGCCCTTTTGGAGGGTGGTGGGTTGCTGCCAGTCTATGTTAGCTAGAATCCTGGATTCACTCTCACAGAAACACCAATCCAAATAATAATTACAAAGTAGTTATAGCACAATGCAGTACTGCAGATATGTGTTGCCAATTGGCCTGGGGAAGTGATCACATTGCAGGATGGAAAATGCAGGTTCCAAAGGACTACTAATCATCAAACGCATTTTCAACTTGATGGCATTTCTGGTTTATTAAGGGGTCATGTTATTTCAGCTGCTGATTTACTTTCTTTGTCCATATACATTTATTCACGTACATACTATTAATTCTTTCTCTACTGGAATGGTAGTTTACAAATTTCTACTTAGCATCTGAGAAACCTTTTACTTGCTGGTCACATTGCACCCACTCCACCTTCACCTGCCTGCACCCTTCCTCTCAGGTAAGGAGTCCACAGCAGGAGACTGGTCAATGCGGAGTCCATATCCCTTCCTTTTAGAACATGTTCCATGTCCCAGACTCCTTGAATTTTCTGCCCAAATGGCCCCAAGCTTATTTCCAGAACTTGGCTGGTTCTCTTTCCTGGTTCATCCTCCCAGAGCAGGCGAGAGAGGTGACCAAAGGCTAGTGTCCAAAGGACAGGTGGACATGCATGGGGTGTGCATAAGACTGTGTGGGATGGATGTGGGGTGGGACAAGGAGAGAGTTAGGACTAGAACAGAAGAGGCCCTGCCATATACAATCTTCCTGCATGGCCATGTCTGATACAGAACTTAGGGGAGTCCAAGAATTCAAAAATGGAACCTGGTCATCCAGGCCACATTGAAGGTGTATATGCCAAGATAGGAAGAAAGACCATATTTTATTTAAAAGTTATAAATCAAGCCGTCAAACTGTCAAATACAGAGACATCTTTTTGTGGCCCTCCATTTTGTACTCTTGCCCCATAAATGTTAGGGGTAGACCTTTCTACAAGTACATAGAAAACTAAGACCCAGAAAGTCCTACCCGGAATTTTCTTGGCCCAGCCAATCATGTGCACCAGCTCCTTGTCAGCCAACTTGGTCAGGGACATCATCATGGAGGCCTCAGTGAAAGGCATGCTGGGGCGGCTCACCAGCACGTTGGGAGGCTCTGCCTCCAGGAGCGTGAGCACCAGTTGCTCCGGGCTCAGGGCACTCAACAGCAGCTCCTTCACTCGGCTCACTTGTCCACCATTTTTCCTGGCTTTGTTCAGACAGTGCAGCTGCTCATCGGAGTTTCTCTGCCTTCGTACTATGCGATACCCACACCTTTCTCTCCGGGAGCCTGAAGTGGAGAGCAGAGAACAGTGCTTTCTCCTGTCCCTTCCCCAAGCCAGCATTCAAGTTCCCCAAGTAGCCAGGGTAAATATGAAGCAATGATATCATTATAGAATCTAAATCTATCCTCAGAATGTATCTTAGAACAGAAGCCTCACTTATTTTCTGGAGCCTACAGGGCAAGTACCAGAGTATTAAATTTGTGACTGTATTAGCAAAATCAGTACATTACTTTTTAGGGACAATAGCCCAAGTGATCCACTTCAAGGTCACCTATTAAATTCATTTCTCTTTTAAAGAGTACTGATATATATACTTCAATTCTAAAACCATAAAATTAGAAATTTTCTTCAGGCAGAAGAAGGGGAAAAGTTAGGAAACGAACATTAATATTTCCAAATAGTTATCAAAAAATACACTTTTATAATGCATTCTTAAAATGTTTGCATGTGTGTTTGTGTGTGTGTGTTCTTTTTACATATATAAGTATATTTCAAATAATAAATTAATTGAAAAATAATCTGGAAAATACAGTAGACCAAAATTTTGGCATAAATTCTTTGTTTTTTAATGTTTACTTTCCATATTTTACATACAAAATAATAATCATAATGTATATATTATTTTATAACCTTTTTATTAAAAAATGTGCCATCTTACAATTTCATAATCTTTATAGCATTCTGTTCTATGAGTATAGCATCACTTACTTAAAATGCCCCCTGTTGATGGAAATCTAGGTTGGATATAATTTCTTTGTTAGTATAAATATTACAGTGAAAATGCATCTTTGTACATGCATCCAATCATTACTTTCTATAATAAATTCAAAGATGTCAAGTTGCTGTAAAAAAGTATATGTACATTTAACATTTTGATAGATTATTCTCCAGAAGTATTTTAAAATTTGTAATCTAATAAGGGTTACCTATTTTCTCATAACACCATTGTACATTAAAGATAATTTTTAATCTTTATATTTTAATAATATTTAACTGCTAATCTGACAGCCAATTAATCTCATTTTACTTTGCATTTTTTCAATTACTAGCATGGTTCACTAATATATTTGTCCTTTGTATTTCTTTTACTTGTGAATTGCCTACTTGTTTCTTTTGCCCTTTTTTTCCCCCTAACTACCTATAAAGGCTCTCTGTATAGTATAATAATTTTTGTTATATACAAAATTGGTCTTGTTTGTTGTGTATCTTTTAATTTTGCTCATGGTTTCTCTTTTCATAAAAGCTGTAGTACATAGTCAAATCTGTCTTTTTGTTTCACATCAAAATTATAAAAATATTCTCCTGTATCTTAAGAACTTTGTAGTTTAAATCTCTGGAATTTCATGTATGTTTGTACCATGTCATATTGATATTTCATTTTCTATTTTCCCAAATAGATGTACAATTTTCACAATACTATATATTGAATAAGATTTTCCCATTAATTTTTATAAAACACCTTGTCATTTAAAAAATTAATTGTATATTAAAGTGTCTTCTGAATAAAAGTGTCTTCTGGATCCTCTACTGTGTTTTATAGCTCTATTTTTTTTTATTCATTTTAGAGAGGAGACACAGAGTGAGAGAGAGAGAGAGAGAGAGAGAGGAAGAGAGAAAGAGAGAAAGGGGGGAGGAGCTAGAGGCATCAACTCCCATATGTGCCTTGACCAGACCAGTGCAGGGTTTTGAACTGGCGACCTCAGTGTTCCCAGGTCGACGCTTTATCCACTGCGCCACCACAGGTCAGGCTATAGCTCTATTTTTATTCTTGTGCTGGTATCAAAATATTTCAGTGACTATAAGTTTATGGACCAGAACATAATGGGATAATAGCTTTAAGATGGTGGGGGAGGGGAGAATCCTTCAATTTAGAATTATATTCCCAGCTAAACCATTATTTAAGAGTGAGGATAAGTTAAAGACATTTTCATTAAACAAAGATTGATAAGATATATCACTCACAGCCCCTTTGAACTACTATACTATTTTGATGTGGATAGAGGAAAAGAAACCAGAAGGAAGCAATGAGATTCAAGAAACAATAGTAAGAAAATAAATTGGTAAGTATGAGATTGAATATAAAACATCGATGAATAAAACAACGGAGGTAGAGCAACAAGGGTAGAATCAAAACACTAGATAATAACATAACATGTAAGATGAGAGGAATGATTTGATTAGAACTTTCTAAAGTTCTTTATTTGAGATGAGAGGTTTCTATTAGAGAGATTGACTTGACTTCTCAAATTAATCAAGAATATATGTTCAGCCTAACTAGGAAGTGGCACAGTGGATAGAGTGTCAGACTGGGAGGCGGAGGACCCAGGTTCAAAACCCTAAGGTCGCCAGCATGAGCATGGGCTCATCTGGTTTGAGCAAGGCTCACCAGCTTGAGCCCACAGTCATTGGCTTGAGCAAGGGGTCACTCAGTCTGCTGTAGCCCCTCAGTCAAGGCACATATGAGAAAGCAATCAATGAGAAACTAAGGTGTCACAACGAAGAATTGATGCTTCTCATCTCTCTCCCTTCCGGTCTGTCTGTCTCTATCTGTCCCTCTCGCTGTCTCTGTTTCTGTGACACACACAAAAAACAATATATGTTCAAAATAGAAATGTCACCAAAATAACTGAAACAGAAAATATGACTTCTAAACAAGTAGATAAGGAAAAAGAAAACAAGAAAATGGGACCAACTCCAAAAAGGCAAAAAGTAGGGGAGCAAGATGGCGACGGAGTAGGCGGACGTACCAACTTCCAACTCCCAGAAGCAAAGTGGATTACAACTCAATTTTAAGAACCATCACCTGGATAAACCAACTTTGAACAAAACTAAGTGGACTCTTCAACCAAGGAACACAGAAGAAGCCACATTGAGACTGGTAGGAATAGCGAAAACGCGAAGAGGGCTGCCCAGCTCCCCGGAGCAAACGGCAGCCCGGAGAGACCCGTGTGGCGGGAGGAGATTTTGGCGGAGAGGGAGGGACCTGGGTCCCAGGAACCAAGCCCCAGCCTGCAGTCCCAGAGCCAAGAAGAGACGTTTGGACAGTTTTGAGCTGTGAAACAAGTGAGGGAGCTCCCAGGCCTACAGTGTGGAGTATTAGGTCCCTTCCTACTCTGCTGAGGGCTGCTTAAGGTTTTGGGGCGGCAGGACGCTGAAAGGCGGTTCTGTCGGCGTGGGCAGAGGCCAAGCCGGTGGGAGATCGGTCTAGCCCAGAGGGTCGGAGGGTAAGCGCGAGAGCGGTCCGGAAGCTGCGGGCCCACCTTTAATCCCACTTACGGGGACAAAGCGGGAGGCCAGGAACAGGCAGGCCCTGCGCAAGCCGGCCCTGACCGCGGGGACCGGGCTAGGACCAGGGACGGGCAGGGGCTCGTGGCTGAGCTGACGCTACCAGTCCGCCCCCCCCCCCCGCCGCCCGCCGGAGAAACAGCGGTTGGCCAGTATACGTGCGCGAGCGGGCTCTGAGCGCGGGAACGGGGTGGACCCCGAGACAGGCGGAGGCTCGCAGCTGAGCCCACGGCTGCTATCCCCATCCGGCCGGAGAAACCCCGGATAGCGTTAATACGTGCAAGAGCGGGCTCCGAACGCGGGGGCGGGGTAGAGTCCGGGACGAGCGGAAGTACGCAGCTCGGCGGAAGCCAGCAAACACGCCCGCCCCAATAAATCTTGGTTTCCGACCCTGCGCAAAGGGCCCTGGCCTCGAGGGCGGGGCTAAAGCTCCTGACGGGCAAAAGCTTACAGCTGAGAGCACGTCAAAAGCCCCGCCTAACCCGCGGAACTGTAGCGAGCAGGCTCCGACTGCTGGTTCTGGGCGGAAGTCCGGAAATAGGCTGGGTCCGCAGCTGAGGAAAGGTGCTCGCCTCTACCCTTGGTGCTAATCTTGTGGCTTCAGTGACAGCCCCTCCCACGGAGGAGAGGCAGAAATCACAGCAAAAGCCACAGTGGGCCGGCGCTGGCAACGCTCATACCCAACCACCCTAGGCGCCGGCAGAGGGGGTGGGGGGCCTGCAGATAGACCACACCTAGAGAACACAAAGGCAACACCTACTGGACTCCAGTGGCCACAACTTGCTTATACACAGAAAAAATGGGCAGGCAGAGGAATGCAAACCAAATGAATCAAGAGAAATCCCCAGAGAAGGACCTGAATGAACCAGATATAACCAAATTACCAGAAGCAGAATTTAGAATAATGATAGTTAGGATGTTCAAAGAAATTAGAGCAACAATGGATAGTCATTATGAACACCTAAATAAAGAGATAACAAGTATAAAAAATGAAATTGAAATAATAAAAAAGAATCAGACAGAAATGACAAATACAGTATCAGAACTGAAGACCACAATGGAAGGAATTAAAAGCAGGATGGATGACGCTGAGGATCGAATAAGCGAATTAGAGGACACAATAAACAAAGGCACAGAAGCAGAGAAGAAAAAGGAAAAGAGACTTAAAAAATGTGAGGAAACTCTAAGGGAGCTTTGTGACAACATGAAGAGAAACAACATTCGCATCATAGGGGTGCCTGAAGAAGAGGAGAGAGGACAGGAAATGGAAACTTTGTTCAATCAAATTATAGCAGAAAACTTTCCTAAATTAAGGCTGGGAAACACTCCACACATTCAAGAAGCACACAGAACTCCATTAAGGAGAAACCCAAAAAAATCTACACCAAGACACATCATAGTTAAAATACCAAAGCTAATGGATAAAGAAAAAATTTTAAAAGCTGCTAGAGAAAAAAAGACTATCACCTACAAAGGAGCCCCCATAAGGATGACATCGGACTTCTCAACAGAAACACTTGAGGCCAGAAGGGAATGGCAAGAAATAATCAAAGTAATGCAGAACAAGAACCTACAACCAAGACTACTTTATCCAGCAAGGCTAACGTTTAAAATTGAAGGAGAAATAAAGAGCTTCCCAGAAAAAGAAAGCCTCAAGGAATTCATAAAAACCAAACCAATTCTGCAAGAGATACTAAGGGGCCACTTGTGAACAGTTTAAAGGGAGGAAAGAATAGAGCAAAAGAAGAATACAGCTTTAAAGAATAAAATGGCAATAAACAACTACATATCAATAATAACCTTAAATGTAAATGGATTAAATGATCCAATCAAAAGACATAGGGTAGCTGCATGGATAAAGAAACAGGACCCATACATATGCTGTCTACAAGAGACACACCTTAAAATAAAAGATGTTCATAGACTGAAGGTAAAAGGATGGAAAAAAATATTTCATGCAAATGGAAATGAAAAAAAAGCAGGGGTAGCAATACTTATATCAGACAAAATGGACTTTAAAACAAAGGCTGTAGTAAGAGATAAAAGAGGACACTACATAATGATAAAGGGAACAATTCAACAGGAAGATATAACTATTGTAAATATCTATGCACCAAATATAGGAGCCCCGACATACATAAAGCAGACTTTGATGGATATAAAGGGCGAGATTAACAGCAATACTATCATAGTAGGGGATTTCAATACCCCTCTAACAACACTGGATAGATCCTCAAGAAAGAAACTTAATAAAGAAACAGCAGACTTAAAGGAGACACTAGATCAACTTGATTTAATAGATATCTTCAGAACTTTTCACCCTAAAGCAGTAGAATATACATTCTTCTCAAGCGCTCATGGTACGTTTTCTAGGATAGACCACATGTTAGGACACAAAAATGGTCTCAATAAATTTAAGAAGATTGAAATCATATCAAGCATTTTCTCTGATCACAATGCCATGAAACTAGAAATTAACCACAAAAGAAAAACTGAAAAATACTCAAACACTTGGAAACTAAATAGCTTGTTATTAAATAATGAATGGATTAACAATGAGATCAAAGAAGAAATAAAAAAGTTTCTAGAAACAAATGATAATGAGCATACATCAACTCAAAATTTATGGGACACAGCAAAAGCAGTTCTGAGAGGGAAGTTTATTGCACTACAGGCATATCATAAGAAGCTAGAAAAAGCTCAAATAAGCAACTTGACCCTGCATCTAAAAGAACTAGAAAAACAACAACAAATAAAACCCAAGACAAGTAGAAGAAAGGAAATAATAAAGGTCAGAGCAGAAATAAATGATATAGAGGCTAAGGAAACAATACAGAGGATCAATGAAACAAGAAGCTGGTTCTTTGAAAAGGTAAACAAGATTGATGAACCTTTAACTAGACTCACCAAGAAAAAAAGAGAGAGGACTCAAATAAATAAAATTAGAAAGGACAGTGGAGAAATAACAACTGACACAACAGAAATACAAAGCATTGTAAGAAAATACTATGAAGAACTATATGCCAAAAAATTAGACAATCTTGGTGAAATGGACAAATTTCTTGAATCATATAACCTTCCAAAAATCAATCTGGAAGAATCAGAACACCTAAACAGACCAATTACAGCAAATGAGATCGAAACAGTTATCAAAAAACTCCCAAAAAAGAAAAGTCCTGGGCCTGATGGCTTCACAAGTGAATTCTATCAAAAATTCAAAGAAGAACTAACTCCTATTCTCCTGAAGCTATTTCAAAAAATTCAAGAGGAAGGAAGAATTCCAAACTCCTTTTATGAGGCGAGCATAATTCTGATCCCAAAACCGGGCAAAGACAACACAAAGAAAGAAAATTATAGGCCTATATCCCTGATGAATTTAGATGCTAAAATTCTCAACAAAATATTAGCCAACCGGATCCAGCAATATATGAAAAAAATCATACACCACGATCAAGTGGGATTTATTCTGGAGAGGCAAGGCTGGTTCAATATTCGCAAGTCAATCAATGTGATTCACCACATAAACAAAAGGAAGGACAAAAATCACATGATAATTTCAATAGATGCAGAAAAGGCATTTGATAAAATCCAGCACCCATTCATGCTCAAAACTCTCAGTAAAGTGGGAATACAGGGATCATTCCTTAACATGATAAAGGCCATCTATGATAAACCGACAGCAAACATCAAACTAAATGGACAAAGATTAAAAGCAATCCCCTTAAGATCAGGAACCAGGCAGGGTTGCCCACTTTCACCACTCTTATTCAACATAGTTCTGGAAGTCCTAGCTACAGCAATCAGACAAGAAGAAGAAATAAAAGGCATACAGATTGGAAAAGAAGAAGTAAAACTGTCATTATTTGCAGATGATATGATATTGTATATTGAAAACCCTAAAGTCTCAGTCAAAAAACTACTGGACCTGATAAATGAATTCAGCAAGGTGGCAGGATATAAAATTAATACTCAGAAATCAGAGGCATTTCTATACACCAACAATGAAATATCAGCAAAAGAAATTAAGGAAACAATCCCCTTCACTATTGCAGCCAAAAAAATAAAGTACCTAGGAGTAAATTTAACCAAGGAGGTTAAGGACTTGTACTCAGAAAATTATAGAACATTGATAAAAGAAATCAAGGAAGATACAAACAAGTGGAAGCACATACCGTGCTCATGGCTAGGAAGAATAAACATCATTAAAATGTCTATATTACCCAAAGAAATTTATAAATTCAATGCAATACCAATTAAAATACCAATGACATACTTCAAAGATATAGAACACATATTCCAAAAATTTATATGGAACCAAAAAAGAACACGAATAGCCTCAGCAATCTTAAAAAGAAAAAATAAAGCAGGAGGTATCACTCTTCCTGATATCAAGGTTTACTACAAGGCCATTATACTCAAGACAGCCTGGTACTGGCATAAGAACAGGCACATAGATCAATGGAACAGAACAGAGAACCCAGAAATAAACCCACAGCTTTATGGACAACTGATATTTGACAAAGGAGGAAAGAACATACAATGGAGTAAAGACAGCCTCTTTAACAAATGGTGTTGGGAAAATTGGACATCTACCTGCAAAAAAATGAAACTAGACCATCAACTTACACCATTCACAAAAACAAACTCAAAATGGATAAAAGACTTAAATGTAAGCCGTGAAACCATAAACATCTTAGAAGAAAACATAGGCAGCAAGCTCTCCAACATCTGTAGCAGCGGTATATTTGCCGATTTATCTTCATGGGCAACTGAAATAAAAGGCAAGATAAACAAATGGGACTATATCAAACTAAAAAGTTTTTGCACAGCTAAAGACAATAGGAACAGAATAAAAAGACAAACCACACAATGGGAGAACATATTTGACAGCACATCTGATAAGGGTTTAATAACTAAAATTTATAAAGAACTTATAAAAAGCAACACCAGGAAGACAAACAACCCAATCAAAAAATGGGCAAAAGAAATGAATAGAAATTTCTCCAAAGAGGACATACAGATGGCCAATAGACATATGAAAAAATGCTCAACATCACTAATCATTAGAGAAATGCAAATTAAAACCACAATGAGATATCACCTCACACCAGTCAGAATGGCACTTATCAGCAAAACAACACAGAATAAGTGCTGGCGAGGATGTGGAGAAAAGGGAACCCTTCTGCACTGCTGGTGGGAATGCAGACTGGTGCAGCCACTGTGGAAAACAGTTTGGAGATTCCTCAGAAAATTAAAAATCGAACTGCCTTTTGACCCAGCTATCCCACTTTTAGGAATATACCCTAAGAACACCATAGCACTGTTCGAAAAGAAGAAATGCGCCCCCATGTTCGTGGCAGCATTGTTCACAATAGCGAAGATCTGGAACCAGCCCAAGTGTCCTTCAGAAGACGAGTGGATTAAAAAGCTTTGGTACATATATACTATGGAATACTACTCAGCCATAAGAAACGATGACATCGGATCATTTATAACAAAATGGATGTACCTTGATAACATTATACGGAGTGAAATAAGTAAATCAGAAAAAAAGAAAAACTGAGAACAGCACGATTACATACATAGGTGGGACATGAAAGTGAGGGTATGAGACATGGACAAGAGAGTGGTGGTTATGGGATGGGGGGAGGGAGGGAAGAATGGGATAGGGAGGAGGGGAGGGACGCAGGGAAAACAAGATTGACGGTGACAGAGGACAATTTGACTTTTGGTGATGGGTATGCAACACAATTGAATGATAAGATAACCTGGAGATGTTTTCATTGTACATATGTACCCTGATTTATTGATGTCAACCCATTAGAATTAATAATAATAAAATATATATATAAAAAAAAAAAAAGATAACAAAAAGGCAAAAAGTAGAAAATGCATGAGGTTTTTAAAAGCACACTATGTCAGAAATGTACCCAAATATCAGTGACCACAAATATCAACAGACTAAATTAACCAATTAAAAGCAAGTCTGAGATCATAAGAAATAAATCTAATATAAAAAAAGACAAAAAAAAACAGGAAGAGACAAAAAAATATGTAACAGGCAAAAATTAACCAAATAAGTTAGAATTACCCTATCAATATCAGACAATATAAACTTTAAAAGTTATTAAAGAGGATCATCAGATTATAAAAAATAAATAATTCAAAACTCAAAGACATCAAAGCAACAAAGTAACAACAAAACCTAGCCAGCAAAAATAACACGGAAATGTGATTGAAAGAAACAGAAATTAACAAATACATTAGTATTATAATGGGATATTTTAACATATCTCTCTCAGCACTGACACAGCAGAAATATAGGAGAAAAGTCAGAATATAGAACATTTGAACAGCACAGTGAGCCATGATGGTCTACAAAAACTCATGAACATTTGCAAAAATTATCACATCATGAATAAAATATTAATTAAAAGTATTATTATATAGATAATATTCTCTGGCCATACTATAATAAAAATAGAAATAAAAATAAAAAACATAATTTCCAAGCCTCTATAAATTTGAATACAAAAGTATTTCTAAAGATCCATTGGTTAAAGACCAATGTGAAAGTAAAATTGAGAGATATATTATGCCTGACCAGGTCGTGGCTCAGTGGATAGAGCATCAGCCTAGGAGGCAGAGGAGCCGGGTTCGAAACGCTGAGGTCACTGGATTGATTTGGGCTCATTCGGCTTGAGCGTGGGTTCACCAGCTTGAGCGTGGAATCATAGACATGACCCCATGGTTGCTGGCTTGAGCCCAAAGGTTGCTGGCTTGACCCCAAGGTCGCTAGCTTGAGCAAGGGGTCACTGGCTCAGCCTGAGCACCCTCCCCCCAATCAAGTCACATATAAGAAAGCAATCAATGAACAACTAAAGTGCAGCAACTACGAGGTGATGCTTCTCATCTCTCTCCCTTCCTGTCTGTCCCTATCTGTCCTTCTTTCTGTCTCACTTCTTAAAGAAGAAAAAGAAAGAAGACATGTTATAATTCAAGATGTCATTAGCATGGATACAATTTTATATGAATTTTCCCTAAAGAAAAAAATCTAAAAGTTAAAATCTTCAAAATATCTAGTTTATATAGTTCTATTATATTTGTTCACTATATTCAATTGTCCACATTTTAAAAATATATCTATTAATTAGCAAGTATGAGAAAATTTAATATTTGCTCCTAAGAAAATAATCTGAATTTCCCCATGTTCTTGGCTAGTTGCAGTAGAAGGAAGGACTCTATCCATTCAGAGATATTTAATCAAACTTATTACTAAAATTATTAAAAGCCTAAAACCATTCATTTCATTAGTAATCAGAGTGCTATAGATAGTTAAGATTGGCTACTATCCCCACAGTAAAATGGAAAAAGATTGAATGGTTTAAAAAAAGTCCTTTTCTGATCACACATTTCTTTATTGCAGAGTATATGAAGTTAAGGAGTTTACAAAACAGGTTTACAAAATGAAAAGCTTTGGATCCATACATTCAAATTTATCTGTCTAATTTTCACTGACAAAGTAATTACGTACCAGGCCCAAAATAAGTTACAGGGATTCTAGATCAATAAAATGAAGCCCTTGAAAAGGAAGTCACATTTTTCTACCAAGGACATTTCTAGTGTCATAACTGTGACACTATAATCTACGCAGAGTCACTCCATGTGCCTGTGAGTGAGCTTAAGGAGAAATTATCAAACGGGAGTGCTCCATGTTAGAAAGAGCCCCAGAGAAAGCTGCTGCTGCTGCTGCTGACAACAATAATAGTACATGATAATAATGGCACTTCTCATCTACTGGAAGCTTCTATGTGTCAGACATTGTTATAGTACATAGATTATCTGACAACTGCCCTGGAGAACAGGTTCTGTTACTATCTCCAATGTATAAGAGGAGAAAGCAGGCACAAGAGATCTCAAATAAGTTGCCCAAGATAGAAAATAGCAGAAGCAGACTCTAAACTCAATCAGTAGTCTGAATGCAGAGCTGGTGCTTCCAATCACTAATTCATACTAGCTCCCTATCAAATTTATAGCATCTGAAAGATGCTGAGCTATTGTCCCAGCCAGGAGATAGATCAAGTACATGCCTATTCAGATGGCTTTCCTGACTATTTACATTTCTGTGCATCCTTATAAGGAAGCCTTACCCCTGAAGTTGGTCTGAGTGGGCATCCCCCTGCCATTTAAACAATCATATTAACGCCTTACAAGAAAAGAACTGGACATCCTGAAGAAAAAAAGTGATAACAGAAAAGACATGATTTCTGAATAAAAAGGGATGTGGATTGGTGCAAGAGGATCCAGGATGCAGGTAGGATCCCTAACCCTCTGAGACAGAGGGACAGAAGAATGTAGATGGAGGGCTTGGGGAGGGGCAGAAAAGAACAGTGTTGGGAAAGGAGAAGGCATGGCTCAGAAACTTCATTCCTAGTTGTCTTCCTCTGGGTCAGTGAAGGACCAAATAACCAACTGTTTTACATTAACCCATCTCATTTCTTCTGTAATTTCCAAAGGTAATAAAATATATTTTCTTAGAGAGCCTACCCAGTGACTCTTTGGCCAAATTCAATGACCCTTTTTCTCATTCACTTTTCCATGGAAGTGTTTAATTATGTACATCTCTATACTCTGCCTCATGAGACTGAAGTGTATCAAACTCACAATTGTATGAGATTTCCAATGACGGAGGGAAAAAGAAAGGAAAACTAAAATTTAATGCCAGACATTGTGTTTTCATATGTATTCCTCACAAAACCCAATGGAGCCGATATCTCCCTTTCAGAGATAAGAAGACTGAGGGCCAGAAAGGTCAAGTTGTTTGAGCATAGTCACAGTTAGCCAGACGTGATGAGACAAAAAGTGAGATTCAATCTATGGGAGTCCAGTCCTCCCGTTCTTCCACCACACACACCGCCCCCTACAGGTGGCATGTACATGTGCCGCTGCTCTGGTCCTGAACCTCCAGGCTACAGTCACCCAACAGATCCTTGTATAATAAAAGCATCCTATCCTAAAACTAAATTGTACATCATTTTAAAAATATATGTATTCACTCACCTTAAAATATTCTTTTTGTTTTGTTTTGATTTGTTTTGTTTTTTTTTATAGGGACAGAGAGAGAGTCAGAGAGAGGGATAGATAGGGACAGACAGACAGGAACTGAGAGAGATGAGAAGCATCAATCATTAGTTTTTTGTTGTCGTTGTGACATCTTAGTTGTTCACTGATTGCTTTCTCACATGTGCCTTGACCACGGACCTTCAGCAGACCGAGCCACCCCTTGCTGGAGCCAGTGACCTTGGGTCCAAGTTGGTGAACTTTTGCTCAAGCCAGATGGGCCCGTGCTCAAGCTGGCAAGCTCGGGGTCTCAAACCTGGGTCCTCCGCATCCCAGTCCGACGCTCTATCCACTGCACCACCGCCTGGTCAGGCAGGATATTCTTTAAACTATAAAACATTTACTTGCAATCTTTTGTCAGAGAGCAAGGCTTTCTCTTTAAGCACCTCTGTCAATTAAATCATGTTATTTTCCTGCATAAATGGTATCCATGATACACTGTCACTGAATTTTCAGTTTCAGCTTCTTTACTTTTTTTATTTTTTATTAATTTTAATTTATTGTGTTTACATGGATTCAAGTGTCCCACTCAATATAACACCCCACCCCAACCACGTGTCCCCCATTAAGTTTCAGCTTCTTTAAAACAGAGCAGAGCCTTAGGCACTCATAAAGCAGTCTGAATTCAGAATTGTTCCAGGTTTATAACTTGTCTCCCCCCTCTCCTCCATACCTACTTAACACAATCTCTGTTAGTCCTTTATAACTTTATTCAAACTTTCACTGAAACAACTGTTTCCCACTTATATATAATGTTTGCATAAATTTTAATTAGATTATATAATTTTACAATTATAATGAGTAGAAACAGATTTGGAAAAAAGTCCACTGGTTACTAATAAGGACCTAATTGAAGTGGGGGAAGCAGGAATGTTAGTGTTTAGAGAGTATCCAGTACACACTGGGGATCATGGGCTTGGAGGGGATGTTTTACACAGGAAACCGAAAACACCAGTGATTCTAGAAAGCCAGAGAACTGTGCTCAAATTAAGAGAATTTCTGCTGTAATCCTGAGCTAGGCGAGGGGTCTTGTCTTGTCCATACAAAGAAAAAGAGAAGGGCAGAGAATGTTAAAGAGACAGAGTTACTAAGAGATTCCCACAAAACAGAGAGAATTGTTTTAAAATTTTCAAATAATTACAAAGAGAGAAATTATAACTAACCACAGGCAAAATATTGGCTAGCACAAGAAGTAAGAAAAGTACAGGCAGATCTGGCATCAGTGTAGGGAGATCAGCAAGTGTGTATGAATCCCAAGTTAGTCCAGTGGGGAGACCAGGCAAGTGTTAGCTGTTACACTAATGTACCCATTTACCTTTGCTCTTTCATGTACGTGTGTGCACATGCAGATGTATATATTTACACAGGTAAATGCATACGCACATATTACCATAGAACAAAACCTATATATACTCTATCCTTTTCATAGTTCTATCATGTTTCTGACTCCTATGTAATTTTTTCCACTTCTAGAAAGCTATGGAAGGGATAGGCATGTGTCTGTCTACGCTACCCAAGTGACTCAGGACATATGCTACTTTCTTGTCACAGCATTAACTGTGAACATTTACCAGACCATCAACCTTAGGCTTTTTGAGGCCCCAGGCAGACCATCACCCAGCCCGTATGAGCACTTCAGTGGCCAGGGTTCCCTAATTAACGTGGCAGCCTATTCTGTTGTCAGCCCGCAGTTCCCTACATCGGGCCAAACTCTGCCTCCTATAACTTGCTCACACTTGCTCCAGCTCTGGCCTCTGCGGGTACAGGGAATAAGTCAGTGCCCCTTCCAAGGTGACAGCATACAAACACTCAAAGATAATTAACAAATTCTAAACCTCCTCTCATCCAGGCTACAGGTCCCTATAGCTTTCAGCGCGTCCAGCATACAATCAAAGGGGAAACGAATGCTCACCACATTTCACCATTCCAACCTCATAGCATTTCCGGAGTCGGCAGGCTTGGCAGCTCTTGCGCCGGTTCTTATCTATTGTACACTGATTTGTAGCGGGACAGATGTAATCATTATGTCCTACAGCAAAGCAAAAATAAAATAAAATAATAAGAAAAAAGGAAGGTTATCATTACAATGATTTGATTAAATAACTTCCTGGTCAACAATACTGATTATGCTACCCACCTGAGAGATAAGGGACATCTTCTTGGTAACAGGCATAGGTACACAGGCCAAAGTTTGGCCTCATCCATGCCTTGTTAGTAAAGGAATATTTTAATATTCTACTTTTTGACTAATAGGTTGTTTTCTGCATGTTCTTAGAATTCTCAAGACATACATTTAGAAATATGACCCTTTGGACATAGAAAGTGAGACAGTCCCATGGAATTAATTTGCTCCCAATCACAGAGCTCCTCAAGTACCAGGTCACTGAATTCTACTATTTATATTCTTTAACATATTTCCCTCTTTGGGGTTTAACATGATGTTTTTATGGGAATTTATAATCAAATAAAATAACTAAACTAGTCAATAAGGGAATAAAGAAATTAGCAAACTGAATAAGAACAGAAAGAACTGCTACTTAACAACAGTTTTTGATCATATTATTCTCAATTCTTCACTCCCTCCCTCAGCCTTGTGACCTTGCAGTATACTCAAGTGGGCAGAATATACTTCCTCACCAACAGATGATGAACGAACTTGGCCATGGGACTTGCTTTAGCCAATGGTATGTTTGTAGATGTGCTACTCCAACAGTTTGACTTGGTCTCTTGAATTCCCATAAGAAAATGCCTGACGTAGCCACTGGTCCAAGGAGAATATGGAGACATATTGAGCAGATGTGACTCAACCCAAGGTTTAGAGCCAAGCTTTATGAAGTAGAGCCAACCTAACCAACTCTCATAGACCTACCACTAAGAAAAATAAATACTCATTGTAGTAAGATACTAGTTATATAACAATCTCTGCCTAAAGACAATTGTACTTCTTTTAATTCTTTTTTCTTTTCTTTTCCAAGTGAGAGGAGAGGAGACAGACAGACAGACTCCTGCATGCACCCCAACTAGGATCCACCTGGCAACCCCTGTCTGGGGCCAATGCTCTGCCCATCTAGGGCCATGCTTGCAAATGAGCTATTTTTAGCACCTGAGGCAGAGGCTCCCCAGAGCCATCCTCAGCACCCAGGGCCAATGTGCTGGAACCAACCAAGCCATGGCTGTGGGAGGAGAAGAGAGAGAAAGAGAGAGAAGAGGAAAAGGGAAGGGTGAAGAAGCAGATAGCTGCTTCTCCTGTGTGCCCTGACCAGGAATTGAACCCAGGACATCCACATGCCAGGCCGACACCCTCCACTGAGCCAACTGGCCAGAGCCTCTTATAATTCTTTTATATAAGAAAGAGATAAGAAAAATTTCATTTTAGAAATTATTTCAGCCTGACCTGTGGTGGCACTGTGTGGATCAATCATTGAACTGGAACACTGAGGTCGCCGGTTCAAAACTGTGGGCTTGCCTGGTCAAGGCACATATGGGAGTTGATGCTTCCTGCTCCTCCCCCCTTACTATCTATCTATCTATCTATCTATCTATCTATCTATCTATCTCTATCTCTATCTCTCTTCTCTGAAATGAATAAATAAATAAAAATAATTTAAAAAAAGAATTATTTCAGCCTGACCAGGCAGTGGCGCAGTGGATGGAGCGTTGGACTGGGATGCGGAGGACCCAGGTTCGAGACTCCGAGCTCGCCAGCTTGAGCGTAAACCCATCAGGCTTGAGCCAAGTTCGCTGGCTCCAGCAAGTGGTGGCTCGGTCTGCTGAAGGCCCGTGGTCGAGGCACGTGTGAGAAAGCAATCAATGAACAACTATGGTGTCGCAATGGCAATGAAAAACTAATGATTGATGCTTCTCATTTCTCTCTGTTCCAGTCTGTCTGTCCCTATCTATCCCTCTCTCTGTCCCTGTAAAAGAATAAATAAATAAAAAAAATTAAAAAAAAAAAGAATTATTTCAGATGCTACATGGAAGACGAATTAGAGGCAGCAAAACTGATAGAGGCCAGGAGATCAGATGAGAACCTGGGCAAACCAGAGATGAGGCTGTCTGGACTGGGCAGTGGTGAGAGGATGAAGAGAGCTGCATGGATCTGAGAGGAGAAGGGAGGGGAGGAGAGGGGAGGGGAGAAGAGGGAGGGGAGGAAAAGGGAGGAAAAGGGAGAGGAGGAGAGGGGAGGGGAGAAGAGGGAGGGGAGGAAAAGGGAGGAAAAGGGAGAGGAGGAGAGGGGAGGGGAGGGGAGTACAAGGAAGGACAGGGAAGGGAAGAAGATTATAAAATAGATGAAAAATAAAAGTGCATAGAATATTTTGATACCTTTATTTTTTAATTGTGTCTTTCTAATAAATATGACCTGAACTTATTACATTAAAGCTACAATGGGCCAGAATTTCAACATAGGAAATGAATAAATATCAATGATAAATTAAATGGGCATGTCATAATAAGAACAAATCACACACAAGAAAGAAAATAAAGGAGAAATTCCATTTATGTAAAATGCTAAAGTAGAGAAAACTAGACTACATAGTTTAGGAGAGCATGCTTAGGTGGTAAAACCATGGCAAGGAAGCACCGTGACGACTGTTTTGTCTCCGTAGGAAGAGAAGGAGCTGTGACTGGAAGGACCACCCAGAGAGAGCCTGGGCGTCTGAAGATACATTATTTCATGGCACTAGTTACACAGGGGTTTGTATTCTTTAAACTGGATATAAATAAATACTGGAATAAGTGCGTTCCTAACTCTATCCTCTCAGAGAGCCTGGAAGCAGGGACATCTGAGAGCAATGAGCAAATTAGCTTCCAGGTCTTGGTTTATAAATATCATTCTCTTTTATAAAGAAACAAGGCTCTTTGGCTAAACAGCTTATTTCAGGACCAGAGAAGAGGAAGTACAAGATGAACCTGAAGCAGCTTGTTGTGTGTACTGGGAAATAAGTGCCCAATAATTATGGGTACATATCACACACACACACACACACACACACACACACGTGTGCACACGCACACACATGCACACACAGAAGCCAGTTTAAAGAGATCCTACTGACCAAATCTGGGATAATTTGGATATCCAAATAAATAGTGATAGTAAACACCTATAGAAAATAGGAAATGATAAGTTATATTGATATAAATTCAAGGCTTAATAAAGAATGGGATATTTGCATTCTCTCAAAAAATCTTAACAAAAATATTTATTAATTACAAAGGGGAAGAAATAACTTACAGTATAGAAGGCTGGCAGACATCACCCTAACCAAACAAGTACACAAGTAATGAGACAAGTTGAAATCAGTCACCACATAATAGGAGCCAGTAAGAACACTGCAGTACTTCTGTGATATTCCTACCAATAATGTATAGCTAAATCTATTGATGTGGGAACATCAGACAAATTCAAAGTGAGAGCATTCTGAAAAATTACTGGCTTATAAAGTTCAAAAGTATCCAAGATCATGAAAACCCAGACTAAGGAACTGCTGTAGACAGAGGGAGGCTAAAGGTATACCTAAATACTAAGTGTGATTCTGACCTGCTTCCTTTTGCTGTTAGGACACTGTTGGGACAACTATCAAATGTAAGGATTAGATGGTAGTTATGCATCAAAGCTAATTTCCCAATTTTGACTGCTGTGTTGTAGTTATATAGGAAATACATGTTAAAGTATAGTATATGGGGGTGATAGGGAATAATGTTGGCAATCATCCTCAAATGATCCCAGGAGAAAAAAAGTTCTTTATATTATATATGCACAATTTCTGTAAGTTTGAGACTCAAAAAAAAAAAAAAAAAAGAAAGCTTCCATTGGCTTCTCAAACAATATAGCTAGTTCATACAAATATAGGTTTATACAAATACTTAAATACCAATAAATTGAGATTTACCTCTATTTCAAATGCTATTGTTTCAAGTTCTGAAATTAACTTTCCTTTTTCTAACTCACCAGATTTTAAAGAATGTTTCCAAAAAGATATGAGTCCACATTTAGACCATAATCAAATTTTATCATTCTTTCCCCCTTTAGGTAGAATCCAGTAACATTTCTTCAACAAGTAAATTAAAATTCAGGCCCTGGCTGGTTGGCTCAGTGGTAGAGTGTCAGCCCGACATGTGGATGTCCCGGATTTAATTCTCAGTCAGGGCACACAGGAGAAGCACCCATCTGCTTCTCCACTCCTCCCCCTCTCACATCTCTCTCCCCACCTCCTGCAGCCATAGATCGATTGGTGTGAGTTGGCCCTGGGTGCTGAGGATGTCTTCATGGCCTCCGCCTCAGGCACTAAGAAGAGCTTGGTTGCTAAGCAACAGACCAACACCCCAGATGGGCAGAACATCACCCCCTAGTGGGCTTGCCAGGTGGATCCCAATTGAGGTGCATGCAGGAGTCTGTCTCTGCCTCCTCTCCTCTCACTGAAAAATAAATAAATTTTTAAAAATTGAAATTTAGCCTGACCTGTGGTGGCGCAGTGGATAAAGCGTCGACCTGGGAACACTGAGGTCGCCAGTTCAAAACCCTGCACTGGTCCGGTCAAGGCACATATGGGAGTTGATGCTTCCAGCTCCTCCCCCCTTTCTCTCTCTTTTTCTCTCTCTCTCTCTCACTCTGTGTCTCCTCTCTAAAATGAATAAAATAAAAATAAAATAAAATTTTTTAAAAAAATTGAAATTTAGTTGTTTGTGGCTTTACCATCATGCCCTGAGCTGGTTAAAGGTGCCAGCAAAGGTGCAGTCTAGAAAGTTCTAGGAGTACAGTAGTAAGAAATCTCCCCAGAGATGCAAAAACCACTCGCTCAAGTGATCTTTTGTACTGGGGCATGTACAGGAAGCTATGTCTGCCCAACATGACACAAAAATATTTGTGACTACCTACTGATGCCCAGGTACTTTTCATCAACATGTCATTTAATCCCTATAAATTCCCCATAAAGATCTATAATTCCCATTTTATAAATGAAAACACGTAAGCTCAGTTCAGTAATATCCTTAAGGCTATTAGTTTTAGTTTTCTATGTTGCATAATAAATTTCTATAAATTTATAAGCTTAAAACAAAACAAATTTGTTATCTCATAGTTTTCAGGGGTCAGGGTCCAGATATAGCATGGCTGGACACTCTGCTCAGGTTCTCCCAAAGCTGCAGGAAAGGTCTTCCCTAAAGCTTAGGGTCTTCTTCCAAGCTCATTCAAGTTGTTGACTAAATCAGTCCCTTGCTGCTGTAGGACTGAGGTTCCCATTGTCTTGCTAACTATTGATGGGACACTGCTCTCAGCTCCCAGAGGCACCTGCAGTCCCTTGCCCAGAGGCAGTTCACAGCATTTTTGCTCTCTTCCAGGCTAGGAGGAAAGCATCTAACTCCCTGTCTCTCTCCTGTCTGCTGCATGCAATGGAGTCTTATACAATCATAACATAATCATGGGAGGCCATCCCATTAGCATTTGCTCCATAATGTAACCTAACAAAGGGAGTGACTCTTGTCACCATATTTACAGGTTTCACACATGCTCAAGAGTAGGGGGTAATGTCAAGTGTGTTATAAAATATTTTGAAGGAGCAGATAACTATCTTGTTATTATTTTATCCTCACTTATAGTATTCAAAACTAAATTATATTTTAAAAGCCAAAATATAATTATAATCAGATAATCTATATTATACTTCAGAATGTAATGCTTTGTACTTAGAAGAAAAATGTAATCCCACAGTACTTGCCATAGTAGTACCTTCTAAAAATTCTAAGAATACATCTTTTCTGGTTTTATAAAGAGGTTTATAACAATAACAATTTAAGGGACTAGAGGTACACTTTCATTATTCTTTCCTCAATTTATTTTTAAAGATAATTTTACATATTAAAAAAAGTATTAGAAAGCACAATAATTTGAACACATTCAACATAAATAGCCTAGAAAATGTCTTATGCAAGAAGGTCATATTAATTCACTTCACTACTGGAAAGAAAAAAAAAAGGCAAAGAAAAAAGTCCTTCTCCAACTGCACTGACTACCTCATGCATTAAAAAGATTTTTTGTCACCTGCAACAGTCTGAGAAGCATTCTACTCCACACTCATAGAACAGAGAAAAGTTCAAAGCAAAATTAAAAGCAAAATACATAGCTAATTCTTTTAGTTGAGAAATAATTTTTTTAAATTTATTCATTTTAGAGAAGAGAGAGAGAGAGAGAAAGGGGGGAGGAGCAGGAAGCATCAACTCCCATATGTGCTTTGACCAGACAAGTGCAGCGTTTTGAACCAGCGACCTCAGCATTCCAGATCGACGCTTTATCCACTGCGCCACCACAGGTCAGGCCGAGAAATAGAATTTTATAGGGAAATGTGCTTTTTATAATATAAAAAAGATTAACCTCATTCTTTCTGAAAAAGTAAGTCTGTCTGAATACCTATTATTATTCATATCCTACTGAATAAGAGACAGCCCTGGACTGGGAATCAGAATCTGATTTTAATCTCAGCTCATCCTTCCAGTTTCATTTTAAAAATAGAGCAATTTTTATCACCCACACCCTCCCTGACACACTTGTACTGCATTAGCAGGCATTTACCTTCTGTTTGATCCCCTCAGGACATTTTTCCTCAGTTCAAAGACAAATAAACCCAAATAACAGAATATATCTCTCCCAGGCAGGAATCTTTTTATACTCTGTTGGCTATTAGAGCCGCCCATTTAAAGCTCAGCCTGCAAAGTCCTAAGAAATAGAGTTGATTCATGAGCAGCAGTCAAATCTATTTTAACTTTCAAAGGACAGTGATAAAAGGTTGTTATGAATACCAAAATGAATGTGAATATAATATAATAATAATAATTACTATTATATATGGATATAAAATAACTAAAATAATGAAATTAATGGAAATACTATTGAAAAAATATACCAGACACAGATTTTTAAAAACAAAAGCTTATGAGATATAAAAGGTCTAAAAAATGGACACCTTTTCTTTCTTTCTTTCTTTCTTCTTTCCTTCCTTCCTTCCTTCCTTCTTTCTCTTTCTTTCTTTCTCTCTTTCTCTTTCATTTTAGAGAGAGTGGGCAAAACATCTATTTGTTGTTCTACTTTTATGCATTCATTGGTTGATTCTTGTATGTGCCCTGACCTGAGATCAAACCTGCAACCTTGGTGTATCGGGATAACACTCTAAAAACTGAACACCTGGCCAGGTCCCATAATATGTTTCTTGATGAGAAAACTATTACAAAGACTCCTCCCGATTATGTTCAACAAAATCTATACTTTTCTTAACATTAAGGATGAGAGGCCACTTAATAAAATTATTCTAACATTGCTATAAACAAATAAGAGAAAATAACCAAGACATTTTTAAATTAAAGGTATCTACATTGGCATGTATTGAAATTCATTATAAAACTATAACTGTTAAAATAATATGCAAGACTAGAAATAGTAAAACACTTATTGTATCTATCAATGAACACATGAAAAGATGCTCAAAATCATCAGTAATCAGAGAAATGGAAACTAAAATTACAATGAGATACAACTATATTCCCAAGAGAATGGCTAAAATTTAAAAGACTGACAATATTAAGTTTTGATGGAATGTGAAGCAATGGGAACTTTTGCACACTGCTGTTGAGAATGCAAAATGGTTCAACCACTCTGGAGAAGTATGCTGGCTCCTTATAAAGCTAAACACATGCTTATTACACAATCAGCGATTTTACTCCTAGGCATTTACTCAGGAGAAATAAAGACACATCTACACAGAGAAATATGCATGAATGTTCAATGCAGTTTTATTCAAAATAGCACAAAACTGGAAACAAATGAACGATAGAAAACTGGAGTACATCTATATATTGGAATTGTACGCCTGAAACCTGTATAATTTTATTAATCAATGTCACTCCAATAAGTTTTAGATATTAGATGAAGAGAGATTATTTTCCCAATAGCAATTAAGAAGGGTATCCTTTTCAAGGATATAGTTAGTTTTACTGGGTCAGAAATTGCCTTAAGAAATAAAATTCTAGAACCTCAGCAAGATAAAGAGGAGTTATTATATCAAAAGTTTGGTTCTGAATTTCAAAAAAATATGAATTATTCTTATCAAAAATAGCAGGAAACTGGACCTGGCCTTATAATCTACGACTAAAATTATCATAAATAAAAATATTTAAGCACTGAATATATTCACTGTAAAATAAAAAGCTATGTGTGTAAAAGTTAAAATAAGCAAACACCATGACTTCTGTTTTGTACTATTTGATGGCATCGCCTTCTGTTATTTATGTTAATTTAACTTTTGATAAGAAAATTAAGTTTGGAATGGGAGAGGGCCCTCAACTACCTAATTTTGAAGAGCTTAGTTTAAATGAGATGAGAATTAGAAGAGAAATACAAGGAAGGAAGAAAAAAAAAGCCTTGATATCTGAATATGAAAGAGTTACAAAGAATTATAGTATCTTAAATTTATATAATGTCTATAATTAACCAAATATTTTCACATAAATAACTTCATTTCATTTTTGGAACACTCTTGAATATCTCCATTCCACAGAAGAAGAAATAGGCTGAAGGTAAAAATCAATGAACTACTAAATGGAGGGTCCAGGACAAATGGGTGGTCATCTATTCACGGTGAATTTCAGGGGACCCAAGGAAGGTGACTCTTAACCTAATAATTCTCTATCCCCACCCTCTCTGAATTCCACCAGTGTCTCTGCTCGAGGTCAAATGTTCTCCTAATCTAGAGCCATCAGTGGGGTAAGTTAACTTCAGAAATTGCTGTTTGCCACTTGCACACTATAAATTCCTTTAAGGTTGCTTTTCCGATCCAGTGAAGAACAGGAAGGCACTGAAGCTTTGACAGAAATGGGAAGGGAGCTATAAGATGAGAACATAGAATGTTGCCTAGAACGAGGCTCACTGAGGGAGGAGTTATCGAGCAGAGAGACAGAAGAGAGCACAACTAAGCGAGAGAGCAACTTCAGCCCCTCTTCTGAATATCTATCCAAAAATTTTGAAAACACTTATTTGTCAAGATATATGTACCCCTACATTCACTACAACACTATTTACAGTAGCTAAGACAATGAAACAACCTCAGGGTCCTTCGATGGATGATTGGATAAAGACAATGTAGTACATATAGACAATGGAATACTACTCAGTCATAAGAAAGAATGATATATTGCCATTTGCGACGACAAGGACGGATCTTAAGAGTATCACGCTAAGCAAAAAAAGTGAGACAGAAAAGGACAAGAATCATGTGATTTCACTCATACTGAGATAAAAAATGAAAAACAAAGCAAACAAACTCATAGACGAAGACAATATGGTGTTACCAGAGAAGAAGAGAGATGGGGGAGGATGAAAAGGGTAAAGGGAGCCAAATATTATATATGGTGATGGAAGCAGACTAGACTTTTGGTCATGAGAACACAGTGCAATATACAGATGATGTATCACAGAACTGTACACTTGAAACTTATATGATAACCAATGTCACCTTAATAAATTTAATTCAATAAAATATAAAGTGTAGCAAATTTGGGCTGGCAAGGGAGGGATAGCCTGGCATGTACAAGTGAGGTGATGTGCTGACTAGCCTTGAAGCCAGGTGTGTATAATTTGAAATAGGTTAAGAAGGTGATTTAAAAAAAAAAACAAAAACAAACTCAGCCTAGTAGATATTTGGAGGCATGCAGGGAAAGTCTAAACCCAGACCAGAAAACAAGGGGGCTGTGAATGAAGGCTCCACTCGTTGGGGTAAGACATGCCTCTAGAGTCTAGATCAACTCTCAAAGCCCACTGGTTCAATTCCTCATTTCTATTTCCATAAGATGTATTTATTCTCTCTTCCTGGGAAGCCTGCCCACCATCATGACCGTTACGCATGCCAGATATTAAACCCAAGTCAAAGGAAGACATTATCTTTGCAATTCCAAAGGAGTGCACATTTTTTCCAAGATTTATCTTCATGAAGGCTGTAACCAGACATTTTCTTCCAAGAAGACAGTGCTGGATAATGGTAGGGCAAGACCCATTTGAGTTCTGGGATGGAGACCCACAATTATAAAGTGCTCGACACTTGAAACAATCCACTCCACCTCCAAACACACATAATCCTCTGAACTGTTCATCAAGTACTTTGTGTACCAAAGAGGCCAGTGCTGAAATTTTTGCCAGGTCATCTGCAAAACTATTTAAAAGAAAAAGAAAACTAAAGAGAGAGCTAACGATACAACTGTACCTTGAATGCTCCTTTTAAAAAAGGCCTTACAGCCTTCACACGACCAGACTCCATAGTGATAGCCTGAGGCGTAGTCACTGCAGACAGCGCAGACGTGGGCATCCCGCTTTGAACTTGGACTAGCAGCAGGGCTGGCACAACTGCTCCCGCTCTCCTTCTTTTTCAGTGTCTCTCTGGAGGCAAAGAAAACATTGTAAAAAAAGCATTAAGGGAAAAAAAGGGACTTTCTAGGAAAAGAACCCAAAACCTAGCATGAACATTGACTCATTTATTTCTTTGCCTTCCATAGTTTATGATAAATATATTCTAGGTTGGAAATATGATCAAGCAAAACTTCTGTTACTGGTATCAGATCTATGACGAGTCACGTTCGTGGTTGAGAATGACTGACGTTTGAAAGTGGTGAAGTGAGTTTTTGCGGGCTGTGCAGTAGCCTTCCGTAGTTACCAGAGCTCACCAACCCTGCACAGAGAGGCCTAAGCTCACCTAACTTTCTTCAAGAATCAGTCATTCCCGCCTGACCTGTGGTGGCGCAGTGGACAAAGCGTCAACCTGGGAACACTGAGGTCGCCAGTTCAAAACCCTGCACTGGTCTGGTCAAGGCACATATGGGAGTTGATGCTTCTAGCTCCTCCCCCCTTTCTCTCTCTCTCTCTCTCTCTCTCTTTCTCACTCTGTGTCTCCTCTCTAAAATGAATAAATAAAAATAAATTAAAATTAAAAAAAAAAAAAAGAATCAGTCATTCCCAACAATGTCACTAAATAGCCGTTCAGAATTTCTTTGTCCTCCATTTAAATGGGAGGACAAAAATCTTTCATTCTACATTTAAGATAAAGGCCTAGAATAAAAATAACTTTAAGAAGAGTAACAAATGGACTTCAAGCTATATTAAGGTGAATACTATTCTCTGGTTTAGAGAGGGGGGAAGGAGAGGAAAGAGAAAGCAAGGGAAAGGAACTGGACAGGAGGGGAGGAATGGGAAGAGAAGGGGAAAAGGAGGGGAGGGGAGGGGATGGAAAATAGGAGAGAGAAGGGAAAAGAGAAGAGCCCGGGGAGAGTGAACACATGCCTGTCCTTAGAGAAGGCTTTACGGAAGCAGGCACTCACTGCTGGGTGGAGGGTCAGGACTTCTGTAGAGGAGGGGAGACAGCCCTCCTGTCTCCCCTCCTCTACAGAACACTAGCAAGCACCAAAAACACCTGTGGCTAGCTCCTAATTTTGCTAGGGTATGTTTCTTTTGGAAAGGATATAGTACAGGTATGACCGATTTATATATGAAGGCAATTATACTCTGGTTTAAATTACCCAAATATTAGACCCCTGATGAGAACTCAGAAACAAAATTTCATGTTAAAGACTGAATGAAAAATATGCTACTTTTCAAAAGTTATCTACAGTTTTTATAGTCTCTTATTTAGTCAACAAACGAAACGGTTTTTAAAGAAAAAAATTGTAAAACAGTGTATAATACAGATATGCTTTATAACAGCATCTGCATGTAATGGATCTCATTATCTAATATGCTCTTAGACTGCAATTTCTTTAGAAGTTATCTTTCCCTCATGCTTCTTCCCATGCCAGCGATTCCTTCCATGGCCACAGGTATCAGCAAGAAGATTACAAATGGAAATAACTACCACGTTACCTTGCATTTAAAGACTACAAATATTCTTTTAAACTTCTAGAAATTTTAACTAACATCAACATTTAAATAGTTTCTTATCGATCTCTATAAAATATTAGTTTAGCTCATTGTTAAAAAGTCTGTCCCAATTCTTGTTTGTTTTTTCAGGCTTCACATGTCTAGATTTCCTTTAAGTTGTAATAAAAGTACTACAGTTACTTTTATCCTGGACATAATCTGTCATGAACACTAAATTGTGATTTCACTTACAAGGTAAGAAGAATCCATATTAAAAGTAACGTTAAGTCACCCCATTAGAATTAATAATAATAAAATATATATATATATAAAAAAAAAGTAACGTTAAAATTTATTTTTCAAACCCAAATCACTTCATCAAAAGAAAAGTGAATTAAGTTCGACCTTATGGTCTAAAAATAGTAGTCATCATATTGAGTTCTCTCACAACACAGATCTACAAGCTCAACTTTTAGCAAGAACTCAAATAGCAGAACAGGTATTCTAGAATACAGTGGTCCCTAATCTATTGCGGGGTTAGGTTCCAGAAACCCCCCCTGCGACAGGCGAAAATCCGCAAAGTAGCGACTTTATATTTATTGTATTATTTATATATATTTTAAGGCTTTATAAACCCTCCCCACCCTTTTATAAACCTTTTCCACAGTTATTTACCTTTTCCACACTTATTTTACCACAAAAATAATTAAAATAATGATTATATAAAAATACCTATATACCACAAAATCCTGTGATATAGCGAAAAATCCACAATACAAAATTATAAATAATTTAAAAATCTGTGATACAGTGAGACGTGAAAAGTGAACCGTGATACAGCAAGAGATGACTGTATCATGTTTTAGGTGCGCCCAGTAACCTATGTGTCTAATAAAAGCCTTGTATAACACTTATCTTTCTTTTCACTATATCAAAGTGATGTGAATAATGCCCGTGGACTACAAGGAAGATTAGTTTTACCTGTTTATAGGTAAAGTGTGTTCCAGTGATCTTGCTTCACACCAAGGACTCTTTTGAGGTTCTGCATACAGAAGTGAAGGTTGACAATGGATTGCTAAAGGAGAGAGGTGCCCAGGAGTTGGCCACAACACATTCGGGCTTGAGGTCTGCCTACCAGGTCCACCTTCAGAGTTATTGACGCTGCTGGGGATACTGTAATTCATCACAGCAGGGCTATAGAATGTCATGGCTGAATATTCATGGCGGCTCTCAACAAAGGAGGAAGGTATATATATGGGGCCATGCTCCAGGGGAAGGATGGATTGACTGCAGTTGTAGGAGGCAGGAGAGTTAAGGCTAGAAGGTGAGTTTTTTATATCCATGTCTTGAATAGGCAACATCTGAGAAAACTCCTTGGGAGAAGAGCCACAAAGGGGCATTATAATGCTCTCAGTCTCGTGGGCAGGTATAATACCTGTAAAAAGTAACAAAAGGCATTTCTAAATTAGAGATACAGCCGTAACTATTAAGAATGTTTAAATATTTTTATTAAACACACACACATTGATATGAGCTTAGAAATGCATCCTGGAAGATATTCGTGAAAATAATAGCCTCAGAGGGATGAAAATATGAGGCATGGAACTCTCATTTCCTACCTCATTCACTTCCTTATTGTTTTGCTGTTGCCGTTGTTAATGACAAGAATATTTTTACCATAAAAATTATAAAATGCTTTTTAAAATTAAAATATACAGCTTTATATGAAAAAAGTGACTGGTTTTGTTTTTTTCTTAGCCTGGAACTAGATAAAGTTGTTATGGAAAAATAATCAAGAAGAGGACATGCAGATGGCCAATGGGCATTTGAAAAAATGTTCAACATCACTAATCATTAGAGAAATGCAAATTAAAACCACAATGAGATACCACCTCACCCTGTCAGAATGGCGCTCATCAGCAAAACAACACAGAACAAATGCTGGCGAGGATGTGGAGAAAAGGGGAACCCTCCTGCAGTGCTGGTGGGAATGCAGACTGGTGCAGCCACTGTAGGAAACAGTATGGAGATTCCTCAAAAAGTTAAAATTTGAACTGCCTTTTGACCCAGCTATCCCACTTCTAGGACTATATCCTAAGAATAACAAATCACTGATTCAAAAGAAAAAATGCACCCGAATGTTTACTAAAGCACTATTTACAATAGCCACGATTTGGAAACAGCCCAAGTGTCCAACAGTGGACAAGTGGATTAAAAAGCTGTGATATATATATACAAAGGAATACCAAGTGGCCGTGAAAAAGAAGGAAATCTTACCCTTTGCGACAACATGGATGGACCTGGAAACTATTATGCTAAACAAAATAAGTCAGGCAGAGAAAGAAAAATATCATGTGACCTCACTCATCTGAGGAATCCAATGAACAATGTGAACTGAGGAATGAAAGAGAGGCAGAGAAGGGATCAAAGAGTCCAGAGGGAAAGGGGATGAGAGAAGGGGACCAAAGAAAGGAGAGACATTAGTGAAAGTATGTACACATAACACAGAGAGATAGAGGGCAGGATAGTAAATCATGGGGGGAAGGGAAGAAGGCAGTGGGGGAAAAGGGGGAAGGGGGCATCAAGGAGAACACGGGGGGGGGGAGGGAGGGAGAGAGATATATTCTGGGGAACACTTGTAACTATGTAAACACAACAAATTAAAATCAATAAAAAAAATTAAAATAAAGCGCCATTAGACAGGCTATCCAAAATTGATGCTTATAGACCCCTATTCCCTTTGAAACTAAGTGAATAAGTTCATAATGGTGACCAGGTGATGAGAAGGTTATGGATATAGATAATGGTGATGGTTGCACAACATTCTGAATATAATTAATACCACTAAATAGTATATGTATAAAAGGTTAAAATGGCAAATTTGAAGTTAAATATATTTTACCACAATAAAAAATAAAATAAAAAGAGTATTGTGCAACATAAAAAAAGAAAGAAAAAAGAAAAATAATCAAGAATAACCAGGAAAACCCTGAAAAAGCAAATCAATGAGCAGGACCAGCATTAACAGATATTAAAATACCCCGTGAGTAGCCAGTCATAAAGAACAAGAAATTTGTAGACCAGTGTAACTGTGTCAGTTATCAATTTACTGCCTATCAGCTTCCAATGCACCCTTCAATATAGGCTCTAAAATATGATAGTCAAATTCCCTAGTATTTAAAATGAGCCAATGCTAAATTTTCTCAGTAGAGGGCGCTGCAGGGACGCTGCAGGAGGAAGAGGATGCTGTGATTTCTGGCCCAGTGGCTGGCAGTGTGAATGAAAACATGCAATGGAGCCTGGTCCAGCCATGGGTCCTGCACGAGGTCCTGCTGCAAGGCTGAGGTCTCAGCATGGGAATAACCCGACAACAGTCACCTATCCAGACAAGCTGTTCTTTCTGCAAGACTGTCACCCCACGTGATGTGCTCACTCTAAAGGCCTGCTGCCCCCGCAGGCACCTGGATTTCTGGGGCACATCCATGCCATGTGTTGCTGATCACCAGCTCCCACCTGCTGCTCCAGACCAGCTCCAGCCTGGCTAAACCAGTGAGCGTCTCTGCTAGTTAATGGCCAAACCACCTTCTCTTCCGAGGTCTGATCCCTTCCATTTGTCCTTCCTTAAGTATGCTCTCTCAGGTCCAGGGTACCATAGAGTTTCCTATATCTTATACTTAGTCTCCTTTAAAAGTCAGTTAATTATAAGCAATTCGTCATGCTAAATTTCCCCTGTTGAACCTATTGTATACCTTCTATCTCCTGATTGGGCCCAGAGTGCTATATAACATAATGGAAAACCCCAAAATAGCAAATTCAAAACCTCAAAAGTTTTTTGGAAATATGGTAATGATAAAGGTGGTATCTCAGGGAAAACACTGAACAATAGAATTGCCACTGGAAAAAGAAAGCATGTCATAATAAACTCCAAATGGTTCAGAGATCCAAATGCTAGGAGAAATGAAAGGAAGAAGGAAGGGAAAGGGGGCGGGGGCGGGGCCGCATGAGTGCTGGAAGCCAACAAAGTAAATCCCTTTACAACATGGGTGTGGGGAAAACCTTAACCGTGGCTCCAAATCCAGGTGTGATGAAAAGATGCACAAAAAAGTACAATTCGGTACATAAAAGTCAATCTTGGTATATCATGAAAACACACCATAGGCAAAATTAGAAAACTAATGACAAATTGAAAATAAAAATATTCTCAACTTATATTAGAAACAAGGGGATTATCTCCCTAGTCTATAAAGAAAATCCTTGGAATTAACATAAAGAGACCAGACATTTACTAGAAAAACTGGCAAAAGACACCAACAGATCTAACACAGAGAAAGGAAAGCAAATGGCTCTTAAAACACAGGATGTTGGCCCTGGCCAGTTGGCTCAGCTGTAGAGCTAGAGTGGCAGCTGGGGTGTGGAAGTTCTGGGTTTGATTCCAAGTGACCATCTGCTTCTCCACCCCTCCCCCTTCTCTCTCTCTTTCTCTTTCTCTTTCTCTCTCTGTCTCCTCCCTTCCCCACAGCCACGGCTTGAAGGGGTCAAGCAATTTGGCCCCGAGTGTTAAAGGTGGTTCCGTGGCTTCACCTCAGGTGCTGAAATATCTCGGTTGCTGAGAAATGGAGCAGCCGCCACCAATGGGCAGGGCATCGCCCTGTAGTGGGCTTGCTGGGTGGATCCTGGTCAGGCACACACGGGAGTCTATCTCTGCCTCCCGCCTCTCAACTAAAACAAACAAACACATGATGTTAAAAAAGATGTTCAACCTCATTCATAAAAGAGATACAAGTTAAGAATATACTGAGATATAATTTCTCGTTTATCATATTTGGTAAAAATTTTAAATATTTGATAACAGACTCCCATGGAAAAATGGGGCCTCTCCTACACAGTTGGTGAGAATGCAAAACTGCACGACTTCCGTGGATATTGGTTTGGCATGTGGAAGTCCTGGGTTCGATTCCCAGCCAGGGCATACAGGAAAAATGCCCATCTGCTTCTCCACTCTTCCCCCTCTCCTTTCTCCTCATCTCTCTCTTTCCTACTGGCAGCCAAGGCTCCATTGGAGCAAAGTTGGCCAGGCACTGAGGAGGGCTCCATAACCTCCGCCTCAGATGCTAGAATGGCTCTGATTGCAGCAGAGCAACACCCCAGAGGAGCCGAGCATTGCCCCCTGGTGGGCATGCTGGGTGGATCCTGGTCCGGCACATGCAGGAGTCTATCTGCCTCCCCCCCACCCCTCACCCCTGCTTCTAACTTCGGAAAAATACAAAAAAAAAAAAAGAAAAAGAAAAGAAAAATAACCATTTATTACTGCCAGTGACTGATACATCAGTTCTTTACTCTGAAAATAAGTAATTAAAGGAAAGAATCAGGCCTGTCACCTGCATTTTTAAGAGACTCTTTATCCCAAGGTCAAAGGGAAATCCTTCTTTACAAAAGAATGCCACCTAACAAATAGTTCAGAAAAATATTTGTATGCATAGATTAAATAAGTCAAAAAGTTAACAATTATTGAATCTAGATGGTGGATATATAGCTATTCATTTTATCAGTCTTCCAACTTTTCTGTAAGTTTGAAATATTTCATGATAAGAAGCTTTGGAGAAAAAAAGATACAAAATACAAGATCAAAAATGGGAACCTTAAAAAAAAGATAAGAATAACTGGAATAATATAATGTAGAAAAAGGAACAATGACCACTAATAAATAATGAAAATCAAGTGAGAGAGATCATTAAAAAACATGCCTCCTGACCAGGTGGTGGCAAAGTAGATAGTCAACCTGGGATGCTGAGGACCCAGGTTTAAAACTCCGAGGTCGCCTTCTTGAGCGCAGGCTCATCATCTTGAGTGAGGGGTATCTGGCTTGAGTGTAGAATCATAGACATGACACCAAGGTCACTGGCTTCAGCAGGGGTCATTGGCTCAGCTGGAGCCCCCTGGTTAATACACATATGAGAAAGCAATCCATGAACAACTAAAGTGCTGCAACTATGATTTAATGCTTCTCATCTCTTTCCCCTCCTGTCTGTCTGTCTGTCCTGTCTCTCTCTCACACATACACACACAAAAGGAAAAAGAAAAAGAAACATGCCTTAAATTCTCTATCTTTAATATTTTCAGCTCATGCTGTCACCTACTTCCACATGTAGGCAACTTGGCTATCTAAATTCCCAAATTCCTTCCTTCTGACATTTTTGTTTGAATGCTTACTTCATTTGTCCTCAAAACACAATATATTTATGGTGTTTTTAAAATAATCCACAAATTCTTTATAGTCTTCCCTTAAAAGGTAGAGCCTAACCTCCTCCTTGAGTGTAGGCTAGGTTTGGTGACTTAGTTCCAATGAGGAAGTAATGGCAAAAGAAATGGTATGTGCCTTCCAAGACCAGGTCATAAAAGGCACTGTAGCCTCTTCCTGACTCGCTCTCTTGGATCTCTCGCTCTAGAGGAAGTTAGCTGCCATATTGTGAGGATACTCAAGCAACCCTCTGGAAAGCTGCTGCCAATGGCCAGCGAGGAACTACAGCCTCCCGGCCAACAGCGATGTGGGTGAGATATTTTGGAAGCAGATTCTCCAGCCCTTGTCAAGCTTTTAGATGACTGTAGCCCTGGCTGATATCTTGACTGTCGGCCAACTTGACTGCTAAATTCTATGACAATTTGTTACATAGCTCAAAATAATATAATATCCAAGGTAAAATTCACCCTTTTCCTCCCCAAACCTCTCCTTATTTCCTATTTGTGTTAATGACAAAGTCCATTACAATTATCTTTGGCTTCTCCCTTTCACCCATTTTCTTTAATCACCAAGGCACACTGGTTTTCTTCTCCATAGTGCCTTTCCCATGCAGGCTTTTGGCCCATCTGAGCAAGTTCTCATTACTCCTTATTCGTGCATCTGCAATCTTGTCCCCAGTTAGCTCCCTCTCCAGGCCCATAGAGCAGCCAGATTAACATTACTCAAACCCAGCTCTGATGACCCCTCTGCTTCTCACTAGCTTCTATAGTAAGTCAAGGTCTTCTAATATCAAAAACCTTCCCATCATTCTACTCTGATCTGCTCTCTTCCTACAGGAAGCCCGCCGTGTCCATAAGGAATATGCAAAGTCCATTGCGAAATGATTGGCACTTTATGCCTTAGTAGTTTTTTTCACTTTTAACACACCTATGGATATTAACATACAAATTTAATCTTTTTATCAGATTACAACTATTTCGAATCCTTCTTAGAAATGATAGCAATGGGGTAGGAGAGTAATAAGTACAATTAGATTTTAAACTCCTTGAAGACACCCACTGTATTTTATTCACCTTCCACTACAACTCAATAATTATTTGTTACTAAAAAAAAAGAATGAGAAAATGTGTTTAAAACAGGGGTCTCCAAACTACAGCGCGCGGGCCGCATGCGGTTCCCTGAGGCCATTTATCCAGCCCCTGCCGCACTTCTGGAAGGGGCACCTCTTTCATTGGTGGTCAGTGAGAGGAGCACAGGATGCATCTGCACCCATAGTTCCCATTGAAATACTGGTCAGTTTGTTGATTTAAATTTACTTGTTCTTTATTTTAAATATTGTATTTGTTCCCGGTTTTTTTTTTTTTTTTTACTTTAAAATAAGATATGTGCAGTGTGCATAGGGATTTGTTCATAGTTTTTTTTTTATAGTCCAGCCCTCCAACAGTCTGAGGGACAGTTAACTGGCTCCCTGTGTAAAAAGTTTGGGGACCCCTGGTTTAAAATATAAGATTTCATCAAGTCAAAGGTGGGAGCATTTTATAGCAGGCATGGTACTGTGCTGAGCAAGACGGGTGACTTAAAGGAGTCCCGAGACATGTACCCAGCCTTCAGCAGCCACTGTGCCAGGCAAAGGAGGTAAGGTGATCAGGTGAAATGATACATAACTAATACAAAAGGTGCTACCACTTCTAATCAACATCAATTGACCACAGGGGACAGGAAAGAGAATGGTAGCTGGAGAATATAGGATGGAAGAAATCTGTTTGTTTGTTTTTAAATACCTATGTGCAGCCCTGGCTGGTTGGCTCAGTGGTAGAGCATTGGCCTGGCATGTGGAAATCTCGGGTTCAATTCCCAGCCAGGGCACACAGGAGAAGCACCTATCTGCTTCTCCACCCCTCCCCCTCTCCTTTCTCTCTGTCTCTCTCTTCTCCCACAGCCAAGGCTCCATTGGAGCAAAGTTGGCCTGGGTGCTGAGGATGGTTCCATGGCCTCTGTCTCAGGTGCTAGAATGGCTCTGGTTGCAATGGAGCAATGCCCCAGATGGGCAGAGCATTGGCCCCTTGTGGGCATGCCGAGTGGATCCCAGTCAGGCACATGTGGGATTTTGTCTCTCTGCCTCCCCGCTTCTCACTTCAGAAAAATACCATAAAAACCCTTATGTGCATTTATTAATTATGAGTATATAATTTCATGTTTCAATACTTCGATTCCCAATCAACATATACAATCCCTAATTCCCAATAGAAAATATGCAGGATAAAGCATATAATGGTGTCAAAACTAGCAGTTTCCAAACTTTTTTTTTAATTGTAAAATACACAAACAAAAAATTTATTATCTTAACCATTTCTAAGAGTACAGTGCAGTAGTGTTAAGTACATTTGTATTGTTATGCATCCAATCTCTAGAATGCTTCATCTTGTAAAATTAAAACTCTTTGTTAAACAACAGCTCCCTCATTCCTCTCTCCCCCAGCCCTTGGAAACCACCATTTTACTTTATGTCCCTATGGATTTGACTACTCGGTACCTCATATAAATGGAATAATACAATATTTGCCTTTTTGTGAGTGGCTTATTGCACTTAGCATAATGTCCTTAAGATTCATCCATGTTTTTGCATGTGTCAGAATTTCCTTCCTTGTTAAGGGTGAATGCCATTGTGTTTATGCACTATATTTTATCAAAGATGGGTTTCAAACAGAGAAACTTAGAGACATTTACAGATCCATGGAAATGACCTAGGTTACAGTCAGTGGCTGACATAGGAGTGACCACAGGAGTTGGTAATTAGGTCATTGATAACCTTTTAAGATGGCATATCCAGGACTGACAATACTGTTAGAAGGCATTTGTCCCTCAATCTGACCTGCAAAAACTTCTCTTATTTCAATCCACCTACACATACACCTGCTCACTGTACTTATGTTTTCAATATTGTACCTTGGCAACTTCGTTTTAGTGCATTGCTTTTGTTATATGATCTGAGTATATCTTCTGCTGCCAAATATTTAATCAAAAGACACTTTAAGTACTTTAACAACACAACTTAAATGATACACATCTTGTAATAATGATATACATTATAACAATTGAAAGCAAAATCTTAAGGTAACATGTGTAACAAATTGTATCTATGCATAATAAAATGTAACCTGAAGGTAATAAATTTTATATTTATTAAACTTTTTTTTAAAAAGGTGTAAAGGAAACAGGCTTGGGGTACCCAATTTAATAAATAAAAAACATACAAAAAGGTTAATGTGGTCACTGCGTTGAGAACATTAACTTTCTTATACAGAAATTACTCAAGATAAACAGATAAGGGTAAATTTAACATTCTCAATCACCAAATACAGACTGAATTATAGCCAAGAAATTATGAAGCAGGAAAGCAATGAATTTAAGAATAACAATTTTAACAAGAGACTTCAAATTAATATTCAATTAATGAAAAAATCAAGTAGATTAAACAAAATATTCTCTGAACATTTTGGTCAATGAAGGTACTTCATGTTGTCTCAACTTCACATTGCCCAAAAGAAATGTATTTAGCATGTTAGCATAAGTATTTCAGCAAAGCCAACACACCAAACTGTCAGAAGCAGAGACTCAATCCTGTCACTCATTTTCACCTACAAGTGCAATGTTCATTCGCAGCCCAGGAATGCTAAAATGACCTGTCAGACACATACTACCAAATAGCAAATGCCAGGATTCATCCAGGCAATCAATCAGGTGCCACATTGATTCAAAAATTTGGATTTCACATTTATACTCCAATCAGCCTCTCTAGAATTTCCACACATCCCTGTACCATGATAATTAATGGGGAGAACTGGTTTGCTGAACAGTGCTTAAAATGCTATGTGTTTTTTGGCTGGATTTCTTTTAGTTGTATATAGATTCATGTGAAAACTATTTCAGGGGAATCTTGGAAATTAGTAGTAACCTGGTAGCCAGTGAGAGGGGCTTTTGCTCTGATCAGCTGGCTTGGCATATGTATATCCCGGGTTCAATTTCTGGTCAGGGCATACAGGAGAAGTGACCAACTGCTTCTCTCCTCCTTCCTCTCCCCCTTCTCTCTCTCTCTTCCCCTCTCACAGACAGTAGCTTGATTGGTTTGAGTGTCACTCCGAGTGCTGAGGATGGCTCAGTTGGTCCAACTGCATCAGCCTCAGGCACTAAAAAATAGCTCAATTGATTCGAGTATCAGCCTTAGGTGGGGGTTGCCAGGTGGATCCTGGTCTGTGTACATGTGGGAATCTGTCTGTCTCCCCTCCTCTCACTTAAAAAAAAAAGAATTAAAAAAAGAAAGAAAAATGCTTATATTCTTAAGCAAAGACACAACAAGGGGTGATGAACTTAAATCATTGTAGTAGAGCTGGAAGATAGGAGAACAGGTAGCAAAAGAAAACTCTTTTCCACTGGAGGTCTGTAAAAGTGAAAGTGAATTTAAAAAACATGTTTGGTCATTTAATTAGTCCTACTCTAAAATAACTATTTAAACTGGTTGAAAAAAAGAATTTCCAAAAAAAAAAAAAAATCAAATTTTGTCAACATTATAGGACAGGGTTTTCCCTGCTCACTTGTTTGAAAACTCAAACATTGCCTCTGTGACTACAGCATCTGGTAAACAGGGGAAAACAGTCTGTAAACAGTTTCATTGTTGGGCCTGGCAGGCACGGAATTTTACATGGGCAACAAAAGAACACATACCTGCACATCCTGATTCTAAGGATTAATCATTTCTTTGCATGCCATTTTTCTTAAATTGGTCATCATAGCCAAAAATAGTTGGCAGATATCCTTTGTGACAAATTGCCCTTGTCTTCTGCCCAGACTCCTCCCTCCCACTGCCACAGCACACACACCTGTGTTGAGCCCTCTCAGGTCACATCTGCACTCAGCAGGAAAGGTATTGTACACACAGGATTATACATATTGTAGTGGCTGGGAAACATATTACAGTACTTAAAATGATTTTGTGTGTGTGTGTGTGTGTGTGTGTGTGTGACAAAGATAGAGAGAGGGACAGATAGGGATGGACAGACAGACAGGAGAGAGATGAGAAGCATCAACTCTTTGTTGTGGCACCTTAATTGTAAATTTATTACTTTCTCATATGTGCTCTGGGCAGAGGCAGGAGCAGGGGCCTACAGCAGACCGAGTGACCCCTTGCTCAAGCCAGCGACCCTGTACTCAAGCTAGTGAGCCTTGCTCAAACCAGATGAGCCTGCGCTCAAGCTGGTGATCTCTGGTTTTGAACCTAGGTCCTCCACATCCCAGTCTGATGCTCTATCCCAGGGGCCCCCAAACTATGGCCCTGTGGCCGCATGTGGCCCCCTGAGGCCATTTATCTAGCCCCTGCCGCACTTCCAGAAGGGGCACCTCTTTCATAGGTGGTCAGTGAGAGAAGCACAGGATGCATCTGCACCCATAGTTCCCATTGAAATACTGGTCAGTTTGTTGATTTAAATTTACTTGTTCTTTATTTTAAATATTGTATTTGTTCCTGTTTTGTTTTTTTACTTTAAAATAAGATATGTGCAGTGTGCATAGGGATTTGTTCATAGTTTTTTTTATAGTCCGGCCCTCGAACGGTCTGAGGGACAGTGAACTGGTGCCCTGTGTAAAAAGTTTGGGGACCCCTGCTCTATCCTCTGTGCCACTGCCTGGTCAGGCAAAATGATTTTTTTTTTTTTTTGCAGAGACAGAGAGAGAGTCAGAGAGATGAATAGGTAAGAACAAACAGGAATGGAGAGAGATGAGAAGCATCAATCATCAATTTTTTGTTGTGACACCATAGTTGTTCATTGATTGCTTTCTCACATGTGCCTTGACCGGGGGGCTACAGCAGACTGAGTAACCCCTTGCTCAAGCCAGCAACCTTGGGTCCAAGCTGGTGAGCTTTTGCTCAAACCAGATGAGCCTACACTCAAGCTGGCGACCTCAGTGTCTCGAACCTGGGTCCTCCGCATCCCAGTCCAACACTCTATTCATTGTGCCACTGTCTGGTCAGGCAAAAATGATTTTTTTTTTTTAATTCCAAACACTGACAGTGATTCCTTAGAGAAGAAAAAAGCAGGCCTTAGAAATAGCAGAAAGACAATCCAGAAAGAGTAGACTGATTTCATCAAGGTACCTATCAAATCGAGTTAAAGAATAGGAAAGCAGTCACCACCAGGCCTGTTTTTACATGTATTCTGGCTCAGTGGACAGAGCAATACATGGAGTCCTAGTCCCAGCTCTGCCCGGAAGCCAGGTGATCTTAGGCAAATCATGTACGTACACTCCCTGAGCTTCCATTTCCATGTCTTTTTCAGCAGAAATGGGGACATACTATGGGCTGCACCTTTTCACAACACTTAGAGATGAAGTGAAATAATGTATGTCCAAGAGGATGAAGTCAATCTACTGGCATATAATTGGATAGCCCTGAGTATTGGGCAGAATTTCTAGACAATTTAGGTTTAAATGCTTCTATGGCCACCCTGAAAATTTTTACCTTTTACTTCTCTGTCTTAATTTCTATTTTATAATCCATTACCACCAGTCCGAAAAGGTGGGCTGGCCCTGGCCGGTGGGCTTAGAGGATAGAGCATCAACCTGGCATGCGAGGTCCCAGGGATTCCCCAGTTAGGTCACATGAGAGAAGTGACCATCTGCTTCTCTTCTCCTCCCTATCCTCCTTTTCTCTCTCTTCCCCTCTCACAGCCAGTGGTTTGATAGGTTCAAGGGTCAGCCTAAGGTGCTGAGGATAGCTTGGTTGATTCGAGCATCGGCCCCAGACAGGGGTTGCCAGTCTGTCTATCTCCACTCCCCTCACTTAAACAAGCAAACAAAAAAACAAACAAACAAATCAAAAAGCTGGGCTAGTAGCCTGTGGAGCACAAAATACCACATTCTCTTTATCCTGTATTCTCAAGCCTGTCCATCACAGTTGCCTAAGCATTCAGTTCAAACACCCCATATCTGTGTGCCCCACAGAAGTCATAAATTCACATTCATAAAGCAAATAGGATTTTCATGAAAAAGATACAAAATATTTAAGTGTCAGGCATCCTTCATGTAAGTGGCTATAATATTAATTAGGAAAAAATAAAAAACACTCCAAAACCACCATAGAACCTATGTTTAATAATTAATTCACATGCAACTCTTAAGACCATGTATCCTCCAAAATGATAAAAACCCTAATTCCCCTAGTAGCCCACTGGAGCTTACTGCACTGGATAGAATACAGAATTCTCAGGGCTTTAATAGGGGAAGAAGACAGAGATTCAGGCTCAGGGTTATGATAAGCTAAGGCAGGAGTGTGGAGAAAAGAGCCCATCAATCTTCCCTTATCTGCAAGTCTCTGCTCCTTCCTGATACCAGCAGTCAGAGACAATGCTCCATTCTTAGAAAACTAAACCATATTCAAATATTCATTTGGGGCAGAATGAGAAAGAGCTGTGAGTGAAGAGATTCAAGGGGACATGACAAATGCAGAGTTAAACTGAATACACTGGACTCCCCACCCAGACCTGGGTTTGATAGAACACAACACATTTACCAACAAAAGGTTGTTTTGAGGAAACACAGACAAGTCCAGTAATCTGTCTTTCCAGGTGATCCTCACTTGCCTGTCCATTCTCAAGTATATCCACACAAAGACTCCCTATTAATGGCCATTAATTATCAAGAACTGTAAGAGTTCCAGCTACAAATGACAACTACCCAGTTTGCTGAATCCTCATAAACTTGCCTCTCTGTGTATCCTAGTTACCGCCATTGTAGTTCTCTGAAAGCTAAGTTGCGTATTTAAAATACAGGCTCTTGATTTTCATAGCACAAAGGAAAACCAAAAAAGACATCATCTGACAAATCTTCATTGGGAGTGACTAGCAATAACAGGCTGAATTAAATAATGTAATATACAGTAAAAAATATTAGTTTGCAGAAGAATTTTGTATCTATGTCCTGCAGGAAATTCTAGATTTCAAAGCACGAACACAGAAATGAAGAACCCTGACATCTACAAATAAATTGGGCACAGACCTTAGCTCCTATTAAAGAGAGTGTTTTAACTTAAGCAGTCACAATCACTCCATATTTTATTTTAAATGTTTACAAACTATCATTTCCAATCACTTTTTTGCTTCTCACTATTTGATAATATGTCATTTCAGGTAACTTTCTTTTTTTAAAAAATTATTTTTATTTATTCATTTTAGAGGAAAGGGAGAGAGAGAGAGAGAGAGAGAGAGAGAGAGGAAGAGAGAGAGAGGAAGAGAGAGAGAGAGAGAAGCAGGGGAGAAGCAGGAAGCTTCAACTCCCATATGTACCTTGACCGGGCAAGCCCAGGGTTTTGAACCGGTGACCTCAGCATTCCAGGTCGACACTTTATCCACTGCGTCACCACAGGTCAGGCTCAGGTAACTTTCTTAATCTCAAGCGTAATAAAAGCATTTCTTAGATCGCAAGATTATGAAGGACCAATAAATTATATTAATATAACATAAATAACAAACAAATGTTAAATGGTCTTGTATTTTAGTTTGGGATAACTAATGATACACACCATAACCAAGGACTTTAACCACAATAGAATCCAAACTTGCTAAGAGTTAAATCTATTAACCCAATATGAAGTTTAGTCCAAGTGTCTAGTTTCCCATTTGCAAAATAGTTTTTTGTCTGTCTCAATTTATACAGGATTAAAAAAAATACCACCACGTGACTCACTTCCACTCCCCCCCAAAAATGGGGGAACTGAGGTTTTCTTTTGAGAAAAGGGAAGGAAGACAATTTTAATTCTTTCTAAGTGAAAACATACTGAAGGGCAAAACTATAAAATCAGCAAACAGATCAGTAAGTTCCAGGGCTTGAGGATGGGTGGAGAGGGTTGGTTGGTTATAAAGGCTCAAAGGCAACTTTGGTTTGGCTGGGGGTTGGAGGGATGATGGAATTGTTCTATGTCTTGATTATAGACATAATTATATGACTACATGCAACTGTTAGAATTCAGAGTGGTATAGCTAAAAAGGCTAGATTTTACTCTATGTAAATTATATTGTAATAAGCCTGCCTTTTTAAAAATATTATGTCTAAAACAATGTGCTAAGCACTGAATTATGAAGTCTAACATTCAAGTCCATACACATTCCTCAAGGGTTTTAGATGTAATTATCAAAAAGTTACCAGCAAAGCATTCAGGTTCAACCTCTAGTACTCTACATAATTATTTTATTATATATTTATAGATACATAAAATTACTTAGAACATGAATTAAAATAACCACAATATGTATTTTGAGTTATTACCTGTTGGATACACATTTATAGAAAACTGCAGTCTTATTCTTAAAAATAGACATAGCAATAGCTATTAAACGCTAATTATATTTTAAGGGTTGAATTTACTACTAAATTTTACCTTTTCTATATTGTAAATAGATTTTAAGAAATGTAAAAGGTGATTAGATTCCCTGAAGTCCCTAAAACCATTATGAAATGGCCCTAAATATCTTTTTAAGTTTATTTCAGAGACTTACATATACCTTAAGTGTTACAGGAAAACTGGATGCTTTTAATTAATTAAATTTTTTTTAATTTATTCATTTTAGAGAGGAGACACAGAGTGAGAGAGAGAGAGAGAGAAAGAGAGAAAGGGGGGAGGAGCTGGAAGCATCAACTCCCATATGTGCCTTGACCAGACCAGTGCAGGGTTTTGAACTGGCGACCTCAGTGTTCCCAGGTCGACACTTTATCCACTGCGCCACCACAGGTCAGGCCTGGATGCTTTTAAAATAAGAATTTTCAATTAATTTAACTGAAAAAGGTGCTTTAACATAAAATGAAATCCTAAGGTTTATGCTTTAGCACGTACTGATGAACAGACCCTTAGAGTTTCCCTCCTCTAGAATGTATGCAGAAACAAACTGACTTTCTGCTCGGGGAAAAACGGGAGTCAAAGAATGTGTGCAATATTCTTGTCATGGTCACAGTACATTGACTTTTTACAATGCTCCGAGCACAAACCTCTCTTTTCACATGTTCACTTTTTAAACAATAACCATCCTTTCCACACACACAAAAGAAAATAGCCAATATGAGCTTCGAAACTTATATCATCATTGAAAATTCCTAATGGAATGCCCATGAAAATACCAGAAATCTAACATAATCTTTCCAAAGGGTTGCGTGCCACAGAGTTACTGTTTAAAAAGCTGGTAAAATGGAGTGAAACCGATTTTCCTAAGTAGAAACCCACTCAAATCCCAAGTTTTGTTTTTCACAATACAGCCTCTTGACTTCATTTTATACTTGCAATATTAGTTAGGCACGAATAGAAACACAAAGGGTTAAGAAACAACAGTTGGATTCATCTTCAGCAAATAAAACAGCTCAGAATTTAATCTCATTCAGTCAGCCCACGAGAAGTCAATCTACTTTCTCATAAGACAAAAGAAATGCCAGTTAATACATTTTACAACACTGGGTCACCTGCCCGATACACGCACATCTTCCCGGGCCCACAAAACTCCAGCATGAAGACCCTTGTTCAACTTTCCCGTCAACATTTCACCACTGTCGGGAAATACATTGAGAAAATCCAGACAGGTGTTTTCAATAGATGTGTATTAGTAGCACAATCAACCTGGAGTTAACAGGCACAAGCTAATTAAATAAGTTAACTTGCTTGGGTCTTGGATGAAAATATTTAGTCAGAGCATGAAATTTGTTCCCAGTTTTCAAGACAGTTGGATTGGGGGTGGGCGTGGGGGTCTCCTTTTCTCATTAGAAGACACGGCAGGACTTTAAACAGAAAATCAGACAATTAAATCACATCTCCAGCGAAGGGGCACTTACCTTACTAGCCTAGCAATCTCTAACACATGAACACGTGCTCTTCCTGGAGTAGTTCTATTTCCCGCACCTGGCAGAAGGCCACCAGCTACGAAGAGTGAGCGCACCTCACGCAGCCCAGATCCCCAACGCCAGTCTTTACCCGCAACGCCGGATGCGGGTCACAGTCCAGCACGGTCCCTTTTTCTGCCGCCTCCTCTCTGTCCAGCAAGTTTCCATAGGCAGTTCTCCCAGCCTCCGTGCTTCCTCGCAGTGTCCTCGCAGCAGGAGTCGGGGAGTGGGTGTCAACAGGTTCAGCAGCCGGAGACACTGCAAAGATCACAAATGACATAAGTAAGAGTCTCTTCTTCCTTTTAAAGACCCGGGAGGGGGGGTGGAGGAGGAATCCAGGAGCCCACGTGACCACCAAGCGGGCGGCGGGAGATCTCTGGAGGATCCGGACTCCTTACCTCGCAATCCACACTCACCTGGGCGAGGGGGTTGTCCGAGCGAGCGCTTCACACTCACCTGCAGGGGGTAGCAATGTACAGACGACACCCCTCTCCCTGTCTCGGATTTAGGACCGAGGTGGACCATGAGAATGTGCATTTCTAAGCAGTTCCAGGGTGATGCTGAAACTGCTGCTGGTGGTCTGGGGACCACGCTTTGAGGGTCACGTTCCTAGACCCTGACACACGTGAGACTGAGAGGGGTTGGATGCTTCGATGTCATTAAATACAGAAGTCTAAGAATCTAGTGGTTAAGCTAGAGAGACTAACCCAGTCCCCAGTAGCAAGAGCAGCCGCGTGCCCTTAGAGAGGCAAAGCCGCATGGCAACTGTCGGGAAGTGGAGCGTATGTGTTCTCAGCTCTCAGTGGCTGGCTGGGAGGGCCTTTCGCCTTAGAACAAAGATCCCGGGAGCCTCCTCAAACCCACCTACTGCGAAGGAGCACCCCGGGAAATATGTGTGCCTCTGCGGTGGCTCCCGCCGTCCCTGGCTGCACCTTCATCAAGCTCACTTCGCAAGCGAGCGTCCCCTGGTGGCAGCTCCAATTCCCCCAACTTCGCGGGGTTCCCACACTCTCCTCACCCACATGGCAATAGTCCACAGTGTAGACAAGGACTATACAATAGTTATTAAGAAGTAACTGGCTTCAGGGCTGTGGTTGATGAAAAAAAATCCAAAGGAAAGCACCAGGTGTCCCATAAGCCATCTCTAGTTTGCTCTGGGTCTCTACCCATGATGTCCACAGGTGGCATCCACTATGGAGACAGGCTCCAAATATGGAGAGCCATCTACTTTATAAACAAGGTTATAAAAAATTTCTACTCCATCCCCCCCCCCTCCAATTTTCATTAAAGCCAGGATTCCTGGACTCCAGGACTTTCAAGTTGTAAGGCAGAATTTCCTGATCCTTGAGTCAGAGAAATTAGTTTGGACAGGAAGGAGGGTGTCAGCTAATCAGGTCCACCTCCATGAAGAATGTAGGGGACAAAATACTTCTCTTTGCAAGTCTCAGCTTCTCTGTTCCTTTTCCTGGGTGTCTCTCCACGTACCCAGAACCCATATGCTCCTTCCTTCTTTCTGCCTTAAGGAGAAAAGTCTTAAATAATGGTTTAAAAGATTAGTTTCGTTGGTAGTACTTGCTTGTTAATCAGTTACATCTGGAATGAAAATTAGTATGAAGGAATTTGTCATGAGCCAACAGGCAGACAACGGTGATATGAGAGAGAAGAAGAAACCTGACATCTATCAAGTTATCTGTATCATGCTAGAGAGTGTGCTAAGTGCACAGCAGCTCATTCAATCCTCGTACCAGCTCTGTGAACTAGGTAATATTGACCCCACTTTTCAGATCAGGAAACGGAGGCTCACAGAGTTTATTTATGTCAGCCACACTTAGTAAGAAAGGAACCCAGTTGCAACAATGCTTTCAAAGACAGGTACCACTTATTGGGTGGTTAGCCATGCTCCACTTTCTACGTATCTCATTTTATACAAAACAAACGTATGAGGTAGATTATATTATCCCTGTTTTACAGTCGAGAAAATGACCAGTCAGTGGCTTAAAAAGGATTTGAACCTAGGCCAGAGCCCAAGACTGTGTTCTTTCATACCATGCTGCAATCAATTGGAAATGAAGTTGGCTTGAATGTCAGGACACTATTTTTCCTGCAGACAAGCTCTGCCTCGAAGCCTCCTGCCACCTGTGAGAAAAGCTTCTGACCGACCCCGGAACTAAAGCTCCATGTTTGTTAGCTCTGATGCTTCCTTTAGCAGGTGTTCCACTCATGGGTACAGCATGTCCTTCTTTCAAAGACCCTCAAACACCCACACAAGCTGTTTGTTATACAAGGAAACCTCACTGCAGGAAACATTAAGCAAAGGGAATGAATGGGAGTGAGTACATTTCCTTCTGACTCACCCGGTGGATTGAGAAGAATAAAGGTACCTTAGGGATAGAATCTTGATAGAATCTTTGACTGATTTAGTGTGATGAACCATGATCAAAACTGAGAAGGAATTCTTGACACAGTTAATCCCAATGGCTAGACCAAAAAGCACCCTGAATCTAGCACTGAGGATGTGTCTCTGCTCAGCAGGGTCCCCCCATTTCTCCTTCACCCATGACCTGTCTAAGGAAGCACTCATATGGTATGACATCAAAAGGCATGCCTTTCCTCGAAGTACCCTACAAGGACTGAAGTCCTCACCATTCAGTCAACCGTTGGAGTTAAATTGCTGAATTGTTAAAATTCAATCATGTTCTATATAGTGGGTAATATTAATTTACTAGCATTTATGATTACACTAATGAGAGCTTGTAAGATGAGCTAAATGTCACCTGGGAAAGCAAAGGAGGGCAATATAAGGCAGGTGTGTTTTGCTGTAGGAGGAAGGAAAGGCTCTCTTCATCAGGTTCTGCCTTCCTCACCCTCCTCTGTCTAGTGAAGTCTTACCCATCCCAAAGCTGAGAGCCTGAGTAAAGTGAAGATGTGGTAGCCCAGGGGAATGTGCACACTTCCTCTGCCACAGTACTCATCCTGTCTGTCAGCTCTGGCTGCACGGTGACTGTACAATGCACGTTTTGTATGCCTAGTATTCCCCACAGTAGCAGAGTACTCAGAGCACCACATAGTACAACTCATGCATTCAACAAGTACCTGCTGAACGCTTCAGCTTGGAAAAATCAAAGGGAAAGGGGAGGGATTTCCAGTAACAAAGAAGCTACCAAGAGGCAAAACAAATCCCTGCAGAAGGCAAGAAAGCAAAAGCTGATGTGTAGTGCTTTAGGATGGCTTCGGGTTGACACTCTTCCTTCTGAGCCTGAGGACTAGTGGGAGGTACTAGGTCCTGGGATGCTCTTACCTGTTCCAGAGTGTAATAGCATCAGGCTTGTTCTTCATATTATGTGGCCATATGTTGGTCTGTTTTAAGCAAATCTGAGAGATGAAACCCTAAACTTATAAAATAAAATAAAAGGGAGGGAAAGACTCACTGAACCTGCAATGACACCTTTATTTGGTGGTGATAAATGAGAATGGTGAGATTACTAATGTGATATGTATGTCAGAGTATATCTCTGCTCATAAACAGGGTAAAATAGAATTTGATATTTGAAAGTTGAATTCAGATAGAGCTCTTCAGGATCGTGTCTATTGTGGAAATAAAATGAGTTTAATATTTGTGCATTTCTATAGCCCAGGCATACCATAGGTGGGCGTGGACAGGTTGGTTCATTTTTATTTCATTTAATCCTCATAGCACCCCTCTATGGCTGTCCCTGCTTTATAGATGGGGAAACTGAGGATCAAGAAGATGACATATTTTTGTCAGGCCACCCATGTGCATGTGGCAGAGTAAAAGTTCCAGGAAAGTTCTTGCTTTCTCCACTATTACCTTGTTGCTTATTTGTGTAAACTGAGCATGTTTGTCCTGAAGAGCCTGGATATTGCTGAATGAAATTTTGCAAAGTTCTTGTCAAGCCATGACTATCTGTATGCTTATTTACATAACTTTATTCTTTACTGACATGTATTTGACTGGAGCCCTTAGTAAGGTGACCAAGGACAAAGCAGCAAGGTAGACCTAACCTGATACTTGGGTGCACAGACCACAGGACAAGGTTATTCTGACCTGCAGCTGAAATGAACCACCTGGCACCCAGAATGTGCAGCCAACTCTTTATAAGTCACCATCATTTGTCTCAGTCCTTCCTCTTTGACATCTGTAAACATACTGGTAAACTCTTTATCCCGCCTAATGCTCTTTGAAGGTACTGAAATGCCACGCAAATCTCCTGTACACCTGGAGTTTCTAATTTTCTATCCATTTGAAACCAAACAATACAAAGAATATATATTCCTTTCCTCAGTTGGCTTTACCCAGCTCTGACTGAAGCAATTCTCTCTTCAGCTAGAGAAGAAACTAGCCCCTGGAGGTCACTGGCATGAATGTGAACACCCAGTTGAGAAAGAAAATGTTAAAGAACTGCTGGAAGTGGTGGCAAATTGTAATATTCAATTTCACAAATGACTCCAACACAATTCTGGAAATACCACACCCTTACCTTTTCTGGCTCAGAATAAAATAATATTAATAACAGATCAGACAGTGTAATATTCCCAGAAATGAAGTAAAAAACGAATTAGTGGATACACAGACATGGCTTAAAAGACCACAGATTCTAATAATATTGTCTGATTCCATAGAGTTTAGAATTCAAAACAACTGACTAAAGTTCTTTCTACTTCTTGTTAATGTATTTAACCTTCTCCGGTTCTTTATTCATTATATGGAAAGTTACTAGAAATGCCTCATATTATTCTTTGGGCCCACATCAACTAACATGCTAGTAATGCACACTGCATTAAGGTTCTTATAAAAATACAGACCCTATCTCAGTGACGGGCAATCTTTTGAGCTTGGTGTGTCAAAATTCGCCAAAAAAACGAGCATAACTCAGGTGGTGTGTCACTTGGAGAAAAATGGCCTAACTGGAAGTCCCAGAACTAGATGCTCTGTGTCAGAGTTCTGTTGTTTTGGCCTACAGACCTCCGGCACAGAGTGTCTACACTACAGCAAATGTTTTATCCTCGGTTACAGCACCTGGCCACGCAGGAGACGAGGATGAAACATCCTTCTTGGCATGAGGCCCCATACTTCTCTGGTATGTGGCCAGGTGTCATCGAAAATGGCTACGTGTGTCAGTGCTGGCACATGTGTCGTAGGTTCACCATCATGGCCCTATCTTTTGTGCACAGAGAGAAAGTGCTTCTTTCAAATATGTTATTACTTGATCTAATGAGCCTAACGAGAAAAAGGAACGGTATTCTTCATTGGTCATCCCCTCCCTTGTTGGGAATTACAGCCAGGAAATGAACTTCTGCATGTAGTTCAGACAGCTTCTGAGGGAGTGCCAATGTTGTCCGACATACTAGAATTCCTTCATTCTCCCCCTTTTCTTTTTACATCTCTAGATATTTTTTTTCCTATCTGTCCAGGTAGTTTTGCTCACTAATCTCTCCATGGTTCCTAACTGAGAGAACTGCCACCCTAAAATGACATTGGCTTTTATAGTTAGCAAAGCACTTACTTGACCATATCGTGATTAATTTTCACACTAACTTTGTGATAATTTTATCTTCACTTACAGTGAAGGAATCTTAAGTGAGTTCTTCAGATGCACACTTGTAGGAACATAGGTCAGATCATCTGACTCATTATGTAGATCAGTGAGTGGTTCTTAACCTTTTTTGAGGTACCAAACCCACCAGTTTCATATGCGCATTCACCGTACCCTTCTTTAGTGATAAATAAAATATGATTTTTCCCCCAAATTCAAGACATAGGTATATGTTTTTTTACTGGTGCACAAAATGAGCCGTGCATGAACATCACCTTGCTCAAAGAACAAAACCAACAAAGTGCATGAACTCACAACAAATTACAGTATTACTTTATTCTGGCCTCTGCAGCAGAGGTTTCTCCGAACCCCTGAGACCGACTCATCGAACCCCTAGGGTTCGATAGAACCCAGGTTAAGAACCACTGATGTAGATCCAGCCTGCCTCCCCGAGGGAGAACCATTTCTTATGTTCCTAGGTAGCACTGGGTCTCTAAATACCTGTGATATTGCCACTGCCAGTATCTGTAGATTTTGTGTCAGCCTGACCCTATCCCTCTGCCCTTCTCACCCTGTCTTGGTCTAAAATACCATTCAAGGGAGAACATTATTGATGGCTTCTTTAGTTATTTTCACCTTAAATTTATTCTAACACTTGACATTACATTTGTTCTTTCATAAAACACTCTTCTTTGAGAACGCTTCTAGCCCTCATGCATTTATCTCTTCGTGAGAATGCCCCCTTAACACTGAAAAACAATAATGCTTTAAGTCCCTACCTGACACAAGAGAATATGAAGGTGTCCGCTCTCAGATGATGACTAGGGTCGGAGGAGGAGATGACCACCATTCATTCAGCAATTGCTTATAAATCCTTCCTCTGTACTGTTTCATTTAATGCTGAAAACAATCTCACAAGGTAGGTACTATTTATGTTCCTATTTAACAAATGAGAAGACTAAGACTCAGAAAGGTTAAGTAACTTGCCCAACATCACATAACTAGTAAAGAGCAAAAGGTTCAAACCAGATGTTTCACCCTAAGGCCCGCTCTCTTTGAACAGCTCACCTCCCTAAGGCTTTCTACTCTCCTTGAAGAGAAGAGAAATGCCTAAGAAATGATGGTGCAGATGGGGAGGTTTGTGGGCATTCAGAGTAAGAGAAATTGCTTCCCTACCAATTTGGGTCCTCTTAGAGAGAGATTTACATTAATTCCCAGAGCTCCTTACTTGAGATGATGACTGCATTTCAGATAGAAGGGCGCTGATCTCCCCTGGGGTCTCCTCTAAATTGTGCAGGTGCCCAGGCCCAGACTTGCATCCTTCCCTCGGAATGCCTCCTCTTCCACTCTGCTTCTGGAAGCTGCATTCAGGGCGCAGGACTTCTACAGAGAGGACAGAGCATGGGGAAGCACCACAGTAGGGAGGCCAGAAGAGCCTGCAGCAGAATGGAGCCCAGACTTGGAGTCCCTGGGGTCTGCGTTGGGTTTTCAGCCCATCCACTTACCAGCTGTATTCCCTTAAACACTTTCCTGGCCTCTCTGATCTACCTCTGTAGAATGGGAAGGACATAAAAATCTAATTTATACAATGATTGTGAGAATGAAAAGGGAGAATGAGTTGTAACATGCCTGACACCTGGTAAATTCTCAATAAATGGTAGCTTTAAAACAACCCAGAAGTCCTTGGAACAAAAGGCTTCGCAGAGGTAGGGAGGACTTGGCCTAGGAGCGGGCAAGGAACAGGTTTTCTATTCAAAATGTTTGGGGTTTCCTCTGAGAGTGGAGGAGGTAGTATGGGAATTAGATGCCCTGCCTGGAGTCAGTCCCAAAACTCTGTATACATCTCTTCTGGAAGGCCCTGTGGGGAAGTGAGAGAAAGACCCACAGACACATGGTCCCATTGTAAGACTAATTTAGAGCACTGTTTCCCACATTCCTTGATCATAAGAATCACCTGGGTCACTTTTAAAATACAGATTCCCAGGCCCTTCTCTCCAAGAGGCTCTGAGCCAGGAGCTCTGAGGCAGGTCCTAAAAAATGTGCTTTTTCCTCAAGATATTAGGTGATTTTACGAAAAGGGATGTTGGGGAAACATTGCTTTAAAGTGTTCAAAATGCTTATGTGTCCACTATGTAATAGAATCTACATAATGGGTATTTTATCATTCCATTTTACAGGGAAGGTAGCTAAGGACCAGTAAGGCTCAGCAGAGTGCAGGAGCCAGCTGGCACTGGCTCAGGAGAGCTTGTGGCTAAGTATGCAAGGAATCTATCTGTAATTCAGTTAAACCAATCACAGCTTAAAATTGGTCACAGTGAGTAGTTACACTACAGATTTCCCTTGGCTAGAGAGGAGCTCAGGGGTGCTCGAGTCCGTTTCCTTCAGAACAGCACAGGGCAAAGATTGACATGAACACATCTTGCCTGTTCTCTGGCTTTTGGTCCATGGCTCACTTTAACTATTATTGTCTTTTTTCTAAGGAATCCAGAAACACTACATATAACCCAGAACTTTTTCTTTTTTAAAGAACTAGGTTATCGTCATACCAGCGAGCAAAGGTGATTAATTTGTCCTGCTGTTAGAAACCGAGCGGAGTTCATCTATGTCCTCACTCCTAGTCCAGGCACTTTCTCCTCCTGCAATGATCTTCCTTTATCATCCCTAAAACCTCCAGTCCAGGACTTATTAAGGGCTCAGATTCTGTAAAAGACCACCTGCTAGACAGTTGTTTCAAATTTCCTAGTCAGAGAATCTAAGTGCTGGCTTTACACACAGGTTCATGTCTCCCTCTAATGGATGGGAAAGAATAAGACAAATCACACTTCTATTTGTTGTTAAATAAGAATATTTTGTATGATTTATCTGTATGATGTGTGATATGTGTAACATGTGTTGGAACAATATATTGTAACCTTTTCAGTTAATTTCCAAAAGCAGCACAAAAAGGGTGCTTTTGTTTTTATTCATTTACTAGTTCATTCATTCAGTACTTATTCACTAAACTATGTGCCAGATGTTAAGGTATAAAGATATAAATAACACCGTGCAATGGCAAAAAAGAATGAGAAAACTCACTTTATACTGAGATTTTAAAACTGCCAAGATACACCAAGGGAAAATTCACACTACAAAATGGTATACACAATATGCTACCATTTGTTTATAAAGGGATAAGAAATAATACACAAACATGAAACTATTAACATTAGTTGGTTCCCTCCTAGAAGGGAAACAGAGTATCTGGAAAATAGAGATAAGAGAGTGCTTTCACTGTATTTTTTTTTTAATATATTTTATTATTATTAATTCTAATGGGGTGACATCCATAAATCAGGGTACATATGTACAATGAAAACATCTCCAGGTTATCTTATCATTCAATTGTGTTGCATACCCATCACCAAAAGTCAAATTGTCCTCTGTCACCTTCAATCTGGTTTTCCCTGCGTCCCTCCCCTCCTCCCTATCCCATTCTTCCCTCCCTCCCCCCATCCCATAACCACCACTCTCTTGTCCATGTCTCATACCCTCACTTTCATGTCCCACCTATGTATGTAATCGTGCTGTTCTCAGTTTTTCTTTTTTTCTGATTTACTTATTTCACTCCGTATAATGTTATCAAGGTACATCCATTTTGTTATAAATGATCCGATGTCATCGTTTCTTATGGCTGAGTAGTATTCCATAGTATATATGTACCATAGCTTTTTAATCCACTCGTCTTCTGACGGACACTTGGGCTGGTTCCAGATCTTCGCTATTGTGAACAATGCTGCCACGAACATGGGGGCGCATTTCTTCTTTTCGAACAGTGCTATGGTGTTCTTAGGGTATATTCCTAAAAGTGGGATAGCTGGGTCAAAAGGCAGTTCGATTTTTAATTTTCTGAGGAATCTCCAAACTGTTTTCCACAGTGGCTGCACCAGTCTGCATTCCCACCAGCAGTGCAGAAGGGTTCCCTTTTCTCCACATCCTCGCCAGCACTTATTCTGTGTTGTTTTGCTGATGAGCGCCATTCTGACTGGTGTGAGGTGATATCTCATTGTGGTTTTAATTTGCATTTCTCTAATGATTAGTGATGTTGAGCATTTTTTCATATGCCTATTGGCCATCTGTATGTCCTCTTTGGAGAAATTTCTATTCATTTCTTTTGCCCATTTTTTGATTGGGTTGTTTGTCTTCCTGGTGTTGCTTTTTATAAGTTCTTTATAAATTTTAGTTATTAACCCCTTATCAGATGTGCTGTCAAATATGTTCTCCCATTGTGTGGTTTGTCTTTTTATTCTGTTCTTATTGTCTTTAGCTGTGCAAAAACTTTTTAGTTTGATATAGTCCCATTTGTTTATCTTGCCTTTTATTTCAGTTGCCCATGAAGATAAATCGGCAAATATACCGCTGCTACAGATGTCGGAGAGCTTGCTGCCTATGTTTTCTTCTAAGATGTTTATGGTTTCACGGCTTACATTTAAGTCTTTTATCCATTTTGAGTTTGTTTTTGTGAATGGTGTAAGTTGATGGTCTAGTTTCATTTTTTTGCAGGTAGATGTCCAATTTTCCCAACACCATTTGTTAAAGAGGCTGTCTTTACTCCATTGTATGTTCTTTCCTCCTTTGTCAAATATCAGTTGTCCATAAAGCTGTGGGTTTATTTCTGGGTTCTCTGTTCTGTTCCATTGATCTATGTGCCTGTTCTTATGCCAGTACCAGGCTGTCTTGAGTATAATGGCCTTGTAGTAAACCTTGATATCAGGAAGAGTGATACCTCCTGCTTTATTTTTTCTTTTTAAGATTGCTGAGGCTATTCGTGTTCTTTTTTGGTTCCATATAAATTTTTGGAATATGTGTTCTATATCTTTGAAGTATGTCATTGGTATTTTAATTGGTATTGCATTGAATTTATAAATTGCTTTGGGTAATATAGACATTTTAATGATGTTTATTCTTCCTAGCCATGAGCACGGTATGTGCTTCCACTTGTTTGTATCTTCCTTGATTTCTTTTATCAATGTTCTATAGTTTTCTGAGTACAAGTCCTTAACCTCCTTGGTTAAATTTACTCCTAGGTACTTTATTTTTTTGGCTGCAATAGTGAAGGGGATTGTTTCCTTAATTTCTTTTGCTGATATTTCATTGTTGGTGTATAGAAATGCCTCTGATTTCTGAGTATTAATTTTATATCCTGCCACCTTGCTGAATTCATTTATCAGGTCCAGTAGTTTTTTGACTGAGACTTTAGGGTTTTCAATATACAATATCATATCATCTGCAAATAATGACAGTTTTACTTCTTCTTTTCCAATTTGTATGCCTTTTATTTCTTCTTCTTGTCTGATTGCTGTAGCTAGGACTTCCAGAACTATGTTGAATAAGAGTGGTGAAAGTGGGCAACCCTGCCTGGTTCCTGATCTTAAGGGGATTGCTTTTAATCTTTGTCCATTTAGTATGATGTTTGCTGTCGGTTTATCATAGATGGCCTTTATCATGTTAAGGAATGATCCCTGTATTCCCACTTTACTGAGAGTTTTGAGCATAAATGGGTGCTGGATTTTATCAAATGCCTTTTCTGCATCTATTGAAATTATCATGTGATTTTTGTCCTTCCTTTTGTTTATGTGGTGAATCACATTGATTGATTTGCGAATATTGAACCAACCTTGCCTCTCCAGAATAAATCCCACTTGATCGTGGTGTATGATTTTTTTCATATATTGCTGGATCCGGTTGGCTAATATTTTGTTGAGAATTTTAGCGTCTAAATTCATCAGGGATATAGGCCTATAATTTTCTTTCTTTGTGTTGTCTTTGCCCGGTTTTGGGATCAGAATTATGCTCGCCTCATAAAAGGAGTTTGGAATTCTTCCTTCCTCTTGAATTTTTTGAAATAGCTTCAGGAGAATAGGAGTTAGTTCTTCTTTGAATTTTTGATAGAATTCACTTGTGTAGCCATCAGGCCCAGGACTTTTCTTTTTGGGGAGTTTTTTGATAACTGTTTCGAACTCATTTGCTGTAATTGGTCTGTTTAGGTGTTCTGATTCTTCCAGCTTGATTTTTGGAAGGTTATATGATTCAAGAAATTTGTCCATTTCACCAAGATTGTCTAATTTTTTGGCATATAGTTCTTCATAGTATTTTCTTACAATGCTTTGTATTTCTGTTGTGTCAGTTGTTATTTCTCCGCTGTCCTTTCTAATTTTATTTATTTGAGTCCTCTCTCTTTTTTTCTTGGTGAGTCTAGTTAAAGGTTCATCAATCTTGTTTACCTTTTCAAAGAACCAGCTTCTTGTTTCATTGATCCTCTGTATTGTTTCCTTAGCCTCTATGTCATTTATTTCTGCTCTGACCTTTATTATTTCCTTTCTTCTACTTGTCTTGGGTTTTATTTGTTGTTGTTTTTCAAGTTCTTTTAGATGCTGGGTCAAGTTGCTTATTTGAGCTTTTTCTAGCTTCTTATGATATGCCTGTAGTGCAATAAACTTCCCTCTCAGAACTGCTTTTGCTGTGTCCCATAAATTTTGAGTTGATGTATGCTCATTATCATTTGTTTCTAGAAACTTTTTTATTTCTTCTTTGATCTCATTGTTAATCCATTCATTATTTAATAACAAGCTATTTAGTTTCCAAGTGTTTGAGTATTTTTCAGTTTTTCTTTTGTGGTTAATTTCTAGTTTCATGGCATTGTGATCAGAGAAAATGCTTGATATGATTTCAATCTTCTTAAATTTATTGAGACCATTTTTGTGTCCTAACATGTGGTCTATCCTAGAAAACGTACCATGAGCGCTTGAGAAGAATGTATATTCTACTGCTTTAGGGTGAAAAGTTCTGAAGATATCTATTAAATCAAGTTGATCTAGTGTCTCCTTTAAGTCTGCTGTTTCTTTATCAATTTTCTTTCTTGAGGATCTATCCAGTGTTGTTAGAGGGGTATTGAAATCCCCTACTATGATAGTATTGCTGTTAATCTCGCCCTTTATATCCATCAAAGTCTGCTTTATGTATGTCGGGGCTCATATATTTGGTGCATAGATATTTACAATAGTTATATCTTCCTGTTGAATTGTTCCCTTTATCATTATGTAGTGTCCTCTTTTATCTCTTACTACAGCCTTTGTTTTAAAGTCCATTTTGTCTGATATAAGTATTGCTACCCCTGCTTTTTTTTCATTTCCATTTGCATGAAATATTTTTTTCCATCCTTTTACCTTCAGTCTATGAACATCTTTTATTTTAAGGTGTGTCTCTTGTAGACAGCATATGTATGGGTCCTGTTTCTTTATCCATGCAGCTACCCTATGTCTTTTGATTGGATCATTTAATCCATTTACATTTAAGGTTATTATTGATATGTAGTTGTTTATTGCCATTTTATTCTTTAAAGCTGTATTCTTCTTTTGCTCTATTCTTTCCTCCCTTTAAACTGTTCACAAGAGGCCCCTTAGTATCTCTTGCAGAATTGGTTTGGTTTTTATGAATTCCTTGAGGCTTTCTTTTTCTGGGAAGCTCTTTATTTCTCCTTCAATTTTAAACGTTAGCCTTGCTGGATAAAGTAGTCTTGGTTGTAGGTTCTTGTTCTGCATTACTTTGATTATTTCTTGCCATTCCCTTCTGGCCTCAAGTGTTTCTGTTGAGAAGTCCGATGTCATCCTTATGGGGGCTCCTTTGTAGGTGATAGTCTTTTTTTCTCTAGCAGCTTTTAAAATTTTTTCTTTATCCATTAGCTTTGGTATTTTAACTATGATGTGTCTTGGTGTAGATTTTTTTGGGTTTCTCCTTAATGGAGTTCTGTGTGCTTCTTGAATGTGTGGAGTGTTTCCCAGCCTTAATTTAGGAAAGTTTTCTGCTATAATTTGATTGAACAAAGTTTCCATTTCCTGTCCTCTCTCCTCTTCTTCAGGCACCCCTATGATGCGAATGTTGTTTCTCTTCATGTTGTCACAAAGCTCCCTTAGAGTTTCCTCACATTTTTTAAGTCTCTTTTCCTTTTTCTTCTCTGCTTCTGTGCCTTTGTTTATTGTGTCCTCTAACTCGCTTATTCGATCCTCAGCGTCATCCATCCTGCTTTTAATTCCTTCCATTGTGGTCTTCAGTTCTGATACTGTATTTGTCATTTCTGTCTGATTCTTTTTTATTATTTCAATTTCATTTTTTATACTTGTTATCTCTTTATTTAGGTGTTCATAATGACTATCCATTGTTGCTCTAATTTCTTTGAACATCCTAACTATCACTATTCTAAATTCTGCTTCTGGTAATTTGGTTATATCTGGTTCATTCAGGTCCTTCTCTGGGGATTTCTCTTGATTCATTTGGTTTGCATTCCTCTGCCTGCCCATTTTTTCTGTGTATCAGCAAGTTGTGGCCACTGGAGTCCAGTAGGAGTTGCCTTTGTGTTCTCTAGGTGTGGTCTATCTGCAGGCCCCCCACCCCCTCTGCCGGCGCCTAGGGTGGTTGGGTATGAGCGTTGCCAGCGCCGGCCCACTGTGGCTTTTGCTGTGATTTCTGCCTCTCCTCCGTGGGAGGGGCTGTGACTGAAGCCACAAGATTAGCACCAAGGGTAGAGGCGAGCACCTTTCCTCAGCTGCGGACCCAGCCTATTTCCGGACTTCCGCCCAGAACCAGCAGTCGGAGCCTGCTCGCTACAGTTCCGCGGGTTAGGCGGGGCTTTTGACGTGCTCTCAGCTGTAAGCTTTTGCCCGTCAGGAGCTTTAGCCCCGCCCTCGAGGCCAGGGCCCTTTGCGCAGGGTCGGAAACCAAGATTTATTGGGGCGGGCGTGTTTGCTGGCTTCCGCCGAGCTGCGTACTTCTGCTCGTCCCGGACTCTACCCCGCCCCCGCGTTCGGAGCCCGCTCGTGCACGTATTAACGCTATCCGGGGTTTCTCCGGCCGGATGGGGATAGCAGCGTGGGCTCAGCTGCGAGCCTCCGCCTGTCTCGGGGTCCACCCCGTTCCCGCGCTCGGAGCCCGCTCGCGCACGTATACTGGCCAACCGCGGTTTCTCCGGCAGGCGGCGGGGGGGGGGGGGGCGGACTGGTAGCGTCAGCTCAGCCACGAGCCCCTGCCTGTCCCTGGTCCTAGCCCGGTCCCCGCGGTCAGGGCCGGCTTGCGCAGGGCCTGCCTGTTCCTGGCCTCCCGCTTTGTCCCCGTAATTGGGATTAAAGGCGGGCCCGCAGCTTCCGGACCGCTCTCGCGCTTACCCTCCGACCCTCTGGGCTAGACTGATCTCCCACCGGCTTGGCCTCTGCCCACGCCGACAGAACCGCCTTTCAGCGTCCTGCCGCCCCAAACCCTTAAGCAGCCCTCAGCAGAGTAGGAAGGGACCTAATACTCCACACTGTAGGCCTGGGAGCTCCCTCACTTGTTTCACAGCTCAAAACTGTCCAAACGCCTCTTCTTGGCTCTGGGACTGCAGGCTGGGGCTTGGTTCCTGGGACCCAGGTCCCTCCCTCTCCGCGAAAATCTCCTCCCGCCACACGGGTCTCTCCGGGCTGCCGTTTGCTCCGGGGAGCTGGGCAGCCCTCTTCGTGTTTTCGCTATTCCTACCAGTCTCAATGTGGCTTCTTCTGTGTTCCTTGGTTGAAGAGTCCACTTAGTTTTGTTCAATGTTGGTTTATCCAGGTGATGGTTCTTAAAATTGAGTTGTAATCCACTTTGGTTCTGGGAGTTGGAAGTTGGTACGTCCGCCTACTCCGTCGCCATCTTGCTCCTCTCACTGTATTTTTTATATTTTTTAAAATTGTGAACGTATTTCCTAATCAGAAAAATGAATCAATATTAGAAATTAATTTAAAGACAAAAGAGGCAGGTTCTGCTTTTTTTCTTTTAAATATATATAGAGAGAGGGACAAACAGACAGGAAGGGAAAGAGATGAGAAGCATCCACTCATAGTTGCGGCACCTTAGTTGTTCATTGATTGCTTTCTCATATGTGCCTCGACAGGGGGGCTCCAGCTGAGCCAGTGACCCCTTGCTCAAGCCCACAACCTTGGGCTTCAAGCCAGCGACCTTTGGGCTCAAGCCAGTTAATCAGTTTGCCCAAAGTCAGATAGCTTAAAACTATCAGATGGACTTGAGCTCATCTATGTGATTCTGAAGCCCATGCTTTCACATACAGCATACATGGCATTCCCTCTAAGCCACCCAACAGAAAGCATTGCTCCCTCTCACTGCCAAAACCTGCTTTCTAAAATATTCCCCTTCCTCCCAACCAGCCTTAGTCAAAATACCAAAAAAAGGCAAGTGGGCTTTCTCCTTATTACCTCCTCTGCCAACTCTACCCCACTCCCCTCATCTCCTCCCCACCTCCCCTCCTTTCTATTCCAGCTCACATGCTTTGTGGTTTTCTTCCCTGTTGCAATGGAGACCAAGGTCTTCTCAGCTTCCTTCCCCAAATCAAGTCCAGCCTCAGGAAGTACCAAGACACTAAGATAGAGAAAGATTAAAATATTTTTTTAAAAAAATTAAGTTTTAAGGTGGAATTTCAGGCATCCTCCAGCATCGAGAAGAAACTTGCATGATGATTTGTACAGGGAAGTCTTCCTAGGCGCCTCTTCTGCCACAAGAGAGACAACTCACCCACACTGTCTCTATTGGAAAGGGAAAGTGTATAAGCTGGTCTCCAAGAGATTCTCTCCCCCACTCGTCCAGTTTCCTACAACAGAAACAAGAGTTCAATCCATCAGCTTGCTAATTGTTTTCTATTTGCCCTATAATTTCTCTAGTTTCTTTTTCTTTTGTGTTCTTAGGGATTGAGTATTTTTATGATTTTATGTTATAAATTTCATATTACATTTTGTCAGTTTGTGTTTTTAAAAAGGTTTTATCTTTTAAAGATACTTCAATGTAAAAATCTTATACATTTACCCACATAGTTATCACTTCTGGTGTAGATGTAGATTCCTCTGTGTAGGTACAGATGTCATTATCATTTTCCTTCTGTCTGAAAAACTTAGCATTTCAAGGAAATGAGCTATCAAGCCACAAAGAGACATGAAGAATTCTTAAGTGTATACTTCTAAGTGAAAGAAATCAGTTTGAAAAGTCTACATACTCTGTTATCAACTATACAATGTTCTGGAAAAGGTATTGTAAAACTGTAAAAACTATAAAAAGATCAGTGGCAGCCAAGGATTCAGGTAGAGAAGGGGAAGGACAGAGCATTTCTAGGGCAGTGAAAACTATTCTGTGGCCTTATCCAGTGGCTCAGTAGATAGAGCATTGCTCCAGCATATAGATGTCCTGGGTTCGATTCCTGGTCAGGGCACACAGGAGAAGCGACCATCTGCTTCTCCGCCACTTCCCCTCCTGCAGCCAGTGGCTCAACTTGTTTGAGCATGGCCCCACATGCTGAGGATAGCTCTGCCAGGAGTGCATTTTTAGCATCCTCAGGTGCTAAAACTACCTCTGTACTTGAACATCATCCCTAGATGGGATTGCTGGGTGGATCCTGGTTGGGGTGCATGTGGGAGTCTGACTCACTCTCTCCCCTCCTCTTACCTAAAACAAAAACAAAATACCTATTCTCTGTGATACTGCAATAGTAGATGCATGACTATGCATTTGTTAAAACCCACAGAACTGTACAACACAAAGAGTAAACCCTAACATAAACTGTGGACTTTAGTGAATCAGTATTGGTTTATCAATGATAATGAATGTATCAACGAATGTAAGATGTTAGTAATAGGAGAAACTGTGGGATAGGGGAGGAGGTATAAGGGAACTCTCTGTACTGTCTGTAATTTTCCTGTTACAACTACTCTAAAAATTAAAATAAATTCACTTATACTTCTTGTAGTGCAGGTGTGCTGGTGATTAATTCTTCCACTTTTTGCATGTCTGGAAAATATTTGTTTTATCTTCATTTTAGAAAGATATTTGTACTGGTTATATAATTTTTGTTTATATTTTTTGGGTGGTACTTTACAGATTTTGCTCCACTATCTTCTCACTTCCCTGTTTTAATGAGAAATCTGCTCTCATTCTTATTTTTTTCTGTGCATGTTTCCTTTCTGGCTGCTTTTAAGAGTTTCTCTTTGTCACTGTGTATCAATCAGGGTTCAAGCAGAAAATGAGAACCAATAGAAGATATATATTAAGAGATTTAGTACAAAGTATTCACTTAGGCAATTATGGGGCAGGCCAGGCAAGTCTGAGATCCGTATGGCAGGCAGTTAGGAAGAGCACTAGAACTCTGAGGCACAGGCTGAAGTTGTTGTCCACAGGCAGAATTTCATCTTCTGGAACAAGCCACATCTGATCTCTACTTGGGAAAGACATGAAGGCTGTAGTCCACTTCTTTCCTTGACCAGTTTACTTCACTTGCAGGCTTTTTCTGATCTGTTTCAGATCCTCTGTCCTTATGGCACTAGTGCTAGAATCTGCAAGTCTACTTCCATTTTGTGGAGATAAAGATGGAAATGGGCATCATTAAGAAACGTATACCAATACCCAGTTATTTCTGGTGTGTGATTCAATATTTGTTTCAGCACCTCGAACAGAAACTTTCTTTTTTCAGTGAGAGGAGGGGAAGCAGAGACCAGCTTCCCCATGTGCCCAGACCACCCGGCAAGCCTACTAGGGGGCGATGTTGAACAGAAATTTGAATGGAACTAGGGTACTTGACATTGCCATCTTGAAAGACACTGGAGAATTAATTAGCCTATTTCATGGAAGTTATGGGCTCATAGAGTTTATTTCTCTCTTAGAATATTGAGCCTGACCAGGCGGTGGCGCAGTGGATGGAACGTCAGACTGGGATGCGGAGGACCCAGGTTTGAGACCCCGAGGTCGCCAGCTTGAGCGCAGGCCCATCTGGCTTGAGCAAAAGCTCGCCAGCTTGGACCCAAGGTCGCTGGTTTCAGCAAGGGGTTGCTCGGTCTGCTGAAGGCCCGCGGTCAGGGCACAAGCGAGAAAGCAATCAATGAACAACTATAGTGTCGCAATGGCAACAAGAAACTAATGATTGATGCTTCTCATCTCTCTCCATTCCTGTCTGTCTGTCCCTATCTATCCCTCTCTCTGTCCCTGTAAAAAAAGAAAGAAAGAAAGAAAGAAAGAAAGAAAGAAAGAAAGAAAGAAAGAAAGAAAGAAGAAAAGAATATTGACTAGAAATCTTGGCTAGATCATTCCTAGGACCTTAAAATATGCTGCCAGAAAGCCTGTTATGGGTTATTTCATCTAAATCCAGAATGGTATGTTAAATTATGCACCTCTCCGTTACCCCATCAACTGTAACTCTCTTTGCTTTATTTTTAGGAGAAAACTCAATTCAGTAGTCTCCTTCACATGATCCTCCCCTAACTTACCCTTTTCATCCTTAAAAAGTTCACCTGCAACAACAGCATGATTCCATGGACAACTAACTGGTTCTCCCACCTGTGGTCCATGCGTTGTAAGAGCACTCAGTGACACAACCCGGGGATCATTGCTCCAGCTCCTTAACCACCACTCCATATGACTTTTCCCATCTCTCTTTCTCACCATCACACATTATTTGGAAACATCAAGGATATTCTTCAGTGCCTGCTTTCTATAGGCCTTTGTCATGGACTTTTTGACTTTTTTCTCCTGGGTAGAAAATACAGAGGATTTTCTGAAACTACAAAGAATTTTTTACTTTATCTCCTTTTATTCTTAATGACTAGTACATCATACTCAATGAAAGGAAACCAGCAGTTAGCAGCACAAGTTTAATTAGAAGGAGACTTTTGTTTAGTCCTTTTCTATCTCTTCCTAATTTTTTACATTGGGCAAGTGGTTTAAACTTAATCCTGTTTTCTTATTTATTAAGAAACAAGCCTGACCAGTGGTGGCGCAGGGGATAAAGCGTCAACCTGGGAACACTGAGGTCGCCGGTTCAAGACCCAGGACTTGTCTGGTCAAGGCGCATAGGGGAGTTGATACTTCCTGCTCCTCCCCCCTTTCTCTCTCTCTCTCTCTCTCCTCTCTAAAATGAATAAATAGTAAATAAATTTTTAAAAAAAGCAACAGGAAAGGGGGTAGGGAATAATACCTAGCCATTTAGTGAAATTAGCTAAGATAATATATCTAAAGCATTTGGCACAGTGCTTGACATATAGTAGGTGTTCAGTAAATGGTAGCGATTAATGCCAAATTCTTCTTGATATCACAATAGAATGAATATGAAATTATCAGGCATTTCTATATTCCCCAAGGAACACAAAAAGAGCCTCCACAATTGATATCCATTGCTGCTTAAAAGAGCATGTTACCTAAGTAGAACGTGTTACATAAGCCAAAGGGCACTGCAGTTTTATATTATTTAACAGTATGCTTGCATTTGCAAGTAATAGAGAACCTTAACTCAAGTGCCCTAAACAGCAAGAAATGTAAAATCTCACTTAACAAGTCTATATGTAGGGCAGTTCCTAATTTCATTCCAAATTCAGAAGGTCAGCATCATCACTGAGTCTGTTCTTTCCACCTTCCGCTCTGCTGTCCTTGGTGTGACCCACTCTGCCCTCAGGTCAGCCTATCATTGATTCTAAACAGCTGAAGCAGTTCAAGAGTCACATTCAGGCACAATATTCAACAGAAAGGAAAATGATCTTCTCCTTGCATTTTTTTCTTTCTTCTTTTCCAAGTGAGAGGAGGGGAGATACAGAGATAGACTCCCACATGTGCCCCACCCAGGATCCACCCGGCAACCCCTGAAGCTCTGCCCACTAGGGCCATGCTCCCAACAGGCCATTTTTAGTGCCTTAGGCCGAGCCTCCACAAAGACATCCCCAAAGCCTTACCTATGTGCTTGAACCAATTGAGCCATGGCTGTGAGAGGGAAAGAGAGAGAGAGAGAGAGAAAAGGAGGGGGAGGAGAAGGGGTGGAGAAGCAGATGGTCACCTCTACTGTGTGTTCTGACCAGGAATCAAACCCCAGACATCCACATGCTGGCCTATGCTCTACCATTGAGCCAACTGGCTAGGGCCCCTGCATCTTTTTTAAAGCAAAGAATGCTTTCCCAGAAGTTCCTCCAGAGTATTTCTCATGTCTCCTTGACCAAACTGGTTCATATTCACAACTCTAAATCAATCACTAGCTTGATTGATTTAGGGAAAGGGTCACCTCAACTAGCTTGTCCAGAATTTATCTTTCTCTGAGCACAATACTGCAAGGAAAGGGTGGAACCCTAATAAATATGGGACTCTAGCAGCAAAGAAAATGAAAATAGATGTTAGGAAAGGAACCAAAAGTATCTGTTACACTTAGAATACCAAGTCCTCTAGGTCGTATCAGGGCTGCTCAGAATTCCTGCATTTGAATGCAACATAATAAAGTAACCTCAGTAAGTTTGCATCCAAGCAAAACCTGTTATGGAAAACCCTCTAAAATACCAAAACAACATAAAGATAGTAAGATGTTCCAAGATGAAAATTAGCAGCATGTGTATTGCAATAATATTTAATATACAATTATTTCATATACAATTATAAATACCCTGTTCTAAAGGCAAATTATTTAAACTGCAGTTTGCCCCTTTCAAGTGATTCTGGGCAACTTTATTATACAGCACTTCCATTTTCTTTAGCAGGGCTATACAAAGAAGTATTACATCTTTTCATCTTGCCTCTATCCTTAAATGTCTATATTAGATGCAACAAAAATAGCATATTGATTTCAAAATTTCACTTACAGTGCATTCAAAATACTTAGCAATTCAATCTGTCTGACTTACTCCTACATTCATGTTTCTGGTCATTCTGTCAGTACTTAGTATGCCCTTCCCTACAAAATGAGGCCATTTTTTAAAATTAAATTTTTGCTCACCATTCTTTGAAATCACTTCAACTTGTAGTTGTGCTTAGGAGACTGGAGAATGCTAAAGTTAGAGAAAAGGATATTGACTTAGGGACTTATTTTTTAAAAAAGATTTTATTACTAGAGAGAGGAGAGAGAGAGAAAGGGGGTGGGGGAGGAGCGGGAAGCATCAACTTATAGTAGTTGCTTCTTGTATGTTCCTTGACTGAGCAAGCCCGAGGTTTTGAACCAGCGACCTCAGCATTCCAGGTTGACCCTCTATGCACTGTGCTACCGCAGTTCAGGCGGGATTAATTTTTTTTTTTTTTTAATTTTTTATTTATTCATTTTAGAGAGGAGACAGAGAGTGAGTGAGAGAGAGAGAGAGAGAGAGAAAGGGGGGAGGAGCTAGAAGCATCAACTCCCATATGTGCCTTGACCAGACCAGTGCAGGGTTTTGAACTGGCGATCTCAGTGTTCCCAGGTCGACGCTTTATCCACTGCGCCACCACAGGTCAGGCCAGGCGGGATTAATTTTTAAAATAATTATGGAGCACTACTGGATTAGAGTGTGTAATGGGATATTAAATAAAATTATATTAAAATGCATTAAAAAAAGAACGTATATTATAGAATTCTAACTAAAATTCATAGTTGAGCCTCTTGACATTTCAAAACCTCCTGTTTGATTCCCAGCTAGTGGAATGATTTTGCTTTACATTGTAAAAGCCTACATTTCCCTCCCTCTCTTCTACATTCTCTACTAGCTGTTACACAATGATACAATCAATGATAATTAATATTAGAGACTTCAAGAAATCTCACACCTGTGCTGTGAATCATAAGCCAATTCTAGGTATAGGACAGAGGTCGGGAACCTTTTTGGCTGAGAGAGCCATGAATGCCACATATTTTAAAATGTAATTCCGTCAGAGCCATACAATATGTTTAACACTAAATAAAAGTAAATGTGTGCATTTTATGTAAGGCCAACACTTTTAAAGTACAATAAGTCTCTGAATTCTTTTTAATAACGTTATGCTGTTGCTAACCAATGATGAATAAAGTACTTCTTACCAATTAATGTGACTTCTGGTGCTGCATGGTTTTGCTGGTGGCTTTGTAGTCTGGTTGATACATGGTGAGGTTAAGCTTCATGCAGTGCTTGAGACTTCCATCTGTTAAACGTGATCGTAGGTTGGTCTTAACATTCTTTAGATGTGAGAAAGACTGCTCACACGCATACATAGAGCCAAACATTGTCAGTACAGCAATACTCACGTGCTGCAGTATGTGGTATGTGATGGGAAGCGCGTTCCAAGTTTTGACAATCAGCTGGTCTGTGGGTTGAAATTTTTTCATTTCTCCCCAGTTGTGTTTGCTCACCAACTCTGCTTGCTGTCGTGCAAGTCTTTCCAAATCTTCATTCAGTGACTTGGACTTATTCAGCCACATGTCAGAGGCCTTCAGGTCAGCAGCTTGTAGCTCAAAATCTCTGGCGAAGACGCCGGGGATGTAACTCAGGTCAGCACTGTCCACTGCATACTCGTGTGGATGGGTGATGAACTTAAAAAGATGGGTGCACTCACAAAATTCTCCAAAGCGCACTTTGAATGACTGCAGGAGATTAGATGTGAAGCCCACTAGCTGCTAGAGATCAAGTTGTTGAGCAGGGTCACGTCCTGTACATGCATCTTTAAACTCTCCCAGTTTTTCAAAGTACAGCAAACAACCTGTCGGCGATGAAGAGTTCCAGCTTGTTTTCAAATGCAAACAGTGCTTGTTGAAGGGATAAGACTGTATTTCCAATGCCTTGCATTTTCACATTGAGCTGGCTCAGATGTTCAGTCATGTCCACGAGATAGTAGAACTTCAGGAGCCACTCAGTGTCAGCTAACTCAGGATGCTTGACATTTTTCATTTCAAGAAAAGTCTGGATTTTGCTCAGACAAGCTGCGAAACAGCTGGGCACCTTCCCTCTTGACAACCAACACACATTGCTGTGCAGAAGCAGACCAGGATAATTATTCCCAACTTCATCCAGCAGTGTTTTAAACTGGCGATCATTTAAAGCTCAGGCAACAATAAAGTTGACCACCTGAATGACCAGCGACATCACCTCACCAAGCTGCTCACCACACATCTGAGCACAAAGCGCCTCCTGATGTAGGATGCAGTGAAAACTTAGGATGGGTCTCTTTTCATGTTCACGAAGAAGCGCTACGAATCCTCTGTTTTTCCCCACCATGCACCGAGCGCCATCAGTACACACTGAAATAAGTTTATCCATCAGTAGATTTTTTTTTTTAGTGAACTCAGTGAAAGACTTGAATAAATCCTCCCCTCTTGTTGTCTCTTTCATAGGCAAAACAGTAAGACTTTCCTCACATAGTGTTTCACCAAAACATACCTTGCAATCACGCTGAACTGGGATAAATGGCTTGACTCATCCAAAGCGAGAGAAAAGAATGGTGCTGCATTTATGTCCTTCACTTGTGTTGCCTCAATTTGATCTGGCATCATGATGGTACGATCCTGAACAGTTCTTGACTAACAGAGGCATGTCTTTTATTCATTTGATTATCTCGTCTTTATCTGAAAAGTTGTCAAAAAGTTCATTGGCAACATCAAGCATGAATGTTTTGGCGTACTTCCCATCTGTGAATGGCTTTCCCGTTCTCACAATTGCTAAAGCACCAGCAAAGATAGCCGAATTCCAGACACCTTGTTGGATCCAAACACTGAGTTGCTGCTGACTAGCTTGCACTCTGCCCAGTAGCTCTTGACATGCTTTCTTCCTGCTGTCCCCCACTGGATATTTCAATGCAAATGTAGTATGGTGTGTGCCAAAGTGCCACTTTATATTTGACCGTTTCATCAATGCAATTTTATCATTGTATATTAGACACACTGCAGAACCTGCTCCCTCCACAAAGGTGAATTCCTTTGTCCATTCCTGCTGAAAAGTACGATACTCATCTTTATTTCTTTTAGCCATCTTCGGCAAAAGGGTTTCTGCAATTAGCTAGCTAACTACTTGATTAAAAGGAGGGAAGTTTACTTCCTGACCTCACAACGACCCATGTACGATACGCATTATCCAATAAAAATTTGATGTTGTCCCGGAGGACAGCTGAGATTGGCTCCAGCCACTCGCAACCATGAACATGAGCGGTAGGAAATGAATAGATTGTAATACATGAGAATGTTTTATATTTTTAACATTATTTTTTAATTAAAGATTTGTCTACGAGTCAGATACAGCCATCAAATGAGTCACATCTGGCTTGAGAGCCCTGGTATAGGACATAGGTTCCCGACCCCTGGTATAGGACAATCCATTGTTTACGAAAACACCGCAATAAAGCTATGGTGAACACAGAGGGGGAAATTATTAGAAAAAAATAGAACATGGACTTTTACTTGTTCAGAATAGCCATATTTATTTCACAGAATAGTGTGTGTGATAGAACCACTCTAAACTGAAAAGATTTTAAAATGTAAACTCACAATATCAGACCATTTATTTCAGATTACTGGATCACTCAATTTATGAGAAATGGATGTGACATTCTTGTGAGAAAGAGTTGAAGGCCTAGTTTAATTATTACAGGTGTTATATCCCATATTTATATTCCTTGCTCACAATGTTCTCTTCTAATCATTTGTCTGTGAAGTCAAACACAGGGTTGAAATGTGTAATTATCCAACTGCAGTTCTGTTTGTAAAGTGCCTTTGCTGAATTAAACTACCACTTTATTTGTCAAATAAACTTTTATGTACAAATACCTATTCACAAATGAGTAGAGAAATCTTTTGCTATTATAGAAGTAGTCTGCTCTAGGTCAATTTGTAAAATAATCTACATATTCAGAAGTTGTATTCACTAAGTATCTCAGGCCACTGAATGTGGTAAAATTTACAAAATGGACAACAATAATCTCATATCAATAGTGATACTTTACCTTCTCAAAAAATGACTTGGCCACAATATCTTAGCAAGATATAAGCCACACTATTACATCAAAACTAAAAATCGGCCTGACCCTTAGTGGCGCAGTGGATAAAGCGTCGACCTGGGAACACTGAGGTCGCCAGTTCAAAACCCTGCACTGGTCTGGTCAAAGCACATATGGGAGTTGATGCTTCCAGTTCCTCCCCCCTTTCTCTCTCTCTCTCTCTCTCTCTCTCTGTGTCTCCTCTCTAAAATGAATAAAAAGAAAGAAAAAAAAAAACAACTAAAAATCGGAATTTGTACTTCTGGGCACTAATCCCATTCATGAGCACTCTTCCCTTATGACCCAATTATCACCTCCCTTCAAAGGCTCCACCTTCTAATACCATCACATTGGGCAACAGGATTTCAAAATTAAAATTTTTTTGGGGGGGGGGGTCACAACATTCAGACCACAGCAATAACAAACAACTCCACACATATAAAGATGTGAATTCGATTAATTATTTGAAAACCAGAAACTGCCTGACCAGGCGGTGGCACAGTGGATAGAGCGTCGGACTGGGATGCGGAAGGACCCAGGTTCGAGACCCCGAGGTTGCCAGCTTGAGCGCAGGCCCATCGCACTTGAGCAAAAGCTCGCCAGCTTGGACCCAAGGTCGCTGGCTCCAGCAAGGGGTGGCTCGGTCTGCTGAAGGCCCGCAGTCAAAGCACATGTGAGAAAGCAATCAATGAACAACTAAGGTGTCACAACAGCAACGAAAAACTAATGATTGATGCTTCTCATCTCTCTCCGTTCCTGTCTGTCTGTCCCTATCTATCTTTCTCTCTGGCTCTTTCTCTGTCCCTGTAAAAAAATAAATAAATAAATAATAAAATAAATTTTTAAAAAACCCAGAAACTACCACAATTCATTTAATATTAAATTATCTTACTTGCCTTCTAACTATTAAGAAAATTAAATTTATAACTTAATTCCACCCCCCCTAGAACAATCACCAGGTCCAAATGACTTCATTGGAGAATTTTACTAAATGTTTAAAGAGTTAACACCAATTCTACACAGTATCTTCCAAAAAACAGAAAAGAAGGGAACACTTCCAAATTCATTATTAAAGTATAGCTCAATCTTTTTTTAAAAACTTAGATATAATTGGCATATACCATTATTTCAGGTGTACAATACAATGATTTGACCCAATTCATTTTATGAAGCAAGTTTTGCCATGATACCAAAACCAGAAAAAGATGAAACATAAAAAGAAAACTACAGACCAATATATCTCATGAATATATACAAAAATTCCTCAAAATATTAGCAAAGGAAATTGAGCAAAATGTAAAAGAATTATATACCATGGCAAAGGGGACTTAATTCCAGGGATGCCAATGGGTTTCCTGGTGGACCCATAAGGGGCACACGCGGAACTCTATGGACCCTTCTCTCACCTAAAACAAAACAAAAAACAAACAGGTATATATTGGATCTCTCTTGGACTTTCTACTCCATTCCAATTGATCATTTTATTTATCTTTCTGCCAATATCACACTACATTGATTACTGTAGCTTTAAATAAATCTTGAAATCAGATACTGTTAATCCTTCAACTTCTTTACTTTTGCAAAGATGTTTTGGTTATTCTGGGTCCTTTGTATTTGCATATGAATCTTACAATCAGCTTATAATTTATACAGATGATAGTACTCTTGTCCCAGCAAAAACAAAAACAAAAACAAAACTCTTTAAAATCTGTTTGGCACCTTGGAGTAAAAATAGAAAAACAGTGGTGTAGCTCAATTATTCTAATGTAATTTTAGGTTAATATGTGACTTCTATTTTTATATGGTCATAGAAAGTACCAAAATTTCAAGTAAAAGTAACAGGCGCCATATAGACCCTGCGACTCAGAATTGGAGTGAAGGCCACAACACCAGGGTGAAGGCGCTGGTAGGACAGCACACCAGAAGCCAGGCTTAAAACGCAGCTCTCCCGCAAGGGAGCCCGACCAGAACGCCTCTGAGCGCTCTGCGCTCTCAGGCCTCCGTGACGTGCCCCGCGCGCCCGGGCCGGTCTAGGACACCGCCTCGCTCTCGCGGACAATATTTTCCCGCGAGACCGCCTGCCTCTCCGGCTTGGCCCGCGATAGGCTGGAGTCGAGGTCCAATGCCCTCTTCAGTGAGTTCTCCGCCCGCATGAAGGCGCGATCTGAAACGACTTCCACCAGCGAATTATCACTGCCAGCCAATCATCACCGCCAACCAGTTATTTCCAATTTACTCTGCGTCATCTTCGCCCTCTTCTGCCTGCAGTGTCGAACAGCAACACCACCCTTAAGAACCTTTCCTGTCCCCTCCTGCGCAAAGATGCGCAGACGCAGTTGGGGCGCGGGGGAGGGGGGACGCGCGTGCGCAGTAGCGCGGACTTCCTGAAACGTCGTAAGCATGTGGTGTGGGCTGGGCTGTCTCTCATAGAAGTATGAGGAGTTACCGCTACATTTAGGCTGCGTGCACAGTGAAATCGTGAATGGGAATCTTCTACGGGAAGGTTTTTCTCCGTATAAGCAGCTGCACTTGTCATCCTCTAATGGTCGCTCTCTTGCTGAAGTGGACATCTCCAGAAATGAAGGGATATTTGCTTTTCCAGACCTAAAGTTTGTGATACTTTGTTACAAAAGGAATAGGAAACTAATACACTGCCATACTGTTTTCCAAAGTAATTTTATCAATTGCTATACATATGGAGCCTTGAAAAAATATCAATACTTTAGCCCCACTAAACTAAGGTGACCAGACATCCTGCTTTTGGCGGGACAGTCCTGATTTTTAACAATTTGTCCCATGTCCTGCAACGTTTTTAAAAAGTCCTGATTTTAAAAAATATACTATTTTTGCGTTCTGTGAAAAAAAACTTTTTGATCCATATAGACCAAATTTTTAATCAAGAACCCCCACCCCCAATGGTGTCCCGCTTTACCAATTTTAAAATCTGGTCACCTTACTGACTAAACTGGACTGTAATCTCTGGATAGGCCCAGAAAAAAGGTTGAAGATCATTAGGTTCTGACACACCTTGAAGGTTGAGAACCACTCATCTAAAGACGTAAATCTAAATTCAGTTCTCATCATTGAAGAACAGTGTGGCAGTGATTTAGCCATAGGACTGAAAACAGTTCTAGCAAAGATTTTTCCAGATACTGGAAAGGGTCCCTCACCCTTCTCTGCTCAGACTTAACATAGCTAACCTTTTATACTGCTGTGTGGTTGAACAATCAGTTCCTACTAACATAATTCATACAGGAGCATTAAGACTGAGGCCTCTTTTTATTTATAGAACATTTTCCTTTAACGTGCTAATAAAGTTATTCTTTCAGAAATTGCCACACCTTGACTTCATGGAGATCTTGCTTCCAAGATCTGGTAGTACTTGTAGTTCCTCAGAGAAGAGTAGCTCTGTGTCAGACTGAGACACAGAGGACCCAGGTTCAAAGCCCCGAGGTCGCAAGCTTGACCACAGGCTCATCTGGTTTGAGCAAGGCTAACCAGCTTGAGCCCAAGGTCGCTGGTTTGAGCAAGGGATTACTCAGTTTGCTGTAGCCCCCCGGTCAAGGCACATATGAGAAAGCCATCAATGAACAACTAAGGTGCCACAACAAAGAATTGATGCTTCTCATCTCTCTCCCTTCCTGTCTGTCTGTCCCTCTCTCTGTCTCTGTCACACACAAAAGAGAGAGAGAGAGATGAGTAGCTCTGGAAAAGAGGGGACAGCCTGCCTGGCTCAGGGGATAGCAAAGTCCTTGCAGCTAGTTGTGCTTTGGCTGCAGCAGGCAGCTGACCGTTGGAGGTTCTGGGCAGGGTCTCCTCTTTTGCCAGTCTAAGGATATTCTTGAAAGGAACAGTAAGCCAGGGATCCTGAGATCCATTGATAGTGATACCATCAACTGCAGGACCTCCACTTACCAACAATTTACAAGTTCTGAGAAGCCTTGGGGAATTTCCATCACAAAACTATGTCATCAAAATGAACAAAGAGTGATCCAATGTTGAAACCATACACTACTTGGAGCTAATAGTTGAAATACTGTATTTTCCTGATAAAGATCAAGTATTATTGTTTGTCTTTAAATTTTGAAATATTCCATGGCATGCTGAGATCCCTGCAGTGCACTAGTGTACCTTGGTACTCAGTTTGAGAACTATGACTATAATGGTTTGAAACTGAAGGATCCCTATTTTTTCCTTGAATGAGTATTCAAAATAAGCAATTTCTTCCAAAGTGCTACTATTGTAAGGTAAAATGTGACCTTAATCCTTCCACCCTGAAGATGCCCCTCAAGCTAAGCCTCACAGGAAATTCTCTTAAATGACCACAGCAAGCATTGAGCCTCCATTGGCCTGTCCAGATTCTGTCCTATTCCTACAGAGGACATCTTAGATGAATCTGAAACTCCCTTGGAAGAAGAGGAGTGAACTATTTTAAATGAAATTAACTAGAAATTATACTATTTAAAAAGTAGCCCATTGCCTGACCTGTGGTGGCGCAGTGGATAAAGCATTGACCTGGAATGCTGAGGTTGCCGGTTCAAAACCCTGGGCTTGCCCGGTCAAGGCACATATGGGAGTTGAAGCTTCCTGCTCCTCCCACCCTTCTCTCTCTCTCTCTCCCTTTCTTCTAAAATGAATAAATAAATAAATAAAAATAATAATTAAAAAGTAGCCCATTAACTTAGAATCGGCCTACTATTAGGCAAACACTGGCAGTCACTACTAAATACTAAGAAAATAAACACAATACAGTCTATTGCACATTTTAAGAGTTCTTGATGACTTTCCTACCTCTCAACATTTTACATCTGATTTTCACAATTATCAGAGATGAGATAGATTCAAATTATGGAATACAACCTTACCTGGATTTGTAAATGTTTGTTCATAAATTGTTCATTCTAGAAACAAGCTGTCAACTGTGGATAAAAATGTTCCAACTAAGAACACAAGTTGTTGCCTGACCAGGCGGTGGCGCAGTGGATAGAGCGTCGGACTGTGATGCAGAGGACCCAGATTTGAGACCCCCAAGGTCGCCAGCTTGAGCACGGGCTCATCTGGCTTGAACAAAAAGCTCACAAGCTTGGACCCAAGGTCTCTGGCTCAAGCAAGGGGTTACTGGGTCTGCTGAAGGCCCGCGGTCAAGGCACATATGACAAAGCAATCAATGAACAACTAAGATGTCGCAACAAAAACCTGATGATTGATGCTTCTCATCTCTCTCCATTCCTGTCTGTTTGTCCCTGTCTATCCTTCTCTCTGACTCTCTCTCTGTTCCTGTAAAAAAAAAACAAACCACAAGTTGTGATTAATACACTGCCTAAAATATAGTAAAAAATAAATATAATTGGGTATTATATGTTAGAAGTGACAAACTAGATTGGACCATAACTGAATGTATAGAACGTTTATGATTATGACAAATAAAAGTTAAATGCCAAACATCAGAGGAGAGAACAGACTAAAAAATTTCCAAAGTGTTTTATTCATCATGTAGACGTAACTGATGCTCAGTGAAGGAAATGTCTTGTATCTGCTCAGGTCTTGTTGGCAGCAATGAGAAGGCAGCACCTTTTTATGCTTTATTCTGTCCAGTCTCACAATCAGAATCAATCTTCGATTTGTTAGATGTGTCATAAGCTCGAATAATAAGCTTTAGGTGAGTGATAATTTCCTTGTCTGCTGCTTTCGTGTTAAAGCCTAACATCTTCATTATAGTTTCTCGAAAGTCAACATGCTGCAAAGAGCCACAACAAACATCAAGACATGTCATTAGTTTTGGTCACCTACTTATTGTATACAGTTAAATTGGTATGAGGAATTTAGTCTTTATTAAACATTTCTTTGTGAAATGTAACATTTTATATTCACATATTTCTAAGCTAGACAAAAGGTCTCTTTTATTACAAGAAGTCTTTATTTAAAATTTTCTTTGAAGATTTTTTCCAGATTTTCACACTGTTATAATAGACTAAACCTAATTTTATTGCTGTTTATTTTTCATCTGTAAGGTACTTTCTTTTTTAATTTCTGATTTGCTGGATAGTAACAGTAATCCCCTAAATATATATATCTCTCCACCTATCCTCCTAAAACCATAGTGATCAACAAGGAAAGCAGACAAAAATACCCATCAGTCATGCTTACAACCTAACTAGAGAATACCACTGACTTCAGTTTGCATGTAAGTTGGGAAATAAATATCCTAAACCAGCAGAGGCAGCTCCGAAGTCCACACTGGAAGATGCAGCTGTTTCCACTAGTGTCCCAGAAATGGGAGAGTGCATAAATGAGGAAATACTAGGAACAAGTGTGAGACCTAGTGGATCAGAACACTGGCAAGTGGGGAAGGAAAAGAAAGGGTCCTAGGAAAAAAATAAAAAGGCCGTATCACCCATACTATTCAGGTGATGAAAATCCTCTCCCCAAAATGCAGCCATGAAGCAGGGGAAACGTGTTTGACACAATGCCTAATGTGAATTAGATATCAGTTAAACAGGGATTTGCAGACATGGGGTAAAAAGCACCTTTCTCAATGTAACATTTCAGAATAGAAATGGGCCAAAAAAAAAGATGTTTAAGATGCCTCATGCATAAGAAAGATACCATGATGATTGAACTCATGCAAGAATAAAATAAAATCTTCTCAGAAATGAAGAATGAACAAGAGTGCCCAAAAGGAGAAGAGACCTTACTGAAAATATAATAAGGGACACTGCAGAAAATAAAAGCAAGAATGTAAATATGCAGTTAAAAAGAAAATATCGTGACTTGATTTTTTTAAGACTAAGATGATTGGTTAAAATTACATATTTTTAAAGACTTTATTCATCTTAGAGAAGAGAGAGAGAGGAAGAGAGAGAGAGGGAAGAGGGAGGGGCAGGAAGCATCAACTCCCATATGTGCCTTTACCAGGCAAGCCCACGATAGCCCAAAATTATCAGGCTTTTAAGAATTCTCTTAAGCCTGACCAGGTGGTGGTGCAGTGGATAGAGCATCGACCTGGGCCACCAAGGATGCAGGTTCAAAACCCCAAGGTCGCCAGCTTGAGCGCAGGATCATCCAGCTTGAGCATGGGGTCGCCATTTTGAGCGTGGGATCATAGACATGACCCCATGGTTGCTGGCTTGAAGCCCAAGGTCACTGGCTTGAACCAAAGGTCTCCGGCTTGAGCAAGGGGTCACTGGCTCAGATGGAGCCCCCCTAGTCAAGATATGTATGAGAAAGCAATCAATGAACAAGTACAGTGCTGCAACAACAAGTTGATGCTTCTCGTCTCTCTCCCTTCTTGTTTTTCTGTCCCTGTCTGTCTCTTGATAAAAAAAAAAGGAAAAAAAATTCTCTTTAAATAGCTGCTGTATAAATATAAGAAAAATCTAAGCAAGTTTAGAAGCACTACCCCCTTGTCCTAGAAAGTGACCCAGCCCCAAACATAAGGTTTCCCCTGAACTTCCATTTTCTCAAATCTCTACTCTCTTTGTCTTTGGTTAGTCAGAGGATGTGTACACAGACCTCAGCTAAGATAATCATATATCCCATCTCACATCAGTGTGAATTCATCAAGAACAGACACTTCATCTAAGCTGGACATATAAAGAGCTTTTCTTGGGATTTTCTCTCTTGTCACAGAAACTCTAACTATAAAACTCTGTGGTTTTCAGTCAGACAAGCTGACACACAGAGAGATATGAAGAAGGAACAGTGAAAAACGTCTTATAAGTTTCCAGCTGAAGATCCTTGGGTTCAGTTGCATCTCTGCCCTCCCAGAGCTCTGACTCTTTAACTCCCTTTGATTCCATAGGCCTTTTGTCTAAGTTAGGTAGAGTCAAAGTTGAAGTGGCTATTTATCACTTCAGCTTAAAGAATCTTAATATAATAATGATAATAATTTAAAAAAACACACACAAAACCTCTTGTGGTTGTCCTGGTACTTCTTCGATTGTGCTCCTTGCTGTGCGGGGCTCAGAAGTGACAGCATCTAATATCTGATGGGCCCCCTCTTTGTCCCACCTTGCCTCTTGCTTGGCCGAGTCTAATGTAGTTTTCAAGTCACCCGTTTTCATAACTGCCTTCCCTTTCATTGCTTCAACTTCTATTAAATGTTGCCTGAGCTTGAGCTTCTGAACTGTTATGTCCTGTAGGGTATAAGGTTAAGTTTGTGGTAAAGGGAGACAACTATGATTAGATCTCTTTTAAATAACTGGTAGTCATGATGAATGATATAACTCATGCGTCTATTTTTTCTTTTTTTTTTTAAGAGGTAGATACATAGAAAAGAAAGAAAATTCTACAATTCATGAATGAAGAGGACATTTCTCCATTATCATACTCATCAATAGCCACAGTTACTGAACACTTTTATAAAATGGGCACTTGGGGTATAAAGAGGTTTAACAAGTGTTTCACGTCCTCAAAAGTCTTACAGTCTATGCTAATTAAATACAGAAATAGAGAAATAAGTGGCTCTGCAGTAAGAGAAATATTGCTGATTAAAAATGTTGAGCCTGACCAGGCAGTGGCGCAGTGGATAGAGCGTCAGACTGGGATGCGGAAGACCCAGGTTCGAGACCCCAAGCTCACCAGCTTGAGCAAAAAGCTCGTCAGCTTGGACCCAAGGTCGCTGGCTCCAGCAAGGGGTTGCTCGGTCTGCTGAAGGCCCGCGGTCAAGGCAAATGTGAGGAAGCAATCAATGAATAACTAAGGTGTCGCAACGGCAATGAAAAACAAATGATTGATGCTTCTCACCTCTCTTTTCGTTCCTGTCTGTCTGTCCCTATCTATCCCTCTCTCTGACTCTCTCTCTGTCCCTGTAAAAAAAAAAAAAAAAAAAAATTATAAAATGTTGATCAAGGCCCTGGCTGGTGGCTCAATGGATAGAGTATTGGCCTGATGTATGGACACCCCAGGTTTGATTGCTGGTCAGAGCATAATGAAGAAGCAACTATCTGCTTCTTTCCCCTTACCCCTCCCCCTACTCTCCCTTTTCCCCTCTGCAGCCAGTGGCTCCACAGAGCATGGGCCTCCGGACGCTGAGGACAGCACAGTTGGTCAAGCATGTCAGCCTCAGGTGCTAAAGATAGCGTGAAACTCAAGCATTGACCCAAGACATGAATTGCTGATTGGATCCTGGTCAGGGCACATGCCAGAATTTGTCTATCTCCCTTCCTCTCACTTAAAAAAAATGTCGATCAATAAGTATTTAGTACACCTGTGCCTTAAGACAAAAAAAAATATGTATGTTTGAATACCACAACTGAAGATTGAAATAGAGGAGGTCCAAAGAGGAGCCCCCAAAATGATGAAAACATTTAACTATTACCCCAGTCAGAAAGACAAAAGTAAGACTAAAACAAAAAGCAAAGGATTTAGACATTACCTTTGAGAAATAGGGAGGGGAACACATGGAGGCTTCCATGAGATTGATAATGATTTCTTTTTAGGATTAGTGGTAGATTCGCAGGCATCAAGTTTTATTATTATATCTTCTTTGATATTATATATTCTTTGTATGTATGCCTAATAATTTTAATGTTAATTTTCTAAAGTTCAGTGAGAAACATGCAGCTAAACTACAATAGTAACAAAGTTTAAATGAATTTTTGAAATCCTCACTTTCTCTACTTACTTTAAGGACATTTACTCTTGTCAGTAGGGTTTTCATGTTTTTACTTGACAATTTCAAATCACTGATCTGTTTCTGAAGTTTCTGAATTTCTCCCTCTAATCTTTGAGTTGTCACAATCATCAAATTCTGCTTAATATTCAATAATGTCTGTTGCTTGTAGTTGTCTTTCTCTAGCTGTTTAAACATCTTGCTGTTTTCATCTATCTGGGAACTCTTACTCTTCAAGTTTTCCTTTGAAGAAATCAACAGTATTGAAATAAAGAAGCTGTGTTTTATGATGTTCTACACTACCATATCGGATCTACACTAGACTGATAAATTGCAGACTTAATAATACTTACATAAGTAAAGTATTTATTCACCATAAATATGTATTACTAAAATAATCCAGAAAGTAAAATATGATGATAAATGTGATGGCTCAGTGCAAACAAGAATACAGTTAAGTAACAATTTTATTAACACCAGGGGGTAGCATAGATTAACTCAACTTTTCTAGGAATGTATTATAAGGAAATAACCCAATATTTAGATATTCATGCATCAAGATATTATTTACAATATTATTTCATAATATGAAAAATAAAAGTAATGCAAATGTCAAAAAAGAATAATTAAATAAATGATATGATTGATTATAGAGTCCCTGGAAATCAAGTTGTCAAAAATTTCATTTAAGAGGCTAATGATATAGCTAAATGAAAGAAGCAAGTATTAACAGCTTTAAACACTAGATAACATAACAAAATATGGTCATTTTCATTGTCAAAGAAATGCCTTATACTCGTGAAATTCTTACCTTATTCTTGCCCAAGTCTAATCTCCCTTGAAAGAAGTCATTAATAGCAAATTTTTCTTCCAGCCATTTTAAGGACCTTTTTTGTTCCCTACATTTTTCTTCATTTTGGGATGGTACTTCATGGTGATGATGCAACTGATCCTGTTGCTGAATGAGCATCTGAATTTTCTGCTGAAAGTCTTCAGTTCTCTGTAAAGAAAAGAAAAAAAAAAAACAGATAAGGCTTTCTGATGGTCCATGATCTCTATTTTACTTGAATACTGTGCAAGTTCTACTATGTTGGTATTGTAGAGACATCAAGTTACTGAATAATTGCTGGTATCAGAAAAATAGAAAAGTTTAATATATAAATATATTTTAGTTAGTACTGAGTAATAAAATTGTATAATGAATTTAAGAGAAAGAACAGAGGGGAAAAATTTGGAACGCTACAATAAACAGACTACTTTGTACCAGGTTTTACTAACACATTGAATTTAAGCAATTCCTATCTTCCTTTGAATTTCAGGGTGAACCATCATAAAATTTAATCAAAGTGACTTGAATACAATAGGAAGATACCACTTACATCTGCTGGTTCAATCTTTTGATACGTTTGATCAGTAAATGCAAATAAATAACTGATTTGGCAATCTTACTGCACTGACTGAACTGCTTGCTCATGATGGAAACATTATCTTCACCACTGTTTTTAAGCTAGCATTCATTGAACTAACACTTAACTGTACCAAGCATTTACCATGTATTAACCCATTTAATCCTTACAACCACTCTCAGATTGGAATTATGCCACCCCAAATCCCCCTCATCCCCAACACCTGCCAAACTTGACAAACGAAACTGAGGCAAAGAGTATATTAGTAACCTGCCCAATAGCGCAGAGCTGGCAATGGCCGAGCTCTTAACAAATATGTTATACTACCTTTGCTATAATAATTGACATCCTCTTCTCTTTTATTACTGATAAAATTAAAATTTAGAGCCACAGCCTGACTGGTGGTGGTGCAGTGAATTGACCATCAGCTGAGAATGCTGAGGGCCCTGGTTCAAAACCCCAAGGTCATAGGCTAGAGCACAAGCTCACTGATTAAGTGCAGGCTTGCCACAATTGAATGCAGGATTATTGACATGGTACCAAGGCCACTAGTTTGATCCCAAGGTCGCTGGCTTGAAGCCCAAGGTGGCTGGCTTGAACCCAAGGTCATAGGCTTGAGAAAAGGGTCACAGGCTCAGCTTGAGCCCCACCCCTATGGTCAAGAAGCGTGTATGAGAAGCAATCAAACAACTAAAGTGAAGCAAATACAAGTTGATGCTTCTCATCTCTCTTCTTCCCCTCTTTCTCTCCCTCTCTCTCTCTCTAAAAGATATTAAAAAAATAAAATAAAATTTAGACCCACAGTTTACTGAATTGGCCAATATCAAAATCCACATCTTAAAAGAAACAAATTTGAAAGAGTCCTCCACAAGAGGATCAACAAAGCACTCAACACTGCCAATTATCTCCTGGAGTGATGCATAATAATAAAAATTCCGTTTCCTCAAAACTCAATCAAATTTCACTCTTACCTTTATCACGACACTACCCAAGGTATTTTCTTGTCCTTTCATATTCATATAAGGGGTGAATCCATTATCACCTGCTAATTTTTTCTCCAAAAGGTCTGTTTTTTGCTCTGCCTTTTTTCTTTCAAACAGATGTACTCTGTAAGATAGCAGTAGGGTGATAAAAATGTTCTGGAATTAGTGGCAAACACTGCACAACCTGTGAATATACTAAAAACTACTGACTTGTACACTTTAAAAGGGTGAATTTTAATAGTATGTTAATGTCTCAAAAACGTGTCTAGTAATTTTGAGTTATTATGCGAAATTCTTTTATGTTTAAATTCTGTGATCTATGAAGAATATGGACTTCATACACTATTTGCAAGCTTACGACAAACAACAACCTAGAAGATCCAGGCCCTCACAGTCCCGAGCCACCCCGCGCCGCGCGCGGAACCACACCACACCACGCCTTCCAAGGTAGCGGGAACGCCCTAATAGAGTAGCTCAGGCTGGAGGCCAGTGTAATGATCCACAGCACTGCAAGGTGCCCTGCTGGTCGACTGTCCAGTGGGAAGCAGCGCCTCTGGGAGCCCAGAGCCTGTGCTGTGCTTCGAACTCTGTAGCAAAGAAATTTGCTGAACCGCCTTCAGGCGCAAAGTGATGAATGACCCGCCAAGTCTCAAGAAAACATTTTTCTCTAACCAACTAACTTTAAGATATTTCAGACCTTTTCCGAAGGTCTGGTCCTGTATCCAAAATTCTACAGAAATTGATGAGTTTCTACTCAAATAAGGAAACTGGGTGAAAGGGTAGACTTTTAAATAATAATAGCCTGGTTTCATTAAAGTGCTTTATACTTAAGAGAAACAAAAATGCTACTACCAAATATACCAAAATTCACCTCCTTCATAAGTGAATTATTATTGTTTATATGCCTGGAATATTATGTGTTTTATTTACTGGATGTTTATATTTTGGGGAGGAAAACATTTTTGTTTATTAAAAAACTGAATATTTGTAATTTGTTGTTCCTAAGATTTTTACACCATAAAAAATTTTGTTCTTTTCTAATGAATTTACAATTTTTAAATAAAGATAAGCCCATGTAAAATTGGGGGAAGAGTAGGTTTTGCAATCAAATGATATCTTGATTTTTCTGAACAAGAAGATTGTTTTATTTTTAACATTCAACATGGGAGCTGCTTCTTAGCAAATTTGTTTGCAAAGATCAATGCTGTGTTATGAAACAGACTTGATCTTTGCCTTCTTAAGTTCCTCTACTTTATAGTTGTGGTTGTACTTTAAAAAATACATTATTTTATGTCTTCAACAATGTTTAAACTATGATGTACAGACATTGCAAATGATTAAAAACAAAATAATGTGTGTGGGGGAGAGATAATTCTCTACCTTATATGGTTTTCTAGTTCTATAATTTTTTCATTTAGATCCCAGTTGCTTCTTTCAAGACTCTGAACATTGATGCTTTTCAAAGATTTAATTCTAGTTAGAGAAGCAATAAGTTCCTGTAGGTCTTTGATATCATTTTTCAGGAACATTATCTGGAATGACTGTTTCACTTTATTTTCTTTGCAACTTTCTAGTTCACTCTTCATCTCGTGCAATGAAGTTTCTTTTGTGAAAAGTTTTTGAAGATTTCTTAGCTAATGAGAAAGGGAAAGTTATTTAAAATATTTGTAATTTTGGTTTTAGAAAATTCATTATTTTAAATCATTATGGGTATTTAAGTTACACATTATTATACAATAAAATGAAGGCATTCAAATCTAATAATATATTCCAATGTTAATTTTAAAAAGTGAAACACCAATTCAAAACATACATTTTAATAAATTTTTGTGTCAATGCAATATTTCATAGTAGATGGTTTTCCTACATGCTTAACCCTAGGAAACACATACAAGTGTACATACACATGCCAAACTAATTTACAGTGTAGCTTACATTAGGAAAGCAGTAATAATATGACTCTTTAGGACCTTTAAATACATTTTTTTTAATTTACCAAATTGATGCATATGGTTTGGAATAAGTGATTTTTATTCTCATCAACATTAAAGTTGTTTAAATCTTGTTACAAGAGTAAATTATACCAATTTTAGAATTCCTAGCAGAAAAAAATTACTTGATACTTGGGTCATAAATACTTTGTTTTACTATGTGTTGCAAAAGAGTGTGTGTACAGGATTCTCTTCTAAAGAGCAACCTATGTTTATATCACTTGGTTTCTGGCCTTATTTGTGCTGATCAGAGAAATGGGTAGAGGAGAGTCAGGAGAGTGAAGCTCAAATTGATTATATATATATATATATATATATATATATATATATATATATATATGCTATTTTATATATATAGTGGCTATATATATATTTAAGGCAAATAAAGGAAAGAAGAGCTCATAGAGTTATGAAGAGAAGCAAGAGAGATGGGTTGTGAGAGGGGACGCAGAACAAGAGAGCCACCACAGGCTGCTACTGGAAGGTAGGGATCACAAAAAATTGATGAGGCTCTGGCCAGTTGGCTCAGTGGATAGAGCGTTGTCCTGATGTGTGGATGTCCCAGGTTCAATTCCCAATCAGGGAACACAGGAGAGATGACCATCTACTTCCCCTGACCTTTCCTCCTTCTTTCTCTCTCTCTCTCTTCCCCTCCTACAGCCATGGCTCATTTGGTTCAAGTGCATTGGCCCAGGCACTGTTGAGGCTCTGTGGAGGCTCTACCTCAGTGCTGAAAATAGCTCAGTTGTTAGCATGGCCCCAGATGGGCAGAGCATTGGCCCTAGATGGGGGTTGCTGGGTGGATCCCGGTTGGGGCACATGCAGAAGTCTGTCTCTCTATCTCCCCTCCTCTCACTTGGGGAAAAAAGAAAGAATTGAAGAGGCAGAGGGTTTAGCTGCTGTGAGGTGAGTGATTTTATTATCTTTGGGTAACCATCTTAAAAATCTCTGCTGTTCTATCTTATAAGTGAATAAAGTTCACTAGATGAAACAATGGAGGTATTTTTAGAACTTTTCACATGGCAGAATATCAACAAATGTTGCATTATAACTATGCCTCTCAAATAGATCCCAACTCTGGTAATCATAATAATTGTTAAAATCCTTCAGCATTATATTCATTATTTTAACCAGTTAAGTCAGGGGTTCTCTGCTCTGCAATGGTTACTATTCACCTAAGATACCATAAAAATAATAAATGCCCCCCTAGGGTTGTGCAACACAGTAGTTCCATTTTCTTGTGCTATCATATAAGAACTCTTTTAAGATCTCACTCTTAGTTATCCTATTGTTAGAATATTGTTAAGATAATGTTTCATAAATAATACCTAAGTCAGCATGAGTCTAAGATCACACAATATTGATTTCTAGATCTACTTTAATTTTCCTTTTAATGGCCAAACTTTGCCAATTAGTCTTCCAAAGCACTTGCCAGTTCTATTTTTTTTTACTTCCTCCATATGAACAGTGATTTGCAATATCTAAGGTTTTAAAATACTGCTGCATTATTTTTTTATGCCAAAGAAACATGAATTTTGAATAGTTTGGTTAGATTTGGACCAATGAACCAAAAATATGTTCAGGACTTAGCTAAATTTGGGCACCCCCAAAAGTGAGAATTCTAAACTCTCAGAAATCGATCCAATAGATAATAGGCAAAAGACTTGAAAAGAAACTTTACCAGGAAAGATATATGGATTGTAAATAAGCACATAAAAATATATTCAACATCATCAGCCATTAGGGATATGCAAATTAAAACCACTGTGAGTTATCACTACACGTGTATTGGGGTATCTAAAATATAAAATAGTGACAACACCAGATTCTGGCCAGGATGAGGAGAAACCAATCACTCATACGTTTCTGGTAGGAATGTAAAATGGTACAGCCACTCCGGAAAATACTTTGGCAGTTTCTTATAAAACTAACCCTGCCTTTACCTTCTGACCCCGCTATTGCACTTTTAGTGATTTATTCCAGAGAAATGAAAAGTTATATTCACACAAAAACCTATACATAAAGGTCTAGAGAAGCTTTATCTGTAATAGCCAAAAAAGTAGAAGCAACCCATGTATTTGTCAGCAAGAGAATGGTTAAACAAGCTGTGCTACATACATACCACATGTATACATATGTACATATTGGACTCAGTAATAAAAAGGGCAAAACTATTGATGCATGCAACAATGTAAATAAATCTCTAGGAAATTATGCTGAGTGAAAAAGCCAACCCCAAAAGATTACATATATGTGATTCTATTTATATAACATTTTAACAACAGCTTTATTGAGATACAATTCATAAATTCACACATTTAAACTATACAGTTGCATGGGTTTTAGTATATTCATAGAGTTGTATAGCCATATTGAACTGTTTTATTTTTCTTTTAAAAATTGATATAGTCCGCCTGACCTGTGGTGGCGCAGTGGATAAAGCGTCAACCTGGGAACACTGAGGTCGCCAGTTCAGGACCCTGCACTGGTCTGGTCAAGGCACATATGGGAGTTGATGCTTCCAGCTCCTCCCCCCTTTCTCTCTCTCACTCTCACTCTCTCTCTGTGTCTCCTCTCTAAAATGAATAAAATAAAAAGAATTTTTAAAAAAATTGATATAGTCCACATACCATAAAATTTACACTTTAAAGCACACAACTCAGTCGTTTTTAGTGTATTCATAGGTTGTGCAACCATCACCACAATCTAATTCCAGGACATTTCTATTATCCTCTAAAGAAACCCTTTACCCATCAGGAGTTACTGCCCATTATCTCCCCCCCTCTCAACCCCTAGCAACCACTCATCACTCACTGACTCTCGGTCTTTGTGGATTTGCTTATTCTAGATGTCTCGTATGAATGAAATCATGCAATATGTTGCTTCTTGTAACTGATTTATCCTTACTTAGCATAATGTTTTCTAGGTTCATCCATGCTGTAGCATCATCTTTGTAGTTGAATAAAATGCTATTGTATGGATATACCACATTGGCTTAGCCACTCATTAGTTGATGAACATTTGGATTTTGTCTACTTTTTGGCTTAATGAATAATGCTACTATGAACATTAATTTACAAGTTTTTATGTAAAAATATATTTAAATGTTCTTGTCTATCTACCTAGAAGTAGGATAGCTGGATCATACGGCAACACTATGTTTAGCTTTTTGAGTATACAATTTGAAATTACATTTTAAGAATGGAGGAGATATTAGTGGTCGCTAGGGGTTGAGGGTGGGAAGGAAGTGGGTGTGGATATAAAAAAAGCAGGAAGGATCTTAGTGGCATTGAAACTAACTGTTAGGCATCTTGACTGATTGTTTAGAACATAATACACACAAACACACAAAAGAATACAAGTTAAACTGGTAAAAGCTGAATAAGGTTGGTGGATTGTATTGTTACATTATGCTATAGTTATGCAAAATTTGACTATTGGAAAAAGTGGATAAAGTATACAATGGATCTATTATTTCTTTAAACCACAAGTGAATCTATAATTGTCTCAATTAAAATTAATAATTGGCTCTGATATATTTTTTTCCTTTAGCTGCAAAATTTATATTGCCTGCATTCATCCCCTCCAGAGCTGGCTGCATCTACCTGATTTACCAGGTTTCTACTATTTGCTTTATTACTATATTAAGGGAAGAAAAACATCTTACTTGAATAAATATAGTCATGTTGCCCTTACAAATAAACGTTAGCATAAAAATCAAATTTAGAAGTACCGGCAAAACAGCCTGACCAGTGGTGGCGCAGTGGATAGAGCATTGACCTGGGATGCTGAGCTCCCAGGTTCGAAACCTTGAAGTCACTGGCTTCAGTTCTGGGGCACTGGCTTGAGCATGGGATCACTGACATGATCCCATGGTCACTGGCTTGAGCCCAATATCATTGGCTTGAGCCTTAGGTCGCTGGCTTGAGAAAGTGGTCACTGGCTCAGCTGGAGCCCCCCTGGTCAAGGCACGTATGAAAAGCAATCAATGAACAACTAAAGTGACACAACTATGAATTAAAACTTCTCATCTCTCTTCTCTCTTTCTCTCAAAAAAATAAATAATAAGTACTGGCAAAACACATTAAATTTATCTTAAATATAAGACACTGGGCTTTTTTTTTTATGTGCGAGGAGGGGAGATAGTGAAGCAGACTCCCACATGCACCCTGACTGGGATCCACCTGGCAACCCCATCTGGGGCATGAGTACCAAGCTATCTTTAAGTGCCTGAGGCTGACATGCTTGGACCTGAGCTATCCTCAGTGCCCATGGCCATGCTTGAACCAGTTGAGCCACTGGCTGTGGGAGGTGAAGAGGGAGAGAAAGTGTGGGGGAGAAGCAACTGGTCACTTCTCCTGTGTGCCCTGACTAGGAATCGAACCTGGCACATCAATATGCCAGGCCAACACTCTATCCACTGAGCCACTGGCCAGGGCCAAGGGACTAGGCCTTTTTATACATACTATCAGTAACAATTTTTTACAAGTAACTGTGAGAAAATAAATCTCTGTTGTTTAGGCCACCCCATCTGTAGCACTTTGTCGTGGCTGTTGTAGAAAACTAATACAGATATAATAAGTAGCTACTCATTCAATGGGTTGGTCAGTGACCCAGAATGTAAGTATTCAGAACATTTTATATAAAGGTAACCATAGACTCCGTACAGACATAAACAACCTATCATAGTACCTTTAACAGTGCCAATGGCCTCTGGGTCTCCAACTATGTTTCCCTATAAAACTGTAGTTCATCACAGGGTATAAAAGTCAAGGTATTTCCTACAAACGTGGTTTCTTTCTTTTTCATCTGTTGATGTTACTCAAACGTTTCATCAGGTAGTAAATAAGACTAGTGGATATTTGCCATTTGGTGCTATACTGAAAAGGGAACTCATTCTTTCCATTAAAAATGCTTACTAGCCCTAGCCAGTTGGTTCAGCGGTAGAGCATTGGCCTGGCGTGTGGAAGTCCTGGGTTCGATTCCTGGACAGGGCACACAGGAGAAGTGCCCACCTGCTTCTCCACCCTTCCCCCTCTTCTTCCTCTCTCTCTCTCTCTCTTCCCCTCCCACAGCCAAGGCTCCATTGGAGCAAAGTTGGCCCCGGCTCTGAGGACGGCTCCAAGACCTCCGCCTCAGGCACTGGAATGGCTCCAGCCGCAACGGAGAAATGCCCCAGATGGGCAAAGCATCGCCCCCTGGTGGGCATGCCAGGTGGATCCCTGTCAGGCACATGTGGGCACCTGTCTGACTGCCTCCCCGCTTCTAACTTCAGAAAAATAAAAAATAAAAAAATGCTTACTATATGGAACCTATTATTACATAAATTTTGAGCATAGCAGTTCATAAGCAGTGTTTTAATATCCTAGCATTTGGCAGTCAACTTAAAAACACTTAACTATGAACCATCGTCAAAGGGATTTCTCTGGCAAAAGACAGATTCAGGCCTAAATTAATGCTGCTCGATGATGAGAGAATTTAATATAGAGAAAAAAGCAGAACTGAACTGAGATACTACTTTGAACCCTTTAGCAGAATGCCCCCCCCCTTTTACAGTGGGTAGACTTTCCTATGCTGTTTTTTTTTCAGATAATCCATATACCTCATCTAAAAGATTATTGTTTTTCACCAGCAAACTAGCAAGGTCAGCATGGACTGGGTCAGCTGCCCTTTTGTTGCACATGATTGGGTTCCTGGTAAAAACCACTTCAAGAGGTAGATCAAAACAAGCCTACAAAAAGAAAATTAACTGCAAATTAACTAAACATGTACTCTGTAGATCAAAACCCACATTGCCTGTGGTCGGCAAACTCATTAGTCAACAGAGCCAAATGTCAACAGTACAATGATTGAAATTTTTTTTGAGAGCCAAATTTTTTAAACTTAAACTATATAGGTAGGTACATTGTTATGAACTTAACTAGGGTTCTCCTAAGCTGGCCAAAGAGCCTCACTCAAGGGGCCAAAGAGCTGCACGTGGCTTGTGAGCCACAGTTTGCCAACCACTGTTAGCCCAACAAAACTCAAATAAGTAGCTCTAAATAGAAGTCAATTTTAAAACATTCACCTTAAGGTGCTACCCTAACAAAGGCAATAGGTCTCAGAAAATTAGCAAGGAACATGTTGATCTAAAAGGTTACCTCAGCCTGACCAGGCGATGAGGCAGTGATAGAGCATTGGACTGGGACGCAGAGGACCCAGATTTGAAACCCCGAGCTCGCTGGCTTGAGCACGGGCTTATCCAGCTTGAGCATGGAGTGGCTGGCTTGAGCGTGAAATCATAGACATGAATGACCCTATGGTCACTAGCTTGAGCCCAAAGGTCACCACTGGCTTGAAGCACAAGGTCACTGGCTTGAGCCCAAGAATGCGGCTTGAGCAAGGGGTCACTCGCTCTGCTGAACCCCCACCCCCCAGGTCAAGGCACATATGAGAAAGCAATCAATGAACAACTAAGGTGCCACAACAAAGACTTGATGCTTCTCATCTCTCTCCCTTCCTGTCTGTCTGTCCCTCTCTCTGCCTCTCTCTGTCTCTGTCACACACAAAAAATTTTAAATAAAAAAAAATAATAAATGGCTACCATACATTTTTTTAAAGAATTTTTATCTGACAACTTATTTGAAACACCAGCCATAAGTAAATGCAGCACATTTCTGAGAGTATAGAAATCAAGAAGACACACACAAAATATTTGGGGAAATTTTAATTCACATCTAATAAAACCTTTATAAGAACTTGAACTATTAGAAGGTCAATGATGAAAGATTTCAAACAAAATTGATTGTTTTTTATTTTATTTTTATTTTTATTCATTTTTTTTTTTAGAGTGGAGACAGAGTCAGAGAGAGAGAGAGAGAGAGAGAGAGAGAGAGAGAGAGAGAAAGGTGGGAGGAGCTGGAAGCATCAACTCCCATATGTGCCTTGACCAGCCAGTGTTGGGTTTTGAACTGGCGACCTCAGTGTTCCCACCCAGGTCGACGCTTTATCCACTGCGCCACCACAGGTCAGGCCAAAATTGATTGTTTTTTAAAAACCTGATTTTAGGCCTGACCTGTGGTGGCGCAGTGGATAAAGCATCGACCTGGGAACACTGAGGTCGCCAGTTCAAAACTCTGCACTGGCCTGGTCAAGGCACATATGGGAGTTGATGCTTTCAGCTCCTCCCCCCTTTCTCTCTCTCTCTCTCTCACTCTGTGTCCCCTCTCTAAAATGAATAAATAAATTAAAAAAAGAAATTAAAAACCTGATTTTAGTAAATCAACCTCAATTTTTTTTTCTTCTACCCTTAGAGGGTAAAAAATAGGGAGTACTTACCTACATTATAGTATCTTCCCTTATTGTCAAGAGGGTGTGCAGTGTTCTAAGTTGTAATTAGTATAACTCTTGGTAAGAACAAAATTTATTAAACTGATAAGAAGATACTACATTTGATCTTAGCCAAAAGTTTGAGAAACAATTGAGAACAACATTTATATTATTCAAATGAAACCAATATAAATATATTAACCTAAATCTCTAAAAAATGTATGAATGGATCACATGGTGCTTAATGGACTAGGGAAAAAAATAATTTTCTACAATTATCAGGTTTTAAAATGTAATGCCTGTCAAGATACCAGGAACAAAGCCTTGCATAAGAGAATGCGAAATAACTGTTTAAATGTTTAAAGAAATAAAACAGAACTTTGAAAATATGAGTAAGTCACAAGAAGCCACAAAGAATAATTATATTGGAAAAACAATCAAATAAGACTTCTAGAAATAAGTGTAAAAATTTTAATTTGAAAATTAAACAGACATCTCAAGAGATTAGAGCTCACTAAAGAATAAGTAGATTTTTTTTTTTCAAATGCATGGTTGTTTTATTCTTTGAAGAATGGTTCTGAAACATCACACTAAGTCAGGCTGATAGGTAAAGTTTAAAATAGTATTTATAAGGATATTAACATATGTAATGACTGTTCACTCTACATAATCTTGATCATAGCTTATGATACACTTAGTTGGCAGTAGCACCTAGGTTTTCCAAAGAGTTGATCATCATTTTCCTCCTGTCTGTAGAGACTTCTTCTCATTAGCTGCTTTCTGCTTTTGCTGCATGATCTCAGAGTCCCTCTGTTTTCTCTGAGAGGTAGTCAAACTATCCCCCTTTCTTTTTCCCTTGTTAATTTCCTGCGCTTTCTTCATGTTTCTCTGGCGGACAAGTTCCCGTTGATTTCCACGGATCATGCTGACTACCAGACCGAGCTTGGAAGAGAGCCACTCGGAAAAGCTACGGCTTTCCCGTGCGCTCAGGGAACGTCCCCACCAGTTGATCTGGAAGGGAGGGCCAGCGCGGGCCCTCCAAGGGGCGATGCCTTGCCGGGTCCACTGCCCCGCCCACAGTGATGGGACCACAGCGACCCGCGTGGATGGCGAGTCCCTGCGCATGCCAGAATAAGTGGATTTAAAGATAAGTATAGCCTGACCTGTGGTGGCCCAGTGGATAAAGCATCGACCTGGGAACACTGAGGTCGCCAGTTCAAAACCCTGCACTGGTTCGGTCAAGGCACATAAGGGAGTTGATGCTTCCAGCTCCTCCCCCCTTTCTCTCTCTCTCTCCTTCCCTCTCTCACTCTGTGTCTCCTCTCTAAAATGAATAAAATAAAAAGAAATTTAAAAAAAAAGATAAGTATAAAGAAATTCTCAAGAAGACAACATACAGAAAAAAATAAATGGTAAATGTGAAAGAGAGTTTAAGGACACATAAAATAAAATAAGAAGTCTATCATATGTCTAATTGGAGTCCAAGAAAGCTATACTTTAGAGAATGGGGTGGAGGTAATATTTGAATAAAGAATGTCTGAGAATTTTATGAAACAGTTAAAAGATACAAATATAAGTGATCTAGAAAATCTCAAAAAGAGTAAATAAAAAGAATTATTTACCTATACTTTCATAATGAAACTGCAGTTTAGAGATCTAAAGAGCAGATACAAAGGACAGATAATTACAAAGAATAGCAATTGGACTTATGAGTGTCTTCTCAGCAGTGACACATAAGCTAGGAAACAGCAGAATAATATCTGTAACGTACTAAGAAAAAGAGACCATTTTTCATTGACTCTAAGAGGCACAAATATCCACATCTCTGCAACTGGGGTGCATTTTAAATTGATGCCACTTCATATTGTAGATAGTTTAGCTAAGAACTTACTTTTAAATTTCCTAATGGTGCATAAAAATATAGTGTTTGGCCTGACCAGGCAGTGGCGCAGTGGATAGAGCGTTAGACTGGGATGCGAAGACCCAGGTTCGAGACATGAGCTCGCCAGCTTGAGCACCGGCCCATCTGGCTTGAGCAAAAGTTCGTCAGCTTGGACCCAAGGTCGCTGGCTCCAGCAAGGGGTTGCTCAGTCTGATGAAGGCCCACGGTCAAGGCACATATGAGAAAGTAATCAATGAACAACTAAGGTGTCCCAACGAAAAACTAATGATTGATGCTTCTCATCTCTCTCCGTTCCTGTCTGTCCCTGTCTATCCCTCTCTCTGACTTTCTCTGTTCCTGTAAATTTAAAAAAAAAAAAAAGTGTTTGGCCCTGGCCTGTTGGCTCAGTGGTAGAGCATTGGCCCAGAGTGTGGACGTCCAGGGTTTGATTCTCAGCCAGGGCACACAGGAGAAGTGCCCATCTGCTTCTACACACACACACACACACACACACACACCCTTGCACACACACACACACACACACACACACACACACACACACACACACCCTTGCATCTCTCTCTTCTCCTCCCCTCCTGCAGCCACAGCTGGGTTAGAGCAAGTTGGCCCCAGGGCGCTGAGGATGGCTCCATGGTCTCCACCTCCGGAGCTAAAAAATTGGCTCTGGTTGCAACAGAGCAAGAGCCCCAGATGGGCAGAGCACAAGCCCCCTAGTGGGCTTGCCTGGTGAATCCCAGTCCAGTGCATGCCAGAGTCTGGCTCTGCCTCTCCTCCTCTCATTAAAAAAAAAAAAAGTAGTGTTTCTTCTAATCCAGGAAACATGATAACTGTCAACTATAATTTTATACTGAATGAAATAATATTTTTAGATTAAGAATAGAATAAAGACATTTTAGACACAGACAAGTGAATTTACCACCAATAAACCCTCATATAGGAAAATTCTAAGGGATGCTTTTTCATAGAAAAAAAAAATGGCCTGACAAGTCTGAAAAGTAAGAAATAATAGACAACAAAAATTAATAGTAAATATGTGGGCATATTTAACTTTTCATTAATTAATTTATAGAGTTGAAAATAAAGGATAGACCAATGCAGGACCTTAAAAAATACATATACATTGAGGGGAGAAAAACAGTTTAAAGCACTATAAAATTTTCAGATTTCTCAAGAGTAGCAAAGATAAAATTAGTTCCATATATATATTAAAATCACAATAGCTATAGAGCATATAACTTCTAAACCAGTAGAAAAGGAAAAAAATGGAATGAGAAAATAAAACAAACACAACAAACCAAACACATAATCAGTTTTTCGCATGATAGAAGTGGAGGTAAGGAAACACAAAACAATGGGACAATTAGAATACATATTATGGTAAAAATATATCCAAATAACCAGTAATGTCAATAAATACAAATGGACTAAATTTTCCATTTAAAAGTAAGAATTATCATTATTATTTGAAAAAGAAAAAACTGAACACAATGATTCTATTTATACAATAGAATACTACAAAGTAATAAAAATTATTGAATAATACACAAATCTCATTACACAAAAGTTGCAAGTCATAAAAGCATTAAAACAGTATAGTTCCATTCACATAAACATTTTTTGTATTATTTTTCCCTGTTCATATAAAGATTTAAAACGTAAAATTAACATTAATTAGGAATACATATATGTGTGGAAAGTAAAGGTAGGAAGAGAAGCAAGCGCATGATTAACATAAAATTCAAAATGTCTACTAATTTTGCCTGACCAGGCGGTGGCACAGTGGATAGAGTGTCGGACTGGGATGCGGAAAACCCAGGTTCGAGACCCTGAGGTTGCCAGCTTGAGCGCGAGCCCATCTGGCTTGAGCAAAGAGCTCCCCAGCTTGGACCCAAGGTCACTGGCTCCAGCTAGGGGTGGCTCGGTCTGCTGAAGGCCCACGGTCAGGGCACGTGTGAGAAAGCAATCAATGAACAACTAGGGTGTCGCAATGGCAACGAAAAACTAAAGATTGATGCTTCTCACCTCTCTCCGTTCCTGTCTGTCTGTCCCTATCTATCCCTCTCTCTGACTCTCTCTCTGTGTCTCTGTAAAAATAAGTAAAGAAATAAATAACTTAAAATATTTACTAATTTTGAAGTTTAGGTGGGAAGAAAAGGATTCAGTCAGGAAGGGACACAGGAAACTTGTAATATACTGGTAATGCATGAAACTCGGTCAGTGATGGCAATCTTTTGAGCTTGGTGTGTCAAAATTCGCCAAAAAAACGAGCATAACTCGGGTGGTGTGTCACTTTAAGAAAAACCCCATAATTTCACAATATTTATAGTTTAAATAACAAAAATGCTTTGGCCTATAGAACTCTGGCACAGAGTGTCTACACTACAGCAAATGCTTTTTTTATCCTCGGCTACTGCACCTGGCCGTGCAGGAGCCAAGGATGAAATGTCTTTCTCGGCATTTCTCCCATACTTCTCTGATATGCAGCCGCATGCGGCCGCGTGTCATCGAAAATGGCTACATGTCTCAGTGCTGACACGCGTGTCATAGGTTCGCCATCACGGAACTAGGTGGTGGGTTCACAGGTATTTGCTTTATTATCTAACCTGTGTGTACACATTTTATAGTTCATTTCTATGTTTAATGTGTTTTTTAAAATCATACATAAAAATCACTGACCAGGCGGTGGCGCAGTGGTGCAGTGGATAGAGTATTGGACTGGGATGCGGAAGGGCTCAGGTTCGAGACCCTGAGGTCACCAGCTTGAGTGCAGGCTCATATGGTTTGAGCAAAAGCTCACCAGCTTGAGTCCAAGGTCATTGCCTTGAGCAAGGAGTTACTCGGTCTGCTGAAGGCCCGTGGTCAAGGCTCATATGAGAAAGCAATCAATGAACAACTAAGGTGTTGCAGCGAAAAACTGATGATTGATGCTTCTCATCTCTCTCCGGTCCTGTCTGTCTGTCCCTATCTATCCCTCTCTCTGTCTCTGTAAAAAATAATAATAATAATAAATAAATAAAATCATACATAAAATAAAACTACATATTTTTATAGATGTATATATATTCAAAAACTAACTGTACCTGGCCATGCGTTGCTGTGGCTCAGTCTGGTTAAATGGAAAAGAAAGAAAAGAGAAAGCGCATGATTCTAATATGTTTAATTTTACAATGCTTATGAGTATGCAATATTTTTTGTTTTTCCATTGTCTGTGCAGATATAGAGATTGTCTGGTTTGCAGAGTCTAGTAGCACGCAACATATAATTGTCCATGGGAGAAGCAATCCATGTGTAGATCTAAAGCACACAATTCTAAAGATTGGCCCTGAGCTTTGTTGATGTTGATTGCAAATGCCAATAGAATTGGGAATTACAATCTCTTAAACTGAAATGGCATATCTGTTGGAATCATAGGAATGCTAGGAATGAGGACATTTTCACCTTTGAAAGGTCCTGTCAAGATTGTTGCTTCTACGACGTTGCTCATTAATATTTTAAAGCACACAGACCCAAACAATTCATGTTTTACCATGAAATCCATCAGCGATTTCAGCTTCTGTCTGAAAACACGTGCTGTGATGTCATGCCTATCCACTGGTGATTGGCCAGGAAGTAAGAGCTGTTGTATATTGTCCCAGGCTGGATTGCATGTGAATGTAATGAATAGGTCTGGATGCCCATAGTGACGAACATACGCAATTGCATCTTGAGCATACTCATGCGTATGATGTGGACTGCCTGTATATGAAGATGGCAAAATCATTAGTCTTCCAATGTTAGTTGTATTACTGTCATTTACAACTGCATCTCACAAATAAACATATTCCTCAGAGCGAAGCTTGGTCTCATTCAAACAGATGAATATCAAACGTTCTGTTTCGATTTTTGCATACAAATCTATGATGTACTGGTGAAACAACTGACGGCATTTCAAAATGTGATTGTCTTCATGCTCTCAAATCATTAATTGGTATGAATAACAGTTCATTGCACTGCATTTCATATTTGTTTCTTTGCCACTCACTGAATTTATCATCTTAACATTGAAGTGATATACATCGGAACCATCCCAAAAAATGGTTGGATTTTGCAGGGCATTGTAGCATCAATGAGTTTCTGCAACTTTTGTCAATTGATTGTTTCTTTGATGAAGAACAATATATCTAGGTTGGAATTGATCTCCAACTATAACTATTGCCACTTTGTCTATAGCTGGAGCATTGAATCTTCGCACATGTTCTCCAGCAGCCATTTTGTCAGCATGAATAACAATCTTGTGTGTATCAGATGGCATCATGTCAATTGCTGTTTTGAACAAACGCACTAAATTGTTTTTTTCATGAAGAAGCTCTTGCAGTTGGGAAACAATGGACCTTTTTATGCCAGTAGAAATTCTGCAGCGTGCATTCAATTCCTCATTACATCACTGATGAAATACATTTGTAGAAATTTATGTTGAGCATCTGGGAACAGAAGCCGGGAGCCAGCTTTATGATAAATTTGTTCTTTCACTTTGAAAGTTGGCATGAATTGAGCTGTTACAATTTCTGCGCCGAGCAACATCATTTGGAAGCATGAGTTCTATTTCCTGATGTTAGATAGGAAATGCTTTGATTCGGTAGTATATCCGGCAAACAAAGTTTTTAAGGGCTCTGGCGGTTCACCAAGTTGAGGCAGTTTAATTTTTCCGGTGGCACAACACATTCCTTTTGTTTCTCCATTAAATTTCAGAGCCTTGCAATAAGGACACACTTCAGTCATAGTGCCAATGAGAACATGCCGGCTCAAACTATAATCATCAGATGGGTTGTACCGGAATGCAAGGCAATTGTAATCACGTGAATACTGAGCACAGAGTTGTGTTTGATGCTGATCTGCTGTTTCTTGTTGACATCTTTCAGCCACTCTCAGCCTTTGGTGTTCATTCTGTTGATAATGAAGCAGATCTGAAGCTGCAGAACGAGATCACCATGCTTGCAATCATGCATCCTCAAGTCTGGCTTCACGTAAATAGATCATAAGTCGGAAACATTGAAATGGAATCGTAAAATATTTAGTATAGCGTGTGTTGCTTTTACGTCCAACAGACTGAGCTGCTTTTTAAAAAAAGCATGTTTTTACCTGTCACAGGTGTGACATCTATATCTATATAATAGTAGTATATAAAAAAAACACATATTCAATTACAACGTTGTGTCAAAATTTCAAAGCAATTGGTGAAGAACTTTCCGAGATTTAAGATTTTGAACAAACGAACATTTACATTTTTATTTATATAGATATCAAATAGACTGAGATGCGAGAGGATGGAGATGATGAAGAAAGAATAAAGTGAGAGGGGCCTTGCACAAAAAATATGGCCATGTGCTGTGAACTAAGTATGATTAACCTGAGTATGCCTGACAACTGAAACAAAAGAATAAATTGATTAAAAAGTGCTAACTTTTAATTTGCTTCATTGGAGCAAATTTTAATTTTGCTCCAATGAAGCCTTGGCTGTGGGATGGGAAGAGAGAAATAGAGAGAAAGGAGAAGGAGAAGGGTGGAGAAGCAGATGGGCGCTTCTCCTGTGTGCCCTGGCCAGGAATTGAACCTGGGACTTCTACACGCTGGGCCAATGCTCTACCGCTGAGCCAACCAGCCAGGGCCTCCCCTTAATCTTTATTGAGGTACAATTGAAAATAAAAATTACGTATAAAGTGTGAGATGATGTTTTGATATATGTTATGTATACATGATGAAATAATCCCCACAATTAAGCTAATGAGTATATTCATCAGCTTACATAGCTACCATTTTCTTTCTTTTTTTTTTATTTGTAACAACACTTAAAATAACAACACCTAAAATCTACCCTCTTAGCAAATTTCAAGTATATGATACAATATTGTTAACTATAGTCATATTGCTGTACATTAGATCACCAGAACTTACTCATCTTGCATAATTAAATCTCTGTACCCTTTGACTAACATCTCCCCATTTTCCATTTTCCTCTCCCTTTTACCTTTAAAAACCACTATTCTGCTCTCTGCTTCTATTTATTTTACAAATAAGTGAGATCATAAAGTATATTTGTCTGGCTTATTGCACTTAGCATAATGTCCTCCAGGTTCATTCATGTTGTGAAGATGGCAGGCAAGATTTCCTCTTTTTTTTTTTTTTTTTTTGAGAGAGAGAGAGGGAGAGAAACAGGAAGGGAAAGAGAGGGTCGGAAACATCAACTTTGTAGTTGCTTTCTCTTTAGTTGTGCATTGAGCTTCTCATGTGTGCCTTGACTGGGCCGTGCCAGTGTCCACTTGCTCAAGCCAGCGACCTTTCAGCTAAAGTTGGCGAGCTTTGGGATCCTGTAGACCAGGGGTCCCCAAACTTTTTACTCAGGGGGCCAGTTCACTGTCCCTTAGACCGTTGGAGGACTGGACTATTAAAAAAACTATGAACAAATCCCTATGCACACTGCATATATTTTATTTTAAAGTAAAAAAACAAAATGGGAACAAATACAATATTTAAAATAAAGAACAAGTAAATTTAAATCAACAAACTGACCAATATTTCAATGGGAACTATGGGTGTGGATGCATCCTGTGCTCCTCTCACTGACGACCAATGAAAGAAGTGCCCCTTCCGGAAGTGCAGTGGGGGCTGGATAAATGGCCTCAGGGGGCCGCATGTGGCCTGCAGGCCATAGTTTGGGGACCCCTGCTGTAGACAATCCCCCCTCTCAAGCCAGCAATCCCATGCTGATGAGCCTGCATTCAGAGCCAGGAACCTTGGATTTCGAACTGGAGACTTCAGCATTCAGAGTCAACACTTTATCCATTATGCCACCGCCATAATGCAGAATTTCCTTATTTTTAAAGGCTGAATATGCCTGACCAGGCGGTGGCACAGTGGATAGAGCATTGGACTGGGATGAGGAAGACCCAGGTTCGAGACCCCGAGGTTGCCAGCTTGAGCGCGGGCCCATCTGGCTTGAGCAAAAAGCGCACCAGCTTGGACCCAAGGTCGCTGGCTCCAGCATGTGGTGGCTCAGTCTGCTGAAGGCCCATGGTCAAGGCACGTGTGAGAAAGCAATCAATGAACAACTATGGTGTCGCAACAGCAATGAAAAACTGATGATTGATGCTTCTTATTTCTCTCTGTTCTTGTCTGTCCCTATCTATCCCTCTCTCTGACTCTCTCTCTGTCCCTGTAAAATAAATAAATAAATAAATAAATAAATAAATAAATAAATAAATAAGTAAATGCTGAATAATATTCCATTGCATATACACAGACCACATTTTCTTTATTCACTTATCCCATTGACTTACTTTTAATGTAATACATTCCTTTTCCTAGCTAAGTAGGCTTGTTGTTCTCATTTAAAGCCAATAGATGGAGGAAATAAACCACTCCCCTAAGTCCCCATTCTCACCCCTAGCTCAGACTTCATCTCCTAGGAGGTACAAGCTAAAGATTAAGTGGATCTTTCTAGTGATCTTAAATATATCAATGGGAGGGACGTCATTTGACTCAAGAGAATATTAAATTTCCAGAAAGATTCTCTTTAGGATCTAGCCCTAAAAAGGGAAAGCTGTAAACCAAGGGGGTAACATGGTGCACTGGAAACATAATTGGAGTCAGATTATTTAGTTCTTCCCATAAATCACTCTAGTATTCAGTTGCCTAATCTGCAAAACAAGGTAGTTGGAGCCAATTGACTCAGAGGGCCTTTCCAGTCTATTTTTATATTGTTTTGGGATTGTAGCCCTCAGTGAAATGTCAGAACTACCAAAAAAGTAAAAATAAGTAATCCACTTTGAGATAATACACTCTTAATACAAAGTTAACTTATATAGATTTAGATGTTTCACCGCTCTAACAAATAAGTGAGAATCAAGCGAGGAATCAGAGAAGTGAGAGATCATTTGACTTCATGACTTGTACCATTCATTAACCAAAGGCGCTAGCATGGGCAAGTGGACACACAGAACTGGACCCTCCTTTCTTCTAGCCTTCAACTGTGCAGGAGATTGTTTTACCTCTACCTTATAAGAATGGGGGGGGGGGGAATAAATGCCAAAGTACAACTCACTCCTGGGCTATTATTCTGAGATGCATGAGATGATGGATGCCTGACTTCTGTTGGCTTAGCCTCGTGGGGCCCTTTGCTTTGGCCAGTAGTGAGCATTCCTGGATCTGAGTGGTTTAAAAACTGGAGAGGGCCTGACATGCTGGAGATAAAGAAGCATGAAACAGATCTAATAGTGGTGATCCAAGGTGCGTCTGGAGGGATTCTGCATAGAATAGTCAGGAGAAATACTAAGGTCTGCCCAGCATCAACAGCAATGTCTTTGGGAAGGTCTCACTTCAGATCTTTGCAGTATAGCCAACCTTCAGAAGGAGATGCCCACTGAACCTGTTGCTTGGAGACACGGCAGATCTAGTTTCTGAAGATAGTATCAAAACACTGTTCATAATGTAATTGGTTGAAACAGCCTTCTGATATACATATATGTACTCATAATATCATACTTAAATGCTATTTGTGAATCATATCTTTAGGCACCTACCTTACAAATTTCCTTCATTTTCAATTTACCAATCTATCTGAAATGCTAATTATATCCATCAAGACTCAGCTGAAAGATAAAGAGGCTAAGCTGTTAATAATGTAGCATGTAATACCTCGGAGTGCTCTTTTGCCTCAGAGGAACATAAAATGTAACCACACACTATAACTTTTATAAACTCAATTTCCCAAGAACTTCACTAACTGCCTTAAATCCATTTTCTCTATGCAGCTCAATTCCATATAGCTTTCTTTTCTAAAGTGAAAATAAAGCAATAGAGAAAAGACATCTTCCAAATTAATGCCCATGTGTTTTATTAAGCAATAAAATACAGATTTCTTTTTCAAGATCATGGGTTGATTGTAGGAGTAAGGGGAGTGGCATTTAAAAACTGGGCACCAGAGGGCCTGCATGTAAGTGGTGTGTGTTTCCTTTGCTGGGTGGTATCTCTCAGAAAATTGAACCAACCCAGAATGAGAGAAATTTTCATAAGAGGGGAAGGAAATGAGAATGGTATGATTGGAAGACCGTGGGATGAAAAACATGCAGACCTTGCTTCCTTCACTAACACTGAAATCCATGTTTAAATTAATTAATTAGATGGATCGATATTGAAGGCAATTGTTGAAGTGCACATATCTTTGATGAGACTTTAGTTTCTTCTAATTCTTTTCTAAGAATGAAAGAAGACGAAGAGCAATGTAAGTTTCAGTTGTAAGAATGAAAAGAGAATAAACTGCTCCTCAGTCCTGGAACTGAATGATACTAGAGACAAAGGTCTTTTAAAGAATCCTATCCTGGCCTGACCTGTGGTGGCGCTAGTGGATAAAACATTGACCTGGGAACACTGAGGTCGCCAGTTCAAAACCCTGTGATGGTCTGGTCAAGGCACGTATGGGAGTTGATGCTTCCAGCTCCTCCCCCCTTTCTCTCTTTCTTTCTCTCTATCTCTCTCTCTCTCTCTCTCTCTCTCACTCTGTGTCTCCTCTCCAAAATGAATACAATAAAAAGAAATTAAAAAAAAAAGAATCCTATCCTGTACTTTTATTTCCTTTCCACTCTATAAATCTTATGCTCTATTAAAGACATCTTAATGAGTCTCTTATTGCTTCAATGAAACAAGCTATTGGTGCAAGCCAAGTGTATCCCCAGAAACATGAACATATAAATCCTGCAGTATCAGTTCAAGAACCACCTCCTTCCTGGTGGTGAACATACAATATAATATATAGATGATGTATCATGGAATTGTACACCTGAAACCTATATAATTTTATTAAACAATGTCACCCCAATAAATAAATAAATTTAAAAAAGAAAACACCTCCTTCCTTGGTTCCTTCAAGGAATCTTTCTATCTCTCCTCCTGTTAAAGTATACAATCTATACTTTTCTTTTGATTATTATCTCATACATTATGTAAAAATCCTTATCTCTCCTACTACATTAAAAGTACCTAATTTGACTTTGGGTGATGGGTATGCAACATAATTGAATGACAAGATAACCTGGAGAAGTTTTCTTTGAACATATGTACCCTGATTTATTAATGTCACCCCATTAAAATTAATAATAAAAAAGTACCTAAGACCAGGACCTATTTCTGATATATTTCTATCATTGCAAAAACTAGATTGAATAAAGAACTCAACAGGAAAAATAATAAACTCTTAATACAAAGTTAACTTATATAGATGATAGTGCTGTTCTCATAAACTAAAATTTTACAAATATAATTAAAATGTATAAGGAGGTTGCCTTACTGGCACAGTGGCTAGAGTGTCGATGCTGAGGTCCTCGGGTCGAAACCCTGAGGTCGCCTACTTGAGGGTGGGCTCATCAATATGATTCCAAGGTCACTGGCTTAAGCCCAAAGGTCACTAGCTTGAGCCCATGGTCACTGACTTTAGCAAGGGGTGACTGACTCAGCTTGAGCCCCTTGGTCAAGGCACATATGAGAAACAATCAATGAACAACTAAAGTGATGCAACTACAAGTTGATGCTTCTCTCTCTCCCTTCCAGTCTCTCTCTCACGTGCATACAAAAAAACTCAAAAACAAACAGAAAAAACTAGTATGTATAAGGAGGCTAAAGCAAAAAAAAAAAAAGAAATATGGCATAATTATTCTGTGATTTTAGATTTGTACGTGACTATTACATTTTTTTTTCTAAATTATTTCTTTTTTTAAAATTAATTTTAGGAAGGAGACAGAGAGAGAGAGAGAAAGAGAGAGAGAGAGAGAGAGAGAGAGAGAAAGGGGGGAGGAGCTGGAAGCATCAACTCCCGTATGTGCCTTGACCAGACCAGTGCAGGGTTTTGAACTGGTGACCTGTGTTCCCAGGTTGACGCTTTATCCACTGCGCCACCACAGGTCAGGCGTGACTATTATATTTTTATGCACTCACAAGATTTATCAATATTTCAAATTAGAAAGATAGTTTGCTATGCTTCATATAGGAGAAAGAAAGTAAAAACCACATATATTTTTTTTACCATATCAGGAACAAGAGAAAATACCAAATCCAAGGTCAATTACTAGAAGAAACCTGAGTTGTCCAGTATGAGTGGCTTCCCTGCACCATTTGCCAGTAGAATGTTTACACATCAAAGAAGTTGTTGCTAGGTGAATACATCACAGAGGTCCATGGGAGGGAAAAAAGGACCTCTTAAAGTGATACAGTAAGACCTGTGGTCTTTATTTCCCTAATTAATAAGTGAAAACACAAAGTGGTTACATCAAAAATTAGAGAACTAAAGAACTCTTAAGAAAGTAAACATTCTGGCAAATGTAAATCTCCCATTTTGGGTCTTTCTTTTTGAGCATTCTTGAAATAGTTCAAATTGTTATACTCTGATACATACACCTCATCAAGGAATAAGTACTTTGAAGGGAAGAGAAAAATGAAGATTCCATCAGCTATTTCTAAAACAAAAGTGATTTCTCTGAAAAGCTAATATCCTACTCCATGGAAATACTTTTATGCCAGAGAAAGTATGTCCTTATTATGTATTCTTGACACCAGAATCACTAGGATTATACTTCAAATATCATCTAATCCAGTAGCTGTCAACTCTGCCTGTACATCATAATCTCAAAACTCCAGAAAAATACTGATACCCTGACCCTACCCCAAGTTCTGACTTAACTGGTCTCCCGTGGAGCCTAGGCATAAATACGGTTTAAAAACTACACAGGTATTTCTAATGTGACTTTACGGTTGAGAAAGACTGTCCCATTATCTTCATTTATACATAATAAAAACGAGGCAGGGAAAACTGGATATTCATAGGAATGCAAGAAATAGTTAATAACTAAACCAGAAAAGTAAGAAATGTTTTTTCCTTTAAAACTAGCTTGTTAAAATTACATCCCGAAGAAGCAGGAATGTAAGTATGAACAAGACAGGAAATTTCTTACGTAGCTTACATTCTGGTAAGAAAAAAGAAAACAGCAAACAAGTATATAAATCATTTTAGATTGTGATTAGTGCTGTAAATAAAAAAGACTAATGTGACAGTAATGGGGAGGCAACTTTTGAAATATAATCAGAGGGCCTGTTTAGGATACTGATATAAATTAAATCATATGCATTTTATTGGATAACCTGCCTTTATCATTTAACAATGTTTGAAAGCTATCTTGAAGTATTATCTCTCTCTATACCTATATATCTATATCTATATCTATCTATCTATCTATCTATCTATCTATCTATCTATCTATCTATCTATCTCCATCGTTCCTTTAACAACTGCACCCATCCTGGTGATTTGTTTTTTACTATTGAAATCAATGCTGTGAGGAACATCTATCTATATCTATGTCTATAGCTTAGCATAAATTCCTAGAAGTGAAATTACAAGGTAAATTACAATTTAAGGTTTTGATAGGTATTATCCAATTACCCTCAAACAGCTTGGAAAAATTAAGCTTCTGCAAAAAACAAAATACACATTTTGAAAGCAACTGCCATTAAAAGCATTTGAATAAAAGTATTTTTTCTTTCTGTTCTCTATGAAATGATTAACTTTCAGTCTTTATCTTAGTTGACCAATTTGCTATTTTTTGACAGAATTAATTACCCCATTTCTTGTGATACACTTCCTTCTCCTGTCTTCTAAAGCTGCATGTTCTTATGGGTTTTCTAACAACACACAACTCTGCTTTTCAATCTTCCTGCCTGGTTTTTCCTCATTGCCTTCAATTCTAACAGTGAAGTGTCCTGAAGATCAGCCCTCTGTCCTCCCTCTACTTATACCCATTCCCTTCTAATCTCATGGATTTAAATACCACAGCTCTCACTTTATGAATTTCACTTAGATATTTAGGTGTATAAGAAGCAGTGGATAGAGCAACAGCTGGGTGTATGGATGTCCCAGGTTCAATTCCTGGTCAGGTCACACAAGAGAAGCGGCCATCTGCTTCTCTTCCCTTTCCTCTCCCCCTTCTCTCCCTCTTCCTCAGTGGTTCCATTGGTTCAAGCATCTGCCCTGGTGCTGAGGATAGCTTGATTGGTCCAAGCGTGTCAGCCTCACGTGCTAAAAATAGCTCTGTTGTGAACACTGACCCTAGACGGGGTTGCCAGGTGGATCCCAGTCAGGGTGCATGCAGAGTCAGTCTCACTATCTCCCTTCCTCTCACTTAACAATAACAAAAAGTTTAGTTACAGTTTACATTCAATATTACTTTGTATTAGTTTCATGTATACAGCATATTGGACGTATACATTATGAAGTGCTCCCCCTGATATATCCAGTACCCAACTGGCACCATACATAGTTATTATATTATTGACATTTCCCATGCTATTCTCTGCGTTCCCATTATAACTATCAATCTGTACTTCTCAATCCCTTCACATTTTTCACTCAGTCACAAAACCTCCCTGTCCTCTGGCAACCATAAATCTTTTCTGTAAGCCTGTTTCTTTTTCGTTCATTTGTATTGTTCTTTAGACTCCAAATATAAGAGAAATCATATGGTATTTCTCTTGCTCTGACTAACTTATTTCAGTTAACATAACACCCTTTAGGCCCATCCTTGCTGTAGCAAATGATAAGATTTTGTTTTTTTATGTCCATTTATTATTCTTTCTTCTTCTTCTTCTTCTTAAAAAAGATTCTTTAACATTTCTTGTAATACTGGTTTGGTGGTGATGAACTCCTTTAGCTTTTACTTCTCTGGAAAGCTCTTTTATCTGTCCTTTGATTCTAAATGTCAGCTTTATTGGATAGAGTAATCTTGGTTGTAGGTCCTTGCTTTTCATCACTTTGAGTATTTCATGCCAATCCCTTCTAGCCTACAAAGTTTCTGCTGAGAAATCAACTGAGCAACTGGGTGCTCCCTTGTAGGTAACTACCTGTTTTTCTATTTCTGCTTTCAAGATTCTTTGTTTTTAAACTTTGGCATTGTAATCATGATGTGTCTTGGTGTGGACTTCTTTGGGTTCATCTTGTTTGGGACTCTGTACTTCCTGGAATTTTATGATTATTTCTTTCACCAGGGAAGGGAAGTTTACCATCATTATTTTTACAAATAGGTTTTCAATTTCTTGCTCTCTTCTCTTCTCCATCTGGCACTCTCATGATGCAAATATTGGTATGCTTGAAGTTGTCCCAGAGGCTCCTTACACTATCATTTGTTTGGATTATTTTTTCTTTGCTTCCCTGATTGGGTGTTTTCTGCTTCCTTATAATCCAAAGTGCCAATCTGATTCTCTGCTTCATCTCTGCTACCAATGATTTTCTATAATTTATTCTTCATTTCAGTTAGTGTATCCTTCATTTCTGATTGGTTCTTTTTTATGGTCTAGGTCCTTTTTTATGCTGTTGAAGTTCTCACCAAGTTCCTTGAACACCCTTTTAACCATTACTTTGAACTCTGTATCTGATAATTTGCTTGCCTCCATTTCATTGTTTTTTCCTGGAGATTTCTCCTTTTCTTTAATTTAGGATGTTTCTTTGTCTCATTTTGGCTGCTTCCTTCTGTTTGTTTCTATGTATTAGGTAGAACCACTAGGTTTCTTGAATTTGGTAGAGTGGCCTTACGGAATATGTCCTGTAGGGTTCAGTGGTATGGCCTCCCCAGTCATGCAAGCTGGGTGCTCCAGGTGCATTCCCTGTGTGGGCTGTGTGCACTGTCCTGCTGTAGTTGAGCCCTGACTGCTGTTAGCATGTCACTGGGAGGGGCTGACCCTAGGCTGGTGGGCTGCAAGGACCAGGTACGACTACAGAGGAGGAGCTGCTGTGCAGGGATGACCCTACAGAGCAGGATTTGCTTCAGGGGAGTATTGGTGCCCCTTGAGTGTGTAGTTCATAGATGTGGTAGGGTGGTAATCCAGCATGGTCTGCAGCTCTCTGGGTGCACTGGCTCTGTGGCCTCCTGAGAGGTACAAGGCCAGCTATCTTACCTTTCCTGGCATGAGCTACAGAGCAACTTGTAGATGGCTGGGCTTGGAGGTGCCCTGGAGAGGATAAGCTGCCAATGAAACTGCCTCTAGTGCCAGGCCTATTCTTCCATTGAATGGAACCTAAAAACCTTTAAAACTGAATTGAAATTAAAAAGCTGTTTCTTCCAGTGTTACCTTCTTTCAATTCAGTAGTGGCAACTTCATATTGGAGTTTCTCAAACCAAATTCTTGCTTTTTCTATTACATCCTAACTTGCTCTCTTCACTCAAGGTTCTGCTCAACTCAGATTCCCCAGAGAAGCCTTTCTTCCTGCACTTCTAAAGCAGCACTTCCTAACACACCACTATTCCCTATCCTCTTAGTCTGCCTGTTTTTTAAAAATGGCATGTCTCAATATCTAAAATTAGGGTATATATTTCTTTGATTGATCACTGTCTCCCCTACCAAAATATTAGCTGAGGGCAGGAATTCTGTTGGTTCACTATGGTATCACCTAGAGCAGTGTCTCTTATTATTGGCAGAGTAGCCACTCAATAACTATTTGCTCAATGAATGAATGAATTATACACGTCACACAAAAATATTAGAGTTGAAAACCATGCTGTTTAAGTGGCAATGCAATGACATTTACAGTTGAAACATCCAGGTTTGGGGCTTATCCCAGGCACAGCTCTGCAGCTTTAGGCAAGTTATACTTCAAAGCCTATTTCTCCATCTGTAAATGAGAATTTGTGCCATCTTCCTCAGCAAAAGACAATTGAAGTAGTCAACATCTATTTGGTATTATAAGCCACTAACATTTCACTGCCTGCAATTCACCAGAAATTTTGCTTCAGTTTTCCTCATAATTCCACTTGTTCAGGTATAACATTATGTGAGGGTGTGTGTTCAGATGTCCTATTTTTATATGTCATTAAGTTGTACCTCTAATGTGTCACTTGTATAAACATTAAGAATGGTAAAGTATTAGCCCTGGCCAGATAATTGGTTAGAATGTCATCTGGATATGCCAAGCTTGTGGGTTCAATCCCCAGTTGGGGCACATGCAAGAGTCAATAAATGAATGTATAAATAAGTGAAACAACAGGTCAATGTTTCTCTCTCTCTCCCTTCTCCTCTAAAATCAACCAATAAATTAAAAAAAAAAATTTTTAAAGAATGGTAAAGTAAAAGCAATTAAAAGAAAAATTTACCAGATTCTCTAATTCCATTATAGCGATGGTTGCATAAATATACTAAAAATCATACTTAAACCAAGTGAGATTTATAGTATGTAAACTACTTCAATAAAACTTTATAAAACAGAGAGTCTCTAATTCCATATATAGGGCAACTGTAAAATATCCTCAGAATTTAGGAATAAGGCAAAAGCTATCTACCACCAAAAGCCCAGAAATCTAAAAAATGAATCACTTCAATGGATGCGCTCTGCTATTACTTGAAACAGGCTACCCTAAGAAATGGTTTATAAAAGTAACCCAGATATTTGGTCAAATCCAATCCAAAGTGACCTGAACAAATTTACTGTCTCAGAGTTAACTGCTTCCCCATGTTCATTGCAGCAATATTCACAATAGCCAAGACATGGAAACAACCTAAGTGTCCATCAATGTATGAATGAAGAAAATGTAATTATATATACGTGTGTGTGTGTATCATTCTGCTATAAAAAGGAAATCCTACCTTTTAAGAGAACATGGATAGACCTTAAGAGCATCATGTTTAGAGAAGTCAGAGAAAGACAAATACTGTAAGATATTACTTATACGTGCAATCTAAAAAAAGCAGAACTTGCCTGACTGGTGGTGGTATAGTGAATAGAGCATCCACCTGGTTTGAGGTCATTGAGGTCTCTGGTTTGAAACCCCAAGATCGCAGGCTTGAGCACAGGCTCACCAGCTTGAGCAAGAGCTCGCTAGATTGAGCATGGAATCATTGTTATGATTCCATGGTCACTGGCCTGAGCCCAAAGGTCGCTGGCTTGAAGAATAAGGTGGTTGGCTTGAGCAAGGGATCACTGGCGCAGCTGGAGCCCTCCAGTCAAGGCACATATGAGAAAACAATCAATGAACAACTAAAGAGAGGTAACTACGAACTGATGCTTCTCATCTCTTTCCCTTCCCATCTTTCTATCTCCCTCTCTCTTGCTAAAAAATATAATAAATTTTTAAAAAATAAAATGCTGAACTGATAGAGTACCAAAATGATTGCCAGAAGCAAGGGAGGTGGGGAAATAAGGAGATGGTAGTCAAAGGCTACAAACTTCCAGCAATAAAATGAATAAATTCTGGGGATCTAATGTACAGCATGGTGAATGTAATTAACCACACTGTATTATACATTTGAACAGTTAAGAGAGTAAACCTTAAATATTACACACACACACGCACGCACGCACACACACACACACATAATTATGTGAGGAGATGGAAATGTTAACTGCCTAATTGTGGTAAGAATTTTTGTAGGCCCAGGCCATTTGGATCAGTGGATAGAGTGTCTGCCCACAAGTCCTGGGTTCGATTTCCAGTTAGTGCACACAAGAGAAGCCTCCATCTGCTTCTCTCCCCCTCCCTCTTCTCCAGCGGACAGTGGCTGGATTGGTTTCAATGGCAGCACCAGATGGGGCTTCCAGGCAGGGGTCAGCACCAGATAGGGCTTCCCGGCAGGGGTACAGGGGTACAAACGGGACTATCTCACTGTCTTCCCTCCTCTATCTTTAAAAAATAAAAGAAAGGGCCTGACCTATGGTGGCGCAGTGGATAAAGCATTGACCTGGAATGCTGAGGTTGCCAGTTCAAAACCCTGAGCTTGCCTGGTCAAGGCACATATGGGAGTTGAAGCTTCCTGCTCCTCCCCCCCCTTCTCTCTCTCTCTCCCTTTCCTCTAAAGTGAATTAAAAAAAAATTTTTTTTAATAAAAGAAAAAGTAACAAATACGTGTATTAAAATCATCACGGTGGCACAGTGGATAAGAGCGTGGGACTGGGATGCGGAGGACCCAGGTTCAAGACCCCAAGGTCGCCAGCTTGAGCGGGGCTCATCCGGCTTGAGCAAGAAAAGCTCACCAGCTTGGACCCAAGGTCGCTGGCTCCAGCAAGGGGTTGCTCCATCTGCTGAAGGCCCCCGGTCAAGGCACATGTGAGAAAGCAATCAATGAACTATGGTGTCGCAATGGCAACGAAAAACTAATGATTGATGCTTCTCATCTCTATCCATTCCTGTCTGTCCCTATCTATCCGTCTCTCTGACTCTGTCCCTGTAAAAAAATAAATAAATAAAAAATCATCACGGTGTATATACCTTAAACTCCCAACATGTCATTACTTCAGAAAGGTTGGGGAGAGGGGGGATGATGTGACCTTAATAATTTATCTCTGAACTGTACTGGATGACTGTAACCTAACTCACAAAGCTGGGACTCTTGCAGAACTAGTTCTCACACACATCCCAGCTGCCTGGGGTCCTTCAGTCCTGCTCTCCATCTCCCGTATTCTCTAGAAAAGATGCCTACAGAGAGGCCGTGTCGGTCCGGGCTGGTCACTTGTCATCGGTTCACGTTAGGCCCGCGTCGGCTTTCCAACCCCAGATCTGCGTGGGGATCTGGCACAATCTGAGTCCTACAAAGCTGGTCCCGGCGTTACCGGGATACGGGCCTAAATCGGCGTGAGGGCTTCAACCGTGGCCGAGCGTCAGTCACCGGAGGCTTTAAAAGTTACTCAGCTGTGGGGTGGAGACACTAGTTCGACAGTGCGGTTAGGCGAGAATGGCGCCCCAACCTCCCTGCGCGCGTGTGGGGCCAGAACTCCATTGGTGAAGCCCGCGCCCTCAGCGTGCACCGCTGTAGGTCTGGGAGACCTTTTGGCTCCCGCGCCCGCGAAAGTCATCTCCCGAGAAACCGCCCCTCCGCCTGAGCACCCGATAGGCTGAAATAGAGACCCAACCCCCTCCTAAGTGTATTCCCCGCCCCAAACAAAGGCGCGTTCTGAAACGACTCCTTCCGCCCGCCAGTCTTTTCTTCCCTCTGGTCATAGTGAGTTTATTTTCCCGCCGCGTTCCAGACCCCCTACCTAGCCGCACTCACTTGCTTAGGGAAAATATGGTCTCCCGGACTGCGCACGCGCATCCAGCCCCGGAGGTTGGGAGGTGGGGTCGGTGTGGGCGGGGACGCAGGCGCAAAAGCAAGCTCTTCCTGGGCGGTCGCTAGCCACGTGGGTTGGGTTGTCCCGCGCCGCTGTGAAGGGAGTCGAACCTTTATTTTGGCGGTTTCCATCGTGGGCAGCGGACTAGTAAAGGTCATGGCACCGGCCGAAATCTTGAACGGAAAAGTGGTTTCCACGTAAGCACCTGTCGTTGTTAGGGCGTGTTGGGCTGCAGGCAGGGGCTCTGAGAAGGGTATGCATGTCAGCACTGGACCCATTTTTTGCGGGAGGGAGGCTTGTAGTGCAACATCAGACCCACCCGACGGGGAGGGAGGCCATTATCCTGAGCCATTCACACCTGGAGACCGGTCTCCTGTAGCTGCAGAAAGGGACCCGGGGCACAATCTGCGTTTGCACATGGGTTGCCTGGTGGCTGTACGCGTTGGCCAAGGTGCTCCTGGGACAAGTCCTCTTACCCAGCCCTACTATGCACCCGAAAGCGCAGCTGCTGGCGACTTTGCCAGGAGAGTAGTTGGGGCTGCCTGCAGCACCATACTCAGAACTCAAAAATCAGTTGACCTCCTTCCCTTGGAATTTGGAAGTGAAGAAACTGAGATTAGTTTGGTGACAGAGGGTCTTCTTTTCCCACTACGCCAGAGTCATTATTTGCTAAGTGGGGCCCAGTTTTCCCTTCAATTTAATACTCCTCTAACAGCCATCTCCGTGTCCTAGACCTAGAGTTACTTCCTAGTTTAGCTCTTGAATCTTGACAATACTCCACATTACATTTGACCTTTGCCAGTTTTACCCCAACCGGAAATCTGCCCAACTAGTGGATATTGTTGGCACTTATTCCCAGGAAGTAACACCCCTTCACTTTTTGTCTGGAAGGTGACCAGTGGCGAAAAGATGAGAGTAGAAGAGAGAAGGTTGCCCAGGTTAGAGCAATAGTAGGTTGACAGTTGTTCATATGGAAAATAATACAATATTTAATAAATAACAATACAAGAATAAACTGTTTCACATACAACTGTAAGGCTACGTTTGCTGCACCCTGTATTTTGTGTGATTCCCTTGCAGGTTGCTCTGGGGACCTTGAACCTCACCATTTTTTATGTAACCGCTGTAGCTGGCAACAATAATTGTCCTATGAACTCCTAATTTTGTGATTAGAAATTTTTGAGTGAACTGTAGAGTCAATGGTGGTGAAACCCACCTTGGGGCAAAGATTTTTGATTGGAAGGTAGCGATAGATGGACAAAAAAAGTGACATGTAAATTAGATTCTGATGAATCTTTTAAATTGGTGAGGAGAAACTCCAGGCTTTTAGACTAGAAGTCACAATACCTTTAGCTGGTTGCTTTCAAACATGTGGTTTGCTAATTGCACTGTCTGTTTGACCTTTTTTTGTTAAGTTGTATTCAAACCTGCTCCCTTTACAAGTGGCTTTTTCTTGATGAACTCTTCCCTTTAAAAAAAGACTGATTTTGAAGAGATTATATAGGTTTGTTTCTTGGCAGGCTACTGAGTATAATTGCTCACTGTATATGTATTGAGTAAAGAGCAAGTTAAGGCCCTGGCTGGTTTGCTCAGGGGTAGAGCGTCAGCCAGGTGTGTGGATGTCCAGCATTCAATTCCCAGACAGGTCACACAGGAGAAGTTATCATCTGTTCTCCACCCCTACCCCTCTCATTTCTCTCTCTACCTGTCTTACTTTCCTGCAGCCATGGCTCAGTTGGAGCAAGTTGGCCCTGGGAACTGAGGACGGCTCCATGCCTGCCTCAAGCTCTAAAATTGCCCCATTGTGAGCAACAGAGCAAGGGCTGCAGAAGCCAGAGTATTGTCCTGCTTCATAGAGGGTTTGGGTGCATGTGGGAGTCTGTCTCTGTGCCTCCCTGCTTCTCACTTAAGGGGGAAAAGAAAGAGCAAGATAAGTATGTTTGTAAGCTCTATAAGGGCAAATACATGCATTGTTTTGTTTATGTTTATATGTGAAATACCTATAAACCTTCCAATATTTATTAGTTTTGTGGTTTTAAGCAAATTAGCTTACCTCTCTGTACCAAAATTTCCTCAAATATAAAATAAATATCTAGGCCAGCGGTGCTCAATACATTGATCACGATCTACTGGTCGATTGCAAAGGAAGTGTGGGTAGAAAGAAAGACATTTGTCTTTTAATTGGCATACAGGGTAGCCAGTCTGACGTCTGAACTTTTGACACCCTATGCATGCGCGTTAAACCACACTAACTTGTTCAGTTACATTGCTGCGTAGTTAGCCTTCAATTTATTTAAACTAAATACAACAAAGGGTATAAAAATGAGTGCCGTAGCTGGTTCGAGTAAGAAGCCTAAAACCTACCACTTTCATACAGAATGGGAGGGGATTTTTTTCACTATGTCATATTCTAAGTGCGTTTGCCTCATCCGTCTGTGTGCCATTGCTATTCCAAAGAAGGGAAATGTGGAGCGGCTTTTTCAGACTGTTCATAAAAACTATGACATTGACTTTCCTCCGAAAAGAGAGCTGAGAAGGAGAAAGGTGAAAGAAGAATACACAATATTAAATAGTAATAATAGTAACTTAAATAATGATAATATAGAAGAAATAAATTTATGTTTTGCATTTTTATTGTAGGTAGATCATTTTGACTTGGTCATCTTATAAGTAGCTCGCAAGCTGAAAAAGTATGGGCACCCCTGATCTAGGCCTTGAGTTGTGTGAGTTGTTAACTGAAAACCATTTAGAATTGTTTCTGGCACACACAGTGTTTACTACATTAGAGCTGTACTACTGATTACAGTTGACCCTTGAACAACAAGGATTTGAATGGCACAGGATTTGAACTATGCAGTTTTTTTTCCAGTAAAGTTGCAGTCAACTCTCTATATTCCCTGGGTTTCACATCCCTGGATTCAGCCTACCACAGATTAAAAACAGTATTTTTGATCCACAGTTGGAAGGCCAACTGTATCTATTGTTCTAGGTCATTATATATGAGGGACTGGAGCACCCTCAGATTTTTTTTTGTGTGTGTGTGTTCCAATAAAACTTTATTTATAAAAACAGGCAGTGGGCTGGATTTGGTCTGTGTTCATAGCTTGCTGACACTTGCCCTTCTATCTAATGGGATATTGCTACAAGAGTGATGGGCAAATGTCATGACCAGAACCAAGTTGTTCTGGCAAAATTAACTTACGATGTTTGAAGTCAGAATAGTGGTTGCTTGTTGTGGGGTCTGAGGGGTTGGGGAAAGTACTGTAATTGGCACAGAACATGAAGTGTCTAGGTTAATGGTAATATTCTGTTTCTTTTTCTTTTTTTTTTTTATATATATTTTATTATTATTAATTCTAATGGGGTGACATCAATAAATCAGGGTACATATGTACAATGAAAACATCTCCAGGTTATCTTATCATTCAATTGTGTTGCATACCCATCACCAAAAGTCAAATTGTCCTCTGTCACCTTCAATCTGGTTTTCCCTGTGTCCCTCCCCTCCTCCCTATCCCACTCTTCCCTCCCTCCCCCCATCCCATAACCACCACTCTCTTGTCCATGTCTCATACCCTCACTTTCATGTCCCACCTATGTATGTAATCGGAGCACCCTCAGATTTTGAAAGCTACTGGGCGGGGGTAGGTGGGTGGGGAGGGTGGGTCCTAGAACCAGTTCTCCTTGGATACCAAGAGGCTACTGTAGTTAAATTTTGCGGGAGTCAAAAGTTACATTCAGATTTTTGACAGTGTAGGGGACAGTGCCCCAAACCCTTGTGTTGTTAATGTATACATGAATGATTAATACATTATCTTTGATAGCTGCCTTTAGATCTATTTCAGTGGCTCTCAACATTAGCTGCATATTACAAACTCTTAGGGAGCTATTTGTTAATTATTTTTATTTAAATATAAATGTATATTTAAAAGTATACCTATTATATGTGTATAGCTCAATGAATTTTTCACAGCTGAATTTACCTGAGTAACATTCATATAAGAAATAACATGGACACCCTCTCTCTCTTCATTTAGTCACCACCACCACAAAGGTAACCCTTATCTACTTTCTTTATTTTTTTAACTGAGAGAAGGGGAGATAGTGAGACAGACTCCTGCATGTTCCCTGACGAGGATCTACCTGGCACCCTCCATCTGGGGTCGATGCTCGAATCAACCAAGCTATTTTTAGCACCTGAGGTTGCCATAGTCAGTTGGGACCAACCGAGCTATCCTCAGCAACCAGGGCTAATGCTCAAAGAAGTTGAGCCACCTGGCTGTAGGTGGGGAAGAAGAGCAGATGGTCACTTCTCTTATGTGCTATGACTGGGAATCAAACCCGGGATGTCCATATGCCAGGCCAGTGCTCTGTCCACTGAGCCAACCAGTCAGGGCCATGACTTTTTTTTTTTTATTTTTAAAATTTATTAATTGATTTCAGAGAGAGAGGAAGGGAGAGGGAGAGAGAGAAACACAGTTGTCGTTCCATATATTTATGCATTCACTGGTTGATTCTTTTATGTGCCCTGACCAGGGATCAAACCCACAACCTTGATGTAGCCGGCCAGCTCATTCTATGATTCTAATGCACCTTGAAGCTTGAGGACCATTTATGTAAGGCCTCAATCCAAGTCCAGCGTTCATCATTGAAGAATAGTATGGCCTTCCAGCTGTGGATCAAAAATACTGTTTTTAATCTGTGGTTGACTCAACCCAGGAATGTGAAACCCAGGGAATATGGAGAGCTGACTGCATCTTTATCGGAAAAAACCTGCATAGTTCAAACCCTGTGCGATTCAAATCCTTGTTGTTCATGAGTCAACTGTAATCACTAATACAGTGCACATGTAGTAAACACTGTGCCAGGAGCCATTCTAAATGTTTTTCAGTTAATAACTCAAAAAAACAACTCAATGGCCTAGATATTTATTTTATATTTGAGAAATTTTGGTACAGAGAGGTAAGCTAATTTGCTTGAAACCACAAAACTATTAAGTACTGAAAGTAGAAGACTTTCAGGCACTGGAAGGGTCTCTTCCAGCATGTGTTAACCTTTTACAGTTCTCCATGCTTGACCAATTAGTGCCTACTAACACAGTTCATAAAGGCGCATTAAGACAAAGGCCTCAGTGCTAGCGAAGACTTTTACTTACTGTACTTATAAAATGGCTCTTTCGTACACGGCCGCACGTGAGCACCTTGACTTTCATGGAGAGCTTGACTCCAGGAGCTGGTAGTGCTCACACTTCCTCTGCAAAGGGGATGGCTTGCCTGGCCCATGGGGTAGTGCAGTCCCCACTCCTCATGCTGAGGCTGCAATAGGCAGCTGACCCTTGGGGAAGGGAAAGGCTGAACAAGAGTGTGGTTCTTACAGCTTGAGTAGGTTGAGCTACAGATGGAGGCTCTGGGCAGGATGTCCTCACCATTCCTCTTTGGCCGGGCCTGGGCTATTCTTGAGGAAAGGTAAGTGAACTTCTTTGATTGCAGCCAGAGATCCTGGAATCTGGGAAAAGCATCCCTCCTTCCTAAGTTTACAGGTCTGCTTCCTTGGTTGCCAACAATCATTGGGTCTCCAGGGACAGACTTGCAAGCCTGAAAGTACCCTGGGCAGTTTCTTTGCTGATGTAGTGTCTGAATTGTAAAATCTCTTCCTTGGAGAGAAGAAGGGTAGGGCAGATCGTTAAGTTGCACAATCTGAATTTCTCCAAAACTGGTCCACTCCCGACATATTATCCTGCAGCTAAGAAAATAGTTGAACCAAGAAATGTGATGATATTTGGCCCTTAATAGGCTGACTAATGGCAGAGGCTCAACTAGAACCAAGGTCTTCATCAGATATAGGATGTCCCTCACTTTACTGAGCACTTAATACTTTGTTAAAAGGAAATTTTATAAACTAATCTTTTTCCTTCACAGCAGTCTTCTCACTTCCATGCCTCCCACTTTGCTGGGAAGACCGTGTTTAATTTTTGTTTACTTGTATTCTCCCCTTATTCCTTCTTGGTAGCTAAGACTAGACAGCATTCATTATTCTAGATTTCTTTTCTGCCTGTTCCAGCCTTTAGAAAACCTGGATCTACCTGTCAAATTATCTTCCTCTGCGAGGAAAACCCGCATTTCTCCTTTAGGGGGGAGTTCCAGAGTTGCAGTCTGAATTTAATAATTGGGGGAGATCTGAGGATTAGAGACAAGTGTGTGTCTTTTTTGGTTACTTATTCAACAAATGTCTGCATGTCTTGTATGTGCCAGGCACTCTTCAAAAGCCATGAGGCAGTAACAGTGAACAAAACATCCCAAATCCCTACCCTCATATACTATTTTGCGACCTGATGTGTAGAGATAGACAATAAAAAAGTTAAAAGAGAATGTGTGGCGGTGAGAAGAGTGAAAGAGAAAACCGAAGTAGGGAAGAGGGACAGCGGTTTCTGAGGCATGGGGTTTGCAGTTTTAAATACGGGAGTGACGCTCATACTCGTAAAAGTGATTGGTGGACAAAGATTTGAAGGAGGTAGGGTCATGAGTCTGCCAGTGTAATGGTGAAGAGGGCTCGTTTGACCAAAAACAAAGCCTGTATCACAGACTTTGACCTCATCAATTATTTTTTTTCTTCTTTTCTAAGTGAGAGGAGGGAGATAGAAAGACAGACTCCCACATGTACCCCAACCGGGATCCAACTGGCAATCCCCATCTGGGGCTGATGCTCTGCCCATGTGGGGCCATGCTCACAAATGAGCTATTATTAGTGCTTGAGGCAGAGGTTCCAGGGAGCCATCCTTAGCATCTGGAACCAGTGTGCTTGAACCAGTCAAGCCATGGCTGCAGGAGGGGAAGAGAGAGAGACAGAGAAGAAGGGGAGGGATGGAGAAGCAGATGGTCAATTCTCCTGTGTGCCTTGACAGGAAATCAAACTTCGGACATGTATACGCCAGGCTGATGCTCTGCCACTGAGTCAATGGGCCAGGGCTGACCTCATCAGTTATTAAGACACTGCCTTGGAGTCAGCAGTGATAGTCCCAGAAAAGCTGACTGTGACTGACTAGAGGAGCTGAGTGAGGTGAATTGATATTGATGGTGAGAGCCCACCCTGGTTTAAGGGAGGTGTCCCTAGTGAGATTATACAAAGGGGTATAAATTAGATAGTGTTAGAAAAACTACCCTGATTTGGTTTTTAGACTAGAAACCACAGTTCTTACATGTGTGCTTTTCATAGTGGGTCCTAGTAAATTTTGTGATTGTTTGACCTCCTCTTTGTTGGCTAAAATTGAGCCTTTGATGGCATTTTTCTCAAGTCTTTTTTCTAGAAAGACTGGCTGGAAAGAGACAGATGGTTGACCACTTAGCAAGCCACTGAGAGAAAGTGCTCTGAGTTTTAGTGGGTTGAGCAGAGCAAGTTGGATCTGTTTGTGAGCTTCCTGTGGGTGGTATCCCCACAGCTAGACCCAGTACTGCTCCCTTCTCCGTGGATCATTGGGTAACTTAGTTTACCTCGTTGTGCCTTACTTTTCTCATCTGTGTATTGGAGTAGGAGGGCTCCTAATTCATAAGGTTGTTAAAATTAGATGAGTTATGCCTGACTGGTGGTGGCACAGTGGATATGGTACCAGCCCGGTATGCTGAGGTGGTCAGTTCAAAACCCAAAGTCGGCAGCTCAAACCCAGGGTCACCAGCTTGAGCACAGGGTTGCTGGCACCATCTAATGTCAGCGGTTCAACCCCTGGTCAGGGGATGTGTGAGAAGCAATCGGTGTACAACTAAGTGGAGCAACAAGTTGATACTTCTCTCTCTCTTAAAAAAAATGAAATGAGCCTGACCTGTGGTGGCGCTGTGGATGAAGTGTCAACCTGGAACACTGAGGTCACCGGTTCAGAACCCCAGGTTTGCCTGGTCAAGGCACATATGGGAGTTGATGCTTTCTGCTCCTGTCCTCCCTTCCCTCTCTAAAAATGAATAAATAAAAACTTTTAAAAAAATAAAATGAATTATTACTTGTAAAACATTTAGAGCAATCCCTGGCACATAGTAAGTTTTAATAAACTGGTGCTTGGAAAATACCTGCTGAATAAACATGTGGTATTTGTGTTTATCCAGTTCTGTCTCTTTGGTACCTATTTAGAATCTGGAGCCTTAAGTTAGTACTGTATTTATCCTACTGATCAAGGATCAAAATGAAAGCATGGCTATACATCTTGCTACAGGACTAGAACCACACTGCTCTCAAAAATTAGGGGATCAGGGAACGTGCAGATACTCCAGTACTTTCTGCCTTTTGTATAGAGCATTTTCACCAATGAAATAAGTTTGTTCTGCATCTCATTTGCATAATTAAACAGCTTTCTTTGATTTGTTTGCTTTTCTTTTTTTTTTTCCTTTTTTACAGGGACAGAGAGAGAGGGATAGATAGGGACAGACAGACAGGAATGGAGAGAGATGAGAAGCATCAATCATTAGTTTTTCGTTACCTCGGGGTCTCAAACCTGGGTCTTCCGCATCCAAGTCCGATGCTCTATCTATTGCGCCACTGCCTGGTCAGGCTTAAATTGTAATAATTCTTAACTTTATTTTTAAATTTAAAGGAAGTACTGATATTAGCTGATTATTCTGTATACTGATAATTTCGCTTTTGCTGTTATATTACATACATATCAGTGAAAACAGCTTCAACAAGAAAGTAATGTAGTCTTTTAATTTGACTTTACTGACTAGGAATTTGAAATATAGATATTTTTGGAACACCAGGTGACCTCAGTTGTTTTTACAAGGATCTACCTGTTAGGTTTTGCAGAAAATATGAAGTATCTTTTAGCAGAATAAAAGTTGAAATGAACAAATAAAGCAACATAGGAACAAATGAAAATAAAACAAATAAGACATTTCTGTTGTACTGCATTGTTAAAATCTTCTAACAATAATTTCCTTTGGAGGGGCAGGCAAAAGAAATTTGTGTTCTTGTTGAAGGCGAGGGTCTTAGTTTTTCACTGATCACTTACTAAAGGGGTGCTCTGCGGACCCTTTGAGAATCAGTGTTGGCCCCGGGCAGCTTTATTTTCATGGAGCTTTCTTAGCCGTATAGCAAATTACCCTTCACTGCCTTCTTTTTCTACCTATGGCTTCTGTTGAGATATCCTTGTTAGGTTATATTTTAAGAATGCTTTTTTCCCGGTCATAAAATGTCTAAAATTTGAAAATGAGTCATTATGTTAAATAGAATGAGTTGGAATTTGTAATGGACTTTTTCAGGAATAATTATACAAGACTTTGAACCTGGTCTGTGGTGGCACAGTGGATAGAGCATCTTCCTGGAATACTGAGGTCGCTGGTTAAAAACCCTGGACCTGCCAATCAAGGCACATACACATATAACAAGCAACAAGCAAGCAATGAACAATTAAACTGAAGCAACTAGACTTCTCACTCTCCTTTCTCTGTAAAATCAATAAATAAAATCTTTTGAAAAAGAGACCTGGGTCACTGTTTAGGAGTGTTAGGGTTCCTCAGACTAGGAACTCTTCGGAGGTCGTGTGATTTCATACAGATGTGCACCTTTGACCTTTATTGGCTAGGCTCTTTTGCAACTGTGTTTGGGAGGCATTCATCTGGAGAAAACTAATGGAAGCGGACTCTTGTTTATGCAGTTTCAAACACATTGACAGGCTGAGATCAATGATTCCCACTCTGATTTTTGCCTCTTAGAAAGAAAAGATGCCCCCCACCCCCAATTACATTTTGTTGGCCAATAGCAGAGTTTCTCAGCTGTGGGCACTGTGAACATTTGGGCTTGGTAATTCTTTGTTGTGAGGAGGCAGCCTGTGCATTGTAAAATATTTATGTAGTTGTATTCCTGGCCTCTAGCCACTAGATGCCAGTAGCAACTTTCTTAAAACTGCGTCAGTATCTGTTCATACTAACTGGCTATAACTATTTTACCATATCTATTCCTTGTGACCAGAGAAATTTTAATGGTTTACTGCTACATTGTCATTCTGCATTCATTGGCACTCTGGTATTGGTTCTTTCCACATGGAGACAGATATGTTGTCTTCCCTTAGATTTTAGATAATGTTGATGGAGGATGGTGTGCCTTTGGCATGTGTAGATCTATTCAGGGTTCAGGGGTGTTTCTCCAATTGCATATTTCTGCCGCACTTTGCCTCCAGAATCTTTACCAGGATGGTGTAGTTCACGGGCCATGGATAGAAATGGGAGGCGTCTAAAACTCAAGGACATTTCTGTTAATTTAGGAGGTTTACATGTTTAGGGATTTCTATTATAGCACTTTTTAAAAGATTTTATTTATTGATTTTAGGGGGGAAGCTGAGGGGGGGAAGAGCTGGACGCATCAACTCATAGTAGTTGCTTCTGTGTGCCTTGACCAGGCAAGCCCGGGGTTTTTGTTTTTTTTTTTACAGGGACAGAGAGAGTCAGAGAGAAGAATAGATAGGGACAGATAGGAACGGAGAGAGATGAGAAGCATCAATCATTAGTTTTTCGTTGCCATTGCTACACCATAGTTGATTGACTGCTTTCTCACACGTGCCTTGACCCTGGGCCTTCAGCAGACCGAGCCACCAACCTTGGGTCCAAGCTGGCGAGCTTTTGCTCAAGCCAGATGGGCCTGCGCTCGAGTTGGCGACCTCAGGGTCTCGAACCTGGGTCTTCCACATCCCAGTCCGATGCTCTATCCACTGTGCCACCGCCTGGTCAGACAAGCCTAGGGTTTTTGAACCAGCAACCTCAGCATTCCAGGTTGATGCTTTATTCACTGCACCACCACAGGTCAGGCCTGTTAAAGCATTTAAACATTCTGGAAGTGAGCTATAAAAATTAAGGCACTTCCTACCATTTAATTCATCACAGCTCTGTGACTATACACAGATGAGTGAGTTCACTTTTCTCTTCACAGTACTATTTTATATAGTTTCTTAACTTCAGCCGTCCCTGACACTTGGCTTTCTGTATTCCACTCTTCACTTTAGAGATTCTTCAGTTAGTGGTCCAGCTAGAAAGTTAAGGCAGAGAAGATTCTGTAAGTGACTTACGGAGTCCTAATTGCAGCTGTCTTTGTTGTTTTCTCACTAGAGTTGAAAACTTGCCACTTGTTGCTTTAGTGTTCTGGGCTGTCTAGTTTCTTGCTGATTGTGGTTTATGTGTATTTTTAAATGCTTCTTATTGCTATTCTGGTCATGTCTCATAACCAGGCCTAAATGTTAGCTTTTAAATAAATCTTTCTAGTTGGAGAAATATCCCTGCTAATACAGCTTTGGAAATAAGCCTTCTTAGGAAATGTTTAAGGAAGTTAGTGTAACATCTCAATCTTTTTTTGGGGGGGGGGAGGCAAACTGAGACCAATTTAAAGTATAGCATAGGAAATACAGAACATTTTGTTCTTTGCCCTTAACCTACTGGGCTGACACATTTTCTACCTGTACCACCTTGTAACACTGGGTGCCCATAGCTTGCTACCTGCTGGGTATAACTATTATTTTTAAATTTCCCTAGACTCCCTTCAGGTCTCAGTTACGGTACTTATTTATTCTAGAATCCTTTTAAATGCACTGTGTCAGTGTGAAATCTGTTCTGTACCTTAAAATATTTGTAGTCATCAGTCTTTCCAGCTCCGATTCCACAGCCCCATACATAGCACAGAGTCCTCTGCAGCTCCAGCAATTTCTCTTCTTGATAATATGCCTAGAATCTAACCACTTCTTGCCAGCCTACCATTGATACCATAATCCAAGCCGCCATTACCCCAGGCCTGAGTTTTTGTAATTGCAATATCATCTTGCTGGTGTCCCTTATTCTCACCTTTCCCCCTACAGTCTGCAGAATAATTACTCAGCAGCCAGAATAATCCTTTACAAATGTAAGTCTGATCATGACAACCCTGTTCAAAACCTTCTAATGACTTCTCATCACATTCAGAATAAAAGACTGTCTGCCTGCTCTGGTTACTTCTTCCCCTTGGACCTCATATGCCCACTTAGGACCTTTGCTCTTGCCATTCTTTTTGCTGATTGGTCCCAGGAAAGCTGCATAATGGCTTAGAGCCTCTGTCTTCATCTGTGAATGAGAATAAGGAAGTTTCTCTTCCCTTGCACACCTCACAGTGTTATTGAGATGTGTTCATCTGTTTTCACTGTTGGTTCTTGTTACTGTCTTACAAGACAGTAACAAGAACCAACAGTGTGAGGAATTGTTGAGATTTGTTTTATCCCCCGCTTCCCCCGCCCCCCCCCCCACAGGTTTTGTTTGGGTCGGAGGAGGGTTAAGGAGTACCAGTAGAAATCTTTACCTAGTGTTTTGTGTTAATATCATAGTTGGAGGGAAAAGAGTGGAATCTGGAAACTTGGTCCCTGGGAGGGGGCTTTTCTGCAGCCACCCAGGAACCATATCTGATTGTCATGCAAGAGAGGCATCTAAGGCTGGAACTGCTGGGGAGTTTCACAGGCAGCCTAATGGAAACCCGGCAGCACCACTGTTTCTGGCTCTTCTGTGTCAAAGCTGAATTTTGTGGCCTTTATTCTTCAGGTCAAATCCTAGTAGAAGAAAATTCAACGGCCTTTCAATCTTCTTTTAAACCAGTGGTTCTTAACCTGGGTTCTATGGAACCCTAGGGGTTCGATGAGTCGGTCTCGGGTTCGGAGAAGCCTCTGCCGCGGAGGCCAAAATAAAGTAATACCGTAATTTGTTGTGAGATCATGCACTTTGTTGGTTTTGTTCTTTGAGCAAGGTGATGTTCATGCACGGCTCATTTTGTGCACCAGTAAAAAAACATATACCTATGTCTTGAATTTGGAAAAATAAATCATATTTTATTTATCGCTAAAGAAGGGTTCGGTGAATGCACATATGAAACTGGTGGGTTCGGTACCTCAAAAAAGGTTAAGAGCCACTGTTTTAAACTCTATTATTGTATAGACTATTGGCTTGAGAAAAGGTCACTAGTCAGAATAAAATTTTAAAGTCTCAGGTATGATTTCTTGTATCATCCAATGTTCTTAACATTTTCTAGTGTCATCCAAATAATCTTTCTTGTGACGTGTATGCCTTTTTATGCCAGTTGCTTGCAAAGTGTGGAGAATTGGAGAAGAGAGTAACCAAGTTAGAGTGAAGGAGGTGCTGCTCGCAGATGTCCGTGTGTACAGCGTCTGTATGTCAAGTGTGGTTAGGATGAAGAAAGGCAAACGGAAAACTAGCCCTTCAAGAAAGACCAAGCCTGTTCGTGTTCATGACTGTGTCATCACTACGCAAGGGCTATTTTGAATATTTACTTATGAATATAATGTTCTATACTTAATGTCCTATTGTGTTGTTGAGAAGTTATATGTTGATCAGTTGATTTATCATTGCTTCACAGCAGGTTACACTTTTAATCTTGTGTTAAATTCTTTTGTAAGGAAAATTCTTTTGTGAATTAAAGTTGATTTATAAGTTCATATTGAATTTGTAGTGGGATTTATTATCATGCAGCCTTCTGAGGATACCCTGTGATTGTCGTACTATGTGATAGGTTGAGCAGGTGGGAGCTGAAGTTCCTTCCTGCAAAATTTTTTCATATAGCACTTGGGAGAGTGGATGTGAGGATGGATACTGTGGTTTCTCTTCAGACCACATAAATCTTTCGCCTTTTAAAAATATGAGGGTGAGCAAGCAGCCTTCCAGAAATGCTGGGCCAAGTTTTCATTTGTTTACTGTATGATTTTGAATGCTATCAACTAATGCAGTGGTTCTCAAACTTTTGAAGTCAGGCACATTTAAAATTCTACAAATAATTGTAGGCGCACTATATACAAATTTCTGAGAAATATGTTATGATAATTAAGTCAAATATTAAAGAAAAAATATAAAGTCCAAGCATGCTTTTATGGTAAACAAAATAAATACGACAAAATTAAATTTATTCTGACATTAAAAAAAACATTTTTATGTTACATTTTTTGAGTTATGCTTTTTAGAATTTGTAAAAAAGAGGGGTTAAAAAAATGACAAAAAGTTATCTTTTTATATATATAGATACATTCTTAGTAAGATTGACTAAATTTGGCAGGTCCCGGTACAAATGTGTTAAGTTTTTTCATTCTTGTGTTTATGAGAAACATGAGCCTAATGTGTCCTAGTGATTTCTTCAATGTTTGGGCATATATTTGAAAGGCAAACTCTCATTTCCTCATCAATACATTGAAGAGTTCCTCTCTTTTTACTCTTAATTGTGTTGAGTGCAGAAAACCCCCACCATCCATATCATCTTAACTTTACACCAAACAAAGGATAGAAGAAACTTGCCTCCAGTCTTTCCAGGGAACACAGGGGTAGTGTAAACAATCCAGCACCACAGCTTAACAGCCTTTTGCAACCTAATCAGGCAAGTGAGGTGGGGGCGTTGGGCAGACTGTCAGCTTACAGCCAATTCCCCACACCTCTGTTCCCCAAAAATCTAAACTCCAAGAACCCTGTTGGTTTTTTTGGTCCCCAACAGGCACATATTTCTCTGGAATACCATAGGGCGCACCTGGAAATCTTCTAGGGCGCACCAGTGTGCCCTGGCGCACACTTTGGGAACCACTGATAATGTGTTTTAAACTAACTGGCCCCGTGCCCTGTGGCCCAGTTAGTGTCCGTAGGAGTTGGGAAAGACCTACCTGAAGCCTAGAAAATTGACGGCCAGTGCACAGTAGTACATGTGATACTGGATAATGACCATTCAGAGAAGGTGTTTTTTAATTTAGAAGCGAGATACATCTAATAATCCACATCACTTTGTGTGCTTGACATTGTGTTAATGCGAACCTTTCCTTTTTCTCCAGGCAGATAAAGGCGCGACTGAAGAACCAGGTCACTCAGATGAAGGAGCAAGTACCAGGTTTCACACCAGGCCTGGCAATATTACAGGTACTGTGATACCGTGTTTCCCCGAAATAAGACAGTGTCTTATATTAATTTTTCCTCCTAAAAACACGCTAGGTCTTATTTTCAGGGATTATCTTATTTTTCCATGAACAAGAATTCACATTCATTGTTGAACAAAAAAATCAACATTTATTAATAGACTGTAGTCACGTCATCACAAACATCAGCATAACCAGCCAAACTGAATTCCATCAAGAATTTCTTGTGACTCTATTTTTCATGTACAACAATCTACCCTGTTGCCCTGAAAATAAGACAGTGTCTTATATTAATTTTTGCTCCTAAAGACACACTAGGTCTTATTTTCAGGGGAGGCCTTATATTTCTAAGCTTGAAAAAAATTGCACGAGGTCTTATTTTCGGGGAAACAGGGTAGTGCATTTCTGTTATATCCTCCTTACCCAGTGTCTCTGTAGCATTTAAGACAATGAGCACTTCAGTCTCCCTGTTTTCTATTTATTTTTTGGCGTCTGTGAACCCTCCAACCTTTGCAGGTTCCTCATCGGCTCAACTTCTAAATGTTGGTGTATCCTGGTCCTCTGCTAATCTGTGCGTACCCTTCCCCAAGGCCAGCCTCTCTTGAAATTTGATCTTAGGATCCCTTTATGCTTTTAAAAGCTTAAGACCTTAAAGAGCTTTTGTTCATCAATATTTACTGTATTAGAAATTAAAACTAAGAAGCCTAAAAATATTTATACATATAAAAATGCCAATAGTAAGCTCATTATATGTTAGTATAAGTAACATTTTTATGAGAAAATAACTTGAAATTATTTTAATGTTTAATTTTTATTGGTTGATTAATTTTTAGAGAGAACGGAGGAGAGACATGGTCTTGTTGTTTCACTTATTTAAGCATTCATTGGTTGATTTTTGTATGTGCCCTGACTGAGGATCGAACTTGCAACCTTGGTGTATCAGAATGATACTCTAACCAACTGAACCCAGGCCAGGGAAGAAAATAACTTTTAGAAAACAAAATTTACTGAGAAGAAGGACATTCTTGTACATTTTTGCAAAACCCTTTACTCTCTGGCCTAATAGAAGTCAACTTTATTCCCACCTGCTTTGGACTCCATCTCTGCTATATGCTAGTGTGATTGAAATATACCAAGGAAATCTGGCCTCATAAAGATGCATAATTGTTAATAGGGAAGGCTTTGTAAAATAGTCTTTCCAGGTAATTGTGACTATTTTTCTTGAATATTACACTAAGACTGAATAAGTAGAGTTTTTTGTTTGTGTGGTTTTTTTGTTTGTTTTTTTGTTTTTGTTTTTGTTTTTTGAGAGAGAGGGACAGATAGGGACAGACAGGAAGGGAGAGAGATGAGAAGCATCAATCCTTTGTTGTGGCACCTTAGTTGTTCATTGATTGTTTTCATATATGTGCCCTGTTTGGGAAGCTCCAGCAGAGCTAGTGACCCCTTGCTCAAGCCAGTGACCTTGGGCTTCAAGTCAGTAACCTTTGGGCTCAAGCCAGCAGCCATGGGGTCATCATGCCTATGATCCCACACTCAAGCCAGCAACCTCAGGCTCAAGCTGGTGACCCTGCACTCAAGCCGACGGCCTCAGGGTATCGAACCTGGGTCCTCTGTGTCCAGGTCTGATGCTCAATCCACTGCACCACTGCCTGGTCAGGCAATAAGTAAAAGTTCTTAAAGGCTAGTTGCAATGTGGAATCTGAAACTGTGTCTTTGAACTTTCATACTTTGTTGCATCAAAATCTGTGTGGCAGTTTGAAAGGATATAGACGCATGGGAGGTTCTGTGATGTCCTTCCTTCCTCATTTGGAAAATAATGGTTTACTGAATTACGCAGATCTTCCCAATAGTAACACATTTTATTTTATGGTATAAAAAACAGAATCATTAACATTACCAGTGAACTTATCAGCGAAAGCTTTAAGTATTGAACAGTTGTCAGGCTCATACAAATGGATAAAAAAAATCCTGATTTTTTTGCTCGAAAACTCAAATTTTTTCATTGGCAACAAATACATAATTATTTTCCCTGAAGTAGCAAGCCAACTTTGTCTGCTGTTGAGAAAATATTGCCAAATAGTCAGATCTGAATAATATTTGTCAGTTTTTCTTTCAAGGGAAGATGGTATTCCATATAAAAATGAGGTAGCTCAGTTTTCAAGGCCAAAAAGCCCAACCAGCGTACTTCTGTTTGCAGCAAAAGTGCTTGGTGAGTGCTTCCCACTTCCTTAGACAGACTGTTAAAAAGATACATACTCAAGGGTTGAAGTTTAACAATATGAATGGTTTTCACCGCCTCACCCAGGGCACTTCTACATGAAACGGGCATGTGTTTTTACTGAGCGTGTGTGGCAGTGAAAGATACCCTCATGAAGAGTATAGATAGGTACCGTTGTCTTGACTCATGCTGAGTCACCAGCAGTCTTATTCACCATTACTTTTTCATGCTGAGTCACCAGCAGTCTTATTCACCATTACTTTTGCAGCGTTAGTCTGTATGTCAGCTCAATGCAAAGGGCCAATGACGTGGTATTATTAGGAAAGTAGTTTAGTACTCACAGATCTTCTGAAAGGGTCTTGGGGTTCTCACAGGAGGGTGTGGACCTTGGTCGTAGGCCAATGATTTTCAACCTTTTTCTTATTATAGTACACATAAACTAATTACTAGAATTCTGCAGCACACCAAAAAATAATTTTTTGCCGATCTGATGAAAATAACGGTATAATTTTGATTTGTTCACACCAGACAGCCGTCTGGTTGTTGTGTTGGCTGTTGTCATTTTTTAATTTGACAATCTAAGGGAAATAAGGTCAGTACCCTTGACTAAGTCGTCAGGTGTTACATGTTTTAAGAGGTTTTGCTGCACATCGGATGAAAGTCACTGCCCTAGGCCATGTCATCTGTCCCCGACATCAGCTGTAGGCCAGTAACTTACACACCCTGGATCTTTAGGTTTCTGGGACATCACTTACCTCTCTTCCTCCTCTAATCTGTTCTGCTTGTTGCTCATCTCTGAAGGATAGGGATCTCCTTGTTTCTTCCTCATCTCACCTAAAACATTTGAATGCCTCAGGACAGTGCTCAGACCACATTTTCTTCTTATTCCTTCTCCAAGTGAGCTCACTGAGCCTCATGGCCACATGGAAGAATGCATTCTACTCTAGGCTTCTGGCCACGTCTTCTTCCCTGAGCTTCAGATTCATCCAGCGGGAGGCCCTTCCGTGAAGTGGTTGGGACGTTCAGTAAATATCCGTTGTTTGGACACATATACAAAGAACGTTTTGGAGGATGGATTTGGATGACAGGAAACTGATAGCTTTCATTTGAAATTCCCTTCAGAAATACTTGCTTTCTCACTTCACATTTCTCTCTCTGTATGTAGCCGTTTACGTCATTTAATCCCTTGCTAAGTTTCTGTCCCATGTTCCTAAAGAATTTCAGAGTGAATAGTACTCAAATATTTCCCCCCATTTCTGTTAATTATCTTAAGAGGCCTTAGCTGAGAAGGAAAACACAGAAGGCCTCTTGTTCTGTCCTGTGATGGGTTTTCCTTTTTTTGCAAATTACTGAGAATCAAAGGTATATGTTGTGGGTGTATACTTGGTACATGAGGGGGACAAGTTATTTCTTGGCTCATGCTTGTGAATTGTTTGTTGTAGAAAGAGTAAATGTCATAGAGAAGAAATCTGTTTTTTTAAACCTTTCCTTAGCAATACTGGAATATTTTCCCATTTTTTTAAGCTTGATTTCTAAACTTGTATTTTGAATTTATTGATTGCAAGTGTTTTTGTTTACATAAACACTGTTTTGCAACTTGGTCTATGTCTTTGCCAATGAAACAGTGGTATAATATTTTAATCTTGCACTTTAGCACCAGAGTCAGCATCTTTATCTTTCTGTGATTCAAGGCTTATACACATTATGTTCTAATTGTTGACCTTAACCAAACAGACAGCCAGGTATTTCTCCAGCAAAATGGGTTTATTCAAGAACAGCAAACAAGCCTGACCAGGCAGTGGCGCAGTGGATAGAGCGTCGGACTGGGATGCGGAGGACCCAGGTTCGAGACCCCGAGCTCGCCAGCTTGAGTGCGGGCCCATCTGGCTTGAGCGAAGGCTCACCAGCTTGAACCCAAGTTCGCTGGCTCCAGCAAGGGGTTGCTCGGTCTGCTGAAGGCCCGCGGTCAAGGCACATGTGAGAAAGCAATCAATGAACAACTAAGATGTCACAATGGCAACAAAAAACTAATGATTGATGCTTCTCACCTCTCTCCATTCCTGTCTGTCTGTCCCTATCTATCCCTCTCTCTGACTCTCTCTCTGTCCCTGTTTTAAAAAATTAAATAAATAAATAAATAAATAAGAACAACAAACAATTGTAATTCAGGATATGCAATCAGATGGTGAACCATGTGCAGGTCCAGAGAAACGAAAGAAGAAGCTCTTTTCTGGATTTCTGTTGTAAAGAAGAGTCCATTGGAGGAAACTGGAAGTTCAGGGTATGGTGACTTTTCGTTGGCTGCGCTGTGGCAGACAGTCTACCATTGGCTGGGCTGTTATTGGACAAGGAAGAATCTTTTCTTCTTGCTGAGGTAGCAGTAGTGTCACTTCCTGTGAGAGATGCAAGGTGTGTCTCTTCCTGTAGGGGTCAGTAGTGTACTTTGAGTGTCCTGTGAGAGTTCTCTCCTCTAACCACGCAACTCCATTTTAATTGAGGTTTCTGTTTATTAATTTTCACGTATTCATTATCTCTGCTGCCTTGGGCCTCTCAGTTTTGACCTGGCACTACCATCTTCCCACACACTCAAACCAGAAACCTGAGATTGCCTCTGGATCTCTTCCACACTCTCCACATCCCTTCAGGGACTATTGCGCTATTGAGTCTGCCTCTCTAATGCTTATGCTCTTGGAATCTGTCCCTTCCTTTTGATGTGTGCGGCTCTGGTGCCCTGGGGCCACAACAGTCCTCTGCTTACAGGTTTTAGACTTCTAATCTAGATGCTTCCAGTCCTTTTAACTGCTGTTGCCGCTCTTGTCAAAATATAAATCTGATCAAAACTCATCTAACTATACCCACTCCCCATCCCTTACAGAAGGAATGACAGTACTGTTTTGTGTCTACTATAGTTCAGATGACTTATATGTATTTATACTTGTTCTCATTTCTGTACTACCCCTGCAAGTTGGGAACAGTCTCCTGTCGTCATAGTAACTGAAGCGCAAAGACCTTGGGTAGTTTATCCAAAGCTATAGTCCGAGGGACTGAGCCTGGGATATGAACACAGGTCTATTTCCAAAATCCATTTGCTTTTCCCCTATGTTCTTCTAGTTTCTTAGCATTGCAGTCAGGGATAATCATGATTTGGCCGTGTGTGTGTGTGTGTGTGTGTGTGTGTGTGTGTGTCTAAAAGTTGGAAGTTTTAGAAATCACAATGAACTGTTACATCACCAAATAATTGAATATATTAAAAGAAATGAAGACCTTTCATTATAAGAAATACAAATGATGCTGCATTTCTATCCTCTTAGTAAATAAAATATTTGAATTAATAATATAATAACTAACACTTGCTTCCCACCAGGAACTATTCAAAGTGCTTTGCATATGGCAACTCATGCAGTCCTCAAAAAGGACATGAACAGAACAATAATAAACTTAACAATTAATAAGCTCAACTGACCTAAATATCTGCAAGAATCTCCTGAAGCATAAAGAAAAATAATGACTAGACAAATACCCAAGTTACTGTATGCTATAAAACAGGCATTGGTAAACTGTGGCCCATGTCCAAATGCTGCCCAGGTTGTAAAGGGTTAAAAAAGAAGCTAAGCCCTGGCCAGTTGGCTCAATGGTAGAGTGTCAGCCCTGCGTGTGTGGAAGTCCTGGGTTCGATTCTCAGCCAGGGCACACAGAAGAAGCACCCATCTGCTTCTCCACCTTTCCCCCTCTCCTTTCTCTCTATCTCTTCCTCTCCTGCAGCCAACCCTCCATTAGAGCAAAGTTGACTGGGGCGCTGAGGATGCCTCCATGGCCTCCGCCTCAGGCACTAGAATGGCTCCGGTTGCAACAGAACAATGCCCCAGATGGGCAGAGCATCGCCCCTAGTGGGCATGCCGGGTGGGTCCTGGTCAGGCGGATGCGGAAGTCTGTCTCTCTGCCTCCCCGCTTCTCACTTCAGAAAAATAAAAGAAAGAAAAAGAAGCTAAATGTGTGACAGAGTATATGGCCTGAAAAACCTAAAATATGTACCGTCTGGCTCCTTACAGAAACAGTTTGCAGACGCCTGGTGTTAAAAAAGAGTTTGTTCCTAACTTGTTCCGGGAAAGGACCTTTGCTGAGTGATGTAATTTACCTCCTTTCTAGAAAAAAAAATTAGCATTCTGATAGAAATGCTTAAGTGATTTTTTTGATAAACTAATGGATTTAAGATGTGTTCTGGGAATCCAGTCTTCTACCCACCCACTTGACTGTCAGTCAAGAATCTTACTGTTCTTCAACTAAACAGTCTTTTGCATCAAGTCTAATAATGATTGTATAACCATATTCCTCTGTAAAATGCCTATCCTGAGAGTGAGTTTTTGAATTGGCTCCGGAGAGGTCTTTTCCTTTGCATTGAAATTTTGACGTATGCTCATATTCATAACTGTTAAGCTTTTTTTTTAAAAAAAAAAAAAAGCAGTTTTGGAGTTTTAGAAAAATTCTTTCTGAAACATTCAGAGAGAAAACAATTTTATATGGGAACAATAACAGCAAAAAACTTTTCAGGCTTCCTGACCGGGCAGTGGTGCAGTGGATAGAGCGTCGGACTGGGATGTGGAAGACCCAGGTTCGAGACCCTGAGCTCACCAGCTTGAGCACGGGCCCATCTGGCTTGAGCAAAAGCTCACCAGCTTGGACCCAAGGTCGCTGGCTCCAGCAAGGGGTTGCTTGGTCTGCTGAACACCCGCGGTCAAGGCACATGTGAGAAAGCAATCAATGAACAACTAAGGTGTCACAATGGCAACAAAAAACTAATGATTGATGCTTCTCATCTCTCTCCGTTCCTGTCTGTCCCTGTCTATCCCTCTCTCTGACTCTCTCTCTGTCCCTGTAAAAAAAAACAAAAAATACTTCAGCCTTCTGTAACACTAGATGCCAACGACTATGTCTCTGAAGGAAAATAAGGTGATTCCAAATTCAGCCAAGTGGGTCCTTCAAGTACAAAGACGGCGAAAAGTATTTTCACATACACCTAGACTCAGAAAAATGCTTACATACCTTTCTTGGAAAAATGATTTACAGTTACATTTCAGCTACCTGAGAGGAATGAAAATAAACTGTAGAAGAGATAATTTTTATTTCAAAAAGACTGACATTGAGTACTAAAACCATTTAAAGTCAGAATTAAGTCTAAATAACTATAGTTATAGATACTAATGAAAATGTAAAAAAAAAAAAACAATACTCTTGAATTTAGGACCACCTTCTTTCCTACTTTGTTCTAAAAATCCCAGGGTACCTTAAATCTGGTAACTGAATCAGTGAAGGGAGGGATGCTAGGGGCCAAGAACATAAATAGAAAATGGCCAAAGAAGAAACATGAGGGGCACTGAAATACTAGGGAAGCCCCTACAGGAAGCAACTTAGGTTCACATAATCCATTTTAAAAAATCAAATTTTCCTCAATGGACTTAGCATTCAAGAGATGAAATTCAAGTTAGTATTGGCAAAACTGAGATCTGTATAAAGGACAACTGAGGCTAATAGCAAGGCCATGTTCCGTGGGCCTCTGGGGCAGCTTCCAGAAACAGCATCAACAGGACAAGGACGGGGAATACTCCCTGTTACTGAGGCCAAGTTCTTTGTCTGCGGTTGTCCTATTAAAAGGAGCCATGCACCAATATTGAGGGACCTACCATTTTTCTCTCCGCAATTTTGGAAGAAGCTAAATTGGTAGCATATCACCCTGAGAGTCTGTTAAAACCTTGAAAAGGACAAGTGTCAACCTCTAGAACATGGAAAAATATTTTTGAAACAAAATTGTACAGATAATGTTACAGTGGAAAACTATAAATCTGTTGGTGATGAATTAAATAGAAGGAACATGATGAGATGGAGCATGGTGGTTCAGAGGGTTTGGCTTCCTCTTTGTCTTGGGAGCAGCTGGCTGCCCTTTGCCCTCCCTAAATGTCTGCTCTGTGTAATCAAGAACTGGGCCACCCTAGCAGGTGCCTCTTCTCTGTGGGGGAACTAGAGCTTTCCACTGCCCCCGGGGCAGGGGAGAGGGAGTAGAAAGTGCCCTCTGGCTGTTCCTGTATCGGCTCTGTTGTTACTCTTGCCCGGTGACAGTTCCCCATTCACCTGGTAGTCAGCTCAATGGCCAGCAGAGATTCCGCAGGCTTCAGGCAGGTCTTCAGGAGCCATGCCTTGTTTCCAAGGCAGACACAGGCTTCCCGGGCTTTTTCTTTTCTTTTGGCTTTTTCAGTGGGAAGTGGGTGGGCCTTGTTTGGACAGAGATCCCTCATACACCTGTGTCCACATCTCCACCTCACCCAGCGTTGTTCTTATTCTATTACAGCTCTCCCAACAAGGGTCTCACGGTTAAACATTCCTGTTATCAAAACTAAAATTCTAGAGGCTTTTCTATATAGCTTGCCTTTCCCTAATTGTCTGACTTGCATGTATTTATTATTCTAGGTTGGCAGCAGAAATGACTCTAATCTTTATGTAGATATGAAGCTGAAGGCTGCTGAGGAGGTAAAGCCCAGAGCGGGTTGTCACCCCCATTTCACCCCACCCAGGTCCTGCTGGTTACCTCTAGCCCCTGGTTGCCCCTCATCATAAAAACGTTTTGTCACCCACAGCAGACTTTAGTTTATCTGTTTTGCAAGTCAGAAGTGGGTGGCCAAGAGCTAAGGCCTCTGGTTTACCCTTGAATGTTTCCTCATCGATGGTCTGCCTAGTTCCCAAAGAGCAGAAATAGTGGACGTGAAATCGCATAAGTGCAGTGATGACAGTTACCAAGTAAATGATGAATGGGTCTGAATGAGAGACTAATTCTTCAGAATGTAGAGTTAAATCGTTACTAACACCGCATGGTTTGTTTTAGTCATAGCTAGAAAGGAGGTGGGCCCATATCCCAAGTACTCTTGCCAAACACCTGTTTTAAATGTTCATTTTTGCAGATTGGGATCAAAGCCGCTCACATTAAGTTACCGAGAACAGCCACAGAATCTGAGGTGAGCTTTTAGGAACTGACTGTCATGAGGACAGCCGAAGGCTTTCCTCTCTGGTTTTCGGTTCAAAGAAACTTTAGGGGTTGATGCATTCAGCATACGAAAGACCTCCGGTAATTCTTTCTTCACAGAGTGCCTTTAGAAAATCTCTGAAAATACGTACAGAGTGGGTGGTGCTGTGCTGGGGCATGGGTGGTTGGTACTCATGTTTGGTGATTGCAGCATCATTTGTTTCCAAATCACCTGCAGTGTTTGTGGAAGATTGGTCCTTGGCCTTTAGTTATATGCATCCTAAGAACCAACTGTGTATTCCACTTACATGATGCTCAAGAGTAGGCAGAATAAATCATCCATGATTAAAGTCCAAACTGTGGTTGCTTATAGATGGGGAGGGGGTGTAACTGAAGGGGCTGGAGGAAAAAGAACTTTGTGAGGTCATGGAAATGTTCTACATCTGCCCTGTCCACTATGGTAGCCACTAGCCCCTCATGGCCATTTAATTAAAATGAAATAAAATTAAAGATTCAGTTACTCAGTTGTACTAGCCACATTTCAAGTGTTCACTCAGTAGCCACGATTGTATTGTACGTTTGGATTTGGATGATGGTAACATGGGTATTAACTGTTAAAGTTCTTAGGTTTTTGAAGGATTTCTTACTGGACTCCTGAGGATTACCTTCTGTGTTAAAGTACTGTCAGGATTCAAGGGGAAGCACATTCTGAAGGGAGTACAGTTAAACTCTTGGAGGGGAGGATTGGAACAACCTTTCTTTTGAATTGGAGAGTGTTCTTCTATCCTTTTGATTTCTATGTGGCATATACCAAATTGTACGTGGTATTGTTTCTAGGTGTTAAAGTACATTACGTCACTGAATGAAGACCGTACCATACATGGGTTCTTAGTGCAGCTGCCTTTAGATTCCGAGAATCCCATTAACACCGAAACAGTGGTAAACGCTATTGCACCTGAAAAGGATGTGGATGGGTGAGTGTGATTGAACTTTCTATGTCACATTGCATGATTCCATTATAATATATTCCTATTTTAGGAACACACCATATTTGCTTCTAAAGAGTAAAACACCTAATTTACCTTTATCTCCCCCTTCATTGTATGCACTGTTTTAGATTGACTAGCATCAGTGCTGGGAAACTGACAAGAGGTGACCTGAATGACTGTTTCATCCCTTGTACACCTAAAGGATGCTTGGAGCTCATTAAAGGGACAGGTAAAAACAAGAACCAAAACAAAGCACCATTTTTTAAAAATTTTTTTTTTAACAGGGACAGAGAGAGAGTCAGAGAGAGGGATAAATAGGGACAGACAGACAGGAACAGAGAGAGATGAGAAGCATCAATCATCAATTTTTGGTTGTGGCACCATAGTTGTTCATTGGTTGCTTTCTCACATGTGCCTTGACCACGGGCCTTCAGCAGACTGAGCAACCCCTTGCTGGAGCCAGCGACCTTGGGTCCAAGCTGGTGAGCTTTTTGCTAAAGCCAGATGGGCCCGCGCTCAAGCTGGCAACCTTGGGGTCTCAAACCTGGGTCCTCCGCATCCCAGTCTGACGCTCTATCCACTGTGCCACCGCCTGGTCAGGCCAAAGCACTATTTCCTCAAGTCTGGTCTTGACATGTGGAGGTTCTGAGAGGGCTGTTGTGGACCCTACATAAATGGACTTGATTGGCACAGGACCCGTCTGCTAGGGCCTTTATCTAAATTCTCAATTAATATTCCCAACGAGCCTATGAAAGAGGTACTCTAATTATTCAAAAGCTGAGAAAGCAGGCTCGAAAGATTGAGTAATTTGTTCAAGAAGCAGTAGAGCCAAAATTTGAACTCAAAGTTATTTGAGTTCAAAGCAAATTTGTGTGTGTGTGTGAAATAATAACCTCCATGGTAGTGAGAATTAAGATAGCATGTAGCCTGGCCAGGCGGTGGCGCAGTGGATAGAGCATCGGACTGGGATGTGCAAGACCCAGGATCGAGACCCCGAGCTCGCCAGCTTGAGCTCGGGCCCATCTGGCTTGAGCAAAAAGCTCACCAGCTTGAACCCAAGGTCGCTGGCTCCAGCAAGGGGTTGCTCGGTCTGCTGAGGGCCCGCGGTCAAGGCACGTGTGAGAAAGCAATCAATGAACAACTATTGTGTCGCAATGGCAACAAAAAACTAATGATTGATGCTTCTCTCTCTGACTCTCTCTCTGTCCCTGTAAATAAAGTAATAATAATAATAAAAAAAAATGATAGCATGTAAGGGGACAAAGTGAAAAGTGCCCACCCCAATCCCCCCAATGGGCATGAAGTTTCCACAGTAGTTCTAGGACTAGACACATGGCTGGAAACGACCTCTTAACAATTGGTCCTATAACCTCTTTACTTAGTGAGCATCTTCGTACTTTAATTTCATTACAAATACTTTTAGCAGAACTTATCTTTTACAAGCAAGTGTGTCCTGTTTAGAGGAAGTGGATCAGAAGTCTCAAGTGGAAAGTGTTGGCCACTGTCATGTTCTGTGGTTGGTGAGAAAAGGTCAAGCTTTAGACCTTGGGACAGCTCTTACTGTTCAGTCCCACAACTAAATATATGTTCTACAGCATATTTAGCAAATAGTTTGTCACAAGTTGATACAGACAAATCTCATAAGCCACAGCAGCTGCAGGCCTCCCACTTCCTCTTGCTGATAGTGAAGCTGCCATTTGACCTAATGCTGCTTCAGGTCCTCTGCTGAATCCTAAAAAGTATAGTAAGTACCTTTTAAACCCTTTGGACTTTGAGGACTTTACTTCTAGGTGTTTATGATGTGAGTCGTATATAGAAGGTTATCTTTTGTTGCATAAAATTAATGTTTTGTAGGAAGCACAATTTAAGCACAGACTGTCTTAAGCAAGAATCCCCTTCAGCCACAGCTAGCCACAGTCCAGTTGGAGTCCTCAAGACTTTGTTTCTGCTTTTTTTCTAGCTCATTCTCAGACTCCACTCTGTGGCCCCAGGCAGCTCTAACTTTGTTCCATCCTTGTGCCTAACAGACACAGGATTGGATCTCATTGGCCAAGGAATGAAATAAAGTCACTTGTCCACTATTGGATGCTTGCCCAAGCCATCTCTGTTAAGTAGAGTGTGTCAGTGGTGCAGAGGATGTTGGTGGAGTGCCCAAGAGGGAATGCAGCATAGGCAAATAGAAGGCTTTCGCCTGCAGCTGAATTTGCCTTTTGTCACTTCCCAGCAAACAACCCTGTGGCTCAGGCCTTGAGCCAAAAGAGAAATCTAGGTGAGGGGCTGCGTGAATAAGCTTACCCGAGTTGGGAAGAATCACCAGTGCTAATCTAGTTTCTCCCTCACTTCCCTCCACCCCATTACATGCCCCCAAAACTGTTTTTGCCGTATAGTTTAATCTTATGTCTTCCATGTGGCCTTTAGCTGTATGTCAGGGTTTCCTTTTTTCTTTGAATGTAGGTTTTCTTCCAGCGCTCCTGTAACTGAATGAATGGAGCATGGCTTCGGCTGCTTTCAGAAACCCACAGCGAGAAGGACACATTTCCAAGGACCGATTTGTAGCTGAAACCCTCGAGAATATTGTTCCCTAAGAACGGGCGTTTTTAGGAAGATTTCTTTCTGATGCTAGGAATCTGTTCTTTTGCACTTGTTCTGAATTTTCCTACTAGGTGGTACGCAAAGGAGGGCAGCTGCCCCCAGCTCTGTGCTGCACTCTGGCTTTTCTTCCAGGGGTGCAGATTGCCGGGAAGCACGCGGTGGTGGTCGGGCGCAGTAAGATCGTCGGTGCCCCCATGTACCAGTTGCTTCTGTGGAACCATGCCACAGTGACCACCTGCCACTCCAAGACTGTCAATCTAGACAAGGAGGTAGGGGTCCGGAGTGGAGTATGTGATCTGTGTGTGCATGTATGCACGTGTGTGGTCGTGTGATCTCACTTTATGGGAATAACTAACATTTAAGTGCCAGAAACCACCGTGTGCTTGACCTTGTTATCTCAGTTAACCCCTCTAACAATTCTATGAATCTCGTCTCATTTTACAGTATGGAGGAACAGATTCACATAAAGAACTTGCCCAAAGTTATCCAGGTTTTTTCTGACTAGATTCTTTCCTCACCAGTCCCCCGCATGGTAGGTAGGGATTAACAGAAAAGACCTGGGATTGACCCCTGGCAGCCAGATCCCAAATTGATAACAATGGTGGCCTCAGAGGTAAAGGAGATCCAGAGGTCATGTGGACAAAGGTCCTATGACATCTGTCTCAGCTTGTGCTTCGGATTCCTGAGCCCAGTAATTCTCATCTGTGCACATCCCTGATGACAGTGCAGTCTCTTAAACATGGAGAGAGAGCAGGAGAGGGGCCCAACACCCCTCTCTTGTCATCATCCCCAAACAATTTTTGGGGGAGGTGGTAGTGCCCACATTCCGTGGGAAAGGAAGCAGCCTCTGGGTGTTTTGTCATTCAGGGACATCATCCTGGGCCTGTGGCTCCAAGCCTGTGCTTCAAGTTCTCAAGTTCCCCATTGGGTCAGAGAGCTTGTGAAGAGGGAGCTTTTGGCATTTATAGGCATAAGCGTAGTATCTACAGAGCTGTCAGTGTGTGGCCTGCAGAAAATAGCTGACAACAGTAAAAATTTCCTACAGGGATGTCCTTTCCACTTCTAGAGTTCTTATGTTTCACTGTTTAATCTCTGAAGTCAGAACCTTCTTCCCTTAGGTAAATAAAGGTGACATCGTGGTGGTTGCCGCTGGTCAGCCTGAGATGGTGAAAGGGGACTGGATCAAACCTGGGGCAGTAGTCATCGACTGCGGGATCAATTATGTCCCAGGTGAGTGTTGTCAGAGGAGGAAGGTGGTTTCTGGTGGAGGGCTGGGCAGAGGAAGATGTCTAGGTCATCGGAAGAAGCCCAAGTGAGAACCCCTTGTCCTGTTTTAGGCGTGAGGTGGTAAGGATTGGTGTGATTGGCCTGCCCCGGGTGCTTGCAGTTGGTAGATGGCATAGAGGCCGCTGGCAGGTGGGCCAGCTGGACGGCAGGAACTGTGGTTTTAGCCACTGTGCAATGCGGCTCCCAGAATGACTTTGGGGAGAGCACAGGCGAGGAGGCAAGAGGAACGTCTCACTCTATCTTTATGTACATGCACATTACCGTTTATTTAACAAAGGGTGGATAAACTTAAAATATAGTGTCATCTTTGCAAAGTGCCGTGAGACTTCAGGAGAGAAGCTCATTCTGCCAAGAGTCCTCTAGAGGGCTTCACAAAGAAGACATTTGAGCTGTTCCGCAGCGGTCCTCGGCATCTTCCTCACAGATTCGTGCATCGCTTCCCATTTTATGATATCACCACTCTTCCTTCCCACGGCTCTGGAACCTTTAGTTTCTCATGCAGTTACTTCCTCTCCTGGATTTATTTTTAAATATTAAGGTTTTTCCTCTGTCCTCAGTGTCACCATTGAATGTAGCCCTCTCAGCTGGATGGACTACTGTGAATTTCTTACTGGTCTGAGACCCATCTATGTGCCTTTGTCATGTTCACGTCCCATGTGCTAGTTCCCGCCTCTGTGGCCTCAGGTATGCACTTTTTGAATACCTGTCTTAGATTGTAGACAGACCACACGTCCTCCGGCACATGCCCCGTTTGTCCTTGGCAGCGTCCACGCCAGCATCTTCAGTGGCATGCTGTTCTTTCTTCATGAAATTTTCAAACATAAACTGTGAAAGGACAATACAGTACAGCGAACGTATACATACCTCTAGATTCTAGAAGGAATGGTCTTTAATCAATGGACTGCTTCTGTACATCAAGCACCCCCCACCCCAGGCTTTGGGCTACACAAAATTGCGTAAACTCAACTGTGATCTTCCCTTTCAACCACTTCCTCCCCACCTCCTCTCTGTCTGAAGTGCCCCCTCTTCCTCCAGACCTTGTCTGGTTTCCCCTCAACAAGGGATGATCCCTCCCTTTGAAAATATCCTCCCTCCCTCCTTCCCTCCCTCCCCTCCTCCCTCCCTCCTTCCCCTTCCCTCCCTCCCTTCATTTTGCATAGAACTTGGTGTTTCTGTTGTCAAGTACGTCTTGTACTTGGTGTCCTGTGCTCCCTCCATTATAGTCAGCTTCCCGGGGTGGTGGTCTGTGCGGTACCCTGTCCAGCACCGCGCCTTCTGACTGCTTGCAGTCGTATCTGCTGAGTTGTTGAAGGGAATTATAGCAAGAATAATCTTTTTTCTCCCTTCCCACCTCAAGTTTGAAATACAAACACTAAGCTGCCAAGAGTATTAGTCACTGTCAAGCCTCCATTGTTTTTCACCTGCCTCCCACTCTCCCTGCCATGCTTTTAAGACAGTGGCTCATAATTGAGCACTTATTTCCTTGTAGTGTAATTATCTAATGGGTGATAAAGAGAAGTGCTCACCTGCAACTCCTCACTTTGAGGACTTGCTATACGATACGACATTCAGGCTCATTCTGTTTAAAACCTTGCATCTTCTGTATCATATTTCTGCTTTGGACACATTTTTGGACTAGATTTGAGGGAAATGGATAAATGCCTGGTGGGGATCGTAAGTCTTGCAGATAGGTATGAAGTGTTGACTTGAACATGAAACTCACTGTCCTGTTGACATTTATTTTTCACATAGATGGTAAAATATGAATAATACCAATGTACGATCTTCCTTCCTGGTCAACTTTATTTTTCCTTATTCTGGGCAGATAGGTGAATAATAGCAATAAGGCCGGGTTCTGTTGTTCCCCCAGAATGGCAGAATCACTGAGTTGAGACCATGGGTGGGCAAGAGGACCTAAAGACTTGTCTTCCTTTTGGAAGCACCATGTTCCACAGCTGGGCTGCTCTTGGTTCATATTTTGATTATTTAAATCATTTGCATGGTCCATTCAGGGATAACATTATAAGTCACATGAATTAAGTTGTGTTCTTTTTTATCTGTTTCAAGAGCAGAGTAGAAATTGGCCAGATACGCATCAAAGTGCTCTTCCTGCCTGACTTACTAAAGATAACTTGACAAGGGCTACCCTAGTAGTAAGTTTGATTTGGAGGGATTATGAAAAGAGGGAACAGATTCCCCAGTCCCATCTCAATTTACCCCACGTGGGGCCTTCTGTTGAGCCTCAGCTGGATCTTCATTTGCATTTTGCACCCACAATTCCCGGTGAAAGAGAAGTTCTAGGCCTGGGGTATTTAACCAAGGTGCTTGTCAGTTACGAAAGCCATACACTTAGATGGGGAAGTGGTCCTTTTTTCCACCAACCACATCCTACTTTCCACGAAATGCTGTATGCACATCAGAGGGCACTCAAGCCAACACTGACAGTGCTTAGTTAAGTAGCAAAACTGAGCTTGTCTGTTGCAGCATTTAGCTCTGCAGTGAATTGATACATCTCCTATATATTGAGAAAGGTGGAGAAAGAGACTAACAATAAGTAGAAAGAGATATTTGAAACTAACGTCAGCATTAGACTATTGAAACCTGTACAAAGGGCAAACCCTCACCAGTATTCCCTTGACATTTTGAAACGTTAGTGGTTATGAGAGGAAATGTTCTGCCATAGCTGCTGCTTGATGATCTAGAAACCTGAAACTCTGAGGCATGTTTGTTTATCAGTTCCTTAGAGTACATACGTATAGCAAATATCTTAGGTATCTAGGATGGGAAGACAAGCTTTTTATGTTTGGAGAATGCTTCTTCAGTTTCAAGAATGCACACTTTCTCACTTGACTCTCAGCAAGCTTGGGAAGGAAGTAGTATTAATCTTTTGCATGTTTTGACTTCTGATCAGTAAGGAGGCCGCAGGGGTTGAGGACTAGCAGTTATGGGAAGAGCTGATTCTATAGCCTAGGCCTTTTAGTCCTGGCCTTTTGGCTATACAGTAAGCCCTCAGTGCTCTATAAGTTCTTGGAGACTGTGGTTTTAAGTGAAACAGTGTATAACAAAGCCAATTTTACCACAGGCTAATTGATATACACAAGAGTTAAGTTCCTATGGCTTAATTCTGGTCATAAAAAAACCAAAGTTCTAAATAAAGACTGAAACGCTTCCTATATTAAACATCAAAATAAATGTGAGCTATTCATACATTTAAGAGAGATGAATACAAACAAGTAAGATCATTATTCTCCAACCTGCTTCTTCCAGTTCAAGGTCACAGGTGGCTGGAGCCCAGTCCTACAGCTTGGGGCACAAGGAGGGAACCAGCCTGGCCAGGACCCCTTCCAGTGCAGGGCACGTCTCACACACCCGCGCTCACTCAGAGTGGGACGATGTAGACACGCCAGTTCACCTAATGTGCACATCTTTGGGATGTGGGAGGAAACCAGAGAAAACCCATGCAGACATGGGAGAGTCCATTTCTTTTCTTGTGGGCTGTAAGAAAATGACGTTGAATGCAATGACGTTGTGTGAGGACCCACTGTACTATGAAGGCTCATCTCTCCAGTTGTGATGATCCAATCACGAAGAGGTAGTGAAATGGCTGAGATCCTACCAGATCCTGCCTCGGAAGCCTTAGAACTGCAAAGTCTAGCCCTGTCCCTGCTGGAAGTGCACGGAAGCCAGGTGGAGATGTTTTTGTGGGTGAGCAATGATGCATCACTGGGTTTTGTTTCCTTGAATAGCTATGTTCTTTGCTGGTAAGAATTGTAGTTATTTTTGTATCCTTTTAAGGGAAATGTAATTATATTCTTTGCCTTTTGCATACATTTAACTAGCTTCTGGTCTTTGGAATTGGATGTTGAATTGTTCCTCCAGCTTGTGCATGGGGCTTACAAAATGCTGACAGTTGCTGGAGAAATGGTGTCTGGCAGCTGTGACATAGTTGGAGCTTGGTGCACTCAGAAAATTTCTTTGTAGGCCTTGGCAAATTAACATGTTAAAGGGAGCTCATTATAAATTGGGTAGTTGGCTGTAAGAGTAAAAAACAGTTGGTATCTTACTTGCCACCTGACAAACTACAAAAAGATTCTTCTGGGACTCAAAACCACTTAAGCACCTTATGAATTTCTGCACGTGAAATAGGTTTCTCTCTAGGGAATAACGAATACCTGTCATCCCTCAGCTTTTACATAAAGTAGGCACGTGGACCCGTGGGGACTACACACCGTAACTAGTTTTTGAATGGTCATAGCTGATCACTTAATTTAGATATAAACCCCAGGATTACAATTCTGAGACTTTGCTTTGATTTTTTTCTTCCCCTCCTGGACCAGACAATACAAAACCGAATGGAAAAAAACTAGTGGGCGATGTGGCCTACAGTGAGGCCAGAGAGAGGGCAGGCTTCATCACTCCGGTTCCTGGTGGCGTTGGGCCCATGACGGTGGCAATGCTAATGCAGGTGTGTTTGAATCAAAGCTTCTATAATAGTTCTAGGAAACTGACAGAATTCAATTTACTGCTTTTCTCTCCAAGTAGAAATGTCACAAAACCTGCTCAGAAACTAAGTAAGGATGTGAATCTGTTTAAGAATTAAAGGGGCCTGACCTGTGGTGGCGCAGTAGATAAAAGTGTCGACCTGGGAACACTGAGGTCGCCAGTTCAAAACCCTGCACTGGTCTGGTCAAGGCACATATGGGAGTTGATGCTTCCAGCTCCTCCCCCCTTTCTCTCTTTCTCTCTCTCTCTCTCTCTCTCTATGTCTCCTCTCTAAAATGAATAAAATAAAATAAAAAAGAAGTTATTTTAAAAAAAAAAGAATTAAAGGGAATGGAAGAACAGAGACATACTGGTACAGAATCAGTCATACTGGTAAAGTAGGGAAGGCACGATTCTAATTGACTTTGGAATATAATTGCAGGAAAGGAAAAGTGCAATACACTGACTTTGCTGAGTTTGTTTTGGCTTGCTTGCCCTTTTTAACCCACACCAGCTGATACGGGGAGAGGCAAGCAGCCCGAGGTATTTTAGGTGCATATAGACTTGCCTAGAATTGAGGCATGTTGATAGGTGGGCCATAAAGCTGTTCATATTGTGATTGAACTTGAGTGACCTGGGATTAAGAATTGAGGTGGACGTTAAAATAACTCCCTCTCTAAGTTCCCTTTGTGTCATTTTGTTTAGAACACAGTAGAGAGTGCAAAGCTTTTCCTGGAGAAATTTAAGCCAGGAAAGTGGTCGATTCAGTATAACAAGCTTGACCTCAAGACACCTGTTCCAAGGTAAAAATAAAATTTTACAGGTTCAAAACTTTGTGGGATGTCAGTTTGTAACCATGGCTACACGTATACTCCCACTCCCCAAAAGTACCATCAGTGGGTGGGATGATATTAATTACATGAATAAAGATTGATTGAACTTTTCTGAATTTCTTTTAAGTGACATTGACATATCACGGTCCTGCAAGCCAAAGCCCATTGGTAATCTGGCTCGGGAAGTCGGTCTCTTTTCTGAAGAGGTGGAATTGTATGGAGTCACAAAGGCCAAAGTTCTGCTGTCAGTGCTGGAGCGTCTGAAGCAGCAGCCCGATGGAAAATACGTGGTCGTGACTGGGTGTGACTTTTTTATTCATTTGCCAATCAAATCTTATTATCTGCTGCGATTATTATTCCTAGGAGTTGCATTTGCACTTAGCATATATATGTGGAGGTTCCTGCACTTTGGTTTTAGCATTTTCCCAGGTAATTTTATCTCAGTTGGTCCTTACAGCCAGCCACCTTTTGAGGTCAGAGTAGATTATAACCTTCAGAGGTGAGAAAATTTGTCCAGTTATTCATCGAGGAAGTAGAAGTAAATGGAAGAGTTGGGTCTTAAAACCTGGTCTTTATATTGAAATTTTTTTAACTCCAGATTCATTAATTCATTAGCTTTATTGAAGCATTCATTTGTATTGCTTGGCTGAGCTACGTATAAAAGTTTTTGAGACTAAATTTAGAAATTGAAATCATGGCAGTGTCTTTCTACAAGGGAGTGTGTATTTGTCCCTTACAGCAAGAAGAGCGAAAGCACAGCAGTGTTCTTTAATTTACAACTAAGACTCCTGAGTTCCTTTTCAAGTCTTTCATCTTTCTTATCATTCGGATTAAGACTCAGAGCTCTAGTGGCACAATCAGTCAGCGCACGGTACTTACACAGAGTAAGGCTCATTCTTTAGGACCTGTTGAGTCTGACTTAGTGATGACATCAGTTTAATTCCCCTAATGTAATTCTTCTCTTTTGCTTTCATTGTGAAGAATAACTCCAACCCCCCTGGGAGAGGGGAAAAGCACGACCACAATCGGGCTGGTGCAAGCCCTTGGCTCCCACCTTCATCAGAACGTCTTTGCGTGTGTACGGCAGCCTTCTCAGGGCCCTACCTTTGGAATAAAAGGTATCGGTGGGACTAGAGGACACCTGCTTCTCGCCCGGGCCCTCGTGACCCATGAATGTTTATGGGGTCTTCAGCTCATTTAGACACTGGGAGCGTCTTTCTCACACTACCGTCTTGGTGCTTTTGTTGAAGGCTTTCATCGGCTCAGCTCAGCTCCTGCTGTCACTGTTTGACACTGCACAGGGATTCCTGGGGTGGGTACTATGTAGGCAGAGGTGCTTCTGTATGACTAAGTCACCTGTCACTGTAACAATAAAGGTAATCGTAGCAGCCAGTCACCATGCTGACTTTCTAGAGACATAGACAAACCCTACAGATGTTTCACCCTGTGGGAATAAGAAAAGCCCGCCTTCGTTGAGTATGGGCTTTATTCCAGGTTTTGTGTAAAGCAATTTATGTATATTATTTTCTAAAACAATAGTATCATCTCCCTTTTACAATAGCAGCAACTGGGACTTGAGAGGCAGTTAAGTCAAAGGCGCTATGCTTAAGTACCAGAGTGGGCCCTCATGTCTAGTTCAAGCTCTAAAACAGTTCCATCAACGCATTGATTCATCTGATTGCCTAAAAACACCATGTCAATCAACGACTTCACCTTCAGTTTTTGATAGCTGCAGTACTGCAAATGGGTTCTTTTAATTAAAATCACGTTTATTAATTATAATAGGTTCTTAGAGTTAGCTTTCTTATTTGCTTGATGATATCCTGCTTGTTCTAATTACCGAACCATTCACTCGAGGTCCCCCTTTGCTCTTCTGCCCGTTGGTGCGATCTGTTTCATAAATGTGCTGACTTAGTTCCTCATTCGAGCTTGTCTTAACTCCCTTGCAATGTCAGATTGAGCCTTCTTCCTTGTTCTGCTTATTGCACCCAGTATTCTTTTCCTCAGATCACAAATTGCCCCATTTTTATTGCATGGTCTCTGCCTCATCAAAAAAGAGAAAAAGACATTTCTTTTTTTTTTTTTAGATTTTATTTATTCATTTTTAGAGAGAGAGATAAGAGGGTAGGAGCAGGAAGCATCAACTCCCATATGTGCCTTGACCAGGCAAGCCCAGGTTTCAAACTGGCGACCTCAGCATTCCAGGTCGACGCTTTATCAACTGCGCCACCACAGGTCAGGCAAAAGACTCATATCTCAAATTGGCATTTTTCTCACTGATAACTCAAAAACCTGGATATTTTTTTGACTGGCCTTTGGTTACTAATCCAAATACACCAGGAAAAATCTGGCAGTTAATGTGTTTTCTAACATATGTCTCCTATTTGAGAAGAATTGCAGTCTCTGTGTTGGTGTTTGGTGTGTGTATTTTAAATATTCCTTTTTTTTAAAATGCCAGAGTAGCGTTTATAAGAGTGAAAAAATGAACAGGTTTGCCTTATGTAACTGTAGGCTTTTAACAGATGTTAGAAATCACGGGGAACCTGTTTCTAAAGATGAGTAGCTATGTAGGTGTTCATGGTTTTGTCAGACTCAGATTTCAATTGAGAGACTCTTCAGAACCAGAAAGATCAAGTGTTTTAGCTTGGTAGAAAAAAACTAAAAACTGATCAAATCTGTCCAAATGGTTGTAAAAAGAAAAGAAATTATATGTATAGCAGTTACAAAACCAATTTGATTTCTTCTTTATGGAAAAGCATGCTTAACTTGAGCTTCACCCTTGACCTGTCCTCTAGGTGGCGCTGCAGGTGGTGGCTACTCTCAGGTCATTCCTATGGAAGAGGTAAAGTGTTCTGGGATTTGGTTGAATCAAACCCTTTATTATAGGTTTTCCTTTCAAGTAGTGAGCTTTATTGTAAAGGCATCAGTGAGCAAATGACTTGTTTGGCAGTAGATGTGACACTTAAGGGAAAACATCTTTTTTTTTTTTTTAAGTGAGAGGAGGGGAGATAATAAGACAGACTCCACATACACCCTGACTGGTATCCACCTGGAAACCTGTCTTGGGCCAATGCTTGAATCAGCCAAGCTATTTTTAGCACCTGAGGCCAACGCTTGGACCTACCTAGCTATTCTCAATGCCTGGGGCTGAAACTCAAACCAATCAAGCCATTGGCTGAGGTGGGGAAAGAGGAAGAAAAGGGGGAGAGGTAGAGGAAGAGAAACAGATGGTCGCTTCTCATATATGCCCTGACCGGGAATCAAACCCAGGATATCCATATGCAAGGCGAACGCTCTATCCACTGAGCAAACTGTCCAGGGCTATGGGAAAACATCTTAATTTGCAAAGTTGTAAGACAGCTTAGGTTTTTTTTGGCATGACAGGGACTTCAAAGTATGGCTTCAGAGAATGAATCATTTTAAACAAGTAATCAAATAAAGTATGAGATTGGAAGGAGCCAACATAGAGCAAACTCAAAGTAACAACTGCAGAAATGGGAACAATGTGTAGACAGAGAGTTGGGTTGCTCCTTTGTACTCATTGCTTGCTGTTTAAAGGACATGTGAGTGACCTCAGTAATCCAGTGCTGCTGTTGATCCCAATGGTGTAGTGTTTGTGGTTACCAGTAGGGAAAACTACAATTTCTACTGAAGACAGTAACTTTATGTTTTCAGGACCTCCTGTATTGGGTGTTTGTCTACTAGCTGTGTATGGCCCATTAGCTGTAACATAGGGATTGATTTGGTTGCAGCAGAATGAATGTCGGAAAGTTAGAAGCCTGATGTGGCTTCTGTTCTTTTGTAGTTTAATCTGCACCTTACTGGTGACATCCATGCCATCACTGCAGCTAATAACCTCGTTGCCGCAGCCATTGACGCCCGCATATTCCATGAACTGACCCAGACCGACAAGGTATGGTGCCGAGGCCCTGTGGGCACTTCTGACAGGGCTCTGGCACCTGAAGTAACGTTGGTCCCTTGGGTGCTGATGATGCAGGTGGTAAGACAGCGGAGCTCCTTTTATTTAAAAGCTCCTTTCCTCCTTTTCTTTAAGGCTCTCTTTAATCGTTTGGTACCATCAGTAAATGGCGTGAGGAAGTTCTCTGATATCCAGATTCGAAGGTTATGGGTAAGCTTTTTTCTCTTCATTTCTGATATTGTGTGAAATTGAGTAATTGATGATAAGAGGCAAAAATCTCCTTACATCCCTAACCATAGTCTTACGACCATGTACATAACACAGATTGATGGTAGGTGTTATTTCTCCTGCACTCGGCTACAAAGACTGACACTTTCTTTATAGTGTGGGAAAGAGTCAGGAGGCCAGCATGGCAGCATACCAGCTTTTAAAATTTGAATCTCTGCTCTTCCCATCCCTGGGACCTTAAGCAAGAATGGTTACTTCTATATTTAACTTGAATTTCTATAATAAAAACAACAACTATATAGTCATTAAATATATACTGTACCAACCACATAGCCAGAAATCTCACTCCTAGGTATTTATCCAAGAGAAATGCAAGCTTGTGTTCATACAAAAACATGAATGTTTTTAGCAGTTCTATTAATACTCTCTAAAATCGAGAAACAACCCAGGGGATGAATAAACAAACTGGCACATCCATACAATAAAAAGGAAGGAACATTCCTCTGTGTGTGTTATCAACAATAGTTATATTCTCACTTTAATTTTTACCACTTGATGTTTTGGTGCTGTAAGAATACATGAAGCCCTCCTTCACCTAGTGTTACTGCAGTCTGCCTCCCTGCTACTCAGTCAAGAATGGGTCGTCAACAGCAGATTCTCAGCTTAGTGACTTCTGTAAACAATGTCATGCCTGACCAGGCAGTGGCACAGTGGATGGAGCGTCGGACTGGGATGCGGAAGACCCAGGTTCGAGACCCCGAGGTCGCCAGCTTGAGTGCAGGCTCATCTGGTTTGAGCAAAGGCTCACCAGCTTGGACCCAAGGTCGCTGGCTCCAGCAAGGGGTGGCTCGGTCTGCTGAAGGCCCGCAGTCAAGGCACATATGAGAAAGCAATCAATAAACAGCTAAGGTGTCGCAATGAAAAACTGATAATTGATACTTCTCATCTCTCTCCATTCCTGTCTGTCCCTTTCAATCTCTCTGACTCTCTCTCTGTCTCTGTAAAAAAACAAAAACAAAAAAACAATGTCATAAACTAGGCTGGGGAGGCTCTATGACAAGCTTCACTCTGAAAACATACTGCATTTTTTTTTTACAGAAACAGTCAGAGGGATAGATAGGGACAGACAGACAGGAATGGAGAGAGATGAGAAGCATCAATCATCAGTTTTTCGTTGCGACACCTGAGTTGTTCATTGATTGTTTTTTCATATGTGCCTTGACCGTGGGGCTACAGCCAACTGAGTAACCCCTTGCTCAAGCCAGCGATCTTGGGTCCAAGCTGGTGAGCTTTGCTCAAACCTGATGAGCCCTCGCTCAAGCTGGCGACCTCGGGATCTCGAACCTGGGTCCTCTGCATCCCAATCCAACGCTCTCTCCACTGCGCCACCCCCTGGTCAGGCGAAAACATACTGGATTTTTAAAAACAAAGTCCGCACAGTACAGGACTATGGAAGGAGTAGGGCTTGCTGGAGCCCACTCAGACCTACCATGAGTTAAAAGAAAAGGTGAATATATTTTATAAGCAGTTTTTGTTTTAGGATGTGATCCATTTACATATTGTACCTAAAGAAAATTGCCACGTTCTGTGAGGAGAGTCAAACCCCCCGCACTTTTTTTTTTTTTTTTAATTTTAGCAAACGAGGGAGGTAGGGAGACAGACAGACAGGAACATCAATCTGTTCCTGTGTGTGCCCTGACTAGAGATCAAAATGGCGACCTCTGCATTTTGGGACAATACCAACCAACCTATCTGGCCCGGGCCATTTTTGTGCCTTTTGAAACAGTAGGAAGGCTGTAAAAGTATAGTGCTACAACTTTCACATACAAAAGTATGTGTAATTGATTTATACTTACTTTTGCCCTTTCTAATATTTCATTTGAGTTGGGATTCTCAATTATCTGAAGAATATCTTGCTTTTCCTTTCAATATGTTTGGGTTTGGTGAATTAGGCACTCTTGATCACTGTGCTTATTTAGGGCTGGGTTTAGAGACTCTGGTGCTCAGTGATAGGGACAAACATGCTAATAATACTTTTGTACAGGGTAATTAGGAAATAAAGGTTTAGCAAAAGGGATTATAGTTTTCCCTTCCGAGTTTAACATGGCTTGTATTTCTTAGAGGGAATCCCATCTGGAAATAGAGAATCAAATAAATTTTTTGGGCCCTGGGTGGTTGGCTTAGTGGTAGAGCGTCAGCCTGGCGTGTGGATGTCCTAGGTTCAATTTCTAGCCAGGGCACACAGGAGAAGTGCCCATCTGCTTCTCCACCCTTCCCCCTCTCCTTTTTCTCTATCTCTCTCTTCCCCTCCTGCAGCCAAGGCTCCATTGGAGCAAAGTTGGCCCGGGTGCTGGGGATGGCTCCATGGCCTCCGCCTCAGACGCTAGAATAGCTCTAGTTCAGTGGTTCTTAACCTGGGTTCTATCGAACCCCAGGGGTTCGATGAGTTGGTCTCAGGGGTTCAGAGAAACCTCTGCTGCAGAGGCCAGAATAAGGTAATACCGTAATTTGTTGTGAGTTCATGCACTTTGTTGGTTTTGTTCTTTGAGCAAGGTGATGTTCATGCATTACTCATTTTGTGCACCAGTAAAAAAAACATATACCTATGTCTTGAATTTGGAAAAAAAAATACTATTTTATTTATCACTAAAGAAGGGTTCGGTGAATGCGCATATGAAACTGGTGGGTTCGGTACCTCATAAAAGGTTAAGAACCACTGCTCTAGTTGCAATGGAGCAACGGCCCAGATGGGCAGAGCATCGCCCCCTATCGGGCATTCCGGGTGGATCCAGGTCGGACTCATTCGGAAGTCTCTCTCTGTATCCCTGCTTCTCATTTCAGAAAAATTTTTAAAAATTTATTTTTTAATTTATTGTTTTTGTTTGTTTTGTCTTCTTTTATGTTTAATTTCACTACCTTTTCAGAAACTAGGCATTGAAAAAACCGACCCTACCACACTGACAGATGAAGAGATAAGCAGATTTGTGAGACTGGACATTGATCCGGAAACCATAACTTGGCAAAGAGGTACCAGAGTCCTAGCCAGCCCTGTTGCTTTGGTTATACTGCGCACACCACGCCCTCTGTAAGAGTTGCTAAAATGTGAGGTCTGAACGCTTGTGTATTGGTATTTTCATGGTTAAGACATGACCAAGATGGTGACTGACTTGTTTTCCCGGCCACCTCCATCAATCTCTCCATACTCGCTGTGACCAAACCTCCTTTTGTTGGGTTACTTGGACATTTGCTGTCTGTTCAGTGTTGATTGGAATGAGGTTGGTTTCAAAGAAGTTCACGCATAAACCAAAATGAACATTTTGCTAGTTTTATTTTATGCAAAAAGTTTTAGTGGCATAAAGTAGTAGAGAAATTGAGTTTAATCACTTCTTGAATCATGTTGCCCTTTATTCTCGGAACTCTTGTCTGGCATCAGTGACTTGACTTTTCTCGTAGCTCACTAGTTTGCCTACTCATTTTTACCTCGTTTTATTGAACTCTCTTGTGTCCAAATAGGTAGCCTTAAAAGTTGAAACACTTGGCAGTTTAGTGAGAGAGTCACCTGGCCTCACAACCATATGTCGCTTTTCTCTGTACAACCAAGCCAGGCTTAGGTTTTGTTTTGTGCCAACAGTGCGTCCATCTATGCTGTATCACTGCTGAGAAGGGATTCTCACCCAGTCGGGCAGAATGCAGCTAATGACCAATTTATGACTGCATTTGTGATTTTCATCCGCTCAGTAACTGTTGCTAGCTAACGGCATTTTTAAGATGACTCATTTAATATATAAGCACCACACAATTTCTCTTCTTTTGCTTCAATAGCTTTAGACAGATGTTATAATAGTTTATGAGAAATAAGTTAAAGATTCATTTTGAAAATTTAGTATCTTGTTCACTTTTCCTTTGCTCTAATATGTAATTTATGCTTTCTGAGAAAGCAAAAACAGACCAGGGGAGAAAACTGAATCCTACCTATTGACTGGCTATTTTAGATAGAGAAGAAGTTAGATACAAGGAATTTGGCACTGTATTTTTTTTAAAATAATGGCACACTTCAACAACATATTACATCCTTCACTTATCAAGTGGGGTGTGTGTGTGTGTCACCCTCTGAGTGCTGTAGAAGACCCTGCTTTGGGCGTGTTTCTTATTAGTCTTTATGGAAAATAATTTGGCCTTAAAAATGCCTCTCCTCGGCCCTGGCTGGTTGGCTCAGCGGTAGAGTGTTGGCTCGGCATATGGAAGTCCCGGGTTCGATTCCCAGTCAGGGCACACAGGAGAAGTGCCCATCTGCCCTTCCCCCTCTCCTTCCTCTCTATCTCTCTCTTCCCCTCCTGCAGCCAAGGCTCCACTGGAGCACAGTTGGCCAGGGCGCTAGAATGGCTCCAGCCACAATGGAGCAACGCCCCAGATGGACAGAGCATCGCCCCCTAGTGGGCATGCTGGGTGGATCCTGGTCGGGTGCATGCAGTAGTCTGTCTGACTGCCTCCCTTGCGTCTAACTTTGGAAAAATAAAAAAAAAATAAAAACCTCTTCTCTTTGACCCATTTATAATGTAACTACTGTATTGTTCATTTTGTATCTTGCTATTGTTTGGCACCTCTTACAAAAAACAAAATTGGAAATACACCAAAGTGTTAACAGTAATTAGTCCTGGGAGGAAGAGTAGAAGTAAGATTAATTAGCTAATTGATCTTTGCTATGATTTCCAAGCATATTCAGTTGGCTAGATACCGTCATCGGAATGGAAATTATTTCTTTTTGGCATGCTGGAGGAAAGAGCAGGTCTCTTACCAGCATGTTTCAAAAGTCATTTGCCTGGCCCTCTGTTCATGGCTCTTGTGTTCGTCAGGATGGTGTGCGGTCAGTGAGTCACCCCCTAGAACAACAACACAGCCCTCTGCCTTTAGAGAATTGGAACCTGCTGTTCTTGAGAGGTCGAATGTGCTTTATTCATTTTTTTTTTTTTTTTTTTAGAGAGGAGACAGAGAGAGAGAGAAAGAGAGAAAGGGGGGAGGAGCTGGAAGCATCAACTCCCATATGTGCCTTGACCAGACCAGTGCAGGGTTTTGAACTGGCAACCTCAGTGTTCCCAGGTCAACGCTTTATCCACTGCACCACCACAGAGAGGTCGAATGTGCTTTAAAATAGACTCCTGGTTTCTAGTTGTTTGAGTTCTCTAGACAGGCTAAAACCAAGCCAATCCACGTTTCTGTAGAAATAATTCCTGTACGTTTATGATATATGGACATCAGTTCTTAATTGAAACACGTTATTTTAGCTTTGCCACCAGTTTCGAAATCAAATATTAATAGACAGACATTGACTTATTGCTGTAAAACTTGGCTGCTTCTGTTAACTTTATGTTCCTGTTACTAAAACTTCTTTATCTTCCCCTTTTACCATAGTGTTGGACACCAATGATAGATTCCTGAGGAAGATCACAATTGGCCAGGCTCCGACAGAGAAGGGGCACACACGGACGGTAACTGTTCCTTTTTAAGGGAATTCGTTCTGATGCACCAGATTCTTGTTCTTTCTGTCCGCCTCTGTCTGCTCCCGTGACTGAAACTGCCTTCTCGCGTTTACAGTGGAAATGCGGAGGTGTGTGGTTTCAAGCACCCCGACAGCTTTTGCAGTAAACCCCATGTGTTACCTGTGTGTTTTTCCCCTGGCACTTTTTTCTAGAGGTGGAGAGCCCTAAGTGAATATCCTGGCGCACCAATTAATTAAAAATGCTTTTTGCCTTACCAGGCGGTGGCACAGTGGATAGTGTGTCGGACTGGGATGAGGAGGACCCAGGTTCGAGACCCCGAGCTCGCCAGCTTGAGCGTGGGCCCATCTGACTTGAGCGGAAGCTCGCCATCTTGGACCCAAGGTCGCTGGCTCCAGCAAGGGGTTGCTCGGTCTGCTGAAGGCCCACGATCAGGGCACATGTGGGAAAGCAATCAATGAACAACTAAGGCATTGCAACGAAAAACTGATGATTGATGCTTCTCACCTCTCTGTGTTCCTGTCTGTCCCTATCTATCCCTCTCTCTGACTCTCTCTCTGTCCTTGTAAAAAAAAAAAAAAAAAAAAAATGCTTCTTTCCTGTGGCCATTTTGCAGTATATCTCTTCATGTAATAAGAGCTTTCGTGTCGTTCCCCCTGTGTGTTTAGGGAAACCGTAACGACATGATTACAAGCTGCTTTCACAGAGACTGTTGGCCCGACTGGAATATTTATTTTAAAATTTTGAGTACTCAAGGTCTTGGAATAGTTAATTACAAATTTTTGCTATTGGAGGTTTATTTTCATTAAGTTCTTTGTATGCCATTATTCTATCCATTTAAGATTTCGTTTAAGCTTTGGGTGCAGACCGGGATTACTTTTGCAATACGCTCTTCCGGTCTAACAAAGTTTTCCTGTTGTGTTTTCTTTCTTCCAACAGACCCAGTTTGATATCTCTGTGGCCAGTGAGATCATGGCTATCCTGGCTCTCACCACTTGCTTAGAAGACATGAGAGAGAGACTGAGCAAAATGGTGGTGGCATCCAGCAAGAAAGGGGAGCCCATCACTGCTGAGGATCTGGTGGGTGCCCCTGTGCCAGGGGCTTGTGGTACATCTGTGTCCATTGTCTGAGGGTCTCTCAGCAGGAGCCCAGTGGTACTGAAGATCTGGTGGGCCCTGGCACTGTGGTCCTGTGGTACATGTGTCCATTGTCCTACGGTGTCTCAGCAGTTACCAGTAACAAAAATTATGCTGCAGTTAAACCATTGAATTTAATACGATTTTGTTGCTGTTCAGGTAGTTATGAAATTTATAAAATGTGCTTTATAGTAATAGGTAGTATGCTCCAGTAATAGACCACAGGTTTCAGATGGTTCGAGCAACGTCTTCAACCTGGGTATTCCCAAAAGTGGGCATGTGACTTCAATTTGCAGAGTACCTCAAGAGTCCAATTGAAGCCCTTAGTAGCTGAGCTTGGAGTCACACCCTGGCCTCTCCCCATGACAGGCCTTCCTGCACAGAGGCCTCAGGTCCTGAGGTTTATTGGCCACTGTTGTATCTACACTGATAACCACACCGGGAATAAATCATTATTATCCGATGGTCCTACTAGGCTAGTTTTCTACTTAGGTTTATTTCTGAGCTTTCTGCATGATTATATGAGGTTTGAAATGAGATGATCTTATAAATTAGTTTTTGAAAGTCTGTTTGTGTTGACATACACCAAAATGGTTGGCCTGTGATTAAGCAAGCAGCATGTCAGATGAATTCAGAAAAGGGAAAAAACATTAATATACTGTCTTTACAGTTAGTATGTGTAAAAAGGAAATTGTTTTAAATTTTTTACACCCAAAGCAGAAACTTAGAAGCCCGTTAAAATTGAACATTAATGAGATCCATAGTTTTATCTTTCTTTATTACCGGTTTGTTCAGCTATGGTCGGAGGGCTTAGAAGAAGGACCTGATATTTAAGAGTTGGTATTGAATTCTGGTGTAAATTTTCAGTTTCTGCTTTAGGAAACACATACTGAATGTGGTTTGTGGCCCATTCCTGCCCAGACACCAGTACTCACAGAACTGGTACTTACGTGTTGTTAACTATTCTAACATGGAATGCCCTCATCCGTCAGCAACAGTGCTTGAGTGAGATGCTTGTTGCCAGAGTTACATGTTTTTCCAAAAATTACATCTGAGTGTCATTTTTATTCTAGCTCTTCTCCCTGCTTAAAATAACTAATAACTTCAGAGTGTATTCAGAAAAAATAAATGAACAAATGAATGGCCTAGTTCAGGCAAAAGTACTTTTTGGTTCAAGATGGCTAAAAAGGGAATACCTAAGAGTGTTGAGTTTTGGTTTTGAAAGATTGGTTTGTTCGTTGGTGGGAACTGGCGCTTCGTGCCTGTTTTGCAGGGGGTGAGCGGTGCGTTAACGGTGCTCATGAAAGATGCAATCAAGCCCAACCTCATGCAGACGTTAGAGGTGAGCAGAGTGACGCCTGCCTTTCTGAACTGGGCTTCTGTGTTCACACTCTTCTTGGGGAGTCGAGACCTTTTCTACTCGCTCATCTCTTTCTTCCCGTTCTTTCTCACGGTTGCAGCTGGGACATGACTATCATAAAAGAGGCGGCCTCCTAGTTAGCCCTTTGGGATAGCTTTTTCTTTTGGAATCCAGCTAACTTTCATCTTGACGGTCATCCCATTTTGGAGCAGGATTGGCAGGTTTGGTCTTGCTGTCTTGGTCTCCACAGGGCACTCCAGTATTTGTTCACGCTGGGCCATTTGCCAACATCGCGCACGGGAATTCCTCCATCATTGCTGACCAGATTGCGCTCAAGCTCGTTGGCCCCGAAGGATTTGTAGGTGAGGATTTTTTACACAGTCAGCAAATAGATGGTATTTTTGTTTAACATCTAAGGAGTTGGGATAGCTTTTTTATTTACAGTTGCTTTTCTCCTTAACAGTGACTGAAGCAGGATTCGGAGCAGACATTGGAATGGAAAAGTTTTTTAACATCAAATGCCGGTATTCTGGTCTCCGCCCTCACGTGGCAGTGCTGGTTGCCACTGTGAGGGCTCTGAAAATGCACGGAGGCGGCCCCACGGTGAGGATCAGGAGGAGGAAGCGTCTGATTGGCAGGAGTGTTCTGAAGGCTGAAAGGAAGCTGGATGACTTGTGCCTGTTTCTTCATGAAGCGGCTCTGATCCTCATGATTAACAGGATACAGGAAGCAAGGGGGGTTCAGGCAGCCCTTGTGCCAGCCGCCCGATCACACCGGCCCTGCCCGCTCTGAGGGTTTTAAGAGGGCTAACACTGGCTTCATGGCCTGCTTCTCTGAGTCAAACATCTCATAGTATCTAAACCTCACCCAAGGCATGTGCTTGCTCTGCCCACAGAAAACTCCTTTATGTTCAGACTGTTCTTTTAAAATCTCAGTCCCATTTTTCCTCTGAATAGTAGCATTGGCAGCCAACTGACCAAACCATTTAGCTAAGATGGAGGTCAGCCCCTCCTGGACAGGTGCATGCTGGATGGGACCGCCAAGGTTAGGGCTGGTTATTTTCAGCTCCAGCCTGAACTTGGTGTTTTCCTGAACCCCTATTGGTTAGAAGTTTCACTTTTTATCCTATTATTTTAACATCTTTGCTTCAGCTACTGCCTGTGAAGACCTGGTCCAAGTGTTCAGAAATTACTTGAAAAAGTCTTAAGTTCCTATCTTCTGGGAGCCAATCCTATAACTGGGAAATAAGATCTTACTTGCCTACAAAACCAAGTCAGCATTTCATAGTGTAGTGATCAGTGTAGCAGTTCACAAGCATTTTGGTCTCAGAACTTCTTTAAACTTCTTAAAAATTAGTGAGGGGCCTGACCAGGCGGTGGCACAGTGGATAGAGCGTCGGACTGGGATGCGGAGGACCCAGGTTCGAGACCCCGAGGTCGCCAGCTTGAGCGTGGGCCCATCTGGCTTGAGCAAAAGCTCATCAGCTTGGACTCAAGGTTGCTGGCTCCAGCAAGGGGTTGCTCGGTCTACTGAAGGCCCGCAGTCAAGGCACACGTGAGAAAGCAATCAATGAACAACTATGGTGTCGTAATGGCAATGAAAAACTAATGATTGATGCTTCTCACCTCTCTCCGTTCCTGTCTGTCTGTCCCTATCTATCCCTCTCTCTGACTCTCTCTCTCTCTCCCTGTAAAAAAAAAAAAAAAAAATTAGGGCCTGAAAGAACTTTTATTTAGGTAGATTATGTCTATTAATTATATTTGAAATTAAACCTGAGTTACCTATTAACATAAATAACATTCTTTTTTTAATGACAAGTTACTATATTTTCCAAAACCAAATTTGGGCATTGTTCAATTTTCAGATCTCTTCAGTATCTGACTTAATTGAAGACCACTAGGTTCTCATCTTCTTCATTTGATCTTTTATGATACCCCATGTCACCCAATCTTTGGAAAAGCCCAGGGTATCCTCAGTGAGAGAGTAAGAGTGAAAGGATTTTAACATCTTAGAATTATTACGGAAATAATCTTGACCTTGAGGACCCCATGAAAGGATTGGGTCTCCAGGCCTTGCTGTGAGGACCAGTGCCATAACACAGCCCATCATGCCTCTCCAGTCTTGACTTGTCCCCCAGGTTCCAGAAGCACTCAACCCAGGACCCCTTCCTGCTAGCCGTGCAGGATGGACTCCCTTTTCCTTCTCAGTCATAGCCAGCATCTCTCTCTCTCTTGCACCCCCTCACTCACCCTCACCACTTTGCATCTCCTCTTCTTTCCTCCTGACCTCAGGGTCTAAACAGTAATGCTCGGCACTTCACCTGGGCAGCACTGCGAGGAGGGTTTTACACATACAGCTCTGCCAAGGAGCCAGCCCCACTGCCCACATTACCTCCTGGAGCTGCATGCAAGGCTTAGAACGAGGGGGTCAGGTCTGTCCCCACTTCCAGCCCCACCTCTCTGGCTGGAAGAGAGTTGGAGCTCCGTAGTCTGCCTGAGGAATGGGAGCAGACCAGACTGGAAAATGGAAGGCTTTTTAGTCACTGTCCATTGCCCACAGTGGGGTTCATGGAATCCGTGCCTTCACCCCCATGCTCATCCCTGTGGGTGCAGCAGGCTGAGCCACCCGGTTCCTGTGACCTTACCGCTTCGATGTTGTGAGACCTTGAAATAGGCAGTGATAGAGGAAGGGAATCCTGCGTGGTGTTTCCCTAATGTGTGTACTGCTCAAGCCTCCCAGTTCAGCTCCACAAAGGCATGGGTTGGCTCCTCAGACCAGCTCATGATCCCGTTACAGGGCTTGTCACAGACTCCATTGGTGGCCTTGGCAGGGGCTGACAGCTGCCTTTTCCCCCCACACTCACCTTTTACTTCTATCACTCGCGGAAGTTATTCTCCCTGCCTAGAGCATGTTCCCTCCCCCGCATTGATCCTCCTTTCTTACCACTGTAGTTCAGGTCATAAAAGTTCCCACTCTTGCCTGACCAGGCAGTGGCGCAGTCATTAGAGCATTGACCCGGGATGCAGAGGACCCAGGTTCAAAGCCCTGAGGTTGCTGGGTTGGGTATGGGTTCACCAGCTTGATCGAAGGGTTGCTGGCTTGAGTGTGGGATCATAGACATAACCCCATGGCTCCTGGCTTGAGCCTAAACTCGATGGCTTGAGCAAGGGGCCACTGGCTCAGCTGGAGGCGCCCCACCCCCATCAATCATTGAACAACACTGAGAAAGCAATCAAACAAGGTGCCGCAACTATGAGTTGATGCTTCTTATCTCTCTCCCTTCTTGTCTGTCTCATGCTAAAAACAAAAAGTTCCCACTCTTCTCAGTCATTTTTGTTCTGCACTGTAGAATTGTTCATATGCCCCGAATCTTTAGGACAGGAGACGGCCTTGCACTGCTATGTACCTCCCACGCATGCACGTCTGTCCTTTTACATGTGGCACACACCATTTTAAGCTGTTCTCTAATTGTAAATAGAAAATGTCTCTGACTCTGTTTGCTTCCTTTCCTTCCAGGTTACTGCTGGGATGCCTCTTCCCAAGGCTTACATAGAAGAGGTAACTAATCATTTCCAATTACTTAACCTAGAAGGAACCACACCCAGAATTGGCGTTTCCCAGCCAGCTGGTTTGGAGACGAGTGGGGGATCACTCTGACCCAGGGTTGCTGGGATCAGAGGATGCTAAACGGCCCACCGTGTGCCGAAGAACTGAAGTACCTGAAACAGGGAAGGAGTGCATCATGAAACAGAATTTCCCCGCATAGGATATCAGCAGAACCCCTGCTCCAGATCTTACTGCTCCCCGGGGAGTGATTTCTGCCCCCAGGGGACATTTGACAAAGCCTAGAGACACTTTGTTACAAGTACTGGAGTTCTGTGGGCAGAGGCAGGGCCGCTGCTACATATCCCACAGTGCACAGGACTCCTCCCACTACAAGGAGTTACTGGGCCAACATGTTAATCGTGCTGAGGTTGAGAAACCGAGCACAAAACTGAGCGAAGTTTCCTTGTCTTCCCTGCACTGGCTGCTCAGTTCTCAAATGCCATTCACATCAGAAGCAGATACAGGGACCTTTTTTGAAATGTCTTCCTCTGCAGATTTAAATCCAGATTAATGGGCCAAGATACACTACATCCTGGTTATTTTTCTGGGCAAAGTTTCCATAGGCTGATTTGGTTTATAGATTCAAGCAAGAGCTCAAAGAATTGTAAGCTTGAACCTTTCCATGTTTAGGTCACTTACCAGCAAAAACATCTCTAGAGCCAGTTTGGGGTGGTTAGGAGAGACCCTCAAATGAGAGGGTACGGTCAGCTCCTCTCACTAATTCAATTTTCTGCCTTTTTTGGAAGCTTTTACATTGTCAAGTAATACAGAGTCACTGTTTAGGCTTCAAATGAAGTATTTCAAAAACAGCTAGAAAAGAATTGTTGGTGCTTGGTGTCTGCCTGTCTTCTGAGTTATGATTTGCCTTTTATGGTCATTCGTCTGACTCATGCGTGGGAGGGGAATTCACAGTTCTGGCCCTCCTGCCCCCCTCCGCCTTTCCTGTGTCTAATTAGGCGGCTGCCCCTCACCAGCCCAGCTGGTATCTTCTTTCAAAAATTCTACTTATTTAAAACTGTTCTCAAGCCGTGTTACATATTAATTGGTTTTCATGTGACTAGAGGTAAAGAATTAGCATAAATTAGGTAAAGAATATCAACTAAATCGTAATCTCAGTTTTCAGTAATTAAAGGAAGAACAGTGTAAATCATGGTCATAAGGATCTCAGATGTTTTCCACCTTCAACTTACCTATTTTTTTCTGCTGTTTCATGGAATCCACAAACTAAGCACGAAAACTGCTGCTGGGTTTTACCCATGATGCAGTGTATGTAGTTTTATATACCACTGTTATATTTTTATTTTTTTAGTATGTAATGTGGCCCTGGCCAGTTGGCTCAGTGGATAGAGCATCAGCCCAACATATTGACATCCCAGGTTTGATTCCTTGTCAGGGCACAAAAGAGAAGCAGCCATCTGCTTCTCACCCCCTTGTCGCTCTTTTCCCCTTCCTCCTCCTCCAGCCACTGGCTCAGATGGTATGTGCATTGCCGCAGGTGCTGAGGCTAGCTGGGTTGGCTCCAGTGCATCAGCCTCGGGTGCTAAGGATTATTAGCACAGTTGACTCAATTTTTAAGTGTATATCAGTGACACCCTTTGTTTACAAATTAAACAATATAAGGATATAATATATTATTTGAGTCTTAACAGTTTGGTGCATACTTTGCAACATTTAAAAATACTTCATCAGGCCTAACCAGGCGGTGGCGCAGTGGATAGAGCGTCGGACTGGGATGCGGAAGACCCAGGTTCGAGACCCCAAGCTCGCCAGCTTGAGCGCGGGCCCATCTGGCTTGGACCCAAGGTCGCTGGCTCCAGCAAGGGGTTTCTCAGTCTGCTGAAGGCCCGTGGTCAAGGCACATGTGAGAAAGCAATCAATGAACAACTAAGGTATCAAAACGAAAAACTGATGATTGATGCTTCTCATCTCTCTCCGTTCCTGTCTGTCTGTCCCTATCTATCCCTCTCTCACTCTCTCTCTGTCCCTGTAAAAAAAAAAAAAAAAACTTCATCAAGCCTGATCTGTGGTGGCGCAGTAGATATAAAGTGTCGACCTGGAATGCTGAGGTCACCAGTTCAAAACCCTGGGCTTGCCTGGTCAAGGCACATATGGGAGTTGATGCTTCCTGCTCCTCCCCCCTTCTTTCTCTCTGTCTCTTCTCTCTCCCTTCTCTCTAATATGAATAAAGTCTTAAAAATTATATATATATATATATATATATATATATATATATATATATATATACACACACATCTCTCTACACAGACATACACACACATGTATTTTTGTATTTGTCCAAAATGGAGTTAAGTTAGTTCTTCAGTTTTGTAACTTAGTAGATCTTTGACAGGTTTCATATAATACAGATTATCTCACTTTTCATAATGTCTCCATGGTGCATATGTATTGAGTACGTATATCATAAATCCCCTTTGAAGGAGGTTTGTGTTATTTGCAGTTTTGTTTTATTTGGTGAGAGGAAGGAAGGCAAAGAGACAGACTCCCGCATGTGCCCCAACTGGGATCCACCCGGCAAGCCCACTAGGGGGCAGTACTCTGCCCATGTGGCATTGCTCCATTGCTCAGCAACCAAGCTGCTCTTAGCACCTAAGGTGAGGCCATGGAGCCATCCTCAGTACCTGGGTTAACTCACTCCAGTCGAGCCATGGCTGCAGGAGGAGGGGGAGAGAGAAACAAGTGGGGGAGGGGTGGAGAAGCAAATGGCGCTTCTGTGTGCCCTGACCAGGAATCAAACCCAGGACATCCACATGTCAGGCTGAGGCTCTACTGCTGAGCCAACTGGCCAGGGCTATTTGCAGTTTTTCAGTACTGCAGTAAATATATTTAAAAGTCTGTTTCTTTAATTTCTTTCCTTCAAGTTATATACTGTGGTTCTTATAGGTGGCATTTATCTTTTTTTCTGTTGTCCCCAGTAAAGGTTCCTGTTTGCGTTCATTCACAGCTTTGAAAGCATCACTGATTACCTCACATTTCCTGACAGTACTTATAGCAGCTGTATAATGAATTTAGGCACTGTACTAGGCTCTGTCTTCCAATGGAAGGGTCTGTGTAACACAAACTAGAGTTATTTTGCACCATTATATGAGTACATAAAATCTATACACACAGGGATTGTAAATATAATTTACTTAACGGCATCTGATTCCCTTCACACAGCAAATGTGCTGTTAAGATACTGTGTGATGACAGCAGGTATGCCAGCTCTCGTGTTTTCAGGACAGCCAGGGCATAAGCGCAGCCCCCTACCCCCGCCCCGCCTGGTGATATTTGTAAAAGTGCCAGTGCAGTGGGACAAGCTCTGCAGCGCACACTCACTGTGGTGGGAGATGCGCCAGCTGATACGCTTTCTGTCACCTCGTCCTGACAGTGAGTGGCTCTGGTTTGAAGAAATGAGTTCCCCTATAAGAAGCACCTGGAACTGTTTTCTGCTTTCTCTGCCCTCAGGGAAACACCAACATGTTCACTGTTTTTACAGAACCTACAGCTGGTTGAAAAAGGCTTCAGTAACTTAAGGAAACAAATTGAAAATGCCAGAATGTTTGGAGTTCCAGTAGTGGTGGCCGTGAATGCATTCAAGTAAGTACAAGGTGTCAGAGTGCAGGGGACAGTGGGGAAGGGTCAGAGACATCTGGAGCTTTAGCTTTATTTCATTCAGTTACTCCGGTTGGCTGGTAAGCCTGCGCTTTGGGGGTCATGAAGGGAAAGGCTGCGATACAGTGGGTCCTGCATACAGACGGCACAGTGGACTTGTCGCCGCACCCACTGAGGGCCCGGGGTCAGATTGGGCTCCCGTGGGTCCTCTTTACACCAAGTGAAGAGGGTAACACACAGGCCTGAAGTTAAATGTTCTTTCTGGTCTCCGGAGTTCTTTTGAGCTAACAGTTGTTTCACTGGGTCTGGTGGGGTGTGGTCTTGACAAAGAGTTGAATGAACGTGTTGAGCTGGAAGTGTTCCTGCAAGAGAGAACTTGCGTGGGCTCTTTAAGTGTAGTAATGCTGGCTTTGGTCTTGTTATAATGGCTTAACCACAGCAGAATGGAAAGCAAGTATTTATTGATTTCTATGATGTGCCTGGAATGTTTTGAGTACTTGGCATGTGTTTACCGTTTAAGTCTCATGGCCTCCCAAATGAAGTAAGTACTATGATTATTCATTCCCATTTTTTCCATGTGGAAATCCAGGCAACATAAAGCTTATCTTACTGGCTGAAAGTTACTGCGCTAGTACATTCTGGTGCTGGATTTGAACCCAAGCATTATTACTTGATTAATGTTTATTTATTAGCAGGTAATTCACATGGTTGTTTTGTGGGGGGAGAATTGGTGTTTCTGTTTTTTGTTTTGTTTTTTAGAGAGCGAGGAAGGAGGAGAGAAAGAAAGAAGAACATCAATTTGTTGTTCCACTTATTTATGCATTCACTGGTTAATTCTTGTATGTGCCCTGACCGGGGATCAAACTTACAACCTTGGTGTGTCAGGACAACACTCTGAGCGCCCAGCTAGGGCTCACATGGGTTTTAATGCCAAAAACAAGAGAATCTGTCCTCTCCAGGCATTGTCAGCACTGTAACATGAAATGCTGTCCTTACAGGACAGATACGGAGACCGAGCTGGACCTCATCAGCCACCTTTCCAAAGAACATGGGGCTTTTGATGCCGTGAAATGCACTCACTGGGCGGAAGGGGGCAAGGGTGCTCTAGCCCTGGCCAAGGCTGTCCAGAAAGCAGCTCAGGCACCCAGCAGTTTCCGGCTCCTTTATGACCTCAAGGTGGGTTACTTGCAGTATGCAAAGCAATAGGTTTCTGTGGCTGCCTCTGTCTAGAGCCCGTATTTAACAGCTTCATCCGTGTGAGTTCGATTCCCACGGAGGTGAGTTACACGACCACAGCCTGACCCTCAACTCCTGACAGCTTTCTTACCAACAATGTTGCTGCCTACTTATAGAGCGAGGAACCAGGCAAGGACACCCCAGGAGGTTGGCTCAAATCCTAACTTTTGAAAAGGCTCACAGTACAGATCCTCTGCTGACGGGACAAAAGGGTCATATTTATAACCAAGAAGTAATTCACTACAGCCTTTAACCAAAGGCACCAACCATTTTAGGGCAGATTGGCAAGGGACTACATCAGGGCTCTGATAAGTTTTCCGACTGCTTCCCAGTAATAGGGGAAAGGAGGATGCTCCTAAGCTAAGCTCAGTTCCTGGTCCAGGGCTGCCCCAAGTTCAGAGCCCTCAGGTGCAAAACCACACACCCAGCAGGCGTTAGCAGGTTTTCCATCACTGAGTCAGCTATGGGATCTTGCCCAAGCAGAAGTGCTGCTTATTCCACATACAATAAAGTATATAGTTAGTTCAGAGAAAGGTTGTTTATATTATAGGGCTGTATTTTGTGTTTATTTCTCTGTTTATGTATTTCAGGATGTGATTGGACATTAAGTAGTATGCCCACATCTGGAAACTTCATTAGGAACATGGGACAGATGCAGTAGCTAATTCTGCTTGTATTCTCTAGGCTGGTTCTTGGCTTGGGTTTTTAAAAGATCATCATAGACTTTCAACAACAGCCATAAAAATGTAGAAGAAAAAAACACCATTACTCTTGAGTTTTAACATATTTTGTTTCTCTTTGCCCCATACAGATACAATAAACTGACAGTTGATTAATACTCCCATTGTTGACACGGACATTTTCCCGTGGAACTTTAGTTTTACAGACTGGTTTGAAAATCTGTTCACCATTTGCACACAGATGCCACAAGCACTTGTGGGCACCCTCTCTAAGCCCCATCCACAGTGCCTGCTGTTAGGAACCCCAGGCCTTGAAGGCGAGCAGGAGACCTGGGCCAAGTGGGGTAATGAGGACTTTATAACCCACTTTTGCTTGGAATTTTGCTCTGCTCGGACCAACAGGAGGTTGCCCCTTTTTGTCTTATTCAGCATCTCTTGGTCTTAAATCACCCCTCAACAAAGTACTTTTGCTTCAGAAGTTCTGAATGTGCCTTAGCCCAATTGTAAGATACATATAAAAGTACTCTCTATTGCATCTGTATAAGCCATAATTGAATGGTCACTTGATTCGTATGCATTATACAAAGCCCTTTCATAAATTATCACTGTTTAGTTCAAAAGGGAATTCTTATTTTTATAAGTAGTTATTCCATTCAAAAAACTGCCCAGTGAACCCTTTTAGCCTTAGTTGCTGGGAAGTATAGAGTCAGGCATATTGTCTACTTTTAGTAATCTGCTCACGCAGGTTAGCCGGGGGTAGCTTTCCTGCTTTTCCCTTGGGCTCAGCAGCACTTGGGAAGCCAGGCCCTGGAGGGGCAGCCTGTGGGCGGAGGCTCTCAGGTTAGACCTCAGGCCTCTGTCCACTGCACTTTTTGCCTCAGGTCCACAGAGGGCACATCCTTTCACCCTATTCCCACTACATGTGGATCATAGAAGTCACCAGATGTTTTTTTTTAAACTATTTCTAAGTAACAGCAATTAGCAATCAATATGTTGTGTTAAAGAGTAGCATCTGCCTCTCCTATGGAAACTGGAAGTTGTGTGGATGGATGTTGGTTGGCATGTCATAAACAGCATCCCAGGTCTGCTTTGACAGGAGACTGCTCTCTAGTCATAGAACATACTTTTTACTTACGAAGAAATAATTATTCTTGGGTAGTCAGCAGTATTGTCTGTAATGTACCTAGTGAGATCCTAAATACACATACACACACACAGTAACTTTATCACGGTAGGACATTTTCCACTTATAAAGTCTGGGGCTTGGTATTAAAAGAAAAGGTTTCTAACCCAGTAAACCTTAAACTGTTTGCATATCTGTGTATGCACATAAAAACAATTTCTGGCCCTTTTGGGGACTCTGACCTGGAATGTGGCCATGTCCCAGTTAAGGTCTCCCTCTCTTTCCTGTTAGCTACCAGTGGAGGATAAAATTAGGCTCATCGCGCAGAAGATCTATGGGGCAGATGACATTGAACTGCTCCCTGAGGCTCAGCATAAGGCAGAAGTCTACACGAAGCAGGTAGGTGTCTGGTTGTTTTGTTCTTTCAACTGTGTGTAAAGCCAGCCTTGGAGTCTGGAATGCCAGTGTTCTCCAGCCCTGCCAGACACCCACGGCTGCGCTTCCTCTGGGCAACAGCCTTTTCTGCTCTGAAATAGTTTGGATCAGGTGGTCCAGTCTTGAGTTCTTTATCTCCGTAGTGAGTGTGTAGAAAAGCTCTGAGGAAATAAGGAATGTCTTACTAAAATATCGAGAGCCCACCTTGAATTGTATCGTCATGTCTGTGCCAAACTATTGTTTTTAATTGGTTATATAGAGGAAAATAAAATAGTCACTTTTGGCATACAGTTATGAGTCCTCCCTGTGCTCAACAGGTTCTTCCCCTTTTTAGAAATAATAATAACTGAGTTAGAGGGCAGTGAGGTGGAGATGGATGTGAGGGGAGTTCAGATGTTTCAAGTCAAGTGAAGAACCCACAGCATCATAGCGCCCAGAGGTCCTTTGTTGCGGTGCAGCTTTTAACGTGTCCCGTTCTTGTGTCCCTCTTTCCCCAGGGCTTTGGGAATCTGCCCATCTGCATGGCCAAAACACACTTGTCCTTGTCGCATAACCCAGAGCAAAAAGGTGTGCCTACCGGCTTCATCCTGCCCATTCGTGACATCCGCGCCAGCGTCGGGGCTGGTTTCCTGTACCCCTTGGTGGGCACGGTGAGTGAGTGCTGTGCGCAGAGGGTGCTCCTTGTCTCACAGTGACTCTGAAGCTGAAAGCAGAGGCCACATGAGAAGGGTTCATTGCTGAGGAGGAAGTTGGAGTCGGGCCTGTTAGGATCAGTCCTCTTGCTGTGGACCATCTTGGTATCAGTTCGAGGATTGATGCCATGACTACTTGTCCTGAACAACAGTCCTATCTCCCTGTGACAGTGCGGCCATGATTGAATCCAGGATGGGCACAATTGATAGGCTGTGCTAGTGCTTATGTCATCACAACTGACGTGACATTTATCAGGCACCTTTCACAACAGCCGATAAGGTAGGGACAGAGGCTCTGTACCTCCTGGGTCTTCTTCTTTTTTTTTTTTTTAACAGGGACAGAGAGAGGGATAGATAGGGACAGATAGACAGGAAGAGAGAGAGATGAGAAGCATCAATCATTAGTTTTTTCGTTGCCATGGCAACACCTTAGTTGTTCATTGATTGCTTTCTCACATGTGCCTTGACTGCGGGCCTTCAGCAGACTGAGCCACCCCTTGCTGGAGCCAGCGACCTTAGGTCCAAGCTGGCGAGCTTTTGCTCAAACCAGATGGACCCGCGCTCAAGCTGGTGACCTCGGGATCTTGAACATCCCAGTCTGACGCTCTATCCACTGCACCACCGCCTGTTCAGGCCCTCCTGGGTCTTCTTGACAGGCCTAGAGCTTCTGCCTAAAATTCAACTCATAGTTTTTGAATAAAGAATGTAAAGGAACGCTGTACATGTGAAAGGTATGGTTACTTATTTACACTTTCAGATGAACTATCAAATGCCTTCTTGTGGATTCTATGGATTTTAAGGAGGGAAATTGCTGATCGGGAGGTAGAAGAGTGCTTGAGGACATGACCGCAGTCTGAAAACTGCCCCAGGGTTGGCATTGCTCCCGTGCCCAGTTTCCCGCTTAGATCCACCCATGTCCTGTATCTGCGGATTGTGCCTACCTGCGCTCAGGATTGAAATATTAAACTAAATGCACAATCAAAAGGAAACCAGTAGATATTTTGGAGTGATATTATTCATTTTCTATAATTAGAAAGTGGTAGGAGGTGGCATTATAGAGTCAGAAGTTTATAGCATTGGAGTTTCTGGTGTGCCCCGGTGGCTGAAAGCTAGGTGCCAGTTCCAGTCCAGGTTCCCATCCTGGTCCTGCAAAGGCAGCGACTACAGTAGGAGGAAGGTGGTGTTGGATGCTCTGGCCCTCCGCCACTGTACATTTCAGCCTTATCTCAGCTCAAAGTGAACTATATGCCCTTTGTCTTCGAGGACATTGACAAAAAGCACTTGGTCCTGCTTCAAGATAAAAGGATACTTATCAGCTTTTTGAGAGGCATCGATCAATTTTGGAAAGGAAAGGGACACCCCCTGCCAGCAAAAGTCTATTGAAGAAATCCTGCAAGGACAGAGGGTAGAACAGCAAACCAGGCTGGCAGCCGAGAAGCTGAAAGTTCAGGCTCTTCAGCCTGACCAGGCAGTGGCGCAGTGGATGGAGCATCAGACTGGGATGCGGAAGACCCAGGTTCAAGACCCTGAGGTTGCCAGCTCGAGTGCAGGCCCATCTGGCTTGAGCAAAAGCTCTCCAGCTTGGACCCAAGGTCGCTGACTCCAGCAAGAGGTCGCTCGGTCTGCTGAAGGCCCACAGTCAAGGCACATGTGAGAAAGCAGTCAATGAACAACTATGGTGTCGCAACGGCAACGAGTAACTAATGATTGATGCTTCTCACCTCTCTCCGTTCCTGACTTTCTGTCCCTATCTATCCTTCTCTCTGACTCTCTCTCTGTCCCTGTAAAAAAAAAGTTCAGGCTCTTCAAGAGCAAGTTCTCTCCATTCCTTGGGCAGATACTTTTGATGAGTATTAACACTTTTGCTCAGAGGATATGACTCTTGGGGAATAGGGGCTGTCACTGAATGAAAGTGACATTCTGGTCATCCCACGCATCTGTCTAGAGACTAGAATTTTGAAAAGTCATTTTTCTTTTGAATTCTCACATATGTAACATGAAGAAATCATGTGGCTTTTACCCCCTTTTAATAACAAAATCATTGTTCACAGAAACAGCCGGATGGACCCCTTTCACACATCACTATGGAGCCAGCAACTACTTCTCAATATTGCTCTTCTCATTACAAATGACAGTTTATAGGGAACATCTTTGTTTGCTTGTAAATAAAATGAATCTCAAAAAAAGGAGGCAGGAAGTATATAACATTAAAGCTGAATCCTGTTTTCCCCTCTGCTGACGTTGGCCTTGGGCTTGTTACTGAAGATGTGACCCTTCTCTCCGTTCCTGGTGTGAAGCGGTACCCTTGCTCAGCAAGGGTGGTCAGACAGATGCCTGCACACCAGCGCCCCCTCAGCCACCGCAGAGAGCAGGAGGTTTAGTTTGTTAATTCATCAGTCATTGGGGTTAGCAGTTCTCTTTTCACGGGAACGATAAACCGTTTGCTCAGTGCCTTGAATATTGCAGAAACACGTGTTCTTTCTGGAGAAATTGTTAGCAGCTGCCAGCTGAGAGCAGTAGCTGTGGTGTATGTGCAGAGGGGTGGCTCTAGCTGTGAAAGCAAAACAAGATGGTCAGGCCAGTGAGAGCTTGCCTGTAGCTGGGAGAGAAATGCATCCTGCCCAACTCAAGACTCTCACCTAGACCAGACTCTCGCATTAGAAGCCAACTTGGACGAAGACATTTCCACACATAACCTAAATACCTTAAACAGTTACTATTTTTCATGCCTCCTAATTGCTACTACAGTCTGAACAGGACTCAGGAGTTGAGTATTAATTCAAGGTGTAGGGGCTTCTTTTCTTAGTCTTAGATCATAAATTCCTATGTGTATGTACACATAATCTTTTCATTTTTAAAAATTTTCTGATTGTCAATATGACTAACTTTTTTCGGGGGGATCCTCTTTGGATAAGAGTAAAAATACTAATGCCTGACCAGGCAATGGCGCAGTGGATAGAGCGTCGGACTGGGATGTGGAAGGACCCAGGTTCGAGACCCCGAGGTCGCCAGCTTAAGCATGGGCCCATCTAGCTTGAGCAAAAGCTCGTCAGCTTGGATCCAAGGTCGTTGGCTCCAGCAAGGGGTGACTTGATCTGCTGAAGGCTCGCGGTCAAGGCACATATGAGAAAGCAATCAATGAACAACTAAGGTGACCCAACGAAAAATTGATGATTGATGCTTCTCATCTCTCTCCGTTCCTGTCTGTCTGTCCCTATCTATCCCTCTCTCTGACTCTCTCTCTGTCCCTGAAAAAAAAAAAGTAAAAATACTAAGAACTCTAGTCACTGTTTTGGGGACTGTCTTTAGCATCTGCCAACAGGCTAATGCATGTGTGTCTGCATCAACGGGCATATGACCTTTATCTTTATAATGACACATTCAGGCTTTTCTGCTAGGTCTGCGGACCCTTTCCTTTCCTCCTTTCCCTACGCCCAGCAGTGGCTTACCTCTTACAGAATTCGAGAATAGAGACCAATGTCAGGTCGCCATGGTATGTTCTAGGCAGTACTGATTGGCACTCACATGTCAGAATTAGGTTTTCTAAAGTGTAGGTGTTCCGTGTTACAGGTGACTCATCCTTTTCTATGACATTTTTATAGTTAAGTTGGAGAAGTTCAGCTTGAACTTTTTTCCTGTCTGGATCTGATTTGAAGCTTGTGTATATGCATTATATAGGTCAGTGATGGGCAATCTTTTGAGCTTAGTGTGTCAAAATCCACCAAAAAACCAAGCATAACTCAGGTGGTGTGTCACTTGGAGAAAAACGGCCTAACCGAAAGTTTGTGCCGGAGTTCTGTTGTTTTGGCCTACAGACCTCCGGCTCAGAGTGTCTACACTACAGCAAATGTTTTATCCTTGGCTACTGCACCTGGCCGTGCAGGAGCCGAGGATGAAATGTCCTTCTCGGCATGCGGCCCCATACTTCTCTGGTATGCGGCCACGTGTCATTGAAAATGGCTACGTGTGTCAGTGCTGACACGCGTGTCATAGGTTCGCCATCACGGATATATAGGACATTGTTACAGATAAAATACACCGTTTTCACTTGTAAGCATCTAAGTAGATATTTGTCAAAGCCAAGTCTTTGGAAGAGAAACCAGTGTAAAATACAAGCCATGAGCATCACAAGTTCTGTTTTAGAAGGCCAATTTGGACCAGTAAGAATAACGATTGTAAAACCATCTACGTTATGTAGAAAAATGTGTTGGTCCAAGTTAAAGAATACTAATTTTTAATGTGTTGCTGAAGCAGATATAATGTGGGTATCTATGCAAGACTGATTAAAACAAAATTAACAGTGGACAAGCCGCGTACCTCCTCGTGGGCTTGTGCGCTGAGGGCTGCGAAGGTGAGTAACTGTCAGTATGGGGCATAGTGACGCCTGGCGTCTGTTTGCTTACGGGTCGGAGGCTTTCTCTTTGAGGTCATAGCAGGAGCAGTTATTTTATTTTTAATGTTTTAACAAGAGGAGTGCCACTTTATTGAAAACTATAAAATAATATTCTATCTTAGCTCCTTGGACTTTCTATCTGAGGGGCACATGGGGAAGAAAGATGGCTGTCCGTTTGTGTTTAACGCTGTTGCACATCCCCTAGATGAGCACAATGCCCGGACTCCCTACCCGGCCCTGCTTCTATGACATTGATTTGGACCCTGAAACCGAGCAGGTGAATGGGCTGTTCTAAACTGGTAAGTTGTTTCTGGTGAGAGTTTTGCCTTTTGCTTTATGAGGCATGTTTATAAATTATAGAACTCCAGCTAAAGTATTACCTTTTCAGACATCCCTGGGGGAGAGGGGGCAGTAGCCAATGAATGACGTTTTTATAGTTCAACACAGTGTTGGAGGAAGAGGAAGGTTTTCATAGGCTGGCAGTGAGCGGGGGAAGCCGCCGTCTCATGAACTAAAGAGGAACTGCAGTGGAGGCTAGGCCTGGCCGGAGGCAGGGAGGCTCTGGGTTCTGAGGTGGTGGCACACGGGAGGACAGGAGCAGCTGGGGTCTATACGCTGAACGGACAGTAGGTAAGTGTTGAGTTAATGTCCTAGAAAGTAGAAAAGAAAAGGAAACACCAGTGCAGAAGTTCTTGGGTCTTAAGTGAAAGGCCCAAGAGCTCATCACAATGGATGAGCTGAGACATCCAGTTGAAGTTTTAAACATCAACAATGAAAATCCTAAAAGTCCTCCCCCAGAGAATGGCTTGCCTGTGAAAAAGGAGAATTAGACTGACCGATCTGTCTCATCAACAGTAAGAGGCTTTGTAGACAGTCGATGAACAGCCTCCAAGTTCACAGAGAAAGATGACTTGCCACCTGTATTTACACCCTGCCAAATCCATCCAGATGTTTTCAGACATACAGGTTCCCCATTCCACACCTTTCCCTGGAAAGGGATTTAGCGATATACTCCAGCAAAATGAGGAATAAACCAAGAAAAAAAGACATGGCTCTTGGGAAACCGAATCCTGAGCTAGACAACACCGAGGGGAGGCCTGACAACTGCAGGTGACCTAGAGTTACAAATTCCGTGTGGAAGGGAAATTGAGAAAGACTAGAAAGAGCAAGAAAAAACAAGTGTATCAAAGGGTAATAACGCAACACGAAAGCTCTCATATTTAAGAAAGTAAATGTCCAGGTGGAAGCAAACAGCAGTCATCATCCAAGCAACTGTTAAGGATGGTTGCTCACAGAAGCAGCACTGCTTCCATAGAAGAGAGACTGAGCTTGATGCTAGGGGAACACTGCTCCTCAAGGGGACATGTGTGACAGGGGAGAAGCCATCCTGGCTCATACCTGGTCTGGTCTGGAACAGTATTTGCATAGCCATGGTGTAAATGCAGTGCATTGATTTCAAGTCTATGGACCGACCCTAGAAGAGTTGTGGAAGGGGAGAGGGAACATTTCAGCAGTCAGAGAAAACGTTTATTCCTGTTTCTTTTTCCTTCCAGACTGTCCATCTTCAGGAATCTACTTTGACAGTCAGGCCAGTGTGTATTCAGGCCTTCTGTCAAGAATGTGGGGGATCTTGAGAGAATTCAGCCCCTGCCCTGAAGATCTGAGAGAAATCATGGGAGTTTCCCCAGAAGTTTTTCTTTGGTCCCAATTCTCATTATCATGTCTAAATTAACATAAATCATGCACATGTCTATTTACTGAAATTTCACAGAATAAAAGAAAATAATTTTGCTGGCTTGGTGTTTAAATATAAAGTGTAACATTAACAGACTGCTGTAGTATGTCTGCCACCCTGTGTGAGCCATTTGCCTGGCATGCTCCCGGGACTAAAGCAAGTTGTTATGTATACTTTATAATACTGTTTTGTTCAAAGGGCAAGATGGTGTATGCTTTTGTTACTGGGAGGACACATATCAGCAGGGTATGGAGGACATACCCTTTTATTATATATATTTCTATGTTTCTTTTTTTAATTCTTATTTTTTTACCCTGGGAAATTATTGCTTATACAGGTTTTGGTTCTAAACTTCTCGGAGTTCCCATTTCTGTCATAGTATTAGCACCATTTATTTCTAGAGTCCTCAAGGTAGGCTGGTCATATACCACTAACCATAGGTTAGTGTTTTTATTTTTATTTTTTTAAGGTAAAAGGAAGGGAGATAGTGAGGCAGACTTCCTCATTTGCCCTGACTGGGATCCACCCAGCAACTCCAATTGGGGCCAATGCACAAGTCCTGAGCTATTTTTAGCACTAGAGGCTGATGCCTTCCAAAGGAACTATCCTCAGTGCCTAGGGCCATGCTTGAATCAATTGAGCTACTGGCTGCAGGAGTGGGAGGGGAGAGAGGGGCAAAGATGCAGATGGTCACTTCTGCTGTGTGCCTCGATTTTATATAGAGGACATGGACAGGTGGGGCGTGAGAAAAACCTACTCATAGTTACTTCAGTTTAGTTCATTGATTGTTGTATGTGCCTTGACTGGGTAAGCCCAGGGCTGCAAACTGATGACCTCAGCATTCCCGGTCAACACTTGATCCACTGCACCACCATAGGCCAGACTGGTTTTACTATTTTTAATCCCCTAGGTTCACATCAGTGTTGTAATACAATGTTTTACATAATGGTAGTACTTTGGGGCATATAGTAAAGGGGTCATGAGTGTGTAGTCCCAGGTCCACATTGTACACTGCTTGGCATGTGGTATATCTTCCTGGTGTCACTTCCTGCTCCAGAGCATCATTCAAGCCTTGTTTGCACAGAGTTCATTGGTTCTGATGGTTTGGGGTTTATTTTAATGTCCTATAAAACCTCATCTGGGATGAGACTTGTTGGGAATTCAGTTTGTAAACAAGGAAAGAGTCTATTGTCAGACATGATGACTTAAAGATCATCTTCAGGATTTTAGCCTTCCTGACTAATCAGGCAGTGGTACAGTGGATAGAGCAGAGCATTGGACTGGGACGCTTAGGACCCAGGTTCAAAGCCATGAGGTTGCCAGCTTGAGTGTGGGCTCACCAGCTTAAGCACGGGGTTGCTGGCTTGAGCGTGGGATCATAGACATGACCTCATGGTTGCCCACATGTTCGCTAGCTTGAGCCCAAAGGTTGCTGGCTTGAAGCCCAAGGTCGCTGGCCTAAGCAAGGGGCCACTAGCTCTGCTGTAGCCCCCCTGGTCAAGGCACATATGAGAAAGCAATCAATGAGTAACTAAGAAGCTGCAACGAAGAATTGATGCTTATCGCCTGACCTGTGGTGGCGCAGTGGATAAAGCATTGACCTGGGAACACTGAGGTCGCCAGTTCAAAACCCTGCGATGGTCTGGTCAAGGCACGTATGGGAGTTGATGCTTCCAGCTCCTCCCCCTTTCTCTCTTTCTTTCTCTCTCACTCTGTCTCCTCTCTAAAATGAATACAATAAAAAGAAATTTTTTTAAAAAATTGATGCTTATCCCTTCCTGTCTGTCTGTCCTTCTCTCTGACTCATTCTCTGCCAAAAAAAAGAGAAGATTTTAGCCTTCCTGGTATCACTAGCAGTTATGTGGGTTTAAATCCTTATGTTTATAGGAATAATAAACAATTGGTGGGAGAGGAGGTTTATAAGCCAAAGATGATAAAGCCCTAATACAATAAATAGTGCAAATGTTTTTAACAGGTATTTATTGCTTGGAATGAATGGACTATCACCAATGCAAGAAATTCCTAAGAAGTACAATATGCCTTCAGTAAAAATTCAGATGTTACAACTTGCTTTTTTGTCACTTGGCAGTGTATTTGAGATCTATCTTATTTCGGGGGGGGGGTGTAGTCCTATCAGTGGACACTGACCATTGTTAGAGGGATTTGCTATTCTAAGTGGTGTAGCAGTGAATATTCTGATGTATTTCTGTGCAACATGTACCAAAGCATCTATAGGATAAATTCCTAGCGACTTGCTCAAAGGATGCCTTCTAGCTTCAAAAATGAGAGCTGGCCTTTCGTTGGGAATAGATGGAGATAAATTGTAATGAAACAGATCTGTAAATTAGCTTTCTATCTCCATTTTGCAGAAAGATAAAACAACACTGCTATGGCCTGCCAGGTGAACTTGATAAGGGCATCTGACTTCAGAGCCCCTGCCCTCTGCCATCATTCTGCCCTCAGACTTCCTAGAAGGCAACCCCTGCCAGGCTGTACAGAAATGTGCATCCCATTTGTGACAGATGGGAAGCTGTGCCCATTTCACATCCCTTCAGAAGGAAGAGATAATAAAAGGTGGGAGGAGCAGAGAGAAGAAATAAAGAAGTTTAGGTTGCTGAACAATTATTCATGGCATGGGTTATGTGGAATTGATTCTTTAATCTGTGATAAAGAAGAGGTATGATAAAGAGAAGGCATAAGAATAAAAAAATAGCCTGACCTGTGGTGGCACAGTGGATTAAGTGTCGCCATGGAACACTGAGGTCACTCGTTTGAAACCCCAGACTTGCCTGGTCAAGGCACAGGTGAGAATTGATGCTCCTTTCCCCATCTCTCTTCCCCTCTCTCCACTCTCTAAAAATGAATAAATAAAAAAATTTTTAATAAAATAACTATTGGTACTGGGTAGTTGAAAAACTGAATTCAAAACATACAGAATTAGTGCTTGAGGTACATATTAGTGTGTGTTGCCAGAGAAGGTCCAGTGCCTTTACTTTGGGGCTAAGAGCCCTTGCATATCACTGACCTCCCTGTCCCCATTGCTACCCTTCTCTGGGCTGCTAATGCCTCCCCTCCCCATAGTCACATTACTGACAAACAGGTTGCACCTTCTCTGATCTGCACCTCAGAGGCTGCGGCTATGCACTGAAGATGTATATACATTTCACTCAAAAGAGACAGCATTTATGTGCTGTCAAGTGAGGCAGATTACAACAGGGTTACTGCTGAGTGTGTGTTGGCTGGTGCAGCCCTAATAGTGCTGAGAAACAGATCCAACCACCAGAGAACTGGAACTGCAGGTTCATTTAATGGTGTACCAGGGAAGAAGGGGTGGAGACTTATTGTGGGTAGATAGGAACCAGGACAGAAGAAATGGTATGATCAGTTGAGGTCAGATAAATATGTAAGCTATTTTATTGGCATATTGTATCTGGTGATGTTAACAAGATAAGCTGTAGGTAGGATAATTTCTCTTAAGGTTGGAAAGAGATATTTATAGCCTGTTACTCATTATATAATGAAAAGCTACTAATGGAATAACAGACAATGATAAGGGTAATAGCTTCCTAACTGTCACTTAAGTGAGTTCAGGTATGACAGATTTCTTTCATGCATGAGGTACTGGATACATTTTTTAAACTAGGATTTGGCATCGGATTCTAGTTATATCCTAAAGAAAAACCACAGTTCAGTTTTGTGGGGGGGGGGGTTCACTTTTTTATTTATACTAATGTGTGTGTGTGTGTGTGTGTGTGTGTGTGTGTGTGTGTGTGTGTGGTAGAGGTCAGGGATGAGTTATTTGTAATATACCTTAAAGAAATATGCCCTTCAAATAAAAAAATCAATTCACCTCTTTCCTCAACCATCCTTCAGCTTCCACTAGTCCTTTTTCTTTTAAGAAAAGCAAATGGGCCTGACCAGGCAGTGGCGCAGTGGATAGAGCGTCGGACTGGGATGCGGAAGACCCAGGTTCAAGACCCCAAGCTCACCAGCTTGAGCACAGGCCCATCTGGCTTGAGCAAAAGAGCTCGTCAGCTTGGACCCAAGGTCGCTGGCTCCAACAAGGAGTTGCTCGGTCTGCTGAAGGCCCGAGGTTAAGGCACATGTGAGAAAGCAATCAATGAACAACTAAGGTGTTGGGACGGCAACAAAAAACTAATGATTGATGCTTCTCACCTCTCTTCATTCCTGTCTGTCTGTCTCTATCTATCCCTCGCTCTGACTCTCTCTCTGTCCCTGTAAAAAAAAGAAAAAAAAAAGAGAAGCAAATGGAATAAGATCTACAAGTCATGAAGGTGGTCTTTGTTGTTTTAATCTGTCCCTTGTTTTATTTCCAACTATTCCCCAATAAGACAGCTGTGCTACCCTGTCTTCAACTAAATAAGCTCATCTTATTTTTGCTGGAAATTATTGCAAACCCCCCGATCATTGTATTAGAGTTGAGAAAACTTGGATCTCAGTGGGTAATGATATCTCAATTGGTTATGAGTGCTGTGGATTTCTTTGGGCTACTTTAAAGTTCAAAACTGTCAGTAAGCAGGGTTAGCAACCCATCTGGGGATATAAAGGACATTTTCACAGACTGGAGTTTTCTTGAATGAGCAAAGATAAGTTGAATTCTTAATTAAAACTAAACTAGCTGCGTACGGGTTTCCTTGTTTTATAGTTCTTGTCTCCTTTATCTGTGAATTTAAGATCTTGACAACTTGGATTCAGCTTTGCTATTGTGTCCTAATAGTTCTGTCCTTACTAAGTCTCAAGGAAAGCTATAGAATCTTACAAAGGTAAAGTATATCTCTGGAAAAGCATCCAAAAATGGATAACTGAGATTTACTCTCCCAAAGGTCATGATCCTATTGAAGAAAGGAGACAAGTACAGGGGCTGTTCAGTTCTTCCCTCCATGGCAATAGGTTCTTCATCTGGATGGTGTGCCTGGGAGGAACCCAGAGGAGGAGGCAGGAATCGTACATTCTGTAGGACCCCGTAGCTGGAGCTCACATGAATGCCCTTATGGGTAATATTAAAACCAAAGCAAGTCACCTTAAGCTCTCATATCAACAACTTTCACGGGTGTTAATGAAAACAATGTGATATGTGTACAAATAAATGCTTGTGGTGCTTTTCACTATAGCTGGGAACTTGTTTAAAGATTCAGAAAATGTATGGAAATACACAACCTAGCCAGTCAGGCAGGAAGTAAATGCTGCCTGTGCCCTTGGCTCCGTTTGGGACTGTAATTGAAAGGAAAACCCTTCTCGCCCCAACTCCACTGAATTGTAAGGGACAAGATTAAGCAGGCATCTAGGAATATCCTGAAGGGAAATATGGGTAACTTGTAAACTACCTTAATTTATTATTGGAAACATACAAGGTATAAAAGACGGGCGGGGCTGGGTTCCTGTGCCCTTCTGACCTTGTATGACTCCAGGTCGCATCATCTCGATCTGCCCCCTAGACTCTAGAGAGACAAGGTTCTTGCGCTTGGTCCTCTGACAGCCTATTTGGCAGTGAGCCGTGATAACCTCATAACACCCAAACCCACTTCTGGGAAAGTTTTTGTTGCTTCAATTCATGTATGTAATTTTCTCTCCAAACGAACGAGATCCGCAACTGCAGTTTTGAACCCTACCTTTAAAATGTGATATTTGCTGTACCTTCAAATATTCGCTTTGGGATGAGGGGATGGGGGTATAATGGAAATGCCTACAATTTAAAACCGGATTTTGCTACTCCGCATCTCAGAAAATGTGGGGCTCACTATCCAGGTCCCCTCCCCATCTGCCACCTGTCTCTGTGGTCCCCATGCCCTTGCCCGCAAACGGGCGCGCCTGCGGAGTTCGCGCGCAGGAAAGAAGCTGGAAGGTCTCCCACGTGGCTGGGCAGACAGCTCGCAGGTGGACCTGGGGATCCTCGCCCCTCCCCCTCCTCCAACCGCCCCCCAGCCCTAGCCCCTCCCCGCACCCGCCACTCGGCGCGTATTGGTGCCGCCGGCTGTCAGTCCTTGCGCTCTGAGGAGGGGGCGCCGCCAGGCTGCGGTCCCTCTGCAGACGACTGCTAGCTCTGGATGCACGGTGGCATCCAGCTGCCTAGATACCCGGCCCCATCAGCGCACCGCGCCCCATACTGGGCAGCAGTGAATCCCTCAGCCAGGGACCCCGGCGCCGTCGGTAAGTAAACGAGGGCAAGGAGGTTACAGGAAAAGAGGGTGCAGGCCAGTGTCCGGTCTGCTGACCCGCCGCAGCAGAGTGGACGGGAGGTGCCCCCCTGGATCCCCGGGGATGGCCGATGTAAGAACCGGGAAGGTCATTTGTTCTCAGGAATTTCCAGCCAGCACGACCCTCATCAGCTCTCCCCACCTACACTAGCCTTAACAACTGTACCTAGAAGCAGGGGTTGCGGTAGATTTTTTTCCTTATTTGCCCTTCTTTGGAGGATGTGATTTGGGGTTCCTGGCATTATAATTGTGCAGATAGCTTGAAGCTGGGTTATCTTTTCACACCCCCGGCACTTTCCTTTTTGAGTAGTTTATCCTGTGTTCTAGCTCCTTCTATAAGGTTCATCAAGCCAGAATGAGAGACGCCTTCCTCCTGGAGGAAGCTTCATGGTCCATAGCTGATGCTGGAGAGCCACTGCTTTCCTCAGGCAGTGAGTGCTCTTTGCCTCCGTGCTTCTCTGCTCAAGTGAAGAGGGGAAGGGGTGTTTCCTATAGCATTAGACTTGCGATTCTATCAGGAAATGACAACAGAGACTTTAAGATTCCTGTGGCAATCAAACTACACTTGCAAGTTAAGGGTGAATCATTTGCAATCTAACATTCTGCAAAGTTTTAATGTATACAGACTGCATTTTCCCCATTGCAACGAGGTGTTTGTATATTTATTTCTACAGTGTGATAATTTTTCAAATAAGCTTCTCAAGCAATTGTCCATGTTAGTTTCAAATGATACATTCCTACACGTGATCTAATTTCAATATTTCTGTTAGTTATACATCCCCGGCTTAATAAAAAACTATTTGGGAGCTGAGGACTCAAAAGAGGTAAAATGACTTAAAGAAAGCTACACTGCTCACAAAAATTAGGAGATCAGAAAACGTGCAGATACTCCAGTATTTTCAGGCTTTTGTATAGTGCATTTTTACCAATGAAATAAAAGTTGGTTTTGCATCTCATTTGCATAATTGAACAACTTTCTTTGACTTGTTTGCTTTTCTGATGTTCTTGTTTAATTTAAAAAATGCTTATTTTTTCAATTGCTTCATATTTATTTTGAAATATCCCTAATTTTTGTGAGCAGTATATAATCAGCTATAGTTTTAGTACTAATGGAAGCATTATATGAGGAGGGACACTATAAAAATGTTCATATTTTAGTTCTGTTATTGTTATAGGATGACTTTGTCCGTCATAGCATGGAGTATGAAACATCCAACCTAAAGGAATACTTAGATCATAAACTGATTTTCAGAGTTCCAGTTCCTTATGTGGTTCATAGACTCAACTACCCAAATATAACCTTCACCAGTGAAAGATTTATATAAAAACAGTCCAATGAATGAGTCCCTTTACTTATTGTAGGACATCCATCAACTAAAATTCATAGGATTTTTGTTAGATAATCACATCTCTGTTCATTGGTATCATCATACCATTCTGTGGATTAATTTTTAAATATACCTTTATATTTATAAATAACTAATCAGTTTGCCAGTTATACAGCTTATTATTTACATTTGGCTTTCAAATTAATTCCAGAACCAAGAAAATAAAATAAGTTTCAAAAGCTTAATTTTAAAATAGCAATATCTCAGTCTAATCTTTTTTTTTTTTTTTACAGGGACAGAGAGAGAGTCAGAGAAAGGGATAGATAGGGACAGCAGACAGGAACGGAGAGAGGTGAAAAGCATCAATCATTAGTTTTGCGTTGCCATTGCGACACCTTAGTTGTTCATTGATTGCTTTCTCACATGTGCCTTGACCGCAGGCCTTCAGCAGACCCCTTGCTGGAGCCAGCGACCTTGGGTCCAAGCTGGTGAGCTTTTGGTCAAGCCAGATGGGCCCGCGCTCAAGCTGGTGAGCTCGGGGTCTCGAACCTGGGTCTTCCACATCCCAGTCCAACGCTCTATCCACTGCGCCACTGCCTGGTCAGGCTCTCAGTCTAATCTTGATTCAATTATGAGTTGATGGGCTACATAATGGTTAAATAACCATTAAATATTTTAAAATATTTTGACTGAGTCTAGTACAGATTAGCATGTTTAAATAAATTTTGTTATTGATTTTTTTATATATATATAGAGACAGAGAAAGGAAGAGACAGAGGATGAAGATGGGAAGCATTTATTTGTTGTTCCATCTAGTTGTGCATTCACTGGTTGCTTCCCCTGTGTCCCCTGACTAGGGACCAAACCCACAACCTTGTCATTTGAGGTCAACGCTCTGACTGAGTGAAAAGCCCAGGGCCTATATATATTTTTATAGACCACATGTTTATTTATTCATCATTTCATGGACACTTGAATTGCTTCTACTGTTTGACTATTGTGAAAAATGCATCTATGAACATGGATGTACATATACCTATTTCAGTCTGTGCTTTCAATTCTTTGGGATATATTAACCTAGAAGAATTGCTGGGTGATATGGTAGTTCTTTTTGTTTTTTGAGAAACTACCATATAGTTTTCCACAGTGGCTGCACCATTTTACAGTAATTCATCTTTCTGATGAAACTCTTAAAGCCCAGTTTCAGAGCATGGGCTTCAGAAACAATCTTGAGCTGATTCTGAGCTCTGTTACCTAATAGCTGTGTAATCTCAGACAAGTTGCTAACCTCTCTAAGACTGTTCCTTCATCTGTAGATGGTGATATCACCACCTACTCTCTTTGTACTGTGGGGAGGGTTAGAGATGTATGTACAAGTACTTAGAACTTCCTCACACACAGAAGTTGCTCAATAAATGTCAGCTATTGCTATCATTCACTCTTACTGACCTTCAACTATGTGTTCATTATGGGAAATGTTTGAACAGTAAATACTTAGATTAAAACGACAACATTATACAACTAAATTTAAGAGTGGAAAATGACAGTAATGTTAGATTTCCCCAGAGTATGTATGAAAAATAGCACCTCCTTGGGGGAACTCACATTTTTAGAACAGACACCTTATGGTTTAAATGGAAAGAACACTGGAGAGTAAAGTCTTCAGTTCTAACTCTGGCTATGACTTATCTAACTATATGGCTTTTGACAAGGTAACTGCCCATTCTTCATCAGACTGTACTTGATTATCTCAAGTAATCTCTAAGGTCCTCTGCAGCTTCAGAGTTCTTTATTTCATGTAATAAAAATTACACTAGCTTGCTTATCATCCTACCCTTTATTGTTATTTTGTTGTTGTTTAACTTGCAACTCAGTCATAGACAATTCATAAAGACAGCACAACTAAAGACTGATAAAAGGTCAGATTTGCAGAAATAATCCAAAATGAGGTTTTATCAAAGAAACTACAGCAAAATACATTCACATTGAAATCTTTTTGATAAGGCAAAAGTTAACCTCAATTTTTATTCTCCAGTCATTTTTTTAGTTATTATTTGGGAAACATGCCTGATAGAATCATATATGTTCAACTGAAATCATCTCTATAAAAAACAGTAGGCTGGCCTGACCAGGCAGTGGTGCAGTGGATAGAGCATCGGACTGGGATGCAGAGGACCCAGGTTCAAGACCCCGAGGTTGCCAGCTTGAGCGCGGGCTCATCTGGTTTGAGCAAAAGCTCATCAGCTTAGACCCAAGGTCGCTGGCTCAAGCAAGGGGTTACTCGGTCTGCTGAAGGCCCACAGTCAATGCACTTATGAGAAAGCAATCAATGAACAACTAAGGTGTTGCAATGAAAAACTGATGATTGATGCTTCTCATCTCTCTTCGTTCCTGTCTGTCCCTATCTATCCCTCTCTCTGACTCTCTGTCTCTGTAAAAAAAAAAAGAAAGAAAACAGTAGGCTGATGGTGAAATAAAATACCACTCTCTTTTCTCTCATCAGGTTGATCTTTAAATAAAACAAAAGTCTGTCAAATAAAGGGCTTTCATGAAGAAATTAAAGAGGAATCACAAGGAATAGATAAACTAGGTATTTGCATACTAGAGAAGCCACCTCCAACAACTGGATGGAATAAGATGAAAGGAGTGAATACATATGGAAGAAATTTTACTTAGTGTGATATTTTTGCAGTTTTTTGTCATAAACAGCTGCTAAGAAAGAGAGAATATCATTTTCTAGAGGAAAGAAGAGTGTAATATAAAAATGGAGACCCCAGTTTCTGAAATTCAAGTAGAAAGCAAGAATGAGAAGAGATCAGAAGTTAGTTCTCAGAATGAGAGGCAGGAGGAAAAGGCATCAATGCTTTGCTTCAAGAGAAGAAAGAAATCGGACAAAGCAATGATGCCCAGAGCTGGCCCTGCTGCTGCTGATGTAGCAAGCAAGTGTCACTCAGCAGCAAGCGCTTCTGATCAGCCACCGCCCCCAGGGGGGGCCTGTGCCTCAATCAAACGTCTTATAACATGCAGGAAAAGGTCAGATTCTTCAAAGCAGCAAAAGCCCTTTGAGGCTGAAGTGCAACCTGAAATCAATGCTGAGGATGCTGATCTTTCTAAGAAAAAGGCAAAATCCAGACTTAAGCTTTCCTGCATAAAATTCTCAAAAGGAGAGAAAAGAAGTAATCATTCCAAAATTATAGAAGAGGTAGACTGCAACATCACAGTTCAGGGAGAAGCTGAGAGGTTGGATACAATAACTCCAACCCAATTAAATGACCAGGTAACAGAGACCATACTGACCCATGATGTAAGTGGAGATGTCTCACAGAAAGGGGGTGATGAGGTCGGTGAAACAAATGTGAGCAACAGCAGAACTTCTCCTGGAAAGAAAGTGATCTCAGTAGAAGTTGGGTTAGATAAGGGGCATCCTGCTATTCAGACAGGAACACTAATCCTTGGAAGAGATACTGAAATCACCGAGGAAAAACAAAGTATCCAGCCTCAGCAAACAAGCCCACTTGAAACCTCAGAAACAGAACATCAGCTTCCAGTGGTTTCTGATGCTCCCCCCTCACCTGCAATCCCAGATCAACAAATTGTGGAAGAAGCCAGAAACAATATATTAGAAAGTGGACCAAATTGGAAAGACTATGAAAGTGGGGAGATTAAGCCAGAAGATACTGAATCAGATTTTAAAGAAATTGAGATCAGTGCAGAGAAACCTCAACCAGAAGAAATCACAAGAATGGAGCCAATTGCTATTATTATTACAGACACTGAAATTAGTGAATTTGATGTTAAGAAAGCTAAAAATGTCCCTAAGCAATTCTTACTTGCAAGTGAAAATGAGGAAATAGGAGTTTTTGCTGAGTGTGGTTTTGAGGGTAGAACTTCAGAACAATATGAAACACTCTTAATAGAAACGGCTTCCTCTCTTGTCAAGAATGCTATCCAGTTGTCTATAGAACAGCTTGTTAATGAAATGGTCTCTGATGACAATAAAATAAACAATCTTCTACAGTGACTCAACTTCCAGGTCATGGGAAGCAAAACAAAAAGTTTAATGATGAATTATTTTCCATATTTATGGCATTTCCTATTCACTAACAAATAAGAGATTTTCATCTGTGGAATTTCAAGGTACAATCTCAGCCCAGAAGTGCTAAAGAATTAATCAAGTTTATAAAATTCTACCTACCACTAACATGCAGTCACTTCTGGATGGAGGAAGTTAGTACAGATTGCAAGGCAAAGTGACATACAGGGAGCTGCTAAAATGTCATGTGGAGATGGGGTGCCTGGAGGAAGAAAGGTGTATTTACTGAGCACTAACAATATGCCATAATCTCTTTAATGTCCTCTGATGTCACATAGCCTGGTTTGTTTCCTTTTGATAGGTCAACTCTGTGGATAAGTGAATATTGCATTCAGTTTTCAAGAACTTTTTTTTCTACAGAGCACATTTATGTTGTTTAAAATGGTGAATTAGGTGAGCTTCTTTGTGTATGAATGTGTTATTTATAGTTGTTATACTCCTCGACAGTATTTTCCCAATTCAGAATATGCAGAATAGTTGAGTTACACGAGTGGTTTTCTAGTCTTGCTCAAGTCCCTTACAAAAGTGATTCATTCATAAATTACTTCAAACAGGCAAATGATTACCAAGTGCAAAGTTGTGGGAACAGGGAGTACATTTTCCCTCTCCATCTTTCTTCTGCCCCAGACAGACTTATATAAATCCATTTCTGCATGGGATCATCTGATGAAAAAGTAAAAACAATAAACAACAGAGACAGAGTGCAATATTATTTTCCATCTGGGAAAAGGCAAATTTCCCAAGTAACAGGTCACCACAGATAACGTGGACTAATTTTGTAAGATTACTTCTCTAGCCTGACCTGTGGTGGCGCAGTGGATAAAGCGTTGACCTGGGAACATTGAGGTCACCAGTTCAAAACCCTGCACTGGTCTGGTCAAGGCACATATGGGAGTTGATGCTTCTAGCTCCTCCCCCCTTCTCCCTCTCTCTCTCTTTCTCTCTGTCTCCTCTCTAAAATGAATAAATAAAAATTAAAAAAAAAAAAAAAGATTACTTCTCTAGAGACCATATTAATCAACTCTCCTCAAAGTGGATTCAAAGCCAGGTTGGTAGGAAAAGTCCTAAGAAATAATAATTTCGTGAAAATGTTATTCATTCTTGACCAAGAATGAGCTAAGTACAAGGTTAAGTAGAAAGTAAAAAGTTATTGCTAATGCACATTCTATTTTAAATGTCAGTATTCTTTCATTGTGCCTGTGTGTTGAGAGACACAAGTAAAAAACATTTTACATGGACATTGAAAATTAAATTTTTCATCAGTTTTTTTTCCATACAGCTAATTCCTCACCAAAAAAAAAAAAAAAAAAAAGAATTTATACCAATAAGGGCTTATTTGCATTTTATTCACTATTTACATAATCTCATCAGTGATTGTCATATTTTTTAAAAAAATGATTCTATTTCAATCTTGTCTGTGGCCATAACAATATAATATGCCTTACCTCAAAGGTTAGGCTTCCTATTGTATAGTCCCCCACTGTCTAAATTAAATGACAATGTTACTCTGAAATTAGATAGTAATGAAGAGCTTCCACTAGAGTTGTAAGGTATGTTAAAAAGTATTTGTACATTCTTAGAAACATGAACGTACATTAGATGATTTTAAATGATCTGGTGACTTCTTGAATTATTTATGGATTGCATATAGAAACTGTGCTAATTTGTCCAGTGGCATCTTGCTTCTTTTTGTAAGTACATATTGAGACCTCAGTCAGAAGAACCTAATCTGACTGGAACTGAACTAAATAATAGATATTATTATTATTATTTTTTTTTACAGGGACAGAGAGAGAGTCAGAGAGAGGGATAGATAGGGACAGACAGACAGGAACGGAGAGAGATGAGAAGCATCAATGATTAGTTTTTCATTGCCGTTGTGACACCCTAGTTGTTCATTGATTGCTTTCTAACATGTGCCTTGACCGCTGGCCTTCAGCAGACGGAGCAACCCCTTGCTGGAGCCAGCAACCTTGGGTCCAAGCTGGCGAGCTTTTTGCGCAAGCCAGATGGACCCGCGCTCAAGCTGGCGAGCTCGGGGTCTCGAACCTGGGTCTTCTGCATCCCAGTCCGATGCTCTATCCACTGCGCCACCGCCTGGTCAGGCAATAATGGATATTATTAACAAAATTACTTGTTGAAGTGCAAAAGTATTCCCACAGATTTTCTTACCTTTATGCTTATAAACTTTGGGGGGACCCACCCAAATCCTTCAATTTAGCAAGATACAAAGTGGATTTTTCAAAACACGTGACCCCCCCAAATATTTTTATTTGTAAACCTTTTTACTTAAATAAAGATTTTATTTATTGATTTTACAGGAGAAAGAAACAGGGAAGGGGGAGGAGTGGGAAGCATCAACTCGCAGCAGCTACTCCTTGCTTGTGCCTTGACCGGGCAAGCTCAGGCTTTAGAACAGGCGACCTCAGCATTCCAGGTTCATGCTTTACCCACCACGCTACCACAGGCCAGGCTATTTGTATAACTTTTAAACATTAAAAAAAAAAAAAAAGACTAGAGTCATCCTCCCTAAAAACACTATTTTAATTCCTATATGTGGTGCTAATGGACTTGGACAGCTACCAGCAAATATCTTATTTAAAAGTGAACAATTTTAGCCTGACCAGGCGGTGGTGCAGTGGATAGAGTGTCGGACTGAGATGCGGAAGAACCAGGTTCGAGAACCCGAGCTCGCCAGCTTGAGCACGGGTCCATCTGGCTTGAGCAAAAAGCTCGCCAGCTTGGACCCAAGGTCGCTGGCTCCAGCAAGGGGTTACTCGGTCTGCTGAGGGCCCGCAGTCAAGGCACATGTGAGAAAGCAATCAATGAACAACTAGGGTGTAGCAACAACGACGAAAAATTAATGATTGATGCTTCTCACCTCTCTCCGTTCCTGTCTGTCCCTATCTATCCCTCTCTCTGACTCTCTGTCCCTGTAAAAAATAAAATAAAATAAAAAATAATAAAAGTGAACAATTTTATAAACCTGAATAAATTTGGTGCATTTTACAGTGTTTAAAAGAATCCTGCCTTCATTTGCTGCAAGAATGGCTCAAGCTAATATTCTTGCATTTTAAGTTTTTAAATTCATGAATGAGCAAAAAGTACAGCACTTATCAGTACTGAAAATCTTTTGAAAGCCTGGCCTGCGGTGGCACAGTAGATAAAAGCGTCAGTCTGAAACTCTGAGGATGCCCGTTTGAAACCCTGGGTGTACCCAGCCAAGGCACATATGAGAATCTAAGAAGCAACTATGAGTTGATGATTTCTGCTCCTCCCCCTTGTCCCCCTACTTTTCTCTCTCCTCTCTCTAAAATCAATAAATAAACTCTAAATAGTATATTTTGAAAGATTTAGGTTTATTTGGGGGGGGGGTTCAAAACAGATACTAGCTAAATATGTGTAATGAACTTTTTGTTTTGTTAAGAAAGGAACATTTCCTCTAGTCCTGTTTCCACCCCCATCCCCCACCATGGTTTCATATGCATGTGGTCCTCAGGTTACGGCAGTCTCGACATACAACTTTTTAAGTTTACAATGCTCACTCCTGTAAAAACTTTAAAAAATTGAGATGTGAGTGTTTCGGCTTACACCATTAGTGTCATACATATTTTTAAACTAATTTTTGTCATTTTTTTCTGTTACTACTATACAGTATATTTGTGTCCTTTTCCTTTTTCTGTGGCTTGTGTTATGTTCTAGATCATGATTTTACAACTGTGTTAGGATAGGTAAGTAACTTAGTCTAGGGCAGTGGTTCTTAATCTGGGTTCTGTTGAACCCTAGGGTTTGATGAGTTGATCTCAGGGGTTTGGAGAAGCCTCTGCCACGGAGGCCAGAATAAAGTAATACCGTAATTTGTTGTGAGTTCATGCACTTTGTTGGTTTTGTTCTTTGAGCAAGGTGATGTTCACGCACGGCTCATTTTGTGCAGCAGTAAAAAAACATATACCTATGTCTTGAATTTGGGGAAAAAAATCATTTTTATTTATCACTAAAGAAGGGTTTGGTGAATGCGTATATGAAACTGGTGAGTTTGGTACCTCAAGAAAGATTAAGAACCACTGGTCTAGGGTGTGTTCCGACTTACACCAAAATTCCAGGTACGTCACTGTCATAGGAACAGAGTTGTGTCATAACCTGAGGACCCCCTGTATGTGTGTGTGTGTATACACATACACATTTATTTTAGAATGTATTATAATAGGTTGTTTTTGTGATGAATACACTCACATTCATTCTTAAGTTGTTTCTTCTCAATATTTTCTATTGAGAATATCTGGTGAATTAAGTTAGCAGTATTCCAGTTTGAAAAAGGAATCCAGACATTAATTGGTTTCAATCTGATTATATCTTCCACATGGCTAAATCCAACTACAACAAATTCTAAGGTGACCAAAATTGTTTTGTTGTTATAGAAATAATTGGGAATTAGACGACTTAGAAATCACTTAAAATTTATTATTATAGCATTTTAAGAATTTGATTTTATATGTGAGATATTAAATGAATATAGATAGGTTCTTATTTCAATCCTTTGACAGTATTAAAATGATCATTTAAAAGGCCATTTAATAACAGCACATTAATTTTCATTTAAATTTGCCTTTATAACATTTATTAATTAGTGGGGATTTGGTTTCTCCCTGGTCTCAGAAGTTTACAAGGCTGGTTGGTCTATCAGATAGTTACGTTTTTCGCTATATTATTTTCCTCCTTTAAAGAATCAAGTATTATTCCCTTTGCTTTACAACCCACTGAATATGAAAACCCTCCTTTATTTTATGTAGCATTATTCATTTAACGTTTTCTCAAAGTACTTTATAGGGTATAAAAATAAATGTAAATGTTACCTGGTAACATTTAGGTAAAGGTAGCAGAAAACAAAAGGCCTTTCAAAAAGAAATTATGTTCCCCGCCACCTCCTCCACTTCACAGAATAATAAGCATGTGGCACAAATGCAGTTCTTCAGAAAAGCTGTCTGCATAATTTTCTTTTAAGATGATCTATTTGACAGCACAAAGTCTACGATGATCTTAATTAGTCTACTATTTAGTGAAGTCTTAGAAACTCATTTAGTTCTGAGAGATTGTGTTTTTTCACTAGTAGGTGTAATAACCTTCCTGCTAAAGGCTTTTAAAGACATGGATCATAACAGGGCATGCAAAGCTGAGTTAACTTCATAAATTTCTAACTTCAAGTTGCCTTATTTTTTTATAGTTAAGAAATATTTTTTTCAGGATTAACAGCAGAATTTAAAAAATAATTGTTAAACTTTAGAATCCCATTGTTTGAAAAGATCCTTTTAATGTCAACTTTATTCAACCAAGTCAAGTCTTTCTAATTTCATCTGACACTTAATACATCAGGGGGTGACTTTTCTGCCTGTCATTTAAAGTTTAGAATTCTCTGAATCCAAATTACTATGATGTTTTATTGTATAGCATGAAGTTTCTTATTTTATAGAATTCAAAATTTCAATGTATAGTACATTTTATGGTACATTTTTAAAAATAACTTTTGTAATGATCCCTATTTAGTTATAAAAACTTAACAGAAGGCAGCTACATTAAATATAGATGTCCTGATTAAATTCAGTTTGATTCAACATGGGTTGGCTATAACATATGCCAAACACTTGGATAAAGAGGACAGCTCCCTAAAAAAAAAAAAAAAAAAAGAGGACAGCTCCCTGCTCTCCAAGAGCTCAACCCAGGGAGCAGACCCAGCTGGCCCCTGCTGGGTTAAGACCAAGAGCCACAGGTAATGCAACATCACAGGTGTGTGGAGGGGAAAATAAAAAATTTTATCTGCTGTGGGAAGTGGCCACATAAATATGGTAGCAGTTTCAAAGAATTCAGTTTCTAAATAGTTAAAACAGTGTATTTGTTCTGGTTTGTGAGCAGGTGCAGAAAAAGTGAATAATGTTACTTATGTATAGTAGTTCTTTGTAAAATGTTAAGTAGATGAGCTGTTATGAAAGTAAAAATTCCATTTTGTATTTCTCATTAAAATTACTACTATATTACTGTGGATCAGATGCTAATATTTAAGAAACAATACTCTAGAAAAAAGATTGAAACCTGAATTAATACATGTACTGAGTATTAATATACAGAATAAATGTTATATTGGCTCATGTTTATTTACCCAAATCTTTTAGAGAAATGTGGTATATTTCATTTCCTAAAAGTGTAAAGGTCACACTGATGAAACTACTGCGTTAACACTACAAAAGGGTTCTGCTCTGCTGACTGGGTGTGGGACAGGCTATACAATGACATGCCTAAAACACCTCCAGCAAAGAGAAACACAAAACACCTAGCCCTTGAATTCAATGTCATTGAACTAATTACATATAAAGGGCAATCCTGACTTTGATGCCTTGTATGAATTTGATAGAAGTACACTTGTTTTCATCATCTCCTGCTATACTTGTTAGTTGTTTCTGTATAATAAACTATAATTAATAATAATCTTTATGATATTCTAAATAACAAAGCAATCTTGATGTAAAATGTTTATTCAGATGATGCCTGTTAAAGCTGAGTGTTTCAAAACTTCTGTTTATTAAGACATTGATTTCCCCCCCTCGTGTTGACATCCTTGTTTTTTCTTAAGCACAGCTCAATAATAATTGGACTCTATGAAGTAGTGTACTTTCCAATCTCTGGAACAATTTAAAGTTGATAGTGTCTTAAAAGTCCTAAAACTAGACCAGTTCCAAAGCAAAATGTTTTATTAATGTACAAACACTATACATAGGATATTTAATATTTCACATTTTGTAGAATGTTTAGTTAAATCATCTCCCTAATATAAAAGATACACTATTTTTTGCAAAACTTGTCCTCACAGGCACTTCTAATTTCTTTTTAGACCAGTGGTTCTTAACCTGGGTTCTGTCGAACCCTAGGGGTTCGATGAGTCGGTCTCAGGGGTTCGGAGAAGCCTCTGCCGAGGAGGCCAGAATAAAGTAATACCGTAATTTGTTGTGAGTTCATGCACTTTGTTGGTTTTATTCTTTGAGCAAGGTGATGTTCATGCACGGCTCATTTTGTGCAGCAGTAAAAAAACATATACCTATGTCTTGAATTTGGAAAAAAAATCATATTTTATCACTAAAGAAGGGTTCGGTGAATGCACATATGAAACTGGTGGGTTTGGTACCTCAAAAAAGGTTAAGAACCACTGTTTTAGACCTACCTTTAATGCTGAAGTCTAGAGTCCTCAGCCCCTTTGTGAGTATCTACATTTTCTTTTCTCCCCAAAAGCTTGAGATCACCAGGGGTTAATTCCTGAGCTCAGAAAAGGGAGTGTTTGTATTTGTACGTGAGCACTCTACACACCCATCCGCAGAAAATCCTGAGCAAGCCTGGGCAGAGGCACCATGAACAAGTAAGGAAAACCTGGTAAGAGGATGCTACAGTAGCCCAATGCCTGGAAAACTCCCAATTAGTATTGTAAATCCCATCCTATCATCCTAACCAGTGGTAGTACAACGGGTAGAGCATCAACCTGGGATGCTGAGGTTCCCAGGTTTGAAACCCCAAGGTCTTTGTCTTTCATATAGGATCATCAACATGGTTGCTGGCTTTAGCCCAAAAGTCAATGGCTTAAAGCCCAAGGTCTCTGGCTTTTCAAGGAGTCGTTGGTTTGGCTGGAGCCCCAAAACTATGAGTTGATGCTTCTCATCTCTCTCCCTCCCTGTCTCTCTTGCTAAAAAAATTCAACCTATCATAACAGCAATAGTATCAATATCCAGCAGTTTCTGCACGTGTGCAAGACAAGACACATCTTTTCACAACTCATTTGATGGCTAGACTCAAATAGGACTTTTTCGGTCTGATCTTGATCTTTATGTCAGTGTAATTATGGGGCAGGAATTATACCTCTCATATACTTTTCACAACTATACTTGTGGCCCTAGACCCCAGGCCCCCACTTCTGTGCTCCTGGGAGACACGGTGATACAAAAGCAGGTGCAGTCATTTATACACTTATACTCACACCCAAGCTGACTACCCCGCACTCAAGCCATGCAGTACCCCAGGGTTTCCAACCTGGAACCTCAGCATTTCAGGTCAATGCTCTATCCACTGCGTCACCACTGGTCAGACTAGAGCTCTAAATTTTGACAAATACATATAGTTGTGTCACCTAGGGAGTTTCTCTTATTCTGATTTCATTGTTCTTTATACACCTGTGCATTTTAATTTATTATAATTTCCTGGATGCATCAGTGAAAAGTGCTACTTCTGCAGAAATTAAAAATAAATCTTCTTAAACCCAACACTTAAACCATGGTAAGGAAAGGCAGGGCTGCCATGCACGGTTGTGCAAATTCTGCACTGCCCAACTCCAGGAGAAGCATTTGTTTGGTAGTAGTGCCCCCTAGCGTTTACTATATATAATTGGCTTGTCCACATGTGGTAGCTCTGAATACAGCCACCAGTTTGAGAGATCTGTAAAAAATGGTGGTTTTAACAGTGAAACAGACGTTTAAAATAAAAGTTTCCTATTTATATATGCCTTCCCCCCAACACTTTAAAATATTGTAATAAAAAGAGAGAACAGCCTGACCAGGCGGTGATGCAATGGATAGAGCGTCAGACTGGGATGCGGAAGACCCAGGTTCGAGACCCCAAGGTCGCCAGCTTGAGTGCGGGCTCATCTGGCTTGAGCAAAAGCTCACCAGCTTGGACCTAAGGTCGCTGGCTCCAGCAAGAGGTGGCTCGGTCTGCTGAAGGCCCGCGGTCAAGGCACATGTGAGAAAGCAATCAATGAACAACTAAGGTGTTGCAACGGCAACGAAAAACTGATGATTGATGCTTTTCATCTCTCTCTGTTTCTGTCTGTCTGTCCCTATCTATCCCTCTCTCTGACTCTCTCTCTGTCCCTGTAAAAAAGAGAGAGAGAGAGAGAGAGAGAGAGAGAGAGAGAGAACAGGAACCACTGAGCGCATAGCACCAGACTTTACACATGTGAAAGAAGGGCAATGTTGGGAAATGAGAACCGGTCCAGTAAATGGACTTGAGACTCATTCCACTGGAATCTTTGGCCTGCAGTTTAAAACCTTTTCTTTTACCTTTGCAACTGTTATATCCTTTTTCTAAAGAACTACCATAGGTTATTTCCTTCCTATGAGGCACTTACTGTAAAATGCCAGTTACCAAATATTTTTCTAACTTCATCTACATACGGTTTGAACAAAGTACCACATTGCTTCCACTACAGAAAAATGTGACAGAGGTATAGTCCCAAGATCGTATTCCTCAAAGGCCTGTTTGGTTCACACAAATCTAACATAGACCTTCCTGAAATTCAGTAATAGACCAACAGGGGGTGACAATTACAGCTGGTGGGGTCCTCCTCCTCAGGCTTCCTTCCTGCACAAGCCTCTTCCCAGGTCCCGGTAGAGCAGGGACTAGTTCATTTGTGCAGAGAACCCCTCCCAGCGCACTGCTATTTCTTTAGATTTCTGACATGAAAGATACTATCAGTTTTAACAGTATAAGGGAAGATACTTTATTTTCATTGTTTTGATAACGGTGTCACCAAGTTGTCTCAATAAAAGTTTCAAAATTCTATAAACATCAGAAGAGAATTTATCTGAGAGGAAATGGGTTCCTTCTCCAAGTTGAAGGGGAGCATTTGGTGATTAGGTGCAAAGGCTTAGGATAATATTAATAATATTGCAAGCAGAAATGACATGGAAAAAAGAGGGCAGACTATAAAGAACTCTAGCAGCTTACTCAGAAATTGGAACTGGTTGAAAGGTAGGAAAGAAAGGAATAAAGAACACCAGCTTAGAAAGTCAGTTGTTGACCATGGTTGAAAAAGAAAGTAAATTCCAGAAAATAATATGCAGGCCAACCTCACAGGTTGTGGATGTGAAGATAAGAAACAAGAAACAACCTTTTGACCGTCCAGTAATTTGTTAAAATGACCAACACGAAGGGAAAGAGTGGTACCTGCTATATATTCTCTAGGCCTTTTTAGAAAACATGGTTCCTCTGGCCACATACATGCAAATCTACAAGAAAGGTGATATTATAGACATCAAAGTAATGAGCATTGTTCAAAGAGGAATGCCCCACAAATGTTACCATGGCAGAACTGGAAGAGTCTACAGTGTCACCAAGCAGCTGATGGGCATTGTTGTAAAAAAACAAGTTCAGGGCAAGATTCTTGCCAGGAGGATTATGTACCTATTGAGCATATTAGGTACTCTGAGCTGAGATATCTTCTTGAAAAGTGTAAAGGGAAATGATGAGAAGGAAGCCAAAGCGACAGATACCTGGGCTTGCCTGAAGGGGCAGCCTGCTCCACCCAGAGCAGATCACTTTGTGAAAGCCAACAGGAAGGAAAGAGCCTGAGCTGCTGGAACCCACTCCCTGTGAATTACCATGGCATGAGAAATGTTAAAAAATACACACACACACACACACACACACACACACACACACACTGTTTTAAAAAATAAAAGGAAACGCAAGGCAAGAAACAAGGGAGTATTTACTCAGATATCCCAAGATTTCTCTCTTGATCTGAAATCTGAATTTGATGCCTGATTAGAAGAGCCAATGTGAGACTAAAATGCCAAGGTCTTACTGTTAAAAGTTCCCAAGAATTCTCAGAAATGCTCAATATAACAATCAGAATAAATGTGATATTTTAAAAAAGTGACCGCTGCATCTTGACCAAAGAGGGATGTGAAGCTATTGCAGCAACTTCATATATTATGAAATTCTAGGAAAACCCTCATTAATCATGACTCTAGAAATAAAGCAAGATCCAGGAGTAGCTTAGTACTAAATAAACAGTGAATTAAATAGCGATGCCAAATTTAAACATGTAATATAAAATACATAAATTCTTCAAAGGTACATTGGTGCCACTTTTTGGCCAGATTAAAAATTATTACATTTTAATTTCACAAAGAGACCTGGTTAGAGATACAACTATTGAATTCAAACATTACATGAATATATTTAAACTGTCTTGCTCCTTAATACCTCTCTGATTTGTTTTTTCTCATTGACTTTATTTATACATCTGTGATTTTTAATAATCACATTTTTAGATCTTTTAAAGGCTGGGATAAAGGATAATGCAAATAGAGTTTAATTCTGGACTAACACCTCTCATACTCTAAGACAGTATTAGCTTTGAAGATGACTAAGACAGAGATCCCAGAATTTTAACAACCATCACAAAATTTATTTTAAGATTTTATTTATTTATTTATTTATTTTTACAGAGACAGAGAGTCAGAGAGAGGGATAGATAGGGACAGACAGACAGGAACGGAGAGAGGTGAGAAGCATCAATCATTAGTTTTTCGTTGCCGTTGCGACACCATAGTTGTTTATTGATTGCTTTCTCACATGTGCCTTGACCACGGGCCTTCAGCAGACCGAGCAACCCCTTGCTGGAGCCAGCGATCTTGGATCCAAGCCGGCGAGCTTTTGCTCAAGCCAGATGAACCCGCGCTCAAGCTGGCGACTTCAGGGTCTCGAACCTGGGTCCTTCTGCATCCCAGTCCAACGCTCTATCCACTGCGCCACCGCCTGGTCAGGCTATTTTAAGATTTTAGATCAGGATTAGTCAACCTCAGCCCTACGGACATTTTGGGCTGGGCAGTTCTTTGTTGTGGGGTGGGCTGCCGTCTGCTTTGTGGGATGTTTATCAGCAAAACTGTCCTCTCCTCACAAGATGCCAGTAGCAATCCTCCCCCTCATCTGACAACCAAAAACATCTCCATACTGCCAAATGTCCCCGTGGTGAGGGGGACCCCCCTTATGATGGTTAACATTATGTGTCAACTTGACCGGGCCATGGGCTGCCCAGATATTTGGTCAAACACAATTCTTGCTGAGTCTGTGAATGTGATTTTGGATGAGATTAACATCTGAATCAGTAGACAAAATAAAGCAGACTGCCCTCTGAAATGTGGCCCTAATCCCATAAATCAAAGGCCTGAATAGAACAAAAAGGCTGATCCTTCTTAGATTAAAACAACGATTTTCAACCAATTCATCCAAAAGAATTTTTAAAACATGCAATACCTGGCCCTGGCCAGTTGGCTCAGAGGTATAGGGTCAGCCCGGTCTGTGGAAGTCCCGGGCTCAATTCCCGGCCAGGGCACACAGAATTGCCCATCTGCTTCTCCACCTTTCTCCTTCTCCTTTCTCTCTCTCTCTCTCTCTTCCCCTCCTGCAGCCAAGGCTCCATTGGAGCAAAGTTGTCCTGGGTACTAAGGATGGCTCCATGGCTTTGCCTCAGGTATTAGAATGGCTCCGATTGCAACAGAGCAACGGTCCAGATGGGCAGAGCAGAGCCCCCTGATAGACATGCCAGAAGCATCCTGGTTGGGCGCATGTGGGCATCCGTCTCTTTGCCTCCCTGCTTCTCACTTCAGAAAAATACAAAAACTAAAACTAAAACTAGAACATGCAATACCTGACTATTTAGTCAGGGGCACTATCTTCTTTTCCCTTAAATTGTCAAATTAAAAAAATTGACAACAGCCAACACAATAGCCATTTGGTGTGAATATATCAAAATTACACCTATTTTTTTGTCAGATCAGCAAAAAAATATATTTTTTGGTGTGCCACTGAGTTTTAGTAATTAGTTTATGTGTATCATGAGATGAAAAAGATTGAAAATCCCTGGAGTAAGGGAATCTTCTGTTGAGCTATTAGCTGTGACACTGGTCTTCTCCTGCCTTTGTGGGGCCTGCTGGTTCTTGGACTGAAACGGCACCATCAGCTTTCCTGGTCTCCAGCTTGCCAAATGTATAATAGGTCTTGGGACTTCTTAGCCTCCATATTTGGGTGAACCAATTCTTTTTCTTTTTAATTGTTTTTTTTTTATTTCTTTTTATTTATTTATTTTAGAGAGGAGACACAGAGTGAGAGAGAGAGAGAGAGAGAGAGAGAGAGAGAGAGAGAGAGAGAAGGGGGGAGGAGCTAGAAGCATCAACTCCCATATGTGCCTTGACCAGACCAGTGCAGGGTTTTGAACTGGCGACCTCAGTGTTCCCAGGTCGACGCTTTATCCACTGTGCCACCACAGGTCAGGCGTGAACCAATTCTTTATTATCTATCTATCTGTCAATATGACTGGAACATGGGGAACACACACACACACACACACACTCACTCCCATTCTGTGGGTTGTTTCTCTGAAGAACACCAATATGTCCTGGTTGAGAATCACTGTTGTAGATTATTACTGGAGGAGATACAGTAGGGAATAAATAGGGAAGAAAGAAAGAAGCAAAGCAAGAAAGTTCTGGGAAATGACCGGATATTACCTTTCTTTCCAGAGACTGTAGTTGGCCTGTGGTTGATAACTGGGCTCAAAGATACATTTTTGCATCACATATCCAAAATGTTACCTGGCACTCAGACACTACTTACCTTGACACTAGGAAGACATCTGGCAGTCACTACTGTAAATTAAGAACCAATTCTATAAGCTGAGCTAATAAATAATGTTTATGATTAAGTCACAATAATTTATTTGTCAGATAAAATACATGAAATCCATAGTTTTCATTCCATACAAAACTTTCTAAAAGAATGTTTCTGAAACAAAGTCACGGTATATTAGGCAGAAGAGTTTAAACCATATAATGTATCACTGATTTCAGTCTCCTGTATTTTGCTATGGGTTACTTGTGTTTTGAAGATTTCTCCAGTGAACCTTTTTTATTGCACAAGTTTTGAAATCCAAGTTTCTTTGAAAGTATTTTAAGTTGATATGTGAACTAATCTGACTAAATGACTTTGACACGAAACAGAAGTGTTGATAACAGTTAACATCAGTTGCACTGCGGCAACATCTACTAAGTAACCAAATATGACACAGATACTACTGAAGTGCCATGGATTCTTTAAGGTCTTGAAGACAAAAATCAGTGTGTGATTCCTTGTATGTAAGACATCCAGGTGTGAGACTGTGCAATCTCACCAGTTTTCAGAGTCCAACCACACAAACACAGAAGTACAGCAGAGAATAATCATTTACAGATTTCACTCTAGGAATTTAAAAATTAATTATGATAAAATGCCATAGAGCTACATTTAGTTTAAAACATATAGTCACAAGTTACATTATGAAAACTTCTCATATGGCCTATTCTTATCTACAAAAAATCGACACTTATCAAGGATCTGAGTTACAACATCAAAAAGATGCCTGTGCAAGTCAACATCAGTGGAATTATACAGTTTCAGGTTCTTCTATGATAAATATGTATTTTCTTCAGTTTTAAATGAAGCCTTCCCAACACTACTTTAGTAGAATATAATGGATTACTGTGTTATCACCCCCACTCTATTTCTTGTGCCCATCTACTCTTTAGATGACCTACATCAAAGGAATGAAAATATTTTCACCACTGCTTTTCTTCCTTTTCCTTGATGTAAAAAACACATTTATAAGAACTTTCAGTAAAGATGAAATTGGCAAGGGTTTATTCCCAAAAATGCAAAAGAGCTAATATCCTTCTTGGTAAATCTAAAGAAAAATACTAATGATTAAACTATAGTAGTACAGGAGTTCTGGCAACATCATTGTTTTTAGAGTGGTTGTAAAAAATAAGAATTTTTTTCAATTAATTATTGAGTATTAAATAGTATATGACTGCTTCTAAGACATTCTAGAATGTATGGCTGGAATATTGAAGTTAACAGATTTAACTATAGAATACAGGTAGTCTTTTTTTATATGATTGGTTTTTTTGTTTGTTTTTTTTTACAGGGATAGAGAGAGATTCAGAGAGAGGGATAGATAGGGACAGACAGACAGGAACGGAGAGAGGTGAGAAGCATCAATCATCAGTTTTTCATTGCCGTTGCGACACCATAGTTGTTCATTGATTGCTTTCTCACATGTGCCCCGACCGCGGGCCAAGCAACCCCTTGCTGAAGCCAGCGACCTTGGGTCCAAGCTGGCGAGCTTTTGCCCAAGCCAGATGGGCCCGCGATCAAGCTGGCGAGCTCGGGGACTCGAAACTGTCTGGATCTTCCACATCCCAGTCCGACGCTCTATCCACTGCACCACTGCCTGGTCAGGCATGATTGGTTTTTTTTTATCAATAATACTAAGAGCTTAACAAAATTTTAATAAAAATCCTCACAATACCCCCTTGAGGTAGGAACTGCTTATATCCACTTTACAGATGGGAAATCAAAATATCAGAGCAAGAAATAATCATCTCAAAAGATACAATATAAATCAAGAAATTTTGGTTTTCTTATAAGGCAGACTACACTTATCAGATACTGAGTTCTGATAATATGCTAATATGGACAAATACTGAAATAGTCTGTTTTCCTCCAGGAAACAATTATGTGTAGTAACTGGAAAGAAGGGGTAATATAATTCTAAGCTAATCCAAGGGGAAAATGTCTGTTTAGTAGTTGCCTGATACACTGATTAAGGTATATATAGCATTTCCAGTGTTTAGAGTTTGGTAATAATTATAAAAACCATTTTGTATGGCTAAGATCATTAGCTACATTTTGCAGATGATTAGTCAAAACTAAAGGGGTTTAGCTGGAAGAATGTTTTTTAATACAAAGTATCTTAGTAAGAAGTCATATCTTTAAAAAAAATACACTCAGGGCACAGTGTTAGTTATAACAGTTATTTTTAAAATATAGCTTTTGAATGAATGAAAAAAAATGTTAAACGGGTCAGTCCCCACACCACTTTTTACTGGTTCTCCAGAACCCAGCTTTGGGGAATTTTTCTATAAAATGGAGTTAACATTCTTCTACTTCCTAAATCAGCCACAAGCAAACTCTTACCACTTCTCCAGACCCTGCCCTGAACTCATATGCATCCCTAAACACACCCTTTAGCTACAAACTTCTTGTGTCAAAAACCAATGACTGAGCAAGTAGTAAAGAATAGAGAAAAGTCAGAAAAATCATGAGAAATAACAGAAATGAGAAAAATAAAATTTTACTTGATGATGGCTAAGGAATATATTCTGAATAGCCTAAAATATATGAAAATCAATGTTAATACTTGTGTTCATCCTGAGATGAAATGTTTGATGGCAGTATGAGTTAAAGTAATTGTTTAAATGACTTAAGTTTAAGATTAGATGAAGTTCTGACCCCAAAGAGCAACACATTTATTTTGACCACTCCCAATACAACTGACCCTGTATCCACAGCTCGAGTTTGCTCTCAGCACACGTCCATCTTGATCCCAGGAGGCTTTACTCACTTGTCTAAGGTAGAAACTGTTTTAAACAACGCCCAATGGTTTTCTTCTTCAATCCTCAAGAAAAAATTACCACGTCATAATTCAGCTAACCTCAATTTACAGAGATAATCTGTCCACCCTTAGAACGAGCTGAATTACTCTGAGCTCCCTCCTGGCTGAACTCTGATGCTGTCAAAAAAACTGAAGTTGCCTGACCAGGCGGTGGCGCAGTGGAGAGAGCATCAGACTGGGATGCAGAAGACCCAGGTTCGAGAACCCGAGGTCGCCAGCTTGAGCGAGGGCCCCTCTGGCTTGAGCAAAAGCTTACCAGCTTGGACCCAAGGTCGCTGGCTCCAGCAAGGGGTTGCTTGGTCTGCTGAAGGTCTGTGGTCAAGGCACATGTGAGAAAGCAATCAATGAACAACTATGTTGTCGCAAGGGCAACGAGAAACTAAAGATTGATGCTTCTCACCTCTCTCCGTTCCTGTCTGTCTGTCCCTATCTATCCCTCTCTCTGACTCTCTCTGTCCTTGGAAAAAAATAAAGTTTAAAAAAAAACAACAATAAAACTGAAGTTGTCAGGAATGTCCTCAGTGTGTGGTCATGAAGTACTTTAAAGAGTTTCTGTATGTAGCTAAATTCTAAGCCTCAGAAACTGAGTTTATCAGATGTATTAAAATGTCTGTGAGGCTTAGCATTTAACAGGTGGCATACAAAAAAGATGAGGCTGTTTTGAAGCCTTTCTTTTTGTTATTCTTAACTATCTAGTATTAGATATCTAAACATTTCAGAAACAATTTAGATCTATCCTTTGTGATGAGGTTAGATCGGCTATTTCGCAGTTACACAGAGCAGCAGAATCTACATCAGCTTTAATTTTTCTAGGGTTTTAGTTTTATAAATTTCACCATTATAAATGGGAGTTAAAAATTTATTCACAGAAAAAATCTGTCAGTAATTTTAAACATAGTTCTAGAACACTGTTTCTTATATACTCTGCTGGTTTCATGGACCAGAAAAAAAGTGAAAACTCACTGAAAAATTACTTTTTCAAGTGATTGTTAAAAAATTAATTTTAACTCGGGCAGCCTACAAAATCCTCTGACACTGAGGGTATAAAGATAATATGTACACGGTCAAAAGTGCACCATGACTTTATGGATACACTCTATTTTAACATTTTTCATTTTAAACTCATATAAACCTCCAGTCATAAAAAAAAAAATAAACAAAACCTCAAATTGTTCTTAAGGTCTTTCTAAAAACACACTGGATGAATGTAAGAACATGGGTGCTCGTGTGTGCAGACCTGAGTATGTCTTTGTGCTCATCTCTGTATGCATCTCACTGTTCCTCTCTCTAGGACTCTTTATGTCTGACTGTTCTCCTTTTCTCTCGTTTTAACTAAATATCCTTATTAAAAATGAGGTATGCTTACACTGTTAAAAGATAAATAAAAGCTTCTGGTGTTCCTTCAAAGCCGGGGTGGCAGACTGAGCTCTGTGCTGGTCAGCGTGTAAGAAAGAGTTTGCAGAGTTGGCAAATAAAACAATATTAAAGCTACTCATTATTTGCTATAGCTACGCCTAAAAGGAATTTTTTATATATTATAACATAGTGATACATGAAAATAACTCCTAATTTCCGATGTGGCAGAAAATAGTTTTAAATAATACTCATAAGGGCTTATTAGCCAAAAGTGACAGTCTAGAACATTCTTTTAAGATATTTCATTTAGGCCCTGGCCAGCTAGCTCAGTTGGGTAGAGTGCTGTCTTGATACACCAAGGTTGCAGTTCTGATCCCTGGTCAGGGCACATGCAAGAGGCAACCAGTGAATGCGTGGATGAGTGGAACAACAAAACGATGTTTCTATCTCTCTCTCTCCCTTCCTTTCTTTAAAAGGTCAGTAAAAAAAATATTTCATTTACTTCCTATTAATTTGATTTTACTGATTATACAACCTGGAAAAACTTAGAAATTCTATAAAAACTATTTAACATTCCAGATTTCTGATTTCTAAATTGTGAATTAATATCTTACAATAAGGAGACTTTATATATACATTAAAACTATGGATAAATGGTAAAGTAAAAGTCAATAGACATTGAGGAGGAAAATAACTTATGACTTTAAAAATGCATGTGAATTGTCAGAATTGATACAAAAATTCTGAAGAAGAAACTGCTACTCAACTAAGATAGTGTCCACATCTTCTCGTGTGAGCTCCGACCCTAAGGCACAAGATGAGTCTAACTGTTCTTGCGACAAGCGAGAACTCTTCAGGGGGACATCAGACCAGCTGTCACAATATGGCTGAAATCTCTGGGCTAATGCATTACCAAACCTTTGGCAGCGGTTATATCTGTAAGGTTTACCTTTGTGTGTATACATGTGTTCCAGCAATTGGCTCTTTCGGAGAAACTTATGACCACAGATGGTACAGCTGATTTTTCTTTTCCTTGAAAAAGAAAAATTACAGTTTAATTCCACTGGCTCCGTGTCTTTGGAGATGAGAGACACTTGACTGATCTGCAGAGGCTCCGTGGTGCCTCGGTTTGAGTGCTCAGGCTGTTGCTCATTCTCCTTGACAATGAAGGAGCTGAGCCTGCGGCATTCAAGAGCCTGGCTGTTTTCATTAAGTGGATGCACTTCACCAAGGTCATTGCTTTCCAGAATGGAAGCGGGTACACCGAATGGGAGGGATCCAGACACATGGGTATGGAGATGTTGCCTTAGGTTACTACGGGAATCAAAACGTTCTCCACAGTAATGGCACAAGTGAATTTTTACACCACTTTCGGTGAAAGTGGGGCCTGTCACTTCTGATGAGGATGAGGAGCGGCTCTGGGAGATCACGGATTCTGGGTCACATCTCTCCTGCTTGATGGACACTGGAGGCTTCTGGTGTTCCTCCAAGGCCTGCACAGCAGGATGGGCCCTCTGCTGGTCAGCAGTGCCATCATCCAGCCCAATAGCAAGAGAGAGCTGCAACTGGGGGTGGTCACCCTGTATAGCAGCTCTGTTTCCACTGTTATTGGAAGGAGCCTCTTTGACCTCCAGCCCTTGTTTGACAGCTGTTTTTTGGGTTGTTGAGATTTGAATGCCATACAAATTTGAGGACTGCAGAGTCTCTGGTGAGAACACTTGATTCATTTCAGTTGCAATGTGTGAAAGGTAGTCGGCGTGAAGAAATCGAATCCCTTCCTCCAAACGACTATGATCCACAATCTGTTTTGGCCCTTTCCCCGTGTACATAATGTGCAACAAATAGCTGAATATGTCAGGTTGGATGTCAGTTGGTTGTATTTTTATGCATTCACTGTTAAGAACAAAAAACAGACCCACACAAAATGAAACAAACTAATTGGCCTTTTAGTTAACACTATACAGTCTTGGGCTAAAGCAACTTTTTTTCTTTTATTTATTTATTTATTTTAGAGAGGAGACCGGGGGGGAGGGGGGGGGGGAAGAGCTAGAAGCATCAACTCCCATATGTGCCTTGACTGGACCAGTGCAGGGTTTTGAACTGGCGACCTCAGTGTTCCCAGGTCGTCGCTTTATCCACTGCACCACCACAGGTCAGGCTAAAGCAATTTTTTTATAAGTTCAAACTTAGCAGTCTGCCTTGATGAAACACAGCCACAAAAGCTTAAACTTTCACTGTATACCAGTTTTATGGGCCAGCAACAAGTCTTCATGCATCCAATCTACTGCCTAAAGTTAGGAAACAGATTTCAACATTTATGTGGTGACTCCTAAGTGATACTAGCTGTCAGGGAGTAGAAAAATAATGAATAAAATAGGTACCATGTTCTTAAAAAACTTAACAATCTACTGAATATATAATCAAAAGAGCCAAAAACAGAAACTCAAACAAATACCCATAAACCACCATTAAGTACAGCGTTATTCACATTAGCCAAAAGGTAGAAACAACCGAAGTGTCCATCAGCAGATGACTGGATAAACACAATGTGGCATATACATACAATGGATATTATTCAGCCATAAAAAGGAAGGAAGTACTGACACAAGCTACAGTATGGATGAACCTTGAAAACATTATGCTAAGTGAAATAAGCCAGACACAAGAGGACAAGTTTTGTATCATTCCATTTATAAGAAATATCTAGAATGGGCAACTTCATAGAGAGAGAAAGTAGTTTAGAGATAACCAGGAGCTTGTGGAAGTGGTGGTGGTGGTGGTGGTGATGGTGACAGTGGTGATGATGAAGGTAAGAAGTTATTTACCTAATAGATACAGTTTCTGGGGTGATGAAAAGTTTTAGAATAAATGGTGAAGTTGCATTACACTGTGAATGCAATTAATGCCACTGAACTGTACAAGTAAAAATGGTTAAAATTAAAAATTTTATTTTATATATATTTTTATTGAATTTATTGGGGTAACATTGGTTAATAAAATTATACAGGTTTCAGGTATGGAATTCTGCATACATAATTTGTGTATTGTATTGTGTGTTCACCATCCCAAGTTATACATACTTTATCACAATAAAAATATGAAAAATTTTAAAAGGGTGTAAACACCATTGGTAATATTTAGAATTTAAATTATGCTAACCTTATTTTGTCTTTCAAACTATACTAATAAAACTACATTTTTTTTAAGATTTTATTTTTTCATTTTTTAATGAGGAGAGAGAGAGAGAGAAGGGGGGAGGAGCAGGAAGCATCAACTCCCACATGTGCCTTGACCAGGCAAGCCCAGGGTCCCAAACCGGCGGCCTCAGCATTCCAGGTCAACGCTCCATCCACTGTGCCACCACAGGTCAGGCAATATACTCTTTAAATCACAAATGAAGACAGGGATAATGTTGAAAAGCTTTAAAATAAGTCCCAGGCCCATTTCTTAAACATAAATCTAGAATTCAGGTAATAGCTGGAAATAACTGAGTAACCAATCAGGAAACACCCTGAGAAACTAGATAAAGACAACCTGAGGGAACTGTTGAATGCCAAGGAACAATGTAATTAGTCAATGGACTTACTTCTCTGAAGCAAGAGAGTGTGTGAATGCTCAGAAAGCACTGGTGTCAGTATGCAGACAGTCCATTTCTTTAGTCCTGACATCTTGGGATTCCCTCTTGGGCTTCACTTAGCTCTGACCCAGCCACTGCTGTGGTCTGTGGCAGGGAGGCATTTTTTTATAACAACACAGAGCTCTGTTAACTGCGGATTTTCAGTTGCTCAACAGATACCACTCAGTAGGCTGCCACCTTTCTGTCTCCTGAATTTACTTTAGTACAGTGCCTGGACACAACCATAAGGGCTGAACCAACTCATAGCTTTCAAACAAGACTGATGTGAAGGCAGTGATTCTAATCTAGCTTCTACGTTGCCAAAGGTCAGAGAGGAAACTCTGTGTCATGGCCGAAAAGGCTACCAATTACCTGTCTCCCACTCCAACCTCCTCTCCACTTTGTGCCATACATTCCTATCATTCTGATCTAGTCTGGTTCATATCTGCATGTTCTCATGTATGCTTTCCTCTGTCTTCAATGAACTTTCTACTTACATTCCTCTATATCTGAAAAACAGCTCATGATCCTTCAAGATCTAGGGCCTCTGAAAACCTGTTCTAATCTTCTCAAAACAGGGCTGCTGGCACTCTACTCAACTTTCTGCAACATTTCTACTATAAACTTATCTCATTAATTACTAATAACAGCAGCTAACAGTGCAAAGCTCCTGTTCTAAGCATTTTAATATTATTAATCCATTTAATCTTCTCAACACCATGGGTGGGTATACTATCTAGTGATTTAAAGAGAAGGAAACTGAGGCACAGAGATCAATTACATTAATATTATTTTCTTTATATGCATTACCATTCTATAAGGCTATAAATTTCCTGAGGGCAGGGAGTATAATTTATTTGTTACTGGGTCTAGTACAGTGCCTGATGTAAATATTCAATCAACAGTTGAATAAATGAACAATTTAAGAAATGTTAATTGAGGCTAGAATCCAAAATATTACATGTAAGTTCCTTAAAAAGAAAGAGTGTTCTAAAATTTTCAACGTAGGATGAATTAAAGCGATTCTTTACCATTAGCTCAGAATCTGAATAGCACTTGACTATAATATGGAATATAAGGTGGGTAGAATGATGACACTGAAACCTTGCTATGAAAAATATTATGGAATAGAAATTAACTTAGTGATTAAGAGCACAGATCTACATGAATCTAACTTACTAGATGTATAATCCTGGATGGACAAGTTATATAACAACCGAGTCTCCATTTTCTTTTCTCTAAATAGTATGGACAACAGAATTCACATCAGTAAATACTTCATGCTTGGGTATGAGATAAGCCTTCAATAAATGTGAGCTATTACTGTTTTTATTTTTATTTTTTATTTTTATCTTTATCTTCCACTATGAAGTCTTCACACTGCATTTAATTACTAAGATGTGAAAAAATACTTATTACAAAAATTTTTTCCTTAAAGGTGACCCCATAACAAAGAATCCCCCAAATGATGTTATAATAAGGTTCAGATATACCACAATATTAAAACTCTTCTGATTTGCACAAGCACATCCTTACCTTGTTTGGTGAATAAATATCATCTTGAAATAGTTAGAAAAAGCAGCAAGCACTGCTCTGTGGGCTTTGAAATAAACATCTCCAATAGCAACTGTGCAATCACACAGAAAACCAAATTCTCGTTGCATGTTCAGCTGCTGTAGAAGGACAAGGCTATGGCTAGCTGTGTCCATTGTGGCTCTGAGAAAAAGGACAATATAAAGATTATTTTTAAACAAAATTGGCTACAGTCACACAAACCTACAGAGTACAAGGAGACTGAAATTATTGAATAATTTTTTTTTTGAGAGAGGCAGGGAGAAAGAGACAGGAACATCGAGCTGCTCCTATATGTGCTCTGACTGGGGAATCAAACTGACAACCTCTGCAATTCCAGGACAATGCTCCAACCAACCAAGCTATCCAGCCAGGGTTTAATTTTTATTGATTTTTAGAGAGACAGAGAGAGGAAGGGAGAGAGAGGGGAGGTAAAAGGGAAGAATTTGTTGTTCCACTCAGTGGTGCATTTTTTGCTTGCTTCCCATGTATGCCCTCGCTGGGAATTGAACCTGCAACCTTGTTGTTTTGGGATGACGCTCTGAACCGAATGAACTAACCAGCCAGGGCTATTTAATATTTAAAAAATTTTTTTTTTATTTTCAATTACAGCTTACATGCAATATTATTTTGTATTAGTTTCAGTTGTACAGCATAGTGGTCAACGGGTTTCTAAACTATTAATTTCACCTCAAACCTAGCTAACATTAAATTCTCCCAATTTGACAATCAGTATTAGCTCTGCTGAAACTAAATATTTGTGTTTTTTTTCAACTGGTGAGAGGTAGCTTGGTATGTGTCTCAGAAGCAAAAGAAAGATCTGTCCTGTTTTTCTGTTTGTTTTTCATTTTTTTGAGAGAAGCAAGGAGAGAGACAGGAACATCAAGCTGCTCCTGTATGTGCTTTGACCAGGAAATCAAACAGGTCTGTCCTTTTTTTTTGTCTTAATCTGTGTAATCACAATGTATTTAGTCCTTAATTTCCTCACTGGAAAAATGAGAATGAGATATTGATCCTTGCCTCAGAGCTAAATGAGAGAAGTTATGTGAAAAACACCTAGTAATTGAAACTGCTCTTCAAATGTTAGCTATAAATGTAAACAACAACAGTGTGTCCTGGCTGGGCTAGAGCTGTCACTGCTCCTTAGGAATCTTTTGTGTACTTAGGTAACAATGGCCTCCTAACTTTCATACAATGTTTGGGAAACTTATCAGTCACAGTAAGGTCAGAGGCCCTTAAAATAGATGTTAAGCAAGGGAGAGTTGAGGGGAATGTGGGGGAGGGGGATGCACTTGGTATGACCCTAGAATCTATGTAAACACAAATAATGAAATAAATAAAAAAAATAGACGTTAAGCCACATTCCCTGATTTGCATGGGGCCTGGGAGCCCCATGGGAAAGACCTAAACCCTGATCTTTTTCTTTTTTTCCCAAGGACAGAGAGAGAGAGTCAGAGAGAGGGATAAATAGGGACAAACAGGAAGGGAGAGAGGTGAGAAGCATCGATCATTAGTTTCTCGTTACCCTTGCGACACCATAGTTGTTCATTGATTGCTTTCTCACATGTGCCTTGACCGCGGGCCCTCAGCAGACCGAGCAACCTCTTGCTGGAGCCAGCGACCTTGGGTCCAAGCTGGCGAGCTTTTGCTCAAGCCAGATGGGCCCGCGCTCAAGCTGGCGAGGTTGGGGTCTCGAACCTGGGTCTTCCTCATCCCAGTCCGACGCTCTATCCACTGCGCCACCACCTGATCTTAACTGGATTTAGACACACACAAGTATGGAGAGTCATGAAGGAAGCAAAATGCAGGACGGGCACTGGTCTCCAGGGAAAAAATCATGCACGAGGAAGAACATGCAAAAGAATTCTGGCAGCAGAGTCTGATGTGACTACAAGGACATTCAAGAGAGCTGTGGTTCCCGAGGGGTGGAAGGCTGTGCTTCACCATCTTCTTCACCCCAACTCTGCAGAGAACGCTGGTGCTTTAGGGAGAAGGCACCTAGGGTATGGAGGGCATCATTGGGGAGCTGGGGAAACATCCTTTAAAAAATCAGATCCTAGCCTGACCTGTGGTGGCGCAGTGGATAAAGCGTCGACCTGGCAACACTGAGGTCGCCAGTTCAAAACCCTGCACTGGTGTGGTCAAGGTACATATGGGAGTTGAGCTTCCAGCTCCTCCCACCTTTCTCTCTTTCTCTCTCTCTCTCTCACTCTGTCTCTCCTCTCTAAAATGAATAAAATAAAAAATAAAAAATAAAATCAGATCCTAAAAAAAGAATGAAGTTTCCTTACTTGCCAGAGAGGCCAAGGGGTAAGGAGGTCAGTGATTCAACTGTGGGGTTAGCGGTCTGGACACTGGCAGTAACTTGGGCAGCAGACAGCTGAGTGGTTGATAAAATAATGAAAATAGCCCTGGCGGGGTGGCTTAGTTGGTTAGAGGATCCTCCCAACATGCGAAGGCTGTGGGTTCGATCCCTGGTCAGGGCACATACTATAATTAACCAATGAATGCATAAATAAGTGGAACAACAAATCGATGTTTCTCTCTCATTCTCTCCCCTCACTTCCTTCTTGCTCTAAATTCAATTTTTAAAAATTTAATATAATAAAAATAACACTATATAGAGCTTCCTATGTGTCGAGCAATCTTCACACACTTAATTGTCAGTACAACTCCATGAGAAAGGGAATACTCAATCTTCCAGATGAAGAAACTGAATCAGCAGTGAGTTAATCTACCCAAGGTCACACTGCTAGTAAGTAGCAGAGCTGGGGATTCCAGTACTCAAATGTCCTCCTCCTCTACCTCCAGGGGAACATGACACACAAACTGGAGGAGCCAAGGGAACAGTCCGGTTACATATCAAGGCGTGGCAGAAAGCCTCAGAAATACTTGGAGTAAAATGTTTGCTTCTGGGAGAGAAACTAGGAAACAGGGAGTTAAGGGTGGGGAGAACTGTACTGTTTAAACTTAAAAAAAAAAAAACTTTTATGGGAGTTTTATATCATAAATATGTACTTACATGTATTCCTTTCATTTTTTAAAATTGTACATAGATCTGAAAGGCAGTACAGGGAATAATGTAACAAACACCTACCCACCCACCTAAGCACAGAAAGTAAACCATAGCCCTGTCCAGGAAGCTCAGTTAATTAGTGTTGTCCAGATAAGCCAAGGTTTTAGATTCCATGCCCGGTCAGGGCACATACAAGAATCAACCAAGGAATGCATAAATAAGTGGGATAACAAATCATGTTTCTCTTTGTCTCTAAAATAAATTTAAAATAAAAGAGACTGCACCCACATTTCAGTGTGCAGCTGTGATCTGTACCAGCCCTTCAGGGGTGCTCCAAAGTGAAGATGGCCATCCTCTCCAAGTAGTACAGATTTGTGATTCTAACCCAGGCCACTAGCTTCATCATGGTAGCTCATTCTAGCCATCGACATGGCCAAAGTCTGCAAGAAGTACAAAGCAGAGTATCCCACTATATACAGCATGACCCCTGAAAATGGGCACCTCTTCAACTGCTTTCAGTGAGCCCACTAGAACACACTTGAAGTGTACCCTCCTTTCTTATTTTTCCTAGCTGTCGGGGGGTAAGGGGTGGTATACCACCCATGAGTAGTTATTGGCTTAGACTTGGCCTGGGTTGTTGAACAAGTTCTTCATGCCTATGGTTACTACACAGGGGAACCCAGCAAGCGGAGCAGGGGAGCCCTGGGCTCCAATGCCCTCCTTGGCTTGATCGGCACAACTATATGTTTTGCTTTCCAGCACCTTTGTTGGGTTAAAACTGGCTTGAGTGGTGGATCTAAGTGCACTCCTTAAAAAATTATACAGTGTTTGAAAATTCTCATTCATTTTAAGTGACTTACTTTTACTTAGATACTTTTTTGTTCTTGGTATTTATTATTTAATTAATTAATTTATCAAGCGAGAGGCAGGAAAGTGGGAGATAGTCTCCCACATGTGTCCCAACCAGGATCCACCTCGCAACCCATTTGGGGCTGATGTTCTGCCCAACTGGAGCTGCTGTTTCGTTGCTCGGCAACTGAGCTATTTTAGCACCTGAAGGAGGGCATGGAGCCATCCTCAGTTCCCGGGGCCTACTTGCTTGTTTGAGCCATGGCTGCAGAAGGGGAGGAGAAAGAGAGAGAGACAGACAGACAGACAGACAGGAAAAAAGGGGGAGGGGTGGAGAAGCAGATGGGCGCTTCTCCTGTGTGCCCTGACTGGGAATCGAACCCAGGACTTCCACATGCCAGGCCAATGCTCTACTGCTTAGCCAACCAGCCAGGACCTACTTTTTCCCCTAAATATAGTAAGTTATTTGTCATTAACCTTATACATAAATAAATAAAATTCAAAATATTGTTACAGTAAACATTATAAACATGGTAGAGACTTCTTGATCTCTCCCCATCATTCTATCCCCCACATACCTTGCCTCCAAAGGTAACCACCATGCTGACTTTGGTGTTTGTGACTCTCCTATGTACCGTCACAATATTACAGCATATGTATACATCCCTTAAGAAGGTATGTACTGTTATGCATGTTTTAAATTTTTACATTAATAATACTATACTTTAGAAATCTTGCAACTTATTTAATTCTGCATTCATACATTACTTTAAAAAATCCTACTTATTCAAACATTTCCCTCATTCCTCCCCCAATTAAGAAAGTAAAAATAAAACTTTTACCCCTTACATTCACATTTGAAAAGCCTTTAAGTAGCAATGAAATAAGAACAAAATAAAACCTACAAAGACTTGAGCCTACCTCTAAGAATATAAACAAAATCTAACTATGGGTATTGTTCCAAAAGGCCATTTAAACAAAAGCCACTATTTATTGTATTGACCACATTTCTCTGATTCTAAAACAGCACCAATTTATAGGGAGACTAAAAAAAAAATGCAATAATGGAAGTTTCAGTTTGTGAAAAACACATCTTAAATTCAATGAAACAGATCAAATTGAAGTACCTTAACAGTAGCCTTGCAAATTGTCTCCAACAAACCCCCTCAGATCATAAACATTTTCACCAATATATTTTATTTTATTTTATTAATTTAGTGGATAGGGTGATGGCTTGGGATGCTGAGGACCCAGGTTCGAAACCCTGAGGTTGCTGGCTTGAGCATGGATTTATCTGGCTTGAGTGTGGGCTCACCAGCTTGAGCATGGGATCATAAACATGACCCCACGGTCACTGGCTTGAAGCCCAAGGTCAGTGGTTTGAGCAAGGGGTCACTGGCTCAGCTGGAGCCCCCTGGTCAAGACACGAATGAGAAAGCAATCAATGAATGACTAAGGTGCCGCAATTATGAGTTGATGTTTCTGATCTCTCTCCCTTCCTATCTGTCCCTGTCTCTCTCTCTCTCAAAAATAAATAAATAAAAGAGAGAAAGAAAGATATATTTGTTGTTTTTTTTTTACAGGGACAGAGAAAGAGTCAGAGAAGGCATAGACAGGGATAGACAGGAACGGAGAGAGGTGAGAAGCATCAATCACTAGTTTTTCGTTGCCGTTGTGACACCATAGTTGTTCATTGATTGCTTTCTCACATGTGCCTTGACTGCGGGCCTTCAGCAGACAGAGCCACCCCTTGCTAGAGTCAGTGACCTTGGGTTCAAGCTGGCGAGCTTTTGCTCAAGCCAGATGGGCCCGCACTCAAGCTGGCGAGCTCGGGGTCTCGAACCTGGGTCTTCTGCATCCCAGTCCGATGCTCTATCCACTGCGCCACCGCCTGGTCAGGCGAGAAAGATATATTTGAACGCATACACAGATGATGCAATCAATAAGAATACAGGCTACTAGGGGAGATAAAGGAGAGTAATTCCAACGTGAAGTGACAAGAGCAGTTTGGAGTACATGTTATATGGGAGGGAGATAAATAACAGATAATCCAATGGAAAATAAGCCATTTGAACTGTATTTAGATGAATAGGCAGAAGGTGAACATAGCATTGCAGGCAGAAAAAAAACAGTGAGTAAACTTACAGGGAGGGGTATAAATATATAAAGAACTGAAGAATTCAGTTTCACATAGAAAAAACAGAAGTGAATAAAAAGAGATGGGGTCAGCTCAGAGAGTATTTAATGTACAACTAAAAGGTACTCCAAGATGGTTGAAATGGAATACTAAGATGTTTTCTGTGAGGGAGAACAGTGTAGTAGTTAAAGCCTGACCTCTGGACACAGACAGCTTGGATTAAAATTCCAGCTGTCTCTTAGCTATGTGGTCTTCACAAAACACAACTTTCTGGGTCTCTGTTTCAGTTATAAAATATGGATAATTACAATACATACCTCACAGGTTTTTACATTGATTTAATAAGATGATGCTTATAAGCACTTAGAAATAGTGGGCCCATAATAAGTGTTTAATAAATAGCACTCATCTTTATCACTATCACCATCATTAGGCTTCTGAGTTAAGACTGATTAGTCTAATAGCAAGATATTAAAAAAGATTAGCAAGGGAGAGGCATGGAGAGATAACGACCAGCAAGGAGACTATTGCAATATTCAAGTAATGGTACAAATGAAGGAATACAAGATATACCAGATGTAGAGCTGACATCATTTGGCAGCAGAGTGGATATGGTCAGCCACACAGATCAAGTCAAAGATAAGTCTCAGAATTTCAACTTGGGTAACCGGAAGACTTTGTTCATTCCTTCAGGTCATATTCGCAGAGTAAGTGCTCTGTGCTATATACAAAGGCAGTGTCTCAGAATGCCAAAGAAGAGGCATAGAAACTGGCTTGGTAAGACACGAGTTTCACTTTGGACACAGAGAGTTCAACGTGTTCACTTTAGGACAGCTGAATACAAATGTTTAGTGACCAGTGAAGAGACAATGTGCTAGTCTAGGGCTCTAAAGAGAGCAGAGATGGAAGAGCTCCAGAGAGGAGGTCCTCTGAACTGATAAGGCTGAAGTCACCAGAATGAATGTTGAGTAAAATAAAAGAAAAAAAGCTAAGAACAAATCCTTGACCAATATAGAAAAGACAATAAGGATGAGAGGAGAAATAAGGAAATACACTGTCATTGGGGGAGGATGAGAGGCAGGCAAAGGAAAGGTGGGAACTCTGGCAAGAGGAGGCGACAATGACGGAAAGTGCTGCAGAGGAACACGATAATGTGGCCTATTACAACACCCCAAGCACGTAACCAAGAGGTTTCTGGTGACCTCTGAAGTCTGGGAAAACAGCAGGAGAAAATTTCTGACTGCAAGATGTTAGAAGCAGAGGCCATAGAGGTAGGTACAAACAGGACAGGACATTGAGGATGCTGCAGATTGAAGATAGCATTCAGGCTGAAGAGGGGCAGAATCTCTAAAAGCCAGAAGGCATGCAATAAAAAATCATCTCTGAGATTTTTTGTTCACATATTACCACCTTATTTTGGTTTATATCCATGAGCATAGTTATAATAGCTGCTTTAAACCTCTTCTGCCAAATCCAACCTCTGGGTCACCTTGGAGTCAATCTCTATTAATTATGGTGATAATTTCCTGTTTCTTCATATGTGCCGTCACTTTGGATAATATCCTAGGCATTGCGATTACTAGACGTTAGATTCTTTAATATTCTCCCAGAGTAATGTTTTTGTTTTGTTTTGACAATTAACTAGGCTGGACTTAAACTACAAGTTCTGCCTCTTTATGGTTCAGATTTTTCAGAGTTAGGTGTGCTGTTTGAAGGCTGTTCAACATGTGCAAGTTTAGGGTTTGGCAAGAGATTTGAGCTGAGTTTATATGCAGTACTTAGCCCTTCCACTCATCTTTTCTAGAATTTTCCTGCTTACTTTCCAGCTGTGTGGTCACTCTGAACTCTGTCCTCTTTTCTTCAGGTGAGTAAGATTAGTTCTGCCATCCCCTGGTGTCACCCACTGGGGCTTTATCTCAGGATAATCATAAAAATAGAAATTTATCTACTGCTGTTTCCTTCTTCCAAGTGCAGATCAGTTTCTGCCAGCATTTTGTCACTCATGAATGACAACTGGTATTTTTAAAAACTTTAATAACATTTTTGATTGATTTTAAAAAGGGAATGGAGAGAGATTAAGAAAGGAACATTGATCTGCTTCTGTATATACCCTCACCAGGGATCAAACTGGCAACCTCTAAGCTTTGGGATGAAGCTCTAACCAACCAAGCCATCAGGCAAAGGCAAAACTTTTTTTCCTAAAGATTTTATTTATTGATTTTAGAGAGAGGAGAGAGAAGGGGGGGAGGAGTGGGAAGCATAAACTCATAGTAGTTGCTTCTCATATGTGCCTTGACCAGGTGAGCCCAGGGTTTTGAACTGGCAACCTCAGCATTCCAGATCCATGATTTATCCACTGAGCCACCACAGGTCAGACAAACCTTTCTTTTTCTTTTTCAGCACGCACACATGCATGAGAGAAAGAGACAGACAGGAAGGGAGAGAGAGAAAAGCATCAACTTGTGGCACTTCAGTTGTTAATTGACCACTTTCTCATATGTGCCTTGACTGGGGGTTCCAGCTGAGCCAGAGACCTTGGGCTCAAGCCGATGATGTTGGGCTTTAAGCCAGTAACTTTTTGGCTCAAGTCTATGATCCCATGCTCAAGACGGCGACCCAGTGCTCAAGTTGGCAACGTCAGGGTTTCAAACCTGAGTCCTCAGCATTCCATGTCGCCACTCTATCCACTGTGCCACTGCCTGTTTAGGCCAAAACTTTATTTTTAACAAGAAAGTTTATTTGGAAAGTCAAAGAGGCCGTGGCTGGGTACCTTAGTTGGTTAGAGCATCATCCTGGTGGCCAAAGTTGTGGATTCAATCCCTGGCATATACAAGAGTCAAACAATGAATATATAATAAGTGAAACAACATTGATGTTTCTTTCTCTTTAAAATAAATAGAAAGTCAGACGTAGAAGTAGGCTGTGGAAGAAGTGAGCCAGCTGGGCTGTGTGGGCTCAAAGAACAAGTTACAGAGGCAAAAGAAGGGCCCTTAAGTTTAGGAAATAGAAGGAAAACTTGCTTGGGGAAGGGGGGCAAGCTGTGTGCTGCTCCAATGACAGTCGCCAAGACTTATTTTTTAAGTTTATAGTTTTTATCCCAATTAAAACTATAAATCTGTATTTTATAAATCTCAATCTTAATAGGAACTACATACTCAGCTATTACCCTTTATCAGGAGTCCTAAAAAGTTCTGATCTCAAAATCTATTTACACTTTTAAAAATTTCATTTATTGACTTTATAGAGACAGAAAGGAAGAGAGAAATATCAGTTTTATTGTCCCACTTATTTTAAGCATTCATTGATTGATTCTTGTATGTGCCCTGACGAGGGACTGAATCTACAACCTTGGAATATCAGGGCAATGCTCTAACCAACTGAGCTACCCAATCAGGGCCTCCAGGTACACTCTTAAGACTGGGAAGAGCTGTTGTTTATGTGGGTTATGTTTATCCACATCGGAAATTGAGAACTTTTTAAAATTCTAATTTATTTAAAATAACAATAAACCCATTTCAAATTAACATATTTTTTTCTAAAAAAATGGTTTTTTAAGAAGGGTGGCATTATTTTATATTTTGCAATCCTCTTTCATATACCTTTAAAAACACTGCTGAGTTCTTTTCTATGCTTCTGCATTCAATCTGTTGCCAGTGGTTGTGGATTCAATTCATTCATGTATATAGTGGTCCCTCATCTATGTGGAGGTTAGGTTCCAGAACTCCCTACAATAGGCAAAAATCCGCGAAGTAGCGACCTTATATTTATTATTTATATATTTTAAGGCTTTATTTTGATTCAATATTCTTTTAATATGTTTTAATATTTTTATTTTTATATTGTTTTCAATATTTTAGGCTAGAAAGTGCTTATTTTACTGCAAAAATAATTAAAATAGTAAATATATAAAAATACCTATATATACCATAAAATCCTGTGATATAGCAAAATATCCATGATACAAAATTAGATATATACAATTTAAAAATCTGCGATACAGAGAGACTGCAAAAAATGAATCACTATATAGCAAGGGATGACTTAGAATTTGGCCTTGCAAAAGAGAGATCCCTCTAAAAGGGCTTCAAAACCTCTGAGGGGTCCTCGGACTGCACTTTGAGAAATCTGCCCTATACTATATATTTTTGATCCTATGCAATTAACAAAGCAGGTACTAAATTAGTTCCATTTTACGGCTGAAGAACCACTGGCTCAGAGAAGGCAGGAAAGTTACCCAAGGTCAGACAACTAGCTAGTAGATGATGCTGGTAGTACTTTAATTAAAGTCTGACTTTAAACTCAATGCCCTTTCTCCAAAATCTCCCTCTAGAACTTTAAACATATATATTGATGGCAAATTTTACAAACATTGATTAAAATAAGGGGATAAAATTTTCAAGTCTTAAAATGAAACAAATTCAAATCAGTTTAAAACAGTAACAACAAACCCACAACTTATATACGTAAGTTCATTCAAACTTGTCTGCATAATATATCATTGATATTTGAAGGCAACACAACCAGATTTTACCTCAGGTCAATACAGCCAACCCACCACAAAATTACTGAGAACATTTTCTAACACAACCAACTTTGCAAATTATTAGCTAGACTTTTTATGTAGCCTTTGCTCATTATTTCTTCGATCATTAATTTTATTTTCTCTAGTATGTGGAACAGCCAAAGTTTCTTATACATATAGAAAGATCTTAGAAGTTACATTTGAGAATTTATGGTGGGAATTTTAAGATGTGAGAGGTTGAAGAAAAATAATTTTCATTTTATTACAAATACTAGAGCCAAAAATGCAAGAGGGATACATCAAAATACTTTACCTATTATCAAAGTGGTATTTTTATTACAAGAGGGTTAGCATTGATATATAAGAGAGACTACAAAAACCCTTTAGATTGCAGGAACGCTGGATTAGCTCAAACTAAATAAACTAGAACAGCTTTATACCTGTATCTATGTTTAATTCAAAGTTAGCTTGAAAGTCAACATCTTTGATTTTTATTAAAAATATACTGTATTAGCCTGACCTGTGGCGGCACAGTGGATAAAGCGTCGACCTGGGAACACTGAGGTCGCCAGTTCAAAACCCTGCACTGGTCTGGTCAAGGCACATATGGGAGTTGATGCTTCCAGCTCCTCTCCCCTTTCTCTCTCTATCTCTCTCTCTCACTCTGTGTCTCCTCTCTAAAATGAATGAATAAATAAATTAAAAAAATATATATATACTGTATTAGTCAGACTGGACGTTCGACCCCACGGCAGCCAGAATGAGGACCTAGAACACACAGCTTTTCATTCTCAGGCGGCAAGAATCTTTAATAATAAAAGAAAAAGGATCTAAAGGAGTAAGACATCTGTTTCTGTGGAAAACAAATAGCCTTAGACATTTTCTCAGTGGTTCTTACCACTATGACTGTGACTTTATTATGAATTTTTAAGACAAGGAGACAGGACAGTTGGCAGAGGAATGTGAACAGCTTTTTTGAGATATTCATTCATGGCTGTAAATACAAAGGTAAAAGCAGAGATATTCAAATCGCCATATGATAAAGACTTTTATACGATGATTTAAACTTCTTTATGGTACTTTCACATGATTATAGATGTGTAACCTAGAAAAAGAATGTTTGCAGAAATAATTTTATCCTGAAATAATGGCTCTTATTGCTGATTATAATACAACTTTCCAGCTAGTGTTGTACAGAAGTCCAAGTCCTATTCCAGACTAACTCAAACACAATTGCTAGGGATGAAGCACAGATCCTTTTCTAAGAAGCTCTACAGGTGATTCTGGCCCTGGCCAGTTAGCTCAGTTGGTGAGAGCATCGTCTCAAAATACCAAGGTTGCAGGTTTGATCTCCAGCCAGGGCACATACAGGATGCAACCAATGAATGCTCAACTAAGTGGAAAAACAAAATGAATGTCTCTCTCTCTCTAAAATAAATCAATAAAACATAAAAATAAAAAAAAGAAGCTCCACAGGTGATTTTAATAAGACATGTCAGTTAAGAGCCACTGCATTAGGCTTGACCAGTGCTGGTGCAATGAACAGAGCTTTGACCTTGGATACTGATGTTCCAGATTCAAAACCCTGAGGTCGCCAGCTTGAGTGCGGGCTCATCCAGCTTGAGCACGGGCTCACCAACTTGAGTGCAAGGTCACTGGCCTGAGCATGGGATCATAGACATGACCCCATGGTCACTGACTTGAGCCTAAAGGTTGCTTATTTTGAAGCTCAAGGTCACTGGTTTGAGCCCAAGTTCATTAGGTTGAGCAAGGCATCATTGGCTTGGCTTGACATCCCTGGTCTAGGAACGTATGAGAAACAATCCATGAACAACTAAGGTGCTACAATCATGAACTGATGCTTCTCATCTCCCTCCCTTCCTGTCTCTCTCTCTCCCTCTCTCTTTCTCACTAAAAAAAGAAAAGAAAAAAGAAAAAGAGCCATTGCATTAGGAGAGGGGACAAAGAAACTCTAGATTAGAATACTTCACACTCAAAATTACAGAGGAAAAGCCATGGCTGGCTCAGTTGGTTGAAGCATCATCTCGAAGCGCTGAGGTTGCAGGTTCAATCCCAAGTCAGGGCACATACAGGAACAGATTGATATTTCTTTTTCTCTCCCTCTCTACCTTCCTCTCTCACTAAAGTCTATAAATAAAATCTTTAAAAACAATTACAGAAGCAAAAAAGCAACTTCATAAGAAGTACTCAAAATATGGAAATTATACCAATTATATTAAGTGAACAAAAAATCAACAATTCTAATTATAATTTTAAACTAAAAAGCAGCCATATTAAAAAAGAGAAGTGTTCCAAAACTAGCAGTATGGGCATTGGGGGCAGAGGAGAAATACACTGTTTTCAAACTTCTTTTTAAAAAGTATTTAGGAAAAAGAGATATTTACTCTCCTACACCATTACATCTATTTTCATAATATCTAAAAGTGATGTGAGGATTTCAAACCTGAAAATACTGGCCAAAGTAAAATCTGCAGTAATTTTAGGCATCTGCTTTTAAAAATCACTGAGAAGAGGGTAAACAGCAGACCTGGTAGATGATACAGGAAGAGCAGTTATGCTCTAGGAACCTTTAACGGAACCTGCAAACGTTAGAGTGGGGCCCCCTGCCTGTTGGCAGATGCAGCCAGCCTATACTACATCTCTAACCCCCATCTAACCAACATGTGAGATGCCTGATAAAGCCACGGCTCCTGGCAAACAAATATGCTAGCATCAGCCAGTGCCCTTTGCTAGTGGACCTTAAAAAAAAAGATCAGAAACCTGTGAAATAAAGGAATAGATTCTTCTTAGTTTACTAAATAAATAAATAAAGACGGCATTTCTGAAAGAAAAAATAAGGTACTGAAAGGACAGGAGAAAGTGGAAAATGACAGTGGTAATACAGATCTAGAATACAGTGCAAACAAGAAGGATTATAACTGCAGAATACAGGTAAGCCAATACTTCCTTTGCCATGGAATGTTCCACAAACATGTTATCCACATGGGCTAATGAAACCCTTTGCTTTAAGTATCTAAAGTTTTTCAGAGGAAACAAAAAGTCATTGCATATTGATTTGTTAGCAGGGAAGAAATGAATTAGAAAAATTCCAAAAATAACAATACTTTCTCTAAAGGCTAAAAAAAAAAATCCTGCTAGCAAAGGGAAAGCAAAAGTATTAATATATTCAATCAAAATAAATAAAATTAATCAATAACTCTAAAACTGTTTGCTTCAAACACTTTATTTTCTCTTCCTCCACTCTCCCTAAGCAAATTCAAGTAACAATATCTTCCCTATCCCAGAGGAATGCTGCTCTAGTTATAATCAATAGCCACTATCAAATGAGTAACTACTCTGTGCAAGGCCTTGTGCTAAGTGCTCTCTGTACATTATCTCTTTCAGTTCTCACCGTGACTGTATGTGCTCTTTTTCTTGCCATTTTACAGATGTGGAAAAACCTCGGCTTAGGACACACACTAGCTAATAGTATAAAGTGGGGATCAAAATTTAGGTCTGACTCCATAGCCTGTGCTTGTAACTATAAATTGAAGCAAAATTTTTCTTAGCATTCTTTTATCAAAAGATTGATGTTCACATGCAATTTTGGAATAAATAAACAGAAAAGGAGCACAGGAAGTGGTGTAGAAGTACTTTATAATTTATCAAGATAAGAGCACCTGCACTGCTTTTCTTTAAGACAAGGGAAAAATAAAACCCTGCAATAATATAAAACCCCCAACTCTTTTCTGGCCCTGATATTACTCAAATGGATAAGTTTTTCTTTAACAAGATGGTCAAGCAGCACCTACAGACCAAAGCAAATAAATCACTTTGGTTCAATGGTGGGGAGGGCATTATGCAACACTTCCCAGCACAGTCCTCACCAGGATATATTACGGCCAGGCACTTGGGCCCCTCCTCCCCAGCTAGACAGCCTGGCTCCTTCATATTCCCCTCAGGAGATAGGGTGGAAGCACACAGCTCCACTTTCTAAGGCGCAGAGGGCAGCTGAAAGTCCTGTTCAGCCTCTCTGGGCAACCACAGGCGCCAATAAATCAGCCACAGGCGATTTCTCTCATCCCCTTCCTGGGTTGAAGTGGTAGTGAAATACAGTGCAAAAAGAGCACAGACCAGACTTGGGAGATAAGTGATCTAGGCTTGAATTCTACTGCAAATGGCTGCATCATTGAAGCCAAGTCAATCTCTCCGAGCCTGTTTTCTCAGCTGTTTGTAATATGGAGACAATACTACCTCCTTCTGGTAAGTATTCAGAGTTCATCTATGAAAGCAGCTAGCCACTGCAGGTACTTGATAAACAACCAAACCTGGTCAGAATCCATCTCCACTACCTCCAAATAAGACATTCAGGGGAGGGCTGGGGAAAAAGGTGTAGCAAGTCACTGGACGTCCCTCTCTCCTTTTTTGCTGACCATCAATCACTGTGGTGTTTCACTGCTTCCTGATAACCTCCCAGCCACCAGTACTAATCTATTCCATGTCTTACCCCAACATTTTGTTCCCTATTAAAGAGCTAATGTCTGATAACGGATTTACAGTTTACTCTTAATTAAGACACATCGAGACTGCTAAAGAGGACTCTGATGCCTTAACCTTAAGGAAGTAGCCAATGCTGCAAATATTGGTTATTCCTGCAGATACCAGAAATCAATGGTGGTGGGGGTGCTGAGATCCAAAGTACATCATAGACATTCTATTTCACCCAGACATAGAGCCAACCCCATTTCTTAAAATACCAAAGCCATCACACACTGGCCAAGCCTGATTTCTCAATTCTGGATTAAGCCAAGTATAATCACCTTTGGCAGATAGTCTTTCAAGTGAGTGGGTTAAACTGGCACTGCACTCCTGGTGTGGTGGAGAGCACAAGGTGTCTGGAGCCCTTGAATCCAATTACTCAAGAGGTGCAGGGCCTTAAGTTATACGCTTGCTCTTTAGGCCAGGTGTCCTCATCTGTAAAATAAGAAGGATGAACTGGATTTTCTATAAGGCCCCTTTCAGCTTTTAAAATCCAAGATGACAAAGTGTATTTTACACACTTGAGAAAATCCTGTGAGAATGAGCAGCTTTACCAAGACTTGATTCTCAAGAGAATAAATGCCAAATTTAATCCTTTGGGGGCGTTAATTTATGAAACATGTTAACTGCTGTCAAGTGCCAGGTACAGTGCCAGGAACAGCTTGTTTTCACCAGATGAGGGCTCCTAGCGAAGATAGTGATAGATGGAGCAAGCTTTAAAAAGAAAAACTGGATATGCTTAGAATGAGAGTAATATAACCTAAAAAAAGAAAGAAAAATGAATTATGGGACGGGAGGGGTACTTCCTGCTCTAGAAACAAGGTACTGGAATCACAAATGGGGTGGGAAGAGAGAGGAAGAACACTGGCATCTCGCAGGCTGCCCCTGGAAACCCGGCCACTCGCGAGAGGGGTCTGCGCGGCAGGCCGTGGAATGCCGCACGCCAGTCACGGCTGCCGCGCGGGGTCGCAGCCCGCCCTGCTGCAGCCGTCCTCGCGCGCGGACCCAGCCTGCATCAGGCCCGGACAACCACCTTGTGCCGGCAGCGAAGGGCGGCTTTGGGCATCCTCGGCTCAGCGCTCACTCGCGGTTGCCATTTTCCTCTTTGCCCTGACTGACAAGTCAAACGGACCAAAAACGCCCCTCTCCCCGACTACTTGCATCTGTTCCGCGACCGGCGCAGCTGCAGGCCACGACCGCCCCAGGCGGCTTGCGGCGGGAGGGACTGAGGCTAGACCAGCCCACAGGGGCCGGGCCGCGTCGCTTACCCAGACGCCGCCGCGGCGGCCAGCCGACTCCTCCATGCGGGAGGGGCAGCTCCCGCGCCACAAACGTCACGCGGCGGCGCCGGTTCACGCACCCCACGGTCCATTCTCGCGCGGCTTCCCGCGCCAGCCGCCCAGTGCTGGGCCCACGTGACCGCGCGCCGGGTAGCCAGGAACGAGGGACGCGGGGGCCGCAGTGTGCGTGCGTGCTTACGTGCGAGCCCGCCTGCCAGCTCAAGTGGCCGAGAGGGAGTCGGCCCGCGCTCGGACGCCTCCGCCAGTCACTAGCGGTGACTGTGTAGGCGGAAGCGTTGACAGAAGTTGGGCGTTACAGGCTTCCCACACACAACCGCGTGACCTGGGGACTTTCCCCGGGGTGTGCAAAAGCATGGGCACCCCCTCAGTCAGGAGTGGGGGTGGGGAAGGATGCGCCCGCGTGTCCAAATGGATGAGGGCGCGGGGCCGGGGAAGCTAAGCCGCGGGAGCCTGGGTGGAGAAGCGGGCTAGGTGGGGTGGGGCATGGTGGGGGAAGTGACTCAAGGCCAGAGGCCGACAGGCGCATGGGAGGCAGGGTGGGGGAGCGTGGGGAATGGGCAACCCGAAGTGGGCTGGCCACGTCCGGTACTTGACGAGGGTGCCGGCGCCCCGAGAACGCTCGGGTCCTCCCGGGCAGGGGTCTGACATCTGGCCCGAGTGGGAAAGCATCATCCAGCCTTTGGGGAGTCGGGAGGAGCCCAGTCCCATACAGCTGTGCAAACGGGAGGAGGAGGAGGTCCTAAGCCTACCCTTGGGACAGGGACAAGGAGGGTGGTCAGGCCGCCGCCGCGCCGGCCCCCGCGGTGCGGGTTGCGCCAGTCTCCTCAGAACCCGACGCAGAAACTTGTTGCAACAAACTGGCGACCGCGGGTGCCCCTAGCAGCCAGCGGCGGAGTGGGTGGGCGGGCGAGAGGGAGGGGAAGGCTGGCGGACGCCGCAGCGAACTGGTGGGCAGACCCGGAGTCGCCGCGTAAGCGGGGCCGGCTCAGTGCGGTGCGGCAGGCGCGGCTGTGCGGCAGCGGAAGTCCTTTGTTGCAGCACAGTCCCTGGCAGAGCCAGAACCTCTCCGCGCAGCCCAGCCCGAGCGCCGCGCTTCGCCGCCACTGCAGCTCGCGGTCCCTTCGCCTCTGCCCGCCTTTCCCGCGGCTCATTTGCCTTAAACTCCCTAAAATCTCCGCAACCCCGGTTCCCGCTGTGGCCGGTGAGTATTTGTCAGTTGTGGGACTATTTACGCAACTTTGGCCCGCGCCTGAGGACGGCGGTCCGCGGGGCCTGACGGGGTGCGGGATCGGAGCGGCGCCGACCCGTGCGGGGAGCGAGCGCGGCGGGCGCGCTGCGAGGACCCGGCGACGGGCGGTTGCCGGTTCTTCTGCTCGATCCCGCCGCCCGCCAGCGCGCCGGGTCCGGGACGTGTCTCCCACCCCCCCTGGTCGGAGGAGAAGCCCCTGCGGATACTAGTTCCCACTTCAGTTGCCTTCTTTTCCCTTTCTTTCTCTGCCTTTATTTTGTTGGGGGTGGGGGGGAGGGAAGGTGTAGACGGAAGGCGGGAGGTCCCGGTTGATTGACGTGCCGAGAGCCCGCTTCTCTCAACTTACAGCTGCGGCTCCTCGGCGGGTGGGAGGGGAAGTGTCCCGGAGCCTAAGGCCGCAGACTTGGGCGCGCTCCGAGGGAGGAGGCGTAAGAGCCGTGCAAATTCTTGCCACGCTCTTTCCCACCCCCTCTTACCGGCACACAAGCTTTTTGTTCAGTAGAAGGTGGTAGGTCTCGGGTTTGGGAATTTTCAGTGGAAAAGATTTCTATCCTGGGAAAAAGTGCTTTCTCTTCCAGTGGTGGGCGCTTACTAGAAGTTCTGTTAGTGTCCGGTAAATGTGTTGGATGTAGATCGGGAGTCGTTACCACGAAAATATGTAGGCTTGGGTCTGAGCAGAACCACCCTCCGACTCTCAGTCTATCTGACCAACGCGTCTACATGATCTGAAGGCTGACATGACATTTTTCAGATTAGGAGCGTCAGAGAGATGCTGGTGAAAGTCCTTGATGTTTTCTGGAGAGAGTACGGCATTGGTATTTGTGTAATAATATTCCTAAATCAGCGTGATAGGTACGCGCAGATTCTCCACTGGCCTAAGTGTATTTCCATACAATATGTTTCACGGCAGGAAAACTACTCCAGGAACAATTTTCCCATTGACACTGACTGAACCCAACGAGTGGTCCTAGGCTTTCTGAGGAACCTTAGAATCAATTTCTTGATAAAGTTCAAGACATTCTGGAACAGAGTTGGTGAAGGATACAGTTCTTAGGATCATTTCAAAGCAATTACTGTCTTCTTTAAATGATGAAATTAGATTCTGTGAAACTTTGTCAGTGCAATTGGATATAATGTGGAGAAGTGGGATTGAAAAAGATGAAGCTTGACTGAGAACTGGCCAACAGAACCTCAAAACTTTCCTTTTGAATCACTTGCTGGATATCTGATCAAGTCTCAATAACTGAATGACTTTGGGAACTAGATGGGGGCTTCATCATCTTAAATAGAGAAAATTGAAGCATAGTGGAAATGAAATGCTTTTCCAGAGATTAATAAAGTCTGCAGTAGAACCTTCAAGTAACATTCATTGTAAAAGCAGATTTCTCCATTACGACCAAATTTTCATCATATAGAATAACTCAGGTTGAGGGTTCTTTCCTGAAGCCTTTGTATTCTTCCCATTCCAGTATAGTGGCCTACTTTGGGGTAGATGGGGGTACTAGTGCAGCATTGTCAGAAAAAAAAACCACGTTTAACCAGGACCCTTAGGAGGACAGGCACAGTATTGTCCACTTGCTGTTGACCTTGTGTTTTGATTTTGCTCTAACACTGCTAAATTTTTGTATTTAACACCATTTCCCATTCTAACATGCAGGAGAAAAGAAGTGTCTCAGGTCTCTCCTCCTCCAGCCAATAATAGTGCTAAGCCTTGGCTATTACCCTTCTGATCCAAAGGGGAAGAAACCTTTTGAGATAAAATGCAGAAGATTTTTCATAGATTTTTATTTTTAAGCTGCAATCTGTTGTCTCCCCCAAAACTCAAGGTATACTTGAAAACATTTGCTTGAGAGGTCACTTTGCTCTTCACAGAATGTTTTCTTCTGATAGTTTCTTATTGTGCTACTTACTGTCTCTTACCATAAAATATTGAAATTACTTTGTTATTCTTATATTGTTAGGTGTACACAATTAAAAGTGATTCATGTCTCTTTTTCTAAAAATAGAAGCACTTTATTATTAAATCCATGCTCTGTGTAAAAATTCAACCTACACTGAAGTACATAAAAATATAAAAATGAAAGTCATTCTCCCACTCCCCAGAGATAATCAGTTAACAGTCAATTCTTTGTTTAAAATGAGAGAAGACAAGATTTGATCATAACTGTGCTGCTGTGTATGCCTCACCCTGCTTAGGGGGTGGCCTGTCAGATGATTGATTCATGGGCTCATGTTTTCTGTTCACTGCTCAGGTTGGTGAGAATTGGCTAGGAAAAGGAAATGTTTTACCTTGGGCTGATTTGAAGTTCTGTGATAAGTAACAAATGTGGAGTTTAAATATAACAGGACTGTTACTTTAGGTCTGTCCTTATGAAGTATTTACTGTACCTTGGTGGCCAGTGCTAGTTCTCACACTTTTTTATTGTTAATGTTGAGGTCCAACCTCTCATGGGTTGATTTATAGCAGCCAGACTCATTATAATGAAGCAAAACCCTCACATTATAAAGAGTTTCATAATTTGTAGTTGGGAAGGAGTGGGTAAATGTGCTTTGAAGAGCACTACCAAGATATCCCTGTGCTGATGTGGAATGAGGAGTTCCTCTCTCCAGAGATAGCATGCCAAACATCAAGGAAAGGAAATTAAGAGGAAAGAAATAGATTAACGACTATGGTTTTCAACTGTGGCTTGGAAGGAGATGGTACATATTTAAGATAGATTTCTAACTATATTTATATTGTAGCTTGTAACTACAAGTGATGTTAGTGTAAGTACAGAATCACTTTATTACTTAGCCTGGTATCTTCAATAAAAAAATGAGCAGCTGTGAAGTCATTATTGATGTTCTGAAAACAAAGCCCCAAAATAGTACATAGATGTTTAATCACAACATTGGTTATTTGACGATGTTGGTGACATGCGTGTTTTTTACCCTACTCTGCTTCAACATGTATAACATGCATTTCAAAATAAAATTGGAAAATTAAAGAATTAAGTCACCAAACCAATTTTCTATTCATTGAGATGTATGCAGTCATTTTTAGAGAAAACTGAAAAGTCCCATCCCCACTTTAAATCTGTGTATTAGGGCAGGGCTTGCCCTTATGGGCAGTGGGAATCAGCAGATGGAAGAGGAGGTGGGGAAGGGGCAGAGCATTCCACTTGCCATATGGGGCAGTATGAGAATGGGGTGCCTCTTGGAGGCTTAGAATGTTCGTTCCAAAGAAACACTTGAGTTAGTCATCTTTGCCAGAGTGTTGTCTAGTTTATAAACACTGAAACTTAGTGCTCTGAATCAAAAGAGAGTTTGAAGCATCGACCTGGGAACACTGAGGTCGCCAGTTCAAAACCCTGCACTGGTCTGGTCAAGGCACATATGGGAGTTGATGCTTCTAGCTCCTCACCCCTTTCTCTCTTTCTCTCTCTCTCTCTCTCTCTCTCTCCCACTCACTCACTCTGTGTCTCCTCTCTAAAAATAAATAAATAAAAATAAATTTTAAAAGAGAGTTTGAGTCTCATCTTCTAATTACAGTATGAGCGTTTGATATCAACCACTGAACCTGTTTCCTCATTTACAAAATGAGATTAATAATATCTACCTCAGAGTTGTGAGACTCATTGTTTAATGTATGGGAAATTGTAAGGTTTTGGCCACTAATAGAGTGGGGCAAAGGAGGTTTACAGTTGTTTGCATGGAAAAATAATACAATAATTAATACAAGAGTTAACTTTCATATACAACAATAGACCTACTTTTGTTCCACTCTTTATATAAAAGTTGCTATGATTGAAATAATGATAAGCATTATTTACCCTACTCTGCTTCAACATGCGTAACATGCATTTCAAAATAAAATTGGAAAATTAAAGAATTAAGTCACCAACCCAATTTTCTATTCATTGCCTGAGATGTATGCAATCATTTTTAGAGAAAATGAAAGGTATAAAAATGATACGCGCCTGACCTGTGGTGGCGCAGTGGATAAAGCGTCGACCTGGGAACACTGAGGTCGCCGGTTCAAAACCCTGCACTGGTTCGGTCAAGGCACATATGGGAGTTGATGCTTCCAGCTCCTCCCCCCTTTCTCTCTTTCTCTCTCTCTCTCACTCTGTGTCTCCTCTCTAAAATGAATAAATTAAAAATAAAATAAATTAAAAAAAAAATGATACGCAAAATAAAACTTCCTGCTTTAACGTTTATTCATTCAAAAACTGATCAAATATCAACTAAATACTAGGCAACTGTTGAGGCTCAGGGATACAGTGATGACTGTGACAGCGTTCTTTTTTTAAAAAATATTTTATTGATTTTACAGAGACAGGAGAGCAAGGGAAGCATGGAATGGGAAGTATCAACTCATAGTTGCTTCATATTAGTTGTTCATTGCTCGTACGTGCCTTGACCAGGGAAACCCATGGTTTTGAACCGGCAACCTTGGCATTCCAGGCTGAGCGTTTATCCACCACGCCATCACAGGCTGGGCTGAGAAAGCGTTCTGATCTCAAAAAGCTTACAGCAAAGCAGAAGAGCCACTTAATTATAATCCCCTGCAGTGAGTGTGGTGGTAGATACAGCATCCCAGTTTGGACGCTACATTATTTGTCACCCTGTAGTTGTGGGTACAGGCTGTCTTAGAAGCACAGAAGAGGAGCTTATCCTGTCTTATCCTGGGATCAGAAAAAACTTGAAGAGAATAAGCTGGATATTGAAAATGTTCTAAGGCTAAGCAAAGGGAATAGCATGTATGAAAACATGAAGCCTTTTGCTATGTTAGGTTCTTTAGGATGAGGGGTGGGATCTTAAATAGATTTAAGGCTTAAAAATGAAGTTAAGTGTCTTAGAATGAACACGCTTTTTATGATACTCTATTGGTTTTATTTCATTGGCTTTTAAGTAGATAAAAGTGTGGAATTTTCAGGGTTTTAAACATTTTTTAAAATCAGCTATAAAATTGGAAACAATACAGTTTAAAAACGTGTGGCTCTGCCTAAAGAAGGAACCAGGATAGGCCTTCCTTGGTTCCTTCATAGAGCTGCCTCACCTGTTACTCCTTCAGCAGCCTTGACTGAGTACATGCTATGTTGCAGAGAAATGAAGAAGCCAAAGACCTTGCCTTCATGTTGATTATCATCTAGAGGGGGGACCAATACATAGAAAAGTGTGGTAGCTGAGCCTTACTTAGCACTTTCTCCATGACAGACACTGCCTTACAAGTAAGTCTAAAGGTTAGGAAGGATTACCATCTCCATTCTTTTTTTTTTTTTTTTAATATTATGTTACATCTATTTCACCACAATTTATTTTATTATTTTATTTTATTTTATTTTATTCATTTTAGAGAGGAGACACAGAGTGAGAGAGAAAGAGAGAAAGGGGGGAGGAGCTGGAAGCATCAACTCCCATATGTGCCTTGACCGGACCAGTGCAGGGTTTTGAACTGGCGACCTCAGTGTTCCCAGGTTGACGCTTTATCCACTGCGCCACCACAGGTCAGGCACCATCTCCATTCTTAGATGAGAATGGAAGCACAAGTTGGATAAGCATACTGCTCAGGGTCACACCTAACAGGTGGCAGAGCCAGCATTTCTTTGAACCCAGGCAGTTTGGTTAGTCTGTGCTTTAACACTTTATGCTGCTGTTCTGATTAAAATGTAGTGTAGTAAGTGCAAAATGAGGTAATACCAGCGTAACACCAAAACCTAAAATAATGGGAGAAAGGTGTTACAGAAGGCTTTCTGGAGGAGGTAATAAACTGATTATTAAATGATATATGGGATATTCAGACAGAAGAACCAATCAGCATGACTAAAAATAATGGAGGTAAAGAAATACATGAAGAAATGGGAGGTGCTGGAGAAACAAACAGTTTTATGCTTCTTGAAACTGAAGTTTGAAGAGGAAGTTGCCAAATGAGACTAGACGGGTAGGCGTGGAGGGCTTTGGTTGCTTTGCTAAGGATTTTGTACTTTAACCTGAGGGTATGCGAAGGGAACTATAGAGGGTTTAAGCAGAAGAATATGTTCTGATTTTATTCATGAGTAGTCTGAGGGTCAGGAACCAGCAAGGGAGCCTGTTGTAATAAACTCAGGAGTGATGACAAAGGCTTCAGGAGTGCAAGGATGGTAGGGATGGCATAGAGGCAAGATCTGGGAAATACCTGTGGGAAAAATTGGTAAGACTTAATTATGAGGGTGGAGTCCCAGGTGACTTCCAAGTAGCCTGGGTGATCAGTGCATAGTGATGCCAGCTACGATAGAGAATACAGGTGGAGGAGCAGTTTTAGGTGGGTCCCAGACAGACAGAATGAGTACTTTGGAATAGATGAAAGTTCCACAAAATGAACTCTTAAGAGTACGAATGCCACGTGCAAAAAGGGACTTTCTGGTGAAGCTGCTTTTTGCTGAGCTTACTGTTCACACAATGCCCTCTGGTGGTCAGAAGATGCCGTGTCGCCTCTTAGGATGAACAGCTCAAAATACAGAGAATGCTTGGTTGGGTTAAATACTCTTTCTCCTCTTCTACTTCTGGAGGGAGAGAGGAATATTCCAGAAGCCACTATGTTCCCTTTATACCTTTAATGCAGCTGAACAACAGAAACAACTCACAAGTGTATCAGATGCTCTTTGCTGAAGCAAAAGAGTAAAGCAATTTGTTGCTTACCAGCAATGAAAATATATAGATGAAACACAGTACAGGAATTAAAGTCATATTTTACTCATAGAACACTTCCCTAAGTTCTCACAGAAAATTATTTACATAGATTCAATTTCAGTGAGTTTTTGTCTTAATTTTATAACCGTAACAGATTGAAATGATGGGCAACAAGAACTCACACTTTATAGAAGTGACAGCTGTCGGGTTGACAAGCAAGGAGACAGAAAAATACTGACCAACAGGCCACAATCTCTAAAAGCATAACAGTCTCAGGCCATTTTGTAGGTGCAAACAACCCTTGGTAGTTGAAGAGCTCCTATATTGCGGTATAACATAGTTGGTGCAGAGAAGGGAGCAGGCAGGCAAATGCACTGTACTTGGGGGCTGCCGTAGTATAGAAGGAAGAGTATGAGACCAGGATTAAGGAGACAAGTCCTATCCTGCCAGCCACTAAAACTAGATGTGACCTTGAACATACCACTTAACATCTTTGGGACCTCAGTTTATTTTCTCATCTATAAAGCAGCAGGGTGAACTTTTGATTTCTTCATAAAATTCTGTGAACTGGCTTCACAATGATGACATTAATATTTAGGACAAATTATATTATGCTTGGGTTGAAAATAAAACAATTTTGTTCTCTAATTTATACAAGAGTCCTATGAGGACTCTTGTATAAATTATGTATTCTGTAGATGAGAAAAGTAGTAGGCTTATCTGGGAAAGACATTTAGTGGTAGAGCTGGCATTCAGATCTATTGGTGTCTGCTTTCTGGGCTCGTAGTTAATACTTGCCTTTAACAAGCGCGCATGCAGTACCAGCCATGTGGGAAGCATGTGCAGGGCACAGAGAAGAAACAGCAAAGGCCATCAACCTGTCCTTGTTCTTGAGAATTCAGTTGGGCACTGCTATATAGACCTCTGTTAGTGCTGATGATATAAATAATATGTCAGCACTGTTAGCACCAATATACACCCCGTGACATTAGGGTTTTTGAAGATTTTAGGGTGTGAGCATAGAACTCAGCCACCATTTATAGCATTGTTTCTATGGAAATATGTTTCAAGTTCCAAATAACTAACTTAAAATAAAGTTTTAAAACAACTCAATTATAAATTTGGAACTTCCTGTACTAAGTACTGAATGTACAGTCTAATAACCAGCCAGAATGCCTAATCTAAAAAGTGACTAAAATATTCTAAACTTGATCATGTCTGTCATCTATGTGCCTTGAAGTGAAATTGTCTATCTTTAGGAGCCTCTACAATTGGTTCTTCCTGGAAATTTTTAGGGAAAACCTAAAGAATTTAATTAAGTTTAAATTTAGAAATTGGACTGTATAACCCTAGAAAATGGTATTCTAGGAAAGAATTTGCTGAGGTGATCTTATTTTTATAGGTGGCAAAATTGTTAAGGCCATGGTCTCAGAACACGTCATATTGCCTGTGTTCTTATCTCACCAGGTCCTCTGTAGGCATAGGAAGGTTATATAATATTATGTACCTCTGTTTTGTTTGTTTGTTTAACCTGAAAACTGGATCTTAAAACATTACCTACTTTGTAGGGTTTGTTATGAGGACTAAATGATAAGATTATATACATGTTTACATGCCTACATATGTGTGTACAATACATAGGATATTCACATACACCTTTGCTTAGACCTAGCACCTGGCACATCAATAGTAAGGCCAGTAAAACAAATCTGCCTTTCCTCCCATTACATTTCCAAGCTGTTGTTTATGCCGCTGTGTACCTCTCCCCAGCTGTTTACATAGACACCTGTACAGAGTGCTGAATTCCTTTCCCTTTGCTTTCTTTTTCTCTCTATCCTACTCATTCATTAAGGCTTCACTTAAATCCTACATCTTTCCTAAACCTACTGTTTCTATTACAATTCATGCTTTTTTCTTTCTAAACGCTTCCCAAACTTTTTTCAGTATAGTTTAGTGCATTATTATTATTCTCAGATTGTTTCTTGCTTTAAAATTTAATCCCTTGTATGTAATAAGCTCTATTGTATACCATCCTTCTTCACCCGCTACCTCAGTGCTCTGTGTAGTCTTATGAATATTGCAGGTGTTCAGTATGTTGTGATACTCTGATTTATAAACATGAGAGAATACTTTCATTGCATTTCAGGCTTCTTAGAAAGCTAGTCTGAGCCCTGGCCAGTTGGCTCAGAGGTAGAGCGTCAGCCCGGCGTGTGAAAGTCCCGGGTTCAATTCCCGGCCAGGGCACACAGGAGAAGCGCCATCTGCTTCTCCACCCTTCCCCCTCTCCTTTCTTTCTCTCTCTTCCCCTCCCGCAGCCAAGGCTCCATTGGAGCAAAGTTGGCCTGGGCGCTGAGGACAGCACCATGGCCTCTGCCTCAGGCGCTAGAATGGGTCTGGTTGCAGCAGAGCCACGTCCCAGATGGGCAGAGCATCGCCCTCTGGCGGACATGCGGGGTGGATCCCAGTCGGGCACTTGCGGGAGTCTGTCTGTCTGCCTCCCCTTTGCTTCTCACTTTGAAAAAATACAAAGAAAAAAGAAAGAAAGAAATCTAGCCTGTACTTCTCGAGTTAAATCCATGTGCACATATTCAGTGAGATAAGAAGTGAGATAAGACATAGAAGTAGGTACAAGGAAATGAATAAATATATTTAAAGATCCTTGAGATCCAGAGGTAAATGTTAGTAGTTCAGAGCCCAGCATGTTGAATTGAGTCTGATGGCTCTGCTGGAGACTCACTGAGGCTGCACTAGTCATCTTCAGGAGCCTCCTTGGTGATGCAAGTCTGACAAATTAGGGTGATTATTTGCCTTACAGTCAGGGCTAACTCCTGAATTTCTTTTAACTTCTTCATTCACTTTATATGCTTATTTATAGACCCTTAAACCATCATTTGACTAAGCTAGGGCAAAAGAACATTCTTCAAAACATTTTTCCCCCAATTTAAGAGATTTATTAATGAAGGAAAAGTGTTTCTCAAACTTTATGTCTGTGAGAAATTTACTGAACTGGCTTACACAGTATAGGGAACACGTCTACTGGATAACACTAGAAGCAAATATATGGATAAAATCCTATTACAAATAGAATTCAGATGGGATCATCACAGGTGCAAGAGCACCTGGCCAGTAAGCCCTGTGTTAAGGACCCATGTGTTCTTTGAGAAGGGCACACTACAAAGTACCAAGGAATATGTAGTAACTACTGTAGAGTGGTTAGTACCCATCTGGGTGGTCAGGAGTCTGGTACCTGCTTTATCAGTTAACTATACCTTTGATATATTATATTTAACAGCCATAGATCTTTTCTCTTCTATGAAATAAGAATTTTGGACTAGATTAGATCTCTCTAAGCTGTAAAAGTCTATGACTATCTAAATTGTTTAATGGGCTTGGTGGTTGTGCTTTTGTTTTGTTTTTTTAATTCAGTGAGAGGAGGGGAGGCAGAGAGACAGACTCCTGCATGTGTCCTGACTGGGATCTATGCAGCAAGCCCACTAGGGGGTGATCCTCTGTCCATTTGGGGCGTTACTCTGGTGCTCAGCAACTGAGCTCTTCCTAGTACCTGAGGCGGAGGCCATGGAGCCATCCTCAGCACCCAGGGCCAACTCACTCCAATCCAGCTGTGGCTGGTGGAGGAGAAGGGGGGGGTAGAGAAGCATGGGCACTTCTCCTGTGTGCCCTGACCAGGAATCGAACCCAGGACATCCACATGCCAGGCCAACACTCTACTACTGAGCTAACTGGCCACGATCTGTTTTTTAATTTAAGGTGAGCTAATAAACTTTTTCAGACTAAATTTTAAAAAATACAGTATGAAATGTTCATGTCACTTCTTATTCTTCCTGGAGAATGGCACGTACACAGGGTGTCCTAGCTTTAAGCAGTCCTGTAACTTTCGATCACATTTTTGCTCTCTGTTTCTGCTCTCAGCCCCAAGCCCATGGCTTCTAGCTGTAATAAATTTGTTCTACCAGTGATGCAGCTAGGAACACAAACAAAAGCAGCCACCAACTTCAGTTATAAAAACAAGAACAACTGAAATATACCAACCCTTTTATTTAAAACTGTTCACAAGCTTTACTATAACAATGTTTACTAAGTTTTTTTGGTAGCATTATTAGGATATCAAAAACTTTTTGAAAAGAGCAAGCTTCTTTTGGAATTTGAGTGAAATTTATTGTTTAATAAAAGTAAATGATTATGAAATTTTTAATGTGAAAATTATTCTCAAGAGATAACAAGCTGAAAGCCTCACAGGAATTTAGATTCCTTTTCCCTGGACTCCACACCACCCTACCTTTTCTTGGTGTTTTTAAGCCTCCTTAAAGCTTTTCTGAATGAGATACAACACGAACAGAGTTGCTGGTACTAATTATAAATGATTGCTATTAAAAATCAGTCTACTTAAAATGATTTTTACTCAGAACTTGGACATTTGCATAATGACGTTGATGAAACTACAGTTCTAGGTCAGCCTTGCAGCTGTAGTATCAGCTTTAATTTTAGACACAGTACTTGTTTAGCTTCCAGCTCTCTGCGGGAAAGATGGAAATAGACAATGTGGAGGCAGTGGGATTCATACCTAGGCCTGTCCGACCCAGAGCCCTTCTCTCTCTCTATCACAGCACGAAGCTTTCTGCCGCAGAGTAGGCACTTGACTGATTACCTGTTGAATGAAGCCACTAACCTAGGAAAAGTCAGAATTCCCCTATATCTTTGAGATTACAGAATACCTGTTCTCTTGCTGACTCTCAATACCTTATACAGTGTCTGGTACACCAAAATGTTCAATAGATATTTGTTGAATTAATAAGTATACCTTAAAATGCTATCAATGCTCTTATTTTAGTGTTTTGTTTGTGTTAATACAAAATGTATGCATTTTCACTTATTCAGTTGATTGGCACTATAGCTACATACGTATTTTGTCATCTTGGTCTTCTATGTAGTTGCATTAATTTTGGTTGCTGACCATAAAACTGCTTTTCATTCAAATTAGAAAGGATCATTCTGTCTGGGTAGCTCAGTTGGTTAGAGCATATGCCAAGATTGTGGGTTTGATCCCCAGTCAGGGTGCATACAAGAATCAACCAAGAAATGCATAAATAAGTGGAACAACGAATCGATGTTTCTTTCTCTTCCCTGTTCTCCCCCTTACTCTCTCTCTAAAATCAATAAACATTTAAAAAATAATAAATTAGAAAAGGTCCTTAGAACCTTTAAGCTCTTCATGTCATTATTTTAAGCACAAGATATTTAAAACCCAAAAGTTTTTACAGATTAACTACTGGCTTCCATACTGCTGGACTTCTATTTGGAAGGAAACTGAGGTTGTCTAGTCAAACCTAACTCCTGATACTTACATAAGCATCACAACCACACAGCTGCCTGTTACTTGCGTTAATTTTTACATGCCAAATGCTGAATATTGTATACATTGCTTCTATGAATCCTCATGTTTTGACATATTATTTGACACTCATTATCCCCATTTTGACAATTCAGGAAATATGGGGTCAGTAAGAATAAACAAGTTACCTGCCTGCCCAGGCAGTGGCACAGTAGATAGAGTGTCGGCCTGGGACGCTGAGAACCAACATTCAAACCCCAAGGTTGCCGACTTGAGCGTGGAGGATCATAGACAAGACCCCATGGTTGCTGGCTTGAGCAGTGGTTTGCTGGCTCAGCTGGAGCCCACCTGTGAAGGCACATATGAGAAAGCAGCAATGAACAACTAAAGTGTTGCAACTGTGAATTTATGCTTTTCATCTCTCTCCCTTCTTGTCTGTCTGTCTCTCCTTCTCTCTTGCTTAAAAAAAGAAAAAAATCAAGTTACCCAAGGCAGCAAATTCTGGATTGGAACCAGATATGTCTGATCCAAGGTCTGTGCTCTTTTCATTTCACTGTACCATTCTGTCCTTAATAACATTTGTCCATGCGTCCACGCAGGGCAGTCACAATCCTCTGAACAAGTTTGTTTCCTTTTAAACAACTCTTACTGTTTGAAAAAAATTGAGATAATATCTACTATCCCTGCCTCTTCCTCTTTGATTTATTATTTATTAAAGGTCTCTGTGAAACCTACAAAAATGCCTATAGAAATCTTATCCTACATAAAATAGGCTTGGGAATCAAACTTTTCTCATATTCTTCTACAGTTTTCATTCATAAATACAGTTTTAAAGACCACATGACATTGCATTTTAGGGTGGACTTATCTTGGTTTATTAACAACTTTGTTACTACCAGGCATTTCAAACTTGAAATAACATGTTGATGAAAATCTTTGTGCATAAATTGCTTTTTATACTTCAGTACATACTGAACATGATTCCTCACAGTTTTGGCACAAATACCTGAGTCACAAAGGGTTGAAATATTGTACCTACTTGAAATACTTGATCTAGCTCATAGAAAAGGGAGTAGTTCTCATTATAAGCCACCTTCATTTCAACACTGCATTTCAGCAGTACTATTTCATTCCCATCCCTGGCTGTGCACCTCTATCTGCAGTCAGGAAAACGGAGGCAGGATGAGGGAAAAGGGAAGGAGTATGTGATCCACATGTGATCTGTGATGAGCAAATAAAAAGCAAGTGAAGTAACTAAGCAAGCATAGATGCCGTCTTAATTTCTGCTCTGAAGTTAGAAGGCTTTGGGGACTGAAGAGTGAACATTTTCTCTGAACAGCTTGTGAAATGTTCTTTTTATGTTCAAATTGCGTAGGAGCTTGTTTTTAGTAGAAAACAGATTCTATAATTTTCTGTATACAGATTAAAAATTGAGGCCAAAATTGGATGTTATTTTAGCTTTGTAATATAATACGTAGGACTTCTAGTGCTTTTCATATTTTCCTCTTCTTTTTTATGCAAAGTCAACTCCCTACATTAAAAATACTTACAGTGTCTACCGTATGTTGTTAAGTGAGTAAAACCAGTAGCAGAAAGTAATGTTGTATGATACCATTTAGGTTTATAACAAATATACAACAAAAGCAAACTTACATGCCTGGCACACAGTAGGTATTCAATATGTGTTGACTCTGTGTATCCATAGAAACTGATCTGAAGATACACAATCCAGAGTGTTTGGAGAGGGTACCTCTAGGAAGAGGTATGCAACTGAAGGTGTGTTTTATTCTATATACTTTTATGTTTCAATTTTTTTTGCAATGACCATGTGTTACTTTTGTGTACTTTTGTTAAAACAATCAAAAATTAAGAAAAACTCACTATCTGTGGATAGACACCTTTTTCCCAATTAGGTCCACTGCTTCGCGATTAGGTCTACTGCTTCTTTATAGCAATAAAGGACAGCTATTCTGACTCGACAGAATTATTGCTTCTCCAATAATCAAGAAAAGAAGCAGTGATCTAACCTATTTGCTTGTTTGCCATTTCCATGTAATTTAGTAAACTTTCCTTAATAGAATTTTTCTAAGGAAATTTTCAAACAGGAAAATAGAATTATACCTATTTTACAGTAGTTATCAACACTTGACCAGTCTTGTATCATCTGTATAGCCCCACATCCAACTTACTGTATTATTTTCAAGCATGTTGTACATATATTGTTTCATCTATAAATATATCAATATGTATGTCTGACAGATAAGGGCTCATTTTAACAAAACCAAAATGCCCTTATCTCACTTAAAAACGAGCAATAATTCCTTTATATCCATCTAAGAAGTTTTTAATATTCTGCAATTTAGTGACTTTTAGTTTTGTTTATTTTTAAAATTTTCTTTATTTTATTCATTTTAGAGAGGAGACAGAATGAGAGAGAGAGAGAGAGTGAGAGAGAGAGAGAGAGAAAGGGGGGAGGAGCTGGAAGCATCCACTCCCATATGTGCCTTGACCAGACCAGTACAGGGTTTTGAACTGGCGACCTCAGTGTTCCCAGGTCGACACTTTATCCGCTGTGCCACCACAGGTCAGGCATAGTGACTTTTAGTTTAAGTTGCTATTTCATTTACTTTCATTGCTTATAATCCTTAAATACTTTTAAACTCATGTCTTTTCCTTTCAAATTTAGTATACATTTCCCCCGGTAGAGTTGTAATGAAACCAAAATGATGGTTTTTGCTTGTGATACCTTTGCTTGTATTTCTTAAAATCAAAATGAGAAGCGTGAATAAATGGCTCAGCATCTTCATCTTCAAATTTAAAACATGATTCAGGTATTAAATATGATTCAGGTTTTGCTGCATTAAAATGGAAGACTGTTTATACTTGATTGTAATAGCCAAGTCACACAAGTCGCAAATCATGTTCAAGTTACTTTATTAAAGTGCTTTTCTGGTATCTTGTCTAACTGTAATATTTTTGTTTTATATAGGTCTCTAATTAATAGAAGATGGCAAAGCCCAGCCACAGCAGCTACGTCCTGCAGCAGCTAAACAACCAAAGGGAATGGGGTTTTCTCTGTGACTGTTGTATTGCGATTGATGACATTTACTTTCAAGCACACAAAGCCGTGCTAGCTGCTTGTAGCTCCTATTTTAGAATGTTTTTCATGAACCATCAACATAGTACTGCACAACTGAATCTCAGCAACATGAAAATTAGTGCTGAGTGTTTTGATCTCATTTTGCAGTTTATGTATTTAGGAAAAATTATGACAGCTCCCTCCAGTTTTGAGCAGTTTAAAGTGGCAATGAATTACCTACAGCTGTACAATGTTCCTGACTGCTTAGAAGACATACAGGATGCAGATTGTTCTAGTTCAAAATGTTCATCTTCTGCTTCTAGCAAACAGAACAACAAAATGATATTTGGAGTAAGAATGTATGAAGATACTGTGGCTAGAAATGGCAGTGAAGCCGGTCGGTGGTGTGCAGAGCCAAGTTCGACAGTAAACACACCACATAATAGAGAGCCTGATGAGGAGTCTTTACAATTAAGTAATTTTCCTGAACCACTATATGATGTGTGTAAAAAAAGTTCTGTGTCCAAATTACCTGCTCCAAAGGAACGTGTGTCACGGCGCTTTGGTCGAAGTTTTACCTGTGATAGTTGTGGCTTTGGCTTTAGCTGTGAAAAATTATTAGATGAGCACGTGCTAACCTGTGCTAACAGACACTCATACCAGAACACGAGATCCTATCACAGAATAGTGGATGTTAGAGACGGAAAAGACAGTAATATCAAAGCTGAATTTATTGAGAAGGATTCTTCAAAGACATTTTCTGCACAGACGGACAAATATAGAGGAGACACAAGCGAGGCTGCTGATGATTCAACTTCAACTGCTGGAAGCAGAAAGAGTAGCACAGTGGAGTCTGAACTAGCCAGTGAAGAAAAAAGCAGAGCTGCTGAGAGGAAAAGAATCATTATCAAGATGGAGCCAGAAGATATTCCCACAGATGAACTGAAAGACTTTAACATTATTAAAGTTGCTGATAAAGATTGTAATGAATCCACTGACAATGATGAATTAGAAGATGAACCTGAAGAGCCGTTTTACAGATACTATGTTGAGGAAGATGTCGGTATTAAAAAAAGTGGTAGGAAAACTCTCAAACCTCGGATGTCGATAAATGCCAATGAAAGAGGTGGTTTAGAAACTACAAGGGCCCCTAACAACAGCAGTCCTGTACCAGAGGACACCGAAAATGCATCTTGTGAGCTGTGTGGACTCACAATAACTGAAGAAGACCTGTCCTCTCATTACTTAGCCAAACACATTGAAAATATCTGTGCATGTGGCAAATGTGGACAAATCCTTGTGAAGGGTAGACAACTTCAGGAACATGCTCAAAGATGTGGAGAACCCCAAGATCTGACCATGAATGGGTTAGGAAATGCTGAAGAGAAAATGGACATGGAAGAGAACCCTGATGAGCAGTCTGAAATAAGAGATATGTTTGTTGAGATGTTGGATGATTTCAGGGACAATCATTTCCAGATAAACAGTCTCCAAAAAAAGCAGTTATTTAAACATTCTGCTTGCCCTTTTCGGTGTCCTAATTGTGGCCAGCGTTTTGAAACCGAGAATCTAGTGGTTGAACATATGTCTGGCTGCCTAGACCAAGATATGTTTAAAAGTGCCATCCTGGAAGAAAATGAAAGAGATCACAGACGAAAGCATTTTTGTAATCTATGTGGAAAAGGATTTTATCAGCGGTGTCACCTAAGAGAACACTATACTGTTCATACTAAGGAAAAACAGTTTGTGTGTCAGACATGTGGAAAGCAGTTTTTAAGGGAACGTCAGTTGCGCCTGCACAATGATATGCACAAGGGAATGGCCAGGTATGTCTGTTCCATTTGTGATCAAGGAAACTTCAGAAAACATGACCATGTACGGCATATGATTTCTCATTTATCTGCTGGTGAGACTATGTGCCAGGTCTGCTTTCAGATATTCCCAAATAATGAGCAGTTGGAACAGCACATGGATGTTCATCTCTATACATGTGGAATATGTGGAGCAAAATTTAATTTGAGGAAAGATATGAGATCACATTATAATGCCAAGCATTTGAAAAGAACATAAGTCATTTTCTACTGTACAAATGTTTATTTGATAGCAGACAAAACACCAAAGCAAAGGATATGAGTTATTTAGAAATTGATTTTTTCTAAGATGAATTGTTGGGAAAAATATTTCAAGGCCCTTTAACCTTAAATATTTTTCTTTAGATCTTAAGTATCTACTTTTTAGTTGTTATGAAATGTTTATCATTTTTTTCTTAATAGAATTATTTGTTTTTAGTTTGTTTTAGCTATGATTAAAATTACTTTTAAATGTAGACTACAAGTGGTTGTTACCCCTTTAATGACTATTAAACTTTAGTTTTTTATCAATAAGGTGATGACTTCACTATTTCTATGTGTTTTTTTCTTTAAGGTTATCCTGTGAAAATTTAAACCCAACATCATTGGCCATTCCCATTTAAATTAAAAATAATTTTTTTAAGTAATTAGTTACTTGAAGCTATCCTATTTACTTTAAGCTCTCCCCCCCCCCCTGTTTTGGTAAGTTGAACAGTGATTTAGCCACTGTTTATTCCCCCTTCTTATCAATGAAATTCATATTTTTATTAGGCAGGTTAGGTGCACTGAATCTAACCTTGAAGGTTGACATGGGCTCAAACTTGGCCTTAAAAATATTGATGGACCTAAGGAAATTCCTATAAATGAGTATCTTTCTATAATTGATAAAATATTAGCATTTAATAATGACATTTAAAACTTATATTAAGTGTAAAACCCAATGACTTTATCCTATTTGAGAAATTCATGGGACAAGTCATTTTGTTTTGTGATATTAAATTTAACTATGATAGTTAATTAAAAAGATATATCTTGTATTCATTTAAAATAATTTAAAATATTCTGATTTCTAAAGTGTGTTAGTTTATTAATTATTTTTGTTTATATAAATAGGTTTTAATAGTTCTCTAGGAATATGACATCTGAAGAAAATGATTTTTCACCTTTAAAACTACATACTTTTGGAACTTCTTTGAGATTTGAGAAAGCTGCCATGTATATTAATAAAGCTAATAAAATAAAGAAATCAATTACAAATCTGGTTGGTCTATAAAAGTAGAGTGTGCAAAAAAATGTCTTGTCTTTTATACTATTTAAGATTTGGAGAAAATGTGTTGTGGCAAATTGCAGTTATCACCATGCTTTATTATTTTTTCTGTAAAGGACTACAAAATTTGAGGACTATAAAATAATCAGAGCATATAAATGGAAATAATTTATCATTTTTTAGTTAAAATAATATTACTGTTAGTTGTTGCTGACACAGGGTCTACATGAAGTACATGGGAATTAAAGCACTGGCAAACTGACCCGCCAATAAACACAATTATCAAATAGATTGCCTTTTAATGTGAATTACTTACATTATAATACCCTTCTCATAATGAAAAGGACTTTAAATAACTGCTATATTTAAAAGTATAATTTTGTGATTATGAATAGCGTTGCTCTTTTTTTATATCAGATTTTTAAGATACACAAGTCATATTTTTGTATACAACTTGCATAAAAGAGCAAGTTGCCAAGAGACTTGAGAGCTCTATTGACTTGCACAGATTTAGTTGACAGAGAAGTATTAGAGCACAGATTTGTGGGAAGATATTGCGGTATTAAGAATGGAAATAGTACATGAACCATGGGAAGTAGAGATGGGGAAAATATACAGAAAGATAAAGGAGAAATCAAAGATTTTTTTAAAAAGCCACGTAGTAGAAGAAGTGATTCATCTTAGTTTTGGATAAAGTAGTTTAGCAGGTAATTAAATCTGAAATGCAACTTAAAATGAAATATGCTATGTACATTACTGATAAGAACCTGATAAAAGTTCTGTAAAAACCCAGAGACCATCAGAGAATAGTGTAGAAAGGTGAGATAAACTCAAAACCAAATTTCTAAACTATATAGTATTGTAGTAAACATAATTTTCTGTTTTACATGACCCTCATCAAAATCTATTGCACTGGTGTTCCCACAAAGAACAGGGTTCTTTATAAATACTCCCACAACTACCAATTCATTTTCTAATGGGTTGTCTTTTCCATTAGGAAATAGGGTTTAACTTAGCATTTTGACATGTAACAATTAGCAAGCAAATATATAAACATTAGACATAACCTCTAATTGTACATGACTGAGCCGTTTATAGTTTCACAAAGCCACACCTCAACAATGTTTTCTCCCAGTTTCATGTTACACAGGGCACACACCTTTTATTCTGGAACTAGCTGCAGGGGGTAGCATAGGCTTCTTTAAGTGTAATGTACAATTTCCCCTGTTAAAGCAAAGAGTTCATTTAAAGTGTCCTTGCCTTTTAAAACTAGGAGGAATAAAAAATAACCAACACCTCTGTCCAGCCCAGTTTCCTCTCATTTTTTCCCTCTCTTGGGGTGGAGTTAGTAGCTTATTATTACTTCTTGCCCTCCAGTGCTGTGAAGACAGTGAATTAAGGTTAGGGAAGCTGTGTGCCCCTCCCACCTTTATAATTTGATCAGCCTTGAAATCTAAAAATGAAAGGAAAGTCTAGATAAATATATGTGCAATCTTGTTTCTCTTTCTGTCTCATAAACACAATCTTGCTTAAAAGGCCTTTTGTTCTCTAGTAATAATTCTGGAAGAATGGAGTCAGTGCCCAACAACCTTACCATCAATTACAGTGCAACTCAGATGTTTATAATTCTCTAATAAACAGGATTAAGAATCTCAGAGATTGCCTGACCAGGCGGTGGTGCAGTGGATAGAGCGTCGGACTGGGATGCGGAAGACCCAGATTCGAGACCCCGAGCTCACCAGCTTGAGCGAGGGCCCATCTGGCTTGAGCAAAAGCTCGTCAGCTTGGACCCAAGGTCACTGGCTCCAGCAAGGGGTTGCTCCATCTGCTAAGGCCCCCGATCAAGGCACATGTGAAAAAGCAATCAATGAACAACTGGTGTTGCGACGGCAAAGGAAAACTAATGATTGATGCTTCTCACCTCTCTCCGTCCCTGTCTGTCTGTCCCTGTCTATCCCTCTCTCTGACTCTCTCTCTGTCCCTGTAAAAAAAAATCTCAGAGATTAATGAAGCACAACCATGTGGCAGTAGACAAGAACTCATATATTCAGAGAAGTGTGTTATTATATAAGTAAAATGGTACATGGCTAAGTGTTTAATGTGTAAAGTTTTTGAATACAGATAAAAATTGGAAGGATTCCAGGGGCTAGTTCTAAAGATAAAAGAATTGAAATAAGTTAAATAAGTTTGTGAGGGCACTCAGAGCACCAATGAAAAGGAAAATACAGTGTGTCCGTAATGTCATGGTGCACTTTTGACGGGTCACAGGTCAAAAGTGCACCATGATTTTACAGACACACTGAATAATAAACTGACCTGAAAAATTGTATTTAAGTAATGTAGTTGAGAACAAAAATACAAACAAGATATAAAAGTTGAATTTAAAAAAACCCGAAAAACATTTGAGCCTGACCAGGTGGTGGCGCAATGAATAGAGCATTGGCCTGGGACTATTACTCAGAGGACTCAGATTTGAAGCCCCGAGGCCGCTGGCTTGAACAAGGAGTCTCATTGCTGTAGCCTCCCAGTCAAGGCACATACAGTATTAGAAAGCAATCAGTAAACAACTAAGGTGCCATAAGGAAGAATTGATGCTTCTCTCTCCCTTCCTGTCTGTCTCTATTTGTTCCTCTCGCGCGCGCGCACAAAAAAAAAAAAAATTGAAACTTTCTAAGTGAGATGAGTTAAGATTGAATACCTGATAGGTTAAAATAATTTGATTAGATTAAAAGAATTCAATTAGAGCTATAGAAGCATAATGAAACAATTATGAATATGCCAAAAAAATGCTTACATATATACTATTATGTTCTTAAAAAGTGGGGAGAGAGGCTACTGGTAGTTGGCAACTTTCTCCATGATTAAAACTACTTGTTTCTCTAAATCACTTGTTAAGGAATTCCATTGTTACTAGATCTCCGGAAAATTCCCCACAAAGAACCAGTGTAATAGTTAAACAAAAATTTGTCATTGTTAAAAACTGTATCAGTACCAACCAAAAGAAAAACAGCCCTGGCCAGGTAGCTCAGTTTATCAGAGCATCATCCAGATACGCCATGGTTACATACAGGTTCTATCCCTGGTCAGGACACATACAAGAAAGAATAAGCCAATGAATGCATAGATAAGTGGAACAACATCGATGATTCTCTCCCTCCATCATTCCCTCTTTCCATCACTCCTCCCTCCCCCCCCCTATAAAATCAATCAATAAAAATAATTTTTAAAAGTAACCTGAATGTGTATATGCACACATAGTTGAGAATAAAGAGATTTGGTATTTTTTCTTATTTTAAATGGGTTTTATGAATTAAAATTTTTTTTTGCCATTAATCTACTTTGATCAGTTCTTCATCTTTCCTTACCATCCCATCTCATCTCCTGTTTAAGAAATGCTTGTCAGTAGTAAATGCTACTACTGCCTTGCAGGTACTCTAGCATTATACCAAGACTGAGTATTTCAGGCTACTTACTGAAAAGCTCTGTGGGAACACATCATTGTGGAGAGTCTCCTATACTTGAGGTGCAGTGAAGTGGGGGTGACAGGATGAATGTCAGGAAACAAGCAAGTAGAGTTATATTTGGTATTAAGTTGAAGCTGCAGGTCAGATTTGGAAACTCGTGATCCATCCATCCGAGGGCTCTCACTAGTAATCCTCATATCCATTTAGTTAGCGCACTTTCTACTCTGCTAAATACTCTACATATGTCATTTAATTAGTCCTCACAGCCTTCTGAGGTAAGTATCATTCTAATTTTTCAGATGGGGACTGAGGTTCAGACAATATTTTTTTTCCTGAGACCACACTGAAACTAAATACTAGAGTTGGAATTTGAACTTAGACCTGTCTGATTTCTTCATTCCTATATTTGACCACTAACCTACATACATACTCAACCTACCAACAAGTATAAAGAAGGGCCTTTTCAGCCTAGGAACACAGGTGATAAAGCTCCTATGAGACTGTGCTTCTTGTTCATCACTTGTCATCTGCAGTGCCTGGTAAAGTAGCTGGTAATAGTGGGTACCTAATGAACATGTTGAATAATGTCAAAATACATCAGTCAGAAATAAAACTTTATTTGGTTCATTCAGAATGATGTTTTGGAAATATAAACTAAATTATATGTTTTAATTTTCTTTTATTTAAACTTAAAACATTTAGTGGGATTTTCAGCCATTTTTTTAGGTCCATGGTAGGTGCTCAATTAAAAATTAATTATAAAACATAGTTCAACATCTGTGAACTCCCCCTGCCCCTATTATGTTTTACTCTTTCCCTCCAATCCCAATTCCTTTTACTGGTTATCACTGATGAATAATTCAACTCATTTGAAAATATTCCCAAGAAAAATCAGGACCCCAGAATAACTAGTTTCCTTTTTTTGCCTTAACAGGTGATGTGGATAAGAAAATTTTCACTTCTTTGGCTAAAACCAAAATCCACAATTATTATATTGATTGTGATTGATTAAAATTTATAGAGCATTCAAAATATGCCTAAAAACAGATGTTGATTTTTCTAGCCATTTGTAATTTATCAAAAAATAAAATCTATGGCTTTCTAGTGTAAACTTAATAAGTCTTACTTGTAAAAGAACTTAATTTCAGGAAACAATAGCTGTATATTCACCTTAACCTAGCAGCAAATAATGAACAAATGAACAGTTATTTAATGGTTTAAGTGAAAGTTTCCTCCCAGTCGATCTGATTTTAACTTTATGCATCGATTGCCTGATTTCTGTACAATATAGCTTTTGACTATATGTTGTCTACTACTTTAATAATCTATCATCTGCGAAATTGTACTTAAGTTAGAAGAATGAGTAATTATATAATCATTTGGGTGGCCCCTTTTCATGACCTTCTATCAAACTCATGGATATATTACTTGGTAACATGGGGAGAGTCTCATACTAAAACCATATAAAATTTAGCTGCTTATAAAATGACATGCTGGCCAGAGGCAAAAATGCACGGTTTTGGAAGTGTATTGGTAAAATATAAATGTTAACCAAATCACAATAGCAGCTTGCAAATTCATGCTAATTTTAAACCAACATAATACCATCTTCATGTTTATGTGCACATGCTTACTTGACTTTAGCACTGAGAAGTTTAAATCCTATACTGCTCACAAAAATTAGGGGATATTTCAAAATGCATATGAAGTGATAAGATATCCCCTAATTTTTGTGAGCAGAATATTTAAGTTGTTCGTGAGCAGAATATTTAAGTTGTTCCCTTTATGTTCAGGAGAACCAAATTATTGAGATTTGTTAGTGATAGTTATTCAGCCATTCCATCAAAATTTACCACAGATCACTAGGGGGCAGGAAGCCATTATAATTTCTCATTATCTTATGTTCATTTGCTGACAGAAAAAGATATTAGATTACAACTCAGTATGTGGCTCTAAATTGAATGTATCAATGTACTAACTGCCATTATAATAAGTAAGAAATCACAGGGAACTGGGATCAAAGGATGACCAAAAAAAGGACATGGTTGCATGCAGATTATTAGTCACCATTTCTTTCAAATGCTTATATATATGTTCTTTCATATGAGGGGAAAGTATTTTAAGAGACAATCTCTTCTTAAAAAACATTCAGGCAAAGCATTGCAGCAAAAAATAATTCTCAGAATCATTGGGGCAGGTTAGGGGCACTATAAATTTGTGAATTTGAAGGAAAACGTGTGTGTGTTTGTCTTGTCTTTATTTTCATTTGCAGAGTGTATACAACAGAATATTCAAAGAGAACAATGTTAGCTTGATGTTTCACTTTTAACCTTTTAGGTCTATGTTTCAACCAGATTTGCCATTAAGTTAAAGTACATTGTAAAATTCTTTTATTTGAAGGAAAACACTTAACTGCTTCCTTCCTCCCTACTTTTGTCTACCTGGCTCACCTCCTATCTTTTTTTATGTTACATACCTGTATTTATATGCCTTACCCATTCTAGCTTAGATCATACAAGGGAAAAAAAGTGCCCCTATAGTTGAAGAATTATTTGAGTAACAACACCTTATATTTGAAGGATATAATGAGTTACATTGGGGAAGAAATTAAATCAATTTAACTTCTAGGAACTATACTTCTGTTTTCATTCTTTGTTCTAGTAATAGTGTGCTGGCTTGATGTCAAAAGCCATGAAATTCTGGCCTAAGCCTTAATGTTGTATCTTGTAGAGCAGCCAACTTGCACTATTATTTTTCTTGAGTTTTGTCTTTTTCTGTGTGGCAGTGGTGAAATAGGGCCTTCTAAACCTCTGGAGAAGTGAGATCTGAATTTGGAGAGAACATGGGGAAGAATCAATCTTCAACAGATAATCTTTAAGTCCAGACCCAGGAATATCAGATCTGAAGTGACACCATCTTTTCTGTCTTCCTGACAAACCTCATCAGCCCCAAACGTTCCAGTTGCAAGCGTCCAAGAAAACTCAGTAAAGATCACTTTGAAATCACTTTGTTGTGACAAATTGATTCATGGAGACTCTCCCAGTATTTGTGGAAAATCTGCTAAAGAAAAGTAGAATATTCATAAGACATCAGTGAGTAAAGCTCTAAAATGAAATTTTATAAACTATCTTCAAAGATCCCTTCTAAAAGGCTTACAGGCTATAATAAATATTATAGAGATAATCACATAATTGTATAAACGCATATAATTCTAAACTTGAGAATAATTATTTAAGATAATCTGAATCAGAGTTTTTATATTAGGAAATGCATTTAGACATTTAAAAAATTATACATCAAAACATGTAGACTATAAATGAAAAATGTGGGTACAAAGAAAAAAAAATAAGATCAATATTGTAACAAGAAAAGTTATTGTAATATAACATTTGCCCTTCTTTTTCACTGTATATATGTTATAAACTTTATTATTAATGAAGCTCTCTTTTAAGTCTGTTAACTTGAAGGGAAAACAGAAGTGTTATTACTTCTTCAATAATGATAGATTTTTCACAAATCACAACCAGGAACAGTGTATCTTAAAGACATTATTTTCTTTTGTATTTAGCAATATAATCTAATAGGACAGAATGAGTTTCTGTTCACCATTCTCAGTATTAATGTTTCTCCGTTTTTAAATTTCAAGATAAAATTCAACTCAGTATTGAATAAAACAACAGTTAACATATTTTTAAAGACCTTTCATGATGAAATTAAATGTTTGGTGAAATATTAAATTGGTTACAATACTTTGTTTTATAGATATGCTCAAACACACATTTCTTAACTATATGAATCTTCTAGCCATATTATTTTCTTATTGTGAGTGTATTGTAGTTTTACTTTTGGTAAACTGTGTACCCAGTTCATTATTATTAGTTATTATTTTTGTTTATTGTGCAATATCAAGATGTCATATATTTTCAGAAATGTATATTATGTTTTATGCCTATTCAAATATTTTATAAAAGAACTGCACAAAGAGCTCTAACTTAGAGTATACATGCAGAAGTAATTTTAGATCTCTAGCTATAAAATAGGATAACTCGAATATTCATTCTAACAGATTACCAAAAATCAGAGAAATTTAATTACAATGTGATGGTGAATGCAGGGATGAGAAAGGAGAAAAGAAATCCACTAAAGATTTTAAATTTATATGAATTCAACTGCTTTAAAATAAGTTTAGAGAAGTGTTAGTTTCTAAAACACAAAACAAAACTAGAGTTAATCTCTTTTGGGAGCTTCAGGAAGCCTATAGAACTACAGACTTCTAAGAAATAGAAAATAGAAATGATAAAAAAATATTATCTACAATTAAAGGTGCCAGATCAATATAGTAGAGACTCAATTTTTAATTGATTGGTGGAATGAGACTAAAAAAAATATGGCTTAAATTTTGACTGTACTAAAATATAAATGTAATAAATAATAAGTGATATGAATGCATTCTATAATATTTTCTGTGTATGAGTATAAAATGGAGTTTATTGGGTTATATAGAGAATTTTTGTTAACATTTTTAATCCATTGCTTTTACCTAATAAAATTTGATCCTCTATCTTTAGAAGTTAAATCGTCTGTATATTACTTTTATTTATACTGTATTTTTAAATCTGGCCCTTTAAAAGAATTATTTTCTGAAAAGTTTTCAATTCCTTTCATTCTCTAATACCAATATAATAAATTATCTGAAACAGCTAATTATGGTGGTCCTGAGCAGGTTCACAAGTAATGCAAAAAAAAAAATTAACTAAAATTATTACTGCTAATCCTGTTTTTTTTTTTTTTTAATATACAATGACTGAGAAAGCACTATTTCATGGCAAACACTAATAGCAACAAATGACTTAGGTTTCTTTATAATATAAAAAAATTATTGCCTGACCAGGCAGTGGCGCAATGGATGGAGCATTGGACTGGTATGCGGAGGACCCAGGTTTGAGACCCCAGGGTCACCAGCTTGAGCGTGGGCTCATCTGGCTTGAGCAAAAGCTCACCAGCTTGGACCCAAGGTCGCTGGCTCCAGCAAGAGGTTACTCAGTCTGCTGAAGGCCCGCGGTCAAGGCACATATGAGAAAGCAATCAATGAACAACTAAGGTGTCGCAATGAAAACCTGATGATTGATGCTTCTCATCTCTCTCCATTCCTGTCTGTCTGTCCCTCTCTCTGACTCTCTCTCTGTCCCAGTAAAAAAAAAAAAATTATTTATAAAAATTCACTGACATAGTATTTAGCTGTTTCAGAGCATTGTTTCTCCAAAAAAAAACCCCCTTTTTTATTCATAGAAATAACCTCTTAACCAGTATAATTCATTTTATTTTCAGTTAAAGAGGTTAATAATTTTGTTTCAAGTGATCAGCAATGACTATTCATTTCAGATCAGTTACGAAAGATGACTGTCATACTTCAGTTAATTTGATTTCACATAATTTAATGTGTCAATAATAATGGCACATTGAATCTGACTCTTCATATACGTAAGGCAAAAACTTCTTTTAGATTATTTCAGACTATTCCACAGGAGTCTATCTTCCAAGTTAGTACTCTACAAAACTGAAGTACATACAATTTGTCTGCTGTGGTCACAGATAAAATTCTGTTCTGGAAAAGCCTCTTCCAGGTTTGAGTCTGATAGCCTTCCACACCAGTCATGGTAGTGTCCTACCCCACGGTACTGTTGTATCTATAGTTTAGCTATAACTTTTAAAGACAGTTTTCCAAGATTCAAAGAAGCAAATGGTGAAATATTTCTTATATTGACAGGTGATTGGATAAATATTTTCGGACAGGGTACTTCCAATGGATTATAAAATTTTTTCCCTAGTAATTTGGGAAAAAGTTATTCTTGCTCAGTCAGTCTCCTTAGGGCAAGCCTGACTATCCATACACATAGTTTTAGACCTTCTTTTATTCATATTTGCTTCTCTAGTGCAAGTATTCTCAGATGTAAATTTGATCATTATGATGGGTCAAGTCATATTTTTAATGAATTCTGAGTCACAATCATCAAAAAGAACAAGATTTTTAAAAAATCAATACAAATCAGGAACAATGTAAAAATTCCAAGAATGCTCAATGTATGATAATGCTCTAGGACTACAAAAGTTTATTTTATATAAGATCAAAATGGAAATACTGTGTCTTTTTGGGAAAGCTCATGATGCCATCTAAAATATGATACATCAGGTTACTAGGTAAAAAGTTAGAGCAGAAAAAGATATATAGCTAATGAAAATGCAGATAAATTGTCACTGTAGTTTCAGAAAGCTGTGTTAAAGATGAATGTGGTTGTTAGATTACAAGAGTTGTTTGTAATGACTGTACATAGTTACTAAGAACCTCTCCCTTCTGAAGTTCTAATTTTAGTGTTTGTGTATAAGAACTGGCATGTTTGCTTTTTGCAATCTTGCTTTGAGGTAAATGAGTGAGGGCTGTCTCAATACAAGTGATCTGAAGAGTGTTTCTTATAGTTCTTTCTGTGGGTACACTGTCTATAAATCGTATCATATTATCAACCCTATAAAGAATTTGGATTGCTCTCCAACCCTCTAATTCCCTTTTTAAAAAAATACATAAAAGACATCAATATGCAAGAATAAAATCAAGAGATAGGTGGTCACAATTTAAGGCAGGCTCAAAAGAAAACTTTTGGTCTTTGTTTTCCTAATATTTTCTTAAAAGTTTTCCTAATTAGGGCCTGACCTGTGGTGGCGCAGTGGATAAAGTGTCGACCTGGGAACACTGAGGTCGCCAGTTCAAAACCCTGCACTGGTCTGGTCAAGGCACATATGGGAGTTGATGCTTCCAACTCCTCCTCTCTCTCTCTCTCTCTCTCTCTCTCACTCTGTGTCTCCTCTCTAAAATGAATAAAATAAAAATTAAAAAATATATATATAAAAAAAAAAAAGTTTTCCTAATTAAAATTTTTTAATTTCAGAGGAGATGGGAATTGTGGTTAAAACCAGTACTACTTCACTAATGAGATTAATAAATTAATAGTAAATGTGTTTTTTTTTCTTTTTTTATTTTTTATTCATTTTAGAGAGGAGACAGACAGAGAGAGAGAGAGAGAGAGAGAGAGAGAGGGAGAGAGAAGGAGAGAAAGGGGGGAGAAGCTGGAAGCATCAACTCCCATATGTGCCTCGACCAGACCAGTGCAGGGTTTTGAACTGGCGACCTCAGTGTTCCCAGGTCGACGCTTTATCCACTGCGCCACCACAGGTCAGGCCATAAATGTGTTTTTGAAGATTGGAAATTACTGTACATACACAATTTGATAAATGAAATGTAAATGTTCATTGATAGACTTTATAGGGTTCTAGCAACATTACTTCTTGGTCACAGATTACTGTGTATTTCTCAGACAAAAACTTTGCTCCAGCACTGTCTCATACAACTTTGATAAAAGCTATTACTACCCTCTTTTAAATGATGGTTCCCCACATTATATAGCCTGGGTGGGTGAGGGGAAACATGGCACATAAAGCTCTTAAATGTATCCTGTCCACCTGAAGACTCTTTTCTTTTTCAATGTTTATTTTATTGATTTTAGAGAGAGACAGGAACATCATCTGCTCCTGTATGTGCCCTGACAGGATCAAACTGGCGCCCTCAGCGCTTTGGTACGATGCTTTAACCAACCCAGCTGTCCAGCCAGGGCCTGAAGACACTAATTCTTATTTGTATCCTTGCCCTTGTAGTGACACTAGTCTGTACAGAACTTGTAGTTGCTCTTCTCTTAGCCCAAGCTACTACAACCCATCCAAAGAATGCCTTTCCCCTTCTTTGTGAGCAAACTTCAGCGCCTGGATCAGCATGTCATCCCTTACCAGGAAGCCCTCACTTTTCCGTCTGGATGTGCCCCTCCATTGTGTTCCAATAACGCTTCTCTCGTATTATGTTTACCTCGTTATTAGATTCTCAACCCCATAAAAACAGACTAGCTCATCTGTCTTTTTACTGTCACATAGTAGGTACCTGTTACAGCTCGTTAAATGACTTTCTACAACTCCCCCCTCCAGACCCCGTTTGAAGTGTTAGACCAGCGATTTTGTTAGTTTTCCTTGGAGCCCAGACAGTACTTCCAAACCTAACCTCACATTCCTCTTATAAAATGAATTGCTCTCCTTTTCATCGACGTTGAGGGTTTATGCTTCTAATATAACTTCAGCATAGCTAAGGAAAATAATCTCATCAGTTGAGCTGTCATAAACATGACCGTGTGTGCGTGAGTGAGGAACGAGAGAACTGGGCTGGGCGTGAGACTGGGTTATTTTATGATGCATAACATGAGGGTTTTATTATAGATTTTCCCGTGAATAAAAGCCCTGAAACTAAAAATAAGAAAAAGCAGTGGAGAGAACAGGGAGACAAAATCAGGAAGCTTAGAGTGGCAGAAGCAGCTGGAAAGCGAGGTAGAGAAAGTTTAAACGCTGGGAAGACGAGTTGCAGCCACTCCCCAGCCTCCCATCCCGCAGGCCTCCCGCGGGCGGCTCGGAAAACGGCCGGCCTCTTCGGGCTTTCTCCCGGGTTCACTCCGGACTTCTGTTGTTCCGGCCTGCCGGGCAATTTACATTGAGTGCTCATACCCACTGAGAGGCGACGAAAGACGCGAAGTAAAATTCCAGGAGGCCACAGCCTAATTCTGAACTTCTGTGTCATTTTTGTCCCCGGCTCGAGGGGAGCCGCCCCTACGCCGAGGCCATGGCAACTTTAAAAAGGAGGTCCTGCCCTATTTCCTTGGTGCAACCAACACAATGAATTACCCTGCCCCGCGTGCTAGGTGAGTTGGTACATCTGATACTGAACTACACGCACTTAAAGCCTAAGAACTGAGCGAACATCCCAGACTAATCCCCTCTCTCGGCTCCCCTTCAGCGCCTCCGCCCCCACCACGCCCCAGCTTTTCCTTCCCTACCCCACTTGGAAGCCTGCGCTGCCCATTGGCCTCGTGCCCTGCCAATCCAATGGGTGTCGACGAATCCCGCCTTAAGGAAGGCAAAGATGAAGAAAAAGCACGTATGTACACCTGGCGGGTGTCCCGGGCGTACGCGAGCCTAACGCACTCAAGCTGCGGGTGGCGCGCTAGGCGAGGCGGGCCCTAGCCACTAGGAGACTTGGAAGGGGCATTATTTGCATAACGGCCTCCCCTCGCCTCCTAGCGCGGGCCCCTCACTCAACTTGAAATCTGTTGGGCCACGGGCGGGTCACTCAGACAAAGGCAAGCCTTGGCGGGCGATCCTGGGAGCGGATTGGCTCTGGGAGTTTCCACAGGGCGGCAGGGAGGTGGCTATAAGTGCCGGGAGGCGAAGGAGGCGAGCGGGAGTCGGTGGTTGCGCTCGTGGTGTCAGGTGCAGGTTGACCGTTAGTTGACGCCGCGTTTCTTTTCTATCCCAGGAGCTCTCGTCTAACGTCGCTTGCCTAGCTTTGAGTCAGGATGTCCGCCCGCGGCCCGGCTATCGGCATCGACCTGGGCACCACCTACTCCTGCGTGGGGGTCTTCCAACATGGCAAAGTGGAGATCATCGCGAACGACCAGGGCAACCGCACCACCCCCAGCTACGTGGCCTTCACCGACACCGAGCGCCTCATTGGAGACGCCGCCAAGAACCAGGTGGCCATGAACCCCACCAATACCATCTTCGACGCCAAGAGGCTGATCGGACGGAAGTTCGAGGACGCCACAGTGCAGTCGGACATGAAACACTGGCCTTTCCGGGTGGTTAGTGAGGGAGGGAAGCCCAAAGTGCAGGTGGAGTACAAGGGAGAGATCAAGACCTTCTTCCCGGAGGAGATCTCCTCCATGGTCCTCACTAAGATGAAGGAGATCGCCGAAGCCTACCTGGGGGGCAAGGTGCAGAGCGCAGTCATCACCGTCCCGGCCTATTTCAATGACTCGCAGCGCCAGGCCACCAAGGACGCGGGCACCATCACGGGCCTCAACGTGCTTCGTATCATCAATGAGCCTACGGCAGCGGCCATTGCCTACGGCCTGGACAAGAAGGGCTGCGCGGGCGGCGAGAAGAACGTGCTCATCTTTGACCTGGGAGGCGGCACCTTCGACGTGTCCATCCTGACCATCGAGGACGGCATCTTCGAGGTGAAGTCAACGGCAGGAGACACCCACCTGGGTGGCGAGGACTTCGACAATCGCATGGTGAGCCACCTGGCAGAGGAGTTCAAACGCAAGCACAAGAAGGACATTGGACCCAACAAGCGCGCGGTGCGGCGACTTCGCACCGCCTGCGAGCGAGCCAAGCGCACCCTGAGTTCGTCCACACAGGCTAGCATCGAGATCGACTCGCTCTATGAGGGTGTGGACTTCTACACGTCCATCACCCGCGCCCGCTTCGAGGAGCTCAACGCTGACCTCTTTCGCGGGACCCTGGAGCCGGTGGAGAAGGCGCTGCGCGACGCCAAGCTGGACAAGGGTCAGATCCAAGAGATTGTGCTGGTTGGCGGCTCCACCCGAATCCCCAAGATCCAGAAGCTGCTGCAGGATTTCTTCAACGGCAAAGAGCTGAACAAAAGCATCAATCCCGACGAGGCGGTGGCCTACGGAGCGGCGGTGCAGGCAGCTATCCTCATCGGAGACAAGTCAGAGAACGTGCAGGACCTGCTGCTACTTGACGTGACCCCATTGTCGCTGGGCATCGAGACGGCTGGCGGCGTCATGACCCCACTCATAAAGAGGAACACCACGATCCCTACCAAGCAGACGCAGACCTTCACCACCTACTCAGATAACCAGAGCAGTGTGCTGGTGCAGGTGTATGAGGGCGAACGAGCCATGACCAAGGACAATAACCTGCTGGGCAAGTTCGACCTCACCGGGATTCCCCCGGCGCCCCGCGGCGTCCCCCAGATCGAGGTCACCTTCGACATCGACGCCAACGGCATCCTCAATGTCACCGCCGCTGACAAGAGCACCGGTAAAGAAAATAAAATCACCATCACCAATGACAAGGGTCGTCTGAGCAAGGATGATATAGACCGGATGGTGCAGGAGGCGGAGCGGTACAAATCCGAAGATGAAGCCAATCGCGACCGTGTTGCGGCGAAAAACGCCGTGGAGTCCTATACCTACAACATCAAGCAGTCGGTGGAAGACGAGAAACTGAGGGGCAAGATTAGCGAGCAGGACAAAAACAAGATCCTCGACAAGTGTCAGGAAGTGATCAGCTGGCTTGACCGAAACCAGATGGCAGAGAAAGATGAATATGAACACAAGCAGAAAGAGCTGGAAAGAGTGTGTAACCCCATCATCAGCAAACTTTACCAAGGCGGCCCTGGCGGCGGCGGGTCTGGAGCCTCCGGGGGACCCACCATCGAGGAAGTGGACTAAGCTTGCTCTCCAGTCAGCATAAACCTCTTTTCCTTTCTCTATTTTTTTTCTTTTGTTTTTTTTCTTTGAAATGCCCTGTGCCAAGTCAGAGACCTATTTTTGGAAGCCTTTAGCCCGGTATATGCATATGAAAGGAAAGGAGCAACAACTTAGTTTAATTCTAAAAGGTTAGTTCTAAAGTTTGATTTTTAAAAACATTTGAAGTTTCTCTTTAATGCATTTTGCGTGTTTGCTGATGTGAACATTTTTGATTAGCTTAGTTTGAGATGGGAAACCTGAAGTTTGCACGCATGTTCTGTGAAAGCTTGGTAACAAAACATAGAAGCTTGAATTGTTCATTTTCATGTACTACTTTAAGAGGATAGTCAACATCGCAGTAAAGAACAGGCATTCTTTTGCACACAATTGCATAAATACAAATTTAAAGTAAAGCTGAAATTGATCTCAAAATTACTGTCTTCGAGTGTTCAATTTTCCCTTGGTACTTTTTTACCCCTGTTGGTTTTTAAGCTATTAGTATAAGGTGAAATTTATCTAACTCAATCTTGTCTAATTCTCAGATGAGGTTCCTGCATTGAATTACCAACAATGTAAGGGGAGAAGATCTTGGTAAAATTTCTCCCCTCTTTTAAAACAGAAGAAGCCTGACTGGGGTCTTTCAGGGTACACAACCTACTACTAAGGCTTGGCTTAAGTGTTCCAGTGAAAATCCACCTGAAGATTTCATTAAAATACAAGCTATATTCTGGGGTTAAGTGCAAAATGATTCTTTTAACTAACAAAAGCTGGGACAGGAGTTGTCTTCTGAGAATAGCCCAAAGTAGTATGAAATAAGTTGCTTTCTGTGACATACAGGTGCCTAAAATAAGAGCCAGTGGGCAAACTTCAAAGCCATGTAATACTGAGTCCAAATTTAACCAAACATGGTTTAATTTTCTAGTAAAACAGCTCATCTTTTGAGCTTACGACAAATTCTATAAGGGTATGTTTCTAACAGGTATAATTTCTAGGAGGGTAGGAGAAGATAATGTAGTTAAAATTTTGTTTTTCTGATTTAAAATCATAATGCTTTTGCAATACCTGCCTTAAATCACTAAAATAGATTTCTTTTTTAAAGGCAAATGACAAGATAGTCCTGTAGTTTTGTTAATATACAACTTCTCCATTTTCCTATATATCTGATTTGAGATTGTTATAGATAGGAATATCACAACCCTTTGGGATCCACTATTCTGGGCTTTTAAATACACATCCTTGGGAGAAGGGGATTCATGTTTATTTTTTTAGTGGAATTTAATTGGCTACAGATAATATGACATAAATATTTGACAAACTACCTTATTACTAAGAGAACAGGTCATCAGTAGCTTTAGAGTGACTTTTAGCATTAATTTTTATCAAGATAATACCCATGCTGTTAAACTTCTATTAGCTCTTTATTTGTTGAAAGTGTTTATTCATTGCTCTAACTTCAAAATATAATGGAGTCTTTCTGTAACTGCAGTTTGGTAATAATATGACTCCTTTAGACCTCACTTTAGAAGACATCAGTTTATAATGTATTAGAAAATGGCTAGTGGTATTCTCTTTGGTACTGTGGCCTGGTCTCTGGTAACTGGCTATAACACTAACTTCAATCTATGTAGATACTTCATTTTCTATTACTTTGGAAAGTAATTTGTAAAACTCCTAGCCTTCTTGAGTGTTTTTTATTTAATTCTGTCTTCTCAAATTTATCTAGAACTGAATGTTATTAAGATAAAGCCACCAAAGCAGCCATTCAGTGTTTCCAGGGGTCAGTTGAAACCAGTAACCAAATAATCCCTGGGAACTCCTTAGCAAATGTTAGATCAGCCATAGTCAAATGACAATGGAAAAAAGTACTTAATGTTAGAACAAGGCTAAATTACAGTTTAAGAATTAATTAATCATCACTTTAACTTTAAAGTGAGTTGTGTTAGACTAGTGGTCAAGACTAAAGCAAATACAATACATATAGAATTCTAAGGAATTAAAAAATACATTTCTCAGAATAGGCACTTAAATTTTATTTACCTAAATGTCTAATTAACATAGTTGTCCCTGTCTTGAGTCAATAAAACTACACACCTGTTAAAATAAAACAGAATAAATTGATTACAGTATTAGAGATGTGTGAAATTTCAAAACAAGCTCAAACTTTTTATAGTGTTGATTTGATATGTGTAATGGAAATTCTTTAAAACTTTCACATTAGAAGATATTAATGCTACATACTTAATTTTATTTTAAATTATATTTATTGATGTTAGAGAGGGGATAGAGAAAGGAGGTGGGGGGAGGAGTGGGAAGCATCAACTCCTAGTTGCTTCTCATATGGGCCATGACAGGACAAGCCTGAAGTTTCGAACCAGCGACCTCAGCATTCCAGGTCAATGCTTTATCTACTGTGCCACCATTGGTCAGGCTACATACTTAAACTTAACATGCATAATAATTCATTTAATCAATATGTCAGGAAGACTTAATCAGAATTTCTTCATCCTATATACAATCTTAAATGGGAATACAACCTGGCTACCTAGATGAAAGATTTCTTTTTATGAAGCTCAAATAGTAGGCCCATGATAAGGCCTTCAACTACTTTAAATTGAATGTAGTTTCTAAAAGTTGTGAGGCATTTTCCTGTTGCTTGAACACTACAATTAAATTGAATTTTTAAAGAACCTCAAATCCATATATTAAAATCAATTGCTTAAGGAATATAATTAGGTTAAGGAACAACAGGAATACTCAGTTACTTCTGTATGTTTAATTTATAAATAGGTATGAGAAAACTGTTTTGAAGGACTATCCTTAAGCATTAAAATTAGATACCGAATTTCATTCTTTGAAGGAAAAGTATGGATCTTTGGAAAAAGAGCCCAGTACTTACTTTTGATTTGATATAACTCTTGGAATGGGTATATGCATTTCTGAAGTTTAATAGGGTGATATTTAATGTAGAAATATCTTTCTTTTAGAATAAATCAAGAAGCCATAAGCTCTTTCCTCCATCACTTTCAGAATAGATTAGGTTATTTGTGAATTCAAGATTGGGGAAATAACCACAAAATGGAGTTGCTAATTCAAATATTGTCATCGCCATGTCCTTGATAATTTTTAAAGGTAGAATTATGACTATGAAAAGCTATCCTTTATGTCTTTTTCATAGTATAAACATGCATTATAATTTAGTGACTGTCTTGTACCTAAAATTGGAGATACTTAGTTCTATGTTATGTGCTTTTAGTTATATGACCTTGAGAAGTTTCTTTTAATTAGGAAAACATACACAAAACCGTTCCCTCACAGGATAGTTCGAATTATTAAATATTTAGATAGTACATTTATCCCTATAATATGAATTTTTTCTATAGGGAAAATTATATTTCCATTTTAGGTTGTAAATGTCTAATTTTATTATTTTTTAAAAACCTACTTGAGTGACTTTAAAAATAATGATTTAGAGCAATAAAAACTTTTTTTTTTTAATTCAGTCATAGGAGAGGAGGCAGAGACAGACTCCCGCATGTGCTGGACCAGAATCCACCTGGCATGCCCACTAGGGAGCGATGCTCTGCCCATCTGGCACTGCTGCTCCATTGCAACAGGAGCCATTTTTTAGCACCTGAGGCAGAAGCTGTGGAGCCATCCTCAGCGACTGGGGCCAACTTGCTGGAATCAAGCCATGGTTCCAGGAGGGGAAGAGAAGAGAGAGAGAGAGAGAGAAGCAGGGGAGGGGTGGAGAGGCAGATAGTCACTTCTCCTGTGTGCTCTGACTGGGAATTAAACCCAAGACATCCGCAAGCCAGCCAATGCTAAACCATAGTTTACTTCCCTCTTTTGTTAGGGTTTTGTAATACAGAAGTAAAAGATGGTTGTTTGGGAGTTATAGAAGGTTTCCTTTAAATATTATGTCCCTCTAGCTGGCACATGCAAAGTAACTTTTCATATTATTTTATGTATATCATTGATTTGGGTTCTCAACATAGTTTTTTACCTTAGTTTTGTGCATTAAACAGCCTGAAGTTAAACTATGGTGAGGTGTAAAAAGTCTTTGTTTTTCTTCATTCATTGAGATAAACTGGAGGTTGATGGAAGTCCTTCTGATAGTGGCTGTAAGGAAAATTGATTCCAGGTTTTTCTGGAACTTCAGCTATTATTTCTCCTTGTCCTCCTCACCCCAAGCTATATACACTGCTTAGTGAAAAACTTTTGGTGACTGGGATAGTCTTAACTCCTTTTCAAATGAGTCACCTTGTAGTCAACCATTCTTGAGGCCACAGCCTCAAAGCAGCACAGTCAGTGTATGGGTAGTTGGGGTTTTATGTATCTTGAGCCAACTGGAACCTACCAGCAAAGGAGTCAAGTGAATTGAACATAAATCTAAGTGATTACAATTTTATATCACTATAAACAGTGATTATCTTACCAAACAGTGAGACTGGGAGAGTGGAGGTAATGGGAATGTCTATTGCCATATTTTTAAAGTTTATGGGAATACAATCACCCAGTATTTATTGAGCACCTCTTATGCTAAGCAAGCTGTGGGGATAAAACAAAGGAATATCTGGGGCATTCCCAATCATGTTGCGTCATCTAGTGTTGCCTACACCAGTGTTGGAAGGAAAGAAATAACTATAATCTGCATACCAACCTAGTTGCAAGAACAAATTACATGATTTGAAAAGTAAAAAATGTCAATGTAAAAATCAGTTGACAGAAAGCAAGTTTCTTTGCTTTGAGCAACACAAATTTTGAGTTTATTAATGATGGTGCTTTACACATATTACTCCTTAAAAACCTCATAACCCGTCGCCTGACCAGGCGGTGGCGCATTGGATAGAGCGTCAGACTGGGATACGGAAGACCCAGGTTCGAGACCCCAAAGTTGCCAGCTTGAGCGCGGGTCCATCTGGCTTGAGCAAAAGCTCACCAGCTTGGACCCAAGGTCGCTGGCTCCAGCAAGGGGTTGCTCAGTCTGCTGAAGGCCCACCGGTCAAGGCACATATGAGAAAGCAATCGAACAACTAAGTGTTGCAACGGCAACAAAAAACTAATGATTGATGCTTCTCACCTCTCTCTGTTCCTGTCCGTCTGTCCCTGTCTATCCCTCTCTCTGTCCTTATAAAATAAACAAATAAAGTCAGAAAAACCTCATAACCCCTGATTTGGCGATCTTCAGAAGTGGAATGAGTGTTGTCTCGCCCATGGTTCCACATCTAGTTATGTAGCAGAACTAAGTTTTGGAGACCGTATTTCCAAGCTTTCTGGACTCTCGACCCCCTCCCCCAAATCAACCTAGTCCCATCTAGATTTGAATTTAAAGTTTGTAACAAAGGAACTTCCCTGTGGAGCGGAACTAGTTCAGTTAACCAGAACAATAAAGTGAAGGAATCAGTTCTTAATGGAATACACCCCCACCCCGCTGCACCCCTACCCCCGGGCGGCTTCGCCGTGGATACTGCAATCAGCCACCACAGCAAAGGCTGTCGTCAGGTAGGCCGAACAACGGCGCTGCCCAGGGGCCGCCCGGACCCGCGCTGGCTGCCCGCTCGTGGCGGGAACAGGATCCTCCGTTCGCGCCAGCTCGCTCCCCGCCGCGATTTTGCGGCGCCCGCTCGGCCGGTTGCCCCGGCGACGCCGTGAGGCGGGCCGAGGGAGGCTATGTTTCTAGCGCGGGACGAGTCCAGCAGGAAGAGGCGTATGGAAATGCTAGCAGTTTCCCGGCAGGAGGTGAGCGCAGCAGGGTCCCCCCGATCCCACAGCGGGGGAAGGCAGCCCCATTCCCGCGTTCCCCTCCCCTGCTTGGGCGCTGGGCGGGCGCACTCGGAGCGCGGGCACAGTGCCTACAAAAGCAAAACTCTAGCAGTGTATTCTGCAAAGGGCCAGAATTGATCCTGGCTCCCTTCGCAGGTATCTCTGTGGGCACGACAGTGTCGCCTCACCACCCTGCTCTGGGCAGGCGGGGTGCGGGGCGAGGGGTGGGGCGCGCGGGGTGGGGTGAGGGGCGGGGTGGGGAGAAAGGCCCGCAGCCGCAGCTGCGGGGCTGAGGGCTGCCCTAGTTCTCTTGGACTCCCTCGGAGGGCGGCCAGTGTCGCAGGTTACTCCTCAGGAATATGTAACTCCCTCCAAGGTTCAGGCTGTCCCGGGTATCAGTTTGTTGTAGTCCGAGTCCCAATTAATCGATCAGTTGCTATGATGAGCCTTGAGGTAGTAGTGCAGGCTAAGTTTTATAACTTACCTTCCTTCCCCTTCGTTCCTTCCTTCCTTTCACTTAACACTTAAAAACAATCACATAGGAGAAACTCCTGGCTTCGAATGGAAAAACAAACAAAAAAACCACTTTAAGATTCTACATCTTTATGCAATAAAGAGCAACTAGTGGGGATTATTGTTAAATGTTTATTGTGACACGTGGATTGTAAACAACTTTTAATTATTTTTTACTGCAATCATTTAATTTTACAGCAGTTGGGATTACGATTGGGCATGTGGTACTGGAAAGATGAAACTAAAACTCTTGAATTCAGAAGGTAAATTTTAATGAAACTTTATTAAAGCTTTTATAAAAATTACATGTGCTTGGGGTAAAATAAAAAAAGAAAAGAAGAAATTCAAGCAATACAAAAGGGTATAGAGAAGAAAATAAGTATCTGCTGAAATCCCAGTGTAAGCCCCTCAATGGCAGGAGCTATCTTACTCATCCTGGTGACCCTGCAGCCATCTACAGAACTTCACAAAGTAAACATTCACCAAATGCTGTTTAATAAACCAACTAGATTCAAGCACAGGAAGACTAGAGGCAGGGGTCCAATTAGAACCGTGATGGCAAACCTATGACACACGTAGCCATTTTCAATGGCCGCATACCAGAGAAGTATTGGGTCGCATGCCAAGAAGGACGTTTCATCGTCAGCTCCTGCACGGCCAGGTGCAGTAGCTGGGAATAAAACATTTACTGTAGTGTAGACACTCTGTGCTGGAGGTCTGTAGGCCAAAACAACAGAACTCCAGCACCGATCGTCTAGTTCTGGGACTTCCGGTTAGGCCGTTTTTCTCAAAGTGACACACCACCCGAGTTATGCTTGGTTTTTTGGTGAATTTTGACACAGCAAGCTCAAAAGATTGCCCATCACTGAATTAGAAGGTTAGTTGTAGGAGTATTACAAATAGTTATACAGGTAAGAAATAGAGTCAGGATTAAGTCCATGAAGGTAGCAATAGAAGGATGCAAGACTAAAAAAATATTTAAGAGATTGAATTTCACAGGATGTTTGGATAGAATTGATAGAATGTGGTGCCTGGGTGTGAAGGGAGAGGTAGAAGTAGGTGTTTAGGTTGACCCCCAGATATCTGGGTTGGGTGATTGAGTGGCTAGGATTGGCCATCATTATATACAGAATAAAAGAGGTGATGTGCTTGAGGATGCTATGACATGTTCACTTGGATATATGTTTTATAATTTCTTTAAAAAAAATTTTTTGTATGTGTGTGTGACAGAGAGAGGGACAGATAGGGACAGACAGGAAGGGAGAGAGATGAGAAGCATCAGTTCTTTGTTGCAGCTCCTTAGTTGTTCATTGATTGCTTTCTCATATGTGCCTTGACCAGGGGGCTACAGCAGAGCAAGTGACCCCTTTCTCAAGCCAGTATCTTTGGTCTTCAAGCCAGCAACCTTTGGGCTCAAGCCAGTGACCATGAGGTCATATCTATGATCCCACGCTCACGCCAGTGACCCCGCACTCAAGCTGGTAACCTTGGTGTTTCGAACTTGGGTCCTCTGCATTCCAATCCAACACTATCCACTGCACCACCTCCTGGTCAGGATGTTTGTTAAATTTTTAAAAATTGATTTGAGAGAGAAACAGACTGGGAGAAAAGAGATGAGAGGCATCAACTTGTAGTTGCGTCACCTTAGTTGTTCATTGATTGCTTCTCTACGTGCCTTGATTCAGGGGCTCAAGCGGAGCCAGTGACCCCTTGCTCAAGCCAGAGACCTTTGGGCTCAAACCACCAGCCACTGGATTATGTCGATGACCCCATGCTCAAGCTGATGACTCTGTGCTTAATATGGTGAGCCTGTGCTCAAGCTGGCGACCTTAGGTTTTCAAACCGGGGCCCTCAGGGTCCTGGGTCAATTCTCTATCCATTGAGCCACCACTGGTCAGGCGAATACGTCTTTTAGACCAGGAGTCCCCAAACTATGGCCCGCGGGCTGCATGCAGCCCCCTGAGTCCATTTATCTGGCCCCCGCTGCACTTCCGGAAGGGGCACCTCTTTCATTGGTGGTCAGTGAGAGGAGCACAGAATGCATCTGCACCCATAGTTCCCATTGAAATACTGCTCAGTTTGTTGATTTTTATTTACTTGTTCTTTATTTTAAATATTGTATTTGTTCCCGTTTTGTTTTTTTACTTTAAAATAAGATATGTGCAGTGCGCATATCTTATTTTGTTTATAGTTTTTTTTATAGTCCGGCCCTCCAACAGTCTGAGGGACAGTGAACTGGCCCCCTGTGTAAAATGTTTGGGGACCCCTGTTTTAGACTGTTGGACAAATGGAGCTGAAGTCCAGGAAAGGAGTTAGCTAAGCAGATGTAATGTCTAGTTACATTATATTTAATGTCAATTAAACCTAAATAATTTAAAGGCTAAACAGTACATTAGAGTCATAATCAAAAGTTTATACAGTATTTCAGCCTGACCAGGCAGTGGCACAGTGAATAGAACGTTGAACTGGGATGCAGAGAACCCAGGCTCAAAACCCCGAGGTCACCTGCTTAAGCACGGGCTCACCAGCTTGAGTACTGGCTCGGGTCACTGGCTTAAGCATGGGATCATAGACATGACCCCATGGTTGCTGGCTTGAGCCCAAAGGTTGCTGGCTTGAAGCCCAAGGTCGCTGGCTTGAGCAAGGGTTCACTCGCTCTGCTCTAGCCTCCCAGTCAAGTCACGTACAAGAAAGAAATCGATGAACAACTAAAGTGGCGCAATGAAGAACTGATGCTTCTCATCTCTCTCCCTTCCTGTCTGTCTGTCCCTCTCTATGTCTCTCTCACACACAAAAAAATGTTTATATTTTATAGAGTATTTATTTCAGGATTTGAGTAATCTCTTCAAAGAGTGATTTCAGTTTTTGTTCTGAGATGTGACACAGGAAATTCTGTTGAGTAGCTCCTGAAACATCACACTCAGTGTGCAAGATAGCTTTGGGGTTAGACAGACAAAATACATTTTAATTTTTATTTATTGATTGATTTTAGAGAGGCAGGAGAGAGAAATATTGATTTGTTATTCTACTTATTTATGTGTTCATTGGTTGATTCTTGTATGTGCCCTGACTGGGGATCACACCCTCAGCCTTAGCATGTTGGGATGACACACTAACCAACTGAGCTACATGGCCAGGCCTAGGCAAAATACATTTTAAAGGACGAGAACATGCGAATGTAAAATTTTAAGTACCGACCTTTCTTTTTTTCAGTCTTCATATGTATTTAAAGGCCATCTCCATCCTCTCTTCTGTGATGAATATTGAACCATGCTTTTTACTTACTGCCCTTCTTTGTAAATGAAGTTAATTTGTATTATTTTTTAAACTAATTTTCAGTGCTAATCTAATAATAACCTACCCCAGGTGGCACTATTTCTTATATAAGCCTCCTAATAAATTCACAGATAACAACACTGACTTTCTTATTCGTAAAATATTCATATTCAGAAGCTAAAGTTGTGTTTTTTTGTTTATTACCAAATTCTTTGAAAATAGCTTGATTGATTTCCACTAATTTTGGAGAATATACATGGGATGGTTGATTTAAAAGGTAGATTATACGGCATAATGTTGAACAAGAGAGGCCAGACACAAAAATGTAAATAATGTATGATTCTATTTGTGAGTTTAAAATAACAGACAAAAAATCCCAAAACCAAACCTGTGATGATGATAGAGGTCAAAATAATGGTCATCTTTGAGGAGTTATCAAGTGGCAAGGACTCAGGGAAGATACAAGAACATCTTCTGAGGTGCTGGAAATGAACTATGTAGTGATCTGGGTGGTGGTTACGTGGGTATATATAAATAGTAAAAAATTCATCAAGCTGTCCACTTAAAAGTTATGTACTTTACTACATGTAAATTATACATCAATTTTAAAAGTTAAAACAAAAACAAACCCAAACTCCAGACTCAGTGGAATTTACAAATGGGAGGCAGTTAGGATTGATGGGGAGAGGAATCCATGAAGAGTAGTTGGGGGGCAGGGGGCAGCTGTTTTGTAGTGGGGTTGCTTTGTGTTAAAGCAGCATGGTGTGGCGAGCCTCAAAGTATCAGGATTACCTAGGAAGCCCAGCAGCTAGGAACAATACTAAGGAAGAGGAAAGCAGATCTGTGTGTGACTTAGGTCAGAGTTAGTGTTTGGATTTGATGGAAATATAGGTACAGATTCTCTTTAAACTCTTAAGCACATCCTATCACAAGTTAAAATGTAGGTTTGAAGTCAGAGAGGACTTATAAGCTGGAACATGCTCTTTTTCTCAGAGACAGTGCTGCAGAGACTTATGTCACCCCGTTCTAGGGCGATGAGACAGAGCAGAGGCAAGAGGGGTTTGAGGGGCGACAGTGGTAAGGGTGGGTGCCTCAGAGGCAGCAGGCCAGTTCCGTCATCGCTCTCAGACCTAGTTCTGATTGGCATTGCTCCACAAGCCATTGCTGAGCAAACATGACAGCGCTGCATCCATGCTGTAGAAAACCCTCTCCCACGGTAGCATGGAGGGGTGAGATGAGAACTAGGGAGACAAGACAAGTAGGTATGCAGCAAACCAAGGGGGAGATGACTTGCAGAAGAACGGCGAGTCAAAGTCTCATTCTAGAGGTTGCTAAGGAGGAAGAATGGTGAAGGTCGGAGGAAAAACCCTGAGATACACAGGGCCTCAAAGGCAAAAGAAGATATTCTAAGAAGAGGGATTGGAGTGGAGAGTGGTGAGCAAAGTTAGATGCTAATGAGAGCTCAGGGTGGGGCAAATATGAAAAAGAGGTCTTCCTTTGGATTTAACAAGTTAGGGATTGCTAGGGTGAGCAACAGTTTTAGGAGGGCAGTAGGGTAGAAACTGGATATGGAGAGAAATTAGATAAGGAGAGAATCTGAGATAAAGATGGAAACTAGCAAAAATAGAGTACTCCTATCAGTAAATTTACCAGTGAAAAAGGAAAGAGATAACTTTTAGGGGGCTCAGTATGAAAAGAAAGGGCGATTTTTGTTGGTTTTGTTTTAAAAGCAGGAAAATTGTTTTGGGAAAAGAGATGGAAAAGAAGGAAGGTAGGAATATGATCAAGATTGTGTAGGAAAGATAGAACCAGTTTTTCCACTGAGTATGGTGGGAAGGAGATAATACAGATGGAAAGCAGAGGAATTTGAAAGTGCAAGGAGGGATGCCTATGCTGCTCCCCTCAATAAAAATAAGCCAAAGCCTTCCAGGCTGCTCCTGGAAGGTCAATCTTTTGGTAGTACTGTTGCTGACCCTAACTCTTCCCCTGAGACTGGAGTACCCCTTGGGCCTCATTCACCACTGACTGTTACTGCTGCCACAGTGGGCTGGGCTAGGGCAGAGGAAAACCATATTCAACCAAGTACCTGACCCTGTACCCATTTTCTGAAGCCCAGAAGGCAGGGCAGGCTTCTCAGAGAAGGTGATAACTAAGCCAAGACCTGAGAAGGAGAAGGAGTTGACAAGGCAAAGGGAGATTTGGTTGAGGAGGAGAAGAGTATATTCTAGGCAGAAGGAACAGCATGTACAAAAGCCCATTCTTGAGAGGGCATGTGACATGTTTGGGACTGCACTTAGTTCAGCAGCTGGGTATAGAGTTCCAAGTATGAAGAGATAAAGTAGACCAGGGCAGGATCATGAAAGGTCTTGCACATCATGCTGAAGAAGTTAAAATTTATTCACAGGGTTCAGGAGAGCCAACAAAGGGTTATAAGCAGGGAAGTAACATGTGATTAGAACTTCGTCTTAGGAAAATGACTCTGCCTACAGTATGGAAAATAGTTTGGAGGGAGACAAGACTGAAAGCAGGGAGATCAATTAAGAAGCAGTTGCAAAAATTTCGTTGGTTGATAATGGTGGCTAAAATTAAAATGGTGGCATAGGGAAAAGAGGGAAGTAGAGGAATTGTAAAGATACTGGTGTGACCTGTGGTGGTGCAGTGGATAAGGCATTGACCTGGAATGCTGAGGTTGCCTGTTCAAAGCTCCGGGCTTGCTGGGTCAAGGCACAAATGAGAAGTAGCTACGAATCGACGCTTCCTGCTTGCCCCCCCCCCTCCAACCTTTCTCTTTCTCAAGTCAATAATTAAAATCTATTAAAAAAAGATATTGAAGAATTAACTGATTAGTGTACTGTAAGTAAGGGCTTAAGAGTGATAGAAGGATCAAGAATGACACGTTTTCTGACTTGGACTTCTGGGTGAGTGGTGACACTTCTTTTCTGAAATGGGAGAAATAGGAATAGTAAGTACAAGTTAAAGGGGAATGAGTTCAGTCTTGGACATCTTGAGTTTGGGGTGTCTATAGGATACCCAAGCAAAGGTATCCAATAAGCAGATGTATTCATTTGTATGTCTGCAGAAAGATCTGAACCTTAAATATAAATTTGTGAGTTATTAGTGTTAGTAAAGCAGATGAATTACTCAGAGGAAGTGAAGAGAGTAACCAGATGAACCTGGAGATAGGTCCTCATTTAGGGAACATAATTGAGGAAAGGGGCTTCAGGAGACCAGGAAAGAGCAGCCAGAAATGGGGAGGAAATTTGGAGTGTCATGAATCCAGATTATCTGCTTTGCAAAGTACCAGCTTGATCTCAGGGGTATTCACATTCTATCTGGAAATCTCTTCTTTGGTTTTAGTTTCCTTCCATGTGAGGTAGGCCACCTTTTACTATAAACCTGCTAGCCAACAGGAGTTTGCAGACTTCTAGGTTGTCTCAAGTTCAAATCAAGAGAAGAATCCTTTCCTCTCCCCCACCTTGTGTTTCCTGGCATCTTTCCTGGATGAATGACACTGGAAATCTTCCCCTTCAAAGAATACCTAGTACCCTATTCACAGGCAGATTTTGCTTTATCTTTTCAGATTATACCCTGAGGGAGATAGCTATCATATTACAACAGGATTACCATTACCTCCATGCAAGAAATGACACAGCCCTGGCTGGTAACTCAGCTGGTTAGAGCATTCTCCTGATGTGCCAGGGTTGCAGGTTTAATCCTTGGTCAGGGTATATATACAATAAACAGCCAATGAATGCATAAATAAGTGGAAAAACAAATTGATGTTTCTTTCTCTCTCTCTCTCCCCTTTCCTCTCTAAAATCAGTAAATAAAACCATATATTTTTTTAAATAGGGAATTAGAGCATTGTTCTGCATGCAAAGATTGCCAGTTGGATCCCTGGTTAGGGCACATGGAGAAACAGATCGATGTTTCTGTCTCTCCCTCTCCCGCTTCCTCTCCTCTCTCTTTAAAATCAATAAAAAGAAAGAAAAGAAAGGGAGGGAAGAAGGAAGGAAGGAAGGAAGGAAGGAAGGAAGGAAGGAAGGAAGGGGAGTTGTGATTTAATAGGTATCACCAGCTAACGTTAAAAAAAAAAAAGGAGCCTGTGCCTGACCTGTGGCGGCACAGTGGATAAAGCGTCGACCTGGGAACACTGAGGTCGCCAGTTCAAAAACCCTGCACTGGTCTGGTCAAGGCACATATGGGAGTTGATGCTTCCAGCTTCTCCCCCCTTTCTCTCTCTGTCTCCTCTCTAAAATGAATAAAAAAAAAAAAAAAAAAAAATTTAAGACACATGGAAGTTGAACTTCCTGTTCTTCCCCCCTCTTTAAAAAAAAAAAAAAAAAGGAGCCTGACCTGTGGTGGCGCAGTGGGTAAAGCGTCGACCTGGGAACGCTGAGATCGCCAGTTCAAAACCCTGCACTGGTCTGGTCGGGGCGCATATGGGGGTTGATGCTTCCGGCTCCTCCCCACTTTCTCTCTCTCTCTCACTCTGTGTCTCCTCTCTAAAATGAATAAAATAAAAATAAAATAAAATAAAATTTAAAAAAAAAAAAAAAGGAAAGAAAGAATACCTTTATTCATGGGCCACATTTTGCTTGGCCCACGAGGCATGCTTCTCTCTGACATGGTGTCAGTAGTCCTTCCCTTCTTGTTTCAAGTGCCCCTACTCCCAGCTGGGAGAGAACCAGTAGCCTGTCTGAGTCTTTGCCAAGTCATTGACTCCCCTGAGGACATACAGCAGAGGAAACTACACAGCCAGAAGCCGTGAACCTCTTGTTTTTATTATGGCCTAAGGAAAGGCTGCTAACAAACCACTGAAGAGCTCTAACTTGAGTGGAAGCCAAGAGTGGTCCAGCCCTCTGCACTTTAGTGATAAATTCTACAGGGAAAATAAGATATTTTTCTCATTCATTTCAAGGCAAAGGGAAACAACAGGATTATGTTGTAATATTAGGAAAACACACGAAAAAAATGCAGTCTATTAAAGGGTTGTCAGATTGAGGGGCGGCGGGGAGACTGTAGGAGAGTGCAGAACTAGCTCAGGCTGTGGTTTGGGAACAAACCACAGAGGTGCAATTCAAAGGACAGTTTTCAATTATTACTAGTGATGGTTTTTTTTATATTTTATTAATTTTAGTGGGATGACATTAATAAATCAGGGTACATATGTTCAAAGAAAACATCTCCAGGTTATCTTATAATTCAATTATGTTGCATACCCATCACCCAAAGTCACATTGTCCTCTGTCACCTTCTATCTGGTTTTCCCTGTGCCCTTCCCCTCCCTCTACCCCACCCTCTCCTCCCTCCCCCCACCCCGTAACCACCACACTCTTGTCCATGTCTCATAGTCTCACATTTATGTCCTACCTATGTATGAAATCATGCAGTTCTCAGTTTTTTTCTGTTTTACTTATTTCTCTCCGTATAATGTTATCAAGGTCCATCCATTTGTTGTAAATAATCCGATGTCATCATTTCTTATGGCTGAGTGGTATTCCATAGTATATTACTAGTGATGTTTTCTAGTGATTCCAACTGCACTGAGAGCGTAGACTGCCTCTAGAGCCACAGCAGGGTACTCACGAAGAAATCCATTTCACCAGGTAGCTAGAGAATGACTTCAGTCAAGTGAAATGTCACTCGGACAAGTGTGAAGTAGGGTGGCATGTCCAGGGGCCAGAGAATAAGGTCTAGAGGTTTAGCAGTAAATGCTAGACTATTGGCTAAGGGCAGGCAGCGCCCACCACAAATTTCAAATCGTGAGATATGGGTCAGCTTCTCGGAGCCTTTGTTCTCTCCATCAATAATGTGACAACCATTTACTAGATGACCTTTTCGATTTCCTCTAACCTCAAAATTTTGATTTTATAATTCTAAGTGTGTTTGACTTAGTTCATAGACTTGATCTACATCAGTGGTTCTTAACCATTTTTGAGGTACCGAACCCACCAATTTCATATGCACATTCACCGAACCCTTCTTTAGTGATAAATAAAATATGATTATTTTTTTCCAAATTTAGTTTTGTCGGTGCGAGACTAGAGTTGCTCAACTTGGCATTGCATATCATGCAGATAGGACGCTGACTCCCATCCCGTTCCATGATACATGTGAATCCATGTTGTACATATTCGTCCGACCACTTTCTTTTTTTGCTCGACATATTTAGTATGGATTAAAATATTAAGAAAGAAACCACACAACGTACAACTACGACAGCCGTTGACTACTGCGCACACTAAATTCCCCGCAGCACTGGTTGGCCAAGCGATGTAATGTGATCCTCTGCAGCAAGTGATGGCCAGGCGGGGCGTGTCATCATGACTTTACACAAGTGTGTCTTTACCTCCGCGGCAGAGGCTTCTCCGAACCCCTGAGACCGACTCATCGAACCCCTAGGGTTCGATAGAACCCAGGTTAAGAACCACTGATCTACATCATGATAATCCCAAATGTATTCTTTCAAATGTATTATTTTAGGGCTCCCCAGCCTCAAATTATCTCAGGAAAACTAATAAGGTGAGAAACTTTGAATTATGGGGCTGGGCCTGAGAAAAGGATACTTAATGAATGAAAATTCTTTCAAACCTATCATGATCTTTTTTTCTTGTGAAGTTACTACGATGTTTTCAGATGGACATGTTTTATATATGATGGTATTCTGGAGGCTGCTGATATGTAGGGGCTGAATATAAAGTCTGAAATTGTAATATTTTTCTAGATGGTTATTTCATATGTAAATACGTAAGTTGAGTTCTGCTGTGCCTTAAATTCTCTTTAGTCTCCACTCATGGTATATCCTAGTCCTAAGGGTACACGAGCTATGGTCATGATATGATTTATTTTCCCCAGGGAATTAAGTTCCTAATTTTTTCATTTCTATTACAGTTTTACACCTGCAGTAGAAGTCAAGGAAAAAGGAAAGAAAGGCAAAGCAGTTCACTTTGCTGAAATTGATGGTACAGCCTCAGACAGGTATCTTAACTTCCCAACCATGATAGAAACTCTCAGCAGAACTCGCTAAGCTTTTACAGACTCTTAAGAAAATATCATTTCCGTTCTTCTAGGTTGAAAAGTAAACACCTATGAAGTAAAGAACATGCACTATTTCATAATTGTGGGGGGAGTTGCAATAGTCCCCTTAAATTTATTCCTGTAATAACTTGCCTATTAGCAAATTTCTAGATTTTTATACTATACATATATATATATAGTTTGTTTTTAAATTTTAAGAGAGAGGAAGGGAGAGAGAGGGTGAAAAGCATCAACTTGTAGTTGCTTTCACTTGAGTTGTACATTGATTGCTTCTCATATGTGCCTTGACCAGGGTAAGCCAGTGTCCCCTTGTTCAAGCCAGTGATATTGGTCTTTTCATGCCAGGGACTTTTGGGCTTAAGTTGGCGAGCTTTGGAATCATTTGGGTGATTCCCCCGCTCAAGCCAGCGACCCCACGCTGACAAGCCTGTGCTCAGAGCCAGCAACCTCGGTGTTTTGAACCTGCGACCATGCTGGGTTGACACTTTATCCACTGTGCCACTACCAGTCAGGCTATACTTTTTTTAAAACTTGGAAATGGTATTTACACCTTAAATAGATTACTTAAATGATCTAAATTAGATGGAATTGGTCTTTACATGTTATATTGGGCAGTGTACATCCTTCCTACCCATAGTATAGTACATATAATGTTTAATAAAACATATTTCTAAATGATCCTACCTTAAACAAAATCTGAGCATGAGACTTAGGCTCTCATTACTTTATTTTTATTTTTTATTTTATTTTATTTTTATTTTTATTTTTTTTCAGGGACTGAGAGAGTCAGAGAGAGGGATAGATAGGGACAGACAGACAGGAACAAAGAGAGATAAGAAGCATCAATCATTAGTTTCATGTTGTCATTGTGACACCTTAGTTGTTTGTTGATTGCTTTCTCACATGTGCCTTGACCATGGGCCTTCAGCAGACCAAGCCACCCCTTGCTGGAGCCAGCGACCTTGGGTCCAAGCTGGCGAGCTTTTGCTCAAGCCAGATGGGCCCCATGCTCAAGCTGGAGACCTCGGGGTCTCGAACCTGGGTCTTCAGCATCCCAGCCCGACACTCTATCCACTGCACCACCGCCTGGTCAGGCTCTCATTACTTTATAGCAGTGGTTCTTAACCTGGGTTCTATCGAACCCTAGGGGTTCAATGAGTCGGTCTCAGGGGTTCGGAGAAGCCTCTGCCGCGGAGGCCAGAATAAAGTAATACCGTAATTTGTTGTGAGTTCATGCACTTTGTTGGTTTTGTTCTTTGAGCTAGGTGATGTTCATGCACGGCTCATTTTGTGCACCAGTAAAAAACATATACCTATGTCTTGAATTTGGAAAAATAAATTATATTTTATTTATCACTAAAGAAGGGTTCGGTGAATGCGCATATGAAACTGGTGGGTTCGGTACCTCAAAAAAGGTTAAGAACCACTGCTTTATAGTAAAAGCTGCATGCACTTCAGGATAGATTAAATAACAACTAAAGCCTTTTAAAGCATTACTAGAGACTGTTAAATTCTAAAACAGGTTGACAGATAAAAGATTTGTCTCAAAAGATGCTAAGTCGTCTCAAGCCATGGAGAAGCGAAGTCAGCAGGGCAACGTCACACTGCACGATGCTAAATGTGAGTAACTGCTTCCTCACCCTCAACTTATCTGGTGTGAACCTCTAAGGCAGCTCTTTGTTCCTCTTTCAGTTGTCCACCTTCTTTTTATTCTTTTATTTTTTTCAGTTGTTGCTTTGCTTTTGCTACAAGAGATTGAGACGCAGCGGTTCTGCTCTTTGACAACATTCATGAGGTATGTAATACTGTGAGACAGTTTAGATCTTTTACCCTTTATTCTGAAGTTGTAATTCTATCTGATAAATGATGACGAATTCTATCCGATAAATAATGACGAATCTGATTTTCGGAGAAAGGCTGTGGGGCTGGATCTATGCAAGCCATCCTCTCAGGACCCTGGCCAAAGAGAGGAAACCCGAAGGCAAGGAAGCCCACTGTAAGGTTCCAAGACAAGGCATGTGGAGGGCATATTGTCCCAGTTCCGTAAAGGCTGCCCTGTATTTATAGGAGAGTTCAAGGGGATACTCATTTACTGAAGATCAGTGTTCTCCATTAGCTGTGTTTGGCAGCCCCAACAAGTACTCAGTGTGTGCCTCTGGGTGAGCTTCCTGGCCTTTCTAAGCCTCAGGTTCCTCAGATACAGAGTTGGAAGTCCTGCTGTCTCGTGGCTGTTAATGGAAGGTGCTTCACATGACGCCTGCACTTGAGTGCTCAATGAGAGTTGGGTCCCCAATGCTACTGGCAGTCCTCCCACATCTGCTCGGCAGTCAATGAAAGCTGCTTTGACCAACACCTGAGATCCTCTCTCGTTCCATGGCAGGAGCACTCTCAGCCTGATTACAGGGCAAGCGAGGAGCTCTAGGGAATCAGTGCCCCAGAAGCAACCTTCAATTTGTGACATGCCAGACAGAGAGTTGGTGGATGACTATCCGAGCTTCCATCTGTCAAGATAACTTCCAGAGGTTTTCTGCACTGTCTCCCAGATTCCCCTCCGGCACTGGACTTCATTTGTCCACGATGATAATGAGCTTGTTATCCCCTTTGTTGGCTTCCTTCTCTTTCCTATCTCACTTCCCCACTCTCCTACTGATGTTTCCTGAGATCTCTTCCTTAGTAAACTACTTACTCTCAAACATTTGTCTCAGGGTCAGTTTTTGGGAACACCCAGCCTAAGACAGATAGTTATTAATATCTTGGAAACAAACCTGCAATGCTCACCTTCATCCTGCCTTCAAGGCGTAGTTAAGGAAACCATGCCAGAGTTAACAGTTTCCATTTAGGGTCAGAAAGGAAGCAGCAGAAGTCTTGTAAGAATATTTAGAAAGAAAACAACGACTTCTAGTATAAAAACAAATGAGAAAAGATTGTGAAACTTCAATATGCCTATTTACTGTGTCCTCGCAATTTCACTTAGGAAGTTACTCAGAGATATGGTTCTAAGGATCATTGCTGCAATAATGTCCACAATATTTTTAAAAGACCTAAATAACTATCAATAGAGGGCTAGTTACATCAGTTATGTGATAAAGATTCAGCTGTTTAAAAAAGTGAGGAAAATCTATACATATTATGGAAAGAGGTCCTTGCTACACAGATGTAAGGATAAAAACAAGTTGTAAAGATTTGTATATACAACATTATTCTATTTATTACAAAATAATTAAGATGTATTCATGCATATGCATGTGTGTGGGGTGGGGTGGGGTACTCACATATGATTGTCTATGCTTTAGAAAGTTTAGAAAGGATTCATAACAAACTCATAACAATGGTTATCACTAGGGAGTAGGATGGTGACAGAGGGGGGAGAGGAGAGGACTTTTCACTTGCTACATTTGTGTGTGTGTGTGTGTATGACACAGAGAGAGAGACAGATAGAGACAGACAGGCAGGAAGAGAGAGATGAGAAGCATCAGTTCCTAGTTGTGGCTCCTTAGTTGTTTATTGATTGCTTTCTTACATGTACCTTCACTGGGGGTTGGGGGGTGGAGGGCTACAGCAGAGCGAGTGACCCCCTTACTCAAGCTAGCGGCCTTGGGCTTCAAGCCAGCGTCCTTGGGGTCAAGCCAGTGACCATAGGGTCATGTCCATGATCCCACGCTCAGCCAGCAACCTAGCGCTCAAGCCAGATAAGCCCGCGCTTAAGCTGGCAACCTCAGGGCTTCAAACCTGGGTCCTCCGCATCCCAGTCTGACGCTCTATCCACTGTGCTACTGCCTGGTCAGGCCGTTATTTATTTATTTATTTATTTATACTTTATTTAATTTTTAATTTTTATCTATTGATTTGGAGAGAGAAACATCAATCTGTTGTTCCACTTATTTATGAATTTGTGATTGATTCTTGTATGTTCCCTGACTGGGGATCGAACCCACAACCCTGGCATTTTTTAAACAATGGAAAAATGTCACTTGTGTATAAATTTTTTTTTAAATTTAGAACTAATTGATAAGCAAAACATATCAATTTAAGTTATCAATTATCAAAATGTCTGACCTTCCAAAAAGTTATGTTTACAAAAATCAGATCTCATACACCTTTAACAGTATAGTAGATAGAATTTTAAATGGGAAATTAATTAGTTGTATGATAGGCATGATAACTTATATTTCTACTTATACTGTGTTTATATATTTTTATGAGAAACTAATGTTTGAAATATGTTAGTGTTAATTTCTTTTTTTTCTTTCATTTCCACATAGGAATAAGAATCTTGACAATTTCCTCATGGCATTATTATACTATTTATCTCATTACTTGGAAAAAACCTCGCTGGAAAGGAAGCCCAAAAGCTACATGGTGTAAGTAGGATTTTGTAACATGCTTTAGAGTTTAAACATTATCAGTATTAAAACTCACTTTTGTGTAAGGTGAAGAGGTGATGGAAAATTTTAAATCTTTGTTGTAAACTGAAACTTTTTACATGGAGGAGTTCACCAGTTTTTGAGGCTCACTGAATAATTTAGATGGGTGGTCGGGTATCAGAATATTCTAACTAATATAGACCAGCACTGCCCAATAGAAATATGAAAGCCACATATGAAATCTAAAATTTTCTAGTAGCCACATTTTAAAAATGTAAAAAGATACACATCAAATTAATTTTAATATATTTTATTTAACCCAGTGACCTAAAAATATTATCATTACCATATGCAGCCAGTGTTAAGTAGTTATTGATGAAATACTTGACTATTTTTTTAAAGGTTTTATTTTTTATTTATTTTATTTTATTTTTTATTTTATTTTATTCATTTTAGAGAGGAGACACAGAGTGAGAGAGAGAGAGAGAGAGAGAGAGAGAAAGGGGGAAGGAGCTGGAAGCATCAACTCCCATATGTGCCTTGACCAGACCAGTGCAGGGTTTTGAACTGGCGACCTCAGTGTTCCCAGGTGGATGCTTTATCCACTGCGCCACCACAGGTCAGGCCGTATCTCAATTTAGACTAGCCACAGTAAATGTTCAATAGCCACATGTAGCACATGGCTACCATGTTGGACAGTGCTGACATAGTTATTATTTGTATGCTTTTTTTATGCTTACAAAGTTCTTGCTAAAAGATTTGCAAGAATCTAATTTCAAAAACTAAGAATTTTAAAAGTTAACAGATTTGACCAAAATAATATCCCATATCACAGGGAAAAAGCCCACAAAATTTCTTAGGTTATATATGAAGAATTTAACTGTTTTAGACAGAGGTGTTTCAGAACTATATGCCCAGTGCTGAAATCTGGAACTCAGAGGCCAGAGCAGAACAGTGCTTTCTCTGGCTTGGTGACCTTTCAAAGGCCATGGAACTTTCCAGTGCCTGGGCTGCCCTTTCCAGTACATGTGGAGCCAACCCAGTGAGTTAGCTGTTAGGAATGCTGGTAGAATCATTAAGCTGTTGTTGCAGAATGTTTTCAAAATGCAAAATCCTTGTATATAACCAAGCAGTTTGATTTTATGGGTGGATATATGTCTCTTGGACAGCAGTTTTGTAAAGAACCAAGTAAATAATTCCAGCACTGCTGCTCCAGTAAAGCCATTATAATCTGCAACATCCATGTTATGTCAGGGCTGCATTCCACAGCAGGGCATCCAGAAATCATACAGTGTTTCTGTGGGAGCAAGAGAAAGGGCTCAAGCCTACCGTGGGCTCAGAGGTTTGAGGAGTCTTACTGTTCCCCAAAAGAAACTTATTAGACTTTGGTGGCATGTTAGCTTATATCTTGTGAGGTGTTTTTTTTTCTCCTAATTCTGAGGATTATTGTTAATCTAGCAGAGAGATCAGTTTCCTTTCTTAATTTATAGGAATAGATAACAGAAGAAGGGTTTCTTATTTTAAAAATTCACTAAAACTTATTAGAACATAGTGGTAAAGGTAGGCTTTCTTAGAAAGAATAGATTATAGAATAATAAAGAAAAAAACAAGCAGACTCTCTTGGGCATGCCTGTGCCTCCTCGCTCCCCCCTCCCCCCTTCCCCCACTTTCTTTTCTTAGGTGTGTATCTTTTATGTTTTCTTCCTAAACTCTAAGGGTTCCCACAGGACTTGCAACTGGGAGAGCAGCGGGCAGTGGCAGCTCGTCCAGGGCTAACCCCCTGATCCTGTCTCAAAGGTCCCTCCTTTTGCCTCTGTAACTTGTTTCTTGAGCCCACGCAGCCCAGCTGGCTCTCATCTTCTACTTCTGTGACTTTCTTTCTAACGGGCCAAGGCAGCCTCCTTATGCTTGATTCTTCCTCGCATTTCCCAGGGGCCACAGCAGCTCCGGCCAGGCTCACTCCTGTTACTGAGACCTTGCCTCTTCTGTCTTAAGCTTTTCCTTTGTTTCACTGTCCCTAGTTTTAATAACTGTACTCTCAAAATAAAAACAACAACAGCAAAAACAACAACAAGACTTAAAGTTATTGATTTTATGGTATGATTCTAAATATATTACGGTAACTTTTCATTTTCAGGCTTCCAGTAGTCTGTTTGTTTATTTACTATAATAGAAATATACATGTAGCTTGCATTGAGGTAATTGGGAATAAATAACTTTAAGGAAAAAATTCATTTTAGTCAAACTAGTGAGGTATAATATAGAGATAACAATAGTACCTACTTCACAGAGCAATAATGCATATTGTTTTAACCTCCTGCTTGGCACTTGGGAGGAAAGCCTACAAACTGTGAGAAAGGAACAGAAAGGGATGTAGGAGGATAGCAAAGGTACAATTTGATGGTTTTAGATGATTAAAAACCCCTAATTCCATAAGAAGAAGCCTTATCCCCATTTTACAGATAAAAAAGCTAAGGCTCAGAGAGGTTAAGTAATGGGCTGGAGATTACATACCTTGTAATCGGTGGAGTTGATGTTAGAACTGAGGTCTGTCTGCCTTCAAAACCTATGCCTACACCATTGTGCAATCTGCCCACCACATGCTACCAATCAACTGTGCTTGCTTTTCCACAGTTTATCCACTTATAATTAGGACTCGTAGTGTGTAGATATTGATGTGAGCAAAACTGACTCCATCTCTGTATCCCTGCTTTTGCTTCTCTTCAAGTTTCCATGCTGAGAACTTTAACGTAACTAGTCTCAGGCAGCACCAAAGCATCAGTTAATGATTAGCTGTGTCCTGTAAACTTACATAATATAATTATAAAGATTCCTGTCAGTAAATGGCCAGAATAGCATAGCAGCTGAGATAAATACCAAACTAAGTGAGTTGGTGTCTATTTCAAGCAAGTATCCATCATAAGACCACCAGGAGACATGGTTCTTGGCTTACACTGCATTCTTGTCCCTTTGTCTTGTCAGTCATTAGTAGTTCAGCTACACTATAAAATATTGGTTGTAGTAATGGTCTGGTGGCAGAAGTTAGCTATGAGACCTAGACCACTGGATTGCCTGTCCACGCCAATCTTACCCCTTGAAAGTAATTTACCCTATAATAAATTTTATTATAATTGGAGGGCTTGCCTGCTTTGTTTTTCAGTCTTCAGATACCTCTACAGTTCAGTGGTCACTGTATCTCCACTCTACCTTCAGTCATATAGTTTCTTTTTTTATTTTAATTTTTTAAAATTTATTTTAGAGAGGTGGGGAGAGAGAAAAAAGGGCAGGGGGAGGAGCAGGAAGCATCAACTCCCTAATGTGCCTTGACCAGGGAAGCCTACGGTTTGAACCAGTGACCTCAATGTTCTAGTTCAATGTTTTATCCAGCGCGCCACCACAGGTCAGGGCAGACATACAGTTTCTAAGCAAAGGCACGATTATGTATTATGTATGCAGTTTTTTTTTTAATGTGTTCAGTTTTAAACATTTCTCAAGTATTATAGTCTTCATTATAACTTTTAATGATGGCATAACATTCCATCAAGCTGATAAGTTATTGACTTACTGACGTACCTATTAAGGGGCAGTATAGTATGGTGATTAAGGGCACAAACTTTGGTCCCTGGCTTAAGTCCCACAAGGAATCATGCATTAGGTTAGATAGTACCTCGTTGTATAATACAACCTGTAGCGCTACTCATTTTATTTCTCTATTATATATATTTTTGCAGTTTTGAGTTTTTCTGGTAGACAAAAAGATAAATAATGATTGCACTAAATATTTATACATTAGATTTTCCCATAATTTTGGATGATTTTTAAAAAGAATAAATTTCTAGGAGAGATTATTAGATCAAAGTTTATGAACAATTGTACGGCACTTGAAATTATTATCAACTTTGTACCAGAAGATTACACCTGAGCTTGTTTTATTTATTTATTTGTTTTTCATTTTAGTGAGGAGAGAAAGGGGAAGGGGGAGGAGCAGGAAGCATCAACTCCCATATGTGCCTTGACCAGGCAAGCCTAGGGATTTGAACCGGCGACCTCAGTGTTCCAGTTTGACACTTTACCCACTGCACCATCACAGGTTAGACAATCTGGGCTTGTTTTAAATGCCAGCTTCTACCCCAACCTATTAAACCAGATTCTTTGAGAGGGGCCGGCATTGGGAATCTTCACTTTTAGCAACTAACCCCAGGTGATTCTTACATATATTAAAACTTGAGAACCAGTGGCCTAAAAAGAGTGAATGGTGAGGGTGGGGACTACTGAGGAAATAGAGAAGCAGGTACCACGATGGCCGTTGGGGTGCTTGTGGCGATGTGTGTTTGGGTTATATGAAATTTAGACATTTAAAGTTGGAACCCAATTTATCTATCCCAGGGACTCATTTTATTTCAGCCACTCACAAGCCTTCTCATCACATATGATAAATTTTTTTGCTTTGAACCATCTATATTATTCTCAAACCCATCTCCCTCCCCCCACAACATATCCTCGTGTGGTTAATCCAGTGGTTAACATCAGAAGGGGCAATAACTTGTCCCTGTTGTTTAGATTTCATTTGTTTTAAATCTTTCTGAAAATTAAAAAGCAAAAAGCTAGTGACACCTTACCAATAGTAGTCATTGGAATGTATTGCAGGCAATATTGTTTCCTTCTGCACTTCAGAAACTTTTAAAATTAGGCTTTAAACATGTTATAACCTAAGAATAGGCTGTCTTTTAAAGTTCATTTGCAATTCAGTTAGAATTGGGTGTGTTTTCAAGGGGAAGAAAGGTTATTGTAAAAGATGCCAAAGTTTCAGAGTAGTATTCCACTATGCCTGCTTAGCAAACACAAAGGCGAGAGGAGGCGAACATTGAGCCCCCATCGTTAGTAGGAACATCAGGAACCCAGGAGAAGCTGAGATGGGAGTAACCATGGCTATTTTAGCAAAGCAGCAAGCAAATGGGCTGCTACCTGCCTCCAAAAACAAGATAGGTGATAAATTTGGACTGCCTGTATATAAAACTAAGGATACATGTCATAAAGTTGTAAAGCAGTGGTTCTTAACCTTTTCTGAGGTACCGAACCCACCAGTTTCATATGCACATTCACCAAACCCTTCTTTAGTGATAAGTAAAATATGATTTATTTTTCCCAAATTCAAGACATAGGTATATGTTATTTTATTGGTGCACAAAATGAGCCGTGCATGAACATCACCTTGCTCAAAGAACAAAACCAACAAATTACGGTATTACTCACACAAATTACGGTATTACTTTATTCTGGCCTCCGTGGCAGAGGCTTCTCCGAACCCCTGAGACCGACTCATCGAACCCCTAGGGTTCGATAGAACCCAGGTTAAGAACCACTGTTGTAAAGAATCTATAAAAAAGTGAAAATCTGCCATAGCTTGAGATGCTGATGACGATGATAAATATCAAAAGACTTTGAGCCTGGCCTGTGTTGGTGCGATGGATAATACATCCACCTGGAACGCTGAGGTCGCCAGTTTGAAGCCCCAGGCTCACCCGGTCAAGGCAGGTACGACGAGCAATCAATGATCAACTGAAGTGAAGCAACTATGAGTTGATATTTCTTGTTCCCCTCCTCCTCTCGCTATAAAATCAATAAATAAAATATTTAAAATAAAAATAAATTTTAAAAAGGACCTTGAGGACCCATGCCACAGCTTGAATAAAATAAAAGTCAGATGTGTTGACTCGTATTTCTTTCAAAATAGTTTATACTTCTGAATTTTTATTAATTAATACATGCATTTTTTCAAAACTAACCCTAATTATCATTTTTCTTTTCAGGGGCCCTGTAGAGAAAAAAGAGATGGAATTGGTTTCAAGTAAGTTAGAAGCGGCACAGAAATACCTGGCACAGGAGTACTGCTTGCTTGTCCTGGGTTTGGGAATGCCCTATAAGCATCACATGTGCTGTGGAAAGTAAGTGCACAGCTAGGATTTCATTCCTTCTTCACTTGTTTGTTTATCCACATCCTTAAGACTCTGAAATTTGACTTTTGGTGCCATGGAGAAAGCTTTTTTGTTGTTGTACAGAATAATTGGGCTCAGCTATTTTCCAAGACAAATGACACACTTGGTAGGGGGCGGGGGACAGGAACTCTGTTTTCAGAGTTGAGACCTGCATACTTTTTGAGGCATCGGTAGTGGGCATGGTGCTGTCATGGCTGACCTGGGGCAGGCATCTTCCATAGGTGGAAAAGTTGACACCATGCACCAAGCCACCAGTGCTACAGCCACCAAACTCTGACATCAGCTGAACAAAAGGCATCTTGCAGCCCCAGGGTTTATAGGTTGGCTGTTCATCCACTTCTTTAATATATGCAGAAAACACTTTGCATTTGAAATTGTGTGATTTATTGCCAGCAATACATTGTTGGGATTCCAGCCCAAGCTGAGGACTGTGGTGCGAATTGGCTTTTTTTTTTTTTTACGGGACAGAGAGAGAGTCAGAGAGAGGGATAGATAGGGACAGACAGACAGGAACGGAGAGAGATGAGAAGCATCAATCATCAGTTTTTCGTTTTGACACCTTAATTGTTCATTGATTGCTTTCTCATATGTGCCTTGACCGCAGGCCTTCAGCAGACCGAGCAACCCCTTGCTGGAGCCAGCGACCTTGGGTCCAAGCTGGCGAGCTTTTGCTCAAGCCAGATGGACCCAAGCTCAAGCTGGTGACCTCGGGGTCTTGAACCTGGGTCCTCCGCATCCCAGTCCGACACTCTATCCACTGCGCCACCTCCTGGTCAGGCCGAATTGGCTTTTTAATGGGCTTGCTTACCGACTAGTCGTTTTCAGACTCAAAGCTACAAACAGAAATGAGTCATGCCACACTTCCCCCAGCAAATTTGTTCTCTGATGGGGAACACTTGACAAAAGCGGCTCCACAGTTCATTCTCAGGATCACCCGAGTTGGCTTCCGGACACCGTATTTCTGACTTCAGACACGGGCATTGCAGTCTGCCCGGCAAGTGAAAGCTCTCTGTATTTTCCAGGATAGACAAGAAAACCCCCTTTGTGTCACATGCTATGGAATTAGATCTGCTCTTTGGTTATGGCAGTTCTGGCTCCGCGACCACCCACCTCTACCCTAGGGTTTATCTCCCCCTCTGTGCTCTCAATACAGCTGTCACCTGATGGGTGACTGAAGAGGCTGGAGGTGTGGATGAGGATGGGGAGAAAGGGTTCTTTGAAGTTCATGTGTATAAATCATCCTTAAGCCCCATTCCTCTACCTTCAACCCCAGTCACAGGCACCAAGCCCTCTCTTCCCTCTCTGCAAACATAATCCTTTGAAATTTCTTTTCCTGGTAAAGAGTAGGCTTTGACATTTATTTCAGCCTGATTTTACCTAAAGCAGCAGGGGGCATATGGAACTCAACGTTTTCCTCTCCAGTCCAGTACCCCAGTGGGCCTGGCCCTCGGCTTTGTATTTCTTCAGGAATGACTGATAATGTTTTGGGAGTTTGGATACAATCAATATATTATTTTCTTTTCTTCTTTTACAAGTAAGAGGATGGGAGATAGAGTAACAGACTTCTGCATGAGCCCTGACTGGGATCCACCTGGCAACCCACATCTGGGGCCAATGCTCTGCTCATCTGAGGCCTTGCTTGCAACTGAGCTACTTTCAGTGCCTGAGGCAGAGGCTCCATAGAGCTATCAATTTAAACTATGAGGTTCTCAAATGTACTCATTCTCTGCCTTCATTTCCTGGGTGCAGTGGAGTTTCATATGCAGAACTAAGTCAGAATGGTAAGAAGAAACCCACTATATTCTGTACTTAATCATTGCACTGTTGAGCTACATCAGTTTGCGTCGGTCTTTAAGAGAGAGAGCCCCAGTTTTATGGCAACTTGAGGAAAAGGGGAATAAGTTTATGATACCTTTTCTTCTAATGTTTAAGAAAAGAACAATGAAAGAAATGTAAAAGAGAAAGTGTGTGTTCCCTGGGCAATTACTCTATCCTTTCAAAACCTTGCTGAGATGGTGCTGGTTCAGGCTGTGCCAATATAATACTGCTCTAAATCTCCCAGAATGCAAGCTAACCTGGTATTCCAAAAGCAGTTTGGCTGGTGTCCGCTTCAGCTTGTTAGGTCTGCATGGTCTCTGGTTTCAGATGGCAGAGTCCATGAAAGGGTGGAAATACCGCATATGGACCCTGGCCAGAAGGAGGCTTCAGGTGGAACAGAAGGATGCTGAGGCTTGTTCTGAAGTTTCTGCTGGGCTCTTCTGTTTAATATTTTTAAACTATCCCACAAATTATTCTAAATAAAAAACTTGTTTCCCTTGCATTCTGGTTATGAGGACAAATGTGGAGCTCTGACGGGCCTAAGTTTTAGTACAGACTCTACCCCTAATTATGTGTCTTTGAACTTAAGTCTCAACTTCAGTTTCCTCAACTATAAAGCTATATCATAGCGATCTTATGAAAACTAAATGTAATAATAAATGTAAAGGGCTTAGCATAGTCCACACTTAGTAAATGTTCACTGCAATTACCATTCTCTCCTTAATCTTTGTTGAAGACTTGCGTACGAAAGTGAAGAGGGTGAGGTAGAAGAGACCCAGCTCAGTAAAAGTTCAACTGTCTCTTCAGTGGTTCCCCAAATGGAAATCTAGTTTGGGCTCATACAGATTATAAAGTCCGTGCAAGAGGCTGAAGGTCCTGAGAAGTCTGAGTCATCTGCACTAGACCATAGGAATTCAGGATGGTTCGGGAGAGCCCGATACCAGGGCCAGTCCTTGGTCAGTTACTCCAAAGAAGGCCCACGCAAAGGCAGAAGCAAACCCAGAATCAACCCTGGGGTGCTTTGGCACCCATGACTAATCAAGTGACTGCAGGGGCACAGCCCTCTCTGTCAACTCTCAAGTCCTCCCCGGCCATGCCCACTTTCCTATGGTTGGGAAAAGGAATCAGAATGGCCAGTGCTGGGGAGTGTACCCATGCCAGTACAGTGTCTTTAACATTAAATTTCTGTTGCAAGGGCTCATGGACCAAACGCCTGCCTTTAAGAGATAAGGCTCAGTCTACATACCTCATTCAGAAGGAAGAGCACACTGTTGTATCCAGTCTGTTGATTGCATGGCATAGATTATATTTGCATGGCGTAAAGATATATTTCCTTTTCTTTTTGCACTCAATAGCCATAATTATTAAGATTTTTTCTTTTTCTTTGTTTTAGACTTACTCTAATTGCTTTATTTTCATACCTACTAACACCCCGTGTTGCCTCTTTATATCTTTCTACCCTTCCCACCTCCCTAGTACTTGTTGCATCAGCAGTATTTGGAAGAATATATTTCTTGGTTGGCATGTTTATCCTGAATTTATATTGATTAACTGTAAAAAACCACAAAACTATTTCATTGATTTTAAAATTTTTATTTTATTTTATTCATTTTAGAGAGGAGACACAGAGTGAGAGAGAGAGAGAGAGAGAGAGAGAGAGAGAGAGAGAGAGAGAAAGGGGGGAGGAGCTGGAAGCATCAGCTCCCATATGTGCCTTGACCAGACCAGTGCAGGGTTTTGAACTGGCGACCTCAGTGTTCCCAGGTCGACGCTTTATCCACTGCGCCACCACAGGTCAGGCCCTATTTTATTGATTTTAGAGAGAGAGAAAGACAGAAACATCAACCTGTTTCTGTATGTGTCCTGACTGGGGATCGAACTGGCAGCCTTTGAGTATCAGAACAATGCTATCTGGCCAGGGCCTTTTGATTGACTTTTCTTTTTTTTTTTTTAGCCAGAGAGACAGAGGAACAGATAGGGATAGACAGACAGGAAGGGAGAGGGCTGAGAAGCATAAATTCTTTGTTGTGGCACCTTAGTTGTTCATTGATTGGTTTCTCGTACGTGCCTTGAACGGGAGGTTTCAGCCGAGCCAGTGACCCCTTGCTCAAGCCTGTAACCTTTGGGCTCAAGCCAGTGATCATGGAGTCATGTCTGTGATCACACGCTCAAGCCAGAAGCACCCACGCTCAAGCTGGCAACCTTGGGGTTTCGAACCTGGGTCCTCTGTGTCCGGGTCTGATGCTCTATCAACTGCGCTATTATCTGGTCAGGCTATTGATTAACTTTTGATGGAACATGCTAGGGATTTTGATCTGGATAACCTAAGAAGTCAGAGAAAAGATATTAGGACTCATTACACTGGGGAACAATTTTTATTTTATTTTTTATTTTTTTACAGGGACAGAGAGAGAGTCAGAGAGGGATAGACAGGGACAGACGGACAGGAATGGAGAGAGGTGAGAAGCATCAATCATTAGTTTTTCGTTGCCTTCGCAACACCTTAGTTGTTCATTGATTGCTTTCTCACATGTGCCCTGACCGCGGACCTTCAGCAGACCGAGCCACCCCTTGCTGGAGCCAGCGACCTTGGGTCCAAGCTGATGAGCTTTTGCTTAAGCCAGATGGGCCCGCGCTCAAGCTGGCGAGCTTGGGGTCTTGAACCTGGGTCTTCCGCATCCCAGTCTGACGCTCTATACACTGTGCCAACGCCTGGTCAGGCGTGAACAATTTTATTTTTTCATTTTCTGTTGTATGAGGTTTTAGAACTGTTTCTATATATTTCTGCATTGCTGATTCCAAATCTGAAATCTGTTTTTTGGTGCATGCTCTAGTTTTTATGCAATTTTAATTTCTTTTTGTTACAGTTAATGGCATGCATTGGCTTTTAAATTGGAGTTAAAGGGCAACGACTCTTGGATTGAACATAACCACAAGGCAATTAATATTTTACAAACATCACTTTTACATAATTGTAGTTGTTTTTATTTTATTTATTTATTTATTTATACAGGGACAGAGAGAGAGAGTCAGACAGGAACAGAGAGAGATGAGAAGCATCAATCATCAGCCTTTTATTGCTGTTGCGACACCATAGTTGTTCATTGATTGCTTTCTCACATGTGCTTTGACTACGGGCCGTCAGCAGACGGAGCAACTCCTTGCTGGAGCCAGCGACCTTGGGTCCAAGCTAGCGAGCCCCTGCTCAAGCCAGATGTGCCCGTGTTCAAGCTGGCAACCTCGGGGTCTCTAACCTGGGTCCTCTGCATCCCAGTCCAACGCTCCATCCACTGCGCCACCTCCTGGTCAGGCTGTAGTTGTTTTTAAATGTAAAAAATTATTATCTGATAAAAACACCCCCTTATTATGTTTTAAGATTGAATCATGGCTTCTTCGAGTAGGTGTAAATGTAAGAATAGTCCTGACACCTTCTGTTATATATGTGGCTATTACACACTTCAGCGTCAAAGGCGCAATATTTCATCATTTGTGACACGTGCATATATTGTCTATTTTGAAGTTCCCCTTGGTGATCAAGACAAGAATTGGGCTCCTCATATGGTGTGTCATAATTATGAGGAAATGCTTCATGACTGGACAAAAGGAAAACACAAAGAAATGCCTTTTGGTATTCATGGTTTGGCGTGAACCTAAGGACCACAGCAGTGACTGTTATTTCTGTCTGATCCATACAAAGGGCATTGGCAAGAAAAAACAACATATGATTGCATATCCCAGGGGTCAGGAACCTATGGCTTGCGAGCCAGATGTGGCCTGGCTCTCAGGCAAATCTTTAATAAAAAAATAATGATGTTAAAAATATAAAGCATTCTCATGTATTAAAATCCATTCATTTCCTACCGTTCATGTTCATGGTTGCAGGTGGCTGGAGCCAATCACAGCTGTCCTCCGGGACAACACCAAATTTTTATTGAATGATGCATAACGTACACGGGTCGTTGTGAGGTCAGGAAGTAAACTTCCGTCTTTTTAATCAAGTAGTCAGCAAGCTAATTGCAGAAACCCTTTTGACATAGAAGATGGCTAAAAGAAAAAAGGATGAGGAGTATCGTACTTTTCAGCAGGAATGGACAGAGGAATTCGCCTTGTGGAGAGAGCAGGTTCTGCAGTGTGTCTAATACGCAATGATAAAATTGCATCAATGAAACGGTCAAATATAAAGTGGCACTCCGACACACGCCATACTACATTTGCATCGAAATATCCAGCAGGGGACAGCAGGAAGAAAGCATATCAAGAGCTACTGTGCAGAGTGCAAGCTAGTCAGCAGCAACTCCGTGATTGGACCCAATAAGGCAACTGGAATTCGGCTAGCTTTGCTGGTGCTTTAGCAATTTTGAGAAACGGAAAGCCATTCACAGATGGGCTTTCATGCTTGATGTTGCCAAAGAACTTTTTGATGACTTTTCGGATAAAGACAAGATAATCAAACGAATAAAAGACATGCCTCTGTCGGCAAGAACAATTCACAATCGTACCATAATGATGGCAAATCAAATTGAGGCAACACAAGTGAAGGACATAAATGCAGCACCATTCTTTTATCTTGCTTTGGATGAGTCAGACGTAAGCCATTTATCCCAGTTCAGCGTGATTGCAAGGTATGCTGTCAGTGACACACTATGTGAGGAAAGTCTTGCTGTTTTGCCTATGAAAGAGACAACAAGAGGGGAGGATTGATTTATTCAAGTCTTTCACTGAGTTTGCTAAAGAAAAACATCTACCAATGGATAAACTTATTTCGGTGTGTACTGATGGTGCTCCGTGCATGGTGGGGAAAAACAGAGGATTTGTAGCACTTCGTGAACATGAAAAGAGACCCATCCTAAGTTTTCACTGAATCCTACATCAGGAGGCGCTTGTGCTCAGATGTGCGGCGAGCAGCTTGGTGAGGTGATGTCGCTGGTCATTCGGGTGGTCAACTGTATTGTTGCCCGAGCTTTAAATGATCGCCAGTTTAAAACACTGCTGGATGAAGTTGGGAATAATTACCCTGGTCTGCTTCTGCTCAGCAATGTGCATTGGTTGTCAAAAGGGAGGGTGTTCAGCCGTTTCACGGCTTCTCTGAGTGAAATCTGGACTTTTCTTGAAATGAAAAATGTTGAGCATCCTGAGTTAGCTAACACTAAATGGCTCCTGAAGTTCTACTATCTCAGTGAACATGTACAGTGGACGTGACTGAACTTCTGAACCAGCTCAATGTGAAAATGCAAGGCGTTGGAAATACAGTCTTAACCCTTCAGCAAGCAGTGTTTGCATTTGAAAACAAGCTGGAACTCTTCATCACCGCCATTGAAACAGGTCATTTACTACCCTTTGAAAAACTGGGAGAGTTTCAAGATGCATGCACAGCAAGTGACCCTGCTCAACATCTTGATCTCTAGCAGCTAGTGGGCTTCACATCTAATCTCCTGCAGTCATTCAATGCGCATTCTGGAGAATTTTGTGAGCGCACTCGTCTTTTTAAGTTCATCACTCATCCACACGAGTGTGCAGTGAACAGCGCTGACCTGAGTTACATCCCCGGTGTCTCTGTCAGAGATTTTGAGCTACAAGCTGCTGACCGGAAGGCCTCAGACATGTGGGTGAATAAGTTCAAGTCACTGAATGAAGATTTGGAAAGACTTGCATGACAGCAAGCAGAGTTGGCGAGCAAACACAAGTGGGGAGAAATGAAAAAACTTCAACCCGCAGACCAGCTGATTGTCAAAACTTGGAACATGCTTCCCGTCACAAACCACACACTGCAGTGTGTGAGTATTGCTGTACTGACAATGTTTGGCTCTACGTGTGCATGTGAGCAGTCTTTCTCACATCTAAAGAATATTAAGACCAACCTACTATCACGTTTAATGGATGGAAGTCTCAACGCCTGCATGAAGCTTAACCTCACCACGTGTCAACCAGACTACAAAGCCATCAGCAAAACCATGCAGCACCAGAAGTTGCATTAATGGTAAGAAGTACTTTATTCATCATTGGTTAGCAACAGCATAACAACGTTATTTAAAAGAATTCAGAGACTTATTGACTTTAAAAGTGTTGGTCTTACATAAAATGCATACATTTACTTGTATTTAGTGTTAAACGTATTGTATGGCTATCACGGAATTACATTTTAAAATATGTGGCAGTTTATGGCTCTCTCAGGCAAAAAGGTTTCCTACCCCTGGCATATTTTAATATTCCTTCAGCAATACGACCTATCCCATACTCTGAGACATTCCCGGTTCTAGTTTTCAATGGTTTTATTTCTTCTAAGGACGAAGAAAGTGAACATGGTGATCAAGTGTATTTTGATAAGATGCATGAGGAAATGGTTGTAGAATCTGAAGGGTCTTTTTCTGATACCAAGCAGTCATTAACCCCTCAGCAGTTTAGCAAACCCGAATTGAATGACTTGTGGGTGAATAAGAGATTTGGGCCTATCAAAGAAAGCAGCTGAGTTATTAGCCTCCAGGCTTCAAGAAAAGAAAGTACTTCACTGGTCAGCTGAAGTATCCCATTTCAGGAAGCGTGAACAGATTTTTGTGGACTTTTTTTTCTGAAGACAAACACTGTTTACTGTCATATCAGTAGTCTTCTCAGCCAGCTAGATATTACCACTTACAGTCCAACAGAATAGTGGCTATTTCTTGATAGCTCTAAACAGAGTCTGAAATGTGTTCTTCTACACAACAGTAATGTTTATGCAGCGGTTCCAATTGGTGATTTAACTCATCTGCGAGAAGATTATAATGACATAAAAATTGTCCTCGAGCCTGACCAGGTGGTGGCGCAGTGGATAGAGCGTTGGACTGGGATGCAGAAGACCCAGGTTTGAGACCATGAGCTCACCAGCTTGAGTGCGGGCCCATCTGGCTTGAGCAAAAGCTTGCCAGCTTGGACTCAGAGTCGCTGACTCCAGCAAGGGGTGGCTCGGTCTGCTGAAGGCCCGCAGTCAAGGCACATGTGAGAAAGCAACCAATGAACAACTATAGTGTCACAACGGCAACAAAAAACTAATGATTGATGCTTCTCATCTCTCTTTGTTCCTGTCTGTGTGTCCCTATCTATCCCTATCTCTGACTCTCTCCCTATCCCTGTAAGAAAAAAAAAATGTCCTCGACTTTCTGAAGTATGAGGAGCATAACTGGATCATTTGTGTGGATCTTAAAATGGTAAATTTCCTGCTAGGACAACAAAGAGGTTTCATGAAGTATCCTTGCTTTCTGTGTTTGTGGGACAGCCGAGCTTGGGAGATACACTGGACGCAGAAGGAGTGGCTGAAACATGAAGCTCTGGAAGTAGGGATGCAAAATATTATGAACGAACCTGTAGTTAATTGAGACAGGGTCATTTTCCCCCCACTTCATATCAAACTTGGCTTAATGAAGCAGTTTGTTCAGGCTTTGAATAGAGAAAGTGAATGCTTTCAACATATTATTCCTGCTTTTCCTGCCTTGTCTTTTGAGAAGATAAAAGCAGGTGTATTCGACGGACCTCCAATTTGAACCCTCATACATGACGAATAATTTCCCACGAAGATGAATAAGGAGGAGAAAGCAGCATGGCAATTTTTTGTGGCAGTTATAAAGAACTTCCTTGGCAACAAAAAGGCAGAAAACTAGGAACTTCTGGTGCAAAGGATGCTGTTGGCTTTGTGCAACATTGGATGTAGCATTCACTTCCTGAACCGTCACCTTGATAAGTTTCCCAAAAATCTTTGGAGCTGTTAGTGAGGAGCAGACTACTGCTGGGGCATCAAACGAGATTGTCCTCAACAAGTACACAAACACAAGAGCTACAAACACAAATTTTTGCCTCAATAGAATTTAAATAAGTTTTGCGCAAATTTTATGATTAAAATAAGTGTTTTATATGTTCTATTTTGAAATTGTAGACAAATTCTGATACAATCATATCTTTTAGTGTATTAGTGTATTTACTGCATTATATAAATTATTATATTTTCACAAAGATGATGCCCAAGAAGACATTCTACTTTATTATGTTAAACTAAATGTTGAAAATTTTACAAGATGAAAATATAAAATCTCGAATTGCAAAAATACTGTAGCTTACAGAGAAAAACTAATGTCAGATTTGAGATCAGCACACTCGAATTAGGTAAGAACAAGTGTTTTTGTGGACGCAACAAAAATTTTGTTCCCCAGTGTTATCAATGCATTTTGTGACAGAGACAGAGAGAAGGACAGATAGGGACAGACAGACAGGAAGGGAGAGAATTAAAAAGCATCAATTCTTCATTGTGGCACCTTAGTTGTTCATTGATTGCTTTCTCATATGTGCCTTGACCCAGGGGGGCTACAGCCGACCGAGTGCCCCCTTGCTTAAGCCAGCAACCTTGGACTCAGGCTGGTGAGCCTTGCTCAAACCAGATGAGCCCGCGCTCAAGCTGGCGACCTCGAGGCCTTGAACCTGGGTCCTCTGCTTCCCAGTCTGACGCTCTATCCACTGCGCCACCGCCTGGTCAGGCTCAATGCATTTTGATAGCATGTGCCTAAACAGTCTTGGGGCCACAAGTAATGATCCTGCAAAGGGACCTTTTGAAGATAAGCATTTGCATAGATCACTGAAAGATTGAACTTCCCTCTGAACCTATAGTTGTGATTTGTTATATTGCAGGGAGAAAATATCAGATACTCAAAAGGACTGGAAATTCTTTGAGGTAAGTCACTTATGTTTTGGGACTTTTCTCTTTGCTATGAAAAATTAAGTATAGCAATAAATAATAACCATTTATCAGGTATTTATTTGTAATGAATATCCTTTCTAAAAAGGATGCTAACAAACTATATGCCACAACTTAAAAATTTTGCTCCAATTTTTCTCCTGCAAAGGTTAATATATGTATAATTTTCCACAGCTTTTGTGGAATGTTGAGAATGTATCATCTCAACATGTATCATCTGGGTTTATGTTTACTTAGCAATGTAATATAGACAGTTGGGAGTTTTTCATATCATAGCTGTAGGTTGTGATTCTTATTTGTTTTCTGTTGTAGTCCTTTTATACTTTCTGTACATATGTAGCTTGGATTGTCTTCCGGCGTCAACACTTCACAGAGATTGAGGAAGAAATAGGGAGGCTCTTTCGTACCAATATGTTCAATATTCCTCGAAGGAAGCGTGAGGATGAAGAATCAGGAGGGGCAAAGAAACGCATGACCTTTGTACAATTCAGGTATGACCTTTTTACTTTCCTAAGCTCAAGGACATTTCTAGAAAACAGGATGATGTGACCTAAATGTCACCTTTCCCCCTATAGGAGAATGATGGCCAAACGTCCAGCGATTAAAAAAGCAATTAACATGCGTTCTCCAGTTATGTCTACTCTGCTGCCCTCTCTCAGAGAAAAAGCTCAGAATATCCTTGAGAAGAAGTATCATCAAGCAGGCACCAAGTCTTCATCCCAGGTGGAAGAGCATATGAAAAATCAGGACTCTGTGCACATGCCAATGTAAATGGCCCAGGGAGAGAGAAAAGAGAGCCCCGACTGTCATTTCCTAGGTTGGGACGGGAGGGACAGAGACACCATGCCCCTGCCAGAAAGTTAAACAAAGATGAAAGCACCGTCTTCCTACCCGCCCCGTGCTCCTTTCCACCTGTTTCCTTTCCAGAGCAGCTCTTGGTACACCCCTCTAAACTAGAAAAGACTGTTAAGCTAGATTGCAAACAGTTCTAATTTGGATGAATGAGTAGCAGACTTTATAAGGCTGAGGTTTTTCCATTAGCAGAATCATCTCTGGGAAGGGTCAGTACAAAATCTGGCTTTGGGCTGAGTTTTTTTAACCCATATTTAAGATCACAGTGGTGGTTTAGGGAAACAGGGAATGCTTCAAAAAAAAAAAAAAGCTGGGTACATGCGCGCATGCATACACACACAGATACACACAGACCCCTACCTTAGTCTTTGGCCCACTGCTCAGCTGTACCAATAATTCTTTTCACAGAGTTGGCATCTTGGGGGAGCCTCGATGTCTCTTCAACCCTCATACTCTTCTTCCCCATGAACCAGAAGAAAACCTGAGATCGTCTGTGAGACAGTCTTCCCTGATAGAAAGAAACAACGCAAAGCTTCAGGATACGATGGACTTGGCCATGAAAACACTGTCCTTTTAAACAACATTACCTAAATAATCTGGTACATTCCATTTCTGTAGCAAGTCCTTGTACTTAAATCACTACTTTGACTTAATCACTTTACAGTCAACTAATACTTGTTATTATTAAACATTTTGATTGTTGAAGTTATTTTGTTAAAAGTTCAACAATAGACTATTAAAGAAATCCAGAAAGCTCTTGGAAATCTCATTGTCCTGTCTTCAATAGTTTGCTTCATCATTTACTAACCTCCTTGGCTCCTATTTGACTATTTAGAGTAATATATTAGGATACTTCGCCAGTGTTCTGGTGGACTAGTGAAGACACATTCTGTTTATTCATTTCTAAGTTCCTTCTTGCTTTATAAGAAAGTGTCTTTGGTGTATTTGAAAACAAAATTTTATAAAAAGGCAAATTAAAATGTTTAACATGAAATCTCTTTCTGTGGCTATATTATTGGCATTAAGATATAAAGTATATCTGATTCATTTAAAAGCCTTTTAGCATATGTTTCATCTATTCTTTTACTTATTCATTAAACAACAAATATGTAGTAAGCCCTTGCTATATTCAAAGCCTATGTTGGGTTATGGAGGGAAAAAGGATCATCAAGACAGAGACCATATCCCCAGGCCTGGGTAGTAGCCAGGATAAGTAAAATACATACCTGCTCACAAAACAATATTGAATATGATAAAGACCACAACAGAGGTCAACACAGTGCACCGAGAGGACAGAGCAGAAGAGCGATCACTTCTGGGGGAATCAGGAGTGTTCCGCTTTGAATTTGGCGTTGCAAGAACGGAGTGGCCCTAAAGGGGGACTTCCAGGCAGAGGAAGAACACATGCGAAGGCAGAAATGAAAAAGTGTGCCCTGTGACCGGAATGGCAGGAGCATGGTGTATGTGAGGGCTGCGGCAGAGGAACGGGCAGGACGGGCCAGCTGAGTGTCCAGCGAGGGAGGGAGTGGGGTGTTAGTTGGTAGGCAGTGAGGGTTAGGAGTCGCTGACCAAACCAGTTCACTAGGCAGAATACAGAGCTGCTGACTATATAATATCATCATTTTAAAAATCCTGTGGGAGTTTAACCAACAAAAGCCACTGGACTGAATTTACCTTTCTGTGGCCACAGGGTATTCTAAAACTTCAAAATCCTTTCTATCATTTAGCCGAAAATTCATTTCGCAGAAAAAGCAGGATACCTTTCCCAGGTTGAATATCAGGAGCAGGGGAACACCAGCTCCAGCCTGTTGGTGACGTGGGGCAGCTTCTGTCAATCCCGTGCTGTCTTCACTCATATCCTTTATTATGCAGGTTAGTTCCTGTTACTCCCATTGAAACAGCACAGTTTTTATTAAAATCTTGGATTATAAGCTAACCCTTGCTAGACTTTATGTAGAAATTTGGTTATAATACACTCTGTCATAACAAATTTTTATCTAGCACACATTGACATGGTTTTATTTTATTTTATTTTTGTTTTTGGTATTTAAAAAAAATAGCCTGGGAATTTTACGACTTTTATAAGATTTAACAGTCTTTACTATGGCACTGGGCTTTCTCTGACTCCTTTCTGAACTGCAAGGCTTTGGCATGCTTCATTTGTTTTGTTTTTTTATTAATTTTAATGGGGTGACATTAATAAATCAGGGTACATATGTTCAAAGAAAACATCTCCAGGTTATCTTGTCATTCAGTTATGTTGCATACCCATCACCCAAGCTTCATTTGTTAATACCTTCATTTGTTTATTCACTTTTTCATTCTACAGTTACCATATCACTACTCTGGGCTACGCACCATGTTTGGTGCTGGGAATTCAGTGTGGAAAAAATATAGCTAGGTCTGACTTGGAACTGACAAGTTTTGGGGGGAAACAGACAGCAAACAAATACTCAGATAATGAATTCATTGAGATGGTGAAGGGTGTGGCAAAAGAGAATAGACTTGCTTGCGTGTGGGGGTTGTCAGGGGAAGGGAAAGTCACCCCTGCAGAAGTGACACTGGAATCTCAGATTTGAAGACACATAGCAGTTAGAGAGGTGGGAAGTGAGCATGGTAACATTCCTGAGGTGTGGGGGAGTATCAACTCATAGTTGTTTCACTAGTTGTTCATTGCTTATTTGTCGTATATGCCTTGACCAGGTTACGAACCGGCAACCTTAGCATTCCAGGTCAACACTCTTATCCACTGCACCACCACAGGCCAAGCTCTTTGTTTTTGTTTTATTTTTATTTTTTATTTATTGATTTTTAGAGGAGAGAGAGACACACATGTATAAGTGGACCCACAGAGTTCAAACTCATATTGTTTAAAGGGAAAATACATATATATGTATTTATAAATATATGTATATATGTGTGTGTAAAGAGAGACTGAGAGGACATTAGACCCAGCAACGTGTTCTTGTGAGGAAAATACAGTGCTGCAGCAAAAAAAAGGAATGTTTGTGTGTGTATAAAATCAGGAAAATTTACTACTAAGGAAATATTTGTTATTAAGAAATTATTGGGGCCCTGGCTGGTTGGTTCAGTGGTAGAGCATCGGCCCAGCGTGTGGATGTCCTGGGTTCGATTCCCAGTCAGGGCACACAGGAGAAGCGACCATCTGCTTCTCCACCCCTCCTCCTTCTCTCTCTCTCTCTCTCTCTCTCTCTCTCTCTCTTGCCCCCCCTCCCGCAGCCATGGCTTGATTAGTTCAAGAGCTCATCACCCCAATGCTGAGGATGGCTCTGTGGAGCCTCTCTGCCTCAGGTGCTAAAAATAGCTCAGTTGTACAAGCATGGCCCCAGATGGGCAGAGTATCTGTCCCAGACAGGGGTTGCCAAGTTGATCCCGGTTGGGGTCCATGCAGGAATCTGTCTCTCGATCTTCCCTCCTCTCATTTGGAAAATAAAGAAAAAAAAAACATAATAAAATAAATTATTGGAAATTTGTGAGGTGTAATAATGTTATTGTTTGGTACCCCCACCCCTTTAGAGACACAAAGTTAAATATTTGCAGAAGGGAGAAAAAAAAAGACAGGCAATGGAAAGGAAGATGAGAAAAAATGAGCAGGCATCAATTCTCCATAAACTATGGATGTGGTTGCAAATTGACTGGTATTACATTGTCTTCTCTAATCCTCTTACTTTGCGACAAGCACAGACCAAGGCATGTGTGAGAATGTTAAACAAAACCTACCCACAAGAGAAAGAAAACAGTAACAATATGCAGTAAATCCACTACATGCTGGAATCCACTTCCTACTGTGCCAGCCGCAGGGCCAGCAGGTCTCAGGTGGATATTTTAGCACAATTCCTACTTCAGGGGAGTATGTTCTTTTGTATGAGTCCACTGACAATGGATAATGTGCTGGTTCCTACCCAACCACTGGTGCTTATTTTGGGCAAAATTATCTCCTCTCCCTGCCACGCCCTCTGCCCTTCACACAGGTCCATTACCCTGTGCTGGTAATCACACACTGACGCAGGCCTGCACGGCACAAAACGAGCATTTGCTTGAAGACTCGGGAGTCTGTGTCATTACACACAAAGAATAAAGCAAGGAGGAGCCCTAGATGTCATCACAAGACTCTCACTGTAACATGTACCCATTAAAGAACAATTGGGTGGATTTTTTAGAACTAGAAAATTCTTTTCTATTAGTTCCCACAGCAATTCAGGAAGAGGGGTGTTTACAGTTGCTGGCTTTTCAGGTCAGGACCCTGAGATACACAACTGTTGTTACCGGTCTAGCATTGTAAGTTTGCCTCACTAGATCGTTGGCTTATTGATTCACAAACAAATATTTTATGGTGTACCTGCTGCACTGGGCCCTGGGAATCCCCTTGTGACCAGGTGGTCGTGGACAGTGCTCTTCCACTTGGCTGGAGCCCCTGTGGCTGAGGGTGGAATAAGAGGAAATTAAGAGGGACCAGCCTGACCAGGCGGTGGCGCAGTGGATAGAGCATCGGACTGGGATGCGGAAGACCCAGGTTCAAGACCCCGAGCTTGCCAGCTTGAGCGTGGGCCTATCTGGCTTGAGCAAAAGCTCGTCAGCTTGGACCCAGGGTCGCTGGCTCCAGCAAGGGGTTGCTCAGTCTGCTGAAGGCCCGCGGTCAAGGCACATGTGAGAAAGCAATCTGAACAACTAAGGTGTTGCGACGGCAACGAAAAACTGATTGATGCTTCTACCTCTTCACCTCTCTCCGTTCCTGTCTGTCTGTCCCTGTCTATCCCTCTCTCTGTCCCTGTAAAAAAAAAAAAAAAAAAAAAATGCGGGACCAGATGGTTTGCACTTTGTAGGTTGTGGCGAAATGTTGAGATTTTATCTAATTGTGAAGGTAATCCGATGGAGGGTTTCAGGTTTGCCATGATCTAATCTATGTTTGAAAGGATTACTCTGGCTCTCATGTGGAGAATGGGCTGAGGGTGGGGGTGGGCTGGGGTTGAGGGTGGAGGATGAAGACTGGAGGCTGGGAAATCTGTCAGCAGCTACAGAGATGGCCCTGGAGAGAGAAGATGGTGAGTTGTACTAGAGCCGGATTCTGGAGAAGGTGGAGTTGGCAGGATTTGCTGATGGATTGGATGTGGGGGAGCAGAAAAGAGAAAGCAAGGATAACTGAAATTTTTGGCCTAAGCAACAGGGTGTTTGGTGTTTCCATAGGGGAGAAGGATGAGGAACAAACAGGCTGAAGGAGAAGATCTTGAGTTCTTTTTGGACTGTTAAGTTTGAGATGCCAGTTAGTCATCAAGTAAGGATGAATCAGCCTTTGGATATACAGGGTGGGGCAAAAGTACAAGCAATTGTGAATACATGAAATGGAGTTTATTTTTTTGTATTATTATTATTTTATATAAGAAAAACTGAAAACCTCCTTTTTTTTTTTTTTACAGGGACAGAGAGTCAGAGAGAGGGATAGATAAGGACAAACAGACAGGAACGGAGAGAGCTGAGAAGCATCAATCATTAGTTTTTCGTTGCCGTTGCGACACCATAGTTGTTCATTGATTGCTTTCTCACATGTGCCTTGACCGCGGGCCTTCAGCAGACTGAGCCACCCCTTGCTGGAGCCAGTGACCTTGGGTCCAAGCTGAGGAGCTTTTGCTCAAGCCAGATGGGCCCACGCTCAAGCTGGTGACCTCAGGGTCTTGAACCTGGGTCTTCCGCATCCCAGTCCGACGCTCTATCCACTGAGCCACCGCCTGGTCAGGCTGAAAACCTCCTTTTGCCCCACCCTGCACAGAGCTGAATGAAGTTCCAGGGAGAGGTCAGAGGTGGAAATACAGATGCGGAAGTAACTGGCTCTGGGACTGGAGACCATTACCTAAGGGGAGCGTGAAATTCGAGAAGACAAAGGAGTAGCTATAGCGCACTCTACATGTTAGAAGGGGCCGAAGAACAGCAAGCAAAGTGCAGCAAATCTCTTGTGTGCTCCACCTCAACTCGCCTTCAGAATGTGCCACCAGCGAGCGAGCGAGGTAGAGAAAACCAGGAGAGTGAGATGTCAAAGAAGACAAGAGGAAAAATGTGACGTGAAGTAGGGAGTGGGCAGCTGGATAGAAAGATAACAAGAGACTGACTGGTAGTGGTGCAGTGGATAAAGCATTGACCCAGCACGCTGAGGTTGCTGGCTCTGAGAGCAGGCTCATCAGCATGAGGTTGCTGGCTTGAGCAGGGACATCATCCCCACGGTCCCAAAGCTTGCCAGCTTGAGCCCAAAGGTCACTGGCTTGAGCAAGGGGACACTGGCTTGCCCCAGTCCAGGCATGTGCAAAAAGCAATCAAACTAAAGTGAAAGCAACTACGAGTAGATGCTTTTACCCTCTCTCTCCCCCTTTCTCTTTCTCTCTCTCAAATAAATAAATAAATAAATAAAAATAAAAGAAAGATGGCAACAAGAGCAGTGACCATCAGATTTGGGAACATGGAGGTCAACTGTGCATACTCAGAGGTGTGGAGCCTCCTTGAAATGTGCTGAGTTAGAGAAAGGTGAGAAAGCAAATATCAAGACTATGGGCAATGCAAAATTTGCTGTGAAGGGGGAAGAAATGGTGCAGTAGCTAGGGGATGATGTTGACTTAAAACGGTAGAGTATACTGTTGGCTTGTTTTGGTTTGGGGCTTTTTAGAGACAGGACATAATAGAGTTTGTATATTGACACAGATGATCTAGTAGGGCCGGGATTTAGCAGTGAGTGGGTGGGGATACTTGCAGGAGCTGAGCTTGAGAGCTGGGACCAGAAGCACAGGTTGGGAGTTGCCCTTAATGGGAAAAGGCATTTGCAGTTACAGGAGGGAAACCAGAAGGTATGACACTCTTTCTGTCCTGCGTGTCAGTTTTTCTGTGTTCTTCTGTGTCTCTTAGATACCCAGAAACCCTCTCTGTGTGCATCATTTGAGTTATGCCCAGTCTCTGGTTTTTCAATAGAAGAATTCCAAATAACAAAAAGTCTTAGCCAAAACAAGTGCATTCCTAATGATGGACCTTCAGACACCTCATGGGAAAGACATAACTGTGCTGTGAAGTGTCTCTGGTTTCCCTGATGCCACATTTTGGGGGGTGGTCATCTGCTTCACTTACGTATAAGTACAGCCATGAGAGTTGTATCACACACACACACACACACACACACACACACACACACACACACACACACACAGGATCCTTCAACCCAATCATGGATCATCCAGCATTAAAATTACTAGCACTGGATCTCTGAGCCTGCTTGACTTCTGTACAGTTTTCCTGTGTCCTGTGGGTTATAGATTTAGGATGAAGTTTGTTTCTCTTTTAGAATTGACTGCCATGGGGAATGCTGTCTTTCCTAAAAATTTACTATAATTACTTTAATCACAGAACAACACTATATGAACTGTCATGGTTTTCTTTTCTTTTGCTGCAAGGAAGCACAGAAGTATATTTAATGCTTAGTCATAGGAACTTGGAGCTTTGGTCTCTTAAGATTTCTTTTTTTCTACTTTACAGCTTTATTGTATTTTACACTTTTTTTTTTCTTAATTGAACATTTTTATTTTGAAATAATAGCAGATTCACATGCATTTATAAGAAAGAACACAGATGCTGTGAACCCTTGACCCATTTTCTCCCAGTGGTAACATTTGCAAAATTGTAGTACAATTTCACAACCAGGATATTGATATTGATCCAGTCAACACCAGGATATTGATATTGATCCAGTCAACACACAGAGCATTCCATTGCAGCAAGAATCCCTCACGTTGCATGTTTATAGCTACGTACTTCTACCCCCACCCTCTCCTTAACCCCTGGCAACCACAAATCTATTCTTCATTCCTATAATTTTATCATTTCAAAAATGTTATATACATGGAATTATACAATATGCAACTTTTCAGGATTGGCTTTTTCCACTCAAAACTGTTTTCTAGCCTGACCTGTGGTGGCGCAGTGGATAAAGCATCAACCTGTAACACTGAGGTTGCCGGTTCGAAACCCTGGGCTTGCCTGGTCAAGGCACATATGGGAGTTGATGCTTCCTGTTCTTCCCCTTTCTCTCTCTCTCTCTCTCTCTCTCTCTCTCTCTCTCTCTCTCTCTCTCTCTCTCCTATATTCCTAAAAATGAATAAATAAAATCTGCAAAAAAAAAAAAAATTAAAAAAAAAAAAACTGTTTTCTAGAAATTCATCCAGATTGTTGCATGTATAAGTAACTTGTTTCTTTTCATTGCTGAGTAGTATTCCATGATGTAAATGTAACACATTTTGTTTGATTCATCCTTTGAGGGACATCTGGGTTGTTTCCAGCTTTGGGGCTATTACAAATAAGCTGCTACACACATTCTCGTATAGGTTTTTAGGTGAACATAAGTTTTCATTTCTCTGAGATTATACCTTTTACGGTAAATTGTGGTAGGTCTTTTTCTGTGAGTGGATAGTATATAGAAATCCCTAGTTAAGCAAAGATCATCTACTTTCTTTGTGTTGTAATTATAATTAGTGTGCCATTATCCTTCATCTTCACAACTTCCGGTTTCTAACTCTTCTCATTGCCTGGGAAAAAAAGCAGATGAATCTTGGAAGAGTTACACCATTTGTTTGTGGGTCTGGAGAAGCCTAAATTTTGATAAGTGTTCTCAAGTCCTTGTTTTTATGAGGCTCTTATGAAAACCACTAGGATATGGGTTATTAAGATATGGTTTATTTTTGCTTCTTCTATCCAGAATCCTGGTCTATATGAATCATGTTCAGTTTTATGTTGCTTGCTTAGGAAAGGCTCAGAGATGTAGTTGGGTATTATTTCATGTATATAGGCAATTAAAACTGAAGTTCTACTAGAGATGCAATCACAGTTGACCCCTAGACCCACTTCATCGGGATGTAACATTTGAAATTAAGATAATTCCTTCATGAAACCATGGTTTTATACAAATCTCTGCTAAAGAGAATGCTCAGATAATCCCTTCATGAAACCATGGTTTTATACAAATCTCTGCTAAAGAGAATGCTCAGTTCAGAGAAAGAGACAGAATGAATCTACCCTGAATTCAAGCCATATGTTTTTGTTGAAGCAACATCAGGCAAACTATCAATAGCGGAATGGAAGATGAAGAAGTATGTGCACCTGTTCATGTTTGAGGCTCTAAAGTAACACATACAGGTAAATACAGCTCTCTCTCTCTGCCTGTAGTGGTGTCATAGCTAGCAATTACATTTTATTTGCTCATTTATTTTATTCAGCATTCTGCTCACTTGATGCCAGGTACTGGGGTGGGGGCTGGAAATTGGGAGATTAATAAGATGCTGTTCCTATGCTCAAGGGACTTACAGTCCAGGAGGAGAGGTGGATGAATGTGTAAACAGTCATGAGACAATGCACTAAGTGTTGTCTCAAAGTCTGCTCATGGCAGTGGTGTCAGCAGCAGTCTCCAGTGACCAGGGGTGGTGGCAGCAGCGGTCTCACAGGACTGGGTCAGTGGTTAAGGCTAGTTGTCCATTTCTTCCTTTATTCTTGCCTAGTTTCTAACCCTTCCTGATGATTCCACCCCATATACTCTCAGTAAATTCTTTTCCTGCTCAAATCAGTCAGTGTTCATGGACAGGCTGCCAGTGGCAGGTTCTTAGGAAATTGTCTGGAATTATTTGATACATGTAAATGCGAGGCTAGCCTTCACTTAGTTGTGAAAATGTTGAAATCCTTCACATCAGTTGGCAAATAGGCACTGCCCCTAGCCCCTGAGACTCTAGCCTCTCTGGTCCTTCCCCTTGGACCCTCTCCCCTATAACCTGTCATCTTGGGGGGTTAGGCACAGGTGCTCTGGTACTAAAGGTGGCATTCTTTCTGATTGACAGGTGCCTCTGGTGATGCATCTAAATGTATATAGTATACATATATAAGTGGAGGCAAGTATATGTAAATATCTATATATTTATGACAATGTCATTGCACATGGGAACTTACTACACATTCTGTATTGTTAATGCGAGAGCTTCCCATACTAGCACAGGTAGAGTTACTTCCCCTCTCAAATGGCTGCTTGCTGTTCCATTACGTGAATTTAATCATAAATTATGTAACCAGTTTGGAGAGGTTTTAAAAAATAGAGATGCCTTGCCCCCATGTCTCAACACTGCTTACAAGTGGATGATTCAGGAAGAGTAGGGAAGAGAGTGACCATATGTATTTTTCCAAACTCTCCAGGTGACTCTGATTATTGGCCAGGTCTGGAATTTATTGGCATAAGCAATGCATAGTTTCACCCTCCAAATATAAAAGCAAACAAAAAGCCACGAAACTTCTGTTTTCTAAAAAAGGCCTGTCTTCTCCTTTCTAGGACACCAGATATAAAATGAACAATATAAAAACTTGCACGCAAGGACTTCCAATGCTTCAATTTATAGTTGTCCTGGCTTGCTACCAGATTGCGATTTTTCTCTGTTTACCAATAACTAACAGGACTGTCAGTCTAGAAGCAAGATGAGGGGCAGAGCCCTCTCAGTAAGTTCCAGATACCCAGGCCAAACTTTAGCTTCCAAAGAACATTGCTGTCCCTTCTATATTTAGAATAAATTCAGTTTTGGTTGTCCTCCAGGAACAGGGCAGGGGCAAAACATCACTATTTCTTCAGATCTGGAAATGAATCTTGAATGTTTCTTCATAAATCAGCATAAAGCTCAGAGAATCAGCAGCAGATCTTGGAAAGGATTAACATGTGAACTCAGCTCACTATTCCCAGGCTATCTGGAAGCCAGAAAATGATATTCACAGGTAAAGAGGTTTATATAAATTCTCTCCTCAATGACTCACATGATGGAGCAGAGAATAAGCATCTTGTATTGGTGGATGATACCAAATTAGGTGGAGTTGCTCATATCCCAAGCAGTGAGACCTGAACTCTATATGACCCTTTTAGATGGGCCTTGGAAAAAAAATAAAAGATTCATACCACAAATACAAAATGACTCACAAGAGCTATGGGAAAAAAATGTTATGAGATTTCAGAGTGAGCAACTGTGTCACCGTACAAAATTAGTCAGCAATAGAGAAACAAGTAGGAAAACAAAGGAACATGATGCTGAAGTGTTAAGGGGGAAAAGAACTTTTCCCACATATGACCATGGCTGGGCCTTCACTGGAGAACACTCCTACCCAGTCTAGGCCTTCATAATTTGGAAAGTCTATATGAAAAAATAAAGTGTGCCCTAAAAAATGGGGGTGACTTATAAGTCTGTAATCATTCAGATTAAGCCAGATGTTAGGATGTGTTCGCCTGAGGGGACTAGTGGCTAATTTGGTGAACAGCACCTGGGCATAGAGTATGGATTCTGGAGTCACATGGCCTCTGGTTAGACCCCAGCTCCGGTACTTACATTCTGTGAGGCCTTGTGTGGCTTACTTACCCTCAAGCTGATTCAGTTTTCCCCATCTGAGAAGTGAGAGGAGGCCCTAGTTGGGTAGCTTGGTTTGTTAGAGCGTCATCCTGATACACTGAGTTTGTGGGTTTGATCCCTGGTCAGGGCATACACAAGAATCAATTAATGAGTGCATAAATAAGTGGAACAACAAACTGATGTTTCTCTCTCTCTTTCTCAAAATTCAATCAAGAACAATTTTTAAAAAGGAGAAAAACAGAAAGAAGTGCAGTCAAGGCTGTGGGGAGGGTTGTGTGAGATGACCTGTGGAAAGCCCCAAGGACAGTGTGATAATTGGCTGGTCACTAACAATGGTAAAACTTCTAGACTGGGCTCCCAGGGGGAATCTTTCACTCTATTATTAGACATGTAAGAGACTCTCACACTTCCAGTTTAATTTGTAGTTCAAGTCAACTCTGTCAACAGCACATGATGTCTATGCTAAACATCTTCACACAGTATTTTTGTCCTGATCAGATTGCCTCATTCTATCCCATGTTTATCTTGTAAAATTACAAATTCTGTGCCCCAGCCATGGCTGCCCTGCACACAGTACACGCATGCAGTCACCATGACTATGAGCCTGGGTGTGGCTGAAGAGATGTCTGCCCCTTGGCCCTTTGATATTACAGAGATATTATCAAACAATTCTCATAACATGCCATGGAATAGATCCACTTCTGAATTTTGTGTTCGTGAGCCAGTTTAACTGAATTCAAATAAATTTCATTCACTTCAATTCACAGTTATTGAGGACCTGCACTAGGTCCTTAGAAAAACAAATAACTTTTGTTCCCTGCCTTTAGAGACCTCAAGGTCTAACAAGGGAAAGAAGAAACAAAAATAGTTCATTTTACTATCATGGGACAGATGGCACATTTCAGGTGCAAACCAACATGGAAGCACAGGGTCTGACTGATGATTTTTGCTGGGAATCTCCAAAAGCTCCCAGAAGCCCAGACACTTGTGTCTCATCAGACACAGAGAAAGTGGGGAAGACAGAGCATTTTGTGCTTTCTTTTCTTTTTTACAGTTTACAAAATTAAATGCAAATTTTATTAAGGACTTCCAATTACATACTTTAAACTTTTTTTACTAGAACAGAACCATTTTGAACTGGAGAAATGGAAGAGATGAACAGTGATATCCCTTGGGACCCCAACTTTATTAAAAGAACAATTCATCTACAAACAACATCTCCCTTATATAACAAGACGAAATAGTGTCTGTTCCCTCGCTTTGACAATAGCTATTTTCTAAAGGAATGAAAAAAAATTGTAGTTTTACTACTTTAAGTTCACTAAAGATGGGATCCTATCTTTAGATTAACATAATTTTAAGTTCAGCTGTGTTCAAATGAGCTATGGGTATAAAAAAAAAATTAGCACTGGATGTCTGATCAAAGCAAACAAAATCATTTTGAAAATAAAAAGGAAAAATATAAAGTATTTTCATGACATTATTCCCCATAAACTATTGTAATTGGTTAAGGATTTCCAGCAGTTAATTAAAATCTCAGGAGCAAAATAGATAGTATTATACAAATAACAAAATATATTCATATCCCAAGACAGTGGTTCCCAAACTTTTTGAAGTCGGGCGCATTTAAAATTCTACAAATAATTGTAGGTGTACTATATACAAATTTCTGAGAAATATGTTATAATAATTAAGTCAAATATTAAAGAAAAAATATAAAGTTCAAACATGCTTTTATGGTAATTAAACGAAATTAATACGACAAAATTAAATTTATTTTGACATTAAAAAACATTTTTATGTTACATTCTTTTAGTTATGCTTTTTAGTATTTGTAAAAAGGAGGGGTTAAAAAATTAAAAAATGACACAAAAGTTATCTTTTTATATATATAGATACATTCTTAGTAAGATTTAGTAAATTCGGCAGGTCCTGGCGTGAATGTGTTTTTTTTCATTCTTGTATTCATGAGAAACATGAACCTGATGTGTCCTAGCGATTTCTTCAATGTTTGGGCATATATTTGAAAGGCAAACTCTCATTTCTTCATCAATACATTGAAGAATTCCTCTTTTTTTACTCTTAATTGTATTGAGTGCAGAAAACCTTCACCATACATATCATCTTAACTTTACACCAAACAAAAGATAGAAGAAACTTGCCTCTAGTCTTTCCAGGGAACATGGGGGGTAGTGTAAACAATCCAGCACCACAGCTTACCAGCCTTTTGCAACCTAATCAGGCAAGTGAGATGGGGGGTTGGGCAGACTGTCAGCTTACAGCCAGTTCCCCACACCTCTGTCCTCCAAAAATGTAAACTCCAAAAACCCTGTTGGTTTTTTGGTCCCCAACAAGCACATATTTCTCTGGAATACCATAGGGCACACCTGGAAAGCTTCTAGGGTGCACCAGTGTGCCCTGGCACACATTTTGAGAACCACTGTCCCAAGACCTTAATACTAAATTTTCAAAATGGAAGCTTAGCCGAGAATAGAGAGTGGCAGCTTCTTCTGAATCCGAGGACTGGTACTCAGTATGGCGGAGTGAGGAGCAAGGTGGTGCAGGGAAGAGGAGGTGCACTGAGGGTCAGGGCCACTGATTCTGGAGGCTGACAGCACGGAGTGACACTTCCTGGCTCTGCTAGAGCCCTCTTCCAACTTGGTATCCATAGTACCAACCTTGGGAATGGACTGGGTGGTCTCTCCCAGCTCCTCTCCTGGCCGCTGTGTGGGGAATACAGTCATGGGGAGTTATAGGGACCCCATCTTCCCCAGACAGAGAAATATCCCCGTCTCATCCTTGTGCCCTCAGGGAAGTAATGCATCTCCTTCTCTATCAGGAAGGGTTGGACAGCACTGGGTTTAGAGTCGGATTCCAATTCCAACTCTGCCACTTATTCGCGATGTTACTCTGGATAGGCTGCTCGTAGCCACTCAAGTTTTTTGGCCAAGGGCTTAATATGTCCAGCTCAGAGGTTCCTGGTATGGGTGAAATGAGAGGTTACATACGAAAGCAGCCAGCTTAAAGTAGATACTCCAATAATGTTTGAGGAATTTTTGTTATTACCATTATTATTTTGCCCAAGGAGTGTTGGCATAGAGTTATGACATCACTAGATGAATATGAATATCAAGCAGTATTTGAGGCAACTATTCAGAGGCCGTGGGTTTAAACTGCACCTCTACCTCAAAGGAAGATTTCTAAAGCATCCCTGACAACCCAGCGAGAATTCTTGGGGGAGAGGTTAAGAGGTGGTGGTGGTGTACTCATCTATCTATTTTTTTTTATTTTATTTTATTCATTTTAGAGAGGAGCCAGAGAGAGAGAGAGAGAGAGAGAGAGAGAGAGAGAGAGAGGAGGAGCTGGAAGCATCAATTCCCATATGTGCCTTGACCAGACCAGTGCAGGGTTATGAACTGGCGACCTCAGTGTTCCCAGGTTGACGTTTTATCCACTGCGCCACCACAGGTCAGGCTCATCTATCTATTTTTAATAATTCTTAAACATTTTCTAAATAGTAAACACCAGAACAAGCTGTCCTATCTGTGGTAAATGAGGTAGAAATAACTTTTCCTAGAATCCTGTTGCTAGGGATTCTGGTACTCTCTGCCCGAACCACAGGAGTATGTGAGAAGGAGGCACTCATCCAGTGTTTTACTCTGTTCCAAAATAGTGGAAGTATAAAGCACTCTAAAAGTCATGTGGGAAAGTTCAAGGAATTCCAGCCCCTGAATGTTGCTATGATATTTTTCACGACAGGAACAATAAGGAGAAAGAGTAAGAAGAGAGAAGAAGGACAGCCAGGGAGGATGGAGGGGGGTGGGGGCGGTGTTCTTGCAGATTCAGGGCCAGCAGAGGTTAAGGGATCTTTTTTAATCTCTCTTTAGGCAGCAGGATGTTCTCTCGCTGATGTTTTCCTAAATAACAAGAAGCAGAATTTTGTTGTAAATCAGCTCCTTCTGGGGTTATAAGGAAGGCAGCATTGGCACCATTGACCAAGTCACTCCCTGCCCAGCAGGCTCAGGGTCCCCAGGGGACGGAGTTGCATGTACGTTCCTGGGCTCCAACTCTGAGCGTAGCAAATGGCCCCAGCACTGGTTATGGAGAGTCTTTATTTTCCGGGCAGATCTGGGGAGAGGTGGCTGAATGAGGAATGTTCAATGCTTTCCTATGGTACAAGGTCAAGGCTTTTTTCAAAGCCACCAACAACAGATCGTCCTTTGTCCGTTCTAGCTAAGTGACACCCGAGGCCCCAGGAGGAATAGTTGGTGCCCATCACGAGACACCACACCCTCATCACATGCTTGTGTCAGTCTCTAAAACGGGACCTGGTGAGCTGGCCCTGTGGCCCTGCCCCTCACCTCTGGCCTACGGCTCTTCTTTCTCCTCCTTCTCTTCTGTGGTGTTTGGTTTCACAGGTGCCAAATAAAAACCTCATTGATTCAGAATTTGGGATCATCAAAGCTGAACAAATTGAGTTTTCCTTTACAACACCTTCAGAGGAGCGTTTGATAAATAAATGAACAAGGTAAAAAGTTGTTAGAGGAAGGGGCGATTTAACCCAATTAAAATAATAACCATGTTAAAAAGAGTTTAAATAGAGTTGATGTGTTAGTCCTTGGTGATAACTAGATTTTATATTTTGTCCCATCTCCAACTGAGAAAAATTATACATTAAAAAAATGGAAGAAGAAAAAGAAAGAAAATTTTATCTAAGTTAATTTAAACAGCGTTGATTTAGGAGCAATGCCTGCTCAAGGCTCAGCAAGGAAGATTCAGAGTGGTAGTGAAGAGACCAGCTCCTGGCCTCCTTGATAGGGCTCAAATATCTTTTAGAAACACAGCTTTGTAGAAAGCAAACAAATGAAATGAAAGGAAAGAACATTAAATAAACAATTATTCTATTCTAGACATATACTAGATCCTGAAATTAACTGTTTTTCATTTGATTCTCATTGTACTCTGACAAGTAGTATGATCATTCCAATTATACAAATGGGGAAATTGAATCCTGTAGAGATTAAATTGACAAAGGTCACATAGCCAGTTAGTGGCAGAGTCTGGTTTCAAATGCAAGTTTGGTTGACTCCAAAGTCCATGCTCTTTAAGTTAAAATAAAAAAGACCTCTAGCCTGACCAGGCGGTGGCGCAGTGGATAGAGTGTCGAACTGGGATGCGAAAGACCCAGGTTTGAGACCCCAAGGTCGCCAGTTTGAGCACAGGCCCATCTGGCTCGAGCAAAAGCTCGCCAGTTGGGACCCAAGGTCGCTGGCTCCAGCAAGGGGTTGCTCGCTCTGCTGACGGCCTGCGGTCTAGGCACATGTGAGAAAGCAATCAATGAACAACTAAGGTGTTGCAACGGCAATGAAAAACTAATGATTGATGCTTCTCACCTCTCTCCATTCCTGTCTGTCTGTCCCTATCTATCCCTCTCTCTGACTCTCTCTCTGTCCCTGTAAAAAAAAAAAAAAAAGACCCCTAGTTGACAATACATAAAAAGAATCAGTACATTAAAAGGTTTCAGTATGAATGAGAACACTTTTCAGTTTAAAATTTTAAGTGGCCCTGGCCGGTTGCTCAGTGGATAGAGCATCAGCCTAGCTTATGGATGTCCCTGGTTTGATTCCCAATCAGGGTACCCAAGAGAAGTGACTGTCTGCTTCTCTCCCCTGCCTCCTCCTTCTCTCTCTCTTTCCCTCCCACAGCCAGTGGCTTGATTGGTTCAAGTGTTGACACTGGGCACTAAGGATAGCTCAGTTGATTTGAGCATCAGCCCTAGATAGGGGTTGCTGTGTGGAGCCCAATCCGGGTGCTTGCGAGAGTCTATCTCCCCTCCTCTCACTTAAAAAAAAAAGATTTAAATAGAGGTAAAATGGAATAATAAAAAGAGTACTAAATTAATTCAAAAGAAGAGGGAGAAAAAAAGAACAAAGAAAAGATTTGACAAATAGAAAACAACTAGCAAGATGGTAGACTTAAATCTAACATATCAATAATTACATTAAATTTAAATGTCTAAACTGCCCCTAGTAAAAGGCAGAGATTATCAGATTGAATAAAAAGTTAGATTCAACTCCATACTGCGTATAAAAAAAACCTCTTTAAATATAAAGATATAAATAGATTAAAAGTAAAAGGATGGAGATAAATTATGGAGATAAGTAAAAGTAAAAAGATAAATCATGCTAATAGTGATCAAAAGAATACCAGAATAGAATCCAAAAACAAGGAATATTATTAGAGATAAATTTTTATTTTAAAAAAATAATTTTTATCAATAAGTCATAATAATTCTAAATGCATGTGTACCTAATAACAGAGCTTCAGAATATCTAAGATAAAAAATTATAGAAATGGGGTCCTGGCCAATAATTGGCTCAGTGGTAGAATGTTGGCCTGCTGTGTTGAAGTCCCAGGTTCGATTCCTGGTCAAGGCACAAAGAAGTGACCATCTACTTCTCCACTCTTCCCCCTTCTCTCTCTCTCTTTCCCTCCCACAGCCATTGCTCAAGTGGTTTGAGCGAGTTGGCCCAGGTGTGAGGATGGCTCCATGGCCTCAATTCAGGTGCTAAAATAGCTCAGTTGCCAAGCAACAGAGCAGAGGCCCCAGACAGGCAGAGTATCACCCAATAGGGGGCTTGCTGGGTGGATACTTGTTGGGGCACATGTGGGAGACTGTCTCTGCCTCCTTGCCTCTCACTTAATTAAAAAAAAATATATATATATATATATATATATATATATATATATATATATATGAAGAAATAAGAAATGAAAGAGACTTCCATAATTATAATTGGAGATTTCAACACATGTCTTTCAGTAGCAAGATAAAACAAGTAGACAGAAAATAATAAGAACAGAGAAGACCCAAAGCACTATTCTTTTTTGAGAGACAGACAGACAGGAAGGGAGAAAGATGAGAAGCATCAACTCATAGTTGTGGCACCTTAGTTGTTCATTGATTGCTTTCTCATACATGCCTTGTCCAGGGGGCTCCATCTGAGCCAATGACCCCTTGTTCAAACCAGAGACTTTGGGCTCAAACCAGTGACCTTGGGCTCAAGCCAGCAACCATGGGGTCATGTCTATGATCCCATACTCAAGATAGCAACCCACTCTCAAGCCAGCTGAGCCCACGCTCAAGCTGGCAACCTCAGGGTTTCAAACCTGGGTCCCCATTATCCCAAGTTGATGCTCTATCCACTGTGCCACCACCTGGTCAGGTCCAAATAGCACTATTAACTAACTTTACCTAATTAACATTTATAGGACATCCCACTCACCAGTAGATACCTATTCTTTTCAAAGGCACACAAAATATGTCTCACTATAATCTGGACAATAAGACAAACCTTAGTAAACTTAAAAGAATTCAAATGCAAGTATGTTTTCTAGACATAATGAAATTAAACTAGAAATTCATCTCAATGAAAGAAAGATATCCAGAAAGTGCCTTAATATTTGGAAGTCAAACAACATACTTCTAAATCACCCGTGGGTCAAAGTAGAGATCACAAAGGAAATTAAAAAATATTTTGAGTTGAATGGAATAGTCTACAATGCTGACATTTTACGAAGTCCAACTGGTCTGAATTATCATGGTTGGTCTGCTTGTTATAAGGCAGTGTGCCACTGGGGCAATTTTGTTAAAATACAGGAGCAAGAACACTGTGCTCTCATCAGTCTCTGAAATGAAGAGCAGATGTGTCATGTCCTCCTCCTCTCCCTGCAGCGCTGGCTCCGTCTGGGTTTCCCATCACAAAGTGAACACACACACAAGTGAAATTTTCTTCCAGACACCATGCTAGTGTTGAGTATTTCTGGGAGAGCATCTCGCCCATGATACAATCACTGTGCAGTGTGGGTAATATAAGGGTTCTACACAAAGTAGCCTCACCTAATGATTTGCTCATAAATTCCTAACTGGGCAGGTCTTGGTGGGTAGTCATACCCTAGGCATATAATTTCTTCTTTTATTTTAAATTGAATTTATTGGGGTAACACTGGTTAACATAATTGTACAGGTTTCAGGTGCCCAATTCTACAACACATCTCTGTACACCATATTGTGTGGTCACCCCTCCCACATATAACTTCTTTAGTAAAAGGTTTATCTTTGCTTTGAGCAAGCCCTGTTCATTGTTTCTGTGATCTAGGTTATATACCTTTGAAATACCTCTTTACAGACCCCTCAATCGAAACCACCCTCAGGAGAGCATGTCATCTTTTTAGCTGTCCTGTAATCCAGTGACTTGATTTCTTCCACCTTCATGTAATCTTCCTATGTTCCTCCTTAAATTCCAAATGCATAAAATAAATTCCAAATGAATAAAATAAAAAAGAAGTTAAAAAAAAAATTTTTTTTCAAACATATCTTTTTAAAAATTTCTTCATATTTATTCACTTTAGAGAGGAGACACAGAGTGAGAGAGAGAGAGAGAAAGAGAGAAATGGGGGAGAAGTTGGAAGCATCAACTCCCATATGTGCCTTGACCATACCGGGCAGGGTTTTGAACTGGTGACCTCAGTGTTCCCAGGTTGACGCTTTATCCACTGCGCCACCACAGGTCAGGCACTGGCTCAAATACATTTTTATAAAAATTCTCTACAGGTTTGAATGTTTTTACATTGACAGCAGTGAACCAAGAGCTGGGAGGCTGTCTCTTCAATGAGCAGGAGTCCACTGTCTTACTGGCTCTGGGTGTACACACCTTCAAATAACAGCACCAACCATGGGTCTTGCCCTGTTGCAAATTTCTGAAGAAAGCCAGAGGCTTATATGAAATTCATGCCATCATCATGGGAGAGAAAGCCAGAATGGGCCTTAGATAGCAGGAAAAACTGACAGAGGTATAGGGATGTATGGATTGTTGTTACTAGTAATCATAACATATATGTACTGCTTACTCTGTCCCAGGCATTCATTCACTCTTTAAACCTCACAGCACCCCATGAGGCTGGTCCATTCTGTAAAGGAGAGATTGAGGCACAGCAAGTTAAATAAATTTACAAACAGCAAGGAGCAGAGCTGGGGTTCCATCCAGGCCACCTGCTCTGGCAACTGAATGGCTCTAAAGGCTTCATATTGAAGTGCATGATTTCATTTAGTTCCCACCAAGACCCCTGAGGGTAATGGATGCTGGAAACATGCCAGTGTCTGGTCAGGGGAACTAACAGACCCAAAAGGTTAAATGACTTACTCTGTGCTCATAAACTGTTGATGGCAGGTCTCAAGGTAGGACTCAGACCTTCTAATCCCCAGGTCAGTGCCCTTTGCTCCACACAATGCTGCTCCCTCACCTGGTGTCCCAAGAAAATAGTTCATGTTTTCTACACCCTGGTATATATACTTTCCAAAGCACCAGTATGACCAGCTGTTGATGTGGGTATGGATATAATGAATTACTGGGTAGAATTACTGGGGCAGTTTCAAGAGCTGCATGGTATCAGGGAGAGGGAAGGGACTGGGAATTCCTGGGCTATGTGAATCCATATAATATGGATCTAGTCAGGGAGGCTCAGATCACACATATGAGCTGTGTGACCTTAAGCAAGTTACTTAACCTCTCTGAGCCTCTATTGCCTTGTCTAAAAAAATTGGAGTAATGATACTAACAATCTCATGGAGTCACTGTAAATGTTAAATATTAGGGATAATGCACATAAAACACCCAATGCAGTAACTGGCACACAGGAAGTACCAAGGCAATGTTGGCACACATTTTTGAAGTATTGCTTCTTGAGTCTGCCTAGGAAGTAATTACTGGAGTGTACACTCCTACCATTTACAACCTCTGGATGAAAAAAGAAACCAAATTTTTCTCTTCCCTTCTTTACCCCCTTGAGAATAGGGCTTTCTACCATGTGTCTTCCCTAGGTGCTCAGCTGCCTGGGACTTTGAGACACATGCCTGTCAGGGCCTGCCCCACAGTCCAGCTCAGAGCTCCCCTTTGTTTTCAGCACACACCTAGCATTTAAGAAATTCCTCCCTGGCCCAGAGAGGGTGTGTCTAACCATGCATTTTTTCCAAAATCCAGAAGTGGGAGGAATCCATCAGAATGCTTTGTAGAAAACACACACACACACACCACACAACAACACATTCAGGAGAGGGGATAAGGGTGCCTGAAAGAAGGAGATTGTTTTTGCTTCCTAGTTTTGTATATTCAGCTTCTTCTGGAGAGGCTTAGGGCTGCAGACACCGTGGACTATTGCCCCATGGGGTGTATAACACTGAGAAGGACTCTTGTTTGGAGGGCACTCCCAAAGCTGGCATCCCAATAGCCACCTCTTACCTCGAGATCCCAAATAATGGGGACCACAACCTCTTCCCCTTGAGCACCTCCCATTCTCACAGCTCCTATACATGCAGCCACTCAAGGACTATGTTTACTGAATCAGGTCATTTTTATTTAGTTGATTTGGTGGGGCAGAGGAAGAGGAGCCATGTCTCTCAACAGAGGGTGCTGATGCCAGTGCCAAGAGAGAAGGCAGGAACCATGACCCCAAACCTCTCACAGGGCTCAGAAATCCCTGCATGCTTCCAGGAAGTCCTTGGGAAAGGTGGCATAATTGGCCAAACCATTCGCTGTTCTGGACTGGAGCCCAGGCTTCTTCGCCCTCTGCCTGCCTGCGGTGCCCATGCATCCAGGACATCCATTAGCTCCTAGACTGGTTCTGCCACCACAGCACGTCCCACGCATGGTGTCTGTTCACAAACAACAAGCTATTCTAGTTGAAGCCATGCCCATCTTGCTCAATCGATCTTCACAGTGGCTCACTTTGTGTTTCCAGACCATGCTCTTTGGCTTTAATCTAACTTCCCCACACTAAGAAGAGAGCTGAGAAACTTAGATTGGCATCACGGTGCCTTATAGACTTACCACCCACCACAGGAAATGGATGTGGCATTGGGAAACCAGGCTGGCCCTGCCCACAACACATAATTACTGGGTTTACTGTTGGGATGGTCCAAGCCAGTGCCAAGTCTCTTGTACTTGTAGGAACCAGGACACAATCCCCCCATACTTTCTTCTGAAACAAACCCAGGGAGCCTGTATTCTCTGCGCTGATTTCTTTGATGAGGTTTTCCAGGGACTGATGGATGACTCTTCCCTCACCTTGGCCTCTAATTACTGCCCACACTTGCTTCCATCTCTTGTGGTTTCTGAGCTAGGAATGGAAGTGTACTTGGATGTTTTATCATCACTTTGTAACGCAGACCTAGAAAAAGCACAGTGCTCCCTATAATTTGCACTCCTTTCTGTTCAGCCTCATTTTTTGCTGAAACAGCACAGGCAGCAAAGAACAGACAAGATATGGGCCCCTCCCCGAAGTCCCAGCTACCTTATCAGGAGTGAAATCAAATGAGGGAGCAAGTTTCTGTCCTTGATCATCCATCCATTAGCAAGGAAGTACAAACTTGCCACACATCACACTGTCAAGACACCAGGGGCGAGGGAGGTTCCCAGCGGTGGAGGCATGCTATCTGTCCCCAAGGAGCTCGCCTTGTAGACTGCACTCAGACGTATTCCCACATAGACGTATGTGGCCAGTAATAAACAGGCCCTGTGCTCAACCCAGGAGAAGACACAAAGGTAACACATAATTAAATTTGATGCTTATACAGTGACTGTTCTACAAACTCAGAGCAGTTTGAGGTCACTGTACACCTAAGGGGAGAGTGGCCCTAGAAGAAAAGGTACTTGAACGGAATCTTTAAAATCAAGAAAGAGAAAGAGCCTGACCAGGCGGTGGCTCAGTGGATAGAGCGTCAGACTGGGATGCTGAAGACCCAGGTTCGAGACCCTGAGGTTACCAGCTTGAGCAGGGGCCCACCTGGCTTGAGCAAAAGCTCGTCAGCTTGGACCCAAGGTTACTGGCTCCAGCAAGGGGTGGCTCGGCCTGCTGAAGGCCCGTGGTCAAGGCACATGTGAGAAAGCAATCAATGAACAACTAAGGTGTTGCAACAGCAATGAAAAACTAATGATTGATGCTTCTCATCTCTTTCCGTTCCTGTCTATCCCTCTCTCTGACTCTCTCTGCTCCTGTAAAAAAAAAAAAAAAAAAAAGAGCAAGAGTTATTTAGGTGAAGGAGTGTGAAGAAGATAAAGGTACTCTACACTGCATAGCAGTTAGAGTGAACCCAGCACTTGCAGGGACCCATGCTATGGTCTGGTCCCCTTTTCTTTTGAACTTCTCCCAGACTTTTTCCTTCAATTGCTTCAACTAAGCAAAAGAATCCTGTTAGACTGCAGGCCCACCCCTAAATCAAGAGATAATCAGGACCCCTGAAGGTGAAGCCCCTAATTCCCAGCTCCCCTATGCCCACCCCAAGTTACCCAATGCACAAATGTGAGTCACTGAAGTAAAAATCACTAATTACTGAAGAGTGTGGGGCAGAGAGGGTCCGGCTGAAGGAGACACCACAGGGTACCCAAAGTCAGTGGGGATGAAGGTGAGAGGGTGGGGAGAGCCCAGAAAAAGCAACTGAAAAAGGCTGGAGGCCAGTGCCAAGTCTTGTGTCATGTGAGGCGGTTGGACAGCCAGACAGCTATTCGCCTTGTGGGTGTGGGCAGAGGGGCAGCTGGAAGGGAAGAGCCAGGAGCCAATGTGACCCACGCTCTGGGTTCTGATTGGAGTCTGTATCATCGAATCACAAGATTTTAGTCAAGGTAATGAACTCTACCACTCACTTCCCTTCCACAGTCACATGGATTTTATCTTCAAAAATCTGTTTATGGAGGGAAAATACCAGGAAGAACACATGTGGCAAGCTGTGTGATCTTGGGTCCCTGGTGGGTCTCAGAGCCTCTGCAGTATTTCCCTGCCCTTGACCTGGGGTGTTCCAGTTACTGCCAGCTGGGGACTGCTCTTGCTTTGGCTCCTGGCTTCCCAACCCTGCACCCCCTGCAGCTTGTCTCTCCTTTCTGAGCCTAGAGCTGACATGATCACCCCCACATCACACCACACTCAGCCACTGGACACCCTGCTCTTCTCCATGGAATCTGTAGTGTCATCTGTGCATTTAGGGCCCTCCAGAATGTACCTCAGGATGTACTTCAACTACGTCCGCAAGCACACAGAAGATACCCACACTGTTCAGTTGGGGGCGACCACTTCAGTTGTCCGTTTACATGAAGAAAAAGCCAAAGCCCACCTAGTACTGGCTTCGTTCCAGGCTCTGTTCTAAGCATATTACCTATATTAACTGGCTTTCTCCTCACCACAAGCCAATAAAGTACATGCTTATTTGGCCCCCTCCCTCCTTTTTCTTTGTATTTTTCTGAAGTGAGAAGTGGAGAGGCAGAGACACAGACTCCCACTTGCATCCAGTGGAGATCCACCGGGCAAGCCCACCAGGGGGCGATGCTCTGCCCATCTGAGCTGTTGCTCTGTTGCAACCAGAGCCATTCTAGTGCCTGAGGCGGAAGGCCATGGATCCATCCTCAGAGACTGGGCCAACTTTGCTCCAATGGAGCCTTGGCTGTGGGAGGGGAAGAGAGAGAGAGAGAGAGAGAGAGAGAGAGAGGAAGGAGAGGGGGAAAGGTAGTGAAGCAGATGGGTGCTTCTCCTGTGTGCCCTGACCGGGAATCGAACCTGGGACTTCCACAGGCCAGGAGGACGTTCTACCGCTGAGCCAACCAGCCAGGGCTTATTTTGCCCCATTTTATAAATGGGAGAACAGGGGCCTAGAGAGGTTAAGTAGTTTGCCTGAGGCCATACAGCTAAGAAGTGGGAAGGTCTGCTCCAGACCTCAGCAGTCTGGTCCAGAGCTGGACCTCTCTGGCACCCCTCTGTTAGAAGCATAAAGAGGGAGCAGACAGTCAGTCTTTACAACTTATGCAGGTGTAAAACCCAGATTAGTTTGCTCTGTCAGAAATATTGGAGACACACAAACAGCCAAACCTTTCCATTTATCAGGTCCTGGAAACTTTGAAAACCTGCAGACTGTCTGGACACTTTCCAGAAAAACACATGGTTGTGAATGTAATTCTGGGGATTTATGGGTCCTCTGACACTTGTCCATAGACCCATGGACCCATGACAGGCCTGTGAGCTTGAAGTTCATGGGTCCAAGGTTTCCAGCTTGGCCTAGAGCTGGGGCAGGGGCAGGAGGTGGGCGTGCTAGAGAGGACCAGGCGGGAGGCAGACAGGTTTCGAGTCAGAACCGGGCTCAGGGCAATCTGCTTGCAGCTCGGCACAGAGCGTACCACTCTGAATCATCCCTTGTTATTTCTTTACATATTTTTGCAAGAAAAGAAAGCTTTACTTGGAGTGATTTGCCAACACATTATAAATCAAGAGACACAGAAAACAGACTTAAAAGGCTACAAAAACTAACAGAGACCCGGGAGCTATAAAAATAAATGAGTTCCAGTGTTCCCACACAAGGCATGTAAACTCAGGTCCAGAGGAGAGAATACATGAAATCAACTCACTTTTCAAGAGGTGATAGATGTAGCTAATACAATGTCCAGCTATTTCCTTCTTTAAAAGGTGAAAATTAAAATATATGAACAGGATTAAAAAGTAAAAAATTTGGAAAAAACTGGCAATGAAAAGGAACAGCCGCATCTCTCCCCACCTTGACTCCCACACTCTGAAGGTAACTACTCTTACCTGCTCTGTTTCTGCCGCTCTTGGAGCTACCTCCTTATGTCTAGATCAGTGGTTCTTAACCTGGGTTCTATCGAACCCTAGGGGTTTGATGAGTCGATCTCAGGGGTTCTCAGGGGTTCGGAGAAGCCTCTGCCGCAGAAGCCAGAATAAAGTAATACCGTAATTTGTTGTGAGTTCATGCACTTTGTTGGTTTTGTTCTTTGAGCAAGGTGATGTTCATGCACGGCTCACTTTGTGCACCAGTAAAAAAACATATACCTATGTCTTGAATTTGGAAAAAAAATCATATTTTATTTATCACTAAAGAAGGGTTTGGTGAATGCGCATATGAAACTGGTGAGTTGGGTACCTCAAAAAAGGTTAAGAACCACTGGTCTAAATACTTGCTTGCTCCTGTTGTTCTGCTCTCCTAGCAGGGATTTAAAGTATGTCACCACCTCTGGAACACCTACTCTCGTTTCTTTATTGTTAAATTACTATTTTCCCCTCTGTTACCTTGGTTAATATCGTAACATTGCAAAATATAAACATAAGTCTATGTATTTGCTCATTCAATTTTTGCCAGTCTCTCTTGTTTCCCTACTTTACAGATGAGAAAATGGAGGCTTGGAAAGGTCCTTGCTTGCTCACGGCCACACAGATGGTAAGCAGTAGAGCTGGGTGCAAGCCCAGCTATGATTGCCGTGGTCCCGAGAACACTTCCGTCCGGCGCCTATCACTGCAGTGGGGTCATCTGCTATTTTTACACCTGTTACTATGCAAAGAAAGTGACCTGTCCAAGGACTCAGCTTTGTGGCTAGTTGAAATACCAGATTGGCAAAAAGGAGGGGGGGAAATACCATATTAGCCAGTGGAGGAGGGGTGTTTACAGAATGGATTGCAGTGCCATGATCAGTCCTCAAGGTCCCAGGGCCATCGAGTTCCCTCATTCTCTGGCTGCGAGGCAGTAGGACTAGAAGAGCTAGTCCACGGTATTGTAATAGGGTTTGTTAGGTAGAAGCCAGCTGAGAGGTTCCCTGTTCAGCACTATTATTCAATATTGGCAAAAGAGAACAAATGTACTGAGGTCAGTAGCTATTCATTTAGGGTCCTGACGCCGCAAATCTGGGAACACGTAACTAAGTGTCACTCTTACTGGTTGTCTTTCTCTTCTGTGGAACTGCGGGAAACTAATCTTTTCTCACTGCTCCTTGATGGTTCACATCCCACGTCAGACAGGGCACGCCTGGCAATAGTTGTTCCTCATGCTTTTGCAGTTGATCTACTACTGTATGAGAACAAAGAGCCCAGGGCTCCTGTCAGCACAGAATGGTGTGCTGGAAAATACTTAACCAGTGGTTCTCCTTGGGGCAAGGGTGGAGCGCCCAAGAAGGAGGTGTTGGACCTGCAGATCTATTGCAGGTGGGTCAGAAGCACAGGTGATAACCTGGGCTTACAGCTGGCATCTGGCGGGGGATGGGGAGCAGTTCTGTAGGACTGAGCCCTTAACCTGTGGAACCTGATGCTCTCTCTGGGTAGATAGCATCAGAATTGAGTTAAATTGTAGGATACCCAACTGGTATCAGAAAATTGCCTGGTGGTGTGTGAACAACCTCTCTCCTCACATTGAAATTGGATGCAGAAATCTTGTTAAGGGGTTAGAAATTCAACTTGAATTTGGAGGGGGCACAGTTTAACCCATAATAAATAGTATTTGGTTGCAGAAGCATGAGTGGAAAGAGCTATGCGTGTGTCCTCATGAGGGCAATGGGAACTGTCCTCCTTGGCCTTCACTGGGCACTGGCTGGGTTGCTCTGGTTTCTGAACACCCAGTGCCTGCCAAGCGCTCACTCAGGTGAAGCTAGTCTCATCTGGCTCTTTTGGCTACGGCATTGGTAGCCCCTCTGGTCACTTGGTTCTCACATTTAAAAAAGAAATATTGACTGATTTTAGGGCGAGAGGAAGGGAGCGAGAGACAGGAACATCGATCTGTTCTTGTACATGCCCTGACTGGGGGTCGAACCCACAACCTCTGCACTTTAGGATGGCGCTCTAACCAACTGAGTGTCCAGCCAGGGCTGGTTCTCACACTTCTTGACCTCTCATTCTCCCACAACATTATGTAAACTCCTAGTTCTGAGTACTTACTCACCCCCTTAGAGGACTGGGACCCTTGGCAGCTGCTGTCCTCCCACAGCTCCTTCCTAGAATCTGTGAGACCACCTTGTAGCCCTCTATCTCTGCATCATCTTCAGCCTGGGTGGCCCAGGTTGGAAGTGGACTTCCCTAAGGTGCCTGAGGGAAGAAGGGATAGCCTTGCTGCACTGAGAATCTCCTAGACCAGTGGTTCTTAACCTTTCTTGGGGTACCGAACCCACCAGTTTCATATGCGCATTCACCAAACCCTTCTTTAGTGATAAATAAAATATTTTTTTTTCCAAATTCAAGACACAGGTATATGTTTTTTTACTGGTGCACAAAATGAGCCGCGCATGAACATCACCTTGCTCAAAGAACAAAACCAACAAAGTGCATAAACTCACAACAAATTACGGTATTACTTTATTCTGGCCTCCGCAGCAGAGACTTCTCCGAACCCCTGAGACCGACTCATCGAACCCCTAGGGTTCAATAGAACCCAGGTTAAGAACCACTGGCCTAGACATACCCGACACGGTTTCAAGCTCAAGTAGGGGGTGGTGTAGAATCCCCCGACGCTTTGCCTATTTGCTTCTCTTTTCTCTCCTCCGCTTTCCCATGCTGGAGGTGCTATCTACGGTTCCTCTAGATGAGTGGGTACTTGTCTCTCCCCGTGACTTGTGGTAGTGTTGGTGGTGGTGGGAACGAAGCGACACCAGATGTCAGACCAGTGGAGGCAGACCGGACCTTGGTTCAGCACCTCGCACTTGAATTCTGGTTAGGAAAGAATTCAGAAACAAGACTCAAACTATAAGAGAAAATTTATTTAGAAAGCCACCGGGGTAGAAGAAATGAGCTCAGGAAACAAGTTACAGAGGCAAAAGAAGGGTCCTTGGAGCTTAAGAGAAAAAGAAACACACCAAGGGGGAGGGGGTGGAAGAGGAGAAAGATGAGGGAAGGGAGAACACACAGAGGTCTCTGTCCTAAGGGCTTTTAAGGGTGGAGACTTTAGGGGAGGTTCCAGGGGGAGGATCTCATCAGCTCCCCAGGTGATCTATTGCAGGTGGGTCAGAAGCACAGGTGATAACCTGGGCTTACAACTGGCATCTGGAGAGGGGTGGGGAGCAGTTCTGTAGGACTGAGCCCTTAACCTGTGGAACCTGATGCTCTCTCTGGGTAGATAGCATCAGAATTGAGTTAAATTGTAGGATACCCAACTGGTATCAGAAATCGCCTGGTGGTGTGTGAACAACCAGGGTTGTGTGTCCTTTCAGGGTCATGATCTCTACTGATTGGTCGGTGCCAGGGCAGGGGGTCCTTAATCAATGCAGTTGGTCTTGAGGTCAGCCATGGAGTCCCTTGTCCGGTTTTTCTGCTTTTCTAGGCCAGGAGCTGAAACACAACTGAGGCTTGGCCTGTTGTCCTTGCTTTGGTGACCCTCTGTACCAGGCCCATTGTCCAGGCTCTGCTCATGTCTGTCTAACTACCTACCCCAGTAAAAGCCAACATAGAGAACTCTAAGCAATACTTTTTTGTGTGTATATTTTTCTGAAGTTAGAAGCGGGGAGGCAGTCAGACCAAGCAATACTTTTGATTATTAAAGGAAGCTTTTAGAATTTAGGGGGGGGGGAAGATCTCTCCTACAACAAAGTCTGGCTTTCAAAATCTGTGGTCTCAATTTTTTGGATAATGTATCCCTTACAGTAAAAAAAATATATTGAATATGTACATATGTACTTGATATACATGTACATCATATACAAGGGTTGGCAAAAGTATGTTTGCAGTTGTGAGTATGTGAAACACAGAGTTTGTTCTTGTATTATTATGTATTAATTATTGTATGATTTTCCATATGAACAACTATAAACCTACTTTTGCTCGCCCTATATATATGTCTTAGAATTAATATGCATTTAATATGGTTCTAATGTAGTACATGCTTTATAAAACATATATCCAAAAATAGATATTTACATATAAGATAAAAATAGAAATAGAAGTGCTAGTATTTTCTCCCTGCACCCCAGAGTATTATTTGGGGCACATCCCACTTTGGAGGCCACTGTTCACTACTGTTACCTTACAAGGGATTAAAAAGACAGCAAGAGTTCGGCAGCCCAAGCTCAGCAATGACCTGGTTTGCGCTCATTGGATTCTTCCTTTCACTGAAGCATGGAAACCTGTGAGATGGATGGAGAGCGCAGACTGTCATGATTTAAGTGGAAAGAAAGAGACACCAATTTAATATTTATTCAAAAGTACATGGCAACTGTGCCGTAGGCGGGCCCTGATCTCCGGGGCCTGAGAGCAATAACAAGCTGCCCGTTTGTGGCACACCACATTCTCTTTGTCATCTACTTGAAGATCGTGGGGTTAATGCTGTCCCCTACCCTCCCTGGGGCTACAGGACAGCTAGGGAGCCTGTCACCAACAGAAGCATACGGGCACCAAACCTGTGTATATATGTCAGGAGTGGGATGTCAGCAGGTGAATGTGGAGCAAGGTGAGAAATACCTAATTCTATGTGTTGGGAATGAAAAAGGACAGGGACTCTGTGTCCCAGAGACTGACCAAATCCTCCTTTTGAATAGTGTATCAAATTGCATGGAAGTTCCCAAGTCAGAAAGCCAGTCCTGATTGTAGAGACAGAAATAGAAACTCCTTCTAAGTCTAGCATTTCTCACATGGGCACACTTGAGAACCCAGGAAGTCAGGGGAGTAGGTGATAGGAGTGCTGTCCTTGCATTTCAGTAAAGACCTGGGAAAATATGATGGTGACTTCCAGTAGCTGGTCACTTCCTCACGGTTTGTGGTGTTGATTTACCCTGGCATAACTGCAGTGTGGTCAAGTAGAAGACAGGAAGTTCTTGAATTGGGCTTGAATTCTACTTTAAATTGTGACTACTGTGCCTGACCAGGCGGTGGCGCAGTGGATAGAGCGTCGGACTGGGATGAGGAAGACCCAGGTTCGAGACCCCAAGGTCGCCAACTTGAGCGCGGGCCCATCTGGCTTGAGTAAAAAGCTCGCCAGCTTTGGATACAAGGTCTCTGGCTCCAGCAGGGGGTTACTCGGTCTGCTGAAGGCCCACGGTCAAGGCACATGTGAGAAAGCAATCAATGGCTGACCTGTGGTGGCACAGTGGATAAAGCATCAACCTGGGAACACAGAGGTCCCCAGTTCAAAACCCTGTACTGGTCTGGTCAAGGCACATATGGGGGAGTTCATGCTTCCAGCTCCTCCTTCCTTTCTCTCTCTCACTCTGTGTCTCCTCTCTAAAAAATGAATAAAATAAAAAGTAGTGTTAAAAAAATAAAAAAGAAAGCAATCAATGAACAACTAAGGTGTCGAGCGGCAATGAAAAACTAATGATTGATGCTTCTCACCTGTCTCTTCATTCCTGTCTGTCTGTCCCTATCTATCCCTCTCTCTGACTCTCTCTCTGTCCCTGTAAAAAATAATAATAATAAATTGTGACTACTGCTTTTAAGTTTGCTGACATTGGGCAAATTAACTTTGCAAAGCTTCAAATGGTGTATACAAAATATCTAGTCCACCTGACCAGGCAGTGGCGCGATGGATAGAGCGTCATACTAGGATGCAGAAGACCCAGGTTCGAGACCCCGAGGTCACCAGCTTGAGCGCGGGCTCATCTGGCTTGAGCAAAAAGCTCACCAGTTTGAGTCCCGAGCAAGGGGTTACTCAGTCTGTTGAAGGCCCGCGGTCAAGGCACATGTGAGAAAGCAATCAATGAACAACTAAGGTGTCGCAACGAAAAACTGATGATTGATGCTTCTCATCTCTCTCAGTTCCTGTCTGTCTGTCCCTATCTATCCCTCTCTCTGACTCTCTGTCTCTGTCAAAAACAAAAAAATACACAAACAAAATAGTCCACTACATGGCACACGGTGGGAATTTGACAATCCTGATAAAAGTTAGCTGGTACAGGTAAAGGCCAGACTTATGAAAAGTTTTCCTCCAAATTTCCTAGCATCTTCTGCTGGCCTGATGCCTGTCCTTCCAATTAAAACTCTGAGGCATTACAGTGGCCTGTTATTTAAAAACAAAATTTTTAGGACAGTTTAGTTTTCTAATTAACTTTAAAGTTAACTTTTTTTATTATTAAGTGAGACGTGGGAAGGCAGACACATACTCCTGCATGCACCCTGACCAGTATCTACCCAGCAAGCCCCCTACCAGGTGATGCTCTGCCCATCTGGGGACACTGCTCCATTGCGTGGCAACTGAGCTATTTTAGCACCTGAGGTGAAGCCATGGAGCCATCCTCAGTGGCTGGGGCCAACTTGTTCAAACTGTTTGAGCCATGGCTGCGGGAGGTAGAGAGAGGGGGGGGGGCGGAGAGGGAAGGGATGGAAAAACAGATGGTCACTTCTGTGTGCCCTGACTGGGAATCGGGCATGGAACCGCCGGGGACTTCCACACGCCAGGAAGTCCACTGAGCCAAATGGCCAGGGCCGAAATGAATTTTTTGTATAGGAAAATGTTTAACAATGTCATTAAGGAAATAACTGAAGAGTTTCTTATATTTAGCTACACTGTCACATCACCAATACCCCTGAAGCAGCCCCTCTCCTCTTGCGTAGTATTAAACATTTTTAAAAATTTTATTGATTTTAGAGAGAAAGGGAGAGAGAGAGAAACATGGACTTGTTCTTTATGTATCCACCGGCTGATTCTTGTGTGTGCCCTGACCAGGGATCAGCCCGCAATCTTGGTGTGTCTAGACCACGCTCTAACCAACTGATTACTCGGTTGGGGCTCTGTAGTATTTATACAACAGTTTATGTCCCTCCCACAAACTTTACCTTTTTAATAAGAAGCTCTTGAAAACTTGACCATTTTAAAAATCAGAAGTGTATTTCCAATACCAAGACTTCAGATTGTGTGACAGATGGTAGAAAGAAATATTTATATAAAGTCTGTGAGTAGGAGAGGAGACATTTCTCACTGCTGCTTAGAGTTGAACTTGCAGTTGCTGCCTGTTGGACATACAGACATAGACCTGGCAAGGGCGCTGTCAGTCCTGACACGTCTTCGTCACAGCAAACAGCTGCCACCTTTAGTTACTCCCGTGGGCCCCAGGGTTTTTCTCAGTCAACCTCCCTCACAGTCTCCTCCGGGAAATGTGCGTGGTTCTCCCAGGAGAATCGCAGCTGAGCACGACGGCTGAATGGCCGGAGCTGGTGGCTCACCGGCTTCACAGGGTCGGCAGCAAGCAGGCGGGCAAGCGATGGGGTGCAGGGACAGGTGGGTGAAGAGGAGGGATGGAAATTATCTGTCGTGGGTGTTTCTGGAAGGACAGATCCATGGGGAGCACCACAGGGAGGGGTCTGACTAGCAAAGAGCAACTGGTGATCCGAGGAGAAGGGAGGTACCTCCTCTTACCTCTGTCATTTTTACAAAAGCCTCCGCTGCTTGTTTTTAGTAATATGTTTCAAAAATAAAATGTAGAAAAAAGGCACATCTTTTTTTAAAAAAAGTATGTCACAAGCAAATGGTATGGCCTTTCTGCCTCCACAAATTTCTCTTCGGGTCTCCTCCTCCAGGACTCTCAGTGCATATACCCCGCGGGCGCTGCCGACGTGGGAACACTGCCACCTGCTGGGTATTTTGAGAATGTTAGCAGACCCTGTCGGTCAAAACCAGTCCCAAACTTACCCAGTACCTGAATGAAACCTAGAAAACTGGTAACATATTAACAACCCATTATTAACCCAATACTTTTGTCAGAGAACGTTTTTCAGATAAACTTTGTTCTGGCTAAGGTCCAGTCTTAAGGGAAACATGGATCGTGAGAATATTCTGTCCCCACCCTACTGTCTTATTCCAAGGTTACCCTGCAGCACCAACCTGGTTTCCGGAACAAAACAAAACCAGCACACGAGCACACTAGGAATTCTGACCAGAATGTGCCCAGAAGAACTACAATTGACACAGTAGAGGAGCAGAAGGGCTACAAAGAATTTTTTCTTGCACCCTTGTTGTCTGCTTTGCCTTTGGAACTTTTATTACCTTAAAATTTTAATTTAAGTCACTGATTCAAGCTCAGATGTAGTTCAGCAGCACGTGGGGGGGGGGAACTTAGAAGTATACTGAAGCACAGCAAAACAAAACAAAAAACAAAAAGGCCATCTAAGGAAAAAGCTCGTAGATTGCAGGTGGGGGTCAAGAGTGGAATGGGCACTGGGAGAGGTGAGAAGAACTGCCTTAGGAAACATAGTAAACATCTGCTAAGGCAATGAGAGAGAGGAACAGAGGAGGGGAAAAATGGATAATAAAGTTCCTAGTGGTGGAAATGACCTCCTGAACCACCAGTCCTCCTTCCACAAATCCTTCCTGCCGCCCCTCTCTGTGCTAGACTTGGACTGGGGGTATGGCGCTTAACCAGAAGCGATTCCTTTGTAGGAAAACTCATGGGCCTATGACAGCTTCTTGGAGGTTCAAAGCCTTGCAGGATGGTACCTGAGCTTTTCAGATCTTGATGTACTTCAAACACCATCCGGGCCTGTGTGAGAATGAACAGCACAGCGCTCTATTCACATTCACGTTTCTTCTTTGTCCTTGGAAGCACAATCTGCACAAAACATGCAGTGGAGAAGTGCATGCATGTCCAGCTGTTGCTTAGGGGAGACTTTATATTTTGGAGCATTCCAGCTTTGGAATCCATGGGCCAAATGAAATTATGTTCTGTATAAAATATAAAACAGCCTTGGCCAGTTAGCTCAGTTGGTTAGAGCTATTGTCCCGAAACAACAGGTAGCAGGTCTGATCCCTGGTCAGGGCTCATACGGGAAGAAACTGATGAGTGCACAACTAAGTGGAACAACAAATAGGTGCTTCTCTCTCTCTCTCTCTCAAATCAATTAATAAAAAAATATTTAGAATATAAAACAAGAGCACACTTATCTGCTACAGAAGCAGTTAACTATATCCTTATTCATTATTGACAGACTGAAGACCACCCTCACATTCAACCAATCAGGACTCAACCATGCGCAGCCATCAGAATTCAGTGACTTAATTGTTGGCTTAGTTGCTGTGCCGTTTTAAAAGCAAATTAGATTAATTGAGATGGTAAACCATTTGTGTTTGGTAACAGCTATCAAACAAGATCACATTATGAGAGAAAAAAATCTTTGAATCAGGTCATTCAAAAAATAAAGAAATTTGCTTATGTCAGACTCAGCCTTGGGTAGTTATAGCAAAAATGAGGGTTGGGGTGGGAATTGTGGTCTGTAGATTCATTAGGAGGTGTGTGATGTGTACTTTATTTCTATGCTAATCTAACACTGCAGAAACATAAGCATAATTTGGGTGATCTTTATGTGTACTGTGGAGCAGGGTTCTACAATGTGATTTCAAGGGGATGTTTTGTATCACTTTGGGGCCTTGTGATTATTAGCCACTGTTACAGAGTGTAACTGTTAATACAGTCTTTTCCCAACTAGAGCATTCTGAAGGACTGCTAAAGTAATAAATTAGCTAAACACTGTTTTAAGATTGGAATTCTTAAGATTAAGATTCTTTGTAGCATAGTAAAGTGACAGAGTAAACACATAGATATTAAATCTCAGTATGGAGTATGGAAGAATCTGCTGTGTTCCCTAAAACCCCTTTCCTTTTCTTTTGGAGCACTCAGGGAGACTTAATTTCCCAACTGCCCTTGCATTTAGGTGGGGCCATGTGACTGAGTTCCGGCCAATGCACTGTGAGTGGGAAAGGCCAAAATAGTTAAGAATTAGGTCAGTATCACTGGATACAAGGTCAGTATACAAAAGTCTATTGTATTTCTTTATACTATAACAAATGATTTGGAAGTGGAATTTTACAAGAACAGTTCCATTATCAGTAACACCAAAATAATAGTAGTGTTATACCAGGCATGAACATACAAACGCTGTATAAGACCTCTATACAGAAAACTACAAAACACTATTAATAGAAATTAAACAATGGAGAAGGCACGCTGCCTGTTGGAACACGCCTGTGCCTTTCCCTCCTTCCCCTTCTCCTTCCCCCCAGGCGTGTTACTGTTGCCTCGCTCTCTCCTAAGCTCCAAGGGCCCTTCTTGTGCTTTTGTAACTTGTTTCCTGAGCCTACTCAGCCCAGCTGGCTCAGTTCTACTACTGCTGTAACTTCCTAAATAAACCTTTTCTTTTCATTTGAAAAAAGAATGGAGGAAAAAAGAGGACTTATATACCATGTTCATGAATTGAGAGAATATTATAAAGCTGTTAACTCTTCCCAATTTTTTTTCTATAGATCTAATTCAATCTCCCCAAAAATCTGGCAGCCTTAAACACATGAGTGTAAAAATGGTCAAATTCTGAATACAAAGTGCTAAAAAGAACAAAAACAATATTGACTCCTTAAGACCAAAGTTAAAAAACCATAATTAAAATTATGTCATATCAACCCTGGCCAGTTGGGTCAGTAGTAGAGCATTGGCCTGGCATGTGGATGTCCTGGGTTCGATTCCCAGTCAGGGCACATAGGAGAAGTGCCCATCTGCTTTTCCTCCCTTCCCCCTCTCACTTCTCTCTCTCTCTTCTCCTCCCCTCCTGCAGCTATCGCTAGTGGGCTTGCCAGGTGGATCGTGGTCAGGGCACATGCGGGAGTCAGTCTCTGCCTCCCCTCTCAGTAAAAAATAAATAAATAAAAAAGATTTTAAAAAACGATGTCATATCAGTGAATGTGTAAGTGTATGGCCAGGGAACACCACCATCGCAGCTATTCTCATGCAAGTTTACATTGGATTCGGGCAGATGGTAAAGAAACAGTGGAGCCAAATATGGTTGGCCATTCCTTTATTAAAGTCTTAAAGTCTTGCACTGGCTGATGAGCAAACACACAGGGCTCCCAAAGCCCCTGATGCATTCTCCGGTTTCTCCTAGAATCAAAGGCCCCACCAGTCTTAGCAGAGCTCGCAAAGCCCCTCACCTCTGGTTCCCCATCTGAGCACCTTCTCTTTCCCTGCCAACATGGCTTTTGCTTCAGCACTCTGCATTCTCCGCTCTCTCTGCTCCTCTCCCTGCAAACATGGCTTCTTTCTCTGCCTCTTCTCCTTCTCTGCTCTTTTCAAAACATTCTGGTACAAAAACCTCTACTCCAACAAACATTTCCAAACAATGACCTTTCCCAAGCAGGAAGGTAATTTGCAATTATACCTGACCACTTATACCTGGCGCTGCCCAGCGCCATTTTGTAACCATAAAAGTGAGCAAACTCAAATATCATATTTAACAAACTCATTTGCCCAACAGTAAGTAAATAGGCCAAAATAACAGAGTTCTCAAATAGACCCACATATCTACAATCACCTCATTTGCAACAAAGTTATAGAGCATTACAGCAGGGAAAGGATGGTCTTTTCAGTAAACGGCTCTGACTCATTTGATATTTGAATAGAGAAAATCTTGACACTATATTGCGCCAAACACAAAAATTATAGCAATATCATAGGCCTAAATGTGATAAGTAAAACAATAAAGCTTCCAAACGATAACAAAAGAAACACATAATATCTTCATGATTTGGGAATAAAGAAAGATTTCTTTAACAAAAAGTACTACCCTATAAAAGAGAAGATTGATACTCCATAATTTATTAAAATTTATAACTATTTTTTATAAAATAGCACCATGGAGGGAGTGAAAAGGCAAGCCACAAAGTGTGAGAATATAATTGTAACCATGTAACTGATGAAGAATTCATATCCAAAATAAGAAAAAGACAGACTACCCGAAAGAAAAGTAGGCCAAAGACTTGAATAGGAAATTCTCAAAGGAGAATATCCAGGTGTCCAATAAGCCTTTAAAAAAGGTACTCAGGCCTGACCTGTGGTGGCGCAGTGGATAAACTGTCGACCTGGAATGCTGAGGTCACCAGTTCGAAACCCTGGGCTTACCTGGTCAAGGTACATATGGGAGTTGATGTTTCCTGCTCCTCCCCCTGTTCTCTCTATCTCTTTCTTCTCTCTCTCACTCTCTAAAAATGAATAAATAAAATCTAAAAAAAAAAAAAAGGTGCTCAGTAACATTAATCATTAGGAAAATGAAAATTCAAACCACAATGTGATACCACTGCACTCATATCAAAATGGCTAAATGAAATAGACAATACCAAGTGTTAGCAGGGATGTGGAGCAACTACAACTCTCATAAAATGCTGGTCAGTGTGTAAATTTGGAAAACTATTTGACAACATCTACTGAAGTTTTACATATGCATGCTCTATAACCGTGCAATTCTACTAGGTATGTACACAACAGAAATGTGTGTGTGTGTGTGTGTGTATGTGTGTGTGTATACCAAAGGACATGTAATAGCTTTGTTAATAGTAGTCCAAACCTGAAAACAATCCAAATGCCCATCAGCAGTAGAAGGGACAAATAGTAGTGTATCCGTGCACTGGAATATTATATATCAGTGAATGAGAATGAACTACTGCTTCAACCCAAAATATGCACAAATCTCGCAGACATGGTATTGTAAAAAAAAAAAGTGGGTATACCTTCCCCATGTTCTTTTTCCTCACCTGCCAACTGAATAATGAGGACTCCAAGGAACTAGAAGAAGGTGGAGCTGTGATAGAGCTTGGGGAATGCTGATTGGGTGAATGAGTTGTAAAATCTGTATTTTCTGTCTTTTTCTCTCTCTTATTGTTAAAGATGGCCGCTGCTCTCACATGATAACAGCAAATTGCCTTTCATGCTTGGGAGGAGGCTTGGTCATGCTAATGCTGTGGTTCTTAACCTGGGTTCTATCGAACCCTAGGGCTTCGATGAGTCAGTCTCAGGGGTTCGGAGAAGCCTCTGCCGCGGAGGCCAGAATAAAGTAATACCGTAATTTGTTGTGAGTTCATGCACTTTGTTGGTTTTGTTCTTTGAGCAAGGTGATGTTCATGCACGGCTCATTTTGTGCACCAGTAAAAAAACATATACCTATGTCTTGAATTTGGAAAAAAATATCATATTTTATTTATCACTAAAGAAGGGTTCAGTGAATGCGCATATGAAACTGGTGGGTTCAGTACCTCAAAAAAGGTTAAGAACCACTGTGCTAATGTGTGTTGGTGGAGGGCTTTCATGCCAAAACGTTTTAAAAGGAGGAGCTAGAAGGCCATTTTGGAAGGAGAGGAGACTACATTCTGGAAGAGAGGAGGAGCCCATGTTGTAGCAGGGCAGGGAGGCCACATGGAGGAGAGAAGCAGCCAAAATGGCAGAATGCTGTAGGAGAAACTAGTTTGTGCAGGAAAAGGAGATGGGGAACAGAGGTGAGTAAGACTGGTGGGAGCCTTTTATCCTAGGGAAAAAACAGAAAGAATGGGTTTTGGTGCCCATGTGTTTGTTTTTTACTTGTTGTCCAATACAAGTCTAGAATAAAGGAAAATGGCCCACCATCCTCCCAACTCCGTCGTTTCTTTACAATCTGTCCGGATTAAATGTGAATCTGCATTGACCAGGTGGCTTTAATAGTGGCTGTGGCTACTGGCCCTACACTGATATTGTGAATACTTACTTGGCCAGGAACACCTACTTTGTATTGTGACATGAGGAAAAATAACTTTTTGTGTTAAGTCTCTGAGAATTTGGTGTTAAACTTTTTCAGCAGCCAGCAGGACTTATCCTTAGTGATGGATAGGACAACTTACAATTAAATGATAACAGGTGGTACTATTACAATGCGCTGGAGAAGCTCATAAGAGGGGAGGCCACTAGGAGCTGGCGCTGTCAGGAAAGACCTCTTCCGGTCTACAAGAGCTGGAATCAAATGGCTGGTGGGGCTTGGGTAAGTCAAGGGAGAAATCCTAACAGGGGCAGAGGCTGGGGGTTGATGCTGTTTGAAGATGAATGGAGAGCAAACTGTTCCTGCAGGTGGAAGATAGGGTAGGGCCAGCTTTTGCAGGTGCCCTTATCATCTGCTGAAGGACCTTGGAAAATAAGGGTCAATGGCTATTCTTTCCTCAGCAAACCTGCAGCCCACAATTTGCAATGGCATATGTGCTCAGCCTCCACATTCAGGGCAGTTTCAAGGGAGATGTATGTAATTCCTTTCTTCTAACAACATGCTCCATTGTCTTCTCTCTGTTTCATAATTGTCTACATTTAAGAGAATTTATGGAGCCTGATGAATAGCTTAACATTTTTTTCTTTGAACTTCCAGATGTTCTGACCTGATTCCAACTTTCAGTTGACGGTTCCCAGCCCTTTACCAGAGCTGTCTGGTAATTTTCTAATCCTCCCCGGGACATTCCTATTTCCTGCTGAGAAACAAGAAAACAACAGTGTTTCCCAAAGGATGGCCTGCTTTAGCCTTGAGGCTGAGATCTCCATTTTAGGAATGTGTTTACAAGGGTATAAAGCTCTGAACGGAAATGGGCCTATGAGTCTCCAGAAAATCCCATGTCCTGAAAGAAAAGAAAAGAAAAATGAGAGCCCACCATAAGGATTTGCTGCAGACTTATGCTGCATTCTTCAGCAGTATGGGGCTGTCTAGGAAGTTTATTTTATTACTGTAAAGCCAGTAGTCGAGGATGCCACCATCACAGCAGCCTGGCCCATGCAGGTTCGCATTAGATTCGAACAGTCGGTAATGAAACAACGGAGCCAAGAACTGGTGAGCCATCAGCTTTAATTCCAGCTTGCACCCGGCGAGCAAGCAAAAACACACACTGGGCTCCAAAACCCACACATTCAGTGCTCACAAAGCTACTGACTTATCCGAGTTTCCTAGAATCAAAGGTTTCTAGCTCACCAGACTTATTCACCTCTGTTTCCCATCTCTTTTCTCTCTACACAAACTCTGCACAAACTGGCTTCTTCCTCAGCACTCCACCATCTTGGCTGCTTCTCCTGGCCTCCATGTGGCCTTACTCTGCTCTCCTCTCTAATACCTCAGGAACTAAGAGCGAGAGCAAGCTACTGGTCTCTCCCACTTTATACTGTAGAATCAAAACCTTTAATCCAATTATACAAACAAGGAAGTCTCTGTATAATGGGATTCCTCAGGAGAGTGCACCACCCTACATCATCCAATCAGTCAAAGGTGTGGGGAAAAGCTTACTCTTAAACTAAGTCTTAGGCTATAACAACTCGGCCTGCCCATAGCCTGTTCCCCATTACACATTAATATCAACAATCTTCCATGTGGGCAGTACCATCTTTAACAAAGTGAGCACAATATATTTTATCTGCCCAACAATTACAAAATATATTAAAGTGAAAGTGTATTGTAAAGCCAGTAGTCACAGCCACCATCACAGCTGCCTAGCTCATGCAGGTCCACATTTGATTCGGACAGTCGGTAATGAAACAACGGAGCCAAGAATTGGTGAGCCATCAGCTTTAATTCTAGCTTGCACCCGGCGGGCACGTAAAAACACACACTGGGCTCCAAAACCCACTCATTCAGTGCTCACAAAGCTACTGACTTATCTGAGTTTCCTAGCATCAAAGGTTTCTAGCTCACCAGACTTATTCACCTGTGTTGGGCAGATAAAATATATTATGCTCACTTTGTTAAAGATGGCACTGCCCACATGGAAACCCATCACCCAGGTGATATTAGTTGCCCTTATGCTTGGGATGGGCGTAATTATATTATTGGGTATGGGGGACAGGCTGTAAGCAGGCCAGGTCATTGTAGCCTGGGGCTTGGTTTCAAGAGTAAGCTTTTCCCCACACCCTTGACTGATTGGATAATGTAGGGTGGTGCACTCTCATGAGGAATCCTCCCATTATGCCTCAGATAAGTGACTTTGTATCAGAGACTTTCTTGTTTGTAGATTGGATTAAGGGTTTAGATTTCTACAGTATAAAGTAGGACAGACTGGGAGCTTCCTCTCTCTTGGTTCCTGAGGTTAGTATTAGAGAGGAGAGCAGATTAAGGCCATGTGGAGGAGAGGAGAAGCAGCCAAGATGGCAGAGTGCTGAGGGAGAAGCCAGTTTGAGCAGAGTTTGTACTGGAGAAGGAGATGGGGAACAGAGGTGAATAAGTCTGGTGAGCTAGAAACCTTTGATTCTAGGAAACTCGGATAAGTCAGTAGCTTTGTGAGCACTGAATGTGTGGGTTTTGGAGCCCAGTGTGTGTTTTTGCTTGCCCGCCAGGTGCAAGCTAGAATTAAAGCTGATGGCTCACCAGTTCTTGGCTCCATTGTTTTATTACCGACTGTTCGAATCTAATGTGAACCTGCACGGGTCAGGTGGCTGTGATTGTGGCCGCGACTACTGGCTTTACAATGAGCGAGGCAGCTGTGATAATGGCCTCGACTACTGGCTTTACAACCTGTTTCCCATCTCCTTCTCTCTGAACAAACTCTGCACAAACTGGCTTCTTCCTCAGCACTCCGCCATCTTGGCTGCTTCTCTTCTCCTCCACATGGCCTTAATCTGCTCCATTTATAATGCTAACCTCAGGAACCGAGAGAGCAAGCCCCTGGTCTGTCCCACTTTATAGTGTAGAAATTCAAACCTTTAATCCAATCTACAAACAAGAAAGTCTCTGATACAAAGTCACCCATCTGAGGCATAATGAATTCCTCAGGAGAGTGCACCACCCTACATCATCCAATCAGTCAAGGGTGTGGGGAAAAGCTTACTCTTTTTTTTTTTTTTAATTTTTCTTTTTATTTTATTCATTTTAAAGAGGAGACACAGAGTGAGAGAGAGAGAAAGAAAGCGGGGAGGAGCTGGAAGCATCAACTCCCATATGTGCCTTGACCAGACCAGTGCAGGGTTTTGAACTGGCGACCTCAGTGTTCCCAGGTCGACGCTTTATCCACTGCGCCACCACAGGTCAGGCGGGAAAAAGCTTACTCTTAAAACTAAGCCTTAGGCTATAACGACCCGGCCTGCTTACAGCATATCCCCCACACCCAATAATATAATTACGCCCATCCCAAGCATAAGGGCAACTAATATCACCTGGGTGATGGGCTTCCATGTGGGCAGCGCCATCTTTAACAAAGTGAGCGTTATATATTTTATCTGCCCAACATGTATGGATCTGAAGAAAAGAAAGGCAAACATAAAGGAAGTGATGGAGAAAAGGAGAGAGGTTAAAGGCAAATAGTTGTCTTTATTTGCAAAAAGATCTCTTCAGTGCCCTTGAATGTTTTTTATTATGAAAATATTCCAACATATAAAAAATAGAGAAGATAGTATAAAGAACCATCATGTACTGATGATCCAACTTCAATGATTACCACATTTTGTCAACCTTTTACACCTAGCTGCTTTTCTGCTTTTGCTCTGGAGCTGGGATTGGCATATTACGCCCCATGGGCTATATCCAACTTGAGTCCTGTTTTTGTAAACAGTTTTATTGGAACACAACCATACGCATTCACTTATATATATGTATTATTTATACCTGGTTCCACTTCACAGCAAAGCTGAGTAGTTGCAACTAAAATTTTATGGCCCAGGAAGCCTAAAATATTTGCTATCTGGCCTTATATAGAAAAATATGTCAGGGCCCTGGCTGAGTGGCTCAGTGGATAGAGTGTCATCCCTGCTTCCCAAGATCATGTGCTCAATCCCTGGACAGAGTACATGTGCGAAGCAGCCAGTGAGTGCACAACTAAATGAAACAACTAAGTGCAACGAGTTGTTGCTTTTCTTTTCTCCTCTCTCCCTCTCTCCCTTTCTCTCTCTCAAATCAGTAAAACATTAAAACATAATAAAAGAACTACAAAAAAAGATTGCCAGTGTAAGGCCAGCAGTAGTGGTTGTCGTGACCATGCAGGTTCAGGTTCTCATTGAATTCGGACAGACGGTAAAGAAACAGTGAAGTAAAAAAATGGTGGACCATTCCTTTATTAAAGTCTTGCACCGGCCTACGAGCAAACACATAGGGCTCCCAAAGCCACTGACACATTCTCTGGTTCCACAACCTTCTCCTTCTCCGGTTTCTCCTAAAATCAAAGGCCCCACCAGTCTCAGCGGAGCTTGCAAAGCCCCTCACCTCTGGTTCCCCATCTGCACACCTTCTCCCTTCTCTGCCAACATGCTTCTTCCTCAGCACTCTGCATTCTCTCTGCTCTCCCTGCAAAACATGGCTTCTCTCTTCCTGCCTCTTCTCCTTCTCTCCTCTCTTTTCAAAACTTTCTGGTGCAAAAACCTCCTCCAACAAACATTAGCAAAACAATGGCCCTTTCCAAGCAGCAAGGTAATTTGCAATTTCACAGATCACATATACCTGGCGCTGCCCAGCCCCCAATGCAAACTATAAGTGAGCAAACATGAAAATCATATTTTATAAACTTATTTGACCAACAGCCAGTCCCTACACTAGAGTATTTTAAAGCAAATACTAGATATCATATCATTTCACCTGTAAATGCTTCAGTATGAACCTCTTACAGATAAGAGCTTTATTAAAGCCATATTCATAATAGAATTATTGTATCAAACAAAATTAATAAGCTCTTAATTTTATCTAATACCCAGTCTTGTTTAGAATTCCTCTGGTATGCCCTGCTGGATAGCTTCGTTGGTTAGAGCATCCGTCCGAAGCGCAGAGGTTGCAGGTTCCATCCATGGTCAGGGTACATTCAGGAGCAGATCAGTGTTCCTGTCTCTCTCTCCCTCTCTAAAATCAATATAATAAACATTTAAAAATAAATAAATGAAATAAGCTCCTCTAGTATCTACAAAAGAAGTCTTTGTAAAGTTGACTTTCTCATATTATGATCTAAACAAGGTTCACACATTGCATTTGGTTAATACAGGCAGTCCCTGGGTTATGAACAAGGTATGTTCTTTAGATTTGTTCTTTCTTTTTTCTTTTTTTAATTTTTACAGGGAGAGAGAGAGAGAGAGAGAGAGTCAGAGAGAGGGATAGACAGGGACAAAAAGAGGTGAGAAGCATCAGTCATTAGTTTCTTGTTGCCGTTGCAGCACCTTAGGTGTTCATTGATTGCTTTCTCACATGTGCCTTGACCGCGGGCCTTCAGCAGACCGAGCAACCCCTTGCTGGAGCCAGCGACCTTGGGTCCAAGCTGGCAAGCTTTTTTGCTCAAGCCAGATGGGCCCGCGCTCAAGTTGGCGACCTCGGGGTCTCGAACCTGGGTCTTCTACATCCCAGTCCAACGCTCTATCCACTGTGCCACCGCCTGGTCAGGCTAGATTTGTTCTTAATTTTAATTTGTATGTAAGTTGGAACACATACATTTACCTATTGAATGAAGCTTAGATGTTTGTCTTAACAAAGTGTTTATTTTTACTTTCTGTGCATATAAATACTTAAACATTTTCAAATACAGTCTTAAACAGTCTTGGATGATGCAGAAGATGATGGACTTGTTAGATAGGATGAGACTGGTGTTAGAGAGTCAGAGTTTGATTCTGCTGCTGGAGTCAGTTTCTTGAAGTAGGCATTAAGGGAGGTTTGTAGAAAGCTTTTCTTTTTCTCATAAATGGCCCTGTAGCATCTCAGGCCTTCGGTAACTGTACAGTAAACTTTGGTGAACCTCTCTGTATCAGGATTTTGCTTCTCTAACTTGACCATTCCTGCTTCAATGGGATGGAACGCATCAGCTAACTTTTTTGTAGAAGACTTTTCTGGTTTTGGAGTTTCTAGGTCCCTGTATTCTTTTCTCTTTTTATTTTTATTTTTCTGAAGTGAGAAGCGTGGAAGCAGAGAGATAGACTCCGGCATGCACCTAACTGGGATCCACCCAGCATGCCCATTTTTCTGTAAGGGTAGGAGGAACATCTGGGGTGTTGCTCCATTGCAACCAGAGACATTCTAGCACCTGAGGCAGAGGCCATGGAGCCATCCTTGGCGCCTGGGTCAACTTGGTTCCAATGGAACCTTGGCTGCAGGAGGGGAAGAGAGAGACAGAGAAAAAGAAGAGGGGGAAGGGTAGAGAAGCAGATAGGCATTTCTTCTGTGTGCCTTGGCCGGAAATCAAACCTGGGACTACCACACGCCAGGCTGACACTCTACCGCTGAGCCAACCAGCCAGGGCTTCTAGGTCCTTGTTTTCTTCCCTAAGTGCTATCATCTGCTGCTCTAGTTCCATAAGGTCTTCATTGGTTAGTTTTTTGCCATGGTAGTTGAGTAACTCAATGATATAATTTTCACTGATGTCCAACTGCAGTTGATTACCCATATCCCTTATGGCGCTCTGTTTGTAAGTACAAATTGTACATAAGTCAGATGTTTGTAACTTGGGGACTTACTGTATGTCTCTTACGTGTCTCTTAATCCATTGTCATTTCTCCCTTACACCTTTACCAGCCAAATGATGGCATTTATTTGTTGAAGAAATTAGATCATTCTGGATATGGCTTGTTGCAACCTCACTCTATCATTTAATTTGACCAAAGTGCAGTTTTGGGTCTGGGCCACATGAGGTGACGTGGGGAACTTCTCATTGCTCTCCCATGGGAAGTGTGTGGAGAGATATGAAAGAGCAATCAGTCTAATTAGAGCCAGTGCTGCGACTCTGGGATGTGGAGGACTGTCGATTATAGTTACATTTAGGGCTCTTGTAAGTCAGACCCAGGAAGGAAGCAAATGGTTCTTAACTCTTTATTTTTTTAAGATTTTATTTTTATTGATTTCGAGAGAGGAGAGAAAGAGAGAAAGGGGGAGAGGAGCAGGAAGCATCAACTTGTAGTACTTGCTTCTCTTCTGTGCCTTGACAGGGCAAGCCCTGGGTTTTGAACCAGCGACCTCAGTGTTACAATTTGACATTATACACTGCACCACCACAGGTCAGGCAACTCTTTCTTTTTTTTAATTGATTTTATTGGGTGGCACTGGTTAGCATAATTATAGCTTAACTCTCTTAAAGCTTATGTTGCACAAGGGGTGAGAATAAAGTACTGTTAATGTGAGGACCATCAGTAGAGTGATAAAAGTGAGAAACAATGCTATCTAGCGTGATACACCATTTATAAAAATTAAAAGTACAAAACAAATCAAAGCAATTCTATCTACTGGTCAAGGACCTTCAGTGAACCCTGGAATGCATGCCCATGGGGAGGGGTGGAAGAAATCACCAATGAGGAAGAAGAAAGACCAAACAACAGACGAGTGTGTAGTGCACAGACCCTTGATGGCGAGTCACCTTGAACTAGAGAGAAGGAATAACTCAGCTCTGCACCAAACGAATAAACCAACCAGGAGGTAGTAGATTGACAAGAAAAGCCAATGCTCATTTTGGAGTGATTTGCTAGTTTTTATTTGGGGAGGGGAGAGTGGTAAGCAGTTCTGTTACCCCTCTAGCTGGTGAGGAGACTGAATTAAAATAAAATCCCCCACTGTATGGCCACCCTATCTCTCTAGAGTCACAGTGGCTTGGCAGAGTAGCCTTCAGGCAGAGTGGCCTTCCCTAGCAGACAGCAAGAACACAGAGAACACCTCCACTGATGGGCAGGGGCAGAGCTTCCTGAGGGAGGAATCAGGAGCTCTGGACCACAGGGTGTGGAAAAGGCAGCTACATGGAAAGAGAGGCGTTTGGACTACAAAGTCAAACATCAGGAGAGCAAGCAACCCCACAGGACAACGTTCTTCTGAAGGCCTAGTTTAGCAACTGTTTTGGATTGATTGTGTCCCTCCTGAAATATATATATTGGAGTCCTAACCTCCAGTACCTCAGAATATGATCTGAGTTGGACATAGAGACTTAACAGAGGTAACCAAGTTAATATAAAGGAAGAGCCCTAATCCAGTATGACTAGTATTCTTTTTATAGGGGGGGGGGTGACAGAGACAGAGAGAAACAGAGAGAGGGACAGATAAGGACAGATAGGAAGGGAGAGAGATGAGAAGCATCAATTCTTTGTTGTGGCACCTTAGTTGTTCATTGATTGCTTTCTCATGTGTGCCTTGACCAGGGGGCAGGGGGCGGGCTACAGCAGACTGAGTGACTCCTTGCTCAAGCCACTGATCTTGGGCTCAAGCTGGTGAGCCTTGCTCAAAGCAGATGAGCCTGCGCTCAAGCTGGTGACCTTGGGGTTTCAAACCTGGGTCCTCCGTGTCCCAGTCCGATGCTCTGTCCACTGTGCCACTGCTTGGTCAGACTGACTAGTATTCTTATAAAAAGAAGAAACATGAGACGACAGGTACACAGGCAGAACACCATGCAAAAACTGTTGTTATATTGCACAGGCCAAGCAACAAGGAGAGGGGCCTGGAACAGACCCCTCCTTAGAGCCCGTAGGCCTTGATTTTGGACTTCCAGCCTCCATAGTGTCTTGCCCTCAAATCCTCACAGCTGGATTTATGAAGCTGGGGAATAGGCTAGAGATTATGAAGCCATGCATGCTAGTTATTTATGTGGGAGTCACTTTTGGAGAGTAAGTACAGACGTTGGGATCCAGGGGGATGTTCAGGGAAGTTTAGAAGGAAGACGACAAAGCAGGTGCAAAAATCAGGATGGTCTGACCCTTGAACTAGAATCTGAGGAAGGAGCACACTGAATGAGTTAAAGAAGGTGGTGCAGATGAGCCCCATGTTGGACATGGCAAGCTTATAAGAGACAGGGGCCATGCTCTGAAAGGGCTGGGGTCACTGGCACTACTGGCATGGCTAGGCAGGTCTGGAAACTGAAGAAGAGTAGAAATCCATTGTTTTGATCTGCCACCATTCCCTTCTTCCACCTTACTCCCTGTGATTCTGGTGGGGCTGCCTATTACAGACCTCTGCTTTCCCCTCACTACAGCCCAAGAGGTGGGCATGAGATGTAAGCCCAGCCTATCAGAACCCGTCCCTGGGAGTTATGTTTTCTAAAGCAGGAAGTTCTGTTTTTCCTTAGTGTTGCCAAACTGGCATGACATGAGTCATAGCTATGCTGAGTTTGGCCCACAAACAAAGTCTGGATCACTAAAAGATAGTGAGAATCCTGATAACAGCATATAGGTCACTTGATTCTGTCCCTGCACAACTCATGGATAAATGTCTGAGATCTAAGGAGAGGGTTGTGGGGGATAAAACCAATGATTTCCATAACTATATGTAGAACTCTAAGGCAAAGGCAGCACATTGGAGAGAAGAAAAACATCTTTCTGTCACTTCATCACAGAGCAGCTCCCAGCTTGGGTCCAGTGGATTCTTAAGAAGCAATCCTTGAAAAGTAGGAGCAACGCCTGGTGGGAGACTTCGGTGCTTGGCCAGAGGCACAGACCCCTGGTGGAAACAATGGTGCCTGGCCAGAAATGGCAGCATCTCGAAAACCATTAGCAGGACCAAGAGAGAGACAGCAAAACAGCACCCTGGGAGATTTGTAAACACATGCAATACCCGTTCCCCTTCTCCCAAGCCACAAGGGTCCCTTTCATTTTTCTGTAAGGGTAGGAGGAATAGTGAAGTTACAGAAGGTCGCAGGCCAGGTCTTGCTTTAGCAGAAGAGGCAAGAGCTCTGAAATCCAAGTATTATTCTTGCTGTGTCCCCTTTTGTACTCCTCGGCTGGGGTGGCCTGGGAAGCTCAGGGACATTTGAGTAACCTCAATAAAACTGGGCCACCTCATAGCCAGTGTTTTAGTTACCTGTTGCTGCATAACAAATTACCCCTAAAATGTAGCAACTTAAGTACAGAAAATGGGCCCTGGCCAGGTAACTCAGAGTGTTGTCCCAATATGCCAAGGTTGTAGGTTTGATCTCTGGTCAGGGCACATACAAAACTCAACCAATGAATGCATAAATGAGTGAAACAGCAAATCGATGTTTCTCTCTCTCTCTCTTTCTCTCTCTCTCTCTCCCCCCTCTTCCTCTCTAAATAAATATCTATACCAGTGGTTCTTAACCTGGGTTCTATGGAACCCTAGGGGTTCGATGAGTCGGTCTCAGGGGTTCAGAGAAGCCTCTGCCGCGGAGGCCAGAATAAAGTAATACCGTAATTTGTTGGGAGTTCGTGCACTTTGTTGGTTTTGTTCTTTGAGCAAGGTGATGTTCATGCATGGCTTATTTTGTGCACCAGTAAAAAAACATATACCTATGTCTTGAATTTGGAAAAAAAATATTTTATTTATCATTAAAGAAGGGTTCGGGGAATGCGCATATGAAACTGGTGGGTTTGGTACCTCAAAAAAGGTTAAGAACCACTGACCTATACAGTAAATGTTTATTATATAACAGAGATGAGGAATTTGGGAGTGGCTTGAGTGATTCTCGTGTGGTGATCTCTCATGAAGTTTCTGCAAGATGTCAGGCAGGGCTCTAGGATCCACTTCTAAGAAGGCTTACTCATGCATCTAGAAAATTATGTTGGCTGGTGACTGGGGGCCTTGGTTCTTGCCCACATGGACTTCTCCATAGGGTTGCTTAAGTATCCTTACAACATGGCAGCTGACCTACCCGAGAGCCAGTGATCCAACAGAGGGAGGTAGAAGCTGCAATGTCTTCTAGGTTATACCCTCACATGGTCTGCTCTTTCCTTCCCACAATATCCTGTGGTTTCACTGCTCAATGTGGGAGAGGATGACACAGCATGAATACCAGGAAGCAAAGCTTATCAGGGGCCTTTGTGGAAGCTGGCTACTCCAGCCAGTCTCAGCATGGTGCTGTATTCAAAAGAAGCACCAGTTTCACGTCCAAAAGCAATAAAAAGCAATTGTCCACATTGAAATCTCTAGAAGAAAGAAGGAAGAAGAAATTACATTGCAGGGTGCCTGGCAAAAGTTCTATAAGTTCCTCTTCACTCATCTATTTCTCCAAAGTCACACTCATCACAGCAACTGCTCTCCAAAATCTCTCTTCTTCTAAATTTACTCAAATCTTCATATCTCTCCTGTCACCCCTTGGCACCTCAGTTATGTAGATCAAGTCTTTCAATTCTCAACTCTTCTCTTTACCTTGAAGTCCCAGGGACCAGGTAGGTCATCATAGACACTTCTTGAGTGGGGAATAGAGGATGGAGAAAGAGGGAAGACTGGTAAGAATGATATGTTAACATTTTGTGTCAGCCAGGCCAGATAGCTCATTTGATTAGAGTGTCATCCCAATATGCCGAGATTGCAGGTTTGATCCCCGGTCAGGGCACACACAAGGATCAACCAATGAATGCATGGGTAAGTGGAATAAAATATTTATGTCTCTTTCTTCCCCCCACTTCCTTTCTCTCAATCAGTAAATAAAAAAAAAATTGTGTCTGTATCATATTTATGTCCTGAGTGCCTAGTGCAGTGTTTAGAACATAATAGGTACTCAATAAATGTTGGTGAATTAACAGATGGTGGCATTTAACAAATTCTAAATGAAAATGCTGGTATTCAGTGGTAATATTTAGCAACAAGTTTGCATATAGAAGACAAAAGTGTGCCTGGCCTATGGTGGTACAATGGGATAAAGTGTCGACCTGGAACACTGAGGTCGCTGGTTTGAAACCCTGGGCTTGCCTGGTCAAGGCACAAATGAGAGTTGATGCTTCCTGCTCCTCTACCTTCTCTCTCTCTCTCTCTTCCTGCCTCTCTTTCTCTCCCTGCCACTCTCTCTCTCCTCTCTAAAAATGGAATAAATAAAGTCTTAAAAAATTAAAAATAAAAGAAGACAAAAGTGACATGTTATTTACTATCTTGTTTAAAGATGTTTATGGTGGGGTGGGGAGAGGAAGGGGAGGGTGGGATAGGGAGAGGGGAGGGGCACAGGGAAAACCGGATAGAAGGTGACAGAGGACAATTTGACTTTGGGTGACGGGTATGCAACACAATTGAATGATAAGATAATCTGGAGATGTTTTCATTGTACATATGTACCCTGATTTATTGGTGTCACCCCATTAAAATTAAGAATAATTAAAAAAAAATGTTTATGGTGCCTGACCAGGCAGTGGCGCAGTGGATAGAGTGTTGGACTGGGATGCGGAAGACCCAGGTTCGAGACCCCGAGGTCGCCAGCTTGAGCGTGGGCCCATCTGGCTTGAGCAAAAAAGCTCGTGAGCTTGGACCCAAGGTCGCTGGCTTCAGCAAGGGGTGGCTCGGTCTGCTGAAGGCCAGCGGTCAAGGCACATGTGAGAAAGCAATCAATGAACAACTATGGTGTCGCAATGGCAACGAAAAGCTAATGATTGATGCTTCTCATCTCTCTCTCCGTTTCTATCTGTCTGTCCCTATCTATCCCTCTCTCTGACCCTGTTAAAAATAAAATGTTTATGGTAAGACATGTAATGTTGCTACTTTTCTATGGATATATACTTTTGTGTGTGTTCTCTTCTGAATAAGCCTCTTGAAAGTAGCATCTGTGTTTTGTTCATCATTATGTCTCCAAAGACTGGCAATGCATGGCTTAGTGTAGGAAAGAGTTTTGTCAATAATTTATTTAACGCTTACAATATATACTAGGCACTTCTCTAGGGTTGATATGTATATTAACCCCCTTAATTCTCATAGAAACCTAATGAGGTAGGATATAGTATTATCATTCCCATTTTTCAGATGAGAAAATGAGGCACAAATAGATTAAACTTGCTGGAGGGCACAAAGCTGGAGCTGGGATTGGACCCCGGTGATCTTGTCCTAGAGACTGAGACCACCCTTTCTACCACCATCTACAGAATTTGTGGAATTGAATTAAAGTCGAGCGAGGAAAAAAATAAAACAAAGGACATCTCTCCGATCTCTTCTGGGGAAAGCCTGTAAATTTATACCAGACACATTTAGAAAATCACCAAGGAAGTCTTAGAAACCACCAGTGTGCTTTAAGGTGACTCACTGAGGGAAGAGAGGAAGTTGCAATGCCTCTGAGGGCTATTGGATTAGAGAAAGATGAAATGTATCTGAAAAATCAATGAACACACAGAGGATTTTTTTTTAGGGCAGTGAAAATGCACTATATGAAACTATAAGGATGGATACATGTCATTACCCATTTATATAAACCCACAGAATGTACAAGACCAAGAGCGAATCCTAAGGTAAACCATGGACTTTGGGTGATCATGATGTATCAATGTAGGCTTATAGATGGAAATAAATGCACCACACTGGTGGGGCATGTTGATAACGGGGAGGGCTGTACATGGGTTGGGGCAGAGAGTATACAGGAAATCTTTATACCTTCCTCCTAATTTTGCTATGAACCTAAAACCGCTCTTGTAAAAGTAATCATTATCAGCAGGAAAAAAAAATTAGTGAGCACACAAAAAGCCAAGCAGTTGTGTTCACATTTACATCAAAATGGAAACCCAGCTGGAGTGGCGCCTTTCCATCTGTCCCCGCTTCCCCCCCACGGGCTGCGACTGTGCCTGGGTGACTATTTGACTGATGCTGGGTCCATCACAAGGTGTAATAGCTTTAGTTATCACAGAGCTCTGGTATGTTGGACTGTGTTCAGTCTTGTCTGAATGTTAATGTTTGAGCAAAATTTTAAAAATCACCATGGAAACCAGGAAGCAACACTCCTTTTTGGGGCACCAGGTAATGGAAAGTTTTATAAAGAAATGCAAAGCAGCTTATGCTTCAGCAACAGGATCTGCGGCATCTCTCCCATGTTACACAGTTAGCATCTACCTGGTTTAGCACCACACTGTTGTACTTTTTGGCCTTCAGAATTTTGAAACTACATAACTACTGGAGAAGTTCAAAAGGAATGAGACCATAATGATTTCCCACAAAAGCAGAAAGTTTGCACAGTGTAAGCAAAGGAAAGCAGAGCTATGGAAATGAGAGGCGGGGTAGCATCAGGGAGGAGCCAGGCTGGTCTCAGGACACAGGGGTTTGAATTTCACTTCTGCTGTATACGCACTCTGTGTTTTTCCACAGGGCACGGAACCTCTCTTATTATTCTCATCTGGAAGTTGAGAGGATTGCCCTGACAATCCGTACAGACCTGCCCAGATGGAGGTCTGAATGCACAGTGTGGTTGCGTGAAGGGTATGGAGCCATCTCCCGCCCAGTTAATATACACAGTGACAGCCACGTGCAGTGCTCTGTTCGCAGAGGCAGCGTGCAGTCTGGCAGACCCGCAGACACGGAGCCATCCGCAAGGGAAGCAGCCTTCCGAATGCGCTCACAGCGGGTCCCAAGGGAGAGAAGACGTGAGCTTATTCCGGATGGGGCTGATCCGTCCTGCCCAAGCATGAACCAGTTTTCCCTTTCCCCCAATTCCTTGAACCCTCTATTCCTCTTTATTGTGGGTATTTTTCTAAACACTTTCGATCCTTTTGTGGAGGTAGGAAACACTTTGAGCCCTTTGGACAGTGATATTTTCTCTCATTATTCTTTTGTCCTCCCACCCATTTTTTTTCTTGCCTCACATTTTCCTTTCCTCTCTTACATCAGCTGCATTTTTTTTCTTACCCAACATCCAGCTCTTTGTTTTTTTTCTCTTTCCTTTCCTTTCTTTTTGAAAATTTGTTTATTGATTTTAGAGACAAGGGAGAGACAGAGAAAGGCAGGGGAGAGGGAGGAACGGGAAGCACCAATTCGCAGTTGCTTCTTGTACGTGCCTTGACCAGGCAAGCCAGGGGTCTCAAACCAGCAAAGGTAGCACTCCAGGTCGACACCTTATCCACTGCACCACTACAGGTCAAGCACATCCAGCTTTTTGGTCATCCAGCTGTGGGAGAGCACCCCTGTGGGGTCTTACCCTCCTCTTCAAATGACTTGTTGTCGAATTCCTTCCACCACTCAAGTTCTCCCCCTAGGGGGCGTCCTGCAAACACAACCTGTTCTGTCCTAATACGTTTCCAGGGATATTACTCCCCTTACAGACTAGGTCTGGCCTCTGCCCAGCCGCCCATGGTCAAAGTGGGGCTTGCTGAGCTGGGCAGAATTCCAGGTGTTGTAGTCTTTCTTCTCAGGATATGACTCCAAGGCCTTGATTAAAAGTCCCTGTCTGTATACCGGTAATGAGACAAATTGTGTCGTGTGCCTCCTAATATGATGCCCTGAAGACAGCGCAGCATTTCTGTGATATTGCTGCCCACAACACATGAATACATGAATCATAAAGAAGCATCAGACAAACCCAAACTGAGCGGTGTATTGTAATGTAAGTGGCTGCTGCTCTTTACAAATGTCAACGTCATAAAAGAGGAACTGTTCCAGATGGAAAGGGACTAAAGGGACATGACAACAAAATGCAACCGTGATCTGGGTTTGGATGCGGGACCCATCAGTGATGTAACTGGCACAATCAGCCAAATTTGAATGGGATCTGTGGGTTAGGTGGTGCTATTGAATCAGTGTTAATTTCCAGGTTGTCGTGGTTATACACAATCACATCGGAGCGTATCCTATGACTTGGGAAATACATGCATACTCGAATATTAAGTTGAGAACAGTCCCTCGGCCTTCAAAGGCAGGATAACATTAAAGTGGGTAAGAGGATAAGCTTTGAAATCTAATATACCTGACTTGCATCCCAGACCAAGTGTCTGTTTCCTTATCTGTAAAATGGAGCGAATACTACACCTACTTCAGAGAATTTGATGACAATCCCTGGCCGGTTAGTCAGTTGGTTAGAGTGTCATCCCAATATACCAAGGTTGCGGGTTTGATCTCCTGTCCGGGCACATACAAGAGTCAACCAATGAATGCATGGATGGGTAGGACAACAAATTGATGTTTCTCTTTCTCTCTCTCTTGAATCAATAGATAAAGACAGAAGGGGGAAATTATATGCTTTTAAAAATTTGATAACAGAGGAAATACAGTACAGTCAGTAATATTGTAATAACTATGGATGATGCCAGGTGAGTACATGTACTACCAGTGGTTCTTAACCTGGGTTCTATGGAACCCTAGGGGTTCGATGAGTCGGTCTCAGGGGTTCGGAGAAGCCTCTGCCGCGGAGGCCAGAATAAAGTAATACCGTAATTTGTTGTAAGTTCATGCACTTTGTTGGTTTTGTTCTTTGAGCAAGGTGATTGATGTTCATGCATGGCTCATTTTGTGCACCAGTAAAAAACATATACCTATGTCTTGAATTTGGAAAATAAATCATATTTTATTTATCACTAAAGAAGGGTTTGGTGAATGCGCATATGAAAACTGGTGGGTTTGGTACCTCAAAAAAGGTTAAGAATCACTGTAACTAGACTAATCAGAGGATCACTTTGTAAATTGTATAAATGTCTAATTACTATGCTGTACACCTGAAACTAATATAAAATTGAATGTTAACTTTAACTGAAAACAATTTTTTTAAAGAATTTGATGAGATAATGTTTTAAAGAGCTTAGCCTGGTGCCTGTCGCTAACACACCCTCATAAAGTCTAGCTATCTTATTGACTACACATGCTTCAAGGGGATGAACACCTTTCTTTGTACTAAACCCCGGCTTCTTGGCTGAGACCCTTCCAGATTCTCTCCTGGCTGCTCTGCTTTAAGAATATTTCACCATCATCATGGGCATTGTTGTCTTTGGGACTACCTACATTTTCTTTTGGCCTGAATTCAGATTCCCAAGTCCGAGTATTAGAGTCTGAAGGAAAGCTCCCACACTGAGCCTTTGCTTCATGCATGATCTAGGCTTCCTGTTCCTTGTGGCAGCAGGCTGGGGCAAGCATCTATTTCTTCCCAAACAGCCTGGGGCTTGATTAAATGTTCTCTTTGCTTCGGGAGAAAATGACCTGCATCCAGAGGTGGTCCATCTAAATCTCCTCATTTCAGAAGATTGGAAAATTGCTAGTTACTCCTGGCCAGCGTCTTCTTCCTCAAAGTTAGCCATCGATTTCCCTTAACTGTGAGGAGCACGGATTGGAGGTGCATGTGGGAGGCAGACCTCTGAGGGTCCAGGTGGGTAGCCACTGGGAGGGGAAGTGGTATCTGTCCAGACCAGACATTAGAGGGTGTAGTCAGGGCCCTGCTCTGCCTCATCACCGACAGTGTGAACTCAGGAAATCACTGAGGGCAGGGGTGTCCATTTGTCACGAACTTGATAGCAAGCCTTCATTGTAATTTAGATCTTCACCGTCTTTAGAGACCCTATCCAGCTTGGTCTTTCAAGTATAAAGTTATTTAGAAAAAAAAATTTTTTTTAATTAGCTCTCAAAGCAAAATTATGTAATCATTTATTATCTCTAGATTTCTGTTAGTTAGGAATTCAGACCAAACACAGTGAGAATGTCTGGGGGTATAGATAGCAGACATTGAGGAAGGTTAGAGGTTGGAGTCATTTAAAATCCCCTTCACTCACATGTCTGGTAATTAACACTGGCCCGCAGCTCGGGCTTCACCGGGGCTGTTGGTGGGAACATCCACACATGGCTTCTCCATGTGACCTGAGCTTCTTCACAAATATGTATATATAGTTACAAAGAGGTTTATTTTTAGGCATTTGCTCATGAGAATATGGACACAGAAAGTTTTACACGAATGTCCGTAACGGTATTATTCATAGGAGCCTAAAAGTGGAAGCAACCCAAATGTCCATCAACGGATGCACGGGTGAATTAACTGTGGTGCCTCCTTAGGGTGCAATATCGCTCCGCAACAAGAAGGAATGAAGGATTGACTAACGCTACAGCGTGGAAGGGCCTTGAAGACATTATGCTAAGGAAGATAAGCCAGATACAAAATGGCAAATATTACATCGTTTCGCTGATATGAAATGTCCAGAAGAGGCTCCTCCACATAAAGACGGAAAGTTGATTAGTGGTTGCTGGAGGCTGGAGGGAGGAGGTGATGGGGCACGACCACTGATGGGGCTCCTATTTGTCACAGTGGAAGTGCTTTGGAATCAGAGGATGGTGATGGTTGCATCACAGGAATATTCTTTAAATCACTGAATTGTAAACGGGTGAATTTTGTTATGCGAATCTTGTCTCAATTTTCAGAAATACTGAGTATGTGTATATAAAGAGTGAACTAGACGTCCCTGAAAAGGTGCAAATTCGGAGGTCTCTGAATCAACTTTAAGCCTTTCTGGATTTTCCTGCTAGCTGTGGTTTGTGAGTAAGTTGGCCTCTGAAGACTGAGGTGTTGGCACTCAGTGTGAGAAAAGGGAGTGGCTGTGACCTATCTGTGACTGCACCTTGGCTGCCAGCACTCTTGCTAGATATGGCTGGTTGCCGACATTTTTATTAACTTCAAGAGAGGAAGTTGACGAGGGAGGCTTCCACCCTTTTCGCTTGAAACTGATTACTGAGGTGTGTTAGATGAACAGAAATGTCCTAGAATTGAGGCCAAGTACATCATTTTAATCGTCTAGGGACAGGAGCAGGTGGCGAGCACTTGGATTGGAATTCTGATGTATTTTATCGCTGACTTTGGAAGTTTATACAAGAGGTGAAAGAAAAGCAGCTGGTGTTATCTGGGGCCAGGGTTTAGAGTGTCATGAACCCGGAGAAATGCTCTAGGTCTGAAGGGACAGATGCTCCTCATGTAGGTATTCCACAGGCCCTTGTCAGTCTGGTGGAACAGCGGGCATTTTCAGGGTTTGTCCTTGCAGGCATATCTCCTCGGAGAGAGAAGGGCAGGTCCTACCCTTTACCAAGTTGTCTTTTCTTATGGGGAAGCTAAACGATGCTGAGAAAAAGCAGTTTGGGAAAGGGAAAAACCGTTTTGCAGGAGAGACAGTAACAGTCAGGGCCGCACAAATTCTTTGCCGTCATCACCAGACCCTGAATCTTGGAGGTCGAGACAGACCTGTAGTTACACACATTTTTTTAGGCTTCTAGTATATTAAAATGTGAGGATCCTCTCCCCTACCCTGGACAAAAAAGGTTACTGAGAACTGTGGTATATTTTAAAGGTTTACATTTGACAGGTTAATACTTTTAGCACAGAAAAGTAGAATAAAGATAACGGTGTTTTCACAAGATAATTCAAGGACATACTTTAATTATATTATAGGAATTGCTTCTGCTCTGGCCGGTTGTCTCAGTGGTAGAGCGTCAGCCTGGTATGTGGATGTCCAGGGTTCCATTCTGAGTCAGGATACACAAGAGAAGTGACTATCTGCTTCTCCATTCCTCACCCTCTCCCTTCTCTCTCTCTCTCTCTCTCTCTTCTCCTCCTGTAGCCATGGCTTGGTTTGAGCAAGTTGGCCCCAGGCACTGAGGACCAATCCATGGGCTTGCCTCAGTTGCTAAAATAGCTTGGTTGCCGAGCAACAGAGCAATGGAGCCCCACATGTGCAGAGCATCACCCCATAGGGGGATTGCCAGGTGGATCCTGGTCAGGGCGCATATGGGAGTCTGTCTCTCTGCCTCCCCGCTTCTCACTTGAAAATTATTTTTAAAAATAAAATAAAATAAGATAAAAGAATTACTCCCTTCAAAGGCAGTGATAGAACATGATTTAGAATTCTAATTCTACCCTGCATGTCACCTTCTTTCAATTCTGCCACCAGAAGATAATGTCAAAATCCAGAGTTTGGGGTCATCTATGAACTGTGAGACCAGAGCCCAGTGTCCTTCTACACCCATCCCCACCCCAAATAGGCCCCCAGCCCCCAGCAGCTGCTTCTTCTCACTTGGGTTGGCATGAGACAGTGCAGACTCAAAAGCTGTGTTTTTGTGCTGAGGCCAGTTCTTATTAAAACCTTTCTTTTCAGTCAATAAACATTTACTCTTAAGACCTTAGTATTCTTTCTGGCCAATGCATACCCTTGTTTGCTGCTGCATTGCAGTGCCTGGATGTTTTTTGTGGATTTTATTTTTGCTTAATTTTAATCAAAAACAGTAGCTGGTGATGAATGAAGACTTGACTGGAGGTAGGGCGAGGTGCAGTGAACATACAATACGGTGTACAGAGATGTGTTATAGAATTGGGCATCAGAAACCTGTATAATTATGTCAACCAGTGTCACCTAAAAAAAAATTCAATTAAAAAAACAAAACAAAACAGCTCATTACAAGGGCAAAGGCAGTCATTATTCACTCTCCAAATGCAATCAACCGAAGTTTCAAGCACGGCCACACTTCAGCCCTCCTCGGTCACGGTCATTGGGCTGGTTCCTGTGAAGGGCATCAGCAAGGTCTTGGCTGGCTCTGGGCCCCCATTCCTCTCTTTTCCTGTAGCCTCTGACCCAGATGGCCACACCCTCTGGTGACCTGGTAGTGGCACTGTGAGCCCAAGTACTCCCTAAGGACTCACTTTGAGTAGTTCGGCAAAGGTAGGTTCGGCTTCATTAAACACCTTTAAGTGAGTGAGGGGCACATGGCATTTTGGATCATTGTAGAGGTCAAGTTGGAGTTCTCTGAAGGAGTCACTAAATAGAGCTTTGAGTGGGGTACTGATTGTGAATGGCCTTGCCACTTCCCAATTGTGGCAGTCAGGGAACATTCCAGAACATCCTGTGTCATCTCATTTCATCTTCATCACAATCCAGAGAGATAGATATTATTATTATTTTTTAAATATTTTTTTTAATTTCTTTTTTTTATTTATTCATTTTAGAGAGGAGACACACACAGAGAGAGAGAGAGAGAGAGAAAGGGAGGAGGAGCTGGAAGCATCAACTCCCATATGTGCCTTGACCAGGCCAGTGCAGGGTTTTGAACTGGCGACCTCAGTGTTCCCAGGTCGACGCTTTATCCACTGCGCCATCACAGGTCAGGCAGATATTATTATTTTTTAATTAAAAAAATTTTTTTTGAATTTAGAGAGAGGAGAGAGAAAGGGGGAGGAGCAGGAAGCATCGACTCGTAGTAGATGCCTCCTGTATGTGCCTGACCAGGTGAGCCCAGGGTTTTAAACTGGGGACCTCAGCATTCCAAGTCAATGCTTTATCCACTGCGCCACCACAGGGCAGGAATATTGTTAAGCCCATTTCACAGATGATAAAACCAGAGAATGGGTAAGTAACTTGCCTAAAGTTGCACAGCTAATGAGCAAGGAGTTGAAGACTGGTCTGTCTGGTTCCAGAGTTCAGGAATTCAGAAGCCCTAACTCTGGGTTTGTAGAGGGCTTTCCTTTTCTAACCAACTTCATTCACTTCCCCCAGGGCCTTCCTGTGAACAGGAAGGCAATTTCACACTCCACACGACAGTGAAAGGAAGGATCCTACACTATGAACACCAGCGAGAGGAGGGGGACCACAGGCCGCTCCTGGCAGCGCTGTGAGCAGGCTGGCTGGAGGCGGGGCCTCCTGCGCAGGTCACCCAACGTTTCTTCGTATCCTCTCGACAGGTGGTGGGGGTCTGGCAGAGACAGAGCGAGACTCAGGAATCTTGGAAGGAGGAAGGAAACTTGAAGAGTATTCACCCCCTCATGTTACAAACAGGGAAACTGAGGTCTGCGAGATTAAGTAAAGCACACCCGGTCTGCAAACACAACCTGGGTCTCCCTGCTCCCACACCATTTGGAAGATGGGCCACTTTCTAAATTAAGAACTCAAGGCCCTGAGAGGGATGGGATTGACACAGACAGGGACCCATCCCTGACTCCCATGGGGTCCACCACATGCTGAAGTGACAATGGGCTGTGGATAGGAGGCATTCATTTTGCAAACCTTGTAGGGTGAATTAGTCATACCGTACCTGTGTTTCCCAAACTTGCCTGATGATAAGAAACATCAGGGGCATGTGTTAAATGTGTGACAGCTGGTCCTGCCCTTGGTATACTGTTGTCACTGGTGGTCCAAAAGAAATCCAACCCATTATCACCAACTTCCCATGAACTAAAAGGTGTTCTTTTTTTTAGATTTGTTTCTTGCAGGCCTGGACCTGCCCAGATTTTAAGCACTTTTTAACCACAGCCTTCCTACCTTTATTCTCAGTGGGGTAGACTGTGTCCTCTAGGGGGCAGAAATGAGCCACTTGTTTTATTGGGGACTGAGGCTCCAGACTTCTCCAGAACTTGAAGGAGAAAACACCCAAAGGTGGCTGGAAAGGAAGCAGATCTTACACATACATGCTTTTCTCACTAGAATGAAATGTGATCTAGAATCCTCTGAGACAGAATACTGTGGGAAATCAGGCTCTGCATTCAAACAGACCCAAATTCACGGATCTGATGGTGATTGTAGTTCACAATACTGCATTGTATATTTCAAATTTGCTTAGAGAGTAGAGCTCCAGTATTCTACACACACACACACACACACACACACACACACACACACACACACACACACTGGTAATTATGTGAGGTAATAGATATATTAACTAACTTTATTATGATAATCATTTTATAATACATATGAATATCAACTTATCATGTTGCAAACCTTAAATTTCCACAATGTATTTATTAATTATGTCTCAATAAAGCTATGAAGAAAAGCAAAATAAAACAAAAACAAAAAAATACAGACCCAAAATTCACATCCAGAGTCAGTCATCTACTGTCTTTGTGACCCCCAATAGGTTCATTAAATTCATCAAGCCCCAGTTTCCTGTTCTGTAAAATGGGAATAATAAGGATACCAGCTTAACAGTCTAAAAATATTTGCTATTGTTATTACCTTAACTATTACTGCTGCTCTCTAAACAGCACATGATTATTAAGTCTGTAGGGAAGGTGGCCTCTTCTTTCTTCAATGGTTGGCTAAAGCTCTCAAAAGAGGCAGTCAGCCCATCTTTTTTCAGGCTCTGTCCTAAAATGACATTTCACATCCTGGAGACCAATAATATGAACAACACAGAGGCCACACAGGATGGAAGGAAACGTGTTGGTTTCCGTAATAACATCAAACCCACTTCCTCCAAGGTCAAACCCGGCTACCTGGAGACTCTCGGCATGGGAAGGGTGGCTGGATCTCTTGGCTCTGTCCCCCAAGACTCCCCTTCCCCTGGAGATTTCTCCCTAACCTCACTGGTGCCATCAAGGGTAAGGCAGGCTGCACCCCTTCCCCTCTCAATGAGAATTTCGCCTTCACTGCCAATCTTGGATGATCTGGGTTTGATTTTATTGATGTATCAGTAAGGTTTTTTTTTCCTACTGACTTTAGAGAGAGAAAGAGAAAGGGAAGAGAGAGAGAGAGAAAGAAACATCAATTTGTTGTTCCACTCATTGGTTGATTCTTGTATGTGCCCTGACTAGGGATGGAACTCACAACCTTGGCATATTGGGACCACGTTTTAACCAACTGAATACCTGGCTAGGGCCTTCTTTACCCTGAGACTTGGGGGTTCTTTTCTTATTAGCTTCATTTGGAGTAGCTTGAGATTTCAGGATCCTTAATTTCTAACTAAAAAATAATAATAGCTTGACCTGTGGTGGCACAGTGGATAAAGCGTCAACCTGGAGCACTGAGGTTGCTGGTTCGAAACCCTGGGCTTGCCTGGTCAAGGCACATATGGGAGTTGATACTTCCTGCTCCTCCCCCCTTCTCTCTCTCCTCTCTCTAAAATGAATAAATAAAAATTTAAATAATAACAATAATAGCAGCTGCCATTCTTTGAGCACTTCTTATGTGCCAAGTACATATGGATTCTCCCATTTCATCTCCACTATAACGAAGTGGGTTAGTTCCTATGGCAACCCTCATTTTACAGATGGAGAAGCTGAGGTACTGGGAGCTTAGGTGACTTGTTTAAAGCCTCATGGATGGTCAGTGAAGGAGCTTAGGCCTGGAACCCAGCAGGCAGACTCCAGAGCTGAATTCTGAATCACTGGGCTGTGGAAGGTGTTGAGTAAACACAGACACTGCCTTCCCACTCCTTCTCCCCCCTTTCCATGGGAGCAGTGATAAAGCCTAAGGTCTTAGATAATACCAGTTTCATCAGAAAAATTGACTACAGACTCCCTGGGGCTGTCTCCTGAGTCAGGTCAAGATATCAGTGACATCAGGGAAGAGCTATCATGCAAGGAGAGAGCTAGCCTCCCAGGGGTCTGGCACTTAATTCTCTTTCCCACATGCTTCCGCCCTCCTCTCCCACAGCAAGTTCCCTCCCTGCCTGAGACACCGGGAAATACTCAGTACCCTGGGCACAATCCTTTGCAAAGCCTCACGGCAGATGAAGAAGGGGTGTGCAGCTCCTCTAAGGCTCAGTCCGCGTGCCACTGTCTGGCACAGGTGGGAAGAGAAATACTTCTGAGGTCCTCCCTTGTCAGACAGATCGAGCCCTGCCCCCAAGCACAAAGGCTGTTTCCTCTTGTCTTAACTTTTCACCTTCTTATTTCCTCACCATTGTGAAGGCAACACTCATCAGGGCATGTAAAGGCACCGTCCCTGCCCTGGTCTTTGCCCTGGAGCCGCAGAATCTGTCGCCATCAGTCAGGTGAGAAGGAAATTGCAGTGTTGAAGTTTCTGGCTTGTCCCTCACTGAGAGAGAAAACCTCAACTGTCAACAAACTCCAAACCAATCAAACTAACGATGCTGATGCCCCGAGGCTGCTCAGTATCCCGGCCCCATCTGCGGCAAATAAGATCAAAGACCGCCCGAGCACAGAAACCAAGATGACAAAGGGCAAAAGATGAGAAGGAGAGGAGAAAGCTTGAGAAGAGCGATGCTTGAAGCTCAAAGGGAATGAGACCAGTGAGCATGGATTCCCCAGGTTCCCAGGCTGTGGGGCAGGTAGAACCAGGAGGTGAGGAGGACAGAGGGGCATTGCGGGTGGGGGAGACGTGAAGAGAAGGCTTCTGTGTCCCAAGAGGCAAAAGGAAACAGCTTTGAAAGAAAAGCAAACGTTCCAGTGAGCGAAGGGGATTAGGATGTTAAATATCCAGACCCAGTGACCCTGGGGGAGGCTTGCACTTGGGCCCTTGTCATCGACACACAGCTGTCCAGTGGTCCGGTAGTACGGGGGCTGCTGGGACTGCTGCTGATCGGATTTGTCCATATAAAGCAATCTGCAGCGGAGGCAGAGTGGGGGAAGAGGAGGAAGCTGGGGTGGTTAAGGAGATATGTTTAAAAGTTCAGCACAGAAGGTTGCACACTCTGTAATTCTATTTACACAACATTCTGGAAAAGGCAAAACTACTGAGAAAGAAATCAGATCAGGGCTTCCCAGAAACTGCAAAGGGCCACAGGGGAACTTTTAGGAGGGATGGACCTGTTCTGTATTTTAATTAAGAGGATCATTCCGAAACTATACACATTTGTCAAAATTTGTTGAAATGTACACTTTAAAAAGGTGATTTTTAACTGTATATAAATTATGCCTCGTTAACCTGCGTTAAAATAAGTTGGCAGAGGTGTCAAAAATTACATACAACTCAGCTGTGTAAAAAGAAAAGAGAAAAAGGCAGCCTTTTTTTTTTTTTTTTGGTTTTCAACCTCTTTATTTTTTTAGAACCAATATAATCATCACAATTCTCATTCCCAGTAATATTAAGAGGAAGACTTTAAATTTGCCAATTAAAGGAAAACCAGTGTCTTCCACTTTAAAATAGTTTTATTAAAGTAGTTCAGCCTCTTTTGGATAAATACTCCGTCCAGTTCCTGCCTGGACTATTGTTACCTGCTCTCTGGGTGGACCTCCTCCTGTCTCTCCTTTTGCCCGTCCCCCCACCTTGTGTATAACTCTGGGGCAGTGGGAAAGGGTGGCTGGTCTGGCTGCTAGACCCTGTGCTGTCCTCTAGTCCTTAGTGGCCTCTGCAGAAATGTCTCTCACCTGATCTGCCGGCATCGTGGTTGACGTCCTGGCTGGTGGGACATGATGATTTCAGTGGCTCAGGTGTCCTATCTCAACCCTGCTGGTTCTGTAGATACGAACTTGCATCTGTTCAATGCACACGTTCTCCTTTTTCTAAGGCAGGTCCACAGGCTGTTAGCTCTCAGCGTCCTTCTGCCTTCTCTTTTGGTTCTAGGAACTTCCAAGTTTCTCTGGGCCACATGCAAGCCAAGGGGAATTGGGATGGGCTGGGTGAAGGGCAGGAGACCTCTAAAGTCTCTCTGCCAAGCTAACCATACCACACAGTTGTGCCCCACTCGGACAGAGGGACATACCACATGGTGACGGCCCCAGGGTCTCAGGAGAGCAGTGGGGGACAGATCTGTTTGTTTCCGGCATGTTCTCAAACTCTGTGGCGATTTCCTACTGTTCTCCACACCGCCATCAAGGCTGGGTATGGCCTCCCCAGCCCCTCCTTCCCCCCCTCCAGCCACCAGAAGGGTTTGTGCTTCCTCTTCCTATGTTTCAGAGACTTCCCTTCCATCATGTCCTCCTTCTTCCCTGCCCTATGGATCTTGTTGTAGCTGGTATCCATCTCTCTCCTTCCCTAGGCCGATAAACCCCATGGTGCATGCGGTGAGAGATTATAGCTCACTGGGAATGAAAATGCCCAGGAAAGTGGTTCAAAAATAATATCTTTATTACTGTAGGATGTTAGGAATAAGGCAGTCATTTCCAAGGGAGTGTTTTTGCTGCCTTATTAAGGGGTTGTCTTTAACATGATACAAGTTTTTTCAAAATGATGGAATTCCCAACCACTCAGATACACAGCATACACGTCATTATCTTTCCCAAAATTTCTTCTTTCTCTTCTTTCTGTGTTTCTAATTTACCCAGGTGCCTAAGTCGGAAATGGAGACTTCTAGAGCCCTTATTTTATATCCAGTCTATCACTGCACATTCTTCTTCCATACACCAGGAGAATTCTTGTCTCTGTCCCCTCTGCTGCTACCTTTGTTCAGGCCCTTGTATTTCTCACCTGGGGTGTTGGAATGGTTTTCTGATCAATCTTTCTACTCCCACACTTGTAATTGCTTTCCTCTATCATCCCGATTGCCCCTGGCATGACTTTTCCAAACACATATCCTACTCTGCTTAAAACCCCTCTGTTGGGTCTCCACGCCACAATCTCTGCTCACATCAAATGACTTGTTGGTGGGTTGGCTTTGCTGTGCTGCTTCCCACCTCTGTGCCTTTGTACATTCTGTTCCCTGTGGCCGGAATATTCCTCCTCATCTTTTCATGGAACATCCAGTTTAAAGATATACTTCTCATTAAAGTTTTTCTTGCCCCTCCAAGCAAGAATTCTATGCTTATCATCATGGTACTAACTTGTCTCTCTTAGGACATTTGTCACACAGAATTGTATGACAGTGCTAGGCTGTGAGCTCCTTGGGACCAGTGATACTGCCATAGTAATCTCCGTTTCCCCAGCATATAGCACAGTGCCTGGCCCAAGCCAGTTGAATGAGTGAATGTGATGATGAGCATCAGCTCTAGAATGTGAAGAGATCTCGAAGGGCGTTGCGTTCAGTGTTTGCATTTCCAGAAGAGTCTCAGAGAAGTTGTCACTAGACTAACCTCCCTCAGCTTAGCCCTGGTCCTTTGACTCCAGGCTCAGAGCTCTTTCAACCACTCAACAGGGCCTCCAGACACAGGGCAAGGGTCAGTGAGAAGACACCAGAGGCAAAAACGTAACCCAGGGCCTAGTATAGCTTATCCTCAAGCAGGAAAATGGGTCACTCCCACAAAGGGTTTTTGTAAAACCCTCTCACCTGTGCAATTGGAGAGATGTACGCAATGTCAGCGCGAGCAGCTGGCACCTGAAGTTACAATAACAATGCTGTGGGAGAAATTTAAATAGGAGTCTCACTAGCTCACTAGTGATCTGTGTGGGGCACAGCCAATTTATCTAGCCTGATTACACCCCCATCATTATAGGGATTGTATTGTTCTAGTTCAGGGGTCCCCAAACATTTTACACAGGGGGCCAGTTCACTGTCCCTCAGACCGTTGGAGGGCCACCACATACAGTACTCCTTACACTGACCACCAATGAAAGAGGTGCCCCTTCCGGAAGTGCGGTGGGCGCCGGATAAACGGTCTCAGGTGGCCACAATTTGGCCTGCGGGTCATAGTTTGGGGGCCTCTGCTAGTTCTTCGGCTTCTTTTTTTTTTCTTTTTTTTTTTTAGTGAGAGAGAGAGAGAGAAAGGGAGAGAGACAAGAAGCATCAACTCATAGTTACAGCACTTTAGTTGTTCATTGATTGCTTCTCATATATGCCTTGACAGGGGGCTCCAGCCAAGCCAGTGATCCCTTTACCAAGCCAGCGACCATGGGGTCATGTCTATGACCCCACACTCAAGTCAGCGACCCTGTGCTAAAGCCGGCAACCTCAGGGTCCTTAGTGTCCCAGGTAGATGCTCTATCCACTGCACCACCACCGGTCAGACTATTGCTTTATTTCTTTAAAAACAACATTTGTATTTTATAATTTTTTTTTTACAAAGCAGCCATGTTTACCTCCCCTTGTTTCCTCCTGGAGACTCAGTGTGGGGTGATGGAGAAGCATAGGTTTTAGGGTCCCAGGCCCAAACTGAATCTTGGGTCTGCAGCTTACTCATAGCATAACTTAAGACAAGTCTCTTAACTGCTGTGTACCTCAGCTTTTACATTTGTAAAAACAAAGGTCATGATAGTATGCCCCATGGTTGTCATGGGGGTGAGGAGAAGGTACCAGGGACGCCGCTTGCAGAGTGGGTGAAGGCTGGCCCTGGAGCCAGAGCTCCTGGGCTCCACCTCCTGTTCCAGGCCTTGCAAGGTGTGTGACCTCGGACGCATTACTTATCTTCTCTGCAACTGTTTTCTCTTGAAGTCCCTGAGTATTGTCAGTATCCACTTGGCGCTTGGACAGTGCCTGGCACATAGGAGGCACCACCTACATGTAAGTTAGTGAGATGCTGAGCATGGTGCCAGGCACCTAATACACAGTGTTCCCTGCTCCTCCCCCTCCCAGAGGGCGCCCAGTCTGTGCACCTGCGTGCTGGATGCCCAGGGCTGGGGCCCGTGCTCTTCAGCCTGCCTTGTATCAGCTCATGATGAAGCCGGAGAAACCAAGCCCTCCTTCCTCTTTGAGCCAATGACAAGTCAACTCTATCTCTTGGTCACTGGAGTCATCATATGTTGATCCTCTACCCCCATCCTGTGAGGGAGCCTGACTGCCTGCCCCCCCACACCCCCCTGTCTCTGCACGAGCTCAGCAGGAATAACAAGCACAAGCCCAGCCCAGGGCCGTGGCCCCTCTGCCCCCAGGCCCAGGGCAGTGCAGTCTCCTGCTTGGCGTGGCTCAGGTACTTTGTGCAGTACTGCAGCCTGGGCCCTGGCGACCGAAACCTCCCTGAGGCCTGTTTGGACCTGTTGTTCCTTGGGTTTACTAGTCTCGGCTCACTTGCTGCATGCCAACCTCAATTACCTTCCCCATTCGGACACATCTCCAGGCTCTGAGAGGAAGGATCAGCCCCATCCCTGGGGCTGGCAGAAGGAAGTGTCGGGGCAGGGGAGAGGGGGAGCCTGGACCCTGCTGCTGCTGGGAAGTTAGAAGTAAAGACAGCACAGGTTCCTGCTTCTGTGTCTCTTAGAAACCCCTCTGCCCTGTGACAGTCCGGGGTCTCAGAGGCTATAGAGACCTGAGAACCCCTCTAGGCCCACTCTTGCCTCACCCAGAAGCCGGCCTCCTGGACAGCTGGTGCTTGGGCTCCATGTGAGTGGGCATGCTCTGTCACAGCCCACTGCCTTCCGCCTTGCTTGCACCATCACTAAGCCCTTCCCCTGGCTGGAACTGTGACTTCTGGAACTTTGACCTGGTGTGCCCAGTCCCTCTTCTCCGTGCGGGGAGGTTTGAGAAGTTACTCTTCACACTCTGTGCCCCCCCACCCAGGCTCCTCCAGGCTAGACACCTTCGTGTTTCCTCACAAAACATGACTTCTAGGCCCCCTCCCCATTGAGCCCATGATCACTGGATTTCTTTCATGTCCACAGAAGAGCAACTGTAACCATAGTAATAAAGCCAGTAAATATTCACTCAAGGATCTATCATGTGGTAGGCATTTCACCAGATGCATACAGGCATCACACCTGGTCTCTGTCCTCAGGGAACTGACCATAGAGATGAGAGGGAGAGGACTTACCCCCACACTTGCAGGTGATGGCAGCCACCTGCCGTGTGCCTAAGTAGTAAAAGGTTAATCGGGGGATGATGGCTAAAGGGTACAAAGTTTCTTTTAGCGGGAACGGAAATGTTCTAAGAATGAGTGTGGGGAAGGCATATCTGTGAATATACTAAAAACCACTGAGTTGTACATTTTAAATAGGTGAATTGTATGATATGTGACTTATATTTCAATAAAGTTGTTTAGGATTTTAAAAGTTTAGCCCTGGCTGGGTAGCGTAGTTGCTTTAAGTGTTATACCAATATGACAAGTTCACAGGTTTGATACCTGGTCAGGGCACATATAAAAATCAGCCTATGAATCGCTGGTTCGGAACCCGGCACTTGTCTGATCAAGGCACATATGGGAGATGATACTTCCTGCTCCTCCCCGCTTTTTCTCTCTCTATCTCCTTCTCTTTCACTCTCACTCTCTCTCCTCTCTAAAATGAATTAAAAAAAAAAAGAATCAGTCAATAAGGGTGTAAGTGAAACAACAAATTGACGTTTCCCTATCAAAAAAGAAAAAGAAAAAAAAAGATTTAAAAATATGTTCTATCTTCTACCTTGAAAAGTATTCCTTCATAATGACCTACAGGTTTGAATTGAGAGTTCTCAGAGTCCTTGGAGTTCTGCACCGGAATGTGGCAGCACCAGGAGAGCTGGTCTGGCTCTCTCACCTCCCCACACCCCATCTTCCCACCCCAGCTCTGTCCGGCACTTTGAGAAGCCTTGGGAGCACACCTGTGAACTCAGAAGCTCACTAGTTCCAGCTCCACCCACAGTCCCCCAACCTATCCCACCAGCACCCTGATGGCTACTAGGGAGTTCACACTGGTTGTCCGGTGGTGGGATCTACCCTTGGAAGGTCAAACTCAGGGAAGACACCATCATGAGCCCAGGTAGGCTAGGAGCCTTTGGCTAGAGAATTCCCAAGCATGGTCCAGAGCAGTGCTGTACCGCAGAACATTCTGTGATGCTGGAAATGCTCCACATCTGCACTAGCTAATATGGTAGTTACTAGCCTCGTATGGCAATCGAGCACTTGAAATGTGGCTATTGCAGCTGAGGAATTGATTTTTAATTGAGTAACACTTAAATTTAAATTGCCGCATGTGGCTAGTGGCTACTGTCTTAGACAGCATAGGTCTAGAAAGGGGTGTGGCAGGGCTCTGACTGGACATGTCCTGTGGACTTCATCTCATGAGGCGGGGTGGGCCAGAGGAGGATCAGAGTGGGGCTCCCAGGTCAGGAAGACCCTGGAAAGGGGAATGGGGTTTGTTTTCAGAAGGAAACTGTCATCTAAGGCAGCACATTCCTGTCCAGCCCAGCATTCCAGATCTCTGAGGAGAAAGAAGCAGATGGCTATGGGGTAGGAGCAGGGGAGTGATGTGAGGGCACCCCCAGACAAGTCCTCCTGAGATGTTTGCGGGGACCTGTTTCACACAGGATGCTTGCTCTGGTAGTTGGGCCGGCTAGGATGTGGGTCTTGGCAGAGAGAGAGGAGGCTATTTTTTCTGCTGAGGCCATGTGAACGGGGCAGGCTGTGTGCATAGTTTCCATGGCATAATCTGACTATAAAGCCCCGTGTGTCTGGGAAGGAGGGACAAGGAGAGGCCCTCGGCCTGGCCTCAGTCAGAACTGGGCACCGGCCCAGGAGGCACATTCTCTCCAGATTCCTGCAGGGTCCTGAGCCGTGAGGACGGGCGGGCCATGCCTGGCTGGCCAAGCCTTTGGAAGCTCACTTGGTTGCTGATTGGGGTGAGGCTGCTGGCTCTCCCGGATGCCTGGACGTGAGGTTGAGGAGATAACCTCCAGAGAACTGGGCCGGGTAAGGTGCCACAGAACACAGGATGCAGAGTCACTGGGAGGCAAGCAGAGACAGACTAAGGAGGGCCTCGCTGTCTACACTTGGCTCCCAGCTCCCACCTGCAAAACAGATGCTGTCTGTGGGCTGGCTGGCACCCAGCCTCGAGGAGAAAACCGAACAGCATCATTTGCCCAGAGCAATTCTAGGCAGGTTCACCGAGTACCTTTTGCTGCTAGAGAAAGGATGTCTCTAAAAAATATATGCCACTTGGCTAGCCTTGGACAACTGGGGCTTTGCAGGCAGAAGCCAGAGCTGCAGAGCACAGGGCTGCAGAGCATGGCCCAACATTTGTTAAGCAACTGCTAGGTGCCAGACTCTGTGCTAAGTGTTTTTGCATGTTTCTTCTCATTTGGAACAATACTGATTAATAATCCTTGTAATAGCTAATTGTTCTTGAGTGTCTACTAAGGGACCAGACATCAGTTTGTTTAGTTCTCATAAACCTCCCTGTCTAGTGTGACCAGGTGGTGGCCCAGTGGATAGAGCGTTCGACTGGGATGCAGAGGACCCCAGGTTCAAAACCCTGAGGTCGACGGCTTGAGCGCGGGGTCGCTGGCTTGAGCGTGGGATCATAGACATGGCCCCATGGTTGCTGGCTTGAGCCCAAAGGTCACTGGCTTGAAGTCCAAAGTCTCTGGTTTGAGCTTAAGGTTGCTGGCTAGATCAAGGGGTCACTCACTCTGCTGTAGCCCCCTGGTCAAGGCACATATGAGAAAACAATCAAAGAACAACTAAGAAGACTAAGGAGCCACAACAAAGAATTGATGCTTCTTATCTCTCTCTTTTCTGTCTGTCTGTCCCTATCTGTCCCTCTCTCTGTCTCTGTCACAAAACAAAAACAAACAAACAAAAAACCTTCCTGTTTATGGGGTGAAGGAAACTATGCCTCATGGGTAATTTTGCCCCCAGTCACTCAGCAAGGAAATGGTCTAGACAGAATTTGAACCCATACTCCGACCCAACACTCCCTGCTCTTGACCATCGGTTTCCCTGACAGATATTCTGACTGTCGGTTTTTAGAAGCTCTATTGCAAGGGTCTGAATTATCCAATTTGCCCCCCAAAGGCTCCTGCTTCTTTTCTCTATTCTGGCTCCTTCTTGGGCCTTGAAGCCTAGAGTCTCAGAGGTGCTCTGTCTTCAACAGTGTCTGTCCCTTTGTCTGCTCTGAGTTTGTTGTGACGTGTGGGGTGGCAGCCCCAGGCCATGGAGGTTGCCCAAGACAATCCAGCCTTTCTGAGAGCAGGCTGTGCCTTGAGTCTCAGGCCGCAGCCGGCACACACAATGCCCTCTGTCTCTGCCAGGGCAGAAAGGCACATTATTGTGGTCGGGTGACTTGGGCTCCTCTGGGGTGATGTTTGTGGCCTGCACATCCCCCACACGGTGCCTCCCTAGCCAGGGTCTGGCCAAAGGCTGGGTGAGAGGGGATGCTGGGCACTCAGGGCCTGGGAGTCCCTTCCTATTGAGGCACCTGCCTTGCCTTGCGTATCAGATTTGTTCCCTCACCTTCTATCCCCACCTACAGGTCTTTTCCTGGACCCATGTCTCAGACTCCTGAGCCTTTGAATGCTCTAATTTAAATTATTCTGAAAAGCACACAGTGTCATGCCTGGCACTTCGGGCTCTCCCCAAATGTGACCTGATTTCTTCTGTTTTCCTTTGCTGGTTTCTCACATTTGGACTTTTTGTAGATTGGAGATAATAATTCTGTCATCAGGAATTTTGACAGAGACCCTGGAAACAAGTGTGTTCTTTTTTTAGTATTTTTCCGAAGTGAGAAGCAGGGAGGCAGTCAGACAGACTCCCGCATGCGCCTGACCAGGATTCACCTGGCATGCCCAGCAGGGGGCGATGCTCTGCCCATCTGGGGCGTCACTCCATTGCGGCCGGAGCCATTCTAGTGCCTGAGGTAGAGGGCATGGAGCCATCCTCAGCGCCCGGGCCAACTTTGCTCCAATGGAGCCTTGCTGCAGGAGGGGAAGAGAGAGATAGAGAGGAAGGAGAGGGGGAAGGGTGGAGAAGCAGATGGGCGCTTCTCCTGTGTGTGCTGGCTGGGAATCAAACCTGGGACATTTTCACACTGGGCCTACGTTCTAACGCTGAGCCAACCGGCCAGGGCCACAAGTGTGTTCTTAATAGCAATAACAGCCACCATTTACAAGCCCTAGCATGTGCCAGGCACCTGGCCAAACCCATATCCTCACACAGCGCTGGGAGGGGTACGCTTTCTAGTCCCATGTTAAGTGGAAGAAATGGAGGCTCAGAAGACTTGAGTGCCTTGTCCCAGGCGGCAAAGCTGGTGCGTGGTGCAGCTGGGAGTCAAACTCAGTTCCTTTTTTCTTCATGTCACTCTTTATTTCTATTATTATTTTGGGTTAAGCCGTTTGATTTTATTTTTTACATTCAATATTATTTTATATTAGCTTCAAGTGTACAGCACAGTGATGAGGCCACCATATATATACTTTACAAAGTGTTCCTCCTGATATCCCCAGTACCCACCTGGAGCCAGACACAGTTCTTACAGTGTTACTGACTGTAACCCTCTGTTGTATTTTACGTCCCTGTGCAAACTCAGTTCTGACAAGTTCAAGTACTCACATTTGACTGCTCTGCTTCGTGCCTGATTAGTTTCCCAGGGCTGCCATGACAAAGTACCAAAAACTGGGTGGCCTAGAACAACAGGCAGCTATTGTCTCACAGTTCTGGAGGCTTGAAGTCCAAGATCAAGACATCGATAGGGTTGGTTCCTTTGGAGGGCTGTGAGGGGATGATCTGTTCCAGGCCTCTCGCTTAGCTTCTGGTAGCTTGCCGGCAATCTTAATGTGTGTACTCCCTGTGTGCGTGTCTGTCTCTGTGTCCAAATTTCCCCTGATTATTAATTAGATACCAGTTGTGTTGGATTAGGGCCAATTTACTTTAGTTTGGTCATCTGCAAAGATTTTATTTCCAAATAAAGTCACATTCACAGGTTCTGAGCGTTAGGACTTTAACAACTTCCCCCCCCCCCCGAGAGGAGCAATAATTCAACCCATAAAAGCAACCTTCCCTGCTTAGTATCCTGGTGGCACAGGATTTCTTAGTAAGAGGAGGTAATGCTTCCTTCAGCTCCAAGGGCAAGAAAGTCTCTTTTTAGGACCCCTTTCACTTGTTCAAGTGGTACACACACACACACACACACACACACACACACACAGAGCTATAGTGCTGTGGTCAGGACAGGCTGGACTGCCACATGAACATCTGGACCCTGTGGAGACAGTGGCACATCTGGCCCGGGTGAGGCACCGAGGATTCCAGGTGCTCCAATAGGAAGAAGAGGAAACAGCCAGCAGTGTGAACCCTCAGCCTCAAAGCACAGTGTTTGCACACAGGCACACCAGAGCTGTTCCTAAAATACCCCGTTTCCCTTCCAATCCCTGTATCCTTCCCAGATGCATCCCCTTTACCACCCTTCCCGGGCCTCAGCCCTCCCTGCAGTCTGAGTGTGAGAGGCAGAGAGCCTGTCTGTCTCTCTAGCTCTAGCATTTGGTGCAGAACTGACTATTTATGGAGCAGGGGAGGGAGGGAGCAGCTGGCCAGCTGCAGTGTGGACTCTTCCATGTGTACTTCCAGCAACACCCAAGTTACCCCACCTGGTTAGTTACTGCTCCTGCTGGGTCTCACTTAGCAAGTCCCTACTCATCTGGTATAGGTGGGGCCCGGGAAATGGAATGTTGGGGGTAGAAATATTGCTTCCTGGGCCCCTTGCCTGAGGGATAAAGGCAGGAGGACTTTCAGCCCCCAGGCACTGTGGTCTTCTAGCTGCCTGGCCGGCCACAGCTGGAGGCCTTCTCTCCTAGCTTCTCCTCTCAGCTCCGCCGGCCATCCCAGCCTCCTTTGCCCTCTCCTCCCACCTCACCCCCGGAGGCTCCTGGTCAACTTTATGTCTCCTTAGCATCTTACCTACTTCTGGGAGTGGTTTCCTCCATGCCAGGGCTCCCTGGCCTCATACATACTATGCACGGTTATACACACTCATGCTCACATACAACCACACACACATACACATACACACACACACACACACACACACACACACAGAGCTACTATGATCAGAACAGAGGCTGGACTGCCACACTAACATACACATGTTCACACACATGCTCGTACATACTTGACAGACTCACAAATATTCACACAATCATAAACATACATGTTCACATACAACTATATACCTTATAGTTACTGACTCATGTTTACACATACCCACGCACACTTTATAGGTTACACACAGTCACATACACACACACACACACACACACAGGCTCACACACACACACACACACACACACACACTTCATCCATGCACCCAGAACCTCCCTGCTTAGGGTTGTGTTATGCTAAGCAGGACTTCCTTGAGTTGGCTCCTTAATTGGCTTATAAATTGTCTTAGCGGACAGAGGGCTCGCAGACAGAGCCATGGGCGGGGGGCCTGGAAGCCTGCCTTTTGGGTTGAGTCCCAGCTCCACCATTTGACGGTTGTGTAAACCGAGGTACTTGCCTTATTTCTCCCAATCTCATTTTCTTATTTGGAAAACGGGGCTACTGTTACCCATTTCATGGAGTTGTGCAAACATTAGGCAATGGCTTTGACAGACAAAGCCTGGCATAAAAGAGGCAGTTATTATTTATTTCAAAATTCAGCTGTATTTACAACAGTCCCATTATTCACAACTCAAAAGGCAGAAAAGGGTCACAGTGAAGTCTCCCTCCATCCTCGCTCTTACCACCCAGCCTCCTTCCCTACAACCAGTGTTAATCAGATTCTTACATTCTCTTTAGTGATCTTTACATATATGAGGAACTGTATATGCATGTATTATTTTTCTCCTTTACCCCCACAAATACTGTGTACACACTGTTTGGTGCTTTACTTTCCTCACTAAGTACATCTTGGATTATGTCCCGTATCAGTACATTAACGGCTTCCTCATTCTTTCCTGGCTGCTTTGCATTCCATTATATGGAGGTACCCTCATTTATGTAACCAGTTTTCAATGGAAGGGACATTTAGGTTGTTTCCAGTCTTTTGCTATTTCAAACAAAGCTGCAGTGAAAAACCTTGTACAGACATCATTTCCCACCGGTGGGAATCTACGCACGAATACTGGAAACACTGTTAAATGGACATCAAAAGCTGCTTTTCCTGTCAGAGGGCCACTCTTCCTCTTTCACAGGCACCTACTTCTATAATCCTGGGCTGCAAGAAGTCTGATGGGCAACACTACGCACCCTGGAGGGCACCCAGCGCCATACACAACCCAAAGACATTTTGTTTGGCTGGAGAGACAACGCTTTGTGTTTCCGTTGGATTCAGGCTGCATGTAACGGGGCTAACACTGCCTGTACGCAGAAGGACAGGGATGAATATGTTGTACACAGATCTGCGGAGGAGAGGGGCATTTGCAAAACCCAGAGCACAATGCTCATTTTGTTTACCTGTTCATTTAGTCAACAGATAGTCACAGGACACACACTACCTGCCACACACTGTGCTGGGGATGAGGCTAAAGTGGAATCAAGCCAGGGCAGGCCCTGCCCTCACGGAGCCAGTGGTCATACAGTGGGGACAGACACAAAGCAAATAATCTACAAACGACGCAAGCCATGACAGCAAAGCAGGGAGTAGAAAGAGCATTCTTCAGTTTAGGCCAACCACAGAATTTGAAGGCAGGCAGGGCAACCCTCCAGGTTTTCCCTGGAGCCTTCCAGGGGTCTTAGCCTTCTTCTCTGGTTATATTTCTACCTGTAACTTCCTTTTTTTCATGCACTCTGGGCAGGTGAGGGCCCAGCAGCTGGGTTGGGGTAGTGGACGCTGCCACCCAGGCACAGCTGGATGTCTCAGACTTCTCTGCTGCTGCCCACCATCAGCCTCACCGGCCTTGGAGAATTGCTTTGGTCACAGGTAACAATGAGAGCCATAAAGTGAGGAAAGCTTAGCTGTCACTCACTCCCTTTTCAGGCCAGGGCTGGCCTGGGCCACAGCAGCTGCTTTCAGCCAATTCTTATGAGCCAAGGCTGGCTCATCCTTCCTGACACACAGGAAAGCAGCAATCTGATAAAGCTGGGTTGCACCTCAGTGTCAGCAGGTAATGGGCGGGTCCTCCCAGGATTATTTGCATATTGGATGACACCACCTTGAATGCTTTGCTTAATGCAAAGAAGTGACTTACTAATTATAGAGACCACCCAGGTGGCAAAATTTTGGGGGTGTGGATCACAGAGGACCTTCCCATACTGGCAACAGTTCATTTCATTTAGGATGGTATTTTCTAAAATCTCTGCCCTGATTTTATTGCTTTTTTAACTTTTTCTGTAGAAATGAAACATCTGCTCAAGAGTGGGAGCTCTGAGCTCCCTGGCCCTGGGTGGGTAGCTCAGTTGGTTAGAGTGCCGTCCCAATACCCCAAGGTAGCATGGTTTGATCCCCGGTCAGGGTGCATACAAGAGTCAACCAATGAATAAATAAATAAGTGGAACAACAAATCAATGTTTTTCTCTCTCTCTCAAGTCAATCAATTAACAAAACAAATAATAATAAAAAAAGAGTTTATAAGTCTGACCTGTGGTGGTGCAGTGGATAAAGCGTCGACCTGGAAACACTGAGGTCGCCAGTTCAAAACCCTGCACTGGTCTGGTCAAGGCACATATGGGAGTTGATGCTTCCAGCTCCTCCTCCCTTTCTCTCTTTCTCTCACTCTGTGTCTCCTCTCTAAAATAAGTAAAATAAAAAGAAATTTAAAAAAAAGTCAGAGCTCCTCATATTGAGCCCCACTTATTCATCAACTCACCTTCTAAAAGGCCATCTCCATTGTGACAGTAGAACCACAGCACTGCCACACTGAGGGGACCACAGAGTCACAATTATGTCAGCATGGTGGGTTGGTTTTCAACTTCTAGAATCAATCTATTGTAAAAGAGAAAGATTGAATTAAATGTTTCCAAACGTGAAGATATAAATTTAAAAGTACAACTGGCCAAAGTTGGGGGCGGAAGGAGACATCTCCGTGGAAAGACAGGTCCAGGGCCCTACCTAATAAACTCATGTTACAGAGTGACGAGACTATTAAACATTGACTCAATTAGAAATCAAGTGAGCTTTAAGTACATTGTTTCAAGTCACAAAGATAACCAGTAGAATAACTGAAAATTATAATGACTAAAAAGGGCATTGGGGAGAAAAATGGGGGTTGGGTTAGTGCCTTACCTTTCTTAGGGAGGCGTCACAGATATCTGAAATTGATAAATAAAAGTTTTGCAACAAATTACTTTGTGTTAGGGGGATGACCATTAAACGGAGAGAAGGATAAAAGTGATTGTGTCTGGGAAGGAGGAGCAGAGTGGGGCAGGGAACTGTTGCTTTTCTCTGTAATCCCTATTATATCATATTTAAATTATGGGCAGGTTTTACTTTCACAAAACTTACAATACATTATTTCTCAATTTTCCACATTTTCCAAAATGGGCATGTATAGTAATGAGGAGGTATGATAAGAGAACACATAAAAAGCTTAACCTATTTATTATTTGCTTTAAGGTTTTCATTCCCATAAAAACACGTGACAAAATCTACCATCTGAACCATTCTTAAGTTTATAGTTCAGTAGTGTTAATTATACTCACATTGTTGGGCAACAGGCCTCTAGAATTTTTTCACCTTGTGAAACTAAAACTATATATGCACTGAACAACAGTTCCACATTTCCCCTCCTCCCAACCCCTGGAAACCACCGTTCTACTTCCTGGTTTTATGAATTTGACTACTTTAGATACCTTGTATTAGTGGGAATATGCAATATTTGGCTTATCCCTCTTAGCACAATGTCCTCGAGCTTCATCCATGTCATAGTATGTGACAGGATTTCCTTCCTTTTTAAGGCTATATAAAATTTCATTGTATGTATTTATCACATTTTCTTTATCCATTCATCCCTGGACACACACTTGAGTTGCTTCCACCTCTTGGCTATTGCAATTAATGCTGCAATGAACATGAATGCACATACTTGATTTATTTTTTATAAAGGACACCACAAATAGATGCAGAAACTGTGGTCAGAGAAAGTCCAGAATTCAGTTCAGTCCCTCCTGGACCAGAGCAAGCCCAGGGCATGAACTCTCGGGCTCCTGCCTTCATCCTTCTGACAGCGAGGGAGTTGGTCAGAGCCTGACCCTTTGGGCTGGCCTGTAAGCAGGAGGAAGCTCTGGGTGGAGTCAGGGAATAGAGTGGAAGGGGCACAGAAAGGAGCCACATTGGCATCAGCCTGGCAGATGGTGCTCTTTGTCATCCATCTGCCTCTGCAGAATTTCCCACTGTCAGAGTCCTCCCAGCCCTGCTCCTATCTACTCAGTGCCATAGTCTGACTCTGGTACCTGTGAGATATGATCCAAGTTCAATGCAAAGGCATCTGATGAACTTACTAACTTTCCCACAAGCTCAGTTTTTTCCTTTAGCCTTGGGTTGCACATTGATGTTAATTTGCAGGGCTGGGTTAGGACTCTCCTGGGTTTTCAGGACCCATTCACCCAGTCCCTTTCTAGGCTGGAGGCTGTGGGTGGAGCCCTGTCACTCCTGCTGGCTAGCTTGGATGGTTTCCCACTGTGTTAGGTGACAGATTGTTCTTGGACAGGAAATAATTTAAGTTCAGCTTTTCCTCTGATGATCTGGGAGGCACTCAGTCAACACAGTGAACTGAATGAAATCCCACAGGAACCTTGTCATTAATGGACCTGTGAGCTGGGGTCCTTGCACAGTGTGAGATACTTTCCATAGTGGGGGAGGAGGGTGGGATATGGGTTCTCCAAAATCATGAGGCTAGCAGTGGGTAGGTGTTCCCTATGGGGCTACTGGGAAGTATGGAAGTTATTTCCTTCCTCACTGGACTGTGGCTTTGGGGACACCTGGTAGCCTCAGATGATCTTTTGTGAGGTCCTTTTCAGAGGCTGTGGCTCTCAGAGGGAGAGGCTGAGTGGTGACAGTTACCAGAGTTCAGGCAGCTGATGTCTGTGTTCAGGAAGGAGGTTGACACCAGGGGTCTTCCCTATTTCCCATCCTACACCATCTGCCTTTCCTGATGTAGATGGTTGATTGGGATGTTCCGTTCCAATTTAAACTGCCTCTTCCCTTCCAAGCCTGGAGATGGGTGGGAGAAGGATGTTCTCTAAGGCTTAGTGTCTAATACATAGCCACTAGCCACATGTGGCTGTTGAAATTTAAATTAATTTCAATGAAAAGAAAATTATAAATTCAGTTCCTCATCGCACTAGCCACATTACAAGTGCTCAATTGCCACATGCGGCCAGTGGCTGCTGTAATGCACACTGCAGACCTAGAACATTTCCACCATCACAGAAAGGTCTGTTGGATGGCACTGCCCTAAATCTCCTCTCTCTTTTCTCCTTTATGATTCTGATATGGAGAGATTGGAGGCTGCTTCTCCCTTAGTCTGGGGCCCCTAGACCATGCTGCCTGTTGAGAATTCAAAAGCAGAGAATGAGCAGAGTAGAAATATCTTCAGTCCCCACTCAGTATTGAGTGCAAGACAGCCCTAGGCTCAGAAATCTTCCTGTGTGTGACACCTGCAGTCCTGAAGCTGCCATCTCAACCCTATTTTATGAATTTTTCAGGGGATCCCAGCCTAACCTGGTCTTCTGATCCAGACCCCATTCCTAACACACCACGTCTCCTTGTGTGTTTACCTAGCTACTAGCCCTTCTGCGGTGTCCTGTGACCGAGAGCCGCTGCCTGTACACAGGCTCTCCTGGCCTTTTGTCACGTGTTTGCCTGGCCTTTTGTCACGTGTTTGCCTGGCCTTTTGTCACGTGTTTGTCATTAGGGTTGGGGAGAAGTAGGAACATGTCTATCTGGGACATCTGAAATAAAGGATGAGGTTTTCCAGAATAATGTGGCCCAGACTTCCGTTTTCCCCAGAGCAGTCCAAGGTTGTCCTTGTCATCTTTCAGGCCCACTCCACAACACCAGGTATTTGTCCCCATATACCAGTCAGCTTCGGGTTCCATCAGTGAACCTCTTTTACCTGCTTTGTCAGGGACACGTCCTCTTTCCATGGGGGTTGATAAGCTCACAGCATATGAAACTAGGGTTGCCAGACCCTGACTTCTTGGCCTCACAAAGAGAGCCAGCCATAAGGTGGATCTCAGAAGAGCAAAAAAGGGAAAGAAAACAGAGTCCTGCAATATTATTAGAGCCAGTTATGCCTTCATATTTTGCAAACAAATGTACTTCTTTATCTGGACTTTCCAATTATAAGAGACAATTAAAGCCTTTACTGCTTAAGTTAGTTTGTATTGAGTCTCTCTGTCACTTGCAACCAAAAGAATCCTAACTAATACAGAATCATTAGGTCCGAATGTTTGGGAGAAGAAAGCTTCTGACAACCAAATTCAGGTCATTGCCAATATACCTGCAGGGAATGGCAAGCCTGAAACAAGAAATGAGCCAGTGGTTCACATATACCAGGGACACACACAGACCAATCTTGACTGTAGGTTTGCCTTCCCAGCACTTTCTTTTGCTCCTGATATTTCCTCTCCTCTTCAGCTCTCCTAAATTCTCTGTATCTCTCAAGACCCTCTTAGAGTCTACCTCCACCACGAAGCCTTCCCTGACCACCCCAGCCTCGACCCTCTGGCTTCTGGTATCAATTATAATTATCAAAGAATGACAAACATCTTATAGCATGTCTGCTTTCATTATTTAGAATGGCATGTTTAAGATTTTTCTTTTCTATGTTTGCAGTTAGTTCATCACCTCCTCCCACCAGTTCAAGGTCAGAGATAGGAGCTAATGCTTTTGTGTCCCTGACAGGACCCAGCATAACACCTGGCATATAATAGAACCTCAGTGAATGTCTGTGGATTGAAAACTTGTGGAAACCGGTGTGAAAGTTACAGGAGTCAAGTCTTTCTGCAGCTTCCCTCAGCAGGAAATAAGCACCCCATTGAAACATCCAAGATGACAGTGGGTTACATTTCTTTAGTCAAGTACCTGGTCTCTCACCAAAGGACTCTTTTCCATATCGAGGAGTAAGGATGGCAGAAGGGAGGAGCAGGGGAAGAGAATGGAGAAGAGGTGAGAATGTAGATCTTTGCTTGGCGGCTGAGACTTGCCAGGGGAGGTTTCCTAGATCATTCAGGTTAGTGGAGAAGAGGAGTGACTCCGTGTCCCAGACTTCTCTGAACTCCCCGGGGGAGGAGTGAGCATGGTGTGGGGCAAGGCACAGGTCTGAACCAGCTCCTCTTTGAAAATCCCTTCAGAGCTGGCCCAAGAGCCGTGTGGGAGAAACTAGTGTCCTCATTCCACTGTCATACCTCATTCTGGATTCATTTAATGCAGTCGGAGATGACATTTTTCACCAGACTTTGGTCTGAATAGTATTTGGCTATTCACCAAACACATTACCCCAACCTTTAGAGCCCAGGATTTTCCAACATGGAAGCTATTATAATAATTTAAAGGCCTTTTGAGTGATGAGAAGATATTTGACATAAGCACATAACCTCATTCTTTGAAAGCCGACATTATTTGAATATATGCACCTTGAGTCATTCAGAAAAATGGAGAAAATCTCTTTCCTCCCTTCAGGTGTGATAATAGTCATATTGAGAGCATAGAACACACTGCTCAGTTAGGTCCTCCGCTGTTCTGATTGTTTCCTGGCTCTTCTCTTTTTGATTTGGTTATACATTTCCCCCATGGGGGCAATGCCACATTTCACACTAAGTATATATCATCTAACAAACAATAAGTGGCTACTGGATGGATGGATAAGTACTCAGTCAACACCTATGTAGACAAATAAACAACAATAAAATTCTGTATTGGTCAGGGTTCTGTAGAGAAACAGAACCAATAGGATATCTATATATCTGTATTCCTATCTACCTAATATTATTTTATATATTTATTTATTATTAGGTATTGGCTCATGTGATTATGGAGGCTGAGAAGTCCCATGATCTGCTGTATATAATAAGCTAGAGAGACCCAGGAAAGCCTGTGGTGTTGTCAGAGGGCCTGAGAGCCAGAGAGCCATTGTTGCAGATACCGGTGTGAGACTGAAGGTCTAAGAAGCAGGAGTATGAAGGGCAGGAAGAGAGTGACATCCTAGTGTAATCAGTCAGGCCAGTTTTCCTCCAACTTTCTGTTCCATGCAGGCTCCCAGTGGACTTACTGATGTCCACCCACATTGGGGAGGGCTGTCCACTTCATTCAGTCCACCAATTCAAATGCTCATCTTTCCTGGAGACACCCTCACAGACACACCCAAAACAATGTTTAACCATATATCTGGGCATCCCATGATCCAGGCAAGTTGACACGGAAAATTAACTATCACAAACCCTAACATTTACCGTATTTCCCCATGTATAAGATGCTCTCATGTATAAGACATACCTTAATTTTGGCGTCTGAATTTTGAAAAAAAATTGTATTACATAAAAGTATTAAACTTAGCCTGACCTGTGGTGGCGCAGTGGATAAAGCGTCGACTTGGGAACACTGAGGTCACCAGTTCAAAACCCTGCACTGGTCTGGTCAAGGCACATATGGGAGTTGATGCTTCCAGCTCTTCCCCCCTTTCTCTCTTTCTCTCTCTCTCTCTGTTTCCTCTCTAAAATGAATAAATATAAAGAAATTTTAAAAATGATATGAAAAAAAAAGTTATTAAACTGAATTTCTATTCATCATAAAATTCATACAACTCCTCATCACTATCAAAACTCCCACCCATTAGCTTGTCTTAATCTGTTTCTGATGGCGAATCACTGTCTTCAACAATGAGCACAAAAACAAGCACGAAAAAACTGGAAATGCAAGTGAAAGTATCTACAACCACTGTATAAGATGTACCCAGTATTTAGACCCCAAATTTTTTGAAAAATGCTGCGTCTTATACATGGGGAAATATGGTGTTAAGCATTAGGTACATCCCAGGCACGTGCTAAGTACTTGACTGATATGATCTCATTCTTAGAGACATATACGTGTGAAAATTACATAGAAAAATTCTAATACTAGGTGACTTCTAGGGTCTGTTCCAGGTTTAGTGTTCTTTGATATGGTGTAACAGTGAAACTAGAGTATCAAGGTGGGGCTTAAGAACTTACCCCTTAAAAGTAGAAAAACAAAAGTAAAATTTTTATTTTTATTCATTTTAGAGAGGGGAGAGAGAGAGAGAAAGAAGGAGGAGGAGCAGGAAGCATAGACTCCCATATGTGCCTTAACCAGGCAAGCCCAGGATTTTGAACCAGTGACCTCAGCATTCCAGGTCGGCACTTTATCCACTGCGCCACCACAGGTCAGGCCACAAAACAAAAGTAGAAATAAAAATACCATTTCTTACTAGTTAGCTCTTTCTGTGGACTAGGAATTGTGCTAAGTACCTTACAAATGTTTTCTCACTTATTCCTGAATCATACCCTGCGAGACAGGTACTCACGCCATTTTCAAATGAGGAAAACGAGGCACAGAAAGGTTAAATGGCTTCTCTAAGATGTAACTTAGTATTCAGGTGTGTTGACTTAAGAGCCTGAGCTCTTAACACACTGTCGTGCTTGCAGAGAGACTGCAAAGCCCTCCATCCTGGTCTGGATGCCTGAGAAGGTGCCTTTCCATGGGCCACAGGGATGCAGGTGAGCTGGGGGAGAGAGAGGGATGGGGAGCAATGTCATAGAAACAGCAAGATCCACTGTGAGGAGGGCTGGCACTCACTGCAGCTGGGGCTGAGGAAGGTTCTGGAGGCAGTTCTTTCTACAGGAGCCCCTGGAGACCCATTCCCCACTCCACTCAGCAGCACTTGGTGAGCCTTTGCTTCGCTTCCTCTGTCCCTCTCGGGGCAGGACAGGATGTTCTCTGAGTTTTAAGCAGCAGGACTTTTCCTTGGGAACAGGCAGCAGAGCTGCGATTAGGGCTTAAAAGTCTGTGGTTGCCAGCCAAAGGCCCTGCCTTACCTTTTATAGCCATCTGGCTTGAAATGTCACAAGTATTTAGAGATTTTTGCTCCCCCCCCCCTCCCCGCCATCAGTTTTATGACCCTGAACACATTCTTCCTTTTCTTCCCATTACTCAATTTACCAGCTCCAAACTCACTTTGTAAGCCTAGAGGGCTTTTTGGTGAGTTACAAGACAATTCACACTGGTTTGGTTGGGCAATGGGGTGGGGACATTTCATTTATTGCTTTTAATTTGCTTAAGTTGCTCTTACCTTCTCTGCTTGGGTCTATCAGCTCCTTGAAAGCTGGGATAGGGTATTTTGTTGACAGAATGCTGGTTAAGGGCACAAGTTTAGGCTGCAGAGAGGCCTGGGTACCTTCCCCGAGTCTGCCTTTGAGGGCCACATGAGCTGGGACATGTGACTTAGCCTCTCTAAGACTTGATGTTCTCATCTGTAAAATAGGAGAGAGCCGTTACCCACCTCAAAGGATTGGTGGGAAGATGGAGCGATAATGCCGATGGAGCACTTGGTGCTGCTCCTGGCACAATGTTATCACCTTAATCTACCTAGCAGAACAACCACAGGCCTGGGAGAGGGGTATTTGGATCATATTCTCAGGCGTTATGAAGTCAGACTTCTCTTGCTAGGTAAACTTGGAGGTGAAAGGAAAAGAGAGCTTGTTGTAGCTGAAGCATCTAGTTTGGGGGTTCTTAAGATGATAGAATCCAAGATTTCGAGGATTGCAAGAGACCCTGGAAATCTTCTAAGAGGGAGAGCAGGCCAGGGGAATCTCCACATGAAGAGATAGGAGGTTTTGATGGGGGTGCCTGGCAGCCAAGAACAGGATAGGACTGGGTGCGGTGTGTGAGCCTCATCACTGCTCAAATAGCGAGACACCTTGGCTCGATGCCTCATTCCCCCTGGAGATGCTGGTGACTTCAGGAACTAGATGGACTCGGTCTCAGTTGCCCTAATCTGGTTATAATCGACCCGTTTCCTATATGGTCTGGCATAGAAACCAAAGGAAGAGTATATAGGTCTGTGCCCTGCTGATTCCTTGGTACAGTTGCTCTGTCCCTTTTGGACTAGATAGAGAAGTCAGGACTGGAAACCCATGGTCCCTTGTTAGGAAGAAAACATCAACAACCAAAATTACAGCCTGGAAGAACTGCCTCCATCTGCAAGTAACTCGGCAATTACCTCCATTAAGCGCTCATTAACTTGTTTTCTGAGGGTGACAGTATAGTGTTGGGTGGGTGTACCCCACCCTGCTTATCACCGCGGTGTTGAAGATTAAGTATTTCACATGAATCAAGGTGGAACTCTTCCATCTGATTAAATATAATAGCCTTATTTATCTAGCATTATGAGGTCTTAAAAGCCATGCTCTTTTGTCTTTGGAGCACTGGGAGAAATTGCAGGGTTTTTATGTTGAGTCCTATGTTTCAGGGGAGGAAGAGGAAGCACCAGGAGGGGAAAAGACACAAGGCAGAATTCAGACCAGTATTTTTCAAAGTGAGGTCTGTGGGTGAAAGTCTCTTGCTATTTAAAAAATGCAGATTCTTGGGGTCTGCTTTAGTCCTGAGTCAGCAACTTCCCACGTGATTCTTATGAATACAGTGGTACCTTGAGATATGAGCAGACCAACAGACAAATTTTTAAGATATGAGTTGCGACTCGGTCCGTATTTTTGTTTGAGATCCAAGCAAAATTCTGAGATATGAGTCGTGATTCGGGAAGCTGCTGCTAGTTGACGTGTTGGCGCACGGGTCCAGTATCGGCAGCACAACACCAGCATCTCGTTCTTTCTACTGTGTTAGCCACAGAATCAAGTAGAATCTCATGCACTGTACTCGTTCTTGCATCATTTTTGCATTTTTTACTAAGTTTTTTTTGTGTGCTATCATGGAGCCAAAGAAAGTGAATGTAAAGGACAGTGGTAAGAAGAAGAGGAGAATGATGTTGATAGAAGTAAAGCAAGAAATAATAGAAAAACACGAGCGTGGTGTACGAGTGATTGAACTGGCAAGGCTGTACGACAGCAATACATCTACAATTTGTACCATCCTTAAACAAAAGGATGCCATCAAAAGTGCAAATCCAGTGAAAGGAACTACAATTCTGTCCTAATTAAGGACAAATATCCATGAAGAAATGAAGAAGCTTCTGCTGGTGTGGGTGAAAGTGAAAGAGCTGGCAGGAGATACAGTGACGGAGACTGTAATATGCGAAAAGGCACGTATTACATACGGCGACTTGAAGAAGAAAGAACCATCAACCTTAAAAGAGGCAGCAGAAGATACGTTTAAGGCAAGTCACGGCTGGTTTGGAAATTTCAAGAAGAGATCTGGCATCCACTCGGTGGCAAGGCATGGTGAATCTGCGAGTGCTGACGTTAAGGCAGCTGAGAAGTACATTGCACTTTTAGCTGTGCTTAACGCAAAAAAAGGCTACATCCCCCAACAAGTGTTCAACTGTGATGAAACAGGATTGTTTTGGGGAAAAAATGCCCTGGAGGACTTTCATCACCACAGAGGAGAAGAAGCTGTCAGGCCATAAACCCATGAAGGACCCTCTGACCCTTGCATTGTGTGCAAATGCTAGCGGTGACTGTACAGTAAAGCCACTGCTACTGTATCATTACAAAAATCCTGGAGCCTTTAAGACTCACAAGATTCTTTAAAAAAAAACTGCAGGTTATGTGGCGCACCAATGCTAGGGCATGGGTTACGTGGCAGTTTTTTATTGAATGGGTAAATCTCATCTTTGATCCTGCAGTGAAGAAATATCTTCAAGAAAATAAACTCCTAATGAAAGCATTACTAATCACTGATAATGCTCCAGCCACCCACCTGGTCTTGAAGATGACATTCTCGATGAGTTCAAATTCGTGAAAGTCCTCTACCTCCCACCCAACGCAACTTCAGTCTTGCAACCTATGGATCAGCAGGTCATTTCCAACTTTAAAAAACTTTACACAAAGCACTTGTTCTGCTGCTGCTTTGAGGTGACTGAGAATACAAATCTAACCCTTCGAGAGTTTTGGAAAGATCACTACAACATCATGGTATGTTTACGCATTATTGACTTAGCATGGCAAGAGGTTACAAGAAGAACCTTGAATTCGGCATGGAAAAAGTTATGGCCTGATGTTGTTGCAGACAGGAACTTTGAAGGATTCGAACCAGAGACCGAGACCGAGGTAGAAGCCTTGGAGGAGATTGTGTCCCTCGGAAAGTCAATAGGTCTGGAGGTAGATGCGTGTGATGTAAACAAGCTCATCGAGGAACATGAGGAGGAACTCCCAACTGAGGAGTTGAAGGAGCTACAGATGATGCAACATACGGAGTTTCTGCAAGAGATTAGTAGTGAGGAGGAGGTAAAGTCAGAGAAAGTGATTTCTACAGGTCAAATTAAAGACATGCTGGCAATGTGGGAGAAGCTTTCAAGTTTCATTGAAAAGAAACACCCAGAAAAAGTTTCAACTGGTCATGCTTCAGCATTTTTTATTTTTATTTTTTAGAGGGACAGGGAGAGAGTCAGAGAGAGGGATAGATAGGAACAGAGAGAGATGAGAAGCATCAATCATCAGTTTTTCATTGCGACACCTTAGTTGTTCATTGATTGCTTTCTCATATGTGCCTTGACCGCGGGCCTTCAACAGACCGATCAACCCCTTGCTCAAACCAGTGACCTTGGGTCCAACCTGGCGAGCTTTTGCGCAAACCAGATGAGCCCACGCTCAAGATGGCGACCTTGGGATCTTGAACCTGGGTCCTCCGCATCCCAGTCCGATGCTCTATCCACTGTGCTACTGCCTGGTCAGGCGCTTCAGCACTTTTTAATGACACTTGTCACATTTCTGTAACATTTTAAAAGGCAGGCCAAAGCAACCTCTTTGGATATATTTTTATTCAAAAGTTCTGCAAGTGAGCCTGACCAGGCGGTGGCCCAGTGGATAGAGTGTTGGACTGGGACGCGGAGGACCCAGGTTCGAGACCCTGAGGTCGCCAGCTTGAGCACGGGCCCATCTGGCTTGAGCCAAAGCTCGCCAGGTTGGACCCAAGGTCGCTGGTTCGAGCAAGGGGTTGATCGGTCTGTTGAAGGCCCGCGGTCAAGGCACATATGAGAAAGCAATCAATGAACAACTAAGGTGTCGCAACGAGAAACTGATGATTGAGGCTTCTCATCTCTCTTCGTTCCTGTCTGTCTGTCCCTGTTTATTCCTCTCTCTGACTCTCTCTCTGTACCTGAAAGAAAAAAAAAAGTCCTGCAAGTAAAAGTGTTGAAAGTGCAGCCAAAAGGACAAAAACAGGTGATGATTAAATGAAAAATATGTAATGTTAAGCTTAGGTTAAGTTTATTTAAAGTTAAGAAAGTGCATTTTTTTTACAGTTAAGCTTTTGTGGTTTTATTTTAAGTAAAGAAAGTGCAGTTTTAGTATTTTTGTTTAAAGTAAAGAAAATGCAGTTTTAGTTTATATTCAGTGTTAAGAAAGTGCAGTTTTAGTTTACGTGTCTACAGTGCCTGCATTCCTTCCTCCCTCCCTCCTCCTCCACCATTCACCTCTGGTAGCTGCACTCATCTGTCTCTAAGTTAAGAATACAGTACAGTAAAATAACACTTTTTCTTTCATTTCATATATTTTGTTATGTATTGGTTAAGTATACATGTGTGTTTCTTAATTAAAAACGTCTTTTTTTTTATAATTTAGGATGGTTTTGGGATGTTTCACAGGGCTGGAACGGATTAAATCTATTTCAGTTATTTTATTTATTTATTTCTATTTCAGTTATTTTAAATGGGAGAAATTTGTTTGATATATGAGTTGACTAACTTACGAGCTCGGTCACAGAATGCATTAAACTCGTATCTCAAGGTACCACTGTACTCAGGTTTGAAAATCTCAGGTAGAAGTGGAAAGCCTTATGGGATATTAATGACATTGATAAATGAGGTACCCAGACAACTCAAAACACCATTTCAGCCCATAATTTCTAAATTTACCCCAGAGCCCGGATAGCTTGGTTGGTTAGAGCACTGTTCCAATACATAGAGGTTGCCGGTTTGATCCCCAGTCAGGGCATATACAGGAACATATTGATGTTTCTCTCTCTCCAAAATATATATACCTACCTCATATATATATACACCTACCCCCTAAAATCTTTCACATTAGCATTAGGCTGGGTAAAGCTTGACAGGGGTTTCATGTTCACATTTTATCCATCTACAGCTAGTGGTGCAAATAGGAAAATTTCTGGCTCAAAGACTAGAAGTCAGAGGAGGAATAGCACATTTTATATAAATCAACCCCTGGGCCTAGACCATCAAAGGCTGATGTCTCATTTCCAACTCCCTAGTCTCAGGTGTTGAAAATGCTGACTTAAGGCCCCTTTATCTACTGATAACAAAGGTGAACAGAAGTGATCTCCAGAAATGGTTCACACGTGGCTCTCAGGTTCTTGAAAAACCACAAGTGATTGGCAAATGTTTCTGCTGCAGACAAAAACTCAAACAAACAGCTCATTTCCTTCAAGAGCTCCCACAGCAGCTGCTGCCAGCCTGAATATAGTGAGGAGGAGAGAAGCCTTCCTCTCCCTCCCCCCACATCTTCTTCCCCTTTCTGAAGTCAGATGTTTCTGACACCAAGGAGTCCAGACTGGGGGAAAGAAACTACTGATAAAGAATGAGACCCCCGACCCCAAGGTCACTGCCCTCTCAGAGTTGGTTACAGACATTCCATTTTATTACTTTCAGGAAGCCTGGGGGCCACAAGGCTCTGAATAAGTGCCTTGTAAGGCATACATTACATTGAATTTCATTCAGCCTGCTCTGGGGAAACACAGACTTGGGTTCTGCCCACAGAAGGTTCTGATAAGATTCTGATTACAAGGAGCATGGATAACGCTGGAACAGGTGATAGTGGCCCACACCTTTCTTCTTCTTCTTCTTCTTTTTTTTTTTTTTTGTAATAACGGATTTACTGGGATATATTTCACATACCACACAATTCATTCATTAGTTGTAAAGTCAGTAGCCACGGCCACCATCACAGCCGCCTGGCCCATGCAGGTTCACGTTAGATTCGGACAGTCGGTAATGAAACAATGGAGCCAGAACTGGTGGGCCATTAGCGTTAATCCTAGCTTGCACCTGGCGGGCAAGTAAAAACACACACTGGGCTCCACTCATTCCATGCTCACAGAGTCACTGAATTATCTGAGTTTCCAAGAATCAAAAGTTTCTAGCTCACCAGTCTTCTTCACCTCTGTTCCCCATCTTCTTCTCTCTGTACAAACTGGCTTCTCCCTCAGCACTCTACCATCTTAACTGCTTCTCCTGGCCTCTTCCATGTGGCCTTTCTCTGTTCTCCTCTCTAATGCTAATCTCAGGAACCAAGAGTGAGCAAACTCCCGATCTGCCCCACTTTATAGTGTAGAAATCCAAACCTTTAATCCAATATACAAACAAGGAAGTCTCTGATACAAAGTCACTTATCTGAGGCATAATGGGAGGATTCCTCAAGAGAGTTCACCACCCCACATCAAAAAGGGTGAGAAAGGTTTAGTCCTAAAACCAAGCTCCAGGCTACAAGGATCCTGCCTGCCCACAGTCCGCCCCCAACACACATTAATATCAATGGGTTTCCATGTGGGCAGTGCCATCTTTAACAAAGCATAATATATTTTATCTGCCCAACATTAATACATTCAATATTTTTATTTATTTTATTTATTCTTTTTAATTTTATTTATTGATTTTACAAAGAGAGGAGTGGAGAGAACAAAAGTATCAAGTCATAGTTGCTTCATTTTAGTTGTACATTAATTGCTTATTGTATGTGCCTTGACTGTGCAAGCCCAGGGTTTTGAACCGGCTACCTCAGCATTCCAAGTCAATGCTTTATCCACTGCACCACCACAAGTCAGGCAGTACATTCAATATTTTTAGTATTTTATCACTCCTAAAAGAAACCCCCAACCTGTTAGCGGTAACTCCTCATTTCCTCCAATCTCGCCCACCCCAGCCTTCCTTCACTAATCTGCTTTCTGTTCTTACAGATTTGCCTATCCTGGACAGTTCATAAATAGAATCATACATATGTAGTCATTCATGACTGGCTTCTTTCACTTAGAATAATCTTTATTTTTTCTTTGTATTTTTTGGAAGTTAGAAGCTGGGAGGCAGTCAGACAGACTCCCACATGCACCTGACCAGGATCCACCTGGAATTCCCACTAGGGGGCGATGATCTGCCCATCTTGGGCATTGCTCCACTGTAGCTGGAACCATTCTAGCACCTGAAGCAGAGGCCATGGAGCCATCCTCAGATTTTGGGCCAACTTTGCTCCAACGGAGCCTTGGCTGTGGGATGGGAAGAGAGAGACAGAGAGAAAGGAGGGGGGGAAGGGTGGAGAAGCAGATGGGCACTTCTGTATGCCCTGGCTGGGAATTGAACCCGGGATTTCCACATGCTGGACCGACGCCCTATCACTGAGCCAACTGTCCAGGGCTTAGCATAAACTTTTTAAAGTTTATCTCCATTGTAGTATGAATTATGTACTTCATTCCTTTCAGTGTCTGAATAAAATTCCAGTGTATGGATATACATTCTATTTATCAATGGATGGACATTTGGGTTGTTTCTACCTTTTTTGGCTATTATGAATAATGCTGCTACGAACATTCATGTACAAGGTTTTGTGTGGACAGATGTTTCCACTTCTCTCGTGTAGATACTCAGGAGTGGAATTTCTGAGTTGTATGGTAGCTCTGTGCTTAACCTTTTGAGGAACTGCTGGACTGTTTTCCAAACTTCATTCATCAGTAGTGTATGATCATTCTATTTTCTTCACATTCTTGTTAACTTAGTTGTTCACTGATTGCTTTCTCATATGTGCCTTGAGTGGGGGGCTCCAGCCAAGCCAGTGACTCCTTGCTCAAGCCAGCGACCTTGGGGTCATGTCTATGATCCTACACTCAAGCAGTCAACTCCGTGCTCAAGCTGGTGACCTTGTGATTTCACACCTGGCTCCTCAGTGTCCCAGGCCGAGGTTCTATGCACCTGGTACGGCTCATTATGTTTTATTATTATTATTATGTGTTTTTCATTTTAGCCATCCTAAAGGGTTTAAAGTGATTTTTTTTTCATTTCCATAGAGGCTGATGATGCTGACCATCTTTTCATGTACTCATTGGCCATTTGTGTATCTTCTTTGGAGAAATGTCTATTTATATCCTTTGCCCATTTTTAAATTGGGTTATTTGCCTTTTTATAATTGAGTTGTAGGAGTTTTTTTTTGTTTTTTTTTTTTACAGGGACAGAGAGAAAGTCAGAGAGAGGGATAGACAGGGACAGACAGACAGGAATGTAGAGAGATGAGAAGCATCAATCATTAGTTTCTCATTGCCATTGCAACACCATAGTTGTCCATTGATTGCTTTCTCACATGTGCCTTGACCGCGGGCCTTCAGCAGACTGAGCCACCTCTTGCTGGAGCCAGCGACCTCGGGTCCAAGCTGGTGAGCTTTTGGTCAAGCCAGATGGGCCCGCGCTCAAGCTGGTGAGCTCGGGGTCTCGAACCTGGGTCTTCCGCATCCCAGTCCGACGCTCTATCCACTGCGCCACCGCCTGGTCAGGCAGGAGTTTTTTGTTTTTTGTTTTTTTTTTAAAGATAATACTTATTGATTTTAGAGAGAGGAGGGAGAGAGAAAGGGGGAGAAGCAGAAGGCATCAACTTGTAGTTGCTTCTCTATGTGCCTTCACCAGGCAAGCCCAGGGTTTCAAACAGGCGACCACTGCATTCCAGGTCAACACTTTACCCACTGCACCATCACAGGTCAGGTGAGTTGTAGGAGTTCTTAACATATTCTAGATCAGGGGTGCTCAATAGGTCGATTGCGATCTACTAGTCAATCGCGAGGAAAGTGTGGGTAGATCGCCTGACATTAAAAAGACATTTGTCTTTTGATTGGCATACAGGGTAGCCAATCTGACGTCTGAACTTTTGACACCCTACGCATGCGCGTTAAACCACGCTAACTTGTTCAGTTACATTGCTGCATAGTTAGCCTTCAATATATTTAAACTAAATAAAACAAAGGGTATAAAAATGAGTTCTGTAGCTGGTCCGAGTAAGAAGCCTAAAACCTACCACTTTCATACAGAATGGGAGGGGATTTTTTTCATTGTGTCATATTCTAAGTGCGTTTGCCTCATCTGTCTGTGTGCCATTGCTATTCCAAAGAAGGGAAATGTGGAGCGGCTTTTTTCGGACTGTTCATAAAAACTATGACATTGACTTTCCTCCGAAAAGAGCGCTGAGAAGGAGAAAGGTGAAAGAAGAATACACAATATTAAATAGTAATAATAGTAACTTAAATAATGATAATATAGAAGAAATAAATTTATGTTTTGCATTTTTATTGTAGGTAGATCATTTTGACTTGGTCATCTTATAAGTAGCTCGCAAGCTGAAAAAGTGTGGGCACCCCTGTTCTAGATAAAGTCTCTTATCAGATATATGGTTTGCAAAAATTTCTCCCATTCTTTGGGTTATCTTTTCACTATCTTAATGTCCTTTGTGGCACAAAAATTTTAAGTATTGATGATGTTCAGTTTTGCTGTTTGTGGCTCAACATCTTGTGACACATTGTTAAAACACCACTTGAAACTCTGGAAGCTTTGACACCCAGAAGTATGGCAGAGCGTTATGTCACCTTTGACAGGAAATCTTAAAGTCAGGGATTTCATTCCAGCATCCCAGTCCCAGCCAGCCTGGCTCCTTCCCCGGGCAGGATGGACCCAGCCCTGGGGCGCCTTCACACTGTTTACATCCCCTCCCACTCCTGAGGTCTACTGCATTAGAGCAGCTGAAATGACAGTTTGGAAGTGTCCTTTATTGTGAAAACTCAATGGCCTTTGTCTCTGGGATTTGAAATTTGATGCAAATGTTGACAGCTGAGAGTTAGGAAGGAGGAGTGGAAGGGCCAGGAGGAGAAACCCAGCCATTGATTTCCATAGTGAGTCACTTCTGCTCTATGTTGTCTTGGTCTTCTCACCCATAAAGTGTGTGTGTGGGGGGAATACCTCCATCTCCCCACCTCAGTGGGGGTACTATGAAGGTGAATTAGTCTGTATTTGTTAGAACACTTTGAGATCTTGGATTAAAGGCATTACTGAGGCACACAGGGTATTATTATAATAATAAATGATTTAATAACAGGGAGGGAGGGGCTACTAAAGCAAGAATGGGTAAGGGCAGGAAAGAGAGGCTGGGAGTTGTAGGGGGCTGCAGCCTAGAGATCATCCTGGGTCCAGACACAGGTTTCTATTCTTAGACGTGAGATTGTGTGATCCCCCCCCCCCTCCCGAGTTTGGGTTATTTCATCTGAATTCAGCATTGCTTTACTTAGTGTCTCCTGTATGACTTCTGCCATAAGGAAAGATGACAATCTTTTTTTGGAATTAGCTACATATACATTAAAACAATTAGAAACAATGAAAGACATTATAATCAAAGGCTGACTTGAATATAACAAGTGTTTAAAAAAAAAGAATAGATGATGGTGAAGAACAGTGTTCCCATTAAGAACCCCAAGCCTGCCATACACTAGGGTGTGTGACCTTGGCTCCTCAGTTTCTTGTCATTGCAACTGGTCGTTTAAAGGGCTCAGAATAGTGACGTGCACATAGGAAGCACTCAATGTTGGACCTATCTGGGATTTTGTCAGGCACTCCTTTTGCTAACTATGCAATCTTGGCCAAGTTGTTAGATCCCACCCATCAGTTATCCTATCTGTAAAATGGGGATAAGGATAGTTATTCGCTCACTAGGTGGCTGAGGATGAAGGGCAACAATGTAAGTCACATAGCACCTACAAACGATAAGTATTTGCTAAATGAGTTATCGTTACTGCCATTAAACACGATTACCTGCCCTGGCAAAGAAGTTAGGGGTGCGCTTATGGCTTGGTTGAATCAGGAGTCGTCTCTGGAAGCTGGAATTTGAGGCGGGCAGAAAGGAAGATATTGACAGGATTCAGGTGAGCAGAGAAGAAAGCGGATGAAAGAATGACAGAAGCCCGAGGATAGACTGTCATCTGAAAGGCAGAAAAAGACCGGGCCTTCACAATTTTTCCTCCAGACCCGGGCCTGGCCAGCTATATCTGATAGAGCGTAGCGGCTGTTTACCTCCTACCCCTCTTCCACAATCTCGACTTTCACCTTCCCGGTAAGCCGCCGCTGGGCTCTGCAAGGGTGTAGCAGACCCTCCCTCCCTGAGGAATGTGGGTCCCGCGTCCCGGGCGGGCCAGACCCAGCGCGTACCTCCTCCCCCGCAGTCCGAGCCTGGAGCCCCGCTGTCTTCACTCCACCCTCCGCCAGGATCCTGTTTCAAAGTCACCTGAAAGCCATTTCCTTCCGCGTCTGTTCCTCCCCTCCCAGGACATCACCTGGAGCTTGCTTTTGCCTGGAGCAGGTTTTTTTGGGGGGTGGGGCTTGTTTTGTTTTTAACGAGAATTCTATAGGCGCCGTTTACTGTACCCTCTTGTCTACATCCAAATATCAAAAATACCCAGTGGTTCTTTTTTATTTTTTGCATTAAATTTTAAAATTGAATCTATTGGGCTGACACTGGTTAACAAAATCATACAGGTTTTAGGTGGACAATTCTACATATCCAGTGGTTCTGGTATCAGTGTCCCTTTCCTCCTCCGTAGGAACTGGTGATAACGATTAACCAGTGGGACTTCTTCCAGGGTCCCACCCTAGGCTTCTCTCCTCTTGCCTTTGCTGGGGTAACGTCTTTTTTCCAGAACATTTATTGCTGAACTATTTGTGGTTTTTAAATATATGCTCTCGCTTAAAGTCCAGCCTGCCGCTGTCCCCTGCCCCACAGGTGTTAATCTTTCCATGCCCATGTGATTACCCATATACAAAGGCAGACTCTCCGTCGTCGTTTTACAAAATGGGGTCCTCTATTATAGGTTTTGGCACCCCCTCCCCCCCAGAAGTCTCTTGGTGGACTCTCTCCAAGTAATCAACTTCATCGCTTGTCAGCGTCTCACAGCCTTGGATTTACATCTGTAAAGAGTCGCGGGAACCGAGTTTCGGTGACGAATTCAAGATGTGCCTTTCTGACTCAGAGAGCCGAAGTGCCCTGTTTTGGTAGGCTCAGTACCCCCAAGTGTGATCTCAACCAGTAACTCATTTGTAAGCCCCCTTTCCTGTCAGTACAGTAGGGAATGTTTGGGCTGTCCCGAGCCCTCTTGGGAGGCGTTGATATCAGGTATGTGAAAGCAGAGTAACTGACCCCCACCGTGTGCGTCTTTGTATCTTGGACGTTAATCATCAGCCCTGCACGAGCTCCCCCCTCCCCCCGCCGCCCCCGCAACCTTTACCCCTGCTAGCAGCTCGGCGAACTTTCCCGGGCCCCCGGGGAGCAGCCAGTTGCTGGATTCCAGCAGGGGCGCGAGTCTCCACCCACTGGAAAAATTCCTGGTCCGTCCCTCGCTCTCTCCTCCCTCCCGCCGCCGCCCGCCACAGCCCGGGCTCGGCCCCGACTTCCTGCCGGGCGCTGGGAAGCTGCGCGGGCTGGAGTCCGCGGGGACCACGCTCGCAGTTGGCCGCGTCCGTCCGGGCCGCCCAGGGGCTGGCAGTGGGCGGGAGCGACCGGCAGCCTCAGCCCCTTCGGAGAGCGACTTTCAAACTCGCGCCCGCGTCATTGCGGCACCTGGGCAGCCTCGCGCGCCGTGCGTGCCGAACCCAGCGGGTGGCCACCGCTCGGTGAGTGTCCCTAGGCTTTCCCCTGTGTCTCTGCCCGTGCAGCCGCGGGGTGGCAGTGCCCAGGATCACTCCGGCGCCCCCACCCTCCCAGGATACCCACCCAGCCCCTTGCGGTTTGAGGACTCCAGGCGGCCGAGGCAGGCCCGGGGCTGCGGTGCTCCTCCCAGGGCGACCGTCCCGGCCCAGGGTTGGAGCGCGGGAAGCTCGAGCGAGGAGACATTTTCTGTCCTTCAGCCCCCATCCCGGAAACCAAAGGAGGGAATGCGCTGGGTGGCTCTGAGAGGCTCAGCTTAAAACCCGGGAAGCCCGCGAGGCTGTGCCCACCCGCTCGCCTGCATGCTCGGTCGCTTGGGGTCTGGTCCTTGCCCTGGACTGTGGGCCTGGCGGGGCGTGCTCTCCTGGAAGGACCGGAGCCTCTGGTCCTGGATTTCCGACAGGCGCCAGCAGCCTGTTCCGGATTGTGCCACACGGTGCTAGCCCTTGTGAACCTCAGCTCATGTCCTGGAGAGATTAGAGTAGGTGCCATGAGTGGGGTGTCTGGGAGCGGAAATCACAGAGGCCACTGCCTCCCACCGTCTGCCTTGTCCTCGCCCCTCCTGAAATTGGTTTGGCTCACTTGTTCCATATTCTCAGCCTTTTGGTTCGGAAAGCTAGGATGAGGCATTCAAATTTGAAAATTTAAAAACGTTTTTAGGTAGCTACTTTTACTCTTTGGAGCTGCTTTTGGAAACAAAAGGAAGAACGGAGTGGGAAATGTAATGGTGAGAGGCTGGAGAGGTGTGGCTTGGAGGGGTGGTGTCAGTGGCTGCTGTTAGAGTTTCATCTCTGAGGTCACTTGCTAAACTGTTGGCAGATGAAGGGACCTGTCCCCTGCTCTGGGGCCCCCAGGAGGCGACCCAGACTGCAGCACCGCACAGGGAGCCTTAGACTAGGGGTTTCCAGAGTCTCTCCAGCCCTTCCTCAGCATGTTCCCTACTCACACCGACCTTGCTCAAGAAATAATAAGGGAGGAGAATAGTGACGGCCCCCAGAGGGCTCTCTGCTGAGCAAATCACCTGTCTCCCTTCCAGGAAGTACCTTTCCAGCCCCTCCCCTGCTGGCCTGGGAGTGGAATACTGAGTGAGCTGGCTGGTCTCACCTCCACCATCCCCAGCAGAAAACCTAAGGGGTTAGAACCAAAGGAAGGCGTACCCCTGCTCTCTGTTATTCAGCCCGTTCCTTGGTCCAGGACACTGCATCTCCTCCTTCTACACTTTTATAAAATACTTCTGCCTCTACTGCCCCCACTTCTTTTTTTTTTTTTAACCATTCTTTAAAATTTATTCATTTTAGAGAGGAGACACATAGAGAGAGAGAGAGAAAGAGAGAGAAAGAAAGGGGGGAGGAGCTGGAAGCATTAACTCCCATATGTGCCTTGACCAGACCAGTGCAGGGTTTTGAACTGGCGACCTCAGTGTTCCCAGGTCGACACTTTATCCACTGCGCCACCACAGGTCAGGCTTGCCCCCACTTCTTTAGGGGATGGTTGGACACCCGTTGGCTCCCTGGGTGTCTTGTTCTGGAGAGGGGGCAAACCAAGCCCTAGAAGCAGAGGATGGGGGGTTTTGTAAGAACTCGGGGGGTTTTCTACTGCCTTTTATTATTTATTTTTTTAAAACTTTATTCATATTTTAGAGAAGAAGGAGAGAGGCACTGAGTGAGAGAGAAGGAAGAGCAGGAACCTTCAACTCCCATATGTGCCTTGATCAGGCAAGCCCAGGGTTTCAAACTGGCAGCCTCAGTGTTAGAACTCAAGGCTTTATCCACTGCACCACCACAGGCTTCTACTGCCTTCTATTAGAAGTGGTATAGGAGGAGAGTAGAAAGAGCACTAGTCTGGGAGTCCAGCACAGGATTTTGCCTGAGGTTTAGTCCTGGCTTGAGTGCATGACATCAAAAATTGGTCAAGTCGCTTGGGTTAGAAGGCACTTTGGATTAGCCTAATCCATTTCCATGGATGCAGCAGAGCCCAGAGATGAGAGGTGATTTGAGCCTGGTCCCTGTTGGCCAAATAGGGACCAGCACTCAGATTTCCTCACTCTGTCCAATTTAATGCTTTGCCCACATGACTGGGGAAGTCACATGTCTTTTCTGACTCAGTTTCCACATGAGTAAGGCAGGGCACTTGCCTACTTTTCCTTATAGAGGCTGGAGTGAGGATCTGATGAAGTCACATGTGGAAAGTGCTCTATAAACTCCTATACAAAATAAAGAGCTCAGCTGTAGCTAGGAGTGGCCCTCTAGAGCTTTATAATTTCCTAGGTTTGTCCCACTTGTGCCACAAGGAAGGATAGATACCAGGAGTCAATGGTGAAAGTTTGCACCCCTGGCCTGTAGTAGCTCAGCTCCAGAGTAAACATTTGCCTTACCAAATCCCAGGGTCACTGTGTTTACACTGGAGGAGGCCAAAGGCCATGGCCTGGGAGAGATGACCAGGGTTGGAGGGGAAAAGGATTGCGTTCCAGAGTATGGCTTGCCCCTTTACCTCCACCCCTCTTAGAACCTTGTGAAGGCTCTGACTCCAAGGCTGGGTGGTTGCTACATGCCCAGGCTGGAGCTGACCTAGGATGGTTCATTGTGGAGCCATCTAGCTATTTTCTGTTATGTTGGGGGTTGAGGGGACGCTTGGCTTTGGGAGTGTGTTGCTTTTGCAGCTGCACTGAGGGCTGTTTTCAGCTCATTTGCCCCCTCCCCCATCCCAGGCTGCCCCTCTGGCCCAGGCTGCTCTGTCCCGCCTCTCTGGCCAGCTGCAGGTCCATAGGCCTTTGTTCCAGGCCGGCCCTCCCCAGCAGAAGCCTTCAGGCTGGGGCCCTGAAAGCTGGCATTCACTTCTGACAGGAGGAAGGTTCTATTAGAGCTGCAGAGGACCTGGCAGGCCAGCATTTCCTCTCTTGTGGCTCCTCTTGGGGCCCCCAACTTGCCCCTGGCCAGATTCTCTGTCTTTTCTCATCCCCCTTCTTTTCCTGAATAGATGAATCATTCTCTTTTTCTTCCTATACTTAGGCTTCTTAATTCTATTTTAAAGCATTCATTCATTCTTTCTTTCTTTCAGGAATTAGTTATTTGGCACCTACTATAAATGAATGCTAGAAGTTTTAGGTGGCATGGTCTGGGAAGTGGCCAGAGGAAGGGATATTTGGGAGAATGCTTAAGTTCCCTTCATTTCTGATTTCTTTTTCTTGGAAACCTTTTCAAGCACCACACTGCAGAATTGGATGCGCCTGGGTTCAGATTCCAGCTTGACAACCTAGTAGCCCTGAGGTGCAAAAACTGTTGTGCCTGTGTTTCTCACATGTAAAATGGATTTAGTCATACTTACCCATATGGTATTGTGAGAATGAACAATGAGATGATGTATATTAAGTGCTTAGCAAAGCCCTTAACAGGTGTTTTATAAATTATAGTCTTGCTATTTTTCCAACCAAATTGTGCAGGAGTAGCCTAAAATAATTAATGCTAGGCACTATAGATGAAAAGTTAACGTCATTTATTAGGCAGGCATGGGAAATATAGTAGAAACCCTAGTTATGCTCTGGCCAGATAGCTGAGTTGGTTAGTGTAGGCCCAATATGGGAAGGTTGCAGGTTCAGTTCCTGGTCAGGGCACATACAGGACCAGATAGATGTTTCTGTCTCTCTCTCTCTCTCTCTCTCTCCCCACCTTTTCTTCTGTCTCTTGAAAAAATAGAAAAAGAAAAAGAAATTCGAGTTAGTGCAGACTTTCTATTTAGTGAGATTTTTCTGCACGATCACAGGTTCCTGATTGCTGAAAATGTGGGACTCGCAGATGTGCGCTGCTTCCCCTGGTGACTGGCTAGGCTGGGGGTTGCTCTGGTAGTCCCTGTTTCAACCAGCTGTGATGAATCACACCTGAGTCTCTGGAGTCTCACGCTGGGAAATGGGAAGGCTATGCACCCCTCCCCCAATGTCCTTTAGATAAGTTTGCTGGGGTGGTGGTAGGGGAAGGGGTTGGAAAATGAGGGAGGGGCAGGGGAGAGCTGGACAGATGACATGACCAGCAGAGCTGTTCTATGGAGCCTGTGGAGATGGCTGAGGATTCTGATGGAAGCTCAGATTGCAGCGTGGAAAACGTTTAAAGAAAGGTCTACCTGGACCAGAATTTAGAGTAATAGAATGGAAAAGACAGCATGAGATTTCAGGGCCTAGCTGGACTCCGACTACTCAGCTCTGTGTGGCTTCCACCAGCCAGCCTGAGGAGTCTCTGCCTTTCTGCTGGAACCACGGAACCCCAAAGGGGGAGGGGCCCATCTAACAGGCTGATGGCAAAAGCTGTGGTGAGCGGTTTCCTGGGGGCCCAACCCTGGCTCCGGAAGTTGGGGCGGTGGAGGATGGGGCCTAGGGAAGTGGTCATCAGCCAAACCACTCCTCTGGAGGGACCCTGCTTCACACGTGACCAGCCAGGCAAGCCCTGTGGTGAAGGAACTTTCTGGGCCTGCCAGTTGGTGCCTGCACACTAGTGAAAGCTAGATATAATCTGGCCTCAGAGGAAGTTGCAGAGGGGGCCCTGAACAGCCCCAGGCATTTTTGTCACAGGCCAGAGAAAATTGGGCAGGGTCACTTAACCTATGATTGTAGGGAGGTGTGTCTAGAGATGCTGTCAGCCTCTTTGGGAGAAAGCCTGGCTTGTCAACTGGGTCTCTGCTGTGTTCTCCGTATCTTGGTTAGACACTCTTGACTCATCTTCGTTCCCACAAAGCATCCAGAACGGTAGCAAGTGCAGTCAGGGTGTGCTGAGCTTGTGCTGGGGTCCCGTCCTGATAGGCATGTTGGGCTTGGTGATCTCCACTAGTTCAGCTTTTGCTCCATGAAGTTAGAGGGAAGAAGGCAGTGGTGGGGAACAAGCCCAGCTCCTGTGGGCTGTTTCCATCTGGGAATGTAAGCTAAGGGAGAGAGGGGCTTTTTGTGGGCCTTGCAGGCTTCTGGGGAGGGAGCCTTGGTTTAAGCTCAAGGAAGGGATTTTTAAGGACTCAAACTCTGTTCGGTTCTGAGCTGACTCGGGCTGAGCACAGTACCCGAACAATGCTTCAGTAGATGCAATGGTGGCTGTGCATGGAGCCTTTGGGAAACACCAGTTGAGGGCCCTAGAAGTTCTGAGTGTTGCTGGAGTCTGGTTGAGAATAAGGGAGGATGCAAGATGAGGGAGGTCAGTTTTACAGCGGTAATAGGATACCAAGAGGAGAGATGGGTTCACCAGATGCTGGAAGCTCTTAAAAACTCATATCCTTTATTTACTACTCAGGCTGTGTGTGTAAACCAGAGCTTCTTGAGCAATAGATGACAAGTGTTTATTGAAAGGAAAAGGGAACCGGTATTCAAAGAGCCTTTCTCTATCCTGCACGTTGCTACATCCCATGTGCTTCCTGGATTCCAATAAATATTTGTTGAATAAGTAAAACCCTGCTTGTGTGATGACACCTTCGGAATTAAAGAAATTTTCATACTCTTTGCAAATGATCTATTCCTGTCTGAAAGAGGCCAGGATCTAAGATTAAGATTCTAAGAGGGTAACCTGTGGTCAGCTGCTCTGGCAGAGGGGCAGGACAACCTGATTTCTCCAGCCTTGGAAAAGTGACAGGATGCCTGGGGTCACTGACTAGTCCTCCCAGGCTTGCTACATTTTGCCCCCAAACAGACTGTAGACCCGTGATGGTGAACCTATGACACGCTTGTCAGCACTGACACGTGTAGCCATTTTCGATGACACGTGGCTGCATGCGGCCACATACCAGAGAAGTATGGGGCCGCCTGTCGAGAAGGACGTTTCATCCTCGGCTCCTGTAAGGCCAGGTGCAGTAGCTGGGAATAAAACATTTGCTGTAGTGTAGACACTCTGTGCCGGAGGTCTGTAGGCCAAAACAACAGAACTCTGGCACAGAGCATCTAGTTCTGGGACTTCTGGTTAGGCCGTTTTTCTCGAAGTGACACACCACCCGAGTTATGCTCCGTATTTTGGCAAATTTTGACACACCAAGCTTAAAAGATTGCCCATCACTGCTGTAGGGTGTGCTTATAGTCTTTTTTATTTTTTTACAGGGACAGAGAGAGAGAGAGTCAGAGAGAGACAGATAGGGACAGATAGACAGGAACGGAGAGAGATGAGAAGCATCAATCATCAGTTTTTTGTTGTGACACCTTAGTTGTTCATTGATTGCTTTCTCATATGTGCCTTGACCGCGGGCCTTCAGCAGACCAGGTAACCCCTTGCTTGAGCCAGCGACCTTGGGTCCAAGCTGTGAGCTTTTTTTGCTCAAACCAGATGAGCCCGTGCTCAAGCTGGTGACCACGGGGTCTAGAACCGGGGTCCTCCGCATCCCAGTCCGACGCTCTATCCACGGTGCTACCGCCTGGTCAGGCTGTGCTTATAGTCTTAAATATACTTTATTCCAAAATATGTCTAACAAATCGTATAAGATCTCTCCTATCCTCTTTAGAACTTGGGTCACCCGACAGCCATATTTATCAGCATTTAGCCAAACAGGTCTCAGATCAGCTGGGACTCAAGTTCCTACATTTTTTCCACACAGTCCCCTCAGACACCGTGTAATTCATGTATAAGCTGTCATTTTCTTTCCAAGCCCACAATGGAAAGAAAACAGCAAAAAAGAGTGTAACAGGACTAGCATTGAGAGGAAAAATGACCACAGGGCAGCTGAGAGTTGAGAGTAAGTGGACAGAGAACAAAAGGCTATGAAAAGCCATTTATTTAGGGGAATGGCTCAGCATACCTCAGCTGTGGTAGGAAGTTGTCATTTTGATAATTGATGTGACAACATGGATGGACCTTGAGAATATTATGCTAAGTGAAATAAGTCAGTCAGAAAAAGCTAAGAACCATAAGATTTCACTCATATGTGGGATACAGAACTGAAACTCATAGAACAAATAACAGTGTGGTGGTTACCAGAGAGGGAAGGTCAAGGGCGCCAAATATATGGTGACTGACGGAAGATGATTTGACTTTGGGTGTTGGGCACAATGCCATACATAGATCATGTATCATAGAAATGTACACTTGAAACCTATATAATCTTATTGACCAGTGTCACCCCAATACATTTAATTAAGAGAAAGATAATTGATGCTTTGCTGGTAATTGTGACCCGGAACCATCAAGAACAGGTTAAATTATGTTCCTTTGACACTGTTTAGGAAGTGAATATCGTAGTTTTAAAAGGTTTTCAATCAGTTTGACTAAAGTTTTAAAAAATGTTACTTAGGTAATAAAATCACGAATCTTCTCAATGCAGCAAAATCGGTGTTACTCCCAACCACAGGTAAGGTTGGTCACCTGACCAGAATCACCCAGTTAAGACTTGGGGATGCGGTTGGACTTCTGAGTGACTCTGGAGGGTGTGCTCTTAGCTCAGACTGTTTTGAAACTCCTCACTCTCTTGAAAATGTGTCTTTTGGACAGCCCTCTCTGTGGCGAGTCAAGGTCTTACTGTGTTAACTATAGGGCCTGGGTGAGGCCACCTCACTGGGCTCCACCCTGGCAGACTGCCAGTTACACTAAAGGGCAAGTGCTCATTGAAACAAGGGTGCTTTCAATACATTTACATTTTAAGCACCTGCCTGGGTGCCACACAGCACTGTTTGAGGCCAGAAAATGACAGGGAGGAGCTGCAGTTTCAAAAATCCCAGGCCCCTTTCCATCAGGAGCTTTGTTCCTTTGTCTGGTTCTGGATGCTGCTGAAAGATGCTATTTGGGGCAGTCTCGGTGCTGGCCGATCAGTCTCCAGGGTGGCGGCCCGCCCCTTCATGGGAACCCCTACCCCCGTGTTCCCACCATGCAGGTCTGGCAAATGGTCATTTTATCAGGTGTACTCTCATTTATTATACAGATAGAATGTCGCATACATTTGAAGCTTCCTTTGTTTTTCTCCCGAATCCTGTTCTTTTTCTTCCCTCTCCAGAGAAACCATTCTGAATACGGTGTTTATCATTCCCATGCGTGTTTTTATACTCTTTACTGTATTCTGTAATGTATATATACTGCTCACAAAACTTAGGGATATTTCAAAATGAATATGAAATGATGAAATATCTCCTAATTTTTGTGAGAAGAATATATCATGTTGGTTTTTTTTTTCCCCCAAATATTCATCAGAGGAGCTCCCACCATGTTCCTTGACTCCTGCTTTATTATGATATTGTTTTCAGCTCTTGACTGTGTCTCCACCTCTCATTTCTGCCACTGCTGTCAACTCTTGGATCCAATAACAAACTCATCTCCACCTACCTCCCAGGTCAAGCCTTTATACCCTCTTGGTCTGGATTCCTGGCTCAGCCCCTCTAAGTAGCACCTCATCTGATTCAGTACCACTGGCGGGGAGCTCCTCCCAGGAGGTTGGAACACAGTGCTGCCACCCAGACAGACACAGGGTGGAGTTTAGCCATGTGAACACAACTACATGCTATGAAAATAAACTGCTTTCTACCACAACACAAGATGAGTGTGCTATATTTCCAATATTTTACCCATATACCTCAAGTCTACTTTCAACATAGGAAGACAGGAGAAAATTCAGTTAAAATGTTTTTGTTGTGATAATATTGCACATGAGTTAATCACTATGACCAAGCCAGTAGCCATGGCCACCATCACAGCTGTCTGGCTCGTGCAGGTTCGCATTTGATTCGGACAGACAGTAATGAAACAACGGAGCCAGGAACTAGTGGGCCATTACCTTTAATTCTAGCTCGCACCCGGCAGATGAATAAATACACACCGTGGGAAAACACTTCCCTTTCCATTCAGGGCTCTCAAAGCCACTGACTAATCCGAGTATTCCTAGAATCAAAGGCCCCACCAGCCTTATTAACCTTTGTTCACCATCTCCTCTCTGCACAAACTCTGCATAAACTGGCTTCTCCTACAGCACTCTGCCATCTTGGCTGCCTCTCCTCTGCAATGCTGATGATAGGATCTGACATATCATGTCATTTTAATTTCTACATATCTTATGTTGAATGCTTTCTTCTTGAACTTGTGTTTTCTATCCAACAATATTGTCTGGATTTACCCATGTTGATATATTTAAATCACGGTTACTTATTTATTTATTTATTTTTATTTTTATTTTTTCAGGGACAGAGAGAAAGTTAGAGAGGGATAGATAGGGACAGGAATGGAGAGAGATGAGAAGCATCCATCATCAGTTTTTCGTTGCAACACCTCAGTTGTTCCTTGATTGCTTTCTCACATGTGCCTTGACCGCAGGCTGGAGCCAGCGACCTTGGGTCCAAGCTGGAGACCTCAGGGTCTCGAACCTGGGTCTTCCGCATCCCAGTCCAACGCTTTATCCACTGTGCCACCGCCAGGCCAGGCACGTTAATTATTTAACTATTGGTGTGTACTGTGTAATTACATCATAGCTCCCTTATAAATGGATAGTTAGGTTGTTTCCATTTTCATTCTACTATAAATAACACTATATTTGAACATCCATGTTCAACTATGTCAGCAGTGGGATTACTGGGTTACAGGTTGTACTTTTTCAGATACTGCTCACCAAATAATGCCCCCAAATGATTTGTAACTAATTTATATTCTTACCAGAAATATGGGAGCTCCTACTTCACTAACATTTGGGTTGTGTCTTTTAATCTAGTAGATATAAAATGGTATTTAAAAATTATTTAAGCCCTGGCTGTTTTGCTCCGTAGTAGAGCATCAGCCTGGCATGTGGGTGTCCCAGGTTCGATTCCTAGTCAGGGAACACAGGAGAAGCACCCATCTGCTTCTCTACTCCTCCTCCTCTCACATCTCTTTCTCTCTCTCTCTTTTCAGCCATGGCTCAATTGGAGCTAGTTGACCCCAGGCACTGAGGATGGCTCCATGGTCTCCACCTCAGGTGCTAAGTGCTGGGGTGCTGAGCAATGGAGTAACACCCTAGATGGGCAGAGCATCGCCCCCTAGTGGGCTTGCTGAGTGGATCCTGGTCAGGGCGCATGTGGGAGTCTCTCTGCCTCCCCTCCTCTCACTGAATTAAAAAAAAATTATAAACTGGTTCTTAAAATGAGCCCTTTGATTACAGGAAAGGATGGGCTCTTTTCATATTTATTGACCAATCATGTTTCTTATTCTGTGAGTCTTTGCCCTTCAAATTAAAAAAAAAATTAAACTAGATGATAATATAGTCACATGATTCAAACCCCAAGAGGGAATACGGTGTGAAGTTCTCTGCTCCCTAGGTCACTATCTCCCCACCCTGCACCATGTTAGAGGTTCTTGTGTACTTTTTCAGTTTTAATTGCCATTGTATTTATTGTTGATTTTTAAATTTCTTTTTATTTTATTCATTTTAGAGAGGAGACACAGAGTGAGAGAGAGAAAGAGAGAAAGGGGGGAGGAGCTGGAAGCATCAACTCCCATATGTGCCTTGACCAGACCAGTGCAGGGTTTTGAACTGGCGACCTCAGTGTTCCCAGGCCGACGCTTTATCCACTGCGCCACCACAGGTCAAGCTTATCGTTGATTTTTAGGAGTTAAAAAAATAACTGTGTTAAATAACTATCTTTTGCAGGTCATATTCATCACATATAGCTCTGGATTATCTTAACTTTATTAATGTCATTTTTCATAAGGACATTTGGTTTTAATATCAGATTTACTAATCTTTTGTTTGTATTTTCTGTGTCCAAGCAATCCTTTCCTAGTCCAATTTTATAAATATATTTTAATATGTTTTGTTTAAGCATTTAAATTTAAGTTTTGTTTCCCATACTTACATTTTAAATTCACCTGGAATGTATATTTTTATATGACATTGGTTCTCAACCCTGGCTACACATTTAAACCTCATGAAGAGCTTTTAAAAAAAATGCTGATGTCTGAGTTTGACCTCAGGTCAGACCAATAAAATAAAAATATCTTGGGGTGAGATCCAGGCATGGTTATGCAACGTCCCAGGTGATTTTTATGTTCAGCCAAGGGTGAGCACTACTCAGCCTTACAAGATGGAACTGATTTTATTTTTTTCCAGAGGAATGGCCAATTTTTCCAGTACTAGTTATTGAATAATCTGTACTTTTCTCGCTGACTTGTTACTATGTTTAACTTTTTGAGGAACTGCCAAAGAGAAGCCATACAAGTGTTACTTTTAAGCAAAAGGGTGAGTACAGTACAATAAGATATTTTTAAAAAGACCATATTCACATAACTTTGTATTGCATGCAGTATATTGTTTTAATTATTATTACTTGTTGTTAATCTCGTACTTTCCCTAATTTATAAACATTATTGTAACTATATATGTATAGGAAAAAGCATAGTACTGTATATATAGGGTTCAGGCATCCACTAGGGGTCTTGAACCATACCCCCCTTGGATAAGGGGGGGACTATACTGTATATTAATTTCAGGTGTACAACAAAATGATTCAATATTTGTATACACTGCAAAGTGATCACAATAAGTCTAATATCTTCATTTACTTGATAATGCTGTTTGAAACACAAGTTTTAAATTTTGATGAAGTTTGTTGCTTGTGTTTGTGTTTTTGGTATTGTAGCTAAGAAACCATTTCTCACCCAAATTTACAAAGATTTACTCCTGTGTTTTCTTCTAAGAGTTTTATATTTTATGTTTAGAGCTATGATTCTTTTTAGCACGTTGAAATTTTTTAAAATTTGTTTTAATATTTTTTATTTATTGCCTGATTGATTTTAGAGGGATAGAGAGGAAGAGGGGGAGAGAGAGAGAGGCATTCATTTGTTGTTCTACTTAGTTGAGCATTCATTGATTGCTTCCTGTACGTGCCCTGACTGGGGATCTAATCTGCAGCCTTGGTGTGGAACGATGCTCTAACCAGCTGAGCTAATGGCCAGTATTCTATGATTCATTTTGACTTAACTTTTCTATATGGTATGAACTAAATGTCCACATTCTTTCTTTTGCATGTAAACATCCAGTTGTCTTAGCACTATTTGTAGGAAAGACTATTCTTTCCCTGTTGAATTGTCTTGCTACTCTTGATGAAAATCAGTAGACTATAAATGTATAATTTTGCCTGAGCTGTGGTGGCACAGTGGATAAAGCGTCGACCTGGAACACTGAGGTCGCCAGTTAGAAACGCTAGGCTTGTCTGGTCAAGGCACATATGGGAGTGGATGCTTCCTGCTCCTCCTTCCTTTCTCTCTCTTTAAAAAATGAATTTAAAAAACCTTTAAAAAGTGAGATTTTACTTCTGAGCTCTCAATTCTATTCCATTAATCTATGTCTATTTTTATGCCAGTACAACATAGTCTTGATAACTATAGCTTTGCAGTCAGTTTTGAAATTGGGAATTGTGAGTCTTCCAACTCTGTTCTTTTTCCTAGATTGTTTTGCCTATTTTCATTTTCTTTTCTATATAGATTTTAGGATTAGCCAGTCAATTTCTACAAAAATGCCACCTGGATCGAGTCTGTAGGTCAGTTTGGCAAGTATTACCAAATTTAAGACTGTTAAGTGTCCTAATGTATGAAGATGGAATGTTCTTCCATTTATTCAGGTCTTTAATTCTTTTCTTTTCTTTTTTGAGAGAGAGAGAGAGACAGGAAGGGAGAGAGATGAGAAGCATCAACTTGTAGTTGTGTCACTTTAGAGATTTTATTGATTTTTAGAGAGAGAGTAAAAAGACAGTGGGGAGAAGTAGAAGCATCAACTCAAAGTTGCTTCTTGCATGTGCCTTGACCAGGCAAGTAGTGGGGGGGCTTGAATCAGCAACCTCAGTATTCCAGGTCAATGCTTTATCCAATGTGCTACCATAGGTCAGGCAGTTGCATCACTTTAGGTGGGGGGAGGCAGGGTGCAGAGCGTGCTTAAGCCAAGACAGTGTTCTTTGTTTGGGCTCAGGCCAGGGACCATGGGATCATGCTGATGACCCTGCGCTCAAGCCAGCAACTTCAGGATTTTGAACCTGGGCATCCCAGGTCGAAGCTCTATCCACTGCACTACCGCAGGTCAGGTCAGGTTATGTTTTTAATTTCTTTTAACAATGTTTTGTGGTTTCCAGTATGTCTTGTGCTTCTTCTGTTAAATAGTATATTCTGAAGTATTTATGCTTTTTGCTATGATAAATGGGATTGTTTTCTTTCTTACTTTTATTTTTGGATTGGCCACTGGTAGTGCATAGAAATAGACCTGATTTTTCTTATTTTTTTTGCATTGTCTCATGCCATCTTGCTGTGAGTTCTAATAGCTTGCAGTGGATACCTTAGGATTTTCTCTATGTATACGATCATGTCATCTATGAAGAGAGATAATTTTACTTTTTCCTTTTGATTCTGAATGTCTTTTTTCTGCCTAATTTCCCTGGCTAGAACTCCAGTACAATGTAGAGCAGAAATATCATAAAGGGGACATCCTTATTTTGTTTCTAATCTTAAGGCAAGAGCATTCTGCTTTTTTCGTTATATAAAACAACCTGTGGGCTTTTGTAGATACATACTCTTTGTAAGGGTGGGGATGTTCCTTTCTATTCCTAGTTTGTGTGTTTTTAGTTTATTTTATTTTTATTTTATTCATTTTAGAGAGGAGACACAGAGTGAGAGAGAGAGAGAGAAAGAGAGAAAGGGGGGAGGAGCTGGAAGCATCAACTCCCATATGTGCCTTGACCGAACCAGTGCAGGGTTTTGAACCGGCGACCTCAGTGTTCCCAGGTCAACGCTTTATCCTCTGTGCCACCACAGGTCAGGCCCTAGTTTGTGTGTTTTATATTTTTTAATTTTTTTTTTTGTGTGTGTGTGTGTGTGGTGTTTTTATCATGGAAGGGTGCTAGGTTTTGTCAAATGTTTTTTCTTGGTCTAGTGAAATGATCAGGTGGTTTGTACTTTATTAATTATTTTTAATTTTTTATTGGTTTTAGAGAGAAAGGGGAGAGAGAGAGAGAGAAACATTTATTTGTTGTTCCATATATTTAGGTGTTCATTGGTTGCTTCCTGTATGTGCCTTGAGTGGTGGTCCAACCTGCAGGTGTATCAGGATGATGATCTAGCCAGCTGAGCTACCCAGCCGGGGCTGCACTTTATTAATAACCTAGAATTATATTAATTCATTTTCAGGTGTTAACCCAATGTTGTATTTCTGGGATAAATCCTCCTGGTCATAGTGCATACTCACTTTGTAAATATTTTGTTGATGGTTTTCATAGCTATATTTATAAAGAATATTGGATTGTAGCTTTTTTTTTTCTTGTGTTGTCTTGTCTGGTATTGATATCAGGGTAATATGGTCTCGTAGAAATGAGATGTGAAGTGTTCTTTCCTCTTCTATTATTGGTAAGAATTTCTGCAGAATTGGTATTAATTTATCTTTAAATATGTGGTATAATTCACTAGTGAACCCATCTAGTCATGAGCTTTTCTTTACTGGAAGTTTTAAAATTATTAATTCAGTTTCCTTATGTTAACAGATCTCTTCAGATTTTCCATTTCTTCTTTAGTCAGTCATTAGTTTGTGTCATTCTAGGAATTTATCTATTTCATCTAAGTTATCTAATTCATTGGCATATAATTGTTCATATTTTTCCTTATAATCCTTTAAGATTATAAGGAAAAGATATTCTGCATTGTAATGCATGATGTGACTAAATGTGACCTTCTTTTAAATTTAATTTGGGTTTGCTTTCAATCTGAAGATGAACCTGTCTTCAGTTCTGGAAAATTCATATGCATTCTGTCTTTGAAAATTGCCTCTTCCCCATTCTTTCCTTTCTCTTTTTATGGAATTCTGTGAACCTCTATGTCTCTTAATATGTTCTATTATTTCCTCTGTTTATTCCCATTTCACTAATTTTCTTTTTAGCTATCTTTAATTTTCTGTTTAACCGATCAATTGGGTTTTAAATTTTAATGTTTTATTTATTTATTTATTTATTTTACAGGGACAGAGAGAGAGTCAGAGAGAGGGACAGACAGGAATGGAAAGAGGTGAGAAGCATCAATCACTAGTTTTTTGTGCCGTTGCAACACCATAGTTGTTCATTGATTGCTTTCTCACATGTGCCTTGACCGCGGGCCTTCAGCAGACCGAGCAACCCCTTGCTGGAGCCAGCGACCTTGGGTCCAAGCTGGCGAGCCTTTGCTCAAGCCAGATGGGCCCGCGCTTAAGATGGCGAGGTCGGGGTCTCGAACCTGGGTCTTCCGCATCCCAGTCTGACACTCTATCCACTGCGCCACCGCCTGGTCAGGCTGGGTTTTAAATTTTAATATTGTATATTTTATTTTCACTTAGTACTTAACACATATTTTTAGATTTTTCTTTTATTTCTAGCTCTTGGAGTACCAATTTGTTCCATCTTAGGACTCCCTTGTGTGTTGTTGTTGTTTTTACAGGGACAGAGAGAGAGAGTCAGAGGGGTATATAGGGACAGACAGACAGGAATGGAGAGAGATGAGAAGCATCAATTATCAATTTTTCTTTGCGACACCTTAGTTGTTCATTGATTGCTTTCTCATATGTGCCTTGACCATGGGCCTTCGGCAGACAGAGCCACCCCTTGCTTGAGGCAGAGACCTTGGGTCCTAGTTCGCAAGCTTTTGCTCAAACCAGATGGGCTCGCACTCAAGCTGGTGACCTCAAAGTCTCGAACCTGGGTCCTCTGCATCTCAGTCCGATGCTCTATTCGTTGCGCCATCACCCGGTCAGGCCTCCCTTGTGTTTTATTTTTTATTTTTTCACTGTGTGGATTGTAATTTTTAATACTGAGCTCTTTAGTGGTTGCAAAGAGTAGGATGCTTAGAAGCAAGATATTTTGGATGGGAACCTGCCCTTATTGGTGATGATGAGGTCTAGAGCATATCCTGTGTGCAGGCATGTGGCGAGGGGAGGTAGGGAGGAGATGGTTGGAAGACTCTTCCCCTAAATCTTCACATGTCTGCTGCTTCCAGCATACAGGTCTCTCTCTCTCTGCTGAAGAGTCACCTTCTCAGAGCCTTCCCAGACCTCCTTACCTAACAAAGTCCACAACCCCAGTCACACTCTGAGCTATTTGTCTACTTTTTGTGGTCTTCCCAACTGGAGTGTTAGCTCCATGATAGCAAGGATTTGTCTCAGTCATTGCTGTGTCCTCAGCACCTGGTGTGTGTTTTATACTGCCAATAAATACGAGTGAATGTCAGTAGTCCTATTTCAGACAGGAAGTCATCTCAGCCCCGATTCTGTAGCTTTCAGACAGCAGACAGGAAATGAACAGGTTGGTTCTCATTCCCAAACCTGCTTCTGTGCCTCCACTGGGGATGTCTTTTACTCCCATCATCACAAGAGCTTGGAAAATACCATTCATCCTGTGTGCTTCATTCAGCCTTCTCCTGGCATGTGTTTCCACAGCTGCCAAACAGGGCACTCACAGAAAACAGGCTGCCTGCCCCTCACTGAGCCACCGTTACAGGTGAGAGCGTACAGGTGGAGAAACAGCCTTGTGCTTGTTCCCGGTCATCTTTTTTCTTTCTTTAAGGTATGCCCTTTACTGAACTGGTCTCAGATCAGTGTACAGGTAAGCCCTGGCTACCTCCACATCCCAGCCCACTCCCAGGGAGACCAGAAGCCTTCATACATACATCTCAACTAGGGGAACAAAAAAGGGACCATGGTGGCTGACGTTTGTCCTGGGTTATCTTATGTGTTCACTTCAGTGGCCTGTTGGAGACATGTACGGGTAAGTTTTGGATTCCTGGATGACTCCATTTTGGTCTTTTTCTGAAAAGGGTTGCTCCATATTGTAGAAGTTTGTTTTGAGCAAGGTGTTACTAGCAAAAGGGAAAAGTGCCGAAGGACATTCCCATGAGAACCTGCTGGGTGGCACCTTTCTTTCCTTTCTTTTTAAAGATTTTATTTATTGACATTAGAGAGAAAGGGGAGGGTAGAAGCAGGAAGCTACAACTCATAGTGCTTGCTTCTCATATGTGCCTTGACCCAGCAAGCGCAGGGTTTCGAACTGGTGACCTTAGCATTCCAGGTCACTGCTTTATCTTTATCCACTGCGCCACCACGGGTCAGGCCGGATGATATCTTTCTATTCTATCCTAAGTCCGCTGGTGTTGGGAAATGAATTTCTCTTACCTCACTGGCCAGTCCTGGGTTAAGTGAACAAAAAGTTCTTTTAAAAAATAATTAGTTAAAATATTGATTTGTTTTGGTGAGAGGACGGGGGTGGGGGTAGAGAAAGAAAGAAAGAGAAAGAGAGAAGCCTTAATTTGTTGTTTCACTCATTTATGCACTCTGGTTGATGCTTATATGTGCCCTGACCAGGGATTGAAACCACAACCTTGGCATATCGGGGCGATGCTTTAACCAGCTGAGCTTCTGGGCCAGGGCAGCAACCAGCTCTTGATCATAGGGTTCTCATGAGGAGATTACATAGAGAATGTGTTTAGCACTATGTCTGGTATGCCCAAATAAAACGCTACCTGATACTGTTTTCCATTTTGGCATTGTGGGAGCCACTTGCTCCTCAGTACCTGATCTGTAAAACAGATAATACCTGCTGCTCACCTGCCCCTCCCCTCTGCGCCTGGCTGTTAAGGCCCGAAGGGTTAATATCCTTAGGCTTTGATGAGCCTGGGGTGGGGGAGGAGCTGCATAAATGGAGTATTATTGTGCTAGTGAATGACCTGGCTTTGTTCCTGCGTCTTCAGTGTTTGACTTCCTGCAGTTAGTGTCCCCTGTGTTTGATTGCTGTAGATGTTTGCATGTCCTCAGCAGTGTGGTGCTCACCTGCCTGGCTCTGGCCTGGGTCCCCACCCCCACTGGGGACCTGCTGAATTGGAGTGGGAAGCTGCATTTCCTCTGTTAGGGGCCTCCCAGGAATCAGGAATGATAGAAATGCAGAAAGTATGACCCACACGCAAAACTGGTTCTGAATAGGACGTTTATTGGAGAGGTTTCGCAGCAGACGCAGGCGCTTTAATTCCCCAGGCTGTTGGTGGCAGCTCTCTGCTCGCCACAAGCCTGTTAACTGCTCAGCTGCTGGTTCTGAAGAATGCAGCTCCCTGGTCCCTCGCGGCCCTCTCAGTGCTCAGATGGGAGCCCTTTTGAGAAAAGCAGTAGGTACCCAGCTGGGGCCAGGCCAGGGGTACGAGTGGGGTGTGACCAGGACTCTGTCAACTCCAAGCCTCCAAACCTTGCCAGTCTTCCCCGTGAAACCTGGCCAGCCACAGGCTTTGGAGCAAAAGGTAGGTCTGTTCCTTAGGGGTTCAGAAACTGAGGTCCTCACGGGTGCAGGTGTAGGACCAACAGCTGGGCGTTTTTATCCTGCCTGGCTTCTTTTAGTGGATTTGTCCGTCTTGGCTGGGTAAAAGTATGACAGTCCTGTGACCTTTTGAAGGTGACTGCAAGTGATTCTGCTAGGCGGCTGAGGAGGGTCTTCTGATCTTCAAACATTCAGAGTTGGGGGTCAGAGAAGGGGCCCTTGCCAAAATGACCCAGCACACGTATGCACACATATGCACACGCACGCAGAGAAAAGCTGAGTTAATCTCTCACTTCTTTCTGAAATATACTTTTCTCAGAATTCACAGTGGGTTGTTATTAGATAAAGTCAAGAAGTGGCAGGTGGAGCAGGTGAAAGGAAGTTCTCCCCAGCCCTGTCTTGTCCTTGATGGATGCCACCAGCCAGGGCAGGGACAGTCCTCACCATGCAAGTACCCACCACTTCTGGAGCTCTGGGCCGTAGGAGCAGGGAGGTCAGGACGCAGATCCTGACTTGGCTATGTCTTTCAATCTTGAATCAAAGCCTTGCTTTTCCAGGAGCAGGATTCTTCTGCCTGGGCCAAGCCACTGCATGCTATGTGCACCTCCTGGCCCCAGAACCTGGGTCTTGGTGACAGGTGCGCTCCTGTCCCATTATGGTCTGTGTTACCTCTCAGCTGGGGGAGAAAGCTCCTCTCCTCCCACTTGGGAACTGGTTGGATGAGTTTTCTGGGGCTCCCTGGTGAGGCCCCTTAGGAGGAAGGCAGGGACCTAAGGGGTTGGGGGTGGGGCAGGTGCTGTGGAATGAAGAGGGGCCCTCCTGGCTCTGTGCCACAGGGATTCCTGAGGGGAGGTGCCGGAGGCGCTGCTGTCTGGAGGGCTGGCTGCCTTTGGAAATGACCTTTGTATACGACTCTTAAGGTCTGCCTTGCAAACCCACAATCAGAACTTCTCTGGGTCAGGCGCCAAGCTGAAGGTCAGGGTCCCGGATAAAAGAAGGGGTGTTGATTGGAGCACTTTTCTTGCTGTAGTGCCCGAGGGATGGGGAAGGCCAGGGCTGTTTGACAGATTGAAGCCATTCACAAAAGGGGGCTGCTTCCACTTACACACTTGTCCAGATGCTGATGCTTGGAATTGGAGAGAAAGGCGTCTTTGGGGAGCTGTCCTGCTGGCAGCCTTGCCCCCTAAATCTAATGTGCTTGGGGAGGGAAAGTGAAAATTTGGCAAAAGGAAAATCCATAAGGTAGTAAGGTGTGCACTGACTCCTCCCCCAGCCTTGGGGGAGCTACTGGCCTGAAATTTCAGTGGGAGAGATTCCCTTCCAGTTAAGCCCCATGTCTCAGTTTCCTAGAGTAGCTGTTCTCGTCCTGCATTTAGAAGCATTTAATTCCCGGGTAGCTTATCAGCTTTACATTTATTTAGGGCTTCCTTTCTTCCCGCTTCACAGACGTCGGAATCTCTCATTCTTCTTTCTAGCAGGGGCTCCCTAGGTTTCTCTCTCCCCCTTGAAACTGAATAGCCAGCACCTCTTGCTCTTCTGGGTTCTTGAACACTGGTTGTCTGGACACTACTGCCATAGTGCCATGGGTGTTTGTACCTTTTTTTTTTATATATATATAGGGACAGAGAGAGAGTCAGAGAGAGGGATAGATAGGGACAGACAGACAGGAATGGAGAAAGGTGAGAAGCATCAATCATTAGTTTTTCGTGGCCGTTGCAACACCTTAGTTGTTCATTGATTGTTTTCTCACATGTGCCTTGACCACGGGCCTTCAGCAGACCGAGCAATCTCTTGCTGGAGTCAGCGACCTTGGGTCCAAGTTGGCGAGCTTTTGCTCAAACCAGATGATCCCGCGCTTAAGCTGGCGAGCTTGGGGTCTCGAACCTGGGTCTTCCGCTTCCCAGTCCAACGCTCTATCCACTGCGCCACCGCCTGGTCAGGCGTCTTTGTACCTTTTTAGGGCACATTCTCACACCTCATCTGATAGAGCCCTGTCTCCACCTGTCTCTAGGTAGTTGCTTCTCCAGGCCTGGCTCGCTCAGGTGTGTTCTTTTCCATAAAGCCATTGCTGAGTCCTTCAGCTGCCTCAGCCTGCCTTCCAGCCTGGTCTCTTCTGCCAGCTGCCCGGGTGCTTGGGTAGTCCTGGCCCTTTAGGGACTCATCTTTCCCATGCTGCTGCCTTTGCATCAAATGCCATCCGATCTCTTCTGGCAAAATCTTGCTCATCATTCAAGACTGAGCTGAAATGTCCCCTCCTTCTTTAAATCTGTGCTTTCCCCCAGGTAGTGCTAGCTACTCTAACAGTCACGTATTCCTCTTTCTCTGCCAGCATTCAAGGCACTGCTTTGCGGGTCATCTGTTACATGGCTGTTTTTCCTTTTAGAGTTCAGTTCCTCAAAGACAGGGACCATGCCTTATTTATTTCGGTGTCCCCAGGGCCTAGCAGGCGTCATGCTCAGAAGTGTTGCCCCAAACTGGAGGCAATCAGGGGTTCCCATACTGCTTACTGACACCACTCTCTGCCGCCTTTTGTTATTGATGAACTTGTCTTATTTCTCCTGATAGAGTATCAATCAACTCTGGGGAGTGGGTTCTATGTGTGATTCAGTATTGCATCTTCTGCAAGGCTGCCACAATATCTTTGGGCAACATGCATGCTTAAATATATTTATCCAGGCAGTTCTGAAGCTCACAGCTTAGGCAGTGGTGTTATCCCAAAAGAGGGCCGGCATATGGCACCAATCACACTGCCTTACTCCTTACATCCAGCTGGTTTGGAACAGAGCGAGGGCTGGAGTCCCTGGGTGCACTCCTACCCATTCTACTGCTTTCCCCTGTTTGATATTCTCTAGGACTTAGGAAACCAGGGCTTTTCCCAGTACCTTGCTCCTTTGTTTCATGTCCTGGCCCTCCGTGTGTCTACTCTGAAGCTGGATTTTCTCTTTTCTTTAAAAACCCAAGGACTGGTGTCAAAGATGGTTTTTATTGGTCACTAATTTGTGATTTTGCAACTTCACATAACCTTAAATTCTGCTCCTGCTCAGGCCTGTTGCCCACAGCTCTGTTCCTCTCTAGTTCCTAGCAGGACATTCAGTCTGTCCCGGGGAACCCAGAGGTATGCATCTTGCTTGCTACAGCAAAGGACTCTTAATTATTTACACTTCATCTTCTGGTTTGCCCTGTTGGGCATGGATGTTAAGACTGTTTTTCCTGTCCAGCTGAATTGCTTTATATTTGGGATCATAGATGATGATGGATGGTTGGTGGGGAGGGTTAGGTTATGTTGGTTCACCAAGTTTAACAAATATCTTTAATTATTAATTTGAGATTTGGTTCAACATTTTAGGCACAAATCAGAAAAATCTTATGTCTTGGTTGCTTATGGAACAAATAATAATTTATCCATCATTATGATCACTGTTACCGTTTATGGTGGTCTTCCTGTGTGTCAGATATGGTACAAAGAGCTTCACTCGTATCATCTCAATCTTATAGATGATTGAGGTTGGTAGTATGGCTATGCTCATTTTGCGGACGGAGAACTTGAAGCTTGGCAAGATCAAGTGACTTGCCCAAGGCTCCACACAATTGGTAAAGTGGAGGAGCTGTGGTTCAAGCCAGGTCTGCTCGACTCCAAAGCCTCTGGATCTAACCTCTGGGCTCTGTGGACTCCCGTGCCCACACATGCTTGTGTATTCTCTCTTCCTTGCTGAGAACTCGGGGGACCTAGTGGGGCCCCTCTGCTCCCACTTTGTTCCTACTGAGATTCTCCAATGCCTTTGAACCTAACACCATAGTAAATGCTGCAGCTCTTGAAGGTGTGGCTCCTGTTTCCTCTGCACCCCCATCCCAGCCTAGAGGCCTCAAATCAAGCAACCCCTACACTGGGGATAAGGGACAACAAAATGGCTAACTGGCAGGTCTACATCCCTGAATTTTGTTGCTAAGGAGTGGTGGTCCTATGAGCCTTTTTGACTTAGAGATGAGAGAGATAGGACCCCTGGGAACATTGGTTCCATCTGTGAGTGACTTCTAGCACCGACTTTGGCTATTTCATCTTCTGGGGACATTGTGTCATTTCTCTGCTTAATGACAAGTACTGTTGGAACATGTCGACTGACCCTGGCTGTGAGCAATAGCAATTTCTAATCAACAATAATTTTCCCTGGCTGAGTTAGCTCAGTTGGTTACAGTGTTGTCCCAATACACCAACATCGCAGGTTTGATCCCTAATCAGGGCACATACAAGAATTAACCAATGAGCCCTGGCTGGATAGTTTGGTTGGTTGGAACTTTATCCCAATATGCAAAAGTTGTGGGGTTGATCCTTGGTCAGGGCACATATTAGAACAAATTGATGTTTCTGTCTGTCTCTCTTTCCCTTCCTCTCTCTCTAAAATCAATAACACTTGACGAAAAAGGGTCATGTGATACTTAAAAAAATCAACCAACAAATGCATAAATAAGTGAAAGAAAAATCAATTATAAAAAACACCAGCAGTAATTTCTCTCATAATGCCTTTAATATGTGTTTCTGAAACCTGCTGAACTGCCTTCCCTGGCATATTTGTAGAGGGACCTTATTGATGTTCCTTCTCCAAACCCCAAAGAAGTCCCACGGCCGCTTTTCCCTCCTCCCAGTTTTTTTGTGGCTGGTCACTTAATATGTGGCATGGTGGGGCAGCTGTGCCCTGCTCTAATCCTTCATCTGGGGCCAAATAGGACAGGACTGGTGTGGTGAACGAGCAGTCACCACTCCTGGGTGCCTCTTGGCTGATTGGAAACTCGCTGGCAGTGACTGATGTGGAAACCCATTAGTCTGGGAGGGACTGGCTCAGGTCTTGACTTTGACCACTGTTATTGTTCATCTACAGGGGGAGTGGTGAGAGGTCTTCCAGGAACAATCCTGCAGTCCTTCTAGCAGGCATATTTTTGAGCACCTAGTGCATGCATTGCCTGCTGGGGGTGAAGGAAGAATACGGGAAAGAAGGCCCAGCCCACTGGGTTTTCCCGTTTAGTCCAAAAGAAAAGCTTGTGTATATGAACCCCCAGGGACCAGTGTTTAAGCAATACTCAGGGCCATTAGAATTTAAAAAAGTGTTTTTAGTTATAGGGTCTTGTGGCTGCTGCGATGAGCTCCACAAACTCAGTGGCTGGAAAACACTTATTACGTTACAATTCTGGAGGTCAGCAGTGAGCCTGGGTCCCAGGGCTGTGTTCCTCTGGAGGCTCCCAGGGGAGAATTGGTTTCCTTGTCCTTTCCAGCTTCCTGATGCTGCCTAGGTCCCTTGGCTTGTGGTCCCTTTCCTCCATGTGCAAAGCTAGCAACTAGCATCTCCCTGCCATTTCTCTCTGTCCCTCTGCTTTTGTTGTCACATCAACTTGTGAGTCCCACTGCCTCCCTCATAAAATGGAGCCTTTGATGACACGGGCTCAACTAGATAACCTAGGATAACCTCTTTATCTCAAAATCCTTCACTTGAGCACATCTGTAGTCTCTTTTGCCATATAAGGTAACATCCACAGCCTCCTTAAACCTAGGAATTAGGATGTGATATCCTTGGGTGCGGGGCATTATTTGGTCTACAGCAGGGTGTGTGTCGGAAGAGTTGGAAATGTTTGAGGAGGCATTTCTGAAGGAAGTGGTTTGACCAAATTTTGTGTAGGGAAAGAGGTCTGGAACACATTCCAAGTTTGAGGAACAACATCAGCCATGAGCAGATGTTGGGGTCATGGGCTGGTGCGAACAGCAAGGTGTGGGCCAGCGATGTTCCCATAGAAACAAGATGCCAGGAGCTTTCCTCTCCTTCCAAGGCCAGCCTGAGGGAGTTTTCTGGACTTCAGTCTCTAGGTTCAGACTTCCTGCCAGAATTCACGTGAGAGGGCTTCATTGGCAGTCATAATCTTTTCCTTCCCAGCAGCTGTAATCCTGCTGGGGAGACCCAGCCATACCTGGTGGCCCCCTTCTGTTCTTGGATGGTGGGAAACTGAATTCACAAGGGACAACGAATTTGAGCCAGCTGGCCTGGGTTTGGGTGGCCCAGAAACCCTGGCCACACTGTTTGCACAGCCTCTGATGGTCACGTTGCTCACATTCACTCCCCAGGGAGCCTTCCCTCGTCTGTTCTTAGGGTGCTTAGGGCCCAAGTCTCCGGGGAGGGGAAGGAGGGACCAGAGGGAGGAAACTGCTTGTGAATGGGGCAGAGAGCCAGACCCTCTCAGGGACTCTCCTGGGGAAAGACTGTGGTTGTAATGGAAGGTGGTCTCACTCATCTCTGCCCACCCTCTGCTGGCCTGGGGGAGGCTGCGAGAGAAGTACAGCCTGGAAGGGAGGGGAGAGGGCAGTGGAAACACACAGGCTAAAGCCAGGCTTCTCCTGGGGGAGAGTCCAGCGAGCTGCGTGGGTGGTGTGACTGCGGAGCTGTGGGCAAGAGCACAGTGAGTGACTGAGGATCTCGGTTGAAATCTCTGGAGGTTCACAGTGCTTCTGCCCTGGAAAAGGTGGAAAAGTTGTGGTTTTTTTTTTTTTTTTTTTTTTTTTCAGAGACAGAGAGAGAGTCAGACAGAGGGATAGATAGGGACAGACAGACAGGAACGGAGAGAGATGAGAAGCATCAGTCATTAGTTTCTCGTTGCCCTTGTGACACCATAGTTGTTCATTGATTGCTTTCTCTCACATGTGCCTTGACCGCGGGCCTTCAGCAGACCCAGCAACCCCTTGCTGGAGCCAGCGACCTTTTGCTCAAGCCAGATGGGCCCTCGCTCAAGCTGGTGAGCTCGGGGTCTTGAACCTGGGTCCTCCGCATCCCAGTCCAATGCTCTCTCCACTGCGCCACCGCCTGGTCAGGCGGTTTTTCTCTTTTCTATCTGGTACCCTCTGCGAGGAGATCCTGACAGTGGAGTTGGGAATGGTCCTGGGGAAGATCAAAGGCTGTTTGGCTGCCTTGGTGTGGAGAGTGGTGCTGGCCGAACTGCTTCCCTTTCCCCACTTTGGCCCATGGACTTTGGAGTGGTTGCCTTTGGAGGACACCCCCCCCCCCACACACACACACTCCTTTCCTGCCCGCCTCCAAAGCAGGCGTGGTGTGTCAGGCTTCCACTCTTGGGTGTGGGATGAGAGGATGACATCAGCCTCCTCTGTACCTGCACACAGGCTCCTGGAACTGAAATGTTTTCTGGGAAGCCTCCAGAATGCTGGCCTGTACAGAGGTTCACCAGCAAGTGCCCCTTTCCTCTGTCCCACCTTCTCAGTCCACTGGCCGCCGGGGAGGAAGGACCAGCAGGGAGTGTTGTTGAGTCCTGGGATTCCCTGGGGCCAGAGAAGCAGAGGTTCTCTAGAAGGTAAGTGCCCCCACAAGATCATTTTTTCGAAGTTGGCTGGGGGGAGCCATGTTCTACTCCCTCAGTGACAAGAGGCCTGAGGACAGACCACAGAAGGAGTGGTATTGTGGATTTTTCATTTTCTTCTTGGGGGTACGGGTCAGATTGATGGCATGGTGCTGGCACAGTGGGGAGGAGCAGGATGGGGACTTGGCACTGTCAGCTGTGCTGGGGATCCCAATAACCTGGTGAAGCCTGCTGCCTCCTGCCTGCCCTGCCTGCCTCCTGCCTGCCCCTGCCTGCCTCCTTCCTGCCCTGCCTGCCCCTGCCTGCCTCCTTCCTGCCCCTGCCTGCCCTGCCTGCCCCTGCCTGCCACTGCCTGCCTCCTGCCTGCCTCCTGCCTGCCCTGCCTGCCCTGCCTGCCTCCTGCCTGCCCTGCCTGCCCTGCCTGCCTCCTGCCTGCCCTGCCTGCCTCCTGCCTGCCCCTGCCTGCCTCCTTCCTGCCCCTGCCTGCCCCTGCCTGCCTCCTTCCTGCCCCTGCCTGCCTCCTTCCTGCCCCTGCCTGCCCCTGCCTGCCTCCTGCCTGCCTCCTGCCTGCCCCTGCCTGCCACTGCCTGCCTCCTTCCTGCCTCCTGCCTGCCCTGCCTGCCCCTGCCTGCCTCCTTCCTGCCCCTGCCTGCCTCCTGCCTGCCCCTGCCTGCCACTGCCTGCCTTCTGCCTGCGGCTATTTAGGGAAGCACCTCAGGAGGTGGATGATTTAGAGAAAGTTTAAAGAAACAAACAAACTCAGATCTCCCTTACTCTTCTGCCCCCAGGCTCTTAAAGGTGTGTGTCTGAGCAGCTTCCTGGGCCCTTCAAAGAGATAGGTCTTAGGAGACCTTGTCCAAGAGGGCTTCACAGGCATGGGCTTTGAAATATATGGTTTTCTAGAAGACTCATTTACTGACTGGTGATTGACTGGATTGATTCATGTTGAGAGATGGACGCGGTCATGACTGGGAAACAGGTCGGGGAATGGGAGACGTGATGCCGTAGGATGGAGTGGCCATGGGCACCTGGCTTGCAGGTTTGGCTGCTGTCTGCCTGTCGCCTCCTCCAGGCTTCCACTCCCCCAGGAGACTGTGTCTTCCAAGATGAGTCTGAAGACCTGAGTTCTAATTTTGGCTCTGGGGCGAGCCTTACAATATAAGGTGATGCTCAGTGGCGAGGAAGGAAAGGCTGGCTCTGCCCAGGGACGTGTGGGCAGCCACTAGCGCTGTCCTTACGGGAGTCTGAGCCACACACAGTCATGCTTGGGAACAGGCTTTTATTTTAGGGCCCGAATGCACTCAGTTTGAGTGTGGTGTCCCTTTTACATCACTGTCCAGTGTTGTCTATTCACAGTCCCCACCTGGACTGTGCTCTCGTTGCCCATCTTTTTTATTTTTATTTTTGGCAGAGACAGGGAGAGTCAGAGAGAGGGACAGACAGACAGACAGACAGGAATGGAGAGAGATGAGAAACATCAATTCTTCATTGCGGTTCCTTAGTTGTTCATTGATTGCTTTCTCACATGTGCCTTGACCGCGGGCCTTCAGCAGATTGAGTAACCCCTTGCTGGAGCCAGCGACCTTGGGTCCAAGCTGGTGAGCTTTGCTCAAACCAGATGAGCCCGTGCTCAAGTTGGCGACCTTGGGGTCTCGAACCTGGGTCCTCCACATCCCAATCCGATGCTCTATCCAGTGCGCCACCGCCTGGTCAGGCTGCCCATTTGCTCTTTACTTTTCCATTTCTGGGTCTCTACTTTCTTTTCCAGTTTTCCTATGCAGTGGGGAGAGCTTTGTGATCCTGGGTCTTCTGGTCACTGCCCAGCTTTTCTCATCATTCAAGGAATTACAGTCTGACCTCACAACCTCTTTTCCCCTTCTCCATGACCTGCAATCCTTTGACGGGAATCTATATTTTACTATGCTCTAACAGTAGGGTTAAAGGTCAGGTCACATCGCACCTGGTCTGGAAATAGCCTTAAGGAATCTTAACACTCAGCCTTTTACCTCTGCAGGGCAAATAAATGTCATGTCAAAACCCCTCATCTTTCAAGTCTTAATACCCCCCCCCCCCATGGCTTATGCTGAGGCAGAGCCATGGCATTCAGGGCTGTGACTAATTCTTGCCTGTGGGCCTACCTGGTGTGAAATCCATTTGGGAGGCAGGAGAGCATGAACACTCGAACCAGAGTTCAAATCCAGACTCTACCACATGCTACTTCTGTGGCCTCAGTTTCAGCATCTGTAAAATAAGGGTAATAGTAGAATCTACCTCACAGAGTTTTTACAAGATATAAGTGACTTGTTATGCCTCTACCACTTAGAACATTTTAGCTGTTGTGCTTGGTTTTAGTCCCAGGAGGATTTAGGCAGTGGCACTACTTTGAAAATGTGAGCTTGGACCCTAGCCGGTTAACTCAGTGGGTAGAGAGCATTGTCCCAGCATGTGGAAGTCCCAGGTTTGATCTCTGGTCAGGGGACACAGGAGAAGTGACCATCTACTTCTCTTCCCCTTTCTCTTCCTCTTCTGTTTCTTCCCCTTCTCTAGATTGGATCGAGCATCAGCCCCATGCAGGGGTTGCCGGGTGGGTCCTGGTTGGGGCGCATGCAGGAGTCTGTCTCTCTATATCCCATCTCCTCTCACTTAAAAAGAAAAAAGAAAAGAAAATGTGATCTTGGTTTGCAGGCAGATGGTTAACCTTGAATCAGAGAAAGTTTCTTCAAGTAGAAAAGATACTTTAGTTTCTGATCTGAAAGTGTGCTTATGTTGCCATGGAGTCCCAAAGAGCAACCTTCAGAGGTACCCTTTAGAGATAAATCTCTGAGAGAGAGGGAGGGGGGGGAGGGGGGCTGTGACCTGGCCAGCTGTGAAATCCATTTGGAACTTGGCCTTTTCTCTTTAGCATCCCCCTAGGGACTGACTGACCCCAGGTCTGATCTGGGAAAGGTCTTAGGCCATAAGTCCCTGCCCTATCCTTCCAGCTGGGACTGACTGGGAGGGGGCTGTGTGTGGGGGTTTGTGTGCCTGACTATGCAATGTGCATTGTGCTTTGAAGGACACCAGAGTTCCACGGGATTGGGGGGAGAGTATGGGTCTTTTTGTTTGTGCTGAAATGACATGACATTACCCTGCCGGCTGGTTCTGTAGAAAGGCCTAGCTGGTTAAATTTAAAGGCTCTTTTGAAGAGGGAGGAAAATAGCAGCAATGCTGCATTTCCCAAGGGGCTCTGCAATGTTCAGTTTCACCCAGACGAGTTTGTTAATTCATCCTGTCATCGCACTTGAAGGGAGGGAGAATGCAGGACTATTCCCAGTGATGCCACTGTGTCCTTATCTGTAAAATGCGAGACTCATTGAGCACTTGAGGAGGGTGACATCCCCCTCCAGCTGAGACACACAGTGACAAAGCCCTGTGCTTGAGAGGGGTCCTTGCTGAGCTAGCATGGATGGTAACTAGGTCTCCATGCTTCTGACTTTTAGCTCAGTAGAAGCACCAACTGGTTCACCATCATTATTCATTTGCCAGGTCATCCTCAAAGTCCTGGCCCTTAGGTCACTTACAGTCTAGGACAGGGGGTCTCAAACTAGTTGCAGTCTCGTGCAGTGAATACTAGAGTAGGCATAGCCCTTGGGTGCTGAACGATTATGGAGAAGTTGCCCCAGGCTTGGCTTCTGGGGTGGTGTCTAGAGGGTGTTGGCCTCTAATCTGAACCTGAGGGTTGGGTATAAGTGATGCCCGCTGTGGGGGGTGATATGGCATGGGATGGGTGGGCAGGACATAATGTCCAGGCAGAGAGAACATTTGTCAAAGCTAGAGCCCAGGGGTATGGGCACAAGTTGGGGTACTGGTTCCAGTTGGGGCAGAGGCACAGAAAATGGGGGGTCACATTCATAGTTACCGGAGTGAGGGCATCTTCATTGTTCTCCGCATAGCTGTGGTCTGTGATCTGGTGGTTTCTGAGACCTAGGACTAGGGGTGGGAGGCTTTGGGTCAGTGGAGATGGGGGTACAGCTCTGGAAAGTTTTCTTTCTGTGGAAACGGCAATCAAATGTTCATTCTGGAAAGTGGTGTTGTGAGCTCTGGTCCTCTGGGTTGGAGGTGGAGTGTCTCTGTTCTTCTCAAAGGCCACAGCCCATCCCTGACTTGCTGCTTCAGGGAGGCCTACCTGTGAGCCGCATCATCTGCTTAGGGAATAAAGTCCACCTGAGGCTGTGTTTGCCTCACCTGGGAGCAGTTTCCTGCCCGCTGTGCTGCCAGTCTGAGCTGTGCTGAGGGGAGCTTAGGGACACTCACCGGTGGCTCAGCCTTGGGGAATTTCCTGTGCCCTGAGAGCCAGGATGAGTCAGGGGTTTGTACCAGGGACTGGGGTGGGGGCAGGAGGTAATGTAGGCACAGCCTTTACCATCTTCTCTGCCTTCTCTGCCAGTATCCAGAATCTTTCAGGTTCGTTGTGCAATTACTGGCATCCTAGAGATTTTGCAATCTTGGGAAGACTGTCACCTTTTGTCATATGTGTTGTCTTAAATTATAAGAGCAAGATATTTGCCTTCCCTTGTCTAGTGACCTCAGCACAGGCCCCGACAGGTGGGCGCTTGGGAAGTATTTTTGTTTGTTTTTAATTATTTTAAAGAGAGGAAGGGGGAGAGAGAAACATCAATTTGCTGTTTCACTTATTAATGTGTTCATTGGTTGACTCTTCTAAAAAAATTTTTATTGATTGATTTTATAGAAAGGGAAAGAGAGAAAAACACTGGTTTGTTGTTCCACCCATCCATGCATTCATTGGTTAATTTTTCTATGTGCCCTGGCTGGGGATCAAACCTGCAACCTTGGCATGTCGGGACAACACTCTTAACCAACTGAGCTACCAGGCTAGGGCTTGGGAAGTGCTTTTTGAGAACTACCATTAGCATTGCCATTTTTCGATGGTTTATGGAAGACACAGCACTGGGGCAGAGGGTAAGGAGCCGAGCCTCCCGGCTTCCGTCGGAAGGCACCCCTGCCATGGCTCTGGCAGAGATGTCTTCTCTGCTTTTCTGGGACCATCCCTGGAAGTGGTACACCTTTCTTCCACCCTGGAAAGGCAGAGGTGGAGCTGTTGGAGTCAGGGAGAAACGTTTTTGGGCATCCTGTAGATTCTCAGAGGGTCTGGGGATAGGGACTTCCTGGGGATTCAGAATTGCTGTTTTAAAAATTGTGGCAAATACCTGTAAGATAACAATTACATTTTAATCATTTTTAAGTGGCATTAAATCTGTTAACATTGTTGTGCATCTGTCACCACCAGTCCATCTGCAGAATGTCTTATCTTGCAAAACTGAAACTCTGTATCCCTTAAACAACACCCCCCACCCCCCACACACACACAACCTGCCCCTGGCAGCTACCCTTTTACTTTCTGTTTCTGTGAGGGCTCAAGGTTTTAACCCTTTGTCTGTCCTGCCCAGAATCTCTGTGGAGTGCCCCCGCCAGGCAGCGATGCCAGAATGCCCGTCTCTGCCTCCCTTCGCCAGGATGGCAGCCAGGAGCGGCCGGTGAGCCTGACCTCTACTGCATCCTCGTCAGGCTCCTCCCGTGACAGCCGTGGCGCCATGGAGGAGCCCAGTGGCTCTGAGGCCTTAGCTAAGAACGGGGCAGGCTCCCCACGCAGCCGGCACCCCCCCAACAGCAACAACAACTCCAGCAGCTGGCTGAACAAGAAGGGACCCCTGTCCCCGTTCAACAACCGGGCAGCAGCGGTGCCTGCGCACAAGCTCAGCTACTTGGGCCGCGTGGTGCGGGAAATCGTGGAAACCGAGCGCATGTACGTGCAGGACCTACGCAGCATCGTGGAGGTAAGAGGCGCCGTGGGTCTAGGCCGCCCAGCTCTCTCGCATGAGCCACCTGCCTCCACCCGGAAGGACAGTTCTCCCTGACACGTTATCTCGGAAGGTCTGCTACCCGTGGACCAGTGGGGAAGCTGCTGACTGCTCACACTACCTTGTGACTCTGGGTCAGAGGCTTGCTCTGGCCAGCAGAACTTCCCGCAGATCCTCAGGGAGTAGGCATCCTTGACAAAGATGGGAGGGGCTCCTGTGCTCCGTGGAGACTGAAGGAGGTGAAGAAACTGGGTCTGGACCTTGCCTTTCTGCTCCCAGATTCCTGCTGTGGTGCTTCCTAGCTCTGGGGTCTCAGGCATGGGGTAACCTGGGAGCCTCAGGTTCCTCATTTGGAAAATGAAGATGCACCTGCCTTGCAGGGTTATTATGTAGGTGACGCATTTTACGCTGGGCTGGGCACACGGGAGAAGGTGGCTGTGTGGCTGCCGCTTTGGAAGCCACCTGCTGTGAAGGAGGTGTGTTGGTGTCCCAGGGCTGCTGTAACACATTAGCACAAACCACACGGCTTAAGATGCAGAAATTCAGAAATTTATTCTGTCTGGGTTAGGAGGCCAGAAGTTAGAAATCATGGTGTTGGCAGGGATGGTTCCTTCTGGACGCTCTGAGGGACAATGCATTCTAGGCCTCTCTCCTGACTTCTGGTAGTTGCTGGCCATACATGCTGTTCCTTGGCCTATAGATGCATCATCCCCGTCTCTGCCTCCATCTTCACACTGCCTTCTTCTGTCTCCCTGTGTTCTCTCTTGTAAGGACACTAGTCCTTGGATTTAGGGCCCACCCTAAATCTAGTGTGAGGTCATCTTGAGATCCTTAACTAGTTAGATCTGTGATGACCCTATTTCCAAGTAAGGTCACATTCTGAGGTTCCAAGTAGATATTCATTTTTGGGTGGAACTATCCAACCCAGTATAGTAGGTGATGTCTGAAATTGCATTGTAGCTATAAAATGTGGCACAGAAATGAGGTGTGGCTGGGGACAGGATTGTGCCGGGAGGGCAGAGCTTTGATGTCTCTCTCTGTGCAGGACTACCTCTTGAAGATCATTGACACACCTGGACTGCTGAAGCCAGAACAAGTCAGCGCCCTCTTTGGGAACATAGAAAACATCTATGCACTGAACAGGTACGAAGTGGGCCCGACATCCACTATGTTCTACCTGTGAAGCCCATCTCGGGGCCTAAGGAGGAATCCTTGATGTCTCTGGGCTTTTGGGCTGTGACATGTGGGCCCTGAGGTTGGGGAAGGTTGATTCATCCCTGTACAAAGATCTAGTTAGCTCCCTGCAGGAGAAAGGACATGTGGGACCATGTGCCTTGGGGCTGACGTGCTTCCTGTCAGGTAGGGAGATCATCTACGGCCATGTGCTTGTGTGATTTATCCTGGGCCGGCGCCTGGTTAGGGAACTGCTGAACCCTTACACATGATACTCTTCCCTGTGTCCCTTTGTGGCCCCTTTGTCCCTCTCATCTTTGTCTCCCACCTGCACATCTCTTAAGTTCTTTTCCGTTTTCCTACTGATCCCCTGAGAAGTCAGCGCTCCCTGGAGGTGATCTGACCTGTTAGGGGAACGCACAGATCAGGCAAGATGTGACGGGGAGGCTGAACGAGGCCTGGCAAGGGGCTGCTTCAGGGTAATGGAGCTTGGTGAGGGCCCAGAGTGCCCCCTGGGCTCAGAGACGCTCCAGGGGAAGGACACCGGTCAGGAGGTGCAGAGCTTAAGGTGATGCTGGAGATAGTGTAGGAGGAACGTTACCCCAGGCTCTTTACGATGGGCAGGGAGACTTTCTGCTGTGCAAGCTGGAGAAGTCTGGGAAGGAGACCTAGGCTGCATTGTGGGGGATTGGGAAGAGGGGGGAGCACCCTTTTAGGGTTTCCTATTGTGCTCCCATCTAACAACAAGGGGTGCTGGGACTCACCCTGTCTCTCTCCTTTTACTACATCCTTTTGAATTGGGGGCCTTGGTTCTTTTGCAAGTCCCCTCTCTCTCTCCTTTCTCCTTTAATCTCTGCTCTTGTGTATTTGACTCCTTCTGCCTACAGAGGAGCTGTGTCCTCCCCCGAGGTGGGTACTGGTGTCCCTTCTCCCTCTTGCTGAGCATGTGGGTCTTTTTTTGCGTCCCACATTTGCAGTGTTGCTGGATGCTTTCTGTGACTGCTGCCCTGGCAGGGCTCACTTGGAGGGTGGAAGCCCTGACTCTAGCATGGCTGTGTATCCCCACCAGGAGGCTGGGGAGGGGGCATGGTGTGTTGGTAGCTGCAGAGTCTGCGTGTGGTCTGGGGTCTGATGTCCTCTCCCTCACACAGCCAGCTACTCAGAGACCTGGACAACTGCAACAGTGACCCTGTGGCTGTGGCCAGCTGTTTTGTGGAAAGGGTAAGAAGGGCTGGGTCTTTGCCTCTTGTCCTGTTCTGCTGGGGTTTCAGTGGGACAGGAGCTCCCACTTTCAGGGGACATCTGAGCCCTGGGGGCCCCTCTCTAGGGAAAGTATCAGGTGTCCTGTCTGGAATGGGGAGGGTGTTCTGGGGTAGAGACGGGGGTTGTTGGTTAGATGGCATGTACCAGACAGAGGGGTACAAAGATGGATCTGCAGATGCTCAGGGAAAGGGGGACAGAGTTGCTCTAGGGACCAGGAGCATGTCTTTGGTACACCTGGGTTTACAGCCTAATGGGAGTCTCCCTGAAATCACTATTTTTCATTTCTCCTTAGAGTCAAGAGTTTGATATCTATACCCAGTATTGTAACAACTATCCCAAGTGAGTAATTGGGGTGGAAAGGGGAGGCAGATCCATTTGGTGAGTCTGGAGCACCCCACCTCGCCATCCTGGCCTTCCCAGCGGTGACAGCCCTCCCCCACTCCCAGCTCTGTGGCCGCCTTGACGGAATGCATGCGGGACAAGCAGCAGGCCACTTTCTTCCGGGACCGGCAGGAGCTGCTGCAGCATTCGCTGCCCTTGGGCTCCTACCTGCTGAAGCCAGTCCAGCGCATCCTCAAGTACCACCTGCTGCTCCAGGTAACCCACGGGTTCCCTGAGTACGTGGGCAGCGGGGGGAGGGGTGGGGCCCTTAAGTCTGTGGGCTGTCTAAGCCCGTCTCCCACGCAGGAAATTGCCAAACATTTTGATGAAGAAGAGGAAGGCTTCGAGGTGGTGGAGGACGCCATCGACACCATGACCTGTGTGGCCTGGTACATTAACGATATGAAGAGGAGGCATGAGCATGCCGTGCGGCTCCAGGTGCTCCGGGCTGGTGGCTGTGGGGACATGCAAGGGTGGTCAGGCGGGCGAGGGACTGGGAGAGCGGATGTGGCTGCCTCGCTGGGGTGAGCTGAAGGGTGGGGTCCGTGTGGGGCAGGTGCCCTGGGGGAAGCAGTGGTGGCGGGACTTTTGGGAGTTTCCCAAAGCCTTCTGGGGTCCCTAGGAAGGTCATGAGAAGCTGACCCTTAAGGTCGGGGTTTCTCTGCTGCAGGAGATTCAGTCACTGCTCATCAACTGGAAAGGGCCGGACCTGACCATTTATGGGGAGCTCGTCCTAGAGGGCACATTCCGTGTGCACCGTGTGCGGAGTGAAAAGACCTTCTTCCTCTTTGACAAAGCGCTGCTTATCACCAAGAAGCGGGGAGACCACTTTGTCTACAAGGGTCACATCCCGGTAACCAGGCTGCCGCCATTCCTCTGTCCTCCTCCCCTCCTAGCCCCCTCCTCTCCTAGCCCCCCTCCCCTTCTAGCCCCCTCCTCTCCTAGCCCCCCTCCCCTTCTAGCCCCCTCCTCTCCTAGCCCCCTCCTCTCCTAGCCCCCCTCCTCTCCTAGCCCCCCTCCCCTTCTAGCCCCCTCCTCTCCTAGCCCCCCTCCCCTTCTAGCCCCCTCCTCTCCTATCACCCTCCCTCCTAGCCCCCTCCTCTCCTAGCCCCCCTTCCCTCCTAGCCCCCTCCTCTCCTAGCCCCCTCCTCTCCTAGCCCCCTCCTCTCCTAGCCCCCTCCTCTCCTAGCCCCCTTCCCTCCTAGCCCCCTTCCCTCCTAGCCCCCTTCCCTCCTAGCCCCCTCCTCTCCTAGCCCCCTCCTCTCCTAGCCCCCTCCTCTCCTAGCCCCCTTCCCTCCTAGCCCCCTTCCCTCCTAGCCCCCTTCCCTCCTAGCCCCCTCCTCTCCTAGCCCCCTCCTCTCCTAGCCCCCTCCTCTCCTAGCCCCCCTCCTCTCCTAGCCCCCTCCTCTCCTAGCCCCCCTCCTCTCCTAGCCCCCTTCCCTCCTAGCCCCCTCCTCTCCTAGCCCCCTCCTCTCCTAGCCCCCTTCCCTCCTAGCCCCCTCCTCTCCTAGCCCCCTCCTCTCCTAGCCCCCTTCCCTCCTAGCCCCCTCCTCTCCTAGCCCCCTCCTCTCCTAGCCCCCTCCTCTCCTAGCCCCCCTCCTCTCCTAGCCCCCTTCCCTCCTAGCCCCCCTCCCTCCTAGCCCCCTCCTCTCCTAGCCCCCTCCTCTCCTAGCCCCCTCCTCTCCTAGCCCCCTCCTCTCCTAGCCCCCTTCCCTCCTAGCCCCCCTCCCTCCTAGCCCCCTCCTCTCCTAGCCCCCTCCTCTCCTAGCCCCCTTCCCTCCTAGCCCCCTCCTCTCCTAGCCCCCTTCCCTCCTAGCCCCCTCCTCTCCTAGCCCCCTCCTCTCCTAGCCCCCTCCTCTCCTAGCCCCCTCCCTCCTAGCCCCCTCCTCTCCTAGCCCCCCTCCTCTCCTAGCCCCCTCCTCTCCTAGCCCCCTCCTCTCCTAGCCCCCTCCTCTCCTAGCCCCCTCCCTCCTAGCCCCCTCCTCTCCTAGCCCCCCTCCCTCCTATCACCCTCCCTCCTAGCCCCCTTCCCTCCTAGCCCCCCTCCCTCCTATCACCCTCCCTCCTAGCCCCCTTCCCTCCTAGCCCCCTTCCCTCCTATCACCCTCCCTCCTAGCCCCCTTCCCTCCTAGCCCCCTTCCCTCCTAGCCCCCCTTCCCTCCTAGCCCCCCCTCCCTCCTAGCCCCCCTTCCCTCCTAGCCCCCTCCCTCTTAGTCCCCTTCCGTCTTAGTCCTTTCTGCCAGCCCCAAGTCACTGTGGACACAGCCCAATCCCTCTATGATTCCTCTCCCTGCTTTTTCCGGTGATCCTGAGGGGCTGGGGCTCCAGGTCTGCTGCTTCTTCCCTGCTCCTTGTGCTTGACTGTCCTCCCTCTCTATCCTAGTGCTCCTCCCTGATGCTCATCGAAAGCACCAGAGACTCCCTGTGCTTCACCGTCACCCACTACAAGCACAGCAAGCAGCAGTACAGCATCCAGGTGTGGGGCCAGAGGGCTGGGCTGGGACAGACTTGCCTCCCCCGCTTACTTCCCTGCACGGAGCCTCAGGGTCTCCCTCTGGAAGGTGGTGGTTGCTGTGGGCACCTCTCAGGCGTGTGCTGATGAGTCCGAGTAACCTCGCAGAGGCCCTCCTGCCACCTCTGCCCTGCTTGGCCCATGTCGTGTGCCTTCAGCCTGTGCTAACCCCTGGCTCTCTCGTCCTGGCGTCCTTCCAGGCCAGAACAGTGGAGGAGAAACGGAACTGGACTCACCACATCAAGAGGCTCATCCTGGAGAACCACCACACCACCATCCCCCAGAAGGTGTGTTCCTCAGGCACCCCAACCCCCAGATCTTGATGGGGTGTGAGAGGAGGTGTCCTTCAGAGCCAGCCGTGGGGGTCTATCAGGACCTCACACTCTGGACCTTGGCTTCACTAAACAGCGGGGTTAGTTCAGCAGGTGCCCTGGGCCTCAGCAGAGCACAGTGGAGTGTCCTCACTCAGCAAACGTGAGGCTGCGCTCCGGGGGAGGCACGGCACGTGGCATGGTCATGTAACGAGGTGGGTTTCTTCCCTTCCAGGCCAAGGAAGCCATCTTGGAAATGGACTCCTATTGTAAGTGTACCCTTTCTGCTGGCTCTGTCCCTAACTGGGCACCTTTCTAGGTCAGGCTGCATCCCGAGATTCCAGGGAGCAGGGAGGATTGGGCAGCTCCTTTGGTCAAGGCTTGGGGGTCTACTGCGAGCCTAGGGGAAGCACTGCTGATGGGCAGACTGGAAGGCAGGAGAGGAAGGCGTTTGGGAGGCTGCTGGCCCCTGGAGTTGGGGTGGGCAGCAGAGGTGTGGTCAAGTGTGGTCAGAGTCTAGGCCAAGGCTGATAGTGTCCCAAAGGCCTGATTGTTTCTCCCGGGTGCAGATCCCAATCGGTACCGCTATAGCCCAGAGCGCCTGAAGAAGGCTTGGTCCTCCCAGGATGAGGTGTTCACCCACGTGCGCCAGGGGCGCCGGCAATCTGGTAAGAGAAGGGCTGTGTGGGCAGAGAGGCATCTTCATAGGACCCTTGACCAGGCGGAGGACCGTTTGCAGCAATATTTGGGGCCGGCTCTCACCTCCAGAAATTCTGGGAAAAGGCAGGCTAAGGATAAGTGTGGGTGGGGCAGCCTGTGCTGCCCTCCACCAAGCGTATTCGGGCTCTTCTTGCCCGCCCGGGTTGGGCAGCTTACCTTTTCCAAGGCCCTAAGGATGCTTGTTCACTCAGGCCTTGGCACCGTGCTTAGCTCGCCTGTGATTGAAACCTCCCTTCTTCACCACTAAGAATTCTGGGAGTCAGCCAGGAGTAATGCTCGGACATTGTGGACAGGCCCCAGCCCAGTTGTGGAACACAGCAGAGGCAGGATGCGGGGAAAACAAGTTAGACTTCAAGTGGCCTCAAATCCAGACAGGAAATATTTACTTTGGGTCTCACGGAAAATGTTCCATTTTCCTCTCCTGCGTTTTCCATGACTGGACTCACTACTGTGTATTTGGAGTTAATGGAGTGAATCGTCTATTGAAAAAGAGAAGACTTTGCATTTATTCTCAGCTCTCCTGGTGATGAGTGTTTTCTGCATCTGTTTTTACTCTGCCCTTCAGTCTGAGGCCCAGGGACTGATTTGGCTTCAGCCGGGTACCTGCCAAACTTTACTCATGTGGTGGGAGTTGGGGTGAGAAGCGTCCTAGAGGCCCCTGGAGAGACAGATCCGGGTGGGACTGGGAGCAGTGTCCTGGCCTCAATCTTCACGGTGTGCTGGTCATGACCCACGGGTTTCTTGAACTGGGCAGATGAATGTGTGTGCTTTGGTCTTCTGTAATGGAGCTGATCGGTCTCTGGAAAGCTTCTGTGGTTTTATTTTGTTTGGTATTGCTACCAGTGGATCTTGAATCCTAAGCAAACTTGTCATGGTTGCAAAATTTTATGGTGCCATATGTTAAAAGCCCCAAATCGGCCGTGTTAACTCCGTAAGTCTCTGGCCCTCTTGTTTTTCTTTTCTTTCTTCTATAATCTTTCTGTCCCTCTGCATTTTCCTTTACCCTGCCACAGCTTTAAATTGGACACTCTGGCACATGGACACGTTCAGTGAGTGATGGCCCAGCGGTGGTAATAGTAGTGTTGCCTGTGATACGTCAGCATCCAAACTGTAGCTACCAAGGCACTCGGGAAATGAGCCATTTTAGAGCTTCCATGTGGCTGAGATTTTAGCCTGGAAACTCTAAAAGAGTTGGGTTTTGTTTGTGTGCTTGTTTTTGTGGTTTAGTTTTAGCCATATGAAAGAGACATCTTTCTAAAAGCATGCTTCATACTCTTGAGCCTTTTAAAAAAAGGGTGCTGATCAGAGTTGAACTTGTGCTTTTCTGCAGTCGGTACAATGGCAACACTGTGGCGTGTGGACTGCTAGGTGCTCCGGGATGGGTTGCCATAGAGGCAGCCTGCATTCGCGGTGTGTGTCCATCTTCACACTGACAGTGTCCATTCTCATCTGTCTTAGTGTGCTTGCCTGTAGTATCCCTTCTTCCCCCTTCAGTCTGTTAGAAATAAGTCTGTTGAACTTGGGAAGAGTAGATGTAAAAGCAGGCCAGAATGTTGCTGAGAAGAGAGGACGTGGGTCCTTGTGTAGCAGCGTTGATGCCTGCTCTTAGCCGACTGCTCTGACCGCCTCTGGGCCTTGTCTGCTTCCTGCTTCCTGCTTCCAGAGAAGCAGATAGATAAAATTTATGGATAGCGTAAGGTGCTTCTGTAATAATATGTCACTTATGAAATATCGATTGCGAGGTTTAAAATGAAAGTTGTGTTTCATGAAAACAATTGGATGTTTTCTTACGTTGTGCAGATAGTGCATGTGGGTGTGTGTGCGTGCATGCTCACATCTCAGTAGAAGAAAGTATTTCTGCATGTCCCCCTGCCCAGGAGCAGCTAAGAGACCTCAGCCAATTTCCCTCTTGGCTCCAAGTTTATAAGTGGACCTCCTACTTAATACCAAAGACAGTATGGGCTAAGGCTACAGCTCTGTAGAGAGGTCCCTTGGCACATGTCCTCTGATCCCGGCATGCCTGTCTCAGGCCTGTCCCTGGAAAGACGGGTGCAGGTGCTGATACCATCAGACTAGTGGATATGTCTTGTATCCTGTCCCCAGAGCCTGGTCAGCCCCTGTACAGCCAGGCGACGCTCCCCAGAAGGCAGTGAGGCTTTGTGGTGCCAGGCCGTCAGGGCCGCAGAAAGCCGAGTGCGACCTCTGCTTTGCAGCTGGGGTGCTCTGAGGGGGCTTGGCTGGGCTGTAGCTAATAATGTACTGAGGTGCTCATTTCGGGGCAGGTGGGTGGTGCTTGAGGTCCAGCCGTGGACCCCGGAGATGTGGCTAGTTGGTCTGAAGGGGGCAGTGTGGGGCAGTGGCTCCCTGGGTGAGCTGCAATAACTCAGGGGACTGTGGACAGCACTGCTCCTGGCGTCTGGTGGTAGTCACAACGGAGGTCCCAAGGCTGATGAGAGTGGCCCTGTCTCCCTGTGGTGTAGGTGGGAAGGCCCCCTTTCAGGTCCTGGGGTTGGGGGAAGGGGAGCAAGCCCACGTGGACTTGGAGTTGGTGATGGGCTGGTGGTGCTGTGGGTGTGGGAGCCAGGCCAGGCCCAGCTGCTTCCAGACCGGCACTGACTGCCCATTCCTTTCCTCCTCAGAGCCAACCAGACATCTGCTCAGGCAACTCAGCGAGAAAGGTGAGTGTGAAGGGTGGACAGCCATTGAGATGAGCTCTAAGCAGGGGCAGGGAGGTGATGTCTCCACCTGGGGGAGAGTCGCAGACAGTTCAGAGGGAATTCATTCCTCCCAGAAATGGGTCTTGCCCCTTGTTTTCTGAGGAGGGGGCTTGAGGGCCCTTGCCACCCCTTTTACCCTGTCCTCGGGTCACAGACCTGCACTGCTCTGTACTGCCTCCTGCTCCTGTTCTGTCAGTCATTGCTTTGAAAGGTGAGGCTTCTGGGAATAGGCACCGCAGAGGTCTTCCTCAGGGGGCTTTAGGCCTCGGGCCTCTATGAAGAGGTTCTTTCTTCTGTTTACCCCCCACCCCATGTGCTGGACTCTGCGGTGGTAGCAGCAGCCAGAGCAGCAGCAGGAATGAAGGTAAGGCTGCTGGGAAGAGGGGACTGGCTGGATAGAGGGGTGGGACTGCCCAGGTCAGCCTCTGGCCCCCAGCTCTCATTGTCTTCATTCATTTAACAAACACCTGTCAGGCACCTCCTGTGCACTATCCTCTGTCATGAGGGTCACAAAGATGAATAAGCTGTGGCCCTTGCCCTGAGGACCCTCCTATACCCTTTTCCTGGAATGGCACCCTGGTGCTAGCCTGCCCAGCCTGGGTCCTTTCTCATTTTTTTCTCTCTCTGGAACAGGCAGGCCTCTCTGGGTCTTGAGTTCCTGGCCAGGCCTCAGTCCTAGCTTTCCCAGGTCCTGGCTTTCTACCCTGAGAAGCCCCCCTGCCCCCATTCCCCACCTTGCCTCCCCCCCAGTCCTCACTGGGCTCCTGCAGAGACCAGGGGTTGGTCTCTAGCTGTGGATGTCTGTGTAAAGCCTCCTCACCTTGACCGCTGGCAGGAGGAGGGGGTGTTGCCTAGAGGCCGGCCACAAGGGGTCTTGTGCTCTGAACAGCATGCAGGCAGTGCTGGTGCTCTCCTGGACTTTGGGCAGCCCTCCCGTACTCGGGGCCTGCAGCCAGAGGCCGAAGGGGCTGCCCGGCAAGAGCAGGAGGAGGAGGAGGAGGTGGTGGAGGACGAAGAGGAGGAGCAGGCCTTTCAGGTCGCTCTGGAGGACCTGGCAGGGCATGAAGGCAGCAAGAAGGGGTCTGGGCCGGAGCCCCTGGGCTCGGAGGAAGAGGAGGAGGAGGAGAGCCTGGCAGTGGCGGAGCAGGTAGCTGACTTTGCCAGTTCCCTGCTGGCCGCCCTCCACTGCTGGCACTATCGGGCCAACGCTTTACTTTTCTCCCGGGGTGCTATGGTGAGGTGTCTTTTTGATCTCCCCTCCTCCTTGCATGTTCCCTGGCATGTGCAAGCTCATGCCCACCCTAGAGTCCCCTCCCCTCCCCTCTCCACCCCTCTGTCCCTGTTCTTTAACTTTGGCCATCAACACTTCTTAACCCCTCACTCACTGTCACGCCCTGGTGAACTCCTGGCATGCCCTGTTTCAGCACTGGATGTGAACCTGTGTACCCCTCAATGTGCATGACTAACAGGGTGGGGGTGGTGGGGGAGAGGAGAAGGCGGCACACAGCAGGGCTACAAGGGTCAAGAGGGTTGGGTTTTTCTGAGGCCGCATGCCTGGCAGGGATTTGTGTCCCCAGACTTCTCAGTTCAAGTTGACTCTGGAGTGGCTCAGGTCCAAGGCCGGCTCTCAGCAAAGCCCAGCCCTCTTCGGGCTCAGGAGGTGCGCGCGTGTTGGGATGCAGAAGGGGTCAGCCCCCAGTTACCCGAGGGCTGATGACAGCCCTCTGCTTGCTGCAGGGGAAGGGGCGCAGGGAGTCTGAAGGCCCCGAGAGCTGCAGGAGGCCCAGCGGCCGGTCTCCCACCAGTTCTGAGAATCGCATGAGTTTCGAGTCCATATCTTCCCTGCCAGAGGTGAGTGGCCAGCAGGCAGCAGGGGAGAGTGCAGAGGTGTCTGGAGTGCAGGCCTTCAGGTGTGCAGGGGCTCTCTGCAGGGATGCTGGCCATGTGTTGTTTTAAATGTCTAGTAGATACATTAAAAATTATTTAATCCCATATGTCCAGACTATTAACATTGGGCCTATGGGGACAGGACTCTTGCCCCTTCGGGAAGCCTGTCTGGTCCATAGGCGTATGGTGGGGTGAGGAAGCAGCACCTTCCTATGAATTAGAAAAAGGTACCCCTTCCTTTGGGCAGATGTAGTCCCTTGCCGAGGGGCACAGTTATCCGAAGTGACCAGATTTTAAGTTGCTTTGGCCAGACCTCCTTGTCCTGTAGCCAGGACAAGACCGAGAACCTGAATGGCATTGGTTAAGCATCTAGAGTGGTGCTGCCCAGTGATAACGGGATGCTGGCCACGTGTAATTTTAAACTGTCTAGGAGCTACATTAAAAAACCATTTAATCCAGTGTATCCAAATTATTATCATTTCGATATGTAACCAATATAAAAAACTATTAATGAGATGTTTTATACTTCCTTTTTTGTATGAAGTTTCTGCAGTCCGGTGTGCATTGTACCATTACACAGCTGTTTTCAGTTTGGACTAGCCACATCTCAGGTGCTTCGCAGGCACGTGTGGCTGGCGGCTGCAGTTGTTGGACAGTGCAGGCCTAGGTCACGGGTTCTGCTCTGTAGATTCTGAACTAGGTCAATCGGAATCCAGCCTGATTCCTCAGGATGTAGAGTGTTGGCTCTTATCTTCCCCCTACAGACCTCTGGAAAGCTTTAGCCAGTTTTAATACTGGAAAGTATTAGCCAATTTTGTGGTTCAGATGACTTACAAGATGGTCAAGAGGGAATTGTCAAATTTTCTTCCTTCCTTGCCCACCTGCTGGACATACGTAGAGTCATTCCCAGGAGCCAGGTTTCTGACAGGATCCCAGCCTGTGGTCCTATTGCTCTCTGAACCCTGAGCTACATGGGAGGCTCTGGCCCCTTAAGGGAGTTGGAGGACTTCTCATGTTGCTCAGGCCAGAATGACTCCCATGTCGGGAGCCTCTAAGGCTGTAGGAAGTGCTTCAGCGTTGGGCAGGGAACGCTAGTGTCATGGCTCTCCCTCTGTTTGTATGTTCCCATCTGTCCCTTTAGCTCCCAGACAGGCTGCCACAGAGAGGTGCCTTTTCCCCATCTGTGTTTCTAGAAGTTTCCTTAGGTTTGAGGACATGGGCTCAGCACCCCAGCTGCAGGGTCACTGAAAGACAGAATTATGTTCCTCTCCCTGAGGACCCACCGTCCCTTCGGTCCTAAGCCAGACCCCTCTCACTAGGCTTTGAGTAGACGTGCTGTCTTCTCATACCTTGGGTCTCAGGTGAGCTCTCTGTGCTGTCCCAGGTTGAGCCATACGCTGAGCCTGGGACAGAGCAGGTGTTTTCTGACGTGGAAGGTCCCAGTACTGCGGAGATGCCCTCAGACACAGACTCTCCAGACGTCCTGGGAATACAACTTGACGCCCACCAGGAGGAGCTGCTGGGACTGGACCACCCGTGTGACATGGTGGACTTTGTGGAGGCCGAGAGCGCCGAGGATGTTAAGGCCTTGAGCAGTGAAGAGGAAGAGGAGGAGGAAATAGGGGCTGCTCAGGAGCCCGAGAGCCTCCTGCCGCCCTCTGTGCTGGACCAGGCCAGCGTCATTGCTGAGCGGTTTGTCAGCAGCTTTTCCCGGCGGAGCAGCCTGGCCCTGGAGGACAGCAAGTCCCCTGGCTTCGTGACCCCGAAGCTGACCAGCCGGAGCAGCAGCGTGCTCAGCCTGGAGGGCAGTGAGAAGGGCCTGGCCCGGTGTGGCAGCACCACAGACTCCCTTAGCTCTCAGCTCCCCACAGAGCCGGAGCCCAGTGTGGGGGTGGCCACAGAGGGTGGTCCTTCAGTCAACGGGACAGAGCCCCCAAACCTAGGCTGCTCAGTGGAGACCGACAGGCCTTCCTCCTGCAAGAAGAAGGAATCGACACTCTCTACCCGAGACCGGCTATTGCTGGACAAAATCAAGAGCTACTACGAAAACGCAGAGCACCACGACGCGGGCTTCAGCATCCGGCGCCGGGAGAGCCTTTCTTACATCCCCAAAGGCCTGGTGAGAAACTCTGTCTCCAGGTTCAACAACCTGCCCAGGCCAGACCCAGTGCCAGCGGCCCCGCTGGGGCACAAGAGACCAGTGGGCTCCAGGCCGGCTTCATGGGCCCTGTTTGACCTCCCAGGACCAGGCCAGGCAGGTGCTGGGGACCCAGCTCCTGTTACAGATGCTGAGTTCCGCCCCTCTTCAGAAATTGTGAAAATCTGGGAGGGGATGGAGTCTTCTCAGAAGGGGCCAGGCCAAGGCCAGGCCAATGGCTTTGACCTGCATGAGCCGCTCTTCATCCTGGAGGATCACGAGCTGGGAGCCATCACTGAAGAGTCAGCCACTGCCTCACCAGAGAGCGCCTCCCCCACTGGGCGGGACAGCCCAGCCCACCTGGCCCGAGAGCTGAAGGAGTTGGTGAAGGAGCTGAGCAGTGGCGCCCAGGGGGAGCTGGTGGCCCCGCTGCACCCCTGCATAGTGCAGCTCTCCCGTGTGATGGACAGCCACGTGAGTGAGCGGGTCAAGAACAAGGTCTACCAGCTGGCCCGCCAGTACAGCCTCCGGATTAAGAGCAAGGCTGGGGCGGCCAGGCTACCACTGCCGTGGGAAGAGGCAGCTCCTAACATCCCCCGGCTGCCGGAGGAGGCTAGAATACCATCCAGCAGCAAAGGTACGGTGGGGGTGGGGAGTGGGGCAGAAAAGCCTTGTAGGAGCCACTTAGCTTTAAGGGGAAAGTGACCCCGAAAAAACCTCTACCAAAGAGAAGCCTGGACCCCGTACCGAGGGCTGGGGCGAGCCCTGGCAGCTGGTCTAATGCCCGAGGTCACGCGTGCGCAGACTGAGCCTGTCACTGCACCCCTTTGTCCCCTGGCCCTTCCTGGGGAGCAGAGACCTTTGGAGGATGTGTAGCCCTGCCCCCTCTTTTCTGGGAAAGCAGAAGCTCTCTTCTTTCTTCCTTTGACCCTTGGTCCCTTGCCCACTGCCTTTTCTTTATTCCTCCCCTGTCCCTTTGACAGAGGAGCTGTGGTCGGTGAATGAGAGCCCGCTGCCCTCATCCCACCCAAACCCTGCCAGCCTGCCTCCCCCAGAAGAGAGCTGAAGGCAGTTCCAAGGCCTCCCCTCCTGCCTGGTGGTTCAGGCAGCTATCTCTCCCCACAGGGCGGAGGAAGCCGCTGCTGTCCTTCCACCACGAGCAGGTGCTGGCCCCGGAGCACAGCCCGCCCAAGCCGAGCTCTGCCGGGGAGACATCGCCGAGGCCTTTCTCCCACAGCCCCTCTGCCGCCAGCTCGAGGACCACTTCGCCTGGGGCGCGGCCCTCCTCTCGGAGCCCCCTCAGCCCCTTGGACACTGAGACCTTCAACTGGCCTGACGTCCGAGAGCTCTGCTCCAAGTATGCCTCCCATGATGAGGCGGTCCAGGCCGAGGGCAGCCGGCCCCGAGGCCCACCCGTCAACCGGAGCCGCTCGGTGCCGAACATGGTGGAGCCACCTCTGTCGGGCAGGGTGGGCCGCTGCGGCAGCCTGAGTGCCAAGCGGGGCCGGGCAGGCCTGGTGGCTGCCCAGTCCCAGGCTCCTGGAGGACTGCCCCAAAGTGGGCCGGATGGAGGCGAGGCCCTGTATGTCACTGCAGACCTCACCCTGGAGAACAACCAGCGGGTGGTTGTCATGGAGAAGAGGCCCCTGCCCGGCCCCACTGCAGGGCTGGAGCAGGCCAGTGGCCAGGGACCAGCAGTCATGGTGCAGCAGGGCCAGGATTTGCAGGAATCTGCAGAGTATCAGCGGAAGGAAGAGGGTCCCCGGGACCCAGTGGACCCAAGCCAGCCAGGCAGAGTGAGAAACCTGAGGGAGAAATTCCAGGCCTTGAACTCTGTAGGTTGACTGTTGCATCCTGGGGGAGGGAGGCTGGGGAGGAACGTGGCATCTGCTCACAAGCCTGGGCTCACCCTCCTGACGGAGCCTCACACTGGGCCCTCAAGCCGTGCCGAGAAGAGCGCTCTGTACTGAGCAAGTGCCTTCACCTGCTGTGACCATGCTGGTGCCCCTGGGCTCACGGTGACCTTCCACGGGCTGGATGAGCCTCTCTGCCCTCTGAGGCCAGTGTGGTCCCTTCCCTTGTATATAGCTCTTCTATGATAATAAGCCAAATATTTAAGCTCACCTCTTCCCAAGGAGAGCAAGTCCAGCATGGGCCTCCAGCGTTGGCTTGCCCCTGCCAGGCCGGGGAGCCAGCCAGAGGGGGCGCGGGAAGGGGGCCTGCAGGGGCTTGGCTCTTGAACTGCCTTTCTTAGGCTCCAGGCAGGAACGAGGTCCGTAATTTATTGCTTGCTTTCCTTTCTGTGGTGTGGTTGTGTGCGTGCAAGGATGTGTTTTCCCTGTTGTCGATTCCCCTCCCGTGAAGAATGTAACGGACCCCGTTCAGGTACTTTTGTGGGTTGTCTTGCTGACCCTGTTGTTGTCGCTAATATGTACACATTTCATTGTCTGCCAATGGTGCAATAACCACTGCTGACCAACCGACCTGTGTGGCCTCCTTACTGGGCCTGGCTGGAATGGAGAGGCGGGACGTGGGGGTTGTAGCTTTCGTGTTCACTTACCCTCTGTCCATGTTCACAAGGCACAGGCACCAGGGTGCTCGTGGGGAGGTTGGGACAGCAGGATGTGTGGGAGGACACTTGTTCTTGACTACGCCTGCCCGTGGACTTCTCTGTCAGTCCTCAGCCTGACATCCTCTCGCGGGGGCAGGGGCATCATGCCAGCCTGTAGCTCTTTTCCTCAGGGGCCAGAGTTGGACTACAGGAAGTAGGGGTGAGGTGGAGGGGTGGAAGTAGGGGTGGGGTGTATGGCGCCTTTTACTCTCCTCTCCCTCATTCCCAGGAGGCGAGGATTCTAAACCTGAAGGCTAGAACTGTCTTAAGGTGGCGTGGAACATTGCGTGAGGAATGCAGGTGCATTTTTTCTGGACTGCTTCCTCAGCTTCCATCCCATTCTCAGAGTGCCTTTGTTTCAAAAGGTCTAAGAATACCTCCCTAGTTCTAGTTGGGTTTTCTGCTCTTTCTTCTTGGTGGATCAGCCTTGTTTTGCCCTGTTTCTTCTGCCTGGGGCCTGGGGGCCCAGGTGGTAGAACTTGTCCTCAGGTGTCCCCACAGGTCTTCTGGCCTAGGAGGACAGACTCAACCTAAAGATGGTGCGCACAGTCCGTTGAGGTCCATGGAAGCTCAGCGGCTAGTAGAGCATCTCTAGCAGAAACAGGGCAGAGGTAGCCCGTGTTACACTAGCTGCCCTGAGCATTCTGTGGCCACTTCCACAGTCACTGAGGAGAGAGCTGGCTTGCACCAGGCAAATCTTGGGTTATGACATTGAGTACCCACCAATATAATGGAGCGAGAGTCAGGAGAACCAGGTTTTGGTCCTAGCCCTGCTGTTAATGTGCTGGATCACCTACACTCCTGCTTTTTCTTCACCTGTAAATTGTAGGAGATGGATGATTCGCTGCTTCTCACACTCCCTGACTCAGACTCTTCAGTGGGTGGAGCCTGGGAAGTTGTAGTGACTACTTTTCCCAGGTGATTCTTACATAACCATCTAGGTATGTCTGGAAACTGGGACCAGCTCAGTGGTTGTCACCAGCTGCCCATTAGAATTATCAGGGAGCCTTATGAAGAATGACTATGCCTACATTCCATCCACCTGGCCCAAGTGAGTTCCCCTTTGGAGAGGAATTGTGGGCCTGATGATTCTGACATCAGCCAAGATCTCTCTCCTGAGCTCTGGGAAAGGCCTCCAGCGGTTTCAAGGTGGTTGAATGCATGGCCAAGTGAGCTTTAGTCAGGGTCTCTGGTGAGGCACAGGACCCGGGTGCCAGCAGAGATGTCCCGTAAGACTCAGGGACAAGCCAAAGAGTGTGGCTTAGACACAGCTCTCTTCCTGCTCACTCTGTAGTCTTGGCCCAGGTCAAAGGGAAACAAGGCTTGTCGAATAAGAAATGGAGAGAACTGTGCAGTGTTATTGATTTATTAGAAAAACTAGTAAATGGGTTTCCTCTGTTTGGTGGAAGCACGTTTGAGCAGGTGGAGGACAAGGCCCAGCGGCCCAAGATTGCATGGCCTGTACCCAACAGGGTTGCAGTCCTCTGTCGCTGCCTCCTCCGTGTGTCCTCCCTGAGCTTGCTTGTCCAAGGGACCAAGCCATGTGGTCCTTTGGCTCTCTGCCCCCTCCCACTGAAGGGAGGAGGGGGATCCAGGATTAGCCTCGGGGACCCTAGTTGCCCTCTGATAGGCAGGAAGTAAGTGGTGTGGGTGGGCGCTGAGCCTACTATAGGCCTCCTCTGATGGTTGCTGGTGGGGGGAGGGAAGCCCAAGAACGGTCCATATCCCCCTCTCAGCCAGAGTCAGTTGAAGCAGGGATGAAGGGGAAGGAGGACCACCTGACCATGCCCAGAAAGAGCTTCCTCTAAACTGCCCTGGGAGGAAGCCTGTTATGCTGGTGTGGACTGGAGCTGAGTCAACCTAGTCTGGGAATACTGTTAAAAGATTGCAGAGTAGAAAATGTATGGAGGACAAAAAACAAAACACCTTACCAGGGTGCCAGGGCCCCCCATGTGGCACAGTCTCAAAACTAGGTGCCTGCAATTTCAGTCCAGGTGGGGGAGGGTCTTGGGGCCTGTGTGATGTGGGAGGGACTTGTGGGAGCTGGCAATAGATGGCGGGTCACATGCAGCTGGCTGCCCTGAACAGTCCAGGGGACCTGGCACTTCCTTTGGGGCCCTTTCATTCTTGGGACTTGAGTTGCTTGTTGGAGATTCCTCTCAGGTGCTACTTTGGCACATATGGGTGGGGGGGGGCTTATCTCTGGGCTCCCTCAAGACTGGCCCAGGGAAGGAGTGGGGGGAGCTCATGCCACCATCTACTCTTCAGCAAGGAACGTGCTGTCTGCCCCAGAGTGGGACATGTCCCTTCTGTATTGCCAGGTGAGTGTAGTCACCTCATGGCCTCCTGCCTCAGTTCCCCAGATGTAGAAAGAGGCTGGTGAAGGGTCTGTATGCTGCGTTCCCTATAGGTACAGAGGGCAGTAGAGTGAAGTGCACAGAGGCCAGGTGAAGACCCTGGCAACAGAGGCGGGACCGCCTGATCTGGGAGTGTCAGGCTCAGTCGGAGAACATCCTGTGGTTCCTGTTTGAAGTCCACTTCACCTTGACATAGTGGTCTTGCTCACCGAGTGTTGGCTGCACCAGGGGCTCCTGGGAAGGCCCAGGAAGTCTGGATGCTGACCCCTGTGACTTCTACCTGAGCCCCACCCACATCTGAAGGAACCATCTCAGCGTGTCTAAGGCTTCTTCACCTGGGGAAACCAAGGCAGGAAGCAGCAGCTGCAGGCCCCAGGGACCTTTACAGTCTCCCCAGGGAAACTCCAGCCACCACCAACTTGACCCCTCTTTTGAACCTAAGCCCAGTTAAGATGCTGGGCTGGAGCTGCACTGCTTTCAGAGCAGCAGGGAAATCCTGGTGGAACGAGCGCCCCCTTCCTGTCAGGAGTCTGACCTTAGCACGGGGAAGGCTACCCCTGTGGCTCGAGGTCACAGGGCCCCGTTGGCTGTACTTGGGGAGGGTGTGTGTGTGGGGGGAGACATTTGGTGATTTCTGTACCCATGTGACTCACCCAAGGCCAGGGCCTTCAGAAGCTGAACAAGGGGTGCCACACCATGGCTCTGGCCCCAGCATTTGTCCCAGCCCCAGCTGTCCACGGGTTGTGTTATGTGGGTGGTAACACCCTGGTGTGGCCCTTTGTGCCACCTTGGGTGATAGGTCATGCGTGAACTTGGCTAGCTGTCCAGCCAGTACCTTTGGATGGTACCAGCTGCAGACAATATACACATGGGGCATTTGGCTTTGGGATACTTTACTCCAGGTGCTGGGCTGTCCATCTGGGGACCATACTATCTCACAAGGGTCCTGGGTCTGAGTCAGATATTGCTGGTTCAGCTGCTACTGGGAGGGGGTTCCCAGAATGGAGAGGCAGCACCCTAGGCAGTGTCGGGACCCGTCTCCTGCCTTCAGGTCTGAGCTCTAACTGAAGTTTTCAGAGGACCAGCTGGAGAGCCTCCTGAGCCTGTGGGAATAGCAAAGGGTGCTGGAGGCAGTGGGGGCCCCTGGACCTTGGGGAGTGCCCTCCATTTTTCTGTTGGGAGGAGAAGTGGGGCAGGGATGTGGTGGCCCCTGAGGTGAGAGTCCCAGTTCTGAGGAGGCCCATAGTGTCCCTTCAGTCCCCAGCAGCCCTTTGCCCAGAGCTGGGGCCCTGTGGGCCTATCTGAAGGGTACTTCCTAATGCCCCAGGGACAGGTCAGCTCTTCCCTTTCCTTGGTTTTGACCAAGTGTGTGTGTGGGGGTGACCCCAAGCAAGACTTGCTTTGGGAGTGGGCAGCATCTGAGGAACCCATCCACCTTCTCCTCCAGCTTTTATGGGGCTTGGGGGGGGGGGCTTGTGCATCCTCAGCCCCAAGAGTGGGGTGGGGAGGAGGGCGTGTGCCTGGGAAAACCGTATCCTGCTTCCAGGCCCGGAGGCCGAGCGCAGAGCTAGGAGCCTCTGTCCCTGGAGCCACTGTGCGCATGGTGGGGGAGCAGGCATCGGCTGGCGGGCAAAGGCAGCCATCGCAATGCAGTGTGGGCCCAGGAGCCCCGCCTGGTGACTTGGAGCAGGCAGCAGGCAGCCGGCGGGAGGAGGGCTGTGGCCATGGTCGAGGCCGAGGGCGCCCCAGCCTGTCCTGGGCGGTCAAGGGAGGCACTGCGGCACCTGCAGCCGGCCCCACCTGAGGGGCGCTGCAAGAGGCTACTTCTTTTTGGGGAAGAAACTGAATCTCTTTTCCTTTTCCTTCTTGCTGAGGCTGGCGTCAGGGCCGGTGATGGAGGACAAGGGCAGGCTCTGGGCCTTGGTGCGGATACTCTGGGACTCGTTGATGGCGGTGCTCACGCCCTGCAGCCAGGACAGCATCTCCTCCTGCAGGATGGGAGGATCAGGGCTTCACACCCCCCAGTAGCTCCCACAAAGAATGGGAGGGGGGCCCCAGGACTGCCCATTCTGAGGAAGCCTTGAGATCAAGTGGCTTGAGCCTCCTCTGCCTGCCTCTTTGCTGGCAGGGGTCTGGGCCGGGCAGCCTGCACTTACCTCGTCCTTGCCATGGAAGAGCCACTCGCTGCCATTGCTCAACCTAGGAGGACAAAGGGTTTCCTGTCCTGTGGCCACCTCTGGAGCCTAGGCGGAGGGGTTGCTCTGACCCCACAGTTCCCTCTCAGGCACACAGCACCTTCTGAGAGTTAGGAATCTGGACATTTCGCCTCTTTGGTTTAAAAAACCCCTGAAGGGCACCTCAGGCGTGGAGCTGGTCCCATGAAGCGGGCCCCTGTCCAGCCGCTGATGCCAAGTCAAACCACCAGAAAAGGGACAGTGGGCAGGAGGGGCCTCACCTCAGTTTGAAGACATGCTTCTTCTTCTTGTAGTTGGCAGCAATCTCACAGATGGCATGTCTCAGGGCCAGGGGCTCCTCCCCGTGGTAGGGCATGCCCAGGGCCAGGTTCTTGGCATCCTTGTAGAAGGTCAGCTCGCTGTTCCTGAGCACGCAATACAGGTTGTTCCAGGACCTGCAACGATGCAAGCAGGTAGGTTGCCAGCGGTCCAGATGCAGCAGCTCAATACTCAATTCCTAGAGCAGGACCTTTTTCTTTTTAACACCATTTTTGCCCTGATACATAGTAATACACTTTCCTGTAAAAAAAAATTGGAAATAAAAGTCATCTCCATGGCTGATCAGTGGTGGTAGCACAGTGGAAGGAGCGTCAACCTGGGACACTCAGGTCCCAGGTTCGAAACCCTGGGGTTGCAGACTTGAGCGCAGGCTCATCCAACTTGAGAGCAGGGTCACTGTCTTGAGTATGGGGTCATTGACATGACCCCATGGTTGCTGGCTTGAGCCCAAAGGTTGCTGCCTTGAGCAAGGGGTCACTGGCTCAGCTGGAGCTCCCAGGGCAAGACATGTATGAGAGGCAATCAACGAACAACTCAAGTGATGCAGCTATGAGTTGATTGATGCTTCTCATCTCTCCCTTCCTATCACTTAAAAAAAAAAAAAGTCATATCTATGTTATATCATTGCCAAAAGTTAACTTTTGTTACCTATGTATTTCCTTCCAGTCATTTTTCTATTCACATATTTATATTTCTTTCTACTCACATACTAAGGTGGACAAAAGTAGGTTTATAGTTGTATGTGAACACAGTTTATTCTTGTATTATTAATTGTATTTGTATTATAACTGTACATTTACGTTTGCCCACACATATAGTATATACCGTATACCTAAAACTGTATTACACAGTACATCCAGCTTTACGTCCTGCTTTTTTTTTTTAATTTATTTTTTATTAACTTTAATGGGGTGACACCAATAAATCAGGGTACATATGTACAATGAAAACATCTCCAGATTATCTTATCATTCAATTGTGCTGCATACCCATTACCCAAAGTCAAATTGTCCTCTGTCACCTTCTCTCTGGTTTTCCCTGTACCGTCCTGCTTTTAAGCTTAACACTATGTCAGGACTGTTTGCTCATATTCTCACATATTATTTCTTGAAAGTAATTTTGAATAGCGGTATGGAATCCCATCGTATATATAAATAGCCCCTTTACTGGTGGACCATGTGATACTGGTAATTAAACGGTACAGTTTAAATAATTATAACATTCTTGCACATAAATCTACACCTATAACTCTGCTCTTACCTTGAGATACATTTCTAGAAGTAGAATGAGCCTAAAACCAACAGTATCAATTTTCCAAAGCACTTGCACATCTATTAGCAATGTGCTTCCCACTCCAGAGCTGCAGAGTGAGGAGAGCCTGGGTTGTTTGGGGGGTGGCTGCTGCTTTTGTTTTGTTGCAGTATGCCCCGTATCCGGTACTAACACTTCTAGAAGAAACATTTCTGTGCAAATCAAGGCTCATCTCAGCTGGCATGTTTGGTGACTGGTAATGTGATCAGCTAACTTGGGCTCACCTGAGCTGCTCCATCTATAAATGGGAAAACGTGTCTTCACAGACCCGAGCACTGAGGAGCATGGAGCTTTCCTTCCTTCTTTGGAGGGCAGGGAGAAGGGAAGCTAGTTGGCACACAGGAAGGAAGGGCTGGGAGGCCAGAGACGGAAGCTGACCTGTACAAAGCTCGCTGCAGAGCCATCTTACAAGGCCCAGGGTTTGGACGACCAGTGTGGGGATCATCCTGCCCTCACCGCTTCTTTGAGGCCGTCGTAGCCTAAGTGCGGCAGTTGCTGAGGAGCTGGGTCTCGGAGTAAAACCCTGCCTGGAACAAATGGCTTAACCTCTCTGAGGCTCCTCCCCGCCCGGAAGACGGGAACCTCAGCATCGCAGAGTGGAGAGAAAACATGTGTCAGTCCGGCATAATGCCTGGCACGCACGAGGGGCTGCTCAGTCACTGCTGCTGTCCTCTTCCCTGCTGGACCCTCCACATAAGCCCTAACCCTCTTCAGGGCGGTGGGGCCCCCAAGTTCAGTTTTGGAATTTGCATCAGCTTTGGCATCCCCCAGGAGAGGCTCTGTGTGCTGCCCCTTGGCCACAGCAACATGGCTGGCTTCAACCTCTGGATGCTGCCTGAGGGCAGAGGCCCCAGGGTCCTTACAGGCAGGCATCTTTGCACAGACCAGACTCAAAGACATGACTGCCCCAGGGTCAGCAAAAGACACAGCCTTGGAAGGAACCTCTCAGGGTCATGGAGTCGCTATATGGTAGCACTGGGAGGGACTTCTGGACGCACCCACACCAGCCCCACCCCCCTCTCCTGTGTGACAGTTGGGGAAGCCGAAGCCCAGATGGGCAAAGAGTGGCACTCGGTCAAGGGTACGTGAGTGCCCTGGGATAAGGCTAACTAGAATGTCCCGAGTTCCTACACTGCACCAGGCGCGGCATTCGCACCAGAGGCATGCTGGTACCGTCACCCCATTTTACAAATCGGGAAACTAACTTAAGGTTGAGTAACTCGTACAAGGTCATAGGAGATGAACTTGGGACCAGAACTGAAGACACGCTTTCCCTGTCATGCCAAGTAGCCTCCGGGCTGACAGAGGGGTGTCCAGGAGCTCTCAAGACCAGAGGTAGAGGGCACCCTCTCCCCGACATACGGATGTTGCTGAGGCTCTGTTGCTGAAGTCCCACCCACACCTCCCACCTGCAGCCTCCTCCCCACACACCTGTTGGATGCCTTCTTGTTGGGCCCCTCCAGGTCGTGCTTGCGGCCCAGGTAACCCTCCATCTGCATGCTCTGCCCGTGGTCCCGCTGGGCCGGCAGCGTTGTAGGCTCGTCGCCGTCACTCAGTGGTGTGTCCAAAACCTTAAAGAGAGGCTCTGTGGCGGGCCTCTCGTCCCCACCGGATTTCTCCTCCTGTGGCCCTGGTGGGGGTGGTGGCTGCAGGTCCTGAGGCCACTGTCTCTCTTCTTCCCCCTGCTCAGGGGCACATGGGAGGAGCACACCTTGCTGGGGTTCTGCCCCAGGGATGGCTCCTCAGCAGCGCTGGGAAGCCAGCAGGTCTCCCCCTGAGCCTGGTTCCTTTCTGCTGTACACCTGTCGGCCCACCTGGCTGTCCCTCCACCTGCCGTGGCTGCCCAGCTGGCCTGCTTCCCAAGACCGCCCTCATCTCTGGCTCCATTATTACCCCCTATCTACCATCTGCCGAAGGTTCTTAGAGTGAGCTGAAAGGCCCTGACCTCGTCCAGGGGGCTGTTCACGCTGCTGGCAGAGGCCCGTTCCCAGCTCCCGGCTCCCAGCCCCAACCCTGCTGCGGTCGGCCACCTACTCTAACCCCGGCTGGGCTCTGCTTGGGCTCTGGCAAGATTTCCTATGACAAAGGACTGCTGTTAGGCAGGTTTGAAAAACTCTTGTACATGTTGAACGGGAACTCTGTTACCTTCCACTTGAATCTAAAGCCTCAAAGTTAGGGTGTCAGGCCCTATGTCTCCCCCACCGTCTTCAAAAGGGAGAACCCAGTCTGACTGGCCCTGTTTCTGTCATCTGATGGGGATTTCCTGGGGTAGGACAGTGGTTCCCAAGCCTTGACACTCATTTAGGGAGCTCTAACAAAATAGGCCCAGGCCCCCCGCCCTCAAGATGCTGCTTTAACTGTACTGGTGTGGGGTCAGCACGTTGGTATTTCTTCATTAGCTTTTCATGCATTCCAGTGTGCAGCAGGGGCTGACAATTGCCTGTAAGGAGTCCCTGCCCTGGGGGAAGACTGGCTTTACCTCCCAGTACCTCCCTGTGGGTGGTGGGTGGTGGGGTGCTCCTGGCCCCGCCCAGGCTGAGCAAAGGGCCTCCCCTGGAGCCCGGCGCTCTATATGAGATACCCAGGGGAAGCGGAAGTAGACCTCCCATTCCCCAGCTGGACGCCTCCTTACACAGAGAGAGGCCTTGCTGCTCTGCCCCTGTGCCTGCGGCTGGAGAAGAGAGGGCAGGACAGATGGGGCAGGCAGCTTCCCACTGCCAGGTGGGGCGAGAATGGGTGGGTCTCCTATGTGCCAGATGAGCACCAAGAAAGGCAGCCTAGCTTGGGCCATCTGGCTAGAACGCTGTCTCCAAGGCCTGACTGCGAGAGACTGTACAGCACCGGGTGGGAAGGGCCCGGAAGGAGCCTTAGGCAGGCGGCCTCTGAACACTTAACAGACACCTGAGGGACCAAGGGCATTTACAGCCCAGGAAGACCAGCACCACCCCAGGCAGTAACAGGACTGCCTCCTTTTCTAGTCCTTGCTGCAATGACAAGATGGAGGGAGGCCCAGAAGAGTGTTCAGAAGGAGCCAGAAAACAGCAGGCCCCATGTTCCCCATGGTGGGTCCTACAGACCCGACTCAAACCCGATAGAGAGATGGAGGATGCAGGCACCATATTGGACATCAGGTGAAGCTTTAAACTCATATTGGGTAGACCAAAGTCTGCCTGGGATGGCGCTAAGGGATAGGAAGGGAGTCTCAATGGTGATGTTTGAAGGCAGTGCTTGGGAGAAAGGTAAAGCTAGTCATGCTTGTACTCCATAAAATTAGGCCTTTCGATAAGTTGGGAGTTCTAGTGACATCTTATTCAAAGAAAGGATAACATGACCAGAAAGTTTGAAAACCTCTACCCTAGTCTAATATTGCCAATCTATGAGATTTGCTCAGAGAGAGTAAGTGACTTATCCAAGATGACACAGTTTATAGGTATTGGAGGTAATTAAGAACATGTGCTCCAGACTTGGACAGACCTGAGGGTTTTCTTTGTTTTTTTACAGGGACAGAGAGAGAGAGTCAGAGAGAGGGATAGATAGGGACAGACAGACAGGAACAGAGAGAGGTGAGAAGCATCAATCATTAGTTTTTCGTGGCCATTGTGACACCATAATTGTTTACTGACTGCTTTCTCACATGTGCCTTGACCACGGGCCTTCAGCAGACCGAGCCACCCCTTGCTGGAGCCAGCGACCTTGGGTCCAAGCTGACGAGCTTTTGCTCAAGCCAGATGGGCCCACTCTCAAGCTGGCGACCTCGGGGTCTCAAACCTGGGTCTTCTGCATCCCAGTCCGATGCTCTATCCACTGCGCCACTGCTTGGTCAGGCCAGACCTGAGATTTTATCACATCTGTAGGGCTCTCATCTTAGAGCCCCTTGAGAGTTGTGTTCAGGCCACACTCATCTTTATGCATCTTGCACTATTTGTATCTTCAAAAATATAATAAGCCAGCATTGGTCACAAGGATCTGGAGGTTCCCAAGCCCCACCTGGATCGTCCCCTAGCAGGGAAGAATAGGAGTAGCAGAAATAGGGTGAGGAGCCAGGTCCTTCTGTGGACCCAATCAGGCCAACCTTTGACTGGGATATAAAGTTTGGGGAGGTAATTAGTATTGCAAAAGTGAAGCCCTTTTTTATCCCTTCCCTCTCCTCTGGCTACGCTGTTCCTCCTGGTGATGGACCAGAGCCCTTTCCACACCTGCCCTGTGGTCTCAGAAGATGCCATGGCAGATGCTGGGAGGGAAGCCCAGGAGACCCTCACGGTCATGTTTGTCTCTGCCATCCAGCCCTTACCCTCCTGGGACTGGTCTTCCTAAGGCCTGTGGGTCCACATTTTATTCCTGTACTTTCACTTCCATCCTCTTTCCTTTTGGGAATTGTCCTCTGGAAATAAAAATGAATGTTTCCAGGACGTTTTCCCAACTTTTTTGTGACAGAGAGAGAGGGACAGATAGGGACAGACAGGATGGAGAGAGATGAGAAGAAGCAATTCTTCACTGCGGCATTTTAGTTGCTCATTGATTGCTTTCTTACATGTGCCTTGACCAGGGGGCTATAGCAGAGTGAGTGACCCCTTGCTCAAGCCAGAGACCTTGGGATTCAAGCCAGTGACCTTTGGGCTCAAGCCAGAGACCTTGGGATTCAAGCCAGTGTGACCTTTGGGCTCAAGCCAGTGACCATGGGATCATGTCTATGATCTCACACTCAAGCCAGTGTGACTCCTTGCTCAAGCCAGCAATCTTGGGCTTAAGCCAATGACCTCGAGGTCATGTCCATGATTCCATGCTTATACCAGTGACTCCACACTCAAGCTGGTGAGCCCGCGCTCAAGCCAGTGACCTTGGGGTTTCGAACCTGGGTCCTCCACATCCCAGTCCGATGCTCTATTCACTGCATCACCACCTGGTTAGGTGACAGCTTTCCAACTTAATCTTACCTTCCTTCTGCTTCCTAATGGGTGCCTGACCCACATTCCCTGGCACGGACTTTCAGAGGCCATGGCTAGTGTGATCAAAAGTTAAATGGCTGGGTCATGGGTTGGCTTTGGGAAATGGGGCTTTTCTGATGTTTGCAAAGATTTCTTACGTGCTCTTGACAGTTCACATGGAGATAATTTAAAATGCACCCTGCCTGTCCTCTATCCTGAAGGCCAATGATTGGGGAGAAGGTGGCATTTGGTGACTGCTGCCCCCTCCTAGGCCCAGGACTGGCAATGCTACCCTTTCTCCTGGGCTGGGGGAGGCGACACTGACGAGAAAGATGGTGGCATGGTTTGGGCCCTCCTGTCTCAGGGTGCAGGGGTAAATATGCTTTGTGCCATCATATAAGAGAGAGTTGGTAAAGTGAGGGGAGGAGGCGACAGTCCTGCTGCCTTTGGAACCACGCTATGCTCTCATATGGAGACTGTGCCTTGCCCAACAGGCAGAGGGGTCTGTGGACAGCAGAGAAAAACAGGTAGTACTGGCGGAGGAGCCCAGGCCCAGAGCTGGCTACTTGTGTGGCTGTAGGGACAGGAAAGTTCTGCCAGAGGCCCTGGGTGGATGAGATGACAAGTCCCTTCTCTCCTCCATTCTATAAGGCAAGAAGGCCTGCTGCTCTAGCCCTCGGGCCACTAGGAAGATGCACAGATTAGAGCTACACTGCTAGGGGATTCCTAGCCTGGCGGGGACACTGAAAGGTGAAAGGCCAGCTGCTTGGAGAGCCTGCATCTTAGACCGTAAGTGGGAGTGACAGCACGAGGGAGAATGCCGGGGTGGGGGGCTGCAATTGGGAGGCGCTGTCTGCAGCATGGAGCCAGGCTCTCTGGCTTGGAACAGTGGGCTGAGGTAGGGGGAGACATCTGAGAGGTGGGCATGTGCACTGGCTGCTGGGATCATGATGTCAGGGGAGGGCGGGGACAGGTGGCACTGGCTGCTGGTATAGGATCATGGTCAACCAGGGAGAGGCCCCAGGTCCTAATGGGTTGTGCGTGGAGAATGGCCACCTCAGAATCTTGTAAGCTTGACTTTTTAGGGTCCTGCCTGACTAGGAAGGTGGCCTGGGGGGGGATGCAGGCAGAGTTGGGGTCTCCTCTACAAAGGAGGTTTGAGAAGTGGGACAGGATGGATGCATTTCTTCTCTAGATTCAAGGGGTTGAAGATGTACTTCTAGGCTCTGCCAGCAGGAGGTAGAAGGGACAGTAGCACCCATACAACTAGCTCTCTAGTTTTTAGAAGAAAATATCCTGGTTTGGGAACTCTGGATCTTTTGGTGGTTCTTGAAGATGCTCAGTGAACCCAGATACACTAACAAGCAAGGAAACACAAGTGAAGCGGCTTCTCTCCGAAGGAGATGCTGATAAGTGAAAACCGAGGCTTAAGGATGCACCCCAGGAAGAGAATGTCCCGCCTTAGCCATGCGATGATCTTGCCAATGTCAGAGAAAAGGCTGGGCACAGAGTGTGTGTGAAGCAGGTTGTCAAGGGCAGGGCACTCCAGAAAGGTTTGGGGAGGCTTAGACAGTGACTGTTAGAGTTCACATGAAGGATTTTTTTTTCTTTTCTTTGTATTTTACAGAGACAGAGAGAGAGTCAGAGAGAGGGATAGATAGGGACAGACAGACAGGAACAGAGAGAGGTGAGAAGCATCAATCATCAGTTTTTTGTTGCAACACCTTAGTTGTTCATTGATTGCTTTCTCACATGTGCCTTGACCGCGGGCCTTCAGCAGACCGAGCCACCCCTTGCTGGAGCCAGCGACCTTGGGTTCAAGCTGGCGAGCTTTTGCTCAAGCCAGATGGGCCCGCGCTCAAGCTGGCGAGCTCGGGGTCTCGAACCTGGGTCTTCCGCATCCCAGTCTGATGCTCTGTCCACTGCGCCACCGCCTGGTCAGGCGAAGGATATTTCTTTTAAGAGAAGAGTACAGTGAGGAATAGAGAAAAAAATGAAGGGAAAACGAAGACAACTAGTCACCTACTAGATGCCAGATATTCCACCTACATTTTTTCCTCCAATCCTCACACCCTCTCTGTGAGGTAAGTATCATCACTACACCGAATTTACAGATGAGGGAAGTGGCGGTCAGGAAGAATGAATAAATTGCCCACAGTCACACAAATAGTGAGTGGAAAGCTGAGGATGCAAATCTGTGTGGTCTCAAACTCTGTGCTCTTCCCCCTGAATTCTGCTGCAAAGGAAGGGGTGATACTGTTGCTCTAGAGCAGTGTTTTTCAACTGCTGGTCCGCAAACCAGAGCCAGTTCACCAGAAATCATGTGCCTGTCTGCGTACAATAGCCTGGTGATTAACTCTTTTGTGGACCGGCACAAGATTTCTGGTGGACTGGCACTTGAAAAACACTGCTCTAGAGGATAGGACCCATTTGATGGGGTTCAAAGTGTAAAAGAGACGAGCTCTGCTTATGTAAGACACACAGCTGGTCAGCTGAGGCAGCGCTGGAAGGGCAGAAGAGGGCCTTGCAGCCACACAAGACCTATTGCCGATGCCATAGCCAGCCAAGCAGCATGGGGAACTGCAGGGTGGGGGAAGCTGGCTGCTCTTACAGCTGAGAATTTACTCTTCTCCAGCACCTGATGTCTGGGCTCTGCCTGGATGAGGGGTGAGGGGCTGCTGGCAGACAGGTTGGGAAGGCTATTCAGAAGATAGTTATTTATTTGCAAGGAAGAAAAAAGAGAGAGAGAGAGAGAGAGATGGTTTGTTGAACTGAGAGCAGCCAAAGAGATGAGATAGCAGCTTAGGATGAGCAGAGACAAATTTCTAAAGAGAAGGAAGTTCCCCCGCTGGTGGCACAGTAGATAGTGTTACCACAGGGCCAAGGTGCCTGGTTCAAGCCCCAGTCGGGGCACATATGAGAAGCAATCAATGGCACAACTAAGTAGAACTATGAGTTGATGCTCCCCTCCTCCCTTAAAGAAATAAAGAGAAGGAAGTTGTTGCTGAATAGGGAAAAGAGTCGGTGAGGAACTGAGGCCAGACCAAGCAGTGAGAGGTCCCCCGGTTGGTGGTGGGGACAGTGAGAGGCTCTCATGAGAAGCAGGATGGGGGGAACAGAGTGAATCAACAGTGCTCCAGGGCCACCTGTCTGACAGGACAACTGGGGAACCAGAAGATGATGGGAAGGAACTCAGAGCAGAGGGCCACCAGGTAGAGTGAGGGGGAATGGAGAAGAGAGGGGAGTGTGCAGGGTCCCCCCAGCCAGGGAGGAGGAGACCTGGTCCACTGGCGTCACGGGCAAGAGGAGAACAAGGCTTTCTCAGGAGCTGTCCTCAGCATTCTCACCACTGTGTGGGCTCTTGAGGTCCCTGCCCTGGAGAAGTGGGGGGGCTTGCTGGGTCAGCATTAGAAAGGCTAAAAAGAGCTATAATGTACCAGCTCCCCCATCCAGAGCCACCACCCATCTGTTAAGGGGGCAGCTTCAAACCCCATTTCTGAAGATACCTCCAGTGTTAACTGAGGTCATCCTGAGCCCATCTGTATCTAGGATGCTCTGAAACACAGCTTGGAAAAAACAATTTAGGCGGGGTCTTTGGAGTAGCGAGGCCAGAAAGATCACGTCTGACCGTAGTGTGCAAAGAGCTGGGCACACCCAGCCGTGAACAGATGTCCAGAAAGAGCCTGGAGCAAGTTTCTCTGGGGAGCCCGGCAGACACACCCCTGCCACGCTGACTCAGGCATCCTGGGGAGACAAGGACACGCCTGAGTTTAGGGGAAAACTGAAGTTTTTTCTAGGCCGGGTCTGCTCATTATGAGCAAACACACAATTTGCATTCACTGCAAAATGCCTGAAATAGCAGCTCGGTTGGGCCTCACAGGGGGGAGGGGAGAAGGGATGGGGAAAGCTTGCTCAGGCAAGAAGAAACACAGCTGCTGCCTCCACACCCACATCCCTTCCATCCAAGGACGTCAGAGACTGGTCTCTGGCCGTGGATGAAAGCTCCAGGCTGCCCGCTGGGCGTGGGTGGGGGTGGGGTAGTTGCACAGGTTGCCAAGGGGTGACAGCAGCTGGAGCCAGCCAGGTACTGGCTGAAAGGTGTCCTGGAGGCAATCCAGTGCCCACTCAGCCCCTGGGGCACCATCCCTCACAATCTCCAGTACTGGTTACTCCTCTGAAGCCATAGTGACCTCGGGGACTATGGGAGAGACAAGGGACCTAGAAGTTCCAGTTCCCAATGTTCATCCCTCACGAGACGCCAGTCCTCTCTCAGGAAGCCAGCTGCAGGCAGTCTTGGAAGGTCACTGTAAGAGTGCTGAGTGTGTGGGGAGGCAAGTTCCCCATGACAACCTGATGGCGGGGCCTGATCATGAGTGGCACACAGGAAATTGATTTCTGGAGTGGCCTGGTGCCCTACAGTCCTCCTGAACCACACATGGATCTAGCCTGAGGCTTGAAGGCAGACAGGGCACAGTTGCCCCAAACTAGGAACCCTGAAGACAGTCTCTTATCATAGCCCCTAGAAGCACCAACCAACCCCTTTTGGCGATGTGACTCGTCACAGCAGCCCCACTGGGAGAGTTCCTAGAGCAGGCCCAGCCTCCCGCCTCAAAGCCAGGAATAAGCTCTGGGCACAGACGTGTCCCGGAGGTACTGGGTGGGAGCCCTGCAGGCCGGAGCGACTCGGAGCCTCTGCAATGCCACTTCTGCTCCATGAGATCACCCTCAACGTCTCAACAGTCAGCATCTCACCACAAAAGGCACACTGAGGATCCGGAGGCATCCAGAGCCCGGAAGATGAGAACCTTGGCAGGACCCCGCCCGCCCTCCGCTTCCCAGAACCATACCAGGCTAATGGGGAGCCACATGAGGCAGAGGGTGTGTGGGACGGGGAAGAAGTCTCCAGGCACTGAGAGGGAGGGGATGGCTCAGCCTGCTGCCAGGACCCCCTCCAGGAACCAGGGCTGCCTTCGGGCCCCGACCTTGTTGGGAATGAGGTCCAACCCTGCAGTCTCTTCCCCAAACAGGGACAAAGGTCAACACCTCAGCCCTCTGCCTCGTCCTTGTCCTTCTCATGCCCAGCCACACACCCTCCTGACAAATAGGCCAGATGTCCTAGAGCTACGAGAGGAGACAAGAGGAAAGGGGGGAAAACCACCTCTCCTCACCCCCTCCCTTGATTCAGGCACACTAATGACATTCAGGAATGTTCCGGACTTTCTATCATCCTGCAGAGAGCTATATACAAGAGCAAGAAGACCCAGGAAAATTAAGTGGCTTGTCTAAAATCGTGCAGGGAGGTTCCTGAAGAATTCAGGACTAGAACCCAATGTCCTGACATCTACTCCAGGAGCCTGGCCTGTCCTAATACCTGCTTCCTCTTCGTGGCATCATATACACTCACTCACACACTTACCTGAGTGGGTTGGCTTTTGCTAGAACATGCTCAAAGGTGGAAAGGTAAGAGGTGAGGGAGGTGATGCATTACACCGTGATGTGCTTGAAGAAAATAGTAATGCAGGCAATGGCACTCCGGCCCCTGTGTGTGCACACGCGTGTGACCGGGAAGGGGAGGACAGGGCTGGGACCAGCGGGGTGGCCGCCTGTGGTGTGCAGCAGTCTAGACAGGGTTCAGATGCCTAGTCCACTTCCGCCTGTTCCCCCAAGCAGGAAGCCAGCATGCACTAGTGATGGGTTTCACATGAAGCAACATTGCGTGGATCTAGTCTATAGGCACCGACACCAGACCACACACGCAGGACAGCAGACAGCCACCGTCACCCAGGCCTACCGAGGGGAGGTTCAGCAGACACAGGCCCTGCCCGGGAGAGGCCTGGGTTTCTGCAGTTTTCCCAGCCTGTGTGAAACCTTTTCTTTTTCTCCCCCTTATGTCAAAGACCAATTGGGTATCACACCCTCCCTTGGAGTTTCGTGGATCCTCATGAAAACTCCACACAGGGCTGAGCCAGGAGAAGCAGCAGGAAATGTTCCCATGAGGCCTCGGGTGGGGTGTTCATTCATTCGCCATCTGGTTTCTTCCTGGCACAATGAGGTTTTCCCAGCTGGTGGAACGGCTGGCTCTCAGAGAAGGATTTCAAGTGTGGGCTCACTCCTCCCTTCCAGAGTTACTCAGGTCCAAGTAGGTTTCATTTCCCCCCAAACCCACCGACATTCAGATGTGGGATGGAGGCGGCTATGATACACATGTAATTACATTTTCACAGACGTACATGAAACAGACAATGGATGGAGTCGTTCAAGTGGTCACCAAGAAGCCCGCACACCCGGGACACCACGGCACACAGACACAGGGATGCTCAGCAGAAGCGCAGGTGGTGCGGGAGGCAGGGACAGTCCCAGCCCCTGTGTCCACAGTCTGTGCCAGCCCCAGAGTTCTCTCTCCTTCCAGCAGGGGCTGCCACTGGGAGAAAGGGGCTGGGACAAAGGCCACCAGAGACCACCACAAGGGACCATGGGAGCTTCGGAGGGAACTTCGGCGGGAGCCCAGGAATGCCCTCTGCTGGACACCAAGGGCTGGTGCAGCTTAGAAAGGGAGGCCTCTGGCCAGGCTGGAGAGCTGGAGGCTGCTGAGGGAGTGTGTGTGTGTGTGTGTTTATGACTCACAGAAGTGTTGGATGGGCTGAAATCTGAGCCCAGTGTGTGTGTGTGTGTGTGTGTGTGTGTGTGTGTGTGTCACAAAAGTGTTGGATGGGCTGAAATCTGGACCTGATAAATTCTGTACAGGAAATACTGTATGTGCATTTTTTTCTGTGGTGTTTGGTGTACCAGAAATTTCCACCTAGAATACCAATTTCCCTAAACCCCCAAAGGTCCAGGCAAGCTCACCTGGGTGCCTATGGAGATGGGCACATGCAGTGTGAAGCCATGCGGGGCGCATGCGGAAGTCAGCCGCCCCCCAGGGCATCTCCCAAACCTAGATTAGTTACAGCCTCCCAGGGCTGCTGCACAGTCCCCCTGGGTCCTTTTAGCTAAGGGACCTTGTCCAGGCAAGGTCCTGAAGTCATATACCCTGGTAACTGGCAGCCAGTGTGTCCTAGTCCCCTCCCAGTCCTCCCCTCAGCCATACACCCTCCTTTTCTACTGGGGGACTGGCCCTGTGACCCAGAAGCCCTGGGGCCCTCCCGCACGCCTGCAGGGCTCCTTCAAATTTATTCCATATCCAAACCACTGACCAACAGGCCTCAGGCCAGGAAGGTGCAAAGGGGGAGGGGGCCTCTGCCTAGGAGGAAGGAATCCACTACAGGGTAGGCGTCCTGAAATGCCCGTGGCTGTGGCAGGCAAGACCGGGCAGTCTTTTTGTGAATGTGTATGTGCACGTGGGTGTGTGGGGGATAATATATAAAGGTTGGAGAGAAAAAATGGGAAAAAAGGACAGTATAAAAATGAATCAGCCCTGTATGATCTGTGTCCCCTGATGTAGATGGTGATGTATTTATACAAGAAAATTTATTAGACTAGATAAAACCAAACTAATAACGTCAATGTTAGTGGGCTGGCATGTCAGTTTCTTCTGGGCTGAAGGGAAGAGGGGAGTCAGTCTAAGAATTAAAATCTAAGTGAAAAATGTGGACTGGGCTGAGGAGGAGTCGGGGGTGGGGGGGCGCGTGCCTGTCCTCGACTTCCGCCCTGGTCCCCTGGACGAGCCTAGTAGGGATGAGCAGGTTCTGGCAGCAATGACTCCCAGGAACTAGACAACTGGGACAGGAAACTGACCGGGGACGTTCTCTCCGTGGCCGCTCGCGGGGGCACTCGGGGACCCTCCCCTGCTGTCTCGCCTTCCTCCTCTTGAGGCCTACGAAGACACAACCCCTCTTCAGAAACAAGCACCTCCGTGAGGCCAGCACCCACCCCATGGCCTGATTTTTCCACCCTCCTCCCAGCATCTCCTGCCAAGCCTCGCCCTCCCAGGCCTCCCGGCAGCTTGGCAGGCACTCAGCAAGGGGCTGCTCAGCCGGCCTGAACTTTCTGGTTAAGGCAGACACTTCAGGACACTCTGGAGCACGTGCCCAGGTGGCTCCCAGGGCAGGCAGGTGATTCCGCAATAGCCCCTGCTCTCTGCCTGGTTCTGCCTGCAGCCAGTCTCTGGCCATCTGTGATGTGGGGTTAACAAAAGCTCCTCTCTACCAGCAAGCCCAGACCCTCCAGATTTTTTTCATTTTCTTTTCTTTTTTACAGGGACAGAGAGAGGGATAGATAGGGACAGACAGGAAAGGAGAGAGATGAGAAGCATCAATCATCAGTTTTTCACTGTGACACCTTAGTTGTTCATTGATTGCTTTCTCATATGTGCCTTGACCGTGGGCCTTCAGCAGACTAAGTAACCCCTTGCTGGAGCCAGTGACCTTGGGTCCAAGCTGGCGAGCTTTTGCACAAACCAGATGAGCCCACGCTCAAGCTGGCAACCTTGGGGTCTCGAACTGGGGTCTTCTGCATCCCAGCCCAATGCTCTATCCACTGCGCCACCGCCTGGTCAGGCGACCCTCCAGATTTGACTAACTAGTGGCCCAGGTGTGAGAGGTCACAGGTGTACTATCAACAACAGGGCTGTTTCTGCTTAAAACTCCCTTCCCTTCCCCCATTCATCCCCTGGGCAGAGTGCTCCATCCTCCCCATACTCACCCAGTCTCCTCCTCGGGCTCCTCCGGAATCACGAGCTCTTTTAGCTCAAGCTAGGGGAGGAGAAGGCCAAGGGGGGTCAGAGTAGCCAAGGCGGAGACTCTGCACAGACACCTTTCTTTAAAGGTGGCTCCCTGTGCCCAACACACCTCTCGTGTGTGTTCCTTTTGGAACTATCCCCTTTTGTCCTTGGATTCAAAAGTCAGTACTACTTTCTACCACTCCAACTCCCTTCCCACTCTCCCGCCCTGCCAAGCCTTTTACACTGTTCATGGGTGTCTAATACTGGCTAAGAGCTCTTGATTTGAGACCCCCTCAAGGCATGGCTGGCCACCCCCCTGGCCTGCTGCTCACCTTGGTGGGCTTCTCCAGGGCAGCGAAGCGCTCTGCCCAGCTGGCTGTGGACTTCTCAAAAGCCTCATGCCTCTTGATGAGCTTCTCCACACTGTCCACCGTGTGTCCAAAGTCGCGGCTGGCCAGGTAGGGCTCCTGGGCGATTAGCCACGCTTCTGCCACAGAGGCGTCCCGAGAGAACTGGCACACTTCCAGCACTGCCATGGAGAACAAGGCCCAGGCTCATCCGCAAGGCCCAGGGGACGGTCAGCCCCCAATGGTCCACTCCTGAGGGACCTCGGGGCCACTCCGCAGACTGACACGGAGTTGGTAGTCAGGCACGAGGCGTGCACATGCGTCCTTGTTACTGTGTGGACATCCTGCTCACTGATGGCCTGCCACCCGAGCCCGCTCCTTCCCCACACTGGGCCCTACCTCATCTTCATCAGTAGTAACATTTACAAAAACCACCAGTTAGAACAAACTCTGTTTTAAAAACAAGACGTAGTTTAGATGTCTCCCTTTGAAGAGCAGTCTTCTGCTCTGAACCCCCTTTTTCCAGCCCTTGGCTGTCTCACAAAATCGCGTACAAATAGCCAGGGGAGCAGTCCGGCTTATGGCGCCCACCTGAGTGATAGGGTTTCTCTGCCTTGCCCAGTCTCCAGCAGCCTGGGCAGAGCCCCTGCTGTGCCAAACATGCTCCAGATCAAACATCTGGGACGCAAGGAGCCTTCCCCCGACCCCTCTCCAAGCCACACTCTGTAGGGCACAGGGTGGGGGAGGAGGTCGGAGGCCTGCAGAAACCGGGGCGCTGGCTGGCTGGTTCCTCTCTGAGTAAGCCACGGTGGCACCCTTCCCTGCCCCTCCAGGTTCCCTGGCCCCCAGGCCACACTCACACATGCAGAGCCTGTCCCAGCGGGTCTCCCACTTCTCATTCATCTCCTTCCTCCTGGACACCACCAGCTGCAGTTTCTCCCTAATCTGAGGGGAGGGAGAGAGGGCCGCTCAGGCTTTGGCAGCCCTGCCCACTGTGTGAGGCGGTGCACAGAGAGATCCTGCAAAGAAGGCGGGTTCAGTCGCACAAACCTGGCTCCAAGTCTCGGCCCTGCCACCCGCCAGCTGTGCCGCCTTCAGTGAGTTTACTTACTTAACCTTGCTGAGGCCCGTGTGCCTCACCTAAGAAGTGCATGTCACCAGCTGCAAAGCGTGCATACGTGGGCTACCAGCCTGCTCTCCCTACGAAGCAGCCAGCCCTTGGAATGGGTCTGGTGGGGGTCTGGTGGGGGTTCTAGTCACCAATGCTCCAGCGGGGGAAAGAAAGATGAGCCTCCTCAGAAAAACCCGCCCAGGAAGCTGTCTGGTCTGGCAAGAGTGAGGGCAAGGCCAGGGAGAAGGCTGTCTCTGTCCCATGGTCCCTCTCACCTCCTCGGAGGCCTGGTGCTGCCGCTGCAGCAGGGATTCGCCAAGCTCCAGGCACGCGTTGAAGTTCTTGCTTCGGGTTTCGATCTCCGCCCGGATGCCCTGGTGATACTTCATGAGCAGTTCCACTGAGGAGACGTCCCTGGGGGAGGGAGGGTGGGCAGGAGGACAGGCGTGGGGGAGAGAGTTTGGGGAAGAAGGAAATGCTGGTGACTCTGGTCAGCCTGATGCCAAGTCCTGCTCAGGGGGGGCGCCCTCCACCTGCCTGAGGGTCTAGTCCACTGCCCGCTCTGCTGGTCTGGCCCTAGCAGGAGCACTGATGCCCCGGTGTCCTCCACTGGTCAGTACTGGGCCAGGGCACGGGCGGGGTGCAAGGGCCTCAGAAGAAGCCTGGGAATGTTATTTGGCAATAGAAAGAAATGAAGGACTGACACGTGCTACAATATGAAGGACTCGAAAAGAGTATGCTAAGTGAAAAAGGCCAGTCAAGACAGACTACATATCACAGAATTCTATCCCTATAAAAAGTCTGGAGAGACAGGAAACAGATCCGTGGTTGCCAGGGGCTGGGGAGAGGAAGGAGTGGGGAGTGGGGAGTGGTGACCGCTAAGGGGTACAGGGTTCATTTTTATGGTGATGAAAATCTCCTAAACTTCTACTGTGATGGCTGTACAACTGTGAGCTTATGAAAAACCACTGAATGGTACACTTTACTGAACTGCCTGATACGAGTCATATGTCGATAAGGATGCTAAATATAAAAGCTTGACCATGAAGACCAGCACCAGAGGGGCAGAGGGACAGACAGGGGCCAGAAATACCTGCGAACATGACACAAAGTGCACAGAGCACTGTCCCCTGCTGAGGCTCTTGCCCAGGTGCCTGCTCCCACCTCCCACAAGCAACGAGCTCCTTCCTGAGAGGCAGGGGAATGGCCCCCACTCCCCCGCGCTGGGGGAGGACCAAGCAGCGAACCACGTGTTCTTGCTGCCATTGCTGTAGAAGCTAGCGAGGTGCTTCTCACCACACTCAGGCTTCCCTTTACTCTGAAATGGTTGGTCAGAAGCCAAGCCACTTGGTGTCTGCTTGGAGCTAGCCCTCAGGTGTCCCCATGGACCTCCTGGGCACCCACAGTCCAGGACTGTCCCTCCAGGAAGGATCCGTAGGGCAGCACCCTGGGCCACCAGCTTCTGGAACAGTGTGGCCAAGGGGTGGAGCTGCCTTGAGGACACCCTCACCTGGGCTTCTCCTGGGTCTCGATCTGCCGGATGATGCTATCCATCCAGGAGAGGAGGTCGCGGGCCATGCTGAAGAAGCGGAATTTGTCCGCCGTGTCCACCAGCTGGGTGCGGCGCCCGGCACAGGCGTCGAGCAGCGCCTGCCACGCGGCAGACACCTCCAGCTCCTTGTTCTGGATGGCGTCAGCCTTTTCCCCAGCATATGCCGTCTGCAGGCGGGTGGCCACGTCCTGGAACTGCTGGACCTGTGATTGGGCGAAACTGGACATTGTTCCCCAGAAAGATGCATCTTGGGCCTAAGGAGGGTGAGGACATCGGCTGCCTCCTGGCCTCCCTCCCCAGGATGGCCTGCCACCTGAGCCCTGCCACTGCTGGAAGGCAGTGCCCACTGGGTGCTGGAGAAGGCTCTTGCTTTAGCACCTCTGCGGATCCAAGGCACCCCCGGCCCCTTGGGCTTTGAGCCTCGTCAAAGGGGAGTGAGAGGGACCCTACGCCCTTTGATCTCCTCAGAGGTATGATAATACGAGAAACTATGTACCAGCAACTGTTCTAAACACTTTAATTTATTACTCTCTTTTTACAACCCATGAAAAGGTGCTATTATTACCCATGGTTTGGAGATGAGAAAACTGAGGCATGGGAGCTAAATGACGGGCTCAGATCACTCATGCCAGGAAAGCGTGTTTCCAAGTCCCTATCCATAACCACTCTGCATGCTGGTCTTTGAGGAAGGGGCTGCACCAGACCCCCTGTCTGAGGCTGGCCGCAGGGCCATGAAACCTCATTCCTAAGCACTCAGTGGGACTGTACCTGCCTCCGGGCTCTGGCGCCTCCCACGCGTAAGACCTGCCCTGCAGGCCCCACCTCCAGCTGGAGGACACATGCCTAGGATGCTCCTCTTCTGGGCGAACCGGGGACCCTGAACCCCACTGGGTCAGTGAAGGACTGCACTACAGCCCATCTCTCCCGCTCCACGGGAAGCCCAGCAAGTCCCCAACAGCTGGGGCCCCTTGTCCCGCCCTTTCTATCACACTGAACTCTGTAAACCCTATGGACCTGGGGATATGCCTCAAGGGGCACCCCACTAATGGGAGGGCAGGGGTCGAGGCATATTATGAGGCTCCTCCAGTTCCCACGTGAAAAGGCAGAATAGCCCTGTGGCTGAGGGCACAGAGTCCATCGCCAGACTGCCCACTGCTGATCTGCATGTTCCAGGCACCTTATTCACCCTTGCTCTGCCTGGTTTTCCTCATCTATAAACAGCAGATGAGCCCTGGCCAGTTGGCTCAGTAGTAGAGCATCAACCCGGTGTGTGGAAGTCCCGGGTTCGATTCCCAGCCAGGACACACAAGAGAAGTGCCCATCTGCTTCTCTATCCTTCCCCCTCTCCCCCCTCTCCCCTCTCTCTCCCTCTCTTTCTCTTCCTCCCCTGCAGCCAAGGCTCCATGGAAGCAAAGTTGGCCTGGGCGCTGAGGATGGCTCCAAGGCCTCCCCTTCAGGTGCTAGATAGAATGGCTCCGGTTGCCACTGAGCAACGGAGCAATGCCCCAGATGGGCAGAGCATCGCCCCCTGGTGGGCATGCCAGTGGATCCCGGTTGGACCCATGTGGGAGTCTGTCTCTCTGCTTCCCCACTTCTCACGTCAGAAAAATAAATACAAAAAAAAAAAAGCAGATGATATCAGTACCTTCCTCAGAGGGTGGCTCTGGGGTTGGGTGAATACATGCATAGCCTAGGACAGTACTTGGGGGCTAGGAGGGCGCTACATACGAGTTGGCTAGTAATACCAGAATACTTTGCACAAACAGAGAAATTGCATTTAATGTATTTTATGCATTGGGTTGTTATAAAGATTCAGTCTGAAGAACTAGAAGCTAAAGAACGCCTGAAAGGCACTGCTCCCTGACTTCCTGCCCTGAGCTGTTGCCTCTCTGAGGAGGTGAGACCTCCTGTTACCTGTTCTATAGGTTTCTGTGTAGAAGGCCTGACACCCCAGAGCCCCAGAGAAACCCAGCACAGGGAAGACGGGGCCCTGGAGCCCGTGGGCGGACAGTGAGGGACGGCAGGTACCTGCACGCCTAGGAGGTGGAGCTCCCGCTCGAAGGCTGTGTGTACCCTGTGGAAGGACTCGGCGGTGCTGGCGTCCAGCCCCACGTCCTCGGGCAGCTCGCGGTGCTTCTCGTCGATGAGGCCCAGGATCTCGGTGCCCGTGTAGAAGTAGCGGTGCAGGTCGTAGGAGGCGGCTAGCAGCTGCATGCGCGTGTCAATGAGCTCCAGCAGGTCCGCCCACATCTCGTTCAGCCCGTCCTTCCACTCGGCGATGGTGGCTGCCTCTCCATGGCCCGCGTCAATGAGCCGCTCGATAATGGCATTCACATTGTCCACCCGCTCCTGTCCGATCGCCCCAGTCTCCCGGGCAAAGTCCCGGAACTTGTCCCGGAGCAGCTGGACAAGAGGTAGAGAGAAATGCAGTTGTCAGGGCTCAGAGATGGTTGTGTCATCACCCTGGATGTATACTTTCTCAGGCGGCAACTATGACCACCTGGAGCCAGCCATGCTCTCACACCTTCCCCAGGGCATCCGGGATGCCCGCTGCTGTGCCTGCATCTCTGTGCAGCACTTTGCACTGAGCACGTGTGTCTGGAACGAGGGCTTAGAGGAAGACAAAGCAGCCTCTGCGAGGCCGGTACTCACGGAAACGTGGTCAAAGTCTTGCCCCATTTCTGAGGATGAGGCCACCAGCTCCTTTTCTGCAATCCACTGCTCCAGGTCATCGGCCTCCCTCTTCAGCTGGAACAGGTGGTACATGTTCTCCAGCTTCCGCTTGCGTTCCTCCGCCATGTCCTTGAGCCCCGCGTACTGCTTGTCCACCTGCCCCTGCAGTCTGATGATCTGTTCCCTGGAATTCCAAACAAGAAAGTGCTCAGAGACGGCCATAGGATACCCAGAGCAGCCAGCTCAGGGAACCGGCCGGGTCCTCCCAGCCCCGCGACAGGCACAGGTAGGGAAACACGGCTTAGAAGAAACGGTAGCGACCTCTCCAGGGGCAGAATTGGGGAGAGAAGGAACCATCGCTAGACCACAGCACTTGAGAGGGTAACAGAAATGTGTCCCCCTTGGAGGTGGATGGTTCCCGCCACCGCCGTGCACCCTGGGAAGCCCAGGGAAACAAGTGCAAATGGGGAGCGTTTCCATTAGTCCAAGGAGGCTGACGGAGCAGGCAGGCTGGGCGCGGCTCCGGCAGCAGCAGGCCCTGCTCAGCTCTTCAGAGAGGGACGTGCAGTGCCAGGGCTCCGCTCGGGGGATCCTTGGGAGATGCTGGTGTGGCTGCCGAGGACCCGTCACTGTGGGTGGCCCACAGGCAGCTGCGGACAGGACCCGGGGCAGCCTGAGGTGTGCGGCCCGATGGGCTCCCTTTTATACAGAACCCATACAACTGGTCAGCCGAGATGGGTGTAGGTTTTCTGCTTTTCCCCCTCTATACTAATTTTGCCGAGAGACTGTGAGATCCTGAAGTGCTTTCTGGACCGTAAGAAGAAAAGCAACATTAGCCTTAGCATAGTCTAACTCTTCAAAAGATCGGAGCTCTCTGTTCACCCAGCGGGTAGGCTAGCTATTCTGTTTTCTGATCTTTTTGCAAAGCAGACCTTAGTCGGCCCTGTGTGATGTTACACAGAACCAAGGCATGAAATGGAAACGGGCCAGCCAGAAGTTCAGAAAGCAGTTTACTCAAACCCATATTTTTCAGGAAAACTGTTTCTGTTTTGCCACTTGGACCTAAAGGGATCCTGGTTGGTGGGGCCTCCAGCTTGAGGCCCGTGATCTGGCCACACCACCCCTGTTGGTGCACATACCCCTCGGGGTGGCCTGCGGAGAGCAGGCTCTGGGCCCGGCCAGCCAGCTGCTTGATGTTGCGCCCGTACTCCTCCACTGCACGCTGCTGTCGCAAGTGCCGCTTCAGCATCACGATGGCGCCCTCTTCATCCTAGGAGGGGGGGAACTGAGCGTGAGCCTGAGGAGCTTGGTCGGGCCCAGGCCACAGCCCGGCTCCTGGAGATGCCCAAGACGGGGGGAGAGCCAGGCTCCAGGGACACCCACAGGGGCACTGTGCCATCCGTTCCTGCTCGTTTTCTGGCTATGCCTGCAGCCCACCTTCCCCTCAATGTGCCCAATCTGACATTGCCCCCTCCAGGCCCAGCCCACCCCTAGCTCTTCCTCTTGGCTTTGGCACCCAGCCAGCCACCCCTGGCCTGAGCCGACCTTGGGGGTCTCGTCTGTGATGACGTAGAGCTCCTGCTCGCTGATCCAGGCTTCAGCCTCGCCCGCGTCCAGGTAGTACTGCTGGGCCTCGCTGGCGTCCCGCAGGCGCTGCAGCCGCCCGGCCGCGGCCTCCCGCAGCGTGTCCCACGAGCTCTGCAGCTGGCCCAGGGGCCCCTCGATGTCCTGGCAGTCGATCTCTGACTCCTCCACCAGCTGCCGCCCTCTCTGCAACACGTCCTCCACCCGGGGCGCGTGGCCCAGGATCTCGTTCTGCAGCGTCTGTGGCCAGAGGGGACGGACTCAGAAGCAGGGCCTTCCTGCCACACAGGCAAGGTCAGGTCTGCAGCAGGCTGCCCAGGTGACAGCCTGGCACCTCTCGCCCCTCCCGCTCAGGGAACCTGGAGCTGAGTGGGTGGTGGCCATAAAAACTGCCCATGACCATGTTGCAGGCACAGTGCTGGATGCTTCACAGAAATTCTCCTTTCACCTACCACCATCTTTTGAGACAAGCACACAGAAACTGGCACAGAGCAGGTAAGAAACCTATGGGCAGCAAGTGGCAGAGCCGGGATTTGAACACAGCTCTCCCAGATCCCACAGCCCGTGCTTCTGACTGCCGCCTAGCCTCCCTATGTTTTAGCAAAGCTTGACATCTTAGTTGTACAGTACAGAGGAAAGGAAAACAATTTTTAAATGGCTTTTTGATATCTTATTCTAAGAGCTTTCACTCCTATAAAATTATAGTCGACAGTTGTCCCTTGTACAGAGTGAAAGGCTTTCCCCCCCATTTCTATTTCTCAAATTTCTTGTGAGCTTTGTATTATTCTCTTGTTTAAATCTTCTGTCACCAGAATGGCATTTTCCTCCCACTCTGGGGACTGGGTCACCTTTTCTTCAGGAGGCCATGATCCACACGCCACTCCCTCTCTGGTGCAGGAGGCTCGAGCCAGGTGCTTCCTGCATGTGTGCCCATGGCCCCTTGCACCTTATCTCTGCCCTTTGTGCAGCTGCCCATGGCCTTTACTACTATCTGGAGGGTGTGGCGGCAGCAGGATGTGCGGGCAGTACAGTGACTGTCCACATTTAAAATGTAGAGAGCTAGCAATAGCCACACGCCACCTAACTCTCTGAAATGCATTTTTATACTCGGAATCTTGAGACATTTTTGGTTGTCTGTGCACTTGTATTCAAACGACCCATGGTGTCAGCTCTGCCTGCCTCCACTTTCTCTGAAATCTTATGACCTCAGCAAGGGACCCTAAAAGGTCTCTCTCTCTCTCTCTCTCTCTCTTTAAAGCAAGTGCTTTCTAGGATCCCATGCAGTTTGCTTACTTGTGATGTCTTCTTCCCTGACTTTATTCATTCAACACATTTTTATAATTTTCCATCTAGCAACCTTGTTCTAGGGACAGCGTGGAAACAAAACCCCTGCCCTCATGAAGCTTACACTCCAGTAGAGGAACTAGATGGGAAGCAGGTAAATAAATGAATAAACGTAGATAATGGGCACTACAAGGAAAACACACAATATGAAGAGTGTGCCTAAGTGTGATGGTGGCTACTCTAGCTGGGGGCACAGGGAGGGCATTTCTGAGGACATGACCTTTGAGTGGGACATGGATGATAAGAGGGAGTCCACCACACAAAGATCTGGGGGATGAATGTTGCTGGCAAGCGGGGGAAACAAGTGCAAAGTCCCTGGGGTAGAGGTGAGCCTGGGCTGTCTAAAGGCCAGAGAGAGGGCCAGAAAAGTTACAACGCTGTGGACAAGGGAGAAAGTGATGAGATGAGACTAGAGGCAGGGAAGGCCAGGTCAGACAGAACCGTGGTTCTTAACCTGAGCTGCACACTGAATTGTCTGGGAAAGCAGACACCACCAGGGCCCAGCCCTGGAGATCCTAATTAATTGCTCTCAGGTGGGACCTGGTCATTCATAGGTTTAAAAGTTTCCCCAAATAATTCTTGCTAGAAATGGAGATTCCCAGGCTCCCACTCCCAGTGAGATTCAGTGACGTGGGGTGGAGTCTGGTCCGCTGTGTTCGAAAAGGCGCTCTGGGCGAGTCTGAGGCACACAAGTCTGAGAACCACTGCAGTAGAGCGGATGGTTACATGGATTTGAGCCTTAGCCAGGCTAGCAGAAAATAGTCTTCACCAGGGTGGCCACGCCCTCCCAAGAGATTATCTTCCCCTTCTTGCCTAGAAGAACCCCATTTGTACTTGTCCTTTTCCTCAAATAGCAACCTTCAGCCAGGGGAGATGAAAGTCTGTTGGCAATAACACTAGACAGAATCAAAAGCCTTTAGTGTTAAAAGGACTAAAGTCGGCTCCTTCTACAGTCGAGGAAACTGAGGCACCAAGGGTCCAGTCTTCTACCAGCCTCTTTCCTTTAAGTAGAGGTTGTGGTGTTAACCTCCCTCCTACCACCTTCTAGGCCCAGGTCCCTTCAAGTGGCCACTGAAGCCTTTGTGACTGGACCATGTCAACTAGAAGCAAAGGGTCTGAGGGAACTTTTACGGAACCTTTGAATAAAATTCAGGCCCATGCACAGTTTCTGGGTGCTGTGAGCAGAGGTTGGCTGCTGTTACTTTGGGGAAGCAAGTACTGTCTGCCATGACCTTCATTCCCAAGGAGCTAAATACTGATTGGCACTCTGGGGAACCCTGTTCTCTCTGGGATATGTCCCCAGGCTCTTCTTGTTTATGGCTGTGGATGTCTTACTTCTTACCCAAAAGCAGACCAGGCAGGAAGGACTTTCTGCCCAAGAGCAGGGTCTGAGGCCAGCCCTTGGCCGGACACAGAGGCACTGTAACCAGTGTAGCTGGCCTCGGAGGATACAAGATAACTCTGACACAAAAGGAAGTGTGGCCCCTGCTCACTGCCAGCATTGACCACAACCACAGAAGTTTCCAACCAGGCCTAAGGAAGGCCAAAACAGCCAATGAATATTTGCTCCAATGGCCGAGTCCAAGTTCAGTGGCTTCCTAATGGGGTTTGAGCTCTATAAATCCTCACATGTCCAGCGAAGTGGCACCTACTCACTCACCCTGAGGACATGCAACAGGCCAAGCTCGGCCCTGGAAGAGTGAGAGCAACCAGGAGCCATGGGCCTCCTTTCAGGGAGGCTGTGGAACACAGAAGCTATAGAGCACACTAAACCCCAGGCCCGGGCATCTGGGTCCTGCATTCACCTGTGCCCTGTTGGGTCTGAATGGCCCCAAATCCCAAAGCATCTAAAGAACTCTCCAACCTCCCCCCTGTGGTCCTCCCAGAATTCTTTCTGCCATAACCAAAGCTGCTCTTGTTCGGTGGTCTGCGGGCCCCACAGCTACTAACAAGAACAACAACAATCTGCTGTAGCTGGCCTTCTGCAGGTCAGGACTGGGCCTCCCTCCCTGGGGCAGGGCAGGGGGGCGGCAGGGGGGTGGCAGGGGGGACTGACAAGGGAAGGCAGTACTCACCTGGTTCTTCTTCATGAACAGCTGCACAGTTTGCAGATTAATGCCGTAGTCGGCTGACTGGGCCAGAGGCAGTCGCTCCTCCACCCACAACTGTGGAAACCGAAGGCAGGGGGACAGCTAATGACAATCACACCACCCTTCCCTGAGCCTCGCCATGACTGAGACAGAGCTCTGCTTGTTATGTCTCCCTGACTCTTCCCCCCAACACCCCATATCATGTCTCCATCTGTAAAATGGTTTTGCTCCCATTTTACAGATGGAGACATTTTGATATTTTGAACTGAGGTTCCAAATAACTTGCTTCTGGTCACAAAGGGGGAAAGGAAGGTATCTGGATCAGGAACCACATCTGCCTAGTTCCCAAGTCCGTGAGTGAGCCATCATTCAAAAAGCACTGGCTTTGCTTTTATATTTAATGTCATCATCATAACTGTCCTGTGAGATAAGGGGCTGAGATGCCCAGACATCTGCTGTAGGGATTGCCCTGGGTGACCGCCAGTCACCCTGACAGCAGCTGCTGCCCTGGCTGCTGGGGGCTGAGGGTTGTGGCCACGCACCGTCTCGTCCTCTAAGTCCCGGCTGATCTGCAGCTTGGCTCTGGATGATTCCAGCTGCTTCTTCCTCCTCCCCAGGGGCTCCAGGAGGTCCAGGAACCGCTTCTCTATGCTCAAGTCGGCGCCCTCCTCTTCCTCCTCCAGTGAAGGCATCTGGGCAAACAGCTCCACCAGCTCCTCCTTCCGCACATTCACTTGGTCCTCCACGCGCTGGGACACAAGGGACAGTGTTGGCACCAGCCCGGACAAGTGGGAAGTCTCCCCCTCCTCTAATCATTCATATCCTACCCATTCTAAAAGGCACAGTTTGAGCTCAGCCTCTTCCAGGAAGTCTCCCTGGATGCCCACTGATCTTCCCCTCCCTAGAGACCTGTACTTTACTTCTCAGGCATGCTTTCATTAACCCGTTTGGATCCCTGTCTTACCGGGTGCAAGGGGGTAGGAGATGGGTTATGAACCAGGAGACGTTTCTGCATGATAAAGGCAAGCCCAGCTAAGAGGAAATGGCTTTCAGGATTCAGAGTTGCTCCCCAAGATCCCTTCTATTTCAGCACTCTCAGTTTACAGCCTGCTCACGTGCCTTCAGCTTAGCCAACATCCGGTTGACGCTGGTCAGGTCTTTGCCCAGGTCGTCTGACCGCAGCTGGTCCTCCATGGCACTGATCCACTTGTTGAGGTCGGCCTGGGTCTGCGAGCGCAGGTCAGAGCTCCTGGCGGCTGAGAGCTGTTGAGCCTTCTCCTTCGTGGTGGTCTGAAGCTCATTCCAGAGTTGGTGCAAAGCTTCCAGCCTCTGGGACACCAGGTCTGCAAACTGGGGCTTTTCCTCCTTCAGCTGCATTCCTTCCTGGGTGAGAGGGAGGCAATCTCAGGTCCAGCCCCAGATGGTTGCAAAGGGCTGACCGGGGGAGGCCAGTGCAGCGAGCATCTGTCTAGAACTTGGTGAGGTCCAAATGAAGGACTAGGAACCCTGAGTTATGTGCAGAAGAAGGTGGGACAGGGGGAGCTGTTTGGGGCAAATGACTCAGGAGATTGCAATATGGGGAGCTACAGACAAAGGTTAGCTGGTACTAATTTTTTTTTTTTTTTTAATTAATGGGATAAAAAAGTTTAGGGTCTATCCAGGTACAAGCAGCCTGGCTGGAAACCTTCCTGTGAATTTCACCTTCTCTTGATCGTCTCCCCAGAGTCTGAGCAATAACTAACCTTTGATAGGATCTTTTAGTTATTGACTTCATCTTACCAGGTTTTTACCTGCATATATCTTTATGATAGGATTTGGGCCTAGGAATATACACCACTCCTAACAGTCAATATTTACAAAGTGTTTAATAATCGCCAAGGACTGGCCTAAGTGCTCTAATACTCATAACTCCCTCAGGCACGGGGCCGTAACTACCCTCATTTTAGAGATGAAGAAACTGAGATGCAGGGAGGTTGACTCGGACAATCTGGCTGGGAGCCTGTACCATCAACTACAGTGGACATAGCCTCGTGTGGCCCCTAGGCCCGCTTCTCCCTGGTTGCCATCACAGGAAAGAGCAAGGTACCTGATCCCAAGATCTAACTCCAGCCACATTTTCACTTGGCCCTGGGCAAACTCAATACAGAGGGGACCCTTGCTTCTCCATCTACAAAGGTTGTGAATGACCACTCCCACTGATTCTGCCCATCAGAGCGGCGAGGGCTGATGGGCCACTCTGCTCATCTCACATTCCCCTGCGCTGGGACCCCGGTGAGGATAACAGGAGGCAAACAGGGGTCACTGCTCTTTCTGGTGATGAATGCTGAAGCTCTGACTCTGGTGTCGTCGTTGTCCTGGTGACCCAGAGGAGGCACCCATTCCTGACCAGGTTTGACGAGACTGGATATATCTGAAGGTTTAACTACTGTTTAGAGAAGTGTTTTCACTTCCCAGTTCTATGCTGTCCAGCGAGCTTCAGGACAATGTCTACTGGGTAAGCCCCGCTCAGGTAAGTGCACCAGAGCGCCCGCTTCACGTACTGCATCGATGCTCTCTAGCCACCCCTGGTGGGAGGCCAGCTCCGCCATGAACGCCTGGTGCTTCAGCCATTTGTTGTGAAGGTTTCGTGCTTCATCATAGGAGACGTCCTGAGATGTCAGCAACTTGTCATTGATCCAGAGGGTGAGCTGTGGGCAGGAAAAGAGGGTCCAATCGTCCCCGAGCTTGCCTCTTTGGCCACGGGCTCGGGACAGGACCTGCTGCAGAAGGTGGCCAAGCAGAGGAAGTGTGAGCACCGCTCCCCAGCTCGGGATCCCTAACTTGCAGCACAAGCAACTTAAACCACGTTATCTTGGGGCGAGCATATAGACACTGGTGGGTCTTCCACACCAGTGTGCAGTCACACCAGGGATATTTCTGCTTCTCTCCGTATTTCCAGTACCCAGGACAGGGCTGGCCTGTTGCAGGAATTCAACCAATGTTTACTAGACGGATAAACTCACCGTGTAGCAGTAGGGCAAGAAATCATTAATAAACACAGAGAAAATGTTATTGGAGGAAGAAGCCAAGGGCAGATCCTGTAATTAACAATGAGGGAAGAACTGTGAAGAGCAGCCAGTGTTTCCAAGATGTCCTGGCACCATACCCAGCCCACTTTATGCCAAGGGTAGAGGAAGATGAAAACAAATTCATTTGGGCTGAGAGGAAAGGGGTATGAGGATGAGAGCAAGAAAGAAGTCCGGGGAAGCTCCATCCCATGTGGACATCCTATTAATGGAGGGACCCAGGAGTGCAAGGTAAAGACCTTCCTTGTACAGATTGTCCCAGGCTGAGCCAGGACCTTCCGATCAGTAGTTCTCCAATCGGGAGCCTTGTTGAAAACGTTGCCCACTCTCCCTCACCTCTCAGGATTCCGAGTGGGGCCCAAGAGCCTGCTTTTAACTAGGGCCAGGTTTCATAATTGCAGGGCCCACTTCAAAATGGAAATGTTCAAAATTATTAAGAATTTCAAGATGGCAACAGCAGAGCACAAAACAGGGGCAGAGCCCTTCTAAGCACGGGGCCCTAGGTCAATGCACAGGTCACAAGCCCTTGGAGTCAGCCCTGAGCAGGGTCCTGGGTGACTCTAATATAGACAGTCCCTTGAGAAATCCTGCACTAGACTTGAAAAATTAAAAAACATCCTTAAAGACCTGAAAAAAACCCAAAAAACCCAACAAACTGCATGGTTGCAGACTGGACTTCAGGGTGCGGTGACCACACAATACAGTGTACAGAGAAGTGTTGTAGAACTGGGCACCTGAAATTGGTATCCTGATGTTAACCAGTGTCACCCCAATATATTCAATTAAAAAAGGTATTTAGAAAAAGATTCTACAGGATGACTAAGCTGTCAAGTGCCCAGAATTCCCCCTCATGGAACCCCAGACGCCCGAGTGAGAAGGGAGCCTTGTGTACTTCCCACCTCTGGGCCACTTTGCTCCTAGGGCAGCATCCCCTGCAAAGTGGCTGCCGTGCTGAAGCCTCACCTCCTGGCAGTTCTGGAGGAAGTTCTGGAGCTCCAGGTTGTCTCTCAGAAGAACTGAGGCCTCCTGCGCCTTCTCGTTGTTCTTCTTATGCCTGGAAGAGAAGCCAGAAGCCACAGTCACAACAGAGCTGGTCTGAGGTCCCCACGCACCACCACCAGACCCGCCTGATTCGGGGCCCTCACCCTGGGGCTGGACAGTACCTGTCCTCAATCTGCTGCACCTTCTCCTTGATCTTGTCTGAGTAGAGGTTCCCCTCGGCCACCAGCCTGTTTCCAGAGTCCACAGGACTCAAGACCTTATCCTGGTTGTTCTCCATAGAGACCAAAAAATCCTCAAACTTCCGGATCCCGGCCTCTGCAGCTTGCAGGGAGTCTGGGGGCTCCAGGTGAGCCAGAGTATACTCCTGCGGAAGCAAGTTTCCAGACGAGGCATGAAGACAACCTGAGGAAGTGGTGAGGGAACCTGCCAGGCCCGAGTGCCACGTGCAGACATACAGGTTACAGCATGAGTGGCGCCCCCTGGAGTTGTGCAAAGGAGAGGCTCCCTAGGCCTTGCCCCCAACCCCATCCTCACCCAGGGGTGCCCAATGAATAGAGTGTGCCTAAAGTCACACGGAAGGGTAACTACCCAGGAAAAAATTCACTTTTCTAGCCTCTAACTGACCCAAGAATAGACATAGTTTGGGACAAAGGACTGAAGAGGGCACGTAAGAAACAAAAAGGATGTCCCCCAATTAGTGGCTGGAGAGAGTCCAAGGACAGTATAATTTGGCCTCTGAGCCCTGTAGTATGTTTGCAGACTCACCTGTGCTATTGCCCTGAGAGATCGCCCTGCCCCCAGACTGAGTACCTCCCCCTACCTGGTTGCTGAGGATGGTTTCAGCCTGCTTGGCATCTTTCTGGAACTCCTGGAAGCCAAGGCACTGGGCCAGCGTGCGGCCGCGGCTCTCCCACATGCGACGCAGGGCATCCCAGCCAGCATCCAGGCCCTCCAGACGCTGGCCCAGGAGCAGGTACTCGGGGTCCGTCTGACCTTGGAGCACCTTCTCCCCAGATGCCTTGACGTGCTCATAGTTCTGTTGGTGCCCATCAATCTCATCCTTGATGGCTGCATGCTGCTGCAGGAGCTGCTCGGCCTCCGGGAGGGACTCGGGCGTGTCTTCGGAGGCCACGGTTTTCTGGGCCATGGACAGCCAGGCCTGAAAGTCATCCAGCTCCTGCAGGAAGGCCTGCAGCTGGCTGGCTTCACCCAGGGAGGCCTCCTGGCCCTGCAGGGCTCGCTGTAGGCCTTGCCACAGCTCCTCCACGTAGGCCTGACGCCGGCCGATGTCCTCCTTCATTTCAGGGTGCGACGCCATCAGTCGCTGCGACTCCCGCTCCAGGGCACCCACGCGGGCCTGGATGGCAGCCACATCGCGCTCCAGCCCTGACAACTTCCGCTGGATGGCGATGACGCCCGCCAGGTCCCGGCCCAGGTCCTTGGTGGACTCCACCACCTTCGTCTTGTCCATGATCCACTTGCTGGTCTCCTCACAGTCCACACAGTAATTGTGGACCCGCAGGGCCGAGTCCACTGCCTCCCGCCGGTCCGACACTATGGTCTGGAATGCCTGCCACCTGTCAAGGGAGACACAGTGTGTGTGTGTGGGGGGAGGCAAAGAGACACCCTCTTCTGTAACTCTTCCCACAGGGCATCCCTTCCTAGACGTCTCATTGGAGTTTCTCCCCAGAAATCTTGAACACAGAAAATAATCACCCGCCCAACACACTGCAGTGAGTAAGTTTCATTTTTCCAATTTCACCCAAGACAGCATAACTGCCAATCAGGCCTTTCTATCCATCCGCAAAAGGCAAGCGGGGATGTGACTGCAACCATAAGTAAGTGAAGGGACACGACACTTAGCTAGGCTCTGTATGTGGTTGGATTTCAGGCTAACATACAATTTCCCCAGGTCTTCTGAAATGCTGAAAATAATTAGAAAGCCTACATTATCAATATCAAGAATGCTTCAGGACATAGGGTCCCAGCTGCCCTAGAGGAACCATGTTCAAAGTGCCCTGGGGCAGAAAACGTCGGCTCAGCTCTGAAAGAAAAGAGGTCTAGTGAAGAAGACAGAAAGGAGAGGAGAGAAGGAGGGGAAAAACTGGGATTATAATCAAAACGGATAACATAATTTTTAAGCGCAGCGCTGGAGTGAGATTGGAAGATGTGCAAATGCCTGGTAGGTGTCCTGGGGGTCTGGGGTGGGTCTGCAGTCCCTAATACGCTTCTTCTAAAGGGCTCCCATTGGCCTAGGTCCGGATCAGCAGGGACACCTCCCTAGGACCCGGATTTCCTTATTCTGCCTCACTGTACGCTAGACCGTACTGGGTACTCATTTGCTAATTAAACCCACTTTTCTTGACTACCCACCATGTACAGTAAGGTCCTCAAATAATGTCATTTCTTTTTTTTTTTTTTAATGTTTATTTTATTGATCTCAGAGAGAGGAAGGGAGAGAGACAGGAACATCTGTTCCTGTATGTGCCCTGGCTGGGGATCGAACCGGCAACCTCTGCGCTTTGGGACGATGCTCTAACCAACCGATCTCTCCAGCCAGGGCAGTCATTTCGTTTAATGTCATTTTGTCATAACACTGATGAGATGTCATAGGCATTTAACTCTATGTCAGTGAGCCTATATTAAAACCGGTTTTGTTAGGTTTTGCTGAAAGTCGTAGAACCTATCGCTGATGTTAAGTGAGGTCTTACAGCACATGTATCATGTTAGCCTGTGGGACAATACAGGCTTTGCCTTATGTAGCACATGGCTGAGAAAGGAAGTAAGGCAAGCTCACAAAGTAACTACAGTATTATAAAGTACTAGCACAGCACAGGTCAGGCAGAGAGGACCAAGGGAGCTGTGGGGAGCGAGAGGAGAGACGGCGGCAGGCTCCACAGTGGTCCTCTGGGCTGTATGTCAATGAACAGACCTGTTTAAGAAGACCCTGAGTACCTCACTCATCTTTGCACCCCGTCCCCATACACACATGCCTGGACGATGGAGGTTACAGGACTGTGCAGATGGACTGGGTGCAGTGCACTGTGGGCACTCCCAAGGTGTGACGACAGCTCCCAGTGTAGATAGAAGTAGTCTTATCGGAAATAGCTGGAGAGAGAAGAGTGAGAGTCCAAGAGTTTCTCGGCTCCCCTCCTAGACCACGAAGTCCCTGAGCTCTGGGGCATTCTGGGCCTGACACACAGACGGTGCTGAGGCTGGGAAGTCAGGGAAAGGGGCTGAAGATTTTCTCCAGTTTTGTCAGAAGCCACTGTGACATGATTGTGATGTGTTCCAGGGCTGTGAGATCCCCTGACTCTGATCAGAAGCCATTAGTGAGGGTCTGGCTATGCCCCCCCTGCCCCGGGCAAGAGGCCCCAGGATGATTTTCTAGGCCTTTCCTAGTATGGCCTTACTGCAGCCACCAAGTGGAGGCCATACTGGGCATGGGCTGGGTCCAGTCTGCCTCCTGAACCCACCTCCCCCCTCTATTACACTGTCTCCAACAGGGGGGATGTTTATAGAGCTGCTCTAGTTAGCACAGGCCACGTTAGGAGTCCAGGTTTGTTCCTAGGTTCAAGATTATTAGAAAAATGTTGGTCAACTGGAATGTATGCAGTGGAAGGTAATCACACATTCAATAAGCGTTTGAATGATTCACAAATGCCAAGCTTGGCAGAAGTCATTTCAGTTTTGTCCCTGTTCCCTCATTCACTAAGCATTTATCACATAACCATTATGTGCCTGGTGCCAGGCACTGTTCTAGGCTCTGGGAATACAGCCATCAAAGGACTGGTTTTAACTGAAGTGGGAAGACACAAATCAATCAATCTATAATCCATCACATGGTAATAGGCACAATGAAAAAAATAAAACAAGATAATAGGACAGAAGCAGAGGGACCGGGTGGGAGGGAGGTATGTGATATTTCCCATGGGGTGGTCAGTGAAGATGGCTCCAGTGAGTTGACATGTGAATTGAGATCTTGAATGATGTAAGCTCAATATACAGGAAACCTCAGACAATAATGTGCTAAGTATATAAAGCACTGTGGGCAAGACACAGAGACATTGCTGTTCATTTGCTTATAATCTAGTAGGAAAGTTCTTTAGAATAAAAGTAACTATAAGCCCCAAACTAGTCCAGTTTCATCTGGAAGACTAGGGAGAAGAGGACCCTGGGCCGACATAAATGATAGGCAGGATTTGGAGTATGTAGGTTGAGGAGAATGCACGCTGGTAGAGGGAACAGCAGAAGCATGGAGGTAGGATTGTAGGTGGAGATGAATAATGACAGTTGTTTTAAAAAATACTTGAAGAGCTATCTCATGGAAGAAGAATCAGAATAAATTCTTATCTCGCTAAAGGGTAGAACCAGAACCAATGTAATAAGTTTCAAGGAGGCAGATTTCCATCTTTCCAACCAAAAGGCATTGTCCCAAATGGGATGGGCTACATGATGAAGGGGTGGGCCCTCCATGCCTGGAACTATTTGTGCAGAACACAGGCTGCCTGGGTCTGGAGGTAAGGGAGGCACAAGTGTGCACAAGTGTGTGTGTCTGTGAGACAGACAGGAAGCACTTGTCAGCTATGTGTGTGTTGTCTTAATGAGCTGTATTCTGAATGATCTTTACAGACCCCTAAGCCATGCACCATCCTAAGTAAAATGTACCAGGTCCTTGCCATCTTTAAGTGAGGGAGAACCCAAGGGCTAAAATGGTCAGATGGTTTTCCATGAAATCTGAGAGTTGAACTGTACCTGAGAAGTCATCTAGCCTAAGAAAGGGCAGAGTCCTCCTCTTCCTTGGCCTCATAAACCTCAGATTACAGAAGCATCTCCTGAACTACAGTGCCCATCGTTGGATGCTGAGACAATCAGCCCTGTTTTAGTGGCTCCAAAGTATTCCTCAGTCTCCACCTGCCTTCCCGTTGGGCCCCCTGCAGTCTTCACTGAGTTGACCCTTCCCTTCCCTGACTGCACCTCCGGATTGCTTGAGGCAGAACAAAGCTCGGACAAGTGTGGCGGAAGGGCAGGCACAATGGGCAGGCAGGAACACGTGGCACTGTGTGTGCAGCGTCCAGAGTGACAAACAGGGGACACAAGCCTCTGCTGTGTCCTCAGAAATCCTCAAGGACTCATGGGTAATTATGCCCTGTACCGAGAGCTCCCTCTCTTCGCAGACTCCTTAGGGACTGTCTTTCGTTTTGATCATGAAGTGTGCTTAAGGCTTCCGGCTAATTCTCTTCATTCAAGCCAGCCCCAGGGTCGATGATGCATTTTGGTATAGGCAGGAGCTTTCTTTTATGGCCAGTACTTAAGAGCTCTCAGAAAGCAATTTTCCTTGCCTAAGAAATGTCCGGGGAAATGTGGCATGAGTGCCACATGACCTGATTCTAACCACGGCACACTCAGAATGCACCCTTCCCCCCCATCACACAGGATCACCACCCCTTCCCCAGGGCACAGTATTCACAGCTGTGTGAACACCTCTGTCTTCCTCCCTGCTGCAGAAAGGAGACCGGCTGGGAAAGACCCCAGTACTGAGAGCACAAGCCTGGCAGTGCAGAGCACATGCCCTGACTTTTGGGTCACCCCCCAGGGGTGTGTCAGGTGCAGAGTGACGACCCTAGCCCTGCCCACGCCGCACCTGGTGTTCAGGTGGTCCTGGTACTGCTTCACTTCCCCACTGCGTGGGTGGCCACTCTCTACCAGGCTGTTGGCAGCCAGGTTCACGCCATCAATCTGAGTCATCAAGGTCTTCATCTCCTGGTCCAGGATGTCAAACCTGATAAAGACAGAGGGAACGAGGGTTGCTGGGGCAGCAGGAGGACTTCATTGCCAGTGGCCACCCACTCTCCAGAACATGTAGCTCTTGCTTTCTCCGTCCACTTCCTAAATACATTTGACCGGGTAAGGGGGGAGAGGGGAGAAAGGAGAAAAATATATGCCGACACACCCTACTTGCTGGTTCACAGGTCCAATTTCATAGTTTAGCATTTCTTGGACCAGGCTAGGAGACAGCTGGTTCCTGATCACATGGGCCCCTGGCTCAACAGAGAGGCACAGGGGAAAAACGAGGTGATGGGAGTTTAATTGCCATAGAGACCATCTGCCTCCACTGCCCCATTTGCTGCTCTGGGACCCCAATTCCACTGCCTTGATACCCTGACCTGAAGGATACTCCCCAGTCAGATGTTCTGTCCCTGGATAGGAGAAGGGACAGAGCTGTGGGGAGGGGAGCCGTGTAGTTATAAAAACTGATCCTTCTGGAATAAGAGCCCAGGTCTCCCCAGCATCAGTGTGGGACCACCTATCCTCCTGGATTCTGTACTCAGGATGCTAGGATGCACATGGGCAGGCCTCCCATGCCGGAGTACTGATGGAATTGGAGTACCGGAAGTGAGAGTGGTTTACTCATTGGTCTGAGGCTTCTCTGGGTTCTGTGGCTTAAGGACTGCCATGGAAAGCTAGAGCTGATGGGTCCTGGCCTCTCCCTTAACCAGGTCAGTTCTGCTTTTCTCTGTGTTACATGCCAGGGGTTCCTATTCCATTCATTTGAACAAAGGCTGCTGTAGCTAAAAAGTAATTGAATAACCGGACTAGAAAAAGCCCCTTTGCTTATTTTGAGGAAGGCTGCAAGGGTGAAGTACCCAAAGCCACAGAGACCAATTAGAACCCGTGATTCCTGGTACCTGGCCTATGCAAATAAAAGGCATCCCTAGCCTCTCAAAGAGGCCCTGGCTGTGCCCGCCACTGGCAGAGGGGTGTGCATGCCTTGGGGCAGAAAAGCAGGAAGAGAAGGGCCACCTCTGACCTGTGCTGCACGACCTCCAGGTCCTCCAGCGTGTCTGGGATTTCCATCTGGGCCAGCCATTTCTCCTTCTCGCCCATCCAGAGTTCACAGGCATCTGTCTCCCCAAACACTGTGTACAGGTCCAGGGCATCCTGCAGCTTCTGCCGACGCAGGTCCGCCTGAGCCACTACTTGCTGGTAGAGCTCCCGGAGGGCCTGTAGCCGATTGGTCACATCTGGGGAATCCCGAAACTCTTGAGGGAAGCCCTGGGCCTGCTGTTCCAGATGCTCCATCACCAGGCGGCTCTCCTCCAGCTCCTCCAGGAAATCCTTGTGCTTCTTCCCCAGGGCCCGTGTGGCCCCTTCGTCCTGCCCCACGTCTTCGCCAGAGAGCAGCTTGTGAGCATCTTGTAGCCAGGCCTTCAGGTCGTCCGCATCGCCCTGGAACTGGAAGAAGTTCTCGGCATCCTGGAGGTTCTTCTTGCGAAAGGCAGCCAGCTCCTTCAGCTGGTCCCACTGGGCAGACACCTCCTTGATCCGGGCCTCCATCTGCGGGTGCCCAAACTGCTTGCGAGCGATCATGTCCTCAGCCTCCCGGAAGATCTGGTCCAGGTGAGTGTCCAGCCCGCGGAGCTCATCCTCAAAGGCCTTGTGCTTGCGCTGCAAGATGAGCACACTGGTCAGGTCCTTGCCATAGTCCAGGGAGGAGTAGATCTGCTCCTTCTCCTTGATCCAGCTCTCCGCCTCATCCATCTCCCAGAAGAACTTCCAGAGCCGTTTGGACTGCTCCAGCTGGGCCTTCCGCCCAGCTGCCATGTTGCTTAGCTCCCCAAAGCACTGCTCCAGGTGGCTGACACGGTCCTGGATGACCTGGGGATCACAAGGCTGGTACCCTGAGAGGAATGGGAGGAGGAAAGATGAGAGGGCTAAGGGTTTCATTTCTGGGCAAGCTTCACATCAGCTGCTGGGCTAGACCCACACGATCGAGAACCTGCCATTTCTCTGGTGCTCTGGGATTGGACGCAGGGGGTCCCGGTTGCTGAGAGGGCAGGCCAGGTTCTTAATAATTCATTCCCAGTAAACTTTCAGGACTAAGGGAGGTTAAAAGTTGGGTCAACTATCAGTAGAAATGTACTATGTGAAATTATTTTTTAAAAAGCCTAGGCAAGAATTTCAAGATGATTCTTCAGGGACACACGAGGGTCTCTATTTGAGACCCAAAGCTATATGCCTAATTTGTCTCTGCTGTAACTTGAACTGGCAGAGGCTGAAAGACAGATGATGCCTCATTGGTAGTAATAAACACTTTTTGATCGCGGATTACCAAAGCAGTTGCCTGGTCTCACAAGAGTTTTGCTATTCCTCAAGCTTCTTTCTTGTACTCTTAGCTAATGAAAGAAGCAGAATTCTAAAGCTAGGAGATTTATCCAAGCTGGGGGGCTGGTGTGCTGAAGCAGAGGATGGGATCCCGACTCCCGAGGCCTCAACAAGGAGACATCTGAATTCTCACCTTTCTCCTCAGCGAACTTCAGGGTGGCCGCAGTGACAGTCTTCACTTTGTCTCCCTGGATGGCAATGTCAGCCTCCATCAACTTGTGCTTCTGGAGCAAGTCCTCGACCTCCAACAAGTGCTTCCCAAACTCAGCAGACAGGAGGTGAGCCTGGCAAAGAGGACAGGCAGGGTGGAGGGAATCAGGCGAGTGACGAGACCTTCATACCAGGAGAAGAGACCCCTCCCTGGGGGTGTCCGTGGTACGTGGGCTGGGGGAGTTATGCGAGTGGAAAATGGCTGCTGCTCGGCACGGAAGGGGCTACAAGCAGTTCCCACTGGGAACTCAGAATTGTTCTTGAGTCACCTTCCATAAGCTCAAGCCCCTCACTGGATCTCTGGCATCTGCTCCAGTTTTGGGGCCTGGGCATGTGCACTCTGAGAAAGTTCCACGGTCACGCTGCCGTGGGCTAAGTTGAGAGCACCGTGGGGGAGGGAGCAGATTCAGATTCCTGGTTGCCCCCATGCTGACAGGTCTGAATTCTAACCAAATATAACTGTTCAGAGCCTGATTCTCTGGGTTCTTGATTAACATCAGTCTCTCTGGGCCCTATGCTACTGTGAATCCCAGGTTTCTTGATCCTGGGGATAAAGAGGACCCACTGACTAGTCTGGAGCAAAGGGAGAGAAGCAGTTGACAGGCAGATGCAGCCAGACAGTGCATTGCCTCAGTTTCTCCATTCTGATTCAGGGACGTGATGGCTGGGAGGCGGCTAAGAAAGCACATGCTAACCGCAGGGTGGGCACTGGGAGTGCGGGGATGGGCTGCCCCGGGCCCACCTTGATCTCGTCCATCCAGTCGATGCTGTGCAGCATGTCCTGGAAGAGCTTCTGCAGGGCCAGGGTCGTCTCGAGCCTCTGGCGCCGCGACCTCAGCAGCTCCTGCAGGTAGTTCCAGAGGCGCAGGATGTTGTCCTTGCGGGCCGTGATGCGCTTCTGGTCGTGGTAATTCTCCTTCTCCAGCTCCTGGGCCAGGTCTTCCAGGGCCCTCACCCGCTCCTCGTAGGCGGCTGTGTCTGTCTCGATGGCCTCATGCTTCTTCTTGGCAGCCTCCACGGCTGCCAGGTCATACCCAAAGTTATCCTGCCCCACAGAGAGAAAAACAGGCAGCTCAGCCGGCTCCTCCTGGCTAGTCCCCAAACGCAGCGGGATGGCAGGTCCCTTCAGAACAATGGCAGGATGGGAAGACCATTCTCAAGGCCCTAGTTCTGCTGTCTTTTTCAGCCAATCTTATCAGAGCCCAGTTCCAAAGACCACGTGTCTCACAAGAACCTTTATTTTAATTAATTTATTATTTTTAAGGAGCCCAGGGTTCATAGGGATTAGAAGTACCTGTAGAGTAGAACTATCTCTCTGGAATGAGACAGTCTTTTAACAAGAGCCTTTAAAACAGTGGTTCTTAACCTTTTTTGAGGTACCGAACCCATCAGTTTCATATGCACATTCACCAAACCCTTCTTTAGTGATAAATAAAATATGATTTTTTTTTCCAAATTCAAGACATAGGTATATGTTTTTTTACTGGTGCACAAAATGAGCCGTGCATGAACATCACCTTGCTCAAAGAACAAAACCAACAAAGTGCATGAACTCACAACAAATTACGGTATTACTTTATTCTGGCCTCTGCGGCAGAGGCTTCTCCGAACCCCTGAGACCAACTCATCGAACCCCTAGGGTTCAATAGAACCCAGGTTAAGAACCACTGCTTTAAAAGGAGCTCGAGATTTTACTCGCCGTGCCACACGTGTGGGTATGCTAAGTGTATGTGACCAAGGCACCCCTTCTCGGCCTGCTGGCCCTCACCACCCCGCCCTGAGCGGACCTGCCCGATGCTGGGCAGGAAGGGGCTTCTGACTCAGAAGAGTGAGACTGCAAACCGATGGCTACGGTGCACACACACTCTCCAGTTCTCTCAGAACACTCGCATTCCCCTTCCTGGTTAGAATTTAATTTGTTTCTAAGCTCTGAGTGGGAAGGAGCAGATGCTGTCATGGACAATCAGCCCTGGGGTCAATTTTTAGGTAGTGAAATATGACCCGGTCCTAGAGGCCAGAGCCCAAAGGCACATCTGACACACAGAAGGTGCACTGCTTCCATCATATGCCCTAAGGACTGCTGTTTAATGTCAGCTTGAACCCTGGCTTTAGTTGATGACAGACAGCTTCAGGGGCCATGTTTGGATTGGGAGGCTCTTTCTCTAAAAATGAGACTTTAAATCCCAGAGAGTTCTTCCTCAGATGTGGATCTTGATCCACCCAGTCCTGGGGAGCTGGCTGCGGGGCCCGTGGAGAGGCCCATCCACGGCCAATGAGAGGCCAGCGTGGGCTCCAGCCCAGCTGACTGCCTGGGGCTCTGGAAAGCTCCCTCTCCTGCCATCTCCAAGTGAGGCCCCCATTACCTGGGCCACAAGGCGCTGGTTTTCACTGAGCCATGTTTCTCTCATGGCGGCCTTCCGGTCAAAGCGCCGAGCCAGCTGCTCCAGCTTCTCCTGCCGAATGAGCTCATTTCTCAGGGCCAGCTCCCGCCGGTACTCAGCTTCCTCCAGGCTCTCCCAGGCCTGCACGAGGGGTGGGGGGAATTCTTGGGACACAAGAGGAACACCTGGGTTTGAGAGTTCCACCTCTTCTGCCCAACACTGAGTGATGTCATGAATGTACGTAGAGTCTTGACTTTCACATCTGGGCCAACCAAAGATTCAGGGAGCCCTGCCTATGTGCTCTTGGTTCCCTCTTTATCTAAACCTGCCTTGGCCTCTTGGCCTAATATAATGTTATTTGTCTTTGTGGCTGGTCTGTAAATGGCTACCACCGTTCTATTAGAAATTTCAGGGGGTATCATGCCTCTAAACCTCAAAAAATCTCAGGTGTTTCCCTTTTATTATAAGTAGTTAATATTTCATACTTAAAGAAATGCAATGTTCAATAGATACTAGATTATAATAGCTGGTTCTAAACATGGATTCTGGGCATCTGAACAAGAGATGAATTGATGGACTGTGGGTAGAGATGACCTCTCAGAATTAGGTTTAGATAGCACCCCATAAAAGCCAGCATGTGTAGTTAAAAACATGACAGAAAGTGGCTTGGTTTAACCCTGTGCAGTGACCATTCCCTCTGCCCTTACTGAGAACTCAACTCCCTGGCAACGCGTAATGGGAAACGCTACTGTACCCGGTTGATGTCAGACACTAGTTTCCCATCATGGGGTGTGTACACTTTCTGATTGTTGGCTCTCATTCGGGACTGGATGGTGAACAGTAAGACTTCCAGATTCCCCTTCTCCTGAAACCTGTAGAGAAAACAGAGGTGGGGAGATTTGCGTAGAGATCCCCACAGCCAAATTGCTTGAAGTCAACATGGAACCCTGGTAACTTGGAGCTTAGATAGCAAAAGATATTTCCTTTAAAAACAGAAAGTAAAAAGGATTTATAGGCCTACTCACCTGTTAAAACATCTATCATACTTAGCTACTAAGATCTAAAGGGGGCTGAGCTTTCAGAATAAGAACCAGAGAAAACACAACAGCTACCACAGTGTTTGCTTCCCATCTGCTTCCCCAGGGGAATGGCTAACTAGAGCAGTCTGGGAATTCCTGTAGCTATCAAGTTTTACCAATCAATACAAAGAAACTCTCCCCTGTTGGGCAAATCAGGAAGGCTTGTTACTAGCTCTTTAGTCAAGTTTTTTATTGAGTGGGTCAATAAAACCTTAGAAGTAGCATTATCTACATAAGAATATATTGCACTGAAAGCAAATTTCACCTGAGTCCTAATGAACTCTAATAAGTTGGTTATCCTGAAATGTTCCAAAGGCCAGATGCTTCTGAGGGGGGAGGAAAGGCTGGGTTCTGGGAGGATTTTAGATATAGGCGATGAGAACCGACAGCAGGATGATGTCTGGAACTTGGGGTCCACACTCCAGGTAATTGGGAACTTTCACACTTCTGCAGGTATGCAAGGGTCTACTCACTTCTATATTCTCCACCCAGAATTTGAGGATAAGCTATAAGGAAGGTTCCCATACTCAGGTCAGCCTAACAGATCTGACTGGTCACAGGCACTTCAAGAGGGCTGTGGCCCTGAGCACCATCTACACAGCCAAGAGGTATCACCCCTGTGTGCAGAGCCTCAGACTCACAGGGGATGTTATCTGTATTGCATCCAGGACTTTCAGAGTGGGTTGGTGTCAGAACAGAAATCAGATACTTGTTTAGATAATACATTCTAGGCTCCATGTCTCACCTTTCCGTGTTTGAGAGTCATGAATGAAGGGTGTGGAAGATGAGAGGAGGAGGAAAAGGCAGAGGGTACCACTGACAAGTTGGAAATTTGTTTTCCGGAGAGCTGGGCAAGCAAACAGCAGGTGAGCTGGAATGTGCCTGGTGTGTGTGTGTGTACGTGTACATACATGCTCACACATGGTTGTGTGTGCCCATGTGCACGCCCAGGCCCTGCACACACGGGGTGAAACAGAAGTCCCGAGAGGCAGGCTCAGGGCTCTGCTGGTGAGCAGTGACAGATGGGAGAGAAAAAGGGGATGCATTTGATGATCAACAAGGCCCCACACAGAGAGCTCTGGGGCTTAAAATACAGAGGTCATTCCAGAAAATAAACCAGAAGCTCAGTGCACAGACAAGAAAGAAACTTTCCAGCACAGGCTCTTTGAGGAGACCTAGAAGCCTAAGATTTCACTGCTGCTCCCTCTTCGGGATCCGGGACAGCGCTTTCTTTTGCTATGAGTCGAGGGTTACTTCTCAATATCTAGTTCCTATAGGCCAGTGGTCGGCAAACTCATTAGTCAACAGAGCCAAATATAAACAGTACGATTGAAATTTCTTTTGAGAGCCAAATTTTTTAAACTGAAACTATATAGGTAGGTACATTCCTTATCGAAGTAGCGCCCGCACGTGGTATTTTGTGGAAGAGCCACACTCAAAGGGCCAAAGAGCCACATGTGGCTTGCGAGCTGCAGTTTGCTGACCACTGCATAGGCTGATGGCTTGGGAGCAGGGAGGCCAGGAGATGATGAAGTAGGTGACAGATGCGAAGCTCTCTAGCCTCTAGAGCAGAGGTCCCCAAACTACGGCCCACGGGCCAAATTGCGGCCACCTGAGGCCATTTATCCGCCCCCCGCCGTACTTCTGGAAGGGGCACCTCTTTCATTGGTGGTCAGTGTATGGAGTACTGTATGTGACTGCCCTCCAACAGTCTGAGGGACAGTGAACTGTCCTCATGTGTAAAAAGTTTGGGGACCCCTGCTCTAGAGCATACCTCCCAGATATACATCTCAAGGTCCAGAGCCTGGCTCTACCTTTAGGAAGCTAGTTTCTCAGCCACTGATGCCGACCCTCCCTCCCAAGTGCCAGGGCCTTACTTGGGCGGCTTCTCCACGGTGCGGTAAGTGCTAAAGGCCTGTAGCTGCTGCTGGACGCCGGTCAGGGAGTTGGCAAATTTGCGGCTGTTCAGGACTGTGATGGTCTGCTCGATCCAGGTGAGCAGGTCTGAGGCCAGACCACTATACTTTTCAATCATCTTCTCTGTCTCAATGGCATGGTCGATTACCTAGGGAATCGCCTTAATTACTCATCGTCATCAGAAGGGCAATGATGCCATCAATGAGGACCACAGTCGAGGCAGTCTTCCTTCTCTCGAGTCCTAGCGTGTTCTATGTTGGGGCTGTGGCTAAGGCAGGAGGAATGGCCTGGAAGGTCACTGGAACCCTCACCTGGTAGCCAGCCCTGCTCAAAGTTCAGGAGTTGCCTCCTCCTCCCCTAACCCGATAAAAGATGGGCCAGCTCCCTGTGCCAGGATATCAGCTACCAGAGGGGCTACAATCTTGTTCATTTTTCAATGTATATTAGGGGCCGCGGGCTTCCAGCACTCTCTGCTAAACACCAGGTACACAAAAACAAAAGAGAAATGGTGTCCAGCCTTAAGCAGCTGAGGACCCTGGCATAGGGGTCTACACAGTGAGGTGGATTCCATGGGAGCCTAAGAGGCCTGAAACCACAATGAACCAACAAATACAAGCCCCTTTTGTTCCTGTGGGAATATTCAGGACTCGTGGGTCTGCAGGATGATGGGCTCAGAGCTGCAGGTTATGACATCTTTCAGGACCGACCATCAACTTGCTTTGGAACTCAGTATGGGAGTCACTAAGTTGGCTTCAGAGGAAGTTGGTGGGGGTGATCTACCCGCCGCCCCCACCTGCAGCTGGAGCCCAGGCACAAAGCTCTCGGGTTGGAAGGACAGCATCTCAGTTAAGGCCTGGGTGTGGCAAACAGAAACAAGGTGACGCTGGTTACAAGGAGACAGCTCGGTACCTTGCCGACGCGCTTGCCCTCCACCGCCAGCACCTTCATCTTGGAGAAGTAGTGGTAAAATGCCACCACATAAGTAATAATGGATTTCTCATCAGGGTTTTCTGTGAAGACATCTGCAAGGGGAAAGGGTGCTGTCAGAACTGAACAGGAAGCTGGAAATGTCAGGCTCAGAGGGTTTATCTCCATGTTTCTCCAGCATGAAGTTCAACTAAGGCCCCAGTGACAGCCAGTGGGATGAGAATGGAAGAGTAACGGCCCTGAGATTTTAGTGAGAGGATGAAATCCACATTAGGACCACAGATGATGAAAAAAGAGAGAAGGACCCAAAGGCCAGCCAGGGGATGTGTTTTGAACCAGCTGGAGCTGAAGAGCAGGCCCCGAGAAGAGCCCTGGCCTGGCCACCCTCCCCTCGCAGTGCCCAGGGCTCGCTGTGCCCACAGCTCATCCAGCATCTACCCCAGGCTCCTCCAGGTGCACTGTCAGCCTGCTGCTCCCTCCAGCACGACAAGCACCGTCTCCCACCTCTACGGTTAAGGCTGGAGTGGGAGCCGCTCACCTTCGGGGTCAAGGAGCGGGATAATGCCCAGCTGACGCTCAGCCACGTCGAACGCGTGCTCCAGGTTGTGTCGGGCGTTGGAGTCTTTCAGCTTATCAAAGTCAATCAGGTCAGGCCTGGGGACGAATGAAGCCAGACTGTGAGAAGGCAATGGTGGCCATGGCACCCCTACCAGCAGGGCAGCCCTGGTAGGACACAGAGACCCTAGGCAGATGGAGGGAGGTGGATGGGCTGGAAAAGTGAGAGGAGGGTTTGGGGCAGGGCTGGGGGCAGCTTGAATGCCCATGCGTGGGCAAACTGGCAAAGGGAGTCTCAGGGAGGCTGGGCTGCTGAGGCCGAGAGGACCAGCAGAGATGACATTCCTGGGAAGCTTGAATAGTAACCTACATGCTGAATGCAACGTGACGAGCACCCGCGGGGGCCGCATCATCCCACAGCCCTGCCCGCCCTCTTACCGGTGCTTGTGTATCAGGGCGTTAAAGGCCAGGCCGTCCTTCCAGCTGGAGGTGAAGTTGGTGACATTGACGTGGGGGTAGCTGCATCCAAAAGAAACATTAAGACCTAAGAAATAGATGCTTTCTGGGTTCCAAACAAGTGTATGAACTGAGGGGCCTACACACCAGGAGAGGAACGAGCCTCTCCCGCCTAAAGCTGTTTCAACATGGGGGGCAGCTGTGAGGCCACACAAAGAGGCTCCCCCACAATGTGGGTCCAAAAGACTCGGACACCCAACAGACCTCCAGTCTGACCCAGGCAGCCTTGAAAAGGAAGCCTGTGCCCCTCCCTGGTCTCAAAGAACCAGGTCAGGATAGACTTTGCATCGGTTTCTCTGAAGCTGCTATAGTTCTGGGTGATGATGTCATGTGCCCTGGGGATGGCAGTGCTTGGGGGAGCAGGTGGGTGGGAAAACATAGCAGCTGGTTCCCGGGGCATACCCTGCTGTCTTCATCTGACACCATAACAGCAACGCGTCCTTGGCTGAGCGCGTCTCACGACCTTCCTGAGTTTGAACAACGATGTCCTGAATCTAGGGGGACAGGAACAAGAGGGAGAGGGATTAGGTTTGCACCGGGCTCGGTGCCTTCTTGCCTTCCCTTGGTAGGGGGTTCCCTCCCTCTTTCCTCCTCCCTAGCTATGCATCTGCCTTGCCATCCCTGCAGCAACACCACAGCCCGAGGCCCTGGGTCCCAGGGGCCCCTTTCCCTGCCTTAGTCAGCAGCCACACACAGGGACAGCAGTGAGATGGCTTTATCTTGGTATCTCTGATGGGATGCTGAGAATAAACGATAAGACGCCCTATTCCTTCTGGGGGCGGGGGAAGGGGGGACACCCTGAAAGCCCAGGAACAGCACTAACATTGAAAGGCATTGTATTTGTATCACGAGCTTCTCTTGCCTTCTCCTTCCTCCCCATCCTGTCACTATTACTGTTTAATCATACACGCCCACGCACAGAGGGGACACCCAAGACCACTCGGGTGAGAGCTCCAGTCCGTGAGCTCTATGCTGTATTTCCCTTTTCCCTGACCTTCCCTCCTCCAGCTAGGTTCTGTCCCCAAACCAGCAGGTGGAAGCCCTGCTTCCTTCCCTCGCACTTTCTGAATTTCCTTACAAATAATGAACCTTGCACTTCAGGGAGGGAAGAGAGAAGTTTCTGATTAAAACACCTAAAAGCAGATCTTCTGTACTGTTTTTGCAATTTCTCAATCAAATTATATTAAAATCCACAAGGTTACACATATGGGGGGAGGGAGACAAAAAGCAGGTCTTCTAGCCAGATGTCAGCCCAGTCACTAAATTCTATCTCCTCCCATCAAAGACCCCAGTATTGACTCTCCAGCTCGCCCTGACTTCAGCAAGCTGGCAGTGCCAAGGACGGTCACTCCTGCTACCAGCATTTTCCGAGAGGACAGGTTTCTAGCCTCTTAGAATGTGCACAAACACTCTGACTTGATTCACATTTTATACGATTCCCAAGCCCTGTCTGGCCCAGAGAGGCCCCTGCACTCCGGGAACCCACCTGGAAGCGAAGGATGATGGTCCAGATGAGGCCCAGGACGAGGCGGTGGTTGCCGTCCACGATGTCGTGGGAGCCCATGTTCTCCAGGTGCACACGCTGCTCTTTGAGGAACTGCAGAGCCTTGTCCACGTTCTCCAGGCAGTGGATGCGCATCTTTCCCTTGGTGGGCTTTGGCTGGGGAACAGCAGTGGCCCCCGTGGGCATGGAGGTACCACAGAGGTGGCTGCAGCCTGGACTAGCGTCAGCATCCACTGTCCACCCTCCTGGCTCAAGTCCAACTCCCACACTTACTCCTTGACACTTCTCAGCCCCACTCTTTCAACAGAGTTCAGAGGTTCCCTCCCTCAAGCACCCCGCAATCGGGCTGCTTCAGTCCTGACCCCGGGACTAAGCAAAGCCTCCTGAGTGGGTGAAAAACGGCATTCAAACACAACAACATAACCAACAGCTGAGCATGGACTATGTGCCAGGCACAGGGATAGAACTGTTTACTGCCAGTTGGTGATAAGGTTGGCTTCCAGTTTGGTGATTGATAATGGGTCCATTCCACCACCCAACCTCCTCCCTTCCCACCCCCAAATGGTCCCACCCAAAACTCGAGGGGATTGCTCTTGATGAGTAACCTCATCCTCTGAAGGGTTCCCAGTGGTCATTCTCTCTCTAGTGGGCCGTCAGTGCAGGGTAAGAGGCAGACCCTAGCCTCGAGTTGAAAAAGCAACAGAAGAGTGTGGTACCTTTTCATTCAAACCCCGAGGACCTTAGAGTACTCATGAGGCACAGGTATCATTTTCCCGGTTTACACTTGGGGAAAATGAGACCAAGAAGGTCTTGCCCAATAGGCCCAAGGTCACAATGGAAGTAATGGAGCAAAACATGAGCCTTAATCTGGTTCTTCCTCAGGGGCAGCATGACTATTGGTGGGTTCCAACTGGGAGGGCCTGGAGTAAACTTCCATTGACAAGAGCAATAGAACACACAGACAGTATCTTCCCCACTTTCCTCTGGGCTCTAAGAAGGATGCAAATTTCTCCAGCTGGGAAATGGGAATTCATCAATCCATATCTTAGCCTGTGCAAGGAGGCTGGGGGCAGGGTCACTACAAACTGGCCAAAGATGCCCAGATCCCAACAGAGAGAGTCAACAACTCTGAATGGCTTCTGGAAGAAGCATGAAAGATGGAAAAGGCCAGAGGAGGCAAGGCGTTCAAAGAACAGGTCAAAGAACCTCATCGGCCACATAGACACCTGGCATCATTAAGTATTAAAACCTCCCAAAAGAATAGGGAGAAACCTTGGAAGGCCATGAGAAGTGGAGATACCCCCAGACCATGAAGAGGGTGATGGCCCAGCCACAGGCCCAGGGAAAGGGGCCACAGCACAAAAAGGGCTTTACCAGCATCTCTCCAGAGAGCACCTCCAGCAGCTTGATGAGCATTCGTCCATCCCGCAGGTCCTTGTAGAGGTCGGTGATGCGACAGGACACACGAGCCAGGTGCGAGTTCACCCATTTTGTGAAGGTCTTCTTCTGAACAACTTCTCGCTCATCTGGGTGGGGAGAAGAGTCCTGGGTTAGGTTCTCAAGGTTGGCAAGGTCAGTATGCAATGACATGGAGACAAAGGGTGTTTTCTGAATCCCAGGGTCCCCTGTCTCTGGCAAAGGAAGTTGATGCATTGATTCCACCCCCTTCCTGGGAGCATCTGTGATCAGAGCATAGCCTTATGGCAACACAGGCCCATGTGCCATGACTGGGCTAATACAAAGAGATCACTTCCACTACCATATTTTATGCACAGTGCCAGGACACCCCTCATTCAGCCGTCCATTTTTCTGTGCCAGTCAGAATGCTCTGTACCACTGTGCCAGTGAGTTCATGTTTCAGTGTTGGTGTCAGCAATCCACCCATTTGGCAAACATTCCCTCTGCTAGAGTGGTCGCTCTTGACATCTTCCTCTCCCTACCATTTCACCTAAAACCTATTCATCCTTTAAGAGTCAGTGTAAATGATTCTTCTCCGTAAAGTTTCTCCTGACTCCTCACCTAGGTCTGGTTTCCCCCCTTGTGTACCCTGACCCTTGAGTTTGCATTTTTCATTGATGCTTCTCTTCACACTTGTACTAAAGTCTGTCTCTCCTGCAAGACTGTAGGCTCTGTGAGCCCAGGGACGTCTGTCTGTTCACCTCTCCATCCCCAAGGCTTGGAGCCTGGCACACAGCGGCTACTCCCCAGCCGTACTGCGGCTGAATGTACAGCTGTTTATTCAGCTCCTATTGGTGGTGGGCCCATGCCAACCTCACAACACATAAAGGTAAAACAAATTGCTTATCTTTAAGGGGCTCCAGGTAGGAAGAAGAGAATGATGAACAAGTGAGACTATGTGGGCTGTGTGATCCACATGAGGGCAGAGATGACAGAGGCTTGGGCTGGGGGTTAGCCATGACCATCTTTCTCAAAACCAGAAAGGCAGGCAACGGTTCTCCATCTTCAGACCTGGGAAGCTGACATGACATCCACCCCCACCCCCAATCCTAAATCAGCATTAGCCAGACCAGGCTTCCGGCCCACGTTGTAGCAGATCAGGTGGGATGCTTCTGAGCAGCTCTGTGAAATAAATGCTGGCACCCTGTCTAGGTAGGGCTTGGAAGCTTGAACAAGATGCTGGAGGGAGGACAGAAGGCTGGGCTAGAAGAAAAAATGGGCCCTGGCTGTGTATCTCAATGGGTTAGAGTATCATCCCGATATGCCAAGGTTGAGAGTTCAATCCCTGGTTGGTCAGGCACATATAAGAACTAACCAATGAATGCATAAATAAGTGGAACAGCAGTCAATGTTTCTCTCTCTCTCTCTTGCCCCTTACTATCTCTCTTTAAAAATCAATCAATAAATAAAAATTAGAAGAATGAGGGAGGGTTGAAAGAGGTGAGTAGTATAAAGATAGAAACAAAGGGAGAGAAGGGAGGAAGAGGTGTGAACCTGTCTTTTGCTTGCTTTAGGGCACTGTTTGTGGCGCCTGACCTCTGGGCACTCTGGTTGAAGATCCCAGGCAGAAGCTGACCTGGCCTTGTGGCTGGGCCTGGGGCCACGGAGGATTCCCTAGCAGCAATGGTAGCCAGGAAAGACTCAGAGCGGCCCAGCCAGGAGGGACTGTCAGTGTCAGGGGAGCAGGCTAAATGTCTGCTCAACTGAGCCCAAACTGTGGAAAGTCTGGCTTCTTAAATTATTAAATATCTGATTTAACAACAACAAAAAAAGGAGTTCAGCCAGCACCACCTCGAGGGTATAATCCTGGCAGCTCCTGAGGCTCACAGCATCAAATTCCTTCCTACTGCAGGGCTATTTTAGTGTTAGGAGCTCAGACCCTTTATTTATTTGCTCGTTCATTCAGCAGATGTACAACCATTCAGCGCCAGGCTCTGGGTGGAGGTGGGGAATTCAAGGACAAGAAGGACAGCTTCTCTCCTCGAGGCAGACATACTCTATTATAAATATGACCAGCGCTGAAGTCACATATAAAGCATTCAATGGCAGCCGGCTAAATAAGACCTCCAAGAAAAGGAAAATACTATTATACAAATCTTAAATAAATGGCATTTATTCATTCTAGGCCACTGGGCAAAGTTTCAGGCAAACAAGCCTCCTTACTCTTTTGTTGGCAGTGAATTAAACCACCTTCCTGATTTCAAGGACTGGATGATGTAGTAGACAGAAGTGGTTGCGTTTATTCTGGGGCATATTTGGATTCAACAGTCAGCTGCAGTCCCACAGTGCTGTCTCTAGAAACCATATCTGTTCTTTAAGAGGCTAGCCCTTCTAATCGGTTGTGGAACTTTGACCAAGGGACTAAAATTTTTAGCCCTTTTATTTTTTTTTAACTTATTTATTGATTTTTATGGGGGGAGGGGGAGTGAGAATTACCAACTCATAGTTACTTCACTTTGTTTGCTTGTTTATTTTTTTATTATTAAGTGAGAGGCAGGAGGCAGGGAAGGAGACAGATTCCTGCATGCTCTCTGACTGGGATCCACCCAGCAAGCCCTCTACAGTAGGGCGATGCTCTGCTCATCTGGGTTTATAGCTCTTGCTCAGCAACTGAGCTATTTCAGTGCCCGAGGAGAGGCCATCTTCAGTGCCTAGGGCCAAAATGCTCATTTGAGTCATGGCTGCAGGAGGGGAAGACAGAGAGAGAAGGAGAGAGAAGGGGGAGGAGGAGGGGTGGAGAAGCAGATGGTCACTTCTCCTGTGTGCCCTGACTGGGAATCAAACCTGGGACTTCCACACACTGGGCTGATGCTCTACTGCTGAGCAAACAGGCCAGGGCCTATTGTAGTTGTTTGCTGATTGGTTGCCATATGTGCCTTGACTGAGCAAGCCCAGGGTTTCGAACTGGCAACCTCAGAGTTCCAGGTTGATGCTTTATGCACTGTACCACCACAGGCCGATTTTTAGCCCCTTTAGAGGTGAGTGTCTTAAATCACTCAAGTTCTTTCTTTTCTCTCCTCCTGTCTTTATGAATTCCAAAATTTCAGGCCCTGGCTAGTTGGCTCAGTGATAAGAGTGTCAGCCCAGTGTGTGGTTGTCCCAGGTTCGATTCCTGGTCAGGGCACACAGGAGAAGTGACCATCTGCTTCTCCAGTCCTCCTTCTCCCTCTTCTCTCTCTCTTCCCCTCCCACAGCCATGACTTGATTGGTTCAAGTGCACAGTCCCTGGGTGCTGAGGATGACTCTAAGGAACCTCCACCTCAGGTGCTAACAATAGCTCGGTTGCGAGTATGGCCCCAGATGGGGGTTGCTGGGTGGATCCCGGCTAGGTGCATGGGGGGAATCTATCTCCCCTCTTCTCACTTGGAAAAGGATCAAAAGAAAAAAGAATTCTAAAATTTCATTACAGGGGTGCTGAGACCCATTTATTTGTGCCCAGCAAAGTTTAACCAAAAAAAAAGCATGTCTCCCTGGACACATGGAGTTTATTTAATTCTAGGTTGCTGGGCTGGCATATAAATCAGTGCAGATCTCCCCAATTTTCAACACATGAGTGATGCCTCCTGGACCCCAAATATCAGAGGCACAGGTTTAGAGCTCAGGCAGGCGTCCGGGGCTGCCTTTTACTGGAAGGCTGGGGTGAGACTGCCTAGCATCCCCAGCATCCTGAAACACTCTGCAGGTGGAGACCCAGGAAAGAATCCGAGGATTAATTTCCATTGGCTTGTTGGTTCCGGCTGTTCCACATCGCCATGCTCAGCACATTCACTCTGAGTGTGGCCCAGGCGCTCACCGGGAGCCTCCCAAGTACTGGCGAGGCGGGTGCCCCAGAGCCAGCTGGACTAGGATCCCTGTTGGTTCAGACAAGCCTAGGAGATGGCCGTGCATTGGGCCTGCTGTCCCCAGGGGACTTGGACGACTCTGCAGGGACCTGCTGTGGAAAGAAGGCCTCAGCAAGGCCCTGCCTGGGGCCAGGCCTTATTTCCGGAGCCCTAACGCTGCCAGTACCGTCCACTAGCACGGCCTGACTCAGGGCCACTCTTGCCTCTACTGCCATCCAACCCAGGGCCTTTCCGTTCCTGTCTGTTTCTCTCCCTTTCCTTCCCAGATGTGGCCATTCTCGTTCCTCCCTGCACATCAGGGCTTCCCCTAAAGAACTCACCTCCCTCTCTGGCCAGCCAGCTAGAACTGCTGTCTGGATACCGTGACAGAGTGATTTTTCCTTTACCCCCCCCCCCCCAAAGGCTTACTGTGAGGTCAAATAAACCCACCATGCCACAACTCCCAAATTCCCAGCCACTAAAGCATGAGCTCATACATGGAAAGTGCTTAGAACAGTGCCCGGCCCCCAGAAACCTTGCTGTAGGGTCAGCTATCATTAGCACCACCAGTGTTACTCTTACCCCTGCAGGCACGGCCCAAATACCCCAACGCAGCGGGGAGCATGAGGCAGGCTCACAGGCTAGTTGAGGAAACAAGACACAAACCCATAAATAGTTAATTTTGCAACCACGCAGGAGATAAAGGGCAGTTCATTTTAATAATACAAAAGCTGTCACCAGGTAATATTGGATTAGTGACCAGATAAATGGCACATACAAGATATGGTCAGGGTCAAAGAGGGGAGAGGTCATTTCTCATTGGAGTGGTTGGGGGAGGGGGAGCTCACCAAGAGCCTCCTGGGACAGACAGAGGAGGAGGGGCAGGGAGGAGAAATGCCCACACACTGGAGGCAGGAAGGACAGAGCTTACTCAAGGGGAGTAACAACAGTTTAGAAGACAACATGTGGCATATCGGTTTTAAACCACGTGTGGAAAGCACTGAATGAAAGGCTGGGGAATTTAGATTGAATTCTAGAGGCAAAAGAAACCACTAGAGGTGTGGCAGGATTACTTCCTGAACTGTTCATTTGTAGGGCTCACAATGGTAACACAAAGACAGTGCTTCAGCTTCAATGTAAAAAGAAATGTGCAAAATCTAGACAAAGAAAACCTTAAAAGGATCCTGAGGCATCGAAAAGATTTGAATGAACAGAAAGGCACACCCAGTTCTCCAACAGGAAAACTCATTATTGCCACGATATAAGTTGACCCTAATTTAATCTACACATTTAGTATTATTTTAGATATATTTAAACTATATAATTTAAATTTAGGCAAACTAAAGAAACTATTAGAAAATTCATTGAAAAAACAAATTAAAATAGCTGCAAGGATTCAAAAAGAAAGGTAATAAAGGGAGACCTACCTTCCCAAGTGTGTTTTCTATCAAATATTAAATCACAGTATAAAGTTGTAATAATGAGACTGTGTGGTTCTAGTGTATGGATAGACACCTCAGTGGAAAAGAAACACTCCCGAGCACATATATGCATTTAATGTCTGATAAAGGAGGCACTTCAGATCCAAAGGGGAAAGCTGGATCACTCAGCAAAGGGTGTTGGCAAAACTAGGTGGCCATCCAGGACAAATTAATTTAAATTTATATTTAGTACTCCAGGATAAACTTCATTTGGATAAAAAATTCAAATGTTAAAAATGAAACTACAGAAACAACAAACTTGCAGGACCTGTGGTGGCGCAGTGGATCAAGCGTCGACCTAGAATGCTGACTGAGGTCGCTGGTTCAAAACCCCGGGCTTGCCTGGTCAAGACACATATGGGAGTTAATGCTTCCTGCTCCTCCCCCTTTCTCTCTCTCTCTAAAAATGAATAAATAAAATCTAAAAGAAAAAAAGAAAAGAAATACCAAACTTGATTTTTTAAAATAATGTTTGTATAGGGAATATAACACAAAATCCAAAAGCCATAAATGGAAAGACTCAGAGTTCCACTGTGTTAAAGACACTCCTGTGCGGGATTAAATATAAGCAAATTCAAGCAAAAGAGGAAGGATATCACAAAAGGCTAATTACCTAGTATGTAAAGAACATCCACAAATTAAAAAGGAAAAAGATTCCTAATCCAACAGCAACACGGACATAGGAATGTGAATAAAGAGTTAGAAAAGAAACCATATAAAAAAAGAAAAGAAACCATAAAAGTCTCTTGAATATATGAAAAGTGGTCCAAGCTATTTATAGAAGTACAAATTAAAACACATACACACACCCAAAATGGAATACGTGGTCCTTAATTACAATAGTTTGAACAAACTAATCATAAAAGACATTTTGAGACAACTAGGAAAATTTAAATATGAAGTGGGTAATTGATTATATCAAGGAATTATTGTTAATTTTATTACATATAATAATGGTATCATGATTAACTGGGAAATGTTCTTGTTTCAGAGATACTTACTAAAGTATTAGAGGTAAAATGTCATGATAATCTTCAATTTACTTTAAAACTACACTGCTCACAAAAATTAGGGGATCAGGGAACATGCAGATACTCCAGTACTTTGAGCCTTTTGAATAGTGCATTTTCACCAATAAAATAAAAGTTGGTTTTGCATCTCATTTGCATAATCAAACAACTTTCTTTGACTTGTCGTTTGCTTTTCTGATGTTCTTATTTAATAAAAATAATCAGGCCCTGGCCAGTTGGCTCAGGTGTATAGAGCGTCAGCCAGGCATGTGGAAATCCCAGGTTAGATTGCCAGTTAGGGCACCCAGGAGAAGCACCCATCTGCTTTTCCACCCTTCCCCATCTCCTTCCTCTCTATCTCCCTCTTCCCCTCCCGCAGCCAAGGCTCCATTGGAGCAAAGTTGGCCCAGGTGCTGAGGATGGCTCCATAGCCTCCACCTCAGGCACTAGAATGGTTCCAGCAACAATGGAGCAATGCCCCAGATGGGCTGAGCATCGCCTCCTAGTAGGTTTGCTGGGTGGATCCTGGTTGGGCCCATGCAGGAGTCTGTCTCTTTGCCTCCCCGCTTCTCACTTCAGAAAATTTTTTAAAAAAATGCTTTCGGCCTGAACTGTGGTGGCACAGTGGATAAAGCATCGACCTGGGGACACTGAGGTCGCCAGTTCGAAACCCTGCCCTGGTCTGGTCAAGGCACATATGGTAGTTGATGCTTCCAGCTCCTCCCCTCTTTCTCTCTCTCTCTCTCTCTCTCTCTCTGTGTCTCCTCTCTAAAATGAATAAAATAAAAAGAAATTTAAAAAATGCTTTCTTTTTTTATTGCTTCATATTTTGAAATATCTGCTAATTTTTGTGAGCAGTATACTTCAACCAGCTTGAGTGCGGTGTCACGGGCTTAAGCTTGATATCATAGGCATGGCCCTATGGTCTCTGGCTTGAGCTCAAAGGTCACTGGCTTGAGCCCAAGGTCACTGGCTTGAGCCCAAGGTTGCTGGCTTGAGCAAGGGGTCCCTGGCTCGGGTGGAGCCCCCTAGTCAAGGCACATATGAGAAAGCAATCAATGAAAAACTAAAGTGCTGCAACTATGAGTTGATACTTTTCATTTCTCTTCCTTTCTGTCTGTCCCTATCTGTCTCTCTCTTGCTAAAAAAAAAAAAAAAAAGAAAATACTTCAACCCCCCCCAAATGGACAAATATGGCAAAATATTATCAGTTGTTAAATCTAAGTGATGATTCATTATACTTTTATCTCTACTTTTTTGTATGTTTGAAAATTTTCATACTAAAAGTCAAAAGAGTATAATGAAAGTATACCAAGATACTATGTTTCACTTATCAGATGGACAAAGATCAAAAGGTTTGATAAAATACCTTTTGCAAAAATGCAGGGGTCAAAAAGTATTCATATGTTGCAGGAGAGGGCATAGAAAGACAATTTGGCAAGACAGATCAGAATTACACATGCACATACCTTTGAAACCAGTAATTCCACTTCTAGGAATTTATCCTATGGATGAATTTATACATTTGGGAAATAACCTATGTAACAAGGCTATTTATTGCATTTTTTGAAATAGCAAAAGATTGAAAATAACCTAAATGTCCACCAAGAGGGGACTGGTTATTTAAAATTATATGTCCATACAAAGGAATACTACAGTGTGTCCGTAAAGTCATGGTGTACTTTTGACCGGTCACAGGAAAGCAACAAAAGACGATAGAAATGTGAAATCTGCACCAAATAAAAGGAAAACCCTCCCAGTTTCTGTAGGATAATGTGGCAGCATGTGCGCATGCACAGATGATGACATAACACCGTGTATACAGTGGAGCAGCCCATGGCCATGACAGTCGAGATGTGGACGGTACAGAGGAAAGTTCAGTGTGTTCTGTGGCTCGCTAAATCCGAATCCATGACCAAAGTGCAACGTGAATATCGGCGCGTTTATAATGAAGCGCCACCGCATAGGAATAACATTACTCGGTGAGATAAGCAGTTGAAGGAAACCCGCAGTTTGGTGGAGAAACCCCGTTCTGGTAGGCCATCAGTCAGTGATGAGTCTGTAGAGGCTATACGGGATAGCTACCTAAAGAGCCCTAAAAAATCTGTGCGTGCGTGTGCTCGACAATTACACCTAAGCAAGACTACAGTTTGTAAGGTGTTAAAGAAACGTCTCTGTTTTACGGAGTACAAATTGTGGCTGTTGCACGCTATCAAACCGGCGGATAGACCCACACGATGCACATTTGCTACAGATACGCTTCATGAGATCGACAATGATGCAAGATTTTTGCAGAAGATTGTGTTTAGCGATGAGTTGACCTTCCATATCTGTGGACATGTTCATCTCCATAACGTCCGAATATGGGCTGCTGAACATCCTCATGCCTACGTTGAGTACAAACGTAAACACCCCTAAAGTGAACGTGTGGTGTGGCCTGATGCATGATAAGGTGATAGGCCCATTTTTATTCGCAGAGCAGTCTGTGACGGCAAACACCTATTTTGACATGTTGGAATTGTATGCAGTGCCACAATTTCCAGAAGGTGTTATCTTTCAACAGGACGATGCTCCTCCACACTATGCCACCATTGTTCGTGAGTTTCTGGATAAAACATTCCCCCAGCGGTGGATAGGCAGGGGTTCTGTCAAGCCATGGCCACCACTATCCCTGGATATGACGCCCTTAGACTTTTACTTTTGGGGTTATGTGAAGCAACATGTGTACATTGAACATACCAACGACATTAATCACTTAAAACAGAGAATCACAGACGTTATTCACTGTTATACCGGATGTCCTTACCCGTGTGTGGCAAGAACTTCACTATCATTTGGATGTGTGTAGGGCAACAAATGGAGCCCACATCGAACTGCACTGAATAGATATGAAACTGGGAGAGTTTTCCTCTTATTTGGTGCAGATTTCACATTACTATCGTCTTTTGTTGCTTTCCTTTGATCGGTCAAAAGTGCACCATGACTTTACGGACACACTGTATATGGCTATAAAAAGAACGAGGAGGCTATTAATGTACTAATATAAAACAATCTGCAAGATATATTGGGTGAGGAAAAGCACAGTATAGAGCAATGTACAGGGGGTCCCGGGGTTACGACATAGTTCTGTTCCTACGATAGTGACGTAACCCGAATTTTGGTGTAAATCAAAACACACCCTAGCCTAACACAAACAGAACACTTGCACTTTTAATAGTCCAAAATGGCATTGGTAAGCAGCAACTCCTTCACTCACGTGCCACATTGTTACTGTGTATTCTTCTGCACGTGCAACTGAACTAGTTCACCCATGTGGTCCATAAGTAGGACGCTGAAGGGGTAGCTGAAACACTCATGTCTCAATTTTTTAAAGTTTTTATGGGAGTGAGGTTCATAAACTCGAAATGTCATATGTCAAGACTGTCACAACCTGAGGAGACTTTTATAGCAAGTAAAAAAAAAAAGACAATAATGTAATATTCCTCTAAGGATACTAATGTATTATACATTAGTTACAGGAAAAGAACTGGGTGTCAGGGGACCAAGTTGGGAGTAAAACATTATTTGACCTTTTACATCTTTTGAGGTTGGTTTTTTTTTTTTAATTTACTTTTAAAAAAGTATTGGGCAACATTGTTTAATAAAATTATATAGGTTTCACGTGTACAATTCTATAATACATCATTATGTTGTATTGTGTGTTCACCACCCCACGTCAAGTCTCCTTCCATCACCATTTTTCCCCCTTTACCCTCTTCTACCTCCTTCCCTGGTGTAGTCACCATACTGTTGTCTGTGTCTATGAGAGGACTCTTTCTTTCTTTTTTTCTTTCTTTCTCTTCTCTCTCTTTCCCTTTCTTTTCTTTCTCTCTTTTTCCTTTTTTCCTCCCTCTTTCCCTCCCTTTTCTCTCTCTCTCTATTTTTTTCTCTCTTTCTTGACTTAATCTCTGTGTAAATGGGACTGGACAGAGGAGAGGCCAGAGACAGAGAAACCAGCTCTGAGGTGGCTCAGAAGTCTCTGCTTGAGGTGACATGGCCCCACAAACAAATGAACTGTGGAAATGACATGATAGGACCTGACCTAAACAGTAACGCAGAACGAGGGTCAGGCGGCCCTGGCAGGTAAGGTTGTAAGAAAAAATAAAAACAAGTTCAGGGTTTTGATCAAAGAGGCTCAAGAAGCTGGTGGTGGAAGGGAAAATGGGAAGGAGCATCTCAAGTGTGGTGTCGAGGAGACAGAATGCAGGATGGAGGGACATTCAGGAGGGCCCAGGGGCTGTAGCCCAAAGAGCACTGATCGTTTTAAAACCCCGAGATTTTAGTCCTCCTGTCCTGCCACTTCCTGCTGGGGGACCTCCCTGGGCATAAAGGGGCATGGTAATAGGTATACCCTGCCTCCTTCAGAAAGGCTGGAGGGCCAGTGAGAGCTGGAGGAAAAGCACCTGGAGCACTAGGCAGCTGTGTAAACAGCAAACACTGTTATCGCACACAGGTGACGGCTGCACAGAAACATCCCACTCGCTGAGATTGTGGGGGCCTAAGAGTCAAGATGCCCCAGGACTCAGCCTCAACCTAGCCTTTAATAAACAGAATTTCTGGAGAACCCACTGATTTGCTAAGTAGGATCAGTTCCCTCTCCCCAGCCAGGAAGCAGAGCTGCTCAGTTCGGGGTGGAGACATGCAGGCAGCACTGCTCTTCACATGTCCTCTTCTCAGCCTGCCAGAGCTGGGAAGGCGCCAGCCCCTCGCTTTCTAGGTGAGGAAACGGAGGCCCCGAGGAGCAGAACAGTGACTTGGCCAAGGTCACTAACCAGGGAAAACCTGTGGCAGCAGCAGGACAAGAGAAAGATTTTGCTGGGGTGGACACTTTCTCTCCCACCTATGGCCACCTTCCCCTTCCTGGACAGCTTCACCTCCTCCCCACAACCTGTTCTCCCCACTGAGGTCAGTGTGATCTTTAAAAACCCTAATGTAACAACTATGTCAACTCCCTGCAAAAAGCAGTTCAGTGGGGTGGGGGCAATCTATCCCTCTGGCACTCTCCTGAACACCACGGCTCCAGTCCTGAGAGCCTACAGCCCTCCCTGCTGATTGCGCCCACCCTTTGAATGTGCAACCCTGCCATTCCTTTGCAAATAATCGCCTCATTAAATGCCTCAGCCACTCCTGAGTTTTCTATGAGGACCGTGAAGGTAGCTACGGCCTCTAAGGGTCCTGTGAGGTGGCTCCTGCCTGCCCTCCTGTCTCCACCCGCCATCCCCTCATGCTCACGCAAGCCTCTATTCATCCTCGGGGTGAGTTATAAGCTATAAGTTATGCTATAAATTCTTACAGTTCTCAGTAAAACTTCATAGCATTTATCATAACTTGTGATGATGCACACATGTCTGTATGTATATAAACATATGTGTGATTCTTTGATCTACTTTTCTCTTACTAGACCGTAAAATGAGATTCCCTGGTTGATCTAGTTTCCAGAGTCTGAAAACCAAAGTGTTTGGAGGCAAAATGCTGACCGGGCTGCTACCAAGCCTCCCTGTCATTCTCTCAGTGACATGATTAAAAGGGAGTATGAACAACTGTTACAGACGTTCTGAAAACACCACCTCTTCCACCAAGCAGCATGCAGTGGTGGCCATTGCAGGGGGTGAGGGGAGTGGGCACTGGCCACTCCCAGGAACCACGAGCACAGTCAAGGCCTGTGGCAGAGCCTGCCCCTGGGAATGAAGCCGACACCCCACAGGAACGTCCCAAAGATGGAGGAGCTTATTAACATGGCTCACTCAGACAGCACCGCATGGGGAGGGAATAGAGTCTTATTATTAACCTCAGCATATTAATATTTGATCACACATCCTCACGATGATAGATAGCAGTCATCCAGAGAAAGGGAGTGGCTTTATTTGGCAAAGTGTTCTCAAGGAGGAAGAGCAGCTTTGATCAAAGGGGGAGAGAAGACAATGGGAGACGGTGTCACGTCTTGGGCAGGGCTGCACGGTGCAGGTAGCACACTGGTCTCTCTTGCAGGTTTGTCCGCACAGGTAACTGGCAGGTTTATCTGCACATTGGCCTGTCTGGGGGTGGGGTGGGGGACTCACCATGGCTGACCTCCAAGAGAAAGCTGCTGAGCTAATGTTTTCTTTCCTTCTGACAGTACATAAAACTGGTGATTAATGGTTATAGATATTCCGTGAACAGTATATTTTCCCAATATATAGTCTCTAAATAAAATTCCATTTCACATTTTGAAACCAGAGAAAAAAACATTTTAAAGACCGCTCATTAATGACACTACCTTTGTTCTCGTGTGTAGCCTACGAGAGACATAAGGACCACAAACACCTGGTGCCTTGGTCTGCAGCAGCTGCATCTGAATTTGTCAACCTAACAGGTTGCCAAGAAGCTGCTGATCCCCACTGCATCCTGCGCGGTAAAACCCTGCTCCCTAAAAGAAATCCCTCACCCCCTGACACACAGCCCTTGGCGGGCAACCGGAGGACCGAGCTCTGCACCATCCTGTGCAGGTGGGGAAAGGGTTCAGCGAGAGGCTGAGCACTGTCTTTTGCCACCAAAGTCAGGAAGGAACCTGACCACCCTCTCTGGGGAGTTCTTGGGGAGCCAAAGTGGGTGAGCAGAATCTGAAGACTACCGTCCTAAGGCTCTGCCGGAACACCTGTTGATCACAGAATTCGACCTCGGGGCCTGGGCACAATGGGCCTGGAAGGTTTTCAAGGTTCAAAGTGGCAGCAACAACATGCTTCAGACAGAGCACAGGATGCAGCCTGCAGGACACCGGCTGTCCTTCTGCATTCTCTGAATTGTCCTCAACCAACCTCGCTGCTCGGCCTCCTCTCGTTTCTAGTAAGAAGGCTACAAAGAGAGAAGGCAGGAAGGAAGCACCTCTCTAGTTTGAAACACCACTTGGGATTCCAGTTCTGAGTGGGCTACACAATTCTGTTCACTTGGTTGGAAAAGGGCAGCTCTGCGTAGTCTACCCCTCAGTAATTGTTCAACAGGCCAAAGAAGAGGAGGAAGGGCATGTCCAGCCCTCTCCTTCTCACAGGCCTTCCAGGAGGCCCTGCACTTCAACCTTCCAGAGGTCTCTGAGCACCAAGGAGTGGAGATGCCAAGCTGTGTGCATGTGTGAGGCAGGAGGAGTAGAAAGGAGGGAGGGAGCGAGGGAGGGAGGAAAGGAAGGAAGGTAAAAGAGGGGACGGAGGCTAGCTCCCTTGCAACCTACAGGGCTCCATCCCTCCTCCAGATGCCACAGATGTTTAAGGGAAAGGCTCCCAGAATGAAAAGGGGAAGGACAGAAAGGGGGTGTGAATGACAGTGGGGGTGACTCTAGAAGACACTGAGAGCTTTCCTACTGAAACACCTAGGCTGGAACCTCTGGAGGAATGAGAATGAGGCCTTTTAGCTGCTCCCCTTCCTCTCATCTTTCAAAGCAGGTCCAAAAAGGAGCCTGTCTGGGAAGGTGCCAGGGCCCTCAAAGTGGGGGACAGCTCCCTGTTCGGGAAGAAGCCTCACGGCTGCCCATCACGGAACCTCAAAGAGCGCTGCCAGCTTTGCAGACTGACACTGAGAGCTAACATTTACCCAGGGACCTGCTAGGCAAACATTGCTGCTGGCCCCCCTTGGCATTGCCAAGGTCAAATCCATCTCCTTCCAGGAGCCTTCTGCAGTGCTTCTCCCTGCCCCCCCCCTTCCACTTTAGCCAAGCTGATCCAAAGTTCCCAATCCAGAGTAATTCATTCTGCAGAGAGGTCAGGTGATTGTATACCAATGTGGTGGTTTCCACACAGACTAACCAGATGGCTTGTTAATTTTGGCCCCGGGAGGGAGAGTTGGGAATGATTAAAAGGCAGAATAGGGGGTACTTCCTTTGGAGCTGAGAGGAAGTTGACTAAAGAGACAGAGAAGATGGGGTCCAGTTAACTAAATGCAAGTCTTCTAACTATGGGCCACTAAGTAGAGAAGGACTTAGAGGAGCTGCCGTACCAGGAAGAGCGTTTAACAAGGCTCATCCTTTGGTTTCTTGGGCAGACAGCTGAGGTCCCGGCTGGATGGCCTTAAGGAAAAATAAAAAACAAACACACACACAAAAAAGCTCTTCACAGCAGGGGGCCGAGGGGCCTTGGGTCTCCCGAGACCAAGCCAAGAGCTCCAAATACAAACAGCCTAATTCCCTCGGTCCCTGTTTCTCTTTCCCACCCCAGGCCTTCTAAGAAAAAGGAGGATTAAGGGTTAAGAAAAAAGAAACAGAACCCGGAACAGACCAAGGCCACTGGGCCAATGAATGAGCTGATGATCTTGAATGTCTGAAGTGGTTAGAAAAGAGACAGAAAGATACTCTTGCTAGGAAGACTCCCTATAAATACAAACATTCATCTACTATTTTATTACCAATAAAAAGCTTTCATAAACTTTACCTTACTCGATAGTCACAACCTTGGGAAAGGACTACTGTAATTTTATAAACCAGAATCTGATCTGGCCATCCTCGGTAGCAGCAGTAGCATTAGAGGTGGAACCAGGACTTGAATCTGGGTCTTGAGACGTTTTCTTCCTCACCCCAGGACCTTCAGTTTCAGAAAGAAAAGGCCAGGCTAATGTCTTCAGCAACGCGGATCACCAGAAACTCTTGTCGGAATCCTCGTAGGAGAGGGGGTGTGGCCAGGGAGCATGCCGAAATGATGACAACCAAAGGTAGTGTCTGCTTCCTAAGCCTCTTTGGAAAGACTGGCCCCCACCCAGACTGCCCGGGCAGCTCCAAAGATGGTACTGAAGGAAAAAATTTCAAATTAAAACTGGGGAGACGGACACTTCCGTTCTCTGCTCTGCTCTGCCTACGCACCAGAGCGGGTCCATCCAGTCATTCTACTTTGGACTTTCTCAAAGCTTTAGCTTCTCCTGCAGGTCACTTAGAATGGACTCTTAGGAGAGGAAAGTCAGTATCCTGCTTAGGTTTTAACTTGTTTTTAAAAATCCTGAATGGATCCCAAACTTCCAAGTTTACTTCTTAGCCAGATGTACTGAATCATAAAGGCCCACACAACTCTGCACTCTGTGGTTCTGCTTTCCTTTGTGGGCATTCAGGCTCCTCAGTAGATAAGATGCACGCTCTTAGTGAGGAGCGGGCAAGGCTGGAGGAGGCTTTTTCCTGATAAACCCGACCAACCCATTCACACTCGTCTCCTAGGCTGCGCATGGAGCCTGGCTGCACACACAGGCCGAGGGGGCACACTCTGCCCATCTGCCTGTCAGAGTCACATGCATCCTCCCATCCCCGGCCCAAGGCCACCTCCTCTACAAACAAGTCCTTGATTTTCCCTTCATCTCTTCCTTTGCTGTCTCATGGCTATTTAATTATGTGCCTTTCTACTGTTCTTCTCTAATTCTACTCATGCTAATTACTTATGGACACCGTTCATTTTCCCTAATAGATCAGAAACTCCTTAGAGACAGATATTATGTAGAATCCATCTCTGTGATTCCCCCTCCACTTTCATGTCTGCCCAGGGATTTAGCTTCACACATAGTAGGATTTCAATAGATAGCTGTTAAAATGAAATTTACCTTGGTTTCTTAAAAACAAACAAACAGGGTAACTCTTAAACAGATCAAACTATCCCTGCACAAACGACAGCCCACGCCTCTAAATGTCCTTTGGCAAACCATACAGAATACACCTCCTGCCTCCAGCCACATCACAGGGTTTCTGCAGCCAATCCAGCCAGCGTGGTATAGAAAGAAGGTACAACCAGACTGGCAAAGCAAGGGCTCAGAGCCTTGTTATTTAAAGAGGTTAAAATTGCCCTGGCCGGATAAACTCGGTTGGTCAGAGCATCGTCCCCAAGCGCAGAGATTGCCGGTTCAATCCCTGGTCAAGGTACATACAAGAACAGATTGATGTTCCTCTCTCTCTCTCTCTCTCCCCCTACCTCTCTCTAAAACCAATAAAATAAGCATTTAAAGAGGTTAAAATTACATAAGCAAAAGCAAAGGGTTGGTTCTTTATACGTCCTCAAGAAAAACCAAGGAAGGATTATGAGAGGTAGGGGGTGGTGAGGAGGCCATGAAGGTAAAAGAAAGGGGGTTTCCTGCCAAGAACAAGGACACAAAGGGTGATAGCTGATACCTGAATGGATTCCCCACTGTGACAAGGGAATGAGACACCACCCTGTTCCTTTTATGGGGATGGGGTGCTCAGACATTCCTGGGGCAAAAGGTCACCATGGTCTCAGAGGGGCCTAGGGCCCTGCTTATGCCTCCACGGGATGTGGGAGCTGAGTGGAGGGAGGGAATTTGGGAGAGTATTCTGATGACATTCAGATAAAGCCACAAGCAATGGGGATGACGGGAGATTCACTTCCGAAAGTGCTTGTACGAAAGCCTGTGCCCTTTTCTACAAGACAGAAAATGGGAACAAGTAATGGTGGGGGAAACAAGTCTGATTGGGGCCCGTCACTGGCAGAGCTGGTGAAGCAATCCACCTCTAATCCTATAAACACCATACACCAACCCATATAACTCAAACTGTGTTTATTGGCCAAGGACTTGGGGTCAGAATGTAGCTCCCCTGGGTCAGGCTCCAGGAAGGCAGTGGTTACAGGGGTTGGTGGGGGGAAAATTCCAAGAATCAGATCTCAGCCAGCAGGAGGAAGAGAAGCCATTTCTACAGAAGGTTTAAGATACTCTCTTTCTCTCTCTCTCTCTCTCTCTCTCTCTCTCACACACACACACACACACACACACACACACACACACTCAGAAATCTATTATGAACCTGCTAAGTAAAAATCTAATTCCAGTTTAAGGATAAGAGGTTTAGTCCAGAAAATCCTCCTTTCTGAGGCAGTGTGGGGAGGATGTTCTCTGTTCTCAATTTTCTATCAAATCACTCGTTCCTTATGGGACCACAGAGGATGACGGTAATTCCTCTCCAAGCACAGGCAAGAGAGGGAGGCGCACATGCAGGCCCCACACACCTCTGCCGGGCTGTCCAGCCCTCAGACACTTCTTTGTCCAGACTCCCTCTTACTTCTGACTTTGGCCACAGGTCATGCAGGACAGAGGCAGAGGGCAGGACCCGCCTGGCACCACCTCCCACCCAGGAAGAAGTGGAGGACATGTGGGAGCAGAGGCTGCCTGAACCTGTGCTCCCTCCCAAAGGGGGAGGCAGCCTCTCTGAGCCTCGTAGCCACATCTCCATTGCCGCCCTGCCAGGGCTCATGCTAATGCACGCAGAGGATTCACCACGGGCAAGGAGGGCAATGAACTCCGGGACTGTGAGAACAGCTCCCCAAACCCCCATGGCCCCAAACGGTACCTGCCAAGGCCTTGATCCGGGATCTCTCAAAGAGCCTGGCTGAGCTGTTGTCATTATCCAGCTCATCATCTGGGGCATCCCAGCGGGCATTGATCCGGCTGTATGGTGTTTGGTTGCCCACGTTTTCAAACTCCGTGGATGTCATGTCAGCAGGCTCTCAGCAGCTACGCCTGCCTCAGTCTTCATGGAAGGGTCCCTGGGGGTGGACAGCAACACAGTCAGAGGGTTAGTTCCCACCCCCTTGCACTTTTTCTCAGGGGAAACTTATATGAAGCAGCCAACGGGAGTAGATCCTTGTGGGAGCGGCACACAGTGCCATCTGCCTGGCCATGCTCCCTACCCAGGGTCTCTGGCTCCTTGGATAGAAAATATTGCAGCAGCAGCAGCAGCAGCAGCAACAGCGGCAGTGGCGGCGGGGACAGAGAGCTGATGCAGCAAGGGTCAGGATGGCCAGCAGGTGGAGACATCAGTCACAGCAAGCCTGCTTCCTCTAAAACCTGCTGCCACCACTGTGGGAGCCCCAGCCCTGATAGGGGCTGCTCTCCTGGGAGCCTGAGGCTGGTGGGACTAGCTGGGAGGTGCAGTCCCACCCCTGCCCTGTAGACTGAGGACAGGACCAAACCTGGGGAGAGAAGAGGAGGAGAGTGAGAAGCTGGAAGTTGGCTGAATCTGACTCAAACGTGAATCAGTGGGAAGAGAGATGAATGTGAACTCCAAGATGCCATTGGTGTCACCAGCCCCCGCAGCTGTGCTGGTAAGCTGACTCCTCCCAGAGGCTGCCCAGGAGCCCTGTGAGTTCCTTCCCAGCTGCAAATATTCAGAAAGCTGAGCTCTTAGTTTTTCCTTCTCTGAAGTGCGACCAAGTAGGTGTTCAGACAAGGTCTCCTGTTGAATCCCAGGATAGACCAAGGAGCCCAGACAAGCCTGCTGTCCCATCAAAGCCATCAGCATGACAGCGAGGTGGTGGTGGTGAGGGGATCCCACAGACAATGGAGCTGTGTGTGGTCATCTCTGCAATTAACATGGTCATCAGGAGCATGGGGTCCTCAGTCACCTGTCATTTATCAAGTTTGTTCATTCATTCATTCATGATTACTTCAAATATGTCCCAAGCGTCAGTGAGGTGGCAGGCACTGTACCGAACAATTATGAGTAAGACAGAAAGGGCCCTGTCCTCACAGTGCTTATACTCAGGCAGCAAGACGGATGATTAAATAAGCAATCACCTAAGTGTGATGTGCACCACTGGGAAAGAGTGGGAAAGGTGGCGGTGGTGGTGGAGGGCACAGTAGGACTGGGTGTCAGGGCAGGGAAGTTTAAGCTGATTCCTAAAGGAAACTTGGAGGCATCCTGTGAAGGGATGTATGGGAAGGGAAGAGCAGGAATATAGTTCTGAAAGTGAGAAAGAACATGGCAAAATTAGAAACTGTGCCATGGAACCAGAGGGAGAGGTCTGGGTCCGGGAGAGGGTGGGGCAGGAAGCTACCGCCACCAGGCTAGGTCCCGAATGGGCCCTTGGACAATGACTAACTTTCTTTCCACCTTCATTTCCTCACCTGTACCTGCCATTCGGTCATCTCCACAGGGAGCTGAAGGGACTCCAAGATTAAGTCTGTAAGAAAGCACAGGGAGCCCAGAGCCTTCATGGCCAAGAGACCAAAAAGGGGTGGGGGTGGGGCTGTGAGCAGACACATGACTTGCCCATAACCAGTGAGCTGTCAGGTAAATCACTCCCTCCACGAGCATGTGCACACACACACACACCATGCACATACACATGCATTCCCATCACATATGCAGACACACCTTCCAACACTCTCCACCCAACCAGGCACACTCCTGAAGAAATGAAGCAGCTCACCAATCCGAGCGTAGCTGCAGTACTAGAGTGTGTATTTTCCAGCCAGAATCACGTCAGACTCTTTTATCCCAGTCTGATTAATCAATTCCACCACATCCCTTTGAGGTAAGGCAGGAGCCAGAATTATCAGCCCTAATTGCACAATTAGGGAGAAAACTGAGCCTGCTCTAGGATGAGGCCTCCCCAAGGTCATCTAGCAAATTACTGTGGCGGCGGCTAGGACCACAGGCCAAGCTGTAGCCAGTTTATCTGCCTCGACCAGGCTGATTTGGGGGAAGCAAATGGGCAAAGAACACAGTGCCTGGGGACAAAGGGCATGCCCCAGCTTCTAGGACTTGGCAAAGGTATTTGCTACTCAGGAAAGGGAAGCTGTAAGATAGAAAAGCCAGCCATTACCCCAAACACAGCATGCCTCAGGATGCCAGACCTATACCCAAGAACATCCTTGTCCCTTTGGGCAATCTGTCATCTTCTGCAGATGGACACACTACTTCCAGGGCTGACATTTTCACCTCACTGGCCTGCCTACGGTAGCTGGGAAGGACTCCCGACTCCACAAGGCTTTCTCCGCTTCGCTGAAGGGGGAGCTACAGCTAGCTCTGAGCAGCAGGGGGACTGACAGGCCAAGGGACCCAGAGCCCAGGGGGCTGAGCTGTCAGACGCCGGAGGTGAGGTGAGATGAGATCCTGCGTGCAGGAGGTAACCGGACCCTGGCTCTCCTTCTCTTGGGCTATTTTTAAGAGGCCCAGGCCACGGGGCTGGGGGAGTGAGGTTACCTTTGCTGTGGCTCCGTAAATAAGTCTGCCCCAGAAAGATGAGCCTGAGCAGGCAGCCCGGCAGCCCAGCATTCAGACAAGATTGATGGCCCCGGGTGCAGAAGAGCAGCCACTAGACAGCAATTCATCCTGCTTAAAACCGCCCTGCCTCCCGCGACTGCGGCTCGGCTCGGGGCAGGCGGCAGCCAGGCAACGGTTCTGCTCCGAATGTGAGAAAACACATGTGTGTGTCTAAATGCACAAGTCTTGAGGGTTTCTTTTTTAATTTTTAATTTATTTTTAGAAGGGTCAGGTCCCTGAAGACAAACACCAAGGAAAGAAGATTCAAAAGATCCTTCTGCTCCCAGCCGTGCCCACCCCAGTGGCCTGCCCAGATGGCATTCCGTCAGAGCCAAGAGGGTAGGGGGCAGTGTGTGCAGTGGGAAGGGAAGAATCTTAAAGAATTTAGGTGCGAGAGGCAGAAGAGAAGAAAATAAATTTAAAAAAAACCCAAACAACTAGATGGTTATTCCAGAAAAAAAACAAAAACAAAAAAACCCTAGATGCCTAAAACCAAATTTAACCCAGTTCTTTCCCAGTGTCACTCATGTCTATTTCCATTACAGTCATAATGTCCCTTTGCAGGTCTGGTAATAAAGAACTCATCAGGACTGAAAAGAGTATCATCTGTCAGGGGCTCATGGCAGAGATACCCTACCCAAATGGGGAGTCATGGAAAAGACATTTAAGTTGATACCCAAGGGGGACTTGGAGACCAGGTGATCTGGTCAGGTTTTAAAGGCTGTAAGTCATCTGTGCATGTAAGTGGCCCTCCATGAATGTGGAGGGCAGCAAGTACATGGCTAACCAGAGACTCTACCCTGTACCGTACTCCCCTGCCATGAAAGCCAGGGAAAAAAGCATCAGAAGTAGTTCCTGAGCCCTGGCCAGATAGCACAGTTGGTGAGAGCATCATCCTGAAGTACAGAAGTAGTTCCTTATCTAATCACTCCCCCAGTCATCCTCAAGTTCCCAATACATCCTTCTCATAAATCTGCCAAGCCCTGGTCAAACTGTAGGTAGGTTTTCTCTGGGCTTCGTGACTCTGTGCTTAGGAAAACCCACCTTTCTGTCCATCTACCTGCCTGTCTAGCAGCTGGGCAGTCCTGTCTCTAAATGCAGAGCCCATAGGCTCATCCTCACCGCAAGCACTGCCAATCCCTGACCCCTAGGTTGTATTTGGAGCAGGATGGGTCCCTAGAAGACTTGCCCAAAGCTCAGTACTGAAAAGCTCATCTGAGTGCACAGGGCACGGGCTCACAGGAGGAGCACCTGCTGGGTAAGTAGGTTTCACAATATCACTGATGAAATCCACCACTCCACCCTTCCCACGTGTGCCCAGGAACCCATCCGCTTCTGAGATCAGGTGTTAGGCCTCGGAATCTCAACCTCCTGTGCTATGCACAGTTAATCCCTGGGCGGTTGGCCCCCAAGAAGCAGCGGCAGTGGCAGCTGCTCGCCACCCGCAGGGCGCTAGAACTCGCCTCGGCTCTCCCTGTGCTGAACAGAAGAGGGTAGATGTGCTCCTCTTTCCATCTCCTTGCCATCCCCTCTCCTCTTCTCTGGGCCACACAAGCGTGCGAAGCAGCAAAGCCCCACCTATTTCAGGGGTGGGAAATGGGGAAATGCAGGGTGATGCCTCTCTGCCTTAGCAGGGTCACAGGGGAAGGCTGTTGCAATAACTTGGATACCACCTTCCTCAAAGAGAGAATTGAAACTCACTCTTCCTTTATTTTCCCTTTACTTGTAAGGTTTTCCCCCTCACCTGCTGTATGCCCCCAAACCTACTTTTAAAAAATATTTTGGTACTATGGCAACCCAGGTCAGAAGCTTAAACCCTGAAGTTTCCCCGGTAACTTTTCTGTCAATGCACTTATAAAGCATATTCACAGACACCTTAGTCAAATACATAAACACTCACTAAAACTGCATAAGACAATAAACAAACAAACAAACAAACAAACAAACAAAACCAGCAGGGGAGCCAGTGAGACACCCAGCACAGAACACTCCGAATCTGTCTCCAGCCTAACCTCCTCCCCCGCCCCAAACTCTAGTCTAGCATCTCCATCAGTCTACCAGACATCCCTACCTCGAGATTACAGCGCAGTCTCAGAATGGCTAAGACTGAGCCCATGGCTCCTGGAATAGGAGAATAAGGGGGTTACAAGACCATGGCATGACAGCTAAGCATATCACCTGTGGGTGACCTTCCCAGAAGATGGACATTACCAACAGTTCCTGGACTGAGCCACTTCCCCTCCCCAGAGCACTCTGTAGTTCCCACCCTGACTTGCCTGGCTCCCAGTCCATCAGTGTCAGGGTATGCTTTGGGTTTCTTAAGGTCTCAAGGATCCTACTCGTGTTTGCCACCATCAAGGATCCCCATGCATTTTCAATGAACAGGTCATTCTAGTCCACTGTTGTTGTAAAAGGCCTTACCCAGACCCTCCTGCTCTAGTTTCTGTTACCAGGCAGGGACTTCAGGCACACATGTCACAACTTGTCCACCCTCATCATGGAAAAATCTCTTACTAAGAGCTGGCTCCTGTTATGCTGCAGCTGCTGGAATGGAAGTGGGGGTGGGATATGGCCCCAACAGCTCTTACAGGGATTTGGTCGGGGAACAGGTGCAGTTCAGCTCTGATGCAGGCCTTGTTCCATTAGCCCCCAATCTTAGCATCTATCAGTGCCTCACATTCTACACAGAGGCAAAGGCCCACTGGGGATGATTAAAGGAAACAGGGGAAATGATGCTCTTAATATATGTACTTAGTTTTCAAAGATCACCCTCTATTGGGATTCTTGGGCTCAATATTCACATTCACAGAAAGCTATTACAACCTAGTAACTCTTCTTAGCTCTCCTAATTCACATCTTTCAAGATAGACACAGGCTTCCTCTCCCAAAATAAGTAACATTCTATGGTAGTTGAATTGAAAGTTGATGCCCAATTTCTCATCTTCCATAAAGATTTTTCCAGAATACCCACAGTGACCTCTCTCTTCTCTGATGGAAACTGCACAAGGGGAGCAGTGAACTCTCAACACTGGAACTGGTCAAGAACAAGTTGAAATAATCACTGAGATATTTTTACTGATTTGGAAAAGATCACCAAAAAATAAAATCATCAGAGAAGAGGTTGGTAGGAGCTATATAGTAGGACCAAATTTCCAACACTTAAAACTCACTGATGAATCTTAACATCACTAAGAACAAGACAACTAAACACTGTGTGTCTACTGTTGTGATGCAGTCTGAAGGACATCATGACCCATGACATTATTGCCCAAAAAGTTGATCCTCAATCTGAATAAGCCTTTAGAGCTAACTTTCCATTTATAGGAATTATAGGATATTAAGAGACAAGTTAAATGATAACATGAAAAAAGTAAACAAACCCAGAACGTGGGAAATTCTTCATACAACTGAGTTTAGCATTTCCTTGACAAGTCAATGCCATTAAAACACACATGCCTGACCTGTGGTGGCGCAGTGGATAAAGCGTCGACCTGGGAACACTGAGGTCACCAGTTCGAAACCCTGCACTGGTCTGGTCAAGGCACATATGGGAGTTGATGCTTCTAGCTCCTCCCCCCTTTCTTTCTCTCTCTCTCTCTCTCTCTCTCTCTCTCTCTCTCTCTCTCTCTCTCTCTCTTTGTGTCTCCTCTCTAAAATGAATAAATAAATTTAAAAAAATAAAAAAATAAAACACACACACCTGCACATCACACAAAAGAGGCAAAGAGTAGGGACCGCTGTAGATCAGGAGATGTAATTACCAAATGCTTTGTGTACCCTGTTTAGACCTTGAATCAAATAACTATCAAAACACACTTTTGAGACAATCAGGTAAATCTGAATTATAGACTCAATACTGAATGATAACCAGGAATTATATGTTAGGTGTGATAATGGCATTGTGATTATGTAAGAAAATGAACATATTTTTTAGAGATGCTGAAGAATGTAGGGGGTGGGGTATGACCTCACCTGGATTTGCTTAAATAGGCTTTAGCAAAGTGGGGAGCAGATGAAGCAAGTGGGGGAATGCTTGTTGGCTTGGGGTGATCCACACATAGGGAGGTTCATAATACTATTCTCTCTACTTTTGATATATGTTTGAAACTTTGTACAATAAAAATGTTCACTTATTATTAAACTTAAATTTTATCAATTTTATAAAAAAACAGCTATATGCCCTAAGTACACTGGAACATAGAGTAAAAGTCAACCCTTACCATGACCCTCATGCCTAACGTGATCTGGCTTTTGCCTCCCTCTCCAAGCTCATTACACTCTCTACAAGCAACCTGTGAGCCTCCTTTTAGTTCTTCCAACTTGCTATTTCTTCCCCAGCTCCGACTCTTGTGCATGCTGTGCCCTCAGCCCGGGCACAGCCTGAAGCATCTTTGCATGCCTGGCTCCTTCTCATTTCTTAGGTCTCCTCTGATGTATCACTCCCTTGTGGAAGTCTTCCCGAGCATCCTATCTATGTCCTTTGTCATCCACAGGCTGGGCACCCTGCTTGACCCCTTCAGAGCACTCATCATGATTGCAATTACTCATACATCTGTCAGTTTACTTACATACAGCTTGGTTCAGGCACTGCTGGTGATGTCCACCTGCTGGAAGGTCATCCATGGGTGGAATCCTGGGCCTCTCCCTGCCTCGATTAGAAGTTCCTTGCAAACAGCAGCCATGCCTGTCTTACTCAGTTTTGTATTCCAGTGCCTCGCACTGTACTTGGGGCATATAGGAGCTCAATAAATATTCGCCTCCTCCTAGAGACCCAAGCTCAAACTCCGGATTCTCTTTAAACCCCCCTGTCCCTCATACGCCTTGATCCATGCACTACCCATTCAGTTATCCCACTTATGTGTAATGAGCACTTATTTCATATTTATTCATCACCAAGGCCAGCTATTATGCCTCCATAAAGTGTCTTCCATTCATCATCCCTTTATGCTCTAAAGATTCCACTTCACTTCAGGCTCTTACCTTTCCCGCCTGGATCTGTGTAACAATGGTCTATCTCTGTTCACCCTCAGCCTCTTTGGTCTATCCTGCACAGCCCTTCTTATAATGACACACTTCTGCTCAGTAAGCATTCAGTAACTTTGTTGCACACAGTCTAATCCAAAGCGCTACACCATTCTGTGCTGAGCTCACACTCTCTCTAATGCTAACTCTGCTCCAACCAGGAGGGTCCACATGTCCTACACTGTTGCGTCATGTGCCTCTATAATTTTATTTGTGTATCCCATACACTGAAATTTAGGCACCTCTCCTCTGTCCTTGCAATTTTAAACAAATATAATTTCCAAACACTTAGAAACACAATATATAACATTTTCCTTTCTCCTCCTATTTGGTGTCACGGGTGGTGTACTGCCTCTATGCCCTAGTGAAGGGGTGAGTCTCGATGGGCTCAGGGAAAGTTGGAGATGACATGTGCATTCAGCCCAGACCTTAGCCCCTCACTGCTATTGCAGGGTGAGGCCAGATCCTCTCCATTCTTCCCTCTATCCATCCTTCCGATCCTGGGAAGAAGATGCGTCTTTAGCTTTTCTTCCTTCCATCTTCATTTTCACAGGCTCTAGTCTTTTCCATCTTAAATAAAACTCCTCCTTGCCATCCTTTCTCTCCTCCTTTCAGAGCCAAACTTCTTGACAAGATTACCAAAATATGAACAGGCAATTTACAAAAAAAAAGGAGGAGAAATTCAAGGTCATCAGCTACCCAAGAAATTCAGATTAAAACAAGAAGACATCACAGGCAAACATTGTCAAGGGGGACGGTGCGAGGTGACGTGCACAGTGGGAGTGTGGACTGACCCAGCAATTCTGGATGGCAGTCTGCCAGTTCTAAGGAAGGTTACCTATCTCCAACTCCATTCCTGGGCTTAGAGACCAAAGAAATTCTCACTCAGGTCTAAAAGGAGACTTATGCAACAATGGTCTGTGGTGGTAGGAAGGCTGAGATACCCTGTATGTCCATCACTGGGGGATAGAGAGTAAAATATGATAAATGTAAACATGGAGGACACAAGGCAGCACTGGGAGGTTTTAAAAACACAGTACTGGATAAAATAAGAAACAGAATAATCTATAACACACCATTGACATAATTTAAAAATATATGCATAGGCATTGGCCAGTTGGTTCAGTGGTAGAGCGTTGACCTGGTGTGTGGAAGTCCTGGGTTCTATTCCCAGTCAGGGCACCCAGGAGAAGCGCCTGGGTGCTTCTCCACACTTCCCCCTCTCCTTTTTCTCTCTCTTCCCCTTCCACAGCCAAGGTTCCAGTGGAGCAAAAGTTGGCCTGGGTGCTGAGGATGGCTCCATGGCCTCTGCCTCAGGAGCTAGAATGGCTCCAGTCACGATGAAGCAGCTGCCCAGATGGGCAGAGCATTGCCCCCTAGTAGGCTTGTCAGGTGGATCCCAGTCAGGCACATGCAGGAGTCTGTCTGCCTCTCTGCTAATCATTTTGGAAAAATATGAAAAGAAAAAAATATATATGCATATAAAACAATATATAGTATAAGAACATATAAAAAAAACTCTTAAAAACATGAAAATGGTTGCCTCTAAGTGCAGTGAAGGGAATAGAAAGGAAAACAGAAATAAAAGAAAAATCAATCAACCAACCAACCAACCAACCAACCAACCAACCAACCAACCAGGAGAGGGGCCGTGCCTACAAAATGACAAACTGAGAAGTATGATGGCTTCTGCTGCTAAGGTAAAAATAGACACAGTATGTTCATGTATATTCACGATAGCTTCCTCATCCCATACCTAACTTGCTCCTCAATTTACCCAATTCTGGCTTCCCCATCACTTTAAGAAACTATTCTCTCCAAAGGATACTGACACTTTTCTTTCATTGACTCTTAAAACAACAGATGCTTTTCAGGTCTTATCTTGACTTCTCAGAAGCATTAAGCTCTGTTGGCCTTTTCAAAATTTCCTGAAATCATTCCTTTTGTCTCCCAGGACATGCTCCTTGTTCTCCCTTAACTCTGGCCCTTTCTCTTTGGTCTGCCCTGTGGGCTACTTTTCCTCTATCTGTCCCTTGAATGGTGATGTTCTCTAGAGTTCTATCCAGGGTCCTCTCCATGTCTTCCTGTCTATACACTCTTCTTAGGCCATCTACTTCCCTCCTATGACATTAATTACCATCTCATGATACTCACTTCCAAGTCTATCTCAACTCCCATCTACCATATCCAACTGCCTTCTGATCATCTATCTGGAAGAGCCACAGGCCCCTCATACTCAATATGACCCCCAAATGAATCTATCACCATCCCTGTCCCTGACCTTCCTGTCATGTTCCCTGTCCGTTAATATCCCAATGGCCCAAGTCAAAACCTGGGGTCATGCTTACCCCTCTCCTTCTCTCCCAGTATCTCATCAATTCAGCTCCCCTCAATGTCTCTCGAATCTCTATTCTCTGTCTCCACTTCTTCCTCACTCTGGCCCCCATCATTTCAAGTCTAGTGATTTCCTGTTGATTTCTTTGTATCAGTATTTGCTCTTTTGCCTACCATCCCAACCCATGCTCTATACTGTGGCCAGAAAGATTATTTTAGAATACAAATACGATAATATCACTTTTGTACATTAATATCTCTTCTCTGTCTCAGGAGAAAGTTTAAAGGCTTAATAAATCAGTCAAAGATCTTCATGATCTATCCTCTCCCTGAACACCAATTCCATCTAACCCTTCATCTCTGCCATAAAGAACTCTATTCAGATCCCTGGCTCCCTCAGGTCATGCTCTTTGCACATGCTGTCCCCTAAACCCAGAAAACCCTCTTTTTTTCAGAATAATTTCTTATCCTTCAAAACTCATCTTAACCTTCACTCCTTCAAGAAGCCTCCCCATCTCCACCATCATCCCCAGGGGTGATGGGGGTGCTTCTTTTAGGCTCCTATCACACTCAGTGCTCATTTTCATCAAAGCACTGAATCACATTGTAGGATAACCATCTATTTCTCTGTCTTTTCCAGTTGACTGTTAAGTTACTTGAAGCCGGGGATGTCCTTATCCATTCTTTCTGTCCTATTCACCCAGCACAATGCCAGGTACATGAAACGAGGCTACAAAATGTTGAACAAATGGATGAGAACTGAGAAAGGCAGCACTGCTCCTTAAGACGCTCGCAGTGGCTCCTGCAGAGGACACACTGTTGGAGGTGAATCTGAAGGTCAAGGTGGCCAGGGGGCTAGAAACGTGGCATGCAGCAGTAGTGCCATGGATGCAGGCTGGCTGGGTATCGATGCCTTAACATTGCCACGGTTGCCCCTGCTGCTTCAGCTACCCATTCCTGCCATCTCTTTTTCTCTGGCTAGACTGTCATGAAGAAGGAATGGGCAGTGGCCACAGGGTCCAAGCTCCTATAAATGTCTACAAATCTCGAAACCACTCAGAGCAGCTCGGATTCAGCTCACGCCTTACTTTCCTCACCCGCAACACTGATGACAGCAGCAGCCTCTCACCCAGAACCCTTCCCGATGGGGAAGCCCTACCCCACTTAGCCCAGAAGCCTTTTCATATTTTATTTCTTGTGTCACAGAAATGTCAGTCATAGAATGGTTTCTCTCCATACATCTCCAACACACACACAAGAAGGGCTATTTTAAAACTTGAACCTATAAATAATATATAAGTTATGGTGCCAAGTTATTCATTCATGTTACAGCTTTTAGAAGAATTAGATTAAAATTAATCTTTAAAAAGTTGTTCAGGCCCACAGGACTGCTGAGGGAACAGGGGATGGTCAGAGGATTTCCCATGCCTGGCCAGGGCACAAGCCTGATGCAGCAGGCTGTCCTGGAGACACGCAGGGAGCTGCGGGAAGGGGCCGCTTTGGCTCGTAACAAAGGCCTGAATAGCTGGTTTCTGCCATGCACACCTCCCAGGCTGCAGAGAGAGCGCCCCTCGGCCACTGGCATCTATTCAGCCCCTTTTCCCTGGGTTCAGCTGGTGGGGAAGCACTGAGGGCTGGCTCACACAGCCACTCTGCTGCCCACAGACCTCAGGAAAAACACTTGGCTTGTTATAGGACTGTGTAGCCAAGTCTGGAATTTACTTAGCCCTTTATGTATACTGACCCATTTAATATATACTCACACTCACAAACTGTTGTTAGATATTATTGTTGTTATTACGGCTGTTATTATTATTCCTGCTCTATCAAAACAGAAAACCTGGGTAGAAATCCTAACTCCTGTACTTAGCAGGTGTGTGTTCTTCTATAAGTCACTTGATCCCTCTGTACCTCAGTTTCCCCATATGAAAATGAGGGAAACACCCTGTGCTTCTGTAGCAGAGACTGCTTTGGGCATGCAAATGTCTGAATTCTACTCTTTCTACGCATGGCCTGGAGGTGTCTTCCTGTTGCCCTTGTAGTTTAGGTATGGTTGCGTGACTGAATGAGCAGAAATGATGTACACATGTCAAGGTCTTAGCCATAAAAACATTGCCCATAATTGTCTTCTTCTTTCCTCTACCTTCCTAGAATCTAGATTATGGAAGGAACCTGATTTCCTGGATAATTGTGGGGGAGCAAAGTCTCTCTCTCAATCTACACCCATTTACTCATCTATGATATGATCAAGAAATAAAATTTGATTTTAGCTTGACCAGGCAATGGCGCAATGGATAGAGCATTAGGCTGGGATGTGGAGTACCCAGGTTCGAAATCCTGAGTTCACCAGTTTGGGCACAAGCTCATCCGGCTTGAGGGAGGGGTTGCTGGCTTGAGCATGGGATCATAGACATGACCTCATGGTCACTGGCTTGAAGCCCAAGGTTGCTGGCTTGAGCAAGGGGTCACTAGCTCTGCTGTAGCGCCCCTCCATTAAGGCACATATGAGAAAGCAATCAATGAACAACTAAGCAACAAAGAATTAATGCTCTCATCTCTCTCCCTTCCTGTCTGTCTATCCCTATCTGTCCCTCTCTTTGATTCTCTCTCTGTCTCTGTCAAAAAAAATTGTTTTTAATTTTACAGTTAAAGAATAAATTTTTTTTTTAATAAGTGAGAGGCGGGGAGGCAGAGACAGACTCCCGCATGTGCCCCAACTAGGATCCACTTGGCAAGCTCCCTACCAGGTGATGCTCTGCCCATCTGGGGCTGTTGCTCTGTTGCTCGGCAACCAAGCTATTTTATCGCCTGAGGCAAGGCCATGGTGCCATCCTCAGCACCCAGAGCCAACTTGCTTGAGTGAACCATGGCTGCGGGAGGGAGAGGGGAAAGAGGTGGGAAATAGGGAGGGGGCGAGAAAGAGGGGGAGCAAGAGAGAAGAGGGAAGGGTGGAGAAGCAGATGGTCTCACTTTTCCTGTGTGCCCTGATTGGGAATTGAACCCAGGACTTCCACACACCAGGCCAATGCTCTACTGCTGAGCCAACTGGCCAAGACTTATAGTTCTCTATTAGAGCAGTTAGGGTACCAAAATTAATATACCTTCCACTTACCACATATAGCCATTGTAAAGATTAAATAAAGATATATGAAAATGATGCATAGTACCATGTAGCCCTAAGGTATTGTTATTTAAAAATAATATACAATATCTTTTAGTATCAGGTTTCATGGGTCTGCTTAATATGCACACTTTCATAGCAAAAATAAAAAAATATGCAGTCGCAAGAGTCTGTTGTCACTACTCTATTGCCCCTTCTGTAACTCCCCTTTCACCCCTACATCAAGCATCCATGCTCTCCCAGCCTCCCTTGATGCTAGGTTCCTCCATTCAGTTGAATGATTCAAGAGGAGCTCATTCAGACCTACCCTGCAAAACCTCCTTTAAATAAATTTGACTTTAATCACCTAATTTCTTATCACCGTAAATCCCTTAAAGGGAAGGATGCCACATTCACCTTGGAAGTCCTTGCATATGATAGGTGCTCAATTAGTACATAATAATTGGGTAGAACAAACATTGAGTATCTACCTTTCCAAGGGGCCAGAGTATCCCTTTCAGGGAACACATAGTAATAAGGGCTTTATGGAAATATAACACCTTACTCAAAGGAAGGATATAAAAGAGTTAGTTTAGGAGCCAAACCAGGCTAATGGGTGAGAAATGGTTGGTCAGGCAGGCTACTCAGCACATTCAAATCATGAAGGGAGGCAGCTATCGCCACCTACAGGGAAAGCTGGCTGTGCCTCGAGAGTCCCTGAAAAGTGTTGATTTAATTCAATGTACAACTTGGGACTGACCCTGGGCAGGGGGAAGGAGCTGTCCAAGGTTAAAGAACGTGGTGACAAGGATGTCAGAATGAAACTCATATTTCCTGCCTTCTAGAGTTATACTTAGACCTCTTAGCCTCACTGCTGGCCTGGCCATTCCCAAGGGCTTTGAGGAGTTTGCCAACACCTATTCCAGCATCTGTAGTTGACTACAGAATCAAGACAAGCATTCACACATAGGTTGGCTCTATTTATTCATTAACTCAGTAAATTTTTATTGAACAACAGCACCGCCCCAAACCATGAAGTACTTATGTATAAATATAGTAAAATATGTACAAGATCTATCGGCTGAAAACTACAAAATACTGATGAAAAAATGAAAGATCTATATAGGCTCGACCTGTGGTGGCACAGTGGATAAATCATCGACCTGGAATGCTGAGGTCACCAGTTCAAAACCCTGGGCTTGCCTGGTCAAGGCACTTACAAGAAGCAACTATGAGGTGATGATTCCTGCTCCTTCCCTTTTCTCTCTCTCTCCTTTCTCTAAAATAAATAAATAAATTATTTTTAAAAGGTCTAAATAAAGAGTGCTATACCATGCCCATAGAATTGAAAAATTTTGTAATATTAAAATGTCAATTTTCACCAAAACGATCTATAAATTTAATACAATGCCAGTAAAAATCCCCACAAATTTTAAAAATATAAATCCACAGGCTGACTCTAAAATTTGTATGGCAAAGAAAATAGAAGAGAAAAACTATTTTAAAATGAAGAACAAAACTGGAGGACTTCCATTATCTTATTTCAAGACTTACCATAAAGCTACAGTTATCAAGATAGCATAGTATGGCAAAAGGATAGATATTTAGGTCAAAGTAACAGAATAAAGGTCAGAAATAGACTGACACAGATGCACACAGAAATACACTAACATATATATATATATATATATATATATATATATATATATATATATTTCAAATGATTTTCAACAAAGGTGCAAAAACAATTTAACAAAGAATAGCCTCTCAACAAATGACACTGGGCAACTGGACTTCATATAAAAAAGACAATGAACCTTGACCCATACTTCACACCATAAACAGAAATTAACTCAAACCAAATTATAGACCTAAATGTAAAACCTAAAATGATAAAACTACTAGAAAAAACAGGAGAAAAATCTTAGTGATGTTAAGTTTAGCAAGATATTTTAGATAGCACACCGAAAGAATGATCCATGAAAGATCAGGTAGTATAAAAGAAAAATCTGATAAATTTGACTACCAAAAGTAAAAATGTGTGCTCTTCGAAAGACACTGTTAAGAGAATGAACATAAGCAGACTGGAAGAAAATACCTGCAACACATGTATCTGATAAACGGCTTGTATCCCGAATATAAAGAGAACACTGATCAGAAAACAAAACTTCAATTTATTTATTTATTTATTTAAAGATTTTATCTGTTAATTTTACAGAGAAGGGGGTGTGGAATGACAAGTAGTTGCTTCACTCTTGCTGTCATTGGCTGCTTGTCGTATGTTCCCCCACTGAGCAAGCCCAAGGCTTCAAACCAGCAACCTCAAAGTGTTCCAGATGGGTGCTCTATCCGCTGCGCCAGCACAGGCCAGGACAAAACCTCAATTTAAAATGAGCAAAAGATTTATACACGTGTTTCATTTCAAAAAGAGATATATGAGTTACAAGATACAAAATCAACATACAGAAATTTTTTGCATTTCTATATACTAATAACAAACTATCAGAAGAGAAATGAAGAAAACAATCCCATTTATAATTGCTTCACCTGACCAGGCGGTGGCGCAGTGGATAGAGTGTTGAACTGGGATGCAGAAGACCCAGGTTCAAGACCCCGAGGTCACCAGCTTGAGCGCGGGCCCATCTGGCTTGAGCAAAAGCTCACCAGCTTAGATCCAAGGTCGCTGTCTCCAGCAAGGGGTTGCTTGGTCTACTGAAGGCCAGCGGTCAAGGCACATGCAAGAAAGCAATCAATGAACAACTAAGGTGTCGCAAAGGCAAGGAAAAACTAATAATTGATGCTTCTCACCTCTCTCCGTTCCTGTCTGTCTGTCCCTATCTATTCCTCTCTCTGACTCTCTCTCTCTCTCTGTCCCTATAAAAAAAAAAGTAATATAATTGCATCAAAAAAGAATAAAATAGCTAGGAATAAATTTAACCAAGGAGGCTGAAAGAACTGTACACTGAAAACTATAAGACATTGATGAAAAAAATAAAACACAAATAAATAGAAAAGCTCATGAAATGAAATAATTAATACTAAAATGTCCACACTACCCAGAGCAGTCTATAGATTCAACATAATCCCTATCAAAATTCCGATGGCATTTTTCACAGAAATAGAACAAACAATTCTAAAATTAATGTAGAACCGCAGAAGACCCTGAACAGCCAAAGCAATCTTGAGAAAGAACAGCAAAGCTGGAGGCATCACACTTCCTGATTTCAAACTATACTGTGAAGATACAGTAATCTAAGCAGTCTGCTACTGGCATAAAAAAAGGACACGTGGGTCTGACTTGTGGTGGCGCAGTGGATAAGGCATCGATCTGGAGCATTGGGGTCACCAGTTCAAAGCCCCGGGCTTGCCCAGTCAAGGCATGTACAAGAAGCAACGATGAGTTGATGTTTCCTGCTCTTCTACCCCTCCCCTCCCATTTTTCTCTCTCACTCTCTCTAAAATTAATAAATAAAATCTTAAAAACAAACAAAAAGACACAAATAGATCAATGGAACAGAATAGAGATCCCAGGAATAAACCTAAACATACATGGTCAAGTAACTTACAACAAAGGAGCCAAGAATATACAGCGGGGAAAGGACAGTCTCTTCAGTACATGGGATTGGATAGCTATCTGCAAAAGAATGGAACTGAACCACCACGTAAACCGTATATAAAAATTAACCCAAAATGTGTTGAAGAAGTAAATGTAAGGCCCCAAACCATAATATTCCTAGAAGAAAACAGGCTAGATGGTGATGGAGACTTGACTTGGGGCAGTGAACAGACAATGCAATATACAGATGATGTACTGTAAAATGGTGCACCTGAAATTTGTGTATTAACCAATGTCACCACAGTAAATTCAATTAAAAATTTAAAAAAATAAAAAAATAAATAAATAAATAAATATATATATATATATATATGGCAAACTCCTTAATATCAATCAGTCCTGGTGATGAGTTTGTGGATTTGACACCAAAGGCAAAGGAAATGAAAGCAAAAACACACAAATGCTCTATATCAAACTGAAAAGCTTCTGCACAGAAAAAAAAAACCCACACAAACAACAAAATGACAAGGCGACCTACTGAATAGGACAAAATATTTGCAAATCATATATCTGATAAAGTGTTAATATTCAAAATATATTAAAAACTCATAAAATTCAACAGCAGAAAAACCTCTAAATATTATTAAAAATGGGCAGAGGACTTGCATACACATTTTCTAAAGAAGACACACATGTGGCCAACAGATACATGAAAAGGTGCTCAGCATCACTAGTTATCTGGGAAACGCAAATCAAAACCACAATGATATATCACAACTCATACCCATTAGAATGGCTGTTATCAAAATAAAAAAAATAAAGAAAAGAGAACCCTTGTGCCGTTCGGTGGGAATGTAAATTAGTGCAGCCACTATGGAAAAATATATGGAGGTTCCTCAAAAAATTAAAAATAAAACTACCATATGATCCAGCAATTCCATGTCTGGGTATTTATTCAAAGAAAACACTTAACTCAAAAACATATATGCACCCCCATTCTCATTGCAGCCTCATTTACAAAAGCCAAGATATGGGAACTACCTAAGTGTCCATCAATAGAGGAATGGATAAAGAAGTGTGAGATAGATAAATAATAACATATTATTCAACAATATAAAAGAATGAAGTCTTGCCATATGCAACAATATAAATGGAACTTGAGGGCATCTGGATAAGTGAAATCAGCCAGAGAAAAACAAATACTATATTACCTTACTTATATGTGGAATCTAAAAACAAAACAAACAACGAGCTCATAGACACAGAGAACAGATTGGTGGCTGCCAGAGGCAGAAGGCGGGGGGCGGCAAAATGGGTGAAGCGAGACTAAAGGTACAACTTCCAGTTATAAAATAAATAAGTCACGGTGATGTAATGTACTGCATGATGACTGTAGTTAATACTGTATTGCATATTTGAAAGTTGCTAAGAAAGTAAATCTTAAAAGTTATTACAAGAGCCTGACTGGTGGTGGTGCGGCGAACAGTGCACAGATCTGAGATGCCGAGGACCCAGGTTCAAAACCCTGAGGTTGCCAGCTTGAGTGCGGGCTCATCCGGCTTGAGCGCAGGCTCATACAACTTGAGTGCAGACTCATACAGCTTAAGCGCAGTTGCCAGTTTGAGTGTGGGATCATTGAAATGATCCCATGAACACTGGCTTGAGCCCAAAGGTCGCTAGCGTGAAGCCCAAAGTTGCTGGCTTGACCAATGGGTCACTGGCTCAGTTGGAGCCCCCCAGTCAAGGCACATATGAGAAGCAATCAATAAACAAGTAAGGTAATGCAACTATGAGTTGATGCTTCTTATCTCTTTCCCTTCCTGTCTGTCTGTCTGTCTGTCTCTCTCTCTCTCTATCTCTCTCTCTCTCTCACACACACACACACACAAAGTTATTAGAAGAAAAGAAATTCTGTATGTTTGGTAATGGATGTTAACCTGACTTACTATGGTGATCGTTTTGTAATATATACAAATATTGAGTTATTAATATACTAGATGTCAAAATTCTCCAATTTTAAAATATATATGGATAGCAAATAAGCACATGGAAAGATGTTCAATTCCACTTGTCATTAGAGACATGCAAATGAAACCACAATAATATACCACTAAACACATATTAGAATGGCTTAAAAAATTGAAAATAACAAGTGATGGTCAGGATCCAGAGCAATTAGAACTCTCAAACATTGCTGGTTGGAAGGCAAAAATAGCACAGCCACTTTGGAACACAGTTTCTTATAAAATTAAACACATTCACTATATGATCCATCAATCAATCCCACTCCTAGGTATTTTTACCTAAGAGATATGAAAATTTAGGTTCACACAAAAACCTCTGGGCAAATGTTTATAGCTGCTCTTCTCATGACCAACAATTGGAAACAACCTGTTCATTTACTGATGAACAGATTAACTGTGTTATATCCACGCAAGGAAATACTCAGTGATAAAAAGAATTAATATGCACACAACATGAATGAATCACAAGTGCACTATGCTAAGTGAAAGAAGCTAAACTCAAAAGTTACATACTGCCTGACCAGGTGGTGGCACAGTGGATAAAGCGTCAGACTGGAATGCGGAAGACCCAGGTTCGAGACCCTGAGGTCGCCAGCTTGAGCATGGGGCCCATCTGGCTTGAGCAAAAGCTCGCCAGCTTGGACCCAAGGTCGCTGGCTCCAGCAAGGGGTGGCTCAGTGTGCTGAAGGCCCACGGTCAAGGCACATGTGAGAAAGCAATCAATGAACAACTATGGTGTCGCAACGGCAATTAAAAACTAATGAAAAAAGAAATTTAAAATAAATAAATGAATGAATGAATGAATGAATGAATAAATAAAGCTTAAAAAAAACCAAAAGAACTAATGATTGATGCTTCTCATCTCTCTCAGTTCCTGTCTGTCTGTCCCTATCTATCCCTCTCTCTGACTCTCTCTCTGTCCCTATAAAAATAATTTTTTTAAAAAAAGTTACATACTGTATGATTTAATTTAGGTAACATTCCAGAAAAGGCAAAACTGTAAGGACAGAAATCAAATCAATAGTTGCAGGGGCTAGAGTTGAAGAAAGGGGCTGACAACAAAGGTTCATGAGGAAATTTGGGGGGTGACTGTGGTGGTGGTTATAGTCTATGCATTTGTCAAAACCAATAGAAACATACACCGAAGAGTAAATTTTATTGTATGTGAAGTATACTTTAATAAACCTGAAACAAAATATTAAAACTAAAAACAAATAAAAGGGCTAAAAGCAGGCCCTGGCCAGTGGTATAGTGAATAGAGTATCATCTTGGAGCACCAAAGTCACTCATTCAATTCTGGGGTCACCTGCCTGAACCTGAGGTCACCGGTTTGAACACCATTCAAGGCAACACCAAGGCACTGGCTCGATTCCCAAGGTCACTGGTCTGAGTCCTGATCAGGGCACATATGAGAAGCAATCAATGGCACAACTAATGGAACAATGAGTTGATGCTTCTCTCTCTCTCTCTCTCTCTCCCTCTCTTCCTCTCTCTTAAAAAAAAGAAGACTAAAAACATATATTTCTTGAGTACCTACTATCTGGCAGTCTCCTTGTTATGAAATGCTCTGATAATAATGATGTAGGATAATTATTACAACTCATTTTAAAATAATGAAAGCATTTTCTCAACAAAGTTACTATAACATCATAGATATAAATAAGGTATAGACAGGGGTTTTGTCCTCAGGTTGCCTAAGACAGGGATATAAGTATGATACAACAAGATAGAATTATCTAAGTGTCAAAGGAGATGCAAAAAGAAAACGCCATGGGATTTCAGAGGCAAGAGAGAATATTGAAAGCTAAAGAAACCAGAGAAGTCTTAGTGGAAGAGACAGCATGTAAGCTGGGTGCTGATGACAGGGAGTGATGATCTCATTGTCCTTATAAACAATGTTTTATCAGAAAGTTTACTCATGCAGTTTTTGTTTTTTAAACTAATGACCCTGTGAGGCGGGTGAGGGAGGTACTGTACTATTGATCTCAGTTTCAGTTAAACAATCTAAGTCTTAGAGATCAAGTTCCCTGGTCAACATTTGGGTGGCAAAGCCAAGGTTGAACTTAGGTCTTCTGCAAGTTTGATTCATCCTCTGCTCCATGGTAAACCCATCCAGAAGAAAAGTTCTTTTTTCTATGACATAGAGAGAGACTACTAATGCTCCCTTTCTACCTTAAGGTCTTTCCAAGAAAATGGGTTACTTCTTGCCTTTCTGGCCATCGAGACTACCTCACAAGGTGCTTATTTGAGACTTTCCTGCAGATGGAAATGAGAGTCAGCAGAGTGGATTCTTTTTTTAAGGTATTTGTTTGAATTCACAGTGTCATGGTCTCAAAGTACCTTTTACAAACACTAAAAATGCAAAAGGCTCAAAAGTTACAAGGATAATATTGACAGCCTCAAATGTATGATCACATGCATAATGCTGAAATTGTTTAAAATGCACCCCAGACGTTGCAGGGCAAATTAAGAAAGCTGTATTCATTTTTAGTGGGGATCAGCTCCCCAAAAGAACTCAGGCTATTTCAAGAAGCCTCCTTGTGACCTGAAGGAAAACATCTGTTCACACGCCTCACATGGCGGACCTGTGGCCCACAGAGCCATTTCTTCATCATTCCTTCAGCATCTGGGAGTTTATTCAACACACTCTTACTGAAATCCCTACGCTTGTCTCCATCTAACCACCAGGCCAAAGAACACTTTTCTGTAGGAAAGAAACATATTACCACAGAGATTACAAGGTCTCTACATTTTGCTGCTATCTCTAACCTTTTTGCCCATTGTTAACTTAAAAAGTAATAAGATGATATTAAAAGCATCAGTTTAATCAACCAAATATTTCCTGAATGAATACTGTGAATGTGCTCAGAATGAGATGGTCCTTTCCTCAAGGAGCCTACAGGCAGGCAGGTAATTTAAACGTTCCTCATCGGCACAACTGGAGAAACCGCTTCCTCCTTTCTGTGTTTCAGTTTTCTCAGCTGGATAACAGGGCATACATTTCTCCAGCTACTAAGCAGTTGTCATCAACTATTTATTGAGAGCTTACCTTGCTCCAGGCACTAGACTTTACAAACACCTCTGCATGGAATCCCTAGAACAAACAACCCTGTGGGCAGCCACTCTCATTATGCCCATTTTATAGGTGAGGAAACTGAGGCTCAGAGGGTTTGGTGATTTGTCACAGTCCATCAGCCAGCAACTGACAGAGCCAGGATTCAAACACAGGCAGTCTGGCTGAGAGCCCCCGCCCTTCACCACTGTGAGCACAGCCCTGCCTGACCCAAGCCCTCTGCAGGAAGGAATGTGGAGATCAAAGGCATAAGGTGCTTATAAACAGATTTTAAATCATCTGAGACAGATTCTTCCACTTCCAGCTCAACACCAGGCAACAAGAACATCAAGAAAGGCAACAGGAAAGAAAGATGATCTATGCCGGGAGGCCAAAGAGGCCCTTTTGGGTCACAGTTAATCCAACCCCTAGATTTCAGAACACAAACACACCGGGTCTCTAGCCGGCAGCAGAACCACCCGTCCTCTGAGATTTCCAAGCTCCTTCGCCTCCCAAATCATCACAGACACAGAGAAGCTATAAAAGCCAGGTGGGATCACTTTCTCAGGACAAACAAGAGGCAGAGACAGAGGGCAGTGTTTCTGTCTAGTCCCCTCACCCCCTCTTTCAGTCCCGCTCTATTTTTAAGGTCCCTCTATAACACAGCGCTCATCTGTCTATTTATAGAAGAAGGGAAACCCCAAAGTGTGGAACTGGAAGAGGGTTTCTCGCCGAAGGTTTCCCAAGGTGCTGTAGTTTGATAACACTCTCTTCCTATCTGTTAAAGAGCGCGGCAAATGTTATCGCCTGGAAGCACCCAGGGCATGGGTACCCCCAGTCCGAGCACTGTCAATGGGCTACCCAGGAGCTCCCCCGGACAGGACAGCACGTCAGCGCCTCACCCTGTAATCAGGCTGAGCTGCTTGCTAAGTGACTGTGACCACATTCCTCTCTTGATGACACCTGACTCCAAATAGCTTGGCTCAGGCAAGGGGCAGAGGAGCTGCCAAGTGCCTGTTGTTCCCAGGGAGGCATGTGCATGGCTGGGGCGGTGGACACATAAGCCATGGTAGGTCATCCGAAAGGTACGGAGATGTGAGTGGTCATTGCTCAAGTCATCTGTAAGCAACCCAAAAAACTTGCTGTGCCTCAACATTCCCTAGTCTGTGGTACCAAGACTCCTCCATTCAGCAAGGGTTCGAGCCAGCTTTCGGAAAGAACCAGACGGTAGCACGCAGGAGATTTAGTGCCAGAAATAGTAGACTAAGGTGACTTTGATCTGGGGAAGTGAACCAGGCAGACCAAGGCTTACCAGTCAGGGGCATCTTGAGGTAAACTGCCCGCGCACTTGCACTTAGCCATTCACAAGCTGTACAGCCTGAGGCCATTCATTTAAATGTTTCAAGTCTCCATTTCTTCATCTATAGAGTTAATAATAGTCATCACCTCATAGCACTGCTGTTTGGATCAAATGAGGTTATGTATTTAGAGTCCTTAATAGAGTGCCTGGCATGAAGTATGGCCGAGAATATGTGTGAGCCACTAACATGTGATCTGCTGTTGCTTCCACAACTCAGAAGAATGAATTGTCAGCCTCTCTTTGTGCCTTAGTTTCTCCAGTAATAAAACAGCAACTACAGTGTGTCCGTAAAGTCATGGTGCACTTTTATCCTGTGACCAGTCAAAAGTGCACCATGACTTTACGGACACACTGTATTTCCTCCTCTCTTTGTGGCAGTGAAAAGCAGAGGACATGCAGAAGTGGAGGAGCTTTTGAATCATCAGAAGTATTATCCAGTGTTTACGTGGCATCTACAGAGGCTTCAGACATTGTGCTCTGTTGGGGTATCTCCTCTAAATGCTGAATGACAGATATTTTCATTGAAATAAGCACCCATACATTTGCATTTCTCAAGGTTATTGTGGTGCCAGGAGCAGAGATGAGGAAGCAACCATCTCCCCTGATGTCTGAGATGCATCCGAAGAAGAGACACTCAGGGAAACAGAGCAGAGCAGCCATGCCATGGTGGCTTCAGATTTGTAATGGGACTCCCTTTTCTTGCCTTCCAAAGAAGGGAGAGAGATGTTTTCATCATTTGGGGGAAAAGACCAAAGTATCTGAGCGTTTTGCACAAGTCCTCACAACAAGAAAAGTAAAGCCCTTACTTTCTCATTTCTACTTGGCCACAGCCCCAACCCAATTCCCTAGCTTCTCATGCTGGGAAAACAAAAGGGATCAGAGCGACACTCTGCTGAGAGTTAGTGATGATTTCAGGCTTGCTCCAGCAGCTGCCTTCTCTGGGTAAAGGCTGCTAGCCGACCAGAGGAGCTGGGCTCTGACAGCGGGTTTGCGCAGAGGGGTGTTTGGCCCGGCCCACCCCAGCAGCTTATCCTCCATGTCGGCTAGGCAATCCTGGAGAGCATCAACATTCATCTTCAATTAGCATTCACTCCTGTCCCTTGACTCAAACCATTCCACCACCACCGCCAGCCTCCCCTCCCAGAACGAAGCTGTTTTAGCCTCAACAGGATCATTATTAATTTGGTGTATTTTCTTTCCACCAGCCTCATATATTGTATCTGATTGTTTTTCATTATAGAAGTGATATGTGCCAGGCCTTTAGAAAAATCCCAACAACAATAAAATAAAAAGCCCAACCAAAAAGGCTACAGTTGAAATCCAACAAATGCAGTCTACCCACCCTGAAAACGGCACCTCCATACCGAGCCGAGAATCCTCATGGAAATATGCTGTGCTCACCAAGAGGCTAGGCGGGCATCCCAATATAAAAATGGTGGGCTGAAGAACTCAGCCTCCTTTTATGTTTACACTGGCCATCCGTTACAAGTGAATGAATGCCCTCAGTTGTGAATTGTCGACACTATTCCCGTCCAAACCTTCTCCCCACTTCCCAGCCACCAGACTGCTGGCTTCTCATACATGCGAGGATCAGGTCCCAACACACGACTGGAATTTTTATCTCCAACAGCAGACATCTGGAGAGGACCATCACGGAAAACAGCGCCAGGAACAATCATGGCTAGCAAGGCCTGAGTACGTGGGAGGCTCTATGCTAAGTGGCATACACAGCTTGTTTCATTATTAATACACTCTGAGGAGAGCTTTCCACTTTCTCCATTTTATAAAGGAAGAAACTGAGGCTTACAGAAGAAACTTGCCCCAGGTTACAAAGCCATGAGAAGCAAGGGGGGAAATGTGACATGTGCCTGCCTGACTCTGGTCTGACAACATGACTTCTGGAGTTGTTGCTGATAATAAATTTCAACTTTGTTAACAGTTCAGTAAATCACATTGACCTCCAGTAGGGCTTCAATTGAAAAGAAACTTGAAGATGTTAGGGCTCCTCATAAATTATTATATTCGAACAAGTTGGATTTATGAGTCTTCTCTCCCACGTCTACCCAAAATAAACAAACATTTCTTTTTTTTTTAAATTTATTTTATTTAGTTATTCATTTTTACAGAGAGAGGAGAGAGAGAAAGGAAGAGAGTGAAAGAGGGGTGAAGAGCAGGAAGCATCAACTTCCATATGTGTCCCGACCAGGCAAACCCAGGGCTTCGAACCGGCGACCTCAGCATTGGAGGTCGAGGCTTTTATCCACTGCGCCACCACAGACCAGACAAAATAGCCAAACATTTCTAAACACATTTAAACTACCTTCTAGGAATCCCACCTGGTCTAAGACCTCCTCTTGGTACTCAGAAAGCTGTCCTGCGATCACAGCATGTTACTTCAAAGGTGGAGAGGAAGCTGCTATTCCTAACAGGCCTGAGCTGTGCAGGTCACTAACCCAACCAGACACACGATCCATAGGGTATTCTACATGTAATACTCCCATATTAGAGAGAGACAGAGACAGAGACAGACAGACAGACAGACATGGAAAACAAGCAAAACACTAGGAAATGAAAAATCCAAAGTAATATGTAACCAAACCAGCCTGGGGCTACCTGTATGAAAGGAACTCTTCCTGAGCCCCCACCCACTATCTGGGCCTGGCAGAACTGCCTCTCTCCCTTCACTTATCTCTCTTTGTGCCCTACACAGTTTGCCACACCCAGTGCATGTGGACATCCTTATCAGAGAAGAGCCACACAGCAAGCATTCGCCTTTGAACAGAAGTAGCTATTTAGCCCGCCAAATGTCAATAGCTCTGTGCATGCCGATTGGTACATAAATTATGAACACACACATAAAGCTCACGAATACAGAGCAGGTACTGCCTACAAGCACAAGGAGTGTGTCTTGGGGAACGGCCAACCTATTTACCAGCTGCCGTCTTAGCCCTTCGACTAGAATACCCGCTGCTCCCCTCGCTCCTCCCTGTCAACTAGAAAGTGAGAACAAAACTTGCTGCTCTGTGAATAAAAATTCATTCATTCCACAAATATTTTCTGAGCACTGTGCTCTCAAATTTAAGTTGTTAAGAAACTAAGAATCTAGAGACAAAAATGAAAAGGTGGTCCTGCGTCCCTTTGTGACACTAGTATCAGGTACCGGCAGGATTACCTATGTGACAGACTTGCCAGTTGGTAACAGTCTTGACAGGAGGAATTTGCCGTTTTTCAGGGATTAGAGCATCCCCACGTGTGCACCCGACATTGTGAAGTGATGACCTCTGCCACAGGCTCATCTACTCTCTTTATTTTCAAGTCAAATTATTTTGACTCTTCTTAAAGTTTATTGTTTTGATTTCTAATGTGTAGGTGTTATTTGTTAAATATATTTTGTGGTTAGGCATTTTAGACCAATAGTGATTTTTTAAAAAGATATCTACATTTTATGCATAAAGTAGATAGATCACAGAGTTGAGATAAAATTGTAATGGCTTCATGGTGCTTAAGAGATTGAAACTGCCACTGTGAAGCACTGTTGCAACCGCAGCCTAAAGCACCTTGGGAAACACTAGATGCTACATTCCTGTATCACCTGCTGTGATCAGAATGAAAGCAGAGAACTGTTACTCCTGACTTGTGGTAAGTAACTTGATTATAATGCATCAGGATGACTGGAATTCCCTTCTCCCTACACAGAGAAGCCTGATCTCAACAACAGAACAAAGCCTACATGGTAATTAAAAACCCTGCCCCAGAAGTGGAGTGAGGAGTGGACCTCATTCTCCTTAAACTCTTGGAAGGGTCAGGGAACATCAGGGGTGGGAGAGCAAGAGGGGTTAGTAAAACCCCTCAAAGCTGGGTGTATGTATTACAAAGGTTATGTGTACAAGGGCTAGCGGGCCTCACACTTTGCAGAACATGTTTGGCTGAAGGGTCTGTCTAGACAGTGCACAGCTGCAGAAAGTCTGTGCAGGTACAGACAGGGTGGGGACCCTGCAAGGACAGCTGAATGCACAGGTTGTATTTGTAACTGGCTGAAAGCACAAGGCAGATAATTGTGTGCACCTGTGTTTGTGGCAGCTGATTAATTCAATTACAATTTATTGAGCACCTGCAGGACTCATGGCCGCATACTGTGGGAAAAGAAGGCAGTATCTCCTGCCTTCAAGGAACTCACAATTTCGTTACATTAAGACAATGACAGGGAGATGAAATAACTGAGTATATACAGGTACATAAGAACCATATACATACATGGCTTATTTAAATTGGGTCTAAACATATGTCAAAATGGCCTTTGTCTTGCTGACCGTCCACAATCTTGGATGCTAACAGCAAGAAAGAAGTCATCTCAACAACCAGATTCCAACCTGCTCTAGAGTTTTGCTGATAAAGTGAAACAGGACATCAGAGCTCTGGCCATGGCCTCAGAGCAGAGAAACTGTGTTTCTGGAGAGAGAAGCACTGGCCCAAAGCATGAATGTCAAAGTGCAGGGTGGTCTGCAGCCAGCCCACTAAGCTATCAGGAAACAATCACCCACCAGTAGCACCTCCATCCTCATGTTTCCTAATAGCCATAAAAGCTGCTTGTCTATGTGTAAAATCACCACAGGGTGTGATTTCTGAAGTCTTTCACAAGGTCTGCAGCCTCAAGTATAGCCAGTTTTTGGACAGGCATCCAGTCCTCCAGACTCCAGAAAATTAAAATAGGATTTCACTAGGATACAGAGATCCAACAAGCCTGTGAATAGAGCCAAACTTGGCTGCTGGTCTTCTCTCCTGAAAAATATCAAAGCCCAAGATCCTGGCCACATGAGAAGGTGTGTGTGTTACGTCCACATGAGGGAGAATGAGCAGAACATATCTGCAGACAGCCCTCTTCCAAGGACAGTACAGAGTCTCACTAAGAGGACCCAATGTGGGCATCTACGGGAGATTTTTCCAACCTGGGCACTGGGCGATGGGTGGATGAGAAGGGAAAAGCCATTCATCTATCCTTCAGGTACCTTGCCATGTTGGCCATAGTTCCATCAGGCGACAGTGGCTTTGAATCAGAACATTAATACAGAAGTGGAAATTCTTTGAATCAGAACATTAAATACAAAAGTGGAAATCTGGGGCCAGGAGAAACCACCAAACCCTTAAATAAAAACAGCAAGCAGCACTCAAGAGAGTCTGGGATGAGAGCACTTCCCCAAGACAATGAGCCAGCTGGGGGAAATGCTGACCTGTTATATTCCCTTCTTTTTCTGGCCAGATTCTAAATAAACCACTTGAAACTCACTATAGAGCTCGTGCCTAACAGGGCATCCTACTCTTTGCAGTCACGCCAGTCAGCACAGACCAGTTCTTGAAAAGAAACATGTCTTATTTCCGTCAATGTAACCCTCTCTATGGTTGAGAACAAGGGAGGCACACCTCCACTTTCTCCAGTCTCGACCATGTGATTACATGCATTCTTTTCCCGGAAAGTTCTATTCATTCCTCTCATCTGTGTCCTCATATTTATACTGATCACAATATTTAAGGCCACCCTTAAATATCTTCTAAGAATAGAGGCATTCATGACTTTTGGGATAAACTCTTCCAGTGACTCATTACATTACATTTATAAGTTGTCTGTTTCACTTTTATTCTTTTCCTGCACTTAAATCATTTAAAAAAAAAATAACGTCTAAACAATGGTTCCTCCTATTTTGCCTTCAATACAAAGATAGAAATCTCATTATAGGCACAAACTTGAAGAAGTCACACTCATTCCCTCTTGCTTTTTAATATTATAATTCAAATACCTTTGGCCTTTTTTATTGTGGATCCCGTTTCTAAATCACATTCATTTTCTCTGCTGTCATCCACATCTGCTCCTAATTCCCCTCACTTCTAACTAGGAAATCCCAAAGAGATAAGCCCTGTGTAAAGAGCTGGCCAGATGTTGAGAGGATAACCCCATTGCTCCTCTCCTGCTGATGGCAACACTTTTAATATTGTTAGTGCATCACTTAGTCATTTTTAGTTCATGGTTTAAATACTATGAAACACATATCAATACTATTAGTCAAGACCAGAGGTCCCCAAACTGCATGCGGCTCGCTGAGGCCATTTATCCGGCCCCCGCAGCACTTCCAGAAGAAGCACCTCTTTCATTGGTGGTCAGTGAGAGGAGCACAGGATGCATCCGCACCCATAGTTCCCATTAAAATACTGGTCAGTTTGTTGATTTAAATTTACTTGTTCTTTATTTTAAATATTATATTTGTTCCCGTTTTGTTTATTTACTTTAAAATAAGATATGTGCAGTGTGCATAGGGATTTGTTCATAGTTTTTTTTATAGTCCGGCCCTCCAACGGTCTGAGGGACAGTGAACTGGCCCCCTGTGTAAAAAGTTTGGGGACCCCTGGTCAAGACTATGGCATAATGTTCCTTCGCTAACATTCAATTTACATCACTATTGTTAATAAGTCAATTGCTGCGCATATTCTAGTTACTGAATTATAAAAATGGCAAGACATCTCTACAAATTAGCCAGTCCATCTCACAAATTAGCTACTCGCCTACCAACAGGCACAGAGTCCAACTGCTTCTCCTTATCTTCTATTTTCCAACCTATGAGGCATCAAGGCAACTTTTGATTTAATTATGGCTGATGGAGGAATTCAAGCATTTTTTAAAATTTTTTTTTATTTTATTCATTTTAGAGAGGAGACACACACACAGAGAGAGAGAGAGAGAGAGAGAGAGAGAGAGAAACAGGGGAGGAGCTGGAAGCATCAACTCCCATATGTGCCTTGACCAGACCAGTGCAGGGTTTTGAACTGGTGACCTCAGTGTTCCCAGGTCGACACTTTATCCACTGCGCCACCACAGGTCAGGCGAATTCAAGCACTTTTGAAAATACACTTTGAAATTAGAAAAATGGAAAAATAAATAAGGGGCTGGTTGTAAAATAGCCTCATAACACTCAAGCCTAATGTCATCATGTTTATGTTAATTTAAAAGAACAACTGACTTTTAATGAGCACCTAGTAGGCACTGTGGAGGATATGCCTCTATACTCAGAGCTTCCCATCTCATTTAAAAGACATTAGATAGATCATAAACCCTTATCTGCAACAATTCTGAAATTCAAAATGCTCTGAAAGCATAGATATCTGTAATTAATTTGGTGGCAAAGTCTGCCCTGAACTGAGATTAAGTTAAATGTATAGTCTTTATTGATCCTCCTTCATGTAAATATAAGTTCTGCTGCAAAACAACATGTTTGATTATAAGATACTGCCCCACGCCCTTTATAATGTATCTAAATCTAAAAATTCTGAATTCCAAACACATATTTCCTAATGGCTTCAAATAAGTTGACCTGAAAATTGACACAAAAAAGGAAAAGAACACAGGCTAAAGTGACTCCATCCATCAAGTGAGGGATTAGGCAGAGTGGATTAGCCCAGTTACTCTCAGTTCTCAATACCTTTAAAATTCTACCCTATCAATGACAAATGTGTATCACAGCAATATTTAAACTAACTTAGTCTCTTGAAAAAAGATAGGGACAATGGCAAAATATATTTGGAAATTTTGGCCCCATTTTATTAAACTTTAGACGTTTGAACCTAACTCAGTGCAGAGAAAGCAGTATTGGCGCATTTCCTCTTTAAATCAGATGCATTTCCACCTGCTGAATGGAATCCTACTCGGGTCATTCTCCAGCTCCAATGTCAGGAATTCCCATCTAAGTCACTGAGATTAGAGCCATTCCTAGTTAAAGTCACCCTCAGAGTAAAGTAGGACATTTACTGTCTTCATTTAACCAAAACTTACCTTCAGTACCATTGTAATCAGGAGGCCTGGAAGAGAGGCTATGTGGTCAGTAACCTCCCACTCACCATCAGCAGTAAGGAAAAGCCCCTGAGTTCCAGATTGATCCGTGGCGCCATAGTTTACAGATCCCATAGTTAACCCACCACAGGCCACAAGGGCTCTACTACTCAAAGACAAAGTTCAGTATAACCTGGGGTCTTGGGAACATTCACACTGCGCATGGCAGGGCTGAACGCTACAACTGGGTATTACTCTAGACCAGGAGAAGTCAGACAGCTCTGTTGGGCAGATAAAGTTATTTTTCTCACCCTTATTGTTAAAGATGGCGCTGCCCGTCGCCCAGGCAATAATATTAATACTCTTCTTGCTTGGGAAGGGGCATGGTTGTGCTCATGTGTGTTGGGGGAGGGCTTTCACGTCAAAATATTTTAAAAGGAGGGGTTAGGAGGCAATTTTGGGGAGAGTGATTACGTTCTTGTAAAGAGGAAGAGCCCATGGAGGCAGGGGAGGGAAGCCACGTGGAGGAGGCAGCCAAAATGGCGGAATGGAGGAAGGAGAAGCCAGTTCGTGAAGGAGAAGGAGATGGGGAACAGAGGTGAATAAAATTGGTGAGATGGAAGCTTTTGATTCTAGGAAAACTTGGATGAGTCAGTAGCTTTGTGAGCACTGAATGAGTGGGTTTTGGAGCCCAGTGTGTGTTTTTACTTGCTTGCCGAATGAGAGTCTAGAATAAAGGAAAATGGAACACTAGTTTTCGGCTCTGTTGACTCCTTACCATCTGTCCGAATCAAATGCGAACCTGCGTTGACCAGGCAGCTTTTATGGTGGCCGCGGTTACTGATTATATACAGCTTCCAGCCTGGTTTTGTGCAACCCAAGCTCTAAGAGTCGAGTCTACATTTTTAAAGGATTGTCAAACAAGCAAACAAATAACATGCGACAGCGATTGTGTGTGGCCCACAAAGTCAAGAATATTTACAGGAAATTTTGCTATTTACAGAAAAAGTCTGCCAGCCCCCACTTTCTCACCAAAGAAGGTGGGAGAATGATTTAACGTTCCAATGCCCACTAAACATTAGACACCACACTTGACCACATTTGGTGGCAGGATAAGGGTGTCCCCAGACCACAGCCACACACACCTGCGGATGGTCTCTTTGGAATCCCACCTTAGAACTCTCTGGCAGGATTTTAAAATGAATTGATTCAACCTTCTATTTATTTTCAAAGCAGTCCATTTTTTCTTACAGTATATTTCCCCCGTCACACCAGTATGGACCCACTGGAAAACATCTTCAGGTCTCAGATCCCTCCCCCAGCACCCACTCACTAGCCACATGGCCTAAGCCAAAGCACTCAGGTCTCCTCCTCAATAGAGATTCCAATTATTGAGAGAAGCCACGCAGTAGAATACCAGCACTTCATATTTCCTTCTCATTCTTTAGGTCATCTATCTGTGTGAAAGCTGTGAAGGAACAAAGGTATTTGATGGGAACCCCAGCCTTCCTGTCTCCTCAATGGTCGCGTTTCAGTGATGGCCTAGCTCTACTCTCGCTCCCCTTTTCCTTTCCTCCTGTCAAACTCTGTTCTTAGGGACTAATGATAACAAGAGTTTAATGTGTTCCTACCTTCATCCAACAGAGTAACCAAGGACCAGATAATTAAACGTGGTCTTTGAGACACTGGAGGTAGAAGAAATACTAAACCCAGGACTAAGCTGGTCCTGATCTGTTCATCTTCTTCATGAACCTGAAACGCTTCCCTGGTGATAACCTACTTCCCATGGTGATGTCCAGAGAGACCGTTGGCTGGCTCTTTCTCCCTTCTCCGGAGAGGCCTGACTCTGGATTCCCTGTGTCAGTTACATCTCAGCTGGTCCTGGAGAATTTCCACCAGCTGGGCTAGGCCCAGAAAGCCACATGGGTAAGAGGGAATCTCTTCAAATTACCCCCCATCTCATCGTTCAGGATGCTAGGAGACTCAATCCCTGCTCCAGGCCAAGGCCTTGTCCTTCATTAAAGGAAAAACCGAGAAACTTGGTATTATTTCCCAGTGAACAAAATAAGAGTGCTACCTCAACCCAGAAACTTTCCTACAAATGAGTTCTCTGTGCACAAAGAGAGGCTGGCAGAGAGGAGCTGCTGATGCCCCTCTGATGGGCCTGGCTCCGTGATCACCCCTTTCAGGAAGTGGCGCCTGAATGAGATCATCCTTGGGGCCCTTGCCCTTAATTTATGGCAACCTGCCAGAAAGCAGGCTCCTCTCATAACCACTCTTTGGTCAAATGACAGCAGGGATGCCTGCAACCAGTTGGCTCCATGAAAGAGAAGAGCAGCCCTGATGCTCCAGTAACCAGGCAAAGGGCTTCCCAACCGGCAGAATGCTTGGAGGAGTGATGAACTTCAAAACAAAACAAAAAAGCAACAGCATGGAAGAAAGGGGCAGGGACAGAGGGAGGGGGGAGGAAAAGAAAGCGGGAAGAGTGAAAGAGAGGGAGAACAAGGTGCCTAAAAAAGAAGTCTGGGAAGTTCAGTAGGGGTGCACCCACATAGAGACCCTGGCCTATCACAGAGGGAAACTCATACTAAACACTATGCCTTATGAAATATGAAAATAGCACTCTAGCCTGACTGGTGGTAGCACAGTGGATATAGCATCGACCTGGGACACTGAGGTCCCAGGTTTGAAACCCTGAGGTCGCCAGCTTGAGCACAGGCTCATCTGGCTTGAGTGCAGGCTCACCAGCTTGAGCACAGGGTTGCCAGCTTGAACATGGGCTCATCAACATGATCCCATGGTCACTGGCTTGAGCCAAAAGGTCTCTGGCTTGAGCACAAGGTCACTGGTTTTGGCAAGGGGTCACTGACTCAGCTGGAGACCCCTGGTCAAGGCACATATGAGAAGCAATCAATGAATAACTAAGGTGCCGTAACTACGAGCTGATGCTTCTCATCTCTCTCCTTTCCTGTTTCTGTCTCTCTCTCTCTCTCTCTCTCTCTCTTGCACATGCATACACATTAAAAAGAAAGAGAGGGAGGAAGGGAGGGAGGGAGGGAGGAAGAGAAAAAGGAAGGAAAGAAGGAAGGAAGAAAGAGAGGGAGGGAGGGAAGGAGGGAGGGAGGGAGGGAGGGAGGGAGGGAGGAAGAGAAAAAGGAAGGAAAGAAGGAAGAAAGAAAGAGAGGGAGGGAGGGAAGGAGGGAGGGAGGGAGGGAGGAAATAATCTAAGGTTATTTTTTATGGTGTGGGGAGATAAAGAGAGATGGATTGTATTAGATAAAATATTTCTATCACAAAACATCATCATCCCTTGGGTTCTAACACACTGTAATTGGCTGAAGAAAAATGGAAGCTCTTCTGAGTAAGTGGGCTCCTAATTTGGATTTGTCACAAAATTTCTCTTGAGGCCACTGAGACCAGAAAACCCATGAAACACACATACACACTCACACACACACACATCCCCCAAAACAAGAAACCAGGGGACTGTGGTGAGTGAGTGCCAGCAGGGGAGGAAGTGACAGCTCTTTCACCACCACGATGGCCTCAGAGGGGACTGCTTGAGCCCTACCCATCATGTCTCCTTTCCGTAACACCACAACGCAGGGCTGGAGCAGGACCCTGGTAGGACACCTGCACGATGACACTGAGAGGCTCACAGGGATGGGGTGCTGGGCTGAACTGCGGAAGCACTGGCCACCGCCCAGGCTCCGGCCTGACAAGTGAGGCCTGGCAGATGGCAAGGACACACACAGCCCAGCTGGCCTCGGAGCTCCTTGCCTGTTTCTGGGGAGGAAAGAAAAGGAAGCACTGTGCTAATGCTGGGGTCTGGGGCTCCCATGGGCTTAAGGAAGCAAATACAGTAAAGCCCAGAGACGTCCTGCTTCAGGAGCAGACTGGACTGCTATTGTTTTAGAAGGCAGCTCACCTCCTGAGAGGAGCTTCCTGACATTCACATTACAAGGTCCTGGCAGGAGCCCTTCCTGAACCTCCTCACCAGGATTCTCCACAGCTGCCACCTGAGAGGGGAGATCCGGTGGGAGGGAGGAGCCCACAACCAAACCCTTTCCCTGGGCATCAGACTATCCCACTTTCTCAGCACTGCTGACCTGCCTCTGAGCCATCTGCTAAGCAAGCTCAGTGTGAAGGCCCTCAAGAGGCATAGCCAAGTTCAACAAGGGAGCAAGAGTGCCCGGGTTTTGAAAGGAAAATTCAGTCTTGCAAATAACTTTAAGAGACTCTAAGCAAGTCATTTCTCTTACTCACAAAGCCACTTGAAAAGGAAGAGATCATCCTAGCCAACCTGCCCCAAAAGGATTAGCAGGAGCAAATGTTGCAAAGAGAATGTCTTGGGTTTCCTAATCCTTCCATCCTGGGCAATGAAAGGCTTCCAGGGTTTATTATGCCCGTCCATACAGAAGTTCAAAACAAAGGGGCTCTGCCTAAGGGCAGGAGTCCTCAAGAATTCATTATGTGGTGGGTATCAAGGAAGGACAACTTGGCCCCAAGAGTGGGAGAGCCACAGTTGAGAGGTCACAAGGATCACTGGCAGAAGAGATAAAAAGCAAGCTGTAGTGGTTATTGATTTGCTTTGGGACCTTGGACAAGTCCACTATTTCTGAGTACAGAAAACAAAGCTTTTAGTTTTCCTTTGGGACTTGAAGAAAAGTTGAGTCTGCATTAATTTTCTTATCATTTGTCCATATGGTCCATGCATCACCATGAGGGATTAGCACCAGCAACAAGTAACTCCAAAAGGCAGAGGATGAAATCCAAAAACACAACATGCCTTCTACAAGCAACCAGAGAACACAGATTAGGAGGTAAAGGTACCAGACAACCTCCACCATCATAATATGTGACAAACCCTCAAATGAACTGGGAAAGTCTGCTTAGAAACCCTTTGGTGCACATTTTTAAAAATAATCTAACCACAAAGAGCATCCCTCAACTCAGCCCCTGGACCTCAGAGAGCATTGTGAGAACCACTTGGGATAAATGGGAACTATTCTCTCGAAAATACAAATTATTTCTAGCACACGGAATATCAGGGAGACATCTAAATTCTTGTCCTAAAATTTTGTTTTATTAATTATTTTATTTACCTCTGCCAGGAACAGGGGAATCATTAGTTGGCAGAAAATATTTATGTTTAAAATCTTGCATCATGATAGGCTCCATTTCTAACAGGACCTTGAATGCATTGATTCTTTGACCCCCTTATAATACATAATGAGACTGGGTAAAAAATAACGAATTTGCTAAACAGAAACCAAGTAATGACAGGAAGTAGCTGTCATTTTTGGTAACCTACCATGTGCCAGTCATCTGACACACTTTTATCTAGTCCATATTATAATCTATCTGCAAGGTGGGTATCATTATTCCCCATTTTACTGAAGAAGAAAATGAAGATCAAAAGGATTAAATTGCCTGCTGAGGTCACACAGGTAGTAAGTGTTGGAATCTGGATTTGAAGCCAGGTCAGACTGTAGCCAAAGCATGTCTCTCTCTACCACAGCAGGGCAGGAGTTTCCACTAGAAATGAAGTAGCCTCGCAAGGAATGGAAATTTACTATCACAGTACAGTGAACAGAGGGTGAGGGTAAGTGCCAGGTGACATCAGGCAAAGAAGCAGCTGTGTTAAGCTCAGTTTGAATTTAAATCCTTTCAAGGGTAGAGTAAGTAACTTGTGGAAGCAGTAGTTTCAATCTAGTTTGCAGATGAGACTACAGCAGAAGCCTGCAGGTACTAACCAGGGCACCATCGAAAAAAACTGGAAACTTGAGCAGGGGATAAAATGAGATCAAAGTCAGGAGCTGTGGGAGGCCCTCATGGGGAAGGGGAAGGCCTGCAGAGCCTGGACACTCAGGGGTGACTGCAAGAGAGGAGAATCGGAGGACAAGCTGCAACTGGACACCAAGTTAGCAAGAGGAAAGAAGGAAGGAGGATAGAGAGAGAGGGAGGGAGGGAGGGAGGGAGGAAGGAAGGAGGGAAGAGAGAGGGAGGAAGGAAGGAGGGAGGAGAGAGGGAGGAAGGAAGGAAGGAAGGGGGGAGGAGAGAGGGAGGAGGAATGAATGAAGGAAGGAAGGAAGGAAGGGAGGAAGGAAGGAAGGAAGGAAGGAAGGAAGGAAAGAAGGAAGGAAAGAAGGAGGGAGGGAGGAGAGAGGGAGGAGGAAGAAGGAGAGAGAGAGAGGGAGGGAGGAAAGAAAGGTGAAAAGCAAAACAAAACAGCAGTGTAATTTGGTCTAAGTATATTTCAAAATAAAAGATTGTGTCTGAGTCCTTCCTGGGAGACAGGACAGGGGACTCCTCTGGGCAGCACTAGAGGCCTTTCGCTCTTCTTTCTGTTAGAAGAGAATGGGAGGAGTCACGGAGATAGCCTTCCCCCTTCCCGACAAGCTGGACCTCATTTTACTAGCCGCCTGAGTTTGAGCAGTCCGCCAGCCCTAGCAGTGTAAAGCTAGCTTCATATTATTGGTGAGAGAAGAAACCAAAAACACACACAAGATAAAAACAATCTAATTTGGCATCATTTAAAAATTGGTTAAATAAAGTATGGTTCTTTCATACCATCGAAAAATTTTGAAAGAAGAAAATCTATAGGTGTGTATGCATGGAAAGATGACCTTGTCTATTGATGAGTAGAATAATGTTAAAGTATTAAATCATATTCATAATATAAATATTATGTAAACAGCAACCACATATTTTATTAGTACATGTGTTTTTTTTTTAATTTCTTTTTATTTTATTCATTTTAGAGAGGAGACACAGAGTGAGAGAGAGAGAGAGAGAGAGAGAGAAAGGGGGGAGGAGCTGGAAGCATTAACTCCCATATGTGCCTTGACCAGACCAGTGCAGGGTTTTGAACTGGCGACCTCAGTGTTCCCAGGTCGATGCTTTATCCACTGCGCCACCACAGGTCAGGCAGTACATGTGTTTTTTAATAATTTGGAAGAAAATGCATCAAATTACAGTGAATGAGTATCTAGGGCAGCAATTTTCAGCTGGTGTGCCATGAGAATTTTTAAAATATGCAATAACTGACTATTTAGTCAGGGGCACTGACCTCTTTTTCTTTACATTGTCTAATAAAAAAAAATGGCAACAGACAACATAACAATGGGTATCCAGAATGAATGAATTAAAATTATACCCATTTTTTTTTGTCAGATGGGCAAAAAATACGTATTTTTGGTGTGCCTCAGAATTTTAGTAATTAGTTTATGTGTGGCATGAGATGAAAAAGGTTGGAAACCACTATCTAGGGGACAGGAATGTAGATGATGAGAACTTTCATTTTCACAGTCTGTATTTCAGCAATATTTCATGTTAGTAAAGCTTTGTATTATATTTGAAAATAGAAAGAAAAAGAAAAAAAGAGAAAAATTTAAGTGTCCCTAAAAAGATGATGAGTAAAAACTTGTCTCCCACCTCCTGTCAATGACACAAAGTAAAACTGCCAAAAACATTAATTTGGATACATTCCACTGAATAAAATACTTCATACTCCTAGAATCTAAGAGAATTATAGAAAATATGGCTAGATCCTTGGGATTCTGCCCTTCCCAAAAGTAGAGTTTGGGATGGTAGGAGCTATACTTCCTAGCAAAGGGCCCTCTTGTTCATTGGGCATTAAGGAAATCCCCTAGTGACATGAACTAAGCAAAGAAAGTGCATTCACACCCAGAGAGCTTTCAGGAAACAAGATCCTCTCTTATCACCATCAACAAGGAGACTCATCTTTCACCAACTCATTGAATGAGCCCCTTTGTTTCCCCTAAAGGATCATCATATATTCTTTCTCTGCTGCTACAGAAAGTCCAGGTGCCCCAGAATTCGGCACTGAGAGGCACAGGTGGAGTTCCGGTACAAACTTACTCGTCCACACTGTCAAGAGGAACAGGAGCCTGGAGAGGGCGGGGCACTGAGCATAGGAGAGGGGTGTGCAGGTAAGTGCAAGAGCGTGAATGCAAGAAGGTGTGCTTTATAACTACACTTCCCAACTTCCACGTGTGTCACATACATCATATGTCCCACAAGGGACCATCAGAAAGAAAGGAAGGATGGAGTCTGCTTCAGGATGTTGCGCACCAGGGGCAGTAAGTCCGTTGGTGTGTTGACCTACCATTCTCTGTGCCAGGCACCACTCAAATAGTCAACATAAAGTCCCTGTGCTTCAGGAACGCAGAGTCACCTCGAGCCTCATGGACATGTGGGAGGCCAGTATGATGCCCATCACTGTGCCTGTATGCACTAGGGCAGGGGTCCCCAAACTACAGGCCCGCGGGTCACATGTGGCCCCCTGAGGCCATTTATCCAGCCCCTGCTGCACTTCCAGAAGGGGCACCTCTTTCATTGGTGGTCAGTGAGAGGAGCACAGGATGCATCCGCACCCATAGTTCCCATTGAAATACTGGTCAGTTTGTTGATTTAAATGTACTTGTTCTTTATTTTAAATATTGTATTTGTTCCCGTTTTGTTTTGTTTTTTTACTTTAAAATAAGATATGTGCAGTGTACATAGGGATTTGTTCATAGTTTTTTTTTATAGTCCTGCCCTCCAACGGTCTGAGGGACAGTGAACTGGCCCCCTGTGTAAAAAGTTTGGGGACCCCTGCACTAGGGGCTTGACGTCTGTTCACGAACTTGCACTGTTCATCTATGTCCCTAGCACTTGTCGCTTTCCAGCCTCCCAGAGACTTCCACCAGCCACCAGTCCTTTCTCGTCCCTTCTTACCTTCTCATCCGAACTTCCTTCCCCAGGGTTCCTCCCCCTCTCAGCTCTACCCCACATTCTCCACCACACAATCTGCCTTGACCTGTCTCAAACCCTTCCTTTTCCATCAAGTTCTCAGAAAAGCAGTCTGTGTTCACTGCCTTCTCCTCCTCACCATAGCTCCACTCTAATTCCTGATAACTAAATTCAATCCTCCACTACAGCTGCTTTCTTGAGGCAGTTTTCACTTGAGCTGCTTACTAAGCTCGTGGTCTCCTCACCTCTCTCCGCGTTAGATACTTTTAACCATCCTTTTCTCAAAGCTGAATTTCCATGGCTTTGGACTCCCTTGGCCCTTCACCCTCAGTATGATGTTACACAATCTACTTCTCTAGAAACTCCTCCCCCACCCACCCCTTTATGTAGGCATTACTCAGATTAGTCTGCCGGCTTCCCTCATGTGATCCTCTCCCCTCTGTGGGGACTGAGGACTGTCAAATCGATTGACGCCCCGGTGCCCGACCCTCCTGGGCTCCAGACTGGCTCCAACAGCTCCTCCGCTCAAACTTCCTACTGAACACGGTCAATACTGACCTCTTTCTTTATACCTCCTTCCCACCCTCAAAATTCCTTCTTTTAAGACTTGAATCTCAGTAAATTAGCAACACCAGCCTCCCAGATATCTGAGCTAGAAAACCGAGTCATAGTCCACAATTCTTTCCCCTACCCTTTCGCACCATTAGGCACAGTGCACCTGTAAGGAAGTTTAAAAGAACTGCAAAAATGCTTGAAGACATAGACAAAGTTGCTTGGCACCAAAGTATAAAATGAAGACTGTACAATCAAAGTTGAGAATAACTCCAAAATCCCTTCAAATACTTTTGAGAGCAAAAACATATATTATATTATATTCAATGTAGGATACTGGTAAATTTTAATAAGTTTGGTCCTCTGAGACAGGGACCACAAAGGTAGACAACGGGTCAGTCTTACCTCACACAGAAAGTCCAGTTAGGCACTCTCCCCTTGGGAAGTACTCCTGCATCCTTCCCTTCGCCCTTCTCCTTCCCCTCTTCTTCCCCCCAGGCATGTATTCCTTGCCCCTTTCCTTCCCCTAAGCTCTAAGGGACCTCACAAGACTTGTGCAACTAAGGGAGCAGCAGGCGGCAGCAGCTAGTTCTGGGCTAACCCCCTGAACCTGTCTCCTGGGTCCCCTTTCCTCTAACTTTCTTTTGGTAAAGCCAATAAATAAATTCTTCCTTTACTTGCAAAAAAAAGAAAGAAAGAAAGAAAAGAAAAGAAAGTCTAGTTACTTTGACTTCTCAGAATTGTTTGGATTCACCTCCTCCCTTCCATTCCCAATGCCCTAGTTTAAACCCCCTTCATTATTTCTGCAGCATGTCCTCAAACACAGCTGATGATAGCACATCACTTTCCTGTTCAAAAATTTTGATAGTGTCCCCAGGACCTGAAATAGAAACTACAAGCTTTTTATATAGCATTCAAGATCTGTTGCAATCTAGCCCCAGCCTACCTCTTGGGCCCCTCCATCAATACATGCTCCCGCTCATCCTCTGCTGCAGCCACATAAGACTCACTGTGTCCCACATGCCTCATGTGCCCATGGAATGCCCTCTACCTGCTCGGCCCATGGAAATCTTGCACTTGTCTCAAGGATAAGTTCCGACAGCTGTTCCTCAGTGAAGGCTACCTTCCCAGGATCCCCAGCCCAAGCCAGTCTTGGCTTTCTAGAGGTAGTGAAACAGTGTCCACAAATGCACTTGCCTTGCTCTGCCTCATGTTACACTCAGTTTCACCTGTGGCTGTACCCATTGCAAAGCCATAGAACCTCTCAGGAGCAGAGAGCTATGTTGTAGTCAATCACCTCTGTTTCCCACACAGTTAGCATGTAAGAGACAACAATGCACCTTGTAGAGTGGCCACTTCCTCTCCCTTTTCCCCACATCATTCTGTCTCTGCTCCACTGTCACTTGGTTCTCCATATCATTGCTGCGGGTATAGTGGACTCTTAGCGAAGTCCAAACCAAGAAAACTTGAAAGTTATGAAAAATGCTTAGCTTCAGACCCACCAACCATTCTTCCTTGTGTCCTAGATTTTAGATGGTGAGAAAGAGTATAGGCCTTGGGGTCAAGCAGATCTGGGTTCAAATCTAAAGTAAAGTCTGGTACTTAATTGACTATGTGACTTCAATCAAAGTTGGCTTGACAAGCCTCAACATTCTCATCAGTAAAACATGAATTACATCTAACTTAATGGATTGTTGTGAGATGTAAATGAGAAAGGCACTTAAAGTCCCAAGCATGGCACCTGGCATATAACAAAGACCCAGAAGTAAGTAGCAGCAGGAAACAGAAGGAGGGTCTCGGATTCTCAAACCATTTGATCTTGTCAGAAGTCATTCCCCTCCTTGGATGCTCACAGAAAACAGGAATTCTCATGCTGGCATAATGAAGTCAGCACTCAAACTCCATGGTGCTGCTTATATGACTTAAAGTCATCATGGAGAAACACAGGAACATGAGATATTATGCAGCTGTTAAGAATAAAAATGGTCAATCTCTACATCCTGATTTATATAAAGACATCCAAAGTGTTTCATCATTAAATGAAAAGGACAAGTTGTAGTACAGCATAAAAAATGACTGACCAGGCGGTGGATAGAGCATTGGACTGGGACACAGCCGACCTAGGTTCAAAACTTGAGGTCGCTGGCTTGAGTGCAGGCTGATCTGGCTTGAGCGCAGGCTCATCAGCTTGAGCATGGGATCATGGACACAACCCTATGGTCGCTGGCTTGAATCCAAAGGTTGCTGGCTTGAAGCCCAAGGTCATGGGCTTGAGCAAGGGGTCACTCGGTCTGCTGTAGCCCCCAGTCAAGGCAAATATGAGAAAGCAATCAATGAACAACTAAGATGCCACAATGCAGAATTGATGCTTCTTATATCTCTTCCTGTCTGTTTGTCCCTATCTGTCATTCTCTCTGTCTCTCTTGCAAACAAAACAAAACAAACAACCACACCTACACATGTGCATCTACATACATGCATATACATATGTGTGTATACATTATACATATACACATGCATACACATATACCAACACAAACACTTACATACCTATATCTATCTGTATATGGTTATATGTGCCTTTAAAATCTCTAGATGGATATATGAGAAATTATTAATAGTGGTACTTCCAGTAATGGATCTAGGAGTACTATTTACACTCATCTGTATGGCTTGAATTATTTTTAACCATAGGCATGTGTTCATGTTATAATTTTTTAAAAACTGTCTTTAAAAGATTCAGGAGAAGAAGGTGGGAGAGGCAGGGAGGAAGGAAGGACTAGTTCATGGATCAAGAGTCCAAAGTTCCACTTAGAATCCTGCAACTAAGTTTGTAACCTCATGCAAATCGCCCCACTCTGTGGATCTCCCTTATTGTAAATTAGGGGAGTTGAACCAGACACTTTTCCAGGATTTGTAGGTTATTAGATAATGTCTGCAAGGTGCTCTGAGCACATTCTATCCAAAGAACATCTCTCTTTGAGATGGTTTGATGCTTTAAGCATCAAGTTTTAAAAAAGGAGAAAATATACACTGTTTCGTTTCGACCTTCATCACATTTCAAGGAGAAAGCACTCCCACCACTTTACCTATAGAGAAACCAAGCCTAGGATGTAAAGATCACTTGCTCCCCAAATACACACTGCTCACCAGACTCTGCTGTTTGCAAAGAATTATGACGCCAGGAGTTTTATAGCACCCAGTTCATTCTGTGCCTCTTCTGCAGAGAGGCACAGGCTTATGCAAAAAGCAGAAGGCACTCTTTGCTGAAAAAACAGGGTGAGAAGGTGAAGTGACTTACTGTGGGTCAGAGCATAAACAAAGCTCACTCCCAACACTTTTAGGAAGTATTGAATCCTTGGGATCAACTCCACATCCCTCTCCCCACCTGGACTGAAAACTTCACCTTGAAGATGCATTTCACTGCAGTCATTTTCTGAGTGTTTTCTGGGTCAGAAGCAGGGAGAGCAGCTAACCCGAGGCTGCCAATGGAGTTGCTCCATTGAGGGCAGGGTACCAGGTTACCCACTCCACTACACACCCACCCTGTACACCCAGCGACTGGTTTTTTTCCAGTCTCCTGGGCAAAGGGACTTTACACAGCTTTGAAAGCAAACAATCACATTTGTCCTCAGAGATGTGGGTCTCCACCTTGCAGAGAGTACTGACTTCCTACCCCAGAACAGTTCACTTTGGTTCAACCATAGCATCTCACTCTCTAGGCCAGTAAACACCTCCAATCTTCTGGTAACTTCCCACATGAAGGGTCCCTCCTACTTCAGACTTAAAGTTGAATGTCTAGACATCAAAATCTCCCAACAGTGGCAGGAAGCATGTATAAAATGCACATATCCACCTTGCAGAGAAAGGCTGAGCCTGATCCACCAACCCTAACAGTAGTCTAGATTTTAAATAAGGAAACCCCAGATCAGAGCACAGCTAAATACTACTAAGTAAACCAACGCTGTTCACCCAAAAAGCGTGCAGCCAGACCATCAACCAGTACTTGGCCTGCTGGTAACCTTAGCTGTAAATTGTGCATAGTAACCCTAGACATAACAACACCACGACAGGCATCTGTTGCATTCTAGAGGTTCTAGAAGCTGCTATTAGTTGACCCCGCTCTCACTGTCACCTCTGGATCAATTTTGCTGACTATTATCTGCTTACCACTGGCCTGATTATGCCCCTTAGAACTCTCTGGGCCCTTCAGTTGTCTTGGCTGAGATGCTTTCTTTGTCTCTCTCTCTCTCCTCAGGTCCCTTGCACAAGGCCTAACATTGTCCTCTGCCCTTCTTTATCCTGGCCACATCGTTCCAAGATCTTCAGAGTGCCTTCCATTCATCAGTTCATCTCAGACCCCCTCTGCATATTTATAAAGGCCTAGCAGCTCCTCACCGCCTTCAGAGGCCAAAAGCCAGCTCCTGTCAATCACAGCGAAAGGAGAGAGCGGTCACAGTGCAGAGGGGGTGTATCACTGACAGAAAGTTTTGTTGAAAGGAACAAAACACACTCAAAGGCCTGACTAAGCAATATTCTGGTGAGTCCAGCCTCTGGTGAAACTGTATGTCCGGGGAAGGCAAAAATGAGGGCAGGACAAACCAACTAATAAGCACTGTAAGATTTTCCAAGGTACTTTCTACTTGGACATGCCTTAAGCTCAAACCCTAAATGATAAATTCACCCAGAAAGAAATAAAATAAAAACTCTACACAGGAATTTTTGGTCTCTCTTCTGAAATGTTTTTCTTGATTCTTCACCATTATAAAACAGATCTTGTGTATATGGTCTGAAACGCCCACTCAGAGAGCCTTTCATAGCTGCATTCTGAGGGTCAGTCAGCCTCAAACATTCTCTGAGAAATGAGGTGGGAGGGACTGTATTCTGGATGAATAACTAAGTTTTTCTAGCAAGAGACATATTCTGATGGAATAAGTTAAAAATCACTGTTACTTTTCCCTTGATAAACTGAAAGCATTTGGGGAATATTGAGGTAGGGAGATAATCTCCATTTGGGTTGAAAAGCTTCCTCCTCTCCTTATCCGCAGCCCACGAACAGTGAGTGCCTTCCATTAACTCTTCTTCATAATCTTCTATAGGTCAAAATTGGGGGATTATTTTCAACACTGAATATTCTTTAAACTCCTCCACACCCAATTCTATGAGCATTTCTTGAGAACTGCACATTAGTCAAACACTGAGTTAGACACCAGTGTCCCCATGGGCACCAGACAAATGTCTTTTCTCCTTGGAACTCATAATCTAGAGGAGAGTCAGACCTGTACATGATCAAGAAGGGGACACTGTGAAAAGTGAGAGCTTAAGAACTCAGAAAAGGCCCTGGCCAGTAGGCTCAATGATAGAGCATCATCCCAGTGTGTGGATGTCCTGGGTTCAATTCCTGGTCAGGGCACACAGGAGAAGCAACCATCTGCTTCTCCACACCTCCTCCTTCTCTTTCTTTGTCTCTCTTCCCCTTCTGCAGCCATGGTTTGATCGGTTCAAGCGCATTGGTCCTGGGCACTGAGGATGACTCTGAAGCCTCCACCTCAGGTGCTAAAAATAGCTTGGTTGCAAGCATGGCCCCAGATGTCGGCCCTAGATGGGGATTACTGGGTGGATCTGCATGCAGGGGTCTGTCTCTCTGTCTCCCTTTCTCTCACTTGGAGAAGAAAAAAGAAATCAGAGAAGAGAGAGGGTATCTTCCTGGGACAAGAAGAGGAAAAGTATGAAAGGGGTTGTACTTGAGCAGGGCCTTCAGGATACATGTATAAGAGTTCATGGCTGAGAAAAGGGAGAAAGATATTTCAGACCCAGAAAAAGAGTACAAGCAAAGTCACGGAGGCATGAAAATGCACCCCAAGATTAAACCAGACTCCAACAGTCCCAGGGTAAATGCAGAGGGGATGAAGCTGAGAAGGGAAGTGAAACTGACTGTGAAGGTCCCTGCTTGCCTCTTTAAACTTAATTTGGGGGAAACAGGGAACCACTGAGGTTTTTAAAGCAGTTGAATGACTCAGTCAAACTCATGTTTTTAAAAATAATTCTGAGGTCAGGGTGTGAGATGGGTTAGAAAGGTAGAGGCTAAAGGCCAACTATTCAAACATAAGAAGAAGAACAGTGGAAATGGAAAGAAAGGAAAGAATTTGAAAAGTTAAGAGGGAAAAGTGAACAGGAGTCGGCAGCCAACTGGATGTGGAAATGTGAAAAGCAGGAAAACCAAAAAGTTGCTGAGGTTCTTCCTTGGGAGGCTGGTGACAACATGAACCTACCTTTGAAAACAGGCAGAAGAGCAGGTGTGGGGCTGAAGGAGGGAGCCAAGAGGTCCTATTGCTACACAGTGACTTTGAGACCTCTTGCTACAACCAAGTGAAGACGGTTGGCTGACAGCAGTAAAGCAGATCTGGAACCGAGGGGGGAGGTTGGAGCTAAAGATAAGGATTTAGATGCACTGGCAACCCCAACAACTAAAAACTCACTGAGAGGAAGAAACAAACAAACAAAAAGAAGCAATGGTAAAAAAGCTGGGAAAGAAAAAGGAAAACTCAGGTTCTAGAAGCCAAGGGAGGGCATTGTTTCCAAGCAAGAGAATGGTTAACAAAGTCAAATATCGCGGAGAAGCTAGGAGTTGGGTCCAGAGAGTGACCATCGTATTTGACAATACCAGACTTCTTCTGAAGCGGTTTTAATACAGCAATATGGAGAGCTGCCTGTGACAGTGCATATACTGCGCACAGCTAATTAGCATCTTCATCCTCAGCTGTCAAAAAACTATGTCGGAAGTAGAGTTCAGAACATTCATTATTTATTAAAAACTAATGAGGGGATTTAAACCTATTAGATTAAATCATTGCAAAGATAAAGCAACATAAACAGGTATACAACTAATTACCCTTCTAATTTCAGATCATTAAAAATGCAAGATCAAAGAGAAAAAAGAAACTCTTAGAATTAAGAGCCATAGATTGTTGATCTCCACCCAAATATGGTGGGTGTGGTAATTCTAAGCAAGCACCCTATAATAAATACATCAGAGTTCAAGTCTAGCTTTGATCTTCTAGGTGTGTAATTTTGAGTAAACAAACATCTCTAAGCCTGATTTTTAATCTGTCAAATTAGCATAATAATAGAAATAACAAATACATATAAAAGCTCTCAACATAGTGCCTACCCCATAATGTTGACTTATTATAATAGCTATTATAATGCTTCATTTCCAAGATAATATAAACACAATTATATATAATTTCAAAGATTCATTCTTTATTTTTTTAAATCAATAACTATTTTTGAGCCACTCCCTTCTATATACCAAGCACAGCTCTAGATGCTGGGCATGAGAGAAAGAAAGAAAGAGACAGACAGACATACAGACCCAGGTCCCTATCACAAGAGGCATGGTCCAATGATGTAGAAGGCAAGTAGGCAAGTTGACAACTAGAAAACAAGGTCCTGAATCAAGGAATGACAAAGGTGCAAAACACACAGGAGGAGGTGCTCAGTGCTCCCCCCGGTCCTAGCGAGTGAGAGGTGCTGTCAGGCAAGACTATAAACAACAGGCAAACTTCAGCATTACAAGAAAATTTGCAAAGACATTTTTAAGGATAATAATAAATATTAAGGTAGCATCACACACACTCACACACACACTCCTCTGAAAAAATGTCAAAGGGAGAATGAGGAAGTTCTTTGCCCAAGGGTAAACAGCAGGAGAAAAGGAGCTGGAAGCAACCCAGGCTCTTGTCATCTAGCTCAAGGAGATATTTTGGCTGAAATATATCACTACATAATATTTATACCCTTCCCCACCTGAGTTAGGGCTTCATGCTTTACAAAGAAAATTAAATGTCACCTGGCTGTCCTCTAAACATCTAAAATTTTAAAATAGGCAAACTAATATAAGAACTTTGATGACAAACCATCCCCAAAGGATAGTGTTCTCAAACAATTCTGAAGTTCAATTTAATCCCCAAGGTGAGGATGTTAATAGATTTTGCCCTTCCCTTTGGAGATGTCAAACACCAGGGAGAAATACTGAAATTTAATCATTTGGGTTCTCAAAAAGTTAAAAATAGAATTACCATATGATCCAGCAATATACTGAAATACATATTTCTGAGTATATACCCAACAGAAGTGAAAGCAGGGTTTTGAAGAGATATCTTCACTCACATTCATAATAGCATTATTCACAATAGCTACAACGTAGAAGCAACCCAACTGTCTGTCAATAGATGAATGGATAAACAAAATGTAAAAAATACATACAATGGAATATGATTCAGACTTAAAAAGGAAGGAAATGCTGACACATGCTACAGTATGAATGAACCTTGAAAACATTATGCTAAGTGAAATAAGCCAGTCACAAAAGACACTGATTCCACTTACATGAGGTACCTAGCAGTCAAATTCATAAAGACAGAAAGTAAAGTGGTAATTGCCAGGTGCTGGGGGTGAGGGGGTTGGGAGACTTAGTGTCTAATGGGTATAGAATTTGAATTTTGGAAGATGAAAGAAGTTCTGGAGATGAATGGTAATGGCTACATAACGTGCATGAATTTATGCCACTGAATACTTAAAATGAGTTAATATGGCAAATTTTTATATATATTTATCATAATTTAAAATAATACATTTTAAAAAACTGCATGGTTGCTATTAAACAGCTGTTCTTGGTCATTTAGGGGCAAATAAAAACACTTTGTCTCTGACATTTAGATGCAATGCCATATGAAGAGGGGACAAGAGCATGAGACGAGGCACATTAGAAAGTTCTTTATCCAAAGGAGCAGCATCCAAGTACCATTCTATGGAAATGGACACCTATATAACCTACTAAGAAAGGGCTTTGTTGGCGGCCATCATCTGACAATTTTTAATTAAGATAATCCCCATGTACTAGCATCACCCCACTAGGGAATAATTATCAAAGTGCACATTTCAAAAATTACTAATTGAACTGTTTGCAAAAGCATGAGGCAGGGCTTTATGTAAGACCCACAACTAATATTCATAAATCAGTTTGTGCACTTGAGAGTTGTCTAGTTGAGCAAATAATAGATGGACACAGAGAAGTTAAATAATAATCATAAAAGAAGTCTATGATTATGTTCAATTAAGCAGCGCATGTAAGTAGCCCTTTAATAAATTTGGAGATGGGAGAGATTATTGGGGGCCAGAGTCTTCCAGGAAGACTTAAGGGAACCACTCCAAATCTGGGAGAATGTTCAGGACTCAGTAAGTAGGAGCAAATAAACCTGGTTCAACCTGGTTCAAGTAGTGAGTTTATGATGGGAAGTGGTAAAGAGATAAGGACAGGAAGAGACTGGAGCCAGATGACAATGGCTCCTAATAGTCAACTTGGTGAGCTTGAATTTGCATCTCTACCTGGAGGGAAACCACCAGCCATGTTTGAGAAATGGTGTTATATGATGTACACAGTGTTGCAGGACAGGATGGCTTTGGAGAGGGAGATTCTTAAATGGATAGAAAGCTGGACCTCAGGCCACTTACATAACTACCTGAGGGCTACTAAGCCACAAAAATGCTTTCACTTTGTTAAAGCTATGACTTGAAATACATCAGGCCATATGCTGACATCTGCACTGAAGTGTTCTTGAAGGATATACAGGAAACTGTTGACACTGATAACTCTTTAGGACAGTGATGGTGAACCTATGACACGTGTGTCAGCACTGACATGCGTAGCCGCATGCGGCCGCATACCAGAGAAGTATGGGGTCGCATGTTGAGAAGGACATTTCATCCTCAGCTCCTGCATGGCCAGGTGCAGTAGCTGAGGATAAAGCATTTGCTGTAATGTAGACACTCGGTGCCGGAGGTCTGTAGGCCAAAACAACAGAACTCCGGCACAGAGTGTCTAGTTCTGGGACTTCTGGTTAGGCTGTTTTTCTCGAAGTGACACACCACCCGAGTTATGTTCAGTTTTTTGGCGAATTTTGACACACCAAGCTCAGAAGATTGCTCATCACTGCTTTAGGAGCAGGATCAAGGTGGGGGGCAGGGATGCTTTTATGTTTCACTGTATACTCTTGTACAATGTGGATACACTTAACCATGTGCCTGAATTCGTTTTATAAGTTAAATAGTTTTAAAAATATGACAACCAAAGGTGTTAAAGTGTTTGGGCTCGAACCAGCAAAAGCAAACATTTCTAATTATAAGTGAAATATATTTCAACCTTATTTGTACCATGTCTTAATCTCTGTCACATAGTGGAGATGTTGTGAGAACGACTTACAAGTAATAGTACAGACTCCAGAGAACTAACTGCACATCTCAGGCTTTATTTCAAAACAAACAGATGTTATGAGTCAGAATAAAACACCTCCTTTTTGGTGTATTTAAATTCTGCCTGAGTCTATTCCAAATCAACTCCTCAATGAAAACAAAAGTCAGAAATAATATCCCACAGTACCTTTGACAAGATATATTCCTGCCTCTGTAAGTGACTTTTTCATTTTTCTAGTCACTCAGACTAGAAAAATAAACCAACCAATTGGGTCATTCTTGACTTATCCTTTTTCTCTTATCCTCTTTCTAAATCCCACCAACTCTATTTTAAAAGCCTATCCAAAAGCCAGCTGCATCTCAGTAACCCGCCACCATCAGCCTGGCCCATCATCTCTAAACTGGACTAGTACAGTAGCTTTCCTTCCACTTCCTGCTTCCACTCTTCTCCTCTATATCAGTCTTCCACAGGACGAGCAGAAATATACTCATAAGACACAAATCTGAACAAGTCACTCCCCTGCCTACAATCTCTAGTGGCTTCCTCTCACATGGCTAAAACCCACATGATCCAGACCACATTTTCTCTCCAACATCAACTCATCAGAGAGGTCCTTCCTATCTATCCCACCTCAAATAGCAGAACTCCCTCTCTTTCCCTTTGCACTGCTTTATTTTTTTCTTTATATTACCAGTTTGTTGGTGTTTAGTTCCTGTCTCACCAACTGGAACGTGAGCTCCATGATATCAGACTTTTTTTGTCATGTCTGGTAAATAAATGAGAGTTTAACATACAGTTGTTGAAGACTGAAGTACAAATCAAGGCACTCAAGATCACTGGAAAAAAGAGACTTTTGAAGTCCAAAATGAGGCATAAACAAAATAATGCCCAGAAAATTTGGGAGGAGGGAATGAGAAGCTGAAACATCATTGACAAGCACATAAACCCATTTATCTACGGCACGCTGTGAATCCATGTGCATGCTTGATATTAATCCATTGCTTTGAGACATCATCTGTGTACATTCTAGAGGACTTATTCTTGAGGTTTTGTGGCTAAAGAGTAAACACTGTAACAAGTTTCCTCATCCCTCTTTCCAGAACCAATGAACTTAGATGGAAAGTTCTGCTGAAAAAAGCAAGCAAACACTATCTCAAAAACAGAAAGCCTAGAATATTCAGTTACCCTATTGAGGAGATCTGGACAAAGCCCCAGCCTTGGAACTAGGAAATTGGGTCAAAGTCAGGTTCTGCCATCATCTACTAGAGGGACCTTAGAAAAATCATTATACATTCCTAATCCTGTTTCCTTCATTGTAGAGTAGGAATGGTCAGATCTTCCTTGCTTTTTCACACAGGCATTATATAATCTCATAAGATGCCACATAGTCAAAGGCATCCTGAAAACCAAGTGGACTATACATCACCTGTGTGATCACCATCTTGTATTATTTGACTTTTAGTTTACATTTCAGCTAATCAAGGATCTGATCATGTCCCTCCCCTGCTCAGCCTTCACTGATTTCAACCTAGACTTTTAATGTTCTTGACAAACTGAATCTAAACTATCTTTCCAGTAACATTTCCAGCCTGTTCCTGGGCTATACTCTACACAGCCACATGGACCTACTGCTCACTCTGTAATCTAACCATGCTTTATTGCACGTCTGTTAGGGGTTAAATGTCTGGGACCTCATCCCCTCCCATCCTCCCTTCTTCCATTAGAAAAATCCTAGACTCTCCCCAACCTGAACCAGATGCTTCCTCCTGCAGGCTCTCTCTCAGGTGTTGTGTTGAGTCACCAGACCAGTGTGTCTCCATCTGATCCCTTTTTGTGTCTTCAGCACATACAGTGTAATGTACACAGTAGGTACCTAATGTTTGCTCTTTTTGAATATTTCTCAAAAGGCTCTCTCAGGCCTTTCCAGCTCTAATGCTCTATGACTGATGGTTCAGATTCGGTATTACAAAAGGCCTCTTACTTTCCCACCCTGAGAAAATATGATGGAAGGTGAAACTGACTGACCACTCCTAGGGGGCTTCTGGAGACAGGCAGGAACTGGGAAGAAGGACAGAATGAGGCCAGGCACTGCTTTTCAGTCCTCACACGTTATGTCTTTCAAGTATTCTTTGTTTTATTTGAAGCACTATGAATTCTCAAATGAGACACACCAATATTTAAGTCTGGTCCAAAAGGAAATGATTTTCAACCTACTCCCTTTCAGGATTATCCAAGTTTCTGCTCCTTTTCATAATGATGGAAACTTCTGTACTGACTATAATTCAAAACAATTATTATTCTTTAGCTGTCAAGGTGCCCTGTTATTCTTTTCTTAAATATCCTAGATGATCTGAGCCAAGTTCAATGCAAAGTCTGTTTTATTTTTTCTATCCCTGTGCCTTTTGCCTTGCTAAATTTATGGTTTTCAAATGAAAGGAAGAAAGGAAGAAAGGAAGCCCCGCTCTTTCCCCCACTGCTAACATGATATATGGCTGGGTTCTAATTGCCCTTGTAATTATACCCTTGGCCAGGTCTGCACAGGTATACTGTGGAAATTAAACATTACGGCAAAGCCTGAAAAGGTCTCACTGAGGCAAGAAGAAGATGGCTCCAGCAGAAGGAAGGAGAGCCCCCAAAGGTGGTTTGGGAATTGTCACAAGCCAGCCAGACAAGTCACTGAGGAAGCATTTTCTGTCTAGGACTGCCTCTAGCACTGTGTGAGCTGTACGGCTAGCGATCCCCTGGGGGTTTGATATGCAGCTAAGGTTGGCTGAATATGGAGGAATTGCATCTTTTGGCTGTGAATTAAGAAATAAGCCTGGCAACAAAGGGAAACACGCTCTGACATTTTCTAAATATTTACCAAGGGGAGCTGACCATTCCGTGAGTGGAGCCAGGTCTGACAGGGAATTCTCCAGACTGCCTCCTACACCTACCCTCCATCATCATTTCCATCTCCACAACCACGTGACTGCTGCCTTTTGGGGTTGTCAGAGAAAAGCGGCATCTTTGTGATAAACCCAGCAAATGCCATGCGAAACTGGTACACAGACTGCTGCGATTAGTCTTCCTCCCCAGATTTATCTGAAATAGGGAAGAAACCACAGGGCTATCTATAAAAACTGAGTCAATACAACCTTACTTTTAAGGCAAAATACTTTCTTCCACAGTAATTTTTGGCTAGTAATATCCATATGGTTTCAAAACCTAGTATCCATGAACTTCCCTGCCAGTCCTCATTATAAAATCAAATTTCTCCTCAGACCACACAACACGGTTATTTTCACTCTTGATCCTTTCAAGTCAATTTATAAATGCTAATCTACAGGTCTAAGGTTATTTTTTTTTTAAATGTTATGGATAAGGAAGAGCTATACTTTATCACTTTAAACCTCCCACTGGTCATGTTTCCTACCTTTTCAGGTATTGGTTAGAGGGTAAAATGTTGTGTTTGATTTTGATTTAGTTGACTGAGTTTAAAGAGGTATTATAGTCCAGTGGTTCTTAACCTGGGTTCTATCAAACCCTAGGGGTTCGAAGAGTCAGTCTCAGGGGTTCGGAGAAGCCTCTGTCGTGGAGGCCAGAATAAAGTAATACCGTAATTTGTTGTGAGTTCATGCACTTTGTTGGTTTTGTTCTTTGAGCAAGGTGATGTTCATGCATGGCTCATTTTGTGCACCAGTAAAAAAACATATGTCTTGAATTTGGAAAAAGAAATTATATTTTATTTATCACTAAAGAAGGGTTCAGTGAATACGCATATGAAACTGGTGGGTTCGGTACCTCAAAAAAGGTTAAGAACAGCCTGACCTGTGGTGGCGCAGTGGATAATGCGTCGACCTGGAATGCTGAGGTTGCTGGTACAAAACCCTGGGATTACCCGGTCAAGGCACATATGAGAGTTGATGCTTCCTACTCCTCCCCCCTTCTCTCTCTCTCTACTCCTTCTCTCCTCTCTAAAATGAATAAAGTCCTTTAAAAAAAAAAAAGGTTAAGAACCACTGCTATAGACCCAGTAATTCCCTAAAGTCCTTTCTTTCCCCACAGCCCTGGGTATACTACATAATTATGGGTCTTCAGATCTGTACTGGCTCGAGACAGTGATGTGCATACCTCTTGAGCAAAAGCACATACCTCTGTAAATGTAACAGGCAATGGGGAGATTATGGAACAGTTTAGAGTTTAAAGCTCACTAACCTCTCTCCTGCTTATCTCCAACATATTTTAAGATTTCACTAAGATGAAAGCACTGAATTGTATCATATATTCTCTCACACTCTCTGCCAAAGGGGAAAAATATAAGAAGACTTCAGTAGCTTGATTAGGCAGAACTCCAGAAAATAAACTAAATTTTGGCCTTGAGAACAAGAAAGAAATGGGAAGGATAAAAATTACAGAGGGCCTGTACCACAGCTGCACATAAATAACCAGGAATGCTGCAGTTAGGTCTCACCTTTAAGCAAGTGACTACACAAGTAAAAGGTTGGACTCGGTGACCTCCAAGGTCCCTTCCCACTCCAACAGGATTTGTCTCATGAATTTTTTATAGTCATCCTCTGTCCTATCACACTGTCCTCATGCATCATCAAGCCCTTCTGGCCACTTCCAGGGCTGAAAGGAAAATTTGTTTTCAAAAACCCATGCTTTGACTACTGCCAAAATTACAGTTCTGTCCTTGAAATGATGACCTGAACATAACGGGCAAGGCTAAACACCTCTGAACAAGTAAGTCTTCAATACCATCTTCTGATGATATCTTAAAGCTTGTCTGATATGAGCAGAATTACTACCTGAGGTCTTGAGAGTGAATGGCTGTGAACTAACAAATGATCCTAAGACCAAACCTCTTCAACTTGTATTTCAATAACCCTTGCCTAACGTGGAACCTTAAAAAAAAGAGGGCGGAACCAAACAGCTGAGTTTGAATCCTGTCCCCACCTCTTGTCAGCTGTGTGATGTATGCATATTATTTAATTTCCTTAACCTGTTTCCTCGCCTGTAAAATGATGATAGTATGAGCTACCTTGTGGAATTACTGTGAAAATAAAATAAGATAATAATAAAAAAGAACATCTGAGGGAATTCATTCATTCCCTCATTAACCTCACAAAGGTTAACCTAGAGCCCAGGTACCAAGATAGGCACTTGTACATAAAAAATTAGAAAAAAGCCTGACCAGAGGGTGGTGCAGTGGATAGAGTGTCGGACTGGGATGCGGAAGACCCAGGTTTGAGACCCCGAGCTCGCCAACTTGAGCGCGGGGCCCATCTGGCTTGAGCAAAAAGCTCACCAGCTTGGACCCAAGTTCGCTGGCTCCAGCAAGGGGTTGCTCGGTCTGCTGAAGGCCTGTGGTCAAGGCACATGTGAGAAAGCAATCAATGAACAACTAAGGTGTTGCGACGGCAACAAAAAACTGATTGATGCTTCTCACCTCTCTCTGTTCCTGTCTGTCTGTCCCTGTCTATCCCTCTCTCTGACTCTCTCTCTGTCCCTGAAAAAAAGGAAAAAAATGAAAGCTGTTATTATTTTTATTGACCAAAAACAGTCTGTTCCAGAACTGTGGCAGAACCATCAGATTTTGACGTTAGTTCAAAACTTTCGCTCACACTTATTTTGCCTACAATAGTCATTTTTATTTTGTCAGATATGATGCCAAATGGAAGCTGGCCTCCTGCCATAGCTTTGCCTACCCCAAAGCCAATCAGCTTACAGGTGTTCTGCTAGAGGACACCACCAGAACACTTGGAACACACAACCACCAGAGCAAAAGGGGGTATCTCAGCTCTCAGCTGGGCAAGCAACTCAGGAAAACTTGATATGCCTGAGCCACAGGACCCGTCCTGGATGCCTGGGAGTTTTCAGGTGCTTTCAGTTCCACTGGCAGGCTCCGAGTCTTCCGAGAACTCAGGACTAACAGACCTGGCTCCTCCCCAAATCATTGTGACTGAGCCACAGATAAGGCAGGAGCAATAGCGAAGGGTCTAACAGGCTACATTTTCATGATGGAAGTTTACATCTTTCAGCTGCGCTTCAGAGTTTGATCAAGTGCTATATAATGGCCCACCCCTGAGGAGTCAGTTGGTTTCAAAGCTGAAAGCTGGTGAGCTCTTCTTCAACGTGAACCCAATATTCCTTTCTCTAAGTGGCCCACAGCCTACAGGCAAGCACAAGCCTAGCTATGTTGAGTGCTGGGTGTTTGGTACACTTAACTTTTTGCACTTACAAAAAAAGAAAGAAGCCTGACCTGTGGTGGCGCAGTGGATAAAGCGTCGACCTGGGAACACTGAGGTCGCCAGTTCAAAACCCTGCACTGGTCTGGTCAAGGCACATATGGGAGTTGAGCTTCCAGCTCCTCCCCCCTTTCTCTCTTTCTCTCTCTCTCTCTCTCACTCTGCGTCTCCTCTCTAAAATGAATAAAATAAAATAAAAAAATTAAAAAAAAAAAAAAAAAAAGAAAGAAAAGAGTTGAAGATCTTCTGGAACTCAGGGCTCCTAGCAAAAGAGTAAAAGTCTCCCCCGACCACCACCCTGAGAATAGGAAATGACCTGTCATGGGGGTGAGAGGTGGTCAAAGAGGGAATTCTAAAATAAAATTTGGAACCATCTGTGAAGCTAAGGGTAGGTGAGTGAATATTATAGAATTGCCTAAAATTTTTATCTGCAGACTCCTCTCATTCAGGAGCCACCTGACTCTCTGTCCTTGGAAACTGTGGTATAGCCTATGACTATCTCAAGGGTGTGGGTTTTGCACAGCCACCTCTTACCTGGAGGTCACAGCATAGCCTCTCTTCACAAGAGTTCTCAGTACAAAATACTGTCACTATATTACACACACACACACACACACACACACACACACACACACACCCATCTGATGCATCTAACATTTTTTTTAAAGTGCCTTCTTTTCATATTCCTTCAGCGAGTTAAGCTTGTTATTATTAACTGCTGGCACGGCTAACAGCTCACTGAAAACAGTGGTTTGGATATTAATAGGCTATAAATCCAGGCCCTACCTGGGGCTGGTTGTCACGGAAACGGTGCTCAAGCCCACAGCTACTTCCCCACTCTTGGAAGTCTGGGCGAGTTGGTGGGAGTTGGGATTGTTTTAAAGCTCCTGTTATTTCTCCCACTTTTTGCTATTTCTCAGGGCCAACTTGTTGAAGAAAGAGGGACTGGTGGGACGATGAGAGAAGACTGGACCATAGAGCTTGCAGGAGCTGAACTCTTTGGGAGAGGGAGGGTGAACGGTTCCGGCGCTCCGATTTTTCCTCCCTGGGTCTAGACCCGGCCACTCTCTCCGCGTCATTCCCAGCGCCTGACGGTCGCCCCCATCCGCTGCCCTGCCCGGTCCTCCCCGGCTGGACGCTGGGCTTCCAGGGGAGCGCACAGCCAAGTTCCCCAGAAGAGAATCTGAGCAGCCCCAGGGTTGAGAAACCCGGCAACGGGAGGCAGAGAGGGCAGTGCGAAGGTCGGACAGGCTAGAGACAGAACCTTCTCTGCCTTCAAGCCGGGGTCCTGGAGGAGGCAGTCCAGGACCAGAACACGCACCCCCCTCACCGCCCTCCCAGCGTCACAGGGCGACACTCCAAGACCTGTTTCTCCAAAGCAAGCACCCAGCTCGCCAAGTGCCTACCGAAACCCACGCTGATACCCACGCCCCAGGATATTCGTTGCCACAGCCGCCAGGGCCTCCCGGGCCCCGCACAGCCTCCATGCCCGGGTGCTGGGCCCCCATCCGGTCCCCTGAGCCCCGCGCGTCATGCACCCCCTGGGCCCAGCGCCTCCTTTGCGCTCGCGCCGCGCGCCCCAGCCTCGCGCATCCGCACCAGCACCCAACCCCCTCGGCCCGCCGGGCCCTCCCGAGACTCACCTGCGTTGGGGTTGTAGCTGCGGCCAGCCCGAGCCCGGGGGTGGCAACGGCGGCGGAGGCGCAGGGGGAGGAGGGCAGCGCGGGGCTCCTGGCACAGCGGCCGCCGGGCGCCTGGTGCTGCCGAGCCGCGGACCCGCCCAGAGATATAAATAACATTATCTGAGGAGGGACATTCCTGCCGGGGGACATCGCTGCTGCCGGGACCAGATAGTCCCGCGGCGAGGGCGGGGAGGCGGGGCCGCAGCCTCCCGCAGCGCCAGGCCCGGCCCCTGCCTTCCCCACCCACTCCCTCACCTGCCAATCAGCCTCCGCGCGGGGGGACACCTGCCCGATCCCTAGCAGGCTCCGCGGGCGGCCTCAGCTTCTTCGGACCACCCCAGCTCAAGACGCCAGTCGTCCGAGCCACTGCAGCCCCCACAACTCGCTCACTTCCCCAAACCGCGCTCTACTCGAGCCCCCTGCGGCGGGGTAAAGGGTTTGACTGTGCTGCTCGGGCCTAATTCCTGCGCCCGGAGCTGCAAGCCTGGCCACGAACAGGAGCCTTCCAGCTTTCCCGCCCTGCATCCCCACTGTACATAGTTAGGTGTTTTAAATATACTAAAAGACACGCTTAGGCCGTAGGGTGGACGAGGCGGGCGCCCAAGCAGTGCGCCCCTGTTGCTGCGGGTTTAGGAGAAACAGATTGTTGTGTTTGCGCGCTTCGGGGCAGGCTTCTTCCCTCTGGCGGTGAGAGCAGACGCTGGGAGCTCAGGGGTGGGCACTGGGCTGGAGGCCCCCACTCCCAGCCTGTTTCTATCTGCCAACCTGGTGAGGTCGGGGTGGACGCGGCAAAGCTGGCAGGGCGCAGCCCGCAGTCCCAAGGCACTCGCGCTGTGCAGGGACTGTAATTAACAAGCAAGCTGCCACACTAGCTCACCCGCACCTCCTGGCCGGCCCCCAGCCTCTAGGCGAGACTCCAGGTCCTCCTCCCTGTAAGCCTGGGTGGTGTGGGATGCAGCAGGCCAAGGAAACAGTAGAACCAATGGTGCCAGAGAGGAAAGACAAGGCACATCGGAGTCACCTCGGGGAGAAAGACTCACAGAAGAACATGGGCAGCTTGTAAGGCAGTAGTACATTATCGTAACTTTTTTTTGTGATAAAAAAGTTATTGCTCAATAAGGGTTGGTGGTCCTCCTTCACCCGCCCTGCCTGGGACAGCTTCTCACCAGTCATCAGCCCAGGTAATCTCAGGTATTATGGAGATACCAATAGAGGTTGCTGCCCGGTGTTCTTAACGAAACAGCCTTACTCCTGAGTTATTTGCTTGGGAGTATAATTATACTGTTTTCCAGGATTCACCATTAAAGGGGTGTTTAATTGTTTGTTTACCTCATATATTGAACATTAGCAAAGATATTTCACTTCCTGCTGCAGCCACACTTCTTGAGAGTGGGCATTTAGACACCGAGAAGTGCCAGGTGGGGCAAACTCCACAGATATTACAAAGCCACAGAACATGCCACCGGGCCCCCTGACTAAGCTCAGCTTCCCAAGAGACACTAGTAATATAGGGAAGATTAAAGAACATCTGTGGCAATCCATTAGATTAGCAGTGATCCTCCCCTTCTGATAACATTGAAGAATCCATTTGTTTATTACTGAGTTGGAAACAGAAAGGTCTTTTTCATTTAAAAAAAAAAAAAGATTTAAGAACTAAACTCTGGCAAGGAAAACTCAAGAAAAACAGGCCAACTTCCAAAGCTGAGATGATCATATATTTCAAGTAGAAATCCTTGATCTATTTTTGAAAGAAAAAAGAGAGAAATTATGTTTTTAGAAGCCTTGTGTGAAATAACTTATTAATAAATTCATGGTTCCCTAGACTTTCAAGTCCTCAGCTGCATAATTCTATACCTCATGAAAGAGTCAGATCAGTCCTTAGCTATAGGGTTAGGGTACTGAACTGAAAAGTTGGACACAGATTTCCTTGTAGCCTGATCATTTTTAACCATGAGAAAAAAATTAATATGATAAAAGCCCCAATTGAGTAGAAGATTACTCCAGGATTTTACAAACCAGCTCAGCTGCTTTAGTTGTCTCCACATTAGCTGAAAGCTAAATAATTCAATACAACCTCATTTTGCTACAGAGTCTGTTACCCTGACAGCATCCACAAATGCTGTACAGCTAATAGAGCTGCAGTGAAATGATAAAATCCTAACTGCGGCAGAGAGTTGAGATGTACAGGCATACCTCGTTTTGTTGGGCTCCACTTAGTGTGCTTCACAGGGGTTGCATATTTTGCAAACTGAAGGCAAGACCCTCCCCCAGCAAAAAGATTACGAGTCTATTCCCATACTTGTTTTTTTGGCGTGGTCTGGAACCGAACCCACAGTATCTCTGAAGTATGTCTGTAGAGGGAAAGGGCATTGTCAAAGGCGGGTGGGGAATGGCATATCCCGGAGAGTGGGAATTAGAAATTGAGGAGAGAGTGAAATAGGAAGGAAAAGCTGACATACGGGTTGATAATTGAGGTCATTGTTGTGGGCAACGGATTGACTCTGCAGGGACTTCCTGGAAAGAGTATAGAATACCTCCTGGAATTCCTGAAGTATGGGAGATTGTCAAAGGGCTGTCCCCTCTGACCACCACCCCAAATTGCCAGCAAGCAATTTGCAGCTTTAGGAGAGTTCTGGGGCCAGAAGGGAAGGTGTGCTTTAAAAATAGATGATCTCAGCCAGGAAACTGGGGGAAGCCCTCACAAAACTGTCTACCCAACACCAGCTAAAATCAATAGGTGAGGCCAAGAAGATGTAAGTCGGGTCACTAGAGAAATCGGACACAAGAAGGCGCATTCACTTTTTATCTATTTCTGTATTTTCTGAATTTTTCACATTGAACTTGTATTATTTGATAATAGAGATAATAAAGAAAATAATAGGTAGAAATTAGATCAAGATGGTGGATTGCATACATGCTTCTTACCTTCCCTTCTATCCCAAATCTTACAAAAAGATATGTCTGAAAGAGAACAGGAAATCTAATAGCACAGAGAAATAAGAAAAAGAATGATCAATTTTCCAATAATTTTTAGGAAATCCTGAAATGTAGAAGAGAGGCAGGATCTGATCTAAAGAAAAATAAAACCAGGGGAACCAAACCAGGTTCAGATGGAACAGTGTAAGCAAGTTCTAATAAAGAGTCAAATGATACAAGAGGAGTAAGGGGCCCTAGAATAATTTACTTAAGTCTCCTTTTCCTGCTGGCATTAAGTATCAGAGGTTTGCCTGTGAGATAAAGAAGTTAGTGCAGATCCAGAGGGGCAAAGCCCAAGTTTCTACTGTCCCCCAGTGAGAGGGAACCCTCACTATTTCTGCATAGCATGTCATGCCCTTCCTTCATAGCCCCTGAAGAGAGGCAATAATAAAAAGAATGGGCCTGACAAGGCAGTGGCATAGTGGATAAAGCATCAGCCTAGGTTGCTGAGGATACAGGTTTGAAACCCTGAGGTTGCTGGCTTGAGCCCGAGCTCACCAGTTTGAGTGTGGGGTTGCCAGCTTGAGCATGGGATCATAGACATGACCCCATGGTCCCTGGCTTGAAGCCCAAGGTTGCTGGCTTGAGTCCAAGGTTGCTAGCTTGATCAAGGGGTCAGTCGCTCTGCTGAAGCCCACTGGTCAAGACACATATGAGAAAGCAATCAATGAACAACTAAGGTGCCTCAACAAAGAATTGATGCTTCTCATGTCTCTCCCTTCCCTTCTCTCTCTCTCTCTGTTAAAAAAAAAAAAAAGAATGGGCAGGCAATGTCTGACTAGGCGGTGTCACAGTGGATAGTGCGTCAGATTGGGATGCAGGGGACCCAGGTTCAAAACCCGAGGTCGCCAGCTTGAGCGCGGGCTCATCTGGCTTGAGCAAAAGCTCACCAGCTTGAACCCAAGGTTGCTGGCTCAAACAAGGGGTCACTCAATCTGCTGTAGCCGCCCCCCCCCCCGTCAAGGCACATGTGAGAAAGCCATCAATGAACAACTAAGGTGCTGCAACAAAGAACTGATGCTTCTCACCTCTCTCCCTTCCTGTCTGTCCCTATCTGTCCCTCTCTCTGTCTCTCTCTGTCCTTGTCACAAAAAAAGAAAAAGAATGGCCAGGCAAAAGCATTCTCAAATAAAAGATGAGTAGACAGCCTGACCAGGCGGTGGCGCAGTGGATAGAGCGTCGGACTGGGATGCGGAAGACCCAGGTTCAAGACCCCTAGCTCACCAGCTTGAGCGTGGGCCCATCTGGCTTGAGCAAAAGCTCGCCAGCTTGGACCCAAGGTCGCTGGCTCCAGCAAGGGGTGGCTTGGTCTGCTGAAGGCCCGCAGTCAAGGCACATATGAGAAAGCAATCAATGAACAACTAAGGTGTTGCAATGGCAATGAAAAACTAATGATAGATGCTTCTCACCTCTCCATTCCTGTCTGTCTGTCCCTATCTATCCCTCTCTCTGACTCTCTCTGTCCCTGTAAAAAAAAAAAAAAAGAAAGAAAGAAAGAAAGAAAAGATGAGTAGACAATTAAAACCACCAAAGACTTTGTTGGAGGAGGAGAGCCAATACCATGAAAGAGAAACACCAAACTTGAATTAAATTAATCCTAAAAAACTATTTTTACTGAATCACAGAAGCAAAGTTATTTGTTTGAAATAAATTTTAAAACTGCTTTCCCTTAGCAATGAGCATATATTGCTTTATCAGAAAGGTCCTTAAACAGAAAAGCAAAACTGAATTTTCCTGATGCTTGACTCATTCAAACCCATGTCAACAATAATGGAGGAATCAAGAACTTAGGGTACTATACAGAAAAAGTGCCTAAAGCTTAAAAAACAGATTAATTCCTGTCTTGACCCTTTCACCAAGAGACACTTATCATGAAACTAAGCTGAAATTTCCATTTCATTTCTAGAAATATTTAGGGGAACCACACCCTCCACAGGAAGACTAAAGCAGCAAGACCAATCAGAAAAGCCCACCGTTTACAATAGAGAGAAGCCAAGGACAAAGAACCAAACTTTCCCTTCAGATGCCGCAAACAGGATGGTCACTAAAATGAACCTGAAAGCCTGCAGCAAGTGTGCAAATACCAAAGTGCCCACCCTCTGAAGGAGCGGGTGACACCAACTTCAAATTTCCCTCCATCAATAATGGCAAGAGCAGAACAAGGCTTCCCTACTGCCGCCCACTGGTCCATGGGAGCACCAGCAGGCTTCAGACTGGATGAGCACCTTGCCCTATACAGCTCGTCCTGAGCTTCTCCTCCCTTTTCAGGATGAGATTTTCTGTTACTTAAGGGATGGGCGTTTGTGGACGTGCAATGGCAGGCTTATGTTGGGGTGTGCTGGTGTTCTTCTGCTGTTGCCTTGTTCAGGCTGTGTTAATTTGAGAGGGCTGTCATGACAAATACCACAGACTGGGTGGCTTAAACAATGGAAATTCATTTTCTCCCAGTTCTGGAGGCTGGAAGTCTGACATCAAGGTGTTGGCAAGGTTGTTTCTTCTGAGACCTCTCTCCTTGACTTGTAGATGGACTGTCTTCTTTCTCCATGTTGTCACAGGGTCTTTCCTGTGTGTGTCTGTGTCCTAATTTCCTCTCTTCTTATAAAGACACCAGTCATACTGGGTTAATTTCACCCATATGGCCTCATTTTACCTTAATTACCTCTTCAAAGGCCCTATATCCAAATATGGTCACTTTCTGAGGTGCATGGAGGTGGCTGTTGGCAGAGTAGGGTGGTGGGTGTTAGGATTTCAACATATGAATTTGTTGGGGGGGGGGTGTACAATTCAGCCATAACCCAGGCCTCTTCATCTTTTCTCACATGAATTTCTTCCATTCACCTCCTAACTGCTCTCCCATTCTCTACTTCACTTTCCTTCCATTCTTTTCCCACATAGTAGCCAAATTAGTTTATTGAAAGAAAATCTGATCACGCCACTCTCTACTTTAATTCAGCCAGTAGCTTCCCATTGCTTTCACAATATAATTTTACGTTTCCCAGCACTTAGCACAGTACCTGACACACAAGATATGCTTAATAAAGGCAGAAAGGTCTGATAAGTGAATGAGTGAATAACTGAATTAGTGAACAAACAAATAATGGAAGCTAAAAGAGGTTTGCAATTCTGGAGATCAACAAAGCAGTAGGTAATCCAAAGTTACTTCTATTTGGCTCAAAAATACATATTTGTGACTTTTTTCACAACGTTCATTTTATATTTGAGTAAGGCTATTTAAACAAATTCACATTCCCTGAGACATAATTGGCAATCTTTGTGTCTGAATCTTACCAGCTCCTTAACCACCATGGCATATTGAAACCTGACTTGCTGTGGGTGGGAAATGGAGTTAATTGAATTTTATATTCACACTTATCACAAAGTTCACCTATGGGAGCAGGAGACTAGTGCCCTCCAGTGTCACATTTTTAATGAGCTACAGCAAATGCAAGAGTAATGGCTCTGCTACGTGGACTTTTGTCTCTGCCTGCTTTACCTTCTCAGTGCCCTTTCAGACCTCGTCCCTGGGCAGTGGTCCTTCTCCAGTTGCCATATTCCAATATGCCAAAGCCTTGACACACAGGATTGAGAACATAGAAAGGTGGATCAAAAAACAGTAAGTTGAGCTGGACCAGGAGGTGGCGCAGTGGATGAAGCATTGACCTGGAATGCTAAGGTCGCCGGTTCAAAACCCTGCACATGTCTGGTCAAGGCACATATGGGAGTTGATGCTTCCTGCTCCTCCCCCCTTTCTCTCTCTCTGTCTCTCTGTCTCTCTCTCTCCTCTCTAAAAATGAATAAATAAAATAAAGTTTAAAAAAAAGTAATAAACTAAAAAAAAATTAAGTTTGTTAATAAGGAATGACAGTGAGAGTTCTAACAATTGGATTAATTAGATTATTTTGTGTTTATCTGGTAATTATTGCCAGCATCAGTGGTCTTGCTGCTTTTATTTGCTTATAAGCAGTTTCCAAATTCACAAGTTTTAAAAGTAATATTAACCAAGACATTTGGGAAATTTTCAATAAAGTTTGGAAAGACATTGCAATAAAAGACTCAATTACCTGCAAATTCATCTCATTTTCTATTCTGTGGGATATTTCTGAAGCTGCTCAACTTCTGTTTGAATATCTCTTCAATGCTTTGAAGTCTATAAGAAACTAAGATTCAACTCAAACATGATTTATTTTGTAGAATAACTGGTTCTTATCAAAAACATCATTTTTTCCTTTGTATATGACTAATTCTATTTTTAAAAGATTATTTATCAGTTTCTTTTTACCAAATGCCATATAATTATTTCTATTCAATTTCATGAAGTAAATTGCTATCATTATCCTTATTGCTAGATAAAGAAACCAAGAATCTCAGAGTTTAAGTAATTTCCCAAAAATCACATAAAACTCCAAATCCCTTGCCTATTAAAGAGTTTGTTTATCCAGAAAGCAATGTCCCATGGTTTTTAAATTAACAGATTTTTGTGATATTTAATGTAGATGATGCATATTATAGCCTAATATTTTGTCAATAATTAAGAATTTAGCCCCAGCATGACCAGACAGTGGCACAGTGGATAGAGCATTGAACTAGGACACAGAGGATTCAGGTTCAAAACCTTGAGGTTGCCGGCTTGAGCACGGGCTCACCAGCTTGAGCGCAGGATTGCTGTCTTGAGTATAAGATCATAGACATGACCCCATGGTCGCTGACTTGAACCCAAAGGTCGCTGGCTTGAAGCCTAAGGTTGCTGGCTTGAGCAAGGGGTCATCACTCTATTGTAACCCCTCGGTCAAGAGACATATGAGAAAGCAATCAATGAACAACTAAGGTGCCGCAATGAAGAATCGATGCTTCTCATCTTTCCCTTCCTGTCTGTCTGTCCCTATCGGTCCTTCCATCTGTCTGTATCTGTATCTCTCTCTCTCTCTCTATCTGTCACACACACACACACACACACACAAAGAATTTAGCCCCAAATTATACTAGGCATGTAGAAGTCACAACTCTATGCAGCTTTATCTATTTCATCATTATCTTAATCTTCAAAATACACATACTTATGCATCCAGCTCTGGACCTTCCATAGCAGAAAAGAAATGAGTGAAAGCTGTTGATTCTTCTTTTGGAAGGGTTTCAAAGCTGCGTGTGAGTATCAGTATTCCATCAGTGACCTCAGATGTTGCCTAAACCTATTTCTCAACTCCCACTCTTCACCTGTACCAAATACTACCAGAAATTCATAAGTAGGAGCCTGCCCACATGATTTCTCTTGAGACATTCCCTGCCCTCATTCCAAAGATTATATAGAAATCTGCTAAGTTATTTCATAAGTAATAACAAACATTAAAATGCAAATGAGCATGACCAGGCGGTGGAGCAGTGGATAGAGCCTTGTACTGGACACGGAGGACCCAGGTTCGAGACCCCGAGCTCGCCAGCTTGAGCGCGGGCTCATCTGGTTTGAGCAAAGCTCACTAGCTTGGACCCAAGGTCGCTGGCTCAAGCAAGGGGTTACTCAATCTGCTGAAGGCCTGTGGTCAAGGCATATATGAGAAAGCAATCAATGAACAACTAAGATGTCGCAACGGCAACAAAAAACTGGTGATTGATGCTTCTCATCTCTCTCCGTTCCCATTTGTCTGTCCCTATCTATCCCTCTCTATGACTCTCTCTCTGTCTCTGTTAAAAATAAATAAATAAATAAATAAAATAAAATACCCCCCCAAATGCAAATTACCTGGGAAGAGTTAGCTTTTAAGGTACAGCCTCTGGCTATTAGAGTTAACAAAAAGTCAGTGCCATTTAGTGGCATTTTAATAGTCAAGCAATTTTTTTAAAAGAGGGTAGCAGGGGCCTGACCAGGTGTTGGCATGTGGACCTGGGACACTGAGGATCCAGGTTCTAAACCCTGAGGTGGTCGTCTTGAGTACAGGCTCATCTGCCTTTAGTACAGGCTCACCAGCTTGAGCATGGAGTCATGGGCTTGAGCGTGGGATCATAGACATGACCCTATGGTCACTGGTTTGAGCCCAAAGGTCGCTGGTGTGAAGCCCAAGGTCTCTGGCTTGAGTCCAAGGTTGCTGGCTTGAGCAAGGGATCACTGGATAGGCTTGAGCTCCCCAGTCAACACACATATGAGAAGCAATCAATGAACAACTAAAGTGCCACAGCTATGAGTTGATGCTTCTCATCTCTCTTGCTTTCTTTCTGTCTTTCTCTCACTAAAAAAAGGAAAAGAAAAAAGAGGGTAGCAGGATGGATTGAAAATGTAAGTAGACACAGAATCAAAATACCTAGATTCTATTCCTCCTTAAACCTTCCTATGTCTGTTTTTCTTCTGCAAAATGATGGCATTGAATTAGCCAGTGGTTGGTAAACCGCGAGCTGCATGCGGCTCTTTGGCCTCTTGAGTGTGGCTCTTCCACTAAATACCACATGTGGGCGCTACCTCAGTAAGGAATGTACCTACCTATATAGTTTAAGTTTAAAAAATTTGGCTCTCAAAAAATTTTTCAATCGTTGTACTATTGATATTTGGCTCTGTTGACTAATGAGTTTGCCGACCACTGATAGTCAACTTGGACTCTTTTAGCTCTACTTATTTATGTTTTACATTTATAGTAAGAACATACTAGATGTTCATTATAATGTTCATTAAAATGAAAATTAGAAATCACCTCCATCAAAATGGAATAGGTTAAACCAACTATGGAGTATATACATACACACACATAAATTCTATGTAGCTGTTAAGTGATGATGGGGTTTTATATTTATTGATAGGGAAAGATGTTATGATATACTGTGGAATTTTTTAAAGTAGGCTTCAAGTAATTTCTATTTGACTAAGAAATATTTATACTGTAAAGTATTTTATTTTATTTTTATTTATTTTAATTTTTTTTGACAGAGAAAGTCAGAGAGAGAGAGAGAGAATGGCAGATAGAAACAGACTGACAGGAAGGGAGAGAGATGAGAAGCATTAATTCTTTGTTGCAGCACCGTTGTTCATTGATTGTTTTCTCATATGTGCCTTGACCTAGTGGCTATGGCAGAGCAAGTGACCCCTTGCTCAAGTCAGCAACTTTGGGCTGAAGCCAGAGACCCCACACTCAAGCTGGTGAGCCTGCACTTGAGCCAGATGAGCCTGTGCTCAAGCCGACAACCTCGGGGTTTCAAACCTGGGTTCCCTGCATTCTAGTCTGAAGTTCTATCCACTGTGTCACCACCTGGTCAAGAGCTACTATAAAGTATTTTATATACCCCTAAAAATCTTGTTATTTCTAGACGCTAGGATCAAGAGTATTTCTTACTTTGCTATTTTTCTACAATGTTTGGGTATTTTATAAGCATAGTATATGTTCATAATAAACAAGAAGGATATTTTCAATTTAGGGGAAATACAGTAAAGTATACATAGCAAATATTAGATCCTTTCCTGTGAGCCAGTTCTGATAGAGAAGAGAGCCAGGGCAAGAACAAAACAGCAGTGAACTAGAGGAAAACAATGTCTGAATATTTCCGTTAATAGCTCAGATAATGAAATAAACATGCGCCACGAAGGTAGAGAACGGTCTTGTTACACACATTGGGCCCAGCAGGCCTGTTTTCCTCAGTCATATCAGTCATTACAGTGCTCTCCCTCACCAGTCCATCCCGTGCACAACGGGAGTATCCGTCAGACGATCAGACTGGTCGTTGGATCCAATCCAAGGTCAACCATCTTATGGCAGGATTAATCCCATTACTTTGTTTCCTTTATTACTGTTTTATTTTGGAGTTTCCTAAGGTTGCCTAGTCACCTTAGGACTTTGAGTCCCAGCACTTTGAGTGCTAGGATACTTAGCACTCAAAATAAATTTGAAAACAAAAAGGCAGACCTAATTATTAGAAGATACATTAAATTAAATAGAGATGCACACGTGGTAGGTCAGCAAAAAGAGGAAGAATAAGTTTCCTAATTACAAAATGGTGAATGGTAGTTTTGACCCAACTTGAAAATTGGTCAGAAAACAAAATCCTGTGGAAGATCATAAATTAAATACAGTTCAATACTCTAGTTGTTATTCAAAAAATGTGGGTGTAGCTGCAACACCTAGCAGGAGGAGCCTCGAACCAATCCTCAGTGATGCTGATGATGGCTGTAGTTAAGTTTGGGGGGAGTTAAAAGTTATACATGGATTTTCCACTGTGTAGGGGCTTGGCACCCCTAAACCTCACATTGTTCAAGGGTATTTGCTTGTCACTTATATCAGGACTTCTATGCTAAAATTAAATTCCTTGATTTAAGTTGGGAGTCAATGGCCATATAGGTGAACAGTCCAGGAGCTGGAGAGGGCATCGGGAAGAGGAGCTATGGCCACAAAGAAGAGAATATCTAAGCTTCAGACCCAGAGTAGCTCAGGAAGTCAACTGATCTATGGCTGCTGGAAGTGCCGGCTGTTTGTAAGGACCATGGTGGGAAACTGTAGGTGGACTCACTTTAAGTCAAGGACAGCCTGTATATAATTAAAGGTAGTATTATTTTACAATTGTATTTACTAGTTAATCACATTCTGCTTCCTGAAAGGATTTTATTTACCAGAGCAAAGGATTTTATTTACCAGAGCAAAGGATTTTATTTACCAGAGCAGCTTCCTGTATTCATCTTCTCTTCCCAACTAGGTTGTATATAATGTTCGATACTTAAAAGTATGTCTTCAGTTTCCTTTCTATTGCCAATGCACCTAGTATAATGCTGAACAGTGATAGATAGGCATATATAAACATAGACTAAAGACTTGACTAATCAGCATATATATATATATATATATATATATATATATATATATATATATATATATATATATATATATATATATACACACAGTTATTACTAGATTCTTTCATTAGTAAAGCCATGTTACAGATTCTTGGTCTCCTCCTGAATCATGCAGAAGACAAAGTGACCATAGGGTGACCATACGTCCCAGTTTACTTAAGACAAACCACTAGTTTATACCTCTTGTCTTGGCAGAATCATTAATAGTGTTCCGTTGCGCTCTCAAAAGTGTACAAATCATATAATGGTCTAATTAATTAGGCATCACTAAGGGGCTTCCCAGTAATTCCAGTATACAAAAAGTAATCTGGCTTTAGCAGGAAATGAGAACTCTGTGGCCAAATATGACCACAAAGTATACAGTTAAGATTACATTAACTACTTGCTATTTCCTAAAATAGTTTATCTCTCTATAAATTTAAATCAACTCTGCCCTCTACTGTCTAATGACAGTATTATGACATCATGAAGATAACACTGTCTGGCTTCTTTGAAGCTGATTGCATAGGTCCTGTTGATTACTTTAAAGGGCTAGTCCTCAATCTTGCTTCCTGCTATCTTACCTTTTAAAAATTCCCACTGCCTATGCTGTACCCCCAACCAATTAAATCAGAATATCTAGGCATGAGACTCAAGTGTCAATTTTCTTTAAAAGTTCCCCAGTTGCTACCAATGTACAGTAAAGGCTGAGAAGTGCTTAGAGTGTCAGATCAAATGGTCTGTTATGGTTCATTTAGTTTGTGATTCCATAGCCCAGACTATAGTATATTCTGAATCTTTCCTGGAGAAGCCTTGGAGATTGGAAGAAAAAGATGAATGCATCAGGACAAATCTACATCACTACCAGAAAAAAAAATGGCATTAAAAAATTCTAAGGGGTAGTGTCTTCCTTGGGTATAATTTTTTTTCTTTTTTTTACTTATAGTGATGCTATAGATAGTACCTACTAGGAAATGATTTGTTTGTTGTCTAGCTATCAGCTTTGATGCCACAGCTCAGCCCTAATTCTATATTGGTGGAATTAACTATTGAGTAAGTTCCAAGATAGCCATGAAAGTTGGACCAGAAGTTGGGGTCAAATGAGGTAGATCCCATCACATTAAATGACTGCTCCTTTCTCTTGAATGCTCAGAGACCTGTTAATGGAGTTTATTATATAGGAAAGCACTGATGTGAAAGCCCAGAAGAGCTGCTGGAGTAGAAGTTGCATTAATTAGAGCATTACGTAAATTAAGTCACTGGGGAGAAGTGAATCTCAAAGGGAATAATAGAGGAAGGAGAAAGATACAGAAAAATCATCAATGATCAGCAGGTGGGAGAGAGTTTTTGCAAAAAATTAACCAAGAAGCGGGTTTTTAATACTAAGCCAATAGTTTACTTTCTACCTCCTTTTTCTAAAATTCACTAGAAAAAGCTAATAAGACTGACCCTGTTAGAAGATAACTTTTTCTTCATAAAACAAACTCTTAACCAAAACTGTGGAATTAACTGCCTGGCCAGGTAGCTCAGTTGGTTAGAGCTTCATCATGATACACCAAGGTTGTGAGTTTGATCCCTGGTCAGGACACATACAAGAATCAACCAATGAATGCATAAATAAGTAGAACAACAAATTGATTATATATATATCTCTCTCAAATCAATTAAAATGTTTCATTTCTTAAAAAAAGCAAGTAAACAAAGAAAAAAACTGTGGAATCAGCCAGAATGTTGGCATGAGAAGAAAAGGTCACTTGGAAATTTTGACAGTGAGTATTAGGGTAAAAATCCTCCATGAACAGCAGAGGCCTCCAAATACTAAAAGGATAGGAAAGGAAAATGTATGTGACAGATTGTGAGGTTCTTATACACTGCACATGAGATTGCATTATTCAGTCCTTCAATCCAGTCAAAGGCAAGACTTAGCATTAATGGGAAGAAGAGTAGAGGTCTGAAAGCAGCATCAGTAATTATTCTGAATGATTCTCTCTGTCGCTGGTTCTATGTCTGTGGGACAACTATTGGTACTTCTAAAAATTCCTTTACAAGAAATGAATGAATACTAAATAAAAATGATTCCACAAACATACTGATTCATAAGAATGTTTCTTACTCTTTTCTGGGTAACAGATCCCTGAGACTATCTGGTGAAAGCTATGGATCTTCTTCTCCAGAGCAAAATAAGACATTTTAAATATATAATTCTACACACTGTTCCATTTTACTTCAAGAACACTTGATTTAGAAAATAACCTTCTGAAAGTATCTCAACATAGTAAAGGCCACATATGACAAACTATCAGCCAATATCATCTTAAATGATGAAAAATTAAAGGCTTTTTCTCTAAAATCAGGAACAAGACAAGGCTGCCCACTCTATCCACTCTTATTCAACATAGTTCAGAAAGTCGTAGCCAGAGCAATCAGGCAAGAGAAAAGAATAAAAGGCATCCATATTGGGAAAGAATTAAGGTATCAGTTTATGCAGATGACATGATCTTGTATATAGAAAACCCCTAAGTCTCCACCAATAAACCAATACAGTATAGTTGCAGGATACACAATTAATATACAAAAGTCTACACTTTCCTATATGCCAACAATGAAACTTTGGAAAATGAACTGAAAAAAAATCCCTTTTATAATTGCAACAACAAAAATAAAATACCTTAACAAAGGATTTGAAGGACCTGTATACAGAAAACTACAAAGCATTATTGAAAGAAGTTGAAAAAGACACAATGAAATGTAAAAATATCCCATGTTCATGGATCAGAAGAATCAACACAGCTAAAATGGCCATATTACCCAAAGCAATATACCAATTTAATGGAATTGCCATTAAAATCCCAACATCATTTTTTAAAGATATAGGACAAAAAAAATCACCAGATATGTATGGAACCATAAAAAATCCCAAATAAGACCCTGGCTGTCTGGCTCAATGGTAGAGTGTCGGCCCAGAATGTAGAAGTCTCGGGTTCAATTCCTGGCCAGGGCACACAGAAGAAGCACCCATCTGCTTCTTCACCCTTCCCCATCTTCTTCCTCTCTATCTCTCTCTTCCCCTCCTGAAGCCAAGGCTCCATCAGAGCAAAATTGGCCCGGGCACTGAGGATGGCTCTACGGCCTCTGCCTTAGGTTCTAGAATCACTCTAGTTGCAACGGAGCATTGCCCCCTGGTGGGCTTTCCAGGTGGATCCTGGTCTGGCATATGTGGGAGTCTGTCTCTCTGCCTACCTGAATCTCACGTCAGAAAATCACAAAAACAACAAACAAACAAAACAAGAACCCAGAATAGCCAAAGCAATCCAGAGAAAAAGAATGAAGACAAAAATATCACACCACCTGACTTCAAGTTATACTACAGAGCCATGATAATTAAAACAGCATGGTATTGGCAGAAAAACAGATATACAAACCAATGGAACAGAATCAAGAGCCCAGAAATAAAACCACATATATATGGACAAATAATCTTTGACAGAGGAGCTAAAAACACACAATGGAGGGAAACAAAGCCTTTTCAGTAAATGGTGCTAGAAAAACTGAAAAGGCACATACAAAAGAATGAAACTTGACTATATCCCATGCACAAAAATTTATTCAAAATGGATAAAAGACCTAAATATAAGATCTGAAACAGTAAATTACACAGAAGAAAATATACATACTAAATTTATGGATCTTGGCCATAGAGAACATTTTATGAATTTGAGCACAAAGGCAAACAAAGGAAAAACAAAATGAATAGGACTATACCAAACTAAAAAGCTTCTGCACAGCAAAGAAACAAATACAAAAGAAATGACTGCCTGACCAGGCGGTGGCGCAGTGGATGGAGCGTTGGACTGGGATGCGGAAGACCCAGGTTCGAGACCCCGAGGTTGCCAGCTTGAGCGCAGACCCATCTGGCTTGAGCAAAAGCTCACCAGCTTGGACCCAAGGTCGCTGGCTCCAGCAAGGAGTTGCTCGGTCTGCTGAAGGCCCACGGTCAAGGCACATGTGAGAAAGCAATCAATGAACAACTATGGTGTCGCAAGGGCAACGAGAAACTAATGATTGATGCTTCTCACCTCTCTCGATTCTTGTCTGTCTATCCCTATCTATCCCTCTCTCTGACTCTCTCTCTCTGTCCTTGGAAAAATAAAAAATTAAAAATAAACTTTATTTAAAAAAAGAAGAAATGACAATAAAACAAAAAGGCAGCCAGCCAAATGGGAGATGATATTCACAAAAACAGCTCTGATAAGGAGTTAATATCCAAGATATATAAAGAACTCACAAAGCTCAGCAACAAACAAGCAATCCAATTAAAAAATGAGGAAAGGACCTGAACAGATACTTCTCCCATGAAGATATACAAATAACAAATAGATATATGAAAAGATGTTCATCTTTGCTATCTATTAAGAAATGCAAATCAAGGCTACAATGAAATACCACCTCACGCCTGTTAGATTGACTGTTATCAACAAGACGGGTGATAACAAGTATTGGAGAGGCTGTGGAGAAAAGAGAACTCTCATTCACTGCTGGTGGTAATGTAAACGGGTACAGCCATTATGGAAGAAAGTATGGTAGTTCCTAAAAAAATTAAGAATAAAATGATCATCCTATTATCTTACAAGGTGGTGGCTCACTGGATTGAACATCAACCTGGGGTGCTGAGGACCCAGGTTTGAAACCCCAAGGTCAACAGCTTGAGCATGGGGCCACTGGCTTGAGCGTGGGATCATAACATGACCCCATGGTCGCTGGCTTGAAACCAAAAGTCACTGGCTTGAAGCCCAAAGTCACTGGCTTGAGCCCAAGGTCACTGGCTTGGCAGGAGACTTCCCAGTCAAGAAACATATAAGAAATGAATCAAAGAACAACTAAAGTGATGCAACTATGAGATGATGCTTCTCATATCTCTCCCTTCCTGTCTATCTCTCTCCCCTCGCTTAAAAAAGAAAAAAAATGGAATTACCATGCGACCCAGCAGTTCCTCTACTGGGTTTCTACCAAAAAAAACCCTCTAAAACATTGTTATGCAAAAACACATGCCCAACCAGGCAGTGACGCAGAGGATAGAGTGTCAAACTGGGATGCGGAGGACCCAGGTTTGAGACCCTGAGGTTGCCAGCTTGAGCACAGGCTCATCTGGCTTGAGCAAAAAGCTCACCAGCTTGGACCCAAGGTTGCTGGCTCCAGCAAGGGGTGGCTTGGTCTGCTGCAGGCCCAAGGTCAAGGCACATATGAGAAAGCAATCAATGAACAACTAAGATGTTGCAACAAAAAACTGATGATTGATGCTTCTCACCTCTCTCTGTTCCTGTCTGTCTGTTCTTATCTATCCCTCTCTTTGACTCTTTCTCTGTCCCTGTAAAAAAAAAAAAAAAAAAGACACATGCACTCCCATGTTCATCACAGCATTATTTACAGTGCCCAAAACATGGAAACAACCATGGGTGTCCCTTGCTAGAGAACTGGATAACGAAGATGTGGTACATATGTATTACAATGGAATACTACTCGGCCATAAGAGATGATGACATCTTGCCATTTACGACAACATGGATGGACCGTGAGAACATTATACTAAGTAAAATAAGTAAATCAGAAAAAGGTAAGAACTATATGATTTCACACATAGTTGTGATATAAAACTGTGACTCATGAACGTAGATAAAAGTGAAGTGGTTGCTAGGGGGACGGGGGTAGAGGAAGGGGAGTAAAAAGGAACAAATATACAGTAACAGAAAATGATTTGACTTTAGGTCAAATCAACAGTTCAAATGCTATAGAAATGTCTTCCTGAAAGCTGGGTACACTTATTGATCAATGCCACCCATTAAATTTCTAAATAAAATTTTTAAAAATTAAACTATTTTAAAAATAAAGTAATCTTCTACAAATCAATTTATCATTAAAGTTATAATGAAACATTTATTAAGAGTTTATATACACAAATCTTTAAATTGAACATTCCACACAAACTAGGTTAAATCATAAAATGTCCTTGCATCCCAGCTACTTATAATCCAACACAGAATGCCATTATAGCCATGTAAAGAGTATGCATTTGTAGCCTGACCAGTGGAGGCACAATTAATGGGACCTCCACCTGGAATGCTGAGGTCACTGGTTTTAAGCCCTGGACTTGCCCGGTCAGGGCATATGCGAGAGGCAGCTGCTGCGTGTTGATGCTTCCTGTTCCTGCCCCCTTTCTTTCTCTCTTTCTCTTTCTCAAATTAGTAAATAAAATCTTTTAAAAATATATGCAGTTGTTGTCTGACCTGTGGTGGAGCAGTGGATAAAGCATCAACCTGTCAACCTGGAGCACTGAGGTTACTGGTTCGAGGTCCTGGGCTTGCCTGGTCAAGGCACATATGAGAAGCAACTAGGAGTTTATGCTTCCCACTCCCCCTACTTCTTTCTCTCTCATTCTCTCTCTCTCTCTCTCTCTCTCTCTCTCTCTCTCTCTCATCAACAAATAAAATCTTTAAAAAGAAAAATAAACAACAACAGAAAAGAATATTCAGTTGCCACATTGAAAAATAAAAATACTGCCTGACCTATGGTGGCGCAGTGGATAGTGTACACCTGAAACATTGAGGTCGTCTGTTCAAAACCCCAGGCTGACCCAGTCAAGGCACAAATGAGAAACAACTATGAGTTGATGCTTCCTACTCCTCCCTCCCTTTCTCTCTCTCTCTCTCTCTCTCTCTCTCTCTCTCTCTCTTTCATTCTCCTCTCTCTAAAAATCAAAGTAAAATCGATTTTTATTCAGTGAGAGGAAGGGAGGCAGAGACAGACTCCTGCATGTGCCCTGACTAGGATCCACCTGGAAAGCCCACTAGGGGGCGATACTCTGCCCATCTGGGGCATTGCTCCATTGCTCAGCAACTGAGGAAGAGACCATGAAGCCATTCTCAGAGACTGGGGTCAACTTGCCCAATCAAGCCAGGCTGCACGAGGGGAAAAGAAAGAGAAAGAGAGAGTGAGAGAAGCGAGAGAGGGAGGGGTGGAGAAGCAGATGGCTGCTTGTCCTGTGTACCCTGACCAGGAATCAAACCTGGGACATCCACACACTGGGCCGACGCTCTACCACTGAGCCAATCAACCAGGGCCGATAAATAAAATCTTAAAAAAAAAGCATCTGCATCTTCATAGGAAGAAGGAATGACATGTTGAGAGGTGAGGGGCAAGAGCAGAGTTATTTAAGGGCCCACAACCTCTTTTCAATATAATCAGGGAATATAATTTTTTAATGTATTGACTGCCCCAGTCTAGTGCAAGGCATAGTGCTAGACCAGGGAGGGGATCAAAGATGAGGTTCATGTGGTCTTCGTCTTCAAGCTGCATTTACTCTAGAGATAGGAGAAGGACATAAATTATTCTACTAGAAAGCAGAATTTATTAAATACTACATAAAATTTATAAGCAGAAGATCTTGGGGGGAGGATTCAGACAACAAGATAACATTTCACAGGACATGAAAAGTGACCTACACACCTTCTTCTACTTTCTTCCTGAGTTAACTCCCTGTTGTTTTCATGGGGGAATTTCACATTGACCGCTTGAGATAGAAAGAACAAGTGATTGCCTCCTTTTAATACCTACAGATCAGTTTGAATATAAGGAAATTGTGAAAATTAAGAGAGAAAAGGTAAACCAAAGCCATATTACGACTGGCTTTAAGAGCCAGGGTGAGGAGCCTGTACCTAATTCAGTTGACAATGGGAACTTGTTGAAGGCTTTTAAGCAAGGCACAGATAGGATCAGAACTGTGCTTTAGGAAAATTAACCTGGCAGCAGTGCGTAGGATAGCTGGACTGGAGAGACAGGAAACAGACTATTACAGGAGACAAGGTGAGAAGTAATTGGGACCTGAACTAGGATGGTGGCTGAGGAAGTGGAGAGGAGGATGGATGTCAGGGCTGGGAAATTTATAGGCCACTAAGGGGTTTTCTAACTGGGGTGTTGATTGGGGGATTAGATAACCCTAAAAAAATCCTCAGTATTTTAGGAATATCCTCTTTTAACCTAATGTCTGCTCCAGCTATAGATAGAAATAGTTTCTGCCTGAATAGAGATGGGCCCAGCCACGTGGAATAGATTAGGCCCACTTTAATAACATGTTAACTAACTTGAATCCTTTATCAGTTCTTTTCCTATCTGTATTTTCTTCTTCCCTTGCCCTAGTAAGCTTCTTGCTTGGAATTCAGAGGAAGAAAGCTACTGTGAGCAATTCTAAGCAAATAAAGTGCTATCTATAGTCTAACACAGAACATAAATTCCTTATCATATCATTTAACTAATTAATTAATTTTTTGGGGTGAGAGGAGGGGAGGTAGTGAGATAGACTCCCGCATGCACCCTGACTAGGGTCCACCTGGCAACCCCATCTTGGGTTGATGCTCAAGTACTGAGCTATTTTTAGGACCTGAGGCTGTTATGCTCCCACAGAGCTATCCTCAGGACCTGGGGCCTAGCTCAAACCAATCGAGCCACTGGCTGCAGGAGGGGAAGAGGGAGAGAAGCAGGAGAGGAAGGGCAGGAGAGAAGCAGATGGTAGCTTCTTCTCTGTGTCCTGACCAAGAATTGAAGCTGAGACATCCATACGCTGTGCTGATGCTCTATCCACTGAGCACCAGTCAGGGCTGTCATATCCTTTAAAAAAAAATTCCTTCCTTAATCCTGCTTACTTCTTGAACTTTCATTACATTTTTTTCTTCCATTATTATTGAATTTATTACAAGATCAGCCTTCATTCATATATCCCTTGAATCACCATCTGTCATTTCTTAACCCATAAAACTTGGGGTCCACCTTTACAGCTACTAAAAGAGTACTGCCTCCAAAAACGCCATGTCATCCTCTCACCAAACACTATAAATTTTCTCTGTTAGCCCTCCTGGCTCTCTTTCCAACCTGTGGCCCTGTAGATCTTCTCAAGCTTGAGACTTTCTTTTCCTTTGGTCTCTAGACTGCACACCACCTTGTTTCCACTTACCTCGGGGATCTCTCTTCTGCTATCTTCGCACACTGTATTGCTTCCTATCCTACAAAATATAATTACAACCCAAGGGATGATTTTGGGTTGTCTACAATTTATGATCTTGAAGGAGGAGGCTTTCACATTCAATTTTTCAACAATTCACAGAATTCCTAAATCTACATCTCTAGCCATCACCACCTGTCTCAGCTCCAATTTAATATTTCCTGCCGGATGTTTCCAAATGGATTTCTCAAACTCATCATATCTGAAGTGGTGTTCATCGATTCCCCTCAAAAAGCTAACTTCTCTGAACTCCCCCACATCCATCAGCGAAACCATCATTTTCTCAGTACTCAGGTTCTGAATCTTGAGCCATTCTTGATTGTTCCCCCTCCCTGCCTAGTTAACCAGATACTAGACCTCCATCAATCCTTCTGAAAACTATCTCAAGTCTATCTCGTCTTGTCCCCTTCTCCTGCCTCTACCATAGACTCTTATCATCTCTCTTGGGCATTTTCAATACTAGTTGTTCTTCTTTCTTCTCTTTTCACTTCATTAAACACTTTAGTTGGGAATATTAATCTTCCAAAACCATTTTGTTGTAGGTATCATTCCCTGCTCAAACTCTTCAGTTAAATTCCAATCCACAACAGGATAAAATTTTAATTTCTAAATCTGGCATTTAATATTCTCCACTACCTACTCTTTGCATGCTTCTATTCTTATCTCACACAAGTCCTTAACACAAGTTCTCTTTTCCAGCTAAAGTGATCTTCCAGTTGCTCCCCAAATATAACATATCCGAGAGCCAACAGTTGTGCATCCCAGAGGGCACCATTCCCAGAGAACTGAATATGAACAGTGTCCCCTGAAGCCGTGCCATGCTGTCTTCATTCCCACATCCATTTCAGTACCTTTGTTTTTGGTATCCTACTACAGAACGCTCTTTTTTAAAATAGTATTTTATTTATTGATTTTACAGAGAGAGGAGGGGGGAGCAAGAAGTATCAATTCACAGTTGCTTCACTTTAGTTGTTCATTGCTTGCTTGTAGCTTGTCGTACATGCCTTGACCAGGCAAGCCCAGGGTTTTGAACTGTTGACCTCAGGATTCCAGGTTGAGGCTTTGTGGAAGACAGACTGTAAAGATTTTGTCAGCTTACAGCCTGTCTCCCACAGGGCTTTATCTCCTATGCCACCACAGACCAGGCCAAAATGATCTCCTCTTGCCTCTTCCCTGATTCTTCCTTTAAGGCCCAACTCAAGGTCTACCAGCCCCACCAACTGCCCTTGCCATGGATAATCACTCTCTCCCCTTAATTCCTAGACCACTGATCTGTAAATAAGGTGACCATATAATTTATCATCTAAACTGTGATGTTTCAGAATTAAAGGGGACATGATGACTCTGGAAGAGTAGGCATAAACTGGAACTATCCAGGACTAACTGGGGCATATGATCAGCTACTTATAAATTATTAATTTGGCACTCAGTATATTTTATCTGGCAGTTTTTATTTGTTTGTTATTTATCTGTTTAAATGTATATATGCATTTAAATGTATATACTCCTTATCTCCTCAACATACTAAATCGTCTAAGTCATATATTACCTCTTTGTACACCGTAGTCCTGCATCTTACATATAATATACACTAAAACTTGTTTATTCATCATGATGGTATCTTCACTGTTGTTTAGGAATTAATTTGGGCTAGGGGTAAATTTTCTTTTCTTTTGTTTTTTAGTGAGAGATACAGACAGACAGAGAGACTGGCAGGAAGGGAGAGAGATGAGAAGCATCAATTCTTCATTGTAGCACATTAGTTGTTCATTGATTGCTTTCTCACATGTGCCTTGATGGGGGTGGGCTCCAACTGAGCCAGTGACCCCTTGCTCAAGCCAGTGACCTTGGGCTTCAAGCCAGTGACCTCTGGGCTCAAACCAGTGACCATAGGGTCATGTCTATGATCCCATACTCAAGCAGGCAACCGTGTACTCAAGCTGGTGAGCCTGTGCTCAAGCTGGAGATCTTGGGGTTTCAACCTGTGTCCTCAGCATCCCAGGTCAATGTTCTATCCACTGCACCACCACCTGGTCAGGCCGAGAGTAAACTTTCCAAAGCAGTAAATTCACCCAATTATCATTCTGCCAGGAAGACAAATTTTCTATGTCCCTAGGGAGAGATACTGACCTCAAAAAATTTCCTCAAGTTTTAGCTGAGGGCTGGGTTGCGGATTCTGGGATGTGGTTCTGCTGTTTCACCAAGTAACATCCACATTCTCTATCTTGACAGCATCCTTTCCATCGCTCTGTCTTGATGCCGCACAGAAGGAAGCTGACGGCCCCAACCAGAGGGCTTACGTAACACATCAAAATAGAACCGTAGCTAAGAAAAGGCTTCTGTGTCTAACTAACCTGAAACCAAATATTTGGAAGTTTTGATCTGCCTGATTTATCTTACTTAATTAACATCTGGCCCCTGTTCAGCACTACCTCTGCCAACCTACCAGTACACAATGGAGGAGAAGGAAGAAGACCTAACAACAGAAAAAGAGAGCATGAGGTCATGATAGCTCAGCCTCCAAAAATAAACTAGAACACGCATGAAAGAATGAAAGACATGGGAAAGAAAGAATTAGGACAAAATCATCTTTCAGAAGTAAATACTTAACAGAGAGCAATGTTACCAAAGAGCAGCAAGTCATAATCAAGTGGGGTGGGAGTGGATATTTGAAAAGCTCCTGAAAGGAAAAAGTTTTGTTCAAATGCTATTGGTTTAGGCCTTACTAAGACCTCTCCTGCCAAACAGGTGACTCACATTAGGCAGCATTCATCTATTTTTCACACGGAGTCCCAGGAGGAAGTTTGCCTTTGATTACTCAGGAATTTTAGTTCTCACAGACATTTCGTCTGTAAACTTTTGGCCTAAGGTTCTTGCTTCTATCAAGCAGCAGTCTCTGAGCCCTTCCTGACATCAGCGGTCTCACTAACCACAACAAATTACCTATCTAGAGTTTCTCCTGGTCTCCAGAGTTTGGTGAACCGCTCCATAGAAAGAGCTCCCAGACATTCCTAGAGAAGCCCTTCTTCCTTCTACTTAGGATTTTTTCCTCTCTGGAAGTCTAATATTCCCATTAAACATATAACCTCTTGGAGTTTCCAAACCTTTCATTTGGTTCTTTTCACCTCATATAAGATCATGATCTCTTTGGAAGACTCAGGTCCAGAATAAGCATCTAGTAATGGCAGACATGCCACTGTAGTGTATTTCCTATTCCCTATGATCATTCTGCTTCCTGTTCCCTTATCTCTCATTCCCTTCGTCCTGCTTTTGATTTTATTTTGTTCTCTTCCTCATCCCATCTTTCCTCAGATGTATTTAGGGCCATTGGTGGCAGGCAAGGCCTAATAGTGTAGATTTAAGTATTGATCTTAGATGCAGAGGAGTGTATTATATAGCTTCTGAGAGTCCCTCTACCCCTGGGATTCTCTGGGGCTGCAGTTAATAAACCATCCCCTGATTATCAGCCACTCCTTATATCTTTATTAGAGTCTCTGGACTCCTATTCATCAACATAGCTAACATTTATTAAATACTTTAAACATATATCAGGGCCTATGCTAAGCAGATTATTTCCTTTAATTCTCACAGCAACGTGCTGAGGTAGGCATATTCCTGTTTTGCAAATGAGGAAAAAGACACAGAGGAATACCTTGCCCGATGTGTCACAGCTAATAAGTGATGGAGCTGGACTGTGAACCCACATCTTTGTTACCACAGAACCTCTTTGGTGGAAAATTTGATGCTGGTATATATTAGGAAGGAGCCTGAGCAAACTTGAAATTCATTATACGATAACATCTCTCAGGACTGTGTTAGGTATAATTTATGTCAGTCTCCCCTGACTTAAAGTCGAAACTTTATCCTTGATAGAAAAAAAAAACTGGTCATTATTTAGATCTAGGCTACCTACTCTATGCACCAGTCTTCCCAACTTGTTTTCCCATGCCTCTACTTTTGCACATATTGTTCCCCATCTAGGGAATACCCTCTTCAATATCCCCTAATATCCAAAAAGTCTGCTGAAGTATCAACTCTTCTGGAAAATCTTTATTGACACTGTGTGCCTTCTTGTTGAACTCTCCCAGGTTGAGATGCCTGTCCTTTCTCTGGGTCCCAGTAGCATTCCTAAGAGCAATTACTACACTGTAGTGTGGTCACTGCTCCCTCTCTCTCCCCAAGTTGTAAGTTATTTGAAGACAGATGTAAAGTAGGTGTTCCAAACACTGTATGAATTGAATCAAGTTGAATTCCTGACTTTAATATTATCATACTACTTGTTCCAGGCATATTTACACTTTGAGCACTATTTTAAATTGTGTAACGAAAGGCTTTCTGATATAGGCATCTCAAGTATTAACTGAATTGGCGAGAGAGGACTAAGAAACCACACTGGTAGAAGAGTCATATACCCTCCTTCAACTGAAATCAACAAACCATTATGAATCCAATTATCTATACAAGAAAAAGACAAAATAGTGTACAGAACCAATTAAAATTAGGAAGGTGTTCCTATACTTCCAGGAATGAGGTGACAAACTGAACTCAAAGTTTACAGATCATTTTCTAGAGAGCAATGAGGTGTGAAATTGAATGATATTAGGGCACATTGTTCTCCTTGTTGAGTCATCCAGGCCTTAGGCAGGCGGAATCTTCCTTTTGGTGGGCACAGTATGAAGTATGCTTATGACTTAACAATATATTCTTGGTGAGTAATTGGAGGATATTGGGCTTAAAACAATTTCTTTAAACCAAAACTCCTCCTAAAAAATTTTTGTTTTCTTTTTCAAATATTAAGAACTTTGAAAGCAATCATCTGGAGTGAATAGAGTGAAGTCTAAATGAGATGAATAAAATGATGGCTGCTTTTGGCCATGGAATTTGGGGTAAGGTGGTGGGATGGATGAAACTGTGTGTTCAGCTTCTTTAAGCAATCAAAAAGCATTACTGAGCCCTGGCCAGATAGCTTGGTTGGTTAAAGCATCCTCTGTAAGTGCAGAGGTTGCTGGTTCAATCCCCAGTCAGGACACATACAGAAACAGCTCAGTGTTCCTGCCTCTCTCTCTCTCTCTCTCTCTCCCATCCTCCTTTAAAATAAAACTTTTTTAAAGCATTAATAAGCACCCACTATGTGTCAGGTATAGAATGCTAAAAGCTTAGAAACAAGCATCCTTCTCAAGGAGTCCTAGTCTAGTGGTGACTGTATGTTCCATAATAGGGAAGTGAATCAACTGTAACTATGGGAGTTTAGAATAGAAAAATAATACCTGGTCTTCGTGGAAGAGGTGATGTTTGAACCATGTCTGGGAGACTGACTATGACTTTAATAGGCAGAGAAAGGACTATTCTGGGCAGACAAAACAGCACACAAAAAGCTAGAAAGAACACTTGAAAGAATTTGGTATGATTAGGGACATGAGAAGTTTGGTGAGACTACAAATAGGTTATGTGTGAGGACAAGGACAGAAGAGCAGAAGGAGAGGTGAAGAGCAGCAGGACATAGGTGACAGAGTAGACTGGGGCTAAATTTTAAAAGGCTTTGAGTGCTCTAGTAAGAAACTTGGTCTTTATCTTGAAGGCAGGGAGAAATCAAAGGGTTTTTAATTTTTTTTTTCTTTTCCATTGATTTGAGGGTAGGGAGGGAAAAGGTGGAGAGGAAAAAAGAGAGAGGAGAGGGAGAGAGAGAGAAAAGCATCAGTTCGTTCCAGTTAGCTGTTCCATTTAGTTGTGCATTCATTGGTTGCTTCTCGCTTGTGCCCTGACTGTTCTATCCACTAAGCCACCTGATCGGGGATTTAAACTTTATTTTTTAAAGAGGAAGAGAGAGAGAGAGAGGGAGGGAGGGAGGAAGGAACACCAAGCTGTTTCTATATGTGCCCTGACTGGGGATTGAACCAGCAACCTCTGCACTTACAGACGATGTTCTAACCAACTGAGCTATCAGGTTCAGTAATGCTTTTTGATTGCTTAAAAAAGCTGAACACACAGTTTCATCTATCCCACCACCTTACCCCAAATTCCATGACCAAAAGCAGCCATCATTTTAAAAGAGCTTTTAAAGCAGAAGCATAATGAGATTTATTATAACTCTTACAGTCCTGGCACTGTCTTCTGTAGATGCTTCGTAACATGCCTCAGTTCTCTCAAACCTTGGTATGTACTTTCCCATTAGCTCTCAAAGAAGATTCTGTCAAGAGAAAGAAGTACAAGGAATCAGAAGTGTTGTTGGAAGTCTATGATTAGGGCTCCCTGCCTGATTCTGTCTTTGGGTAACTCTCCATGTCTTCTTTCTGGAGGAACGTGGTTGTTGCTCTCTCTCCATCTTATGTGGCTTCCCTCCCTGACAGGACTCTCCCCATAGTGTCCTCTCCAGCACAACATGCTCCCTCAGCCTTTTCAAGTGCACACAAACCACCCTGTACAAATTAGTTGAAGTACACAGTCTCATATTACCCAATTCAGCTAAGTACAGATTCACACATTGGGTAGGCTGCTAGTCATTATCAATTTCCTTTCCCTAATCGATTATCCTCCCTTCTACCTTAGACTTCATACTTATGACTGGAGTTATTTTTCTTAGCACCCTGATTCATGTCTATATACTCATGTATATTAAATATTTGTGTATCATTTTTATAAAACAACTGCATAAAGTAGGTATATTTATTATTGTCATTATTTTACGGATGAGAAAATTGAAGCCTTGCTAATAAGCAACTTGCTTACGGTCCTACTGAAATCTATATCTTAAAAAAAGCAGCTTTAAGTGTTTTTCTGCAGTTTTGCAACAACACAGGACAGATTTTGAATAGGAATAAGCTCTAGTGCAGAACCAGCACTCCTAAGAGATTCAAAAAGGTTTACAACATAATCTAGTTTGCAAAGAAGACTTGTGCTAAAATACTTTTTAAAAAGTAATTTTAAATATCATTAAAACGGCTATTTTCCAACAAGTATCTGACCAATTTGTCTCTGCTTCAATAAATCAGACAGAGAGAGAGAGAAAATTAGAACTGGAATCTAAAATCTGAGCTTTCAACCACCATATTATTCCCCATGTATTCCTTGCAACTTTCATGCACCCCTTCTCCATTCGGAGTCAAAAATACTCTTTTCAAAACTACCCACGCTTCTTGATTCCTATGGAATTTGTGCCTTAATTCCTGTGAAGTAAACTGTCTGCTGGCCATTCTCCAGGACAAACCAGGAGCTTCTTGACTTCTTTCCTCACTTCCTTGGCTTCCCGAAAAGGTCTAAACTCCTTCACCTCTCAGGATCAATCCAAGTGACAAAGGCCAAAAGTCTTCTCCGAGTCTGCTATGTCCTTGGCACACATGAGAAATAGAATAAAATCAGTAAAAGCACACTTAAAACCCAGTTACACTTTGATTATTAAACTCATCCCAATTTAGATTTGAGAGATAGTATTTCTCAGAAGGCCACTACAGCAGAGATTCTGGCAAATATCATGAAAATTGTATATAGAAATGGTCATATGTGAAAAGAAAGTGAAGAGAGCTGAAGAAAACAATCAAAGAGAAACAGTAGCTTTTCCCTGTGTTTTTAAATGCCCTGTGTTTGAAAGCTGGAGTTTACAATTTGAATAGCTATGAGACCCACAAAGGAAACGAAGTTCAACTTGGCCACTGAACTAAGAAAAAAAGAGAAAGTTCTGGTCCTGATCCTTTTGGCCAGGCTCACTTGTGTTCAGTGTTAACCCAGAACTGCCACTAATTCATTCGTGCCAGGCAGGTGATACCAGGTAAAGGGAACTGCTCCTATTTCACACTTCCCTTGAGACAGTGGAAAGAATGACACGTACCTTCACCAGGCGGATGAACTCCTGCTTAGAGATGAACTTTCTTCCATCTGTGCAATTGGTTTGATAGTGGTACCATAAAAGCTCTGGATGCTTCCTCACCCCTTTAAACATAGTGTGAAGAGGATAGGTATGTTCAGTACTGCATCCTTCCAGCCTCTTGGCTTCAGGTATCATAAAAGGCAAAAGAAAAGCAGTACTAGAAAGAGGGTGTTAGGAGATTCAAACTGAACTCTTCAGGGAAAACTTGTCCTAGGGGTGTAGTTTTAGCATATGTAGTTGAACCATTTTAACATTTAGAGCTATCTAAATGGATTCCTTCACCAAGAGATAATTTCATGCATCAACAGCAACATGTGAGTATATTTGTATATGTTATTGACATCACGTGTTTATTATGAGAACATTCCATTACGGTAGTGTTTACATGGTTCCTATAAACTTTATTTTACATAATTACCTAGAAGAGAAAATAAGATTAAAATTTTTTTTTTATTTTATTCATTTTAGAGAGGAGACACAGAGTGAGAGAGAGAGAGAGAGAGAGAGAAAGAGAGAAAGGGGGGAGGAGCTGGAAGCATCAACTCCCATATGTGCCTTGACCAGACCAGTACAGGGTTTTGAACTGGCGACCTCAGTGTTCCCAGGTCGACGCTTTATCCACTGCGCCACCACAGGTCAGGCAATAAGATTTTTTTTTTTTTTTTTTTTTAAAGAACAACTTTATTTATTCATTTTTAGAGAGAAGAGAAAGAGAGAGAGAGAGAGAGAAGAGAGAGAGAGAGAGAGAAGAGGAGGAGGAGCAGGAAGCATCAATTCCCATATGTGCCTTTACCAGGCAAGCCCAGGGTTTCAAACCTGTGACCTCAGCGTCCCAGGTCGACACTTTATCCACTGCACCACCATGGGTCAGGCAGGCAATAAGATTTTTTTATAACTTATTTTACACCACTATTTGGTCATTCCTTTCTGGTGCTGAACTCCTTCTGCTTTGTAGACTCTATTTCTCTTTTTCCGTCTGTCAACCTCAGAGACTTTCATCTACCTATTACCACAATCATACTGGAATTTATGGTCCTGTCCTCTTCCTCCTGCCAGTCTCACTTGCTGTCTGTCTTCTCTGGATGTGGTTATACGTGAATAGGGAACTTTGTTGGGTGGATAGCCATTAGCTCTTGACATTTTGTGCCTTTTTATTCATTTGCTCATTTTAATAACAAGATTACTGGAAAGGTAAAAAGATGTTGGCAAATATGTAAATTGTTTTTCATACCTCAAAACATAAAATCAGTTCATAACAAAGAACTTAGTCGTTGAGATCTTTGCAGTGTAATTTTTAAATTTTTTAAAAAATCATGAACATTCTCTATTAAGTGAAGAGGCAGAAAGCTATACATCTCCCCCTTGTGGTTTGTGTTAGTGTTTGTCTTTTGCATATCCAATTACTTCCAGTTTTTATCAGTCCCAATAAAATGCTGCTAAAATAATCTTCCTAAACCACAACTCTGATACCACTCTCCTGCTCAGACTCAGTGGCTTCCTATCATTTGAAGGATAAAATCCAAACTCTTTGGTATAGCCCACCTGAAATTTAAAAAGTACGGTCCACTTATACCAAACTCTCTACTTTTTGAAATCCTGTACATCCGTCAAGGCCCAAATTCCTTTATTGCAATCCCCCATCTGCCAGAAGTCTCTCCATTTTGTACTCTAAAACCACAAGCATTCAATAATTATAGGCATTTGCTCTCATTTATCTCTCAGACTCTATTGTGAATGTCTGGAGGCTAGGAAAAGACAATGTCTTTTTCATCTTCCTGTTGTCTACATGGTTCTTTGCACAGCTATGGCATTCAACAAATGTCTATAGAATTGAATAAAATCAATACAGTGGTTAGTAACTTTAAAAGTCAGCATCAGGCCTGACCAGGCGGTGGCGCAGTGGATAGAGTGTCGGACTGGGATGCGAAAGATCCAGGTTCGAGACTCCAAGCTTGCCAGCTTGAGCGTGGGCCCATCTGGCTTGAGCAAAAAGCTCACCAGCTTGGACCCAAGGTCGCTGGCTCCAGCAAGAGGATGCTCAGTCTGCTGAAGGCCCGCAGTCAAGGCACATGTGAGAAAGCAATCAATGAACAACTAAGGTGTTGCAACGGCAACAAAAAACTGATGATTGATGCTTCTCACCTCTCTCTGTTTCTGTCTGTCTGTCCCTATCTATCTGACTCTCTCTCTGTCCCTGTTAAAAAAAAAAATCAACATCAGGCTTTAAAAACAGAGGTTACATTTAAAAATCAATCAAGAAAAGGAATTGTATAGACCAGGTTTATGAAGTAAAAATATTTCAAGCTACATTTGTAATTTTAAACTTTCTAGTGGCCAGATTTAAAAAAAGACATAGGCAAAATTAATTTTACTAATTTATTTTTATTTAGCCCAATTATTCAATGTTATCAATATAAAAAATTAATAATGAAATATTTTATTTCTTTTCATACTAAGTTTTCTAAATCTAGCCCTGGCTGGATAGCTCAGTTGGTGAAAGCATTGTCCCAAAGCATAGAGGTTGCGGGTTGGATACCTGGTCAAGGCACAAAACAGGAACAGATTGATGTTCCTGTCTCTTTCTCTCTCCTGCTTCCTCTCTCACTAAAATCAATCAATAAAAATTTTTAAAAATTATTTTAAATCTAGTGCCCAAGATGTGCTCATAAGACATTTCAGTTCAAATTTGCCACATTAAAAGTGCTTTATAGCCCGCCTTATGGTGGTACAGTGGGTAAAGCATCAATCTAGAATGCTGAGGTATCCAGTTCAAAATCCTGGGCTTGCCTGGTTAAGGCACATACAGAAATTAACTATGAGTTGATGCTTCCTGATCCTCCCCACCACTTCTCTCTCTCTCTCTCTAAAATGAATAAATAAAATCTTAACAACAACAAAAAGTGCTTTATAACCATATGTGACTGCTAATTATTGTATTAAAGAGAAGTTGATTCCAGGTAGAAACTGAGTCCTAGTTCAGACAGACTACTGAGCAGTTTTGTTGCTCTGAACGAAACCTTTAACCATCTATTTTCTTGTTTCTTCATCTGAAAAGGGAAGACATACTTTTCTTACTGTCAACAAAAGTTCCCCGTTTAGGTCTGGAAAAGAAGCTTTATACCTCTGAACAGTTTGCAAACTGTCTCCTGCAGAAATCAAAAGTGCGCTTTATTGAGAATAAAGGGAAGCCACCTTTTATATAGAAAGTTCCCACCCTGGTTCCTGATTCGGTCCATTTTTATGCAAATAAGGAATTCAGCTGCTCAGTTCTGTTTGATCCAAAATGGCACTATCCTGTCCTGATTGGTTGGAATTGTGCATTCTAATTGGTCTTGTTATAGAGCAGCTCTGATTGGTCAGTAAGGATGAAAATGAGCATATAGCTGTACAGTTCCAATTGGTCTGTGCAGGTCTCCATCCATCGATCAAAAGAGGATACCAAGAACTCCTTATAAGAGTTGACTCAGGTGGCAGGAGCACAGTGCAGGAGGTCGACAGCTGTCTGTGGCTGTTCCCTGAGATGCAGTGTGAGAAGCCTCTGTCAGCAATGGCTGCTAGATTTGGGCCCAGCTAACCATGATGAGTCCCTCTTGGTAGATATATTTCTTCTCAGGGGTTCACAAAGAATTAGAAAGTGAAATATTGAAAATGTCATACAAATGAAAGGCATTATAATTATTCCAAAAATAGCGTGAACTGTTGCATTAGTTCCCAGCGCTTCTTAGCACAACTTTGACTTTTAGTAACTATTTCAGATCCTTACCAAAGGCTGAAATACCAAAGGTTACAATTTTAACACTCCAGTGGAGATGGAATTCCCATATTAGCAAACCCAATTAAATTGGCTCGCTTTGAAATGGTTATTAAAAAATAAGCAGGGCACCAATCAATCGCAAGCATTTTGAGTTCCAGAGAATTGGGAAATGATGTGGGTATCATTGACCTGGCCATTTTCTGTTTTCATAGTGCTTGCCTGCCACTGAGGTGCTTCTGTGACACATTAGATAGAAGCACGTTTCCCAATGCTATTTTCTCCAGAGGACTCTGGGATGGTCATTTATTATTAACATTTTACGTGTTCTTTTTAGGAGAGTCTCTGCAAAGCTTTAAGTGCCTCTTCTCAAACACTTCAGCTGTTGCTAATTGACCCGCCGAGATCTGATCTATCATTCTCACTGCCTTAAAAAAATGGTTAAGGGAAAATATTTAAATTATAATTTCAGCTTTATATGTGGAGAAAGCCAAGGCAGCTGAAAGGCCGAAACAAAGCTGAACGTAAGAAAGAATTACCTTTCTTGTGTATTGTGACTTTTTTGTCAGTCTATAGACTCCTATTAGACCCCTATCCCCTTCCCACCACATGGTCCTCTTTCTCTGACGGTTTCAGAAGTCAGACTGGTTGCTCACCCTTGTTGCATAAGAGACCCGGCCGTGCCCTAACAACAGTTACTAAGGGGCGGAGACTTCGACTAGGTTCCAAGACTAAATACTTACTCCAGGGTCGGCTGCTTAGAACGCATGCGGCAAATTCTCTCAAGTCTCGCGAGGTTTCATCTTTCCAGAAGCACTGGAGGACCTTTACTATTAACGGCGTCGTAATGTGTGGGGACTGTGTGGAGAAGGAATATCCCAATCGGGTGAGCGACTGAGCGCCGAGAACTTTCCGCTACTTTGGCCGATGCCCGGCCCCTGAGGTTTCTCATACTCCCGGCCTGCCGTTCTTGTGAGGCTGGGCGCCGGGACATACTCGGCGGGCTGCCTGTCCCAATGACCCGGTAGCTGTACTTAGTCACTTGAGATCTGGGGCGGCCCGTGGCCGTCCTTTCCCTCTGGTCCCAGACCTTGTGGCCGACATCAGCCATCACTCCACTTCTCTTTAGCTCCAGGGGACAACAAAGGAAACCCCACCACCATCAACCCAGTGGACAACAGACAGCCCCACCCCTACCCCTGGACTCATCCTTAAACTTGATTTGATGGTTAATTTTTCTTATTGAAGTCTAGATCTGGAAGGGCCCTCTGAGGTCATCTGTTCTAACCCAGTTTTACAGATGAAGAGACTAATGCCCCCAAAGGGGAACCCGTTCGCCTTCACCCCACCCCCGCCGCCCGGGGTTCACATTGTGTTAGCATGAAAGCCAAGCCTAGAATTTAGGTTTCCTGGCTCTTACTTTGTTTTAAATCTCTGTCCCTCTCGATCTCAGGAGGTTGCAAAGGTTGTTTACTCTCATTCATTCGAGGTATACTTATTGAACATATTTATGTGTGTGTAGCTAGATTACTTTGCTAGGTTAGGAAGAAATATCTAAGAAGAAATAAGAGGTGGCTTCCATGCTGCCGGAGCTCACCTTTTAGAGGAGTATGTAATTAACAAGAAATGAGTAGTACAGTCCATAAGTGTTATTCAAGTCTAGAGAAAGGGGAGAGCAATAGGGGATACTGCTCTTCTCCCAAATAAAGTACTACTGTTGGGACTTGAAAGTTAGCTGTGACTAGAGTAGAAAAGAAGAAAAGTAGGAGCTGAAGGCTGAGGGAAAATAGCAAGAACAAGGATTCTTGTATTGGGTGGAAGGTAGAATATCTCTATAGTTTCTTCTTTCTCAATATTATGAGTAGTAGTAGTTAGTTTTTTTTGGAATACATACAACATGAAAACTCATATGGGAAAACCTCTTTGAATAGAGCATTATCAGCCTGACCTGTGGTGGCACAGTAGGTAAAGCATTAACCTGGAATGCTGAGGCCACTGGTTCAGAACCCCCAGCTTGCCTGGTCAAGGCACTTATGGGAGTTGATGCTTCCTGGTCCCCCCACCCTTCTCTCTTTCTCCTCCCCCCTCCACTCTAAAACAAATAAAATCTTTTTAAAAAGAGCATCAGGCGGTGGCGCAGTGAATAGAGCTTCCGACTGGGATGCCGAAGGGCCCAGGTTCGAGATCCTGAGGTCGCCAGCTTGAGCGCGGGCTCATCTGGTTTGAGCAAGGCTCACCAGCTTAAGTCCAAGGTTGCTGCCCCCCGATCAAGGGGTTATTCAGTCTGCTGAAGGCCTGAGTTCAAGGCACATATGAGAAAGCAATCAGTGAACAACTAAGGTGTCAAAACGAAAAACTGATGATTGATGCTTCTCATCTCTCTCTGTTCCTGTCTGTCTGTCCCTATCTATCCCTCTCTCTGACTCTGTATAAAAAAATAATTAAAAAATAAAAAAAGCATTATCCAATAAAGTAAAAGATGTGCATACTGAATGACTCAGCAATTCCCAGTCTAGAGAAATAAATGCATGTGCATATATTTCTGGAGACTTGTGTAAGAATATTTATAACAGCATTATTTGTAGTAATAGACTAGAAAAGTGTGATACAGTCATAGAATGGAACACCATGAATGAATGAGTAATGAAATAAATTGGAGCAATGGTTCTGAACTAGGAGCAATTTTGCCTCTCAAGGGACATTTGGCAATATCTGAAGACATTTTTGGTTGTCACATCTGGGGGTACTACTGACACCCAATAGGTAGAGGCACTGTGCTGTACATTTACATTTCACATGCTTTTTTCTGTACTATGTTCTGTTTCATATATGTATTTTTTCCTTAAGTAAGAAATGGAGATGCAGAGATACAGACTCTTGCATGTGCCTCAACTGGGATACACCCGGCAAGTACCCTATGGGGCGGTGCTTTGCCTACCTGGGGCCATTGCTCTGTTTCTCGGCAACCAAAGTATTTTAAGCACCCTAGGTGAGGCCATGGGAGCCATCCTCAGTGCTTGGGGCCAAATTGCTCCAGCTGAGCCATGACTGTGGAAGGGGAAGAGAGAGATAGGGATAGAGAAGGAAGAGGTGAAGAGGTAGAGAAGCAGATGGTTACTTCTCCTGTGTGCCCTGACCAGGAATTGAACCTGGGATGTCCACACGCCGGCCTGACACTCTATAGCTGAGCCAACTGCCAGGACTCATATTTTTTTAAAGCTTAAAAAGAGACTTTTGTGAATCCAATAATGAACATTGCACATTATGGAGACCACAAGGGAGATGTATTAAAGAGATTAGGTTGGATTCTTAACAGTTGAGCTAATCAAAAGACTTAAAAGTGATATTGAAAAGTTTAGATTTTATACTTTAGGCATTAGGCAACCATCAGACAAAACTGAATAGGAAAATTCTTCTGAAACCTGTTACTTGGGAAGAGGAATCTTACGGCTGTATATTGAAATGATTGGATGGGGAATGTAAAAGAAGAGTCCCACAGAGCTTTTGGGGAGCCATGACAACAGTAGTATACGCATGAAATAATGAAGACCTCATTGCAAAGAAAGGATTAACAGGATTGAACAAGTTTAATGTAGGATCAAAGAAGGAAAAAGTTATAGATGATTTCAGGGTTTTCAATCTAGGCAACTTGGAAAATTGGAAGTATCATTACCAAAATTGAGGATTAAATGGTCAGATTGTTTTTAGCAGATTTCAGTCGAGGTTGAGAATGTAAAAACCAAAGAGTCAAGTGAAGATATATAATGGCAGTTTGGGTACAAGATTCAAACAGATGAGTCAGCCAAATATAAATGCCAAATAGAATTTTTTTTTTTCTCTTAGAAAAAGAATGTAGAGAATCAAGAAGAATCAAGGACTGAGCTTCAAAGAATAAATTAATTTAGGGGATGAAAATAGAATACAGTGTAGAGAGAGGAGTGAAAAAAAGGATCGAGGTGATTAGAAAACGGAACGGCCGTTCATAAGCACTTTTCTCCAATGTTATGTTCTAAAATAAAGGGCTGTCATGGGGAAGAATTAAACTTTTCTGAAGGCAGATTTAGAAATAATTAGTTGGTGGGTGTTATGGGATTGTAGGCTTTGAATCAAAGAACTTTCTAACATTTTCAAAAATGGACTAGGTAACTCTTAGAAGAATTGAACTCACTTCCTCTTGCTCAGTAGAGACTAACTGACCATTTGAAATCTCAAGTGTTCTTCCCACTCGGGTTTATTGAATCATGAGATGTATATATTTTTTCCACCCTCACTTACTCTCCTTTGTCCCACTCCCCCTACCTACAACCCCACGTGAGTCATGAGATATTTTTAAGGGAAATAAGAGCAGAGCCATTTTGCTTGAGCTTAGCAAAGGAAAAGGTAATATGATGGTGGTAGTAAGTATAGTTTACTCATGAAAATATTTTGACAGAGGGCCGTGGCCGGTTTGCTCAGTGGTAGAGCATTGGCTGGACATGTGTATGTCCTGGGTTCAGTGCACACAGAAGTTACCATCTGCTTCTCCACATCTCCCCGTCCCTTCCTTTCTCTTCCTCTCTCTCTCTCTCTCTCTCTCTGTCTTCTCTCTTTCTCTTCCTCTTCCACAGCCATGGCTCTATTGGTTTGAGCACATCATCCCTGAGTGCTGAGGGTGGCTCCATTGAGCCTTCACCTCAAGTGCTAAAAATAGCTCCATTGAGAACATGACCCCAGATAACCAGAGCATCAACCCTAGACGGGGGTAGCTGGGTGGATCCTGGTCAGGGTGCATGTGGGAGTCTGTCTCTCTTATCTCCCGTCCTTCACTTGGAAAAAGAAAAAAATATTTTTGACAGGAAAAAAATAATAGATTAGCATGTTGAGAAGTTCTAAGTGTAGAATGAGTAGGTAATATCTAATTATCCTTGGTTTCATAAAATTTTCTGAAGTTTTATGGTAGGTGTTTTTCATAGACTAGGAAACAAAGTAATCAATGTCTAACAGAGCTCTGGCCATCTTGCTTGTAATGTTACACTGAGAACTTGAATTTAAGCTTGAATCAAATTGGAAATGAACTCTGCTAATTCCCTGAACCACACTTTCTGTACTCAACTGTGAACCAAATTAATATTTTTCTTTCAGAAAAGCATTTAGCTTATCAGTTGGAAGTAGAACTCTATATTGCATTTTGTAGAACTACTGATTAGGCATAAAATTGTAAAAAACATTTTCCACATCAATCTGGAAATGAAACATTTCATATAGTTCAAGTTTCAGCTTTAAAGTTCTTAGTAATGCAGCAGCAGTACATCATTAATTTAGATTAATCATAAGAAATTAATTAGTGTTATTGAGCAAACTAAACCCAAAGGAAGCTGAGTTTCAAAGGAAATAATAAAGATTAGAGTATAAATTAATGAAATAGAAAAGCAATAGAGAAAACCAGCAAAACTGAAATTTGGTTCTTTAAAAACTATTCTTCATTTTTAATTTTAAACATTCCATGACAAAACAAATACAATAAGTTGTATCATCTGAAATATTAGAAGCAGAATGGTCCAATTCTTGTCAAAATAATTGCAAATTTCTCAAATTTAAAACATCATAATACAATGTCATACTACTTATCACAGTATTCAACCATTTCTTCTCTCATACTTGCATATCTTTACAAATCCTATCCTCAGACAGGATTTATCTGAATCACATTTGCTAAGGTTATTTAGTGTTGGACTTCTTTTTTCTGTCTTGAAATTGTTATAGCTTTTGTTATTACTCTGGAATTTATTTAGATTGCATTCTTCCTTTTCTTCCTATGAGGGAGCCAGATTGATGTTTTTCTCCCCCTTTTCCTCCTCCCTCTCTCTCTCTCCCTTTTCTCTCTCTCTAAAATTAGGAAATAAAAAATGTTTAAAAGCTTCCCTACATATTGTATACTTTAATAACTTTCCTAAATTTGGATGTTGGAAATTTTGCCTCATCTAATAAAAGAGCCATGCTTTAGTTATGGTTATCCCTGCTGCTTTCAGATGTCCAGGCTCTTTTAGAAAACCGCATCAGTTTTTTACATACTATACTTGCATTTTGCTATTTCAAGTGTTTATTTCCTTACATCACAACAGATACACAGATCTCTTTTCTTTGTTTCCTTAGTTTGCATTCTGCATACTTATAAGGTCAAATTACACAGGTTAGGCCACATTCTATATAAGGTGCCTGTGTTTATGGGTGCAATCCTGATGAATGTTTTGTTTACTTGAAACTGGTGTTATAGCTTTATTCTCTTAAGATTATTTCTCATTCCTTAATTTCATGGGAGCCCTTGGCAGTCAGCTTTTATAGATTCAAGGCAGTATAAAATTCAAGGCAGAATTTTATAGATCCTAATTCAAACCAAAGCAGGTTTTTTTGTGTAAAAGTTTCTAAGCTGATTCCAAAATTTATATGGAAATAAAAAGAGCCTAGACTAGCAAAGTTATAGAACTACATTATTTAAAGACTTACCATAAAGCTAGAGTAGTCAAAAGCATGTGATATTAGTGCAAAGATAGACATATAAATCAAGGGAACAGAATAGTCAAAAGTAGACCCACATATATATGGTCATTTGAGTTTTCCACAAAGGTGCCAATGTTTTTCAATATGGAAAGGATAATCTTTTTAATAAATGTTACTGGAACAACTGAATATTCATATAGAAATAAATGACACTTGATTATTACTTTATATCACATATAAAATTATTTTAAAATGGATCATAAACCTAAATCAAGTAGCTAAAACTAAAATTTTTAGGAGAAATTTTTTGCAACCTTGGGGTAGGCAGAGATGTCTTAGAAGACAAGCACAAAAATAAGGAAAGAAAGAATTGATAAATTGGACTTCATAAATATCAAACTGCTCTTCAAAAGATACTATAAAATGGCACACCAGTGACAGGGAGAAAATGTTTATAATACATGTATCTGACAAAGGATTTGTATCTAAGATATATAAAGGACTCTTTTTTAAAAAAAGTTATTGATTGATTTTAGGGGAGAGAAACATTGATTTGTTGTTCCACTTATCTATGCATTCATTGGTTGATTTTACTATGTGCCCTGACCAGAGATGGAACCTGCAACCTTGGTGTATAAAGACTATGCTCTAACCAACTGAGCATTCCGGCCAGAGCCTAAGAAGCATTCCGGCCAGAGCCTAAGATGTATAATGAACTCTTATAACTCAGTGATAACTCATTAGAAGATAACCTAACTTCTTAAAAATGGGCACAATAATAGGCACTTCACAAAAGAAGCTATCTGAATAGGCGCTGTATAAAGATGCTCATCTTTGTTAGTCATTAGGGGAATACAAATTAAAACTACAATGAGAAACTAACAGCATTAGAATGGCTAAAATTAAAGAAAAAAACTTACAATACTTAGTATTGGTGAGAATATAGAGCAGCTGGAACTCACATTGCTGGTGGGAATAGAAAACTAGAAAACCATGTGGCAGTTTTTTATAAAGTTTTTTATATATAATATTTTTACAGTATGACTCAGCAATTCCACTTCTAGTAATTTACCCAGGAGAAAGGTGTATGTCACATAAGACTTACATCTGAATCTTCTTCACTGCTTTATTCCTAATAGCCAATAACTGAAAAGAGCCCAAATGTCCATCAACAGATAAATCCATGCAATGGAATACTACTTGGCAATAAAAAGTAACAAACTACCAATTCATATAACAACACAGGTGATTAACATGGACATTATATTGAGCAAAAAGAGTTAAATGCAAATGAGTATACTGCATGATTCTGTTTTATATAAAATTTTAGGACAGGCAGAAGTAATCTCTAGAGATAGAAATGACATCAGTGGAGCCTGAGGTGAGAGAGGTGATAAAGATAGACTGACTGCAAAGCATGAAGGAACTTCCTGGGAAGATAGAACATTTTATATTTTGATTGAGGAAGTGTTTATGTTGGTATATGTTTATAAAAGACATTTACCAAATACCCTTACAATATAGGGTAGGGCAAAAGTAAATTTATAGTGGTGGGTACATGAGACAGCTCATTCTTGTATTATCATTTTCTAAGTATTGTATTTTTTCATATAATTTTATTGTATGTAAGTTACTCGTCAGTAGAATTTTTTTTTTTTTTTTTACAGGGACAGAGAGAGAGAGAGTCAGAAAGAGGGATAGATAGGGACAGACAGATAGGAACCGAGAGAGGTGAGAAGCATCAATCATTAGTTTTTTGTTGCCATTGCGACACCATAGTTGTTCATTGATTGCTTTCTCACATGTGCCTTGACCCCGGGCCTTCAGCAGACTGAGCCACCCTTGCTGGAGCCAGTGACCTTGGGTCCAAGCTGGCGAGCTTTTGCTCAAGCCAGATGGGCCCGCACTCAAGCTGGCGAGCTCGGGGTCTCGAACCTGGGTCTTCCGCATCCCATCTCTATTCACTGCACCACTGCCTGGTCAGGCAAGTTTGTTGTTTTTAATCAAAGCAAAACACGTCTTCTTAATAGCTGGAAATTTATACTTTAATTCCAAGGTTTTCCATCCTTTTAGTAGTTAAGCCCATATGCACATGATTATCTTCAAACTATACAGTTAGCTTGAGTTCCCCACCAGAGTTAATCTCTTCCTTAATACACAGCACTGAGCCAGCTTCATTGCGACATCAGTTCTGCTGGTTCTTAATTCCTCTTGTTACTTCATAAGCTCTTTGAAGGCAAAAACATATGACTTATCCTCAAATTCTCTGCTGTATTGCACAGTATCAGGCACATAGCTACAGTGCAGAAATGTTGATTCGAATGATTTTTAGTCACATTAACTATTAAAGATAGTTTGTTGGTCAGAGATAAGGTTGAAGTAGATTATTTATTAAATGACTATTAGTTGTGAACAATTATTAGTAAGGCGTTAGCAAAGACCTCCCTTGAGCCAGGAGCATAAATAGTTTAGAATTTCTTAGTGATGAAGCAAAACCCTTTCTCTTTGAATGACATGGTGTCAGTCTGATGAATTGCACAGTTTACCTTCTCTGTCTGAATGACACATCCTTGAAAACTCACAGCTATAGAGCTAAGAGTTTATTTTGTTTATTTTATGGTATTTTTAAGGCTTCAGAAAATGCTATTTCAACAATCAACTGAGCATCACAGTGTATAATATTTTTTTCCATTGGCTCAGTGTTGCCTTTTTTTTTTTTTTTTAAAGTGAGAGGAGGAGAGATGAAGAGAGACTCCTGCATGCACCCCCAACTAGGATCCACCTAGCAATCCCTGTCTGGGGCCAATGCTCAAATCAACTGAGCTATCCTCAACACCTGAGGCTGATGCTCAGCCCAATCTACCCACTGGCTGCTGGAGGGGAAGAGGGAGGGGCAGAGAAGCAGATGGTTGCTTCTCATGTGTGCCCTTCCCAGGGAAAGAACTGGCAATCTCTGCACTTTGGATCAATGCTCCAACCAACCGAGCTATCTGGCCAGGACTCAGTGTTTTCATTTTGATTGAATTTTAATTCTAGTTTTATGATATGGTACCTCATCTAATATTGTTGGCTATTACATTTAAAATTTTTTTCCTTTTCTAATTTTATATCATTAAATTTTTTCTAAATATCCATTTGCGTTTAGTTCTCTTAAACATGGTTGTAGACCTCAGAGACTTTCAGCTCTAACACTGCTTCAGTCTTATGTACCATGAGTAACACATCTAGAGTAAAGATTATTTCAAAAATGAATTGGTATTGCCTTCAGGCAGGTAAATTTTGGCATGTTTTTTACCTTTAGAGATTTTAAGTCTATTATTTTCACCAAGGATTTTGAAATACAAGAAAATTAAATTGCTATATTTAATATTTTAGGGTAACATCTGCCTGGAGAATGGATCGTTCTTGCTGAACTTTACAGGCTGTGCAGTGTGCGGTAAGCGGGATTTTATGCTGATCACAAACAAATCTTTGAAAGAGGAAGATGGAGAAGAAATAGTGACCTATGATCGTAAGTAGACCTTTTCTTTTCACTAAGTCTGTTAGCAGGTGTTCACTTTGGGAAATTGCCATGCTGTGCAAAGTATTATGAGGCCTGTTTTAATATCATATTGCAACACAGTTACTAGTTAATTAGGTCTCTAAGAGGAAATTATAAATAACACCTCATTTCTCTAGCCTCAGATAGTCTACTTAAATGATATTTGGAGATAACAGAAGCTTATGATTCAGGCACTATATTTTTATGTTTATTTTGAAAGCCTTTATGCCTTCTGAAACAAGGTATAGATACTTTTTCTTTTTTTACCTTCAGGCCATCATGTGAGCTTTCATTTTCTACTATAGTATAAAAAAAATGATGTCCTCCAATAGCTATTAAAGTGTTTAGGTCTGTTTGCCAATATTTTGAATGTGCCTGGATGCTATGGTTTTAGTCTCCTGCCTCTCTGTCAGTCTGGTATTTCTTTTGCTGCTGTAGATGTGCTGCCTTTAGATGCTGCTTCTCATTCTCAGTACTGGGAAACCAGACAAATAAACCATGCGGAATAAAATAAATCAATTCTGAGATTGGCACCAAGATGTTTTATGAGGAAACGAAGTGTATGTACACTTTAGTGCTCAAGTTGTGACAAGTAGTTAAACTGTTCACGTCCCCTTTAGGCTTGTCTCCTGGTTCTTTGGCATGTCCTGAATACGTGAGGGATAAAGGCACAAATAATGATATTTTGCAAGAGGGGTATAGAAAACACTAAGCCTTCAGAATAGAGTCAGACTATCAAAAAATGTTCTAAATTAGAAGAATTGTTTTCTTTTAAAGATTTTATTGATTTTAGAAAGAGGATAGAAAGAGAGAGAAAAGCGGTGGGTGAGGGAGGAACTGGAAGCCTTCATGTGTAGTCGTTGTTTCTCGTATGTGCCTTGACTGGGCAAGCCTGGGGTTTTGTACCGGCAACCTCAGCATTCCAAGTCAGCAGTCCATCAACTGTGCTACCCCAGCCAGGCTTTTTCTTTCTTTTAGATAGAACACTTTAAACTCAATTTTATTCTAGATAGTAGGTTATAGTGGTTAAGAGCAAGGGTTCTGGAGCCAGAGTGCTGAGGTGTGAATTCTGGTTCCCACACTGCCTAACTTGGTAGTCTTCCTAGTTACATATCCACAGTGTGTGTTTCCTTATTCCTAAAGATTGTATCTACCTCTTTGGGGTTTTGAGGAGATTATTCAGATACAAAGTATTTAAAACAGAATCTGGCACACTGTAAACAATCAGTGAATCATAGTTATTTGTTTTTACTAGAGTCCTTTGTTACCATTAAATTCACTTTAATGTCTAGCATTGGTTGTTTATTTATGAATGCTTATAGTAGCAGAGTTTCTATCATTCCTGAAAATAGAAGTGTTCACACAGTTACATAGGTCTAGCTAGTTTTAAAAAAACACATGTATTTGTTCAGAGCTTTCAGTGGGGATTAATATATACACATTGAGTCTGTGAGTTCAGGCCCTTACTTATGGTGTGTCACTATATCACAGATTCTGGATTTCTTATCAAGGCAGATATTATAATGGATTTCCTAATGTGTTAACTATGATAGTTAAGATCATTTTAAAGTAGTACCATTGCTGAGAATAGAAATCTTACTGGCTTAAGACACCTTCCATGACTTAATCATTTAAGTCTCTCTTGTTTTGGCAGATCTGTGTAAGAATTGTCATCACGTGGTAGCCAGGCATGAGTATACATTCAGTATCATGGACGAATTTCAGGTAACTGTATAAATAAGGGTATGTTATTCGTGGGAGGGGAGGGGATAATGAAATTACCCTTGAAAACCTAGACATAATTTTCATAAAAGAAGTACTAGCGGATAGTAAAGGAGACCGTCCTTCTCTACCTGTGTAAGTTGAGAAACTTCCAGTGAGGGTGGCTCTGCTCAAACATGTCTTCACAAGAATCAGAAATCAGGGTGTGTGCCTCAGAAAGGCATTCTCAGCCCTGTCAGTTTTTGTTTTGAAGAACAGCACATTATAATTTCTTAGGAGGTTATTAATGTGCCTCTTTCTTTTCTGCCCAGTTATGTGATTGCACAATTGTTGGCTTTAAGTGTTGGCCTGCCCACTGCCATCATACTATACTTGCCGGGCATGGAAACTATGATAAGGAGGTTATCTTTTATTTTCCCTAACAGGCATGTAGCATTGAGCAATTCTGTAGTCTCAATTGCAGTAAGACATTTTAATATTATTTTTTAAGTAAAATAACAAAATGGACATATCAGGGTTGGAGGTGAGAAGCCGAACTACTCTGAGGATAGAGAAAAGGGAGTTACTGTAAGGACTAATCCTTAGACAGTCGTGTGAGCACGTGAAGAATGCAGCAAATTGTTTAGGCTGCTGTAGGCCTGAAGGAGGTCTAATGGTCAGGGAGAGAAGCTGGACAGTGCGGGAGAGCCAAGGACACAAAACCACGGGGACACTCAGCAGCCTGTAGCTATCCCTGGCTGCCTCCATTTTCCAGCCTTCAGCTTGAGTTATTATTTAGTGTGAACTAAATGTTCACCATAGGATATAAATATTAGGCTAGAGCTTTTCATAGGCAAAGGAATCTTTTAAAATCCTTCAGATTTGGGTAGTACTATAATTAGGAAAAATAAAATCATAACAGAATCATAAAATAGTATAACCACTCTTGATCATTCTTATGTTAGTGTAGAAGAAGGCACTTAGTCGTCTGTCATAATCTGGTCTAAATGTTGTGCTTAATATGAATAACATCTGGACCATATCTCCTGACATCCAAAATTTACACGTCAAAAATATTTATATGATATATGTACTTAGGCCAAAGTCGAAATCTCTCAGTAATGAGTGATAGCCAAATAGAGGAATGAGCTTAAAGGAGCAGCTCTATACTTTCATGGGAAGAAAGGAGCACGTGCATGTATTTTTCAGAAGCCCCTAAATGGGTATTGAAATGGTTTGTTTATGCCCTAATGAAGCCATTGTATATTACTGCCGTTAGACCAGGGTCTAGCTGGGTTTCCTTTCTGACTGAACACAGCCATTTCAAAGCTGCCCAGAAATTACTCTGGGATAGGAAGAAGGTAAAGGAAGATGATTTGTAGTCACAGTGCCCACATAATCTGAAATTGTCTTGGGAAAAAAACTCTTCCACTGGAGTTTGTACCTCCAGTGTTCTCCTCCCGGCAATCACCAACCCCCACCCATATGGTATAATCTACCATCAGATTATTTTTCTTAAAATGATGCTTTCCGGCTCCCTCACTGGCCTCTCCATAGCTGACCTTTAGCTACAGTATAATATCCAAACTCCTCATTCCAAAGGTCAGCTGGGCTGCAGCTTCTCTGTCTCCTACTTGCCACTGCTTTCCTTAAGTGCACAACTCTGCCGCGTCTGTGTCCTCTTCCTTCCCTCCGGCTGCGGCTGCGGCTGCGCCCGCGCCCGCGCTTGCGGAGGGAGATTTCTTTCCCTCTTCTCTAACGCTTACTGCTACTGGGATTCCCCAGAGCCTCGTGCTGCTTGCTGTCTCTTCAGCGTCCTCTTTCTCTCCGTGGGATAAATTACATTAAATATACTCAGTTCTTATTTGTTAAAAATCAATTAAAATCGTTTTCTTTCTCTTGGCTATTTCTTTGATTCTTTCTCTCTTCACCTCTTTCCTTCCTTTTGCTTTTTTTACTTGAATAGCTTTTCACCCTGTTTCCCTTATTTCTCTTTGTTCCTCTTAACCGCCTACAAACTGGTTTTCATTTTCACTTTACCAAAACTCTCTCATAGGTTTCCTATTAACAGTTCTTACCTCTTCTAACAACTCTTCTGATTCTGATTTTGCTAACCACTGTTGTCTTTTTAAAGCATTTCTTACTTGAGGGCCATAGTACTTGACTTTTTTATTTTTTTTATTTTTAAATCACTTTGACTGTTCATTGGCTTTTTCTCTGGTTTCCTTTTCTGTTTTCCCTGATTTTCCTTAAGCTTTGGTCTCTGGCCTGGAACCTTCTCTGTGCTCCCTCAGATAGTGACCACATGCATACTCCGTCTCAGTTCAAACCTATCAGATCTTCCACCTCTCCTCTAGCCCCAACATCATACCTGCCCTGTTTTATTTGTCCTCTTGCTTATTTTTGGCTCCATTGTCACCCCTTGTATCAAGGACCCTACCCACTCAAACTCAGTTTCAGCCGCAGCCCCCAAACTGTAGCTCAGTCTTCCTTAGCATGTCCCCTGTCACTCCTCCTCGGCTCCTGATGTATATATATGCTTGCTCTTGGCCATGTCACTGTCCACATTCATGCTTTGTCTTTGACTTGTCCCTTTCTCCACCTTCAAGCCAACTAAATCTTACCTCTTTCAAGCTGAGCTTACGTTTTATCTCCTTGCTCTTGATAGTTCAGCCCGTACTGCTTTCTCCCTTTTCTGAGCTCTTCTTGTCCTTGCAGCAGGCCCTGACTCCTGTGAATAGCCGGCCACCTGGGGCCTTCCACCTCAGCCCGATGACCGCAAGAGGTCTTCCTTCTCAGCTGCTGTGATTTTCTTTTTCTCATGCCCACCCTATTCTAGCCCCCATCTTATTCCAGCAGTACTTCAGGTTCAAAGTGGAATTCCCACCATTGATAATGTTCTGTTTTGTCTTGTTTTAAATGTCTTATGGGAATTTTAAATGTAATTAAAAATAGGCCGAATAGTGCATTAACTTCCACTATCCGACTTCAGTTTGCTTTAGTACTTCACTGTCCCTACGTCTCCCCACAGGATTATTTTGAAAAAAATTCCAAACATATCACTGCTTCTATAAATATTGCAGTATATATCCCTGAAAGATAAGGATTTAGTTCATTTAAGAACCATTGTTAAACAAAGTAAGATTTTCTGATGGCAAGAATAGAGGTAAAAGTAGAGACAGAAGTATAGAGTTTAAACAGAAAATACGTTATAAATGATTACGGATATTCTTTATTTTTTTGTATCACCCTAAAAGCCATCAAAATAACTATATGTTTGCTCAGGAAACAAGAAGGGAACTGTGAGACTGCTTTCTGTTCCTCTGTGGACCAGGGAGGGGAAGGACCTGGGGTCAGAATTGACAGATGGTGATAGAGTAAAGGGACACGGGACCCTCAGAATAAAACAAAGGGTCTGGTTTTACCTGAAGGTGATTCCACTCACTCCACCCTTCTTTCCAAATCTGTGCCTTTAGGTTTTGCCCAGGTAGACCTTAGAGGGTCACTGTGAATTACTGAGGGGAATTCTTATCCTCCCTAATTGGCTAGTTTTGATAAAAGGTTCCTAATCTCAACACATTCCTGGCAGCACACAGAGATATGTTTCTGGCATTCCAAGGTAGAATTCTAGACATATTTTCCCACAGAAACACTGCTATATATGGCTAGATTCTACAGTACTTGTATAATGTAAATTTGAAAGGCTCCCTGGATTTCCTGGGAACCTGTCGGGTACAACTACTTCCATGGGAAACTGCTTTTGAATTCCTAACAGTTGACCCACAATGAAATTCGGAATACAGACTGCCTATAAATTAAAGATTATAAGTGTAATCAGTCTTACTGATTTAATCATCTTTCCAGATATACCTTTTTGGTTAGGATTTTTTCTTTCTCCAAAATTAGATTTTAAATTTTGCAAGGTCAGAGCTTGTCCTTGCCTTCTCTCATGTCTACCAGTGTCCCTAGCACATTGCAGAGTATTTAGACACTTTATAAAAACTTGTCAATGAATCAGTTGGTTGAAAACCCATATTTGTTTAGCTTCACATGTTTTCCTGTTTTGACTTTTTATTACTGTTTCTTCCTCATTCCCAGTGAGAGGTTGACATTCTACTAGTAATGTCCAGTGGGTGAAAGCAGAAGTATCTGAGAGCAGTAAAAGACTTTGGAGAGAGTGGATTTTTATTATGATGATTATTATTATTTTAGCGAGAGAGACAGACAGGGACAGACAGACAAGAAGGGAGAGAGATGAGAAACATCAACTCATAGTTACGGCACTTTAGTTGTTCATTAATTACTTTCTCATACGTGCCTTGACTGGGGGGCTCCAGCTGAGCCAGTGACCCCTTGTTCAAGCCAGTGACCTTGGGCTCTGGCCAGCTACCATAGGGTCATGTCTATGATCCCATGCTCAAGCCAGTGACCCCTTTCTCAAGCTGGTGAGCCCCCACTTAAGCCAGTTGAGCCCCTGCTCAAGCCAACAACCTTGGGGTTTTAAACCTGAGGTCTTCAGCCTCCCAGGTCAGTGCTTTAGCCACTGCGCCACCACCTGGGCAAGAGAGTGGATTTTTATTTTATTTAATTCAGGAGACTTGTATTTGTTTGCTGAAGTCTTGCCTCCTAATATCTACTGTGTATATAGAATAGACTTTAAAATTAAGTGTAGTCTTTAGAAACAATCTTCCACAGCCACAACTAAGCTGCCCTGCTGAGCTCACTAGAAGGAAATGGAAAGGCAGTTGCCTGGTTCTGAGTGTTTAGTGGGCGGTTTTTATAAAAGGTTGACTACCCTGCTTTATACTGTAGTCACTGTTTATCTCTGTGACCCTCTCTTTAGTGACCGTCCAGACCCATGAAACACATACTAGACTGATCTGTTTCCAGACAGCAAGAATCTCAATGTCAGGTGTGGAAATACTAATAGATTCAATATAGATGTTTATTTTTCTAAAGAGGATAAAAGGTTTTTAAGCAAAAGGTTTAAAAGAAATGTTTCTATGGTTTATGACCATATTATATATTCAAGAAAGGAACCACTATAAGAACAGGACTTCGCCCTAAGGATTTTTACCTAAAACAAAATCTGTTTTATCACCAGTCTGAACATTTGTTAAACCCAAGAAACATAAAACTCCTTAAATAGATCAAATTCCAGACAACAATCCAAATATGAGGCATGCTTAACATAGCTTGTGGACTTAACATAATTTTGTATTTTCTTGGGGTAAGGTAAAAATAGCTTTTTTGTTTTAGGAATTTTCTCCCTTTTTCTGTTGTTTTAAAAATCACTTTTATCACATATTAGTGCTAAATGTCCTAGAAAAGGAGCAGCTCTAAGATCAGGAACTTGTCCTTATGGGCTCACATTCAAGTTGCTTCATTACTTTATTATTAATAATATTATTATTGTTTTAATTTATAGATTGATTTTAGAGGACAGAGAGGGAAAGGCTGAGAGAGAGAGAGAAGCATTCATTTGCTGTTACACTTAGTTGTGCATTCATCAGATGCTTTCTGTATGTGCCCTGATGGGATCAAACCCGCAACCTTGGTGTTTCAGGACAATGCTGTAACTGACTGAGCTAACTAACTGGCCAAGGCCACTTCATTATTCTAAATAGTAGCACTAACTAAGACCAATATTTGTGTTCTTCAAGTCTAAGAAATGGCTATGCATTTCCATGGTGAAATTCTTATAAATATAGTCAATAGAGCATTAGCATGTATTCAGTTTATATAAATAAAAGGCTCTGGGATACACAGAATAAACCTAAGACATTGCTTATGGGTGTTGAAGTTGACCTAACATACAGAAAGAATATCATGACAATGTAGAGTACAGCTGTACCTGAGTAGGTTAGGAAGCATCTTTCTTCCTGTTCCTCATGGTAATTATGCACTTTATCTTGTTTTAGGAGTACACCATGCTGTGCTTGCTCTGTGGCAAAGCTGAAGATACTATCAGTATTCTCCCTGATGACCCCCGACAAATGACTCTTTTATTCTAAGGACCCTTCTGAGGTTCTCTTTAACTATGTTGTGTTGGTTTACAATACAACAAGCCTGATGGTTTGTCTTACTTAGTTTATAATGGAAATTATTTGCATTTTTCCCCCCACTTAGACTTAACCTTTTCTTTGAAAGGAAAGTAATTTAGGGGATTACTTTTCTGTTGCGTTGAGCTCTCCTGCTGAAGTTCCTAGCTCACATCAGTGCAGCCAGAATTAAACATCTTTGTTAGTGTTATCTGGCTAAAAAAATAACTAGAATGGGAGCACACCTGGAGGCCAGATCTTGGGTCCAGCAAAAGGAACCAGGGCTCCTTGGAGAAATGACTTATTCTGGAACTGGTGCAAGATGAGCTTGCAGCATCTTGTGCCACAGAAAAAGAAAGTGCTCAGAAAAAAATCACAGTGGTTGGATATGTCAGGACAGAAGAGCCAATTTGAATAAAAAATTAATTAGTATTGGATTATAACTCAAACTATAAAATAAATACTCATGAGTCCATGCTGATATAAGTAAATGATTGAATAAATAAATACATAAACTAGAATAGGCAAAGCTTTGTTGAATAACAGGAATAATAATGGCTGAGGTTTATTGAGTCCTTACTATGTACCAAGGCCTTTTTCAAGCACTTATATAATCCTCATTCACAACTCCATGAGGTTGGTACTATTATTATTCCAATTTCAGAGCCAGACACTAAGGCACAAGAAGTTAAGTAGCTTCCTCAGGGTCACACAGCTAGTACAGTGACTCCCTCTCAACAGGAGTGTTCAGTACACATGAGGTATAAGGGTCTGTCAAGATTAGGAAGAGGTTGAGAATATCAGTGACAACTGAGAAGTCTAGGCACGTCAGACCAAGATTTATTATTTAGAAAAGTTAAGTCAGCTGCTCCTTAGAAATCAGTTGTTTTATTCCTGGAAAATGTTTTCCAATTTCTGCAAGTTTGTATCTGACGTGCTGAGGAAATCATTTGGTGAAATGAATGCAGAAAGCAGAGAAAATGCTTCATTACTTTAAATAGCAGCATTAAGCCTATTATATCCTCTAAATCTTCCCTTCTTGGAGTTTGAATGCTTCTAATTTAGTCATTTGGAGCTCAAGAGTATGATTCTATATGTCTTTACTGATATCTTCACCTATTGCAGAATGTATATATATCTATTTTGGACTATATATACTATAAAAATTTAAAACATAAGATCCTGCTCTTGCATCTTAGCCACTGACATGCCATGCAGACTGAGGAAGACCCGGAAACTTCGGGCCACATGAGCCATGGCCACAGCACTTCGGCAAGCATAGGAAGCACCGAAGAGGCCGAGGTTTGCATCATCCCTGGATCAGCTCCAACAATATCACCCAGGTTACTTTGGGGAAGCTCGTATGGGGCATTACCACTTAAAGAGGAACCAGAGCTCCTGCCCAGTTATCAGCCTTGACCCTGTCAGTGAGCAGACATAGGTAAATGCTGCCCAGAACAAGACTGTGCTGCCCCTGTCATTGTGGTGAGATTGGGCCACTACAAAGTTCTGGGGACGATAAAGCTCCCAAAACAGCCTGTCGTGGTGAAAGCCAAATTCTTGAGCAGAAGCGCTGAGGAGAAGATTAAGGGTGTTGGGGTAGAAGAGGGGCTGTGTCCTGGTAGCCTGAAGCCACATGGAGGGAAGTTCCATTAAATGCTCACAAGTGCAAAAATAAAATAAAACACCCTATCCATGTATTTTATTGTCATTTTACCAACATTGTGCTACGTTTTGTGATGCTTTCTTTTTTATCTATAAATTTTCTCTGGATCTAAAAGAATAAAGACCTTTTGAACCCAGTTCTACTGAGTCTCTATTTTTCTGTTTAAATAAAGAGGAACCAGGCAAAAAGCATCCATCCTTTTTACCTTCCTACCCTGAAATACAAGAAGAAAAAGATTTCACCTGGGCCCTGGCTGGTTAATTCATCTGGTTAGAGCATCGTCTCAAAACTAAGGTTGCCTGCTCAATCCCCAGGTTAGGGCACATATGGAAAGTGGACAACTAAGTATGTGTAAAATCAACTTTAAAAAAGACTTCACCTGTTGGTGTAATTGGGACGTGGGCTTGTCCTGACACCTCGTTCTTTCTCTACTTGCTCCTTGAGGCACAGATCTGGGGTCTGCCTAGTTCGGCTCCTGGAGTTCAACGATCTCAGCATGTTTGTTGTGCTATTTTAACTAGCTCTGTCGTTCTCAGATGGTTCTGGGTTCTCCCAGTACTAGTTAATTGACATGATATAGCCTGGGCACAACCAGATACGGTTTGGTGCTTAAGTTATCAGTATGTTCACTTATTTCAGAGAAGCAAGAATCCTTTCAGTGTCATTCTTTTCTAAGCAAGGTCAAGTTACTTAATTTGACGCTCTCAGTTTTTTGTTTTTTTAATTTATTTTCTTTCTTTTTTTTTATTTTTAACAATTTATTTTTATTTTATTCATTTTAGAGAGGAGACACAGAGTGAGAGAGAGAGAGAGAAAGAGAGAAAGGGGGGAGGAGCTGGAAGCATCAACTCCCATATATGCCGTGACCAGACCAGTGCAGGGTTTTGAACTGGTGACCTCAGTATTCCCAGGTTGATGCTTTATCCACTGTGCCACCACAGGTCAGGCGACGCTCTCAGTTTTAAAATGTATATATATACTTTTTACTGTAGTACAAGTTTCTATTGTGAGACATAATATGATTGGGGAGAAAGGAAATCAGAAAACTGGGTCTGTAATTAGCTTTGCCGCCTGCTCAGGGTGGGATATTAGGCAAGTCCCTCATTCTATCTGTACCTCGGTTCCTTCAATGGAATAATAGAAATAATCATGCCTCCTTCATGAGTGTTTAAATCAAATGATGTAAGTGAAAGGTTTTTAGGTTGTACAGTGTGATGTATAGGTATCTGTCAGTGGTCTTTATGGAGAAACTGAGATAGAAGGAAGCAGTGTTGTCATGGTTAAGAGTAGGGGCCTTTGAGTCAGGCTGACCTGAGTTTTAACTTTCAGCTGTGCTACTCTAGAGCCCTTTGTCCTTGGCAGGTGGCTTACTCAATTACCTTCTCTTTAAATAGAGATAAAAGGCCCTGGCCAGTTATCTTAATCATTTAGAGCGTCATCCAGAAACACCAAAGTTGCGGGTTCAATCCCGGCAGAGCACATGCGTGACGCAACCAATGAGTGCACAATTACGTGGAAGAACAAGTGAATACTTTCTCTCTCTCTCTCTAAAAGTGAGCAATAAAAAATAAAGAGATAAAAATTCCTCACAGGGTAAGTATGAAGATTAATGTAACCTATCTAAAGTGCTTACATAGTATATGAGTCTAGTACGTGGTAGTTTGAATAATAGTTGTGATGGTGACTATGAAATCACCAATTTGAGTTTGGCTAACTTAAACTAAGGACAAATTGATGTGGGAACCTAGACATGGCAATAATAATCATTTCAGTCTATGTCTCAATCTTCTAAAATCACTTAATTCAAGCTGTATTTTTATAAGAGCCCTCAGAGAAATAATTGTCTCTCTTCTAAATTGAGTAGCATTACCTCAGCACTTCTGGGAATGCTTTTTTGAGACGTCTTCCTACTTCCTGAGTAGCCTGGGGAAATTTGATTAAAAGATTTTGTTGATCTAGGAAAATGGGTGATCATATTAAGCTTTCCATTGTTTATGACCATGAAGTAGCTTTGCTTTGTCTGTTTATGACCATAAGGTGATACTTCTGAGGATGTTAAGGGTGATCAAACAAGATAAGAAATTAAATAATTTCTCAATTCTCATTTTAAAAACAGCACAACTAAAGATTTAGTAAAACAAAGTGTCCTTATAGACCAATTTTCTGTGATCCTGCCTTCCCTGTTCCTTTCGGAGCCAAACCAGCTTGGCCCTTTTGAAGAAAAAGCATCATCTTTTCTTTTTAAATATAATCTTTAGTTTTTTTAGTTTATTGTGTTGGCAAAGAGCATTTTTTCCTGCACAAATGAGTTCTTCCTAACGTCATGGTCCTTTCTGATTCTCTCTGCAAAATCACTTATAATTTCCATTAATTTGGGATCCCTAAATACTTCTTTCAACTTGAGCCTCATGGGTAACACCCAACACATTGTACTGGCATTATCAGGCCCTAAATTGCCTTCAGCTTAATGCTAACATTCAGGGTGGCTATTATTGGATGTACCTAACGGCTAAGCACTATCAAGATGATGAACAAATGCTAGCATCCAACATGAATCTGTATCTCATTTCTTCGGGGAAGCAATCTGTCTCTGGTTATGGCTCTAAAATCAGTGCTTGGAACTGCCCGCCCCCCTTCAAATCCATACCCCAATGTTGCCTTTAAGACAGTGGTTCTTAACCTTTTTTGAGGTACCGAACCCACCAGTTTCATATGCGCGTTCACCGAATCCTTCTTTAGTGATAAATAAAATATGATTTTTTTTCCAAATTCAAGACATATGTTTTTTTACTGGTGCACAAAATGAGCCGTGCATGAACATCACCTTGCTCAAAGAACAAAACCAACAAAGTGCATGAACTCACAACAAATTATGGTATTACTTTATTCTGGCCTCCGTGGCAGAGGCTTCTCCAAACCCTTGAGACCTACTCATCGAACCCCTAGGGTTCGATAGAACCCAGGTTAAGAACCACTGCTTTAAGAGCAGGAATCTTGCAAGGCTTGCATTTTCAAGAGTCTCAAGTTAAGGGCAACCTTAATTTAGCAGAAGGATGCGAGGGGATTCCCACTATAACTAACACTCAGATGACCCTTTCGAACTAAAGCATCATCAATGACATAGCTTTGGTTGAAGGATCCTTAGCCTTGTTCCACATTTGCTTCTCAGATGATACAAGTGCTTAGAAAATAGTTATGGGAACATCATAGGATATCCCCCTCAGTATTAGGGTTTTCAAGCAGTATGTTCAGTTTCGAGAACTGTTCCTTCAGGGCTTCAATAAAGAGGAATAAAATATTCCATCTAGTGGTCAAAGAAGAAAAGGTGAAATAAGTTTTCAGGAAGAGGTCTGTGGGGCAAAGTGACAGGGCAGTGGCCTTGCAGCAGGTGTCTTTTCCAGAACATGCTAGGACCTGGCCTTGGGTGGTGACGTTTTTTGAGTATGCCTGTACTAGATGAGGAGTCGGGGGCACTGTCCTCATGAAGTCACTTGGCAGAACTCTGTTGTCACAGAATAGCTATCATGCTGGCGGGCTGGCATCTGTGCAAGGACGCCTTCTCCCATCCCCACCCTCATGGAAGAGGAAGTGAAACCAATTGTTTATGCCTGTTTATGTCCTGTGCCTGAGTTGGTGAGTGTGCGAGTCTGAGAGAGATAACGGTGCACTGCGAACTTTGTCAAGGTGGGAAATTTGGTCCAACAAAGGATCAAAGTCATGTCGCTCGGCAAGGTGACCAGGAAATGATGATGTGCTTCTTGGTCTGCCAGTAACTGTGCCCTCCATGCCCTCCTCCTAGTCAAAGTTCACCAGATTGACTTCTCAGGAAATTCTCAAGGTGCAGGTAATATTTAATTGGCCCAGTGCCCACATCTTCCTGACTGGAATCCTCTAATTAACCTTAGTGCTCTCAACCAAAGGGCCCACTGCCTTTCCTTCCTCATTACCTCTCATCATCACCTCCTCCCCACAGTTCTGGAGGAGAGCGAAAGAATAGTAATGTGATTTCCTTTCCTGTGACTGCAACCTGCCTCCGCAGACCTTGACCAGGGCCTGCATTCCAGACAGTCGTTAGGATGTCCCCTTGATCAGAGCCCCCCACAAGCCTTTGTGTGCTGCCGGCTTCTCTGTCCCACCTGCAATTTGTACTATTTCTCTACCCTGCCAAGGAAGAAGACACGGAGAACCTGGCCATGTCCACACCTGCCTTTTATTGGATTTAGCTCGCAGGCTGGCTTGGGCTTTTCACACGTCTCAGACACCACCCAGTCCAGATGGGTTTAGGAAAGTGTCATCATTCTGTGAAGGCCCAGAGCCCTCCCATCTTGGAGACCCAAATTGAATCGCCAACCAGAAGGTTGGAGAGAAAAAGGAAACAGGCAGACTGGAAGGCAAGGCTCTCATCAGTGAAGGAGACTGACCTCAAGGGAAAGTTTAGGTCCAGCAGTGTCTCCGGAGGACACACTGAATCTTAAGGAAAGACACTTAGGGGCTGGATGAAGTAGGAGGTCTGCGTGCTGAGCAGCTCGTGTCTATATGGCAACTTTGAGGAGGCGCTTGATGTCAGGCTCAATGTTGACGGTGGGGAAGGTGCGGCTGTAGCGTCGGAAGGGCTCCCCTTCCGGGCCGATAAGGAACTTCTCAAAGTTCCAGGCCACATCTGAGCGACGCACTGGGCTCCAAATGATGAACTTGGGATCGGTCATGAGAGAAAATGGGTCATCATAAGGGTAGGGGAGCTTGTCCTTCAGGTAGGCGAAGACAGGATGCTCGTTCTGACCATTCACCTCACACTTTTGGACAAGGGTAAAGGTGGGCTGGAATCCACCCCCAGGGCGGACATACTTGAGACTGTTCAGGATCTCCTCATTCTGACAGTTCTCCTGGGGGAGGAAAAAGACAAAGAGCATGGAAGAAGGAAGGGGGAATCGAAGGGTCCACAACATGCAAAATTTTCACCTACTGTCCTCCCTTCCCAGGATCATTCTAAGTATTTTTTTATTTGTTCCTTTTCTTCCTGTCTTCTGCTTTGCCCTCCTGTTGGGCGTTTTCCCTCTCACAGCTATTGATGTTTTTGCTGGGCCATTTCTGAAAGTTTTTGCAGTTCCTAACTCTGCTGTTCCGATATGGAAAGAGTTAGTGTTTCTGAACTCTTGTTTCTCTCTCCAGACTACTCTGAGCAGTTCTAGGATATCTGCCTGAGGCTTCAAGGAACCTTAAGTTCAAGGCTGTAGAATGAGAAGGGCATTCAGGTCAAACTGCCTACAGCCCTCCTACGTACCTCCCCACACAGCCCTACACACACATCCTGTTACCACCTTGCCTTTCCCGCTGCCGTGGTTCTACCTCTGTTGCTTCTAATTACAGGTGAGTGTTGAGCCCTTTGCCTCTGCCCTGCCAAGCTCCTCAAACAAAGGGTGGAATTGAGGCTTAGGGGAATGGATTTATGGCTTCTTTCTTTCATCTTGTCCTATATCTGAAGTGCAACTCAGAAGAAGGTTTGATGAAGGAAGACCCCCATCCAAGGAAGTCTGGTTTTCAGGTGCCACAAGGCAAAATGAGAGACATCAATGAATGTATCCAGAATGTTATCACTTAGTGACTAACAGGGATGAATTAAATAGGATAGAGGGTTTTCAGGGAAAGGGGGTTAAGGAAATTAAGTGCTTGAGAACTAAAGGTTGTGAATGTGTGATTATCATTCCTTTCCCTTCTAGATAGACTGCTCTTCCACGACTCTGGCCCCTCTCATTCACCCTGCGCAGTGATGAAAGCTTTAGCCAGAACTTGTTACCCGTCTCTCCCTCCCAGTGCCATCACTGATCTGTCCCCACTCACATTCCACACCCATGACATCCCTAAAAGGCCCACAGAAACCCTTATTTTCCACCACGCCCCCCACATCTAAGAGTCAGATGTCTCCCTCTGGGAGAAAGTTCCTGCGTGTAACCTACTAGAACCAATTAGTACAGTCAGTTCTAGGTCGTCATGACATCTTGAGCCCAGAGCTGATCTCTATTAGACTTCTTATCTCTAATGCAAATGGCTATCTGGCTACTGGTAGGTTATGGACTCCCTCCAGCAACTAGCTAGCCTGAAGTGATGGTGTAAGACCGGAGGCAACTCTAGGGCCAGAGAGACACCTCTAAAGAGCTTTTGCCTTTTCTGTCGCTCCTGCTTTGGCCAAGCCTAGAAACAGACGGAGACAGGGAAGGAACAGTCAGAGCTGTAGTGGTTTGGGCTCAGGTTTGTCATAACCAATGATACTTCAGCCTTCCTGCATATATCTCTGCTCATCTCTTCCTTGTCTTCATGCCACTGTGAATTGAACTAAGGGGGCTCTAATTAGAGAGTTCAGTTGAGGACATTCTGTCTGCTTGTGCTGTTAAGATAATAAGTGAAAATGAAAGAATCCCTGAGAGATAACTTGAAGATGTGTAATGACTTGACCCTTAAATCAGAGACAGAGAGGGGCAGGTGATAACATGCAAACAGCACACCCTTAGCTCTTCCCCAAATTCACCCTCCACTTGACTGATTTAAAACACATAAACAAAATTCTTCAATCTGAATAATAAAGTTGCTTGCATCTGCATATTACTTTATATTTTTCAAATTACTTTAGGATATCTTATCCTTATCCTCAGAGCCTAACAATAATCCTCTAAGGAGGTGGTATTATCCCCAGTGTACAGATGAGGAAACCCAAACAGAAAAATTTAGCGACTCTTCCTATGGCACAGAGCCATTAAATAGCAGAACCCACACTAGTTAGAACTAAGGTCTCCTGAGTCAGTTAAATTCTCATCCATCTTGATCTTTTATTTCCTCCATTCATTCACTTAGCAAATAACTAATGAGTGCCTTTTATACCCTAGGCACTGATGACACAACGGAAAGAAAAACAGACCTGGTACCAGCCCTCCCGGAGTATAGTGGGAAGACAATAAACAGTAAAAATCCACACCCTCAGTCATTAATCACAGTTACAATCCTATACTTGCCCTTGGTAGTCACATGTACTAGAGACCTGGAGTAACAAACATACCCCACGATTCCGGACACTCTAACATACATAGTCATTCTCCCCTCCTCCCCTTAGCCTACCAGACAACCCAACTCCTTGAATGCAATGCAAGGGACCCCTCACCTGATGTCCAAATTGGTTGCAAGGGAAGCCAAGAACCACCAGGCGCCTGGGAAAGCGACATTGCAGCTCGTTGAGCTGGGTGAAGTCCCGAGTGGTTGTGCCTCAGAGCGATGCTACATTCTCAATCAGCACTGCTCTGCCTCGGAATGTATCGAAATCTACCTTCTCCCCATCCAGGCTGATAGCACTAAGGTCGTAGAACGACTTGGCAATGTAAGCCATGGTGAAAGTGTAGGGCGAGCCTGGCAGAGTGGCTTGAGCCCACTTAGGGATCTATTAAAGGGGTGGGGAGAGAGGAGGAGCTTGGAAGGACAGGAAGGATCTCACAATGGGGCTTTGAGCATCCCCAGGATGACTTAGCAAAAACAGTCACCCACCTGCAAGGGCTGTTTAAACAAGGAGGCCGCTCCTCCTATTGACAGACTGAACAAAGCCACCTCCCTGCCCCACCCTGCTGGCAACCTTGGAAGGGCCAATCTGATATCTATGAACAGACATGAATAATTCATTACTTGTAGGAAACCAGAACCCCAAAAGGTCACCTGGGAGGAAAAAAGGGAGGGAGGGACACAGGATTGACTCCTGCTTGCCCCAGCAAGTTATTTTCACTTGATGCAGACACCTACTGGGGGCCTCCTGAGTGCCTGCCAAGTTCTGAATTGTGCAATGGAGAGGTCAGGCTACAGCTGGTATATACATATTACTGTTCACAGTCTTCTTCTCTTTGACTGCTGCTTTCCACAAAATCAGAGAGACCCTTAGGGAAACAGTGTGTGATTTTATAAAGTAATGGCTTTTGGTGCCTCAGCTTGCACCAGGCTTAAGAGATGAAGTTGTGTTTGTGTTGCAGTCTGTAAAGCCAGTAGCCAAGGCCACCATCATAGCAGCCTGACCCACGCAGGTTCGCATTAGATTTGAATAGTCGGTAATGAAACAACGGAGCCAAAAACTGGTGAGCCATCAGCTTTAATTCTAGTTTGCACCTGGCAGGCAAGCAAAAACACACACTGGGCTCCAAAATCCACTCATTCAGTGCTCACAAAGCTACTGACTTATCCGAGTTTCCTAGTGTAAAGCCAGTAGTCAAGGCCACTATCACAGCCGCCTGACCCACGCAGGTTCGCATTAGATTCGAACAGTCGGTAATGAAACACAGGAGCCAAGAACTGATGAGCCATCAGCTTTAATTCTAGCTTGCACCCGGCAGGCAAGCAAAAACACACACTGGGCTCCAAAACCCACACATTCAGTGCTCACAAAGCTACTAACTTATCCGAGTTTCCTAGCATCAAAGCTTTCCAGCTCACCAGACTTATTCACCTCTGTTTCCCATCTCCTCCTGCACAAACTCTTAACAAACTGGCTTCTTCCTCGGCACTCTGACATCTTGGCTGCTTCTCCTGGCCTTCACGTGGCCTTACTCTGCTCTCCTCTCTAATACTAATCACAGGAACCCAGGAACCGAGAGAGAGCAAGCTACTGCTCTGTCCTACTTTATAGGGTAGAATCAAAACCTTAATCCAATCTACAGACAATGAAGTCTCTGATACAAAGTCACCCATCTGAGGCATAATAGGATTCCTCAGGAGAGTGCACCACCCTACATCATCCAATCAGTCAAGGGTGTGGGGAAGAGCTTACTCTTAAAACCAAGCCTTAGGCCATAACGACCTGGCCTGCTTACATTACAGCCTTTCCCCCACACCCATCCCAAGCATAAGGGCAAATAATATCATCTGGATGACGGGCTTCCATGTGGGCAGCACCATCTTTAACAAAGTGAGCATATTATATTTTATCTACCCAACACCTAGAATCAAAGGCTTCTAGCTCACCAGACTTATTCAACTCTGTTCTCCATCTCCTCCAGCACTGACTCTTACCAAACTGGCTTCTCCCTCAGCACTGTGCCATCTTGGCAGCTTCTCCTGGCCTCCATGTGACCTTAATCTGCTCTCCTCTCTATACTAATCTCAGGAACCCAGGAACCGAGAGAGAGAAATCAAGCTACTGGTCTCTCCCACTTTATACCATAGAATCAAACCCTTTAATCCAATTATACAAACAAGGAAGTCTCTGTATAATGGGATTCTTCAGGAGAGTGTACCACCCCACATCATCCAATCAGTCAAGGGTGTGGGGAAGAGCTTACTCTTAAACTAAGCCTTAGGCTATAACAACCTGGCCTGCCCACAGCCTGTCCCAGAACACACATTAATATCAACGGACTTGCATGTGGGCAGCGCCATCTTTAACAAAGTGAGCATAATATATTTTATCTGCCCAACACAGTCTTTCAGTGAGTGATGTTCCTCGTGCCCTAGAGCACACCTGCCCCTGCCCCAGCACTGTGCCCCAGAGTCACCTGCCCCTGCCCCTGCCCCAGCACTGTGCCCCAGAGTCACCTGCCCCTGCCCCAGCACTGTGCCATCTCCTCTTCAATACTCCTGTTGAGCAAACACAAAAAAGTCTGGAGGCCTTGCTAGGAATAAATATTAGAGATTTATTCAAGGGCCTCGAAGTTTGTAAACTGGGAACACAGCTAGGCAAAACCCCAGAAGTGTTATAAAGAAGTGTAAAATTCTTATAGGTAAAAGTATGTTCTTGAAATTGATCAGCCCTCTATAGTCTCAGTCCTGAGATTGGCCCAGAATGGTTATCAGTCAGATGTCAGGCAGTCAGGATGATGGATGCCAGGCAGTCTGGACGATGGGGACCAGGGCAGCTCGAGTCCTGGTGGCCTGCATAGTGGACATCAGGTGGGTGGACATGTGGACCTCAGAGAGTTACCTGGAGGTCCAGATGTACATCCAGGCATTTACACAGGACTAGGAAGTTCAAAAAAGTGAAGTTTCCAGACTAGTTGAAATAAAATGGAGTCTTTCCTTATGCCTCAACTTTTGTAACATTAATAATGTTAGCAGCTTGGTTAAAATGACTTCATTTTCTATATTCCCTATCTTTATTCTTCCCTCACCCTACACCCCTCCCCAGGGTGTCATGAGGATGCAGTCATTAGTGGCCAGGGTAAGGGTGAGAGCAGTCACTCAGCAGGTAGGTACACTCAGAGAGGATGAGGAACACCTTCCTCTTCTCGGACAAAGGCTCAGTCCTGAGGACTTTCCAGAGGGGCTGTGCAGGCCATTCCCCACAGTGTGCAGAGAAGTGTGTGAGGAGTCAAGCTGCTATGGCTTGAGACTCAGCTAGGCCACCCATGATGTTTCTCACCACCAGCCATGCCTTATATTGCAGGACATCTGGAAACCTACTAAAAGCTTTCATGGGACACGCCCCTGGAAGTCCGTGGGAGATAAAGACCTAATGTTTCACTTCGTTCTTCCAAGCACTTACCAACTCAACAAGTTACCGCATACCTATCTATCTATCATCTATCTATCATCTATCTATCTATCTATCTATCTATCTATCTATCTATCTATCTATCTATCTATCTATCTATCATCTATCTATCTATCGCCTGTATTTCTCCATCAGTAAAACCGGCAATTAGGCTTTACATGACTTTGGGATTTTAGAGAAAAATTTCTGTAACAATGCAAATAGTAGATGGTTGTCACAGGTACATGTCCATTGGGAACTGTCTCCCAGCAGGGCTGCAGCAGGTGGGCTGAGAATCTGATCTGCTGAGAAGCTGGAGAATTAGTCACCAGGGAGTGCCCAGCTTTTCTGGTTTTTGTAGCCTGCCCCTAGGCTGTTTATAGCACATGGGAACCCATATTTCTCAACTGGCTGCTCCCTAAAAACAAGCCTCCATTACCTAAGTGGAGACTGAAACTTTGGCCAGTAGAAGAGGTAGCAGGAAATGCAGCATGAAGTGTGTTCCCTGCGGGGGCCAGGTGGAGTTCCCAGAAACAGTCAATAAATGTCCCTACAAAGCCACTGAGTCTACTTGGCCTTGTCAGTGGGCTAAACTTTAACATGAACTTTCCAGATTTACGTGCATGCTGAGAACTTCCCCAGTCCTCTCCTAGGCTCCCAGACACCTCTTATCAGCTGCTCTCCTGTGACGCCCTTCCAGGAAGGCCAGGGCAGTTCCTGAGCAGAGGAGGGGACAGTCCCTCTCCCTTAGGTATGTCATTCATTTTCTCCGGGTACAGCCTAGGCCTTTTGAGTCACCCAGGTTCTCACTCTTACATCTGAATAAAATTGCTGGAGCTCTCCTAAAATCCCTTTGTCCAACTTGACTTCAAACCGGCCCCCCTTCCGGAAGCCTATAACTGTGACATGCGCTGAGTGTGTGATTCCCATGGCTTTCCACAGGGACAGTAGTTGTTCTGGAAACTGCACTGGCCTAACAAGCAGAACGCTTAGGGCAGCGGTTTTCAGCTCTGACTGCCAATGAGAATCACTTACAAAGATTTTTCTCCATAGAGATGGCAAAGCTTTCCCCTCCGGGGATTTCAATTCAGTTGTCTCTACCCAGGACTCTGCCACTGTTACTTGGGGCTCTGTTGGGCAGATAAAATATAATATGCTCACTTTGTTAAAGATGGCGCTGCCCACATGGAAACCCATCACCCAGGTGATATTATTTGCCCTTATGCTTGGGATGGCTGTGGGGGAAAGACTGTAATGTAAGCAGGCCGGGTCATTATAGCTTAAGGCTTAGTTTTAAGAGTAAGCTTTTCCCCACACCCTTGACTGATTGGATGATGTAGGGTGGTGCCCTCTCCTGAGGAATCCTATTGTGCCTCAGACGGGTGGCTTTGTATTGGAGACTTCTTTGTTTGTGTAATTGGATTGGAGGTTTTGATTTTACACTATAAAGTGGGACAGACCGGGAGCTTACTCGCTCTTGGTTCCTGAGGTTAGTATTAGAGAGGAGAGCAGATTAAGGCCATGTGGAGGAGAGGAGAAGCAGCCAAGATGGTAGAATGCTGAGGAAGAAGCCAGTTAGTGCAGAGTTTGTATAGAGAGATGGAGATGGGAAACAGAGGTGAGCAAGTCTGGTGAGCTAGAAACCTTTGATTCTAGGAAACTCGGATAAGTCAGTAGCTTTGTGAGCACTGAATGTGTAGGTTTTGGAGCCCAGTGTGTTTTTGCTTGCCTGCCGGGTGCAAGCTAGAATTAAAGCTGATGGCTCACCAGTTCATGGCTCCTGTGTTTTATTACCGACTGTCCGAATCTAATGCGAACCTGCACGGGTCAGGCAGCTGTGATCCTGACCCTGGCTACTGGCTTTACAGGCTCTTAGGCCTCTGTTTCCTGATCTGTGAAGCAGGATAAGCACCCTCCTTATCTCCCAGATATGATAGGAAGGACGAGGAAACGGAGTATTACAAGCACCCTGTAAGGTGGAAAGTGAAGGTCAAGATCTTAGTCTACTGCCCTACCTTGTTTTAATTCTTCCTTCAACTGATTCTCACCCCTAAACATTCTCTGCCTCTCCCATCAACTCTGTATCCCTAACTATAGTATTCAACAGCTACCCTGCCCCCTGACCTCCCAAGATTTCAGCTTGCCTTATTCCCCTGGAGTATTCAAAGGGCTAGGATGAAATCTGAAATATGAATAACTCCTCCTTGAGCCCTCAAGATTGGTCCCCGCTCCTGATGGGTGAGAACCTTTTTAGCTTCAGACTCCCTCAGACAGCTACTCATCACCTCAATGATTCTGCCCAGTCTTATTTCTGCAAGGTGAGGGGGGCCTTGTTGGGGGCTGCCCTGCAGGTGACATGAGTCTGCCACTGCCCTAGGGTTCTAGAGCCTCTGCCAGCACTGCCTCTCCCAGTAGCTGCCGGGTCTCGGTGAAACCAACTCCCAGGCGCTCATACAGGCAGCCACACCTGTGGTTTGAAATATTCTTTATTTTGTAAACATCTGTGTTTAAAATAGATGAACCCTTCTCACAATTCATATACTGGACCCAAGACACAGTACACAAAGTTCACCCGTCACAGGGAGATGGTGGGGGCTCAGGAGCAGGTGGAGGGCCGGGGTGGGGGTGTATGGACCGAGTCTCAGGACAGCAGGTGCAAAGGAGGCAGGGAGTAAACAGGCAGGACCGCCTGCACAACAGTCTGGGCCTATTGCCAGACCCCAGGCCACCTCCTGGAGTGGAGCAGTTTAGGGGCGAGAGGCTGACTCTGATACCTGTACCTGCACCCTAACACCCCCACATCCCCTGGTTCCCATTACCTTCCTAGCTGTGGTCCTAGGATGGGGCTAATCAGGCCATAGAATCTCAACCCATTTTCCCTTCAGAATCCCTCGGGCAGTTAAAATAGTTTCTCTGTCCTAAGAACGGCAAGGGTGCTCCGCTGACCATCAGGGAAAGGTGAAGTACTGCCTGTGGGCACCCCGAGGGTGGCATTACCAACCCCCTACCCCCAGGGTGGTGCTGCTTGTGCCCTGCCTGACACATGAGGACTCGGTCCTCAAGGAAGCATTAGCCAACGACTTATAACCATTCCTGCTCTCCTTTTCCTTCCCCTGTGCAAACCTGCACCGGCTCCCACACCTCCCACACCGAGGCACCCTCTCCGGCTGTCCTCTGGACTGGTAAGTCTGGAGGAAACGTCTGCTGGTTTCACCCCACTACGCCGTTTCTGGAGTAAGGAAGTGACTCTCAGCCTCTCACATGGGCATGTCCTGGATTTTGGCCCTTAGTTGGTGAATGAATGCTCAATGCCCAGTTCTGTTTTAGCTCCAGCCCCAGCCATGCAATGTTGCTAATGTATAGCTTAAAAATGATCGTCCTGCCCTGGCTAGGGAGCTCAGTTGGTTAGTGTTGTCCCGACAGACCAAGGTTGTGGGTTCGATCCCCATTCAGGGCACATACAAGAATCAACCAATGAATGCATAAAGAAGTGGAACAACAAATCAGTATTTCTCTTTCTCTCTCCCCCTTCCCTTCTATCTTTAAAATCAATCAATCAATAAAATATTAAAATAAAAAGATCTTACTGAGGAAGGTGGGGAGGACCCTTACTAGGGCTGGTAACTGATTTATCCCTTCCTTAAAGGGCCTTCTTAAAGCTACTCCTGAGCCATATGGGGTTTAAAAACTTCTACCCGAACAAAAAGCTTGGGAGGAGTCCTCTTCCCTCCGCCTGCCACCACAGCAGTCGGAGAAGAGAGCAGCACCGGGCATTCCTGCCTGCCTTCCCATGTAGTCCCTGCTCCACCCACAGACTCTGGGTCTCAGGAAAGCTGAGCTGAAGGCTGGGTTCAGTGAAGGCCCACCTCTCACCTGCCAGGGAGTTGGGGAAAATGCCCTTCTTAGGCCAGAATTGGAAGGTGGGACCCAGAGCCCCAAAGTCCCTTTTTCTTTGCAAACTGCTGTCCCTGACCTGCTCTCCCTTGCTCTTAAGCCAACATACAGGAACCAGGCCTTCATTTCCAAATGCCCCTCCTCCTGGAGTACTTGGTAGGCTTGTCAGTCACTCCGCCAGGGCTCTCCTTCCCCTGCACTGCCCTCAGGCTTTGGTTCATGTCTTTAAATTCAGAAGCCTGGGTGGGGAGAAACTGCATACGTGCTGCCTGGGAGGTAGAGAATGGAGGTGACTTTTGTCCCTGCCACCCCTCGTTACTTGTTTTTCTTCTCTGAAGCACCTGTCTCCGAGCTCAGTTCCCCAAGACGCAGGTGGGCAAGTAGCCAAGCAAGGCCAAAGCTGGGGGGGCGGGCAGGCAGGGAGAGGTAGGGCAGCCCAGGCGAAGGACCACCTCGGAGTTTCCTCCCAACCTTGACGTTCCACTTTCCCACATCGTTGATGAGGCAGCCCCAAGGCACAAGGGACCGTGGGGCGGAGAAGGTGGGAAGAAGCACCCCATTGCCTTTGATGCTCCCACAAAGCAGGGTGGGGTTCTCCCAGGAGCACAGATGGAACATCCCCGAGCCTGAGTCCATTCCCTTGGACAGGGTTGGTTAGAAAGGAGGGAAAGAAGCTACACCAGCAGCCAAAAAGCAGGACACAGGGAAAAGGGCACGCGGGGACAGAGGAAGGAGTCGGAAGAGGAGAGAAACAGCAGACAGGAGATAGATGCACTGAGAGGCTTCAGATAGCCTGGACTCGATTCCTCTTCTCTGGGGAGCTCAGGGCGGTGAGAGTGCTCGTCATACATCTGGGGCTCACAGCAGGCCTGCGGCTGGGGACAAGGGTGAAGGATACCACTCCAGGGAAGGGGCTGGGGCTGGGGCTGGGGCTGCGCAGAGGTGACAGCCAGCAGAGCTGCTCTCGGGGCCAGGCAGAGGAGTAGCAGCGACTGGTATTCCGCAGCGCCCCCCAAACGAGAGGAGAAGCAGGGCGGAGCCCCGACTCCCTATCTGCCCGCAGGCTCCTCAGGGGAGGGGGTTCCTGGGTGCTCCACACAGGACCCTCAGCACCAGCAGGTTTTTGAAGAGTTCACTGGGCCCTCGGGTTTGCACTCATCGTCCTCGAGCTCCGCCAAGGCCAACTCGTTGCTGGCTCGTGTCCGGAGACCATCCAGCTCCTTCCTGTGGGCCTGCAGCACCAGCTCCGTCAGGCGCGTGAACGACTGGGGGAAACCAGGGGGCACGGGTTAGTCTAGCGTTTCCTCCTCTTCCTCTTGCAACCTGTTACCTGCCCAAGGGGCAAGGCCTCATCTTATCTGGCTCCTATCTGCCACCTTCTCCTCTTGCCTCCCCATTTCACACTCAGCCAGACACAGGGCAACTGGGCTGCAGTTCCTCACCTCTTTAATGTTGAGGTTGGTGCAGGCACTTGTCTCATAGAAGTCCATGCCGTACTCCTTCGCCAGCTGCAAGAGAAGAGCGTACGGGAAGGGAGGTGCCTGCAGCACTTGGCACATAGTTCTGCCAGTTCTGCCAATGCCCTCAGAGCCCATGCTGCGTCGTGACAATTTCTCAGAGCAGGTAACGTCTCAGATGAGGCTAAAAGCTCTTCTAAGACACGGACTAACATACATACATACAACACATATCATATCAGGAAACAAAGGCACCAAAACATGTGGCATGGTGAATGAATGAAAATCATGGGCGTTGGAGTCAGAGACCCAGACGTGAGTATCAGTGGTGCTGCATAACTACTGAACAACCTTGGACAAGGCACTTATCCTCTCTAAGCCCCGCCTCTGTCATCTGTTAAAGGGGGATGACAGTGTCTGTTAGCCAAGGTTGTGGAATGATTAAATGGGGTCATGCATCTATCTCAAAGCACTTGTTTTGCACACACAGTGCTCAATAAGTACTATTATTCTAGGAGGGTCTGCTTCTACTTTCAAATTCTTCAATGACTGTGTATTATTTTTTAATATCAAAAACATCAATTTTATCCCAAGTGCTAGAGGAAATCTGTTGACTTAAGAGGTCGAACAAAGCTCTCAAGGCCCTTGGAGTAGATAGACGACCCTGTCTTGGTGGTGTCTGTCTTTCTGTTCTCTGGGAGGATGGCGGGTCTTCCTATCTGATCATCCCCTCAGCTCCATCCTCTTACCCTCTCCGCCCCCATGGCTTCGCCGATGACGAGCCCTTCTTTCCCTCACTTCCTGTCCCAGCTCTTTCCAAGCATAAGGAAGATAGAAGGAGTGGGGTGTGTGTGTGTGTGTGTGTGACTGGGTAACGGTAGCTACGCCTTCACGCTGCTAGAGAGGTCAGAACTTGAAGTCCTCCCTCATCACTAACCTTGGGGTGAGCTTGTCAGTGGAGGTAACCTTGCTCTGGGGGACTTAGAGCCGGGAGATTTGCTTCCCAAGAGGTCTTTTTATCAGAAAGGACCCCGAATCACCGTCCTGAAGGACACAGAGCCAACCCTCACGGATGGCAACTCACCCAGCGCCTCAGCCGACCATCAGAGGTGTGAGAGTGCCTGATGGTGGCGATAGAATCCTGGGTCCCGATCTCAGGACGGGCCCCGGAAGGTGGCGGAGCCCAGGGACGGATTCAGCCGATATCAGGACGGGCCCTGGAAGGTGGCGGAGCCCAGGGACGGATTCGGCCGGCTCATGCCCGCTTACCTGCTGCCCTTGCTCTCTTCCCACCTGCCGTTTCTGCTCTTCATCGGCCTTATTCCCTATGAGGATCTTCTGGACCCCTTCTGGTGCATACTAGGGACAAAGGACAAGCAGACCGGCCAGTGAGTGCTGCCTTTCCCTCCCGTCTCCCCACCGTAGAGTCTACGGTGGCCTCCACACCAAATTTAAGAGCCCTACAGACAGGGTGGGCTGACTGGGTGCAGGTGCCTGGCTCCTTCAAGAACCATGGCTGACCCCAGGGACCAGAGGGGTGTCAAAGGGAGAGCTTAGGGTAGGAAAGGCTGGCTAATTTTGGCGCTTCCTTGGATTAGACAACTGGTATCTGAGCTAGAAAAGATACCGGACTTAAGTCCAACCCCTCAGTCTACAGATAAGGAAGCGTGGATGCAATAAAGTTCAAGTGGCTCGGTCGAGGCCCCACAGCCAGCACGGCAGAGCCAGGGCTAGACCCAATTCGGGAAAGAAGCTGTTCACATGGTAGGCTTTGTGCTACCTCCCTGGTGGGGAAGAAACAGCAGGGAAGCTTGGCAGGGTACAGGGCATGGAGGGTGTGGCAGCTGGGGCTTCTTCCCCATGTCTTACTCACCCAGAGGTCTCCATCTAGGGTTGTAAAAGGCAAGGTTTCCTGGTAGCGTTTGCTCACCAACCCTAAGTGCTTCGGCCCTTCCCATGGGGCCCGCCCTTCCCCTTCCCCTCTGAGGGGCCCTCCCCCACCCTGACAAGAGGTGGCATCTCCTACCTCATCCACATCACTGACCCACTTCATAATGTGCTGGTAAGAGCGCTCACTGCTAATGTCGTAGACTAAAAATATTCCCTGAGAGAGAGGGGAGGGAAGAGAGATGGGGGAGGCAGATACACACAGGAAGACAGCACAGTCACGGGGCAGAAGCGGCGGCGGTACCTTAAGTGCCGGGTCCCACTCTCCTGCCTCTGCTTAGCACAATGAAGACCCCCAGCACCCAGAAATTTCTTCTTCTGTCTCAGACCCCCAAAGCTATTGCTTCTAAGGCCCACTACAGATCTCTGAAGCAGGAAGGCACCAAATACTTTGACCTGGTCCAGGGTGAAGAGTGAGGGTGGGAACCCACCTAGAGTAAGTGCTCGGGGAACAACTCAAAGACTACCCTGAGGCTCCCCTCCCCAGTGGGCGACCCAAAGGCCCTACTGTGGGGTGAGTGACACAGATATCTCAAACACCTAGAGCTGGGGGTGTGGGTGGCAGCATCCTACCGCTGAACCCTGAAAATGGCAGCTCACCTGGGCCCGTCGGTAGTACTGCTTTGTGATGGTCTGATATCTCTCCTGCCCCGCTGTGTCCCTGCAGTAGAAAGCCAGTCCCTCAGTAGAGCAGGGACCACAGAAGCCTGGGCTGGGAGACTCTGTGCCCATGCAGGAAAAACTGGGGAGCTATAGGGTGAAAAATCAGCAGAGCTTTGGTCTCTAAGGGGATCTGAACACACCCGACTCTGCAGGAGAGATACCTGGCCATCTGGTACTGACAGAGCTTGTGGGCCCTTGCCAACTCCATCTGCACCAAAGCCCCATCCTAACTGGGCCTGGACAACTTTCTTTAGAATTTGGGCACTGTGGCCATAGCAATTGGACCGCTCCACCTCCTGACCAACCCTATGGGACCTCTGCAGGCAATGCCCATACCACCCTGACACAGGGAGGCAGCTACCCACACTGGCAAAGGCAGTGCTTCCAGGAGCGACAGGCCAGAGAGCCACAGCAGCCCCCTGTGGCTACCTGTGGGAACTGCACCGTGCTGCACGGAGGACCCTAGGCACCAGAGTCCCATCCTGAATGATGGGGTGTAGCCCCTCCTCCTTCCAGTCCTCCCACAAGGTGGCACAGCCCAAGGACAAACCTTATTCTCAGACAAACCCACAGTGGCTAGTTTGCCAATTCTAATTCCTGCCTCTTGATGACTTGTGGTCAATCTCATATAGTTTCTTAAGGACAAGATCAGAGATTAAGGCTCATGGGAGCAGGAATTGGGTTTTTCCATGGAACAGGTAGGTGGCCAGTTCTCCCAGATGAAGCCTCAGGATATTACACATGGCAATGACAGCTAGGGAGCAGTCCAAGGTCCCCTCCTCCCACCCAACTCACCAAATCTGTATCCGCACTTTGATGCCATCTACCTCTATGGTCTTCATCTTAAAGTCAACACCTGGGGGAAGGAAGAGAGCAAGAAATTTAGGAACTGTGAACCCATGGAGAACTGAACAGGAAGGCCCAGGCTCTCACACCTAAAGGGATCACCTTTGGCTTAATGTAGCAGAAAGAGGGTATGGGGTAAAGGTCTTCCTGAACCAAAAATTGACCCTAAGGGAGTGTCTGGTGCTTTGAATGAAGCCTCCCTTCCTCCTTGAGTGGAAAATAAAGGGCTTGGGGGCACAGGAAATGAATATGGGGGATCCACTTCATCACTGCCTCACTTAGCCTCAAACGTGTCTCACTCTATTCACACGTGACGTCTTTCCAGTTGTACTTCCTGAGAGAACTGCTGTATTTTTTCCCTCCTGGAAGTCTGATTCCTAGGAACAGTGATCCATGTCATGGGCCTGGGCTTTTCTCTCTCTGCCTTATTAATAACCAGGAGCGGTTATGGAGTTGTCGTGAATGTGGGGAAGGCACACGGGCCCTGGAGAGAGCAGGACTTTGCCACCCCACGGTGTGAATGAAGCCCTCGGCCCCTAGCCAAGGGCCAAAAGGGAGAAGGCCTGGTGGATCTGTCATTGACTAACTGGTTTACTGCCAGAGGCACTGTTGTTTGCTCGGAGCCTTTGCTTTGAAGTCAGGCAGGAGATGAATTCTGATTTTGGTCACTTAATTCATAGCTAGAACTTGGGCACCTTGCTTCTCTGAGCTTCCATTTCCTCATCAGTAAAATGGGGACATTACCAATTGTGTCAGGGGGTCACCAAGAGGACCGTGTGACTTACAGTGCCTGGCACCTGGTGGCTCTTCAATTGACTGCAGCTCTCATTATGCCCTCGTACTGTCCTAGTCACCGTGGGAGCTCGTGAGCGACTGCCAATGGCCAGATGAAGAGGCAGCGGTATAATGTGTGTAACTGGGAAACGGGGAGGAAGACACACGGGGTTCTCGGGCTTGAGGGCCTAAGCTGCCACAGGACATAGGACACAGAGATTTGGCAAACCAGCCCAGGGCAGAACACGTATTTGGGGAAATTTGCAGCAAGAGAAGTCGTTGTCATTGTCAGCGTCACCAGCAGCAGCAGTAGCAGCACAGAGGCTTGAATCTGAGTGATGACAGAGAGATGAGTGGAGGCTTTCATCACCGTACCTCTCCCCAGCTCTGACTGTGCCCAGGCACCGTGCCCGGTGACTCAAGAGCTGCGTCTAGTAGGTTAATTAAGCTTAAGTCTCCATGTCGTCCCTGGAGGCAAGTCAGGAATGGGCACCCTTAGCCAGTGTTCAGGTGGAGAATATAGGAAAGGCAGAGTCACCAGGCTGCCCAGCACAGCCCCGAAGCCCCCGAAGGTGCCAGAATTCCCCACACGGCTGTCATTCCACCTGGGTTAGTTCTTTGCCAACAGGAATGTCTCCCCCTTTGTCTGCCCTGTCCCAGCTTTCCACAAATTCAGCAGATTAAGTTCAGGCTCTTCCCTCTCACCATCGAGACCAATCACCATTTAATTAGAAGGAGAAAAAGGTTCAAAACAGACAAACTGAACTAAATCGAATTGGTCAGACGTGAATCATTTTCGCCTGCCCACGCTGATTCACATCCGTGGAGCTGTACTTTTCCAAACGGACAATGCCTGGCAGCCATTCTTCCAAGTGCGCCAAGAGGTGGAGGGAGGGGGGCGACACAGGGAGGGGGCACCTGTCAAGAATCTGCCTCTCCCCAATACCTGCCAGAGAAGGGAACCCGGAAGTTCTTGGTTTTTTTCATGGCACAGTGCCTTCTTCCCAGGAGAACCAGCATTTTTGTTCATTTTATAATAAACCTAGCTTGTCTTCATCCAAGCCCAGCAAGCCTGGTCAAGGACGGTGCTGTGCAGAGTGGTCACAAGGGACCAGGGATGTGGGTGGAGAAAGAAGGTTCCACTTCCTTTATTCCACAAACTTCTATGGGAATTTATTTTGTGCCCTGCACAGTGACAGGTACACGGAGTAGCAAAATGACACATGGCCCCTGTCCTTACAGAGCTTGGTGGGAAGGAAACAAAGGCCCAGGGGGAGAGAAAACTGGCCCGAGGCCAGCACAGCCATAGCAGAGGCCTGTTTGAGACCCCGGCCTGGAATACCCCTCATGATGTTTCTTGTGGGAATGACGGCGAGCTGTACCTTAACTAGGCACAGAGGCCATAACTATGCCTGGTATCCCGTTCCCTGCAGCTCCTGGAGAAGGGCCGAGCTGGGAGAGAAGAGCCCGGCACTGAGGGAGCCTCCCCGAGAAAGCACACAAGCTGTGAGAAGAGGCAGGATGGGAAGATACACGGCCACCCCAGGGTGAGAGCTGAGCTTGGCCTCCCCCTCCCTCTCTCTCACTTCTTAGCCGTGCGGCCAGAAATCAAGGCTGAGGCATTCTGGGGGCTCACAGCACTCCCACCATCTTGTAACCTAGGCCCTCCTGACCGCCCATTAAAACTCGTAATATCTCAAAAATCAAATTCTTCAATTTTGTCTCCTTATGCACTAAAATGGAACAGAGAAAGTTACGCCTTCTGAGGGATTTTCCTCTCCTACCTGCTTCCCCTCTTTTTTAAAATTTAAAGATTAGCTGCCCAAGGATCTTCTAGTGGAATCTATCCCTTCTACTCTACCCTGCACCTTCCACTGGGTCCACCCTGCCAGCCAACCCCCTGGCCCACTGTGACAGGGGACATCCATGGCCCCTTCTGGCTCCTTGCATAGCTGTTGGTGTTTTTCCATGGCTGAGCATGTGGGACAGAATAAAGACACTGGCCTGGTTTAGCTGCCTGCAGACTCATGCTTTGTCACCTCGGCTGGGCCCTCGAAGCTGCTCAGCAAACTGTTTAATCGATGTGTGTCCCCCCTCCCACTCCTCACAGCTACTGCCCTCCCTGTGAAGGCCCAGGGCCAGTGTGTCCCCTACCCACAGCTGAAGGCACCCGCGAGGGTACCGTTTCCCCTCTGATGTGTACAATGAGGGCTGCCTGAGGAAGCCTGAGACCTACGTCATTCCCTCAGAAGTCTCCTGCTTTCTCCCCCTTCCCTGGAGTACGGTCCTCTGTCCTTCCCATCTCCCCTCAGCTGTCCTCATCGGCCCCCTCTGGGTGCACGTCCTAATAGTTTCACCCCTCTCTGTGGCACCTTCAGAATCTCCGGGAAGAAGAGACATTCTTCATCCATCACACCCCCCCTACCAGTGTGTTCCCATCCAGGCTCGTCTAAGGCAGCACTTCCCAAACTTGAAGGTGCATGCAGGTCATGTGGGGACAGTGTTAAGATGCAGATTCTGATCTAATAGGTGGTGGTCGAGGCCCCCAACTACTTCTGACAGTAGCTTCGAGGAAAGCGGTTCTCAAAGTGAGGTCCCTGGGCCTGCAGCCTCAGCCTCAGCCTCAGCAGGGAAGGTAAGAAGTACAAATTCTCTGCCCCGCCCCCTCAGCCCTGCTAAATCTCAGGCACACAAAGTTTGAGAACCACTGTCTAGCCCAGCTCTAGGCAGAACCACACCCAGGTTCATTACCATCCTTATAAGACAGCACACCCCCTGGGGAGAGAATCCAGACCCCTGGGTTCTCGTGCCAGCCCTGTGAAGCAGGGGGCAGGGGCAATGATCACCATGTGACACAGAGGCCAAGTAACTTGCTTATGTTCCCACATCTTATGGCTGAGCCGGAACTGGACACCAGTCTATTTGAAACCTATTCAGGGCACTCCTCACTCAACCAGGGCTTCCTAACTCTTCAAGGCTGTAAAGCCTTTTCTGCCACACCCCTACCTGCTCTGGCATTATCAGGCATCCAGATAGAGGCAGTGGGCACAGGTGGGGCAGGGAACCCCTTGCTCCTTGAGAGTTGATGATTACACTGAGGCCAGAGCACCCTCCGGACAGCACCGCCTCAGTGTCCCTACAGGAGAGCCTGCTTCCTTTCCCGGGCACAGGACCACTTGGGTGTGAAGAAACAAGCAGACCACCTCCACACAGCTCCAGCCGAGTTCCCTAGAGACCTTGGAGCCCTGGACGGAGAAAGTCAGAAAGCTGGGGCTCCCTCCCAACCAAACACCCAAAGCATGCCAGGCAGCTCATGGGTTTTTTAGCACCTTTGATACATCAATCATGGTGCCTGCAACACCCCAGGTCCTCTTCTGGCTGGTCCCGCCCAACCCAAAGCCTCTGCTCCACATGTCATTTGCAGAAAAGTAGCTCCTGACTGGACCAGGGGTAGATATCTGACCAAACAGAGGCCCATCAATGGGCTTGCTGGTGACCCACAGGAGACCTGACCAATGGGGACCAGGGGAGCTAGCTAAGCAGATCAAACCAGTTCCTGCCAGACGACGCAGAGGGGACTGGCCAGCTGGTAACAAGAGAAGCATTAGGCAGACAGGCGGGTAGAGTGGCAGGGAAGCCTAAGGCACAACCTTGCTGGTTGGAGTGAGGGTCAGGGTCAGGATCTCAGCACAGCCCCCCAACCCCTGTCCCCAGCAGACCCCACCTCCCGGTCTCACAGCACACCCTGCTTTCTTAGACAGTGCCTCAGGATGCCTGAAGATTCACAGCCTATGACTGTCCACTGCTACCTAATGGCTCCCCCCAGGCTGTCAGGCAAGACATTTCAAGTATGGGGCTGGGAGGAAGACTTCTAAAATGGTGTGCCCTGTCTCTTGCTGCCTCCTTTTTTATATTTATTTTTAGTCTTCTAGCTCTGACTAGATGCAGCAACTAGTGCCCCAACTAAGCCTAAGGGGCAGATGTTATACTTTATATTTAACCAAATTTTTCATTTGTTTGTTTTTAAAATCTCTGTCTCCATATAGTGCCAGGCATAACATAGCGATTCCATTAGTGGCAACCCCCTCTCCCAGAGAGCATAAGGAGGGATCGGTGCCCACGGCTCAAGAGCAGGAACGTGTGTTTTACCATCTGAATGTTTCACAGACTCTAACTGGCAAGAAAAACTCCTCAGTGCCTGACCAGGTGGTGGTGCAGTGGATAGAGCATCAGCCTGGGATGCTGAGGACCCAGGCTCAAAACTCCAAGGTTGTTGGCTTGAGCACAGGCTCACCAGCTTGAGCACAAGCTCACCATGCGGGGTTGCTGGCTTGAGCCCAAGGTTGCTGGCTTGAGCAAGGGGTCACTGGCTTTACCTGCAGCACCCTGGTCAAGGCACACATAAGAAAGCAATCAGTGAACAACTAACAACTAAGGTGACAAAATGAAGAATTGATGCTTCTCATTTCTCTCCCTTTCTGTCTCTCTTGCTAAAAAAACAAACAACAGAAAACTCCTCAGTTAAGTGTTAGTGCCAGGTCTTGATAGACCAGTGGCCTCTGGAAGGCCTCTGGCTCTTCCTGCTGTGTCCCTGGCTGCATGGTCTCTGCCCTCCAGCAGCCCCCAGCAACTGCTGGGCCACATCTGGAGGTCTGAAGCACAGTGACAGCTGCTGTCAGAGAGCTGCAAGCACAGGTGAGGTCCAAGTGGGGGTTCAGGAGACTGGGTCAGGCCAGAGGGACAGGGTAGGGGGCAGACACTGGCACTCACTTGGCTCCCAAGATCACGCACTTTGGGCAGTAACACCGGGCTGAGCTTCCTGCCTCCTTGTTAAGCAGAGGAGGAGCTGTGAAGACTGTGGGAAGAAGGAATCAGGGCACACATAGGGGAAAGAACACTCCTTACCATCACTGTCTGCCTCCAAAGAAAGCCCTGGAAAGCATGGAGGAAGTGTGGTTCAATAAACAGAATGGCATGGTCATTCAGAGCACAGCTGTGAGGTCAGAGTTAGGTCCCAATCCTGCCCTTACCATGAATTATGTGTGTGGTCTTGGGAAAGCTATTTGACCTCCTTTTTTTTATTTTTTATTTTTTTTAACAGGGACAGAGAGAGGGATAGATAGGGACAGACAGACAGGAACGGAGAGAGGTGAGAAGCATCAATCATTAGTTTTTCGTTGCCGTTGTGACACCTTAGTTGTTCATTGATTGCTTTCTCAAATGTGCCTTGACCGCGGGCCTTCAGCAGACCGAGCAACCCCTTGCTGGAGCCAGCGACCTTGGGTCCAAGCTGACGAGCTTTTGCTCAAGCCAGATGGGCCTGCGCTCAAGCTGGCGAGCTCGGGGTCTCAAACCTGGGTCTTCCGTATCCCAGTCCGATGCTCTATCCACTGCGCCACTGCCTGGTCAGGCTTGACCTCTTTTTTATTCCATTTCCTCACCTATAAAATGGGGGTGACAATATCCGATGTCAGAGGGTTTTTGTGAGGACTATGAGAGAAGGTATAAAACCCATAACATGGGGCCAGGCACATAGAGCTAGATTAAATGTTAGCTGAAGCCTGACCTGTGGTGGCGCAGTGGATAAAGCGTCGACCTGGGAACACTGAGGTCGCCAGTTCAAAACCCTGCACTGGCCTGGTCAAGGCACATATGGGAGTTGATGCTTCCAGCTCCTCCCCCCTTTCTCTCTCTCTCTCTCTCACTCTCACTCTGTGTCTCCTCTCTAAAATGAATAATAAATAAATAAATAAATAAATAAATAAATAAATAAATGTTAGCTGAAGATGCTGTCGGTTTCCTCGGGAGGAGATTAGGGAGCCCAGGGTTACAGCCTGGGGAATGGAAAGAGCTCTGGGAAGTAGGAGGGGCTCGTGTTGGCATTAAACCGGAGTATTTTAACAAAAAGAGAAAAGCCCACTCACTGTGGAGCCCAGATGGCCCCCAGGGTCTGGCTACAGCCTGAATTCTGGAAAAGTTGAGTGTATGCTCATTGGTGGGCCAGCACCTCATGGGTTAATGTCAGGTGCCAGCTTGCCTGCCTGCCAAGTGCCACATGTTTCAAGTGGAAACAGGGCTCTTCCGGGTGCCAAATGTTATCACTGTGATCAACCACAGCCCAAAGGACCAGCAGCGTGACCTGAGCCTCTTCAGGAGCAATGAGACGCCACAACAGGAACAACTTAATACACCTGAAACCCAAAGCAGATACCCAATCCCTGGAGCCATGTTGGCTCCAGTTACCCCAGGAAGGCCTCCCGCCTCTCCCCACAGGAAAACAGCATGTGCTGGACACGTGCAGTTCACGTGGGTTGTGGCAGGAGGTCACCTCCAAAGAGGTTACCCCAAGACAAATTTGGGGATAGGCAGACCCTGTGGGGAGGTGCCTGTCTGACTCTGCCACCCCAGACAAGGCACCAGAGTAATCTCCATTTCAAAACCCTCTTCTCCTGGCAAGAGAGAAGCCCAACAGTGCTAGGAGACCCATAACGCCATTTCCCCCAAGCGAGGGACAGTGAGGGGAACAAGAGCGGGAGAACTAAAAAACAAAGCTCAAGAGAATATTCAAGACAAGGGTTCCTGGCACAGTAATGTCCCTCACACCATTAGGTGAGGGGCTGGGGCACTGTGTCTTTGCCCTGGACCTGCCACTTGCTGTGTCCTCTTTCTTCCTTCCATCCGGGGACTTTTGGCCTCACTGTCTGTGGGACTACATGCCAACTGCCCCTCACACTGGCCTCATCCAGGCCCTCTGATAAACACTTAGTCAGCCTTCGCACCATCTTGCTCTGGGAGTGCTGGGAAGCAGAAATGAAGAGGCCCTAGTCTTTGGCAGACAGAATCCTGATCTAACATTGAGGCTGTGTTTTAACCTCCAGGGCACTGGGGTCAAAGGTCTGATTAGGATGCCTACCCACAAGGAAGATTGGAGATTTCAGAATGATACTCTATCCCTCTTTTTTTTTTCAAGAAACACACACAGACAGACACACACACACACACACACACACACACCCTCAACATGGAAAACACAGTGATAATATATGGACCAGGATGTTAGAGGCTACCATCCACCATCACATAAAATCTTCAAGGGTCAGTCTTTAGAAACCCAGGAATCCAGGGGCTTTTATCAAGTAGAAGGGTTTCCCAGTCAAACCCAGACCCTCACGAGGTTGGAAGGAATGCATATCCCCAGTACCTGAGCCCTGGGAGCTCCCTACTCCAGAGCTCCTGGCCACCAGGTGGTCCTGGAAGATCGCTCCAGCAGCCTGGCTGAGCTGATGGGCATCATCTGACAGCAGTGGTGACCCTGAGCGATGGGCTATACTGACCTTAGTCTAAGATACGGGCCCCTCATCTTTTCATACACCAAAGAGGACCCACCCACAAAGGCATCATGGGAGCATGTTCTTGCTTTCTCTTACATCTGAGCAGAAGAGCTACAGCTACTGGAAACAGTTCACCCCTACAGGACTCTGTTTCCTCACAGTCCCAAACACGTGTAGCATAGTGAGTTTCTCGCTGTCTGAAGAGTCCCAAAAAACCAATACTGTGTGCGACTTCCCTCAGGGAAAGTCCTTTCCCAGAGGACTTTAGGAAAATGCATTCATTCAGCCAAACTGTTACTGAGTGCCTACTATGTGCCTAGAAGTAAGCTTAGAGACACAGCAGTGAATAATACAGAAAAGTCCTTGTCTTTAGAGGGCTTCTATTCAAGTGGGGAAGACAGATAATACTACGTAAGTAAGCCAATGAATGACTTCAGAGAGGGAAGTGTTGAGAGGCAAAAGCAGAACGATAGAGTAGACAGTGAGGAGATCTGTGCGCAAGCTGCTTCAGACCAGCTGGTCAGAGGAGACCTTTGAAAGCAGGTGACATTTGAGCTAAGACAGGAAGGTATCAGCAGGCAGAAGATCTGAAGGATCAGAGTCCCAAGTGAGGGAAGCAGCACATATACCTCAGACAGGAACACACTTCTGTCAAATTTCAGCCTTCCTCAGGAGAGCAAAGGGACAGGGACCAACATCATTCCCTCCTTCGTTAGAAAGAGAAGTACAGAAGGCCACTTCCATCCCATGGATCTCATGGGGATCCACTCTGACATGTGCACATGTGTACACCAACACACATGTAATTGCAGGCTCTAACCTGAAGAATGTTCCAAGAAAGTTCTCAAATACTAGCAACACCAGGTTGAGGGCTCCATGCCTCCCCGCTTACATCTTTCTACTGAATGATCACATGTGTAAAGCTCACTCCTTCTGTGCACATAGTAGGTACATCGGTTCCGGTTCCCTTACCCTTGCCTTTTTTTCCTGCTGGGTGCACAGACCTCCATGGGGCCTCTGTGACATGTGCTATGTGCTCTAGCTAACTCTGTCCCACTCCCTTCTGACAGACCCCTGACTTGGGCTTTGCCTTCCTGAGCCTGCTGCTCGGTGGTCAGTGGGCACTAACCTGGCGCTCCTCCACCCTCCTGAGCCTCTTCCCAGACAGGGCCGCACTGACAGTCAACAGAAGGTTCCAGGAGGAAGATATGGGCTGGGAGCATCAGGAGCAAACACGTTAGAGGGAACAGGGTCTCCACATGCCTCTTCCCTCCCACAGAACCTAGCAAGATCAAATTGAACTTAAGCTGGTCTGACGAGGACCTGGCCACTACCAGCTGGCCCAGCCGGGCAGAGGATGGCACCACCCCCTCACCCACCCCTTGTCTCCTGGGTAAGACTTCTTAGTCTTCAAGGTCCCACTCAAATGTCACTTCCCCTGTGAAGCTTTCACCCACCTCCCCAGGAGGAATTTGTCACTCCTCTATGATTTCAAAGCTATGTGTCACATTGTTTTTGCATAAAACTCTGGTTGTCTGTTTGGAAGCCTGACTCCCCAACTGCCCAGTAAGCTCCCAGAGGGCAAAAGAGTATCCTATTCATTTCATATTCTCATCACCTGGTAGAAGGTAGATATTCATCACATATTATTCAACAAATTGAATAAATGAAAGAAAAAATGAATGCATGAGCAAGTAAGTGAATAAATGAAGTCAGTGCATGCCAGGAGAAAAGATGAGCACGGAGAAAACTTTAATCAGGAAGCGTGACCAGGAATGACCCACATTTTGAAGCTGTCAGCCCTCTCTGTAGATCATGGGGCCCTGGTCACAGAGCTCTCTGTAAATATATTAACAAAACAGTAATATGAGGGCGACACTTAGATCTCATCCTCAAAGGTCCCCCAGAGGAGCATTTCAAGGCCAGCAACAGAACTACAATTGTCCCTGCTTCCCAGAGCCCTCAGATGGGGTCGGGGTGACACACGTCTTTCCTCTTTGGCTCACAGCAGGTTCCGCTTGGCAACCTGTGGAAGGACCTTCCAGAATGAGCAAGAACATGCACAAGCCAGTTTGGAGAAACTGGAGGGGAGAAGGTTCGAGTTTGGACCACCTGCCTGCAAGATGTGAGTCATCACTTATCTCAGGACCTCACTTTTCCCAGTTATAAAATAGGGCTTTCTATGATGACTAGCCCTTTCCTCCTCAGCAGGAGGAATCAAATGTCCAGGAAGCTCTGTGGTCCTCTTGACAAAGCTCGCTGCCCAGGCAGAATAGCCAATGAGAGGTCAGAGGCCTAGGCAGAAAATTGGCAGATCTATAGGGAAATGGGCACAAATATTAGATTACAGAAGAAGGCACTCTGAGAAAAGTTGGCAATTGGGATACAAGGGTAATGGCCAAATATCGACTTTCATGCTATAAAGCTCATTACCACACTGTCTGGGGAGCGGGAGGAGGCTGGTGGGAGGAGGAAGGAGCAGGAACCAGGCCACCCAGAGCCCTGGTGAATCTGCAGAGCTATGGCGGCGGCGGCACAGGTGCACAGAAGCAGTGGAAAGGGAATGCAGGCTTCCAGAACCATCATCCAGGATCATGACCTTGGAGAGGAGGGTGGGCAGGACAGCAGTCTGAGGCAGAGGGACACCTGGCAGAGACCAGAGCCTTGAGGAAGAGCCACCCCCAACCCCTCTCTAGTCACCTCTCTCCCTACTCCTCCACACCTCTTCATCAGCTCTTTCTTGCCACCCAGGCCCTCAATGCCCTCTGCTCCCATTCATTCATTCAACATTTCTGGAGATCCTGCCTGGGCCTATACTAGGAATATGAAAACAAAGAGGAATAAGATTTGGTCTCACCCTCAAGGCACTTAAAGTATAGTTTGGGAGACAGAGAGATAAACAGAGGAATGTTCTCACTCTTGTCCTAGAAACCCCCCTCTATTCCAACTAGACTGCTCAGACTCCCAGAAACACTGTGAGGGAGAAACTGGCCAGACATGGAAATGACACTGAGAGCTTATGCCTGTGCTCCCTAGACAGTGAGACAATGGCGCCCAGATTCCTGTCTGTGCTGCTCACTGCTCTGTCCCAGCTCCTCATGCAGCCCCAGGCACACAGTGACTGTTCAGTAAACAGTGCCCAGTGACTGCATGCCTGAGTGACGGGCAGTTACTAATCTCTACAACTGTCTCAGGAGCTAGGAATAATAATAATAATAGTAGTGGTAATAATAATAATAATAGTACAGCAGTCACTACATTTTGAGGGCTCCGCCGAGTGCCTCGTATTCCTTAGGCTCTGAAATCTTCACAGTGACCTTTAAGAAAGATTCTGCTATGATCTTCACACAGATGTGAAACCTTAACACAGATGTTAAATAAATGTCTGAAGGTCGCAGAGCCAGTAAGGCCATCGGACTCTCATGCAGGTCGTCTGTGCTTTTCTCTCTCTCTCTCTCTCTTTTAACTGGCTTTTTATTGATATAGTTGAACTTTATAATAATGTCATAAAATAATATAAATAGAGCCTTCAGATAGAGAATAAACATATTAAATTATATGCTAATGATATCTAATTTACCCAATTTGCATTCTGTCACAAAAATAGTAAACGTCAGTTGGAAATTTGGTGAATGGGCTTGATACCCCATTTATGTGTAAGATATGATAACCCTTTGCATGTATATGGTTAACTTTACTGGGTGTGTTACAGTACATTTAGAGAAGGTTGGTGTTGACATATATTTATTACCCATAGTGCAGTAAACAATGGTTAGAAATGCATTCTTCTAATTGTCTCTATGAACTCAGAAAGCACAGATGAATTAACAACATGGGTCACTAAATTCCTTACTATTTATGTTTACATCTTCTGTGCTCTTTTCCATCTATTCAGGGCATCTCACCTTCCTTTGTTTTCTGGGGGGCTTTGGGAACAGGGTGGGAACAGACCTGTCTCAGGCTGCCAAGGGTTGGGGCACGGATGCAGCCCGGACCCTCACGCAGTGTCACACAGCACAGGTACACAGTGCCTCATGGTCTGGGGCCCGCAGGCTCTACTGCCCAAGCACTAGCCTGATGTTTGTTAGGCAACTTCATTCCAGGATCAGCTCCCCCGCCTCATTGCTCCTTCTGCTCTTTCCCGCCCCTCCAGTCACCCACAAATCCTTGCCCCAGGCAGCCAGACTCCATCCAAACAGACCTTCCTGAGAAAGGTGATACAGCTCAAACCCAGCCCAAGAAAGCAGCCCTGAAGCCACAGGGGTTCAACCGGCCAAACCGGAAAATTACCAGCTGCAGCCTCCTCGGAACCCAGACTGGTGCTGCTGAACAGTGGCTTTTAAAACAAAAGGTCTAGAGACCAGAGACAGGTATACTCAGAGGAGACTGAATATGGGCAGGAGAAAACTCATGGGCGGTCCCTTCATCTTGCATTAGTGGCTTTTATGTCACCCCTGGCTGCCATGCAGAATGGAAACCAAAAGTCCCTGCATGCAGATGTCCATGTAGGATAGCACATGATCTTGCCCGGGCAAGCAGCACAGGTCACATGAGGCCCTTTCAGAAGTTGCCAGGTTGATTGGTGAGAACCAAGTGGGAACTGGGAATGGCAATGCTATGGAATTTGATGATGGTGCCAAAAGAAGGGGTAAGTGGGGGAAGAGAGAAAATGGACTGAGAGGTTCCTTCATGCCCGGAAACTATGATAGCCATGACTAGTTGACTGCAGCAAGTCTTAACCCTTCTTCCAGCCAACACCCTAAGTGCCATTTCACCACATCATTCCCCTGCTCAGACACTTGTACTATTGTGAAGGCTCAAGTTCCACCCTCTCAGCCAGGCCCTCAATGCCCTCTGCTCCCATTCATTCATTCATTCAACATTTCTGGAGATCCTGCCTGGGCCTATACTAGGAATATGAAAACAAAGAGGAATAAGATTTGGTCTCACCCTCAAGGCACTTAAAGTATAGTTTGGGAGACAGAGAGATAAACAGAGGAATGTTCTCACTCTTCTCCTAGAAGCCCCCCTCTATTCCAACCAGACTGCTCAGACTCCCAGGAACACCCACTGAATTCCCTCCTCTGTTGTTTCGGCTCCTATTATACAATCTGCGCCTTCCCCTACAGAGACTGAAAAGCAGCCCACACTGCAAGCCTGACTCTGGGTCCCCTCCCCCTTGAGCCTTCCCTGCAGCTTCTGGTCCACAGGCGGCTCTCCTCCAACCTCCTCTGGCACTTGGTTGTAGCAATGGCACTCCGGACCCCTCACCACTCACTGGCTGCCTCTTGCGCAGTCTTACATCATGGTTTAGCTGCTGATAACGACTGTAAGACCTTCGTTAACAGTAATGATAATGATCACCATGATCTTCTGCATTTGAAGAGTACTTCACCAAGTGTTCACAGATATGTTATTTTGTGGCCAAGGCTCTTTGGGCCGGTCTTGCCTTCCCAACTAGATTATAAGTTTCTGTGGACAGGAAAAGGTGGAATGGAATAGTCTCTAAATTCCTGGCACAGTGCTTTGTAGTAAATGCTCAATTAACCTAACAGATAAGACAGTCTTGTTGGGAAACAGCAGAGAACAGTAAGGCACCAGCTACCCACCTCTGCACTACATCTGGGTCAGCCCAGCTGCATGGGAAAGAATGCCGGGGGCACAAGTCCAGCTGCAGGACCACCTGCCCACCTGCTGACTAGAAAGAAAGGTGGTCAATACCGACCTGAGAGGTCTCCTCACTGCTCCCTGGCAGGCTCATCTCTGGAAGGTCACAGGCTCTTACAAGAAGTGGCATAAACAGCAAAGCACAAAAGTGCCAGCCTAGGCGATACCAGCATGGTCCAAGAATCTGAACTCTCTCTTGGCACTACTTGGTGAGTTGCCTCATCTTCTCCATTCACAAAAGAAACTCTAAGAAAGGTGCGTAGATCAGTGGCCAGTAAGTTTAAAGAATGTGCCTTAGACAAGGAGCAGCTTGAGAAGGCACCATGTGTATTACTCATCTTGGAATCTCCAGGTGTGTGCAACAAGCCTACCTACTGGACACATGCATAATTTTGACTGGAGAAATTAATGAATATGACGAGGTAGTGCCTATTTTCTTTGCCCCTTGATTTGTCTCCCAGCTGTCCCTTCCATCTCTACAGAGGACTTTCTCCATCCAGGAAAGAGAAGAGCTTTTCCTGATCATCCCACTCTTTCCCCAAGTCTTTGTTAATGCTGAAAAACATGCCCCAGCGGAGGTAGGATAAGCTTTCTACAAGAAGGTGTCTAAGAAACCCAGTGGGCAGATTTTGTAAGACTGATGTGTGAAAGACAAGGTTGTTTCTCTTTCACAGAATCCAAACTCCTAAAAGTCTTCTGCATCCTAGCAAAGGTGGACCCAGCCATTAGAAGTAGAGAAAAACACAAAGAGCTGTCTTCAGGTTGTAGGTTAATATATCAGGGAACTTGTAGGGACAGGAAGGCTAGAGAACTATAGAGACACCTCCACCCAGTTCAGATTTACCTCTGCCCACAAGGTAGTTGGCCCCAGAAGGGTTCTGAGCCAGTTCCTCTGACCTGTGAAGGAAAACTACACATTTACCTGTCTGGCTGGAAGAAATGTCTAACACATGAGAAGGCAAGGTAGAAGAGACATTAAGAAGGGCTGGTAATTACTGCTGTGGGGGTCAGGGACTTAAGGAAAGCACAAGCCTCAGAAGGGCCATCCTGATCTTTCGGAAACAGCAGTTCCCTTATTGGTCTGCGGGAAAGGGGAACACGTCTCCTTCGGGAGGCTAACTCCCCCCACAGCACCGAGTAGAAGCCCAACAGCTTGTGGAGTGAGGTGAATGAGTAAAACTCTCCAGGGAAAAACTGGGGTCATTCCTAGAACTTGAAATGTGGCCAGAATACCAATACCAGGGTGCAAACTACTGCTCGTAAGGAAAAGCCAGGGGCCCCCGGCCAGCCCACCACCCTCTGCAGAAACGCAGCAGCTCCTGGCACCAGGCCCATCTGCAAAATAACAAGTGCAAGTTTTCTTAAGTGCTAACCTGCTGCCCTTTGTCCCCACACCTGCATCTGTCCTCAGATCCCATCTGGTTCCTCAGCCACTCCCTTGCTCACTCCCAGGCCTTTCTCTTACCACCCCCTTCCCTCCAAGCCTTCCCCAGAGGCATGCATCCCTCTCCTGGCCTCTGTGCTCATCTGAGCTCCTAAATGCATGGATCTGTTCCTTGACCATACTAAGTCCATTGAAGATAAGAAAGCAAAGAGAGAATGAGCCCCTAGGTCTGATGATAACAGTAATGACACCAGCATTATCCAGGTTTCTCATGTGTTTGAGTTTGTGCTAAGTGCTTTCACAAACATTAGCTCATTTATTCCTCACAACATCTTAGTAGGTAGGTATTACTATTATTCCCATTCTACAGGGGAGAAACCAAAGATCAGAAGCTTAAGTGATATTCAAGGTCATGTTGCCCCAAAGTGAGATCTCCAGCTCTGTCTGACAACAAAGACAGCCTGTTAACCACAGACCCTGTTCCTCCCGGCTCTACCTGCTTGCTCTCTCTTCTCTCTTGGCCAGAAATGTGTTGGGAGAGAGGGCAGAAGCTTCAAGCAGAACTGAGTGCTTGTGTCTTGTCTGAGGGGAGGGGACCTCGGTAGGGAGACCTGGCAGGGCTGAGGCTGCTCCAGGCATCAGTCAGGGAACCTGTTCGATGTGGGTGGAATTCCCTCAACTCAGACATCCTCAGAGGGGAGGCCACCATCTCCTGCCAGAACAAGTGATCCCATCACAGTCCTGTCTGGAATGCCACCAGGCCTTGTTCCTTTAACCACAGGATCCAGCATTGCCAGATCAAACAGATATACAATTTATTGATTGATTTTAAGGAGAGATGAAAGGAGAGAGAGAGAAACATCGATTTGTTGTTCCACTTACTTATGCATTCATTGGTTGAGTCTTGTATGTGCCCTGACCAGGGGATCGAACCCGCAATGTGGGCATATCAGGGCAATGCTCTAATTGAGGTACTCGCTCAGGTCTTAAAGAGATGTATTCTAAAGTGGGTCCTGCCTGCCTTCTGACCCGCTGTCTGGACAAGTAGTCCTGATATTCCTCGTCTCCTTCAAAGCAGATGCTTCAGCCAACTGCTTTTCCGGAACTGGCTAGTAAATGCTCATTTCACAAAATGATGGTGTCTCACTTCACCTGCGACCTCCTCCAGGTGTCCTACCTTGTGGCTTACCTTCATAGCGGTGTCCAGGCAACTCAATCCCTTTGGCTCCTCCCTTCCTCCTTTCCTCCCCCTCCAGACTCCACATTGGGTTGCCCCTGAGCTGGGGGTACCCAGTGACTCAGTGACTGGGTTCCCCGCCCTGAACTCCCGGAGCAAAGGCTGCACCTGGAGGAGTGGGGCTGTCATTTCGTGGCTAAGATCCCCGCTGCCCCAGCTCAGGGTACCCAGGCCTACACCCGCCTGGGTTCTCTCGGCTTCAGTGGGAAGCTTCCCCAGCGCCAGCTGGTAGAACCCATCTTTGGTCACAGACAGCAGCAGGGTCCCCTCACCTCCAGGAACCGAGGCTCATGTCCCTCTCACCCCGGAATTTATGCCCTCGCCCTGGTCTCTCGCATCCTCGCCTTCAGCCCAAGAGGCGAACCATTCCTCCCGGGCTGGGTGGGGAAGGGGATGGGGCCACCGGGCAGGTGGCGGCGGCGGGGAGTTGGGGTGCCCCTCGGCCACCGCCCCTTACCGATGGTGGAGATGTGCGAGGAATGGAACTCGTTGTCCGTGAAGCGGCACAGCAGGCAGGTCTTGCCCACCCCGGAGTCCCCGATCAGCAGCAGCCGGAACAGCACATCGTACTGCTTCGCCATGGCTGGGGCCAGAGGAGCCGGGGGGCTGCGGCGGGCGGCGGGTTCAGCCCCGCTCCGCCGCTGCCATCGCGGCGCGCGCCTGCCCGGGGACGCCGCGGGCGGCGAGAAGGAAGGCAGGCCGGCCCCCGCGCCAGCCTCCCCGCTCGCTCGGGGCCAGGAAGCGCGGTGCAGCGGGAGCGCGATGGGAGGAGGGAGTGGCGGCGCCCCCGCCTGCCCCTTCCCCTGCGCCGCGGCCGCCGCTGCCGCCCGGAGAGGGGGCGGAGAGCGCGCGCGGGAGAGCGGCGACCCCACCGCGGGGGCGAGGCCGGTGCGCGCTCCCCTCCTTCAGCGTGCGCGGCCCCGAAGGGGGCCAACTCCCTCCCAACTCCCTCCCAACCCCTTTGTGATGGGAACCAGACCCCAGGGGAAACATTTTTGTTTTTCTGCGGACATTCTGAATGAGTGAGTTGGAGTGAAGTTCCCATCCAGCCCACCTTTACCAAACTCGGGTTTTGGGTCTCATCTTTTCTCCCCAAATCCCATCCCGAACCTGGCACTGCCACCCTACCAACTCTAGCCATCCTCACACCCCCAATGCCCTGCCCCTGCAGAAGCCTCGTGGTGGTGATGGTGGTGGTGCTGGGGGTGAGGGCAGTGATTGGTCCTCAGCTGGGTTCATCCCAGGTCGGAAGGCCTTACTCAAGGTCTGGATTCAAACACCCATCTGCTCTTGATGCTGGGCTATCCAGGAACCCTGGAGAATTCTCCCTCTTTGCAATCTGACTCCCCCTTACCCTGTGTGACTGTGTCTGCCCTCCTCTATCCTCTGTCCTCCCACATACCAGTTTTTCTTTAAACGGTGAAAATTGCTGACCTCCTTTACCAGGCTGAAAAGATAAATGACCATAAAGACATTTCCAAATGCAAAATCCTTTGAGAGTGTTGTGCAGATGAAAGTCTCTGTTTTGGGTCTGAACTGCTTAGGTAGGTGCTCAGGATACCAATACATTATTTCAAACCACAGAGTATTTCTGCTAGTGTACACAATGGCACCAAGAATGAATGGGCCTCTTTCAATACCTAATTTACTACTGCTGAATGTGTTAGCTCTGGAGAGAGGCAAATAAACTTTCTCTGGAGTCTAGAAAATTGCCTGTTCTTAAGAATGGGTATTAGAGGAGTCTAGCCCATTAGATCTTTAAAAAGTGGTGAAAAGTGTGTGTGTGTGTGTGTGTGTGTATGTGTGTGTGTGTGTGTGTGTGTGTGTGTGTTTTGCGGCTGAGTATTGGATGGAGAATGTGTTTTTCAGGAGTAGGTCAAGGAAAGTGAGTCCATTTACTTGAAGTTATATTTCAGGCAAAGTGTCTAAATTTATAATAAAGAGAAAACAAATCCTGACCCTGATAGCTACTTTGGAGACATTAAAAGCTAAGAAAACTGGTCCTGTGGATGCCATTAAGATTTCCGGGTGTGTTTCTGCAGTTGGGCCTCCTTGGGTTCTGTCCTCCACTCACCAGTCAGCAACCTTGAGAGTGTTACTAAACCCTTATGCCTCAGTTTTCGCATCTGTAAAATTAGGATAGCCTCACAGGATTGCTGGGAAGGTAAAATAAGATAATGTGTGGAAAGGACTTAGCATAGTACTTGACACAGTAATCAATAAATGCTAAGGGAAAAATAACCATCCTCTAATGTTTTCCCTGTGCATATGTGGGTAGTACAATAAATATTTCCCCCCAGATGGCCTGCGGTGTCTTCCAGGACTCAGGCCTGTCCTGCTGTGATTTTTCTCCAGAGAACGACGTGCAGTACTGAGTGCAGGTTCTATTCAACCTGACCCCATTTTGGCACTGCAGAAGGCTTCCCATTGATCTCCCATTGATCGGCACTGTAATGGTAAATGCTCTCCACAGGCCTCTTTGAGGCCATTAGTGGCTCTCTGCTTGCCTCTGTCAGAGGAAACAGAAAAGAAGTTGCAACTGAAGTGAGTTCTTAGTCCAAGAGAGAACTCCACTTGGAAGGAAATGGCTTTCCCTAGGCATGACAGGACAGGAAGTGAGGTTTCCAGAACAAATCCAGGGAAATGAATGCCCAGACTCATAAAAAATGGAGGATATTTCATCATGCTGGGCTCATCTCAAATTCAGTAGCTTATCTTGTTCAAGAAAGGGGAAGGGCCCTGACCAGGCGGTGGCGCAGTGGATAGAGCGTCAGACTGGGATGCAGAAGACCCAAGTTCGAGACACCGAAATTGCGAGCTTGAGCACAGGCCCATCTGGCTTGAGCAAAAGCTTGCCAGCTTGGACTCAAGGTCCCTGGCTCCAGCAAGGGGTTGCTTGGTCTGCTGAAGGCACCTCCCTCCATTCCTTTCTGTCCCTATCTATCCCTCTCTCTGACTCTGTCTCTGTAAAAAAAAAGGGGGGGTGAGGGGGCACCAGGAGAGACCATGGAAGCTCCGTACCTCGTCCCAATGCATTTCTTCCCTCCTGCTGTTCCTGAGTTATATCCTTTTATGATAAACCAGTGATTTAGTATATATTTAAAGGAATAGTCTAGAAGTCCAAGCTTCTAGATTTTTCATTACCATCCTGGCTCAGCTACTTGAAAGATGGTTCTGAAGAGCCATCACACAGAGATCTCTTGTTCTCATGTGTGTGCACATATGTACACACTGAGATGTTGGGACAATGTTAATGAAGGAACCACATTAACTACCGGAGACAACAAAGTTTGCTTTGAACCAGTGTCTATGTAAATGAAATGCCCGATTCCATCCCCTTACCTCAGTTATTCAGTGGGATATTTTGGCATCCTCCCCAGTTGAGGTCACCTTGGACTGGGGCAGATTTCATTAGAACTGGGAGACATCTGAGGAATGGTTGCTGGATGTCTCTCCCACAAGAAGCCTCCAAGAGTTATTCTCCCAATTACATGATTTTCAAAAAATTATTTATTGATTTTAGAGAGAAAGGAAGGGAGAGAGAGAGAAACACCAGTCTGTTCCAAGATGTGCTAGGGATTTAACTGGCAACCTCTGCACCTCAGGACAATGCTCTAACCTACTGACCTGTCTGGCCAGCGCATGATTCTGGTTCTTTTACCGGGGAGACAAGTGCCTGCCCCTGCTCCCTGCCATCCTTGGCCCAGCCACACTGAGCATGCTCCCAACAAGGGCACTACTGTGGGATCTTTCATAGCAACAGCTGAATAACTGGAGAGATGTACTGATGGGCAGCTCACTGCAGACTCAACACAGTCGAACCATGGGACTCCTAATTAGCAAAACCCTATGCTTCTTCTAGACTCATACCCGTGTATCCTACTCTGGGTGGATCTACGTGATGTCCTCACCTTTCAGAAGGATTTCTGCCTTCTCTCAGGATGAGAAGAAACAGGACAGACCCTTGGCATCATCTTCTCAGTCTGTGCTCAATTCACATCCTTTTTCTTTTCTATCTCTGATGTATAGAGGGGGGGGGGGCGGAAAGAGACTCTGAAATGACAAGGAAAAAGGGGAGAAGGCAAGTTATCAGAGACTTGCACATATTGAGGTTGGGGACCAAAGGAAATAATTTTTATGGTAATTTGTATTTACACAAAATAACCCATAGTACCATTTCAGGTTGTCCCTGGTGTCCTAGCCCCTACCTTCGTGACTGTATTAGTTTGCTTGGGCTGCCATAACAAAGTACCACCGACTGGGTGGCTTAAATCATAGTTCTATTTTCTCACAGTTCTTGAAGGTAGAAGTCTAAGGGATTGGCAGGGTTGGTTTCTTCTAAGTCCTCTTTCCTTGTACCTGGCCATCTTCATGTTTACATTTTCTTCACGTTCCAATGTTATGTGCCCGTCTGTGTCCTAATCTCTTCTTAGAATGCCACCAGTCATATTGGATTAGGGCCCACCCATATGATTCCACTTTACCTTCATTACTTCCCTAAAGGCTCTCACTCCAAAAATACATTCAGTCACATTCTGAGGTATTAGGGGTTAGAACATCAATTAATGAATTTGGAGGGGTGGGGGGTAACGACACAAGTCAGACTCTGACAAGGAACAAATCCAGGAACCTCAGTAGATGCTTCCTGTGCACAGACAGTTTTTAGAATGATTTCGTTCTCTCTGAACAGGAAATGAAAGTTATGTCTTGTGGCTTCTCCATAGGCGGTCTGTCACTCTGACGGATTTTGTGACAGGAAAGCCTCAGAGAGGAGAGACTTTTCTTTATGAGACCAGAGCTCAGGGACATGACTAGCAACCTCCAACCAAGTTATGTATGTTGCGTTAAACTCTGATTATCACAGTTCTGTTTTGGGGGACAAAATATAACCTGCTATTAGGAATCCTTGCACAATGAGTCACTGTATGTTTTAGGTAAGGTAATGCTAGTTAGTGTAACAGACAAACCCTAAATCTCAGAGGTACACCCTGTAAAGATGTATTTCCCTCTCGTGTAAAGTCTAATGGGTAGTAAGGAGGTGGGAGTGCAGGCGACTTTGTGGAACAAAGTCACTTAGGTACCTAGGATGGCAGAGACTCTACAAAGGATTCATTCAATTGTGAGACTCAATTTTAAAGCAAGACATTGCTCTTCATAAGATCTGACATGTAGGAAGGATGGAGGAGAATGGCCGCCAACCAACAACTGGGAACTCCACACGGCAGGTCCCTCACACATCAAGGTTACAGGCTTTCTCTTTTTTCTAAGTGTAATCCTATGAGCCCCTCTAAGACTGGCTTGTAGACAGCATGGAGGAGGGGCTATATAGGGAAGATGAAGCTTTGGGACCCCCCAGTGGAGGGGAGAATTGACTCTGTAGTTACAAGTTAGCAAATTTCAAAAAGGCTGTTTAAAGGAATGGTAATAATACATATATCAAAGAGCCTTATAATATTTGTCCAGAAAATCATTTCAATATATAAAGGGATTATTAAGCTATATCTTCAGTGGGATAAAACCCTGAAGATCTCTTTGTTAATTGAGATTTTTAACTTTCAGATCACAAGGCATGAAGTTCTTTTGAATATGAAGGGCTGCCCTAGGTATTGACCTTTTTTCTGGCAGGGAGAGGAAGAGAGGAAATAGAGGGTGGAATAGAAGGTTCTAAAGGGCCATGCCTGAGCCTGACCTGTGGTGGTGCAGTGGATAAAGCATCGACCTGGGAACACTGAGGTCGCCAGTTCAAAACCCTGCACTGGTCTGGTCAAGGCACATATGGGAGTTGATGCTTCCAGCTCCTCCCCCCTTTCTCTCTTTCTCTCTCTCTCACTCTGTGTCTTCTCTCTAAAATGAATAAATTAAAAAAAATTAAAAAGTAAATAAATAAAGGGCCATGCCTGAGTGTGCAGGACATCCCTTTTGTCCATGTTCCATTGGCCAGAACTCAGCCACAAGGCCCTGTCTAAATGCAAGGGGGGCTACTGGGAAGCCACTGCCCAGCTGCAACTCCCCACTACGGCAGGGGAACAGAACACTAGGGTACAGCCAGCATTTCTGCCACACAAATAGAGGTGTGTGGTGGCTCTCAACCCTATCTGTGCATTAGCAGCGCTGGTGGAGCTTTGAAAAATGCATGAGCCTGGCCCCAGCCCCAGAAATTCTGACTCAGTAGGCCTGGGCTAGTGCTTAAGAAAATCTGCATTTTTAAAGGCACAGCCTGGGTTAAGAGTCACCAGTGTGTGCTGGAACGTGCACTTGTGGTGTTGCCTCTCAACAGTTTTTCTTGTTTTTTTTTACATTCAGCTGGTCCTTCTTAGGGTTTTATTTTATTTTTTACAGAGACAGAGTCAGAGAGAGGGATAGATAGAGACTGACAGGAATGGAGAGAGATGAAAAGCATCAATTATCAGTTTTTCATTGCGACACCTTAGTTGTTCATTGATTGCTTTCTCACATGTGCCTTGACCTCGGGTCTTCAGCAGACCGAGCCACCCCTTGCTGGAGCCAGCGACCTTGGGTCCAAGCTGGCGAACTTTTGCTCAAGCCAGATGGGCCCACACTCAACCTGGTGAGCTCGGGGTCTCGAACCTGGGTCTTCCGCATCCCACTTCGATGCTCTATCCACTGCGCCACCGCCCGGTCAGGTGCCTCTCAACAGTTTTTGAAATAATTTCTCAGTGTGAACAATGACCTTTAATTGGCTTCAATTTTGCATCTGTTAGTAAAAAAATTTTCACTATGATAAACCTCAAACAGGACTAAGGTCAAGCCCGACCTGTGGTGGCACAGTGGATAAAGCATCGACCTGGAATGCTGAATTCACTGGTTGGAAACCCTGGGCTTGACTAGGCAAAGCACAAATGAGAAGCAACTACTACAAGTTGATGCTTCTCGTTCCTCCCCACTTCTCTCTTTCTTTCTCTCCTCTTTCTAAAATCCATAAATAAAATATTAAAAATAAAAAGACTAAGACTCAATACTTTTGTACAGGTTTTCAGTAATAAAGTTTATGTAATGATTAAAAATATCAATGTGATTAATTTTATATCAATATATGACACAGTAAAACAATGCATTATATATAGTTAATAGATAATTAATAGGTTTATGACACAGTTGTTCTTTGTGCCATAAAATCGTTGTATTTAGAGAGCCGTTTCTTTTTTAGAAGTTTTATAAGTGTTTATTTAAGCCAACACTAAATATATGGCAGGGAGCAAGATCTCAAATGCTCCCCAGAGAGCCATTCTTTTTTCAGTGATTTTAAACTTTTTGTATTTTGTGTGTGTGTTAGAGGAAATAACAATAAAAAAAATAAAATTGTACAATTTCTAAATTTGAATTTAATCATTAAAAAATTAACAGAGAGCCTGACCAGGCGGTGGCACAGTGGATAGAGCGTCAGACTGGGACACGGAGGAAACCCCGAGGTCGCCAGCTTGAGTGCGGGCTCATCTGGTTTGAGCAAGGCTCACTAGCTTGAGCCCAAGGTCGCTGGCTTGAGCAAGGGGTCACTCGGTCTGCTGTAGCCCTCCGATCAAGGCACATATAAGAAATCAATCAATGAACAACTAAGGAACTGCAACGAAGAATTGATGTTTCTCAACTCTCTCCCTTTCTGTCTGTCTGTCTCTTTCTCTGACTCTGTCTCTGCCACACTCACACACACACACACACACACACACACACACACACACACAATAAATTTAAAAAATTAACAGAGAAATTCATTCTATTGAAAGTATTACTAAAGACAAATATTACATGTTAAAAGGCCATCTTTGTTAAATAGATTGAAATGAACCCTGCCATATTCTCCCACTCTCTTTGTGTATGTATTGTCTTATTTGGTTAATATCTATAAGTGAGTATTATTTGTCTTATTTATCTATAAGTGAGTATTATTTTATATTTATCTAAATGAATTAATTTAGTTTACATTTATTTTGTTTCTATTTTTATTAGCCAGTGAGCAAATAAAAGGGTAAGGCTAGCATTATGTTCATTGTCATTATCTTCTATAGTATATTACACCAATAGGCACTCATATAGTTATTGCAATGACTGGAAATCATTTAACTTAATGCCTATTGTGTCTGTGCCAGAGAATAAGAAATGAACGATATAAAAATCCCTGTCCTAAGAGCTTGCATTCTAGTGGGGAGATGACACACAGCTAACAAAATAAGTACCTAAAACATCAGGTCTGCCAGCCGGTGGTGAGAGCTATGGAGGAATGAAGCAGGGCAGTGGGACAGTGTGTTGCTGCAGGCGAGAGCGTTTCCGTTTTATGTGGGGAGGTCAGGGAAGGCCTCAAGGAAAAGGAATTTGAGTTAGACTAAAGAATATGAGTAAAGACTATCAGAAGTGAGAAGGCAAGCAAGCCCTGGCCTGATGGGGACAGGGCACTACAGAGGAGGGAATAATAAGCCTGAATGCTCAGAGGCTGCTGGGAGCCTGGAGTGTACACAGAACAGAAAAGAGGCCAGTGCAGATGGACAGAATGAGCAGCAGGGGAGTAAAAGGGAATGGGCTCGGTCACTGGGGCCTCAGTAAAGACTTTGATTTTGACAGAGTAAAATGAGAAGAGGGCTTTGAGCAAAGACGTGACTTTGCCTACAATGAAAAAGATTCAGCTGGTTTTTGAGATTAGGCTAATCAAGGACAAGAGTGGAAACAGGGAGAACAGCTGAGAGATAAATGTAAGAATCCAAATAACAGATGATGATGACTTGGACTGGGACACTAGCAGGGGGATTGGTTAGTGGTAGTCAGATTCTCAATGTACTTTCAACAAGATGTACGGGGAGTGAGGGAAAGAAAGGCATCAAGGATGGCTCCAAAGCGAAAGGATAAAGCTGCCAGAACTGAGAATGGAAGCCAGGCGCTTTGCTGTGGTCACACTAAGTTTGAGATGCCTATGAGACATCCAAGTGGAAATGCAACTAGGATATTAGATATGAACTCTGGAGTTCAGGAGAAAGATCCAAGTTGGAGAAATAAAGGAGGGACTTTTCAACCTATTGGTGATATTTAAAACATTGAGATTGCCTAGGCTCATAGGCAAATGGCTATTGACAGAGAACTCTGAGCTTCTCCAAAGTTAAGGTGCTGAGGAGATGAAGAAATAGCAAAGGCCAGTGCTAGAAACTCCAAGAAGAAGGTATTTCCAGGAGAATGGCATGATCAACCATGTGAATGTTGCCAGGAAGTCAAGAGGGAAGATGAGGACTGAGAACTGGCCCTTGGGTTTCACAATATGGATTTCCACAGGAAGTTGACAGGAACTGATGGGGAAGCCAGGTTTGAATGGGTTCAAGAGACAGTTGAAGGAGAGGAATTGGAGGCACGGGTAGGAAGGAAATGAGGTAAGTAAGTAATGGGGATGTAGCTGGAGGAGGAGTGGAATGAAAAGGGTTAAAAATGTCTTCTTTTTTTTTCCCCCACCAATAATGAAAAACTAGCCTGTTAGAGAGTGATGGGAGTGATCAAGTATAGGGACAACTGGATATTTTAGGAAAGGCCAGGGAAAATTGCAGGAATAAAGTCTTGAGGTGGAACATGACGGGCAAGGGAGGGGCTGGCCCTAGTTAAGAGCAGAGAAGTCATTACATCAGGGGGACAGGAGAGACAGGGACAGCAGAGTGGGAAGCTGCAGATGCTGGTGGAAGAGTAATTGTGTGGGAGGGAATTATCTAGTGGAATAATGGATGATTTCTTTTCATTTTTTCAGAGTTTCCAGATATGCATTGCATAGTTTCAGAAGATATTAAAGGAAACAATTCATATTGACGTATGGACTCCTACGAATAAGGGCCGGCAGAGCAGTTTTACAGCCTACTTTATAGACCGACTCTAGAGTCAGAAGTGACCTCTAGTGGTTCGTTTAGGCCATTAATTTTATTTCTTGTTTTCTTGCTCTTGATGGAGTTACAAAATAGCACTGTCCATATAATTTTGTATTATTAAAAAAAACTAATTATAATTCACAGTTTCACTGAAAAAAATATTAGGCATTTGGATAAAATAAACCCAAACCATCTAAAGTCCAAGCTGTTGTTGCTATGCATTATCATTGCTGAGACTTTCTCCTGTAAGTACATCATTCTCTGCCACACTGTCCATATTTCCGTTCCTTCTGCTTCTTGAACAAATGGTTTTATTAAACCAAGAAGAAGGGCAACTGGTGGGCCCGGGCTGAACAGTCTTCTCAATGCTCTATAGGGTACAAATTCCTCATATTTTTCATTCCTTGTTTCACCTGATTTTTGGTTGTCTTTGGGTTGGTTTTCTCTTCCTGGGATGAGCTGTCCCCATGGAAGGGAACTCATTTCTTCATGCAAGTCTTTACAGATCTTCCAAATTACCTTTCAGTCTCCTCTGTTATGCAACCACACAACGCCCCATGCTTCTTTCTCCCTCATGCTATTTCCCTCAGTAAAATAGTTCTATAATGCTTGTTAATGCCTGTGGTTTTGTTTGTTTGTTTGTTTTTTCTGGTAAATCATGAGACCCATAAGAGCTGACACTGCGTCTGGCTTGTTCACCACTGTCTCCTCAGAACTTAGCTCAGTGTCCAGCACATAATGGGTACTTAATAAGTATTTACTCAATGAACAGACACTATGCTGCAGGTGACCCTTGCTATGCTCCTATTAGTATCCGTCAGACCCCACAGCAGAGGAGATTGCATTTCAGAAATGGATTTCTATTTCTTGAATACAATTTACAATCACTTTAGGTACACCTGTAATAGGTGTAACAATTTATTACAAAATGCTTCAAGCTACTTTTTCAATAGCTCAATTTAAATTTCTAGCCAGCAAAGCAACCCTTTACAAAGAAGGCTGAATCCTTAGATATGACCGGGACCTTGATCAGACAATTTTTCTTAAAAAAGAACTAATGGGAAGACATCAAGTTGCCAATACAGAGGGAAATACAGTGCAGCCATATTAGTGGTCCTAACTCACCCAGTCCCACTTACTCTCAGATTTAGTAACATTCTGCCACCTCCAGGACTTAATTTGGCAACACTACCACTGAAATGGTATAGGGGTTCAGAAGGAGTCACCCCATAATATGCCTCTGTGGTATGAGAGTTATTTTGAGCTAAAGGGCAATTGAGACCCTGTGGGCTCAAGAAAAACTCCTGCCCCTGCACCCCGCCTTAACTACTGAGAAGAATTTAAATTAGGGCTTGCTCATAATAAGAGATAAATTAGGGCTTGCTCATAATAAGAGATTATCAGCGAGAAACTTCTTTAAAAAAACAAAACAAACATAAAACTATCTACAGTATATGGCAGGAAAGATTACTAATTACTGAACATCTGCTCTTCCTGTTCTGCAATGACTTTTGAAGCCCCAAGGTGCCCTACCTTATACTAAGCTCGGAATGCTATATATGACTCATTTTAACTGTCTCTGAATCTCTTATGTATGTGGGACTCCCGTATGTACACATGTAACTAAATTTGGTCATTTTCTCTTGTTAATCTGTCTCAATTTAATTATTAGATCAGCTGAAAAACCCATGAATGGAGGAAAGTTTCCTCTTTCCCCACAGTGGACATAGTGATAGCGTTTATCTGCCTGAGGCCTTTAGGCCATCCTGGCCTCATTGTTAGAATCTTCCTGAGTGTTTCTACCTGACACCAGAGACTGAGAACAGGAAAATAGCTAATTGTGAAATATCACACCACTGTTTCGTGAGTCCTAGACACATGTCTTGGAAATGAGTGGGAACAGATTAAAATGCTCTGAGCAATTAAAATGCTCTGAGCAGGAAGTTGAACTTGTGTCCAAGTCTATGTTGAAAATATGTTATTATTTTCTCCCACAACCCCCAACAATCTGAATAGTTTAACCTCTTGGTATTATAATTTTGGTGTAGTGCTTTTTTTTTTTTTTTTTTGTGAGAGAGACAGACAGGAAAGGAGAGAGATGAGAAGTATCAACTTGTAGTTGTGGCACTGTAGTTGTTCATTGATTGCTTTTCATACATGCCTCGATGGGGAGCGGGGGCACCAGCCAAGCCAGTGACCCCTTGCTCAAGCCAGAGACCTTGGACTCAAGCCAGCGACCATGGGGTCATACCTATGATCCCACACTCAAGCCAGCGACCTTGCACTCATGCTGGTGAGCCCCTGTGCAAGCCAGCAACATTAAGGTTTTGAACCTGGGTCCTCAGCATCCCAGGTAGATGCCGTATCCACTGCACCACCACCTGGTCAGGCAGGTATTGCAGTCCTTTTGATGTGGACCCTGAAAGATTCTCTTCTATTGCTTGTTCAATGGTAGCAGGGGTTTCCTAATATCACAACTTTACATTTTTTTAATGGAGGTGTATATGATTAATCCCATTCAGTAGGTCTTTTTTTATTCTGATACCTTCAGATTAAACATCAGAATGAATATAAACATACATATGTATATTTATGGCATGTTCTCTTAATCTTGCTATTCCTTCCTTTTGAGCCCTTCCCCATATCATTCACATGGATAGCTCCTCATGATCCTTCAGGTCTCAGTTTACATGTCACTTACTTGAAGGGGCTTAGCCTGACTACCCAATATAATTAGTCCCCTCCTACTTTCTCTCACAGGCCTTGTTTTCCTTAATACTATTTATCACAAGTCTTCATATATTTATTGCATTCATGTACTTAATTCTGTCTATTCCACTAGTGTGTAAAGCTTCTAAAGGCAGGGACCTTATTTGTATTGTTAATTTTTGTATTCCTAGGGCCTAGCACAGTGCCTGACACGTACTGGGTGCTCTAAAAAACACTGAAAAATAAATAACTGAATATTACCTTAATTCTTTTACTTATGTTTTTTTCTTCTACTGCAGTTTAGTTCCTGCTACTGCACTGCAACCCCCAAGGGAAGAGGAGAAATTTACAATGCCCCTACCTTTCATCACTGAGTACTGAGATGGCAGTTCCTTTGTTGAGAAGCTGCATAATTCTTCTGGACAGCTGTCATGTACCCAAAGGTGCATAATTATTCTTTTAGTAATAGTGTGACTGAGGCAATCAGGAAAAATGTCAGAAATGCTTTCAAAGTTACAGTCATTGGGTTCTTGGACGCTCGAGATTACGAACTGCCATTACAATTAAGAAAGAATGATGCCTGACCTGTGGTGGCGCAGTGGATAAAGTGTGGACCTGGGAACACTGAGGTCGCCAGTTCAAAACCCTGCACTGGTCTGGTCAAGGCACATGTGGGAGTTGATGCTTCCAGCTCCTCCCCCTTTCTCTCTCTCTCTCTCTCACTCTGTGTCTCCTCTCTAAAATGAATACAATAAAAAGAAATTTTAAAAAAAAGAAGAAAGAATGAACAGAATATTGAAAAGAAGTGTGTGTATTATTTTGCATATCGGACCGAGGCAACCTACATCATCTTTCAAAGGAAATCAGATGTACACATCTTCCTTGCGCTCCAGGAAGCTGAGTTTCTTGCAGCAGTAACTCTGACCAGTCGGGGGCGACAGCACCTCTGAAACTCACACCCTGAAAACTTGTAGGTAGGAGATTCGCGTTCAAAATCCTTTTTGACTCTATCCGCTCGCCGTAGCGCCTTAACTCGCTCGAGTTTCAATGCGCGTTATTGTTGGACGAAGCTGAGTCCTATACACCGCCTGCTGCTCTCCTGACCATGGCTTCTCCGAGTTCCTTCACCTACTGCTGCCCTCCATCTGCCTGCCCTGCCTGGTCAGAGCCGCTGTACAGTCTGAGGCCCGAGCACGCGAGGGAGCGGTTGCAGGACGACTCGGTGGAAACAGTCACGTCCATAGAACAGGTGAGATGACAGGACTAGGCGAGGTGGCCGCGTGGGGCCTTCTGGGAGTGGGAGTCTCATCCGCTGGGCCATCTGTGTGCGGAGCTTATTACGGAACTACGACTCCCACAGTGCAGTGCGGAGCCCCCCTCCTGGGAAGCTCCCGAAGCCTGAGCTTGGTCTGGAGAGTGGAGCGTTGTGGGAAGGGGTCGTTGTCAAGGGTGGGCTTGGAGGAAAGGACTGTACCTGGGTTCCCTCTGCCTTAGGGAGCGGAGAGGATCGTGTTGTGTGATTGGAGGTCAGAAACAGCCCGGAAGGGTCAGACAGCCCATTCCATCCTGCCGGGACAGCGGCAGGTTCTTGGATGAATAGTGTGCTTTCCCCACCCTACTTGTACTTTTGGGACATAGAGTGGAAGAGAAATGGCCAGACGGAGGTTATGCCATTTCATAATCTGTTTCATTTCTGACCTCCAGTGCCAGGTTTGGGGCCTGCCTCGTGGGTGGGCATTTTAATAGGCATTCACTCATTTGAGCAGTGTGTTGGACACAATGTTAAACGCTGGAAATACAAAGAAATAAAACAGTGCCGACCATGAGCATGGCACAGTTTGGTTGGGGAAGACAGACAGGAACACAATATAGTTTGGAAACTGTTTACAATGAAAGTTTAAAATTTGAACTACTTGTCATTCACTGAGTCCTCGAAGCCAGGTCGGACCAATGGCTTTGAAAAATGTTTAAGGAATGAGTAGTGAGCTATAGCTTTGTTTTTCTTCTCATTCCCCAACTGTTCCCGAGTTATTGTGGAAATGTTTACCCATCTGTCACTAGGAGAAGTGGTCAGGATGAATTCTTTTTAGCACTTACAAATAAGCATCAGGCTGCTTACTAAAATAAGATCTCTTGCTAAGATCATTTTCCAGGCATAAACTTGGAGGGACCTGCTTTGAGTTTTAATTTGAAGTTGGAAAGTTGGAAGCCTCCATTGAGGCAAAATATGTAGTGATAGTTATTATATTGTATATTATGGCTATAAATACAATTATAAATTAATAACAAAAATAATAAACAAGGGCTTGACTACACAGTTTTACACGTAGCAGCAGAGAGAGTATTGCATCTGGAGATTTATGCTTCATGGATTTAGGGTAGAAAAGGAAACTACCTGATTGTATCCATTTCTGCTCACTTATTTATGCCTAGGTACTTAGAATATAAGTGTTCAGGTAGAAACTTTTGTAAAAGATGGCAAAGAAATCTCCCATCAGTGAAAAACCAACAGAGATGTATTGTTGAGTTGATTCACATCAAATCTTTTTCTTTGTATCTGACCCAAGACCATTGGGTCAATTTTTATGTAGTAACTGAATTGACTGAGCACATCAGGCTATGGATAGAATGCCAAGTGGAGAAAAGGGGATAAGAGTTGGCCTGTATATTTAGATACCAGAACAGAGATTTCCATGTTAGAGGGGTAAGTCTTTCTCTTTTTCCTATACTACCTTTTCTCAATAGAGTGCCCCTGCTTTAGTTCTTACCAGAAAAACCAACACTTATATTCTAAGTACCTAGGTGTAAATAAGTGAGCAGAAATGGATACAATCAGGTAGGTTCTGGTCTGCAAAAGTGTGGGCCAAGGCCTGGGCCAGGAGTAAAAGCTAGCTAGAGATTCTCATATGGAACATTCATATTATAGGGTGTCTTTCAGATGTAGGCCTAACTCCGGTAGGTGGAAAGAAAGTCTTTTATTTCTTTCCCATGTCATTATTCCAGTTCATATATTAAAAGTCTTGGATAAACAGTTCCACATAGTGGAAAGGTAATGCAATATCTTATTTTACGGCTACCTGAATGATTTAGTAATCATCATAGTGTCTATTTATTGGGTCCCAGCACTGTGTGAAAGGCTCTCTAAATATTGTATCATTCATTCCTTATACATTTTACAGATGAAGACTGAGGTTTAGAGAAGTGCTAGGCTGGTAGGTTAATAATGACATATTAACAAGAAATACCAACCTGCTAGGAGGAGTTATTTACAGTAGATGCTACTCTTGTCCTTTTGCTGCTGAGTGAACCATTTATTCACAGGGATTTACTGTCAGCTCAATTTTTGCCATTGCTAATAAAAGCAAATGCTTGTCACCTGCTTTCTGTATAATTATCAGGAGACTTTATTTGTTAAACAACAATCTGGTAATAGGAGTTAAACCTATAAATAGTGGAAGAGCCTTTAGTTACAATTTCTATTGTTTTATCCATTTATTTTAATATATTTGAGAAAAGTTGAGTGCCTTCTAAGTGTCAGGTACTGTTCTAACCATTGGACATTAAGCCACTGAACAAAAGAGGCCAAGTCGATGACTTCATGAAACTTTTGTTCTAAGCCAGGAGGTAGTCAATTTAAAAAGGGTAGACTTCCCTGGCCAGATAACTCCATTGGCTGGAGCATCCTGGTATGCAGAGGTTGCTGGTTTGATCCCCAGTCAGGGCATATTCAGAAATGGATCGATGTTCCTATCTATCTATCTATCTGTCTGTCTGTTTGTCTGTCTCTCTCTTGTCTCTAAAATCAATAAATTAAAAAATATTTTTAAAGGGTAAACCATCTGTGTTAATCATCTATCGTTTATTGGCTATGTTAATTAGTGAGAAATGCTGTGGAGAAAAGTAAAGCAGGATAAGGGAGATAGAGTGTGGCATGGACGGGTGGGAGCAGGGTTGGTTTTTATATAAGGTGGCAAGAGAAAACTCTGATGATGTGATGTTTTAGCTGAGACCTGAATTAAGTGAGGGCACAAGACATGTGTGTGTATTGGGGGGAGCATTTTGGGCAGAGAAAGCAGCAACTACAAAGGACCTGAGGTAAGAGGGTGGCTGGTAAGTGGAAAGCCACTGTGAGTGGAGGGGTTAACAAACAGGAGGACAGGAGATGAGTTTGGACCATGTAGGTCCTTATAGGCCATAGTAAGTGCTTTCAAATACCCCAACTGAGATGGGAAACTATTTGGCTGAATCGCTTCTGTTTAATTTCCCAGATTCACTCTACCCTTTTCCACCCTACTCTGTACATGTGCTCCAGGAGGTGGACCTGCATCGACAGACTCGCTTGCCTTATGGCTTCTGGTTGTATTTGGCCAAGGGGAGTAGGGATAGAGGATGACAGAGAGGGAGATGAATGAGATTGGCTTATGTATCCCCCTTTTACAGGATTGCATGGGCTGTTATGTCTCTGACTCAAGAGCACATCTCCTGAAAGGTCCCTTCTCCTTGGAGCTCTTTGTGTCCTGTCTCCTTCTCTTCCCAGCTTCTGGCCTAGGAGGGGATCAAGCACCTCTGTGTTGCCAGCCCCAGAGTACTCTCCTTTGTGGTTTCCCTACACCTGCTCATGCCTTTGTAATTCATTCCTTTATAAACTCTTCTCAAAGCACCCACTTTGAATGTGCCATCTGTCTCCTACCAGACTGATCCATGATGGAGGGTTTTGACACACTCTGCCTGGCATTTCGTCAGTCTCATTTAGGTCACTGTTGAGAAATAGATGGTGAGAAGAGGGTACGGGGGAACTAGTTAGGAAGCTTTTGCAATACTGCAGGTGACAGATGATGGCTGCTTAACTCAGGGTTATGGAGGTTGGACATTGTGTTATAGAGTGTCTTAGGCCAGGTTCTGGTTAGTTTTTGAAGGTCTCTACCTTGATAAGCTGTTTTACCGATGGGTTTGATGCTTGGAGCACCTTTTTTTTCTGAACTCCAGAAAGCAAGATGGGGTTGTGTTGTTAGTATCTGTCTTCATTTTTGTGCCATCTGCAGTCACCCCATTGCAAATGCTCTGTGAAATAGGTCAGTAGGTTATACTGACACAGTCTCAGAGGTAACAGGCTTGCCAAAAACAGCTGTTTGCTTAAGGTACTCCTGTTTTTTCTTGTAGTTTGCCCTTGAACATGGGCAAAAGCATCCTCCACTTGATATGGTATGATATCATTATTCAACATTCAGTGAGGTGACAGTCAAAACTGAAGAGAAGCTAGAATTATTAGTTTTAGTCCCTGCCCTCAGAATTCTAGGCTTAGACTTGTACTCAACTTGGAGTGGTGAACATATAGTGTGGTATACAGATGATGTAATAAAGAATTGTGCACCTGAAACCTGTATAATTAACCAATGCCACCTCAATTAATTAAATTAAAAACTAATTTAAAAAATAATTATTTTCTTTTAGAGGTAAAAAAGTAATTTGCCTGAAGCAATTACAGAATAACTTATAAAATCATGTAATTCAGTGCTAAATTATGACTGCTTTGCATGAGGATTTCAGGGAGTGGAAGCCAGTCTGTTTTGGGCAGGAAGTAGCAATTCATAATTGCTTCAGTTTAGTTGTTCATTGATTGCTTGTTGAATGCACCTTGACCGGGCAAGCCCTGGGTTTTACACCAGTCACATCAGCGTTCCAGGTCAATGCTCTATCCACTGCACCACCACAGACCACGCTCGGCCTTAGTATTTTTATCATTACTGGAGACACATTTTGGATCAACCAATCTGTTTTTCCAGACCACACTTTCTGGTTTTTGAGAGTCGTCCTTTGTGAATATTGTCATTGACTATTTTACTACAAGTTACAATTAGAATTTTCTTACAGTGTGTCCAGTTTGTGTATATCTGTAATCCCATAGTTTATCCCCATTTATTACTTTTTTTAAGTTTATTGATTTTTGTTTTGAGAGGGAAATGTAAACATTGACTTTTGTTGTTCTACTCATTCATGTCGTCACACTGGTTGATTCTTGTATGTGGTCTGAGCAGAGATTGAACCCACAACCTTGGCATGTTGGGATGATGCTCTAACCAGCTGACCTACCTGGCCAGGGCTGTGTTACTACTTTTTAAAGTGATCTTTACAAGGTTTTAAAATGGCAACTCACATGTGGATGTGTGAGTTCATCTCTCCAGTAATAATTACTAGATCTGTGTTTAATTTGTCGTCTTTTGCTGATACCATCAGCTTACCTCTATAAGCAGCCAAAACCAGACCTCATTTTAAGCTATGTGTCAACCCGACTGGTACGTTGTGTTCAAAATAAAGAATTGAAAGAATTTACCACAGCAAAAATTACTTTGTAAAGATTGCTTGTAAACAGACTTCTTTTCCCTGAGAGATAATTAAAAAAATTTTTTTATTTAGTGTATGAGAGAGAGAGAGAGCGACAGACGGACAGACAGGAAGGAAGGGAGAGAGATGAGAAGCATCAGCTTGTAATTGCAGCACTTTAGTTGTTCATTGATTCCTTCTCATACATGCCTTGATTGGGGTGGGGGTGTGTGTGTGCTCCAGTTGATCTAGTGAACCTTGTTTGAGCCAGGGACCTTGGGCTCAAGCCACGCTCAAGCTGGCAACCCGGCACCCATAATGGTGAGCCTGTGTTGAAGCCAGATGGCCCATGCTGAAGCTGGTGACGTTGGGGTTTCAAACCTGGATCCTCAGCATCCCAGGTCCATGCTCTATCCACTGAACCACCACTGGTTAGGCTGAGAGATAATGGTTTTTAATAAAGAATCCTTGCCTTATATTTTACCTATTAATGATTCTTTTACTGCATCTTCAGAATTAGCATGAGTCTCAGGCAGTAAATTTGCTTTCTGGAAGGGTCATCTTCTGGGAGAGAGGGGAAGATGTAGGAAGAAGGAGAGTGATGGTCCATGATATGAAAGTTGGTGCATCATAGGGTTGGCTTTAGATAGAATCTGTGAAAGAGAAAGTATAAAATGCATTCATTGGTTTTTACAACTCAGCAATGAATGAAAATTATTCTGTGATTTTTATTGATTGGATTTCTAGGAAAAATCCATGAAATACCTTAAAAAAATTTTTTTTTAATTTATTGCTTTTAGAGAGAAGAAGGGAAAGAGAGAGAGACAAAAACATCAATTTGTTGTTTCACTTATTTGTGTATTCACTCATTGGTTGATTCTTGTAGGTGCCCTGACCGGGAATTGAACCTGCAACCTTGGCATGTCTGGAAACACTAACAAATTGAGCTACCCAGCAAGGGCCCACGAGATATCTTTTAAACAGAGCTGTTCATGAGTAACCCAAATGGGTGGTTAAAACTTGGGATTTTATACTCTCTTAGGCTAAAACAAAGGAAAGGGGTTTGGGGCTCTAAGGTAGAAGAGGTAAGTTATGTGAAGGGAACTGGTAAAGTATGGTAAACAAGAGTGGTTTAGTGAAATTTGTAATGCAAATTTAAGTCTAGTTTTTTCCATTGATTAGAGTTGTTAAGAGTTCTCTGCTTCCTGGTACACAGTGGGAGACATTTTTACAAGTGGAAATTTATCTTACAAAAGGAAAATGTATGCTATTTTTAGAGCTTTTCCTGCATCTCTTGGTTATCAATGGCCTTGCTTCAAAATAATTCATATACCAGAGAGGTATATTTTGGGAAGGCATATATGCTCATACCCCTCAATATGTATAATCTGACTTTAGCAAACTAATTTTTTTAATTGGAATAATTTATTGTAATGAAAGTACAAAGTATGTAAAATCAATGTGTTTGAATCATTCCAGAGAGTAGAGAAAGTTTCACACTAGCAGATTTGAGTTTTTAGCATTTTGAACAAACATATTCAGAGTTAAGGACAAGTGGCAATCCAGGCTTCTGACTGTCTAAGGTGACTGATTCCTCTCTAACTTTGGGTGTGCTGCTCATGGAACAGTGCCATTATCTCTGGTTTGTTTCTTTACATCTTGAGAGTGCCTCAAAACAAAACAAACAGAATGGGGAAGGTATTCACTGAATTCACTACTGGTAGTTAGAAGATGGAAGAGAAAGCTTGAGACAAAGGAGAAGGAGCCCGGGCGGGGGACGGAGAGACAAGGAGCTCAGATGAACAGTCCAGAGGCGCTGGCAGTGTAGTACAGTACATGGTCTTGTTCTCCCATCGCACAGTGAAGCTCCCATCCATCAAGCTGTCCCAGAAGCAAGAGCTTGCCCTGTGTAATCCTGCTCTATTCTTCCACATAATTACATAGGCCATGATGCATTTCAGTGATTTTCCCAGCTTGGCCAGTTGGCTTAAAGTTTGTTCTACTACATTGGTGGTGCACTGATTCATTTTGCTGTGCTGATGGGCGTTGCCACGGGTGGCACTTTCTGTGGCCTCTTTTACAATGTCGCTCACTTCAGCCACAAGAAAATCAGTTTCTTCTGCAGCCTGGTAGTCTTCCAGCTTCCCTCCAGCATGTGGCCTCAGCCTGTCTTTAGCAAACTTAAAAAACATTCTGGAAATGCCTGGCCTGTGTGCTGTCAGAAGCAGGGTTAAACTTCCAGCAAACTGGTAGACTTTAATTCTGAACCATTGTGTTCTCTTTTTACCATATGTTAAGTTAACCAGCTGCCTCATGACTGGAGAAAATGAGAGAGGTACTGTTAATATTAGCAGTTATGTTGTACATTAAATAGGTTTGGGAGGACTGTCTTAGGAACCTGTTAGGTATAACATTGATTTTGTTTTTATTTAATAGAATTTATTGGGGTGACATTGATTAATAAGTTATATATGTTTCAGGTGTATAATTCTATAATATATCACCTATAAGGTATAACATTGTTTTGATGGGAAAAGAAATAAGGTCTAAATAACTGACTTGTCAATGAACTTTCTAAAACCAGTCTCTTTGTATGATGTGGCCTGCCTATCTCCGTAGGATGTGGGAAAGCTTGGGTGACAAGGCATCACAAAGCTAAGCACTTTCAAATCAGTATTTTTAAAAAGAGATATTTATAGTTAACAAAAAGTAAAAATAATAACATAATTAACAACCACTGTCTTATAACCTAGAATTAGCAGTTGCTAACATCTTAATTTTTTTTATTTTTTTTTGCTTCTGGTTATTTGTTGAAGGAAAACAATTACAAATAAAGGTCATCTTCAACTCCACCCCCAGTTCAGTTTGCCCCTTACCATCCCTGGAAACAGCTTCTAACCTGAATTGATTCTGGCTAAATAAACTTAAAAGGATTCTTGCTAAATTGAGTGATACAAAGACGGGCATGAAAGTACAAAAGTCGAGGCCTATTTGGAAGAGAGTTCAGAGGAGCCTGACTGGAGTTTGGTCAAGGGGAAACGTAGTGTCTCATTGTAGAGTATTTACTTTTAAATTGCCAAAAACACTATCTGACTGGTTTTGTCACTGGAAAGGCGCTGGTGCTGTAAAGCCAGTAGCCTCGGCCACCATCACAGCCGCCTGGCTGTGCAGGTTCCCTTCGGACAGATGGTAAAGAAACAGTGGAGCCCAAAACTGGTGAGCCATCCTCTTTATTCCTGCTCACAACTGGTGGGTGAAAAAATACACATAGCGAAAAAACACTTCCCTTTCCATTCAGGGCTCCCAAAGCTACTGACTTTCTCCAGTTTTTGCTAGAATCAAAGGCCTCACTCAGTCCTCTCTGCATGCCTACATTTTGGCTGGCTCTTCCACATGGCCTCTCCTTTCCTGCTACAACATGGGCTCCTCCTCCCTACAACAACATGCTCTCTCTCCCAAAATGACCTCCTAGCTCCTCCTTTTAACACTTTTGGCATGAAAGTTCCTCCTCCAGCACACATTAGCATAACCAAGCCCCTTCTCAAGCAAGAAGGGCAATTAGCTGTATCACGTGAGAGTATCATCACATGAGCAGTGGCCATCTTTTTGTTGTTGTTGTTGTTTTTAAAATTTTTTTTTATTTTATTCATTTTAGAGAAGAGACACAGAGAGAGAGAGAGAGAGAAAGAGAGAAAGGGGGGAGGAGCTGGAAGCATCAACTCCCATATGTGCCTTGACCAGACCAGTGCAGGGTTTTGAACTGGCAACCTCAGTGTTTCCAGGTTGACGCTTTATCCACTGCGCCACCACAGGTCAGGCCAACAGTGGCCATCTTTAACAACAAGAGTGAGAAAACCCAAAAAATACAGATTTTACAACTCATTTTCCCAACAGGCACCAAGGTGGGTCTGCCTCAGCTTGGTCTGGAATGTGTGGATTCTTGACTTTGTGCAGGAAAGATTTCATGACATGAGTTCAGGTAATTTGAGAGTATGTTTTTTAAAGCCAGGGACATTGAAAGAAAGGAAAGCCTTAGGATGGAAGAAGCAAGATCCCAGCAGCAGGATTGAGACTGCGCAAAGCTTCCGTGGCCCTTTGGAAATGTGAGGAAGAGGCAAGCATAGATGAGGCTTCCTTGGCCATTTAGAAAGAGGGTCACAGAGGCAAAAGAAGTGAGCCAGCTGGGCTGTGTGGACTCAGGAAACAAGTTACAGAGGCAAAAGGAGGGACCTTTGAGACAGGATCAGCAGGTTAGCCTGGGAGGAGCTGCTGCTGTCCACTGCTCCCTCGGCAGCAAGTCTCATGGGGATTCTTAGAGCTTAGGAGAAAGACAGCAAAGATACATGCCTGAGGAAAGAAGGGAGAGTATGGGCACGCTCAAGGGAGAGTGTATGCTGGGTTTTTTGTCTTAAGCGTTTTTATCTGTTATCTGTTTTATCTATTTTAGTGAAGTCTCACTCAGAATATTCAGTTGCTTTCCAGGTATGTTCTTTGATATGCTGATGTATCAAAATGAGGGATCAGGGTCATTCTCTGATCAGTTTCACCCTCAAAGAATGTCTCAGGAAAGAGACCAAGGTGGGTCTGCTCCTGTACCATCTAGTGTAAACCCTTTGCTCCTAATACTTTTTGGTTAGGGAAGATAAGATCTTGGCAGTTTATTAGCTGGCTGCAAATTGTCTGACCTTGTATAAAAATGCATCATATGTGTGTATGCATATGTATATTTATTTTTTTAAAAGATTTTATTTATTGATTTTTATGTATTTATTTGTTTTTAATTTTTTGTGTGACAGAGACAGAGAGAAAAAGAGAGACAGTAAGAGGGACAGATAGGGACAGACAGACAGGAAGGGAGAGAGATGAGAAGCATCAATTCTTTGTTGTGGCTCCTTAGTTCTTGCTTTCTCATATGTGCCATGATGGGGGATGGAGGTGGGGGCTTCAGTAGAGTGAGTGGCCCCTTGCGCAAGTGAGCAATCTTGGGTTCAATCCAGTGACCTTGGGCTTCAAGCCAGTGACCATGGGATTATGTCTATGATCCCACTCTCAAGCCAGCGACCCCACTTTCAAACTGGTGAGCCTGTGCTCAAACTGAATGAGCCTGCACTCAAACGGGCGACCTCAGGGTTTTGAACCGGGGTCCTCTGCATCCCAGTCCAATGTGCTATCCACTGTGCCACCGCCTGGTCAGGCTATTTATTGATTTTTAGAGAGAAGAGGGAGGGAGAGAGAAGGGGGTAGTGGGGAGGAACAGAAAGTGTCAACTCATAGTTGCTTCTCATGTGTTCCTTGACCCGGCAAGCCCAGGGTTTTGAACCAGCAACCTCAGCATTCCAGGTTGAATGTTTTACCTACTGTGCCACCACAGGTCAGGCTCAAAAATCTTTCTTATACTTGGATAAAGTAGTCATGGTAGAATCTGGGTAGTAAGTGTTTTGTTTCAAGTCTTAATAATTTCTTCCAACATTTTATTATTAACAGATTTTCAAATATGCAAAAAAATTGACAGATCTGTTTACCCTTCTCCTAACCTCCCTCCTTCATATAAAATGTTAAAGAATAAATTTTAAAAGGGTAATATCATGACTCATAGACATATAAAATAAATACATGTCAAAAATTTTATTTAACTCATGGAACCAGTAAGATACTGCAACTAGTTCAGAAGAGAACTCAAAATACCACACATTTACAGTCAGATAAGCAATGCTAAAATGAGTTTACAAATGAATGCGAAGATGCTTAATATTACATTTTACCAGACGCAATTTGTATTTTTTGTGGGCAGAGATTATTTACATTGCTATCACTGTTCTACAAGTTAACTTCTACAAGGTTATGAAGTTGCCTAGTCAAAGACAAAGATGGAGATAATGCAATGAATCATCTAACCAGGACACAAGTTTTCATTGTGTGTGTGTGTATATACATGTATATATGTCGATGATTAATTTTTTTCTGCATCTTTGAAAGTGAGGGGAAGACGTTATGACACATCACCCATAAATAAAGCATTTATCTTCTAGAAATGGCATTCTTCTACATAAGGACAATAACATCATACCTAAGAAAATAAAAAATAATTCTATACCATCTAATATCTAGTTTATTTTTAAATTTCCCCCAATTGTCTGAAGGTTCTTTTTTCTTTGTTTGTATGTTTTGAACGAAAGTCTATATCAGGCTATTAAAAAAATTTTTTTTTTTTATACAGGGACAGAGAGAGAGTCAGAGAAAGGGATAGATAGGGACAGACAGACAGGAACGGAGAGAGGTAAGAAGCATCAATCATTAGTTTTTCGTTGCCGTTGTGACACCTCAGTTGTTCATTGATTGCTTTCTCACATGTGCCTTGACTGCGGGCCTTCAGCAGACCGAGCCACCCCTTGCTGGAGCCAATGACCTTGGGTCCAAGCTGGCGAGATTTTGCTCAGGCCAGATGGGCCCGCGCTCAAGCTGGCAAGCTTGGGGTCTCGAACCTGGGTCTTCTGCATCCCAGTCCGATGCTCTATCCACTGCACCACCGGCTGATCAGGCAGGCTATTTAAAAAATTTGAAGAGCTAATCCCTTGGTATTAAATCTGCTGGTGACTAATCCTGGAGGTCTTTCTGCTAACATTACATGTAGCCCTGTTTCTGAAACAGATCGGATGCTTTAGGCTGTCATCCTTCTCCTAAGAGCCCCATCACTTTCATTAACATGGTGGTTATGAACTATTTGCCCTGTGCCCAAGGGAAATGAACCAGTGGGCTCTTTGCTATTTATGCAAAAGAAAATTATCTGTTGTTACAGGGTTGTTAATCAGCCTTTGCATTATACCCAGTCGGTAATTGTTTTACCTGTGGGGGTTCTCTGGCAGAAAGGAGAAATTAACTGGAGTACAATAGTCCGCTCCTTTGAGATAGAAAGGAAGCATGGAAATTCAATATAAAATGAGAGGCCAGAGGAAGCGGACATGCTTTAGCATCCTTGTATTGAAGCCACTTGTTGGTTTTTGAGTTCCGATTTGAGAGCTATATATATAGTGTTGAGTTCTTTACGACTTAGCTTTGTTTTTTGTTTGTTTGTTTTGATAGCCCTCAGTTCTTCTTAAGGGATTTTGATAAATTTTCGAAAGGAATTTAATTATAGATCTTGCTTATAGATATTATGCAGTTGTTATGACCACTTCCCTTAATTTTGTCCCAAAGGCTAAATAAATTTCTAAATATACTAAATGTGTTGAAGGTCCCCAAGGCCATCCGGGGTTTGGTGATTCAATACAAAGATTCAGAGAACTCAGCATATAGTCATACTCATGGTTATGATTTATTATAACAAAAAGCCACAAAGCAAAGTCAGCAAAGGGAAAAGGCTCATGGAGTGAAGCCTGGAAAAAACAGGGCCTAAGCTTCCAAGAGTCTTCTCCCCTGGACTCATACAGGGCGGGCTTAAATTCTTGAGCATTGAATTGTGAGTTGTGGCAACACATGGGAAGTGTTGTCCATCAGGGAGACTTGTTAGAAGCTTGGTGCTCACAGTTTTACTGGGGGTTGGACACATAGGTGCCCTCTGCCTAGCACTTCCCACAAGTCTAGACTTCCAGAAAGAAAGTAGCTGTCCAGCATAAACCACATTGTACAACGTAGGCACAGTAAGCCACTCTTACCAGTTTGGGAAATGGTGGGAACTCTTCTGAAACCCAGGGTGCCAGGCACCAGCCACGGGCCCACCGTTCAGACAGGCCTTCCTAAGTATAACAGTCTCAGGCCCCTTAAGTTAACTCTTTTATATTCAACTAGTTTTTTTTCTTTTCCTTTTTCTGTGCGAATCAGAACAGTTAGAGAATGCTTGTATCTTCCCAGTAACAATTCATTCAGATTTTGTGTAACACTGGCAGGCTATGCCAGGAGAGGTGGAGGCAGGAAAAGGATGCTGCCTGTCTGGGTGATTACTTTACCTCTCTCTTCCCCCAATAGATACTTTTTAATTTCTATATTAATCCATTACTATTTGTCAAAAAAACCTCAGGGTTCTTGTTAAATATTATTTGTAAAATTGTACTACAAAATCCGTACTGCGTGTACTTAGGTAATCTTTTCCTATCAAAAAATATACCATTTCTGCCTGACCAGGCGGTGGCGCAGTGGATAGAGCGGCGGACTGGGATGCGGAAGGCCCAGGTTCGAGACCCCGAGGTTGCCACCTTGAGCGCGGGCTCATCTGGTTTGAGCAAAGCTTGCCAGCTTGGACCCAAGGTCGCGGGCTCGAGCAAGGGGTTGCTTGGTCTGCTGAAGGCCCGCGGTCAAGGCACATATGAGAAAGCAATCAATGAACAACTAAGGTGTCGCAACAAAAAACTGATGATTGATGCTTCTCATCTCTCTCCGTTCCTGTCTGTCTGTCCCTATCTATCCCTCTCTCTGACTCTCTCTTTCTCTCTGTCTCTGTAAAAAAACAAAACAAAACAAACCATTTCCTAAAAAATAGGTAGAATGGGAGTAAATTTTTGCAAATCATGTATCCAATAAGGGACTTGTATCTAGAATGTATAAGGCCTTGTGGCAATTTAGCAATAAAAGACAACCCAGACAAAGTATCTGAATAAGCCTTTTTCCAAAGAAGATACACAAATGGCCAATAAGCCCCAAAAAGCACTTTCATTAGCATTAACCTTTAGGAAAATGGAATCAAAACTATAATGAGAAACTGCTTCACACCCACTAGGACGGTTGTACTCAAAGACACAGATAATAACGTCTTGGCGAGGATGTGAAGAAGTTGGAACGCTCATGCACTGCTGTTTGGACTGTAAAATGGTGCAACTGCTTTGAGAAACAACCTGGCAGTTCCACAAAGAGTTAAACATAGAGATGTCATATGATCTAGCAATTCTGTTTCTAGCTATATGCCCAAGAGAAATGAAAACATATGTCCATCAAAAAGTTGTACAAGAATGTTTATAGCAGTATTAGTCATCATAGCCAAAAAGTAGAAACAACCCAAATGCCTATCAGCTGCTGAATGGATGAGCAAAATGTGATGTATTTATATAACGGGATACTACTCGGCAATGAAAGGAGCTGAGCACGGGCACATGCTGCAACGTGGATTGAAGTTTGAAAACATCATGCTAGAAAGAAGCCAGTCACAAAGCCAATCACATACATTGTGTGATTCTATTTTTGTGAAATATTCTGAATAGGCAAATCTATAGAGATTGGAAGTGAGGTAGTGGTGGACAGGAGCTGGGAGGATGGAGGACTGGGGGTGACTCTTAAGGGGTGCAGGGTTTCTTTTTGGGGTAGTGAGAATGTTCTAAAATTGATTGGGGTAATGGATGCACAGTTTTGTGCAAATACTAACAGACGTTGAAATGTATACTTTAGATGGGTAACTTGAAAATTATATGAATAAAGCTATTAGAAAAATAAACCAGTTTTTTTGTTGTTTTTTTATTAACAGGGAGAGAGAGAGTCAGAGAGAGAGGGATAGATAGGGACAGACAGGAACGGAGAGAGATGAGCATTAATCATTAGTTTTTGGTTGTCATTGCGACATCTTAGTTGTTCATTGATTGCCTTTCCCACATGTGCCTTGACCGCGGGCCTTCAGCAGACCGAGCAACCCCTTGCTGGAGCCAGCGACCTTGGGTCCAAGCTGACGAGCTTTTGCTCAAACCAGATGAGCCCGCACTCAAGCTGGCAACCTCGGGGTCTCGAACCTGGGTCTTCCACATCCCTGTCCGATGCTCTATCTACTGCACCACCGCCTGGTCAGGCTATACCAGTTCTTAAGAGAAAATAAAGCGATTTTTTTTTGAGAGAGAGAGAGACAGGAAGGGAGGGAGAGGGTGAGGAAGAGTGAGAAGCATCAACTCGTAGTTGCTTTCAAGTTAGTTGTACATTGAGCTTCTAGTATGTGCCTTTACTGGGGCTGTGCCAGTGAGCCCTTGCTCAAGCCAGCAACCTTGCGCTTTTCATGCCAGCAATCTTTGGGCTCAAACTGGTGAGCTTTGGGATCGTGTGGATGATTTCTCAAGCCAGCGACCCCGTGCTGATGATCCCACACTTGAGAGTCAAAGACCTTGGGGCTTTGAACCAGTGTCCCCAGTATTTAGAGTTGATGCTTTATCCAGTGTGCCACCACCAGTCAGGTTACATAAAGTGAATTTTTATTTGTTTGTTATTATGAAAAGGTGTCCTGTAACATTGAGGTATTTATTAGAATTCATAATTTAGATTTTAATGAGCCAGTTACTAACTGTATTGGAATAGCACTGCTTCATTCTATAGAATGTGATTAGGGCCTGACTGTGGTGGCACAGTGGATCAAGGGTTGACCTGGAATGCTGAGGTCGCTGGTTCAAAACCCTGAGCTTGCCTGGTCAAGGCACATATGGGAGTTGATGCTTCCTGCTCCTCCCCTCTTCTCTCTTTCTCTCTCCTCTCTAAACTGAATAAATTAAAAAAAGAAAAAGAATGTGATTAGGAAAATCCAAAGAGAAACGACACTGTGCTGGGAATAGTTTAAGCATTTTCTACTTCGCTGCATGACACACCTCTGTGTTTCTGTTGGGTATGTAAGTTTAGAAATAAACCTCCATTTTCCTCATCTAGTACTTGGCCTCTGATTTTGCCCAAGTGGGAACTGAGGGTGGGACTTTTTGTTAAAGAGTTCTTGACTGGAAGCTTTTCTCCTATGGGTCTAGGTGTCACAATGCAAAGGGGGAGATGGGCTCATCCATAAGCCTTTGAATATTGAGTCATATGGATTTGAATTGGCTTGTACTTGGGTAAAGGAAATGAGTTTTCTTCCGACTGCTTTTGTTGCATTCAGAATCCATCAGTTCACTTAGTTATAACAGTACATGGTAGGCAAATCTTTATTTAATGATCTTACTGACATATGTTTCTTGTATATTTTCCTATCCCTTTCAGCTTTCAATTAAGGAAGTCACGACTGAGCAAAGCAATCTGTGTTCCATTTAGGCTGGTGCCTCATATTAGTCCCATGTGAGTGTCTGGAATAGAAAAAGAATGATGAGGGATCTGGGGCACCTCTCTCCTTCCTCCCGAGTCAGCTTCTCACAGGGACTCCGGTCTGGTTTTGGAAGTATTGTACATTCTTAGCCAGATCATCCCTCAAACTCATATTCAGAGGCAAATGCCAAGAGCATATTCTAAATGAGTTTTAGATTGGCTGTCATTTTAGATGATTCCGCTCACTGCTCCCCTTATCATCACAGATCATTCCACTTGTCAAAGGGATGAGAAGCTCTAACTCAGTGGGTGTTTCAGAAATAAATAATGCATTTAAAAAATTCCCCATAGAGGACATATTATATGTGTATCTTGAAATCCCAGTGAGGATGTGCCTTAGCACATCCTCAGGAATGGGGACGCTGCTGAAAGGGAAACCCTGTGTCCCGTTAGCCACCCCTCCCACGCTGCTGTGCCTGTTTCTTACGGAAGCTGTCCTGTGTGCCCACATCGTGGTGTGGTCTTTAGAGGACACAGGTAATCTGGTTTCTTCTGAGGCCTGACTGAGAACCTTCATTTTAATCCTGTGTGTGACATAGAACCAATGAGCAGATATACTGTCTCTTTTGTTTTTCTAATTATTGATTTATTTTTTTGAGAGAGAGACAAAGGGAGAGATATATAGAGAAAGACATCAATATGTTCCTATATGTGCCCTGCCTTGGGGATTAAAAGCACACCCTTTGTGGGTTGGGCAAGGCTCTAACCTATCCGGTCAAGGCAGATATGCCATTTCTTTGGTGTTTCTACAATTCATGGTCTTGTAAATCCCTTAGAGAATTTTAATAGTGTCCAATCTGTATTTAAATCTGTATTTAAACAATAAGAAGTATGACTCTTGGCAGGAATTAATTGTATATTTGGGAATGGCCAGTAAAATGAACAACTAAACAACTCAATAGAACAGGCGAGAATAAATCTTTCAAGCAAAATGTATCTGTCTTTGTCTGCCCCCTGAGTAACTGGTACCAGGGAGCTAAACTGCCCTTAGTTTGGATGTTATGGATTAGTTTGCTGGAGAAGTTGATTGTGATGCCAGCATGGTACAGGACATTTTCTCTCTTCTTGTATAAGCCCATCATCTGCGGGGGCCCTGAATGCAGTTTTAGAGTCCTATGAAGTACCAAACCACACCAGGCAGCGCTAGCCAGTGGGCATCTGTGACAATAGGAAGAAGAAGCTGATCTCATCTGTATTTGTTTTCTCTCTCCTGTCTCCTGCATCCTTCCCAGGTAAAAGTAGAAGAAAAAATCCAAGAGGTCTTCAGTGCTTACAAGTTCAACCACCTTGTACCGAGGTAAGCTGCGATTAAGAGTTTGAGGGGATTTGGGAGATGCCACCCCCTGTGGGAGCCTTTCTTTTCTCCTCCTTGAGCTTATCCAACCTGGAGGGATGAGTCTACTGCAAGACTGGTATTTCTGACCTCATGGCTGCTGGCATATGCTTATGACCTCAACTCCTTCCTCTATGGGAATGCTGTTTAGAGGAGATGTTCCCCTTGAACTGAGTTACCAGGTGTTCCACGGGGACGCTCCTCAAAGATGCACTCCGAGGTCTGAAGATGGAGAGGGGAAGTTTGTGTTTCTGTTGCTTAGTTGTGAACTGCTGCTCTTGTGTTCAGCGAGAACTCCCAAGTTTTTCTTGTGCATATTGCACTTTGAAACAGATATGGGGTCCCAGGGAAGGGCAATCGATGGGTTCTTTTGGTGTGTATTATTATCTGAGTGGGAAAGTGCGGGAAGGTTGCGCCGCTCCCACCTGGTCCTCACTGGTAGTTGTGCAGCAGATTCCGAGGATGGGTTTCAAGTGAGAAATGTCAGGCCTCTTGTTTTCTTTGGCACTAAGCGGGTTGAGCTTTTCTAAGTTCTTTGATGTCAGAAATTCCAAAAGGGGGATTATAAGCAGAAACTTATTTAATTTGAACCTTTTTGTTCTCTTTTGTCTAGTTTTGTACGTAGCACACTAGAATCACATGTGGTTATCCCATTCCTTTGTTAGCATTTCTCTCTTAGTCATAGATTGTTTCCCCGAAACCATCCTGTGTTATGTTTCCAGCCATCAGGACAGATAAACCACACGTGGCCCTCATTTTCTCCTAATGATACAGCATTTTCCTTGACAACCTCTGAACAAAGTTCAGGTAGGCCACTGGCCGGGTCCGTCTGGATGGGAAACTGAGGGTCTAGGGGCCAGCGGGACCACCTTTGTTGTGTGTCTCGACTTCCTGAGACACCTTGACAGACTGACTTCTGGCAAGTCAGTCTCTGGGTGCTTCTCCTTACTTGGACATTATACATGGTTCTAGCCCCAGTGAACTTTGTCTTTTTTTTTTTTTTAGTGAGATAGGGATAGAGAGAGAGAGAAAGACAGACACGAAGGGAGAGAGATGAGAAGCATTAATTTTTCATTGTGGCTCCTTAGTTATTCATTGATTGCCTTCTCATATGTGCCTTGACTGGGGGGCTTCAGCAGAGCAAGTGACCCCTTGCTCAAGCTAGCGACCTTGGGCTTCAAGCCAGTGACCTTTGGGCTCAGGCCAGCAACCATGAGGTCATGTTTATGATCCCACACTCAAGCTGGTGAGCCCACGCTCAAGCCGGTGACCTTGAGGTTTCATTCCTGGGTCCTCAGCATCCCAGGCCAACGCTCTATCCACTTTGCCACTGCCTGGTCAGGCAAACTTTGTCATTTTTTTGCCGCCATTTCCTTGAAAAAAAAAACTTTTTTTTCTATGAGAAAATTAGCCAAGGCAGAAAATAACCAGAAAAGGCAAATTGGAAAAAAGGAAAGAGCCTGACCAGGCGGTAGCGCAGTGGATGGAGCGTTGGACTGGGATGCAGAAGACCAGGTTCGAAGCCCCGAGCTCGCCAGCTTGAGTGCCGGCCCATCTGGCTTGAGCAAAAGCTCGTCAGCTTGGACCCAAGGTCGCTGGCTCCAGCAAGGGGTTGCTCGGTCTGCTGAAGGCCCGGGGTCAAGGCACATGTGAGAAAGCAATCAATGAACAACTAAGGTGTTGCGATGGCAACGAAAAACTAATGATTGATGCTTCTCACCTCTCTCTCTTTCTGTCTGTCTGTCCCTATCTATCCCTCTCTCTGACTCTCTCTCTGTCCCTGTTTAAAAAAAAGAAAAAAAAAAGGAAAGATAGGTAGGAATGTTATCTTCATTTTCCTTCCCTGGGAAGGTAAGAAGGAAAGTATCAGCTAATAGGAGAAGTCTTTCCCCAAACTGCTAAACTGAATCTTGCATTTACCCAAAGCTCAGGCCTCAATAAATGAATTATTGCTCTCCTGAGGCATAGCCAGAGATTAGCAAATAACAGTGCTTGTTTAAATAGCTTGGGCAGAACAAACCCTCTGCCCAGGACAGGCTGTTTCCCAGAGGTGGTGGGACTTGGTGATGGGCAGGGGAGAGATTGCTACAGGAGGGGCATCCCCCATGACTCACCTGGCTGGGCTCTGAGTTACTGTCTCCTGTCTTCACATCTGTGCACACATGTCCTTTGTGTTTCCAAAGGCACCTTTGATCATTTGGCATTTCTTGGTCACCCACCATCAGAATAGAGCCCTTGGACTTTTATTCTTACTGAGCTGGGGAATGGCAGGTGATACTGGGAGGAAGAAGAAATTGTGGGAGGGGTGGCAGAGGACAATAGAGGAGTAAAATCCTCTGATTCATAGGTCTTAGGTCAGGTGTGGGAGGGAAACAAAAATATTCCTCTTGGGTTTGGATCTTTTGTGGCCATTGACTACATCAGGGCTCTGGGTTCATTTTGGGATTCTGACATTTCCCATTTTATCATTGTTGCCTGTGAAAAAGAGCTAATAAATGTCTTATTATGTCACACATGCTAATTAATATTAGATATATTACACCTTTTGGCTAAATGTCTGAGCATATTAATCAACCTATCAATAGAAAGCTGAAGCCAAACATCACCGTCACAGAACAAACTTTTAGAATATAAGAATAAATCTGAAAATTTATCAAAAATTTAAATTATAATCACCATTTCAGTATTTAACATTTTAGTAGTCAAATTTTTTAAATCTGACATTATATTATAGGAATAAACATTTATTATTATTATTAGCGAAAGTGAGTATTTAGGCATTAACAGTGAGTCTGGATGCCTTGGGCTTGTTTGTTTTTCTGAGGTCACAATGCTGATAAGATATGACAGAATCACGCACACTCCCAGGACCACTGACCACACACAGGACCAGGGATGCCAGGAATGATGCTGAGGGAGGCATTTGTCGGTTCAACCCTCCAAAGCCACGGCCAAATAGCAGACCTGGCTGAAATTCAAGGCTAAAGCGGGATGTTAGTACATTCTATCAGTGTTCTTCATCCCAGAAATAATTTTACTTTCTCCAAAAGACTGTGAAACATGCATCCTATCCTGGATCAGGTGGTCTGTCCTAAGGAGCTTTTTGACCGTGCATTTAACAGTTTTGTTTATGCATAAACATTCCCTCTCTCTTCATTCCCCCCCTCATACTCAGATATAATTTTAAAATAGCTTTTCCTTTTCTTTTTTTTGGAAAAAGTGGCCTGGTGGTCCAGGAAGTGAGAAATATTGATAGTGGCCCTGTGCTAGTAGAGCGCTGAAGGTGAAGAGTTGACAATTGCCCAGAAGCCAAAATACTGTGTGTTAGAGCTCTCAAAGCAGTTCTGACACTTGGACATGGGAGGTGCCTGCCATGCTTCCATGTTTTTCTGCCATTTCTGCATGTGATCCTCCCTTAAAATTCCCCAGTTCCTGCTGACTTAGAAGATGTAGTTCTTCATACAGTTCTTTTCTATGTCTTTCTTTATAAACAAGTTCATCTTCCCTCCCACTCTCCCTCAAGTGACTTATTACTTGCGTGCCAGGGGCTTAGATTTTGTTGTTGTCTCATTTGTTTATTTGTTTTTTGAGGCTTATTTTTTGACTGGAGATGCCTCTGGCTTTAGTGAGTTTAAAACCTCGGGATCCAACAGTGAACTGAATCCCTGTCCTCTCACCTGTCACAACTAAAGGCATGATTCTTGGGGATGGTCCTGATTTATGGAGAGGAGGTATGTTTGCTGTCATTCAATCTGCCATGTTCATTTACAGTCACTCATTCCTTCACTCCTTCAGCAGCAGTATGTGGAGGGTCTCTAAAGGGCCAGCCACTCTGCTGTCCTCTGGGAAGAGTGGGCAAGGCCCACCCAGGTCCTGTTCCTGCTGGGCTCTCAGTCGCTGTGGGGAGATGGCCATTAAGCAAATGAATGCAGGTACATAGTGACCAGTGAGATGAGTGTTGAGAAAGTGAATGGGATGCTCAGAGAGAGAGTAACAGGGAGGATATAATTTAGGCAGGGAAGTCCAGGAAGGTGACTTAGCCCATTCCAGCGGCTTCAACAAATTACCACAGAGTAGGTTGCTTAGATAAGATTTATTTCTCATGGTTATGGTATTGCAGGAATCAAAGGAGGACAAAAACATCCAGACAACTTGATGAAAGAAGTAGGATTTATTTAGCTGGCAGAGAAGCGTGACCCCAAAAGAGGCAAGCCAAACACACGCTCCCCCAAGTTAGATTTCTTACATCTCATATACCCTTTACAGAACACAGGTTCACACGCAAGGGGCTCATGATCCCTTTGTCTAGAGCAGGGGTCAGGAACCTTTTTTGGCTGAGAGAGCCATGAACACCACATATTTTAAAATGTAATTCCGTGAGAGCCATACAATATGTTTAACACTAAATACAAGTAAATGTGTGCATTTTATGTAAGACCAACACTTTTAAAGTACAGTATGTCTCTGAATTCTTTTTAATACCATTGTTATGCTGTTGCTAACCAATGATGAATAAAGTACTTCTTACCATTAATGCAACTTCTGGTGCTGCATGGTTTTGCTGATGGCTTTGTAGTCTCGTTGATACATGGTGAGGTTAAGCTTCATGCAGGTGTTAAGACTTCTATCCATTAAACGTGATTGTAGGTTGGTCTTAACGTTCTTTAGATGTGAAAAAGACTGCTCACATGCATACGTAGCGCCAAACATTGTCAGTACAGCAATACTCACACGCTGCAGTGTGTGGTATGTGACGGGAAGCACGTTCCAGGTTTTGACAATCAGCTGGTCCGCGGGGTGAAGTTTTTTCATTTCTCCCCACTTGTGTTTGCTTGCCAACTCTGCTTGCTGTCATGCAAGTCTTTCCAAATCTTCATTCAGTGACTTGAACTTACTCACCCACATGTCTGAGGCCTTCAGGTCAGCAGCTTGTAGCTCAAAAACTCTGACAGAGACACCGGGGATGTAACTCAGGTCGGCGCTGTCCACTGCACACTCGTGTGGATGGGTGATGAACTTAAAAAGACGAGTGCGCTCACAAAATTCTCCAGAATGCACATTGAATGACTGCAGGAGATTAGATGTGAAGCCCATTAGCTGCTAGAGATCAAGATGTTGAGCAGGGTCACTTGCTGTGCATGCATCTTTAAACTCTCCCAGTTTTTCAAAGTGGAGTAAACTACCTGTTTCAATGTCGGTTATGAAGAGTTCCAGCTTGTTTTCAAATGAAAACACTGTTTGTTGAAGGTATAAGACTGTATTTCCAACACCTTGCATTTTCATTTGTTTTATTTTTTTTCCACAGGGACAGAGAGAGAGTCAGAGAGAGGGATAGATAGGGACAGAGAGAGGTGAGAAGCATCAATCATTAGTTTTTCATTGCCATTGCGACATCATAGTTGTTCATTGATTGCTTTCTCACACGTGCCTTGACCATGGGCCTTCAGCATACTGAGCAAGCCCTTGTTGGAGCCAGTGACCTTGGGTCCAAGCTGGCGAGCTTTTTGCTCAAGCCAGATGGGCCTGCGCTCAAGCTGGCAGTCTTGGGGTCTCGAACCTGGGTCTTCCACATCCTAGTTCGACGCTGTATCCACTGCGCCACTGCCTGGTCAGGCAACACCTTGCATTTTCACATTGAGCTGGTTCAGATGTTCAGTCATGTCCACGAGATAGTAGAACTTCAGGAGCCACTCAGTGTTAGCTAACTCAGGATGCTAGACATTTTTCATTTCAAGAGAAGTCCGGATTTCACTCAGACAAGCCGTGAAACGGCTGAACACCTTCCCTTTTGACAACCAATGCACATTGCTGTGCAGAAGCAGACCAGGACAATTATTCCCAACTTTATCCAGCAGTGTTTTAAACTGGCGATCACTTAAAGCTCGGTCAACAATAAAGTTGACCACCTGAATGACCAGCGACATCACCTCACCAAGCTGCTCGCCACACATCTGAGCACAAAGCTACCTCCTGATGTAGGATTCAGTGAAAACTTAGGATGGGTCTCTTTTCATGTTCACAAAGAAGCGCTACGAATCCTCTGTTTTTCCCCACCATGCATGGAGCACCATCAGTACACCCCAAAATAAGTTTATCCATCAGTAGATTTTTTTCTTTAGCAAACTCAGTGAAAGACTTGAATAAATACTCCTCTCTTGTTGCCTCTTTCATAGGCAAAACAGCAAGACTTTCCTCATGTAGTGTGTCACCGACAGCATACCTTGCAATCATGCTGAACTGGGATAAATGGCTTACGTCTGTTGACTCATCCAAAGCAAGAGAAAAGAATGGTGCTGCATTTATGTCCTTCACCTCTGTTGCCTAAATTTGATTTGCCATTATGATGGTACGATCGTGAACAGTTCTTGCCAACAGAGGCATGTCTTTTATTCACTTGATTATTTTGTCTTTATCCGAAAAGTCATCAAAAAGTTCACTGGCAACATCAAGCATGAATGTTTGTTATACTTCCCATCTGTGAATGGCTTTCCATTTCTCAACAATTGCTAAAGTACCAGTAAAGCTAGCCAAATTCCAGTCACCTTGTTGGGTCCAAACATGGAGTTGCTGCTGACTAGCTTGCACTCTGCACTGTAGCTCTTGACATGCTTTCTTCCTGCTGTCCCCCGCTGGATATTTCGATGCAAATGTAGTATGACGTGTGTCGAAGTGCCGCTTTATATTTGGCCGTTTCATCGATGCAATTTTATCATTGCATATTAGACACACTGCAGAACCTACTCTCTCCACAAAGGTGAATACCTCTGTCCATTTCTGCTGAAAAGTACGATACTCCTCATCTTTTTTTCTTTTAGCCATCTTCTTCGTCAAAAGGGTTTCTGCGATTAGCTAGCTGACTACTTGCTTAAAAGGAGGGAAGTTTACTTCCTGACTGACCTCACAATGACCCATGTACATTAGGCATTATCCAATAAAAATTTGGTGTTGTCCCAGAGGACAGCTGTGATTGGCTCCAGCCACCCGCAACCATGAACATGAGCGGTAGGAAATGAATGGATTGTAATACATGAGAGAATGTTTTATATTTTAATGTTATTATTATTTCTTATTAAAGATTTGTCTGCGAACTAGATGCAGCCATCAAAAGAGCCACATTTGGCTCGTGAGCCATAGGTTCCTGACCCCTGGTCTAGAGGTACATGTCAATGACATGACTCCAGGAGGGGTGGAGGTTTAGGTGAGGTCAGAGAATAAGCATTGGAAAGTGCGCGTTAAGGTCTTAAAAACTTTTAAGAAAAGGAGAGAGGAAGGGGTTTTTCAGATAATCTCCTGCTAGCTCCCTTCCCCCTGCATTCCTCCTTGCTTCTTCCTTCTCAATGGAGAAAGGGTAAGGGAGGTCTGACTTCTCCTTCCTTTCCTCTTTAAAACTTTCTAGTACAAAAACCTCTCCATTAGCAAAATAATAGCCCTTCCCAAAACAATAGCCCTTCCCAAGCAGGAAGGTAATTTGCAACTTCACTGACCACTTTTAGCTGGTGCCGCCAAGCCCCCATTATAAACGACAAGTGAGCAAACATAAAAATCATATTTTACAAATTTATTTGGCCAACATTCCACCCCTTTTGCTCGCTTTCAGTCTACACCATAGGCATTCCTGTGCAGGGAATTAGGCACATCACACAAACAAATTGCAGCAATAGTACAAGTCATACAATTTCAACAATTACAAAGGTGCCCTTCACAAGATCTCTCTGAGCACTTTGCCTAAAACATAAAAAGTCCTTGAAGCTTCTTTCCAACAGGAAGAAAAGCTTCTTGGTTCAGAAGGGCTTCCTTCCTTAATTGAGGCTGAGAAGTCCAAGGTGTAGGCACCATCAGATTCAGTGTGTGGGGAGGACCCACTTCCTGGTCCATAGATGGCCATCTTGTTGTGTCCTCACATAGTGGAAGAGTTGAGGGCACCCTATGGGGCCTCTTTTATGCAGGCCACTAATGTCTTCATGAGAGTGCTACCTTCATGAATCAATCACCTTCCAAAGGCCCCACCTCCAGGGAGCATCACACTGGGGATTAGGGTTTCAACATATGGCTTTGGGAGGGACATAAACATTCAGTCTAGCAGGCCTCTCAAACAAAAGTCTTCTCTTAGGCTGAGACCTGGAGGTTGAGCAGGTGTTGCCAGTCACGGAGGTGGCGAGAGTGCCCCAGGCAGAGGGAAAGCCCTGAGATGGAAAAGGGCAGAGTGCGAAGAAGGCAGTGTGATAGGAGCTCCTTGTGGAAACGGTCACTGAAAGGGATTTCTCTTCCCCTGCTTGTGGCTGAAGTTGGTCTTGAAATGAAACCAGCTAATGGAACTCATGAGTTCCCTCCCAGCAGCACTCCTGGAGGCTGGCTGTCTGGGAGGTCCAAGGTGGGAGAAGAGCTATCAGGGCGCCCCCTTTGGGCTGCCTCGATCATGTCCTTAGGGCACAACCAGAACTGCAGAAAATATGACTGAGGCTTCTTCTACCTTGATGTTTCTGGGCAGGTGAGGCTTCAGGTACTTTCTTGTCACTTCAGGATCTTACTTCCTGAAAGTAGAAGCACATTTGCTTTGAGATTTTCTATTTTCTAGTGACTGAAAAACCCCCCATCAGGCGGGAAGAGTGTTGAGAAGACAAGAAAAGGGTTCCTGCTCGAGGTTGTTTTCTTTTTCTTTCTTTTTCTCAATACGAGAGAGGATTTGTTTAGTTGCTTAACTCAGCTCTCTAAAAAAAAAATGCTGAATCCCACAGGGAAAGTTAAAAGCTGGCCGGTGGGTCTCCTGCAGTGTGGTGTGTGTAGACACAGGATAGAACTGGTAAAGCCCTGAGCCGGCACAGATATACTCTTGAGTCTAATCACCACTCTCCTTGGCCTGGTTGATTGCATTTTAACTTCCCTTGGAAATTTATCATTCTTTTTTTTTTTTTTTTTTTACAGGGACAGAGAGAGTCAGAGAGAGGGATAGATAGGGACAGACAGACAGGAACGGAGAGAGGTAAGAAGCATCAATCATTAGTTTTTCTTTGCCATTGCAACACCTTAGTTGTTCATTGATTGCTTTCTCACATGTGCCTTGACCGCGGGCCTTCAGCAGACCGAGCCACCCCTTACTGGAGCCAGCGACCTTGGGTCCAAGCTGACGAGCTTTTGCTCAAGCCAGATGAGCCCGCGCTCAAGCTGGCGAGCTCGGGGTCTCGAACCTGGGTCCTTCTGCATCCCAGTCCGACGCTCTATCCACTGCGCCACCGCCTGGTCAGGTGAAATTTATCATTCTTTATATTGGGGGACATATATCCAGGAGGGGTAAGTTAGAAACTAACCTTAGCATTCCTTTTGTTCATTTGACAAAGAGTTGTGGAGACCAGTTCTGCTCCGGGCACAGTTGCTGAAGACAGACAAGAGATGCACTCAACAGAGATACGAGGCAGAGGCGGGGCAGGGGTGTGTGGCAGACATCCTGAACAGATAAATTCCACTGTGTACCCTCCCCTTCTCCCTTTTCCCAGCTTTATACTTGGATCACCAATTTGTATTTACGAGAAATCTTAATGCCTGGCATTTCTAAATGAGGTGACTGATGTTCTGCTTTGGAACTGAGTATTTCTCCTTCTCTCCTTTGTGGGTTAGCATGTCAGGGTATTTAACATTTCCAAACGTCCTTGCCTGTTTTTTAGATAGAAAAGAATTGACCACTATGAATTGGTCCTTTCAGAGTTCTGCGCTTGCCCTCATCTGGCTTGGGTTTCTCAACCGCTTCTGACTTCCTGGTTGGATCCCTGCCTGCCCTCATTAATGATCTCTTGGTTCTTCTCATCCATTGCGCCCGTCCTGGCTGTGCCCAGCCTACCCAGCCTGGGTCAGCGTGTGTTGTGAGCTGTCTCAGCAATTCCGATCTCATTCGCTTCCTCCCCACCTCTACTTTCTGCTCCTCTCATCTCCCCGGCCCTTACCTTAGCACCCCTATCGCTGCTTCTGCCAAAGGGCTCCAGCAAGATTTTGGAGAAAATAAGATCATATAACAGTGCCTGGCAGAATGGCTAAACCAGAGGTTTATGCTACGTAGCTTCAGCGGGGCCTTCATAACTGCTGTCTAATCCTTTTATTCATCTCATTTAAATTTCCTAACACACTCACCACAGTGGCCAAGCCACAACTCTCCCACCGTCTTGTCTCCTGGTCCCTGAGAAAATTGAGACTGGCCTCCAGGAGTCCCCTAGGTTTCCCTCTTAACACTCTGCCATCATTTCTGGCTCCAGAACTGTAGAATCCTTCCTTATTGCTAATTTCGCCTCTCCTACTGAACTCTCCATCCCAACCTTCCTGTTCTGGGACCTTCCTTGATGGATTTCGTCTGGGCTCTTCTTGCATTTTCAGTGTCTCCCCTTTGCTCATCTCTCCTCTGTCTGAACCACTTGTCTTCACCCCAGTGCTCCCCGTCAGGTCACTGCTTTGTGGCTCTTCCCTTATAGTTACCACACACTCACTCAGCTTGTGGGTTTAGTTTCCTGCCACTAACCTTATAACCACCCCGATCCATTTAGTGTGCTGACACTAATGTGATCTAGAAAGTGCAAATCTGACCAGGTCTTTCCTGTTGAAATTCTTCAATGGCTCCCTTTCAAAATATTTATTTAAACAATTATATTTTGGTAATAGTTTCAATGGGATATAATTCATATATCATACAGTTCACCCATTTAAGGTATAAAATTCAGTGGTTTTTAGTATATTTGGAGTTGTGCACACATCTCCACAGTTAATTTAGAATATTTTCATCACCCACCCCCCCAATCAGCTATCACTCCCCCAATCCCTTCCCAGCCCCCAGCCCCGCCCCCGGCCCAGCCCCTGACAACCACTTAATCTACTTTCTGTCTCTAAGGATTTTCCTTTTCTAGACACTTCATTTAAATGAAATCGGCTGACCAGGTGGTGGCGCAGTGGATAGAGCATTGAACTTGGATGTGGAAGGACCCAGGTTCGAGACCCCGAGCTCGCCATCTGGCTTGAGCAAAAAGCTTGCCAGCTTGGACCCAAGGTCACTGGCTCCAGCAAGGGGTGGCTCGGTCTGCTGAAGGCCCGCGGTCAAGGCACATGTGAGAAAGCAATCAATGAACAAATATGGTGTCGCATCAGCAACGAAAAACTAATGATTGATGCTTCTCACCTCTCTACGTTCCTGTCTGTCTGTCCCTATCTATCCCTCTCTCTGACTCTCTCTCTGTCCGTGTAAAAAAAAAAAAACAAACAACCCTCCCCCCAAAAAAAACTCTGTAAATGAAATCATGCAATGTGTGGTCTTTTGTGACAGCTTCTTTTACTTAGCATAGTGTTTTCTTAGGGGTCATCCATGTTGTAGCACCAGGGCTCCTGTTTGCCCTTTGGTGTAAAATCAAGCTCTCCATGCATTGATATGTCCTGTGTGACCTGCCGCCTCTGTCGCCAGCCTGATTTCTCACTGCTCACTACCGTGTGCTTTGGCTCCAGCTGAACTAAACTCACTGGAATGTGTCATGGCGTTCCCGCCCGGAAACACCCTCTGTCCCCTTCATTTTGCCTGGCTGACTCATGCCCTTTGGGTCTCCTTTGTCCATTGACTCAGTGCTGTGTCCTTGGGGAAGTCTATTCTGACACCCCACCCCCCCATGCCTTCCCATGTGCCGCCAGAGCTCCCTGCCCTTCCTTATCAGAGTGTGTGTCGGACAGGGCTATAACTCCATCGACTTGTCTGTGGTCACTTGGGTCACCTCTGGACTGTAGCTTGAGGGAGCTGAGTCAGCATCCACCCTGGTCCCTACTCTCAGCCCCTACAGAATGGGAGCTCACTGAATCCTGACCCTGAGTCCCCTTGAAAGAGAAATCAAGGGTGGCCTTCTTCTCCTCCTGATGATCTGGAATCTACTCTCACCTCCCCCTGACTCTCTTGAAGGTCACCAGCCACTTTGTGGTTTGTCCTCTTTTTCCTCGGTCTTGCTGCAGCATTTGCCATTGCTAAATACCTCCATGCGCTTCCCTTCGCCCACACTGCCTGTGACCAGTGCTGCCTGTGTCCTTGTCCTTCCCCAGCTTATGTAACACTCTCTCTCCTCTGGCTCCTTGCCCTTCTCCACAGGCGGCCTTCCCCCAGTTCTGCAGCTAGACCTCTCTGCTCTGTTCTCCACTCCCGCAGCCTCACCTCTCACCTGCGTGCGGATAAGTGGTCCCCATCTGTCTGTGTCACCTGGATCCCTCTCTCGGGTTCTCACATGTGTTCCCCACAGTGTGCTTGACATCCTCTCCTGCACACATGTTCAGGCCCGAAAGCCCATCTGTCCAGAAGTCAGCTTATCGTGGATCACCGTGCTAGGTCGTGCCCAAAGTACTCTGAGTACTTTTCACCTGCTGTAGTTGACTCTTAACAGTTTTCAGTAAACTGTGATTGAATTGAATCCCTAGAAAAGAGAGTGGTTCCTCTCTTTTCCCACCTCATCTTTCTCCACTCGGTGCTTTCGGTGAGTCCAGTTTGTAACCACGTGTTGCACACCTACTGCTGGCAGATGCTAAAGCACCATTCTGGTCATTTTGTTTTTCTTGCCTCAAAACCTGTAGAGCTTCCCTCTGCTTACTCAATGGGTAGAAATTCCTCCACTGGAGCCCCCGATGGCTGTAGAAAGGGCTTCCACTGCCTTTGTTACTGCTCCTCTTTCATTCCTGATATTCAGGCCTAATCCCCGCCTGCCCCTCCTCTTACACACCATATCTGTGCTACACCATACAGTGGCCATTAGCCACCCCCAGCGATTTAAACTCAAATTAATTAAAATTAAACAAAACTTACAATTCAGTCGCTCTGTCATACTGACACATTTCAAGGGCGCGATGACCTCATGGGGCTAGTGGCTGCCTCGTGGACAGCACAGCACGGATGACATTTCATTCATCACTGAAAGTTCTCTGGATAGTGCTGGTCTGTACCTTTGTTTCTGTTCCTTCTGGCTGACCTGTCCCCCCAACTGTCTCCTCCTCCCCTCATGGCCATCTCTACTTGTAAAAGTTTCTCCCTCTCCCAGGGCTGCCCACCTCTTGTTCCTCCTCTTCCACACAACCTTCCTGATCCTGCCTTCCTTAGTGAGTGGCCGCTCCCTTTAGAGCCTTGGGAAGGTTTGCTCTGTGTTACCTTTATGAAACCTATGCGTTTTCCCTCATAATGTAGCCATTCGTGTCCATATTTCATTTCCAGTACTGAACTGGAAAGCTTTTTGAGGCAAAGACTACATTAATGATCTTATTTTGTATACAGTGTAGTGGGAGTTCAATGAACAATTGTTGAATTGAATACCTAAAAAAAAAAGAATGGTTCTTTTTTTTTTATTTCTGACATCAGTAAGCACAGTGAAAGGTCTTGTCATTCCATTGTTTCCTTTTCTCTGTAATCACACAGGCTTCTTCTGCAAGACCAAGCACGAAATGCAGCCTCCGTCCTTTGCCTGCCTGTGCAGGTGGCCATGGGAGGCACATTCCGATTAAAAGTCAGTATTGCTGACATTGTGGCTGGCTGCAGAATACAGACGACCCTCTGGCCAGGGCTGTGGGTCAGCATGTAGGAGGTGGAATTTCGGGAGGGAATAATAGATAACTGAGTGGCAGCAGAGTGCAAGCAAGCCACAAACCTCAGAGAAGTGACCCTGGAAAAAAATGCCCGGAATGACGGAGTCAATATGAGGAAATAACCAAGTCAGAGAAGTGGCAAGGCTCACATTTAAATTACTTACAGGGTGGGGAGCCACAGTTAGACCCTGGAGGAACTTTCTGGGTGGTTTGTCACTGCCTTGCTATGTGTGTGCTCATCATGCTTTTCCCATAGCCCAAAGTCACCTGCCATGAAGAAGAGGATCACACCCAAAACATTTGACAGCACAGTTTCAGCCACTTTGGGGACATTCAGATGCTGGACTCTTTTCTCTGACTTAGCCACCCTTGGAGCTAAAGAAGTTGCTAGTTGTCCATTCATGAGTGGAGTGGGGATGGCCTGATACTGAGAGTGAGTGTTGTGTGCTTGTGTATATGGGCACGTATGCACCTGTGTTCTGTAGTGGGTGGATGCCTAAGCTATCAGAATCACCTAAGCTATCTAAGCCAGGTAGCGCAGTTGGTTGGAGCCTTGTCTCCGATGAGCCAAGGTTATGGGTTCAATCCCCAGTCAGAGCACATACAAGAAGCAACCAAAGAATGCATAGATAAAGTTGTAAAACCAAGTTGATGTTTCTCTCTCTCTCTTCCACATTCCCTCTATCTTTAAAAAGTCTATTAAAAAAAGAAAATCATTTACATGGTCTTTGTCGTTTTAGGCTTGTTTTGCAGAGGGAGAAGCACTTCCATTACCTGAAAAGAGGCCTTCGGCAGCTGACAGATGCCTATGAGGTAAATGCACCATCCAAGAGCTCTTCCTATCACATTATCAGCCAGATCCTTCTCCTTGTTTTCTATCTGATTGTAAAAGACTGGGTCTGACCCATTGCAGGGTCACTCATTGTGCATGTGGCTCTGGCAGGAACCAGGTACTGACGAGCTGCAGAGCTGGGACTCCGGCTTTGAAAGGGCGGAGCTTGATCTCTTCCTGTCTTGTCCTCCCTCAGAGCTTGTGGAGCACCCTAGATGGGATGGGCTTTCTTCCTCTTAAATCATGGCTGAAGGGCTCATGTGCTTTCTTCTAGACACCCCTTGACAGGTAGCCAAAAGGTAGTTGTTAACTGTTCATCCCTGATCCTTTGCCCTGTAAGCTGATCTAATTCCTAGGCTGGCCAAAGGATCAGTATATAAATCCCAGGGAGTACTGCTGCACTGTAAACATTTCCACTGTAAGATCAGATTCCTCAGATCCCCAGGTTTCCTCAGAGGGGCCTCAGGAAATGGCAGTGGAGGTGGAGGAGGGAAAGGATATTGAGAATGGGGCTGAGTGGCAGGCAGAGGGTGGATGTAAACAGGAGGGCCCCAGTCTTCCTGTCCCACTTTACACAGAATAGCCCTGCTCTTAATTTGATTTTTATTCTGGGGTTGTGACTTAATTATTTGCTACAGGGATTCACCAACTCAATGGCTCCAGACCCAAGCAGGTAGTATAACTAAGAGAATTGAGCTGGTGGGAGACCAAGTAAACCAGAAGCCCCTTGCTTTTGCAGGGAGTCCTCGGGTTATGACACAGGTCTGTTCCTATGACAGTGACATAACCCAAATTTTGGTAAAATTCAAAACAAATGGAACACTTGTGCTTTTAACAGTATAAAAGGGCCTGACCAGGTGGTGGCGCAGTGGATAGAGTGTAGGACTGGGATGTGGAGGACCCAGGTTCGAGACCCCAAGGTGGCTAGCTTGAGTGTGGGCTCATCTGGTTTGAGCAAGGCTCACCAGCTTGAGCCCAAGGTTGCTGGCTTGAGCAAGGGGTTACTTGGTCTGCTGTAGCCCCCCAATCAAGGCACATGTGAGAAAGCAATCAATGAACAAGTAAGGTGTCGCAACGAAAAACTGATGATTGATGCTTCTCATCTCTCTCCATTCCTGTCTGTCTGTCCCTATCTATCCCTCTCTCTGTCTCTGTAAAAACAAACAAACAAACAAAACCAGTCCAAAATGGCGTAGCTAAGCGTACTGGGGGACGCCAGCTCCCTCGTTCATATACCATGTTGTTACTGCATATTCCTCTGCCTTGCGCAACCGAACTACTCTGCCCATGTAATTTGTAAGTATGATGGTAACAGCGTAAGCCGAAACACTTATGTGTCAATTTTTTAAAGTTTTTATGGGAGTGAGTGTTGTAAACTTGAAATGTTGTATGTCAAGATTGTTGTAACCCAAGGACCCCTGTACTCTGTCCCTGCCCTTTCCCACCATCTAGGAATGCAGACCAGGGCTGCCAGATAGCTCTCTTTCTCTCTTTTCCCTCAAATGAAGCCAGAAATTCTGATTTTTTGTGTGTGAATCTCCAAATGCTTAAATGTTGCAAGCAATTCCAATTAAACAAACAGAACACTACAAGGAGCAAGCAGAACACAGCCATGGGCTAGATTTGGCTTTGGGTTCCAAGTTTTTAATCCTTGACTCAAGTCCTCCATGGTTAGGTTCCAGTCAGGCCTGATACAGTTAGTATCATACCAGCTAACAACTGATTAGCTTACCATGTGTTATCTCCTTAATCCTTACAGCTACCCTGTAAGTCTTCCTTTTTCACAGATAAGGAATCAGGCGTAGCAAGATGAAGTAAGTTGTTCAAAGGCAAAGAGCTAGTAAGAGTAGGAGCTGGGAATTAAACCCAGGCAGACAAGCCTGACCTGTGGTGGCGCAGTGGATAAAGCGTCGACCTGGGAACACTGAGGTCACCAGTTCAAAACCCTGCACTGGTCTGGTCAAGGCACATATGGGAGTTGATGCTTCCAGCTCCTCCCCCCTTTCTCTCTCTCTCTCTTTCTCTCTCTCACTCTGTGTCTCCTGTCTAAAATGAATAAAATAAATAAATAAAAGAAATTAAAAAAAAATAAACCCAGGCAGACAAAATCAATAGCAGTGTCTTTGGTCACCACACCAACTGTCCCCCAGGTGGCAAGCCAGTGATAGCACATTTATGAAGAGGGTAGCATGGGCCAAAGGAAGGAGCACTGGCTTGGGAAACCTGGGTTCTTGTCTCATCTCTGATATTTACTGATTTTGTTTTCTTCTTTTCTAAGTGAGAGGATGGGAGAGAGAGAGAGAGATTATCATATGCGCCCCAACCAGGATCCATCTAGCAACCCCTATCTGGGCCTGATGCTCTGCCCATCTGGGGCCATGCTCGCAACCAAGCTATTTTTAGCACCTGAGGCAGAGGCTCCACAGAGCCATCCTCAGCACCTGGGGCCGATGTGCTTGAATCAGTTGAGCCATGGCTGTGGGAGGAAAAGAGAGAGAGACAGAAAGAGAGATGGTAGCTGGAGATGGAGGGTTGGAGAAGCTTCTCCTGTGTGCCCTAACCAGAAATTGAACCTGGGACATCCACATGCCAGCTGATGAGCCAACCAGCCAGGGCCACTGGTTCGTAATCTAGAAAATATTTATCTCTTTGGACCTCATTTATATACTTGAAATCTGTGAATCGGGGGCAGTAACACTACCTGCCTGACCTTGAATGTTTAGTACTTGTTTATGTTTTGAGTTAGAATCCATTTCTGTTCACAGACATGTCACCTTTGGATGCCTTTCCCAGTGCCCCTAGGCGTAGTTAGTCTCTTCCATGTGTTCCCTCAGGACTCAATTTCTGCCCATTACAGCATTTATTCAGACATATGTATACATGTTATGTCCCACCTTGTTCCAGAAAGACATAAGGTAATTTGTACTTATGTGTCTGGCCCCTCTTCCTCTGCAGATAACCACACACATTCTATATTCTGAGCATCTCAAGAACAGGAACAGAATTTTATTCATGACCGTGCCCCCAGTATCTAATACACGTGCTTGGCACAAAGTAGATACTCTCTAAATATTTGTTTAGTCAGAGAGTGAGCTAACCCAGGAAATTTCTTTCTGGGATCCTCTCTCTCCTTGGGTCTGCACTGAAAACAGCAGTGCTTCACTTCCTAGCATGTGAGAAGTGCTCTGCTCAGCCTTCCCTGGGTGCTTGTCAGGGAAGGACCCACTGGGTTCAAGGTGCACTTCTTTGTCCCATTGTCCTTTTCTCACAAAGAGCTATTTCAGCTCCTGGCTAAGGCCACAAAGCAAAGTGTCCTTCACTCACTGATTGTTGGTAGGGTGCCCTTCTCCCCCTTGCCAGGCTGCTGGGAGTGGACAGATGTCTCCTTGTCAGCAATACCTTGGAGCGATTCTGAATAAGGGGTGTGTTTCTCCCCATCCCTCTCACAGTGTCTGGATGCCAGCCGCCCATGGCTCTGCTATTGGATCCTGCACAGCTTGGAACTACTAGATGAGCCCATCCCCCAGATGGTGGCAACAGAGTGAGTCTGAGTGCGGGGAATCTAGGGTGTTCTCTGGAATCGTGTTTTGACTTTGGGGTGCTTTTTGTTTTGTTTCTGTTTTATTAAAATAAAAAACAGAGTGCTTCAAAGAAACATGTGCTTTTCTTGACCTCTAGTAACTTCCTGAAACTTCTCCACTTTAGAAGCCTATTGTAAGCTGGTGGGTAGAAAAAGACTTTGAACTCCCGAGAGAAGGATTCTGATTTCTTCTGTGGCCTTTTCTTTTGGCTCTAGTTCTGGTCTTTGAAGAAAGTCTTCATCATCAACTCTGAGAGACATGAATTTGCCAGAAATTACAGTACGCATTTGAATAGCTTCTGTGGGGAAGCATGTGCCAATCCAGTGAACAAAAATGCCTTTTCCTTTCATAAACACCTCCACAGAAGTCCCTCCTCACCAATGCCTGGGGGACAGGGTGGCTCTTGATGGCACCACATGTGCAACTGTCTTTTTTTGTGCAGATGCCATGACTCAACATTTTCTTATGATTAGAGATCTAAGCAACTAAGATTCTTTTCAAACTGCTGGTACATATGGTATTTTTAGTGTGGTACGTCAGTTTTAGAAGCTCATCACAATTTATGTTTTAAAGAAGAAGAGGCTCTGGCTGGGTAGCTCATTTGGTTGGAGCATCATCCCAATACAGCAGCAAGGTTGCAGGTTTGATCCCTGGTCAGGGCACATACAAGGATCAACTAATGAACGCATAAATAAGTGGAACAACAAATCTGATGTTTTTCTCTCTCTCTCTCCCTCCCTTCTTCTCTCTCTCTATAATCAGTAAATAGAAAAGTTTGAAAAAGGAAAGGAGACTGATCATCACTCCAGTCTTACAGAGACCTGAGGGGGAAAGGGCAGCCAGGAACTGGATCTGACGTCCTAGTTCTCAACAAGCATGCCCTTTTGGCCTTGGCCGCAGCTTGAGTTCATCCATCCCCCCCTGGGGCTTCTGAGGGAGAAGAGGTCGGGAGGGGATGCCCCCGAGCCAGGTTTGTTTTCCCATAGCACACAGGGGTAGCTGTACCAGGATGCGTGGAGGCTAGCGTATACCCCTCCATGGTCACAGTGCTCCTGCATGGGTCACATTGTCAGGTCAGAAGAACAGAACTCCACATTGTCTCATTCATTCTGTCTTAACAATAACCTCTCATTCTTGCCTTCCTGGGCAGAGTGTCTTGTGATGAATGTGGATAGGGAAGATAATAAAGAATTAGGCCATTAACCCTTGTGATATATGTGATACTGTGAGGGAGAGGAAAAACATGCATTGTCTTCTTCACCACGCTGCGGCTACAAGCCTAGTTGCTTCTAGTTCAAAGTAGACTTGGATACAGTTCCTGCAGTAACAGGAATTTAACTGTCAAAATAAAGGCCCATGTGTTTTTGAAATACCAGTTGGGGGTTGTGGATTGTTTGGGAAGTTCTCCCCCACACAAGCACCACCAGGATGTTCTGCCGGGGAATGGGAACGAGCTGTAGAAGAAGAAAAAGGAAACGGCATTGTGAGAGTGAAGTACAAACGCCCCCTAGAGGAGGACACAGAATGAGCTGAAGTGGGAAGAGAGTGGTAAGGGGTCCATGCGTCCCCATCGGCTGAGTTTTTTCTAGGTTGTTCACAGATAAGGCTTTTCTGAGGAAAAAAAGTGTCAGAGAAGCTTTTGTGGCATCGGATAGAAAGAGAGGACCCTTTAAAGGGCCTTTCACACTGAACAATTGGAGACAACCTACGGTAAATAGTCACAGTAGGTGCTTTTTTTTTTTTTTACAGGGACAGAGAGAGAGAGAGATAGAGACAGAGAGACAGGAACGGAGAGAGGTGAGAAACATCAATCATTAGTTTTTTGTTGCCGTTGCGGCACCATAGTTGTTCATTGATTGCTTTCTCACATGTGCCTTGACCGTGGGCCTTCAGCAGACTGAGCCACCCTCTTGCTGGAGCCAGCGACCTTGGGTCCAAGCTGGCGAGCTTTTGCTCAAGCCAGATGGACCCGCACTCAAGCTGGCAAGCTCGGGGTCTTGAACCTGCATCCCAGTCTGATGCTCTATCCACTGCGCCACCGCCTGGTCAGGTGATAGTAGGTGCTTTGAAGTGTATTTAAAGTTTAAGTAAATTATGGTGCAGTGCATTCAATGAAATACTATGCAGCTATTTAAACATTGAAAATTAACGGATGCTAATTAGACATATTGTGGTGATCATTTTTTTTCTAAAATTTTATTTTATTTTATTTTTATTTTATTCATTTTAGAGAGGAGACACAGAGAGAGAGAGAGAGAAAGAGAGAAAGGGGGGAGGAACTGGAAGCATCAACTCCCATATGTGCCTTGACCAGACCAGTGCAGGGTTTTGAACTGGCAATCTCAGTGTTCCCAGGTCGACGCTTTACCTACTGCGCCACCAGAGGTCAGGCTTGTGGTGATCATTTTGTAATATATACAGATAGCAAATTATTATGTTGTATACCTGAAGCTAATGTTATATATCAATTATACCTTAATAATAAAAAAAATTATAAATAAATGTGTGTATTTGTGTATAAAAAATGTATATGTGTACACACACACAAATGGTAGTTGTTTCTGGATAGTGAGGTTAAAGGTGATATTTTTTTCTTTTTTTTTCTAAACATTTGCATTTTCTAAAATTTCTACAATGAATCTTCATTGTTTTATAGTTAAAGAACATTTTAAAATTAAAAGGCCAATTTCAAGAACAACTTGAGAGTGAATGGCTGAGAATTTCTGCTTCATGGCTGTCTTACAAGCTTTCCGGGTGCTTCTACAGAGTGATGATTTAACAAACTTAAAGTATTACTTAGACTTTCCTAGCAGGCAGTTAATTCCAGATGCTGATAATATTTGTTATGAGCAGAGCCTAGTAACTCTGCACTATAAGGAAATAAGCAATTTTTAATAAGATAGAGAAATCTTAATGATGTCCATGAAAATATGGGGATTTGTGATTTTAGAGTGCCTGACATAGGATATTACCTTTTTATTTATTTTGCCCAGGGAAAAGAAGTGCTTTGAATATGTGGGCAGGTTTTTTTTCTTCTTCATAAAAATATTAAGGTGATCTATTGCTGCATTTAGCTCTGGAACTTTATTTCCTGCTCTCCTCCCCTCCCCCTCCCCCCACTCCCTTACTAGCATGTCACGCGCACACACACTTTCTTTCTCTTTCTCATTTTGTTCACTGTTGTGTTTATATTTGTTTAGGGGACAAAATGCCAAGCTGAGATCCCTCTAGTGGACAAAATCACTTTTGTCAGCTACTGTGCCTGCTGATTGAAGCCAACAGGGCAAGGTTTTTACTGCTGATGTCAGACCTTTCGAGAATAGTATATTCATAGGTAGGAATGTAGCTTGCCTCTCTTAAGAGATTGTATCCAGCCTGATCAGGTGATGGCGCAGTGGATACAGTGTCAGACTGGGACGCAGAGGACCCAGATTCGAAACCCTGAAGTCGCTGACTTGAGCATGGATTCATCCCGCTTGAGCACGGGTTTACCAGCTTGAGCGAGGGTTCGCTGGCTTGAGTATGAGATTATAAACATGACCCAGTGGGCATTGGCTTGAAGCCCAAGGCTGATGGTTTGAGTACAAGGTCACCACTGGCTTAAGCAAGGGGTCACTCGCTCTGCTGTAGCCCCCCAATTTCCCCCCCCCCCTGTCACATATGAGAGAGCAATCAATGAATTACTAAGGAGCTGCAATGAAGAATTGATGCTTCTTCTCATCTCTCTCCCTTCCTACATGTCTGTCCCTATCTGTCTCTTTTTTTTTTTTTTTTCCTATCTGTCTCTTTGACTCTCTGTCTCTTGCTAAAAAAACCAGTTGAGATTGTATCCACAAATACATATGTTTACCTAAAATAAATTAATATCAGGGAACCAGACTAAGTACATTTTCTTTGTTAATGATGTTAGCACAGACGGAAGCATCCCTTAATGAGAATACCATGTGTTGTTTTTGAAATGCACGGGATAAAATGAGAACCGCAGGGAGACCTCCGCACTGTTGAGTTAGGGTTTTAGCTTCTGTTAAGATCTAAAAATTGTCTTTAACTTAAAAATCATCTTAGGACTTTTCCACTTATAAAGTTTTTTCCAAAGATTAAATTTAAATTTCCATGTGTCAACGTTTTATTATTTCCCTTACAAAAGGTTATTAGTAGTTTCTCCCCTGAATAACTCCTTAAATAGTTTTTCATTTTAATTTTTAAATTTAAGCCTGACCTTTTGTGGCGCAATGGATAAAGTGTCGATCTGGAACACTGAGGTCACAGGTTTGAAACCCTGGGCTTGCCTGGTCAGGGCACATATGGAAGTTGATGCTTCCTGCTCCTCACCCCCATCTCTCTCTCTCTCTCTCTCTCTCTCTCTCTCTCTTGCTTTACCTTTCTCTTTCCTCTCTAAAATGAATAAAGTCTTAAAATTTCTTTTTAAATTTAAGTATGATTTTTTTTTAAACCATGTAGTGAGGATAAGTCATTTATCTTCTGGGCATTATTTATTTATTTACTTTGGCCAGCAGCACCTGGCATCTAGTGGGTGGAGGCCAGGGATGCTACTGAATATCTTCCCAGGACAGCCCCCACAGCCAAGAACTATCCAGCTCAATATGTGGATAGCATCAAGGTAGAGACACCCTGCTGTAAAATATCCAACTTTCGACCTGACCACACATCCAAAACAACAGTGACCTGAAGACAGCCGGTTCTTGAGGAAGAGTCAAAACCCGTCACTCTATAGGCAGCCCTGGCTTCCTGGAATCAACCAGTGAGCCTGTCTGGCTTTCACCTGCTCATTGCTATATCAGCCCAGGGAAGGAGTTGTCCTCTCCCTTGCAGATTAAGCTGAAGCTGTTTTACAGTTTGAAATTTAAAGATTTAGTACTAGAAAAGGCTTGGTGTCAACTCATTCATCTTGCCTTTGCATCTACTTCTGAGCCATTCTGCTCAAGGATGACCGTTCCTATTTCCAAAGCTATAATCTTTGTAACTTATTCTGGACCTTAAGTCTATCTGTGGTAACCTATTCTGGTGCGGAAGTTTTTCTTACATCTAACCTAAAATCTTGCTGCAGATTCGCTTCAATTTTTGTTTATTTACCAGAAGGTTTGTATAATTACCTTTTGTATTTTGAGGTATGTTGCTGGGTAGCTCTCTACTGTGGTTGCCTGTTATAGTAAGCCTTTTAATAATGTTTATATATAGCAATTTTTACAACTTTAATCTGAACTTCCTGCTTAAGCCAGACACAGTTCTGACCCATACTGTGTTTATTACGCTTTTAACTGGCATTTTTGTTATTGTTCACAGCTCATGGACCCTAACCTCTGGTCCTTTTTCTACTATATTCCTAGTTCTTTCCCATCTTATATTTATACCCTTTACTCTTTCTCTCCTCCTGTCCCTAAGTATGTATACTGCCACCTGTACCTATTTCATTTGTTTTATTCTTCTGGGCTTCTGATTTGTTTTATATTAGTCTACTTTAATTCTCACAGCGGCCTGCTCATTTGTATTATCACTGTGCATGCTGTTGAGTTCTTCATTCAAACTGGTGACAGTGATGTCCAGAGTCAGCCGTATTAGGTCAGCCCTCATCTATCACCTGACAGTCTGAGTAAATTCCTTATAAGGCTGACAGTAAATCTTTCATACTCTTGCTTTGAACTTGATCCTCTTACAAGTTTTGCATACTCTATAATAGTTGCATGATAGAGCAGTGGTGTCCAGTAGAACTTTCTACGATAATGGAAATATTCTGTTTTGTTTTTGTATTTTGTTTTTTGTGGTAGCCACTGGTAACATAGAGCAGTTGCAGTGTGGCTTGTCTGACCAAGGAGCTAATTGCCCAGCAGGAATTTGCATTGCTCATACTCTGTGTGTATCCAAATCACCGGGGAATTTGATAAAACTACAGAGGCCCAGGCTCTCCTGCTTCAGCAACCTGTGTTGGTGTGCTGTTAACTAGCTCTCCAGTGATCCTGATACACACATGCTTTGGGTTTGAAAATCCCCAATCTCGAAGAGAGTTTCCCACTTTGTTGGTGATTGTCATGTGATCTAGAATGAAATGCCTTGCTGACTTGAAAGAAAATTGATCCACGAGATCTTTTAGTCATATGACTAAGTGAATGTTTTATGAATACTTGTTTTTCACAAAATGTTAGTTGGTAAATTTTTGGTCTCTAAGTTTTACTCCCCCTTTTGATAGAGTAAAGTGTTATTCACACTTTAGTTTTCAGAATTGCTAAGAATTCTGCTGATGACAGCTGTTAGCTTCATGGTCAGTTTGTCAGTTCCTTAAGGTGCAAGCCCCTGGGTCAGAATGTTCCATTATGTGGAAGTGTTCGAGAGTCAAGAAAAGGCCAACCCCTGTGCCCCCGCGTAGCCCCACGACGGACGCAGCGTGTCTGCTGATGGAGGCTGGTGTGGAGGGATGAGTTAGAGGTGTCTGGTACATTCCGATCCCAGCTCATTCCAGACTTTAGGCTACAGGGTCATGAGGGTTGCATTTGGCATAATTCTATCTTTAGGAGCTGGGAAAGGGATAACTAAGTGACTCCTTTTTTTCCCCTCTTCAATGTGCTAAGTTTTATATCAACTACAGTCTTGTGACCTAGGACACTTTTCATATGCTAGTGCAGCCAGCTTTTGTAAGGACAAGCATTTATTAGCCATTTGTTTCTGGGAAATGCGATAAAAATCAAGGTTGGTATGGGAAATACGTGAGGAACAAACTCATTTTCTCTGTGAAAAGTAATTGCTGTTAAACACACACCACAAGACGGTTTTCCTCCTCTGGTTTTCATCTTCAGTTTCAATCCTTGTTTCTTACAGTAAAATTTTAGGTGCAAGTAGAATTGAATGGGTGCTGTTTTTCGACCCGTGACCATTTCAGGACTTCAACAGCAAGTCAGGAGCATTCTCTGTTGGTGTCCCTGCCCAGATAATGGGAGATCTGAAATCAAGTATGCTGTGGGAAAGCACTAATAAACTGAGTCTTAGTGGAGATTAACTCGGCTCTCTGCGGTCTCACTGGCAGCCGTAGATAAGAAAGAATGAGCCCAGGCTGGAGGCTGCCTGAGCACTAGAAGAACACAGATTTGTAGTTTGTTCTCCTAAGTGGAGGTCCGTCCTCATAGGAAGCCTGTGATCCCAGCTGAGTCGTGGAGAAACAACTTGATAGCCAGGACTTTCCTTTCTGGTGAACTTCAGAGGACCATGGTTGGCTAGGGACTTTCTTAATTTCACCTGAAGCAAGATTATAACTTCCCGGCAAACTGATGCCGGTTTGGGGGCAGGGGCTTGGGGACCAGCCCTCACTGATCAGTTTCTCTTAGTGAGGGAACTGGAGCTTCTGTGGATTAGTGTGGAGAACAATTCTTGACCCCACAGACTGGGATGCATTCTGTGTCATGAGTCAGCAATGCTTACGGTTTCACAGGTGAGGTGAATGCGGTTCTCCTAACCATGGACGCAGACTCTATGAAAGCTTGTTTCTTGTCAGTTAAAGAAATAAAAAGTTAGTTAAAGAAATAAAAAATAAAACCCACTGGGGGGCTTAGGTGGCGATGGCAATGGGAAGGCATCTCTTTAAATGTGCTTGGTAGACCTAGGTGATGGATCGAGAGCCAGGTGGTTAGGAGGAAAAGAAACAGTTGAGCACCGGAATGAACAGTTTGGGGACGATTTGGTCAAGAAGCATGACAGTTCCCCCAGCTCTACGAAAGGCTGTTTCTGCCCGGCCTTCTGTTCTCACTTCACGACTAGACAAATGCTTCAATACAATACTCCCATGGGAGGGCATACGATGCCGACAATAGCAGGGTGTAGAGAGTTAGGCTTTTTGCAGGGGTTAACTATTTTTAATATATAGTCAATAGGTGGGAGGAGAGCTTTTTCTGGGGGGAAGGGGGAACATTTGGAAAGGCATGGACTCTGGTGGAATTTGTGTTTTGAAATGAATGCTCTCTGACTCTGCTTTTCCCTTTGGCTCTGTACCTAGTGTGTGTCAATTCCTGGAGCTGTGTCAGAGCCCAGACGGTGGCTTTGGAGGGGGCCCTGGCCAATACCCACACTTGGCACCCACGTATGCGGCAGTCAACGCACTGTGCATCATTGGCACCGAGGAGGCCTACGACGTCATTAACAGGTACAGCCAAAACCAGCAGTGACGGAAACGCAGAAGGGCCCCTGGTGACACCACACTGACCGTCGCTGTCTCCTGCCTCTCTCTCATTCGTTTCTCAGAGAGAAGCTCTTGCAGTATTTGTATTCTCTGAAGCAACCTGATGGCTCTTTCCTCATGCATGTGGGAGGTGAGGTGGACGTGAGGTGAGTGGGTTTCTCCTCAGGCTGCTGCTGTACCGGTAGGTTCTAGAGCTCACTTGCCCTTAGAGATGCCAACCCCAAGGAACAACATGGTAAAGCTGCTGCCTTGTCACAGAATGACACGCAGAATGACGTGTTGGTGACACAGCATCACTAGCATTGCAGAGACGTTACAGATGTCCTCAGTGCAAAGACCACTTGATTCCTTTCATGTGAATATCAAAATACAAGTAAGGCAGGAACAAAATCAACTTCTCTTGTTTTAAAAGTTAAAACAAAAACACATTTATTTGCTATAAAATGATATACTGTATCATAGTATGTAATAACCATGTAGTGTCATATACTCTTTCATCTTTCTGGAATAGGAAGGGAGAAGAAAGCCCAGTAGCAACTTAGTAAATGCTTTCTGAAAGGACTTGATGAAATCATGATGGTGCTCAGCACCTGCGTGAGAATGGCTTTGGGAAGAGCAGATACCCTTCAGGCCAGCAGGGTGCAGTGAAATAGATGTGCATTAACTGATTGGAACCCACTGGCACAACATTTATTTAGCTCAAGAGTTATCTGATGTACCTAGCAAGTAGCTTATTCACCTGGTAGATGATTGCTCATAAAGCATAGGACTCATTGAATAAGTCATTTCTCTATGGCAGTGGATCATTGACATTTTATACCAAATTCTTATTACTTCATCTGGGAAACACATTTTTATGAGGTTACCCTATCAAAGCCATCTTACTGCCTATTTGTAAATGTGTTTGCTTCTACACAAGTTAGTTAATATGTTGGCTTCACCATTTGTTTGAAAGTCTAGGGGAAGAAAACATGACAGCTGTCGAGCATAAAATAGAGTACATCGCAGGTACAGGTAGGCAGCCAGGCGGCCTTTAGGAAAGGATTTTCTCCTACCAGTAGCCTATCTGTTCAGACTGAAAAATTAGTTTAGGTATCTACCGGAAAACCTGTTTCTCCACTCATGACACTTCTGATACCACGGATGTGTGTTTTTTCTTCACGTTAAACAATTCCTACACTACCTACCTAGCATTAGGACAGGCTAAAGGCTCAGTCCCACAAGACTGCCCCCCACTTCAAATGCCACTCACGAGTAGTATGTCCCCAGGTTACCCACATTTCTGCATGACTTGGCTACAATTGGGGGTTCCCATGATGCCCTCCTTGGGTTCAATAATTTGCTGGAATGGCTCACAGAACTCAGTGAAACACTTAACTATTATTGACTCATTCTTAAGGGTATTATAAAGGATACAAATTAACAGCCAGATGAAGAGATATATAGGGCAAGTCTGAAGGTTCCAGAGCACAAGAACTTCTGTCCCCATGAAGTGAGAGTGTCACACACACCCCTACCTGGCACACGGATGCATTCACCACCCAGAAGCTCCCTGAACCCCTTCATGTAGGGTTTTTATTGAGGTCCCATTATGTAGGCATGATTGATGAAATCATTGGCCATTGGTGATTAACCCAGTCTCCAGCCCCTTTCCTCTGGAGAATGGGCTGAACGTTCTAACCTTCTCATCACATAGTCCTGCCCCTGGCAACCAGCCCCCACCTTCCAGGAGTCTCTTTAGGTATGGCTGAATGGGAATTGTTATAAATAAAAGACTGTCCTATCACACCTATAACTCAAAATATTTCAAGGGTTTTAGAAGCTCTGTGCCAGGAACTGGGGAAAAGACCAAATATATATTTAACATATGACAGTATCTCAATATCTATTGTTAAATGATAAACTGAAGCACATTCAAAATTATAGGAGTTTGACCAAAAATTGATTTGAATTAGGCAGCACCCAACCTTTCAGAGCTAGGAGCTCAAAGGAACTATATAAAATGAGAGACTTTTATAGGCAGAAGGGCGCAGGGACAAGAAGGGTATACTAGGCAAAAAGCAGGTTTGTTATTACAAGGTTACTTTCCTTTAGAGCAGGGGTCCCCAAACTTTGGCCCTGGGCCGCATGCGGCCCCCTGAGGCCATTTATCCGGCCCCCGCCGCAGTTCCGTAAGGGGCACCTCTTTCATTGGTGGTCAGTGAGAGGAGCACAGGATGCATCCGCACCCATAGTTCCCATTGAAATACTGGTCAGTTTGTTGATTTAAATTTACTTGTTCTTTATTTTAAATATTGTATTTGTTCATGTTTTGATTTTTTACTTTAAAATAAAATATGTGCAGTGTGCATAGGGATTTGTTCATAGTTTTTTTTATAGTCCGGCCCTCCAACGGTCTGAGGGACAGTGAACTGGCCCCCTGTGTAAAAAGTTTGGGGACCCCTGCTTTAGAGCATGGCAGGATTTTATCAGGCGGATTACCTAACTAGTGATTCCTGATTGACAGGTTTAAGATTCCATTTCTGGTAGAGCCAAAACTATAAGTTTAGCATAAGTGACTCCATTTTGGGCCTCTTATTTTTAACATTGCATAGGCCAACAGAGCCAATATAACTATTGAGTAAAAGCAATACAGTATTGTGCTGCTGCTTCTTAAGGAAAAAGTTAAAAGATTTTTTTCTTCTTCAAGGTCACACTACATTTTCATTCCTGTTCTCTACATATTACAAACAAACATGTTAGTCTTGAAATTCAGCTTTTTTGAAACTTCCTGAGATTGTTAGGCAAAAGCAAACAAACCCTGGCAATACCGCTTTGCATTTTATCACATACCTACCTGACAGAGTCTAGAGTGTTCAAGAAAGAAGTTCAGTGTCACTGAAGTACGGAGGGCCTGGTGGACAGTGGGAGAACTAGGGCTGGAAGGACCGGTAGGAAACAGGTGAGAGGCCCGGAAATCTTAAGAATCCCAGAGTTTATTTTATTTTAAGGGCAGTGGGAAACCACTGACAAGTTCTAAGTAGGTGTAATGTGATCGGACTGGATGTGATGTGATCTGCCTATTATTAATTCCCTAATTGCAATGAATAGATTGTAGTATTTTAGTAAAAGTCTTCTGGTTTCAGGGCTGGAGGGAGGAAGACCAGACAGGAGATTGATCCAGGTAATGGTGGATTTGGGTGATAGCAGCGTGGATGGGGAGCACTGGACAAATTTGGGAGACGTGATGACTGGATGGAGGGAGAGAGGAAGAGGCTGCCCCAAAAAGATGTACTTTGTTCCCTTTCTGTCTTACTGTGAGATCTAGGACTAGTTAGTGGCTTCTGGCATCACATCTCAGTTCTTCCATTTATGAGAAGCAAACTGCATTGTTGGCTGCCTCCCTACCTCAGAGGTTACATTAGGATTCAAGAGCAAATACTTTTGAACCCCGTTGAGAGGCTCAAGACCTGAAGGAAATTAGATCAGACTTCGAAGTTAGCTTTTGGTAGATGATAAACATTTGGCACACAGGACTCTTGCATGCTTCTGATGCCTGCTGGCATACCTCAGCCTCTGCCGTGCCTGTGGCCAGCATGAGCAGGTTGATAGAAATGCTAGCAGGATAACGATGTCCGCAGCTTCTGCAGAGATTTCTTTGGAATACCTCAGTAAGTTTGACTTAGTATTATGAATAATATGGAAACTAGACCCTTCTCATTCTTCCCCTTTATAATTTCTTACAAGGCCTTGGAAAAGGGATTAGTAAGCAGATTTAGAATTTTTGTCTTCGACATAAAATAGAGCTGAGATGCTGGCTATTTGTAAAGATTGTATAGAAGGGAAAAAAGGACAATTTGTTGACGTGTTCCATACAGAGGGTGAAGCTAAAACAAACATGTCCTGAGAAGATGTCTTCCCAATCAAGTAGGACAACATTAAAGTTCTTTTTAAAAAGTGCTCTTTCTTGGCCTGACCTGTGGTGGCGCAGTGGATAAAGCGTCGACCTGGGAACACTGAGGTCGCCAGTTCAAAACCCTGCACTGGTCTGGTCAAGGCACATATGGGAGTTGATGCTTCCAGCTCCTCCCCTCTTTCTCTCTTTCTCTCTTTCTCTCTCTCTCTCTCACTCTGTGTCTCCTCTCTAAAATGAATAAAATAAAAAGAAATTAAAGTCTTCAATTTCTTAAAAAAAAAAGTGCTCTTTCTTTTTTATTTAAAAGCATTTGTGTATGTGTGTGTGTGTTCAGGTGGGGTGCTTGAAATAAAAGGATTTTTTCTCCCTCTAAGGCCTAAGGAATGTATCTGAGTGGGCTCATTTATTCCTCTCTGAGCTAAGCAGCCATGAAGATCTGGTGGCCTGTTTTGCAATGTGTTTATTACAGGAAAAAATATAGTTAAGCTTTATTGTGTCCATGCCATAACAGACAGAAATTCTGGATCTAGAACAGTACTGACATCTGACGGATTAAGCATCCCAGAAATACCTGAATGACACCCTGGAATTTTGGGAGACATGATGGGTCTTTGAAAGAAGAGTTAAATTCACTGTTGACATGACTTGATATGGCTGTTATTTCCTCTGATGTAGATTTGATCATGTGGAGGTAGGGAGAATAGAATGTCATGTTCTTTCACTGAAGCCATGCTGTGAGCAACTCTATCCAAATAGAATGTCAAACCTCTCAGTTGGAGACCCAGGAGGACTGACCCTGTGCCAAGAGTGAGGACAGGAGGTGATTACAGCTTACTGGGCAAAGAGTGCAATCTGCTCATGTAGCTCAGCGAGCCTTATTTAGGCTCTTCCTTAAAGCTTAACGCTTTCCCCTCTATTTCTGTCCTTCCAGAAGTGCGTACTGTGCCACCTCGGTCGCTTCCCTGACCAACATCATGACTCCAGACCTCTTTGAGGGCACTGCTGAATGGATAGCAAGGTGAGAGAAGCTGGGATTTGTCTTGGCCTCTTAGACAGCAGGTGGTCAAAGACTTGAAAAACAAAGAAAATGAAAAAAGACTGAAAGGGAAAATACAATTACAAGAGATATATTAGGACTGTAGCATTGTGTGTTTCAAAATTACTTTAAAAGTTTTCTTTCTCCCAAACTTTCTTTAATGTTGTATTACAGTTTAAATTCGCAAGGATTGAAAACTTGGTTAGACAGTAATGATGGGAGTCTAAATGGATTTAACCACTTTGGAGGGCAATTTGGTAATATCTCAAAGTAGCTCTTGCTGAGGAGCCAATAATTCCACTCCTGTAGAAACTCTCACACAGATACATGAAAGAGACAATTGTAGGACTTGTTTATAATAACAAAAAGCTGGAAACAGGCTAAATGTTCATCAGTATGAGATGGATGGTTAAGTGTTGTTATAGACACATTGGAATATAATATAGCCATTAGATGAATGAACGAGAGCTGCATGTATCAATATGGGCAAATCTCAAAAACAATGTTGAGTAAAAAAAGGAGATGTTAAAACATGTCAATCAGCATATTTACTTAAAATTTAAAAATATTCAAAACAATTCTGTATTGGTAATGGGAGGAATCACATGTAATAATATAAAAACATGCATGGGAAAGATAAACACCAAATTCAGTATGGTAGTTACATCTGAGGAGACAGCAAAGGCAGTGTGATCAGGGGAGGTCTACACATCTCCACGGAAGACTTCAACTCCATCTATAATTGTCTATTTATTTAAATATATTTTTTAAAACCCTGAAGTGGCCGTGGCTTGTGATGCAGTGGATAGAGAGTCTTCCTGGAGTGCTGAGGTAACAGGTTGGATTCCAGGGTCGCCAGCTCAAGCCAGGGGTCTCCTGCTGGAGCCGGAGCATGCTGGCTTGACTCCAAGGTTGCAAGTTTGAGCCCTGGTTAGGGCACATATGAGAAGCAGTCAATGACTGCACAATTAAGTGGAACAACAGGTTGATGGTTCTATCTGTTTCTCCTTCCCCTCTCCCTCTCTCTCTGTCTTAAAAAACAAAAAACCCTGAAATGTGCATGGTTAAATTAAAGGAAGTTGATAGGTACATGTATGTTCTATGTATTATGTCCTATACTTTCCTGGATGCTTCCAATATTTCATCATAAAAAAAAAAAAAGAAAACCAAATGGTATTGTAGATCATATGTATATGAAGGAAAGATATTCAGTGTATTATTATATTTTATGTTTTTATTTTCATCAGAGTAGTACTTATTACTATGAAAATATAATTTACAGAGAAACCAGATGATAACTATGATCATATTTATTTTTTGTATCTTATGAGAATTAATCACTACTGTACCTCTTTTTTTTTTTAAATGTCTATATCATGAGTTCATTACCAAAGTTTCTTACAGAGCTATAAAATTACTCTCAATGCAGTTCAACACTTTTGGTAATGTGTGGACTCTTGCGTGTGTATTTGTGTACGTGTACGTACGTGCGCACGCGCATGCGTGTGTTCTGATTTATTGCGCCTGAAGCCCTCTGCCGCCTGCTGCGCTCGGACAGGTTGCGGTCAGCTTGCTACGCAGCAGGCGTCTAGGAGCTTTCCTCCGCTCAAAATTCGCTTCAGTTCTCTCCTTTGTTGACACCCCTTTTCTCTTGGTTTTACTGACTCATTTTAATGAAGCTCATACTCCAATAGATCTTCCAAAGAGCTCTTGGGTGATACATTAAAATTTTTTAAAATTAAGTTTATTGGGGTAACATTGGTTATAGTGATACACTTTTAAAGGTTTGACATATATCTTTAGCCTCACATTCAATTGGTAGTTTATTTGGTTAGAGATTTCTAAATTGGAAAACTGCGTAAATTGTATTCATTCAGAATTTTTAAGCATTGCTCCATTATCTCCTGGCTTCCAGTGTCATTGTTAAAAAGGCTGATAATAACCAACATTTACTAAGGACTTGGTATGTCATACTCAATAGTGGGCCAACTATAGTTTAGGGATTGAGAGTATAGGCTTTTGAGCTAAACTGCATGCATTTAGTTGTTTTTTATACTTTCTGTTGCTCAGTTGAAATTTCCCATCTTTTTATTCATTTCAAGTATATTTTTCGTCACTGAGGTAAATATGTAATTATAATACCTGCTTTAAAATCCTTGTGTGATAATATTTTTCCTTTTTCTTCTTTTTTCCAAGTGAGAAGAAGGGAGATAGAGAGTCAGACTCCCACACACGCCCTGACTGGGATCTACCCAGCCAACCCCATCTGGGGCTGATGTTTTGCTCATCTGGGGCCATGCTCACAACCGAGCTGTTTTTAGTGCCTGAGGCGGGGGAGCTCCACAGAGCCATCCTCAGCACCTGGGAACTGATGTGCTTAAACCAGCAAGCCATGGCTGCAGCAGGCGGGGAGGGGGGGGGGGGAGGGGATATAGGTGAAAAAGCAGATGGTCGCTTCTCCTGTGTGCCCTGACTGAGAATCAAACCCAGGACATCTACACACTGGGCTGACGCTCTACCACTGAACCAACCAGCCAGGGCCTTGTATGGTAATTTTAACATCTGGGTATCTTGGAGTATGTCATATTCTACATATGTCAAGTAATTTTTGCAATGTAGCTTACACATTGTGATGTTCTGACTGCTGTGTTTTCCAGCCTCTTAATGCCATTGTATTCCTAACCCATTGTGGTTTTGTTTCTTCTTCTCTCTGTCCCACCCCATTTTCCCTCCCCAGATGATTTTAGAATCTTTTTGTTCTTTGGGAAGTTCATGCTGATGAAGCAAGATATGGATTTTTTAAAAATTCATTGTGCTGGGAACCAGGAGATATCTTTGATCTGGAATTGCATATACTTTAGTTCTAAAAACCTTTATTATATTATTTCTTTGATAATTTATTCTCCATTTTCTGTGTTTGCTCTTTTTATAACATCCTATAAAGTAGGGTTGGTATTCTAATTTTTCAAACATTTTTTGCCTATTTTTTATCTCGTAATTTTTCTTATGTACCTTCTGAGAGATTGCTTTACCTTTCATCTTCTAATATTTCTGTTGTTTTTTATTTTATTTTTTTACAGGAACAGCGAGAGAGAGTCAGAGAGAGGGATAGGGACAGACAGACAGGAACGGAGAGAGATGAGAAGCATCAATCATTAGTTTTTTCTTTGCCGTTGTGACATCTTACTTGTTCATTGATTGCTTTCTCACATGTGCATTGACCGCAGGCCTTCAGCAGACCGAGCAACCCCTTGCTGGAGCCAGCGATCTTGGGTCCAAGCTGGTGAGCTTTTGCTCAAGCCAGATGGGCCCACGCTCAAGCTGGCGAGCTCGGGGTCTCGAACCTGGGTCTTCCGCAACCCAGTCCAACGCTCTGTCCACTGCGCCACTGCCTGGTCAGGCTACTTCTGTTGTTTTTATTTTAGCAACTCTATTTAAAAATTTCCAGAGCTTATTTTCCCTTCATTTATAACAAAGAGTGCTTCTTTCTTATATACTCTCCTGTTCTTGTTTCGGGACTATTTTATATCTGCAGTGTTTTTATTTTGTATTATGTTTTGTCTAAAGGTGTAACTTTAAGAAGCTTACTTCTGCTTCCTACATTATTTCCTCCAATTTGCTTTAGTTTGTTTCATACTGGAGACTTAACTCAAATGTCTGGTGTTCATATTCAGGAGTCAAGAGCTAAAACCTGATGGGGAGCTATGTGTGCCAGGGTGGGCTGGGATCCAGCCATTCATTGGGGAATTCTCAAATAGCAATATCTGTAGGGGTTTTTCCTTGGGCATATGAGTTTCCTTAGGGAAGAATCTTCCAGATTCCTGGTTGCAGTATGAATTTGACAGCCAACTTTGTGAAATACTGTAGGGAAGGGGGTTGGGGATGTTTGTGGGTTTTTTTTTTAAATTATTTATTTATTTATTTATTCATTTTAGAGAGGAGACACAGAGTGAGAGAGAGAGATAGAGAAAGAGAGAAAGGGGGGAGGAGCTGGAAGCATCAACTCCCATATGTGCCTTGACCAGACCAGTGCAGGGTTTTGAACTGGCGACCTCAGTGCTCCCAGGTCGATGCTTTATCCACTGCGCCACCACAGGTCAGGCTGTTTGTGTTTTGATTGTAGACTTACTTAATGCCCTGTTCAGTACAGAGCCTCCTTCCTGCTCTCAGCTGTTCTGGATACCCTGGATTTTAGATTCCCTAAAACCACCCATCTTCCATTGCATTTGAGTACTTCTGCTGGGTACCTGGAGGTCTAACTGATTCTGATGTAAATTTGCAACCAATCAATTTGGTTTAAATGCATCCCGCTTTCTGAGGAACCTTGTGTCTCTGGTCCCTGGGCCTTTCATTGAAGCAGATCGCCTTGCTTCCTCTTGCTTCCTCCCCCTCTCTGGGTTCTAGCCTGTTGAGTCAGTTTTCTGTTCTGTTAAATCAGTTACTTCTCTCCTTTTCTAGCTTTCAAAATTCATCTCCTGTCTGTACTTATAGTCTCTCCTATTCTGTTTACACTTGTGGGCTTGTTCTTTAAAAAAATTCTTTCATTTTACTGGCTCTGTGCTCAATTCATTATGTTTAGCTAGAAAATACTTGAAATTATATATATGCATATTGTATGGGCGTGTGTATGCACACACAGAGAAAGAGAAATATAAACGGACGGGTGACTGCTCATGGTGAGAGAGACCAGGAGATCAGGGTAGGCAGGAGACTTATTCTTTATTGTTTATTTTTAACTGCAGGTAAGTTAAAATAAAGAAAGATTATAAGAGATCCCTTGTGTATGTATTCTTGACTCATTAGAACTTTCAAATTTGAGCTATTTTTGTGCTTCACATAGCCAAGTGTACAGGAAAGAAAATGTGGAGTGTGTGTTGGGGTGACAGTGAAGTCGGGGGACAGAGGATGCTCAAGAATCAGTACAGGGAATGGTAGCCAGTGTTTGACTCTGTACTCTGTCTGCACTGTGATCTCTCCGGTCCTGTGCCGTCTCTGACAAGGGTCTGTGGGTTCCCAGATGCCTGGCCTCAAGGGAGAGGTGCCTGCAATACAGAAGGTATTTCTACTTCCTTTCTCTCCCACCTGGAAGTTCTACCCACTCTTGGATTTGGTGCTTATCCACCTGTGCACCTGCACTGCCACTGGGATTGTGAAGCAGACTCACCTGTAGAGAGAATGACTATACATACGTATATACTTTGAAATTATTGGAAGAAAGTTCTCTGTTACATGAAAATATACTGAGAAGAAAATTTCTTTATTTCACAGATAAAACATGTTATAGTAAAGGAAAAAGAAGAATCTAAACCATGTGTAGCCCACTACCAACAACTCTTTTGGTGTATATCTTTCCAGAGTTCCAGAATAATCACACAGTACATTATCATTTTATAACTTTTTCATGTAATATATCAGGAACATCTGTAATATACTTCTATAGCATTTTAAATGACTGTAGTATTCAGTTGTATTAGATATACCATAATTTTTATAATTTGTCCCTTACTGTTCGGCTTCCTTTTTAAAAAATATTTTTTAAAAGATTTTACTTATTGATTTTACAGAGTGGGGAAGCAAGAAGTATTAACTCATAGTTGCTTTACTTTATTTGTACATTGGTTGCTTGTTGCTTGTCAGATGTGCCTTGACTGGGCAAGCCCAGGGTTTCAAACTGGTGACCTCAGCATTCCAGGTTGACATAACTTTACCCACAGCACCACCACAGGTCAGGCCACTGTTGAGCTTCTATGTTTTTTCTAATATTTTACTGTTATAAATGGGAATATAGTAAACATTCTTATAATCTGATCTTTGAAAACATTATTTTGTAGGATTAATCCCTAGAAATGACCCTATATTACTGGGCCAAAGATTATGCATGTTTTAAAGACTAGAAAATACTCTCTTAATATATGGTCTAACCTCAAATAATAATTTTAATAATAAATAATTTGAATATATAGGAAATTAGAATTTTAAAAAATAAGTTTATTTTGGACAGTTGTAAAGGTATACAAGATTACTATAGAAACTCTTGAAAATACAGAAGAATAAAGAAGAAAATATTAGCAATGGACCTGTAATAAAAGATAACCAAAATTAGTAATTATTTTTTAATTTTATTTTAACCTGGTGGCTATCATACTATATGTACGATTTTATAACCTTTTTCCAAAAAATGATTTGAGGTATATTATGTTTTTTACATAAGTAGACTATTTCTGAGTTTCTTTCTTCCTTTCTTTTGAGGAAAGGCATTTCCAAAAGTTAATTAGGTGGCATCTTTCTAGTCATACTTGCCATGGTTTAAGCTTAATGTGAGTGAACACATTCTTTGCCATCCAGGGCTCTATACATTTGTGCCCATCCACTCAGCCCGGCCACTCATTGTTTGACACTGACCCTTTAATCTCCTTCTGCCAATCTCCTAGGTGTCAGAATTGGGAAGGTGGAATTGGCGGGGTGCCGGGGATGGAAGCCCACGGAGGCTACACTTTCTGTGGCCTGGCGGCACTGGTCATCCTCAAGAAAGAACGTTCCTTGAACTTAAAGAACTTATTGGTAAGTGTCTGTTGAGCCATCTTCCAGCCCCAGACTCCTGGCATGTGACTACTTAGGCCAGTGATGGGCAATCTTTTGAGCTTGATGTGTCAAAATTCGCCAAAAAAACAAGCATAACTCGGGTGGTGTGTCACTTCAAGAAAAACGGCCTAACCGGAAGTCCCAGAACTAGATGCTCTGTGCCAGAGTTCTGTTGTTTTGGCCTACAGACCTCCGGCACAGTGTCTACACTATAGCAAATGTTTTATCCTCAGCTACTGCACCTGGCCGTGCAGGAGCCAAGGATGAAATGTCCTTCTCGGCGTGCGGCCCCATACTTCTCTGGTATGCAGCTGTGTGTCATCGAAATGGCTGCGCGTGTCAGTGCTGACACGCATATCATAGGTTCGCCATCATGGACGTAGGCTTTGGGAGAGGTTTGTCTGGGGGAGGGGCAGACAGAGTTCCCACCTTGAGCCCCTGAACCAGAAGCGCTATCATGAAGCTGTAGAGTTGCACAAGTGCTCACCCTGTTCTGAGGAAGTGGGAGGAGTGCACATCGCTCTCTGCATCAGTCCCCTGCTTCCTGCCATTCCCTCATCCTGCTCTGAGCCTTCTCCATAGGACATATGTCAGGACAACTCCAGAGTTTTCTTGAGTCCCACAGACATGTGTATGAGACAGAGTACCTTCTTCAAACTTCCAAGAAAAATGTACCTTCCTTCAGTTTATTAAAATTAGGGGTTATCATGTGTCTTAGACTATCCTAAGAGACAAAGTTGTGAGAAGAGCTTTGAGGCATTTTGAGGCCAAGTTTTATTACCTGCCATGCTATGTGAACATTTAGTAACTGCATTTAAATTTGCTGGGCAGAGCAGGCTAATTGCACTTAGCAGGCGGCCCGAACACTTATGTTTGGACTCTAAGCTCCTGAACAATATTCAGAATGAACTCAGAAAGCTGTCAGCTTCAAGGAGTCACTCTATTATAGTTAAGCTATCATTGCAGACCTAGTGCACAAACATGCACACACCCACAGGCACCTGGGGTGATGCCTTTGGGAAGCATTTACTCCCTGACCATGACCTTAAAGCCAACCAGCTGCAGTTGACATTCATCTTTTCTCCCCAAGTTCACATGTCAGGCTCCTATCATAGGAATTGTCATGAGCCCCACTGTAAGCCCCTAGAGAGTTTCTGTCATACTCTGTGAGCTGTGACCTTCAGTGTGTTGTCCTCATTCTTAGGAAGTCTGTATGGCATACAGAAGGCTTGAAGGTTCATACTGCAATGGCCAACTTTGTGCACCGGACTCTGAAATCCACCAAAATATGACTACTAATAAAGCATGAAACAAAAACAAAACAAAACAAAAGCATGAAACAGAAGTTCCATCTCTCAGGCTGAAATAAAGAATATAATTAGCAAATGCCTCAGTTACAAAGACAATATTCTAGAGTTGAACCCTGTCTCTACCACTTCCTAGCCATGTGACCTTGGGAAAATTGTCTAATCTGTTTTAGCTTTAACTTTGTTTCAACTTGGAGGTTAAAGGAGAGAACATACATAAGCAGCCTGGCATATGGTAGGTGCTCAGAAAATGTTAGTGTCCTTCTTACCCAAACTACTCCCTTCCCTCCATTTGCTTTGGAAGAACTAGGGCCCATACCTGAAGGGTTTATACAGTCAATAGAGTGAAGCCATGGGCTGAGATACTGAAAAACATTAATCAGTCTGGCCTAAAAACACTTAATCTGTGGGGTAAATGAAATGAAGGCTGTTCTTCCCACTACTTGAGTAATGAGTAGCTTACTTTCACTAAATGGCGTCATCTCTAAAGTACTGGCTCATTTTAGACTGAGGGTATATTAGTGCCTACATCTGCAGTGCAATTTTTTTTTTTTTGGTCTTTCTTTTAAGAATTTGGGATTATGACTCTCTGGGTAGGTGTTAAACAGGGGTGTACCGTTATCTAAATTCTACAACCATTAATTTAAGGATGACTGGAAAACCACCTCCATTGCCCCCCTGGTCCCTTTTTTTGAAGGGTTCTTTGTGGCTACTTTCAAGAACTCAGTCTAGTGAGAATGTAGTTACAGGGAGGTACTGCTGTGTGCTGTTCAGTTACCGACACAGCTGTGGAAGCCCATGGCTGGTGGCTGCCACTGCCTTGCAGGGCTGGGAGGGAAATGCAAATGTCATTATCTGCTCAGCCAGTTGGCTCTGCCCCTCATAGGGGCCCAACTGGGACTGTCTTGATCGAAGCAGTAGAGTGTGTTTAGAAAACTTGGAAGTAAGTGACGAATGGTAATACCATGTGTGACTGCTGAGCGACGTCAAGAGCCATTTTACAGGTCCAAAGTAAAAGATTTCCTTCTGTCAGCCAGCCAGCTTCCCAGAGAGAGGCTAGACTGGACAGGGCTGCCATTGGTCATCGGGACTCATGGCTTCTGCTTCCATACTTGTGAGTGACTTGCTTGGAGACCTTGGATACATTTCCTCAGGAGCCAAGTAAAAGAAACAGTTTGAGATCATCTGATGAGATGCAGCACAAAATTCCATATATCTGCTTGTAATCAACTTCCCTGAGCAGGGAAAGCGATTAGAAATGAGCTGCTGGTGGTCTTGCCTTAAATTTCCCAGCCAAGCCCTGTGTAGTAAGAGACGTTTGCAGGTCTCTTTACAAGCCGACCTGGCCTGTTGATTCTCTCAGCACCAGAACCCATTTGGAACCAGAGAAAGGGTGGTTCATTGTGTCAGGCTCTGAGCAGAGATCAATGCTGGTCGCTTCGAAAAGGTTGGCTTAAGTGCTCCAGTCAAGATCTGCGGCAGTGAGGGGAAGGGGGTAAGTGGCCAAAGCACCAGAACTTTAAGCCCCAGGAAGACCAGAGACAGGAGCCCTCCTTCCCCGGATCTGTCTCTGGAGAGCTGTCTTGCTGGATTTTGTGTCTCTTTTTAGCTGACAGCCACCTCTCTCTCTTTGTCTCCTTCTCAGCAATGGGTGACCAGCCGGCAGATGCGGTTTGAAGGTGGATTTCAGGGCCGCTGCAACAAGCTGGTGGATGGCTGCTACTCCTTCTGGCAGGCGGGGCTCCTGCCCCTCCTCCACCGTGCGCTGCACGCTCAAGGTGAGCCCAAGCTGTTGGCGGGTCTCGAGGACGGCCCTCGGCTGCTACCCAGTCGGGAAACCAGAGTGCATTTTCAAAGCAGTGATTAGGATAACTCTGTGCAGACTGGATTTTGAGTTCCCAGTCTGGAACCTCCTCTTCTGCATGCACGTGCAGAGTAGGTTAGGAGTTGGTGCCACTGGTTTAGGGACTCATGGCTGCTTCACCCTGGCTGTGGTTAGGAGGAGGCGGGTGCCAGTCCTGGGCCCCAGGGTGACTGCCACCTCTGCTGGGTGTGAAGCCGCGGTTTCCAATGCGGTGCTCGATGTTGGTCATATCAGAACCGAAAACCCATGCTGTGCGTGTGGTCACAACAGTGACAGAAAGGCAACTGTAAAAGGGGGCAGAGAACCAGAACCCACAGAAAGAAGACCTACTGTGTCTGTCAGGCTCAGAGAGGTGGTATTTTAAAATGTTGAAGAATCCGAAACACGAGTTTGTTCCACCTGCATTACTGGAGGGGAGAGACCCGTGTTCTTCTCTGTGGTGTCTCAAGTGGGAATGCAGACCCAGAGCAGGTAGATAGCAGGCAAAGCTTCTGGAAGCCTTTTCCCTTATTACCTCTTGAAATCTCAGGCCATCCACTGACGCCGGCGTTGTTTCCCGTTTATTCTGTGTGAACAGGATGTCTCTGTGGAAGCCAGCGGGAGAGGGGAGTTCAGGCTGCTCCGCTGGGTGTTGATCTGTTGTTGGAGTGAGATCCCTGGCCCAGGGGGAAGCTTTTCCTTGGGTAATCAGTTGCTCACATGTAAAAGATGAGATTCTTTTCTACTGCTCAGCCCCCCTGAGCCCCAACACACAAATACACTTTTCCTCCTTGTTTGCCTGCTCTCTCTGAGCCCCTTTCTTTAGTTTCTTGATTTCATTTGTGTTTTGGCCACCTTTGAGACTGAATTGAAGTAAACAGAGCTTCTGTCCTGCCCTCCCATTCTCCCTGTCTCAGTCTAGCCTGAGAGTCCTGGCTGGGGCCCCTGGGCTTTGGGCTCAGAGCATTAAGACCTATCAGTCCCCCTGCCTCTGAAGCCCACACCGTCTCTGGCTTGAATACCACAGTGGGTAAGTCAGGAATTCCCCTAGAGTCCAACGTCTTTGAAACAGAAATAACATGGGGTTTTAGTGATCCTTTTATTGGAACTGGTGAGACTGAGCCCCTGGTAAAACTGTCAGCCTTTCACAATCCTGTCCCTGGCAGGGATAAGATGCCGTCACCCGGGCGTTGCCAGGAAAATGCGGAGAGAGTTGCAATAGCAGCCCTCCTGCCAGAGTCTTCCAGGGGGGCCTGGTTGACATTCTGTTTATTGCAGCACACATTCTGGAGGACTAGTCACATCCAAGCTTTGCCTGTGGAAAAGGTTGCCTGTGACTGTCAGTGCTTCCAGGTTCTCCCATCGCCCGGGGGCAGGCCCGGGCTGGGCCCACACTCACCACATCTCAGACATGGTGGGCTGGCACCAGGCAGGGTCCAGGGAGAAGGGAAGTGTTTGAACAGTGGGCAAAATACTGACATTGGGCATCAAGAGGAGATGCAGCGTAGAAAGATATTTAAAATATACTGTGATCAATGTTATGTTTCAAAGCAGTGTATAGATAATTCTAGTTTTACTGAAGAGTTGACTCTAAAAATGTTAACAGAAGGTATCTGGGTTGTGAAATGACAGGTGATGTTTGTTTCCTCTCTTTTTTATTTGTATTTTCTAATTTTTCTATAATTACTTTGTATTTCTTACTTAAAGAAAAACAACAAAGTTATTTTACAAAAGAAGGAAAATTATATAAACAAGACAAATAGCAAGGTAGGGGATATATTTGTTACAAATGACAAAGGATTCATTCTTTGATTTGAGAAAGTCATCTAAATCAGTAAAAAACAGCTAAACAACCCAGTTGAAAAGCAGGCAAAGGCTCTGGACAGGCAGAAAAAGAGCTTCTCCAACTGCTGCAACTACTGGCAGCTGAGAATCACCAAGTGCTCACTAGCAGCCAGGGCCTGAACTTAGTTTTCACAAAGATGTTCTCATTTGACGCTCTGAACAACCTTTTGAAATAGGTACTATTGTTATTGCCATTTTACAGATAAGGAAACAGGACATCAAGGATAAGTGACTTGCTTTATGAATACCTGATTGCCACCCACAGTGGTATCAGAGCCCTGCATGTAACCACCACAGATGGCCATTAATCAAACAAAAAGATGATAATTAAAGAAAGGCAAATAAACACAGGACACGATTTGTTTTTTGCTCTCAGATTGACGGAGATGAGAAACCTTGATACCCAATGTTGGGGAGAGTGTGGAAGCACAGGCACTTTGTACTGTTAGGAGGGGTAGAAATAGGTGCATCATTTTTTGGAGGGTATTTTGGAGGCATCTGTTTAAGTTATTTGAACCCTGCAAGTGTACTGTCAAATACCAGCAAAGGATGTGTATTGAGTGGGGGTTTTTTTTTTTCTTTGTTCTTAAATTTATTTTATTTTTATTTTATTCATTTTAGAGAGGAGACACAGAGCGAGAGAGAGAGAGAGAGAAATAGAGAAAGGGGAAAGGAGCTGGAAACATCAACTCCCATATGTGCCTTGACCGAACCAGTGCAGGGTTTTGAACTGGCGACCTCAGTGTTCCCAGGTTGACGCTTTATCCACTGCGCCACCACAGGTCAAGCTGAGTGGGGTTTTAATAGAAAACAATGCCACTGCCCATCACAACAGTTGAGTAAATTCTGATCTCTCCATACAGTAGCTGCTGCATACAGTGGGCCAATGTGGAAGGCTCTCTATGACACAACCTCATGTGTAAAAGGCCAGGCCTGAAGCAGTCTGTGTGTACACAGGCTGACATCCACACAACTCTTCCTGGATGCGGACACAAAGCCCCTTCAAAAGTGGGCACCTCTGGTAGAGAGAGGGAGGAACAGGGAGGAGGGACTTCCTTCTTAAATTTTTTATCTGTACTATACTCTGCCTTTTTTTTAAAAAAGCCATGTACTTTACTACTTTTATTTTAGAAAATGAATAAATATACTATTAGAAGGTGATGATCATATTGTTAATTAAAAAGATGATGAGGGACCAATACACGTCAGCTCCTGAACGCAGGCAGGACGCTGACTCTGCAAGTGGCCATCAGTACTTCCCAGGGGGTGGGTGCTTTAATGCATGTAGAAGACAGTGTTTGAGTAGAAGCATGAGTTATGAGTATCTTAAACAATGTCCCGTGTTCACTAAATTGGTGAATTATCATGTATTTGTGGAGGAATAAGGGAGCAGCAGGCCTGTGAGTGTTTGTCTGTAGTTACTGGTCACTTGTTTGTTCTTTGGGACATACCCCAGGCCTGTGTTTGTCCACCTGTGAAACTGAGCTACCTGTGGCTGCACCTGTCACTGACTGCTTGGGTAAACTTTTGATTTCTTAGATAAAAGGAGCCTTTGAAATGTAGAGTGACATCAAAAGGAGGATCTGTAATTTAAGGAGAGAGGTATGAAGGGTTTAAAAGCTGATTCCGGGGCACAATTATCACCCCATAATAATATCTTCCTTCATCTCACTATGCTTCTGTGTGCTCGTGTGCAAACTCAAGATCTCTGCAGGTTCCCTGTCAAGACTGAACTTCGAGCTTTCTGACTTCGATAATGTGGGAGGAACTGAAACACTCTGTAATTAATAGTAAACATGGCATTTTCTTTTCTGATTCCAATTTTTACGATAGGTTATTATTTACCTTGGAATAATAATCTTTTATTTCTTATAGGATATGAAATAAAGGTATATTTTGTACAAATATTTAATGCTGTTATCCTAAAGTTTAATAAATATGCTTCTTAAAGTAATAGCTTTCTTGAGATATAATTTACTGTTCACCCATTTGAAGTGTGCAATTTAATGGGTTTTAGTGTATACACAGAGTTGTGTAGCCATCACCATAATCGGTGTTAAAATTTTCATCAACCTCTCCCCAAGAATCCATGTACCCATCAAATATGCTTCTTTAAAGAAGAAATTACAAAGACAAAATCAACAGTGTGATTATAGCACCAAACTAAAGGTAAATATATGGGTAGCATATGATATAGACAAAGAGTAAATACAATAGACAGCTAGACTGGTAAAGTTAATTCTTGGATCTCAGAAGACAAAGGACCAACAAACACTCTCAAAAAGAAATACAGTTAGTAAACCAAAGTTATGGGACAGTTTCACCTTAATTAGTAGTCAAGGGCATGTAAATCAAAAGAAATGATCAGGTACTGTTTCTTTTTCTTTTTAACATTCTGAATGCTGAGAATTTTTAAAATGTAAGTGCTGGAGGTTGTACAGGAACATCTTAAATTTTGCTGGTGGCTATATAAAGTCTTAAAGTAGTTTATCAATATCTATTAAATGCCTTAAAAATGTTATTCCCTCTTACTGAATAGTTCCACTCCTGTGAATCTATTGGAAGAAACTAATCCTTACATACGGAAGATTCACAAGGATGTGTATTGCAACATTTTTTTTATAATTCCAAAGAACTGGAAACAATGTTGGAAATAAGTAAAGGGACATAGGGTGAAATCCCATCATACATGTATGTGTCCTCTACAAGCCAACTGTGCTTGTAGGTGGGGAAAGAAAAGGGAAATAATTAAAATCATGAGAGTGCTTCTGTGAGCATGGGTTGCCCGAGGAGGAGCCTGAGGGGGCGATGTGAGAGTGCTCTCCTGCTGGGCTCACTTCCTGTGTGCCTCGCCCAGTGTGAGCGTCTGAGAAGCTAGCAGGACTTAGATGTTGAAGATGAATGGTGTTTGCGTATGACCCCCACGTGTCAGCCAACCCCTGAACCACATCTAGTGCTCAAACCAGAAAATACTGACCACTTTCCATCCGCCCCCATCTCTGTCTCCTGCATTTAAGAAATTTAAGAACTATTTTTTTTCTGTATATCCCTTTTAAAAAATGTATTAATTGATTTGAGAGAGACAGAAAAACATCAATTTGCTGTTCCATTCATTTATGCATTTATTGGTTGATTCTTATAAGTGCCCTGAATGGGTGTCAAACCCATAACCTTGAAATGCAGGACAATGCTCTAACCAACTGAGCTACTCGGTCAGGGTTATATATTTTATATATAAATATAAATATCACACAATTAAATATTTTATTTAGTACTTTATTTATGTATTGCATTTACTGGAAGCATTAAAAATCTTTACCATAGAAGATTCTATACTCATATATATGAGAGTTTTGGCGTAGTGCCTATATTAATGCATTTACCTTGTGCATCCACTTAATGAAATACTATATGGCTCTTTAGAATGATGGTTATGAATATTATATAGCAGAACAGGAAAATTTATACCTATTGTGTGAAATGAAAAACTTAAGATACAAAAGTATATAGAAAGCCTGGCCTGTGGTAGTGCAGTGGATAGAGCGTCGACCTGGAACACTGAGGTCGCTGGTTTGAAACCCTGGGCTTGCCCGGTCAAGGCACATACAATAAGCAACAAGCAAGCAATGAACAACTAAAGTGAAGCAACTGAGTTGATACTTCTTGCTCTCTGCCCCTCCTCTCCTTGTAAAATCAATAAATAAAGTCTTTTTAAAAAAAGTATATAGAAAATTGCTTAGAAACAAACAAAAGACTGGAAGAAAGAAAAAATAGCTTTTAATTCCCATTTATAGGGTTTTTTTTTCTCTTTGTAGGCCAGGTATCAAATTATTAAATTGACTAAGGACTTAATGCATATCTTATGTGTATTATTATTGTTCTTTTTTTGTGACAGAGAGAGAGAGAGAGAGAAAGAGAGGGACAGACAGGAAGGGAGAGAGACGAGAAGCATCAATTCTTCGTTGTAGCATCTTAGTTGTTCTTTGATTGCTTTCTCATAAGTGTCCTGACCAGGGTGCTACAACAGACTGAGTGACCCCTTGCTTGAGCCAGCGACCTTGGGCTCAAGCTGGTGAGCCTTGCTCAAACCAGATGAGCCTACACTCAAGCTGGCGACCTTGGGGTTTTGAACCTGGGCACTCCACATCCTAGTTCAACGCTCTATCCACTGCACCACTGCCTGGTCAGGTTATATGTGCATTATTTTAAAAAAAATCAATCCCCTATAAAAGTTTCTGCACACATCTATCTTGGTGACTTGTCCCTCCTTCTCACCTGGTAAACCATGTGACCCACAGAATTCTCTGATCATACTGCTTGACCTTCAAAGTGAAGAAGCCCGTTGCTTGACAGTACTTTAGTATTGTTACCAGAATTGCCAGCTTCTACTTGGCATATTCTGAAATGCTGGAGGGCAGTGCCTAGCAATGCTTCTCAGGAACATTTTTGAACCAAGAGAAAACTTGGAGAATTCCCTTTGGAGATAGATTAAATTCAGACTCAGAAAAGTAGAATAAACAGACACTATCACCCCTGAGAAGCGTTCTCTTAGCTAATTCGCATCTGGTTAACAAGTTTCAGGTAGGAGCTGGAGGAAATGCCTTCGAAGCCCAGAGTAAGGAGTTGTGGACCAAGTCAGGAGCAGTAACGGGGGTCAGCCCATAAAGCGAGCGCACAGCCAGTCCATGCCGGCCACAGGTGTGGGTGAAGACGGGCATCTGAAATAAAGGGTGCACTTCGAGTAAAGCAAAGGCCACTCTGCATTGCTTCTTTTGACTCATGTCAAGGTTCAGGAGAAGGGACATGACATGAGACTTGGGGGAAGAAATGGAATGTCCCAAGATTGTAATTTTCAACATTAATCCAAGAATAGAAGGAAACCTTGACTGTTCCCGTTGGGTAATAAAATACAAAGAAGTCATTGGTACTGTGCTGGACTTCTAGCCAGCCTGGGCCCGCACTGACCCTTTGCCTTTCTGCAGGTGACCCTGCCCTCAGCAGGAGCCACTGGATGTTTCATCAGCAGGCCCTGCAGGAGTACATTCTGATGTGCTGCCAGTGCCCAGCCGGGGGGCTTCTGGACAAGCCTGGCAAGTGAGTGCCTTGTCTCTGGGAGCGACGAAGGGATGGGGAAGGGACAGAGGTGTGTGCCTCGGGTCCACTCAGAGCCAGACAGCAGCAGGTGCCAACCTTTAAAAGCGGGGTGTATCCCTTGCCTAATAGCTCAGTTGGTTAGACCATCGTCCCACAATGCAGAAGTTGTGGGTTCGATCCCCGGTCAGGGCACGTACAGAAACAGCTCGATGTTCCTGTCTCTCTCATCCTCTTTCCCTTCTCCCCTCTCTCTAAAATCAATACAATAAACATTAAAAAAATTTTAAAAAGCCGGGTGTCCCTTTGCATTCAGTTGCCCAGTGCTGCTATGGCATAGGGAAAACAATCCACCTTTGGAGCAGTGTCTTGCCATCCATCCTGGCACCCCCAGGGCCCATCCTTACCCCCAGCTCACACGCACTACCCCGCTTCAGGTAGGCAGATGCATTGCTGGGTTGGTAGTTTTTATTTTATTTTTCTTTTAACCAAACTATTTTTTAAAATAAATTATATTTCTTTAAAAATAAATTTTTTTTTGTATTTTTCTGAAGTCAGAAGCAGGGAAGCAGAGACAGATTCCTGCATGCGCCCGACCGGGATCCACCTGGAATGCCCACTAGGGGGCGATGCTCTGCCCATCTGGGCCGTTGCTCCGTTGTAAGGGAAGCCATTCTGGCACCTGAGGCAGAGGCCATGGGGCCTTCCTCAGCACCAGGGCCAACTTTGCTCCAATGGAGCCTTAGCTGCAGGAGGGGAAGAGAGAGAAAAAGGAGAGGAGGAAATGTGGAGAAGCACCCAGACGCTTCTCCTGGGTGCCCTGACCGGAGATCGAACCAGTGACTTCCACATGCCTGGCTCACGCTCTATTGCTGAGCCAATGGGCCAGGGCCTTGGTTTAAATTTAATTATTTATCTTAGAGAGAGAAAGGGAGACAGAGACAGGAACATTGATCTGTTCCTGTGTTTCCCAACAGGGTATGGAACCTGCAACTTCTTTGCTTCAGAACAATGCTCTAACCAACCAAGCTATCTGGCCAGGGTCCTAACTGATTGAAATAGAATAGGATACAGGATTTTCAAACCCTTGAGTATCGTAAACAGAGATTATAAAAGCAACTATTACAAGATAGATTAAATACTTTGAGGTTCCAAATAAAAGAAAAAGGGAAATCAAATAAGTTCCATTCCCTTTGCTTCTCCCCTGCCATGCCCGCACACGCACGGGTGCATACACACACCCCTGATACTGTCAGCATCCAAGGGAAGATCCAGCTGAAGGCCAGTACCCAGCAATTTATCAGGAAGAATTTGACCCATTTCTAGACACTTTGATTTATTTTTCTTCTTGAGAAATATATAAATTTAGCACTAGCACTACCCCGGTGATCCCTTTCTGGAAGACAGAATTTCTGCTGTCTGGCACAGCTGAAGGATGGGGCTTTGAAAAAGTAGCTGGGGCAATCCAGGCTTCCTGGAGCAGAGAGGAAGGCAGGAGGGGCATGTGAGCGCTGCCTTCTGAGTCTCTGGTCCCTTTGTTGCTGGAGGCTGTGCTGGCGGGGGTCTGGGCCGGGGCCGGGGGCGGGGGAGGGGGGGCTAGCGGGGGGGGGGGGGGGGCGGGGTAGAGGAGCACCCGCCCAGAGCCACCCTGTGCTTGCAGGTCACGGGACTTCTACCATACCTGCTACTGCCTGAGTGGCCTGTCCATAGCGCAGCACTTCGGCAGTGGAGCCATGCTGCACGACGTGGTCCTGGGTGTGCCTGAAAACGCTCTGGTAAGGCCAGATGAGGGCGCCAATGCCGGTCTCCACAGGGTCCCTCAGGACAGGGGCTTACTGGCTCTGCTGGGCTGCTGGGATGGCAGTCACCACCCTCCCTCCAGTTACAGCCCATTCATGAGGCTGTGAGTGCGGGGAAAGGCCCAGAGGCAAACTCAAGGTTTTAGGTGGCTGTAACGCTCTGCTGCCCGCAGCCATGCAGAGCTCACTGTATGGTGGGCTCCCTCCGGACCTCCCATCTCACGTGCTGTCTCTCTGGGAAGCCTTCTCAGACCCCTTCTGTACTGAGACTGCCCAGAAGGCTCGGCCACAGCCCCTTGTCTGGGTCTTCATAGCCCTCATCACAACTTGTTTAACTGGTTTTTGTCTGCTACCCTCAAAAACTGTCAGCCTTGCTGGGCTGTGTGGCTCAGTTGCTTAGAGCATCGTAGTGAGTGGCAAAGGATGTGGGTTCAATGCTCGGTAGGGGCACAAACAGGAACAGATCAGTGTTTCTGTCTGTCTCTGTCTCTCTCCCTTCCTCTCTCTCTCAAATCAATAAATAAGTTAAAAACAAAACAAAAAACCCCGTCAACCCCTTGTGGGCAGGATGTTCACCACCACATCCAGCCCAAAGGACGCTCCTGAGCCCGAGACATGAGTGAGTCTAGGACTGTGCACAGCTGTCAGATAAGGGGGCCCGTGCAGCTTGTCAGGAAGTATTTCTAACGGAAGAAACACAAACGGCCAGTAGATGGATGAAAATCAGAGTAACAACCACTAGCTTTTTCAAGTCTTAATATTTTCCCATATTTTCCTCCTCTGCAACCATCTTCCATTGCTGTCCGTCCCTCCTTCCTAGTGTAACCTGGTCCTGTATATGCCATTTGTCATGCCTGCAGATGTTTCTGTGCTATTGCCTCAAATGCATATATCCATACACAGTATAGAGAGAGGTGGATGCTTTTTCTGCCTCTGTTTTTTCTCCTTTAATACGGTATGTTTCATTAATAAATATTCTTATGTTAACCTTACATTCTCAGGATAAGTCCTTCTTGGTCATAGTAGTTTGTGAGTGTGTATTATGTTTGTTTTATATACTGTTGAATCAGTTTGCAAATTTTATATATATATATGAGAGAGAGAAAGAGAGAGAGGTTGAGGGACAGATAGGGAGAGATGAGAAGCATCCACTCATAATTGCAGCACCCTAGCTGTTCATTGATTGCTTTCTCACATGTGCCTTTACCAGGTCACAGCTGAGCCAGTGACCTCTTGCTAAAGCCAGTGACCTTGGACTCAAACCAGAGACCTTGGGCTTCAAGCCAGTGACCTTTGGGTTCAAGCCAGTGACCATGGGGCCATGTCTATGATCCCACATTGAAGCGGGCAAGCCCACACTTAAGCCGGCAACATGGGGATTTTGAACCTGGGTCCTCAGTGTCCCAGTCTGATGCTCTATCTACTGTGCCACCACCTGATCAGGCAGTTTGCTAATATTTTTGGCTAGTATATTTATTTAGGATTTTTTTGCATATATGTTAATAATATTGATATAAATTTTTGTTTTATTTTTCTTTTCCAATTTGTTTCAGAATATTACAGGCTTATAAAATTAGATGGTTTTCTGCCCCCACACACATCTTTTTCAGTTTTTGAAAAAGTTTGTGTAGGTTAGAGATTATCTGTTACTTGTAGGTTTGATAACATTTGTCTAAGAATCCATCTAGGCCTGGTATTATTTTTTGGGGAGAGGGGAGTATGGGGAATGATGGTAGCAGAATAAGTTACTGTTATTATTGATTTAATTTATTTAGTTTTTAAAGAATTCTTGAATCAATTTTGAAAATTTGTATTCTATAAAGTTAGTCAGTTTATCTGAAGTGTTATGTGTTTGGCATGAAGTTGCTCATAGTCTTCTCTTAAAAATTTTAAAACCTCTTCTGCAATGATGTCCCCTTCTTCTTTCTCTCGGTGTGTTAGAGGGTCCTGAACACTGTCCCAGGCTTGTGCCCTGCCTCAGACCTCAAGTTTCTTTTGGGTTTGTGTGATGTAGTGGACTAACACAAAAGACCTGAAGTACGGCCTGACACCTTACTGTGAAATAGGCTTGCGGGTCTTTTTCTTTATCATCAATGTAAACACACGTTCATTATTTTAATAATTAGACAATAGGTAATAAAAGTTTAAATGAGAAATTTAAAAACAATCATATCCCTATTATGGTGTTATGTCCAGTGAGTGTTTGACTATCCACATACATCACATCTGCAAACATTTTCATTTTTTACATATTTTTATGTTTAATTGCATCTTTTTTTATTTTAATTCAGTGAGAGGAGGGGAGGCAGAGAGTCAGACTCCCGCATGCACCCCCATCAGATCCACCAAGCAAGCCCACTAAGGGGTCATGCTATGCCCATTTGGGGCATTGCCGGATTGCTGAGCAACTGGGCTCTTCTTAGCACCTCTGGCAGAGGCCATGGAGCCATCCTCAGTGTCTGGAGCCAACTTTGCTCAAACCATTGGCCGTGGCTGCTGGAAGGGAAAGGGGGCAAGGGGTGGAGAAACAGATGGTCACTTCTCCTGTGTGCCCTGACCGGGAGTTGAACCTGGGACTTCCACATGCCTCACCGATGTTCTACAGCTGAGCCAACCAGCCAGAGCCTAACTGCATCTTTTTAATTAAAATATAAACATAAAAGACTGATTAAACTTTTTTTTTTTCAGAAAAATGGCATTTTCCCAAGTGGTATATCTAAAATGCCCTTAATCTGAATTGCAAATAATGTAACTCAGAATTATGAACAAATTTTAAAAACATAAGTTTGGAATAATATTGTGCATACTGTTGTTCCCACTGTGTGTGTGTGTGTGTGTGTGTGTGTGTGTCAGAGACAGAGAGGAACAGATAGGGACAGACAGGGAGAGAGATGAGAAGCATCAGTTCTTTTTTGCGGCACCTTAGTTGTTCATTGATTGCGTTCTCATATGTGCCTTGACCTGGGGGGTGGAGGGATACAGCTCAAGCCAGAGGCCTTGGGCTCAAGCCAGCAACATTGGGCTTTAAGCCTGTGACCTTTGGGCTCAAGCCAGCGACCATGGGGTTGTGTTTATGATCCCACGCTCAAGCCAGTGACGCCCCGCTCAAGCTGGTGAGCACACACTCAAGCTGGATGAGGCCATGCTCAAGCCTGAGACCTCGGGGCTTCAAACCTGGGTCCTCTGCATCCCAGTCCAACACTCTATCCACTGCACCACCGCCTGGTCAGGCTGAAAGCATGTTTTATAATGGCTATATAATACTCCTTTGTGTCTCATGTACTGGGAAACATTTTTACTGATACCCTGCTGTTGAACATTAGTACCTGTTTGGGAAATCTCTTGTGTGCATCTCTGATGATTCCTTATGCTCAATTTTTTTTTATTCAGTGAGAGGAGGGGAGGCAGAGACAGACTCCCACATGCGCCCCAACTGGGATGCACCCAGCAAACCCACTAGGGGGTGATGTTCTTGCCCATCTGGGGGCCTTGCTGCATTGCAAACGGAGCCATTTTTTAGCACCCGAGGCAGAGGCCATGGAGCCATCCTTAGTGCCTAGGGCCAACTCACTCTAATTAAGCCTTGGTTGCAGGAGGGGAAGAGAAGAGAGAGAGAGAGAAGCGAGAGGGGGTAGGGTGGAGAAGCAGATGGACACTTTTCCTGTGTGGTCTGACCAGGAATTGAACCCAGAACATCTACACGCTAGGCCGACGCTCTACCACTGAGCCTACCGGCCAGAGCCTTATGCTCAATTCTTATGAGCACGTTTAATGGGTCACATTCCCAAGGACTGTCGGTGACTGATTGGCATCTGTTCTCTCTGCAGCAGCCCACTCACCCGGTATACAACATCGGACCAGACAAGGTGATCCAGGCCACCATGTACTTTCTGCAGAAGCCGGTCCCAGGCTTTGAGGAACATGAGGATAAGGCAACAGCAGAGCCTTCTACTGACTAGAGGACACAGGGTCCCGAGTCTCTGTGGTCACCGCAGCTCAGTGTCACCTGTTCAGACCAAGGTTTATATGTTTTGATACACACTGCACTCTGTGCTATACAAGCCTTGGCCACTGTGGAGCTGATTGCCCTTTTTTGTCAAACAGAACAAAACCAGTGGCTCTGGGTTTGAAGAACACAGTGGCATGGTTTTAAAAAAAACCTTTCCACTCCTGACAAACCAAAAATCTATCAGCACATGCAGCATCTGAACCCACTTGGGCCTGGCCAGGGCTGGTTGTAGAGGAGTGCATGCTGGGAAGAAGCAGCCCCTCCCCACCGGTTCTCCAGCCCAGATAGTCCTATTGAAATGAATGACCACCATGACTATTGCAGTATTTACTGCTGCGATTCCCACTTGCACGCCACCATTAAGTGGCCAGGAAGTGCCCTCCTATGGGTCAATAAATCTCCATGCCAAGGGAGGGGCTTCGGGTCCCACCAAAATGAATTTTCCAGAAACACAAACTGATGGGGCTGCACTAGGAGGTGCTCAAGGCTCTCACCTCCCTCCCTGGTGATTTGCATCGGAAAGAGCGGGGTGCGGGGAGAGTGGTTTCCTCGAGTGGAAGTCCTTCCTCTTCCGCACTGGAGAACTGTGCCACACAGCTCACAAAGGTCACGCGTGGTGTGTGGGCAGGATTTGCTTTAGCCCCAGGTATGGGAAACCAATTATGGGCGGAAAATGAACGTCTATTTCAACTCTGTGCCAGAGGAAGCAGCCCAGCGCCCGTGCCCTCACCCACCCCATCATGTACCGTGACAAACTCCTCCTGTGGCCTCAAGGCCACACCTGCAGCCCGGGGCCATTCTGCGTGTTTCCATCATTTCTCTGCCGGAGTCCTAGCTCACCCTCCTCAAAGACAGTGTTGTCCTCTCTCACCCAGACCATCGATACCACCAAGTCTTTCACCTTAACTTCTGACTCAGGATTTATTCACATCCTGCCCACTCTGGGCTCAGAGAAATAAAATCAAGTGCTGGACAAGCTGGCGGAGGCAGCAGGGAGGGCCACCTGGGGCGTTCAGCCTCTGCTGCTCACACGGATTCCCCTTTCTCGGTCAGCGGAGTGTCATGTCGTGCTGGGTCATCTGTCCACTGCGGCGGTCACAGCAAGCTCCGTGTTGCTGATCCAGCTTTCGTGTAGGTAGCCTTGGGCCGTGGGCAGATGAGAGCTCACAGCTGCAGCATGAGGCTCTTCTCAAAAACTCTAGCCACTTGCTGCCTCTAATTCCCTATTGCTTTGGCGTATTGGACTATGTATTACCTCCTTGAAATAATAAAAGAATAACATTTTCTATGGTGCCTCTCATTTGTGACTCGTACCAAGAAAACTCCATGAGAATGCCCAGTGTTAGGAGTTATAGAAGGTTCGTGATTGCGCCTCCTCCTGGGCGCGGGACTCCACACCACGTGGGATAGTGATTATAAAGAGGGCTGATGTGGGTCCCACCCTCACATACCTTCTCTATTTGAGGACACAGTGAGCCGAACAAGAAGTGTGAAAAACTATGTTTCCCAAGTTCCTGGAAGCAATTTTGTTTACCTTTGTTCCAGCACTCTGCACTCTACGTTTCATGATCTGTCTGGGGGTCTGTCTCCTCGGCCTGACTATATAAGCAGGGATTGTGCTCCTGAGTCCTAAAGCCAGCAGTCAGCAATGAGTGGGTGGGTGCCCATCCTGGCCTGAGGCAGGGGCACTGTCACAGGAACAGGGCAGGGTCCTGTAATCACCGGCTGTCCTCATCTGGCAAAAGACCCTTTCCTAAGGGAGATCAAGAAGGTGTGCCCTCTGGGCTGACCCTCCTTGATGGACGAGAAGAAGGCATCCTCTGCCCTGGCCGGTTGGCTCAATGGTAGAGTGTCGGCCTGGTGTGCGGATGTCCTGGGTTTGATTCCCAGCCAGGGCACAGAGGAGAAGCACTCATCTGCTTCTCCACCCTTCCCCCTCTCCTTTCTCTATCTCTCTCTTCCTCTCCCACAGCCAAGGCTCCACTGGAGCAAAGTTGGCCCAGGTACTGAGGATGGCTCCATGCCTCTACCTCAGGCACTAGAATGGCTCCAGTTGCAACAGAGCAATGGCCCAAATGGGCAGAGCATCACCCCCTGGTGGGCATGCCGGGTGGATCCCAGTTGGGCACATGCTGGAGTCTGTCTCTCTGCCTCCCTGCTTCTCACTTCAGAAAAATACAAAATAAATAAATAAATAAAATAAGGTATCCTCAGAGGTAGAGCATAAACAAAATCCGTGTCCTGGAATGTCACTCCTGCCACCATGTCATTTTTGCCCTGCTAAAACAATAGTTTGGGGTACAAGGCAACATATTGAAATGCATCACCCCATCACTACAACAAAACACCAAAGCCTACCAGAGATTCTAAAATTCTACTCCTAACTACTCTCCACACATTATACCAATAGCCTTGTAAAAAAAAAAAAGGATAAATAAGAACCTCATTTAAAGTGAAGTAGGGTGACCAGAACGGGGAGCTTTCATGTCCTATGAAGAGCACCAAGCGCAAGGGGGAAGCTAACAGCCCTTCCCAGCTTCCTTTCCCCTCTAGGAAAGAGCTTCCTTTTTAAGCCAACTTGGTTTGCAGGTGGCTCACCATGGTTGCATGTACAAGATTACAATTCCTTGTTGTTCCCAAATAAACTCATTTTGCTGGAGAGATATGACTTTTCTGTTTACAGTCAACAGCCCCAAGGTATTCTGGGACTAATTGCTGTAATAATTATTGTGGGGAAGAGACAGAATGGATTGCTCAATCTGAGCTGCTTTTATGCCAAGGAGGGAAGATTTGAGCTGGGTCCCAAAGGGTAGGTCAAGGTTGGCCAAGTAGAGAAGAGAAGGTCACTAACTGGTATTCTTATCTTACAATAAGAATCTTCCTGGCATCTCCATGAGGCTTCCTCTCTGCTCCCGGCTGAGTCTGGAGGGTTTCCTGACCTGAGCAGCATTCAGAATGGGTCCTTGAGGTAAATCTCAGATTTATCATGTGGAGACTTAAGTAGAAGGCACTTCTATAGCACTCAAGGTGGGTTTTACCAAATATTTCCACCATCAGTAAAGAAATATAAAACTATCACAGATCTCTATATCCAGATGAGCCCCAACTTCCCCCTTGGATCCACCTCACACCCACGTTGAGCGCTGTGTAACTTGGGAAGCCTATCAGAACCCACTGGGAGTGGAAGGGGAGCCTCATGGATAAGCCAGTGCAAACTCCCTTGCGAGAGCAGTACAGTACCAGTCAATAGTATTCCTAAACTGCCTTCTCTTCATGGGTCATTTCTGAGTTAGGAGTCCTGAGTAGACTCTGGCCACTGTAGGCAGTAGTATTGTTGAAGAAGCCACTTCTCAGACGAACCTCACACAAACAGAGGCCATACTAAATAACTGTTCCATGATGGCTTTCCACGGAGGGATTGCCTTAGATCTGGGTATGTTGCTTCCTGGTGAGTTAACTTAGCAGAGAGATTCAGTTTAGAAAACCCAAAGGGGTGGTACTTTAGTGACCTTGGCTGTTTCACCAATAGTAACTGTCTTTGCTGTATTTCTGGCAGGAGCTTGACTGTCAGGAATTGAAAATGGAGCTCCTCGATTGCCCTGGGCAAACTATATTGTTGCTAGAAGTAGACTCCATCAACTTCAGATGTCAGATGTACAGAGAACAATGCTGACATTCCATTATGAACGCTGAAGAACTTCTCTCTTATTCCCACCATGTTTACACTGGGCTCCCACTGGAATTCACCAGTAGCTTTAGCATCTCAACTCAGAGGGAAGGGTAATAGCCTGGGCTGGGAAAAAAATGTTCTGCTGTAGGCTTCCAAGAAACTGTGACAAGGGCTAGTAATAAACCAAATCTTAAAACGGAACATCTCTCATTCGCTGTCTAAGTTCAGTTCTATAAAAGTTCGCTTTCCTGACACTGATAATAGAATCTGATGTTAATGGGACACAGGTCTAATCTAAGATGGAGGACCACTTGGTATTGCTTCCATTTGGGGACACAGGTATTCATTTGAGGAGGAGTCATTTGCTATTTTATTCTTTCACCACCTCCACCAGGGGAAAACAAACTTCCTCTGTAAAATGCCAAATACTAAATATTTTAATATTTGCAAGCAACTACTCACTGCTCTGTACCTCCAGCACCAGCTGGTGAAAAGCAGAGCTGAGGTGGTTATTGCAGGGAAATAAAAGAAGATGGCCAGGAAATGGTCAGGCGTGCCGGGCTGGGCCGAAGCAGGCTGGCTGCCACTAGGGCTGTGGTCAGCTCCCAGAAAGACTGATTCACCACAGCCTTGCTGTGACTCAGGCAGGGTCACACTCAGCAGTGGAGTGGCATGCTTTTAGTGCAGGGAGTGTCACTCTATGCCAGGGGCTTGGCAGAGAGTGGGAGATGGGTTAGAAAGGTGAGGCCATTTGCTGTCACCGTCCTTGTCCAGGTAAAAGATGGGGCAGATATTTGAGGCCTCACCCAGCCCTGGAGGTAACTCATGCATGTTTAGCTACGTCCCCCATCCCCTGAGACCACTTATTTCACCTTCCTTTAGAGACTTGGGGTTGTGGAAAGGCATGGCCGTGGAGGTAGCAGGTCTGGGTAGTACAAAACAGCTGTGAACAAAGTGTGGTTGTGAGCCAGTAACACTTTATGAAGACAGGTGCTGGGCCAGCGTTGGTCCATGAGCTGCAGTTTGCCTACCCTGATCTAGACTAAGTTTCATCCGTATTCATTCAGCATTCTCCACATCTTTCATGGCTGGGATGCTTGCCATGTAATATTAGTGTAAATGACAAATGGTGACGTTTGGACAAATGTTCTTCTAGCCATTCACACACACTGCTCAGGGCATTCATTGCCTTTGAACAGGAAAGAGAGCTGTATGATTTGAAGCATTGCTGAAACTCAGAAAACTTGACCCAAACTGGCTTAAAGCAAAGAGGAAATGTGTTGATCATAAACTGAAATGTCCAGGAATTCCCTTGGCTGAGTGACTTCAGCAAATCTCTCTCCCACTCTCCATCCCTCTATATTAGTTCCAACTTCAAGCTCTTTCCAGGTGGTTGTAAAATGGTAGCAGCAATAGCTCTAGACCTTACATCCTCTTAGAGTCAAGTTCAGCAGACAAGCGCAGCTGGCAGTCCCAGCCTTCCTTCCCAGTGAGGAGCATCATTGTGTTTCATTGGCTTTAATCAAACCAAGTGCGCGTCTGCAAAGCAACCAGTGGCTAGATTACAACTCACTGATTGGCCTAAATCTTGATCACATGCTTCTCCCGTAAGTGGAAAATGGAACTCCAATAGAAGAAGCACAGAGCCTAAGAATGGGGAAGGAATGAAGCCCGAAATGCAATTTAGGGATGTGGCTAAAAGCGAGAAATGGATGCTAGAGAGGCTAATCATCATTGTTCTCTATTACGGTAGAGTCTTACTGTGCTAAATACCTGTAGTGGATATTGTTGACATGCTCCCCCCCCCCCCCACCCTTCCCAACTGTGGCTGACAAAAGGCTTGCATAGATTTGACCCCCTCCAACCTCCAGGGCCAAGCCCTGATCAGTCAACCAATCATTTTAATCTACCTCTCTTGGCTTCAGTAATTTGTTCAGGTCTAAGCCAGTCAACATGGCTTGTCCTAGCCTCAATGGTTGATTCAGAGCCAAGCGCGTGACCTAAAATGACCAGAGAAAAGCCCTCAACATGTTATGATAAGGAAAAAATGAAGTTATCCCTGTTAGGGTTGGTGGAGTGTGTGGCCAGGAATGCCCACAGAACTGTTTTCCTACCTAAAAGGAAGCCAGCCTTAGAAGCTAGGACACAATGATCCCGAGAGACTGAGAAATGACCAAACCTGATCACACTGCTCCTGTGGCCTCCTCTGCCTCTGGATTTTTCAACTGTTAGCCAATTTGAGTTAGACTTATTATTAGTTGCAACCAAAAACCTCCTAAGTCATACAAAACTCTATCCCAGATTAGCCCCAGGGACAGGGAGGTCCCTACTTGATGAACTTGATGACTGAAGAACACTGACCACCCTTGCCACACCCACCCAAACAATATCCCTAAGAGAATGCTTCCTGGTCTATTGCCTCTCCTCACTTGATCCTTGACTCAGCCGCATAACGTGGGTGAGGCAGGTGTATTATCAGCACTTTACAACTAGAGAAACAGGTCAGAGAGCTTATGTGAATCACTCAACATTTCCTAGGTATCAAGTAATAGAGTCTGAACCTGAACCCAGACCGGCTGCCTCCACGGCCTCTAACTGAAGGAGGAACAGGTGGTCTCAAGGGCTGGGGGTAACATAGCTAAACACACATGAGTTACCTCCAGGGCTGGGTGACAGAGGCTTCAAATGCCTGTCCATCACCTCACCCTTCCAACCCGTCTCCCACTCTCTGCCAAATCCCTGGCAGAGTGACGCTCCCTGCACTAAAAGCATGCCACTCCACTGCCGAGCGTGACCCTGCCTGAGTCACAGCAAGGCTGTGGTGAATCAGTTTTTCTGGGAGCTGACCACAGCCCTAGTGGCAGCCAGTCTGCTCTGGCCCGGCCTGGCACGCCTGGCCATTTCCTGGCCATCATCTTTCATTTCCCTGCAATAACCACCTCACCTCACCAGCTGGTGCCGGAGGTTCAGGGCACAGGGCCTGGCAGCTGATGCTCCTCCCTCCTAGTTCTCGGGGACATCCAAGAACAAAACCAGGCAGGCGGCAGAAAGCTCCAGCAAACGCAAAACAGAAAACTTTCCCCTCCCTCTGCTCCCCCTGCAGAAAGCTCTCACAAAACAACAAGAACAATAATGCATTTTTATTTATTTAGTTTTTTGACAATGCATTTTTAAAACTAAACTTCTTTTTGCAAATTTATACCCCCCTTAGCCAGTTTCCTCTATTGTTATCATCTTATATGAATACTGGTTCATTTGTCACAACCAATGAGCCAATATCGATACATTGTATTAATCGAAGTGCAGACTCCCTTCAAATTCCTTTCACATAATGCCCTTTCTTTGTCCCAGGTCACATTCAGGACACCTCATTACATTTGGTCATCCTGTCTCCTCAGGCTGCTTTTGGCTGTGACAATTCCTCAGACTTTTCTTGTTTTGGGTGACCTTGACAGTTTGACGGGCATTGGTCAGATATTTTGTAGAATGTCTCTCAAGTGGAATTTGTGTGAAGTTTTTCTTTTCTTTTCTTTTTACAGAGACAGCGAGAGTCAGAGAGAGAGATAGAAAGGGACAGACAGGAACGGAGAGAGATGAGAAGCATCAGTCATCAGTTTTTCGTTGTGACACCTTAGTTGTTCATTGATTGCTTTCTCACATGTACCTTGACCGCGGGCCTTCAGCAGACGGAGCAACCCCTTGCTCGAGCCAGCGACCTTGGGTTCAAGCTGGTAAGCTTTGCTCAAACCAGATGAGCCGCACTCATGCTGGCGAGCTCGGGGTCTTGAACCTGGGTCCTCACCAGTCCGACGCTCTATCCGTTGTGCCACCGCCTATTCAGGCTGTGTGAAGTTTTCTCATGACTAGATGGGGGCTCTGGGTTTTGGGGAAGACCACAGAGGTCAATGCCCTCTCATTACATCCTCTCAAGGGTCCACGCTCCCAGCATGGCTTATCCCTGATGTGTTAAGCTCAGTCGCCTGCCTGAGCTAGTTAGTGCCTGTCAGATTTCCCATGATAAGGTTCCTCCTTCTTCACCTTTCCACAGTGTACCCGTTAGAAGCAAGTCCTCGTGCTCAGACCACACGTAGGAAATGGGGAGTTATGCCCCATGTCCTTGACTGTGGAATACCTATATAAATTATTTGGAATTCTTCTGTATGGGAGGTTTGTCTATTCTCTATTTATTTATTCAATCAATCATTTATTTTATACTTTGGGTTATGTTTCAATACTATGATATTTATTTTGTCACTCAGATTGTCCTAGCTTTGGCCATTAGGAGCTCTTTTAGTTGGCTTCTGTGTCCTTCTGACATACCCACACTTTCTTGATAAAATAATAATAATAATAATACGTTTTATTCCTTTTCTTTCATGGAGTGTTGCATGTTGATAATCATCGATACTAGACAATGAGGACATTAGGATTCGATACACTGTTTTCTCAACCTCTGGTCACATTACATTCTTCCCTAATAAAAGAATTGTATGTTGGTTATCTTGCATGGAGACTTCATGTTCCATCTCCTGTACCTGAGCCGACAGGACGAGAGGATGACAGGTCCCTGGGACTTAAGCTACCAGAGTCAGGTGGACCCTAGGGCAGCAGGAGCTTTGTTCCTGGCCAGTGCCTGGCAGGACAGCACCTCTGTGAGGGGGATGACGAGATGGTGATAATGACATGAGTACCTGGGAGACTAACACTGTTGGCCGCCACCCCTCACGCACCTCCCATCAGGAGCAGTGGCTGCCACGAGCCTACAGTCCAATGCGGCCGCTGAAGGTGTGGGAATGTGAAGGGTGATGCAGCCCATGGGGAGCGAAGGCTCTGGCCCACCTCCCCTTCACCAACAGCCTCTACCCAGCCTCTCCACCAGCAGCATAGGGAGCCCGAGTCTAGGCTCTCGCAGGGAGGAAGGAGAGCATATTCAGAAGCGATGACTTAGCCCTGTTCCTTGTCTCTCCCACACGCCAGACCTCTCTCATCAAGGGTCCAACCCCTGAGCTCTTCTGGCAATCAGAGCGTTGATATGTCCTTTTATGCCATGGGCAAGAATCTGGCCTCTGCCTACTCTAAACTTCTTGAAGGCAGGGCCCTGGCTTCCTTAGCTGCCCTGAATCTCCCCAGTGCCTGGTAGAGCGCTGGGCTAATACATGCTGCCCAAATACCTGTGGTTGACCTCATGCAGAGGCAACTCGAGAGCTGACCTAGAAGTGCAGATGAACATACACTGGGAGGGCTGAAGTCCTCGGGCACACGCACCCTGTGTATTTGTGGGGTACCCGCGATAGGCCAGGCACTTGCTAGCGGTGCAGCAGCAAGCACGAAGACCAGTCCTGGCCTTGTGGGAGCTCCCATCTGGAATGCCTGCCAGTGCGGGCATGGCAACACTCCGCAGGGAGGGGCCCTGGACTCACTTCCTGGATGGGAAACACAGTCAGCTTGTCTGGACCAAAGTTCCCTTTGGGCTACGGCTAGCTTTGCAGTAGGTACATGCTGTGGACGTGACATTCCTTCTCTCCGCTGGCTGGCCTTGCTGTGGCCTTTTGGCCCAAAGCCACTGGCCGCTGTCCTTTAGCCCCAGATCTGCCCTGCCACCTCCAAGCCGTCGATGGCACCAGGAGATACGAAACAGTGAAGCTCTCGAGCATGTGCGTGGGAGCCACAAGCCAGCTGGACTGCTCTGGCTGGTATGAGTGACCCGGGGGAGGAGGGGCAGCGCTGCATGTCCATTTGGTTCTTTCTTTTCCTTTTGTTCAATCAAAGTATATTTATTTTTTATATTTAGCATTATTTTGTATTCGTTTCAGTTGTATAGCATAGTAGTCAATCGTATACTTCACAGTGTTGCAGCAACATTTCCAGCGCCCACCTGGCACCATAGTCGGTACAATATTATTGACTCTATCTCGTGCTGTGCTCTGCATCCCGTGACTATTTTGTAACTATCTACCTGTACTTCCCAATCCTTCACATTTTTACCCAGCCCCCAACCCCCTTCCCCTCTGCCAACCATCAGCCTGTTCTCTATCCATGAGTCTGTTTCCGGTTTGTTTGTTTATGTTGTTCTTTAGACTCACATATCAGCGAAATCATATCAGCTATTTCTTAAGCCCGACTTCGCACAGGTTGTTGGGCCCGAGCAGGAGCTGGCTTGCGCAGTGCGCGCCTCTCCCTGAGGCCTGCCACGGTAGCTGTCAGGTTTCTGTTTTTCTTGGCAGGAGGCTCAAACCTTCGCCATGTTCAGCACTGGAGTGAAAGGTTCTGGCACAGACTTAACATTAGATCCTTGGTTCTCCTGTTGTTTAAAATTAATAGCAGAGATCGTGCTGGATAGTTTTGCCCAGAGAAGGCTGTGGGTATACCAGGGCCCCGCCCCTGCAATGGGCACCAGAGGAAAACAATCTTCGATGGGGCCCGGCAGTCAGAACGGGCCTGCTGGTGCAGCTGGCATGCAGCACAGGACGCAGGAGGGAACCTGCTCGGCTGGTTGGGAACTGTCCAGGGCTACCAGTTTGGCTCTCTTGTAGACACACCCACGGGTGTGTGTGCACATGTGCACAGGGCACACACACATCAGCCAGGGTGAGCTAGAGCATATGGACCCTGGGGTCCACTCAACAGACCATACAGAGCCAACAGGGTAGCCTGTCCCCACCTCACCCTGGGAAGTTTGAGTAACGAGGGTTCGACCCCTATCTTAAGCAGGCCCTGGTGGGAACCACTGGGCAGGCACAAGATGGGCTGCAGTATCTCTGTGCCTAACATTTTGTGGACCACCAGGCACTGCAGAAATATGAACTAAAACTAGGATGGAGAACAGTGCAGAAGTAAGCGGTCACGGCTAAGGTTCTGATCCAGCCAGCAAGGGTACATTTCATTTCCCAAGTCCAGATTTTTTTCAAACAGATCCAAAGTCTTTCATAAGTCCCTTCAGAAATCAAGCAAAGCCTATTGGTTACCACCCTTTAGTATTCAATATATATTTACTTTCCCTTTACGGATTTTAATGCACTGAAGGATGGAGTTTATTCACTCCATAACAAAACTTAAACAGAAATGGTAACACTGCCTGGGACCTATGATGGCAGACAGACCGAAGAACTGTTAAAACTTGAGTACTTATTAAATGCCAGGCACGTTCGAGGGCTTTCATACTTACACCTTTAGCCTTCCGCTGCTGTTGTCCTCATGTTAACCCTCAGGAGACTAGGCAGTGTCACTTAGAGCCAATTCGGACAGGTGGGCTCTGAGCCTGTTACCTAAACCATGCAGGCACTGATTGGCAAGCTGCTTGGGTTCCTTGCCCCATGCTGACCCTGACAAGCAATGACGACCTTATACAGCCAGGTGATAACAGCTTGTTGGGAGAGCTTCCAAAACTCAAGTGGGGGCCTGCCAGATGCCATCACTCCAGTCCTGCTCACAGGTAAGCCTGCTTATCCAAATTGGCTCAGGAATGGAGTGTTTGGCCAAGTTGATCTTCTACCTGAGGAACTAACTAGAAACTATTTTTATCTCCATCCCAGGGAAAGTCTGGGGCTGTATTCATTAGCCCACGCCTTACTAAACCCTGGACACAGAAGGGCATTCTCTCTGCCCACTCAGATCTAGCACTGCTTCAGAAGGGTCCTTGTTCTATCCTTTTCCCACCGGGCATCCAGTGCACAGGCTGGGAAGCTCCCATTCCCAAACTGGGTTTCCTCCATAGGCTAGAGAAACCATTCTGAACAAAAAATGGTTCTAGTTTCACGTGCCAGGAGGCTGTCCAGAACGGGGCCTTGGAAGTAGGCCTGAGAGCTAGCCTTGCTCTGGCTTATCCACCTGCCTGGTGACCAGACAGCCGGTGCCTGGTGACTAGACAGCCGGTGCCTGGTATAAAAATGGGTGTTGCCTCATGACATCACCCTCTCTTGGGAGCAGTGGGCTTCAAAAGCAGGTGCTGGGCAGCCCTTGGCCAGCTAAGTGGTCAAGCCCCACGGAGGAAAAGAAGACCGTCAAGGCATCCTATCACAGACTGCTCAACAGGCCCCTCACTTCCCTCTCCCTTCTCCAAGGGCAGCCGAAAGAGCCTGGCCTCAGCCACACTTTGCTAATTCAACTCAGCAGTGCCTCACTTTCCACAACACCTTCCTCTTGTTCCCTGGGCTATTTTACTTTTGGGAGTCAGACCTGAGCGCATGAGAACTCCGAGAGAGCTTGTTAAACTGCCTCTGGCTGTTGAACCACAGCTGGCTTTAGGTCAGGGGTGCTGGAGCCACGGAATCCTTTCAATAAGCACCCTGAATAACAGCACCATTCTTCCTGGGCAGAATGTCAAATGTCACAAGTTCAGAGATGCCACCGAATGGCAGGACGAGGGAGTAGCAGAACCTCGCTTGGGCTGACACCAGATCTGACCAAGGCAGCCACAGGGGCCTCTTTGGTTTTGAAGAGCACAGCAGTAGTCCTGGGGTTCCCTTGCTCTCTTTGTGCAGCCCGCCTTGTAAGGATAGGCACATCTCAGGTACGGGAAGCATTTGCCAAGCACTGAGATGCCCACCCTCATGCACACCACAGAAGGCAGTTGGGCTGAATCTCCCAGATGCAAGCCTGGTCGCATGCTTTGGCACCTACCTGAGTGCTCACTTGGTCCCAAGGTCAAGCACATTATAAGCATGTTTCACTTAATCCTCACAATCACCTTATGAGGTTAGTACTATCATTCCTCATTTTATAGATGGAGAAACTGAGGACAAGAGAAGTGGCCCAGCTGAGGTTGCCCAGCTATTGACAGAGCCAGGATTTTGAACTCAGGCAGTTGTGAATTCTAAAACCCCCTCTATTCTACCACCTACTCAGTCTTGCTTTTGAAACCTTTCCCAGCTAACCCAGCTCGGTGAGCTAATTCTTTGATGAAGTTGTAGCTCCTCTACAGGTGGGACGAGCATGTCAAGAACTGGAAAAGGTGGGCCATTTAAAATACCCTTTCACTTGGGGCAATTGTAAAGGTGGGAAAATATCAAGCTCACCACTGCATAAGAGAAAGAGGTGGCTTTTAACAAGGCCCTCGGGGAAGCCACCTGCTGCAGCCACCCAAGCACATCAGCAGGTTCTCTGGCTTTGTGCAAGGCAGTCCAGAGCGCAGTGACGGGACCACACCAGAGAACCATGCTGCTGGCAGAGAGTAAGCCATGGATAAACCCAGGTGCCTACAGACACGGGTTCCTTAGACACACCAGCCAGCAGGAAGGTGGCTGTGACTCTCACCCGTCTCCTTCTAAAGCACCACCTCTTGCTTGGGCCTCTGGCTTCATCTTCCTTTTCAGGCAGCTGCCCTCGTGGTGCCCCCCCACCCCCTTGCCAGTCTGCTCAGCAAGCCACTCAAGTGCTTCAGATTTTTCCGGTCAATCAGCCATCTGTTGGGGCTCTTTTCTTCCAACTGGTTTGCTGAAATTTTGAGAAGCCTAAAACATAACCCCCTGTCCAACCAATACACCTGCACTAGGAACTGGCTCTCGGGGACGTCACCTGTCCCCGCACTGGCTCGACTGCTCCTCGTTTGCTCCCTGCCCACCGGGTGCCCAGAGCTCCACACTCTCCTCGTCTGGTCCGCATGGCTTAGCAGCTGCAGCTTGGCTCTGATGCTGCTTGACCAAGCCGACTGTGCATAATATGGTGTTTATAATTAAGGCCGACGTACAGAGATACAGTGAAGGGCAATGAAAAAGAGGAAAGCATGTTAACTTTGAGGGCTTCAGAAATCACTGACTTCTCATCCCAATTTCTTCTTATCCCTGTTTCTTCTGTCTTGAAATGAAGTGCCTTTAATAAATAGGATGGTGCTCCCCCAACATCCTTGTCTCCCTTACTGTGATCAGGGTTTGGGGCGGTGGACTTTGATCATATTGCAACTGCCTCTTGTAGAAACGTGACCCACCAGTTAATCCCCATTAATCAAAAAGAGATACTATGAATTTGACGTCCTACTGACAGGGGCTCCAGCACCACCATCCTAAAAAGTGACAAAGCGAGGAACTGACCTGACCTCACTCCCTCCCCTGGTCTAGGTACAGCAATATTTCCTATCAGCCAGACAGGAAAACCAAAGCTGAGCTGTGTTCTGGCCATAAATCCTCCTCCTTTCAAGGTCAAACAAGCTCATGCTGGTCCTGGTCCCTAGCCTGAGTAGAGTTAACGAGACGCTGTTGATGCCTCCTTTCCTCCCAAACCCAGCCAGTTCTGCTGCCTCCTCTACCTATCCTGAAACTCCAGAAACCCCAAGGCCCTAGAGAAGGCTGGGTACCTCTGAACTAAGCATTCTCCACCGGGAGAAACCCAAACCCATGTCGCTGAGCTATTGATCCCCCAGGTCATTTACTCAGCAAGAACTGGACCTAGAAATGTGGTCCTGGATAACCACATTCCTGCTGGAACTTCAAAAGCTTCTACCCAGTGGGCAAAGTCGCCACTATCATTTCTCCACCCTCAGCCCTGACCAGGCTAAGCTGAACCTTTAGAAGTAGGAACTTCTCTGGCTGATGGCTGCTCTCAGCTCTGCAAAGCCACACACACAGCCTCTGCTCCTCGCTCAGGCTCCCATACAGGCCTACTGTTCTCCACAGGGCTCTTCTCTTAACCATCTTGGCCTTTGCGAGGGCAAGAAGACACCACCACCAAGAAGGATAAAATAAGTTTTTATTTATAGTCTTATAGTAAAGGGGGAAGCCTTAACTTGCAAGACAATTCTTCGGCAGTATGTACAACATACTTTTTATTTCCATGGAATGGAATCAAACACGGACTGAGACTACAGAGTATACACTAGAAATCAGCAAATGCCAGGAATCGAGTAGGAAAAAGACAAAGAAATGAGGCCTAAACACACAAAACCCTTCCCTGGGATCTGCTGACCGCAGCCAGAACTGGGGCTGGATCACACAATGGGGTGGATTCCAGAACAGCAGTGGGCGAGGGCAGGAAGGGGCCGCACTGGGGTGCGGGTTTAGTACCAGGTAAATTGCTCTTGGTATTTACATACAAAATCAGTTGGCTCTATTTCTTAGAAATACACACGGAAAGAAAAGAAGATTTGATCATTACTTTATGAATCTGTCGCTTTGCAATACCGACATCATCAGAAATAGGGACAATTCACTCAGATTCAAATTTCAGTAGCAGGAAATAAATATCAAAACATCATCACTGGCCCTCAATACAAAACCTCTACCCCACCCGACCCTCCCTCCTTGTCCCACCCCCTAGAACCCTCTGGCGGCTACCACTCCACTGCTGACGTCCCCCTCCCCCCAACACCACACGAGTGTCACGCGGCCCTCCCTAAGGCTGGCTGAGAGAAGCAGGAGCGAGACAGGCCAAAGACTCTGTGTTGCAAATCTGTCCCCACTTCCTGTCATACCTCAAACTTCTTCAAGGATCTGGTCTTTTAACAAGAGTGATAAATAGCTTTTTAGAAAAACACATCCTTAAAAAGAAGAGGGTAATTCTGATTACTTCTTAAACCAGTCATCTTCTTAAAGTAGATCAGTCCACAGATTCACAAAGTCTATCAAAGAGGTGAGGGTGGCCTGGGAGGAGAGGCCTGGGCGGGCAGGAGTCCTCCAGGCCTGTGCCAGGCAGGTCTGGAGGAGCTGGTGGGTGGTCAGGACACCATGTGCTCAGAGGTCCGGCCGGCCGTCTGTCCTCCACAGAAAAAGCTGCCAAGTTGGGGTGTTTTGGTTTAAAAATTCCTGGTGGGGACAGGGAATCCCTGAAGGGAAATGTTAAAAAAAAAAAAGTGGAAATGGGGAAGGAGAATAAGAGCTATTATCCAAGAGCTTCTACGTAAAAATAAAATTAAAAATAAAAAAAAAGAGAAAGGAAAAACATAGAGTCTCTTAAATGGTTCTGAGGGGTCTAAGGATGAACCGAGAGGAGGGTGAGGCGACGGAGAGACAGACAGTGTTTATTGCTGGCCTGCCCCGCGGAGCTTAGCTGGCCTCCATCCGCAGTTTCTTCCTGCTTTGGGGCTCTTCGGGCTCCGACTCTGAGCTGGAGTCCGAGCCTCCGTCGAAGGCAGAGATGGTGCTGCCCTTGGCGTTGGTGTAGTGGCTGTTGTCGGAAGAGGGGTAGTTGGTCTGCAGTTGGGCGCTCGACCTCGCCTTCTCCAGTGCACGGACTGAAAGGCAACCAAGCGAGCAGGTTACAGCCTTCTGCAGACTGGGGGTAACTGAGTCTTAGGTCAGGGTCCAGCCTGTTCTTCCGAAGGACTTGCTGGCCCCCGAGGCTCAGGGTGGCTCGGAAAAACTCCCTTCTGCTGGATGTCCCACCAGCACACTTCCTTTCCCGCTCCTTTCCCAGCCAGACCTGGGCCAGTGGACAGGGCCGGCCGCTCTGCAGTGCCGCCCAACCCTAAAGAGAAGGCTTGTGATGTCACCGTCCTGCCTTGGAAGCCCAGTGTAGAGACAGGACCATGAGCTCCCTATGTGACCCAACAGTGCAGGGACAGAGGAGAAGCTGGCAACGCCCAGATCCACAAGGTGTGAAGGCCACACAATGGCAGGAAAGGATGACAAAAGATGTATCCACCAAGGAAAAGTTTTGGCTTAGCTCTCATGGACAAGATCCACTTGGAAAGACAAGCTGGACACTTCGAAGCAAGTCACCAAACCACACAGAATACCTGGACCTTTCGACACATAGCCCCTACATGCAGGCTGCTTGGCCCAGTAACCAACCCTCTGCCGCCTCCCTCTGCCCATCCCTCGGTCCAGCTCATTTTGAGCTTTGCAAGGTCAGCCCGTTTATTTTATTTTATCTTATTTATTTGAGATGTTCTAACCCAGGTGGTTACTTGCATTTCTTTTTACTTGCATCTTCCATGAGGGAGGAAGAGAAGTGAATTCCCCAGGAACAAAGAACTTGATCAGCTCTCGCTTTCCCCTGTGGTTGTAGGAAAAGGCGCATGTGAGCACTGGAGAACAGCACGGGCCTGGCCCACAGGCTGCCCTGATTGGACTACCACTGACAATGGGGAGGGCTCACTGTCCCTGAACGCCTGGAGTTCCTGGTACTTACACAGAACACTCCAATCCAAGGACCTTAGCTCTTTTGAGACACCTGATGCCAGGTGTGACTCCTACTACAGACAGAGCACCTAAGCCCCAAAGAGGGGGGTTCAGGTTAGAAACAGCTCCAGATGGCCAACTCTAGACTCCACTGCTCCCTCACTAGTGGCTAAGGTCCTTCCTCAGGATCGCTCTAACGCTCAACTACTCAGAAGCAGGGCCGCAGCTGCTTGTGAGCACACACTCCGTAACTGGTTCTGATTCTTCAGGCCTAGGTGCAAAGCCCTGACCTGGCCAGAGCACAGCAGGGCCAGCTGCCCCACAAGCTCAGGTGCTCACCTTGCTGCTCCAGAAGAGCATTTTGCCGCTTGAGGTCATCAATATCTTGCTGGTGTGTGTGGTTTTTCCTTCGCATATACTGTATATACTCTGTGGCTTTGTCTAGGATTTGGGCCCGGGATGCCTGTTGCAATAGGAGAAAAAGCACAGGGGACAAAATAAAGACCTAGTCCAAACAGTTAGGAAACCATGTCTTTCTGCAACGGCAGCACGGGCGAAGGGAGTCAGAGGGAAAGGGGGGACAAGGCTGAGGAAATAAAGTAGTACTTGCTACTGAGAGTCTTCTTCATGCCAGTCAAGGTACCAAGTGCTTTAAACAGCCTACCTTACCAGCACTCAGAGGTAACGTCACAGGAACCTGAGGCTCAGAGAAGTTTACTGGTATTCAAAACCACCAGCTAGACCAGAGGTCCCCAAACTACGGCCCACGGGCCAAATTGCGGCCCCCTGAGGCCATTTATCTGGCCCCCACCGCACTTCCGGAAGGGGCACCTCTTTCATTGGTGGTCAGTGTATGGAGTACTGTATGTGGCGGCCCTCCAACGGTCTGAGGGGCAGTGAACTGGCCCCCTGTGTAAAAAGTTTGGAAATCCCTGAGCTAGACAGGTAGAGCCTGGATTTAAACTCAGGCCCGTCTGTCTCCTGAACTTGTACTCCACTCCTCCCATCCCCTTTTGTTCTTTATGCTGCTTTCAAGTCTTCAGCCTGCCCATGTCTGAAAACATGACAATACAACTTAACTGAGGGCTCACACTGCCCACTCTCTGCAAGGACCTGGTCCAGGCAGCTGCTCCAGCAGGTAAGAGAACAAGATCTCGGTGGGAACTGGCTCAGGAGGGCAGTGGGTACAGAGTTTTTCATCAAGGCCTTAGGTTTCAGCCAAACCTTCAGAACATTGTTAACTATTGTATTTCCAACTAGGCCATGCTGCTGTGTCACTCTGTCAGCCTTTCCGGCTAAAGGACTATCATGAAAGCTGTCAGAGCTTTGATGTCAACACAGGAAGGGCATGAGATTGGGCCATTTCAAGAAGCAACCACACCTATACCATGGCCACGGGTAGTGTAGGCCCTGCCCTGTCAGAGGAGTGAGTTAATAAGCCAATAAAATGGATGTCAGTTTACTCTGCCCCTGGAGATCACACTTGCCTGGAAGAGTCCCTCCAGGTTGTAAACATGGTCAGAGTTACTCATGGTCAGGCAGCCAACCAGCTGAATTAGTAGAATGGTACAAAGCCAAGAGAAACGAAACCCAAGGCAAGGTATTCTCATAACTGAAGTGTGGCATTCATGCCACCCAGGGTTCTGAGAAGTAGCAAAGATTCCTATTCAGGGTAGGGCAGTACTTGACCAATTTTGTATTATGACCCCAGTGGGTCCTAAATAACTGGAACACAGCAAAAGGAAAGGGGGACAGAAAACATCCACAAGCAGGCCAGCAAAACTAAATCCAGCTTGCATTAAATCCTGATAATCTCAACTTATAGACCTTCAGGCTGTGCTGGGGATCAGAGAGGTTTGCGAGGTCTGGGTTTATTCACCAGCCCCCACAAGGACTAGAATGTCCAGGCTTTCCTCTTATAGCACCCTCAGGCAACTTCCTCAAAAGGAAACTGTTCATATTCAACCATTTTTATCTGGTGCAAAATTATGTGCGAGGTACCGAGCAGACACTGTGGGGAAACAAAATGTAAGTCACGGCTTCCTTTGCCCAGATGCGTACTGAGTATCTAGTTGGGGAGATATGCATATCCATACAGAAACAAATCACACAGCAGTCCTGACAAGTGTAATTAGTTATTAAACAGATTAGGAAGGCCACAGGAAAGATGGCTTCTGACTAGATGAATCCTATTGTGTGCTAGGCATTTGCCTTCGCTCTGTGCGCGCACACACACGTACCGGAAATAGTGAACCCGAGGTTTGAGCTAGAATTAGTAGAAAAGGTCGCTCTGGGTCAGGAGAACAGCACAGGTAAGGGCATAACCAGGTATAATTCTTTAGTTAGGTAAGTCAGCTTATGCAGAAGAATGAGAGTGCCTAGCAGCTGGGGCTTGCCCCTCTGGCTGCAGGCAACTCAGATGCTATTTCCTATTTCTGCTGAAGGGGACTTATTGGGGTCTAATGATTTGGTGATTAAATGAAAAAAGGCAGGGCATAATTAGATGGGATGCCTCTCTGGATGCTAGATATAAGATTAAAGATAAGTGTTGCAGGCTAGATAAGTACTGTAGGCTAGGTGGCAGAGTGGCAAGGAAGACTTAGGAATCCAGGAGACTGCACGCAGGCTCAGTCACTAACAGGTTCTGAGACTGTAAATGTCCTATTTCTCTCCATGGCAATTTCTTTGTTTAAATTTTTATTTATTGATTTTAGTGAGAGAGGTGGGCATGGGGGGGGGAGAGAGGGATAGGGGTAGGGGATAGGGGAGAGGGGAGAGGGAGAGGAACATCAATTTGTTCCTGTATGTAGCCTGACGGCGGCTCAAACCGGCAACCTCTGTGCTCTGGCTAGGGCTCTCCACGGCAATTTCTTATCTGATTAGAATTCCTCTCAGACCCCACCTAGCCCTCCAAATTCTATGCACTCCAATCGTTGATATAACTGCTATTCATATTTATACTGCAGACTCTTTAAATTTGGTTAGCTTTTCCAATTAACAGTTCCCAGAAAACAACATTAGCTCTCATTTAACTACTCATTTGAATCTGGGACAAGGCGGAAAAGCAAAAATCTCTGAACGTTACAGCACTTGCAAATGTTCAGGGTGATAACCTTTTCTTTTAATAGAGGGTGGGAGGGATGGGGGAGGCAGAGAGAAGGGAGAGAGAAAGGAAAAGAGAGAAAGAGAGACAGGAATAATCAATCTGCTCCTGTATGTGCCCTGACCGGGGATTGAACCAGCAACCTATGTGCTTCGGATGATGCTCCAACCAACTGACCTATCCAGTCAGGGCTTTATTATTTATTGATTGATTTTTTAGAGAGATAGAGGGAGGGAGGTAGGGAGGGAGGGAGAGACAGGGGAGGGGTTAGAGAAGCATTCGTTTGTTGTTCCACTCTGTCCTGACCTGGGACAGACCCCACAACCTTGTTGTTTTGGGAAGATGCTCTAACCCCCTGGTCAGCAAACTGTGGCTTGTGAGTTTTGGCCCCTTGAGTGTGGCTCTTCCACAAAATACCATGTGTGGGCGCTACCTCGAGAAGGAATGTACCTACCTATATAGTTTAAGTTTAAAAAATCTGGCTCTCAAAAGAAATTTCAATCGTTGTACTGTTGATATTTGGTTCTGTTGATTGAGTTTGCCGACCACTGCTCTAACCGACTGAGCTAACTGGCCGGGGCCTGATAACTTTTTCTAATTGACACAGAGTGCCTTGGGAACAAGAGATCGCCCACGGAAGGCTAGATTGGTAAAACCCACCCAGCACAAGGCCTGCAGAATGCGATGCAGAGCCCTCCCTCCATTCCCTGCCAAAAGAAGGGTCCCAAGCTACTTGCAGTGACCCAACTCCTTAGCAAGTCCAAAGGAATGGTTCAACTAACTTTATTTTGCTCTTCCCAGGTTATTCAACAAGCAGTAAAGCCCCCGCCCCCCCCAAAAAAATTGAAAGCATAAAACAGAACTCCTGAAAATTTACATGTATATCTAGTCCCGGGAAGAAAAAGCAAAAGGCTGAAGCCAGAAAATGCTAGATTCATCCAAAATTCTCTCCTCCCAACATTCTAAACTGTGTAAGCTCATGGGATCAGCCATAGGATTAAGGTGTGGGCAGGCACCTGCCTTGCTTTTATGAGTTTATACAATGTGAACGGTGTACTGTGAGGCCAGCAAAAGCCCTGGGCTTTATGGCATGACTATGGAGTGGCCCTAGGCTTTCAGTTTCTTTTTTCTGTAACAGGATCAGGGAGCTGAGTCGGCAATCTTCATGTGAGTGTCACTGAGCAGATAGAATACGGTAAGTCAACATGTCTACAGATGGACTCTTAAGTCTTTGGATAGCCAGTAAGGACTTGCATAATTTTTCCTGCTTGTTTATACATAAAATTAGAACACACTAATTCTGATTCTGCCTTTGTGAGCAGAAACAGATCTCTTCAATGGTTTGGACACAACCCTGAGACAGGAAGAACTGCGACTGAGGGAACTCAAGAGGCCCTGGGCCTCCTACACAGAAGTGTGAGTTAATGCAAAGTGGTCCTCAGGCCTCCTTTCCCCTCTAGGAGCCATGCAAAAGGACGCCACACGGCCAGTCAGCTCTTTTCCGAAGCCATGGTTGCACATGCAATATAAACAATGATGATGATGATGACAGTAACAGCTAATACTTACTAAGCACTTCTAAATGCCAGGCGTCCTCACACAACCTGCTGACGTGTTACTTCCTCTCTTTTATAAATGAGGAAACTGAGGCACAGAGCAGTAACTTAGCTAATGTTACATAACTATTACATAGTAGAGTCAGAATGGGACCCAGACCTCCAAGACACTCATATTTTGGGAACACAGAGCCGACTGTGGAATAAATAAGAAAAGATCAATATATTTAGAGCGGTAGTATGGTTTTGAAGAGAAGTTTGAACAGGAGGAAAAGGACTATAAAATCAGCTGCTTTATCCACAAGAATGTGGATGAAGACCTTGGTGAGGGTGGTATTCTTGGAGGAGTGAGAGTTTAGGAAAATCATCTCTGCACAGATTACGGGTGCAGAAGTGTGTTGAAGCTGAAGCAAATATAAAAACTAATTTTTAGAATTAGGTTGAAAAAGAAAAATTTTAAAATGTAGCGTGGGGTAATAGCAGCATTAAAGGAAGTCTATTTTCCTTTTTCTTATAAAAGCATGTGAAAACCAAACAGGCTTCTAGCAGAGAAGCAGCAGATAGAGAAGCGCCTGAAGATGCAAGGTAGCTTGAGAGAACAGGGGAAATGACAGGGCCCTGGAGAAGGGGAAATGACTGTCCCGTAGTGTTGTGGCTTCATTACCCAAGAAGTGTTCAGACCTAAACGGACAATGGAGAAGACCTGGTTTGGCCAAGGGGCCCACCAGATTCCTTCCCCTTCTCCCGCTCCTGCTGCAGCTGCTCACACCCCTGCATCCTTGCCCACAGCAAAGAGTGGACAGAAAAGAGCGAGTCTAGCCACCAGAGACACCACTCTGACAGACTCTGCTTGGGAGCAGGGTGCACCCACCTCACATGTTACAGTGTTATAGCAAGAACTGACTACAAATTTAAATGCCTATCCTGGGGAATGAAAAAAAGAACTACGCCCAACTCACTGACAACTGGTTTTATTTTGCACTAGTTATTTTAAAGAAAATAAAATCATTACTTTCTGAAACCTGCACAAGTTTTCACATACATTAAGGTAAAGGGCATCCTGCTGCCAAACCGAAGGACCATTTTGTTGATTACTGGGAAAGCGGAGCTATGACCTTTAAGGGGGGCTAGTGAAAGCCAGGAGTCAGACATTTGTTGAAGGGTCAACACAAATCATGTTTCAAGCCTTGTATTCCTTTTTCTTGTGCCCTCAGTAATTTGAAATGAAGGTGTGACTGTCCCCCATCAAACTTTAACTGTGAAGGACAGGAGCATACAGTTACCCACAAAGGACACACCACTAGTAAATAAACATGTGGGAAGGAATTAAATCTCCCATGTAATAACAAAATACAAAATCGCTACCTTCGACTACTAAATTAGTCACCCCTTCCAAAAGGAGAAAAATTCCAGTATTGGTAAAACTGGTACTCTCAAAAGACACTACCAAAAGACTAATTTGCTTGAAAAAGAAATAAAATAAGACATAAAAACAATACTCCTGGAAAGCATTTTGGCAACACAAAGCAAGAAACCAGACGCTCTTACCCTCTAGACCCAGCAATCCAACTTCCAGAAATGTATTCTATGGGAACAGTCCTATGCACCAAGAGGGTCATCAAGACATTTTATTTTTTATAAAACAAACAACTGGAAGCAAACTAAATGGCCAAAAGAAAGATGCCTAATGACTAAATATGAACCCTCTATCACTTGGGGGGAAAAGCATGTCATGTGAAAACAGTAAGCCATAACATTTTACCTGTGTAAAGCACGCATGTGAAGAGAGCAGAAAGGAACACACACATTATCAATAAACCTGAGGATTTAACAAGTGCTTGGGGAAAGAACAAAAGCAGGCAAGTTTCTTGACATCCATTTTAAGATGGCACCCAATTTCAGTCATATTAAAATGTGGTGTGGGGTACAGAGAGTGTATCTTTGAACTGCAATGTATACTACATACTATAGCTACTAGCCACGTGTGGCTAATAAGCACTTAAAATGGGACTAGTCTGAATTGAGATGTGCTGTTAAGTGCAAAAATACATGCTAGATTTTTAAGACAGTGCAAGCAAATTATGTAAACTATCTCGTTAGTAATTCTTAATATGTTGATTGCATCTTGAGGTCATACTTATATACATTAGGTCAAATAAAATACATTATTAAAATGAATTTCACCTGTTATTTTACTCTTTTACTGTGCCAACTAGAAATTTTAATTGTTTTTAAATTATATTTAAAATGTTTTTATGGCTCAAAGTTTTTTTCAATTTTGTTAGAGGAAAAAAAAAATGCTAAAGGAAAGGTCTAGTAACCAAGTCCCGTCCTTCCAGATCTCAAGATGGAAAAGACATTAGGTAGAGATTCCAGGCTCTCTAGTCCTCTCCATGGGAGTAAGCCCTCCCCTACTGTGTACTGCACAGTTCCACATGGATGGACAGGCACTTTAGTTAGGGGTAAGATCATCCGGAAAGAAGGTAGACACAGGAGAGGCTCCGCAAAGGGCTGCTTTAACGGAAGAGTGAAACTCTGGGGTTCTTAAAATGAGGAAGTTCTTGACAGATACCCTGAGATGGGCAGGGGAGGCTGACCGGCAGGAGAAACACAGGAAGGCACCCAAGCAAGAACTGTGCACAGGCCAGGGGCCCTTGTGGAGGGTGCACACCCCTCCACAATAAGGGGAAGAGAAGAAGCAGGGATTGAGTGCCTTGTTTAGAGAACGTGGACTGCCAGTCCTCACCTTGATGGGCAGCACGTAAATACAGTTTACAAAGAATTCAATAAATCAGAACATTCAGAGCTGCTGAGCCCAAAGCTTATGGGAGACTTGGGCAACTATGGACAATAATTCAAGATGGAGAAAATTTAAGAAGAAAATAATTGCCCAACTTGGAGTCTGGCCAGGTAATAACTTTAATGAGTAATGAAGTGAAGTGGCTAGGGCTGTGTTTACATTTCATTTAGGAGATAATCCCTCCAGCAGGCCAGATATGCTGTAGAAACAGCGCTGCTGAATAAACAGCCTGCCTTAACACGAGCCCACCAGATGAGCCTCTCCCAGGGTAATGTGGCCAGGTGGATGGGGGCTTCCTGCCTTCTGTTAATAAACACTCTTTCTGTACTCCACCTACTGTGTCCCAGGCCCAGAGGGAAGAAATATGGCCAACATCTACCTCTTAAGGAAACCAGGCTTTCATGGAGATGGAACAGATTAGAGCTCAGTGTTTTAACCTTTTATTTGATGCTCAGAATGTTATCTTATTATTGTTAAGAATAACCCTCTCTCCCAACAAGAGAACAAGACCCTCAGGACTGGACGCCTCCCCGACCCCTGCAGTGCCCACGTGGTTCGTAATTAAGCAGGCGAGCACAACCATGTCAGCTGCTGCTGTTTTCCTTACAGGGCTGAGCAAACCTACTGTTTCTTCCGGCGCTCTCATTCCAGCTACCTACCGGGACCTACCATGTGCCAGGGTCTGTGACAGGTGCTGACAGGCAGTGCCCTCACATCCTCACCCAAAATGAAGGAATTCTGAACTTAATGCTTGCTAGAAGAAACCCTGTTTCTCTTTATTTTCATTTTAGGTCATATTCCCTTGTATTTTAATACAGCTCTATCCAGAAAGGAGAAATCTAGAACACAACTACCTGAGAGCAATTAAGTATGATAAACAGGCATTTAGCAAGAGACTTAAAAGATAAGAATTTCTATAAACCACCGTACAGCTACAAATGGCATTGTTGAAACAGAATCTTCTACCACTAAAATCAACCATGCTAAGGAGACAGTGTTATCGGACGTAACCACTCTTGTTCAGGTACTGGGCTAACTTACGGGGTGAAAGGCAGTATTATACCTCACGTAAAGGCGAAGTGATGGACTAGCAACCAGGTCCTGCTTCCCACATAGACAGGGTAAGCTCAGCGCCAGCAAGCCCTTTGGGCAATACTCCCTAGTACTCAACCTAGGACCCTAAAAACAAAGAATAATTCTGTTCAAAAAAAAGTAATGTCAATCTGACCTCGGGTGGTGCAAGTGGATAGTGTCGACCTGGAATGCTGAGACTGCCAGTTCAAAACCCCGGCTTGCCTGGTCAACGTACATATGAGAAATAACTATGAGTTGAGACGCTTCCTGCTCCTCCCTCCACCTTTCTCTCTCTCTGTCCTCTCTCTAAAATCAATAAATAAAATCTTTTAAAAAAAGTTAATATCTTCCTAGTTGTTCTCTTATTCCCCTTACTCTGGCTGATGGTTCTTATTTCATCCCATTTTTCCTAGTGGGAGGTTCAGCTGAAAAACAACATGGAAAATAAGACTAAAACAACAGTGTTCAAGAGTCCACCTGCTAACACTGGAGATGGGGAAACTCAAGGGGACTGCCAGCTGCCACGGTCTATTTTTCAGAGAAGCTATGGGGTCTCAGAAGAACTTATAAACTTTAAAAGCCCCAAACTCTCTGCATTTCAGTGTTAATTACCTACGCCAATTCAGAGGAGTATTTTGGTAGTAGTCTCAGTATGACATACTGCCAAGATTGCTGGCTTTACCCAGGGGAAGCTCCCAATATCAAAACAAGATACTAGGTATTTAAGCAAAATTTCTTTGAAGTACAGACAGTCCTCTACTCACAATGGCTTGACTCAGGGTTTCTCCACTGTGATGGTGTGAGAACAATCCACACCGACTATTCCCTGGCTGGCGACAAGCAGTAGACCATTTTTCGCCATGCGGCCGGCCTGTGGCAGTGAGCCACAGCACCGTCAGGCACACGTTCTCGAGGGTAAATACTGATACTTCACAGTGCACTGTGTTACCAGCTTTTTTTTGGATATTGTGTTCTGAGCACATTTATGGTAGGCTGGGCTAACCTATGGTGTTTGCTAGATTAGGTATATTAAATATGTTTTTGAATTATAAAAAATTACAATGGGTTTATCAGGATGAAAGCCCACCATAAACCGAGAAGTGCCTACACCCTTAAATTGCCTACCTCTATGGTGTGGTAGAAAGAGAAAACTTAAGAATCCCCAATAAAGAGGGACAAATATATGGTGACAGAAAATGACTTGACTTTTGGGTGATGAGCACACAATGCAGTCAATAGTCGAAATGCTAAATGAGCAGTCACAGAGGAGACACCAGAGACGTTCCCTTTGAGAATCTAAGATCCCCAAAACAGGGTAATAAGATCATTTCATGATTATTCACATAATGCCATAACCTTAATTACTGCAATCCAAATCAAGAATGAGCCCATTTCCTTTGGGTCAAATACCACATTAGAAAGAAATTGCAACATTTAGTGAGAACTCAGAAGTGGAGAGACCAAAGTGTTCCTTCCGTAAGAGTACCCACGGATCTGTGAGACAGTGCTGGCAGACAGGAGTGATGGAGATTGTGAAATTTAGACGGAAAGGGGCTGGGGTCCCACCAGAGCTAACAGCCAGCTCCTCTATTCACGCTTGTGTGAAATCTACGGATCGAACACAGGGTAAGATTCTGAAATCAGAGAGGCTCCTGTAAATTCTCATGCTGGAGCTTCGTCAATGGGCTCTACCAAACCTGGCCCCTCGGTCACTCCCCTCCCCTGTCTCTTACTTCTCTGACCTAGTCTCCTGCAAATGTCCCTTTACTAATTCCCGTCTAGCCACTCTGGCCTCTGCTCTCCTGGCTGGGCTCATGAGTGCTCCCAGGTTGTTGCCTCTGGGCTATTGCATCACCTTCCTCCTGCCTGTGATGCTCATCACCAAATAGATGTGTGGTTTTCCTCCCTCCACTTCCTTCCAATCTTTGCTCAAGTGATGCTCTGACAGTGAATTTTCTCGTCTGCCCTAATAAAAACTGCATCTTTTCCTTCCCTATTCAACTTTCTCTATAGCACTTATCTGACATTATATCTATATTTTAAATTATTAGTTAATTTTCTATCTTTTCCTCACCAGAGTAAGAGCTCCTATCTGTTTTGTTCACTGCTGTAACCTTGAACAGTGCCTGGCATGTAGCAGACCTTCATTAAATATTAGTTGAATGAAGTGAGTGAATAAATGAATAAACAAATAGGCCACAATGAATGACAAACCATTCAGTAAGGTTACCCAATTCAGACTGTCAACTTCCTTAAAGAAAGGAGACAACTGTATTTAGGATGATGTGATTGCAAGGACTTAAGGAAGAATGGTACAACAACATAAAATAGTCCGGATAAAAAGAAAAGCATAATTGAGCTCCTACAATCCATTCTTCCAAAGTGTTCTCCAACTTTAGATGCCTAAGAATCATGTGACTGCTTGTTATAAATAGAGATCCTCAGCCCTGCCCAGAGAGGCAGCTTCAGTATTGACTCTGATGTGGGTGGTCCCCAGGCCACAGCTTGGGAAACTGCCTTGGCACTACTCCTGGTTAGATGTGATACTTAAGAGAAGGTGGTGCCTGTCCACTCAGCTCACCAAAGCCATTTAAGTGACACCATGGCATATGAATAAACACTGACTGTCAACAGTTCAGACACACTCAGAAGATAATCCTTTGCACGTGTGTACTTTGACTAAAAGGGTGAGTCTCCGTCCCCATCATAAAGATTTCCTGTGGTGCTTTAGATAGTGTTGCGCCCTGGAATGTTGTTATTCCAGGTAAGAACCTTGGTCTAAGGCCATCAAACCATGTCTATACTAAGTAAGCCTAACCCATGGCAAATTCTGGTTTTGCAATACTAGGTATTCACATGGTCTGTTTTATTGTTTTCATAAAGGTCAGACCTACCCCATGCTTTAGCCACAAAGAAAGCCACATCTCAGATAAGGTATGAAGTATATGACTTACCAGAGTGGGAGTATACACAAAGTAAAACCATAATGGTTCTAAATTTGATTGGATAACCAAACAAACCTGGAACCCCCACCACAGGGCTAAATCAGGAGACCCATTCAAAGCACACCTGAAAGGAAGTTTTTCCAATGGCTGCTTCTTGGAACACTGGATCACCGAACCAAAAAACCCCGTAAAAACACAGGTCCTCTTCCCAGTTTGCCCCATATACCACAGAACTGCAGCAGAGAGTGGCCAGCTGCACTCTGTGTCAAGAATGGAACTAACTGTGCAAACAGATGTTTCCTCCAAATCCCAAGGAGTGACCCTAACCCATAGGCTTTTTACTCAAAGCTTCAAACTTTTTTTTAAATGTAGAAACAGTGGTGCCTTCCTCTCCAGGGAAAACTTTAAGTCTCTGGAAGGCCCTCAGGGTGTGTGGGGGGTGGGGTGGGGAGAGGTAATCAGTAACTTTTTTCTTCCGTTTCATATGAACATGGCTCCTTACCTAAGTTTTTTGTCCCACAATTTAAAATGCTCTTTATATGTCTTTGAAATAACAGCTGTTGGAATGGGGAGATCACTGGTATCCAGGAAGGTTCACATGCATTCCTGGGAGGTTTTATTTAAGATAAGTATTAACTTTGACTCATATAAAGAAATTCTCACGAAGGTCTAGGGAATCACTGACTTCAGGAATCCTTAGTGTTATTCTCGCTACTACGGGCTACTCTCTATATTACAAGTAAAACTAAGTTAAAAGATAACTCCTACTTGTGTCTTATAAGCATCTAACATAGTTTCCTAAGGATAAACTAAGGTAGGGAAGGTGTGTGATGACCCCCAAAGAATAAAAAATTAACGAAACAGTACCGAACACCCCTGATTCCATTTCTTCCCAGACAGGTGAGTGTACTGTTAAGCCCCACAAGTTCCAACTAGGGATGGCCCACCAGCGTTCTCAATAAACTCACCTTCTCTCCTTGGAGTGATGGGACCGAGTCCCGCAAACTGTGAAAGCTGTCTTTGATGTGGTCCCTACGTTTTCGTTCCAGTGCATTATGATGAGCCCGTTTGTCAGCCTAGAAGAAAGAGCAGATTAGCAAAGTCATTCCTTTGCTCGGTACGGGTGGGTGGCGTGTAGCCTGGAAGTATATGCTGTCAGCGCAGTCCCTGGTGAATGGGGTGGGAAGGATTTGTCAGGGTGGGCAGTTAGGTGTCTCCAGAATTAGGCTCTGCTAAAGGGGGAGAAAGGGGTGAGCAAGGCTTGTGACAGGAACATCCAAAGTAGCTCGATGCATCCAGCTCATGCATAAGTAAAATAAAAGTTATTCATGGGGACAGAGTGTAACTCTCTTACATCAGCCTTCCCCCAACTTATGTGACAGAAAAGCCGCCAGTCCATGATTGGAAGGTTGACCAGGGGAAAGTTCCAGTGGGTCCCTTCATAAGGTGCGAACACCCCCACAGAACGTAGGCAAGTCCCCATGCCCAGGACAGCAGTGAGGGCATTGGGGCAGAGCTTCTTGCCACATGAAGCCCATTACCGTGAGCCTGTTCTGCTCTCCAGCTCATAAAAGGAGCTAGTTTAAGACCTTCTTACCAAATCATACAACAGAAACTGAAACCTCTGGAAAACTCAGATGCATGAATCTGTGATCATTATGACAAAGGCAATATAGACACCATTACATTTTGAGATCCTATGATTTTAAAGGAGGTCCAAGGGGCCACCTTGCCAAGGGCTTCCCCTCACACAGATGGCGAATGAAAGGTAGTTCTTAGCAACTCTTGACATGCACATACTCTGAAATAAATATCCTTGGGCACCTGTGGCAGGTACCCACGAACCAAAGTCTTTGTCTTGCTTAGACTCACAAAGAAGAACAAGATCAGCTGGGGATGGGCAAAGACTGCCCCCAAAACAAAATCTACTGGGCTTCAGACAGAAGAGACAGCATTAGAGAGCACTGCAAGAGAGCTTCAACAGGTCCCATTAAAGGGCATTTCCCCCAAATGGAAGACAAATGCTTACTCAACCTAAGCTAGAACTTCATCACATCTACACCTTGGAAATTATGGAAAATAACACATGGAGGGTGCACTGAGCTACCCTAAGGAGCACGTCTATATATGGGAAGTTCAGGTAGCTTTAATCTACCCAAAGGACCAAGAACTTAAAAAATGAAGCAACAAGAATGAATAACTTGGCTTAAATAAGAATTCTTGTACTAGACAAGATGTACAGACAAAACTTGATAAAGACAAAAGAGTTGTGGGAATAAAAAGACTTGAAATTCTATTATCTAATTCTAAAACTGAGTTATTGCTGAGGAAGAGGAGGCTGGGAGCAGCTGTGGTGATTTCAGTCACTTCCTGGTCTCTGCCCCACACCTCACCTACAGCTCTGCTGAACGGGACACATGGTTGCCATCACAGCCTTATTTCTCCAGAGCACAGCACTCAGTTTCAGGGCAGACACCTGGAGCACTTCGAAAGCCCTTCTAATTTTAAAAGGTCTGAATTCACTGTAAAGTGTGTGTTTGCTAACTTCAATGACATATGGAATTTATGGGGAAACTGAGGGAAGTCAAGCTTAGATAGATAACCTGAGGCTACAGGTTGTACACTGAATCATACAACATTAGAGAAAGAAAACTGCAGATGCTTCTAATAGCAGTATGAAATAGCTTGAAGGAATTAAACATTAAAGTACCCAGCTCTTTTCTAATGCACTGTTCTCTCTAGGCACCTACACAGGTCAGTTCTGACCTGGACTACACCTATAGAGCACAGAGGCTGAGAGATGGCACACTGCATCTATCTATGTATCTGCCTCTCCTGTGTTCGCTACTACCCCCTGGTTTATTTACATGAAAATTAATCGCCCAGCTTTGGTCTCCAGCAGCAGCCCAAGATACTCCTGTCGACTAAATCACCCTGATTCCTGGCCTTCCTCCCAGCTTAAGAGCTGTGCACAGAAGCAGTGACACCAGAGTTACCCACAACCCCTCTTGTTGATACAAATAAAATCCTAATTGTCTGTTTTCTTTCTGGGAGAGCCCTGCAAATTTCAAAAGGATAGAATTAAGTGAACTTGGTTTCACTCAGGCCTACACTAGAGGGGTGGAGCTAAGTATCATCTAACACCAAAATCATCCCCACAATGCACTACCCCCTTCCCATTCACTGAGCCCTAAAAGGACTCAAATGGACAAGTCTCAGTTAGAGGATTGTAAGTGAACTTGGCTGAGGACCATCAGCAGAAATCTTGGCTTCTCATCGGGGTAGCCAGCCAAGTTTGAGAAGTTGGCTCAACAAGGAAAGGCAGCAGTCCACTGCCTGGTAAAAAGCCTGGGCTGGGGACTGTTGTTCTCAAAGTAGTGGATGGAATTTCTGTGGTGGTTCCAGGCCCAATTTAACTAGCAGAAGAGTGGAATCTTAGCCCAATCCCTGCTGACATATCCATCCTCAAGCTGCTACACTTAACCAGAGTCAATTTTAAAGCTCTCAGAGACAATGGCAATGATGTATTTTTCTCCTCCTGAAGCCTCACTTGAAAGAGCAAGGTAAAATTATGCAGAACATGCCTAATTCCAGGCAACTCTGAACTAAGTGCTACCTCTAGTGTCCTGAAAGAACATATGAAAAACCTTTACACAAGGCAGAGAATTCTGTTTGGGAAACATTTCCAAACCACAGATCCATCCAGCCAGTTAACATTGCTACCCTACAGCCCCCCCACCCCCGCAACTGATTCAACCAAATGGAGGGCCCGTTGCCAGGCGCGTAACTGCTTTAACTGTCTTCACTTGCTGCAACCTTTTTTGAAAGGGCCAAGGGTTCAGAGTTGAGAATCAAAAACTGGATGAAGAATCCCAGTGCAAGGCATCTGAGATTCTTTCACAAAATTAAAACTAGTTTTTTCGTTTCTTCATTTTTGTTTTCTAAGTAAAAAGAGGAACAAGCCCTGGTCAGGTAGCTCAGTTTGTTAGAGCATCGTCCTGATATGCCAAAGTTGTGGGTTCAATCCCCAGTCAGGACACATACAAAATCAGTCAATGAATAAATAGGCAGAACAAGAAATCTCTCTCTCTCTCAAATCAATAAATAAAATTTAAAAGAAAAGAAAAAGAGAGGGCCAAACAATTGTGTCTTGAACAAATAAAGCTCAATTCTGATGAACCAGCTTTCTCTCACCTGTACTGAGAGAAATACTTGATTATGAAAACGGGTGGTACCAAACCAATTCTAGGAGACCCCAGAGGCCTTCCTGGGCTGCCCAGCAGGCCGCAAACACCTTTCCTCTGTATCTTATAGGAGCAATGGCTGGATGCTGCTGCTCTTCAAGCACATTGGGTTTGTGGTTTGGGGCAGAAAACTCTTCCTTCAGGGCATCCCAGGCTAATAGGAATACTAAAAGGCTGAGCGATACTGAAGAGTGGCCCACAGATGCTCAACAGGAACTCCAGCACCAAATCGCTTCCAGCTTTGACATTTCTGCCAAGGTTTTTATTCAGCCTCTCAGTTTTATTTCCACCAAACTTTCCATACTGGCAGCCAGAATAAAAATCTTCACCTCCAATTTGTCCATCTCTGACACTAACAAGCACGCGTATCTTAAGTGTTGTTAAATGTTGAAAGCAAAAGTTACTTTGTTAGCCAAGAAGTTGCTAAACTGGCAGAAGGTCATTCAAGCTAAGGAGGTCTGTTCAAAATTGAGGAAATCTCTTTAAGTTATTTCCGTCCAACTTATTGCATAGAGAATGCACCTTCATCCAAGGCATTACATCAGTCAACAGCCTTATTTTCTGCAAGTTGTAGGTATGTGAGCAGCATGGGGAAATAAATGCTTCATTACTAAAGAATGCACAGGTTCTCCAGAACAATGCTATTTCTTACAGGCTTCCTCACACCTAGCCGCATCTATAAGGGAACTCTTCTTGATTCCAATATAGAAAAGGTCTCAGCATACAGGGAATTAGAGTTGCCCACTAAACATTTACTACCTTTAAGAATTTTAAAGTTTGCATTTTAGAGGGAAATAGTGTTAAGATTATCAATAAACTATTCTTATTAAATAGTAACACTGAAAACACACAGGCTCAAATTCTCATCGGAAAATATCTATTTATTACTTCTTGTAGACAGGAAAGGAATAGATTAAAACTGAACTTCTAAGCAACTCATTTTAATCAACATGAAAAATGCAACGTGAAGTAATGCGCAGCTAGAATGAGGATCTCACTAGGGCCCTTAATAGGAAGCTATAAATTTCAACTCCCCAACACTTCCCCTGCTTGAAGCCAGTTATATATTTCTAACATCCAATAAATAAACGTGTTTTCAAAACTTTAAAAATGATGATTTGGTGCCTAAAAGAACTCAACATTATTATCCAAGTATGTCATCATACTATTGCCATTTAAGAGAGTAAGAATGCCTTGATCAGGAAATTTTAACTGAAAACCAAGTTGGATTCCTTGGTCAACTATTTCACCATTACTGTCATCTTGAAAAAAGACAAATGCTAGAACACCCTTTATCCTAACCAACAGACCTACTTATGAAACAAACCTGGCATTTCTGTATCAGTGTCAACACTCTGTGCAGACACAGAGCACATGCACTGCACAGCACTTCACCAAGCAGCTAACTCCAGGTAAAACAGACAGTAGTTTCCTGAGTCCATTCCAGTCTCAAAGGCAAGCAAGCTCGTCCCCTTCTGAATATGCTGCAATTCTTGAAGAAGCAAAGAACTACCAAAGATGTCCAGAGGTGAAGTCAGTCGCACAACTCTGTTTTCAAACCTCCTGACAGACACGGTAACAGCAAAATGTTCAGCTGTCATGACGGACAGGAACTGAAAAAGGCCTTGGGTTTTCTGACCAACATACTAACCCTACAGTTTTAGTATGCTTTTGTTCCTTTCAAAAGGAATTTCCCAAACATAAAAGTAAAAGATCCCTTTGCATGAAATATACCTGTCCCAGAAAATTTAAAGTGCAAAAAATAAAAATAACATCAGTGGGATTCTAAGCAGTATTAAACTTAGTAATAATAGTATTGTTTGAGGTTGCTTCCTTCAACACAGCTTATTGGTTACTGAAGAAGCGGTTTTCCTTAGTAGGCAACAGAGAAAAAAATTCAACAAATCAGTTTCACTTTCTGTTACAGTTAGCTCCACTTCCTAACTTTTCTTATGAGATATTTCACATTCCTCATGCAGTAAGGCCGCAGCTATTGTACTAACATTATAAGAACACAGCAGAACCTTTTTCAAATAACTTTTATAAGTTCTCCTACAGCCCTAAATATGTGGTTATTCAGTTTGTATCCGCTTCTGCTTCTGAACCAGGCAAAGCTAAAGAATAGTTCCTCCTGCCCAATTTTAAAAAATGTATTATAATCTAAGCTAAATGTCAGAAACTAAACAGCTGTATTTAGAGAAAAATAATGAAATCCCTTTTCCCCTACATGTACAACTGTCTGACATATCTGCCTATTGCTTCTTCCCTCCATGCTCTTGTGATTATCCTGTGTCCGACAATATTTAAAAGTCTCGGCAAGTAGATACACCAAATTAAAAACAAAAGGTCAAACCCACTCCCTTTGTCTACCCAGCACCCCAAGTCAAAGAAAAACCCTAGGCTCCTTCACACCAAACTAAAAATATCTAGACAAAACAATGAGATTAGCATTCTAGGACAGTGGAAACATTTTAAAAATTTAATAAAGCATTTTACATCAACAACCATGTGGATGAATATTTTGAAAAGCAGAAAGCTTTTCAAAATTCAAGCCAAAATTTCACAAAGAAAACTTTCCTCTCACTGGAAAGCCAAAGTAATTCCAATTCAAATATGATTCTGCAAAGGATGCCTAACCAATCCTGATCCTCTAATCTGGACCAAGCCCTGGGACACACTATAACTGGAGTCATGGAGAAAGAAATATTTTAAATAGACTGGTCCCAAATATGAAACTCCACAGTCACACTATTAAGGATAATAGTTACTGAAAAAGAAGGAAGTCAATTTTCAAGTATGTATAAATATTAATTATCTGACAACACGTCAAGGAGAAATAAAACAAATTCTTTTTTAGTGACTATTAGCCAGGGATAATTTTTAAGACCTTTGGAACAACTGCACCTTTGGATTTTATGGAAATGTTAGCTCTCAATAAAAAAAACTTTTCTTAAAGCGTATCTGCTTGGACAAGGCAGAACCTTTGCTGGCCCCAATGAAGGTACCGGTAAAAGGGCTTGCTTTTATCCTGTGGTAGTAAAATTCTTTGGCCAGAAGTATCAAAGTGACATCCTACAAATTCTAACAAGCCCCTCAACAAATGGATTGTCCCACACATCATTTTAAAAATCAGAAAAATAACATTAAAAATATGGTTTTCTAATCTTTCTTTAAAAATAGGATGATCTAGCAACATGGAGCCCTCATTCCCATATAACAACCGGATGGAGTTTAGCGGCTGCCTTATCAGAAGAAGCGAGTGTCCTCTAGTACCCTACTACTCACCTCTGCTCTTGACTTCTATCTTACTGCCTGGCTCCCCCAGAGGAATCTACAGTTTTTAACCCATTCTATATACTTCCTACTATTCCCAGCTGTCAAATATTAAAAAGTGATACTTCTCTTCTCCTCTCTGATTCTGAGTTATTTTGTGTTTTTTCTTTCTCTAATCTATTTGTGGAATACCCACAGTAGTGTCTCAGTCTCTAAAGACATGAGATTAGTGTGTATCTATATCCATATTCATAGTCACATCTATATCACTGAGAACATCAATATAAAAAAACTGGCAACACTGTAATGATCTCAACCATCACCTTTTAGCAAAACTATCTTTGCAAGGCCACTCTTTTTCAACAATTTTCCTATTTTCTTTATACTCCTCCTTCAAATATAGTCAGACCACAATAAGTTGTCCGTGATACCTTCAGATTCAACCTTTGGTTCCTCTACATTTCCGACTTCTGCATTAGACAACCATGTTACACTAGATTCTACAGGTCTATAGCAATCACATGACTTTTGGTTAAAGGTGATTACTGCATGTTGCTTCTGTTTCACACAACTAAGTACCTACTTGTTCCAAAGTAAATCTTCTGACCACTCTGCCCTGAAATAATACAATTTACTTCAGAATGCTTATTTATCATTTCCAACAAATACAGCGACAGCTAGATAACTCCATCTGAAAACCACAGAACGATTCATTTCTTTGCATACAGCTCCTCTCACTCATCCACAGTCACTGGAACTTTTCACCTGAGAATCTAGAATTATGAGATTTTCAACCCACACCCCACCTAGAACCCCAGAACAAGACCCCACCTCACCTTAACGGTTAACACGAGAGTTTACTACAATATTAAAAGTGATAGAATGGTATTTTTTTCTCTCTGACCCCAAAAAGGACTAGAACTGAACGGAAATGAAAATGAAATGGAGAGTAGGAGACGTACCGCAGATTGAAACCTCGGTTGCTCTTCCTGGAATAAGAGAGAAAAAAAAAATAGAAAATATAGAAGTTATTTTTACACTTCACATTCAATAATAAGAAAATGCCGGCGGTGAAGGAAGCGGCGGGTGGGGAGTCAGCCCGACCCCCCCTCTTCCCCCACACCCCCAATACCCCTAGCGGGATCCGGTGGCGGGACAAGGGGGTCCCGAAGGCCGCCCCTCCTTCCGGGATCCGACCCACGCCGCAGGGGACCAGAACACTTTCTCCTGTCCTCAGACCCAGCTCGGGGCATCAGGGCATTCCCAGCCCCTCTCCGTCCACCCTCACCCCCTCGGGATCCTCGCGCGGGTCAAGGGAGGAGGGGATCGCGGACCGACGGGGCAAGTCCTGAGCGCCGGCCCCTTCCCCAGAATCCGGACAATGGGATCCTGGACGCACCCCGTCCCTGTTCCCCGTATCCAGAGCGGGATAGGGTGGGAGCGGAGCGGGAAGCTGTAGCACCCTCCTCTACAGGGGGAGGTGGGGACCCCAGAGGCCGCTGTCTCCTCCCCACCTCCAGTCTCAGAAGGCCGCTCGGGCTAGGACCCAGAGGGGAGCAAGCCAGGAGGGCCACGGAGGCGGTCCCAGCCCGGGGGGTGGGGGGCAAGGAGGCTGCCCGGCCCCTTGCCGCAGTCGCCCTGCTGAGAGCCCCGGCCGCTGTCCCCGCCTGACAACCCGCACGGGAAGGAAGAAGCCCCAGGACTCACGTCGCTCTCCACCTCGATGTCATCGTTATCGCTCATTTCCTACGGCCCAGGGAGCGGCCACTGCAGCGGCGGCAGGGAAGGGGGAAGGGTGGAGGGGAGGGGGAAGTCACCGACAACAAGCGAGTCCCCCCCACACACACTCACTCACTCGCTCTCTCACTCACACACCCATACACACGCACACACACAAGCACACACACACAACACAAGCGAGATCCACCTCCTCACTGCAGCACCGGATCAACGGCGGCACGCACGCCCGATCGGCCCCCTGACACGTGACTGGGCTCGTTACGCTGGGGCGGCTGAGACTTGTAGTTCTTGTTCCTATGACTGACGGCCCAGCTAGCTCCAGAAAAACTACGAATCCCATAAGGAACTGCATCTAGTCGGCGCTAGCCCAGCTTGTTGACAGAACCCAAAGCGCCTGCGTGTCCCGTGGATGGGGCGGAGAGAGAAGGGCTGCAGTACCTGCTGGGAGTCGTAGTCCATAGACCGCGAGTTGTCAGGAGGTTTCCTACCAAGGCAACAGTGGAGGCTGCTGGGAAGACAGGACACGTGGAGGGAGCTGGGACTCCCGAAGCCCGGCACTGTAAGAGTGCTGGGCGCCGGGCCCAGGCGATAGGGTGGAGGTTCTGGAGGAGTAGCCGGCTCCCTAAATAACTGCTGCATCTCCTGAGTGCGACTCGGTTTACTTTGTCTTTCTGGTGTCCTGAGTCCCTCTGCATTGCACCCTGGGGCGTAGCCGCCAGTTAGGGGATCCTGCTGCGGCGGACTAGGGGGCGCAGCACGGTATGCACACAAGGACCTTTGGGATCTGGCTGTGGGGAGGTGTCAACAGCAGGTGTTAAGTGGTGTTACAAGACAGGCAGGATAAACCTACCTAGCTGAGGGACGGTTTCCAGACGTGAGAATCTTTTATTTAGTCATTGGGACTGACCATTCTTGCTACTCACATGGGGCTCATACATAGGCAGACATTGCCCCCCCCCCCTCCACCAACAGCTGTTTATGTGGAATTAAAAGTCTCTTTTGAGTTTGTTGTAGTCCAGTTTAAGGAGTGCCCCAGTTCAGAGTACTGTAATTAAGAATTGCAAAAATTATCAAAACAGTGTCCTGGTAAGAAACGTCCAAACCTATAGAGAAATTTTCTAAGAATTTATTTGAACCAAACTACAACATATGCCAGGGTACAAGATCTCAAATGCTTCAGAGAGTAAGTTTTGGAGTTTCTTTTATGCATTTAAGATTAAGGAGAGATGTAAGTAAGATTACATGAAGGTGGGAGAAATCAAGGCAGGGATTGGATTACAGGATAGTTAAACTCACTTGCTTTAAAAGGAGGGGTCTGACAGGGGAGTTTTCAAAGGTGTGTTAACCTAGATGCACAGAAACTATGGATGAGGCTTGCTTAAGGCAAAGATCAGCCTTTTTCTAAAGAAGTTATATCCCTGGGTCATGGCTACCCACCATGATTTGCCCAGTTAGGAATTTATGATCAGATCACCCTGTGAGGCTACTTTCCATACCACCCCTTTTTCCATTCTGTACCACGGGAAACTTGTGCAGATATTTATCCAGTTAAAGTTGTATTTAAATACTGTGGCATGAGGTGTGACATATCCATTCCCCCAATATTTATTGAACACCTAACATGTGCCAGCACAGGGATGCCATAATGTATAAATCTGGAACAGTCCCAGCGTTCATGCTGCTCACAGCTGTGGAAACAAAAATGAGGCTGCCCTGCCACCATTTTAAGAGTGAACATCAAGTCCCACAGAAGAAAAAACAATTACAAGACACTTTCAGCCCTGACATAAACAAAGTAGAACTACTTTTACAACTGGTCTCCAAAATAAGTGAAATCTTGAGTTTTTCCCAAAAATTACTGATTCCCTAATGCAAACCATTTTATCCCTAACTTTTGAACACAGAAGTTTGGGAACGTGTCACATTTGTATTTCTTTTGTGTTTGTTATATTTATTTTGTATTCTGTTGTATTTCTTATTCAATGATCTGATCCTACTGAAGTTTGCACGTCTTTACAAGTAATCTTTTCTAAATGCTTTTGTTTCCCAGTCATTTTTCACACAAAGTGGGTTAGATAGACATAAGCAGAACATTGTGTTAAAAGAGCTGATGGGCTATGAGGGGGAGACAGGGAAGGTAGCTCTTGGGTAAGTTAATTAGTTAAATATTAGAATTTAGGGCTAATTCATTATTACAACAAACAATTATTGGGTGCCAGTTATGTGCAAAGCACTATTGGGCAATCCTGGCTAAAAGTTAAAATCACTCCAGGGCTATTAAAATTTTTAATTCCTTGGCTGTACCCCAAACTAATTAAGTCAGAACCTTGGGGGTGAGAACCAGGCAGCAGTATTTTTTTAAAGCTCTGCAGGTCACTTCAGTGTGCAGCCGAGATGGAGAACCACTGCCACAAGGAACTAAGGTAAGATAGTCTTCCACTGATTCGTTTATTTTACAAGAGTGAATTTTACAGTTTGTCAACAATTGTATTTCAATAAAGCAGTTACATATATGAAAAATAGGATAATCTTTGCCCACCCAGAATCTAAAACCTGATAGGACAGTAAGTTATGAATACAAATAACTGCAATGAAGACAAAGTGTTAAATTGGCTACCCAGGCGGTGAGTGTTGCCAGGTCTGAGGGGGGTTGGGAGGTGTTGATGACCAGGTAAGTCTTCTTAGTCTGTCAGTTACATCAGGGCAAGGATAGGTCTGTAGAGACTGGATCAGATTTTGGTGAACATGATTCCCCAGTTGATGGATGGAGGTCTGGGTAAGTAGGCAGAAGTGAGGAGGAAAGCTTTCTAGGAAGAGAGCCTGGAGATTTTAGTACATTTCTTTTTAGTAATTGATATACTTTGAAGACCTATCAACCCAGGTAATAAAGTTGACCTAAGAGACATAAAACCACTTCATCCAACAATTGTAGACTATGTTCTTTTAAGGCTATGACGGAACATTGACATGAATTCATCATGTTCTGAGCAATAAAGCAAATATCAACAAATTTCAAAGGACTATGAGCTAAAAGAGCAAGTTCTTGGATCTAATGCAATTAAAGTAGAAATAATAACTAAATAACTAAAACATAACTAGAAAATACAAGTTTGTAACTTAAGAAACACTTTTTTAAAATTTATTTTTATTAATTTTAATGGGTGACATTAATATATCAGGGTACATATGTTCAAAGAAAATATCTCCAGGTTACCTTATTATTCAATTATGTTGCTTACCCATCACCCAAAGTCAAATTGTCCTCTGTCACCTTCTATCTGGTTTTCCTTGTGCCCCTCCCCTCCCCCCTTTCCCTGCCTCTCCTCCCTCCCCCCACCACGTAACCACCACACTCTTGTCCATGTCTCATAGTCTCGCTTTTATGTCCCACCTATGTATGAAATCATGCTGTTCTCAGTTTTTTTCTGTTTTACTTATTTCACTCCGTATAATGTTATCAAGGTCCATCCATGTTGTTAAAAATGATCCGATGTCATCATTTCTTATGGCTGAGTAGTATTCCATAGTATATATGTACCAAAATTTTTAATCCACTCGTCCTCTGACGGACACTTGAGCCGTTTCCAGATCTTCGCTGTTTGCTGCCACAAACATGGGGGCACATTTCTTCTTTTCAAACAGTGCTATGGTGTTCTTAGGGTATATTCCAAAAAGTGGGATAGCTGGGTCAAAAGGCAGTTCGATTTTTAATATTTTGAGGAATCTCCACAGTGGCTGCACCAGTCTGCATTCCCACCAGCAGTGCAGGAGGGTTCCCTTTTCTCCACATCCTCGCCAGCACTTATTCTGTGTTGTTTTGCTGATGAGCTCCATTCTGACTGGTGTGAGGTGATATCTCATTGTGGTTTTAATTTGCATTTCTCTAATGATTAGTGATGTTGAGCATTTTTTCATATGCTATTGGCCATCTGTATGTCCTCTTTGGAGAAGTGTCTATTCATTTCTTTTGCCCATTTTTTGATTGGATTGTTTGTCTTCCTGGTGTTTAGTTTTATAAGTTCTTTATAAATTTTGGTTATTAACCCCTTATCAGACGTGTTGTTGAATATGTTCTCCCACTGTGTGGTATGTCTTTTTATTCTATTCTTACTGTCTTTAGCTGTGCAAAAACTTTTTAGTTTGATATAGTCCCATTTGTTTATCCTGCCTTTTATTTCATTTGCCCGTGGAGATAAATCGGCAAATACATTGCCACGACAGATGTCGAAGAGCTTACTGACTATATTTTATTCTAGGATGCTTATGGTTTCATGGCTTACATTTAAATCTTTTATCCATTTTGAGTTTGTTTTTGTGAATAGTGTAAGTTGATGGTCTAGTTTCATTTTTTTGCAGGTAGATGTCCAATTTTCCCAACACCATTTGTTAAAGAGGCTGTCTTTACTCCATTGTATGTTCTTTCCTCCTTTGTCAAATATCAGTTGTCCATAAAGCTGTGGGTTTATTTCTGGGTTCTCTGTTCTGTTCCATTGATCTATGTGCCTGTTCTTATGCCAGTACCAGGCTGTCTTGAGTAAAATGGCCTTGTAGTATACCTTGATATCGGGAAGAGTGATACCTCCTGCTTTATTTTTTCTTTTTAATATTGCTGAGGCCATTCATGTTCTTTTTTAGTTCCATATAAATTTTTGGAATATGTGTTCTATATCTTTGAAGTATGTCATTGGTATTTTAATTGGCATTGCATTGAATTTATAAATTGCTTTGGGTAATATAGACATTTTAATGATGTTTATTCTTCCTAACCATGAGCACGGTATATGCTTCCACTTGTTTGTATCTTTCTTGATTTCTTTTATCAATGTTTTAAAATTTTCCGAGTACAAGTCCTTAACCTCCTTGGTTAAATTTACTCCTAGGTACTTTATATTTTTGGTTGCAGTAGTGAAGGGGATTGTTTCCTTAATTTCTTTTGCTGACAGTTCATTGTTGGTATATAAAAATGCCTCTGATTTCTGACTATTAATTTTATATCCTGACACCTTGCTGAATTCATTTATCAGGTCCAGTAGTTTTTTGACTGAGACTTTAGGATTTTCTATATACAATATCATATCATCTGCAAATAATGATAGTTTTACTTCTTCTTTTCTAATTTGGATGCCTTTTATTTCTTCTTCTTGTCTGATTGCTGTAGCTAGGACTTCCAGAACTATGTTGAATAAGAGTGGTGAAAGGGGGCACCCCTGCCTGGTTCCTGATCTTAAGGGGATTGCTTTTAACTTTTGTCCATTTAGTATGATGTTTGCTGTGGGTTTGTCGTAGATGGCCCTTATCATGTTAAGGAATGTTCCCTGTATTCCCACTTTACTGAGAGTTTTGAGCATGAATGGGTGCTGGATTTTATCAAATGCTTTTTCTGCATCTATTGAAATTATCATGTGATTTTTGTCCTTCCTTTTGTTTATGTGATGAATCACATTGATTGACTTGAGAATATTGAACCAGCCTTGCCTCTCCAGAATAAATCCCACTTGATCATGGTGTATGATTTTTTTCATATATTGCTGAATCCGGTTGGCTAATATTTTGTTGAGAATTTTAGCGTCTAAATTCATCAGGGATATAGGCCTACAATTTTCTTTCTTTGTGTTGTCTTTGCCTGATTTTTGGGGTCAGAATTATGCCCGCCTCATAAAAGGAGTTTGGAAGTCTTCCTTCCTCTTGAATTTTTTGAAATAGCTTGAGGAGGATAGGAGTTAGTTCTTCTTTGAATTTTTGGTAGAATTCACTTGTGAAGCCATCAGGCCCAGGACTTTCCTCTGTTGGGAGTTTTTTGATAACTGTTTCGATCTCATTTGTCGTAATTGGTCTGTTTAGGTGTTCTGATTCTTCCAGATTGATTTTTGGAAGATTATATGATTCAAGAAATTTGTCCATTTCACCTAGGTTGTCTAATTTTTTGGCATAGAGTTCTTCATAGTATTTTCTTACAATACTTTGTACTTCTATTGTGTCAGTTGTTATTTCTCCACTGTCCTTTCTAATTTTATTTATTTGAGTCCTCTCTCTTTTTTTCTTGGTGAGTCTAGTTAAAGGTTCATCAATCTTGTTTACCTTTTCAAAGAACCAGCTCCTGGTTTCATTGATCCTCTGTATTGTTTCCTTAGCCTCTATGTCATTTATTTCCGCTCAAGAAACACTTTTAAATGACTCACATGGAGGGACTTCCATGATCCAGGCATACACTCAGGAAAGAATTAGACATACAAGAACAGGAATTTCTTCTAGTGTTTTGTTTTAGTATTTTTCTGATGTATAATAATCTAGGACCCTAAGAATTTTCATTTTTGCATGCTTGAGTGTCTTTGGTAAAGCCCTATGTGTACTTATAAGATGGGGTCTTATCATTGGACTTCCCAGTCTAGTCCCTGACTACTTCAAGTTTGATCCAGTAGTATCTACATCCCCAGGGAGCTTGTTAGAAATAAAGGCCCCACCCAAGACCTACTAAAACAGATCTGCACTGTAACAATATGCCCAAGTTGTTATATGCACCTTAGTGTCTGAGAAGTTCTGATGAAAGAGGAGGGGGGACTGCAAGTGGGGAAGGCAAGCAGAATCCCCCATTTTCTCCTCAAATCTTTCACAATTCGGCTTCCCTTTTACTATTTGATCAAAATCACTCTTATCCTGGCCACCAGCTACCTCTTTATTGCTAAATCCAAAGCCCTTATCTTGTTTGATCTGACACTGGCTTTCTACACTGTTGACCACTCCTTTCTCAAAAGCAAAGGACTCTCCTTCTTTCCTCCTACCTCCTTAGCTGCTCCTTCTCTGTCTCTGCTGGTTCCTCTTGGCCAGTCAGCATTTGAGTTCCAGGGACTGGTGGGCTTCACTCTTCCCCTCCCAGCCCCTGCCTGGTGGACTCCTCTGCCTCCTGAGGCTTTGTGGCAATCTCTCTGATTGTGACCCTAAGACTGTATCTCTTTTTATGAACTTAAGATTGTTTATTCAATTTATTCATATATATATTCAATTTTTATATATTCAGTTTATTTTTGGACACATCTACTTGGATTAATCCATAGGCAAATGAAAACTCAAGGCGTATGGGTAAGTGTGGAAAAGTTGGTTTGAGCCTGACCAGGCAGTGGCACAGTGGATAGAGTGTTGGCTTGGGATGCTTGAGGCCCCAGGTTCAAAACCTTGAGGTCGACAGCTTGAGTACAGTCTCATCTGGCTTAAGCACGGGGTCACTGGCTTGAGTGTGAGATCATAGACATGACCTCATCATTGCTGGCTTGAAGCCCAAGGTCGCTGGCTTGAGCCCAAGGTCACTGACTTGGCTGTAGCACCTGGTCAAGGCACATATGAGAAAGCAATCAATGAACAACTAAGGTGCCACAACAAAGAATTGATGCTGCTCATCTCTCTCCTGTCTGTTTGTCCTTCACTCTGTCTCTTTTGCTAAGAAAAAAAAGGAGGGGGATGTTGGTTAGATACAGCATTTAGAGTATGATTTATCCATATAAAACTGAACATATCTGTTTGAGCATATGTGTGTAGAAAAATGTGTAGAAGTATTTTCAGCAAAAATGTTAATAGCATTTGTCTCTGGGAGGTGGGGTTTCCAATGGTTTTCTTTTTCTTTTCTTATTATGTGAGCAGCATCATTCTCACCAAAACAGTAGGACTATTAAAAGACAACCACTATCTCAATAAGTCCATTATCTTTCCTAAGCAGCAAACTTCTCAAGCCACAACTTTAGGGAGGCAATCCCATGCTTTCCCCATGTCACTATGCTTGTTTTTTTCTATTTGGGTGAGGGAGAGGATATAGCCTCAAGGGTACCAGCAGGAAGCAGCTGGCACACTCAAATTAAGATCATTCAAGGAGTTTTTAATAATGAGGTTGTTTACAAATATGTGGGCAGGGTATGAAGAAACTGTAAGGGATTGTAAGGGAAGAAGCCGCCGGACTCTGTGCCTATCCCTAGGCCTGTGGGGGAGAGGGAATAAGTGCTTATAGAGCTAGGGCAGAGGGTTGTATGGAAAGGACCAGAGTTCAGACCTGGAGCCCAGGGCAGTTGGTCTGGGGGGCCAAAAGGAATATCTCTAAAGCACAGAAAAGGACCCTTTCTTCTTCCTCTCACATTTTCAGAGAGGGCTGGGAACTGCCAGCCCTCCTGTTTGTTCTCCACCCTGCAGCCAGAATGATCTATCAGGAATGAAATATCTTCACTCTGAATTAAGCCTTTCCATCTGTCTTTGTTCTCAGGTTAAAGCCTGTATTCCAGAGTCTGGCATGAGAGGCCCTTCATGATCTAGCAGCGCCTTGGCCAGTCTCATCTTTCAGCTCCTCCTCTCTCACCTTCTACACTCTAGCCATGCAGAATTTCACCCTTTTTGCCTAAAGAACCATGTTTCCATTTTCTTCTAAGGATTTCCATGTGCTGTTCCCTCTGTTCTGAATGCTATTTCCCTCACACTGCTCCCACTTACCTTCCTTTTCTTCTCATTCTTTTTTGGCTTAACCACACCTCCTCCAAGAAGTGCTCCTGGATTCTCCAAGGCTAAATTAGAGAGAATGCACTGAACTACCAGCAACCAGTTTCTTCTCCCAAATTTGCCAAGCTGACAAGTCACTCTTTCTCCAAGGGGCATAGAGGAGGAGGGCAGAGATGTCAGAGTATCCCTTCCATATTTTTTCCTCACCAAAGAGTGGATTGTCCAGTCCCTTAAAATTCCAGCTTCCAAAACTGTGAGCAATAAATTTCTGTTGCTGTAAACCACCCAATTTGTGGTTATATAACAAACGGACTAAGCTAATCAGCATCTGTTTTTATTTGGCATATGTTTACTTATTTATGGACAATCACCACACTAGAACAGAGAAGCCCTATGAGGTTAGGGGCTGAGCTCATTTTACTTCTAATTGCATCCCTGTCACCCAGCACAGTACCTGGTATGTGGTGGGTATGCAATGAATACTGTGGTACTGAAACTCGTAATTGTTTATCTCCATCTCATCATACTTTGGACTGCATAGATACATGTTAATTTGCTCCTAGAAATACCAGGGAAAAAGTCATAAAGATGGTTTTACCTTTGCCAGGGGCTTTAGTAGAGCTTCCCTACTTGACATAAGCATCCCAGACCTGATGGAAACTAAAGAGGCTATTTGTTAGGTCCAGCTCTACTCAATGTGCTTGGCAGGACCATCCCTGCTACTAATGCCCAATTCTGAGAACTTAGGGGTCAGGATGGAGAGGAGGAGATGACCATGCCCTAGGCACTGGGTTTTATGCTTTGCATGGGTCTTCACAATGACCTTTTTTACCACCCTACCTTACAGGTGAGGACATGAGGCCAAGCGAGGGTAAATCCTATGCCACAGGCTTCCAAGCTCCTAAGAGACCTGTCGGGGAATAAAATTCAGATGTATTGGATTTCAGACATTGTACTCTCATAATTGTTCTCCTATCCTGACCTTGTAGCTATGAATAATTACTAATTATTAACACTCTTCAGATTGTACTTTCTGCTTTTCCTTGCACACAAAAACCAGGCCAAGAACATTGGGCAGAAATCAAGCTTTCTGCCAGGTAGCCCTGAGCTTTTCTGCTTCTGCTCTTTCAGTTCAAACCCACAGGGCTTCCCTGCCAACTCAGCTGTCAGCTCTTAGCCTTACTGGCTTTCTCCAAATTATGCGTAAGTCACACATTGTGTCTTTGTAGAATTTGCTGGGAAGAAAGCCTCTTGCTGATCTGTCAGTGTGGGAAAGTCTGATGGAATGACTACTGTCTTCCTGTTTGAGAAGGTCAGGTTGAGAGTCTTCTGCCAAGAGATGTATCTGGTTCTCCCTCTCCAGCATTTGCTTTGGTGTGAGTCCATTTCCGCCACCACACAGAAGCACAAAGAGGCCGAGTTTTAGGGGCATCATCTTGTGCTTCAAATGCTGGGTTCCTCGGAACACCTTGGAATCCTAAGATCCATAGATTAGTGATCTGAGCTTACAGAGAACCTGGAGCCCACACGATTTGACCCCTAGGACCAACTGAATTAAATCACTACTGGAATTTTGACTGCCACTTACTGGCTATAACCTCAGGCAAGGTGATTAGCCTCTCTGTGTGTAAGTTTCTTTGCCCATAAAATAAGGGCATGCTATTTACACACTGGGTGTTTTAAAGACTAAATGAACAATGACTAGAGAGCACAGTGCCAGGCAAATTGTAAATGCCCAATAAATGATAGCTTAACATTAATGCAACTCAGAGTCATTAAGTGACACTTTATTTAGAGAGAGAAGAGGTGGGGGGAGTGGGTGGAGGGAGAAACAGAAAGCATCAACTTGTAGTAGCAACTCTCATCTATGCCTTGACTGGTCAAGCCTGGGGGTTCGGTCCAGCAACGTCAGCATTCCAAGCTGATGCTTTAGCCACTGCGCCACCACAGGTCAGGGAAGTGACACTTCTGACACTAACATTTTTCAGGGCAGAGTTAAACTTAGGCAGTGTGGTGCCTCAAATGGGATGCTTGACTTGGGACACAGGAGAAATTTGAGGTTGAGGACAGGTGGACAAATTAATTAGCTTTGTGATATTGAGCAATCACTGTATCTCCCCTCTTACTTTTCTTCAATAATTACATCTGAGAATTGTTCCTTATGGTTACCACTCTAATCTTTTGTGAAATAAATAAATAAATTAAAAAAAAAAACAACTGTCTGACCAGTCCTCCCCTTCAGAGTGTCACATCCTCCTATATTCTATTTAGTAACAGTTTTAGTAGGAAGGGTCCTTGTCTCTAGAAAAAATTTCTGTCTGTTTTCCCAGACAGGTAAATTTCTTAATAGTAGTAATAGTGGTAGCCGGGGTACTGAGCCCGTCTGCTGTGGCAGGTGCTGTGCTGAGCCCCTCGTCATGGTACAGAGACGTCTCGATAGCCCACGGAAGATGGAGAAACTGAAGTTGAGCAAGGTCAGGTAACTTGCCCGACATCACTTAACTGATTGCTGGCAGAACCAGAACTTGAGCCCAAGTCTCCCTGATGTTGAATCGTGTGCTTTTCACCATGGCACTGCTGCCTTGATGAGGAACATAACAGAACTTTAGAATGCAGAGCAACCTTGGAAATGGCCTAGTCCCATGACACAAAACCACTCCTTTTAATCAATCCACCTCAGTACAGATGCTGCTATCTCTGTCAAGTTATACAAGCCCAATGCCTACTCCAGTTGGTGGAATAGTGAGTTGGAGAACCCCAGCTTGTGAATTCTTCATGTGAATTGAGATCCCTAAGTAGTCAGCACAGCCTGACGTCGCTGTGCTTGACGGAGGCAGGAGTTCAGGGGATATCTGGGTAATGAAGGGCAGCGAGCCCAAATGCTGGTTCCCTGAGGCCGAGAAGTAGACAGGAGTCTAGAGCACGCAGATGCTCTTTTTAAAGGCAAATGTGGGCAACACTGCTGAAGTTGTCATGTAACTTTTCAAAATTTAGCTATCTCTTTCAGTTGCCAGTGCCAAACCCCGAGACTCTAGCAATCCCCTCCGGTGTGGTAGGGATGGCAGTGCCTGGCACAGCCTGTCTGCTAGCTGAAGACAATGCAGCCATCTCCCCCTCTTCCTTCTTGTCACTGCCAGTGGCTTGTTTGACCTTGAACACATTTCTCAAGGATCAACTGAACTCTTAAGCTCTAAGAGTATTAATTAAGTAAATAGGAATGATAAAGTAGAAACAATTGTTCTGTAGTAATAGGAAGATTTTCTTCTAGGTGACTCTCCCCCTTCCCCTCATCTCTGTAGTACAATTACAGGCCAAAGGCTGTGGCAACTCAAGGAGAATGAGAGGAAATTTGCTTTGAAATAGGAGGCGAAACTGACCTGGCTGGTTTGGTAACAGGCCCAAAGAACACAGTGTCCTCTGGACGCTGACAGCTGCTGGAATGAGTTTGTTTCTCCTGTGGGTCAGGCCGACCCTCTCTAGCCAATTGACTCATGGCAAATGGAGGAGGTCAACAGCATTTATGGAAAGCCCACTCCATCCTTTACAGCAAGATGTACGCACCTGGGAGATGAGGGAGATGTTTCTGTACTGATAAACAATGGGAAGATGTCCATAATGGAAAGTGAAGCGCTCAAGCAGGTTGTAAAACAATACATAACATAGTATCAAGCAGGTTGTAAAACAATACATAACATAGTATCGTAACGTATCATAGTTCCCATATACCTTTCACCCAGATTCCCCTGATGTTAACATTGTACATAACCATAATGCAGTGATAGAAACCAGGACATTAATACTGATATGTTGGTATTAATTAATTCATAGATCGTACTTGAATTGCATCACTTTCCCAGTAATGACTGTTTTCTTGTTCACGATTCCACACTGCATTTCGGTGTCATGCCGCCTTAGTTTCCTTTATTCTAGGAAGAGGTTCCTCAGTCTTCCTTTATCTTTAATGATTTTTACATTAATTTTTTAAAATTAATAAGTAATCAGGGAAATTTTTCCTCCCTCTGTCCCTCCCTTCCTTCTGAAATTGTTACGGTAAAACCATTAGCATGAGCCAAACAAAGTGTGCCTGGGACTGGGGAGTGGGAGTGTCAGTCACTTGTCGCGGATATAGGAACCCAAATGAGGTGAGGCAGCACCTAGGAAGGGGGGTGGTGCTCATGGCCCAATAGGGTCATCAGGGTCTGAGTTGAGTGAGGAGGGTCTTTATGGCGAGGGCCATAAAGGGGGTGAGGGTGGGCCCAGAGTAGATGAGATTATATGGCATCTATGCAGGGGTGTGGTTGCAGTAAGAGCAGATTCGCTGCTCACAACGCCCTTGATCAAATAAATATTTTGAGAACAATGAAAGGTGTCTCATCAGAGAGAGAAGTTATGATACAGGGAGGAAGATTACTAGAATTAATGAATCCCATTGTATTGGAGTACAATGAAAGGTGACTGGAAATTTATGGTTTTCACATATATAAATAGATATAGAACTATTAGCTCTTTCTAGTTCTATCCTCTGAAAGGCTCTGGGAGGAGCAACACCCCAATAGTACTAAGTGCACTTAGTACCCAGGCCTTGACTTCCATATACCAAAGGAAACCTAGGCTCTTTGGAGAAACAGCTGATTTCAGGGCTAGGGCAGGGAAAGTACAAAATGAGCCCAGACTGTCTTTTTTCTGTCAGAAATTAAAGATGTACTAGAATAATGGAGACATGTCAAAAAACAAACAAACAAGAAACAACAACAATGCACAGAAACCAGTTTAGAGGGACTCCCACTTGCCAAATATGAGACAATTTGAGCATCAAAATAAATAAGAATAGTTACAGATTATAACCCACACGATAAAATGGGAATGAATGAGTCTATGCTGAAATAAATAAATGAATAATAAATGGGGAGAGGAGAAAGCTTTTTCTCACCATGGAATGTCAACCAATGAATATAAAATAATGATGGTATTATAAAATCCCTTTGGTAGCCAAAATAATAATAATAATTCTGCCAAGAATCATCAAGGAATACTAGACGTAGTGGGTGAACGTTGAATGAGGAATGAATATTTGCATAGCTTCAAAGTACCTCCCAATAAATACTTGAGGATTACAAAGGAGAAAAGGGTGACTTGACAGTGCAGACACTTGGTGGGCACCACCTAATTAAGTGATCAAAATTAATATCACACTGATGTTGTGTGTAGTGGGATATCGAGAGCCCCCCCCGCCCCCCCGTAGAATGTAGTGAGAAGCACTCAGCATCTCTTTTGTGCTAATCCTGACAAAGACGCATAACCTAAATCTAACGAGAAAACACCAGACAAACCCTTAATAAGAAACTTTCTAGAAAACAACTGGACTGGACTCTTCAAAAGTTCCAAGGCCGTTAAAGGTCAGGAATGACTAGGGAATTATTTCAGATTGAAGCAAATTGAAGAGACATGACAATTAAGTGTTCTGCATGATCCTGGATTGAATCCTTTTGCTACAAGGAATGATACTGGGACAATTCTGTGAGAGTGGAATGGAGTATGAGGATTAGATAGCAGTAATGTATCAATGTTGGTTCCTGACTTTAATAGTTATATTATTACAAAGAGAAAATAATCAGGGAAAAGAAACAATTTATCTACTCAAGACCTGCTACTTCTCTGGCATTCTCTATCTTAGTTGGCATTACTACCACCTATTCAGACACTCAGGCTTGAAACAAGGGAGTGAGCCTTGACAGCTTGTTTACAACCTGTCTATTGGAACAACCGAAAAATTTATTAATAAACCAATAATTTTATGAAATATCTGTGCCTTGGAATATTATATTGCTGTTCAGAGAAATAAAGTTGGTCTGTGTAGCAACATAAAAATAAAAGAAGAAAGTTGTAACATGTAATATAAAGTAAAACCCCTTTCTTGTTCATTTTTGTACATGCATAGACCAAGGTGTGGTGAAGTATATATTCTAAACTGTTAATGGATGCTGTATTTTTGGGATGGAATTATGATTTTTTCCCTATTCTGTATTGTTTGGACTTTTAAAAGTGATACACTTGAGAAAATGCAAAGATATTTTACTTTTTTTTTTTTTTTTTACAGGGACGGAGAGAAAGTCAGAGAGAGGGATAGATAGGGACAGACAGACAGGAATGGAGAGAGGTGAGAAGCATCAATCATTAGTTTTTCGTTGCTGTTGCGACACCTTAGTTGTTTATTGATTGCTTTCTCACATGTGGCTTGACCACGGGCCTTCAGCAGACTGAGCAACCCTTTGCTGGAGCCAGCGACCTTGGGTCCAAGCTGGTGAGCTTTTTGCTCAAGCCAGATGGGTTCGCGCTCAAGCTGGCGAGCTCGGGGTCTTGAACCTGGGTCTTCCGCATCCCAGTCTGACACTCTATCCACTGCGCCACCGCCTGGTCAGGCAAAGATATTTTACTTTTCATGAACCTTTTCCTATAAATGATGTGGCAGAGACTTAACAAAGGTGGTAGAAGTTATTCACCTTTAAAGAACTTCCAATCTAATATGACAATAAAAACATTATTTGTATGTTGCAGAATACTTATAAAAACAACATAAAAGAAATACACATTTATGAGTAAACTGCAGCTATATAAAAAGACAATGTTTGAAGACATGAGAAGGAAGAAAAACTAGTACTGGATGAGTCGGAGAGACTGAACCAATGGGGCACAGCTGGAAAGGTCTTGGCTATGAGATGGATTTTGAAGAAGGGAGAGTCATGGGAAGCAGAAAGCTATCTTCTGAGAGCTGAGCCAGGTTGAAGCCCTGGTTCAGAGATTTGAGTCAGGTTGATGCTTAGCTAGCAGAATAGGTAGTTTTCCCCTTGAGTTTCTGTCCTCCTTTTCACCTCTTTTCATTTTGATTCATCCTTTTCTACTGTCAGCAGTCTAGGGATAAATACATCCCTATTTTATCCAGGAAAGCATGAGTAAAACTATACAGGACTGAAGGAGTTGACATGAACAAAAGTTATTTTATGAAAAGCCGAGGGAATATATAAAGAAAAGAATGCCTGATAATTAACATAAAAAATTCAGCCATCCATGTCTAGGTTTCTTTTAAAAATTCTATGAAAATATCTAAGACTTGTACATAAGTTCTAAATTTCCCTGCTCTTCTTAAAAGCCTAGCATAACTTTGCAGGCATCAGGTGTGGCTTCCCATCCTCCCACTTTCTCTGCCTGCCTCTTGGTCATGTGGTCTCTGGGTGCCATCTTTTTTTCTTTTTAATTCATTTTTAGGGAGGTTAGGCTATGGGTGCCATCTTGTTTCCTGGTCCAGGGAAGCTGGCCCAACAGATATATTGTGTTCTACGTAAGGACAAACTCCAGTTCCATTAAAACTCAACCTTCTAGAACCTCTACTAGCCTCTCATTTTCTTCTAATACATGTTAGTATATGGGCACTCCTAGTTCACAGCAGAGCTGCGGGATAAAACTTAAGCCCTCCCTACTTAGGCCTTTGGCTCTGTCTGCTTTAGAAACATTCTGTGATGATTCACTCGAGTGAGTGCCTACACACAAAGAAAGATCTTGTAAAACTTTGCCTGTTACAGTCTCACAACATGATAATAACCACACAGTAAGCATTTCATTCATAATTGAATTAGTACATTTATAGTATGGAGGAAGGTCATCCTCATTTACTGAGCTGGTAAAATCGTGCCTGCAGGATACATGTTGAGTAAACTTGGGAGCAGCTTTTTCTGTAAGCAGGTGAAAGCTTGAGATACTGTTTCAAGTTCTTCTCTCAACAAGATGGTTTAAAGATTTAAAAATACAATTGTGTGACTGTCATCTTAATAAATTATTTTAAAACCAATTGTACCTATGTTGAACTCAGCATAGGATTTTGTAAAATCCAACTCAAAATGTAAGTAATTTAAACTCCTTTGGTTAAAATAATAATTACTGTTTATAATAGGTTCTAGGGGTAATTCAATTTGTACGGGATTGAGGGTGATTTTTGTGTAGCCTTCTCTAAGATAAGGATCTATATCATGTGTTGTCTCAGCTCTGTGCCTTTGTTCAGCTCTATGATTCTGACATTATAGTCTTTGAGCTTCTGTTAAGGAGACCCTTAGGAAATTCCATTTGGGCCTGAGACCCCCTAACACTACCAAGAAATGATTTTATCTTCTTGTGGGAGGCATAGAAAATGAATAGATTCATAATTATTTACTATTTATTTTACAAACTATTTTATAGTGCTTACTATGTGTTTGGTATTGTATGAGTAGTAACTCATAACAGCCTTCTAGCAGCAACTCCGAGGTAGAACAATAATTAGTCCCTTCTGGTTGCAGGATACACCTAAAGTCTCAGAATTCATAAGTGGCAGAGCCAGGATTTGAACCCCGTCAGTCCAGTAAGGCTTCAGAGTCTATGTTCTTTAAACATCATGTTATGGTACTCATCTATCATAATCACAATATATGAAACCTTAAGATCTCAATGCCCTTCTTAGAAGATAGGCTGATAGTTGCAATAATGGAAGAGAACTAACAATGCCTACGAATTTCCTGTTAAAGTAGATCGTTGTGTAGAAATCATACATGCTTTAAAAAAATTTTTAGAATAGGGATGCACATCCTTACAGGTCCCATGTGGGATGAGAGTTGTGATGGGTTGCCACCCTGGGAGGACAATTCGGCTGAGGAAATTAGTAAACAGGGGCAGACCATCTCCCCTCGCTGACAGAGGCCCTACTACAGGCAAGGCTGTCTCCTTGTCCTCGGTCCCCATCCCAGTGAGCCGCAGTTTTGGGGCCTGGACCATTGAGATAATGGAAGTACCTCACCCTTGGGCTGAGGATGGGACTAGTGTGAATATTGCTTAGTGCTGTATTTAATAGGAAATAAAGGCAAAGTAAAAATTTTCCCATTGGTCTTTGTCTTAAGGTTCTATAATATCTATTTCATTGCTCTAAATGGGAAATGCCATCTAAGTCAGAGGATAGAGTGCCCCTAATTTTGCCCGTCCTTAAAAAAGCCTGCCTCAGCTTTGCATACATATTTTGAAACTTAGAAAAAAGTTTGTTATTATGTGGTGGTATACTCATGTACTAGGGTCTGTCTGGAATATATTTAAGACACTGTTTTGAACACAGAGAGTCATAGTTTTGCCTTGCCATCACATCTTGCTAGAGAAATAACATGTATATATTAAATACAGTTATTGATATGGCTTCAGTTGTAAAGGTTTTTCTGTAAATGCAGTTATCTTTGCCTGTTGTCCTTGCCACTGTTTGGAGGACAGGTTTCAGAGCAGAGGAGTTAGTTTGTATTTGAGAGATTGAATTAGAGTTTTGAATGGCATTTGATGAAGATGAAAGTAGAAGAAAAGAATGAGATCTGAATAGTTTTGTTGGACTACTACTGAGATCAGGTGCATGCTTAGGGCCATCTGTTCATTGTGTTGCTGCTATGCAGTCCACCCTGCCAACCATCCCATAAGCAATAGAAGCCTGGCGCTCCCCTGGCATCGGCAGAGATGGCTGAAGAAGCATCTCCCGGATGACCCACACGCTGAGATTCCTAGGAGGAGATATTCTCAGAAGGGGCCACCTATCAAGGGCAGAGGCTTTTGAGGGCCCGTTTTGAGGACAACCAGGAAAAAGGAAAGATTTTTCTCAGTAACTGTGGCTGAAAAAGTAGAGATGGGAGTTAAAGTCTTCATGTTGTAGAATGAAACTTGGCCCCCTGTGTAGGTAAGACATTCAAATCTTTCTGGGTCCGTCTTTTAGGATGTCAGTGAGAGTCTGGTAGTGACTTTGGAAGAGCCCGGGTGTCCTCCGGTTCCGGTGTAAACCACTCTTTGCTGCGCACAGATTCTTCAGCCATGCTGAGCCCCCAGTGGCCGCCTCCACATTGCAGTAACATCTGCCTGATGAGGCCCCAGGGCCAGGCCCGGTACACAGGAGGAGTAGGACAGCCTCTCTGGGTTGGGAGGCACAGACAGTGCCACCCTGTGTTTATTCTGCTCAGGTTACCTATGACTTGGAGGTAAGCACTGGCAGTTTCTGGACTCTCATTGTCTGAGGAGAGCAGAGAAGACGGATTGTTGGGAGGGCAGCTGAGGGCAGGGAGGAGGTCAGTTTGGAAAGTGGACTTGAATCCTGACAAGGCTGTGGCAGGTTGGGTGGCCCAACTCTCCCAGGGAAAGGTCTGAGCCAGGCCTGCTCCAGCTCAGGGTGAACCACTGGCTGATGGAGAAACCCTTACTTTATTTTATTTTATAATTGGTTTTAGAGAGAGGGGGAGGGGAAGGGAGAGAGAAATGAGAGAGATGGAGAGTGATATGAAAAGAGAGAGACAGTGATTTGTTGTTCCACTTTTTTATGCATTCATTGGCTGATTCTTGTATGTGCCCTGACTGGGGATTGAACCCTCAATCTTGGTGTATCGGGAAGATGCTCAAACCAACTGAGCCACCTGGTTGGGGCAAGACACTTCTAGCTGGCCTTGCTTTTTCTCTCTTAAGAGAAGGAAATCCTGGGAAATCCAGGTGTGGCTCAGTTGCTAGTGAGGGTGTAGTCAGCATAGGACCCTCAGGACTACCTGCTGCACCAGTAGGGCCAGGATGAGGGCAGGCTAGCGGTGCCTATGGCAATGAGTTTAAGGAGGTATTCCCTCTTCGGGTCCGGCAGGTGCCCCATTCCTGAAGTTCTGGCCCCTCTCTCCAACACTGTGCTGAGTAGTCAGGAGAACATTTATCGGGCTTGAGCTTTACTGCCGTCCTGAGGCTCACTGGCCAAGCTCAGCCTGACAGCTCATCCAGAACCTCTGCTCCCTCCTCCTTCCTCCCTCTGCTCTCTCCTCTCTCCTCCCAGGCCAGATTCCCTTCCATCCTCCCTCTCCACCATGAATGTCAACAACCTTAGCTAGGTGTTTTCCTTAAGAGTTTTGAGACACTTTAGGATGACAGGGATTGTGAGAGGAGCCCTGCCTGGCGCCCTCTCTGCACTCTCATGGCAGCTGATGGCTGTCAAACCTGTCTCCAGATCTCCTGGGCTTGTCAGAGCTTCTATCCCTTCTCCCTTCCAGAAGTAACACGGCCGGTGCCTATTGAGATTGCCTCACTGGACTTGTTATTCTGAGCAATTCACCTTCTGTTTCCTCAGGGGTGGTCAGTAGGTTCTCCAGGGACAGAAAAAGGAGAATGCTTTGAGCTCTCAGCCAATAGGTGCTTCCCACATGTACCTTCCTTTTGAGCTAAAAAAATAAAAATAAAAAATAAAAAATGTCAGGACTGCTTCTCAGCTGCCAGGAGAAGCCTGGCCTCCCACCTCTATTTCTAGATCAACGGTGACCAGCAGAGAAAGCAGGACTTTCCATTATATTTGAGCTCACGCAGGATAGGACTTAGCTGTTTACCCCTCCTGGAGAAAACATGGATTCTCTTGACCAGTTTAGTTCACTTGGGGACTAATGGTTTAGCTATAATGTTTCCAGCTCTGGGAAGAAACGCAGATCTCTGCAAATCAAAGATGACTTGGTTTACTTCTTAGGTATCAGACAGAGAGGAGCAGACTGAACACTGCCCCCCAGAAGCAGCATGTGGACGAGAGGGATGCGACCTAGGATCTAGCCCTGCCCTCACATTAGCGGGGCCTGGGGCAAGAGAACAGGTAGAGTCCCGCACACCTCGTGCCTACATAATTTTTTAAAAAATTAATTAATTTTAAAATATTTTATTTATTTATTTTAGAGAGAGGAGGGGGAGGAGCAGGAAGCTTCAATTCGTAGTAATTGCTTCTCATATGTGCCTTGACTGGGCAAGCCTGGGGTTTTGAACCTGCGACCTCAGCATTCCTGGTCAATGCTCTATCCACTGCACCACCATAGGTCAGGCCTACCTGTCTACATCTTTAAAAGTTACACATCAAGCCAGCAAACTGCTTAATAAAACAAGTTGTATTCTCCTACCTTGACACGTATACTTTTATAACAACCTAGAAGGTCAGGTTCAGATAGAAAATTCTTGAACTTCTCTGTGGCACAGGCACACAGCCACCCAGGGAGTGTCTGCCCCAGACCCCACCCAGCCTTTTCCTTCTCGTCCTGGCTCCACTCTGCATCGCCAGGGGCCTGTGCACAAGAGTGTGGAAGTCCCAGTCCGCATGTCCAAGCTTCATCCATATGTTGCCCCTTAGTCACCCCTTGGATTTTGGAAACATTTACTTATGTGGAGGGTTGTGTGCTTAGGAGGACAGACCCAGACAAGGGGACAATGCAAGCCCTGGAGGCAGGCTCAGGGCTCCTGAAGCAGGAAGTTCTGGGAGTGTAATCTGGAAGAGGGAGCTGAGACTAGGGTGTGCGATGAGCACATCACTTTGGCCCTGCGAGAGGGCAGCAGCCAGTGGAGGGCCAGAGAAGGGACTTGTAGTGCATGGGGCCTAGGGCAGGAGTGATTCTTGTCCAGGTATAGGTCAGTACTGCAAGGAATAAACAGCTCCCTTTCCAGGACCTTCCTCTTCTATGAAGACACAGTCTTCTCCAAGTCCTTGTCCTCACAAGTGCTCTGTCCACCAGGGAAGAGGTCGGTAGGGAGGCACTGGGACAAAGTTCAATGCCACATGGACACAAGTTTATGAGGAATTCAGTAACTTAACTTCATATCAGCTCCCAGGCCTCCAGTAATTGCTTGTGACGAATGCATTGGACCGGAGCCACTACCCCAATGGAAGCATGGTCATTCCCAGTATTTAGGGGACACAGCCAAATACCTTGTATGGAATGGAGGCAGAGGTAATGTGGTTAATCGTGTTTGGACCTGCCAGGCTAACTGTTCATCTTCAGACCATCAGCAAGACATTGTGATGACACCACTGTCCTTTCCCCTCAGCCCATCTCCCCTCACATACGTGTTTAAGGTTCTCCTGCTATCTGTAAAGAAAACAAAGATGACGCAGGTACTTTCCGAATGCCAACGCCAGCCCCATCCTATGTAAGACTTCCTGACTTTTCCTAGATAATCCTCAGCCTCCTTAACAAAGCAGACGGGAACTCACCCAGCGCCTTTGTTTTATAGGCTACTTTAGGACTAGAAATAACTTGCTTATTGTAAATTTCTCCTGTGGGATTCACAGAGGTGTCATCTGTCCTATTTTTCTGGCTCTTTCACACATTTATTTAACTTTACTCGTCACTCAGTAAGAAAATTTTGAATTCTAAACCTTAATTGTGTAAGAAAGAGATATTGTACCACAGACATGGCCCTTACTGTATTGATTCAGGGTTTTTTCCATTTAAAAGGTAGGGTCTCTCCCCTTTTATAGATTTCCAGCTTTTTAAATATGCTTCCTCTATGAAGCCCTAGAATTGGTTCAGAAGAGTAGTGTGTTCAAGCCTGGAGGCTTCCAAAGGTGTAAAATGCTTTCTTCTTCCTCTTTCTCCTCCTCTTCTTCTTTCTTTTTTTTTTAAACTATTTTTTTCTTCCTTTTCCAAGTGAGAGAAGGGGAGATAGAGAGACAGACTCGCACATGTGCCCTGACCAGGATCCATTCAGCAACCCCCATCTGGAGCCAACGCTCTGCCCATCTGGGGCCATGTTCACAACCAAGCTATTTGTAGCACCTGAGGCAGAGGCTCCATGGAGCCATCCTCAGCACCCAGGGCTGATGTGCTCAAACTAATTGAGCCATGGCTGAGGGAGGGGAAGAGAGAGAGTGGGGAGGGGTGGAGAAGCAGATGATTGCTTCTCCTGTGTGCTAAGATCAGTAATCGAACCCAGGACATCCACATGCCAGGCTAACCCTCTGCCACTGAGCAACTGACCAGGGCCATAAAATGCTTTCTTGAAGCAATAAACTGAAGTTTATTATTGCTCCAGAGTTTTACAAACTATCTTCTGTGCAAGGGAGGGACAGAAGTACATTCTAATGTCCCTCAATTGCTAACTCTTTCAGTTGATCCCTTCCATATCTGCCATTGATCCCAGGGAGTTGAAGGGCCCTTTTAACCCTTCTCTTGGCATTTGTTGTGTGTGTGTGTGTGTGTGTGTGTGTGTAAAATATACATGACTTATAATTTACCATTTTAGCTTTTTTTGTGTGTGACAGAAACAGAGAGAGATGAAGAGAGAGACAGATAAGGACAGACAGACAGGAATGGAGAGAGGTGAGAAGCATCAGTTCTTCGTTTCAGCACCTTAGTTGCTCATTGATTGCTTTTTCATATGTGCCTTGACCGGGGGGCTACAGCAGACTGAGTGACCCCTTGCTCAAGCCAATGACCTTGGGCTCAAGCTGGTGAGCCTTGCTCAAACCAGATGGGCCTGCACTCAAGCTGGTGACATTGGGGTTTTGAACCTGGGTCCTTTGCATCCCAGGCCAATGCTCTATCCACTGAGCCACTTCCTGGTCAGGCCATTTTAGCATTTTTAAGCGGACAATTCAGTGGCCCTAAATACCGTCACAGTGTTGTGTAACCATCACCATTTCTAGCACTTTCTCATCACCCCGTCAGAGAATCTGTCCTCATTAAGCAACAATATTGCCTCTCCTGGCATGCCGATCCCAAGCTTGTGCAGTGTTTGAAATGAATGCACTTTAGAGTCAAGGAACCTGAGTTGGAATATTGGTTCTACCTTTTTCTAGCTCTGGGACGTTGAATAGTTTGCCTGGTCTTTTTAAGTCTTGGTTTACTCACCTACAAAATAGAGCTGATAGGAATCAGAATTACAGCCTTCTAAGAGTTGTTATGTGCTTCTAACACTACATGCAAAGCTGCCTCATCAGCTCTCAGTAAGCACTTTGTCCCCTTCTTGTTGTCAGTGTCTCATTGCCTCTAGGTTCTCTGCTCTGGTCCCCCAAAGCCCTAGACCTTCATTGTCACCTAGGCTAGACCTGGTTCCCTCTTCATTCCTTTAGATAAGACTAGAAGGAGGTTGGAGCATTCCTTAATCTTCAAAATAATAACAAACATTTGTTAAGTGCTTACAGAGGAGCCTTGGCAGGGTAGCTCAGTTTGTTAGAATGTCATCCCTATACACCAAGGTTATGGGTTCAATCTGCTGTCAGAGTACATACAAGAATCAACCAATGAATGCATAAATAAGTAGAACAACAAATCACTGTCTCTCTCTCTCTCTCACTCTTCCCCTTCCCCCTTTCTTTCTCTTTCCCCACTCTCTAAAAAAATTTAATTAATTAAAAACATTTAAAAAAAGAATCAACTAATGAATGCATAAGTAAGTTGAACAACAAATCAATGTTTCTATCTCCCTTCATCTCTCTTTCTTTCTAAAATCAATAAGTAAAATAATTTAAAAAATATTTTTAAAAAAGTACTTACAGACAAGGAAACCAAAAACAGAGATAGATGCCACGTAACAGGAAGATCTCCCAGCTTGCAGGTGAAAGACAGGATTTGAATGCAGTCTGGCATCAAGGCCCGCTAAACCACAAGGCCTTGATATGCTAAGAAGCATCTGGTAATAATGATGGCTGAAGCAGACTGGAAGAGGAAATTGTAAGCTAACCCAGTGAGTCAGTGGAACCCCCAAGGCAACAGTATCTGTCTTCTGACTCTCCTCCACCCAGTGCCCCAGCCACCGCTCTGGCTGTGCTGCACTGTAATTATTCTCAGTCAAAAGTAATCAAAGAGTCAGGTAATCAACTTCCCTTTCCTTAGAGTGAGGTCTGAGGTCTTTAGGGAGCTTTAAGACATGAACAATACTAATGGCTTTTCTCTTGGAGTACTGCTTTGATGGCGTCCCTCATATTATCTTCTTACAGATCAGCCAAACCACACACTTAGAGCTGCCTAATGATGTCACTCACCCCCTACTGCCACCATTTGGATTCTCAGTCCCCCAAAACACCTACTTTATTGACCGATTGTGGGTGGTGACGGAGAGACCTCCCTCTCATTTAAGACTATGTTCATATTTTCATGTTGGTGTTGTCAATGTCCCTCATTTGAAATGAAGGCTTTGTTCCTTGTTCTCTGGAGTTGATGGGGTTTCTCAGACTCACAGGTGGCTTTCTGTCATTCAATATGTTTGTTTCTAAAACAGAAACGTGAACACTAAAAACGATCACATGCGTCTTCCCTTTTCATCATTGCCCACAGATGCTGCCCTATAATCTTCCCTCTGTTTGATTTTGTTCCCATCACCTACCCACCCGAAGAGAATTTAAAGAGACAAAACATAAACATTCTTAAGACTTTAAAATGTATGTCATGCAATGAGATTTCAAACTGAGTTTTTGTAACTCTGATGATATCTCCAGCTATCGTAGGGGATAATCCTAATTATGAATGTCTCAGAAAATGAATTTTAATTCATTTTTGTTCAAAGAACAGATGTGCCCATGTATTTCTAAGAGGAGAAGGGGATGTGTCATGAAGTCAAGAACACGTGTCTGTGGGTGTAATGAAAAGACTGGGAATGAATGAGTTACTGTTTAAAGCATGTGGGGGTCTGCTGTGTGGTTCAGTTCCTTGGCTCTGGTGTTGGGCTCTAGGGGAGTATATCTATCTTAAAATGTACAAATGGGAAGAGTTCAAGGAGCATGACTAGTACTGCTGTGTCCAGACTCTATTCCTGACAAATAACAAGATGACTCCCGTGTGGAGAATGAAGAGGGACCATATAAGGCAGAAGGCAGGCATCCTGGAGAGTCAACCTGCTGGAACCAAGAAGGTGTGTGCTGGGGCGAGTAGCAGTCAGGAGATAATTATCTACCACCAAGAGCTGAAGTAACAGGAGCTGAAACCATTTAAACCAAAAAAGGTAACAATGCCTTTTAAAAACTAGCCCAAATATAAAATGATCAATTGGAAAAAATTCAGAATTGACAACTCTTAAGGTAGAGAAACTGTATCCAATTTGCATTTTGTTACAAGTAACTTTTTTTTGGTTATCTTCTAAGTCGGCGATCAGCAAGCCACGACCTGCTGGACAAAACCCACCTCACCGCCTGCTTTTGTCTGGCTCTTGAGCTAAGAATGGCTTTTATTTTTATTTTTATATGCATTGATTTTAGAGAGAGAGAGAGAGAGAGGAGTGAGGAGAGAGAGAAAGAGAGAGAGAGAGAGAAAGACATCGATTTCTTGCTCTACCTAGTTGTGCATTCATTAGCTGCTTCTTGCATGTGCCCTGACAGGGGATCGAACCCACAACCTTGGCATATGGGGACAATGCTCCAACCAATGAAGCTACCCAGCTGGGGCCAAAAACAGTTTATAAATGGTTAAAATTAATCAAAAGGAGAAAATCTTATAACGTGAAAATGATAAGAAATTCAAATTTCAGTGTCTGTAAATAAGGCTTTATCGGCACACAGCCATGCCCATTCATTTATGTGTTGTCTGTGGTTGTTTTGAGCAACAAGATCAGAGGTAAGTCATTGCACAGAGACCATATGGTCCTCAAAGCCTAAAACATTTATTTGTGGCCCTTTACAGAAAAAGTTGCCCGCTTTACGGCAATTTTTGCAAAGTGGGAAGTTAGTAGCTGTTCCTTGAAAAACAGGTTCCATTGACATATACATTGGGAAGTGCTATTTTAAATAAAATCAAATCGGCCTGAGCAGGCAGTGGCGCAGTGGATAGATCGTTGGCCTGGGACCCAGGGGACCCAGGTTTGAAAGCCTGAGGTCATCGGCTTGCGCACAGGCTCACCAGCTTGAGCATGAGGTTGCTGGCTTGAGCCCAAGGTTCACTGGCTTGAAGCCCAAGGTCACTGGCTTGAGTTCAAGGTCAATGACTTGAGCAAGGAGTCACTCACTCGGCTGTAAACTTCCCCCCAACCCCGCAAGGCACATATGAGAAAGCAACCGATGAACAACTAAGGAGCCACAATGAGGAATTGATGCTTCTCATCTCTCTCCATTCCTGTCTGTCTGTTCCTATCTGTCCCTCTCTCTGCCTCTCTATCTGTCTCTGTCTCTCTCACAAAAAAAAAAAAAAGAAAAAAAAGAAAAGAAAAAGAATCTTATCAATCTGTTAAATAAGATATGCTCCACATCACTAATCATTAGAGAAATGCAAATTAAAACCACAATGAGATATCACCTCACACCAGTCAGAATGGCGCTCATCAGCAAAACAACACAGAATAAGTGCTGGAGAGGATGTGGAGAAAAGGGAACCCTCCTGCACTGCTGGTGGGAATGCAGACTGGTGCAGCCACTGTGGAAAACAGTTTGGAGATTCCTCAGAAAATTAAAAGTCGAACTGCCTCTTGACCCAGCTATCCTACTTATAGGAATATACCCTAAGAACACCATAGCACTGTTCGAAAAGAAGAAATGCGCCCCCATGTTCGTGGCAGCATTGTTCACAATAGCGAAGATCTGGAAACAGCCCAAGTGTCCGTCAGAAGACGAGTGGATTAAAAAGCTATGGTACATATATACTATGGAATACTACTCAGCCATAAGAAATGGTGACATTGGATCATTTATAACAAGATGGATGTACCTTGATAACATTATACGGAGTGAAATAAGTAAATCAGAAAAAAAAGAAAAACTGAGAACAGCATGATTTCATACATAGGTGGGACATAAAAGTGAGAATATGAGACATGGACAAGAGAGTGGTGGTTATGGGATGGGGGGAGGGGAGGAAGAGTGGAATAGGGAGGAGGGGAGGGACACAGGGGAAACCAAATAGAAGGTGACAGAGGACAATTTGACTTTTGGTGACGGGTATGCAACATAATTGAATGATAAGATAATCTGGAGATGTTTTCATTGTACATATGTACCCTGATTTATTGGTGTCACCCCATTAGAATTAATAATAATAAAATATATATATATTAAAAAAATAAAAAGATATGCTCCATGGAAATCTACAGAAAAGAGTGGGGGAGAAGGGGGGCAGAATTGATGTTTCCCAAACTTATTGGCCATGGAATCTTTTTCTCTCTCTCTCTCTCTCTCTTTAATGGGCCATTTTGTGGGACTTTTATCTCCGGGAACATGACTTTTGGTAATATTGTTGAAAAAGAATTGATGATTTATATATACACAGTGGGGAGAGGAAAAGCCTTGCTACTTAAAAAAACTGGTAGTAGAATTTCTCTCAGAGGGAAACCTGTTTTCTGTCTCACAAAACATGTTAGTAGGTCATTTGGTCATGAAAAGTTAGGCTTTCAGGCACTCAATCTGGAAGATAAAAAATGGGAAGAAAGAGTGTTAAATAATTCTGTGTGGTACAGTGAGAGCAATGTGGAATTTGGGGCTATTCTACAAGGACGGATTGAGTGGTGAACAGGACAGAAAAGAGGGAAATGAGAGGGGGACACTGGAGCTTGAGAGGAAGCAAAGCAGCCTGGCGGTAAGGGGGCCAGTGAGCAAGTCCCTCTGCAGAGTGCGCTGCGCGTTGGAACAATGACGGCCAAGACCGTGGAGCCCGTTGCCAGATGAAAATGATAACGTTCAAAATGCAGCAAAAGGTGCTGTGAGAAATACTGAGACATGAAGCTTTCCCTTTCAACTGCGCTCTCGCTCTCTCTCAGTCTGTCATGCTGTTTTTAATTTGCTAGTTAAAATTTGCTAGTTAATGGTCGTGTTTCCTTAGGCGGGCGTATAGAATCCAGGAGCCCAGCCAGAGCCTTCCAGCCCCTGGGGGTTCCTGCGCTGTGACCCGGGGCCTGTGTGTGCCGCCTGCTGGCTGCAGGCCGCCACTCTCACCGGCCTCTGCACCTAGATGCTCTGGCCAAGCTGGGGGGTGGGGTGCAGGGAGTCAGACCTGGCATCTCTCTTTCCCTTGTGACTGCCACTTGGAACAGTGATGAACTGTGGAGAGGCAGGAGGTGGAGGGTAGGTCATTGAGTGAGCATGCGAGGGCATGGGACGCCAGGCAGAGTAGGAAGGTGATTGGATAGGAGTGGGGGTCTATTCAAAACCTGGCCCAGGAGGGCAGGAAGTCAGTGGGAGGCAGGCCTGAGTGTGAGTAGAGGCTCAGAGACCCTGGCACACGCACTACTAACACATCAGACATCACTTACAAACACAAACTCAAAGATAAAATTATGAAGCATTTCAAGAAGATGACCACAAAGCATGAAACCACTAGTTCGGGACCCTTGTGAGCACAGGGCCTTATGAGACTGCGTTAGTTGCACACCCATGAAGGCAGCAATGATGATGCCTGATCATTTTTACTTTTTTAAAAGAAACTATCCCCACACCTTTATTTCCACACCCTTGGTGCAAAGCTACTGCATGAACAGCCCTGTGCTGGGCCAGCAGTTGCCTTGGCAAATTAAAAGCAAAAGGGACTGATTTCTCTGTTTGGGTCCATGCCAGCTGAGGAAACAAAACAGTAGTAATCAGGCAAGACTGGAGGGAGACTCAGATTTCAGCAAAAATAAGAAACGGGACGAGAGGTGGCCGTGAGAACGCAGTCCCACTGGGAGCATGCAGACATTTTGAATTTCCAACCATGCAAGTGACCAGAGCCAGCTGGAGGACTTGGAGACAGCCAGATGCCCAACACTTGGGTTTCTCATAGTATGACTTATGTGTATGGGGAACATGTTAAAAATATGTAAAAATCATCTGAGGCTATCTAGTAGTCCATTTTTACTGTGTGCATTTCTCTGTGCTAGAAGTAAATGTAACTGTGGCCTTGTGCTCCTTTAACTTGTCACTGTTAATCACTAGTGACAGGAATTGGCAGAGCTGGATGGTAATTAATCTTAGTTTATGTTCTGGCTCCTACTTCATGCCTCAGCTTCCATGTAACTTGAGGGAGAAGCTGGCCTTATGCCAAGAGTCAGCCTCACCAAATAGAAGTGTATATAATACATCTTTAAAAATATATATTTTAAGGCTAGACGGGGTAGAATCACACCTGCCCAAGCAAACTGGCATTGATCAGAATAGATTGATGGAGAAGCCGGGGAAAGAGGAGTGGTGACCATGGTTAGCTCACATGCCCAGGCTGAAGGCACTGAATAAATGACAAATAAATAACTGATATAAACCACTGTTTATTGGACACTTTCCAAATGTCAGCCATTCTGTCAAGTTTTTTTCATGCATTATCTCATTTAATTGCCACATTGATTGTATGAGGTAAATTATTTCCTATTTTACAGATGGGAGAAATTGAAGCTTAAAGAAGTTATACTTGCTTATGGTCACACAGCCAGTAAGTGCCAGAGCCCTGATCAAACCCGGGTCTGTCTACTTGCGAAGTCCAACCTCTTCAGTCACTTAGAAGAAAATGAGCTTATACAGGCTTTGGCCAAGAGATGAGACTCTTCTTACTCTTAAATATTCATATCCAGGAGGTTCTGAAACCTTTAATAAATAAATTTTATCAATAGTAGTAACCTAAGACAAATCACTTTTCCAAACACCAAACATAAAATACAGTCAATAGAGGGGACTGGTGAAATTGGTATGTAATATTTTTTCTTTGATTTGAAGTGTTTTATATCAAAGATTGAGGACTGAGCTCATGTCCCTAATGCCTCATTATATCAATGTCTTACACATAATAAGTATTCAATAAATGCTGAAGAACATGATGCTTACAGAAGGACCTTATGATTGTTAGGTCTTTTTGAAACTTTTGGTAAATAATATTATATAAAGTTGTTTTAGGACATAATAACTTATAAGAAAAAAATTGACTATAATTTGTTATTGAGTTATGTATGGATTTAAAATAAAAGAGTATTACAATGAGATATCACCCCACATCTGTCAGAATGGCTATCATCAATAAATCAACAAACAAGTATTAGGAAGATGTGGAGCAAAGAGAATCTTTGTGCACTGTTGATGGGAATGCAGCTTGGTGCTGCCACTGTGGAAAGCAGTATGGAGGTTCCTCCAAAGTTTAAAAATGAAACTGCCTTATGATCCAGCAATTCCACTTCTTGGTATATAATCCGAAGAAATCCAAAACATGAACTCAAAAGAATATATGCTTCTCTATTTTTGTTGCAGTGTTATTTACAATAACCAAGTATTGACCTGACCAGGCGGTGGTGCAGCGGATAGAGTGTCGGACTGGGACACAGAGGACCCAGGTTTGAAACCTGAGGTTGCCGCCTTTAATGTGAGCTCATTCGGCTTGAGCATGGGCTCACTTGCTTGAGTGTGGGATCATAGATGTGACCCCATGGTTGCTAACTTGAGCCCAAAGGTCGCTGGCTTGAAGCCCAAGGTCACTGGTTTAAGCAAAGGGTCAATCTCGCTGCTGTAGTCTCCCCTCTGCCCCCGTCAAGACTCATATGAGAAAGCAGTCAATGAACAACTAAGGTGCCACAACAAAAAATTTATGTTTCTCATCTCTCTCTCTTCCTGTCTATCTGTCCCTATCTGTGATTCTTTCTCTGTCTCTGTCAAAAAACAAACAGACAAACAAACATACAAAAAAACCCAAATTATGGAAGCTGCCCAAGTGCCCATCAATAGACAAGTGGGTAAAAAAGTGGTGTACATACAATGGAAGATTGCTCGGCCATAAAAGAAACGGAATCTCACCATTTGTGATAGTATCAATGGACTTTGAGAGTATTTGCTAAGTGAAATATGACAGAGAAAGAAATTTTTATAAAATGATTTTACTTACATGTGGAATCTAAAGAGCAAAGCAAGCAAACAAAATAGAAACAGAGTCATAAGTACAAAGGTCAGACTGCTGGTTGCTAGAGGGGAGGGGTGTTGAAAAGTTGGGTGAAAGAGGTGATGGGATTAAGAAGTACACATTAGTAGTCACAAAATAGTCACAGGGCTGTAAACTACAGCACAGGGGGTATAGTCAATAATGTTGTAATAATTAGGTACAATGCCAGGTGGGTACTTGAAATATTGCGGTGACCACTTTTAAAAGTATATGATTATCTAATCACTATGCTGTATACCTGAAACTAAGACAAAATAATATTTTTTAAAAATTATCAAATCAAATCAAATGGTATTTAAATAAAAGTGATTTGAAATAAAAGAGTAAACATTTAAAATAATTCCCAGCTCGCCCTGGCCAGTCAGCTCAGTGGTAGAGCATCGTCGGTCTGGCATGTGGAAGTCCCGGGTTCGATTCTCGGCCAGGGCACAGAGGAGAAGCGCCCATCTGCTTCTCCATCCTTCCTCCTCTCTTTTCTCTCTATCTGTCTATCTCTCTCTTTTCCCACTGCAGCCAAGGCTCCACTGGAGCAAAGTTGGCCCCGGGGGCGCAGCAGATGGCTCCATGGCCTCTGCCTGACGCACTAGAGTGGCTCCAGTTGCAACAGAGCCACACCCCAGAAGTGCAGAGTATCGCCCCCTGGTGGGCATGCTGGGTGGATCTCGGTCGAGCTCATGTGGGCGTCTGTCTCTGCCTCCCCACTTCTCACTTCAGAAAAATACAAAAAAAAAAAAAAGAAATCCTAGCTTACCCTCTTTATTGTATAGCAAGATAACATTGTCCCTCTGCAAGGGACAAATGGCTGGTTCAAGTCTCCCATTTAAGTCTCAGCAGCTCACTGACCTTCTACAAGCCATTCAGGCTCAGTCTAGAGATTTGGGATTTGTCCCCTCCTTCAAGCTCCACATACAATTGTCACCAGGTTCTATCACCTAAGTGTCTTTTGAATCCATCCCTTTCTACCCTTTCCCACAGACACTACCTATTTTCACACAGACCATATTTCTAATTTGGACTATTGCACTAGTGCCTGTGCTCCAATGCGCCCTGCATACCTGAGTGTGTATTTCTAAAATGAAAAGCTGGTGCTGCCTCTCCACTTAGAATTCCCAGGGGCTCCTGAAAATCTAGAGCAGCTTGCCCAGAAGAGCTTTCTGTGATAATGGCAGTGTCCAGTACGGCAGCCACAGCCATGTGCCTGTTGAGCCCCTGAAATATGGCTAGTATAACTGGGGAATGGACTTTTTAATTTTAATTTTACTTAATTTTAATTTACTTAAATACTTGTATGTGGCTAATGACTACTGTACTGGACAGTACAAGCCTGGGATGACATGCTCACTAAGCATGGTCCTGGGGCCCTTCATTTTGCTCCTGTGCCCCTTTCTTATCTTAGTTTTCTACAGCTCCCCCCTCCACACTCTGGGTTCCAACAGAACTGCTTGCCTTTTTCTAGATGCACAAACTACATTCTTCCTGGTTGTTGTTTCTCCTGGAATGCCCTATCCTGCTTTATTTGCCTGACAAAGTTCCTACTCAGTTTTCAAGACTCAGCTGAAATACCTTTTATTCTATGAGGCCTTCCTGTTCAGGATGAATTCATATTCCTTCTCTGGGCTTCCACCACAGCCACCGCACAATTTCAGGGGCACCATTTACACTGGAGTCCGTGTGAATGACACTTTTTGGATTGGTTCAGTACACAGTGTATGCAGCCTTCATAGTGGTTAAAGTTCAGGGAAAGAGAGAGAGTCAGAGAGAGGGATAGATAGGGACAGACAGACAGGAACGGAGAGAGATGAGAAGTATCAATTATTAGTTTTTTGTTGCCGTTGTGACACCATAGTTGTTCATTGATTGCTTTCTCACACGTACCTTGACCGCGGGCCTTCAGCAGACCGAGCCACCCCTTGCTGGAGCCAGCGACCTTGGGTCCAAGCTGGCGAGCTTTTGCTCAAGCCAGATGGGCCTGCGCTCAAGCTGGCGACCTCAGGGTCTTGAACCTGGGTCTTCCGCATCCCAGTCCGATGCTCTATCCACTGCGCCACCGCCTGGTGAGGCAAAGTTCCAACTTTTTAATGCCTGACCTGTGGTGGCACCGTGAATAGGGTGATGACTTGGAATGCTGAGGTTGCTGGTTCGAAAATCCGGGCTTGCCTGGTCAAGACATATACAACCAGCACCTACAAATTGATGCTCCCCAATACCTTTCTCTCGTTCTCTCTCCTTTCTCTAAATCAATAAGTAAAATCTTAAAAAATAATATGTTGCTATTTTGATATAATACTTTTATTCAGTTCATTTATTTATTCATGAAGCACTGGGCATGGCTCGCCTATAACTGTTGTCTTTTGTTTCTATGTCTTACTCCTGTGCGACTCTGTTCCAGTATAGGAGTGAGAGTGACCTTGTATTCCTGAGACCTGGCTTAGTGCCTGGCACATAGTAGAAACTCAAATTTCAGTTATCACTCTGTATTAAATGTGAGTAATTTCATAACGTACCAACGTTGATGCTAGCTCTTCAGTCCACTAATCTCTAGGTAAATAATAGTTGACATCGTGACCAGTGAACAGTAATGTCACTTGTTTTAAGTCTTTTGGTTATTGGTTACTGGGCATCCGTTATTCACAGACAGCAAAACAACTGGCTGTGTTGCCTCCTTGTCTCCCAATGATAAAGCCACATAACGTTTTACAGAAATGATTATTCAAAAGAGGGAAATGGCCCACAAAGATGAAAGTGCAGCAAGGAAATGAAAAGCGGTAACACCAGAAGTGAAACCGGATGTGATTAGAAGATCGGAAAATGGCGACAGCAAAGCAGAGGTAGGATGAGATCAAAACCTGCACAGACTGCATTGGAAAAGTCCAATGAATATAAAAGTAAGCTAAAGTCACTTCAACATCTTCTAGTTTAAGTTGCACTAGGATCAGAAAGGCGCATGTGGCTGAAAGGGAGCATTTACTTCTGCTTTTGATTACATGCAGCGTGGCAGTAACTTTTACTCCACTGTGCAGATCGCTTTGAGGATTTGAATCGCATATGAATGAAATTAGAGAATGATGACAGGAATGATGACACTGCCACCATCAGAGAGACTCTAGATCGGAGGTCAGAGGAACTTGGTGAGGGTGGAATTGTTGGCATAAACGAGAAAAGTGGCTGTGATAAAAATGAGGAAGATAAAATGAGAAAGTGACAGGAGCAAAAAAACAAAAAACTTTACATTTTTTCCCCAGAGAACTCTTAGAGATATCTCCCAGCATTGAAAGTGCAATGGGTAATATGTTGGAAAGATCCAAAAGAGCAGGAAAATTCGTGTAAATGGTGTTTGCTCCATATTGTAAATTATATAATTATATAATGAGAAAAAGAAGCAAGCACGATTCTTAAGGTTTTTCACGAAGAAATCAAACACATTGGTTTTTAACATTTCTAATGTTTTAAATAACAATGTACTATATAAATAGTAGAGTTACTATTTTAAAAATACCTCTCTACATTTATAACTGACAGAGGGCTTTTACTTGATAAAAAATGTAAAGGTCACAGAACAATTATAATTTTTCCAGTTTACTGTTCAGGTCATTTTGAATAGTTTCAGCTTGCACAGTCATTTTTAGTCCTGCACGTCCATGCCACACGAGGAGTGCTTGTACTTTCTCACAGAAGAACGCATATCAGACTCTTGTTCTTGTTTTAAATTGTGGCAAAATGTACATAACATACAAGTTAACTATTTTAACCATTTTTGAATGCACCCTTTGCTGACATTTAGTACACTTCCAATGTTGTGTAACCATCACCACTGTGCACCTCCAGAGCTTTTTCATTATATCAAACTGAAATTCTAAGCCCATTAAACACAACTCCCTATCGTCCTCTCCCCCAGCTCCTGGCAACCACTTCTCTACTTGCCTTCTCTAGGATTCGCCTACTCTAGGCAATTCATATGAGTGGCAGCATACAATATTTGTTCTTCTGTGGCTTAGTTCACTTTGTATAATGTCCTCAAGGTTCATCCATATTGTAGCAGGTGTCAACATTTCATTCCTTTTTGTGGACAAATAATACTTTATTGTACATACCTGTCATGTGTTGTTTATCCATTTATCTGCTGATGGACCCTTTTTGGCTGTTGTGAACAGTTTGACTATAAACATGGGTCTCCTATAAGAGGCTTTTAAGACTAGTTATCTCTGAAGTGAAACCAGGGTTCAGAGAGTACTGTTACTCTTCATTTTAGATACTTCTATACTATTTAACTAAAAAAAATGTATAAGCATATGAGAATTTAAAAATCAATGTATAATATATGATATTGGAGAATTTGAAAAATCCTACCACATAGGATTAGGTTGTGAACAGTATGTGTGATGGTATCAGGCTGGGAGCTGGAGGACAGAAAGCACATGATACCTGCTCCTTACATGGCAGCCAGAATCCCAGACGCTCCCCTCGGGAGAGAGGGTATGGGAGTGCCTAAGACCTGCAAGACGGTAGAGCCCAAGGATGGAAATATGGGGTTGCATCAGATTTTGCTTTGGTGACCTATTTGGAAGCTGCTACCTCCATTTTGGTTCCTTTCCGAGAAACCCAAGGCTGCTCCAAGGCCATCTCAGCTTCCCATCTACGCTGCCATCTGGGTTTGTCCTCCTCAACTGCCCACACCAGGTCTCAGGTAGCAGCACCCCGTGCTCACACCCTTCCTTACAAAACAAAATCCCTGTCCTGACTCCTATACCCTCAACACTCTGCCAATATGGTCACTGGTCGTAACAGGTTCTTGTGTTCTCTTCTGGACCCACAGTTGCACTGTAAATGTAAAAAAGCATTTCTTTCAAGGACAACAACTCTATGGGAAACCAATGGCACTTCTTTTCCAGTGCCCGTGACAGACACTTGCTGATTCCAGCATCTTCCTGCTGAGCCCAGACAAGGCCTCAGAACCTTGCAGAAACAAATTTGCTCTCAATAATTTGGAGTTGTAGTGAAATCTATTTGTCACCCCTGTGACCCAAAAAGTGACCTTCTTGGTCTAAATTTCAGGTGCTGGGGCAGGAGTGTAAAAGGAAGATTTAAGAGGCAGATGTTGCTGTACCTCTAAACTCATGCTGTGGAGTTAGGGGCTACTCACTGATGCATCACACCTGTAGAGCTTGAGCACTGTGGTCCTTTCCCGATCTGAAGATAGAAAGGTCACCTTGTGAAAACTGAGCTAAAAGGGAGGCCTCAAACCGCCAATGCTGGGTCTGTCTCCTGATACTGCAGTTAAGCCCTAAGACTGTGAGATGCATCATAGCACCCTCACACCTTCCCCACATCTTCTGGGAGAAGCAGGAAGGCTTGTAGCCTAAGTTACAGCCATGAGGACGCCTGGGAAACTGGGGCATGTTGTGCCAATGCTCCCATAGCTTCCACTGACTGTTCCTGTGAATTAATGAGTCCTAGTTGTAAGGTATTTTCCCTGCCGAGGAAGAAGGAAGGGCATAGCCATGAATTGTGGAATAATAAAAGCTTTATTTAGTACAGCGCTTCCCGGACAATATTCTCTGGTCCTGGGGGGTAGGGGTCAGAGAAGTCGCATGGAGGGATCCACGTGGGAGATATTTAAAGGGTCATCTAGGGTGGAGGCGAGTTGATATGACATGGCGAAATCTCACTGGCTGGTAGACGGTCGCTTTTTTCCAAAGGACTCCTGGGAAGTTTCTTTTGGCGCACATGGGTGTGGGCGGTCCTAGCCAAAGTTCCCGGGTCTGGTTCCTCACGTGACCTTCCCCCATTGCCCACCGATCTTACACTAGTCCTTGCAGATCCCACCCGGGAAGGTGGTAGAGAGAATTTACTATAAAAAAAGAAATAAGAAATTAAAAATTAAATTATCTACTTTTGTCACAATAGAGCATGTTGTGCTGATAGCAGGACCAAGAGGTCCATACTCTGGGGGGTTTGCCTTGGCCCGCTGAACTAGGTGAGTGTTCCCAGTGGGTCTGGCTATCAACTTCCTAGATCAAGCTGTGTCCACTGAACGTTCTAGGGGAAACCATTAGCACCCTACCATTGGCAGTTTTAAGTTTGATTTTTTTAATCTAAATCTTTGTCCTTGGATTGGAGGTTCATGTTCCATAGGGATTAGCCTTGGGAAACTAGGCTCTATTAATTCAGATGCTCTTCCACCCCTAAAGACAGTATAATAAACAATAAGAGTAGCAATCATTAAGCGTTTACTATGTGCCAGGCACTGTGCCAAATGCTTTATAAACATTACCTCTTTTAGTTCTTACAATAATCCTAAGAAGTAGGAACTCTCATCATTTTATACATAAAGGGATGGAGATCCAGACAGGTTAAGATATTTATCCAAGGTTTATGATACGTTGGATATTTTAGGGGAAGAGGCAGAGAATGGGTTTGAATCTATATGACTTATTCCAGATCCCGGACTCTTAACCTCTAGGCCAATTGAAAGAGATGACTTTTTCCAGTAAAGCTTTTAATGGTAGCTCTGTGAACATGATGGTCTACTGTCTGGTGGCTTCTACTGGGGAGATGGTCCAATCCTCTAAAAACAGGCATGGTCCCTCAGATTCCCTTCCCTCCCTGTCTTCTCCCCCCCCCCCTTTTCCTTTCCTCTCTCTGCCCATCTCCAGCTTAAACCCCCTTCTCCATCCCTCTCCTCCAGACCATGCTGGCCCACGTGAATAGGAATTCGCACTCTGCTCAGCTGGCCCAGGAGAAATCTGCAGAGTGGGACCCTCCTGGTCCTCCTCACCTGTGTCCCCCAGGGGCTGCTGACAGACCTTGAGGTGCAATGACCCTGCCTCCTCCAGCTCTGACGGCAGCTTGGTGACATCCAGCTGCCTGCTGTGTTTGAAGCCCTTGGCTTGAAGGCTCTGGTGGCACTGGGGACAAGGGGGCAGAAGGGGCTGGTGAGCCGCCCACCCCCCAGTGGCGGGAGAGGCAGGCCTGGCAGAAGCTGTGGCCACACTCGGAGATGACTGGGTCTGGGGTGTATACGAGGCAGATGCAGCAGGGAACTTCCTCCTTGGGGTGGACGGCACGTCAGCAGCAGCCGTGGCTTTGGAAGCCAGAGGAACAAAAGGGCTGTTTCAGGTTCCTTGTCTCCACACTTTCTCCATCCTCTCTGAGCCGAAAGAGTTGTCTGTGGCCCGGCAGACCAGCCCCTACAAGTCATCTGAGCCTTTGGCTTTTGGTTCCTTCACTTTGTCAGAAGCTGCTTCTCTCAGTCCTGACTCTTTCCCATCAGCAGGCCTGAGGGCCCTCAGTCACCGGGAGTGACACTGCGTTAAGTGGGGAACCAGTAAGGCTTTTATCCCTTGTTACCATTCCGTGGGCCCAGGGGGCACCCCACTTGTCAGATTACGATCTCTGCGAAGCGTGCTGGCCTGGATGACATGAGCTCACAAGGGCTGCAGTGGCCATTTTGCAAAACAGCTCTACTGACCCCACTGAGCTCTGGCTGCTCCCAGGGTTGGGGAAGGGGCCGGAAGTCTGGTTTCCTGAGGGTCAGGAAGGACTCGAAGAAGTTGGCAGGGTGACATTGTCTGAGTCACATCTCAAGAGAATTTAGAAGAAATGCTTTTCTAAAACTTTTCTTCACGGAAAATGAGACTTTGCATTCAATAAGGAGACAGGAGGCAGCGGGGAGGGCGTGCTTTTCCAGATGCAGCCTCCCCGTCAGTGATACCTGAGCCTCACAGAGGAGAGAACCGGGGACAAGGGACGAGTGGACATCCTGGGTTCTGGCGGTGGCTGCTGAAGGATGTCATTAAATTCCCATGATGATCTCAGGGTTGGGAGCTCCTGACTCCACGTTGACTTCTGCTCCGGAAGGGAGGCTGTGCACATGTTGGTGGAGAAGGGGGTAAAAGGTGGAGGGGTCTTGTCCTGTTTTTTTTTTTTTTTTTTTTTTTTTACGGAGACAGAGAGAGAGAGTCAGAGACAGGGATAGATAGGGACAGACAGACAGGAACGGAGAGAGGTGAGAAGCATCAATCATCAGTTTTTTCTTGTGACAACTTAGTTGTTCATTGATTGCTTTCTCATATGTGCCTTGACTGTGGGCCTTCAGCAGACTGAGCCACCCCTTGCTGGAGCCAGCGATCTTGGGTCCAAGCTGGCGAGCTTTTGCTCAAGCCAGATGGGCCCACCCTCAAGCTGGCAAGCGTGGGGTCTCGAACTGGGTCTTCCGCATCCCAGTCCAACTCTCTATTCACTGCGCCACCTCCTGGTCAGGCTCTTGTCCTGTTTTGAAGTTGGTTCTGGAGCCCTGGCCCAGAATCAGAGAACAGCTGTTCTTAGGCACTGGGCCCTGAGCCCGCAGAGAGGAGCTCATAAGGAGGTGGTGCGCTTTCCCAATGAGTGAGCTGGAGATGGCCCAACACCTTCACCTAGATGGCAGACCATTAGGGGTCCTGGGTGAGAGGCGGAAGAAGCCTCAAATTTGGCCTCAGAAGCTCAGCTCAGCCAGAGAGAACAGTCCTGGCTGGTCGGTGCTAGCTTTGGAAGAGTTGTGATAAACAGGACTGTGAACTCTCAGTGAAAATGACAAGTGACCACAGGGGTGAGGGAGCAGTGGGCACCCTTTGGGCTGGGCCCAGCCAGATCGTTGCCACTTTGCTCACTAGCAAAGTGTTGAGTGACCCGTACCACCAGCCACAATCTGTCTCATTACCATTCCCTGAGGACTTAGTATACCCCAGGTAATTTTATGGAATTGCAGGCAAATAAACCTCTGGACCAGGGGTCCCCAAACATTTTATACAGGGGGCCAGTTCACTGTCCCTCAGACTGTTGGAGGGCCGGACTATAAAAAAAACTATGAACAAATCCCTATGCACACTGCACATATCTTATTTTAAAGTAAAAAAACAAAATGGGAACAGATACAATATTTAAAATAAAGAACAAGTAAATTTAAATCAACAAACTGACCAGTATTTCAATGGGAACTATGGGTGCAGATGCATTATGTGCTCCTCTCACTGACCACCAATGAAAGAGGTGCCCCTTCCAGAAGTGTGGCGGGGGCCGGATAAATGGCCTCAGGGGGCCGCATGTGGCCCGTGGGCCGTAGTTTGGGGACCCCTGCTCTGGACAAACAGCCACTTTTCTTCAAGGTAAGGAGGTAGAGGCACTTGCTTGAAGACAAACTTCCTGGGAAGCAGTGGAGTCAAGATTCAAGCGCAGGTTAACTTGACATCAAGGTCAAGGTTTTTCACCATGAATACTAGTGACCGGGCACACACTGTGAGGGCGTCTGAAGGTGTCAGACAGGACCTGTCGTCGGGGGTGGGACTAAACATTCACCTAGACTTCTCTTTCTTGCAGTAGCAGAAAGGACTGTTTTGCCCCTTGCACCTCTGTACATCCAGAGAGAAGCACTGTCAAGAAGCTGCTCGCCTTGTCCCAGGCATTTGAGGGGAGAGCACTTGCCCTGCTTTTCACATATTGTAGGCTGAGATAGCTGGACTGGAAATATTTAGCGACAAGCTCTTCTGATACATGCAGCCACCAGAAGTGACATTTCAGTCTTGGCTTTTAGGACACCTTCTCCCAACTGCACTTTAAGTCATGTGAGCATCTGCTGCCCCTCCTGAGGGTCTGGAGACCCGAAGTGAACCCCCTCTCTGAGTTGGGTTGCAATACTGGAATTGTTGGGGGAGGTGGACGCAGGCCAAGGGCCAGCTATTATCATTATAGGGAAGGGACCCATGCAGATTTTGACAGCCAAGAAACACCTGTTTTAGGGCTGATGAGAGGGAAAATCTTGGTAACATGGATGGAAAGATGACATTTTGTCAGATACCAAGAGAAGCCAGCGGAATAAATTTGCACTTATGTTCTACATGGGTTCTTCTGGTGATTCATGGGCCAGCCACAGAAAAAAATGTGTGAGGTTTCGAAAGTATTTCCTACAGCAAATTTAGTTGCGTGCTGAACAGGGTTTGAGACAAGCATTTTGACATGGCTACAGTGATATAACCTTTACTAAATGAAAAGATTCCCAATTATAATTTTTATAAATGTACCCGGGCTAGATAGTTCCGTTGGTTAGAACATCGGCCTGAAGCACAGAGGTTGTCGGTTCCATCCCAGGTCAAGGGCACATACAGGAACAGATCAATGTTCCTATCTTTCTCTCTCTCCCTCTTCCTTCCTCTCTGACTAAAAATCAATAAATAAAAGTTTTTCAAAATGCATTTGAAAAACTAGGCAGTCAAGGTGATTTGTAAAGGCATATTGTCTTTCCAAAATGGCTTGCAGAGTAAAAAGTTTTTGAAGGGCTCTGTTTCAAGCTCTCCTTGTATGGGGCCAGTCAGCCTCGATTCAACAGTTGTTAGTGGGAGATAACTCTACCTTCTCTTCCACTTGGGGGTGGGACACTGGGGGGAGAAAAACGCCACTGCCAGGTCTGCAGGTTGGTGAAGGGAGGAACCACTACCTTTGACTTGTAAGTGTCCTTATCTGGTCCTTTAACAAAATTGTACGTATATACACACCCATAGAAAAAGAGACCTAGGGAAGACACCAACTGTGCATGGTGATTAACTCTGGATGATTTAAATTTTTTTTATACTCAAATGCATTTTTCAAAATTTTCACAAGGCATGTATGTTCCATTTATGAGGAGAGAAAAAAAAACATAGTAAATACCTCTCTCAGGTAGAAGAATAACAAACATTTATATAACACTAATTTATAATGTCCTTTTCACACCCATTCTAATTTAATCCTCTCAACAACCGTCTCTGATCATTATTTCTATATAGGCTCCAGAACACACATACCTCAGGAGGCTTAGAAACTGTCTCAAAGACATACAAGTCCAAATAGCCAAGCCAGAGCAGAACCCAGGCTTCTCCATGTAGCTTTCACCATCCATCGGGATTCTAGAATCTTGGGATGAGCAGATGGGGGCTGCGGCAGGAAATCTGAGGGCAGGCTGAGAAAGAAAGCAAGGGAGATACTAACCCAATGGTTCTTAACCTTTTTTGAGGTACCGAACCCACCAGTTTCATATGTGCATTCACCGAACCCTTCTTTAGTGCTAAATAAAATATGATTTTTTTTCCAAATTCAAGACATAGGTATATGTTTTTTTACTGGTGCACAAAATGAGCCGTGCATGAACATCACCTTGCTCAAAGAACAAAACCAACAAAGTGCATGAACTCACAACAAATTATGGTATTACTTTATTCTGACCTCCACGGCAGAGGCTTCCCCGAACCCCTGAGACCGACTCATCAAACCTCTAGGGTTCGATAGAACCCAGGTTAAGAACCACTGTACTAACCTCATAAGAGATGGAGGTTTGACAGCTGCTGTTTGGATAAGTGGGGTCATGATAACTTGGTGGGCCCTAAAAAGTTTCTGGGCTACTCAGGAGATTGGTCCTCTGGGGCTCCTAGGAGCTGGGAGTGGCTCTGCCCGGCTCACCTCTCTAGAGGGAGACAACTGGGAACTGCTCCCAGGTCAGGCATGTCTTTGCGCATTGCTCCTTCTTTCCTGGGCCTAAGGCGGAGCCCTCTTCCTTGTGTGTGTGACAGTGAGAGCACAGGGTTCAGGGTTGGCCAGCTTCCCCAAGCCAGAAGATTCTGGTACTCCTCCAAGAGCCAGGAGGTGTCCTCTGCTGTGGGGAGTGGGGTGGGGAGGGCATCCCAGCCGAGGCCGGTCTGTGAACCAAACCCACGGGGAAAGAGTTTGGAAATGAGGTAGAGTGTGAAGGAGGTTCTTTTTCAGAGCTGGGCCGTGATGTTCTGGGCATTCCCGCTTCCCACAGCTGTTCAGAAGTGCAAAGAAATGGAAAGAGGTAGGGAGAAGAAGTGGATTATTGGCTAGAACCAGCTCAGGATGCTGAGCGGACATTCCAGGTGGCACTCCCCGTTTTGTTCGGGGTCATCTTTGCTGGGGTGAGGCTGATCTGACCTTGTTCATTGATGTGCGCCAATTAGAATAATTCTGGAGTCCAGTTAATTGGGAAGGAGATATATTTTTCTATTGAGATAAAAGAAGTGGTATATTGGGGCCAGCTCCTATCAGCTTGCAAAGAACCCATTGTTAAATTTTCAATGATCTTTATGAAATCAAAAAGTGAATCATCTTGTTAGTAGCTTGAAATTGGTCATAATGGAAATATTTAAACCATGGAAAATGGTAAACACTACAAATCAGGGCTTCCCTCTGCCAGAGAGCTGGTTGTTAAACGTTTGCCTCCTTCACACTTCTGGACAGGAGTCCCATTTACTTCATAGTCTGGGGTTCACTGTGGTCTTTTGAGGGAGACAATAACAACAATGTGGGGTTTGGCTTCTTTTCTTTGATGTCACGATGAGAAGTGGAGTCATCTTTGCTGTAGCTTTCTCTGTTTTGCTTTTCCTGTACCTAACAGAGGGTGGGCTTGGCTTGAAAGGGGCTGCACATGTCCTCCATTTCTACTCTTTGGGTCATGTGGCAGCAAGTACAATGCCCAGGACAAAGTACTGGTAGGTACTCTAGAAACAGTTGTTTAAGGGACCCTAGGAAATCAGGAACATAGGCTATTAGAATTTTGTGACATTGCTGACTATCATCAGCAGAGGGCACTACAGGACTGATGGTTTGTGAGTTATAGCTTTCTCTGATACTCTCTCTTTAAAAGGAGCCAAGTAATCATTAATATGAATGAATTAGGATGGGGAAAAATTACCAAACTGAATAGGTAATTTTTAGGTAAAGCGTCAGGGTTTCTTTTTGTTGTTGTTTCTTTTTTTAGAGAGAGAGGGAGGGGAAGGATGTGGGAAAGAGAGAGAGAGAGAGAGAGAGAGAGAGAAACATTGGTTTACTCCTGTGTGTGCCTTGACTGGAGACCAAATCAGCAACCTCTGTGCTTTGGGACAATGCTCCAACCAACCAAGCCATCCGACCAGGACTGGTAAAGCATCAGTTTTTGGGGAAAAAAATAGTTCTGAGGTTTAAGTGCTAATAGTGAACAACGCTGTAGTACTTCACAGATTACACAAAGCACTTGGCTTATGTTGTCTTGTGACATTTTCACAATAATCCTGCAAAGCAGGTGGAAGCACCACAGTAGAGTAGATACATGTGTGGGCTCTGGGGTCAGTGTCTGGCCTTCAAATCATGGCTCCGTCAATTACCAATTCTCTGACTTGGACAAGTCACAGAACATTCCTGTGCTTTGGAATAACACTGTTATTTGACCTTGGGCTTGGTGTGAAATGAGAAGATGCACACATAGTACTTAACAGGCTACTTTGTAGGTAAAAGCACTCAGCAGATGTTAATTCTTACTATTCTTGTTACAGCATCAGGCACCTGATCTGAGGGTAAAGGAAACACTTCAGGTCACATTGCTAGGAAGGGCAAGTCCCACTTCTTCCAACCTAGGTTCTCTGCCTCTGGCCCCTATCCACTCCCCAGTTCTCATGGCTGACAGATCTCCCAGCTGTGCTAAGAATGCTTGCCATTACTGCCGAAGTGCTTGAAAATGACCTCTTTAAAAATTCCCACTTGAAATCCTATTTATGCTATAAATTTGCTTAGTAAGCTATTTTTCTTAAAGACCTCACAGCCAGCCTGACCAGGTGGTGGCGCAGTGGATAGAGCGTCAGACTGGGATGTGGAAGACCCAGGTTCGAGACACCGAGCTTGCCAGCTTGAGCGCGGGCTCATCTGGCTTGAGCAAAAGCTCACCAGCTTGGACTCAAGGTCTCTGGCTCCAGCAAGGGGTTGCTCGGTCTGCTGAGGGCCTGCAGTCAAGGCACATGTGAGAAATCAATCAATGAACAACTAGGGTGTTGCAATGAAAAACCGATGATTGATGCTTCTAATCTCTCTCTGTTCCTGTCTGTTTGTCCCTATCTGTCCCTCTCTCTCTGTCCCTGTAAAAAAAAAAAAAAAAAAAAGACCTCACAGCTAAATTAAGCTAGTGCTCTCCAGGCCTCATGATCTGAATGTGAATGCTCAAAACCAGGAAGGGTTAGTGTCCTAGACAGTTTAAGCCTGGTGTCATAGACTCCAGTGACATCAGTGTCAGCAGGTATGATGAAATAGAAATTGTGGGGATTTCTGCCCTGTGTGAAGTAGGACGTGGTTTTGTGGCCGTCCCTCTCCAGGTACCTAGGTGGTCCCGTGTAGAGGTTTAAAGACCCTTTGGGGGCTGTCCATTTGCCTTGGGTCAGGGATGGTTGGGCCCGTTGGGGAGTCGGAGGATATGTGGCTGAGTAAGGTCAGAGTTTCTAATTCCTCAAGAGAATCAAAGACTTCACGTTTTTATGTGAAATATTCAAGTTAATAGATCTTGTCAACTACTTTTAAGTATTTTGTAAAACGTAATGGTGCGACCAAATCAAACATGTTTGTAGGCTGTGTCCTGGCTACCAGTTAGCAATCACTGGCTAAGCCTTCAGTGGGGGTGGAGGTCGGGATGGGATGCGGTTGTCATAACACATGGTCCATGTCCCAAGGGCAACAAGAGTAATCCCATTTCAGTCTGGAGAGCCTTGTCTAAAGTCAGTGTATTTTGCTAAATTGATCATTTTCTCCCTTTAGCTGAGTTAAGTAGCAGTGTTTGCTCTTTCTGTAAAGAATCAATTCCTTGTCTAAGTAGAGCTGGAAGTTTCTGAAAGGAGAGCTAGAATGACTAGAATCTATCTGCGACCCTGTGGTGTGACTACAGGCAAGTTTCAGCCCCTTCCCACCCTCTCCCACCAGCACACCCAATGCAGTTGGGTTTCTACCCTGTTACGATTAGCAGTGGCTGTTGTTCCCCACCTCTGCTCAGAAACTGGCTCAGAGGAGAAGGCTCCAATGTCTAAGTGCCAGGCCAGGAGCCTCCTTATTGGTCTACATGAGATCCTCTCCACCCCCAAATTTTGAATTATTATTTTCAGTGTTTGTTGTTCTTGATGTCTGTGGTGTGGTCCATGCAGTAAAACGTGTGTCATTTTGGATTATCTGAGAAGCAGATGCCAAGACAGAATTAGGTATGCAATAAATGTATTGGGGAGAACACCTGTGAAGGGTAAGGGGTGAAGGAGAGGGGAAGGAGAGGAGAGCCTTTGGGCAGCAATGCAGGCCTGGCACTTGCCAAGGAAGGGAGGACAGGAAAGAGGGCTGGGGAGCAGGAACCTCAGACTACAGCGCAGTTTCAAGAAAGTCTTGGCCAGGTTGCTGGGAAGACCAAGAGCTGGCTCCAGTCCTCCTGCTGGCCCCTGTGTGAGGCTGCAGGGATCCTGAAGCGGCTACCGCTGGAGAAAGTCAGCTCATTACACCCCTTGCCACAGGTTCTCTCTCAAAGGGAGGTCTGAGTGGTGCTCTCTCGTGACCCCCATAATCAGCAAGATTTCCAAGATTTCATAAATGAGTGGTGTTACTTATTTTTAAAGAAACAGAGAGAGTGGAGTGTGGGGGTTCAAAGTTAATCCTAGGTTTGTGGCTCCAGCACTGTGCTGGCTGTGACCTTAGGTAAGGAGTTAAGCCCCCCCCCCCTTTTCAGGCTATATATTTCAGTTGTGTTTTTTTTGTGTGTGGTTGGTTATTGAGAAAAAAATAGCTTCATATATACAAGAGTCCTTTGCCTAATGAATGCTTCTGCACTCCATCCTTCCCCTTCTGTGTTTTTGTTGTCACAGATTATCCTTGTATATGTTGTGACCTTGTTGGAGTTTTTACTTGTAGTTTTGTGTTGTTTTGGTTTTTGTATCCTGTAGAATAACCCCCGTGAGCATTTCCTGCAATGGGGGTTTTCTGGTGATAAATTCTCTCATCTTCTGTATGTCTGGAAAAGGTCTTATTTCTGCTTAATGTTTGAAGGATAACTTTGATGGATATAGTAATCTTGGCTGGTAAGTCCTCTCTTTTAGTACTTTGAATATTTGGGTCCATTCTCTTCTGGCATGTAGAATTTCTGCTGAGAAGTTTGATGATAACCTGATGGACCTTCCTTTATATGTTATATTCTTTTCCAGCTGCCTTGAGGATTCTCTCCTTGTCATTGACTTTTGACATTTTCCTTACAATATGCCTTGAAGAAGGCCTATTTGGGTTGAGGTAACTAGACATTCTGTTAGAGCAGTGGTTGGCAAACTCATTAGTCAACAGAGCCAAATATCAACAGTACAACGGTTGAAATTTCTTTTGAGAGCCAAAATTTTTAAACTTAAACTATATAGGTAGGTACATTCCTTATCGAGGTAGTGCCCACACGTGGTATTTTGTGGAAGAGCCACACTCAAGGGGCCAAAGAGCCACATGTGGCTCTCAAGCCGCAGTTTGCCGACCAGGGTGTTAGAGGATCTAAGTCTTTCCATAGACTTGGGAAGGTCTCATCAATTATTTGTTTGAATAGGCTCTCCATTCCCTTCTCCTCCTCTTCTTTTTTCTGAAATGCCCATTATTTTTATATTGCTTTTTCTGATGGAGTCAGACAATTCTTGTAGAGCTCTCTCATTTTTTAAATTCGGTTTTTAAAAATCTTTATTTTATTTTATTTATTTTTAAAGGGCCTCACATTTATTTTTTAAGACTTTATTCATTTTAGAGAGAGAGGAAGTGCATAAGAGAGAGAAAAGGGAGGAAGAGCAGGCAGCATCTACTCCCATGTGTGCCTTGACCGGATAAGCCCAGGGTTTTGAACCGGCGACCTCAGTGTACAGGTCAACAGTATCCACTGCACCAACACAGATCAAGCTCTCATTTTTTAAATTCTTGACTCTCTTCCTTCTGTATCATCTCTAGTTGCCTGTCTGTGATGTCACTGATTCTCTCCTCTATCTGGACTGTTCTATTAACTAAACTTGTTAGCTCATATTGCAATTTATGTATTAAGTTCTTCATTTCTGTTTTTAAAGTTTCTGTCTCCTTGGTGAGGTATTCATTTTGTTTTATAAGATCATGAAGTTGCCTGTCAGTGTTTTCTCACATATTGTTGAGTATTTTCAGAACTTCAATTTTGAGTTCTTTATTGTTTAATTCTTGGGTTTCCATGTAATTGAAATTGCTTTCTGGAGATTTTTAATTTTCTGCACTGTGTCGCTTTCTTAGGTATTCATATTTACTGCCTTGAGGGCATTTGAGAGTAGTATTGTTAAGAAATCAAGCAAAGAAACCCCATCAAAAAAATTGAAAATAAATTAAAAAATAAAAAAATAAAAGAGTAAACCACATATAAAAGAACAAAAACCAAACATCAAAAACAAGCAAAACAACAACAAAAACTAAAGGAAAAAAAATCCCTCCCAAACACCTAAGCCAACTGACTTCCAGGAGGTTTTTCTATTTTGTTTCCAGTAGGTGGTGCTAGATTACAAGTTTTAGCTCTGTGAAATTCCCAGGCTGGTCTCTGCCAAGAAACTGAAGTCATGATGATGGAGGCAGGGCTGCAGTTGCAATGATGGGTGGGGCATGCTTTAGTCCATTCTGTTTGTGGATCTTTTAGGCAAGCCTGCAAGCCCAGCTGAGGTTCCTTTGCTGAGTTATAGCTGTTCAATTTGTTGAAATTTGAAGGGGAGAGATCAAGCATATCTCTCATACCATTACTCTCTAAATTTCCTTATCTGTTCAATAAAAATAATGAGAGTAACTCCTATGGAGTTGCTATGAAAATGATAGAATATATGTCAAGTGCCAGGTACTTTGCAAGTGCTGAATATTTTACCTTGGAATAGACTATAAGATGAAATATAGGCTACCTATCCAACAACCTTTTCTTTGATTTTTAGAGGTCTTGTCTTCTAAAATGACATTGTTAGGGTGAGTCTGGTCAATAAGTCAAGTAAGGATGCATTTATGGACAACTGCCATCCATAGCATTCTCCCATCATCTCTGTGAGGTAGGTTCTATTATTATGTTATCTTATAGATGAGCAAACTGAGACCTAGAGGGTCTTGGTGATTTGATAGAGCAAGTGACTCAGATATGACCAATAAGATCATTACAATACACTCCCTTATTTCAGGAATGGGCAGGAGAACCAATGAGAGCCAAGGAAATGAGACAGAACAGAGTAGCAGCAAAGGTGTTCAGATTTTTTACTAATAGGCTTGAGCCAGGGAAGGTGTGAGGCTGGTAATGCTGAAACTGCCTTACCTCCACAAAGGAAAGCCCCTTGAGAAGGAGGCAGGTGCATGAATATTGGCTGGTTAACATAACACTTATTCAAACTCTTTCTCCTATAACTGCTCTGGAAAAGGTTGCTAATTATCCTGAAATAAATCCCCACTCTTCATGTTAGGGACAGAACTCCCCAAGTTTTAGCTAAACATAGGGATACTCAAAATCTGCATTTCCCAGATTCCATTGCAGTTAGTTTTGATCATGCGGCTAAATTCTGGCGAATAGGATGTGAACGGCAGAGAAATAGAAGTAATGAGTGCAATTTCTGTATTACATCCTTTAAAAGATAAGAGCTTCTTGCTCTTCTCTTCTACTTTCTCCCTTCCTGGTTAGGAAATGACAAAATGGAGCAACTAATCAAACCCTGTGATACAAAGGCATAATCATTCTGCAATCTTGGTATGACTTCTCTTTGGGCATTATATGAAAAAAATACAATAAAAACAAAACCTGTCTCTTCTGTAGGGTCCAGAAAAAACCTAAAAACATGCTTTCTCAGAATCCTCAGTGGCAAGGTGACCATGCGCATGTGACACTGATGTGTCCAACCAATTGAAAGTAGAGATCAGCTAGGGGCTTTGAGGAAGGATTTGCTTTTCTGGATAAAAGAATCAGATATAGTTACTTTTTTGTGACAGAAACACATAGAGAGAAACAGAGGGACAGATAGGGACAGACAGACTGAAAGGGAGAGAGATGAGAAGCATCAATTCTTCATTGTGGCTCCTTAGTTGTTCATTGATTGCTTTCTCATATGTGCCTTGACCTGGAGGCTATAGCAGAGTGAGTGACCCCTTGCTCAAGCCAGTAACTCTGGGCTCAAGCTAGTGACCTTGGACTTCAAGCAAGTGACCATGGGGTTATGTCTGTGAGCCCATGCTCAAGCCAGTGACCCTTCACTCAAGGCTGGTGAGCCCAAGATCAAGCCGATGAGCCCGTGCTCAAGCTGGTGACTTCAGGGCTTCGAACCTGGGTCCTTTGCATCCCAATCCAGTGCTCCATCCACTGCACCACTGCCTGGTCAGGCAGATATAGCTACTTCTTTCTGTCTCAAATGCCTGGAGCTGGAACAGTCCTCCTGTGATCCTAAAACGGGTGGAACAGAAATGAAAAAAGAGGCTGGATTCTTGATAACATTGTTGAACCACTGTAATATATATGCCTATTCTGGGCTGCTTGTTATCTAAGAAAAATAAACCTATCTCTGGATTTTTTTTTTTTAAGCAAGAGAGAGAGCAGGACTGACAGGAAGGGAGAGAGATGAGAAGCATCAATTCTTTATTGAGGCACCTTAGTTTTCCATTGATTTCTTTCTCTATGTGCCTTGACCATGGAGCTCCAGCTGGGCCAGTAACCCCTTGCTCAAGCCAGTGACCTTGGGCTTCAAGCCAGCGACCTTGGGCTTCAAGCCAGCAACCTTTGGGCTCAAACCAGCAACCATGGGGTCATGTCTATGATCCCATGCTCAAGCTGGCAACCCTGCACTCAAGCTGGTGAGCCTGCACTCAAGCCAGAGATGTTGGGGTTTCAAACCTGGGTTCTCAACATCTCAGGCTGATGCTATAACCACCGCGCTACCGCCTGGTCAGACTTTCTCTAGATTTCTTACACAAGAACAACAAATCACTCTTTGTTGAAGCCTCCATTAGCTAAGTTTTATCTTATTGCAGCCAAAACACCAAAATATCAGTAGAACCTGGTGAAGTAGAGTCCAGAGGATGATGTCATCTGGTCTCCTGAACACATCTATGATTAAGACTAGCCCAAACCCCTTGACTTTTCAGTTATAAATGACAATAAGTTCTTTTTCTGCATTAACAGTTTAGGTTGGGTATACTGTTGCCTGAAATGGGAAGACTCTTGACACAACTATTAACAAACAGCCAAATAGACTGAATTTTCATCTCCTCTCACTCCCACCTCCAAATTTTGAAAAAAATGAGTAAAACTCACCCTGGCCAGATAGTTTGGTTGGTTAGAATATTGTCCCGAAGTGCAGAGGTTGCTGGTTCAATCCCAGTCAGGGCATGTACAGGAACAACTATGTTTTCTCTCTCTCTCTCCCTTTGCCTCTTGCTAAAATCAATCAATAAAATTTTTTTTAAAGTGAGTAAAATTAAAGGGAGGAAGGGAAACAGAAAGGATAAAAACAAAAAGAAAAACTAACAAACAGTGGTTAGACTTGAGCTAAATTAACAGAGGGATTTTATGTTTTTACAGTTTTTTGTTCAGAAACTTAGGTCCTAGTTTTGCCCTGACTCATGATGTGGCATGACCACGTTAGTTAATATGTGTCCTGAACCAATCCAATTGTTCTCCCGGGCTACCCTTAAGTCCACGGGCCATAACCCTCTTGTACTTACTGATTTCCAGGGTTTTCATCACTTCTGAGAACGGACCATTTAGTCCAACCTTGGTGCAGACCAACATTAATAGGCAATTGCCACAGGGAGATAATACAGGAAGAAAAATGGCTAAAAATATCCAGTGAATCACAGAAAATTACATCTCTTAAACACTGCCATGTATTCCTATCCCCATAGCAACCCCTGGCTAGTAAAGACAAAGCTGATTTATTGCAGGCTTTCCCCAGCATTCGATTTGGCCAGAAGCGCATCCGGTCTGCGGTGCCAGTCCCAGTGAGGGGAGGAATGGGGACATGACAAACCCAGGATTTCTCTCCTCCGTCCCTTCTGCTGATGTTCCTTGGTGAGGAAACTTGGGTTCCTTCAGAACAACCCAGAAAGCCACTTTTCTGTGATGACTGTCTGACAGATAACCTCTGACAGAACATTTTGCTTTCTTCCAACACAAATGGCTGCAGCAGCAGAGGGCTGACTTCCTGGAGGGGTCGGTGTGAGTTAGGGGCCTGAGGAGGCTGTAAGTGCCAGACCAGTCTGCATGAATGAGGAAAGAATTCCTCCTTTCTTCTTCCTTTTCCTTCTTGTCCCCCTCTCTAATTCCCCATCTCCTTCCCTCACTTCCCTGACTTTCTTTTTCCCCCTGCTATTTCCTCAGTAGGTCTTCTGTGAAATGACCATCCCCATGGTAGGACTAAGAGAGGTGATTGGGGGCCAAGCCTTGATTTACTCAGTAAGTGTGCTATATAGAAAGACAATGAAGTGTATGCAAATAAACATTTTGTTATTTCATTGGCACTCTAAAATTCATTGGCATAGAATGTGTATTTTATTATAATATTAAAAATGAGACTATTTTTAATTTACTTTTTATTTTTTATTTTTCCAAGGACAGAGAGAGAGAGAGTCAGAGAGAGGGATAGATATGGACAGACAGACAGGAACGGAGAGAGGTGAGAAGCATCAATCATTAGTTTTTCATTGCCGTTATGACACCTTAGTTGTTCATTGATTGCTTTCTCACATGTGCCTTGACCGTGGGCCTTCAGCAGACCAAGCCACCCCTTGCTGGAGCCAGCGACCTTGGGTCCAAGCTGGCGAGCTTTTGCTCAAGCCAGATGAGCCCGCACTCAAGCTGGCAAGCTTGGGGTCTCAAACCTGGGTCTTCCGCATCCCAGTTCAACGCTCCATCCACTGTGCCACCGCCTGGTCAGGCAAAAAAAAGAGATTCTTGAATGTTATTTAAACTCTCATGATTTGGTGAAATATTCCAGACCAGAGTTCTGGAGCATCTTCTCTGAAAAATATTCCTGCCTGAAAAATAAATGAATGGGACTAATGTTAAATGAAAAAGCTGCTGTATAGCAAAATAAACTGCCAACAAAACAAAACCAACAAAACAAAAAATTCAAAATAGTAACTAACTGAATGAGAGAAGATATTTGCAAACAACAGCTCTGACAAGGCATTAATATCCAAAATATATAAATAACTCATGTGACTTAACACCAAACAAACATACAATCCAATTAAAAAGTGGGAAGAGGACCTGAATAGGTACTTCTCCTAAGAAGACATACAGATGGCCAAAAGATATAAGAAAAGCTGCTCAACTTCACTAGCTATTAGGGAAATGCAAATCAAAATTATAATGAGATACCACCTCATACCTGTTAGAATGGCTATTAGCAATAAGACAATTAATAACAAGTGTTGAAGAAGTTGTGGAGAAAAAGGAGCCCTCGTTCACTGCTGGTGAGGATGTAAAGTGGTACCTCTACTATGGAAAACAGTATGGAGGCTCCTCAAAAAAATAATAATGGAGTTACCATATAACCCAGCAACTACTCTTCTGAATATCTAATCTAACCCAAAATTTTGAAAATATTTATTTACAAAGGTATATGTTCATTGCAACATTATTCATGGTGGCCAAGATATGAAAACAACTGAAGTGTCCTTTGATAGACACTGGATAAAGAAGATGTGGTACATATATACAATGGAATACTACTCAGCCAAAAGAAATGATGATATACTGCCATTTGTGACAACATGGATGGACATTGAACATATTATGCTAAATGAAATAAGTCAGAAAGAAAAAGTCAAGAACCATATGATTTTACTCTTATGTGGGATATAAAACTGAATGCAGCAAATGAACAAACAAGAAAAACAAATAGATAAAGACTCATAGACACTGATGAAGGGTTACCAGAGGGAGGGGGGTTGGGCATAGTAAAGGGTAATATGGGTCAAATATATGCTGATGGAAGAAGATTTGACTTTGGGTAGTGAGCCCACAATGCAATATACAGATCGTGTATCATAGAAACATGCACTTGAAACCTATATAATCTTATTAACCAATGTTGCCCCAATAAATTTAGTTAAGAAGAAAAATATTGGAGGTAAAAGAAAATAATAGCACTGCCTGGACACATGAAGAGGATAAAGAAGACAGCTGGAAGGAGCTCCCACTGTTCAAATCTGGGACAATCTGAACTTCAAAAAAATAGTGATAGTAGTATTTTACAATCCATTAAATAAAATAAGAAATATAAATTTATATTGATATAAAAAGTAAATAAATGAAGGTAAAGAAAAAACCCTTTTCTACATAAGATTTCAACTAATAAATAAAGAAGAAATGATGGAATTAGCAAATCACCATTCAGCAGCCTTCACAGTGGTAACTGATTCGGGCAAAAGTGATCAATGGATGTATAAAACAAGTGGGTAAAAGTTTGGTGAGAAACAGTGTATTTATACAGTCTTAAAGTATTTTCTCACAAAGCACTTATTGATTTCAAAGAGAAAAATAGTAATTCATAGTGGAGAGGCTTGACAGACTCCACCTGAACCCAGTGTTCAAAGTTAACATCGCAAGGGAGACACGGGACACGTCAATAACATGCACTGCCTGATGGGATGAGCGCAGAAGGGCACAGTAGTAGCGCTGCGGTATTCCTGTCAAAAATGCACAGCCTGCATCTAATTGTGAGGAAACATCAGACAACCCCAAAATTGTCTGAGGGACTGTCTATTCAATAAACGAATTCTATTCTTCAAAAATGTCAATGTCTTGAAAGACAAAGACTGAGAAACTATTCTAACTGAAGGGACCTAAAGAGACGTGACAATATGTGATCTCGGACTGAATTCTGGGTCAAAAAATTTATTTTTCTCTTTTGCTATAAAGAACATTGTTAAGAAAACAGATGAAATTTGAAACAGATGTGTAGTTTAGATAATAGTATTATATCAATATTAATTTCTTAATCTTGATAATTTCTTGGTGTTATACAAGAGAATGTCTTTTTTTTTTTTAAGGAAATACGTATTCAAATATCTAGGGACAAAGGATCATTGTATCTGCGACTTATTTTCCACCAGTTCATGGAAAAAAATGTATATTATATACCTAGAGAGAAATTGATAAGCAAATGAGGTAAAGTGTACAGGAATTCTTTGTACCTTGGTGCTTTCTGTAAAAAGTACTTTTCTGTCAGTCTGAAGTGATTTTAAAATAAAGATTTAAAAAATAGCCTCATCTGCAGACTCAGCCTTTTGAGTGAATTTCCTTCCCACTCTTTTCTTTTCCTCACACTGAAGCTTCAGCTTAGTATTTAGGTCCTCACAGTCTCCTGCACAAAGCAGGAGAATCCTACCTTGATTGGGGAATATGAAGAGGATGTGTGTAAATGAGTGTGTGTGTGTGTGTGGAAGATGCAACTACTCCCTCAGGGTGTCACAAAAAGCCAAGCAGAGAGAGCTAGGATAAAGTCATTTGTTACAATGCCCAAATCAGACCAGTGAACAGAGTCAAAGGCCCCTTAGTGAGTCCTTTCAGGTTTCTAAGGGAAGGGAGGTTCTGGCCTAGGCGGGAGCAGTGACCCAGCTCAGCGGGAGCCAAGAGCCAGACTGTGTTGAGACAGCCCAGGACTGAGCTCATGTTCTTTCTCTCTCTCTCTCACGCACACACACCTCTTTCTTCTCCTTTTCTAGAATCTTTTCAAACACTGTGGTACCTGGCAAAGGGGCATTTCTATCTGGGACAGAACATCTCTCCCCAGAAGGGGGCACTGTCTTCCCCTGGGGGCACATATTCTGAAGCCCTAACTTTGAGGCCCAGTGCTGGCCCACCCCCCTCGTGTAGTCCAGCCTGTCCAGAGTCTTGTATCCAGGCCCAAGGACCTGACATATGACTTTAGGACCTGACATGTGAGTCCTAAAGTGCTTAACCCAACTTCTAGGCAATGGGCATGACATGAAAAGATTCCAAAGGGAGGGTTGCCATAGACACATTAAAATGCACTCTCTTAGATTCCTCAAAAACTGAAAAATGGAACTGTCCTTTGACTCAGCCATCCCACTTTTATTTTGTTTTTATTTTATTCATTTTAGAGAGGAGACACAGAGTAAGAGAGAGAGAGAGAGAGAGAGAGAGAGAGAAAGGGGGGAGGAGCTGGAAGCATCAACTCCCATGTGTGCCTTGACCAGACCAGTGCAGGGTTTTGAACTGGCGACCTCAGTGTTCCCAGGTCGACGCTTTATCCACTGTGCCACCACAGGTCAGGCCTCAGCCATCCCACTTTTAGGAATATATCCTAAGAATACTAAATCACTGATACTAAAGAAGAAATGCACCCCCATGTTTATGGCAGCATTGCTCACAATAACAAAGATCTGGAAACAACACAAGTGTCCGTCAGTGGACGAGTGGATTTAAAAGCTGTGGTACATATACACAATGAAATACTATGCTACCATGAGGAAGAAGGAAATCTTACCTTTCATGACAACATGGATGGACCTGGAAACTATTATGCTAAGTGAAATAAGCCAAGTAGAGAAAGAAAAATATCATATGACCTCACTCATTTGAGGAATCCAATGAACAATGTGATCTGAGGAGTGGAATAGAGGCAGAGGCGAGATCAAAGGGACCAGAGGGAAAGTGGTCAGAGGAAAAGTAGAAAAGAAAATGGGATCAGAGAAGGGAAAGAGATTAATGAAATTATATATACATAACAGCATTATAGAGAGCAGGACAGCAAATCCTGGAGGGAAGGAGGGAAGGCATTGGGGGGGGGGAGGGGACATGGGGGTGCCGAGCGGGAATAAGGGGATAGGGGGAGATATATTCAGTAGGACACTTGAATCTATGTAAACACAAATTAAAATCATTAAAAAATCACCCAAAATCATACTCCCTTGCTTTCTCTAATAGCTGTTTCATTAAATTCACTCATCTTAATGTCCTGAGCTGCAGTGAAGCAGAAAGTGGATCTGCTATTTCTAAATGATCCTGATTAAATGAAACAATGTCTGGATTCCTTCTCAGTTGTTAAGGGACAATACAAGAGAGGTCTAAGGGATGGGGAGGGGGAGAGCTCCCTCCCTCCTGGGAGTGAGCTTCTAGAATACTGCTTCATGGTTGAAGAGAGGCATAGGGAAGGCAAAAAAATTGGAGTCATTTTCAGTTCTGAAAAATGATATGTCTCAATCTACCAACATCAGCTGGATATAAATTGTACAAATGAAACAGGCACAAGGCTTCAGGCTGGGCTGTGAAAAAGAAACTTTAAATATTTAAGAGTTGGTCAGATCTGATCTCATCAGTTTAGAGTGAAAATAAAGACACTAAGTCTAAGCGTCTCCCCTTTTTCCTTTTCTTTAAGGAGGCCACAGTCTGTAAATTTCTGTGGTGAAGGTGGACCTCCATGGCTGGGCCAAGTTGTGCATAGATTATAGAGGATACTACCTGCTGCCCATCGTATGGCCCATTTGCCCACATACAACCTCCAAGGGGATTTCACAAATACAGTGGTACCTTGACACACGAATTTAATTTGTTTCATGGCTGAGCTCGTGACTCAATTTGCTCAGGTGTCAAATAGAATTTCCCCATTTAAATTAATGGGGGTGCAATTAATCCATCCGGGCCCCCCAAAACCACACAGATATTTTGTTTTATGATTTTAAATAAGAAAATATACTTTATAAATAACATATATATATACATATACATATACATAATAAGAGAGAATTTAAAGAAATCAACTGGTTTGTGAAGTGTATTTACCTTCAAGTTCAGGTGAAGAAGCTGGCGGAGGGGGAGAAGACTGGTGGAGGAGGTTTGCATTTCCTGCACTATTGCTTAACATAACTTACTCTCTAGACACTTAATGTTACATTTAATTGCAAAATTTAACTTACACACTATGTATGATATGTAACTTTATTGCTAAACTTAATTGCTATATTTTTACTTTGCTTAGTCATCATCATTTTCTTCACTGACTTTTGGCTTTTTTGCTACACTTCCCTTGCTTTCGCTTAGAGACCGTTTCAATAAAAACCTTTCCATGGAAGTTTGTTTCTTCCTCCCTTTCAGAACGTTCGGCAGGCCATCTAGTGAAGGGTGGTGGAAGCTCATGATTCAAAAATATCTGCTTGTGACTTAAAGCAAAAAATTCCGTGAGCCTGACCAGGCAGTGGCGCAGTAGATAGAGTATCGGACTGGGATACGGAGGACCCAAGTTCGAGACCCCGAGCTCACCAGCTTGAGTGCAGGCCCATCTGGCTTGAGCAAAAGCTCACCAGCTTGGACCCAAGGTCACTGGCTCCAGCAAGGGGTTGCTCAGTCTGCTGAAGACCCGTTGGCAAGGCACACGTGAGAAAGCAATCAATGAACAACTATGGTGTCACAACGACAACAAAAAACTAATGATTGATGCTTCTCATCTCTCTCCATTCCTGTCTGTCTGTCCCTATCTATCCTTCTCTCTGACTCTCTCTCTCTGTCCCTGTACAAAAAAAAAAAAAAAAAAAAAATGCCGTAAGTGACCGCTTGTCTCTCAAATTGCTCAAGATTGAAAGTGTTCATGTGTCAAGGTACCATCAGCATATTTTATCAATCAAGTGGGAATCAGGCAATGAATGACTTGATATTAAATTTAGGCCATGCCTACTACCTGGATAAGCCCATAAGAAATAATAAAACTAGTTTTCTGAGGGGAGTGGGTATGCCCAAGAATTCTCTGTGCTATCACAACTTCTGTGATGGGGATAGCCAGGTTCTCTCCACCTGGGTGATTCACTCAGACCTCCAGGGCCCAAGGACTTGAAAGGGATTTTAGTATTTTTCAAGGCCTCATGTGGGAAATACTATTAACTCTGACATGGGAAATTCATTCTTTTCATGGGGTACCCTCTACCTTCTTTTCTTTTGCTAGTCTGAGGCAGTGTATCAACACTTCCAGAGCCAATATTGATAATTTCAGCAGAAAGCGTCTCACAAAGATCTCAACACTCATATAACCCAGGCTTGGGAAAGAATGCCTCTATGTAAGGAGTGAGGAATCTGCTAAAAGAGAAGCAGGTGCCTTGCCAGAGCCCAGGTGCAAGTGAGGAAGAGGGGGGAGTTGGGCTGAGATGTCTGTGTCCCAGCGCCTTTTCCAGCACTGTGGGTGGGGACTGCAGGTCAGGACGATTGTCACGATTGTCCGCCAGGTGTGAGTTCTGCCAGGGATTGCGTTTCCCATGTACCACGCTAGTAATGTTCTCTTTTGCTTATTGCTCTGACCTGGGTAGGGCAAACTCTTCTAGCTGGTTGATCCCACACTTAAGACTTGATGGTATGCAACACAATAATGTTCCATGTTTCTCGATTACAGAAGAATGCTGTAACCCTTTTGTCTTCATCATATTTACTGTAATAGGTGGAAGATGACTGCAAATTCTTTACCTCTTCTCCTGTAAGAGGTAGAGTCTCTCATCATTCTTTCAATCTAGACTGACCCCAAGGCTGGCTCGGACAAACAGAATACACTGGAAATAACAAGTTTAACTTCTAAGGGGCCATAAGACATCAGCATCTTCCAGTGTTGTCCTCTGTGGAAGCAGTTGCCGTGTCAGAAGTCTGGCTACCCTGAGACTTCCATGCTGTAAGGAAGCCCAAACTACCCGTGTGGAGAGAGAGAGAGGCCATGTAGAGAAGAAGCACTGAGGTGCCTGACATGCAAGTGATCTTCTTAGACTTAGCTATTCAGCCGCCAAGTAAATGAAGTCAAGTGACTAACCCCATTCAATGGCACATAGAAGAGAATGACCACCCATAACGCTGACTCACAGAATACAAGCCAATAAGATGGTTGATTTATGCCAGTAAGTTTTGGGGTAATTTATTATCTAGTTAGTTAACTAAAGTATATACAATCAAACCTCATGGAATTAGTGACCCACCTACCACTACCACACAGAAATACCAGGACCTAGTTGGATAAAGCTTCTTTATATCATTTGAATGGCAAAAACTCCACTGAGCTGGGAGCAGAGCCCAGGAAATTTCCAGGATTCCAGCTGTGATCTACATGGAGTCAGACAGAAATAATATTTTTCTGAGAGCAGTTCTTCTCTTTTATAGTCCCTTCTCTGTACTGTGCCCCAGATTCTGACCCTAACTATTTGGCCATTATGCCTCCCTACTATCATCCTATTACCCAAGGGTACATTCGTTTACTTTTAAATGTCTTCAGAGAATACCATAAAAGTAACATTTGTAAACAGTTTAGCTGTTCAATATTATGGGACTGGGTAAATAATTTATAGTACATCTATATAATAAAAAACTTAGATTTATCAAAATTGATACTATAGAGAGGTATTCCCAGTATATATTATAAAACAGTATGATCCCAGCCTGATCTGTGGTTGTGCAATGAATAAAGCATCAAACTGGAATGCCCAGGTCGCCAGTTCAAAACCCTGGGTTTGCCTGGTCAAGGCACATACGAGAAGTAACTACTATGAGTTGACGCTTCTTGCTTCTCCCCACTTCTCTCTTTGCCCTCTCTCTCTCTAAAAAAAAAAAAAAAAGATCCCACTTAAAAATTTTATATACAATAACTATATATACCTAGAAAAGGATGTGAGGATTTGCAACAAGGTTGAGTAGGATATGGGGGCTCAATGTTTTTATTTGACTTGCCTGAAATAAGTACAGCAGGTCCTCAAATAACATTACTCCTTCAACGTCACTTTGTTATGATGTTGTTGAGATGCCATAGAAACTTAACTCATTTATATCAATTATCCTATAGTAAAATTGATTTCATTATGTGTCCTTTCCCTTAAAGTTCACAGAACCTACTGACAGTATTAAGGGAGGATTTACTGTATGGATATAGCTTTTTTAATATAATAAAACAAGATTTAGGAGGTAGAATTAGTGATGGGATGGCAGACAGTCTGCAAGGCCCTGAAGGGAAGTGGAATCAGGGTGAAATGATGTTGTGACTTAGATCGAAATACCTGTGGTTTCTTGCAGCCCCCAAGTGGTATTTGCCCTCCTGTGCCCAGAATCCACATCAGGCAGCCTACAAACAATGTGGCCTCTATTAATAGCAGCCGAAGTCTAGGCTCGTGCAGATTCTTAAGTGGGATAGGAAACATAGTCAGCATTGTGGTTATTAAGTGAGTGACCTTGTCAGAACTTGATCATCAAACAGCATCTATTAAACACTTTCTTGCTTTAACGAGTCAGGAAGTAGGGTTCTCTTTTGCTTTATCATTTATAGCTGGATTTCTCAGCAAGACTAGGGCTCCTTTCCTAAAATGGACCAGGACTTTCATTTTCCTGAAGCCGTATGACTAGGCAGAGTTTTCCAGGGAAGGAAAGTGTTGATTCAAAGGCAGACCACCAAGCAAATGTCTGGTCACTCTCTGGGACTCTTTGTCTGGCTCCCATTTCTTTTTCCTACATTCCACCAGAAAATACAATAGTAAAATCTGCCTACAGTGGATATCTGTTGTCCAGTATTTCCTTCTCCCTTCTATTGGAAACATCACCCTGCATTTCTTTGAGGGAACCCCCTCCGCTCATTCTGTTTGTGTGGTTGAGGATGGAATGACCTCATCATCTGGCTCTAGGCAGTAGGCACATGACTCAGGCGTGGACAGTTGGCATATTCTGTCCTCCTGGCCATAGGTGAAAGGGCCATAAACAAGCAGGCACATGACCCAGATCAGGCCACTAAGACTTAATTCTGGGACTTTGGTTGGAATTATCAAGAAAAGGGTGAACTATTTCCATTGGGTTGCTAAGCTGATAGGTTGCAAGCCTAGAGCTGCTTATGGTCATCTTTGCTACTTCAGAGAGTAAGCCTGCCAGACAGTAAAAACAGCACAAAGGAGAGCAGAACTGAGAGAGGGAGGGAACCAGATATATTATTTTTTCCCAGCTAGAGAGAGACAGACAGGAAGGGAGGGAGACAGATGAGAAGCATCAACTTGTAGTTGCATCACTTTGGTTGTTCAATGATTGCTTCTCATATGTGCCTTGATCAGGGGGCTCCAGCTGAGCCAGCAACCTTGGGCTCAAGCCACGACCATGAGGTCATGTCTGTGATTCCATTCAAGCCAGTGACCCTGAGCTCAAGCTGGAGACCTCAGGGTTTCAAACTTGGGTTCTCAGTGTCCCAGGTTGATGCTCTACCAATTACACCATCACTGGTTATTCAGGAATCAGATTTTTTAAATGTCATCCTTTGTAAACCTGGATCCAGCTACTCAAGAATTTATTTCTAGATTTTTTAGTTGCAAGAGCTAATAAACCACCCCCTCCTTGACTTAAGACATTTTCATTTGGATTTCTGAAAACAGAAAAGGTGAGAGAGTCTGGGACTTGAGTGAAATCTGCAAGATTAGGTAGAGTAGTAACCTTGTATTTTTGTGTAGTACTACTTCACGGCTTTTGAAGCATAGTCACACATAATCACATTTGAAACTCACCACGACCTCACGAAGGAGGCACAATCTTGATTATCATTTCCATTTCACAGAAGAGGAAGCGGAAGTTAGGTGATGTGCACAGAGGCAGGCACAGGGCTGGGAGCAACAAAGCTGGAGCACAAATTCAGGCTCTGTCCACTGCATGGACAGATTTGTGAAGATAAAATCAGATTTGGGTGGGCAGAGAGGAGACGGGGTGCGATTTTAGAGGAGTCCTTGACGACAGTGACAATCAATTTCTGTTCTTTTTGCCTCTCCCATCATTGCTAGATATAGCACTAAACACAGATACTCCTCGGTTTACAGTGGGTTACACCTGGATAAACCCATCCTAAGTTGCAAATATGTTGAAAATGCACTTAATATACCTAACCTCTCCAACATCACAGCTTAGCATAGCCTACTTTAAATGTACTCAGGAGAGCCTGACCTGTGGTGGCGCAGTGGATAAAGCGTCGACCTGGGAACACTGAGGTTGCCAGTTCAAAACCCTGCACTGGTCTGTTCAAGGCACATATGGGAGTTGATGCTTCCAGCTCCTCCCCCCTTTCTCTCTCTCTTTCTCTCTCTTTCTCTCTCTCTCTCTCACTGTCTCCTCTCTAAAATGAATAAATAAAAAGAATTAAATGTACTCAGGAGAGTAGCCTGCAGTTGAGCAAACCCATCGAACGCAAGGAATACACTATGTAGTGTTGGTTGTGTACCTATAGTGTGGCCCTATAGCTTGCTGCTGCTGTCCAGCATCGTAAGAGTATCATACCTCATATCACTTCTTGGGAAAAGATCAAAATTCAAAGTATAGATTCTATCACATGCGCATTGCCTTTGCACCATTGTGAAGTGAAAAAAATCATAAGTGAAACCCTCACAGGTCAGGAGCCATCTGTATGTAATAACAAAATAACTAATATTTATTGGTTGCCAGGTGCCCAGCATTGGGCAGAGTAAGCACTTTACTTGAATTCTCTATTTCTTTTTGCTTTTCCCAACATTTATGTGAAGACTATATTATTACTAACACCACCATTTAACTAACTAAAACGAAGTTACTGAAATTCAAAAAAGCAAAGACACTCGCCCCCGGTTACACAAGTAGATGGCAGAGCAGGGACTGAAATCCAGACCTGATCTTAAAGAACCCTGGGCCCTCTTAATCACCAGACTGAACTGGCCCCAGGCAAGGAATATATTGACGTTGTCAGCAACAATATGTTGGCCTCTTGGACTTCCAAGTGATTCTAGTTTTGTTTTTAAGTGTACTTCTCCCTTCCTGAGCATGGGGCTGTGTTCTGTAGAACTCTACAGGGGACACCCTCCCTCCCCGTACTCCACTTCTCAAGCTGGCTCTGGCTGGCTGGCCTGGGCAGCGGCAGAGCCCACAGATGATTCCATAGAACACGTGCAATTTCCTAGCTTCCAATTTTCTGGCTCCAGCTGGTGCTCAGAAGCCCAGTGTGGTTCTGTAGGGGCAACCGGGGAAGGAGGGTCCCGGCAGGAGTCGGCCCTGCCCACGCAGCTCAGGTGGCTTCTCGTGTGTTTCCTCCCACGTGGCCTCAGCCTCCTCGATCTCCACCCCACCGGGAAGTGCAAACAGCTCATTATCTCTTTATTTTATAAAGTGCTGCCCTTGTGGTTCAAATCGCCTCAGGACACAGAGCACACAATTTAAAACAATTAAAGGATATAAAACAGAGAATTGGTGACGACCAGCAGTTTTTAAAAATCAGCAATAAATTCCCAGTTTGAGAAGCGCTGCCTCCCCCTACTTGCTGTAGATCACCTGTGGGGGTCTGGCAGTGGGCGGGGCAGGGATGGATCCCCCCACAACCTGTCTGAGCTGCTTGCTCCCAAGCCTGGCTGTGAGAGGCTTCTGTGTCCTGTAAGGTCTGACAGGGGACAAAGGGGCAGGCAGGTCTGCCTTATGTGCCCAGCATGGGGGGCCAGCTTAGCTGTTTGCGTGTCACTACCTGGGCCTAGCCAGCAGTTGGTGACCAAATAATAATAATTGATCATGACAATATTAATAACAAGAGCTGAGCTTATCTGAATCTTTTGCTCTGTGAAGGGAAGTTTGGCTCATTGCGAAGGAATCTTCAGCTCTGAAAGGTATGTGATTAGAAGCAGAGGGGCGGAAACAAGGCAAGAGCAACCATGTTATTCAGGTTGGAAGAGAACTTGAGAAATGAAAAGAACCTCGTGGAAGTCACATTAGCTTCAATGAGGGTCGAGGTGCAGCTGGGATCCTGCAGTGAGACATAGAAACACTGCTGATTGCAGATAGGTCTGCCTAAAAAACCGGCAGGGGGCCCACACTCAGCACAGCCGAGCAGTGGTCCTAGCTTCAGTACCTGCATGGCCTCGGGCAAGTCACTTCACCTCGCTGGATGTTAGCCTTCCCAGGATCAAATGAAGGAACTGGTATAATGCCCTTTTAATGCTGCATTACAGGTTTCTGGTTTTCAAAATGCAAATAATCATTGGTGAGTGTTGGGCACATAAAATTTATTATGCTCACTTTGTTAAAGATGGCGCTGCCCACGTGGAAGCCCGTCGCCCAGGTGACAATATTAGTTGGGTGTGATTATATTAATATGTGTTGGTGGAGGGCTTTCGCGCCAAAAGCTTTTAAAAGGAGAGATCACGTTCCGGGGAAGAGTACGTTCTAGGAGGATCCCGTGCTGTAGGAGAGCAGAGAAAGGCCACGTGGAGGAAAGGGGAAGCAGCCAAGATAGCAGAGTGCTGAAGGAGAAGCCAGTTTGTGCAAAGTTTGTGCAGAGAGAAGGAGATGGGAAACAGAGGTCAATAAGGCTGGAGAGGTAGAAAACTTTGATTTTAGGAAACTCGGATAAGTCAGTGGCTTTGGGAGCCCTGAATGGAAAGGGAAATGTTATCCCACTATGTGTATTGCTTGCCCGCTGGGTGCAAGTTAGGATTAAAGCTAATGGCCCACCAGTTCGTGACTCTGTTGTTTCATTACCATCTGTCTGAATCAAACCTGAACCTACATGGGCCAGGCGGCTGTGATGGTGGCCGTGGCTACTGGCCATACAGTGAGCATTTACTGACCACGGTCTATCTGCCAGGCACCTGGAGAGATCTCTCAGGAAAAGAAACATCTTCCGATCCTTCAGTATCACACAGGTTTCTCTCCAGCAGCCACAGCCCAGCTGCCTCTTCAAGGTAAGAAAGAGCTAGGGGCTGATGGGGGTTCGTGGAGGGCTTATGGGGGTGGGGAGAAGAAGCATCCTTTGGCTCAGTTATGCATTTATTGAGCACCCACCTTCCCCACCCTCCAGGTTGGTGGTTGACATTCAGTGGTTGTTCCATTTGCTCCCCATGCAACCATGTTCTGAAATCCCCTATCACCACTTCACCTGAAGCACAGCCCCTGCCCCTCTCTGGACAGTAATGAGGTTTCATTTCTAGTCTTGCACTGGCCTACTATCTTTCATCCTGCTGAGTGTCCCCCCTGGCTGCATTCATTTCTCTCTCTGCCCGGGTTTATCTGGCTCTGTTCTCCTCTGTTCTGCAGGGTATCTGTCACAGGAGGCTGTCACAGCCAATTAGAATTCACTTTATCTTTCCCTCTGCCCTATTTGCTGAGCAAACATGTGCACCTGGCATTTCAGCCATAGAAATTTTCCGACTCTCTTTGCTCTTTCCCAAAATGGAAACCTCAGTGGCCGTGCAGAAAAAATTTTACATTCTCTGAAACCTGAACTCAACAGCCATTTGTTGAATACTTAGGATACGCTTAGTTTTGTCATGCCCTCCGGAGGCTTATAATGTGGTTAGTGAAATGAAACAGACACATGTGAGACAATTTGAAAACAGCAAAGCACAGTAATGTTGTCAGTATTATCATTAGGTGCCAGAATGTGTGGCACTATAATCCCGCCACGAACACTAGTAGTCGATGCTGACATGCCCGAGCACTTACACACATTTCATTTAAACCTCATACCAAGCCTACGAGTTGGGTATTATCATCCCCATTTCACACATCAGCACACGAAGTGACAGAATTTAATTGGCCTGCAGTCTCGTGGATGGTAAGACAACTGGCTGTTTTCTACTCCAAAGTCTGTGCAATTTAAAACCCCAACTCGATGCTCCACCAGGGCTCTAAGGCCCCAGGAAAGCGGGGTCTAGGTGCTCTGCTCATGGCAGTTGTTCTGGACCGTTTTCCCAATGCTTACCATAATAAATGCTTAATTAAGAAAAATGTATATATACTCAGATACATCATACATATTGCATATTGCACCTCTTATGAACAGAAAAGACAAAACGATCTGTTTTCTAGAGTCAGAAGTGGGAGGAAATGTGGAGGGCTTTGGATTGTGAAGATCAAGTTTGGCCATCCCAGGAGCCTGGGGGGATAAACCTGATGATAAAAGAGTGTGTGTGTGTGTGGGTGACCAGAGAAAGTAAAACCTGAACAAAACAAAAAGCCCCCAAACATACAATTACAAACATGCACAACAACACTGGCCCTCTTTTTGAGGCCTTAACTCCAGCTCTTGACCCTGCCCGGTCCCTGCTGTGCTCCCAGCTCCATCCTGTGAGGGCAGGGTCAGCCTGGTGTGTGTTGCTTAAGTCTGAGTCTCTTCCAAAACTGTGGGTCTCCGGAGGGCAGGTGCTGGCATCTCCCTACTTTGTACCCCCTTGTGGGCTGGTCCCACAGAGCGAATGTTTGTTGAAATAAGTTGAAATTAGAAAGTGTCTCATCTCACTGAGCCTAAATTTTTTGTTCTTTTTTTTTTCTGTTTCTTATATGATGCTCTTTGGGAAGAAGCAATGCTATAGAAAGAAAGAACGGTAAGAAACCCCTTGGTAGTTATACAGGGAAATGAATGTGGTGCCATTATTTCTAACCCCTGGGTCTTATCTGTTCCAGATTGAATTCCCATTCTTAGGAAAAGAGAGAAAGAAATGGAGCCGCGTGTCCCCATCTCGTCTGCCTCAAAGAGGATTGAGGGGGGAGTGTTCAATTTTCTCGTTGGCTCTGCTGGGCCCTTCTCTCTGGACACTGTTCAGTGCAGCGAGCAGAGTGGAAAATGAAGACCAGGTGAGCCATCAGCTGTGAAAAGCTTTAATGGGCTCTGCACTCCTTGGGGAATGAGGCAAGGCTCTCGCTGGTACAGGGACCAGCTCTCTTCCAGTTCAGTGGGCTTTGTTTTTGTAATGGGAATTTGACTCCCTCGGGTGGCCCCGAACGGAGAAATAGTGCAGCCTCCAGCAGCAGTGGGGGGCAGCTTCTTTAAAGAGAACTGAGGTGACCTTCCTGGAAGGGGCCCCTGGCTCAGTGGGGGTCTTTGCAAATTTTAAACTTCCTAGGTGGCCGGGAAAGCAGATCATGTGACCAGGTGAACAGCGAGGCTGTGATTATTATCTGGGGTGGAGGGGACTATGGGTTGGTGTGGATCCTGAGCCAGGGGGCTTGGGACCAACACAGTGAGCGGCAGGGTGGGTGGGCCTCTTTTAAGCTCCCTGGAGAGTTCGATAACGAATGAGGCCTTGGGTTTAGGCTGGGAGGTTGAGAAAGTCTGTCTTATCTGACAGTGATGCAGAGGAGGAGCGAAGGAAGAGCAGGCATTCTGAGTTTCCGGACCGTGGGCTACGTATCTTATTTATTAATGTGTGAGAGTGATACCTTCACTCCCACACTAACAAAAATATAGTCTTTCTTAATTAGCCTCTTCCAGTCTCCTGCCCTTGCAGGGTTTTCCTGGCTACTGAGCTTTTAAAGATATAGAGTCAGGGAAATGGGCTGCAGAGAGGAAGGATCAGAGAGGGAGGGCAGGAGGAAAGGAAACATTTCTCTTGTTGGGCCAGTTCTGAAGCTCTCCTTTGCTGTGGAGAACGCTGGTGTTGGGCGAGGCGTACACGAAAATGTTACAATGGAGTGAGTGAATCTTAGTGAGCCAAGTGAGCCTTCATAACAAATATGGGATGGAAAGGCATGAAGGCAGGATAAAGAAATGTGGGCGGTGGATGTAGGTAGGGTTTTCAGATAAAATACAGGACCCCAGTTGCATTTGAATTTCAGATAAACAACAAATGTCCCAAATATTGCATGGGAAATATTTATACTAAAAATATTATTTCTCATGTATCTGAAAGTCAACTGTAGCTAGGCATTCTTTCTGTTGTTTGTTTTGTTTTTGCTAAATTTGGCAAGCTAGTGTTGGGGAGAGTTTTGTGAGATTTCTAGAGTTGAGATTCTGGAGAAGTGGGTGGGTGGGGAGGGGAATGGGGCAGAAGAGGAAAAGATGTTTTAAGAAATGTTGCTGTGATTTACAAATCGGATCCCCTTTTATGTTTTTTGAGTGATGCTAGTAAGGTTAGACAACTTTATAAATTATATTTGGTTTTAGAACTGTCTTCTTCAGATATAACTCCATACAGAAATTGGGTGATATGAGATCCTGGCTTATATCTGGGGTATCTATACATTAGCTCATTAATCCTTACAATTATACAAGGTGGGCAGTCTTATACTTGATTTACAGATGAGGCACTTAAGGCTCAGAGAGGTGGAATAACTCGCTCAGGGTCACACAGTAAGTAGTGGAGCTGGATTCCAAGCCTCAGTTTAGTTGACATCCTGTGCTCGAAACCTGAAGCCTAAATAACCCGCAGTCAAATTCAATCTCTACTTCCCAACTAAATGCTACTGGGACATACTTGTAAAAAATGCTTGAATATAATATACTAAATGTTTGTAGAATAGATTCTTGGATTTTTTTTTTTTTGATTCTTGGATTTTAATGTTCCTTTTTTAGTTGAAGAAACAGTTTCTAGAATATAAGGGTCACACAGGTAGTGACTGGTAGAGCCATGACTAGAACCTGGACCCACACAGGAGATACAGGGGTTGAGCATTCCAAGGAACGGCTATAAAGAAGTCCAACTGAATGCCCTTTATTGTCGACCTCCGCCTGCCTCAAATACACCCCACCTACCCCCTCCTTCGTCCTTCCCTCTCCAGGCATTGCGCTGTGTCCCATTTCTACATATTCCTGCTCTGAGCCAGCTGTCATAATCCCTGCAAGGTGGTAGCTGATAAGAGCCTGTGGGAAGATCATGAAATGTTAGCCTAGTGGAGGATATTAAAGACTGTGGAAGTCCAAGTGCAGGTGTGCGCTGAGCCAGATGTTGCAGGAGAGGCCAGAGGGCCTGGCCACCAGGTAGCCTGAGGTGGCATTTACCTCGGGGCATTCGCTGTGGTCCAGAATCTGGTCTGTTCTCAGCCTTTAGTCCGGACGCTCTATCTTCTCATGCCCCGAGTTTGACCAGATATAGCAGTAGTGACTCATAGTAACAAAGCTCAAAGAAAGAAGCACAAACAGTGTAAGCCAATTTATTATTTTTTAATGTATTGATTGATTTAGAGAGAAAGGGAGAAAGAGGGAAAGAGAGAGAGAAACATCATTGATTTTTGTCCCACTTATTTCTGCATTCATTGGTTGATTCTTGAATGTGCCCTGACTGGGGATCGAAACCAAAGCTGTGGTATCACAGGACGATGCTCTAACTAACTGAGCTACCTGGCCAGGGCTAAAAACCAATTTATTGATGATGTACAATAAGACATAAATCTGCTAAGCTGACTTTCGTCTGACCAGTGCCTTCCCTCTCTTGGGGGGAGAAGCTACATGGAGAATCAGGTAGCACTAGTTGTTCAGGGCTACTGGAAACAGTGCAGGAGTGAGGTAAAGAAGACCAGGTTTTAATGTCATTGAGCGTTAAGTCTGGGGCTATTGTCTCCACAATGGCAAGGTGCATGAGCCTGTCAAATCAGGTATACTCTCTTTTGGACAGTCTGAGATATGACAGGTATCAGACTAGGTCCAAGAAGAAAATAGTCAACACACTCCAAAAGGAGTAGTGATTGCAGAGTTTAAAGAAGGGATTCTTTTCAAATGTATTTCAAAACCCACAAGGGATAATGCTCCCCCCCTTCCCCAGCTAGTCTTATTCTAGCAACCCTTCAAGTTATTACCATCTCCAGGACAAAGGAGGTGGTAATAAAGGAAGAAGCAGTTACCAGAGTCTGGGGAGAGCTGTAGCTGTGGCTCTGAAGGAGGGCATATCCACAGAAGCCTTGGCCTTTGGTAGAGGTTATAGCTATTGTCAAAACAGTGAGGGGACAAGGAGATGTAATACCCTGGCCTCTCTCCAACTGTCCTCTGGTCCTGCTGCCTCTCATTGGCTGAACACAACAGTAAGCCAGAGGGCTTGATGCTGATGGTAGAGGCCAGCCTCTGTTCATAGAGCACGGTAGAGAAGGTGCAGAGAGGATCTGGATGAACATAACAGTAAGCCAAAGGGCTTGATGCTGATTGCAGAGGCCAGCCTCTGTTCATAGAGCACAGTAGAGAAGGTGCAGAGAGGATCTGGATGAACATAACAGTAAGCCAGAGGGCTTGATGCTGATTGCAGAGGCCAGCCTCTGTTCATAGAGCATGGTAGAGAAGGTGCAGAGAGGATCTGGATGAACACAACAGTAAACCAGAGGGCTTAATGCTGATTGCAGAGGCCAGCCTCTCTCTGTTCATAGAGCACAGTAGAGAAGGTGCAGAGAGGATCTGGATGGGCAAAGCTCCCTGGCACGTGGACCCCGTCTTCCCTGTGCTTCCATGCCAGACCACCCTGCTACTGCTTGGAACATTTCAGAATCATTCCTGTGATCAGATTATACAGGGTTCTTTCCTGCACTGGCTCTGAGAGCCATTTCCTGTCTTTAAGATGACTTGAGCATCTCTGTTCTGATCAGTTAAGGGATGAATTCATTAATGTAATCTTATAATCTTATTTTCCTTGTTTTCTCGTGGTTTTTAGGACCAGGGTAGGTGAATGGCCAGTAGTTGCTGCCGCTGTGGTCATTCACTTGCAGGTTCCCATTAGATTTGGGTAGATGGTAAAGAAGCAGTGGAGTCAAAAAATGGTGGGTCATTCCTTTATTAAAGTCTTCGCACCAGCTGACAAGCAAACACATGGGGCTCCCAATGCCACTGACACATTCTCCAGTTCCACAACCAGGAGAATTTCTCTGGTTTCTCCTAGAATCAAAGGCCCCACCAGTCCCAGCAGAGCTCACAAATGTCCCTCCCCTCTGGTTCCCCATTTGTACACCTTCTCTCCTCCAGCATGGCTTCTTCAGCACTCTGCATTCTCTCTGCTCTCCCTGCAAAACATGGCTTCTCTCTCCTTCTTCTTCTCTCTCTTCTTTTCAAAACCTTCTGGCTTGAAAACCTCTGCTCCAGCAAGCATTAGCAAAACAATGGCCTTTCCCAAGCAGGAAGGTAATTTGAAATTTCACAGACCCACATATACAGTGTGTCCTTAAAGTCATGGTGCACTTTTGACCCGTCACAGGAAAGCAACAAAAGACGATAGAAATGTGAAATCTGCACCAGATAAAAAGAAAACCCTCCCAGTTTCTGTAGGATGATGTGGCAGTATGTGCGCATGCACAGATGATGACGTAACACTGTGTATACAGTGGAGCAGCCCACGGCCATGCCAGTCGAGATGTGGACGGTACAGAGGAAAGTTCAGTGTGTTCTGTGGCTCGCTAAATTCGAATCCATGACCAAAGTGCAACGTGAATATTGGCACGTTTATAACAAAGCGCCACCACATAGGAATAACATTACTCGGTGAGATAAGCAGTTGAAGGAAACTGGCAGTTTGGTGGAGAAACCCCGTTCTGGTAGGCCATCAGTCAGTGACAAGTCTGTAGAGCTATACGGGATAGCTACCTAAGGAGCCCTAAAAAATCTGTGTGTGCATTCTCTCTGCTCTCCCTGCAAAACATGGCTTGTTTCTCCTTCTTCTTCTCTCTCTTCTTTTCAAAACCTTCTGGCTTGAAAACCTCTGCTCCAGCAAACATTAGCAAAACAATGGCCCTTCCCAAGCAGGAAGGTAATTTGCAATTACACCTAAGCAAGACTACAGTTCATAAGGTGTTAAAGAAACATCTCTGTTTTACGGGGTACAGATTGTGGCTGTTGCATGCTATCAAACTGGCGGATAGACCCACACGATACGCGTTTGCTACAGTTATGCTTCATGAGATCGACAATGATGCAAGATTTTTGCAGAAGATTGTGTTTAGCGATGAGGCGACCTTCCATATCTGTGGACATGTTCACCGCCATAACGTCTGAATATGGGCTGCTGAACATCCTCATGCCTACGTTGAGTATGAATGTAACACCTCTAAAGTGAACATGTGGTGTGGCCTCATGCATGATAAGGTGATAGGCCCATTTTTTTTTTCGTGAAGCACCTATCTTGACATGTTGGAATTCTATGCAGTGCCACAATTTCCAGAAGGTGTCATCTTTCAACAGGACAACACTCCTCCACACTACGCCACCATTGTTCGTGAGTTTCTGGATAGAACATTCCCCTGGCGGTGGATAGGCAGGGGTTCTGTCAAGCCATGGCCACCACGATCCCCGGATCTGACGCCCTTAGACTTTTACTTTTGGGGTTATGTGAAGCAACATGTATACATTGAATGTATCAACGACATTAATCACTTAAAACAGAGAATTACAGACGTTATTCACTTTGTTATACCAGACGTCCTTACCCGTGTGTGGCAAGAACTTCACTATTGTTCGGATGTGTGTAGGGCAACAAATGGAGCCCACATCGAACTGCACTGAATAGGTATGAAACTGGGAGAGTTTTCCTTTTATTTGGTGCAGATTTCACATTTCTATTGTCTTTTGTTGCTTTCCTGTAACCAGTGAAAAGTGCACCATGACTTTACGGACACATTGTACCTGGCGCTGCCCAGTCCCCAACACAAACTATAAGCGAGCAAACATAAAAATCATATTTTACAAACTTATTTGACCAACCGTAGGGGTACCTCACAGAAGCCTCAGTAAACCAACCTAATTTAGCCTCACTGGATAGAAGAGTTAAAGGCAGAGGGAACTCAAGAGCAGGCTGACGATCTCTCCTAAACTCTTGCATCATTTTTACCAGGAGTGTGTGCCTTTTGAAAAGGACTCTTAATCATTTGAAATTTAAGACCCAAAGGAATGTCTCTCAATTGGCAATACTTCAGTTTAGTAGTAAGGAGGTGTGGTGAGCTGAAAAATGTCCCCTCCCCAAGAAGGACATGTCCCGGTCCCCAGAACCTATGAAATATAATACCTTATATGAAAAAAGAGATTTTGCAGATGTGATTAAATTAGGGCTTTTTGAGATGTGGGGATCATCCTGGACTATCTGGGTAGGATCAATGAAACTGCCAGTGTCCTTATGAGCAGGCGACAGGAGGGTCAGGGCCGATGGAGGTGTGATGACAAAAGCAGAGGCTGCTTTGGTGCCCTTGGAAGATGGAGGAGAAGGGGCCATGAGCCCTCCAGGAGGCCTCTAGAAGCTAGAAAAGGGAAGGAGGCTTACCTAGAGCCTCTAGAAGGAACATAGCCTCTGGCTTTTAGCCCTATAAGACGCATTTCAGACTTCTGACCTCCAGAACTGTGAGAGAATAAATTTATGTTGTTCTAAGGCCCTGAATGTGTAGTAATTGGTAGCAGAGGTCATAGAAAACTAACACAGGATATTTTTGGGATAGAGGCTCCTTTCTGATATCTTTCAATCAAAGGTTACATGAAGACTTCTTAGAAGAGCCTATATTTTTTTCATTTTTTTTGCCAAGCAATTTTGGATCTCGACACAGACACCAATGAACTGGAAATCCTGACCATAAAAGTGATGGTGGTCCCATGACATGCACAACTGAGGCTAAAGTGGGTTTCTGCCCTGATAAGCATGTTCCCAGACTTTGTGCTTCACTTCTCACCAGGTCTGGCATAGCTGGTGTCTCCCCCTTCCGAGCGGAGAGCCCTGGGCTCCTAGTGAAAGAGGCAGGAGAAGGTGGTGGGGAGGACTTTGCAGGCAGGGATCTGGAGAATATAATTAAGGAGTGACACAAAGGACATCTTTCCTCTTAGCACTCCACTGCACAGGCAGCCCAAGGAAAGGGCTTTGACTCTGCTTTGAACTGGAATACTTGGGGGAAAATTATCCGTGATATGAATTTCATGTCATTGAGCAGAGTTCTTTAGTTCTATTCTCTACCCCTGTGGTGACCCCAACAGGCTCTCTGGAAGAGGTTCCTTCTCTGTTAAGCTGTTTTCATTCTTTTTCAATTAAGTCTCACACACTAAATGGAAATGAAGAGGGCGTTGCTTAAACCATGCTTTTAGAACCAAATGGAATATGAAAAGGTTCAAATCCATTTCAGAGACAGCCCCTTCTGTCAGAAATCAATACAGCCCTTGCATTCTGCAATGTGCTAGTTCATAAAGTAGAAATGGCTCAAACTGTCCATTTAACATTTTCAAAGCTGATATTAAATTTCAAGATTTCATATCTGCTGTTGCCCATTTAGGACCAAGTTATAAATCTGAAGTCTCTCCCCAGCTTACAGGTCTGGCAGTGCTCGATAAAAACTTTTATAATCAAGTTCGATAAAGAATCACAAATCTCCATCTTGTGATTTTTAGCTTATAACAATCTTCGTAAATAACATTTTTCAGCCTTGATATTGGTCAATATTTGTCATTTTTTAAAATAGAAATACTATGTAAACTCTTACATCTTAAATGGAAATTACTATTAAGAAGACAGTCAATAAATAAGATGTCTTCATTGTGGCATTTATAAAGAATGACCATGAAAAGTCAGAAGATGGGATCTTTAGATGGTATTCACAGGGAAACAGAAGACAGGCCATCATCTGTAAGTCTTAAAAAAGACTCCCTTTTGCTCATTTGTATTTAATCTAGTTCTGAAATGGGCAGCCATGCACACATTCTTCTAAATTATCCTTAGGTAGAAATAAAGACACCAGTTTCACCTCCAGGACTATGGTTTGGTGAGCTCCTTTCTTCAAAATTAGAAAATTAATAAAAGAGATATTTTTATTTGAGCAAGTTGGACTCTGAGTTATCTGTGTTTTCCTATCTGTAGAAAGATACTGGAAACATATATGTACATGTACGTATAGGTATACACACATACGTACATGTACTGTGTAACATATACTAAAGCTATGAAGATAAGTGTGGAGAATAGTAAACAAACTTGAGACAGCAATCACTTCTGAGGAGGAGAAAGGGGGATGTGACAAAGGGGATACACAGTAAGCTTCAGGTGAATTTTTTCAAATTGGGTAGTTTCCAAATGCTCATCAAATTGTTTATGCCTTTTTTTATATGCTCATCTGCCATATTTAATAATTAAAACATAAAATTTTTTTTAAACTTCTTTTTATTTTATTCATTTTAGAGAGGATACACACACACACACAGAGAGAGAGAGAGAGAGAGAGAGAGAGAGAAAGAGAGAGAGAGAGAGAGAGAGAGAGAGAAAGAGAGAAAGGGGGGAGGAGCTGGAAGCATCAACTCCCATATGTGCCTTGACCAGACCAGTGCAGGGTTTTGAACTGGCAACCTCAGTGTTCCCAGGTCGACGCTTTATCCAAAAACATAAAATTTTTAAAGTTTTTATTTATTGATTTTACAGAGAGAGGAGAGGAGTAGCTAGAAGTATCAACTCATAATTGCTTCACTTTAGTTGTTCATTGATTGCTTCTTATATGTGCCTTGACCAGGCAAGCCCAGGGTCTCAAACTGGCGACTTCAGCATTCCAGGTCAATGCTCTACCCACTGTGCCACCACAGGCCAGGTAATTAAAACAAATTCTAAAGAAAGGCTTAGGGTTGTATGATGGTTAATTTTATGTGTCAACATGACTGGCCTAAAGGATGTCCAGATAGGTGGTAAAGCGTTATTTCTGGGTGTGTTTGTGAGGAGGTTTCTGGAAGAAATTAGCATTGGACTCAGTACACTGAGAGAAGAGTCCCCCTCACCCATGTGAGAAGGCATCATCCAATGCACTGGGCACCTGAATAGAACAAAAAGGTCAAGGAAGGGTGAATATTCTCTTGTTCCTGAGCTGGGACATCCATCTTCTCCTGCCCTTGGACATTGGAGCTCCTAGTTCTCGGGCCTTGGGACTCTAGATTTATATCAGTGGCTTCCTAGTTCCCAGGCCTTCAGATTTAGACTGAATTATACCACTCGCTTTCTTCGTGCTCCAGTTTGTAGATGGCTAATTTTTGGACTTCTTGGCCTCCATAATCTGTGAGCCAATTTCTAGAATAAATCTCCTTTATCTATCTATCTATCTATCTATCTATCTATCTATCTATCTATCATCTATCTATCTATCTATCTCCTATTGTTTCTGTTTCTCTAATAGAAGTTGGATCATAAAAGAAATGGGAAAATGGAACAGCCCAAATTCTACTCAAATTCAGCATGACATTTTCACCCTGCTCAAGCTTGCTTTCCTGACTGTATAGTGAAATGGGAACCAAAACATGGTAGTGACAAGGGACAGTGAAAGGCAGAATGGCGGCTGGCTCAAGAATTTTTCAAATTGTCAGTTAAATACCCATTATTAAATATTAAATTATATAAGCTTATAATTAAATTATATTAAAAACAAAGGCAATAAATACAACTTATCACATCTTAATTATTTTACTACAGTTTAGTATTACCTATGCTCTTAAAGTTCCTTTTCTCTGTTGTATCTATATTATAGAAATGCTATATAATGCACATGTTTTCACAACTCTGCATTTGGTGACATCATGTTCATAGCTTGAAATTGGCCATGATAGGCATACTTACACCATAAAAATTGGCAGGTCTCCCTGCTCTGCCCCTCAAACTCTTGAGAACCTGTAGTTAAACATTCACCAGCATCCACTAGACAGACCCCAACTTCCTCAATAGCTTCTGTGCTCTAAGTTCATTCTGAACGTTCTGACTTCTCAGTCACTGAGAAAAACTCATTACTCATTCCTCCACTAGGTCTGAATGACTTCTACAAAATGAACTGAGCCGGTTCTTGAGGTATTAGGCAATTGGGCAGAATTTTCAGAAGGGAGATGGTCTGTACACCCCCTGTAACCCAAAGTATCAATTGTCAATGGCCCTCGTAGTCTCCTGTCAACGGTGCATATATCTGTTGAAGTAGTTTAGTCCTGGATGTCACATTGTCAGGCCAGAAGCCTCTGCTTGGTGATTCCTATTGTAATTCTCTTTCCTTTTGCAGTATTGACTTGTCTTCAACTAGTGACTCCATGGAAGCCCAAGACTTTAATTTATATAATACGAGAAAATTTTCACTGCAACGGGAAGCTGGCCTGCAGAAACTCTGGGATGTCTAGTCTTGCACATATGCCCAATAGCCAAATTCCCTGCTGGGTTGAAAGTGTGCCCTTTGGCTGACAGCTCATGGGTACCTAGAGGTTAGACAGGGGCAAGCAGGAACTGATTGAAGAATTATTGCCCTGCCCAACCCCTTAGTAATGCCTGGGCCTGGGTTTCCAGGCCCCTGAAAACCAGTTAGAGTCAAAAGAACAGAATCAGTTCTACAGAGGTTGGAGAGAGGTTGGAGAGATGCTGCTAACAAAAGTTAGAAAGAAGTTACTTCTTAAAGTGGACCCTGATTATTTTTCCTCTTCCAGTTCTTCTCCAAGCCATTTCAAAAATCAATTCTATAAAAAATGGAAAACCACCTAAATTTCCATTAATAAAGGATAGATTAAGTATATTTATCATAAGAAGGAAACTATGGATCAATTAAAAATCCTTTTCTTATGCCTAAGCAGGCAGTGGCGCGGTAGATAGAGCGTCGAACTGGGATGCTGAAGACCCAGGTTCGAGTCCCCGAGATTGCCAGCTTGAGCGCTGGCCATCTGGCTTGAGCAAAAGCTCGCCAGCTTGGATCCAAGGTCACTGGCACCAGCAAGGGGTTTCTCAGTCTGCTAAAGGCCCGCGGTCAAGGCACATGTGAGAAAGCAATCAATGAACAACTATGGTGTTGCAAAGGCAACAAAAAACTAATGATTAATGCTTCTCATCTCTCTCCGTTCCTGTCTGTTTGTCCCTATCTATCCCTCTCTCTGAATCTCTCTCTGTCCTCGTAAAAAAAAAAAAAAAATTTCTTTTTGACTATTGTATTATGTCCTAGTTATAGTTGTTAAAAACATAACATTAAAAAACCCACCAAAACTATAAATAATTATGTTGTAGAAATCATGTGGCTCGTGAACAATCTACCTTCTATTATTTAACACTGTATTTAAAAAGAAAAATGGGACTGTTTTAAGTAGAAATAACTGTTCCACTTGAGGTTTAGGATAAAATTTCCAGTGACAGACCTGACCTGTGGTGGCACAGTGGATAAAGCGTCAACCTGGAATGCTGAGGTCGCTGGTTTGAAACCCTGGGCTTGCCTGGTCAAGGCACATATGGGAGATAATACTTCCTGCTCCTTCCCCCTTCTCTCTCCCTTTCTCTCTCTAAAAATGAATAAATAAAATCTAAAAAAAAAATTTCCAGTGACAGCAAATAGATTCAAAAAGTGCTGTAACTCATGCCCTGTCTGGTAGCTCAGTGGATAGAACGTCAGCCCGGTGTATGGATGACCTGCATTTGATTCCTGGTCAGACCACACAGAAGTGACCATCCGCTTCTCTCCCTCACTCTCTCTACTTCTCTCCCTCTTCCCCTCCCACAGTCAGTGACTCCATTGGTTTGAGGATGGCCCTTGGCTCTGAGGATGGCTCGATTGGTCTGGTTGATCCAAGCCAGTCATCCTCAGGACTAAAAATAACTCAGTTGATTTGAGCATCAGACTGAGATGGGAGTTGCTAGGTGGATCCTGGTCAGGGCATATGCAGGAGTCTGCCTCACTATTTCCTCTCCTCTCACTTAAAAAAAAAAAAAAGTGTTGTAATTCAAATAATTTAGACAGAAGAGTAGATAAGGTACTTCAGAAAATTGTGAGATGACTCAGAAAGTGGCTGTGGGGAAGACAGAGAAACTCATGTGAAAGAGACATGAGAAGAGTTAGAATATATTATGTCATGAAATGTGGAAATCGAAAAAAATCTCATTTCTACCTTAATATGTTATTTTATATGGCATGTGATTTTAGAGATGTATGTGGAACTAAATTAACACATAGTTTAAGTTAAAAATCATGTTTTAGAAGGCCAATGACATGAGAAAAAAGGTCATGGCAGTGATAAATCTGTATAAAAAGTTTTTGTCTATAAAGACTATTCAACTGTAAATATAAATATATGAAAGAAAATTAAATGTGTATCTATCTGGAAGGAAAGTTGCCTAACAGAATCAAAGGTTGTATTTTTATATAAGATTACAGGTAACTTTTATTTTCTTCTTTATACATTTTTATAGTTTCCAAACTTTACAGGAAGAGTCCTCATTATTTCTAACAAAAGTATTTTTAAAAACAACCCAATAAAATATCTGCCAGCAGTCCCACCTCCACTGTATCTCCCTGTGGATCCTCTGAAGTGCATTAGTGTGGAGAATAAATGAAAAAATGGCTAACTTTTATTGAGTGTGAGTCATATACCCAGCACTGTGTTGAGCATTTTGCATGGATTATTTTAGCTTATCACCACCCAGTCCTATAAAGTTGGCATGAAAAGCCTGATTTTGGAGGTGAGGAAACGAATCAGAGTGGTTTAGTTGTTTGCCTAAGTCACACAGCTGGTGAGTCAGGGTGCTGGCATTTAAACCCAGGCATACTGACTCCAGAGGGTCATACACTCAGCTCTCTTTGCTGTGCTACCTCCCAGCACTTCAAAACCCATCTGGCAGGATTTCAGAAACTGTAATGGGCCGGTTATGGGAAAATTCCTAGCCTAGTGTCCTGAGCACTTTTGCTCAACCTCATTCTTTAAGGAACTGGAAATTTTAATTGAATGAAGCAAGTTTCTTACCTGGTATTGTGACATTTGCACGAGTAAAGGGATAAGATGAGCTTACTGGATAATATGATTTTACCTACTTCTTTAGGCAGAAAGACTTCTAAAGGTATGAGAATATTGGGTGTACTGTGAAGGTGTGTACAGGGCTACTTAGGTGCCAAGGAAGAGACCAAGACTGTGAGGACTGACCAGAACAGGGATGGAGCACCAAGTGAGGAGGCTTTAAGCAATCAGAGGCAGCAGAATCAGGGAAGCAGAAGAAAGATGGGAGAGGGGCTAAAGACCAGCTTCGCCTGGCAAAGGAAGAATGATTAGCACTTACTGAGCATGTACTGTATGCTGGATATTCATATTTTCTTCTTCATTTATCTTCCCAACAATCCTATTTGATAGCTGTCATTTTCTCCACTTGACATTTGGAAAAGGGGTGGCTCAGAGAGATGAACCTATCTGAGGTCACACAGCTATTGAGTGGTAAAGCCAAGATTCAAATTCTGCTCTTCCAGCCTGACCATGTGGTGGTACAGTGGATAAAGCATCAGACTGGGATGCGGAAGGACCCAGGTTCGAGACCCCGAGGTCGCCAGCTTGAGCGCGGGCTCATCTGGCTTGAGCAAAAGCTCACCAGCTTGGATCCAAGGTCGCTGGCTCCAGCAAGGGGTGGCTCAGTCTGCTGAAGGCCCGCGGTCAAGGCACATATGAGAGAGCAATCAATGAAAAACTAAGATATCGCAACAGAAATAAAAAACCGATGATTGATGCTTCTCATCTCTCTCCATTCCTGTCTGTCTGTCCGTATCTATTCCACTCTGTCTCTGTAAAATAAATAAATAAATAAAATGTTCAAATTCTGCTCTTCCTGGTGCAAAAGTGTTTCCAGTGGTTTCAGCCACTGTTCCAGATGGAGTGATTGAGAAGTATTTAAGAAAGGGGCTGGTTACAAAGCTGTAGCCAGGGGATGGGGTTCAGGACATGCTATGCCAAAATATAGCACCTTGACACATTGAATATCTTAAGCTGAAGTTTGAGAAAATGACAGAAGTGGAAAGGGCACTCTGACCTCTCCCCCTCCCCCTCACTCTTCTTCCCTGAAGCAGGTCATTCAACTCCCATGTGACAGGTATTCTCACTGTACCAGAAGGAAGACATTCTTATCACTACAGATGAGGAACTTGGGGCAGAGAAATATGTACAAAGAAACCTTGTGCAAGAGGGTGAGGCAGGTACCAGAATCTGGAAATAGTAAGGTTACCGGACAGGAGCTGTTATCTTTCATAGAGGTACAGCCAACCTGTGGCCTTTCAGGTATCCTGATGGTGTCTCCTGTTGGCTTTACGTAACTGGGAAGCCAGGGGGCAAGGGAGCCTGATGTTGCTGTCCATAGAAGCCAACCACTTAGAGACTAGAACAGGGCAGAAAAGGGTGGAGAGTGGGTCTGGAGTGGAAGGGCCAATGAGAAATACCTTGCACCCTTTCCAAACAGCAGTAGTCTGCAGAGTTAATATTATATACTCAAGAGCCTTCCTACTGCATGTACCAAAGGACACTATCAAAACAATGTTTTATTAAAAAGACAACCCCCAAATGTGAGAAAACATTTGCAAATCATATATTTGAATAAGAGATTAGTATCCAGAATATATAAAGAGCTCCTACAATTCAACAACAAAGAAATACAATTCAAAAATGGACAAAAGATAGATATTTCTCTAAATTAAATCACATTGTGATACCACTTCACACTCATTAAGATTTCTATTAAAAAAGTGGAAAATCAGTGTTGGTGAGGAGGTAGAGAAGTTGGAACCCTTGTGCTTTGCTGGTGGGGATGTAAACTCATGCTGCCACTGTGAAAAACAATTTAACGATTCCTCAAAGTGTTAAACATAGAATTACCATATGATTCAGCAGTTTCATTCCAAAGTATATACCCAATAGAACGGAAAGCAAGGGTTTAAAAATATACCTGTACATCAAGGTTGATAACAACGTTATTCACAATAGCCAAAAGATGGAACAACCCAATTTATCCATCAACAGATAAATGTATAAACAAAATGTGATATAGCTATACAATGGACTATTATTTATCCATAAAGGACAAAAGCTGACACATGCTACAGCATGTATGCTAAATGAAAGCATTATGCTACATGAAATAAACCAGACACAAAGGGACAAATATTATATGATCCTACTTACATGAGATACCTATAATAAGAGACATTTGTAGAGACATAGAATAGAGGTTACCAAGGACTGGGCTGATGAATAATGAGGAAATATTATTTAATGGGTACAGAATTTCAGTTTGGGAGTGAGGATGAAGTTCTAGAAATGGATAGTGATAATGTTGCATAACAGTATGAATGTACTTAATGCCAATGAATTGATTAAAATTTTACATGTGTGTATTTTGCCTTCTTCCCCCTTCTTCAACACGCGGCCTTTCTGCTGCCCACTCCAACAGGATGCAGATGAGCAGACCTTAGGTTTTTACCACAGGGTTTAATGACTCTCTGAACTACTGCATCATTTTCTACTTTTCAAAAAATTAACAAAGAAACAAAATTCTTGCCTGACCAGGTGGTGGCGCAGTGAATAGAGCATCGGACTGGGATGCGGAAGACCTAGGTTCAAGACCCCGAGCTTGCCAGCTTGAGTGCAGGTCCATCTGGCTTGAACAAAAAGCTCGCCAGCTTGGACCCAAGGTCGCTGGCTCCAGGAAGGGGTTGCTCGGTCTGCTGAAGGCCCGTGGTCAAGGCACATGTGAGAAAGCAATCAATGAACAACTATGGTGTCGCAACAGCAACGAAAAACTAATGATTGATGCTTCTCATCTGTCTCCGTTCCTGTCTGTCTGTCCCTATCTATCCCTCTCTCTGACTCTCTCTCTTTGTCCCTGTAAAAAAAAAAAAAATTCTGTCTTTAGCCTGACTCAAAATTTTTCAGTGGAGCTCTCTAAGCCTGGTGGCTTTTTGATAATGCAATTTTGTGGACTGACAACCTATGGAAGGTGAATCCTATTTTTTCCCCTTTTCTTGGTAATGAGATACCCCATCCCACCCCAATAGCTGCTGGTGGCCTGCTCTCCCTGCTGCTGGGGAGATAAGTGGGCCTGAGCGCCTGCCTGGGGAATAATTCAGGGTCTCAAGAGGTTCCCAAAGAAACTGCTGCTCTGAGGTTACTCATCTGATGGGAAGAGGCTGGTGAGAGAAGGAAAGAAATTTCTGGTAATGTTTTGGCCTGAATCCTGCAAGGAAAATAGATTTTGACAGCTCCCAGTGCATAGCCAACGGGATGAAAGGAGGTCATTAACAGACCCAAATCGTAATTTCACGGACCCCCATGGACTCCCTGCTGGGAGAATGGGGGGTGGGGACCTTATGGGCTGAGTGGGCTTCTGGGAGCAGCTGCACAGGGTCCCAAGGCCAGAGGGCCCCATGCTTGCTTTAGTGCTCTGCTGTTGCCATCTTAAAATTCTTCACAATTTTTATAAACAAAGGGCCTTACATTTTTATTTTGCACTGGGACCTGCAGATTGTGTAGCTGGTCCTGCCTGTAGAGCATCATCAGATGGGAGAAATTCTACCCGAATTCATTGGGCTAGCAGGCCATGTGAGAAGGAACAAGGAACTCCAAGCTGCAGGTGCAGTTATAGCAAACAAAGCAGAGCGAGTGCGCTGGAAACGGGATGGCAGTGCAGGGGGAGAAAAAGTGTTCCCCTGCCCTTCAAGATTCTTTTGGTTGGTCTAATAATTAAATTGACATGAGACAGATTAACAAGAGAAAATCACCTAATTTAGTTGCATGCACCGGCATGCCCATACATGAGAGAGTCAGAAACTCCACACACGTGTGGTTCATGGACAGAGAGGGAAGATGAGGTCTATATGACATTCTGAGTTAAGTAAGAGTAGGTAAGGCACCTTGAGTCTCAGAGGGTGATTGCAGGATGAGGGGAAGAGCAGATGTTCAGTAATTAGTAGTACAGTATGCCCTGCTCTGCAGATAGGTCAAAAATGTTATTTCTGGTGATAACTCTTACTATGCGCTGGTGATAACTCTTACTAAAGTTCTTAATATAAATTCTTTAAGGGGGAGGTAAAGCCTGTAGGGTTTTGGTTTTCTTGAACTCTAATACCAGCTTCTCCATCAACCCCTTTTATAAGAAAGCTCTCAAGGTAAACCCCAGACTTTGGGGTCGGGGAAGGTTGGGGTGGTGATGTGGCCCCCCTATCTGCCCGGCCAAGCCTACTTTGTTTTCTCTTCTGCTTTGGTTTCGGTTTCAGTCCCAGCCTGGACCTGTGCCCATTTTTCACTATTAGAGTTTTCATACCCAATGTTTCTACTTGCTCCTTAAATTTGTTTCATATTGCTTCTATCTTATCTCTATTATTCTACTTGAGGCTTGTTATAGAATTTTGGTCTGTTCTTTTTCTAATCCTTCTGTTTCAGATAACTCAAGCAGCTTGTGTGGTTTGCTGTTTTCTTCTGACGGAGTGACAGTGCCCCAGTGTGGAGTGCGCATTCCCCTGGAGCACTGGCTGCTGGGCCTGGCACTGTGTGCAGGAAAGAGCCCAAGGCCAGGCCCTTATCTGAGCCATCTCTCCAGAGGCTTCTCACACCTTGTTGCTATTGTTGTTTTTGTTTTTGATTCCTGGAATCCCTGTTGCTCTCTGTTATTTCTCCAGCCTGGATTTGTGAAAGGGAGCCAGCAGCTCTGCTTGGACCCAACTTGGCAGACACTGGAAGTCTCTTTTGAGCTCACTTCTGTTCCTTGTGTTACCTATTCAAACCACATTCTCCCTCACTTGTAGGTGGGTATAACCTATTTCATCGTAAGTTGCTAGGTATGGATATTTCTCTATATCACTCGGTCCATTTCAATGCATTTACAAAGGGCCAATGAATTAATTGCAACTGCCATTTAAATTTTTATTAAAGCTTTATTTATTTATTTATTACAGGGACAGAGAATCAGAGAGAAGGATAGATAGGGACAGACAGACAGGAACGGAGAGAGGTGAGAAGCATCAATCATTAGTTTTTCGTTGCCGTTGCAACACTATAGTTGTTCATTGATTGCTTTCTCACATGTGCCTTAACCGCGGGCCTTCAGCAGACCGAGCAACCCCTTGCTGGAGCCAGCGACCTTGGATCCAAACTGGCGAGCTTTTGCTCAAGCCAGATGGGCCCGCGCTCAAGCTGGCGACCTCGGGGTCTCGAACCTGGCTCTTCCACATCCCAGTCCGACACTCTACCCACTGCGCCACCGCCTGGTCAGGCTGCACCTGCCATTTAATTACAACCCTGACAGTGGAGGTGTGTATGAGGAGAATGAAATAATTTCTGGATTCTGATTGGCTGAATGTCCTTGAAGTCTGATTGGTCAAAATGTCCGGCAATTATGCTGGAAAATGTTCTTACTTTTTGGAGAGAGTATTTAGGGGTAAAAAATACCAAGATGTCTATAATTTACTTTAAAATCAGCATTAAAAAAAAGAGTTAAAAAGTAAGAATTGTAGCCTGACCATGGTAGCGCAGTGGATAGTGTCAGCCTGCAATGCTGAGGACCCAGGTTTGAAACCCTTATGTCCCTGGCTTGGGTAGGGGTTGCCAGCTTGAGTGTGGGATCATAGACCTGACCCCATGGTCACTGGCTTGAGCCCAAAGGTTGCTGGCTTGAGCAAGGGGTCACTGGCTTGGCTGAAGCCCCTCCCCACTCTTCCTGGTCAAGGTATATATGAGAAGCAATCAATGAACAACTAATGTGCTACACTTATGAGTTGATGCTTCTCATCTCTCTCCCTTCCTGTCTCTCTCTCTTCCTAAATAAATAAATAATAAAAATAAGAATTATAAGTTTATGGTATTATAGTCACAAAACCATGGGCTGTATGAATCATTCTTGTAGGGAAGTAGTATTTCTATTTTATATTGTATATAATCTGCTTTATTTTTTATGCAAATATGTTATTTGTTCTACAGAAACACTATGGTCTGAATGTTTTTGTCCCCCTCCTACCCCAATACATATGTTGAAATCCTAATTCTCCAAAATTAAGGTTTGGGGAGATGAGGCCTTTGAGAGGAGGTTAGGTCATGAGGCTAGAGCCCTTATGAGTAGGATTAGTGCCTTGCAATAGATGCTCCAGAGAGAGTCCTGTCTTCTTCCACCATGTGAGGACACAGCCAGAAGGTATCAACTATGAACCAAGAACCGGGCCCTCATCAGAATGTGACCATGCTGGCACCCTGACCTTGGATTTCCAGCTTCCAGAACTGTGAGAAATAAATTTCTTTTGTTTAAGCCACCAATTCTGTGCTATTTCATTCATAATAGCAGTCTGAAGAGACAAAGGCAGTAAATATTTCATAATATCTAATTTGATAAATTCTGCAGAAGTAATGCACATTTGGCAAATGAGGAAACAAAGGCCCACTGAGCTTGTGACTTGCCTGGTGCCACATATAAGATAAGAGCCAAGTCCTGTTGGGCATAGATCCAAGGCGTTTCCACCCTGACCCGCCCATTCCATCAGGAGTCAGAGTCCAGGCTGACCTGCCCAGTTCAGCCACTTTACCTTCAGAGCCACGGTGTCTCCTTGCACAAGATTTATCCCCGGTGATGTTCAGAGGAAATATATCACAAAAGCTGCTTCAGCTGTTTCAAGTCAAACACCTACAAATTGGTTGTTATTGATGGGGTATCTACAACCCAGGTTGGTAGGCTGCTGTTCTTTTATTCTTCCTAGGCCTTTAATTATACTATTTTACATATGCTTGTTTAGATATACAAGTAACATCAGTTTATTCATGAAAAATTTGAAAATACAGTTAAGATAAAAAAATACAAAATGAAAACCACCCATAATCTCTCTTTCTGAATAACATTTTGGGGATATATTTGTCATCAATTGCTATATAATAGAACACCCCAAAATTTAGTGGCTTAAAACATTAAGATAGTTATTATATTGGCATTTCCATGGGTCAGGAATTCAGGAGTAGCTTAGTTGGTGGTTCTGGCTCAGGGTCTCTGGTAGAGTTGAAATCACGTGAATGAAGGTTTGCATAGGACTGCGGGATCTCATCCCAAGATGGCTTACTCACAAGACTGCTGGCTTGAAGCCTTAGCTCCTCACCACGGAACTGCTTGAGTGCCTTCACAATATGGTAGCTGCACTCTCCCAGTGATCCAAGAGATGGGACAAGGAGGAAGCTTCAATGCCATTCATGATCTAGTCTTGGAAGTCACACATGGTTACTTCTGCCCCATTCTCTTTGTAAGAAGAAAATCACTGAGTCAACCCCACATTTAAGGCAAGAGGATATAACTTCCAACTCTTGAAAGGAGAATTAAATAAGTTGTGGACATATATTAAAACTACCACAAGGAATTGTCCAGTCATATTTTTTAAAAACAAAAATGGAATCTTACTGTACATACAGCTTTATAGCCTACCTCTTTGTGTTTATAAACTCAGATCTCCTGGATTTAAATCCAGGTCTTCCACTTAGTAATGTCAGGCTAGTTATTATCCTCTTTACCTCAGTTTCCTTATCTGTAAAATAAGGGTAAATTAAAACATACCTGATAGAGTATTAGTGACAATCACATGAGTTTATATATTTAAAAAACTAAGGATTATTTTTGTCACAGGATAAGCAGGATGTGTTAGCTCTTATCATGTTAGCAAGGATATTTAAAAATATATTAATAGGCACTGGCCAGTTGGCTCAGTGGTGGAGCATTGGTCTGGCATATGGAAGTCCCGAGTTTGATTCCTGACCAGGGCACACAGGAAAAGCACCCATCTGCTTTTCCCCCATCCCCCTTCTCCTTTGTCTCTCTCTTCCCCTCCTGCAGCCAAGGCTCCATTGGAGCAAAGTTGGCCTGGGCACTGAGGATGGCTCCATGCATCTATCTTAAGTGCTAGAATAGCTCTGGTTGCAACAGAACAACAGTCCAGATGGGCCGAGCATTGCCCATGGACATGCCAGGTGGATCCCGGTTAGGCACATGAGGGAGTCTGTCTCTCTGCCTCCCTACTTCTCACATCAGAAAAAAAGAAAGAAAAATAATATATAAATATATACAGTGGTACCTTGAGATACATACAGACCAACATACTTTTTATAAAGATAACAATCTGCGACTCAATTTGTATTTTTGTTTGAGATCCAAGCAAAATTCCAATATACAAATTGTGATTTGGGAAGCTGCCGCTAGTTGGTGCGTTGGCACACGGGTCCAGTATCAGCAGTTTGATATACGAGTTGACTGACTTACGAGCTCGGTTACAGAACAAATTAAATTCGTATCTCAAGGTACCACTGTATATATTTTTATATATATTTATATATATATTTTCTGAATGCATTATCATGTGGACATTCTGTACTTCAATTTCATTTTTTGACATTTGAATCATTTCTATTTTTTCTTTCATTACTGTGATCTAATAAGAAATACGTATTTGGTCTCTGCTCGCAGTTCCTGACACAGTATTGTTAAATTTCTTGGAATTTCCCAGATGTCATCTGTTCTAATAAGGAGACTGTTGGTGGGCTCCCTGATAGCTTTAGGTTTGGGAGCCATCACCAGGAAGACCAAGGCATGATTTGAAGCTTGGAACTTTCTGTCCCAGCCCTCATCCTTTAGGGAGGGGAGAAAGGCTGGATTTAGAGTAAATAATCCATCATGCCTATGATGAGTCATGTCCCACCATAGCCTCAGTCCCTAAATTACAGTGTTTGGGGAGCTTCCAGGCTGGACAGAAGCATACCCCAAATCCACAAGGACAGAGTTTCTGTGCTCGGGACCCTTCCAGACCATACCCTATATACTTCTTCATTTGTATCTTTCATAATAGTATTTATAATAAACTGGTAAATCATTATCTGAGTTTTGTGAGCTTATAACAAATGATCACACCTGAAATAAGGAGCTGTAGGAACCGGTCAGTAGTACAGGTGACAAACTGGAGAACTTACATACAACTGGTGTCTGAAGTAAAAGCAGTCTTGTGGGACTGAACCCTTAGCCCAGGGGTAGTCAACCTTTTTATACCTACTACCTACTTTTGTATCTCTGTTAGTAGTAAAATTTTCTAACCGCCCAACAGTTCCACAGTAATGGTGATTTATAAAGTAGGAAAGTAACTTTACTTTATAAAATTTATAAAGCAGAGTTACAGCAAGTTAAAGCATATAATAATAATTACTTACCAAGTACTTTATGTCGGATTTTCGCTAAGTTTGGCAGAATAAATCTTTACAAAACAACTTATTATAGTTAAATCTATCTTTTTATTTCTACTTTGGTTGCTCTGCTACCACCCACCATGAAAGCTGGAACGCCCACTAGTGGGCGGTAGGGACCAGGTTGACTACCACTGCCTTAGCCTGTGGTGGTGTCTGGGCTAACTGAATTAAACTCTAGCATTCCCAGTTGGTGTCTGGAGAGTTGGAAAATTGATTGATGTGGGAAAACCCCATGTACATTTGGTGTCAGAGTGTTGTGAGTAGGAAAATAATTTTCTCTTTTAATTACTAATATTAGTAATGCTGTGATGAACATCCATGTAACGATGTAAATCTATGAGCTGGGGATGAAACTCTTTGGAATGTATATGCAATTTTGCATGTATAATGCTGCTTGTGGAGAAAGGGGTCCAGAGCTTTCATCAAATTCTCAAAGGTCCCCCTAATCTAAAAGATGTTGAGATATTTATCTAGGTTCTAGCCCACACCATCTAGGTTCAGGTCTTGGAGGAAAGGATTGGAGATATAGTCATCAAGGTCAGAAACAAATCACACCAAACAAGCTCCCAGGGGAGATTTGGAGGCATTTAGCAGTTCATTTACATGTTGAATTTCATGGTAGCTTATTTCTAGGATGATCTGTAGGTAACTAATCTAACAACTTTGTTATTGTTATGAAATCAAGCACCTTTGTGATCCCAAGATCTATGGTCCTTCAGTCCCCTGTGTCGGGGCTGATTGCTCTGGATCAGCTGCTCCAGTAGGTATTTGGTATGTGCTAAGGATCCTATAATATTTGTTGAATAAATGAATGGGTAAGTGACATGTTGTAAAAATGAAAATATGTACAAGGAAATGCAAAGGGAAACTGATCGGTGTTTGTCAGATCTTGAAACGATTGAGCTTTTATGGTGATAGACTACATGAAGCCATAGAAAGAAACAGGGGCTCCAACATGCTGGTGGATAAAGGAGATGGCAGGAGATATTTCAGGGCATGGGTTTCCAAAGAGAAGACTGGGTGTAAGGATGATGGACTGATGTCTCAGACAAGACAGCGGGGGTGCAGGGAGAAGAAGCACCTGGCCTGATGTGCAGGACCAGGTCCTACAGGGATTGCATTCGCCCCCAACATCAGACCACTCTGAGACTCATCCCACCCTGCAGCTGAGAACTTGGTGTCACCTCCAGAGCAGCAGCCCAGTAGTGCTTCAGGAGATCGCCTCCCACAAGTGGTAGCCTTTTCTCTGAGCCTTCACTGCAGCAGGTTCAGGAACTGTCTGTTTCCCAGGCCAGGGGCTCTTAAAAGTTTGGTGTGCATGTGTATCATGTGGGCAGCGCATCTACAGTGTGGGTCTCCAGGCCTCACCTCTGAGGGTTTGACACAGGTCTGAGGTGGAGCTCAGGATTCTGCATTTTTAAGGCTAGTGGCTCACAGACCACTTATGTTCATTTAGGTCCATCGAAAAGCAAAGACCAAGATGTGATTGGAGTCTGACTGGTGGTGGTACAGTGGATACAGCATCACTCTGGGACACTGAGGTCACTGGCTTGAGCTCAAAGGTTGCTGGCTTAAAATGCAGGGTTGCGCCTGACCTGTGGTGGTGCAGTGGATAAAGTGTCAACCTGGGAACACTGAGGTCGCCAGTTCAAAACCCTGCACTGGTCTGGTCAAGGCACATATGGGAGTTGATGCTTCTAGCTCCTCCCCCCTTTCTCTCTCTCTCTCTCTCTCTCTCTCTCACTCTGTCTTCTCTCTAAAAAGAAAATGAATTAAAAAAAAAAATGCAGGGTTGCTATCTGACCTGTGGTGGCGCAATGGGTAAAGCATCGACCTGGAACACTGAGGTCACCGGTTCGAAACCCTGGGTTTCCCTGGTCAAGGCACATATGGGAGTTGATGCTTCCTGCTCCTCCCTCTTTTTCTCTCCCTCTTTCTCTCTCTCCTTTCTAAAAAAGTGAACAAATAAAAAATAATAACAACAACAAAAAAACAAAACTCAGGGTTGCTGGTTTGAGCAAGGGATCACCAGCTTGGTTTGAGCCCCCTGGTAAAGACATGTATGAGAAGCAATCAATGAACAACTAAAGTGATAAAACTGTGAGTTGCTACTTCTCATCTCTCTCCTTGTCTCTCGCTTAAGAAACAACAACAACAACAACAAAAAACAAAGATGTGATTGGACATAAAAGAGATTTGTTGGGGAAATGCCTTTAAAGAATAAAAGGGTGAGAGCCCAGGCAGGGGGTGAGTTCTAACCGTAGTCAGGATCTGTCTCCTGAGAAGGAGAAGAAGGCGAGACAGTGAGAAAACTTAGGCAACTGTGAAGTTTAAGGAAATAGTAGCCACGGTTCTGCCCTCATTATGGATACCAACTGCAAGTCCAGAGGTCTACAATAATTTGCAAGAGGAACTCATAGAATACACAGACAGCTATTATACTCGCGATACAGTTTATTGCAGGGAAAGGATACAGATGAAAACTAGCCAAGGGGAGAAACGCAGAGGGTGGAATGCAGGGAAGGACCAGACCCAGAGCTTCCACTGTCTTCTCCCCCTGCAGTCAGTTGGTGGTGCTTTCCTGGCACGGATGCATCACAATAGGCATGGAGTATTATAAACCAGAGAAACTCACCTAAACCCTGGGATTAAGAGATTATACTGGGGCTCCTTCATGTACGCATGAGTAACTGATTGCTTGTATGTTTGATCTCAACTGCCGTTGACTGACCCTGAATGACCCAAAGTCTTACCCTAAATCATATTGTTGATCTTTCTGGTTTGGCCAACTCCCACCCTAAATCACTTGTTACTCCCAGCAAACCCAAGACACCCAGACAAACAAGATTATCTCCTAGGAGCCAAGAGCAAAGTCCAGACTTCTTTTGGGGCAAGATGAAACTCTTTACTACACAGACAGGAGGTCTTAGACAGTGGCATGGCTCTGAGAAAGGTGCCGGCAGGTCGCTAGGGAGTCCTCCATTTAAGCCTACCTGTTGGAGGAGTCCTGGGTTGAAGGAAAGGCCTGGATAGTGCCCTTGCTGAGCACTGGCTGGGAGTTGGCCTGGGGAGGATGGCATCAGTGTGAATGTGGGATGGGTCTGGAGGGGCAGCAGTTGGGGCTCCAGCCAAACCTCCTCCCCACAGCAGGACTGCTGGGTGGCACAGGGGCAGAGGTCGTGGGGTAGGCTGGAGCTGGCTGTGATGCAGTGCAAGGCTTTCTTGCCGGAAGTGACTATGTCTCCTACAAAGAAGAAAAGTGCTAAGGCAGGGAAGCCAACAGGGCCTTGTCAGGGTAGACCAGGTCCTGTACTGCATACGTGTCCCCCAGGTCCCCACGCACCCCTGCTGCTGTTACCGGTCAGGAAATGGGCCTGGAACAGATCTGCCTCAGGCCAGCCGGTAGTGTGGGGGGTATTGACTTTGTGCAGGAAATATTTCATAACACGAGTCCAGGTGATTAAAGCTGGGGGCAGTGAAACAGGAAAGGGCTTCGAATAGAAGAGCAGGAGAGAGCCTAGGTGGGGTTGCTTTGGCGCACTGAGAAATAATAGCCACAGTGACAGAAGCGGGCCAAAGAGGGCTGCTGTCAGTTCACTGGGGAGTCAGAGAAAAGGGGGTCTTGGAGACAGGTGCATGGGTTATCCTGGAAGGAGCTGCTGCTGCCCATTGCTCCCCTCATTGAAAGTCTCAGGGGACCCTTAAAGTTACAGAGATACATGCCTGTGGGTCCCTGGTCCTTTGTCTTGATGGTTTTAAAGGCTGGGCATTTAGGGGAAGTCTTAGGGGAGGATCTCAATAGAATACCCATCAGCTTTATGCTGATGCACCAACATGAGATTTATTCCCCTGACTTCACCTGTCCTTGGGTGTGGTTGGCACAAATGGCACTAATTGGATTTCTATCTGTCTCTCTGAACAGGGTGATTTGAGCTACTTACCCTCTGCTTGGGGAGGAGAAGTGTAAACTGTTCACTCCTAAGTGTCCTTGGTTGGGGAAGATAGAATTTTGTGATTTACTAGTTGGCTATAAACTGCTTGGCTGGCTATCTGTCTCAGTTTCCCTATTCCACTTGTCTTGGCTTCCTAGGCTGTCTCACTGCGGTGTTGTACAGGTCTGAAGCACAGGACACAGCGGACACAGAATAAGAACAGAACAGGAACAAAAGAGATTCGGGTGTAGACTGTCTTCCATGAGGGGTCTCTCCTGTGACTTCTGCTTTGGCTGCTGCTTTCTTGGTATCCCATAGCTTTGCCTCAGCCTCTCACAGGAGAGCTCTCATATGAGTGTGCTTGAGGGTTTGTGGCTCAGGCTTTCCTGCTCTGGGACCATTAAAGGCACCCAGAGTGACTGACCTGCAGAGGGGAGCATGAGCTCAGGAGGTGGCCGGAAGGAGCCACCCCAGCTGCCTCCATAGATGGAACTGCTCTCACAGACTCTTCAAGTCTTTTATTGATTTCTCTTTCTTAAATTCCACAAGCTGTCTGGGCATGAAACCAGGTGGGGAAAACTGAGATTACAGAGAAAGTATGGCGTGACGACCAAGCAAGTGGAACCAGGAAGGGGGATGACTCAGAACAGGATGTCAGTGCAAAGTGTGTGTGCTTTCTGCCCAGCACAGCTGGGCCTGCCGGTACTCTGGAGCCTGGTTCCTTCTTCCACTTTTTCTTTTACTTTGTCTTAGTGCCTTCCTCTCAGTGGTCAGATTCCAGCTCTGAGGATAACGCACTGTGCTTTTTAAATTCATTTTCTTTTTTTTTTAATTAAGTGAGAAGAGGGGAGGCAGAGAGACAGACTCCCACATGTGCCCCAACTGGGATCTACCCAGCAAGCCCCCTATGGAGTAATGCTCTGCCCATCTAGGGCTAGTTGCTCCATTGCTTGGCAACCAAGCTATTTCTAGTGCCTGAGGCAGAGGCCATGGAGCCATCCTCAGCACCCAGGGCCAATTTGCTCAAACAGATTGAGCCGTGGATGTGGCAGTGGAAGAGAGAGAAGGGAGGGGGAGGGATGGAGAAGCAGATGACCTCTTCTCCTGTGTGCCCTGACTGGGAATCAAACCCAGGACATCCACATGCAGGGCTGATGCTCTACCATTAAGCCAACTGGTCAGGGAGCACTGTGCTTCTAATTGAAGAATGAGGGCTATTCTTTGCAAACAAAATTGTCCAGGCCTGGGCCATGCTTGCACCAACACAGTTCAGGGGTAGAGATAGGTGGCCTCCACAGTCACACACATGACAGAATCCCAACCCTGGAACATTGTGATCTGGGGACCTGATACTAGATGTGGAAGTTGGTGTCCTGGGCCCTAAAAGTGACTTTGCCATTGACTATTATTACTTCATTTTTTCTGATTCTCAGACATCATTGATTGTAATATCAATTTAGTAACTGCTTTTAGGGGGAGAAAATGAAATATGCAAATGCACACATCCAGTATGGTACTCATCCTGATTCTAGGACTGTTAACATATAAAAAATGTACTGTATATTAAATGGGAAATAAAAAAAGAAAAAGCAGAAGTTATAAAAAACTAAATAAGAGAAAGCTTTTCTAGTTCTGGGATTGAGATACGGAACCAATATCCACCCACATTTTGAAATAGCAGTAGTAATGAGATTTTACCGTGTGTCACTGCTATTTTTTTGAGAGGAAGAGGACATGAGTCGACCTGGAAAACATTTACTTAAAGGGGTTGTGTATTAGTCATGCTTCATTCAGCAAGCTGTGCAGGGTTACATTGGTTACTAGATATTTGCATCTTTTAACTACACAGCTTCAATAAGAGAACTAAAGGATATTTCAGTTTTAGAATAATAATAGCTAATGTATGTGGAGTGCCTTTTATGTGCAAGTGCTGTTCTAGGTACTTCACGTGTATTAACTGGCTTAAGCCCAGGGAAAAGTGCTATGACTACCTCCACCTTAGAGATGGAATCAACGAGGCACAGAGGTCCCATAGATAAGATTTGGACTTGAACCCAGGTAATGTGGTTCCAGAGTCCACTCCTAACTGTATAAGCTCTCTTAATGCATAAGGGAGGGAAATAAGGCAAACAAAACAGAGCATGTCTAGTCATTGTAGGCAGAAGGAAATGGATTGGTCTACCAGTAATAGTGTGCTGGTAAACTGCCCCTCCCCACTAAAAAAGAAACAAACAAAAAAACCCCTTGGTTTATGACATTTGCCAATTTCCTTGGTGCAAATATTTCTATCTTGAATGATTTCAATATATTAACTATCTGATAAAATTCTTGAGTGTTTAATAATTGTCTCTCAGGAGTTGTTGTAAGCCAGCTCCAGCATACCACCATTGAAAGTTATTCTTCAAGTGGATCTAGGGCAGTTTGGCCAGTGTTGACATGAGAATGTCCAAACTGTAAATAAGTTTTTTTTTAAGTGAGAGGAGGGGAGATACAGAGACAGACTCCCACATGTACCCTGACCAGGATCCATCTTGTGAACCTTGTCTGGTCCAATGCTATGCCCATCTGAAGTCAATGCTCGCAACCGAGCTATTTTTAGCATCTGAGTTGGAGGCTTGATAAAGCCATCCTCAGTGCCCAGGGAGATGAGTTTGAACCAATCAAACCATGGCTGCAGGAGGGGAAGAGAGAGAGAGAAAGAGAGAGAGAAGGGGTTGGGTGGGGAAGTAGATGGTCACATCTCCTATGTGTTCTGACCGGATATCAAACCTAGGATTTCCACACTGGGTCGACGCTCTATCACTAAGCCAACCAGCCAGGGCTGTAAATAATTTTTATAAGAGTTTATTTGAGATAAACTGATGACATATACCAGGGGGCAAGATGTCAAATGCTCCGGAGAGTAACAGTTTGAAATTTCATTTATGCACTTGAAATTAAGGAGGGACCATGAAGAAGGTTATATGGAGGTAAAGAGAGCAAGGTGGGGATGGGATTATAGGATAGTTAACAAGATTATGTGCTCTTTTGAGGGTGGTTATGGTTTATTTTAAAGGTGTGTTAACCTAGATACACAGAAACAATGGACAGGGCGTGCTTAAGACAAAGATAAACCTGCCTGGGCTATGACTACCCACCATGACCTGCCCAGTTAGGAATTTGTGATCCGATTACTCTGTGAGGTTACTATGCATTGCACACTTTTTTTCATCCCCACCAGAAAGATGTTTTGCATGAGGTTCAAGTAAGCCAACCCGGGGAGGGGCTCAGCATGTGTGCTCAGATCTTAGAAATGGTTTCTCCTCCCGCCCTCATCCTCTGTCCCCCACCTGCCAACCTGGCAGCCAGCCCCGTGTTGGTCCCCGGGAAGGGTGAGTACGTGCTCTCCATGCCCCGGCAGGCCTCCCTCAGTGTCATACACGAAGCTGAAGACCAAAGTTCCCCCTCAATGGGAGGCAGTTGTCTGACTCGTGCTTAAGAAGGAGCATGTAATGGTGACCTAATGGCCTCCTTCTGGAATCAGAGTGGCAGTGGTAAAATGAGATGGAAGGGAAGAAAAACATGAGGTTAAACAAGAGACAGAGGGCCTGTGAAGTGGTGACACTGAGGGGCTGGGAGGAGGCTGGTGAGCTGTGCTCAGTGAGGGCAGAGAAGAGAGCAAGCCCTGGACTGCTGAATAGCTGGGAAATGCGTTGGTTACTATGCGGACTGCTCTAGAAACAAAGTCAGGAAGTCGGAGTCACAAACTCAGATGCCTCCAGGTGCCAGGCAGATAACTTAAGTGGGCAAATTAGATAGCGTATGATGAACTAGAGGGGGGTGGGCACATTGGGAAATTAGAAGCAAGTCCCTAAAGACATGAAAGTGTTGTTTTCATTTTGTTTTGTTTTTGAACATTGTAGACCAAACAAAATAAGTCCCTGACTTGGATGCAGGCTTCTACTTTGTGACTTCTGTCACCAAGCCTCACCCTGAAAGATTTTGAAAGCCAGACTCTACTGGGCAGTGGGGCCCCAGGGGTGAGGCAGGCTGTGGGATCTGCCCATCTCAAGTACAGGCATTAATGGGGTATATTATCTGTAACAAATTTTAAAACAAAAATTTAGTCTGCTTTTTATTATCAACATGTATTAACAATCCTGAACAATGTCAGTGATAAAAATAGCCTTGAAAAAAAAACTTTTGTTGGTCTAAATTCTAAATAATTGCTATGGTTGTTGAGTTTTAATAATATATATGTAAACTTCATATAAACACATATAAGTAAATTATCTATTAATGAACATTAGTTTTTACATGGAAGTTAACTTGAGAATTAGCCCCCATCAAGTGGAATCACCCACAAGCATTACTTTCCAGAATAAATACCTAAGGATTTGGAACCTTGCAGTTCTGAACACTGTGGAACCTCATATTCCTGTTTGTAAATAATAGATCCAAAATAAACAATAGCAAGTGATTGTAAACATGCAGAAACAAAATATGAGTCAGTTAATTCCATTTTGTTGTTCCACGTGATCATGCCAGAACTCAAAATGGCAATGTTTAAATGCCTTGATTGCTTTCATCAAGAGCAACATATCAAATAATTTCACTGTCACTCAGCCATTTACTCTGATTTTTACAGAAGAAAGACTTCAGAGGTTTACTAACTATAATAGAAATTCATGGTGAATTTTCTGGTGAAGGTATTCTGGTGGAAAGTTTTGACTAAGGAGACATTTGAAAGTAGCTAAAATTGATCCCAAAGAAACAAATACCTGGACAGTATTGCAAATTCTGAAATTAACTACGATGTGGGATTCTTTTTTGGGGGGTATTCTTTTTTTTTTACAGGGACAGAAAAAGAAAAGAGAGAGGGATAGATAGGGACAGACAGGAACAGAGAGAGATGAGAAGCATTAATCATCAGCTTTTTGTTGCGACACCTTAGTTGTTCATTGATTGCTTTCTCATATGTGCTTTGACCGCAGGCCCTCAGCAGATCGAGTAACCCCTTGCTTGAGCCAGTGACCTTGGGTCCAAGCTGGTGAGCTTTTTGTTCAAGCCAGATGAGCCCGCACTCAGCTGGCAACCTTGGGGTCTTGAACCTGGGTCCTCCCACATCCCAGTCCGATGCTCTATCCACTGCACCACCGACTGGTCAGGCAATGTGGGATTTTTTTGACTCTGACAAAGTTATTCTTAAGTTTAAGGCTTCCTATATATAGTATTTATATATCTGTTGGTCCCTGTAAAATAAATTTTTCTGAATGAAATTTAACTATGAACGAAGATAGATCAATACTCCTATGGAACATGAATATGTGAAGATCAGTTTTGACAAAGTCATTAACAAATCTGTAGAGGTTAAGCCTGGGAAACAGAAACTGTAATACAGCTTGCCATATCGCATTTCACTTTTCACGATTTCACTGTATCGTAAAATTTTAAATTGTATACATCTAATTTTGTATTGTGGATTCGCTGTATCCCAGGATTTTACGGTATATAGATATTTTTATATATTTGTTATTTTAATCATCTTTGCATAAAATAAGCATTTTCTAGTCTAAAAAAATTAAAAACAATATAAAAATATAAAAAATATTAATTAAAACATTCAAAGAATATTAAATTGAAATAAAATATGTAGCATACAGCAGATGAACTGTAATTCTCTTCTTGGCTGTGCAGTACATTCATCTCATCATCATCACCTTCATAATCATCAGTACTGCACAGCTAATTCATCATCATGTTCATCATTCAAGTTGTAGTATATTCACTGGTGAGTACCTCTATAGAATTTTATATGTTGTTAAAATTATGTAGGTTTAAGAGTATAGAAAGTGTTTAAGAACATAGGGAAGTGTTTATAAGAGTATGGGACAAGTTAATAACAATGTGGGAAAGGTATACAAGAGTGTGGGGGAGGGTTTAGAAAGCCTTAAATATATATAAATAATAATATAAATATAAGATCGCTACTTCTTGGATTTTCGCCCGTCACAGGGGATTCTGGAACTTAACCCAGGCAATAGACGAGGAACCACACTGTATTATTATTATTCATGACTGCAACAGACTGATGTATAAGCATGTTTATTCCAGTTTTAAAAAGTATTGATATAATTAAAACATACCAATTCATTGCTTTTTTGTCTTATAACATAGATTTATTTATTGTTACTGCCATATTTTTATATATATGAAGCTCAATAAAAGAAAACTTTTACTGTCTGCCTTCCTTTTCTGGCCACTATTATCATTTGTTTCATTTCATAATTGCTGCTGAGAGTTGTCACACAGAGAAGGGAGATGTTAAAAATACCTGCCCTTTAGTGTCGTTACATGCCACTGCGTATCAGCCTAACCTCTGGGCAGCAGACACTCCTGGGCCTCTTTAGTAGGGTCCATGTGGGGAGACAGTTTCCCCCTACCATGTTATTTAAAACTCTTTCCAATGTAGAAACAATTTTTAGAAAACCCAGTCCTGGTTGGAGAGTCCATCTTGGCAGCACAGAATGGACTTTGGAGCAACCACAGAAATCCTGGTATTTAAAAGTCTGGTCCCATAAGTGGTGGGTCTTATTCCCACTTGAGATGAAAACATTGTGGGGATCTTTCTAGCCACCATTCCAAATAGGTGACATAGCGGTTGACACAGGCATGATGCCCAGACATTGGGGAGAGAGATGCAGGTGACTTTGCACTCCTGCTGGCTCCTGGTCCTTAGCCAGACCGTTTTGCTGTTGGCTCCATCGTGGTTGCCCTTGCAGGATGGAAAGTGGAGAGTTACCAGCCTGCTGCAGGGACAGAGTTAAGGCAGTGAGTATGACCCCTAATCTAAGCCTGGCAGACAGGGTCAAGCTGAGCCCTATTACAGCCCATGCTAAATGGATGGGCAGAGATGGCAGCTTTCTCTGAGGAATAATTTGAAAGGTACTGGCTCACGATAAGACCCCTACCCATCCTCATCCCCCTGTACCAGACCTGAAATTCTCACCACTGCAATTACTCATTGAGGTATTATATTACTGCTACCACAATTATTACTGCTGCTATTTTTCCTCTGCTTTCTAGCTATTCTTGTGAATGCACCAAAGTGCCACCTGGAGGGACAACCACTTTCACCCTCAAAATGACAAGGAAGACCAGCAACTCTATGGCCACCTTGGAGGTGAGGGATGCAGAGCAGGGGTGGGCTTATAGGGAGTCTTGGATGAGGAGAGACCTGGGACAGGGAACAGGGGAAAGAGAATGGTAGAAGGAGGGAAATGTATAGACTGCCAGGGCTGGGAGGAGGGCCTGATGCCCAAGGATGGGACAGGCAGAGGTGTTAGTCCTCACTGTGCCTGTTTAGTCCAGGAGTCTGAAAGTGGTGGGTGCCAGGGAGAGCAGGTGGTGGCATGGGGACACTCCAAAGGTAATAAATTCCTTCTTAAAAGCTGTCAAGGTTATTGATTACCGTTATGACAGGTTCAAGGGCACAAAGTAGTGGTATGATTCTTGATTCTTGCAAAAGGGAATCAAGCTGCTTCTTCAGGTGAGTATTGCTTTTCATTAAAGCAGGGGCCTAAATCTACTGAGGTGAAAGCTACTGGGTCTCAGCTCTGGAGGAATAATCTGGGGAGACCCATAGAACTTATTGATTGGACTCATTTAACTTACACTGGCCAATAATAAAACAACTAGACCCATCAATCAGTCCCCAGACCTCCCAAGAGAGCGATTACAGGGAGGATTGATTCTTTCTAAGAGATGGCAGTTAATGGGGAAAGCAATGAAGGGGTCAGGACAATAGATGCTGCACTGTGAAGCCACTTCTCGCCCAGGTGAGCATATTGGTAGAGAATCCAGGATGTCTTTGGGATGGGCCTGCAGAGAGCTAGACAGGCCCATCCAGAAGGTGATGGGAAGCTGCAGGATGTATGTTTGCCAGATAAGAAAGGGCAAGAGAATTAGGATATTGATTCAGGGCAATTAAGGAGGGCTGTATGGAGAGGAGCAGGGAGCTGAGATAACTGAGTGGCCACCATCCCTGCCTTGAAGTCTGGTGTGGGGCACTCTAGATGGCATGCTGTGGGCCTGCCTTTGTGCCACAGGGAAGGGCATTGGAGGAGTTATTCAATCCAATTCACCAAGTATTTCTCTTGCCTTGAGAAGTAAGACATGTCCTTACTGGAGGTTATTTACAGCCTTGTTGAGAGACAAAATGTTCCCACTTGAATGAGATAATGACCTGAGACCTTGGACAATGAAATGCCATGTCAGTGGCACACATTGCAAGTGCTATAAGAATTCAGGAGAGAGGGTGCTCTGTGAGGGCTGGAGGCTCTGGAGAGCCTCTGGGAGAAAAATTGAGACTTAAACTAGGCATCCCTTGTCTAACTGAGCAACTCCTGAGAGGTGATTGTTAAACACTCAGAAATTTTATCAGCTATTTAATAAAATTCCTGAGGAATTTTATCAGCTACTTAATATCTTGAAAGCAGTCAAGGTGGAAGTATTTACACCAAAGAAACTGGCAAATGTCATAAACTAGGCTGCTCTGGGGGAAGTGCAGTTATCAGCATACCACTTGATTGAGCCCAGCCCAACATTTTTTTGCTGTCCACAGACAATGACTAGAAACTTCAATGTTTACTTGGTTTCTATCTGTCCTGTATGCTTTGAGAGAGGCTGTATAGTGCAGTTAAGAGATGGACTCTGGAGCCACACACCCTGGGTTCAAGTCCACATCCTGCCTGTAAGACCTTGAGCACAATGCTTAATCTCTGTGCCTCACTGATTCTGTCTCTAAGGTCGTGGTAGTCATAGTACCTTCTCATAGAATTTCCGTGGGTTTAAACAAGTTAATACACGCAAAGTACACAGAGCAGTGCCTGCGCATAAAAGAGACTCCACAAAAATTAGCTTTTATTATTCTAAAACTAAAATATTCTTTAGTTCTCTTATACCTAAGGACCGTGGGATAAAATAACAGTGGTTAAATGTGTGAACTCTGGTGTCCATGTTTGGCGTCCAGTTTGGGCTTTACCAATAGCTATCTCTATGGGAAAGTAACTTAATATCTACAAGCTTTAGTCTCCTCATCTATAAAATAGGAATAATAAGGGTACCTATGTGGTAAAGTGTTTGCAAAGATTAAATGAGACTGATGTTTGTAAAGCACTTAACACAGTGCCTGCAGCAGAGAAAGCATTCAGTAAATGACAGTCACTGCCATTATTACTATTATTAGTGGTGGTAATAACTGTAATCAGAGCATTCCAGAACCTGGTGGCAAATCATCAGATTGCCACCAGGTTCTGGAATGCTCTGATTTCTTACGGACTGCTTGCAGGAATAGACACAAGGCAAGAAGGAATTCTCTCTCCATCCTGAGGGACATGATGTAGGGAACCATATTCAAAATTTGAACTTGTTTCCCAATGGAAAGAACTTCCATGGAGTTCCAGGAAATGAATTCTTTACCTTCTCAGGTCCAGAATATCCTTCCTGGTCAATTGTCCCTCCCTTCCTGAGCCAATTCTAGCTCTCCTTCTCCTGAAAGCTTCCTGGCAGCTTTAGAGACCAGGCTCTCTCCTTCCTTGAACCTGTGACGCTTGCCTCTCTGTGGGCATGAGAACAGAGAGCTGATGTTTGTCCTTTAATTCTCTTTTACGGCTGTGCTGTGTTTCCCCAATAAGGTGCATGTTTCACAAAAGTAGGAACTGAACAGAGCATGTGCTCCATGGACCTTAGAAGAATTGAATCTTGCTGAGGCTGCAGACTTTGTTCTTTGTCGAGATTGAAGGGTTTGAGCTCTCTCTTCCATCCCATCCCCATTCTTTTTTCCACCAAGTGTATAGCTATTTCTCAGCCCCTGGAACCCGGGTGCCCTGTGAGGCACTGCGCTGGATCTCAATGAACTTCCCAGGATGCTTGTGCCCCACTGGGGAGGCGCCCCACTGGGAAGAAGCCCCACCGAGTGGGAAAGGTGCCACTGACCAGGCTGGGCTTCTGTGAGTGACCGGAAGAGAAGGAGCTGCCACTGCCGCAGGCCCAGATTTGGCCTAATTTTCTGCCTGTTTGGGTTTCCAGAGAGGTGGCCATTCTAATACCAAATGGGTCTTAATAAGTTTCCAACTGAGAGATGTGTGTCCCAGTCCAACCCAACAGTGAGACAGACTGGGCTCTGTGCTGGGAGGGTAGAGAATGGCACCACCTTCTTGCTTTTCTTATGGTTCTCCATCAGGGCTGGGATTCCCCGCTAAAGCACCTTCTGTAACTTGGTTTTCAACAATCACCTGTCCAGAAAGCAGATTATCGGAACCATTTCTGTTCCTCCCACCCCAGCTTTGTTCTCTAACCCACGGGGTTGGGTTTGGGGGGGAGGTTGACACAGAGATACATTGCAGGACAATGAGAGAGAGGCTTCTGGGCCACCAGAAGAGAGGACAACTGAATGGGAAACACCTACATCAGGAATAAATAATCTTAAACATGATGCATGCACAGATGCAAACAGGCCAAGGGCAACCAGTAATATTGGGGGTGAAAAAACAGAAGTCTGGCCCAAATCTTTGCTTTTTCAAGGAGAGACATTTGGGCCCAAATGTCATGTGGATTGCTACATATATATGGGCCTCAGTCCTGGTTAATATTTCTGCAAGCCCTTGCTAGCCCCCTTTGAGTGCTATGAGTCGTCCTTGCGTAGAACCTGGAGGGCGGGGAGAGGAGGTCCAGGACCCCACTGAGGAGGTGAACAATGGCCTATCATAGCCAGTAGTCAGCTGGTTTAATGCTTACGAGACAGCAATAAATGACCCCTGACTGTTATAAAGTCTCCCTCAAAAGGCACCATTGGAGAGATGGCAGGAATATAACGGGGAGAGAATAATACTTCAAGTTTTGAGTTTGAAGTGGCCTAGAGAATAAATAAGTAGAAGAAACTCAGAGATGGTCCTTTGGGGACCCAACAAGGGCATGCCTAGAAGCTCTGGCTTCCCACAGCAGCAATTATCTAAAGGATACCTAACCCTCTGTAAGATGACAATTAACTCATCACCAGTGCATGCCAGAGTGCCTTACTTGATATTTACAAACAGCTTCGAAGCTGGGAAAAGGAGCAAGACTTCCTCACCCACCCTCTAGCTCATTTCCTTTGCATTTCCCTGCGCAGGCAAGTGGCAAGGCTAATATGTCACCTGGAATGGGGACAGAGGGAACTTTTGGAAGCAGTACTTGCACAGAGTTGGTAGGGGTTAGCCAGGGTCTTTCAGAGGTCAAGAAATACATGAGCCCCTTTTATTATTTTAATATTCTAGGTATATAAATAAAGTAGAAATGGCAAAACAAAATTATAAAAATTGAGATGCTTTTGGAACGTTGTATTTAATTAATTGGTATAACTTAACACCAAAGGTATGGAGTTATTCACAAGACAATTATAGAACTTTTGAGAAACATTAATTCACATGTACTATGGGCAGTCTGATCTGGTAATGGGGACACATGTTAGCTTCATGAAGAACATCATCTTTCACCATTGCTGCGGTGTGCCTCTGAGACTACATATAACCTCGTTTGGAAAAGAGTCAAATACAGTGTGTCCGTAAAGTCATGGTGCACTTTTGACTGGTTACCGGTCACACTGTATTAAATTTGAGGCCATTGGTTGGCCTGAGATGGTTCCTCAACACACTCATCACCCCTGCCAGCCTGTGATAGCCCTGGCTTGAGCAGAAGTGGTTTATGTAAGTGTAGCCATTTATGACAATTCAAAAATCTTAGGTGATATCTAATAAAGAGTCCTCTGTTGAGGTAGAGATAATTTAAAGAAGGGATTATCGCCTGACCAGGTGGTGGTGCAGTGGATGGAATGTCAGACTGGGATGCGGAAGACCCCAGGTTTGAGAACCCGAGCTCGCCAGCTTGAGCGCGGGCCCATCTGGCTTGAGCAAAAGCTTGTCAGCTTGGATCCAGGGTCGCTGGCTCCAGCAAGGGGTGGCTCAGTCTGCTGAAGGCCTGTGGTCAAGGCACATGTGGGAAAGCAATCAGTGAACAACTAAGGTGTTGCGACGGCAACGAAAAACTAATGATTGATGCTTCTTACCTTTCTCCGTTCCTGTCTGTCTGTCCCTATCTATCCTTCTCTCTGCCTCTCTCTCTGACTCTGTAAAAAAAAAAAAAAAAAAAAAAAAAAAGGATTATCATGGCTTCTGGGATAGCATTGGGGGGGGGGGATCTTTTTTAACATCTCAGGCCCAAATTTTATGAAAGCATTGCCAGTGAGATTCAGTTACACACACCTATCTCCAAGAAAAGCCTGAAAAGACAGAGATAAGACGTGAAAGGGAGAGAAAGTGTCCTTCCTTATCAAAGGATGTGTAACACACCTGTGAATCACGTCAGAGCTTTGCGACTGCCTACCCCTTATCCCAGCTGTGTGCAGTGTGCTCTGTGGTGTCAGCCAGTTCCCACAGGTGCGCTGACCATGACCCAGCTCAGGATCACTCTTTGTGCTTCTTGTTTTCTGTCTTCAGGTATCTGAGTGACACTGTATGTGAAGCCCCCGTGGTAATGTCCTTGGACCTCATGCATGGGCAACATACACATCCATGGAGAGAACCTAGCCCAGTGATCTGGGGGCCAATGGGAACTTGGCCCCTTTTTCTTCACTTTTGTTGGTGCTGAGATACCTTTTAGACAGCAACTCCATAGTTTCCAGGGATTGTACAAGCAGTAGCCAGTAGACAAGGCCAACTCTATCACATGCCTCTGCATTGGTTCTTTTCATTCCCTCTTCACTCCACCACTACTTCACTTCTGTTCCTTTCATTCCCCAGGAAAGAACTTACACTTAGACTCTCTGCAAAACCCAAAACACTTCCATAAGAACGGGGGGTATACTTGATCTTCCTCAACTATTTTCCTGCAATTGATTTTTTAAAACTTAACTGCAGGTTTTAATATGGAGAGTTGTACCATCTATTAAAATGTTTTTAATTCTGATTTGTCATTTAACAGTGTTAGCTATCCTTCCTAGCCTTAAGTTATCTATAGATTTGTTCATAAAATTGATTGGCTGTTTAATAAAAGCCATCAACAATCAACCTCTGTAACCTCATTTCATGCTTCAGTCTCCTTGATTAGTGTCCCCTGGCAGCCTTACCTCCTACAAGGACACAAATGGGCTAAGCTCTTACCCCTGAGGGCCTTGTATTCCTTATTCTTTCTGCTTGGAATCAGCTTCCCTCAGACTCTACATAAACACCTATTTTTTTAAAGATATTTTAAAAAATATTTTATTTATTGATTTTACAGAGAGAGAAGAGAGAGAGGGGGGTGGAGGGAGAAGTATTAGCTCATAGTTGATTCGCTTTAGTTGTTCATTGATTGCTTGTTGTATGTGTCTTGACCAGGCAAGCCCAGGGTTTTGAACCAGTGACCTCAATGTTCCAGGTTGGCATTTCATCCACTGCACCAACACAGGTCAGGCCTGAACATCTCTTTATTATGCTTTAGGACTCAGCTTAAATGTCACTTATCAAAGAGGACTTTTATGGCCACCTTGCTTCTGTCCCAGCATTTATCTTAATCCATGGGTACCATAGAGCCATCCATTAGCTTTTTTTTTTTTTAATTGTTCATGGCCCTAATGAGAACAAAATCTCCAGAAAGGAAAGGATGTTGCCTGTTTTCTTTTTCTTTTTTTACAGGGACAGAGAGAGAGTCAGACAGACAGGAATGGAGAGAGGTGAGAAACATGAATCATTAGTCTTTTGTTGCCCTTGTAACACCATAGTTATTCATTGATTGCTTTCTCACATGTGCCTTGACCTCGGGCCTTCAGCAGACCAAGCAACCCCTTGCTGGAGCCAGCGACGTTGGGTCCAAGTTGGTGAGCTTTTGCTCAAGCCAGATGGGCCCGCGCTCAAGCTGGTGAGCTTGGGATCTCGAACCCGGGTCTTCCGCATCCCAGTCCAACGCTCCATCCACTGTGCCACTGCCTGGTCAGGCAGTTGCCTGTTTTCTTTGCTGCTACATTGCTAGTACCTAGCCAAGGTTCTGACATCTGGAAGGAGCTCAATAAATATTTGACTGCTTCTCTCCACTTGTGTATTAGATCCATCTCCTTGCACCTGCTCAATCATGGGCATTGCTCCACCCATTCTCCCCCCTCTTTTCTATATCATCATTATCCCCCTCTTCATTGGATCATTCCCAACAGCAGACAACTATGCTGTAATTCAAAGACAGACTAGGAAGCCATGAGAAGTAGCACAGGGAAACCCAGACAGTTAGATGACCAAACAGTTTACAGCCATCTAGTAAACTACAAAATTCTATCTTCCCTAACCAAGGATACTTAAGAGTAAGTGGTTTATACTTCTTTCCAAACAGAAAGTAAATAGCTTAAGTCATCCTACTAAGGGAGATAGATAGCAGAAAGGCAATTAGTGCCATTTGTGCCAAACACACCCAAGGATGGATGAAGTCAGGAATAAGTGTCATTATGATACATCAGCATTAAGCTGATGAATAGTCTATTGAGAGTCTCTCCTAAGACCTTTCCTAAACTCCCAGCCTTTAAAACCCTCAAGCTGAAGGACTCAACATGCACTCTCCCTCTGGGGGCATGCCCACACTTCTCCCTTTCCCCTCTTCTTCCCTCCAGGTGCATTATCTTTGCATTTCTTTCTCCTGAGGGCAAAGGGCCCTTCTGCCTCGTATCTGGCAGGAGCTCAATAAATATTGGACTATGTAGCTTACTTCTACTACCTCTATAACTTGCTAAGTAAACTTTCTTTTATAATTTGAATTCCTGGCTTTGAATTCATCTTTTGCTGAACTTAAGAACTGAGGTCCAACTTTGCTGGTAACAACTGGTATGATTTCACCACCAACATCCCTGGTAACAATTTCTCTTGTCTTAAAAAGCAAAGCAAAACAAAACAAAACAAAAAACCTATCTTGGCCTACATTTTTTTGACACAATACATATTTTATTTGTTGTTTGTATCCCTACTAAATAGATAAAAAGCCCCATGAGTGAAAAATTTGTGTCTGTTTTATTATTATTATTATTATTATTGCTGTATTCTTAGTGTCTCAAAAATGTCTGGCATATAATAGGCACTCTAAAAATTTGTTGAATAAATGAATCATTTTGAAGAATGAATGACTAAAATAATAAAGCCTTTTTTTAATTATCAGAAAAAAATCAGTTTACCTTTTTTCCCTAATTTTTTTTTGATCTATCGATTTTATAGAGAGAGGAAAAGAGAAAGAGAAAGAGCAAGAGAGAAACAAATATTAATTTGTTGTTCTGTCCATTCATGCATTCATTGGTTGTTTGATTCTTACAGGTGCCCTGACCAGGATCAAACTTGTATCTTTGGCATATTCAGACAATGCTCTAACAAACTGAGCTACCCTACCAGGGCAATCAGTTTATATCTTGAGCAATGTCTAAATAACTTAAAGGATCAACATTCAACTCAAAAAGCAAATATATATAAGACAGCTCTGTAGAGATATATGGTGGCTGTGTGGCTATTAACTATGTAAGTGATCTGGGGAAGACTTCTCTTCCATTCTCTGCCTTCTAATGTGGAAAGGTCAACAGGGTAGTTCAATGGAAAAGGGAAAAACCAGTGAGAGTCCCCTTAGCATTTAGAGAATGAAAAAACTAAGGCCGGCGCCATTCTCCCTCCCTAGAACATACGCATTTCCCTAGCCCTTCTCTTTCCTCTTCCTCCTCTTCTTCCCCCACAGGCAGCATCTGCTAAACTCTAAGGGTCCTCACAAGACTTGCAACCAGGGGAGCAAAGGGCAGTGGCAGCTCGTCCAGGGCTAACTCCCTGAAACTGTCTCCGAAGCCTTCTTTACTCTGACTTCCCAATGAGCCAAAGCAGCACTTCCCAGGCTCATTTCTTTTCTGTACCATTTCCAGACAGCCAAAGCAGCCCCACCTAGACTCTCCTGTTGCTTCTTCTATCCTAAGCCCTTCCTTATTTCACTTTCCCTGGCTTTAATAAACATACTCTAAAAACAACCATAACAACCAAAAACCTAAGGCCAGAACTAGTAAGTTTTCCCAAACTCTGCATTCTCCTCTCTGTGATCTGGGCATAATCCTCTACAAAACACATCCATATAACTATCTCACAGTAAAATAAAATTTCTTATCCTTAAAATTGCGTTCTAGAAAATTGGCATGCAATAATAGTGCCAGCCAGGAGATGGCGACTCACCTTTCTCTGTGGGAGGGCTACACTCAAGGAGGCTACAAAGGGTAAAGAGCAGCTGGGACCTGGCCAGGTCAGCTGGCTGGGTGAGCCAGGGGCCTCTCGGGAGGAGAGCCCGGAAAACAGGGCTCTGTCTCAGAACGCCTCCTTCTTGTTGGCTGGGCCCTCAGGAGTAAAAGAACTGTTGCTGAAAAAGATACACATTTAAGGTCTCAGGTGTAAGAGCAACTACAAATCCTGTGTGGTTGGCAGGTCCACAGTCAGGATATTTATCTCAAATTCAGAGAGTTTGAAAATCTAGGGCAGCTCCTTGGCAACCCAGCACTGACGGGCCTTTCTTGGACTTTGCTTTGGTCTCGAACAACAGTCTCTGAGAGCCAATGAGATTTTTTCCAAGATGGAGACTCAACCTGGCCAATGTTTGCCAGCTGCTATGGTGGTAAAACTGTGTGTGAGGGTTGGAGGTGCGGGATGTGCTGATACTTAACATGTTGTTTCTAGAGAGGCAGTTCACTATTTTCATGTCTCCCAGAGGACTCCGTAATTCAAAAAGGTTAAGAAACTACTCCAAAAAATTCCCCCAGAAACCTCACTGATTCTTTGTTCCAGCCAGTCCCCTGAGATACTCTATTTCTCCACTTTTCATTAAGAGGTGTATTAGTCAGGGATCGGTCAGGAGACAGAAGCATCATTAGTTATTTGAACAGAGAAGGTAATAGTATAACCGTTAACTAAGTGTGAGGTTGTCTGCTAGGTGTGGGAGGAGGTGGGAAGTAATGAAATTTAGAAATCTGAAAGTCAGACTTTGGGGAGGAGGCGCTTGCTCAGCTGAGTGGCCTCTCGGTTTCCTTGGTATGAACGTGGATAACTTCGACTTAAAGTAGAAAGTTATGAGACTGAATATTCCAATCATTACATTTATACTGTGTAATTTGAAGTGACCAGAGGATTATTGGTATTACCGAGTGTGAGGTAGAGAGGGGCCCCGTGGGTACACGGTGTCTCCTGGGAAGGGGGAGTGTGATGAGTCTGGCACTGTAAATGTTGGGAAAACTGCAAACTGCATGCAAATGCTGTCACAAGAAGGAACTGACTGCCACCGCCAGGGTGACGTGTTTAGGAAGAGGAAAGCCATGGAAAGCAGGCAGGAAGGACTGAGTCCTAACTTTTCTCCACTGTCTCCCTCTAGTGCTTTCCCTTGGAAGAGCTAACACGGAGCCAGCTGGGAAAGCTGATATGGTTTGCAGTGTCGTAGCTCCGGGATCACAAAGCTGGGTGCAGAAGGGGAGATTTGGAGCTGAGAGGCAGTAAGTTGAGAAGGTCTTTGAAAACATTTTATTTACTGTAATATTCATAGCCACTATCCAATCCATCATCCAAAGGGAGTCAAGCCCTTAATAGATGCATCATTGGGTCTGGGGGACAAATGTAATAGATTTTTAAACTGAGTTTGGGATTCCCCATGGTTAGGCAGTAGCAGCCATCTGCCTCCATGGTCTTTCAGCGATGAGAGCAGTAGTGGCTCTCACCATTTCCAATCTCGGCATCTAAGCTGGGTATGAAGCAATGGAGACCTCTCGACCATGGCTCCACAGTGGCTGTGAACACTGGTCTATTTATATAGTTGGTGTCACCTCTCCCATGAAGTCTTCTAGAATCCTGAACCAGTCTAGTTCATAAACCACAGCCCACTCTTTCCCCAGGCACTAGGAATCTCCTCGTATTAGAAATAAAAATGATCATCACACTGAATAAACATGACTCATGGAGTATAATCAGAGTAAATTTGTTTTGGTCTCCCACTTTCTTTCTAATTTATTCAGGGGACTGAGCTCTTCCCCATCCCAGATAAAATTTAAGGCAAGTCCCATACGTTTCTGGTCACACTCAGTAATACCAATAATCCTCTGATCAATTCAATTCACACAGTATAAATGTAATGATTGAAATATTCAGTCTCATAACTTTTTACTTTAAGTTGAAGTTATCCACCCTCATACCAAGGAAACTGGAAAATGTCATAAACCAGTGTTTCTTTTTTTAAGGGGAGGGCAGTGTGGGCCAATTTACCAGCATATCACTACTGTTAGCCCGACCTCCCATTTCCTTTTACCCACAATGACTAGAAACTCTGTTTTTTTTGGTTTATTTCTCTCCCTTATGCTTTAAAAGAGGCTGTATAGTGCAGTTAAGAGGTGAGCTCTGGAGACACACCCCGGGATTCAAGTCCACATCCTGTCTGTGGGGCCTTGAGCACGTCGCTTAATCTCTGTGCCTCATTGATTCCATTTCTAAGGTCAAGGAAGTCATAGCACGTTCTCATCGGATTTCCCTGGGCTTAAACCAGTTAATACATGGGAAGTACCTAGAGCACCGCTGGCTCATAAAAGGTGCTCCCTCACGCATTAGCTATTATTATCCTGAAACTGAAATATCCTCTAGTTCTCTCATTTCAGCTGGGCAGTTAAAGGATGCAAACATCTGGTAACTAATTTAATCCCTGCATGACTTGCTGAATGTATGTGTCCCTAGTATACTACCCTTTTGAGTGAGTGTCTATCAGGTCAAATCATGTCCTTTTCCTCTTAAAAATGAAAAAGAAAAAAAATATAGCAATGACACATGGTAAAAAGCCTATTACTACTATTATTTCAAAATGTGGGTATTGGTCTTGCATCTCAATACCTTCACCACCTACCCTATTTTGGGTGAAGTTCCTACCTGGCTATACACATATCCTCTGTTGTGACAAATTTCAGGGGCACAAGCTGTTGTAGCTACCTGCTCTTGACCTTCCCTCTAATCCACAATCAAAGCCATAACCATTTGTCCTTTAGATTTTCTATATACCTGTACACTGTGTCCCCTAAGCTACAAGGAGCACAAATTAAACTAAGTGGACAAGTTGAATCTCCTTTTCTGAAGCTTATGACAAGGCCCTTATACTGCCTTCTCCTCCCATGCATGGGAGTGGACTCAGCACACCTAAAACTTTGTCCAGAGGTTCTCTTTTCTCATCTCCAAATTACTGGCCATTTTGTCACTGTTGGCAGATAAAATATAATATGCTCACTTTGTTAAAGATGGCGCTGCCTACATGGAAGCACGTCACCCAGGTGATATTATTTGCCCTTATGCTTGGGATGGATGTAGGGGAAAGGCTGTAATGTAAGCAGGCCGGGTTGTTATAGCCTAAGGCTTGGTTTTAAGAGTAAGCTTTTCCCCACACCCTTGACTGATTGGATAATGTAGGGTGGTGCACTCTCCTGAGGAATCCCATTATGCCTCAGATGGGTGACTTTGTGTCAGAGACTTCCTTGTTTGTCAATTGGATTAAAGGTTTTGATTCTACACTATAAGGTGGGACAGACCAGTAGCTTGCTAGCTCTCTTAGTTTCTGAAGTAGAAGAGAGGAGAGCAGATTAAGGCCACATGGAGGCCAGGAGAAGCAGTCAAGATGGCTGAATGCTGAGGGAGAAGCCAGTTTGTGCAGGAGGAGATGGGGAACAGAGGTGAATAAGTTTGGTGAGCTAGGAAACTCGGATAAGTCAGTAGCTTTGTGAGCACTGAATGAGTGGGTTTTGGAGCCCAGTGTGTGTTTTTGCTTGCCCGCCGGGTGCAAGCTAGAATTAAAGCTGATGGCTCACCAGTTCGTGGCTCCTGTGTTTCATTACCGACTGTTTGAATCTAATGCGAACCTGCACGGGTCGGGCGGCTGTGTTGGTGACCCCGGCTACTGGCTTTACAGTCACCATGAATGAGGATTTCAAAAGTCATGAAACTGGTTTTCCCTGCCTTCCTTTCTTCTAAAGCCTGCACGGGGGTCCATTGTCTCTTTTTTGGAATGTGATTTCTAGTGTCTTCAGGTCTTAGCAGAAACTTCTGTTTTAACCTCTTGTTACATGTGTACTTTGAGAAAAACAAAGAAAGTAACTGGGTTGCTTTATTAATCTAAAAGCATCAATTTTATTAAAACTTCCAAACCTGAGTCAAATGGCCAGACTGGGTCTTTATAGGTCCATGAGGGGGTGGTCAGGTGGAGGAAAGATGCTGTAGAAACCCTCGCAGAATCATTTCCAATGAAACCACTCAACCGTTTCTAATCGGGTGAAGAAGGATCGAAAACCCCAGAACTACTTTAGAGGACTGTCGAGCCCTTCTGGTTCACCTCAGGATCGGATGAGATCATACATACACAAGTTTATGGATACTTTAAGGGGGCTTTGATTATCTAGAATTTCCAAAGATAGTTCTGAGCAGGCACTCACAGTTCAAAGAGGAAACTGCTCTTTAAAACTATATCCAGAGCAACCAGTAGGGCTGTTTGGCAAGTGTTTCTGAGAAAAACAATTCACCTAGAGTATATATTAGCAACAGTGGGAGATTATTGTGTAGCTGGAAGGTGGAGCCACACCCATACATCCTTGGTCTAACCCCGGTCACCTGCCAGTCGTTCCCCAATGTACCAGTAGTTCCTGCTTCTTGCTGCTCTTAGGTATCCCTTGGCCCCTGAGTTGGGTAAGAAGTGTGTGCCCCAGGAGCAACCCTTGCCCATGGGGGCTGAGTTTGAGGGACCTAGACCATTCTGAGGTGTGTTCCAAACAATTTCCCAGAGAGTCCCAGTAGGACTGATCCCTCCATCCTACTCTAACATCCTTTATCGACTTGTCTCCTTTACCTACCTCACTCTCCCTATTTTCTCCCAGAGCTTTCTGGGACCCCCCCACCCCCATCAACTATTTGCAACATGAAGGAAAACAGTCTTCTTCTAGGGAAAAGATTCAAACTGAGGCAGAAAAGTCTGGAGGGCTTGTCTTTGACAGGAAAATGTACGTTACACTAACTGAAATAGTAGCTACTTGGTAAATACAGCTATTGGACACGAGCAGAAATTAAGTAATACTAATAGCTTGCATCTATTGATAGTTTCCATCATGCCTAGGATGACTCAAGCACTTAAAATGTTTTTTCATTGTTTTTTTTCTGAGTGAGAGAGTGAGATAGAGAGAGAAGTATCAACTCATTGTTCTACTTACTTGTTCCATTTAGTTGTGCAGTCATCGGTTGCTTCTCATATGTGCCCTGACTAGGGTTTGAACCTATGATCTTGGTGCACCAGGATGATGTTCTACCCACTGAAATACCCAACCAGAGCTGATTCAAGCGCTTTTCACAAAGATGACAAAAAACAGTTCTTTGAAATCTGATAGTCAGGGATTTGAATCTTAGAATCTTTGCTGTTTCTATTTTTTCCTCTTAAATCACCTGGGGCATATTATTTAATCTCCCTAGTCCTTGGTTTTCTTATCTATAAAATGGGGATAACAATGGTTGAAAAAGCTAAATAAGGCAATGCACATAAGTGCTTAGCACAGTTCGGCACATTTAGGTGCTTAACTACTGCTATTACCATTGATTTTATGAGAGAAAAACATGAGCGTGTGGTGGAGGAAGAAACTTTTCTCTACCCTTCTAGGTTATTTTGGCTGGTCTAATAAGCAAATAGACATAAGATAGATTAACCAGAGAAAAATGACCAAATTTAATTATATTCATATGTATGTGTATGGGAACCCATATACGTGAGAGAATCAGAGACTCCACAGACAGAAATTCAGGGACACTAATGGAAAATGAAGTATACATGACATTCTGAGCTAAGGATAAGGTAAGGCACCGTGGCACTTCAGAGAGGAGGAAGTTTTTTCCCAGGACAAGAAGAAGAACAGATGTTCAGTAGTTACAAGTCCACCCTGCCATATAGATAGCCCATAAAAAGTTATTTCTGGTTTCTTATTGTGGACAAGATTCCTAACTTAAACCCTGTAAGGGAGAGAAGAAATTTTCACCTGAGCCCTTGGAGTCTCAATTGCCTTCAGCTCAAAATAACTCCTGTGCCAAAGTGACACATCTTCTTGGGGAGGCTTGTTCTGTACACCTTCCAGCCCCATCCAAAGACAGAAGGAAAACAAGGCTGATTTCACAGGATATGTAAGAAAAGAATTTGTAAAGCCAGTAGCTGCGGCCATTATTAGAGCCGCCTGGCCAGTGCAGGTTCGCATTAGATTCGGACAGTCGGTAATGAAACAACGGAGCCAAGAACTGGTGAGCCATCAGCTTTAATTCTAGCTTGCACCCGGCGGGCAAGCAAAAACACACACTGGGCTCCAAAACCCACTCATTCAGTGCTCACAAAGCTACTGACTTATCCGAGTTTCCTAGAATCAAAGGTTTCTAGCTCACCAGACTTATTCACCTCTGTTCCCCATATCCTTCTCCAGCACAAACTGGCTTCTCCCTCAGCACTCTGCCATCTAGGCTGCTTCTCCTGGCCTCCATGTGGCCTTAATCTGCTCTCCTCTCTAATACTAACCTCAGGAACAGAGAGCAAGCTCCCTGTCTGCCCCACTTAATAATATAGAAATCCAAACCCTTTCAATCTACAAACAAGGAAGTCTCTGATACAAAGGCACTTATCTGAGGCATAATGGGAGGATTCCTCATGAGAGTGCACCACCCCACATCATCCAATCAGTCAATCTTGTGGGGAAAAGCTTACTCTTAAAATTTGTACGTGGGCAGCGCCATCTTTAACAAAGTGAGCATAATATATTTTATCTGCCCAACAGCTTCTTAAACATAAACAAAAGTTTTTATTTCTGAATTTTTGTCCTTCCTTGAAAAGAAAAGAAGGAAGAAAGGGAGGAAGGAGAAGGAATAAAGGAAAGAAAAAAAGGAGAGAAAGAGAAAGAAAAAGAAGAAACAAAAAGGAAGAAAGAAAGTAAAAGAAAAGAAAAAGAAAGAAAGGAAAGAGAGAGAGAAAGAAAGAAAGAAAAAGGGAAGGAAAGAAAGAAAAGACAAGGTGAGGGGTGGTGAGCAGGCAGGAATGCAGTGTGCTGAATTGGGAAAGAAATAATAGAACTAGAAAGATCTTCCTCTCTAGCCAGGCAGGAACAAGTTAGGGTGAAAAGTGTGGGCAAGAAGGGCAAGAGGATTGGAGACAGGCAGGAAATGGTTAAAAAAAAAAAAAAAAAAAAAAAAGCAAGCTGGTGTGGGCCTCGTCCCTAGAGGCAGGCAACTGATGAATTGATACCCTCCTCACCCAACCCAGGGCCTCATGGGAGAGAATCTGCAAGGTCTCCCTGACTCTGGGTTTAGGAGGGTTTAATAGCCTATTGGAGTCTCAGCACTTGTTAAGTTGTCATAGTATAAAAGAAAGGAGAGAGGCCTGACATTTTCCCAACCCCTGAAAGTGAAAGAAGAAAGGATTCTTTACATTCAGGGCCACATCCTGAATGACAGAGGTCAGTGTTTGCAACTGATCCGTGTGGGCGCGGGCTTCTAATTATTTCCTGGATAACCTGTTATCTATTAGCCATTGGGCTGCTTGCCAGAATATGCTAATGTCTCCAGAGTTGCTGGTCTGGATTCTGAAGAGCAGATTGTTTGTCTTTGTGTTTTTTAGAGGGGAAGTAGGAGTTGGGCAAGCAGCTAGCTGTGAGTTCCATTGGTAGAAAGGTTGTCTTTTCCTCTGCCTTTAGCCCATGCTGAAGGACAGAGAATGCCCAGGAAGACAGGGCACAACCACACTGATGCCAGTGAGGAACCCAGCAGTGACTCCCCTTTTTCTGGCTCTTAGACTCACACTCCTTTGGGAGGTTTGGCTTTATCAGAACATCCTGAAAAAGCTTTTGAGATAAATATATTTCTGGACTGATATCATTTGCTTAGAGTACAAGGGAACTTTTCAAATAATTGGGGAAAGGAAGAAAGGGAAGGAATTAGAATTCAATAGGCCTGTTTTTCTGTTGAGGAGGGGCAGAATTTGAACATCACCCAAATGAGCTTATCATCAACCATCACTTATATTCATGGCCTCTATATTTGTTCTAAGGCAAAATGAAATGTCATCAAATGGGAGGGGTTCACAAATACAGGGTGTAAAGCCAGTAGCCAGGGCCACCATCACAGCCACCCGGTCCGTGCAGGTTCGCATTAGATTGGAACAGATGGTAATGAAACAATGGAGCCAAGAACTGGTGAACCATCAGCTTTAATTCTAGCTTGCACCCAGCGGGCAAGCAAAAACACACACTGGGCTCCAAAACCCACTCATTCAGCGCTCACAAAGCTACTGACTTATCCGAGTTTACTAGAATCAAAGGTTTCTAGCTCACCAGACTTATTCACCTCTGTTTCCCATGTCCTCTCTATACAAACTGGCTTCTCCCTCAGCATTCTGCCATCTTGGCTGCCTCATCTCCTCCACGTGGCCTTAATCTGCTCTCCTCTTTAATACCTCAGGAACCGAGAGAGAGCAAGCTACTGGTCTGTCCCACTTTATAGTGTAGGAATTCAAATCCTTATTCCAATCTAAAGACAAGGAAGTGTCTGATACAAAGTCACCCATCTGAGGCATAATGGGATTCATCAGGAGTGCACCACCCTATATCATCCAATCAGTCAAGGGTGTGGGGAAAAGCTTACTCTTAAAACAAAGCCTTAAGCTATAACGACCCAGCCAGCTTACATTACAGCTTTTTCCCCACAGCCATCTGTTGGGCAGATAAAATATATTATGCTCACTTTGTTAAAGATGGCGCTGCCCACATGGAAGTTCGTTAATGTGTGTTCTGGGACAGGCTATCGGCAGGCCGGGTCATTATAGCCTAAGGCTTAGTTTTAAGAGTAAACTCTTCCCCACACCCTTGACTGATTGGATAATGTAGGGTGGTGCACTCTCCTGAGGAATCCCATTATGCCTCAGATGGGTGGCTTTGTATCAGAGACTTCCTTGTTTGTAGATTAGATTAAAGGTTTGGATTTTCTATGCTTTAAACGGGGGCAGACCAGGAGCTTGCTCTCTCTCTTGGTTCCTGAAGTATTAGAAAGGAGAGCAGATTAAGGCCACGTGGAGGAGAGAAGGCAGTTTGTTAAGAGTTTGTGCTGGAGGAGATGGGGAACAGAGGTGAATAAGTCTGGTGAGCTAGAAACCTTTGATTCTAGGAAACTCGGATAAGTCAGTAGCTTTGTGAGCACTGAATGAGTGGGTTTTGGAGCCCAGTGTGTGTTTTTGCTTGCCCGCTGGGTGCAAGCTAGAATTAAAGCTGATGGCTCACCAGTTCGTGGCTCCTGTGTTTCATTACCGACTGTTCGAATCTAATGCGAACCTGCACGGGTCAGGCGGCTGTGAAGGTGGCCTTGGCTACTGGCTTTACACCATCCCAAGCATAAGGGCAAATAATATCACCTGGGTGACGGGCTTCCATGTGGGCAGCGCCATCTTTAGCAAAGTGAGCATATTATATTTTATCTGCCCGACAATTCGTACAGTCGGTAATGAAACAATGGAGCCAAGAACTGGTGAGCCATCAGCTTTAATTCTAGCTTGCACCCAGCAAGCAAGCAAAAACACACACTAGGCTCCAAAACCCACTCATTCAGTACTCTCAAAACTACTGACTTATTCGAGTTTCCTAGAATCAAAAGGTTTCTAGCTCATCGGACTTATTCACCTGTTTCCCATCTCCTTCTCTCTACATAAACTGCACAAACTGGCTTCTTCCTAAGCATTCGCCATCTTGGCTGCCTCTCCTGGGCTCCAAGTGGCCTTTATCTGCTCTCCTTTCTAATACTAATCCCAGGAACTGAGAGAGCAAGCTCCCGGCCTGCCCCATTTTATAGTGTAGATTCAAAACCTTTAATCCAATCTACAAACAAGGAAGTCTCTGATACAAAGTCACTTATCTGAAACATTTTGGGATGATTCCTCATGAGAGTGCACCACCCTACATCATCCAATCAGTCAAGGGTGTGGGGAAAAGCTTACTCTTAAAACTTGCACTTGGGCAGCACCATCTTTAACAAAGTGAGCATAATATATTTCATCTGCCCAACACAGGGCATAATTCTTCTTCTTGTTTATAAACATAGCACATTCATTCATTTAAAATTATTCATTATTTAAAATTCAGAAAAACAAAACAAACCCCCCCCCCCAAAACCCCCAACCAAACAAATATCCACTCAAAATTTCATTCATTGGAGATAATTACTGTTAACCTTTGGTGTAGCTTCTTCTACTATTTTCTTTATTATGCTAATGTATACCTATCTATGAAAAAATACAATGGATTTTTGTATTTTAAAAATACAGTGGTGCCCTTTGATCTTTTGGAAACAGCTGGAGAAAATATGTTCCTTAACCCCAGGGGTTTGTAAATAGCTCTCTGTAATCCTCAGAGACCATTCGGAAGGGTGTTCCAGTCTCTCAGAAGGTCCCAGTGGGATAATACTTAAAATTAAAATATTGACAATACCAGTTGTTGATGAGGATGTTGAACTACTGGACACTCATACATTATTTTGGAAACTGTTGGGCAGATAAAATATATTATGCTCATTTTGTTGAAGATGCTGCTGCCCACTTGGAAGCCCGTTGATATTAATCTGTGTGGGGGACAGGCTGTAAGCAGGCAGAGTTGTTACAGCCCAAGGCTTAGTTTTAAGACTAAGCTATTCTCACCCTTTTGATGTAGGGTGGTGCACTCTCATGAAGAATCCCATTATGCCTCAGATAAGTGACTTTGTATCAGAGACTTCCTTGTTTGTAGATTGGATTAAAGGTTTGGATTCTACACTATAAAGTGGGCCAGACAGGGAGCTTGCTCTCTCTCAGTTCCTGAGTGTTGGGCAGATAAAATATATTATGCTCACTTTGTTAAAGATGGAGCTGCCCACATGCAAGCTTTAAGAGTAAGCTTTTCCCCCACACCCTTACTGATTGGATGATGTGGGGTGGTGCACTCTCATGAGAAATCCTCCTATTATGCCTCAGATAAGTGACTTTGTATCAGGGACTTCCTTGTTTGTAGATTAGATTAAAGGTTTGGATTTCTACACTATAAAGTGGGGCAGACCAGGAGCTTGCTCCCTTTCCGTTCCTGGGGTTAGCTTTAGAGAGGAGAGCAGATTAAGGCCACGTGGAGGAAAGGAGAAGGAGCCAAATTGGCGGAGTACTGAGGAAGAAGCCAGTTTGAGAAGAGTTTAAGCAGGGTGAAGGAGATGGGGAACAGAGGTGAATAAGTCTGGTGAGCTAAAAACCTTTGATTCTAGGAAACTTGGATAAGTCAGTAGTTTTGTGAGTAATGAATGAGTGGCTTTTGGAGCCCACTGTGTGTTTTACTTGCCCGCCAGGTGCAAGCTAGGATTAAAAATGATGGCTTACCAGTTTTTGGCTCTGTTGTTTCATTCCCATCTGTCCGAATCTAACGTGAACATGCATGAGCCAGGTGGCTGTGATGGTGGCCGTGACTATTGGCTTTACATTTGGTGTAGTCTGTGGCAGGATTTGATATAGATTGGTATGGAGCCACCACCACCTTTGAGTGGTGGAGTAGAGGACTGGCTGCTGTTATGGTTCCCCATTGCTGTTTTTTGGGGGACTGTAGGCTGCCTAACTTTTACAGCCATGCATAAGGAAACTGAGAGAGCTCTATGGAAGAGGCTGCCCGGGACCTGCAAACCGAGCAGTGGAAGGAGCTGGAGGAAACGTGGGAGAAAGAGATGCTGACCCTTGAGCTGGAGGGAGCGCTGGAGGAAGCACTGGAGGAGGAGGCTGACCAGGTTTGCAAGATTCGCCTGGAAATGGAGCAGACGCTAGAGAAGGAATCACAGGTTCATGAGTTGCAGATTGCCCTAGACATTGTGGATAGCCAGCAGTGGCGGGAGGCCAAGGTTGAGGCCAGGGCTGGAGCTGCAAGGCCTGCTGAGCAGAAGGCAGCGGTGGCCTGGGGCTCAAGCCCAGCAGCAGGAGCTGGTGTTTTCAGTTCCTCTTTGGAGGATGAAGAGAATGGGTCTGGAGTTGCAATCCGTAGTCTCCAGAAGATGAGAGCCCAGCTGGAAGCAGTACCTGTTACACCCCTGGTAGGTCTGCAGTTTTGAGACATAGCGGTGGATGCCATCATGCTCCCCAGAGCAGAGATGGAAATGCTGAGTGCCATTGCCACATGCTTCTCTTTAGGACAGTGTGAGACCTGCCATGATGGCAGGGATGAGGGGGAAGGCTAAAGCCCCATGTGCGTGGACTGATTTCCTGGACTACGACCGGAGTGAGCACTGGCTCATTTGTTGAATGGACTTATGAATTTTGGACAATGTGAAATACCCTGATGGGATTAGGGGGTGGCTTTGATGGAGGCCTTCCCCCTACCCCGGGAAGCCTTTCAAACAGCTGGAAAGAAGGCTGAGGACATTTTGCACTTTTGACAAAGTGCTCAAAGACTGGTGAAATGTACCTTTGTAATTGTTGAAATTGTGTGATTTGTCATGATTGTTGTGATTTGTCATGATTGTTGTAATTTGTGTAATGTGCCTAATTTCCTTGTATAGGGATGCTGGTGGTGTAGATTGTGGGTAGTAAAGTGAGCATAGGGGTGGATTGTTGGGCAGATAAAATATATTATGCTCACTTTGTTAAAGATGATGCTGCCCACGTGCAAGTTTTAAGAGTAAGCTTTTCCCCACAACCTTGACTGATTGGATGATATGGGGTGGTGCACTCTCATGAGGAATCCTCCCATTATGCCTCAGATAAGTGACTTTGTATCAGGGACTTCCTTGTTTGTAGATTGGATTAAGGGTTTGGATTTCTACACTATAAAATGAGGCAAACTGGGAGCTTGCTCTCCCGGTTCCTGCTATCACCATTGCAGGGGCCTCCCTGATCCCTTGCCCTCCATGGGAAAAGCACGTTTTCTGCTTTTCCCTTGTCTTCTCTTGTGGCTTGCCTGTCTTAGTGAAACACCAATAAACAGAATGGCCTACCATCCTCCAACTCCACCGTTTCTTTACCGTCTGCCCGAATCCAATGGGAACCTGCATGTGAATGGCCATGATGGTGGCTCCTGGCCATACAGGCAGTTTCTCATAGTTAGACATGCACATCTCTATGAATTAGCGATTAAAATTTTAGGCATTTAATCAAGAGAAAGAAAAACGTATGTCCACAAAAGACTTGTATAGGAATGCTGCTGGCTCTGCTACCTAACTTGATGAATGATCTTAAGGGTGTGACTTTACCCTGATGTAAAATGAGGTTAATATCAATGCATTGATATCAATGCATTGACGCTGTCTGTCTATACAGCTTGAAAGAAAAGTAGCACACTAATTTTTTCCCAATGGGGTTGCCATAGCTTATGCAGCATGATTTGCTGGTGACCTAACTTTACTCTGCTGGAGGCAAAAGACAAGATGAGGTCTGGGGCACAAGCTGGAAGCAACCTCAGAATGGAGGTTTGTTTAGACCAGAGTTGATGTGAGATTTGTCTGGCATAAGGAATATGGCTCACCCCTCATCCTAGGCATCTGTTCCTCTAAGGAGCTATTTCTGCTGAAGCATCTCCTGGGACAGAAGTCTTGAGCAGTATTTGCATTTGGGATTCAAAAATTGATAAGTAAGTCTGAGAACCTTCCAGGCTATGGAAGAGAATGCTATGGCTCTTGAGAAAGCATTTAACATAAATGAAGAAGAATTCAACTCAGCCATGGGCAGGGAAGGTGTCTGTATGACCTCATATAACAAGGACTGAATATGCCATAGTACTTATATTAGTCTGACTAGCCAAATAATAGAATTAAAATAAGAATATACTACCTGACCAGGTGGTGGTGCAGTGGATAGAGCTTTGGACTAGGATGTGGAGGACCCAGGTTCAAGACCCTGAGGTCGCCAGCTTGAGTGTGGGCTTATCTGGCTTGAGCAAAAAAAAAGCTCACCAGCTTAGACCCAAGGTTGCTGGCTTGAGCAAGGGGTTACTCGGTCTGCTGAAGGCCCATGGTCAAGGCACATATGAGAAAGCAATCAATGAACAACTAAGGTGTCGTAACAAAAAACTGATGATTGATGCTTCTCATCTCTCTCCATTCCTGTCTGTTCCTATCTATCCCTCTCTCTGACTCTCTCTCTGCATGTAAAAAAAAATAATAATAAAATAAATAAAGTAAAATAAGAATATACCAATAAAATAAGCTTATAAAAGAATTTCTGTAAAGCTACTTGTGGGTCAAATAAGTTTGCTAATATGATGTATATGTTTGCTTGCTTTTAGTTTGCATTGGGTGTAGGGGACAGGCTGTAAGCAGGCAAGGTCCTTATAGCCTGTTCGGCAGATAAAATATAATATGCTCACTTTGTTAAAGATGATGCTGCCCACATGGAAGCCCATCACCCAGGTGATATCATTTGCCCTTATGCTTGAGATGGCTGTGGGGGAAAGGCTGTAATGTAAGCAGGCCAGGTCGTTATAGCCTAAGGCTTAGTTTAAGAGTAAGCTCTTCCCCACACCCTTGACTGATTGGATGATGTAGGGTGGTGATGTAGGGAGGAATCCCATTATGCCTCAGATGGGTGGCTTTGTATCAGAGACTTTCTTGTATGTATAATTGGATTAAAGGTTTGGATTTTCTAGGCTATAAACTGGGGCAGTCTGGGAGCTTGATCTCTCTCTTGGTTCCTGAGGTATTAGAAAGGAGGGCAGAGTAAGGCCACATGGAGGAGAGGAGGCAGCCAAGATGGCGGAGTGCTGAGGAAGAAGCCAGTTTGTTAAGAGTTTGTGCAGGAGGAGATGGGAAACAGAGGTGAATAAGTCTGGTGAGCTAGAAATCTTTGATTCTAGGAAACTCAGATAAGTCAGTAGCTTTGTGAGCACTGAATGTGTGGGTTTTGGAGCCCAGTGTGTGTTTTTGCTTGCCCGCCGGGTGCAAGCTAGAATTAAAGCTGATGGCTCACCAGTTTTTGGCTCCGGTGTTTCATTACGATCTGTTCGAATCTAATGTGAACCTGCATGGGTCGTGCTGCTGTGATAGTGTCCTTGGCCACAGGCTTTACATAGCCTAAGGCTTAGTTTTAAGACTAAGCCTTTCCCTCCCTTTTAATACTAAGATCTTCTCAACACTAAGCTTTTCCCCACACCCTTGACTGTTGTATGATGCGGGGTGGTGCACTCTTATGAGGAATCCCATATATGCCTCAGATAAGTGGCTTTGTATCAGAGACTTGCTTATTTGTATACTGACCTAAAGGCTTTAATTTCTACACTATAAAATAAGGGAGACCAGGGCTTCTTCCTCTCTCGGTTCCTAAAATTATCATTCCAAAGTAGAGGCAGCCAAGATTGCAGAGTACTGAAGGAGAAGCCAGTTTGTGCAAAGTTTGTGCAGAGAGAAGGAGATGGGAAACCGAGGTGAATAAGGCTGGTGAGGTACAAACCTTTGATTCTAGGAAACTCAGATGAGTCAGTGGCTTTGGGAGCCCTGAATGGAAAGGGAAGTGTTTTCCCACTGTGTGTTTTTCTTGCCCTCCCGGTGCAAGCTAGGATTAAGGAATGGCCCACCAGTTCTTGGCTCCATTGTTTCATTACTGTCTATCAGAATCAAACCTTAACCTGCGTTGGCCAGGCAGCTGTGATGATGGCCGTGGCTACTGGCTTTACACTACTCATGTTAATCTTAGTAAATATTAAATACAGCTTGTTACTCTAACTGTAATTATGACTTAATATTACCAACCTTGAAATCAAAGCCATGTACAGGGGGTCCTCAGCTTATGACAGTCTCAACATACGACGTTTCGAGTTTAATACATTCACTCCCATAAAAAATTAAAAAAAATTGAGACGTGAGTATTGTTGGGCAGATAAAATATGGTATGCTCACTTTGTTAAAGATGGCGGTGCCCACATGGAAGTTCGTTGATATTAATGTGTGTTCTGGAACAGGCTGTGGGCAAGCCGGGTCGTTATAGCCTAAGGCTTAGTTTAAGAGTAAGCTCTTCTCCACACCCTTGACTGATTGGATGATGTAGGGTGGTGATGTAGGGAGGAATCCCATTATGCCTCAGATGGGTGACTTTGTATCAGAGACTTCCTTGTTTGTATAATTGGATTAAAGGTTTGGATTTTCTATGCTATAAACTGGGGCAGTCCGGGAGCTTGCTCTCTCTCTCTCGCGCTTGGTTCCTGAGGTATGAGAGAGGAGAGCAGAGTAAGCCACATGGAGGAGAGGAAGCAGCCAAGATGGCAGAGTGCTGAGGAAGAGTTTGTGTAGGAGGAGATGGGAAACAGAGGTGAATAAGTCTGGTGAGCTAGAAAGCTTTGATGCTAGGAAACTTGGATAAATCAGTAGCTTTGTGAGCACTGAATGTGTGGGTTTTGGAGCCCAGTGTGTGTTTTTGCTTGCCCGCCAGGTGCAAGCTAGAATTAAAGCTGATGGCTCACCAGTTCTTGGCTCCTGTGTTTCATTACCGACTGTTCGAATCTATTGCGAACCTGCATGGGTCAGGCTGCTGTGATGGCGGCCTCGACTACTGGCTTTACATGAGTGTTTTGGCTTACACTGTTAACATTGTACTTTCTTTACACTAATTTTTGGTCATTATTTTCTGTTACAGTACAGTGTACTGTATAGTATATTTATGTACTTTTCCTTTATCTGTGGCTTAGTTGTATTTTATGTTCAATATCAGTGATCGGCAAACTCATTAGTCAACAGAGCCAAAAATCAACAGTACAACAATTGAAGTTTCTTTTGAGAGCCAAATTTTTTAAACTTAAACTATATAGGTAGTTATATTGTTATTAACTTAATTAGGGTTCTCCTAAGCTGGCCTTTGAGCCACACTCAAGGGGTCAAAGAGCCTCATGTGGCTTGTGAGCCAACCACTGTTCTATATTATGATTTTATAGCTGTGTTAGGATAGGTAAGTGACTTTGGCTAGGGTGTGTTTTGACTTACACCAAAACTCAGGTTACGTCACTGTCATGGGAATGGAACTGTGTTGTAATCCAAGGACCTCCTGTATTCTGTAACAAATCAAAAGTATATAATCAGTCTGATTGGTGGTGGTACAACAGAAAGATCATCAACCTGGAATGCTGAGGAGCCAGGTTTGAAACCCTAAGGTCACTCACTGGCTTGAGTGTGGGCTCATCAGGTTTGAGAGTGGGATTGTCAACATAATCCCAAGATTGCTGGCTTCAGCCCAAAGTCACTGGCTTGAGCAAGGGGTCGCTGGCTTGGCTTGATCCCCCTAGGCAAGGCACATATGAGAAGCAATCAATGAACAACTGAAGTGGCACAAGTATGAGTTGAAGCTTCTCATCTCTCTCCCTTCCTGTTTCTCTCTCTCTCTCAAGGTAAAAGATAAAGTATATAATCAATTCTATGCTTTCACCTCTGGCTTAGTTCTTATCACAGTTCAACAGCTTGTTCCCCTCAAGGAATAAGGAACATTAATGCTGGTGACAAATCACAGATGTCCCGCTGATGCACATCAAGAGTTAATATTGGAGTGAGAAGAATGAACCCTCAGTTCCCCTCCTCTCTCTCCCACCACACTGAGGCTTATAGTTTTGATTCTCGGACAAGGCCAAGAGGACAACCTGCCTGGAGGAATGTGGAGACACCAGTTTCAAGAGAACAATAACTCTATAAGTTACTTGCTAGCTTCAGTTCCAGTTACAAGGCCAAGAGGGCCACAGAAGTCCAGCCAGCCACGAAAATAAGAAGGTCCCTTCCTCGAGGGAAATTGTACATCTGCCCTCCCCCTAAGAGTTCTCCCCCTCCTGAATTCCCTAGACCCCCTATACAGTGTGTCCTTAAAGTCATGGTGCACTTTTGACCAGTCACAGGTCAAAAGTGCACCATGACTTTACGGACACACTTTATAATCTGGCCAAGGAGTCTGAGCTGTTAAAATGGATTTTAAGGACAGGATTCCCCCTATCTTCTCAGGTGGCCAGCACTTGAATAAACCTCTTTTCTTTTCACCACCACCTGTGTCGCAAATATTGGCTTTTCATGCTATAGCATGCAGCTGGAGTTGGGGGTTATTTTCTCTGGTTACACTCACAGTGAGCAAGGCTGTATTTAGGAGGTAAAAAATATGTTGTCAGTCTTCTTTATGGTTTCCTCTTTAGCTTCCCTTCAAGCCAGCTGTGGATGATTCCATTACCCTTGCCAGAGATTGGTTTAAAAATAGACATGCACCCAACTCTGCTCAATGAGGCATGAAAGGAATTCTACAGGGGACTTTTGAAAAAAGTTTCTGTACTTCTAAGAAGCAGACCTAGGAAGCATCCTTTTATATCTTTGGATGTTATTTTGTTCCCTAATCACAAAGGGGTCAGCAGGTGATCAAAGCTAACATCTTAAGGATAGCAAAGAGGAGAAATACAGACAAACTGGGTCCTTGACACCTTGAACTACTTACTGTACTGCACCTGGAACCTACTACTTCTGGAATTCCATTAGTGAGATACAGTATACATGTATTTCCTTATATGTTTGAATCCTCTTTATATAATAGGTTTTCTATTACTTGTGGCTAAACCATCTGTTGGGTAAACAAATGTTTTTAGGTTTGCTCACTTGTATTGGGGCAGCGCCATGTGTGTAGTCTATGGAAGGCTACGGGTGCTTGCCCTTAGGGTGGTAGATTGCAAATTATGGATTGCCTTCCTGCTTGGGAGGGGCAATTGTTTGCTGGAGAAGGGTTTTCTTCCCCCACCCTGTTCTTGAGGGGAGTGCAGAGAGCAGAGAGTCCGGAAAGAGTCTGGAGGGTGAGTCTGGATTATGAACTGGAGACCGAGTTGGGGCTTGGAAGCCCTGATTTCCACCTGGGCAGTTTTGCTAGGGAGTGCTGAGGTTGGTGGGTCCTGAGATAGGGCAGAGGGAAGTGGTCTTCCCTGCTTGTTTGCTTGTCTGCTGATACAAGACTCTAATAAACAGAATGGCCCACCATCTTCTGGCTCCACAGACCCTTTACCGTCTGCCCGAATCCAATGAGCACCAGCACAACGATGGCCATGGCCACTGGCCTTACACCATCCTAACCAACAGAGAATGAAACTGGAATTCTGCTGTTAGCTGGTGGGAGCTTAGAGGTGATAAGACTTGGGTTAAGGGAGTGTAACTGTTATCGTCACAGGTCGGTGACACCAGGACAATAAGGTCATACATGCTTCTATACATGTCAGGTGTAACTCCTTTACAACCCAGCTGAACCAGGAATATTGTATTGCTCTACATTTTTTCCTTTAGTCAAAGTAAATTTGACTCTGAGTTCCCAATCCTGTTCAGTGGGCAGATAATTAATCTGTCATTCTGAGAGCTCAACCCATTGAAAGACTGTATCTAGTCGGGCAAAGTGTAGAGGGATCCCATCCATTATGCAGTCAATAGTTCACAGCAAGTTTTCCTCTGATGCTTCAGGTCTCTTCCAGTTTGGTGGTTTTGCTATTTCTGAGCCCTTTGTGGGGGCCAGGAATATTTGGTGAGGGTGTATTGGTCAAATAAGTATGTAGATATGACATATATGTTTGCTCACTTATAGTTTGCATTGGGTGTGGGAGACAGGCTGTAAGCAGGTAGAGTTGTTATAGCCTAAGGCAGGGGTCCCCAAACTTTTTACAAAGGGGGCCAGTTCACTGTCCCTCAGACTGTTGGAGGGCCAGACTATAAAAAAACTATGAACAAATCCCTATGCACACTGCGCATATCTTATTTTAAAGTAAAAAAACAAAACGGGAACAAATACAATATTTAAAATAAAGAACAAGTACATTTAAATCAACAAACTGACCAGTATTTCAATGGAAACTATGGGTGTGGATGCATCCTGTGCTCCTTCCTCTCACTGACTACCAATGAAAGAGGTGCCTCTTCTGGAAGTGCAACGGGGGCTGGATAAATGGCCTTAGGGGGCCATAGTTTGGGGACCCCTGGCCAAAGGCTTAGTTTTAAGACTAAGCCTTTTCCACCATTTTAATACTAAGATCTTTTCAAAACTAAGCTTTTGCCCACACCCTTGCCTATTGCATGATGTGGGGTGGTGCACTCTCATGAGGTAATCCATTATGCCTCAGATAAGTGACTTTGTATCAGAGACTTCCTTGTTTGTATATTGGATTAAAGGTTTTGATTTCTATACTATAAAATGGGGCAGAAGAGCCCATGCTGGAGGAGAGCAGAGAAAGGCCACATGGAGGAGAGGAAAAGCAGCCAAGATGGCAGAGTGCTGAAGGAGAAACCATTTTGTGCAGAGTTTGTGCTGGAGAAGGAGATGGGGAACAGAGGTGAATAAGGCTGGTGAGGTATAAACCTTTGATTCTAGGAAACTCGGATAAATCAGTGGCTTCGAGAGCCCTGAATGAAAAGGGGAGTGTTTTCCCACTGTGTGTATTTCTTGCCCGCCAGGTGTGAACTAGGATTGAAGCTAATGGCCCACCAGTTCTTGGCTTCGTTGTTTCATTATCATCTGTTCAAATCAAATGAGAAACCAGCACGGGCCAGGTGGCTGTGATGGTGGCCATGGCTACTGGCTTAACAGGGTCGAAACCCAAAGTCTGAGGCCCATGTCCTCTGAGATCTGGTCCTTACCCAGGACCCTGGAATTCATTACATTCTTATCATTTGAGTTGTCTTCTCTCTCTTTCTACCTTTCTGGTTTCTGAACACTCAGCTTTCTCCTTCCTCATTCTTCAAAGCATCCTGCCTCCTTCTCCCCCTGGCTGTCTGTATCATCTCATCAATGAGCCTGGGCTTTTATCAAAGACAAGAAGATCTATTAGCTTCAAGAAGCTTCTGCATTCTGTCCTGCAAGAATTCCTAAGACAAGAAAAAACAGAAAGGCTGATTAGCAGTGTCTGCCTAGAAAGAGAAGGCAATGAAAAATTATAGCAAATGAATTAATACCTCAATTATCTTGTTACAGGTACCTCAGAGGTGACATGGAGAAATCAGTTCAATAGGAGGCAGGCTCCATGCTGACTGGCAACCGGATAACCAATGAGAGTTGGAAAAAGAGAAAGAAGGTGGGTCCTGAGCACTGTGGGGAAATCTTGCCTGGTAATTTGTAATGCCTACTTCACAGCCTGGAATTGAGAGCCAGGGGTCTTGGCTGCCTCTTTCCTTTCCTGGGGGTTCCTGGGTGTAAGGTCAATAGCTGTCGCCACTGTGGCCATGCAGGTTCACATTGGATTCGGGCAAACAGTAAAGAGCTGTGGAGCCAGAAAATGGTGGGTCATTCCGTTTATTAAAGTCTTGTAAGGGTGGATGAGCAAACAGGCAGGACTCCCAAGCCCCTCAGCATTCCAGACCCAGCCAGACTCACAGGCCTCCACCAACCTCAGCATTCCCCAGCCAAACAGCCGGGCAGAAATCAGGGCTCCCAAATCCCAACTCAGTCTCTGGTTCTACCACTTAGACTCATTCTCCGGACTCACCCTCCGGACTCCTCTCTCTCTCTCTCTCTCTCTCTCTCTCTCTCTCTCTTTCTCCTTCTCTCTCTCTCCTCTAGAAAAACTGGCTGGGAGAAAAACCCTTCTCATGCAAATAATAGCAATTCACAATTTGCAATCTGCCATCCTGAAGGCAAGCACCAGCAGCCTTCCATAGACTACACATACATGTCACTGGCCAGGTCAATGCAAAATATAAATGAAGAAACCTAAACACACTTGTTTCACACTTGTTTGCCAAACACTGGCTGTGCTTAAAAATACACTTTTATTTTTATAAGCATGGTCTCTTTCTCTGCCTTGCTGTCACACTTGAGGTGACTTTAATACTAAATTCACTAGGGAGTGGGAAGTAATGAGATAATGTGCAAGAAAGGTTTTTGAGTTGATAATGAGTAAGTAGGAAGATGCTGGCATTTCACCCAGGCCTGGAGCAGCTCCCGGGTCTTCCCAGCCTCCTCTGTGACAGTAGAGCAGAAGTACCTGCAGCCGGGGATGAGACAGTATCTTCCCATTGTAGCTAAAAGGGCTTTTATCATCATTATGGCCAACTCCCTAATTTCACAGATAAGGTCCCTGAGACTCCAGGAGGCTAGGAGACTTGGCTAATTTCAAGTGAAATGATAAGGGAACTTTTGGGTACAGAAAATTTTTGCTCCCAGCCCTTTCTCCTCCTCCTCCTCCTCCTCCTCCTCCTCCTCCTCCTCCTCCTCCTCCTCCTCCTCCTCCTTCTCCGCCTCCTCCTCCTCCTCCTTGTCCTTCTTTCTTTTTCCTTCTCCTCCTCCTCCTCCTTCTCCTTCTCCGTCTTCCTCCTCCTCCATTTCCTCCTCCTCCTCCTCTTCTTCTTCTTCTTTTCTTTTTTTATAAAAGAAAGTTTATTTAGAAAGTCACAGAGGTAGCAGAAGTGAGTGGTAGAAGAAATGGGCTCAGGAAACAAGTTGTAAAGGCAAAAGAAGGGGTTCATAGAGTTAAGGAAAGAGAAGGATAAAGGTAATGCACCTTGGTTGTGGGTAGGGGAGCTGGGGGGAGGAGAGGGGAGGAGAGAGGGAGTAGAGGGGGTAGAGAAAGGCCTGGGTGATCTTGTACATCGGGAGGGAGAGCACAGATCCCAGCTGTTGGGCAGATAAAATATATTATGCTCACTTTGTTAAAGATGGTGCTGTCCACGTGGAAGCCTGTCACCCAGTTGATTGCTTGGGATGGGTGTAACTATGTTAATATGTGTTGGGGGAGGGCTTTTGCGCCAAAAGGTTTTAAAAGGAAGAGAGATCACGTTGTTCCAAGAGAAAAGTGATTGCGTGCTAGGAGGAGCCCATGCTGTAGGAGAGCAGAGCAAGGCCACGTGGAGACCAGGAGAAGCAGCCAAGATAGTGGAGCATTGAAGGAGAAGCCAGTTTGTGCAGAGAGAAGGAAGGAGATGGGGAACAGAGGTGAATAAATCTGGTGAGCTAGAAACCTTTGATTCTAGGAAACTCGGATAAGTCAGTAGCTTTGTGAGCACTGAATGAGTGGGTTTTGGAGCCCAGTGTGTGTTTTTACTTCTTGCCGGGTACAAGCTAGGATTAAAGCTGATGGCTCACCAGTTTTTGGCTCCATTGTTTCATTACCATCTGTTTGAATCTAATGCGAACCTGCATGAGCCAGGCGGCTGTGATGGTGGCCACGGCTACTAGCTTTACACCAGCTCTTTAGTATCCCTTTGATCTCCTAGTCCTGGCCCTGCCTCTAGGTCCTGATTGTCCCTTTAGGTGATTTTAAATGATTGACCTGCACTGTCTTGTTGCTGACTTGGAGGCCAGCATGCATTCTGCTGAGGGCTCTCTCCTAGCTGATAAGCTATGGTATGATTAACCCAAGGACAATGAAGGCATGTGAAGCCCACAGTCCTCAGGTCTTGGGCTGGGTTATCTCAGACTCTGTCACCAATTGAGCATTTTGAGAAAGAAATGGGTTGGTGGGTATAAAGCCAGTAGTTGCGGCCACCATCACAGCTGTCTGACCCGTATAGGTTTGCATTTGATTCAGATAGACAGTAATGAAACAACAGAACCAAGAATTGGTGGGCCATTACCTTTAATCCTAGCTTGCATCCAGCAAGTGAGTAAATACACACAGCGGGAAAACACTTCCCTTTCTATTCAGGGCTCCCAAAGCCACTGACTTATCCAAGTTTCCTAGAATCAAAGTTTTCTACCTCTCTAGCCTTATTGACCTCTGTTTCCCATCTCCTTCTCTCTGTACAAACTCTGCACAACTGGCTTCTTCTTCAGCACTGCGCCATCTTGGCTGCTTCTCCTCTGCAATGCTGGTGGCAGGAACTGAGAGAAGAGAGCCTCTAGTCTGCTTTATCTTATAGTGTAGAAAATTAAAGCCTTTAAGCCAGTATATAAATAAGGAAGTCTCTGATACAATGCCACTTATCAGAGGCATAAATGGGATTCTTCATGAAAGTTTACCACCCCACATCATGCAATAGTCAAGGGTGTGGGGAAAAGCTTAGAGAAGATCTTAGTATTAGAACAGTGATAGGCAATCTTTTGAGCTTGGTGTGTCAAAATTCTCCAAAAAACCAAGCATAACTTGGGTGGTGTTGGGCAGATAAAATATAATATGCTCACTTTGTTAAAGATGGCACTGTCCACATGGAAGCCCGTCACCCAGGTAATATTATTTGCTCTTGTGCTTGGGATGGGTGTGGGGGAAAGGCTGTAATGTAAGCAGGCCAGGTTGTTATGACCTAAGGCTTGGCTTTAAGAGTAAGCTCTTCCCCACACCCTTGACTGATTGGATAATGTAGGGTGGTGCACTCTCCTGAGAAATCCCATTATACAGAGATTTCCTTGTTTGTATAATTGGATTAAAGGTTTGGATTTTCTAGGCTATAAACTGGGGCAGTCTGGGAGCTTGATCTCTCTCTCTCTTGGTTCCTGAGTTCCTGAGGTTAGTATTAGAGAGGAGAGCAGATTAAGGCCATGTGGAGGAGAAGTAGCCAAGATGGCAGAGTGCTGAGGAAGAAGCCAGTTTGTTAAGAGTTTGTGCAGGAGGAGATGGGAAACAGAGGTGAATAAGTCTGGTGAGCTAGAAACCTTTGATTCTAGGAAACTCGGATAAGTCAGTAGCTTTGTGAGCACTGAATGTGTGGGTTTTGGAGCCCAGTGTGTATTTTTTGCTTGCCCGCCGGGTGCAAGCTAGAATTGAAGCTGATGGCTCACCAGTTCTTGGCTCCGTTGTTTCGTTACGATCTGTTCGAATCTAATGTGAACCTGCGTGGGTCAGGCTGCTGTGATAGTGGCCACGACTACTGGCTTTACAGGTGGTGTGTCACTTCGAGAAAAATGGCCTAACCAAAAGTCCCAGAACTAGATGCTCTGTGCCGGAGTTCTGTTGTTTTGGCCTACAGACCCCTGGCACAGAGTGTCTACACTACAGCAAATGTTTTATCCTCGGCTACTGCACCTGGCCGTGTAGGAGCCGAGGATAAAATGTCCTTCTTGGCATGCGGCCCCATACTTCTCTGGTATGCAGCCGCATGTCATCAAAAATGGCTATGCGTGTCAGTGCTGACATGCGTGTCATAGGTTTGCCTGGTATTAGAAGGATGTTGAAAAGATCTTAGTATTAAAAGGGTGGGAAAGGCTTAGTCTTAAAACTAAGGCTTAGTCTATAAGAGCTTTGCCACCTTACAGCCTGTCTCAAACACCTAATGCAAACTATAAGCGAGCATACATACATCATATTTACAAACTTATTTGACCAACAGTGGATTACTCAGAAGATAACATTTCTAAGTTTACAGATATCTTCTGGGCATTTTCATATACTTTCCGACTGGAAGCATTCAGCCTGGAGTTAACTTTCAATCAAACCGTGTGGCAAACAGGTCGGAGGTCTTTTGATTCCTATCGTCTCAGACCGGTCTAACAATCACCTCAGGGATTCTGATGTAGGTAGCTATGGGGCACACACACTGTGAGAAACATCACTGTTCTGGGTTTCGGGTGTGTACAAAGGCTTTAGCCTCTATAAAATGGGGATGGGAATTATAAAGGAGCCACATGCTGAACTTGACAAGATCAAGGGAGGCTTGCAGGGTGACCTTGCAAACTCAGAGACCTAACGTAACCATAACCGTAACCAACCATAACCATAACCGTGCAGGGTGGCCTGAAATTAAAACTTTCCAACTAAAAGCAGTTCTTGGTGGGAAGTCATGTCACAGGGCGGACTTTTTCTCTAACAAAGGTCCATGCTTACTGTTGGTCAAATAAGTTTGTAAATATGATATATATGTTTGCTGGCTTCTAGTTTGCATTGGGTGTGGGAGACAGGCTGTAAGCTGGTAAAGTTATTATAGCCTAAGGCTTAGTTTTAAACTAAGTTTTTGCCCACACCCTTGACTGTTGCATGATGCGGGTGGTGCACTCTCATGAAAAATCCCATTATGCTTCAGATAAGTGACTTTGTATCAGAGACTTCCTTGTTTGTATATTGGATTAAAGGTTTTGATTTCTATACTATAAAGTGGGGCAGACTGCTCTCTCAGTTTCTGAGATTAGCATTAGAGAGGAGAACAGAAAAAGGCCATGTGGAAGAGAGGAGAAGCAGCCAAGATGGCGGAATGCTGAAGGAGAAGCCAGTTTGTGCAGAGAGGAGATGGAAACAGAGGTGAATAAGGCTGTTGAACTAGAAACCTTTGATTCTAGGAAACTCGGATAAGTCAGTGGCTTTGGGAGCCCTGAATGGAAAGGGAAGTGTTTTCCCACTGTGTGTATTTCTTGTCCACCACGTGCAAGCTAGGATTAAATGTAATGGCCCACCAGTTCTTGGCTCCGTTGTTTCATTACCGTCTGTCCGAATCAAACCTGAACCTGCGTTGGCTAGGCGGATGTGATGGTGGCTGTAGCTACTGGCTTTACACTTACCTTAATAGAGCCTGTCTGTTATTTTTTGCATTTACAATAAGGTACCTCATAACTACCTTTGAAATCTAAGAGTAATCCTCTCTTCCTGCCCCTTTGGGGCACAGCCACCCCACAAATCGCCTCATTGTAACTATTATCATGTTAATAGTTAACTATCTTATGCCTGCCTATCTGAAAGAAGTTTGAGTCTATAAACATTTTTACTTTTCAGCAATCCCAAGGATTCCCCTCCCCCACCTTTGCTTTCTTCCACCTCCCTAATCTACCATCAATGGATTTCATATAACCCCATTATGTCTTCCCCTTTGATTCTAACGCAGTGGTTCTCAAAGTGTGCGCCAAGGTGCACTGCTGTGCCCTAGAAGATTTCCAGGGGCGTCCTATGGTATTCCAGAGAAATATATGCCTGTTGGGGACCAAAAAACCAACAGGGTTTTTGGAGTTTAGATTTTTGGGGGACAGAGGTGTGGGGAATTGGCTATAAGCTGACAGTCTGCCCAACCCCCACCTCACTTGCCTGATTAGGTTGCAAAAGGCTGTTAAGCTGTGGTGCTGGATTGTTTACACTTCCCCCATGTTCCCCAGAAAGACTGGAGGCAAATTTCTTCTATCCTTTGTTTGGTGTAAAGTTAAGATGAAATGTACGATGGGGGTTTTCTGCACTCAACACAATTAAGAGTAAAAAGAGAGAAATTCTTCAATGTATTGACGAGGAAATGAGAGTTTGCCCTTCAAATATTGTATATGCCCAAACATTGAAGAAATCACTAGGACACATCAGGCTCATGTTTCTAATAAACACAAATGTCGCAGTCTAGCTGCAACGAGTTCATTACGTGGTCTCGAACAGGAAAAGGTATGAAATTGAATAAACGATAGACATGACTTTGTTGGTCAAATAAGTTTTTAAATATGACATATATGTTTGCTCACTTTGGGTGTGGGAGACAGGCTGTAAGCTGGCAAAGTTATTATAGCCTCAGGCTTAGTTTTAAAACTAAGCTTTTGCCCACACCCTTGACTGTTGCATGATAGGGGAGGTGCACTCTTATGAGGAATCCCATTTATGCCTCAGATAAATGACTTTGTATCAGAGACTTCCTTATTTGTATATTGGATTAAAGGTTTTGATTTCTACACTATAAAATGGGGACAGACCAGGGACTTGGTCATTCGGTTCCTGCTATTACCATTGCAGGGGCCTCCCTGATCCCTTGTCCTCTATAGGAAAAGCAGGTTTTCTGCTTTTCCCTTCTCTTGTGGCTTGCCTGTCTTGGTGAGACACCAATAAACAGAATGGCCCACCATTCTCTGACTCCGCCATTTCTTTACCGTCTGCCCAAATCCAATGGGAACCTGCATGTGAATGGCCATGATGGTGGCTCCTGGCCATACAGACTTAAAGATATATACATACAGATGGGTTCGAGAGGATGGCATGGCGAACAGTCTCTTCTGTTCCTCAGCCGTAACATGGCTGCTCCCAAAAGCACATCTGTTTTTATTCAGGGAAAAAATGTGGTCCATTAGCAATTCAATTGTTTCCAAGACAACCCCCACCATACCATTTAAATCTAACCTTACACCAATAAGAAACTAGCTTCCAGCCTCTTCTGGAGAACATGGGCAGGATAAGCGAGAATCAGGTATAGCTCTGTTAACTAGGCAGGTGAGGTGAGGTGGGGGGTTAGGCCCAACACCTCTGTCCCCAAGATATCCAGATTGTAAAGATACTTTGTTTATATTTTGTTCCCCAACACACAAGAATGAAAAAAACTTAACACATTTCTGCCAGGACCTGCCAAATTTACTAAATCTTACTAAGAATGTATCTATATATAAGAAAAAAAACATTTTTGTCATTTTTTATTTTTAACCCCTTTTTTGTACAAATTCTAAAAAGCATAACTCAAAAAATGTAACATAAAAATGTTTTTAAATGTCAGAATAAATTTAATTTTGTCATATTTATTTCATTTAATTATTATAAAAACATACTTGGACTTTATATTTTTTCTTTAATATTTGACTTAATTATTATAACATATTTCTCAGAAATTTGTATATAGTGTGTCTACAATTATTTGTAGGATTTTAAATGTGCCCCTACTTCAAAAAGTTTTGAGAACCACTGTTCTAATGTATAAAAAAGCAAAACTTCCATTTTCCAGAGCATTTTCTCAATCTGTTGGGACTTTGCTTCCCTGCAATTGTCAGCAGTTTGGCTCAAATAAACTCATAAAAATTCTTACAGGTTTGGATGTTGACAAAGATAAGAATACCAACTTCATTGTGATTGTGAGGATTAAATAAGATGATGGAATGTTAAGTGCTTAGCACAATGTTTTATACATGATAAGCACTAAACAAATGTTAACTGTTATTGCTATTATGGTTATTTTAATCATGTTACTGTTCAGTTAGACTCCTTGGTACTGCTTGCTGCCTGCATCTGATCTCTGCCTGGTCTGAGAGATCTGTGAGTCCTCTTGCTCTTCCCAATCCCATCAACTAGATTCTCATCACTTCCTCTCCAACACAGACTAAAATGCCTGGACCTCCTTCCCTAACCCCACTCCTCCTCCACACATGGACACATACAGATACAAACACACACACAGCCTGTGCTTCCTCTCCACACATTGCATCCTGCAAATCTGGCTGTCAAGGTATTGAGCATATTAACAGAAGTTGTCTTTAGGTGGGCGAGATTTGTAGGTGGTTTGAAAAAAATTTCCTTTCTTTGCTTGTCTGTATTTTCTGATTTGTTTGTCATGGGCATGTATTGCATTTGTACCAAAAAGATATATTATTTTTAACTTTTATAAAATCTCACTAACTCAAAGAAAGTTACCCTGAAGGGTTCTATTGTATTTTGAGTACTCCTTTTATTTTACTTTATTATTTTTTTATTTATTGACTTGAGACACAGAGAGGAAGGGAGAAAGAGAGAAACATCAATTTGTTGTTTTACTTATTTATGTATTGACTAGCTGTACCCAGCCACGCGTTACTGTGGCTCAGTCTGGTTAAATGGAAAAGAAAGAAAAGAGAAAGCACACGTTTCTAATATATTTAATTTTACAATGCTTATGGGTATACAATATTTTTTGTTGTTACATTGTCTGTGCAGATATAGAGATTGTCTGATTTGCCAACTCTAGAACATACAACATATGATTGTCCATGTGAGAAGGAATTTGTGTCTAGATCTAAACCGCACAATTCTAAAGATTGGCCCTGAGCTTTGTTGATGGTGATTGCAAACACCAATCGAATTGGGAATTGCAATCTCTTAAATTGAAATGGCATATCTGTTGGAATCATAGGAGTGTGAGGAATGAAGACATCTTTACCTTTGAAAGGTCCTGTCAAGATTGTTGCTTCTATGACATTGATCATTAATATTTTTACTGCAAGCTACATGCTGTTGCAAAGCTTTGGCTGGTTGATATTTTGCAACATAACAATTGGCATGCCGATTTTCAATTGCAGTACATGTGGTGGCATCCCCGGCAGATTGAGTGAATTCAAAAATTCTGTTGGATAATTAACTGCTTCATCTGCTTCCACAACAGTGTCGACGGACTTGTATGTGACTGCTTCGCTTTGAATGTTAGACTGAATAATATTGTTAAGTTCATAGACATTTTTGTTTTTGGTCGCAAGAATAGGTTGTTCACTCAGCCAATCGTGATTCTTATAATTGGTTTGAATATTGGGAAATACTTTTTCAACCAATTCTTCTTTTGACGTCACTAAATCGCAGAAGTTATGAGGCAATGAAATTTGTCCTGAGGTCAGATCAACCGGCACCTTTACATTCCCAATTTCCAGCAATTAATGTGAGAATATCTCAGCTGATCGATCGTTTTGCAGCTGGACATGCATATTTGTAATTTTAACGTCTTTACATGTAGCCACAAAATAGAGTATTTCAGGCATTTATTTCATCCGCTGCTGTCAATTGAGGAATTACAGGTAATGTTTGCCTGAAATCTCCTGTAAGCAATATTAACGTGTTCCCAAATGGTCTGATGTTTCCACGCAAATCTTGCAATGATCGATCAAGAGCCTCGAGTTATTTTTTGTGTGCCATTGTGCATTCATCCCAAGCAATAGGTTTGCATTTCTGTAATACCTTTCCCATGCCAGATGCTTTGGAAATGTTGCATGTAAGAATTTCAATGAACTGCATGTTCAATGGCAATTTCAAAGCGGAATGAGCAGTTCTTCCACCTGGTAGCATTGTCGCAGCTATTCCAGATGATGCAAGAGCTAAGGCCATGTCACTTTGAGATAAAAACACATGCATATTCAAATGCAACGTTTTGTCAAAATTTCAAAGCAATCAGTGAAGAACTTTCAGAGATTTAAGATTTTGAACAAACGAACATTTACATTTCTATTTATATAGACGATAATATAATCATAGCTAACATTTATTTATTTATTTATTTTTATTTTTAGATAGAAGAGAGAGAGAGAGAGAGAAAGAGAGAGAGGAGAAGTGGGAAGCATCAACTCATAGAAGTTGCTTCCTTGTATATGCCTTAACTAGGCAAGCCCAGGATTTTGAACCAGCAATCTCAGCATTCCAGGTCGATGCTTTATCCACTGTGCTACCACAGGTCAAGCTATAGCTAACATTTAAATAGCATGTTTTATGTGTTTAGGATTATTCTAAGTACTGTGAATGTGTGACACTCATTTAATCCTCCCAATAATGCTATGAAGTAGGTACTATTATCGTCAATGTTTTATAGAGAATGAAATTGAGAGAGAAGTTAAGCAGTTTGCCGAAGTTTATACAGCTAGTAAGTGACAAAACTAGAATTTTTGGTTCCAAGGAATCTGGTTCAGAATCCATGCTCTTAACTATTTGGTTATTAAACATCTATGCTATTTTCAAAGACTCAGAGAAAAATGGAAGGACAAAAATAGGAATAAAACAGGGAGATAGTAACCAGGAAGAGATGAGACACTATAATATCATACCCACCTAAGTCAGTGTGATTATAGCTACCTGGAAGTACAGGTAGAGCCTATGTAGGCCTCTTGGCATGCTTGGGTTCAGTTTGGGTCATCACGTAAAGTCCTTGTTGTAGGCTCTGTAAGAAGACCTTACTAACTTAGTACATTGCTGATACTTTTGGCCACTGTTGGTGCCTTCTGCCCCATGAAAGGGTTGATGACAGAATGTGATTGAAAGGGTATAAACACAACCCATTTCTGATTGTAAAAGATAACTCAGATTACAGTGCCTACTGAGTGCAGGCTGCGTCATTGCCTCATTGGGTCATTGCATTATTTACTGGCTGACTACCTGTTTTTTCAATTTCATGCTCTGTGCTGGATATTACACTGGAAACCATGTTTGGTGGGTTTTTTTTTTCCCCCTCCTAAGCACGCTTCCAAAATTCCTAGGATATTCCACTTGGCCCATCATAGGTTCAAGTGACTTATCCTTCAGTATAAACCTTTGGAAAGTTAGCTCTAAAAAGACTCAAGGTAGTAGCATTCTGGCATTGGCTCATACCAACTTCTAAGAACCAATTATTAAATTTTCTGGAATTTTGCAAGTCAATTATTAAATATAGCCTTTAAAAAGAATTGAATGGTATATAAACAATAAAGGTACCACAACTATGAGTTGATGCTTCTCATCTCCTTTCCTATCTGTCTGTGTCTGTCTCTTTCTCTCACTAAAAATAAATTAATTAATTAAATAAAATAAAAATAAATTTAAAAATTGAATGGTACTAACTAACAATAAAATAAATTACATTAAAAACAAAGGTAATAAATACTCAAAACTCTACTTTATAATCACTTCACTATTGGTATGCTGCAGCACACCCAGCTCTGCATTCAGTGAGGTGACTGGTAGCTTGAACATAACCGTCGTGGTAGTATTCATGCCACAGAAATCAGCAAACACTACAGATCAGCACCTTTCACCCTCAGGCCTGTGGTTAGACATTTTTTTGCACAAAAGCCCTAAGAAGACATAATCCAATTTGGCAATTCTCACTGAGTTTCAGCCAAGGGGATCTACTTACTGAGAGTCCTTGGTTGCCCTCAGCCCTGAGCTAGGCCAGAGACATGTTTATTTGTTTGTTTCTAATATGAACTTATATATGTAAGATTTCATCTGAGTAAAGTTCTTTCCACAATTAAAACAATTGAAAGAGGCCCCGGCCGGGTAGCTCAGTTGATTAGAGTGTCATCCCTATATGCCAAGGTTATGGGTTTGATCCCTGGTTAGAGCACAGACAAGATTCAGTCAATAATGAATAAATAAGTGGAACAACAAATTGATGTTTCTCTCTTTCTCCTCCTTCCTCTCTCTCTAAAATCAATCAACAAATATAAATTAAAATAAAATTGAAAGTGATGAATCTCATTTGATCTTGTTTTACAGTTCAAGAGGTGGAATTTTATAAAGGAGTGAAGCGACTTAGTCTAGGTCTCCCAGAGTCCAGTCCACTGCTTTATATGAGAGCTGATGTCATGGTACCCCACAGTGGGAGACAGACTGCTGCAGACACTAACCAGGACTTCCCCGAACTCCTGATCATCAGAGAGACTCTCTCACTGCTCCTCTCAGAGAGGTATTTGTCCCCTGAGCTGTGCCCACTGTTCTACTTTGCGCCGGAAGTGGAGGGGACTCCCAACCAAACCTTGCTGGTACTTTTCTCCCATCACAGAGACTCCCGGTTGCCCAGAATGCCTGGCTGCTTTTCTCAGTCCATCTTTCTTGATTGATGTGAGGCCAAATTGAAAACATTACCCTCATAAACAGGTTTTAAAACTTGCTCCTGACTTTTGGTTGGGGAAATCCGCTTAAAGCCATAAGAAAGAAAACAAACAGAACGGCTATTTTATTTTCTATTAAGTAAAGCCAGAAATGGATGTCAGGGCCGGCTGGAGGGCAAGTGGATGTGGTGGTGGTGGTGGTGGTGGGGGTATGGTTGATAGGGAAGAGCAGAAGAGTAGCAAAGTGGGGAGAGAAAAAATATGGGAGTGAAAAGAAACTTTTAAAAGGATCATTTTTGGTGATAAGAAAACTTAGCTGCAGGTGTCAAGAGGTATTTAATTTCCTAAGACTTTGCACAGTCTTGCCAATTGCTTCCTTCTAGCAATACCCGATCTCTTATTTTATCAGTCAGTTATGTTCTATGACATAACCCCAATTACACAGCGCTCAGCGCTATCGTGAATGTGTTGCACAGATACTTCTTTGTGGTAACGCCACGATGAAGAATTCTGTAATTAATGTATTACTTTGTTAGGGGTGTCACAACAAAATATTATGGACTGGGTGGTTTAAATGACAGATACTTGTTTTCTCACAGTTCTGGAGGCTAGAAGTTCAAGATCAAAGTGTGGTTAGGTTTAGTTTCCTTTGAGGCCTCTCCTTGTCTGCAGGCAGGTAGCATTTTGCTGTGTCCTCACGTGGTCTGATGTCCCTATGTCCAAATTTCCTCTTAGAAGGGGACCATCAGATTGGATTAGGGCCCACCCTAACGGCTTCATTTTAACTGAGCCGCCTCTTTAGAAACTTATCTCCAAATACATTACATTCTAAGGAAACTCATATATCTGAGGTAATTCCTGCAATGAAGTTAGGACTTCAGCATATGAATTTGGTGATATATAATTCAGCTCATAACAAATGTTTAGGAAATATTTATCCAATATACATGACTAGAACCCCAGTCACAAACTTATATATTAATGGTGCTTCCTCATCGACACAAATAGCAATGTTTTGGGCTGAGAGCTCATCAGATGAATACAATTAAAAAACAAACAAACTTCCTGCTGGCCTAAAAAATTTTGAAAGTTTCCTCTCTCCTTCAAACTGTCTTTGGTTTTGTTTTTACAGAAATTTTCACAGGTGGGATGGCTTCAGAGGATTTAATATTAGCAGAAGCTACTGATGACATGGAAAGAACTATGGTGGCTGAGTCCAGCAGAAAGTAGTAGCAAGGAGCAATCAATGGTCAAAATAGACAGGGCAGGTGAATGTCAGATTGTCCCCATCTAAAACATGTACTGCCTGACCTGTGGTGGCGCAGTAGATAAAGTGTCGACCTGGAATGCTGAGATCACTGGTTCAAAACCCTGCACTTGTCTAGTCAAGGCACATATGGAAGTTGATACTTCCTGCTCCTCCCCCCTTTCTCTCTTCCTCTCTTTCTCTCTCTCTGTCTCTCTGTCCCTCTCCCCTCTCTAAAATGAATAAATAAAAAATAATAATAAATAAAAATAAAACATGTACTGAGTACTTGCTCATGTGCTGTGTCATCCACATCTTCATTCTTTTCTGAATCCAGTAGTATTTATTTGTTGGCATCTAAAATGGGCCAGACGGCCTGACCAGTGGTGGCGCAGTGGATAAAGCGTCGACCTGGGAACACTGAGGTCGCCGGTTCAAGACCCAGGACTTGTCTGGTCAAGGCGCATATGGGAGTTGATACTTCCTGCTTCTCCCCCCTTTCTCTCTCATTCTCTCTCTCCTCTCTAAAATGAATAAATAGTAAATAAATAAATTTTAAAAAATTTTTAAATGGGCCAGGCAACTACAGATATACAGGTGAATGATGTTATCAAGTCCCTGCCTTTATGAATTTACAGTTTGGCTGTATTAACTGTTAAAGATGATTTAAATAATCATGGTTCTTGCCTTATAAGCAGAGAGGATCCTAATGGGATTATGATCAACAATTCTTTTGGACCCGAAATAGTGGGTTTCATTCAGTCTCTAGACAAAGACTTAAAATGTTGCCATATAAGATTTTTTTATGAGCTAAGGTAAAATTCCTTTCTGTCTCCCCAAACACAGTCAAATGAATCAGAAATATGAATCATCCCTTTAATAATCTGGGTAGTGAAAAATAAATAAGAAAAGCATTACCTATGTATTTCTTGCTCCCTTCCCCATCAGATTAGAAACCATTTGAGGATAAAAACCAAGGTGGGTACTCTACAGCCCGAAATGTTCTTTGCATGAAGTGGATACTCAATGTATATTCACTGAATCTCCAAGAGAAAAGACAGTTTAACCAAAAATAATATAATACTAAAAAAAATGTCATCACTCTCTCAGACTGCAGAATGAGAAGAGGTCTGATTTCTCCAGGAAATAAAAACCCAAGCGATGGGAAAGTTGGCCCTCTTCTTACTTCAAGGGCACCAACCATTTGTTCTTTAAGTAATGAGTGGGAGACAAGAGGCTGGTGATGAGTTCCACCTGAATTTCTTACCACCATTCCAAAGTGTGAACTTGAATGCCATAGCACTTTGGGGTGATTATTCTGTGGTCTCCTTTCTGAGACTGCTGGGCTCAGAAATTAAATCAATTTAACCAGTATGTATTATGCAGTTAAGACAAGAGTGCATGCAACCAGGTTAGTTTTTAAGTTGAGAAGAACCTAGGAATTTGAACAGAATTCAAATTTAAAAGAAAATTAGCCTTTGGATATTAAAGGTTTCTCTCTAAAATACATGCATAGGACTCAAAGCAAAAAATAAGTAGAACCCAGGCTACTAGATGAGAAAATATAGGTCTGAAAAAGTGGAATACTCATTATTCCATACTGGTAATATGATGATTAGTGTAAGCCAAACACGGACTTTATGTTTCCTTGGCCAGTGATAGTTTTAGGTATAGGCATGTGACCCAATGCTTGTCAATAATAATGAATTGATGAAGAAGGTGGGAAGGGGAGATGTGAGAGGAGGAAGGTTTCTGGGAAATAGTAATATGGATAAAATGTTCCTCAATTATTGTTATGTTTCAGATAGTAGATACCACTTGAACACTGTAGGCAGAAAAGGATTTAATTTAGGAAATTAGGTGCTTAAACATTTGTGGGTGGGCTAGAGGAGCAGGTCCTGGACTATGCCTCCAGCAGTAACAAGCAGAATACTGCAGAAATGTCAAATAGGGTGGCTGCTACCTGTCACAGTCATGAATCTCAGGGAATCACAAGTATGGCTCCAGAACTACACCACTTTACCTACATCTAGGGATCAGAAAACCACCTCCAGGTCCTGACTGTTGTGTCTGTTTGATCTGCTTGGACAAAAATGGATGCCCCACTTCCTGTTTCTCTGCACCCAGGAAGCCACAGATAGACGAGGGTCTGGTTCTAAGAGTTCAGTGCCTCTGTGGCCATGTTGGCTAGAAAACAACACCCAAAACAGACCACAGCTTCCTTTCATATCTCAACAGGGCACATCTGATGTGCTTGCTCTCTTCCACTCAGGAGGAGCTCTATTAGTGTGACACTCCTTCCCAAGGAGGTGTCCGATTGGTAGGTTTGGAAGAAGAAGCCTGACATGTATGAACCAGTTCCCAGCTTTTCTCTTTCTTTTGGAAGTCGTCTATGTTTTCTGTTGCACAATCCCAGGGAAAAGCTTTCCCCTGCAGGGGAAGAAGGTGGTTTTGCAGAGTTGCCTGTGACTGGCTAGGTAAATTGGCCTAATATTGAAGTTCAGTATTAATCTCACTTGCCTACAGTTATATTTGCTGATATCAGATGTATTAAGAATAAGAGTAATGTTTTGACCTCTACATGCCAACTTTTTCTTGTTTCTCCGTTAATTCAGGAATCTGGTGGGAAAACTAAGGCTGGAGAAATGGAATCAAACTCTCCTTGTGCTGCTGGCTGGTATCAGGCAAGTAGTGTGTCAGGATTCTTCCTGTTTATATAACTATGAACAGTTTTCAAAGCATTTTGCACCTATATCTCAGTGATCACAACAACCTGTGGACAAAGGTAAGACAGGATTTATACTGATCACAAAAATTAGGGGATATTTCTGAAATGAATATGAAGAGATAAAATATCCCCTAATTTTTTTGAGCAGTATATTAGCTGAGGAGCAAAAGCTGCAACTAGTAGTGCTTCCAACATTTCCCATATCATGATACAGATAGGAAAATGAAAAAATGTACATGTATACATACATACATTATATCTATATCTATATATCTGTATCTGTCTCTAGCTCACTATGGAAAAAGGATGAGTCTGCTGGCACCAGAGCTGATGAGCCTAGAGATTCTGGCTTCCCTTGCCTGGCTACTTTAAATATTAAGAAAGATCAATATCTCAGCATATCTGCAACCCATTGCTTGCCTACCAGTTGGGAAATTCTAGCTAAGAGAAGTGTGTTAACTCGTTCAAGGACACAGGTTAATATAGAGAAGTTTGAAACCAGATCCTCTGATTCCAAATCCAAAGTATCTCAAATATAGTCTGAGGCGGGGAAAGCATTAGTTATCATCACATGTCTTCACTATAGCTTATTGGGTCAGGATGGTCCAAGGGATGGCTTATTATTCTGGTCTTTGTCTACTGGACCAATCTCTATTCACAGATGCAGTCTGCATCTCATCAAGTCTCTTCCTTTATGGCCCAGAAAAGATTGTTCTAGCTAACTTCAGAAGAGGGGAGAAGAGGTCTCCTGATCTGGGCAGCACTCTCCTGATCTGGTCCAGCACTCTACTCTGGGGAGGGAAGTGTCTGTTAGACAAACAAAGCACATCCCTGTTTCTGAATATAGGCAAAACCATCTGTCTTTTCCAATGTGATCTTAACAGGAAATGGTCCATTAATTTAAAATATTGTTTAAAGGAGTAACCAAGAGAAACATACCTTAAGTATCTTATTTTAGCTTAAAGCCTAAAGGTATGTTTGAGCATCATTTTTTTAGGTGCTCAGAACATTATTTTGGAGCAGGCTTCTATTAATTGGAGTTCTGCTTTAATGCTCTTGTATTAACAGCACCCACAAGTCACTTATGCTACACATATATATGGTGTTCCTACTATGTACCAGGTATATTCTAGGTGCTGGGTCTTCGCACCCATACAGTTTATATTCTATTGGACTCATCTGTAAGTTCCAGCCTAGGTTTCTTTAAAGTTGGGTGAGAACTTAAAGACACAAAGCAAACAAAATACAGAAATAATCTAAGATGTTTATGACTTTTGCCCCCGTCTTTTTCACATGTCTTTCCTACATCAATTCAAGAGCATTTACTTGTGTGACTTGTCCTTAGCAAGCCTTTCCGAAGAATACAACATAGGTCATCACAGGAACAAGAACTCTTCCTTTGCACTCACATTTCTTTGGCTTTCACAATAACTAAGTTGTGTAGTTGGAATTACAAGTACAACAGGCAGAGATGAGTTTAGGAACAAATAGCCCTGACCCCTGGTGAGCACTCAGCTCAATTTGTGGGAATAGAAGTACCTGAGAGTATCTCTGCTAGCTGAGAATCTGGCATGCCGCGAGCACTCGTGGGTTTTGCAAGGAAACGACATTCATTAAGCAGGTGACTTGGTTAGTGGAGGTCACTGGTGAGAGCTTCTCCACCGTAATTCACCAATATTCTTCAGACCAAACATATATTGGACTTTGAGAGTGGCTTGTGCCACTCAGGACTGACCTCTTTACAGGTGAAGGCAAATATGCATTACCACCACAAAAATGTGGATTTCTTCAGAAAACAACACTATTTGGTCTTCATTTTTCTTTTAAAAAAATGCATATTTTTCCCTGGCCGAATAGCTCAGTCAGTTAAAGTGTTGTCCAGATAAGCCAAAGTTGCAGATTGTATTCCCCAGTCAGGGCACATGCAAGAAGCACCCACAGAATGCATAAATGTGTGGGACAACAAATTGATGTTTCTCTTTTTCCCCCACCTTCCTCTCTCTCTCTAAAAATCAACCAGTAAAAAAAAAAAAATGCATATTGCTCTTATTATTATGACTTGGCCCTGGTTTCCTGGCCTAGATTCCTGACAGAACCCCCCTTCCATTAACTAAAAATGCTCCTTCCAGAACCATTTGGGACAAATGATATTGCGTTCAAATAGCATATCTCTGATGCCCAAGTTTCTCCCCATAGTAGAGGTGGAGTTTCCTTCACCTTCTGTAATGAAACACTGGCTCTATGGCGGAGCGAGCTGCCCTCCCATTTGTAAGCAATAGGAAGAGAATATGTACCTATATGTCCTAATAGCAGTGATCCAGAAAGAACAAGCCATATTTGAAATGAAGAGGCAATAATAAGAAGTCAAAGATAAAGATTATTCAGTGTCCCACAGTGCTCCTAAAATAATAGTAAGATGCTAGAGATTATTTAATCCAGCCTGCTTATGTTATAAATATGGAGACCGAGACACTTGTGTGAAATGACTTATAGAAGACTGAGCTCGCTGGAGTCCACGCTGGGGTCAGAAGTCTCTGACATTTAGTCCTTTGTTGCATCTACTATACTGTCCTCAAAATGTGTTCCACAGACCCACGAGGATCCCTGTGACACTTCTGAGGTGTTCATAAATTTAAATCTATTTTCATATGAATACTATGATTTCCTTTCCCCCCTTTTCACCATGTTGACATTTACACTAAAGGAGCAAAAGCAATGATGGGTAAAACTCCCAGCATCTGAGCAGGAATTGAGGCAGGCACCAAGGGGTACTAGTCATTGCCACATGCTTGCAGTGAAAAATAAATGCCAGTTTCATTTAGATAGTCTTTGATGAAGCAGTTACAATGATTAATCTTATCAAAGATTGACACTTTTCAAAATAGTCTATGTAACAAAATAGAAAGTCTGCATAAAGTATTTTCCTGCATTCCAAAGTGGGATGGCTGCCTCTAGGAAGAGTTCTTCACGATAGAGCTGTGAGAATGAAACGGGCCTTTTCTTTTTTTTTTTTTTTCATTTTTAAAGAAGAGATAGAGAGAGAGAGAGAGATAGAGAAAGAGAGAAAGAGAGAAAGGGGTTTTTTTTTTTTTTTTTTACAGGAACAGAGAAAGAGTCAGAGAAGGGATAGATAGGGACAGACAGACAGGAACGAAGAGAGATGAGAGGCATCAATCATTAGTTTTTTGTTGCTGTTGCGACACCATAGTTGTTCATTGATTGCTTTCTCACATGTGCCTTGACCGTGGGCCTTCAGCAAACCGAGCCACCCCTTGATGGAGCCAGCGACCTTGGGTCCAAGCTGACGAGCTTTTGCTCAAGCCAGATGGGCCTGCGCTCAAGTTGGCGACCTCGGGGTCTCGAACCTGGGTCTTCCGTATCCCAGTCCAACGCTCTATCCACTGCACCACCACCTGGTCAGGCGTAACGGGCCATTTTTTAATGGAACTTTCTTTTTTTGCTTGAAAGACTAAATAACAAAGAATGCTTTTTCAGACTGGGTATTTGACATTTGACAGACATTTTCTCAAAATGAACAAAGAGAACCTGTCACTTCAAGGAAAATAACTGATAGTATTTATTGCCAATGCTAAAATTTGAGCTTCTAAGAGAAAATTAGGATTTTTGAAAATTTATATCTAATATTGTAAAGCTTGATAGCTTGCCAATACTCATGGACTTTTCTAATGAGATTGATGGTAATATTAACAAACATTTTAATGGATTTTATTGATATTATATAATAAAATATGTTAAAATGTTGGAATATCTGCATAACTCAATAAACCAGCATTTTCCAATGACCAATATATGGTATTATGAAACATACATAAATCTAAAAGATTTGGTAAAAGATGTATTCAAAGTGAACAATAAAGCAGCACATATTTTTAATTTTTAAATTTTAATTTTTTTAGCAAGCGAGTGAGTGAGCAAGAGAGAGAGAGAGACAGAAAGGGAGAGAGCTGAGAAGCATCAACTCATAGTTGCGGCACTTTAGTTGTTCATTGATTGCTTTGTCATATGTGCCTTGATGCGAGGGCCTCCAGCCAAGCCAGTGACCCCTTGCTCAAGCCAGCAGCCTTTGGGCTCCAGCAAGCCACCATTGGATTATGTTGATGATCCCACACTCAAGCTAGCAACCCCGCGCTCAAGTTGGTGACCTCGGGTTTCGAACCTGGGTCCTCAGCATCAATGCTCTATCCACTGTGCCAACACCAGTCAGGCAAGCAATGGATTTTAATATAACAGGAAACAAAAATTCATTAATATGCTTTCAGATTCCACATTGCAACTAACCTTTAAGAAGCTTATCACATCTTAATGCAGTTCCAAAAAGAACACCTACAATTATTTTAAAAGATTATCAAATACTTCTTGTTTTTCCATCTACATAGCTGTGTAAAGCTGAATTGGTTTCATATAATAAACAAAAACAACATATTGCAGCATATTAACTGCAGTAGCAAATATGAAATTATTTTCTATTAATCCAGACCTTTTTTAACCATAAAAAAAATGTTTAGCCTGACCAGGCAGTGCCTCAGTGGATAGAGCGTCGGAGTGGGATGTGGAAGACCCAGGTTCGAGACCCTGAGCTCGTCAGCTTGAGCGCGGGCCCATCTGGCTTGAGCAAAAGCTCATCAGCTTGGACTCAAGGTCGCTGGCTCCAGCAAGGGGTTGCTCGGTCTGCTGAAGGCCCGTGGTTAAGGCACATGTAAGAAAGCAATCAATGAACAACTAAGGTGTTGCGACGGCAACGAAAAACTAATGATTGATGCTTCTTACCTCTCTCCATTCCTGTCTGTCTGTCCCTATTTATCCCTCTCTCTGACTCTCTCTCTGTCCCTGTAAAAAAAAAAAAAAAAAAAAAAAGTTTAAAAAAGTAAAAAAAAGTCACTCTTTTCACAAATTTATTTTTGTTTTGTAAGATATATATATTTTTAAAATGACAATGTTATTTATATTAATATGTAATGGTTTTATTATTGTTATTTAAAAATTACTTGATAAATATTTTAGATATTCTACTGACAGACATAATTTGTTTAAATTTCAGGAGTGGTAAGTGGTGCTGAAACTGAAGAGTTTGAGTACTGCAACATTACATCTTTCTGCCTTCCTGGCCAGTGGCGGGAGGGAGGTGTGTCTTTCGCCTTTACTTAGATAACCCAAATAAGCCAATGCTGTTACTGTGTTATTTTTAAAGTCAAACTGTCCTGATACTCCAAAACTGTTAAGTAAAGAAAACTGCAAAATAACTGCAGATTCCCAAAATCAAAGGACCCAAAACAAAGAGAAAAGGCAAAAGAAGTGAATAATGACCGAGCTTCCCAAGAGCCTTGCAAGGCCAACCAAGGACCACCTCCCCTCCTGGCAGCCTGGTAGAAGTTGCCTATTTCTTTCTGTTTCATTGGCCTGACTTCACACCACCCACCCACTGCCACCCACGATGTCTCAACCCTGATCCTGGAATGCTATTGTTTTCTGAGGCCTCAAAACATAAATGGCCTTATGAAAGCTTTGTCCTAGTCCCCACCCCGAGTCGCCTGTTTCCCTGAGGCCACTCTGGGCTTCCAATGCAGAGAGGGGTACTTTCTGTCTGTACCTCCATCAGCCCCCTGTTCTCAGGCTTAGGGCTGAGATGACAAGGGAAGGCCCCTGTTTCTGGACTGAAAAGGAAATATAAATCTCTCCCAGGCCATGTGCCAGAAGCTGCCAGGAGACCATTTCCCTGTTAGTAAACAGGGCCTCCAGGGCCATCTTTCTCTTCTTTAATAACCTGTGGGGCACCTATTGATTGCACATGCAGGTCTCTCATAAATTAGAACAGGGACGCCTTCCGGTTGCTCTGGAGCTGCGTGGATGGTGAAATTGGCTTGCTAATACTTGATGCTCCTGGAGCAGAGTGCATCGCGCCACATAAACATGAAGGCTATTTATCATCAGGCACTGAGAATGCACAGGAAACAGCTCTGGCAGCTGCAGAGTCTTCTGGGCATGCTGCAGACTTTAATTAGGCAGTCTATCGCACTTGGTTTGGGGATGGACAGAAACGCTGATGGTGGGCCTCCTACTGCAGTGCGCTCTGCTTTCTGGTGGGTAAGGAGATGGGCTTGCTCCCATCTCTACCCCCTCACCAGGATGTATTCTCTTACAATTCTGGAGATTATCCAGTAGAGCCCCTCCAAAGGCATCTCTCACTTTGTTAGGGGTGCCAGAAATGTTCTGCTGGAAAGAGCATCAAGTTAGGAATCAAAAGACGCTTTCCAAACTCTAGCTTTAACCACTTCCATCTACAAGGTCTTGGGCAAATCCCTTACTGTCTCTGAATCTCAGCCTCTCATCTGGAAAGCAGAGGAAGTAATAATACCTCGTTGTTTGTGAGGTTTGAGGAAAAGAAGGCCTGTCGTGTGCTCTGTAAGCTCTCCATACATACTTGAACTCAAGTCAGTTAGAAGACATGGTAACAGGTATAGGTCCGAAACTATCTTTTGCTCTCCGCTCCATATTTTGTAATCAGTAACTTTCCACCATTACCCCCTGGCTAACACCTTGCTCTTTAAGTAAGAAGTGAGACCATGGAACACATAGCTTGATAAATTGGGTATGTTTCTCTCTCCTTTCTGTCTTCCTGTGCCCCACCTAACTTAGCTTAGGAATTTAAAAGTCATATCACAGAGAATATCTCTAAAGTGGAGAGTAACACAGAAAAACATGCCAATAGAGCTTACCAGTCTACTAAAAAAGCCTGGCACTGCCTGCCCATCCTTGGCAGAGCCTTCAGAATTTCTTCAACTTTAAGCAGCCGCTGGGCCACTGGGGCCACTGATGCTTTCCCAAAATAAGTAGCACTGTCCCCACAGTTCCACCACAGTCCGTCCCTTTTGTGATCATTAATTAAAATGGGCCAGAAGGACAGTGTGCATAGCCATATTTTTCTACTACCTACCTTGGTCCTGGAAAAGATATCCGCTTCTATGGGATGAAGTGTGTAGTGGGTTGAGTGGTGGTCCCCCATCAAAAGTAGGTCCAGATCCCAGAACTTGTGAATGTGACCTTACCTTACTTGGAAAAAAGGTCTTTGTAGATGTAATTAAATGAAGGATTTTGAAATGAGACTCTCCTGGGTTATCCTTTAGGGTTCAGCCCTAAAGTCTTATAAAAGACAAGAGTAGAACATACAGACACAGAGAAGAAGTCCATGTGAAGGCAGAAGCAGAGTGAGGCAGCCACAAGCCAAGGGGCTCCTGGGCCACTGGAAGCTGAAAGAGGAAAGGAGGGATTATCCACTAGAGCGTTAGGAGGGGGTGTGGCCCTGACGCCACTTTGAGTTGAGACTCTGGCCTCCAGAGTTGTGAGAGAATACATTCTGTTTCAAAGCCTCCCAGTTTGTGCCATTTTGTTACGGAAGATCTGGGAAACTACTGCAAGTATGCACCGTGAGCTGGACTGCAGCTCAGGTTCATCATCCATAGCCACCAACCCTCGGGGAATCCCTACACCTACATGAGGCTGTAACCGAGGTTCCACATGGGGAAAACATCCTAGGGTGCTTCCAGCATCCACTGGTGGGCAAGGCACAGGGGAAATGGCCTGAATTTTGAAACCAGACATTTGGTTTAAAACTCAATTTCACTATAGGCCCTGGGACTTCAGGCAAACTACTTGCCCTCTCTGTGTTTCAAGTTCCTCATTTATAAAATAAGAATAACAATGCCTATCTGGTAGGCCGGGGAAGATCCAGGAGTTGAGGAGTGCATAATTTTAGGGACCATTTTAAAAGAAAAGAATAAAAAGTGAAATCCAAAATTAGGAATGATGTCTTGAAAGGGCCTTTTGCAAATGAGGGACCCTGAGGCTTAAAGTAAGTTTACCTCTGTCACAGAGTGTCCTGAAGATTGTGCAGAAAAACAAAAAGCCCCAGGCAGTGCCTGCTCCTAGTGGGTGCTCTATAAGAGATAAAGCTGTCTGGATGAAGAACCCAACACTTAAATGTCTATGGAAATGTACATAGATATGATCGCAACACACAGAAAAATGTCTGGTAGGATACATTCCATGACAGGTTGCTAGTTGTTGTCTTGACATCCATTTTCCCTTTCTTTTCTGTAACAGAAAAATGACTTTTGAGGGGAATGGCCATGTGCTCAGCTAAAGCCTAGCTTCCCAAGCATCTCCTGCAGCAAGGTGTGGCCATGAGACCAAGTTCCAGCAAAAGAAGTGTAAGCAAATAGGTGTAAGAGACTTTCCTAAAATCTTTCTGTGGGAGAGTGTGATGATTTATATTGAGTCTCCCCAAAATTCATATGTTGAAGTCCTAATCTTAGATACTGTCTCAGAATATGACCTTGTTTGGAAATAGGGTCCTTGCAGATGTAATTAGTTCAGATGAGGTCATTTGGGTGGGCCATAATACAGTATGAATGGTGTCCTTATGGAAAGGGAAGATCTGAACATACACACACTCACTCGGAGAACATCATGTGAAGATCAAGGCAGAGAATGCAGTGATGCTTCTATAAGATAAGGAATATCAAAGGTGGCTAAAATTTCCAGAAGAAAGGAAAGACAGTTTTTCCTTACAGCCCTCAGAGGGAACCAATCCTGCTGACACCTTGATTTCAGACTTCAAGCTTCCAGAATGATGAGACAATAAGTAAATTTCCGTTGTATATGTCACTCACTTTTGAGGACTTTGTGACAGCAGCCCTCACGAACTCATTCAGAGAGATAAGCTTTTCACCACTTCTCCATCCTGCTGCCCAGAACTCAGATAAAGAAGGCTGATCCTCCCTTAGTCATTTTGGTCCATGAGGATGAGGGGCCCTAGAAACTTCATGGAGCTGTTGCACTGGCTTTGGACTGCCTACCTTTGGACTTGTTTTCCTGAAAAAATAAGCAAACTTGACGCTTTTGTTATTCTTATTGTTTTGTTTTTTGAAACATGCATCCAACCATAATCTTAACTGATTGACACAGACCTTGGATAAATTAATTACTCATTGTGTGGAGAACTAGGATTAAAATATCAAAGGTAGGAAAATTTCAGCTTTATCTGTCATGTCTCAGTTTTTTTTTTCTTTTATTATTTTAATGGGGTGACATTAATAAATCAGGGTACATATGTTTGAAGAAAACATCTCCAGGTTATCTTATCACTCAATTATGTTGCATACCCATCACCCAAAGTTAAATTGTCCTCTGTCACCTTCTATCTGGTTTTCTTTGTGCCCCTCCCCTCCCCCCTCTCTCTCCTCCCTCCCCCCACCCCGTAACCACCACACTCTTGTCCATGTCTCATAGTCTCACTTTTATGTCCCACCTATGTATGAAATCACGCTGTTCTCAGTTTTTTTCTGTTTTACTTATTTCACTCCATATAATGTTATCAAGGTCCATCCATTTTGTTGTAAATGATCTGATGTCATCATTTCTTATGGTGAGTAGTATTCCATAGTATATATGTACCATAGCTTTTTAATCCACTCGTCCTCTGACGGACACTTGGGCTGTTTCTAGATCTTTGCTATTGTGAACAATGCTGCCACGAACATGGGGGCGCATTTCTTCTTTTCGAACTGTGCTATGGTGTTCTTAGGGTATATTCCTAAAAGTGGGATAGCTGGGTCAAAAGGTAGTTTGATTTTTAATTTTTGAGGAATCTCCATACTGTTTTCCACAGTGGCTGCACCAGTCTGCATTCCCACCAGCAGTGCAGGAGGGTTCCCTTTTCTCCACATCCTTGCCAGCACTTACTCTGAGCTGTTTTGCTGATGAGCGCCATTCTGACTGGTGTGAGGTTGTCATGTCTCAGTTTTAATATCAAGAATGTATTTATGGCCTGGCCTGTGGTGGCACAGTGGATAAAGCATTGACCCGGAACACTGTTGGGCAGATAAAATATATTATGCTCACTTTGTTAAAGATGGCATTGCCCACATGGAAGCCTATCACCCCAGTGATATTAGTTACCCTTATGATTGGGATGGGCGTAATTATATTATTGGGTGTGGGGGACAGGCTGTAAGCAGGCAGAGTCCTTATAGCAAAAGGCTTAGTTTTAAGAGTAAGCTTTTCCCACACCCTTGACTGATTGGATGATGTGGGGTGGTGCACTCTCATGAGGAATCCTCCCATTATGCCTCAGATAAGTGACCTTGTATCAGAGACTTTCTTGTATGTAGATTGGATTAAAGGTTTGGATTTCTACACTATAAAGTGGGGCAGACCAGGAGCTTGCTCTCTCTCAGTTCCTGAGGTTAGTATTAGAGAGGAGAGCAGAGAAAGGCCACGTGAAGGAGGCCAGGAGAGGCAGCCAAGATGGCGGAGTGCTGAGGGAGAAGCCAGTTTGTGCAGAGTTTGTGTACAGAGAAGGAGATGGAGAAGAGAGGAGAATAAGTCTGGTGAGCTAGAAACCTTTTGATTCTAGGAAACTCGGATAAGTCAGTAGCTTTGTGAGCACTGAATGAGTGGGTTTTGGAGCCCAGTGTGTGTTTTCGCTTGCCCGCCGGGTGCAAGCTAGGATTAAAGCTGATGGCTCACCAGTTCTTGGCTCCGTTGTTTCCTTACTGACTGTCCAAATCTAATGCAAACCTGCATGGGCCAGGTGGTTCCCCATGGTGGCCTTGGCCACTGGCTTTACAAATACTAAGGTCGCAGGCTGAAAACCCTGGGCCTACCCCTCAGTCAAGGCAAAAACAACCAGCAAGCAATGAACAACTAAGGTAAATCAACTATGAGTTGATACTTCTCATCCAAACCCCTCTCTCCTCTCTCTGTAAAATTAATAAATAAAATCTTTTTTCTTTTTTTAAAAAGAATGTATTGCCTGACCAGGCAGTGGTGAAGTGGATAGAGCCTCGGACTGGGATGCTGAAGACCCAGGTTTGAGACCCCGAGCTCACCAGCTTGAGCGCGGGCCCATCTGGCTTGAGCAAAAATCTCGTCAGCTTGGACCCAAGGTTGCTGGCTCCAGCAAGGGGTTGCTCGGTCTCCTGAAGGCCCGCGGTCAAGGCACGTGTGAGAAAGCAATCAATGAACAACTATGGTGTCACAACGGCAACGAAAAACTAATGATTGATGCTTCTCACCTCTTTCTGTTCCTGTCTGTCTGTCCCTATCTAGCCCTCTCTCTGACTCTCTCTCTGTCCCTGGGGGGCAGGGGGGACCTTAAAAAAATAAAAGAATGTATTTATGCATTCTTTTGTAACTTAAAATAAATTTATTTTACATATTTATAATTTATATATTGATATATAATTTATTTTATAATTATATTGTTATTTTATAATAAATAAATTATAAGAATAAAAGAAAGGTGAGAACCTGTAGATTAAAAAAGACCTAAGAAATACATCACCACCCTGGCCAGATAGCTCCATCGGGTAGAGAAGGGGTCCCCAAACTTTTTACACAGGGGGCCAGTTCACTGTCTCTCAGACCATTGAAGGGCCGGACTATAAAAATAACTATGAACAAATCCCTGTGCACATTGCACATATCTTATTTTAAAGTAAAAAAAACAAAATGGGAACAAATACAATATTTAAAATAAAGAGCAAGTAAATTTAAATCAACAAACTGACCAGTATTTCAGTGGGAACTATGGGTGCGAATGCATCCTGTGCTCCTCTCATTGACCACCAATGAAAGAGGTACCCCTTCCGGAAGTGTGGCGGCAGGCCGGATAAATGGCCTCAGGGGACCGCATGCGGCCTGTGGGCCTGTAGTTTGGGGACCCCTGGGGTAGAGCGTCATCCCGAAGCACAGAGGTTGCTGATTTGATCCCTAGTCAGGGCACACACAGAAACTGATCAATATTCTTGTCTCTCTCTCTCTCTCCCTCTCCCTTCTTCTTTGGCTAAAATCAATAAATAAAATAATTAAAAAAAAGAAATATATCAACCAATTGTAATGTATAAATCTTATTTAGATCTTAAAAATATTTTTTTAATTGGTTTTAGAGAGAAAGGGGGAGAGAAAGAAGCACCAGTTTATTGTTCCACTTATTTCTGCATTTATTGGCTGATTCTTATATGTGCTCTGACGGGATCAAACCCACAGCCTTGGTGTATTGGAATGATGCTCTAATCAACTGAACCACCTGGCCAGGGCTGGATCTCAACTTAAACAAAAAACTTAAAAAAAAAAAAGAAACAATCAGGGAAACTTTATTACTAATTGGATAATTGATGTGGAATTATTATTGTTATGTATGCTAAGAATATTGTAGTTATTTATTTTAAATCAATGGTTCTTAACCTGGGTTCTATCGAGCCCTAGGGGTTCGATGAGTCGGTCTCAGGGGTTCGGAGAAGCCTCTGCCGCGGAAGCCAGAATAAAGTAATACCGTAATTTGTTGTGAGTTCATGCACTTTGTTGGTTTTGTTCTTTGAGCAAGGTGATGTTCGTGCACGGCTCATTTTGTGCACCAGTAAAAAATCATATACCTATATCTTGAATTTGGAAAAAAAGAATCATATTTTATTTATCACTAAAGAAGGGTTTGGTGAATGCGCATATGAAACTGGTAGGTTCGGTACCTCAAAAAAGGTTAAGAACCACTGTTTTAAATGCTCTTATCTTTTAGACTAAAACATGGTTTTCACCTCAGCACTATTGTTATTTTGGGCAAATAATTCTTTGTTGCTCGGTGCAACTTGGCCATTGTAGGATGCTTAGCAGCATTCCTGGGTTGCAGCCACGAGACACCAGTTAACACCCCCACAAACAAGCTGTGACAGCAGTGTCTTCAGATATGGCCAAATATCCTCTGGGGGCAAAACTGGCCCGATTTGAAAATCACTGCTTTAAAATTTAGAGAAATTTACTGGAATATTTATGGGTGAAATGATTTAATGTTTGAGTTTTGATTCAATATAATCTCGGTGATGGGTGTGGGTTAAAGTAGTCCTTAATAAAAAGTTAAAACATACTTAAAAGCATTTTGCAGAAGTCTATTTGGACTTCTCTAACAACATGGTAGACTCATTCTGAAATATTTCCTCACTATAAAATCCAAATACAAAGAATAAAATATAGTAAATATTGTAAATATTTACCTTTCTGGGCCCAAGATCTTGTCTCGTGAGCTGGGCAGGCCCTCTCTCCACATTACTAACTCAGTCACTCTGGCATCCCTGACCAGGGGCTCCTCTTGGGCCTAATTCAGTTGCCTGGAGACCTAACTCCTGAGTCATGCCTCCCAACTCTGCCTCCTCCCTAGTCCCTGCACTCCAGCCCAGAGAGAGTGCCTGGTTAAAACCAGCTTCATTAGGGCCTTGCCTTGCCCAGGCCTTGGAGAGTCGAGCCCATTAGCTTCCTGCTGTTTGCAGAAGCCTTATGCCCTGCACCATGTCAGCTCACTTGCTTTAAACACACCACACTTATACGCATTTTCTCCACCAGCTGCTTCTCTTGGCCACCTGCTCAGGATACTCTAGACCTCCCTGGTGCTCACCTAGGCATCTCTGCTGAAACTGACTTTCAGGCCCACCTGCTCCTCCCAAGGCACCCTCATGCTATGGGCTATGCCTATCACTGGAGTACAGCGGGGGTCGGTCAGGTCACAGGTCAGAGGAGGGGCCCGTAGGTCGGAGGAGGGGCCTGTGAGCTGCAGGCAACTGGGGGTTGAAAGTTCTCTGTTGAGGGGCCTTGGTGAGGCTACAGGCTCTACTTCCAACACTAGGTCTGAAGGGCAGTCAACTCTGTTGCCAAAGTGTGGAGGAAACGTGAGGATGGCTGAGCCGCCCTGTCAGTGCCGGAGGTGTTAGAAGCACCTCGGGCACCCAGTCAACCAGGACAGCACTTAGTCTTCGGCCCGAGCCCTGGAGCAGTGTGGGGTAAGATGGGCCTGGCTGTTTCTACAGGACACAGGCACTCTCTGTTCTAACCACAACAGCAGCTTTCACAGGTGGGCGGTAGTGGAAGGATCTTTGAGGCAAGAGTGTGGCAAGGGGCCCAAATACCACCACTTCCTCTACCTTTCTGAGTGTACTTTATTAAGTCACCAATCCTGGGTCTGCCCCATTGTTCTGCCCCTTAAAGAAGTAGAATGAGGTGGAATCTGGCCACCTGGCGGCCTGGGAGGTAGTCCTGGCTGCTGGTGAATTTCTGGTCTTTCAGAGCCATGGATAACTTTAGGTGAGGAGCCATTTCCCTCCCCCTCATAGAAAATGAATAGTATGTGGGTTTACAACAGTGCTTAGGAGTCAGAAAGCTCTTGGTTCAAATCCTGGATCTTCCACTTATTAGCTGTGCCAAATAGTGGACAACTAACTGGTCAACACCGCTGTGCCTTAGCTTTCCATATTTGGAATGAGAATAATCCTACTACTTCACTACTTCATAAGGTTGTCATGTGAGTATTAGATGAGATTGAACACACACACACACACACACACACACACACACACACACACACTGCTGAAGCAGGCCAGGAAAGAGTTTTTTTTTTTTTTTTTTTTTTAATAGGGACAGAGAGAGAGTCAGAGAGAGGGATAGATAGGGACAGATAGGAACGAAGAGAGATGAAAAGCATCAATTATCAGTTTCTCGTTGTGACACCTTAGTTGTACATTGATTGCTTTCTCATATGTGCTTCGACTGCGGGCCTTCAGCAAACCCAGTAACCCCTTGCTCAAGCCAGCAACCTTGGGTCCAAGCTGGTGAGCTTTTTGCTCAAGCCAGATGGGCCCGTGCTCAAGCTGGCGACCTTGGGGTCTCGAACTTGGGTCCTCCGCATCACAGTCTGACGCTCTATCCACTGCGCCACCGCCTGGTCAAGCAGCAAAGAGTAATTTGACCTCCCTCAACTGTTCTCAAACTCCTGTTATTAATGAACCTCTTTCACATCAGTGGGTGAGGGATTGTCCTCAGTTTATACAAGAGGCTGTTCCTTTCCACCACAGTCTCAGTAGCTTTCTACTTGGGATATTTTAGGGGTCAGTAGGACTGCCCGTGCAGATATCTATAACAACAGCTACAGTTTATTGAAAGCCTGCTCATAGAGACAAAGACACTTTTCATCCTCAGACCCTGTTGTCAAGCCGGTGCAGTAGACCTAGTGAAGGAAGATTGCTGACTAGTAAGGGGAACAGTAGAGAGCCGTTTAAGATGTTGGAGCAACAGCTTCATGAAATCAAATATATGCACAACAGGACTAAAATTATTTTAATTTTAGGGCTAGTGATTATTCAGATGCATTTGGGGTTAGGACTCACCAAAATGGTGCTCCTGGCCTTTGGTTATGGACACTTGTTTTTGCCTACCTCTCATTCCTCTCCCATCCTCAGTACAAAATTATCCTTTGGAAACCACCTATTTTCCAATCTCTTTCCATGTAGTCCAAGTGGGGATGGCTGGATACTTCCCCAGGCCTGGCTCTAGGGTTGGTGTATGACCCAGGCCTGGCTAACCACAGTCATAGTGATTGATTGAAGAGTCAGTCCTCTGTCCAGGGAGGGTCAGCGAGACTCAGCATTGGGACTTTTGCTGAAAGAGGCACTCTTTTCCCCTGGCGGTGCTACACTGAGAAGACGTAAGCTGAAACAGGTGGTTGCCATTTTTGCCGCTGTGTGGGCAGAGTCTGCCTAAGAATAAGGGCAACAGAGAGGAAAAGCAGATCTGAAAGATGGAGACGTGTACATTTCTTGTTGCCCTTGCTGAGCAGCTGGAACTAGCCATTCCTGAAGGTGCAGAGTTTTAAATTATTTGAACTAACATGTTACTTTTTCAAAGACAGCTTGACCTGGGTGTTTGTTAATGACAACCAACAGGATTTGGACTAGTTCATCTTTCTATTTATTTTTTACTTTAATGAAAAAATGGCAATTTTTACATTGTGGCATAGAAAACAGAAGTCTGACATGTTTGACAACATATTTTTGACAGTTCTGTCTATTTCTGACAAGGACATGCTGATGGGAAGTTGTGGGAACACATTCCCTCCTTTTAAGTACATGTTTATTCAGAGCTGCATACATATATGCTAATGATCTTAGGAGGATGCCAATCAGTACTGTTCTCCAAGAAGATTATAGCAGTCATGAGTAGGATACAGTAGGGAGAGACGAAAGGGAAAAAGACTACTCAGGAGGCCAATATAATAATTCAAATGAGAAGTAATAAAGATTTTCACAAGGAAATGGAAAGGAGAGACAGTGAGAGGTGGGATTACCGTGGTTTGGCCATAGATCGGGGTAAAGGAGTAAAAATAAAATGTTTTCATCTACAGGGCCCTACAGGTCCTGACTCCCTGCTCTGTCTCTGACTTACTCTCACCACTATTTCTTTTGCCCATTCTGCTCAGCTACACTGGCCTTTGTACTCACTGTGTCCTCTGCTTGGGATGCTTACTCCTGACAGCTCCCTGGTTCATTCCTTCACCTCCTTCGCGCCTCTGATGGGAGGGCATCGCATCAGAAAGGCTTCCCCCAACCCTCCCTGAACCCTCTATTATGCAACCCCCATCCTAGCACTTTTTTTTTACCTGTTTCATTTTTCTCTATAGTTTTTAACCCCTTGTCAACTATGTATAGATTTCTTTTCTGTCTCCCTTGACTGGAAAGCAAGCTTTATGAAGGCAGTGACTTTGTTCACTGCTGAGTCCCCGAATCTAGGACAGAGTCTGACACAGTGTAGGTACTCAGTGAATATGAACAGGTAAGTCTTGAACAACTGGGACAGGGATGTAGCATTGACAGAGAACAGAAACACTAGATGAGTGGGACCAGGGTTAGTGGACTGGAGAGGTGAGGTGCTGAGTCAGTCTAGAGCCTGTGGGATTTAAGGTTAGATGTGCAAACGGCACTGTCAGGCTGGTGGCTGAAGTGCTGGTCTGGTTGCTCAGAACCAGAGGTAGGGATCTGGTGGGGACTTATGCATCAAAGGCTAGTGAAGTCCCTCAGGAGACCATGAAGCGAGAAATGCGACTTGGGAACAGAGCGCTATAGAAGGCCTAGGGGGACTGACTAGTCCTGGTTTGTACAGGACTTTCTTGGTTTAAAAATTAAAAGTCTAGCTTGGGAACCTCCTCAGTCTCAGGCTAGCTGAGGTGGTTGGTCACCCTAAGAAGGTCCTTCCATTGAGGTAGAAGGAGGGGAAGGACTGGTTGGAAACGATTGATGAGAAGCAGCCTGGAGCTTCCTCACAGGACCCAATGAAGAGGAGGGCTCTGGTGAGGACAGGTCTCCCTTCCTCTTCTGCCCACCACCCCCCGCCCCCAAGACCAGCTTGGTTCTGACTTTCTGAGCCCAGGAAGGAAGAATTACCTCTGAGTTTGCACTTGATGGCTTCCTGGTAAGCTGGGTAATTGAGTTGGTTTTATGGCCAGGGTTCCAGCTCAGACCAATTAGAACAAGGATGTACCTTTAAATACTTGTGTCAGGGAGTTTAAGGGATGCCCTGGGTAAGGGGTTCTCGGTCAGTGATCATTTTCTGCTTGTCCCAAGGTGTAGTTTGAGAGAGTAAATAACTCTGCATTTGCCTACTCTCTGTGGCTAAACAAACAGGAAACTGCCTCTCCTATTGTTAACAACGCCAGCCAAGATTAGTAGTACTTAAAAGGTGCAAGCACTTATCAGTGGCCACTGAAATGTGCCCAGGACTAACTTTCAGGTAAGGGAAATGATTGCTGGGTACACAGGAATACAAAGGAACCCCAAGTGACATTTTCAAACCTCTTTCTGAAGTTGGTAGTAGAGTGAGTCCTGAACCAAGTATTTAGAGACTTGGTTATTGTAAAGAACAAATAAAACTATGAATTAGAATGTATCAAATTGTATAATTTAATTGTACAGAATCATGTAATTATTTTAAATAATTATATAAATACAAGGTCTTATTACTGGGTTTTTTTAAAAATAAAAGAACAAGCAATATGATCTATACAAAAACATGGTTCCTGTCCTCAGACAACTTTATGGCTTACCTGTAGAGACAGGGCATAGACCAAGTTTATGGTACGAACTTAACTGTATTTATTAAGCAATATATAAGGAAGTAGGAATAAATGTTATGTCAACTCCCTGACTCTCTCACCCCTTCTCAGCTCCCTAACCTACAACATACATATCCACCTTCCTAATGAGTATGGAGGGAAGAGCCCTAATTCATCCAGGCCAGAGTGCGGTCTTATTTGTGGCTGCCTTTCTTTTTCTGCAGACCTGTTCAGGGAAGAAGGGGTCAGGAATGTGGGCCAGCCTAAGTTTAAATACATTACCTAGAAAGTTAATTCAGTAGATATTTATAGACCCTCTGTTTTGGGCCTAATACGACATTAAGGCCCTGTGGGGAATCTAAGAGAAAGTCCTGTCCTTAATCTCACAGGAGTGAGAAAACGAAAGTTCCCCCCCAAAGAAGTCCCCCATTATTAATGCCAATATTAGTTATAACTGCAATAAAATTCTAGAAAAGAGAAACTTTCATATTTTAAGCAGACTTTCTATTTTATGGAGGCTGGGCCATGAACTGGACAGAGTGTCAAGACAGAAGGAAACCTGATGAGTCAGGGTGCAATAGGATGAATGAGTATGGCATTTGGAAAAACAGTGGCTAGACTTCCTGCAGAGATCCAGCTTGAGAAGGAATGGGAAATGTTTTATCGTTCTTTTAAAAATATGGTTTGCTGCCTGGCCAGGCAGTAGCACAGTGAATAGAGTGTCAGAGTGGGACACAGATAACCCAGGTTCAAAACCCTGAGGTCACCATCTTGAGTGTGGGCTCACCAGCTTGAGTATGGGGTTGCTGGCTTGATTGTGGTATCATAGATATGACCCCATGGTTGCTGGCTTGAAGCCCAACATTGCTGACTTGAACCCAAGGTTGCTGGCTTGAGCAAGGGGTCACTTGCTCTGCTGTAGCCCCCCAGTCAAGGCACAGATGAGAAAGCAATCAATGAAAAACTAAGTTGCTGCAATGAAGAATTGATGCTTCTCATTTTTCTCCCTTTCTTTCTGTCTGTCTGTCTCTATATGTTCCTCTCTTGATCTTTCTGTCTCTGTCACACACACAAAAATATGGTTTGCTTCCAGTAACATAAAAAGAATCCATGGTTCATAAGGACTTAAAGAACTTAAGTGAAGGAACCTCTACGTCCTAGGATTTGAGCAGATAACCTGGCACTTAGACATTTAAAACCCCAAGTCTTCCTGGAATATGAAAGTGATTGTGTTGGGAAGAAGCAGCTGTAACTGATTTATATAACTTTATAAATTCATCAGGATAGGCAAGGTTGTGCTGTGGTAACAAGGAACCTCTAAATCTCAGTGTCTTCATACAATAAACATTTATTTCTTGCTCGTGTTACTTGTCCAACGTGGATAAGGGTGGGGTGAGGGTGGTGGGGAGGAACTCAGCTTCATATAATCTTTCAGGGACTCAGGCCTCCAGATTTGCTGTAGCAGGGGACCAAAACCTGGGGTATCATGCAAGATGTTTTAAAACCCATGGCTTATATCACTACATCCAACACCCAATTGGCTAAATCCAACCAGAAGTTAAAGGAACAATGGGATATATCATCTTCCTTTGTGTCCTGAAAAAGAAAAAGTAAACTAGGGTTTGGTATACACATAGCATCATACTCATCATGACCTATGATCCAAAGAATCTTACTCTTTTAATAATAGCTAACACACACACACACACACACACACACACACACACACACGCACACGCACACACACACATTTTAGTGAGAGAGAGAGAGAGACAGAAAGGGAGAGAGATAAGCATCAACTTGTAGTTGCAGCACTTTAGTTGCTCATTGATTGCTTTCTCATATATGTCTTGACTGGGGGCTCCAGCTGAGCCAGTGACCCTTTGGTCAAGCCAGTGACCTTGGTCTCAAGTTAGTGACTTTTGAGCTCAAGCCAGTAACCATGAGGTCACGTCTATGATCCCATACTCAAGCCGGCAACCTTGGGGTTTCAAACCTGAATCCTCAGCATCCCAGGTTAGTGCTCTATCTAACCTGAGCCAACACCTGGTCAGGCACTAACACTTATATTTTGATAATCCTTATAAAAATCCTACGAGGTAGCTTTTATTATTTTCTCCATTTTAAAGATGAGGAAAGTGGAGCAAAAAAAGTTAAGTCACTTATTTGAGGTCTCACAACTAGTAAGTGACACAATAGGGATTCACACTTAAGTAGTTTTCTACAGAGACTGTACTCTTGACCACTGAGCTATTTATACTACCTTTGTCATGGATTTTGTCAAAATGAAAATTAAGTCATGATCCCATGTAACCAGCATCTCTTGCATTGGGGTATAGAAGCTTCTAGCAATATTGTTAAGCTTGATTTTCACCCAGTCTCCCTTGACAAATTTCCCATAGTGTCAGTTATATAAGTATATTCACAATGATCTTGATCTGCCTTTCTTGGTATCCCCTCTGTTCCAAGTGCTGTGATAAGAACTTGATTGTGTATTAGCTATATGGATAGGTGCTGTTTCTAATTACAACATTTTCCCACATAGGTATCAGCAACATCAAAAACATTGTGTCCTCTATTTCTGCCTTTGAGTGAAGCATTTTGGTTCCTCTGTCTTTAAGCACTCTCCAGCGGAAGTTCTTCTCATTCTTTGGAGAACAAAAGTTATGCGAACTATATTTTTCTCTTAAATAAATATAATGGAGCAACTTACATACAGACAAATGGTGGAGGAGACATTGGCAGTCAGCCTCAAATATGGCTGAGTAATGTAAGTACTAGAAGTTCAATTTATCTCAACCCTCAGACCTATTCAATCCATGTGTCCAAGGTTCAAAGAGCCTGGAAACATTAGGCTATAATTCTAATCATATCTATATTTTAAACCTAATGTGAGCAGAGACTTTGTTTATTTTGTTCACCGCTATATGGTGAGCATCTAGAATAGCACCTGGCATGTAGTAGACATGCAATAAGTATTTGTTGAGTGAATCTGTTGACTAAATTCTGATTCTCTTTAAGGATGCTGGAGTATACTGTGAGAGCAATGACTTTAGAATCATAAATCTCACAAGCTGTGTGACTCCTTGTTAATTATTTGCCCTCCTTGACCTTTTCCTCACTGGTAAAAGCTGAGGCTAATATTACCTACTTCTTGCATGGCTATGAGAATTAAAAGTATTCATTCACATCAAAACACATCATACACTGTAGGGAGCTATGGCTTTTTCTTCTACCGAAAAAATGCCTGGAATACTTCAACGTTCCCTTCAAACATTCCTGAGTCCTCAGGGGTAATTTAGGTGCATTCACTAGTTGGTGTTCTTAGCTACCAAATCTCACACTTTTCTTTGAATCTCACCAACATCCTCTTCTACTGCTCTGGTTTCTTTTGGTCTTGTCTGATGCTGAGCTCTCCACTGCCATTTTCAGCACCTACCATGTAGGATGCTAGTGTCTGAGCTAATGGCGCTGCCTCCCACTTGAAGCCAATGATTTCACCACTGATTTAACAGCACTGAGGCCACCCCCAGAAGCTTTAGGTGTTTACCAAAGGCACTTTATTAGAGTTGCCTTCAATAGAGTTGCCTTGCACCTCTTTGCTGGGCCACCTCACTGGGCTGTTGCTTCCTAGGATGAGGATGCACCCTCTAAAGCCGGAAGCATTCCTAGGCTCCTATTGCATGGATCCCACATGGCTTTGCAAACTGAGGACTATCTCTGATCCACACTCGCTTCCACTTGTTCCCAATATCTAATGGAAACTGTGTGTCTGTGCTTGCGTCAGCTCTCCATATCCCCAGCCTCCTATTCTTAGGACTTAGTCACAGCCACAGGGAGCTGGGTGGGGAACAGTCTGAGAGGCACACACAGGCTGTTATTCAAAACCACTCCTTTCCCCAGAAGTCAAGGGCATTATCCTCAGTGGCAGATTGTGTCTGCCAGTTTCTCTCTCAGAGGCTCCTTGGTCCCTAATATAAACAGTCCGGACAGGCCTCTCCACCTGTCCCCTAGACAAGCCTGGCTGCGTCTGAGCCCCAGGATGAAGTCAGCTGTCTTCAGCCCAGGTCCACATTGCTTTTTAGAGGGAGAAAAAGACAGTAAAAGCATAATTTTCTTGGGAACTTCTGAGTTGATCAACAGAAAATTCTGAAATTACAAAATAATGACTTCTTGGATAAACATTGGGAAAACTAAGGGAGCACCAATTGAGATGATTTAGTGGAAAGCAGAAATAGAAAGCCCTAGCCTTTAAGAACAGATGGGCGAAATTATACCAAAACCAGTAACAAAGGAATTATCTGCCCGCTGGCCTTGATATGTGAATGCTGATGAGACTGCTGGAGAACTCGGAGCACCTGGAGAAGGGCCTCCTCTGGGACTCTGATAAAATAAGGGCACTCACAGCGCTGGGGCCTGTGGTGCTGGGAGCTTTTCATACGCTATCTCTAATCTTCAAATAATGCTGTGTTGCTGGAAAAAACCACTTGCCCACAAGCACTCCCTCCCCTACTCACCAGACAGGGCCTGGAGGAACAAGAGCCTGTCTCTCAGAGGAAGGTAACCTGGGCCCCTTACAAAGTCCAACTGGCAGTTTGAAAGCCTTAGCAGAGTCCTTGCCCATGTTGAGGGAGAGCAGCAGCACTTCTAGTAGGGATGGAGGAGAGATGAGTTGGTTGCATAAGTAAGTAGGAAGACTCTGTTTTTCCCCTTGAGAGTATGGCAGAGAGGAAAGAGGGCAAAAGGGAAAGAAGAGGAGGTCTTGAGAGCACTGTAGGAGGCCAGAGCCAGAGCTACTGAAGAGCCTGGAGACCGAGAGAAATGATACTCATTCTTCAGTACGCTTGACTGGCTGTAAATTCCCCCATGCTCTATGCAAAGGCATTAAATGAGTAGGTTTTGTCAGAATTAACAAAGGGGCTGATCTCCACAACGGGACTGACAGCACAGACCCGAGGCAGCCTGAGTGGATGATGAGACATGAGTGCAGAACTCAAATAACCCCCAGGGAATCCAGAGCTCACCGACAGCTCATGCACAACTCCAGAAAATTTTCTCAGGGAGAGCATTAGATTGTCCAGACTTGTGTAATGGGTGTTTGAGCACATCTTACCTAAAAATTAAGGGCCAGGAAGACCCTCTGACTGACCTTTGCTTATACCTGCAGTCACATGGTATGTATGATTTTTGAATCACTTGTGACATTTTGCATCATGTTTACAAACATTTCTAATATCACTAAATCAGAAACATCTTTTAAATTTTTTGTACAATATGGCTGCAACTTAATTTTCTTATCTCCCTCCCTTTCTTTTTCCTCCCTTTATCCTCCCTCCCTTCCTTCCTTCCTTCCTTCCTTCCTTCCTTCCTTCCTTCCTTCCTTCCTCCCTCCCTCCCTTCCTTCCTTCCTTCCTTCCTTCCTTCCTTCCTTCCTTCCTTCCTTCCTTCCTTCCTTCCTTCCTTTTTATTTTGTGAGGGGAAGAGAGATAGAGAAGCACCAACTCATTGTTTCATTTAGTTGTGTACCATTTGATTGCTTCTCATACATGCCCTGACTGTGGCTCAAACCGGTGACCTCAGAGCTGAGCCAGCAACCCTGGGATTGAGTCCATGAATTTAGCACTCTAAGACAATGCTCTTTCCACTGTGCCACTGGCCAGGCTTTAATTTTTTTAACACCAAAAAGTTGGTTTACTTCTATACTTGTTTTTTGTTTGTGTATAAATTTTTACTGAGCAGTAGTGTAATCATCCCCAAATGAAATTAGGTAATCCAGATTAACCAGGATTTTCAAATTTAGTCTCTTTTACAAGGCTGACAATACAAATGAACAGTGGCCAGACTGTATATGAAAACTGAACTCTGACTCAACACCTCTGCAGCCACCAGTCCGGGAAGCCAAACCACAACTTCTTTAGCAATCAACTCATAATCTCCAACTTCCCTAAAAATTTCCCCTGCTTCCAACTCAGGACACCCTACAGAAAGCCAAATATACTCTTCAAGCCAGTCACAGAGGGTGCCCTGCCCCCTGAGTTAGCCTGCCTCCAGTGTCCCCATGCCAACACCCTTTAATCAGAGCACACCTGAAGCTTCTCCTATCTTTCACTCTGAAGCTTTCCCACTCCCCTACCTATCTTTCAGTTTCTGCCAAAAGCAAGTGATAGTGGCTGACTCCATTGCCATAGCAAGCTCTGAATAAACAGCCTCTGCTTTTCTCCTTTGGGTGCTCTTTGTTTATGCCCACACACCCCTTAGCGTTTTTCTCAGACTAACTTGGTAGACACTGATCTCAAATGGAGATGTCACAGCCAAAAACATAGCATCAGAGCTTTTCCACCATGAGCTGTTGGAAAATAGCTGCCTATGTCCAGAAGGAATCTAAGAGCATAACATACTGCATACCCCATGCGACTTATCAGAGAGAAGGCCCTGGGCTCAGTGACCTGTTTGACTACTCCGTGCTGACAGGTACACAGCAGCAAGGAGCAGCAGACCATAAATCAGATTTTGAGTTCAAATCGAACCAGTCTGTCACACTGCCGCGTGGTCAGCCCACGGCGCTGTGCCAGTTATTACCACAAGCACCAAAGTCGCTTTTCAAAACATGGTCAAACAAACTTCAGCAGGGCCAGCCAGGCGTTAAAACACTCAGACGCCAGTATCAAAGCAAAGAATTATGTGCCAGTAAATGTGAGCCGGGCTCCAGTTAAGCAATCACCTGGATGACAGCCTGAAGGTTAACCCTGTGTGGACAGACAGGCTTGTCCCTGCTTCACTGGGACCCAGCTAAAGAGAGGAAAAAGAGACTCGGGGTGAGAGGGACCAGATATGGGATTCAGACCAAAACTTGGGTGGTTTTCTGTACAACTGTCTCTGGGCAGCCAGGACTCTGGGGGAGGTGGGTGCTGCTGGCAATTTCAGTCATTTGGGAAGCAGGAGTAGGTGTCCACGTACTTTCTTAAGCCTCATGCATTTACCCAGCACCATTTCCGGTGGGCCCAGCACTAAGGCTCCTTTAGGGTTGTCCTTGTAGGACACATGCCAGGAGCCCTACCTTTATCTTATCCAGGCTCCTTCTCGGGCTTCTTAGCAGTGGCACCATCCTGGGCTGCCAGGAAAAATTCTAAAAAGCTCCTATGTAACCCCACATTCTGAGAAATGATGCTGGCTAACATTTAAATAGGTTTTTAAAAAAGTTCTTTAGGGGTTTATTTTTATTATTTTATTATTTTTTCCTTTTTATTGAATTTATTGGGGTGACACCGATTAACAAAATTATACAGGTTTCACGTGCACAATTCCACAAGATATCACCTGTACACTGTATTGTGTGTTCACCACCCCAAGTCCAGGCTCCTCCCATCACCATTTATCCTGCCTATACCTTCTGAATAGGCTTTTAAGGTCTATTAAGCACCTTTTAGAAAACTCACTTGGTTTACTCTTTACAAACCGTTATCCTAATCTCTCTTCTAAAGGCTCAGAGAGTTTAACTTACTTGGAAGGTAGGGAGGCAGGGCTCTTCTGACTCTGAACTCCACAGTGGTCTGGTACTTTAGGTGTTGGCGGCTGGGGGCTGGGCTAGGTAGGTATTGGTAGGATATCCAGCTCACACTATAGCCCCAGCAGTTTGCCCTGAGCTTCCTCATGCTATGGAGGATGGTGAGTTAGAGGCAGCTTTGCGGTGGGGTTCACAGTGCTCACCAGGAGGCCTGGGGCTGGAAGTAGCCTCTGGGTTCTCTCCAAGCACCAGAAAGGGAGTGCCTGAGTAAAACAACTGTTCTGGCATTTCAATGGAACAGAAGCAGGAAATATAAGGAGTTAGCTGGTTGCTGGGGCTGCCCCTGACATACACTTTAACTGTACCGAACTGGTCATTTCCTGAATGTAAAAGAAAGGTTTAAGAAAAAAAGTGACAGAGGGGGCTCTCGGTCCAGCCAGCTGCAGGGAGGGAAACAAATGAGCTTTCTATAGATGGAACCCTACTTTTGAATAGAGGTTAATTTTGGCTGCCATTTGCTTGTACCCTGGAGTGGGGGAGCTAACCCTCAAAGCTGTAACTAGGAGCCCCTGGAGGAATAACCACTGTGGGGGACCCAGGAGGGAACCACTTATAAGAAAGGTCATTGTGAATCTGTAGAAATCAAGAAACCAAGTCAGATGTTGTGAAGAATAAGGAGCCTGTGGATCTGGGAGTGAAGGGACATTTTGAGTTCCTCTCCTTATTCTCTTTCTGTTTGTCATGTAGGTAACAACACCAAGTAATAATAAATCCAGCCCTAGTCAAGGTAGGAGTCCCCTGAGCAGCAGGCAACCTGTGCAGGGTCCAGGGGTGCTGGCTGAGTGCAGGGATGCTTGTAGAGGAAAGGTCTATTTCCTTGCCCCTCCTGACCCAATACCATTACCCACCAACATGGTGACTGAGTGCCTCCAGGGGAATAGAAGATCCTACCCTAGTCCTCCCCTGGTCCTCAGCCTCCGCCACTGCCTCTGCACAGCTTTCTCCCCGCAGCTCCTCACACCTCCGACAGAGCACAAGCATTAGGTTGGTTCTGTACTTTCTCTCCTTCCAACTAAGTCATACAGGACACGTCCTCAACTCCCTCCTGGCCTGGGAATGAGAGAGAATAAGGAACTGGATGTGGAGGAAGCCATTCTTCTGCCTCTTCCATTCTCTGGCCCTATCCTTTACTAGCACCCTGGCCATGTTGTGCCCCATGAGTGGCAGTGTCCTGCTGGCCAACTCTCACAATGGAACCTGTGTCAGGGCACTGGGTGATGTGGGGTGACAGCAATCAATGACATAGATGGGGATGGCGATCTCTCAGTGCTACCTTCCCAGGGCTGAGCCACGTGCTTTTCTTAGGAGAGGGAGCACAAAATGCTTGAGCTGGGACTGAGTTTGGCCTGAAGACCTTTGAAATCTTTGTGAAGAGAGTAGAAAACACAGATGGCAAAACAATAGTAAACCCACATTTTAACAAGTCCATAACTGAGCCTTGGGTTTTGCAAAAGGCAAAACTTGGATACAGCTTTTAAGCAGACGGAAACTTAATTCTGGGGAAACTAATGTAATGTCCTAATTAGTTATGGAAATGTAGAGATACAGTAGCTGAAAGGGAAAAGTGCTCTGGGTGGTAAAGTGAATGGATGCGTCTATGTTGGAGTCTGTATAGGTTTCTGCTAAGCTTCTTTAGGAAAACTGGATTTGCTGAGAAAAAATTTAGCCTTTGCCAGGCTGATGTTCCACTAAAGCTTGCCTATGTGAGGCTTTATCCTAGGTGAAGGATCTGCTCTTGCAAGGGCTTTGTGGGTACCCAGGCACATGCAACACAGGGTCAGGGGATTCTGTGTGGAGCCCAGCTCTACAGGCTGCCCTGGTATTCTAGGACAGACCCCTTTGTCCAGGACATTGACATTCCCATGATGGGCACCATTAATAATGAGGTCTTTTGATGGGCTTCTCTAGTTCCAAACATTCACTAGACAAGGCTCAAGAGTTCTTACCTTGAGTTTTTGGCCCACCAATAGGTCAGTGAATAGAATTCAGAGATTCTATGTATTTGAATAAAAAAGAAAACAAAATTTTAAATTAACTTCCTGATAAAATTTAGCATTTCCCTCAATAATGATGTAGGCATAAACTGCAGTAGTATTAGCAGAACCTGTGATTTTGTCACCAATAGAAGGCATAGCTATCCATATGATTTGTTGTTGTTGCTGTTATCTTGAAATATATATACATTTTTATGTTCAACACTGCTTCATAATTACTATTAGACCACCATTAGAACCTGGCAAGATTAAATCAACCTTCTAGTTGGGATCAGGTATTAGAATCATTTGTAAGTGACTTACACTGGACCAGACTGAATCCTTGGTTTGGGACAGTCTGAAGGGCATCGGCTACTGAACTATTTGGGAAAAGGTAAAAGTACCTACACAATATTTTTAGTCAACACATCTACCTGGCACTCAACTCAATTTATCAGTAAACACTAATATCTAACATTTACTATGCTAATTAACAAGCCCTCTGATGTCAATACAGATAAAGGTAGTTTAAGTTGTTGAGCTACTGTCTTCTTGTTAGAGTCTTTTCTTTGCTGTGAGTTCTGCTGAGAGTCTTTCAGAAACTATTCATCTCTGAAGAGTACCTCTCTTTTAGGAGACTCCAAATGTTAATGAACCGCTCCTACGGTGTAGATGACATGCATATTATATTAACTAGGCTGATATTTTGAAGTATGTGATAGCAATATAATATAAATCATGGCTGACTGTGAAGTTTGGTTGAAATTGTAGGCTATATCTGGCACTCTGTGAATATTTGTGCTTCATTTGGGTAGCTGAACATCAGACTGCTCCATGAAGTTACAGATGAAACCACCTGGCAGACAGCATCAGGTATACGGGCTCACATGCCACTGAACACTTTGGTCATGGATGGACAGCCTCCCGGTCAGGCTTGGCAAACTCTATAATGCCAGGTAATCTGAAAACGAGTTTCCCCTGCATCCCCTTGTTCTTTCTTTGGAAAGAAGTGTGAAGTGTGGTGTGTCACAGAAAAAGTCTGCCTGACCCTGCTCTTAGCTCTGTATTGCAGGTGTCTTATTCCCAAAGGTACTAGATCTAGCTAAAAATAGCCAAGGTATTGAATCCAAGAGCAGGGGATGCTAATCTTCACCACCCTTGGTTTCATTTTCAAGTGTAAAGAGGCTCAGTGCCCTTTAGCAACTAGAGCTACAGGATTCAGTTTTCTCCCTTTTGAAATTAAACTGCACTTTGGCTAGAAAAAAGAAGTTATTTAAAACCTTAACATTATTAATGCAGGAAGGGACTGCAAAGAACATTTGGTCCAAGTTCCCCATTTAACAGATGAGGAAACAAAAGCCAAGGGAGATAGCTTAATAGCTACATAGCAGGCATGCTGACCAGTCTGAGAGGATCGTCCTTCAACACAAAAATCTAGTCCTTCTGAGATTAGACAGTGGGAGGTGATGAAATTGAATCTTCAAAGTAAGCATGTAATCTATATACTAGCAATAACCACTCAGAAAATGCAATGGGAAAATATATCTCATAGTAGCAACAAAAAATGGTTTACACTGCTCTTAAGGAGGTTTCCTTTTATATCACCCACAAAAATAACTTCTGGATGTATTAAAGATATAAGTGTAAAATTTTCAAAAACCAAATGATAAAAATGATAGGAGAAAAGGTAAGAGAACATTTTGATGATTTTTTGGTATGAATGAATGACCATTCTAAGCAAGACCCAAAACCCCAAGTCATAAATAAAAACATCTATGGATATGACTGAATAAAAGTTAAAAATCACTGTCAACAAAGGCAAATGAAATGCAACAAATTAAGAGAAAATGATTGTAACATATACAGCAAGCAGAAGGTTAATATTTATAATATACAAAACATTTCAATAAATAAATACAAAAATATACAAATAATTCAATAGAAAAATAGACAAAGAATATAAATTGGCCTATCATGTAAGAAATATGAATCATCATTGAGCATGTGAACAGATGGTTTTAGGGAAACAGATTTAAATTGTGGTTTTTGGACAACACTCAGTTTCAGAACCATTCAGACACGGGGATTAAATTATAGGCAAGGGATGATCTTCAGGGAAATGGGCTTTGCAGGAAGTTGGAAAAGTACAGATAGAACTATTGTTCAAGGAGACCCGGTCTTGTTAGTTTCAAGAACCAGGAGAGCCCAAGTCTGATAAAACCTTCTCTTTGACAGAAATATGGCTTATGTGTTTAAAGATGACAAAAATTCAGAGTATAGCAAGGTTAAAGCATAATAAGACAAAAATGTCCACATCTGGCTTGACTCCCCTTACAGATAGACCCCAGGTCCCAGACCACCTCAAGGTTTGGGGACCAGGGAAAGTTGGGGACCACTGAGACATCCACCTTTGCTCCATGTGGCTCCCCTACTGCTGATAACTATACTGTATCATTGGCTAATAAAGTCCAGACATTAATTTTTTCCACATTGGGTGTGTATGTTTTGTGTGTGTTCTCTTCCCTTCAACTGACAACTACTCACAATGCTGCAATGTTTATCCAAATTAATCTAAGATGCAAATTAAAACATGATACATCTATTTTTGTCTAACTGATCAGAAAATTTTTTTTTTTAAATAGCTATGCTATCCACTGTTGGCAAGAGATGGGGAAAGAGTACACTCTAACAAACTGTTGGTAAGGCTGTAATCAATAAAGCCATTTAGGAGACCAGTTTGGCAGTATCTCTTACATACCAAATGTCATTACCTTTGACCTAACAATTATAATTGAGTAGTATGTGCATGTGCTTAAGTCACGTGGATAAAAATTGTATTGCAATGTTATCTATATTGAAAATCAGAAACAACTTAAATGATCATTAATAAAAAAATGATTAAATAAACTAAAGCATATCTATGCTATCTTAGATTATGTTCTTCCAGAAGCAGATCTTGTTTGTAGGACTTAAGCGTGTGATGTTTGCGAAATGTAAGTAGCAAAATGGGGGAGTGATACAGGGAAGGGCAGATGGTCAATAAGGGTGTGTTATTAACCAGCTACCATGGTGAGCAACTAGATTTTAATCTTTCAAAAAAACTCTGAAGACAGGGCAAAGCACATGCCAGGGAGCTAGGGTATTTATACTACTATAACTTTTAGCCATTGTTAAAATCTGTCCCCCAGAGGGACATTGATTCCCAAGTACTTCCAACCAAACATCCATGGGTAAATTGATTTCAGTGGCTGGAGGGAGCTATTCAACAAAGATGGAGGCACTGGCCACTGAAGTCAGGCTATTATGTGTGAAAATGATAGGGTTTCTGAGGGGATATGAATAAAGCATTGACTGTCTGCCACTATACATGCAACAAATATGTGACTAGAACAGGTCCTTCATGATCAATGTGTGTGACCAGATGAGAGAAAAAGCAAACACTTTTCTTATGAAATTTCCAGCCTAGTTGTTCAGGACTAACATGATCAGAAAACTCTCCAATGTTTTAAGAACTATGGATCAAAGCCATTGGCGTTCTCTCTCAGTCGTCCCCAGATTATTTCAAAGTGTTTGTTCACACCTGGCAGCAGGGTAGAAAAGAGGGCTTGAACTGGCATCTAGGGAGATTTGTAGGCTTCACTTTTATTGGCAAAACTTCACCCTGTGAAGAGGGGATAAATTCAGCTATTTTAGGAACAGGGATTAGAGATGTGACCCTGACTCAGTTCTGATTAACTGCCTAGAGTTCCCAACAGTATTGAGAAGAAAGGAAAATAAAAGTTAAAAAACAAAACAAATACCTCGCAATATAGTTTATAAACCTGCCAAATGCTTAATTAGCTTCTTTATAGGTCTCTGGCCCCCTTTCTTCCAGGAAGTGTCACTGTAAGACAGCAATGATATAAACTTGGTTCTGGTCCCAGCTCGGCCACATTATTAGCCAGGTGACCATGGGCAAGTCATTCATTCAGCAAACATTTACTAAGGTCGTTTTATTTATATATTTATTTATTTTTATTTATTTTTTCTTTTCTAAGTAAGAAAAGGGGAGATAGAGAGACAGATTCCTGCATGTATCCAACCAGAATCCACCCAGCAGCCCCCATCTGGGGCCAATGCTCTGCCCATCTGTAGCCAATGCTCACAACTGAGCTATTTTTAGTGCCTGAGGCAGAGGATCTATGGAGCCATCCTCAGTGCCCAGGTCAATGCACTCAAACCAATCAAACCATGGCTGTGGGAGGGAAAGAGAGAGAGAGACAGAGAGAGAAAGAAAGGGAGAGAAGTGGAGAAGCAAATGGTCGCTTCTCCTGTGTGCCCTGATCAGGAATTGAATGCGGGATATCCACTTGCTGGGCCTATGCTCTACCCCACTGAGCCAACTGGCCAGGGCCTACTAAGGTCTTTATCTTTGAGAATTATAAGTTACACAGTTCCTGCCCTCAGGGAACATACAAAAAACTGAATAGAAAAAGATGAATAAGTAAATATTTATATTACAGCATGATAAATGATAACGTAAGGGTCTCATGAGGGGAGTGTAAAGAAGAGGTACATAGTTCAGTCTAGAAGGAGTGGTCTCTTTGAATTTCCGTTCCTCTGCTATGACATAAGGAGGTTTTATGTATTTGTGGGGGAAGTTAATATAGTATTGGGGTACACCTGGCCTCCCAGATGAAACTCCTTCAGTGACTGGCATCTGACTCTGTTTGTGAATGAGAAAGAAAGCCCAACATGCCCCACCATCCCTCATGAGAACACCCATGAGGAGCAGCTCTAGCTTCTTCCTGCTCCTGCCTCAGTTTCCCACACAAACTATGTCCTTCCTTGGCTGGCCATCGGATCCTGATGGACTTTCTATGTGAATGTGCTAAATTGAGAGAGATGTGATCTGCTGGATTGGCTGGAGCTAGAGCTGCTGAACAAAAGGAGTCAAAACCGAGCTGTGTTGAGAGAGACAAAGACCTGGGGTAAAGAGAGGGAGTGGATGGGTGGGAACCGGAAAGACTGGAGGCAAATTAGAGCAGCTCTTGCGGGAATCCCAGGAGCCTGACCTGTGCCCAAACAGGAACGAAAGAGGTTCCTTGAAATTCAGGACTGTTTGACTCGCACGATTTCTTACCTCAAGGAGCTTATGGTCTAGTCGACTTGCTAATAAAATGTCCTTCCACTTAGAATATTCTAAACACTGACTTGAACAGATACACTATATTTTTCTTTCTTGTGATTCTGTCAGTTCTCTGGCCCTTGTTGGGAGAATAAATCCTGTGGATTTATTTTAGAAGCCTGACAGTTCAGCTGTAAGCTCATAGTTATTTGTGACGGAGGGAGAAAAAAAATGGTCTCTTTCCCTATCTCTCCCCTACAGGTTTCACACTGTACCTGGCTGGATCAGGAATATCCACTCTGTTCCCAAATGAGGTGGTACACACACTGAGCCATTTTTCTGCCTTTCTAAAAGCTTGATTCAAAGTGCCAATTTCCCACCTTCCCCTTCCACCTGCTTTGTTTAATAATTAAGCTACTTAATAAATACTTCTGATAAGGAGAAGGGAGGAGGAAGATGGTGATTGTTATCACTCCCTGGGGAGTATAGCAGTTTATCTGCCTGGGTCATCCTATTTCGGGTTGTTCCCTAGGCATCTTGCTGAGTGAAAATGCCAGAGGCCTTTCCTGCTTCAGGGCCCAGGCCTTCAGGGCCCTGACTGGTCTCCAGTCATTCTGTCCCCAAGGGCCTGACAAGAAACCAGGTCTGGTTCCTGTCTCTTAGCCTCCTTGTTGTTCCTCTTCCTAACTTACCCTTCACTGCACTTTCTTGGCACTTTGATGAACAGCAGACAACCACTGCTTTTCAAGTAAATACTGGGTTGGAAGATAGAGTGCAGATTATTTGTGTATAGGTAAGGGAAAACACTCCAGGCCAAGGGGCACATTTCTGATGGAAGGCACTCAAGGCATGGGCTTTAGGAAAAGAGGTGATGAGTACCTCCTTATAGATAGGAGATAGGGGAGAAGCGAGAGGAGAGGGGAGAGGAGAAAGGGTTAGGGAGAGGGGAGAGGGGAAGAGAAAGAGAGAATTTCACATCGAGAGGCCACATAGCTTGGGGAAAGAGCATTGGTTTCGGAATCAGAGATGTGAGCTCAGATTCCAAGTCCACCATTTACTAGCTACAGGATCTTAGGAAAGTCACTTAGCCATCTCTAGCTTCCATTTCCTCACCCATAAAATGGAGCAAGTAAAACCTATCTTGCATAGTCATTGTGGGAACCAGTAATAAAATACAGGGGCAGGCAAATGTAGGTTTAAAGTTTACTCAGCATTTATTCTGCTATTATTATTTATTATTTTTGTATTATTTGTCTTTTTCCATACAAACAACTGTAAAGTGACTCGCATGTAGTAGACACTCAGGAAGTGGTAGCTCTAGTTATTATTACGTTTTCTGTACTAGGTACTTTGTGAGGTTTAGGGGTATTTGTAGAAAGTGTGGCACAACAAGTAAGACTGAGCAATGAACGGTCCCAGGATCTTTCTCTGGGGTGGCCTGGTGATGGGCTAGCTTCCTCTTTTTCCAACTGAAGGGGCTGACTGTGTGTAACCTTAACTTCCTATGGGACTAGAGACCTCAAGGCCTTTAGCTGGTCATTTCAAGCACTTCCCTAAACTGTAGGTCCCTAAGCTAATACTACTTAGTATCTAAACCCCAAAATATTTATCTCCCCCACCCCAGCAAAGCCCCTCTGAAAGCTAATCTATAAAAAGAAAGAGCAACATGGGATTTCTCCTTAAGAGTGCTGCCACGTGGTGCCCTCTGCTGCACCCCAACCTGTCCCTGCCTCTCTGCAGGACCCAGGGAAAGGCAGCCTCATCTTAGGAAGCAACAGCTCTAATGTGTGATAGATACTATAATAGAGTATTATACATGGTTCTATTGGGGCACAGAGGAGAGCCATTGACTTGCCTTTTCAAAACGGTGCTATTTGAACTAACTTTGAAAGAAAAGTTGGCTTGGCAGGTGTAGGGTGTTCATGGGAAGGGACATTCCATGAAAAGAGAAAAGCATATGCATTATTTCTATATAGTGTCACCTGAGATGTGTATATGAAATAATTCTGTGATGTAGGTACTATCGGTCACATATAACAGAGAAGAAAACTGTAGCCCATAGAGCTTAAGACTATTCCCATGGACACAAGTAAGTAGCAGTACTAAGGTTCAAACTCAGAAGAGCCAATTCAAACTCCCTATTCTTCCTACTAACGAAATTACCTCGCCGGAAGCTGGCACAGGACTCACCGTCATTTTCTGTTTTAGTCATAACATTTGCAAGATGTACGATCATTTGGTCAGAGTGAGAGCATGTACAGTCTTACACTTTCGATCTTCTGACTCAAACATGGATTGAACCACCCATGGATGAATTTGAGTTGTTCTCTGGAACAGAAGATGTCCCTCTCCAATAACACCGCTGTCATGCTGGCCCTCGTCATTGTCTGGACCATGGGGACAAACTACTGGAGTGGGGTCCTGCTCTCCCTAGTGAATCCTTCTTGCTAAGGTCTGTCTTCTGAATACAGCACAACTCAGACTTTTTGTTTTTTAAAGGATGGCACACTAATATTATACTAGGACTTTTTCCTGTGTGCACCATCCTGAATTCTTTTTTTTTTTTTTTTTTTTTTAACAGGGACAGAGAGAGAGTCAGAGAGAGGGATAGACAGGGACAGACAGACAGGAACAGAGAGAGAGATGAGAAGCATCAATCATTAGTTTTTCGTTGCCGTTGCAACACCGTAGTTGTTCATTGATTGCTTTCTCACATGTGCCTTGACCGCGGGCCTTCAGCAGACCGAGCAACCCCTTGCTGGAACCAGCAACCTGGGGTCCAAACTGGCGAGCTTTTGCTCAAGCCAGATGGGCCCGCGCTCAAGCTGGCGAGCTCGGGGTCTCGAACCTGGGTCTTCCGCATCCCAGTCCGACTGTCTATCCACTGCGCCACCGCCTGGTCAGGCACAACTCAGACTTTTAAACAACACAATAACCAACTGTCTTTTTTTAAGCGAGGGTGAGAAAAAGAAATGCTAACACCAATTAGCCTTTTTTACCCCCTTATCTATCTATCTATTTTTCTATCTATCTATCTATCTATCTATCTATCTATCTATCTATCTATCTATTTTTATTGAGGTAAAATGAACATATAACATCAGTTTCAGGCATAGAACATAGTGGTTTGATATTTGTATACATTGTGAGATAATCACAATAAGCTTTTTACTTAAATGTACCTTATTATAATGTTTTAATTGTAAAATAAATATAAATATATGCAAAACAAATAACAAAAGTAATGTTTATTATAAAATTGTCTATCTATATATGAACATTTGAATGTATGTACATATACCTATAGGTACATAGAGAGTGGGGCAAAAGTAGGTTTGCAGTTGTTCATATGGAAAATAATAAAATAATAAACAAATAATAATATAAGGATAAACTCTGTGTTTTGCATACTCACAACTATAAACCTACTTTTGCCCCACTCTGTATTTGTGTATGTGAGTGTAGATATACAAATGAAGCTATCGTATATTGCCATACCCATATTTCTTTTGCACATATGGGTTCACAATATGCAAACTATCCTGCAATTTGCTTTTTTTCAGTTATCAAAAAAACTGATAGTCTTTGTAAGATCATACTGATGGGTTTTTCCAATGGAGACAAGTTCTGGAGCATGGCAGTTCCTCGCTATTCTTGATGTTTCATGATAGTTACACGTCTTCATAAGGCTTGTGTGCAGCTAGATCAAATAAGAGCATGTATGTGAGAGTGCTTTACAAACTGTAGGATGCTGTTCTAATGTTAGTTATCAAAATATATGTAGCATGAGGACAACATTTATATAGGAGTGGATTGCAAGCTTCTCGTAATGTTCTTGTGCAATAGCAAGGGGAAAATGTTTGTGCTCCTGACTGTGTGAGAGCAAACACTGAGGTTGATACATAGTTGATCACGCCTGCTGTCAAGGCCCACTGAAAAAGGAACCTATAAAGCCTCACCTCGCCTTGCCTCTGGCTGCCTATGTTCCCCAAACCACCCAGGTGATTAATTTGAGGTTTCCTCACCACCTCTGTTTCACCAAACCATAATGGGAACAAGGATTCCTTCCAACTTCCCCTGGGAGCCTGGAATCCGAGAGCGCCCTCACTGCCACATAGGAGGGCTGACTTGGTCCAGAACCTGAGGGCAAATGTAGCATCTTCTTAGCTCCATAAAACACTCCTCAAAATATTCCAAATCTCTTTTGGGTTTAATTTAACATTTTACTTTTTGCTGTGTCTAGCTGATAGCTTGAGAAAAACCAAATTGGTGGTTGACTGGTTGGGTTGTTTTTTTTTTTAACCTTAGGACAACCCGGTTTTGAACTATTCAACCATTTTTCAGCTCCCAATACTGTGTGTCTATAAATAAACAGGCATATATATTATCTACTTTTGTTTACTTCTCCCCAAATGAAAGTCCATTAATTACCCAATATATTTTACAGAATGACTTGCTTGTAGCCAGCACTGGGAGAATATATTAATCCTTAGTCCTGAAATGTTTAAGTCGGAAAATAATGGGGAAATAGAAGAGATAGAAGGACCGAGGTGACTCATTTATCTCAGATGTTCACCCTGAACTACTTCAGAAATGCCAGCGATAAATTAAAACCAGAATTCTAGAGGAATGACCTAAATCACATCTCACCAGGGAGACTCTATAGTTCCTTCGCAAAAATTGCACTTCATGTCTAGAATGGTGGAGCTCAATGATGGTTTGAGTCACGTAGCAAGAACTTAGCTCCAACTGGTCTTGGGATAAAGAATCAATATTGTCTCTCTATGGGTAGAAACCTCTTTAGAAAATGATGAAGGGAAGCCACAGTCAAGTGTGAGACACTGACACCCTGTGATATGTTAGTGCTACAAAGGAGAGCTGGCAGAGAACGAGCAAGATTTTTCTTGCTCACTGAAACAGAAACCAGATCTGCGTCTCTGCTTTTTCTGGGGTGCTCCCCCTGCTTTAATTTTCCCTGGGTACAAACAAAGTGGCCCTGTAGTCCTCTATCACCTGACTGTTCTATGCGATGATCTGAAGGCTGGAGAATCCCAGAGGGCAATGAATGATAAAGACTAGGATTGTGCCTGGGGCAAAAAGCAGGGAAAAGGAACAGAAAACTACTTTGTTTAAAGTGAATAAAAATTCATATTTAACTAGCTACTGCAGGGAAGCAACTAATTTTACAACATAAGAGATGTTGATAATGTTAATTACTTCCTTGAACACCACCAAGAAGTGGTTTTCAATTTTATTGTCCAAGTTGTAAATTTGGTCTTGGAATTAACAGGTAACAAAGACCTAGGAAACTTAGGGAGGTTATCTGGTTTGTGCATAAATGAGGAAAATGATTTGTGTGAACCCTGGCAGATAACTCTGGGCTAATGGTTTAGGTAAGCCTTCCATGTGTAGCACTGTTGGTTAAGGTGGTCTTGTAGCCAGGATCAGCCCTTGCATGTACAGAACCTTCATTTTATCAGTCCACCTGGTAGTGCGCAGGACCTGTAGTCGGCTTGACAGAAAAAATATAATGCACCTGGATAAATTTGAATTTTATTTTATTATTATTTTTTAAATTATTATTTTTTTATTTATTCATTTTAGAGGAGAGAGAGAGAGAGAGACAGAGAAGGGGGAGGAGCAGGAAGCATCAACTCCCATACGTGCCTTGACCAGGCAAGCCCAGGGTTTTAAACCAGTGACCTCAGCATTCCAGGTTGATGCTTTATCCACTGCGCCACCACAGGTCAGGCTAAATTTGAATTTTAAATGTGCCATGAATAATTTGTTAGTCTAAGTATGTCTCCTACAATACTTGTATTTTTACTTGGTAAACCTGTCAGCCCTATCTAGGAAGCTTTCATTAATTAACTCACCAGTGACTTACTTATAAACTAGAATCCCAATGTGTGGATATACAGGGCAGGGCTCACCTTTCCATATATCAGAGCCCTTCAGTCTACTCTCTGTACCTGCTCTCTTTCAGGTGTTTGGAAAACCCAGTTTGTCAATGTTTGGTGAATGCCAAATTGTAGTATAACAAGTTAAGTAGGCACATGGGCTCTGTATCCAGATTGCAGGGACATGGAAATTCTGGATGTTTGAAGGCACAACAAACAGGACACCCAGAACCTGGAATAATGATCCAGTCAGACAGATAGAGTGTCTCAACCCCTGCCCCCACCCCAGACAGTGTTGCAATAATGCTGAGCTCCAACTCTCCTTTTTTAATATTTATTTTTCAGTTTTTTAATATGTCACCAAAAATTTATTTCTCATCATAAACACTCCGCCATTTCCAAGGTGTGTGTTGATCAAATGCATTTCATATTGATTGTTGTGCTACATTTGAGGGAGACATCCTGGATATCTTGCTGAGTTTTAGGAAAGGCGATAGCCTTCATTAGTAGATATTAATTTTACAAGATCGTTTCAGATGTGTGCATCTGTACCTTTGCTTTTCTAAAACAGACATAATTTTTATCTCAGACTCTCATTTTGTGTGATGCAGAAAAATGAATCTAGTAACTACCAAGGACATTAATTCACACCCACACATTCTCCTTGCTCTCCTTTAAATGGAATATCAGCGATAGAAGAGGGAGAGAGGGGAACCCATATATTGCTGTGTGTCTGAGTTGGTGGCTCCTGAGATGAATAACTGCCCCATTTTGTCTTTGATCATGGGATCCCCGTCCCACTGGTGTCCAGCATTATCCTCTAAGGTGGCTTCATTCCCATCTGGTTTGCTCAGCTCACTCTGCCATCTGAGCTGAACATATAGTTGTTCCTGAATGGTGTGACTCCTTTGGGTTGCTTGCTGTCACTCTCAGCTTATTTCTGAGAAGTTCTCAGGGTTTGAGGAGGGTCCAGCTACTCTCTGACACCTCTTTTGGGCCACAGAAAACAAAGTTGTCATTGAGTTCTCTTATCCTATCGTCTGCACAAACATCCCCTCTCTGTTACTTCATGTCACTGTGGGGTTAGCTGCCCTTGGTGACAGGAAGTAGACACAAGCCTCCCTATTCTGTTTTCTCAAAGTGTATCTGATGTTCTACCTCTGACGACAGTTCCCAGTTTCCTCTCTTCCAAGGGGATTCATCCTGGAAAGATGACAGGGCACTGAAGCTTCTCTCTTTTTTTTCTCTCTCTCTTTTTCTCTTTTTTGTTGAATTTATTGGGGTGACACTGGCTAACAACATTATATCGGTTTCAGGAGCACAATTGCACAGCACATCATCTGTGCACTGTATTGTGTGTTCTCCACTACAAGATTGTCCAGGTCAAGTCTTCTTCCATCACCATGTATCTCCCCTATCCCCTCCTCCACCTCCCCCATCTCCCTGGGGCTTCTCTTAGAAACCGCACATCCCTACAGTCCAGGTAAACCTACTGGAGTTCCTGAGGGCTGGTTATCTTGGATGGAGAAAGGGGAAAGAGTTCTTTTGGACCAGTCTTGTTTGTCTGCTGGTTAGGCCCAAATATTTTCTGAATGCTCAGAAGTTTTTTTTCTCCCAAGTCTAGGTCTTGGGATCAGTAATCTCATTTGAATCTCAAAAGTTAAACAACTGACTTTCTTTTGTCTGGCATTCCATTTGTAGCAGCAACCCTGTTTTCCCTGGGGCAGGGCATGTCTTGGACTGCAGGGCAGGGGAGGGTGAAGTGTATGGTGTTGGTGGTATCAGGGAAGACCTGGCTAATGTCTCAGAATGTCCTGCTGTCCTGGCAATGAACCAGGAGGGCTGAGTGCCTTAGTCCCATGTAATCCTTAGGACAATCCCCCGAACTGAGTACTATCACCCTCATTTCCAGACAAAGAAATGGAAGCTCAAGGACAGAATAGGTAACTTGCTCAAAGATTCCAGTTATGAGTGGTAGAGAAAGAGGTGAATCGAGGATAATCTAATTCCAAAGCCTTCCTTTTAAATCCCAACAGTAGTTTCATTACCTTAGTGAACGACTGACTCTCCAGGGAGTTTGTTAAAATAATTTTGATAAACACCCCCCTACCCCCCTCAGGAGATCCTGATTTAATTGGTCAATGATGGGGCCTGGTAGTCTCTGTAGGTAATTCAGATGCATACCACAGTTGGAGAGCCAGCTCTGGAACTTGTTAACTGCGTGATTTGGAACAAAGTACTTTGCCACCTGGTGCCTTGGTTTCCTCAGTTGTTAAATGGGGGATAATAACAGTACCCACACCATGGAGTTGTGGGAATTAAATGAGTTTGAAATGAGAGCACTAGGAAGAGAATATATAGCACGTGAGTGCTAGATAAGCATTAACAACAACTACTTTTGCTGCCTCTTAGCAGCAACTTACTTACCAAACATTTTTAGGAGCACTATTTCCTGGGAAGATTACCTAAGAGAGTCATTGTCTGCATTTACATAGATTTTTAATAGTCTGTATCTCAGAGAGCCATTCTTTTGTTTATTTTTTTAGCTCTTTCCCTCAAATCTAGGTTTGTAACCTAATTTGGATTCCATAGTCTACTGTAGTCCTACTCACCTGGATGCCACGTTATTGGTAAGGTAAATTAAAATTAAACTGGGGATAGAATGACAATGGCGGGTAAAAGAGAAGTAGATCAATGGTTATTAACCTTGATTGTGTCTTAGAAATATCTGGAGAGCTTTAAACAATGCTCAAGTCACAACCGTTACCATTAATATCAGAGTTGTTGGGAATAGGTTCCAGCCACTAATATATTTTAATCGCTAGATGCTTCCAGTGTCTGTCCATTGGGCTCCACCCCAGCTCCACTGAGTAGACCCTCCAAGGGTGGAACCCAGAAATCTGTGTTTTAACAAGCCTTTTACAAACCTCAGGATTTTTGGTGTGAACCGTTCCATATCCTCCCTGTGTCCAGGCCTCTGTTTTTGCTTCTCTGCTGAGTAGGGTGTGACAGGAAGGTAAGAAAGAAGGTGTATTAAACCTTATTTCCTTTAAAGTACAAGTAGATCAGTACTACATATCAAACCAATATTAATTCTAGCCAGATCTGTCCTAGACTGGAAGAATGAGGGTCCTTCATCCTAAATGCTTGCTTTGCAAAGGGCAGATGCTTCAATTAAGAGGGGCCCCACTCTCTCAGAATGGAGACCCGGTCAATATATGCCTAACATACCCCTTCTCTCTAGTCCTATCTCTGCCTGCCCTGGAAGCTTCACAAGGGCCAATAATGTGTAAACAAGTTCCAAACCAACCCATCTGCTTTTCATTTCCTGCTTTGGGTGCTAAAAAGAGTCTTTTAAGGTTGCTTAAAATACGTCTCTCTTCTCAGGCCCTGCCCCCTGGGCATTTGCTCTGTGTCCTCAGACCACCTCACCTTCCGCCTGCTCCTCCACCTGGGTCTTTTCTGCACAGATTTTGGCTTCAAACAATGCTCGCAGTTATTCCTGGCACTTGCTTTCTTGGCTTAGCGCACATCCAATGACATCTTTTTCTTCCTCTGTTTAAAGCAATGTCTTCAGTCTCCTCATTTGTTCTTTTCTCCTCTGGCAATTGTACTGCTATCGACATTTGAAAATGGCCTGATTCCCTTGAGCCTGGTAAATGGTCTTTGCTGCTAGATTAGTGTGAGAGAACTGTGTGCAGAATGGAGAGCGTGAGCTAACGGGACCTGCTCTCCCGGGGCTCAAATACCCCCCTGGGACCTCTGTGGTGTCCTTGGGCGGTTGTAGTGCACTGGGGCTGAGGAGATGGCACCTGGTGGGTCCTATATTTGAGCAATGACTTCATGTGACCTTAAACCACTGCTGCTTTGCTCTGCTTCTGTTTAGCATCTGTTAAGTAGAGACCTTTGCTACCAATTAATGAGAGAGAAACCCTATTCAGTTGCAAAGAACTGCTGGGTTGTAAACAAACTTGGAAAGAAGGGTTCCTGCTGCAATTGTAGTGTGGGAAAAGTGCCCCTGTACTCCCCTTTCAATATCAGCAGATGCTGACTCCCCTTCCTCTAAGACTTAATTTGGAACCTCTTTTAGGGCACAGTCCCAAACCCCACACCCTCTCCAGAATGTGCTACCCTCTACCATACTTTACCTTCTCCGGGTCCTGCCAACTACAGGTTAGGTAATATGATAACAGCTGTTACTGTCCTAATGTATCTGCCTTCTGAATCTATCAGCAATACAAACAGGCCTCTTGATGCCAGGTATAGTGCTTTAAGACTCAGCTCTGGTCTTTAAAAAGCTTATGTTCCCATTAGAGACAGGATGTGTGCACATACAAAGAAAATAGCTTGAGACCTTGCCAAACAAAGCAAACAGCTCACAAAGGTTATAGGAAAACACAGTTATTCAAAGAATATATATTAAATTCCTATTACATGTTATGTATTATTGTAAGTACTGAGGCTAACCCAGTGAACAAAACAGATGGATCTTAGGTTCTAATCAGACAAGACTGACTGTAAGTGAATAAATACATAATACATCAACTTGTGATAAGAGATTTGAAGGAAAATGAAGCAGAGTAAGGTGGATTATTTTTATATAATGAAGGTCACAGAAGATCTCAGTTAAGGGGAGTTTGAGTCAAACCTGGAGAGAGAGAGAGAACAAGTCACTTGACTATCTGGAAGAATTTTCCAAGCAAACTGAACAGCAAGTACAAAGGCCCTGAGAAGGGAGTATGCTTGATGTGTTCTAAGGACAAATAGGCTAGTGTGTCCGGGGATCAGTGAGCAAGAGGGCATGGGGACAAACAAGGTTAGAGAGAAGTGATGGGTAGATCACAGATCACCCTGCAAGCTGTGATCAGGACTTTGAATTTTCTTCTAAAGGGTGTTGAGCAGAGCAGTGATGTGATCTGACTGACATATTGGAAGGATCACTCTATGTGAGGACAGATTCTGGGGGTCCAAGAGGAGAAGCCTGAGACCAGTGAGGAGGCTGTGGCAATAACCCAGGGGTGAAGTGACGGTGGCTTGGACCAGAGTGATAGAACAGAGGGTGGCAAGATGAGGTTGGATTCTGAAAGTGTTTTGAAGATGAACAAGAAAGCTAAGTAAGGCATGGGATTTTGAATAAAGAGAGAAATTAAGAATGACTCCCAGGTTTTTGGCCTGAATTTAAGGTTTTATGTTCAATGAAGGGAGTGGCTACTTCTGGTTAAGATAATCAGAGAAGGATTAATCACATTTGAGCTGCACTTTGAAAAACTAGTAGAATATGTGGCTTATAAAAACCCTCAGTGGTCCCTGACCAGGCAGTGGCACAGTGGACAGCACATTGGCCTGGGATGCAGAAGAACCAGGTTTGAAACCCAGAGGTCACTGGCTTGAAGCCCAAGGTTGCAGGTTTGAGCAAAGGGTCATGGGCTCAGCTAGAACCCCCCAGTCAAGGCACATATGAGAAAGCAATCAATAAACAATGAAGAATCAATGCTTCTCATTTCTCTTCCTTCCTGTCTGTCTGTCTCTGTCTCCTCGTTGTCTCTCACTAAAAACACAAACAAACAAAAAACAAAGAAATGAAAAGAAAAAGAAAAACTCTCAATGGCTTATTCTGAGACCATTTTGTCTTTGCCAAATTTCCTCCCAACCCCCACTTCAATCTCACTTTTTTGTTAAGTTTTAGCAACCTCTACACCAGGGGACCAGGAAGTCACCCACTGGTAGGGAGGTGCATCTTGATATTTAAGCTGATCAAGTATTTATTTTCCTTGCTCTTGCCAGTAATTGGTTTAGAAATGTGCTGTTTTAGGAATAAGCATGTGCTACAATTCTAGACAATGGAGCATAAAGGGGAACTCTGCAGAAGGACTTCTGGGAAATTCTCTAATTCTAAGATGCTTTGCACTTGAGGTGTTATGTAAAGACATAGTGCTTGAGCTGCGGTCACCATCTTGCTAAGGTAGGGAGGAAAGCTGAGGTCAACAGCCGGCGTGCTGAGGGTGGCAGAGGGGAAGGTTAGAAAAGCATCATTCCTTAAGGTCAGATTTGAGCCACTGAGTTATTCTATCTGTAACTGTGACACTTCTAGATTTCTTATTATGTGAGATTAAGAAAATATATATTCCTGTTATCAAATTTTTGAGCTGGGTTGTACTTGAAGTAGAAAAGCACATCATTTTAGAAAAGCAATAAAAACTCTAGAGGGAAAGACACAGCAAAAGCAAAAAATCTTTGAGGCAAGACTTTCTTTGAGTCAAAAAAATTCAAAGCATATTTAGGGATCAGTAGGTGGAATCATCTGGCATTTGTTTATAGACGTGCCGAACAAACATTTGTGGAGCCTCTAGTGTGCACCAGGCCCTGTTGTAAGAACTAGGCTGCTGTGGTGAACAAGATAGACAGGATCCCTCCTCTCAGGGAGTTTATTACCCTGTGAAGGAAAGATGGCTGGTCATGAAGGAAACACAACAAGAATCATTTCAGGAAGCTATAAGTGTAATGAGGAAATGAAATGCATAATATAACAAAAAGTGACTTAGAGGGCTCACTTTAGCTTGGGAATGGTACATTCAGGGAACTTAAAGAAAGGAAGAACTTGGCCAAACTGAGAGTGAAATGAGGCTGGTGTGTCTGGAGCCTGGGAGGGAGAGGAGAAAAGAGGCCAGAGAGAGAAGCAAGGCCAGGTCCTACAGGCTTTGGGACCAGCACAGGCATGTGGATTTTATTCTATGTCGTAAAGGAAGACATTGGAGAACGTTAGGGGCGTGATATGACTTGTTTACATTTGTAGATCTGTCTTGTGGCATCATGGATGGACCTGGGGAGGGGTGTGGGGTCAGATGGATATAAGTCTGGAAAAGTATCATTTTGACATGCACTCATTATAAAAATTATTAATGATCTATTTTTCTCTCTTTGAAAGTTGGTGTATATTTCATACTTATAGACCATTTCAGTGTGGCGAGCCACATGTAGCTAACAGCTACTGTATTTGGGTAGCAGACATAGAAAGATGGTCTTGGAAGGCCTCTTATGGGGAGGCCATGTCAGGATGGGAGACTGGATTTGGAAATAGCTTCATACTTCTGCTGCTCTGCTCTGGACTCATTCTCTGAGATAAGTGTATTAGGTCAAAGGACATAAACATTTTTAGGACTTTAATTATTTTTGTAATTGATGACATTGATTTAATTGTACCCACAATGAAAACAAGTGACAATATCGCCGGCTTCAGATTTAGAATTTTGTATTTTAATTTGGGGTAAAGGTTAATTTAGTAAAGTTAATTTATTTAATTTAATGGAAAAGGAAATTCCATACTTCTTTTAATCTGCTTCTCTTTGATAACTAGTAAAATTGAATATTTTTTCATAAATTCACTGGCATTTGTTCTTTTGTGAATTGTTTTGCGACCAGTCTTTGTTTAGTTATCAGCTGAAATATTAAAATTCTTATGAACTTGTGTGAATTCTTGAGATAATAGTAGTAACTTCTTTGGTCGTATTTTTTTGTAACTATATCTTCTATTACGTTATTTGTCCTTTATTTTGGTAATATTTTTACATATAAAATTGCTTATAAAAACTTTTATGTTGTTAAATATTTCAATCTCTTCTATGTGGTAATACTATTATTGCTTCTTATAGCAATATTATAAGTCACCTTCCCACTAGTGTTTTGATAAGTATTCAATTCTATGTTCTTCTGGATGTCATGATTTTAAGTATATTTCAGTTTTTTTTTCTTTTCTTTTTTTCAGAGACAGAGAGAGTCAGAGAGAGGGATAGATAGGGACAGACAGGAACAGAGAGAAGTAAGAAGCATCAGTCATCAGTTTTTCATTGCCATTGCGATACCTTAGTTGTTCATTGATTGCTTTCTCACATGTGCCTTGACTGCGGGCCTTCAGCAGACCGAGCAATGCCTTGCTGGAGCCAGCGACCTTGGGTCCAAGCTGGTGAGCCCCTGCTCAAGCCAGATGGGCCCACGCTCAAGCTAGCAACCTTGGGGTCTCGAACCTGGGTCTTCCGCATCCCAGTCCGACGCTCTATCCACTGCGCCACCGCCTGGTCAGGCAAGTGTATTTCAGTTTTTAAATTAAATAGAATTCATTGTGATGGGTAGTTTAAAATGTGAATCTAAATTCTTCTTTTTCTCCCAAATTACTGATTAGGTATTTCCACCATTTCTTGAAAAAACACTTTATTTCATTGTATTGTGATATCTTCACCATATAATAAAATGCTTATGAAAGTTAGAATGTATTTCTGATCTTTTTGTTATAGTCCAGAAATCTGTCTATTCTTACCCAAGATTTCACTATCTTAGTTTTGTTATTTTATAGGTTTCTACTTTTATTCTTTATTTATTGATTGATTTTAGAGAGAGAGGAAGGGGGAAAGGGAGAGAGAGAAACATTAATTTGTTGTAACACTTATTTATGCATTCATTGGTTAATCCTTCTATGTGCACTGCCTGAGGATTGAACCTGCAACCTTGGCATATATAACTAATCATGTTTGTGATATGAGGATCTTACTAATTTAATTTTGAGTTTAGCTTTATTTCCAGTTTCTTGGGAGACAGCTTATTGTGATCTTCAAGGACTGACAACAGCATCTACAAAATCATCATTTAATATGATGTACAATATTAGATACTCCTTACTATGGCAAGAAGACTTATTCTATCTCTATTAGCATTTTAAATAAATAATGTTATATATCATTTTTGCATTTAAAGATAATAATATTTTTCTAGTTTAATATTCTGTGATAGTCTTCAATTAAGGTAACTCTTTTATCATTGGGGTTAACCCTTCCTTCTAGTAACAAATTATTATGAATAGTTAGTATACACAATGGCACAAAATTCTGAATGTGTAAAGAAGAATATAGTGAAAGTCAGTCTCTCTTCCTTTTCTGTCTCCCTTCCACTTAGTTCCCCTCCTAGGGCAGCTGATGTTATCAGTTTCTTGTGTATCGTTCCAGACAGGGTTTACACATTTTCAAATATTCTTCTACCCCCAAACCCCAAAATATAAACAAATAGCAGCATACCACTGCATATGGTTTTTCTCAATATTTATTCGATATATTTCTTTTTATTTCTTTCTTACTTTTTTTTGGTAAAAGAGAGAAAGAAGAGACAGAGACAGGAAGGGAGAGAGATGAAAAGCATCAATTCTTCGGTGTGGCTCCTTAGTCTCCTCAGTTGTTCATTGATTGCTTTCTCATATGTGCCTGAATGGGGAGGGGGGCTACAGCAGAGCAAGTGACCCCTTGCTCAAGCCAGTGACCTTGAGCTCAAGCCAGCAACCATGGAGTCGTGTCTATGATCACATGCTTAAACCAGTGACCCTGCACTCATGCTGGATGAGCCTGTGCTCAAACCAGCAACCTCAGGGTCTCGAACCTGGGTTGTCTGCATCCCAGTCGGATACTCTATCTACTGCGCCACCACCTGGTCAGGCTAATGTGATTTATTAAATGGTCCCCTACTGAGTGAAAATTGGGTTCAATTTTCATTTACAAACCATGCTGTCACTAGTATCCTTGAGCACATTATTTTGTGCATATGTAAATGTATCTGTAGGATAAATACCTAGAAGTAAAATGGTTGAGTCAAGTGCATTTTGAGTTTTGAAAGTTACCCCTTTCTTAGATTTATACCACCTATAGTCCCATCAGCAACAAATGGGTATGCTGGTTTCCTCTTGACAATATTGGGTATCATCAAACTTTTTGATGTTGGTTAATATGGAAGTGAAAATGGCATCTTATTGTAGTTTTCAAGTGCATTTCTCTTTAAGAGTGAGTTTGAATTATTCATATGTTTAGCATATGTATCTCATCTTGAAGCTAAAGTTTGTAGATAGTATTATTTGGTCTATGTATCCCAATTCCTGCCTTGCAGAAACCAGAACATGCCTTTCATATCTCCACAGTTTAGGTTCATTTTGACTGCAAGTAACATAAAACCTTCACTCAATTGACTTTAAAAATAAGCAAAATCTTTTATCTTACATGACATCATCATGTCCTGGGATAGAGTGGCTCTACCACCAAGGTCATTGCCACCCTCCTACTAGATGACCTCATTGTCACAAAATGGCTTCCCATTGAGATAGTAAAGAATCCAGTAGAAGAAGGGCAGGTTTTATGCCCATTCCTAAATGAGTAACTAGCAAGTAACCCCTACCCCCAAAAAAGAAGTTGGGACACTGCCAACAAGAAACATGTGGATTGGCTATAGGGGGAACAATTAACTGTGACTGCAACAACTTTGCACATTATCCTCTTTGATATAACCTTCTTCTATTTATCCTGCAGCCTAACTACTACTTATCTTTCAAGTATAGGTTTGAGATCCAAGGGAACGGATAACTCCTCTCTGTTCCCATGGCAGCCTTGGCACCCTCATTGCACTGCACTGTAATTCTGGCTTCACTTCTCAGTTTCCCACCACAACCCAACTCCTTGAGGGCAGGGATGGGTCTGATTTGTCCCTGTGGCTGGAGCCCCTAGGGCAGTGCACAGTACAGAACAGACACTTACCTCCAGCTTGTGGAATAAAAGCCATATTCTAGTGTTTTACTTTAGAGTTTTTCAAGTTTAGAATTCCACCAGAGATCAATTTGTAGCTTTGTGTTTGTGAATGCCTTATTTGTTGAGATTTGGAATTAGGATTATCTCTTCTACATAAAGCAAACCGGAGAGTTTCCAGAACAAATTGTTTAACTTGTGGATTATTGGTTCCTTAAAAGTCCAGAAGTTCAACAAGTATTTCCTGAATACACACTGTGCTTTGGGTACTAACCCAGTTGGCTCTTTACAAGAGAGCAGTATGGGAGCTCATCTCTGAGTGTGGAGATGGTGCTTCTGGGCAGCACTTTCCAAGCAGCAGGTCAGATCTGTTTGTGGGCAATGAAATCAATTTTGTGGGTCAAAACTATCATCAAAAAGGAAAAAAGAATACACTAGAGTAGCAGAAAATATATCAGAGTGCATCACTTTTGGTAAAACTTTCGGTATATATCTACACTAAAAGTATATATATTTATGGGATGTCCTGGGTGAAGATATAAAATGTGTTTTTTATTGTTTTCTACTCCTCGTGTCTGGGTTCCCTAAAAAAAGGAAAAGATGGCTTTGAGATTCTGCGTCTCCTCCCAACCCCCAAACTCCCAGCCTTAGGCTCTGTGAGCCTGGCACATTTTAGAGTCAGGCAGAAATCTGATTTTAGGCTCCGGGATTTAGCAACCTTGGGCAAGTCACTGAACCTTTCAGAACATCTGTTTCTTTCTGGTGAGATGGAGATAACAATACCTGTTCCACAATTCAACTCCCTTCAGTTCCTCAGAGGAGAAAAGCAAACTTAGCCCTTGGTTTAAAGAAGTTCTGTGTCCTGAGAATAGAGGTCAGACCTCGGGAAATGGACCTCCAGAGAAAATCAAGAGGGGACTCCAAACACCTAGGGACTGTAGGTGTTTGAATAAAAGGGGGGAGGGGATCAATGGGAAAGGCCAGGGTTCTCCCGTTTCTCCAATAAGCAGTTATGTTTTATTCCTCGTAGAGTTCAGTGTCATGGAGTTTGTGGAGGTGGTGACAGTGTGCCCTGCTGCATCGGGAGGAAGAGTTGCTGACAAGGTTCCCTTTTCGTAAACTTCACGGAGGAAGGACCAGGCACTGGACTCTGTCCTCCCTCTGCCTTTGTAGGAGGTATGCTGGGGTCATCCAGCCCGGAGCTCACTCAGGCTGGAAACTGTGGTTCAGGAGTGAGGTCAGGTGGAGGGAGGGAGGGGAAGATGATCTGAGTGGTTGGTCTGACTTGAGGGTCATTCCTCACACATCTGAAATTCTCTCTTCTGTGACTGTTTTGGAAAACCAGTCACAGTGGACAAATTGGGCACAGGCTGTCCTGCCTGCGCATTTTCTTGAGCTGTCAGCAATGTGCCTCCCTGGACAACTCTGCAGGCTTCAAAGCCTGGGCTCTCCTGCTCTCAGATGTACGAACAAGAAGCCATGCATGTGTTTTCTTAAGGAAAAAGTTAGTTTTACTTGTTTGTTTTTATCCCTGACTTGTTGAGACTTGGGAGAGAGATTTGCCTGACCTCCCCACTCCCCACCCCAGATAAGATGAGGAAGATGAGAAGTTGGTTTGCCTTGATGAGAAGTTGGTTTGCCTTGTCTGGCAGCTAGAGATAACTGAAGACTGACACCCAGGCTAGGATTTATCCATAACTATCACAACGAAATGCAGAGCAAAGAAAGAGGGAATTCCAAGAGTTTTAGGTGAAGACTGGAGATCCCCAAGAGCCTGTTGCTGGTTCTTTGCTTACTAGGTTTATTATTCCCTCTTCCCTCTCACCCCCTGCCCCAAAGATTTTGTCCTAAAGAGGTCCATCTAGGATCTTGGCAACTCATTCCCTGATCTCTTTCAAACTAGCTTTGGTCCTGAAGGTGCCAGGAGTCACCAGCATGCCCAGTGAAAGGAGGTAGGGAAACGGGAGGGCAGTCTTATTGGCTGCCAACAGCGGGAGGGAGAAAGCCCTCAGCCACGTGTGAACAGCTGCGGCTCTCTTAATCGCCAGCAGAGTCCTTTTTTTGGCAGGAGGGGGGAGGAGTGTGGGGCAAACATTTGTCTCTACTTGTGATTTCTTGAAGGTCACTAGTGGCTTTCAAGTCCAGTGGCTTTTTTCTCAGGCCTCATCTGCCAGCTGACAGGCCCTCTTTCTTAAATGGTCACCTCAGAGAGGTAGTTCTCCCCTACTTCTTTCAAATTATTTCTGTAGTTCTTTTTATTATTATTATTGATTGATTTTAGAGAGAGAGAGGAAGGGAAATAGGGAGAGAGAAACAACGATCTGTCATTTCACTTATTTATATATTCATTAATTGATTCTTGTATGTGCCCTGACAGGGGATCGAACCTGCAACCTTGGCAGGGGATGATGCTCTAACCAACTGAGCTACCCAGCCAGAGCAATGCTTTTCTTTCTCTACTCTTACTCCTCTAGGCTAACTAACTAAGTAGTATTTTAGTTGAGACTTTTTGGTTTTCAAGTAATAGTAACTAGCTTGGGCAAAGGGAGGGTTTACATTATAAGGTGTCGAAAGAGCTCAGTGCAGAAGTGGGTGTGGGTCTCGGCCAGGGCTGAATCCAGGACCTGGTATGCTCCCAGGAAGCCAGGAAGAGTTTGCTGAGGTGCTGATCTCTGCCTCTCTGCATGTCTGCTCACATTGTTTCCTGATGTCTATCTTTCTCCTCCTCCCCTTTCCTAGGCCACATCTTACCTGAAAACTTCATGACATCTTTAGTGATTTCCCCACTGTTGGTCATATCCTTCATCCAAGCTATCTGACCTCAACAGTATGCCCTATGCCTTGGGTCCCCTGCTTCAGAGGGTCCCCACCCTGGTTCACTTTGGCTGTACCTTTCCAAGGAGCGCATCAATGGGATGTTCCCAGCCAGAGCTCCTGTTACCTTTCCAGAGCCTATTTCCTGGGCCTGGGATGGCCTTTCTCCAGATACATTCCCCTGAGGACAGACCACACCACTATGGTACTTACTCCTAGGCCTGAAAGGTGCCCAAAGGGGAATTGTTTGTTGGAGAGGGGAGAGTAAGAATGTGGATGGAGCTTGGCCATGTCCGTGTGAACATGCTCAAGGTCCCCTGCCACTGGGGACAGCGCCTGGGCTGCGAAGAAAAGTGAAGCAGGTCCAGGGGCCAGCTTTTCCTCATTCTATCATGTCGCAGCATGGGACTCCAAAATTCAGGTATTATATATTTGAACCTGGCCTTTCACATTGTTTTGAAAGTTTATTTTTCAGTGTAGGAGTATGGAACATACTTTATTTAATAGTTTAATCAGTTTGACTTATAACTCTTAGACATGTGGCACATGGGCCTCCATTTGTATTACTGCCCTGGGCCCCACAGATCTTAAGGGCAAGTCAGGATTTCAGTATGGCCAGTTAAAACAAAAAAAGAATATATATATATTCCCTAAACAAAGCTCTGATTGTATCATCACTTGCCTCAAAGCTTTTAATGGTGACTGCTACTGCTTACTGGGAAGTCACTGCTCTGGATGTTCATTATTCTGTGTCAGATGAAGCTGACAATCAGGTGGGACCTTTCTTTCATCAGAAAAAGGGTCAGGTCAGGCTTGAGTCGGCAAGGGAGCAGCTTGCTGCTCGGAGCTCACTGGGGAAGCTGAGAGGACAGAAGCCAGGGCAGCCTGACAATTGGCAGTTGGAGCTTCAAGCAGAGGTGGTGTGTGTTCACACAGACAAGGGACAGAAAATCAAAGGCAAGTTTAAGGTAAGCTGTCAAGAAGTGGCCAGTGTGAAGTGTTTGAAGAGAGCAGGGCATGCACCAAGGTAAAGGAGACTTAATTCCTGAGGTCACCTTTGGCCTCTGTTCCAGGTTTTCCTATAGTTCCCAAATGCTGGAATGTGTCCTAGCCTAATCCATGTCAGACTCTTCTATGGCACCGACAACAGGAACAAAGTGTAGTACTCAGCACAACATAACAACAGCTTCTAATGAGTATACTCTATTGATAATCAATCTCCTTTGGCATATCCCTAAATGGATCAGATTTGGGAACTAATTCATTTAGACCAAGGGAAAGAATATGTGATTAGGATTAAAGTCAGGGGAGATAGACAGAGCAAGATGACATTCCATAACCTTCTACCCACTTTCTGAGGTTGAGTCAGGTGCTCGGGCTGGGAAAGGAGATAGATGCCAGGCTGAATGCAGGCTATGGCTTTGGCGGGGCACAGCCCCATCTGGCAGAGCATTGCAGCGGGTGGTGTTCTCCTTCCTGACGTGTGAGCGAGGAGCAGGAGCTTCCCAGAAGGACTGTTGTTGAGCTCGAGAGACAACAGATAACTTTTAAAATAGGGAACATGGGAGAATGTATATTCTAGGAAAAGCCATGAGTATAAAACAAAACAAACAAACAAAAATGGCATGCACACCTTTCCAGGACTTCAAAAACCAGTATTAAGGACAGACTCTCCAAACTCCAGTTATCAGACTGTTCTTTTACAGAAAATTGTTTTATCTCAAACATTGACATGGGCCCTAATGGAGAGACACCCTGGCACTTTGCAAGAGATGCTGTTGTCTTGAGATGGGTGTCTTGTTACCTGGTGATTCTTAAACCAGCATGCATCAGAACCACCTGCTTGTTCAAAATGCAGAATTTATAAGAATATAAAGTTTTCTCTTCAAAGCAATGATAGTAAGAATCTTACATTTAATGACAAGCCCAAAATTATTTTATACATTTATTTTTTATTATTTAGGCAAGAGGAAGGGAAATAGTGAGGTAGACTCCTGCATATGTCCCAGCTGGGATCCACCTGGCAAACCCATCTAGGGCCAATGCTTGAGTATCAAGCTATTTTTAGCACCTGAGGCTGATTGCTCTGTTCCAACAAAGCTATCCTCAGCGCCTGGGGCCACGCTCAAAGCAATTGAGCCACTGGCTGTAGAAAGGGAAAGGGGAGAGAAGGGGAAGAGGGAGGGAGAAGAAGCAGATGGTTGTTTTTCCTGTGTGCTCTGATTGGGAATTGAACTTAGGATGTCCATACACCGGGCCAACATTCTATCTACTGAGCCATCGGCCAGGGCCTATTTCGTACATTTAAAAAATTTAAAAACCTAGTTCAGCTTGAGTAAAGGAAATTTTTTTTAGTACCTTTACTAAGGGGAACTAAAGTCCCACTTGCAGAAGCTTAGAAAAGGGCAAAACTAAGTAAAAAATTTCCCCATATTAACAAATAGTAATAAAAACAAAAGGTTACATCAGTCAGGGTGCTGGTAAAAAATAGCTATATACTGACTCATTGGGAAGAGTGTAATAAGGGCACTATTTACAAAGCATGGGTTGGGCTTAGACAAAGAAAAAGGGATGGTATACTATACTTGGGCTGCTAAGTGCAGGAGCCACTACCACCAGTAGGCCTGAAAGGACAAGGGAGCTGAAACCAGTTAAAGGATCCTAGAAAGAAAACTGATGAAGCCCTGGCCAGATAGCTTGTTTGGTTAGAGAATCATCCCAAAGTGCAGAGGTTGCCAGTTTGATCCCTGGTCAGGGCACATACAGGAACAGATCGATGTTCTCTCTCTCTCTGTTTTCCTCTCCTGCTAAAATGAATTAAAAAAAAAGAAGCCGATGGAGAAGGCCAACTGGCAAAAGGGAATCAAAGGAATAAATACAGTAGTTCTCCATTATCCATCAGGGATATATTCTAAGACCCCCAGTGGATGCCTAAAACTGTGGATAATACTGAATCCTATACATTCTATGCTTTTTAAAATATTTTTTAATTTTTATGTTTTTAGTGAAAGAGAGACAACAACAGAGGAAGAGAGAGGGGGACAGACAAGGACAGACAGACAGGAAAGAAGAACAATGAGAAGCATTAATTCTTCCTTGCGGCGCCTCAGTTGTTTCTTGATTGCTTTCTCATATGTGCCTTGACCAGGGGGCTCCAGCAAAGTGAGTGATCCCTTGCTCAAATCAGTGACCTTGAACTCAAGCCAGCGACCTTGGGCTTCAAGCCAGTAACCATACGGTCATGTCTATGATCCCATACACAAGCCGGAGATTCTATGCTCAAGCCGGCGACGTCGATTTTTCAGCATCTCAGGCCAACGCTCTATACACTGTGCCACCACCTGGCCAGACTGTACTATGCTTTTTTTTATGATAAAGTTTAATTTATAAATTAAGCACAGTAAGAGATTAAGAACAACAATAATAAAATAGACTAATTACAACAATATACTGAAATAAAAGTTATGTGAATGGTTTGGGGGCCATTATTAAATAGAATAAGGGTTATTTGAACACAAGCTCTGTGATAACATGACCATTGATCTGACAACCAAGACGGATGAGTGACTAATTGGTGGGTAATATATACAATGTGAATACAGTAGACAAAGGGATGACTCATGTCCTGGGCAGGTTGAAGTGGAATGACATGAGATTTCATCATGCTACTCAGAATGATGTATGACTTAAAACTTAAGACTTATTTCTGGAATTTTTCATTTAGTCCTTTCAGACTGTGGTTGATTATGGATAATTGAAACTGTGAATAAAGGGGGACCACGATATGCCAACCTCATTGGCCAACCCTCCCAAAATCTGGAGAGCAAAGGTAACCCACTGATGCTGTCCCTGTGGCTCAGCCTCTTGCGACAAAGAACAGGTATAGAAGGGTAGAGAGTGGATCATAAGGGGAAAACGGGGAGAATTCAACATCCATCATAGATAGCTAAGGGACCGGAGTGGCTATTGTGTATCTTAACAAGCACTGAAGAAAACAGTAAAGCAATTTCCGTTTTTATCATCTTGTTTATATTACCCTGTAGTATGTTTATAAGAAACACGTTGTTGTGTTATGGTCTTGTATTGGAGAAGGGGAACAGAATCATTTGACTTATCCCAGGCCTATAGAATCAAGTCTTACTTTGGAAGGGGCCCAAAAATCTGACCTTTAAACAAGCACTCCAAATGACGCACATCCAACATTCATAAGCACTGAGCTATAAAATGGAAGGCTGAGCAGTAGTAGTTATCTTCTTAAGAAAGTAGTAACAGTTATCTGGGCTTAGAAAACAATTCTGCACAAAGTATATACCCATGTGGACAAGGACAGGGCAGGGGAGCAGACAATTGAGCATGATTGGTTAGTAAGGGTGCTCAGAGTTCTGAAACTTTTTGATATGATAATGTTCATCTAAAAGCTATTCAGTTTAAAACACCTCTAAGAGAACTCGGAGCAGGTGAAACATCAGGTCACAAGGGTCTGACCCCACCCCTGAAGAGTCCCTGGAACTCAACCACAGTATCTAAGTTCTCCTGGTCCCTCTCAGGGCTGCTCAGCTGCCCAGTCTCCTAAGCCAGCTTAGTCCTGAGCAAACATCTGGAGGAACATCTGTTGATCTGGCTTCATAGGACCCCACAAATCCGTTAGGTACAAATGGGCAGTCAGCCACCATTGGTAAGACTCTACCGCTCCTGGGCTGAGTGGCTAAACCTTTGGTGCTTGGGCTGAGGATACCCCTTCTATTAGTTTCCCTGTTAGCAGTTTCACACGGTGAAAGTTACCTGCCCAATGTAACCTTAAGCTGCAACAGAAATAACCCTTGGTACTAGAGACAGAGAGGTTGTTCTACAGAGGCAGCAGGGCTCTGGTGGCTGTCCCTACAGAGGTCCTGGGCTGGACTTTCTGCTTCTCCTTGAAGTCTTCTTTCTTTGGTCTGCTGACAACCAGTGACCTCGAGGCAGAACAGGGGAGGCCACAGTGGGGGGTCTGGCTTCCCCACAGAGGCTAGTGAGTTGCCCGCAAAGAGGAAGTTCAGCTTGTAAGCTTCATGGCAGAGAGAAAAGCCCTCACAACCCCAGAAGCCAGGAGATGCTCATTATATTCTGTGTAAAGGGACCCCTTGTGCCTTCTGAGCTGACACAGAAAAGGACTATTTATTTCTCAGTGATGCTTGTCTGAGTTGGCAAGCTTGGGCTAGAGCAGGAGAAAGCAGATCCAAAACAATCATGTGATGGAATTACACCTGCTGAGATAAAGAACCATGCGGTTCCCCAAGCAAACATTATTGCAGACTCTGCATTGCAAACTCTGGCTCAGGAGGCACTGGGCTAATTTGTCTTTTGCCAACTAAAGGCAAATGAAGGAGGGCAGAGCCTGGTAGCTTCTCCAGCTGCTGGTGATTGGAGAGATCACTCTAACCACTCCCCTCCCCTGCTGGGGTCTTCCCACTGATGCCTCAGTAACAGGAATGAGGGTGCTCCACATGGTCAACAAACAGAGAAATACACATTTCTTTATTTTTCCAAATCAACTGAAATCAAACTCTAAGCCCCACCTTGGCCAGGCTGGTGGGATCCTCGATGTTAATTCTTACTGATATTCTATCTTTCCTTCCACTGGGCAGTACAGTACTAGACTTGGTAACAGAAAAATGGGACAGAGGTCTGAGATAGTTAATAAAATAGCCAACATTATTAATATTGCTCCTTTTGTAACAAGATGCAGCTATGGGACTAAAATGTTTCTAATCGTAGTATCCACTCAGGCTCTACCGGCTCTGCCATAGGGGCCCTTGTCCACATTCTCAAGGTCATATCATTACAGTTGCCCCCGAGGCACTAGTCATGTGCTGTTTGCAGAGGAGGTAGGGTAGGGGAGCTAGGAGAAAACTGTAGATCTTTCTCCCACCATAATCTGGGTTAGTATCCCCCATTTTTCACTATATATATTTGCTCATTTCCATGTGTTTAGCCTCGTAAACAGCTTAGAACCATGATGGCGAACCTATGACACGCGTGTCAGTACTGACACACGTAGCCATTTTTGATGACACGCGGCCGCATGCAGCTGCATACCAGAGAAGTATGGGGCCGCATGCCGAGAAGGACGTTTCATCCTCGGCTCCTGCACAGCCAGGTGCAGTAGTCGAGGATAAAACATTTGCTGTAGTGTAGACACTCTGTGCCGGAGGTCTGTAGGCCAAAACAATAGAACTCCGACACAGAGAGTCTAGTTCTGGGACTTCCGGTTAGGCTCGAAGTGACACACCACCCGAGTTATGCTCAGTTTTTTGGCGAATTTCAACACACCAAGCTTAAAAGATTGCCCATCACTGGCTTAGAGCATCTTCCTCCTTTCCTAGACTGCTGCCTCTAAGCCCCGCCTACAGAGACATTTTGGAGGCCTGACTGCCAGGCCCAGCTGTGGCTCCAGAGCCTACAACCTCCAAAGTCCTGAACAGAAGAGGCACAGGTCTCTACCCCTCAGGGATGTTTCTTCTTCAGTGTTCTCCCAGGCTTGTAGACTCCAAGTCTCTCCCTCACTCAGGAAACTCCAGCTTCTCTCCACCCATTCCCACCCATCCTTTGGACACCTCCAACTTCATTCTTTCTTGGACTTGGGCCCTGAATTGTTGAGAAGCCATTAGCTAACGCTGTCACCCTCACCCCCAAGACAAAAAAAGGAGCCAAGACCACTGAACACAAAACCTTGACTGATCTGTGGGGCAAGGAGACCAGTGAAGAGGAACAGAGAGGGAGAGATAGAAACAGACAGATACGAAATAAGAGAGAAGAATCAATTCTTCGTTTCATCACCTTTTAAGTTGACCAGACTACCCGCTTTTGGTGGGACAGTCCTGATTTTTAACAATTTGTCCCGCGTTCTGCAGTGTTTTAAAAAATCCTGATTTAAAAAAATATATTACAATACTATTTTTGCATTCTATGAAATTTTTCTTTTGCTCCATATAGACCAAATTTTTAATCAAGAACCCCTCTATCAATGGTGTCCTGCTTTACCAATTTTAAAATCTGGTCACCTTATTAATTGTTCATTGATTGCTTTCTCATATGTGCCATGACCAGGGGGCTCCAGCTGAGCCAGTGACCCCTTGCTCAAGCGAGAGACCTTGGGTTCAAGCCAACAACCTTGGGCTTCAAGCCAGTGACCCTGCGCTCAAGCTGGTGTCCTTGGGGTTTTGAACCTGGATCTTCTGCGTCCCAGGCTGATGCTCTATCCACTGCACCACCACCTGGTCAGAAGAGATTTTTTTTCTTAGAGCAGGAAGGAAATAAGCCTTATTTGATTATCATGCCTAAAATTCTGTTACCAGTCATTCCTTTGGGTGGGATAAAATGCCACCCTTGGGAGAGGTAACAAAGCACCTTATTGTAAGGGATTTGTTTGACATTGCCACAGTGACAGGTGAGAGAATATAGGTGGTGAATGTGGGCGAGGCCTAGGTCTACCACACTTTACAGTTGGGTCCAGCTGCTGGCTTTGTGACTATATAAGGTCATGCTGACCAGAAAGCTTTCTCATCTCTCTATTCAAGATAAGCTTTTAAGTGTCATGTGCTTTGTTAGGGGTGGGCCACCACATCCTAGTCAAGGAGTAAGGGGGGGGGGTGTGATTAGCTTGGATAATAGTCTGGAAGTTATTGCTGTTTTGTAAGAAATGAAGACCTACAAGGCCAAGTTTAGAACAAGGAAGGAATCAGAACACAGGTTTACAAATCTGGCAGAGGCACTGAGGGTAGAGACCTTCTTCAGTGCCACGAGGGTGGTGGAGGGAAGTGACTTGATTAAACTCACATGTCAGGGGCAAACACTGAGACAAATTCTCCCCAGGGCTGCCAAGAGCCACAAGGCAGCTCTTGCGTCTCATCTGAATTAGCAAGAGCTACCAGCATACTCTGGGTGGAATCAGGTCTCTTCACTTACTATCTGTGCAGGCTTGGGTACTTACAGTCTGTGCCTTGGTTTTTCCATCCCTAAAATGGGTATAATAACATACCTATTCCATAGGAGTGCTGTAGGGATTTGTTAGTGTACTTACACACTTAGAAGAGTGCCTGACACTTACCAAGTGCCATGTGAATGTTAACTGTAGAAGTTGTGGTTGCTGTCTAAAACCAGGTGGATCACAGGGCCAGGAGCCTCAGGTAAGTCTCTGGATTATTTATACTTTCTCCCAACCTGCCTAGGGTTATAGATGAGATAATAGCTATAAACACTTGAAGTGTCCCTGGGAGAGGCAATATATGCTGATTCACCACTAGAATCCAGGTGACAGAAGCTATTACTTTGTGACTGATTTTGACCATGATTTGAGTGAGGGGTTTTGAAAGGCTTTTTGGTCCCAACACAGCTACATCCTGGGCTTGCTGCAATGCCTTAAAAAAAAAAAAGTCTCTTGTGCTTTCAGGAGTTCTGGAGAGGTGACCCAGTCTGCGGCCAAATTGCATGAGTCCTGATTCTGTCCTCACTGCCTGGGAGTCTCCAAGAAGTTACTTAATCTCTTCACCTCAGTTTGCTCATCTGTTAAAGTGGGACTAATGAAAGTACCCTCTTTATAGAGTGTGTGAGAATTTAACAAAATAGTAGATGTAAATGGTTAACAAAGTGCCTGGTATACACTGAACCCTTAGCAACTGGTGATGATGGTTTGACCAGAGAAGCCATCAATTAGTGATTTAATAGTTATTAATCCAAAATTCTCAATTCTAAAGTATTTTATAATAAACACTATAAGTAAATAAAAATGTTGAAAAAGTAATACAATGAACACCTTTACACATACCATTTTAGATTCAATAATTGCTTTTTCTGACTTTGACACCTTTGCAGTTATCTGTATTTTTGTGGTTATTTTGCTCTTGTGTGTATGTGCATAAATATATATTATATATATAATATATATTTCCCATCAATCATTTGAAAGTAAGTTGCAAGCATCATGACACCTCACCCTAAATACTTTAGCATGTAGCTCTTCCAAATAAGGAGATTCTCCTATATAACCACAATATAATTACCACATATAAAACAATTGACAGTGATTTTTATATATTATCCAATACTGAGTTAATATTTACACTCTTTCTGTTGTTCCCAAAATGTCTTTTAGAATTGTTTTTTCCAACTAGGAGCCAATCATAGTTTATGTGTGCATTGTGTTTGGTTCTGTCTCCTTAAATCTAGAGTAGCTTCCCCATCTTTTCATATTTAGGGGCACTGACTTTTGAAGAGGCCAGGCCATCTGTCTTACAGAATGTTCCACCTGCTGGATTTGTCTTATCGTTTCCTCCAGTGCTGTTTTCAGTGAAAATTTTGAAAAAGGTTGAAAAATGCTGCAGCTGGAACTCGAGTCCCTGGGCTGTCCTGAGGACTTATAACCGTACTGTCCATAGGAAATGAGGGAAGAAACCAAATTACAAGGCACACTCATTTTCTTTGAAACTCTAAAACTGTTAAACATTAATTTCCCATTCTCCCCTCCCCTAGTCCCTGGCAACTACCATTCTACTTTCTGTCTGTATGAATTCCACATAAGAGGAATCAAACAGTATTTGTCCTTTTGTGACTGGCTTATTTCATTTAGCATAATGTCTTCAGGGTTCATCCATATTGTAACATGTATTAAAATTTCTTTCCTTTGAAAGGGTGCATTGTGCCCTGGCCAGTGGCACAGTGGATAGAGCATCAGCCCAGAGAGCCCAGGTCACAGGTTAGATCCTGGGATTTCTGGCTTGAGCCCAGGGTCACTTGTTTGAGCTTGAGGGCACCAGCTCCATCCCTAGGGTGCCAGGTGAACCCTGAGGTCTCTGTTTCAAGCCCTGGTCAGGGCTGGATTCTGAGGTTGCTGACTCGACTCCAGGGGTCATGGGTTTGAGCCTTGGTCAGGGCACATATAAGAAGCAATCAATGGCACAACTAAGTGAAACAACAAGTTAATGCTTCTTTCTCTCTATCTTCCTTCCTTTCTCTCAAAATAAATAAACACATAAATAAATAAATAAATAAATAAATAAATAAATAAATAAAGGCTGCATTGTATGTATACACAATACCATACAATATCCCACATTTTGCTTGTTAATTCCTTTGTTGATTGACACTTGGGTACTGTGAATTGAGTAGTGCTGCCATGAACATGTGTGTACAAATGCTGTTCACATCCCTGTAAAGCACATTCATTTTACCTTTTGTCCTGAGGCTAGCCCTCATTTAGCCTCTTGTAACTAGTAATTTTAAAACTCATTTTTCTTTCTATTATTCTCTTTGTTTTACCAAATACTAATATAAAATTGCTCTTTCAGTCCTGCTATTGTCTGGACCCCACAGCCAATGTCACCAATAAGAAAAATCTAAATCACTAAATGCAAAATGCCAGAATACCCTTTTAAATCAACTTAACAAATTTTCACCTGTTAGGCTTCCACACTTAAGGGAGCTGGCTTTTATTTCAAGGCATATATTCCCAGATTCCAAACTAATATATGTGGTTTCTGTCTAGCTAACCACCAACAATGAGAGGAAGCAAGGCAAAATACAGCAAATCCTGACCTGGATGGTCAGGAGATAGGGATCCAGTTTCAGACTTCTGTTTATAACCAGGAGACCTGGGGCAAAGCCTCAACTTTACTGTAAATGCTTCAGTTTTCTCAGCTGCCAAATGAGAGTCTAACTTAGGGCTCCCAAATGCTATGATTGCCTGAGCTACATTTTATTTATTTTCAAAACTCAATAATAGGGAGGCAGGTGTGGAAATAGGAAAGCCCTGAAGTTGAGTCCCAGCTTCTTTATGAATTAGTTAGGGGTTCTCCAGCAGGTCTCTTAATTTTATGAGCCTGAATTTTCTCACTTGCAAAATGGGAACGAGAAATATGGTAGCGCAGAGAAAAAGATTATAAGTAATGAAGGATGGTAAAAGGGCATTGTGATTTTAAGGTGCTTTAGGATCATATAAAGTGATAGTGTGGAGGATTTTAAGCCTTAAAGAGCTCTACAAATAGAAGGGATTACTTCATAGGAAAGGATGCTATCCTTAATGACTTGTATAAACTCACAATATTTTACGTTAAAAATAGATTATAGAGGCCCTGGCCAGTTAGCTCCGCGGTAGAGCGTTGGCCCGGCATGTGAATGTACTGGTTCGATTCTGGGCCAGGGCACACAGGAGAAGTGCCCATCTGCTTCTCCCCTCTCTCCCCTCTCCTTTCTTTCTATCTCTCTTTTCTCCTCCCGCATCCAAGGCTCCATTGGAGCAAAGTTGGCCTGAGTGCTGAGGATGGCTCCATGGCCTCTGCCCTCGGCCTCAGGCGCTAGAATGACTCTGGTTGCAATGGAGTGAGGCCCAGATGGGCAGAGCATCGTCCCCTAGTGGGCATGCCAGGTGGATCCAGGTCGGGTGTATGTGGGAGTCTGTCTGCCTGCCTCCCTGCTTCTTACTTCAGAAAAAAAAAAAAAGATTATAAATCCCACTTCCTTCTCCCAAAGAGTTCATTCTATCTTGGCCCTGGGAATTTCCTTAAGTTGATTTGGATGTTGTGGTGGACTTCCCCATCCCTACTCCATAAACAGCTGTTTGAAAATACTTGCTTTATTTTTCTCTAGAACTTGTTGCTGCATATCTTGTTTCAACAACACTCCAGCCTGCCAATGGAACTTTCGTTTTGCCAATTGTGATGACTCTAAAGCTCTTTGTTGTTTTTGTTTTGTTTTGTTTTTAGTCCTGGAGCACTTGATCAGCTAGTCAGGTTGTATGTTGCTTTAGCCACTGAGGAGTAGATTCCCAGACTTTGCCATGTTTTACAATCTGCAAATTAATTAGGAATTTTTAACAAGTGTTTCTCACCATAGCTTCAAATAGTTTCTATTAACATTTGTTCATTCTTCTCTTTACAACAACACAACCCTCTCTTCAAAGAAACTCCCTGTTTCCTGTTCCAAGGGGGGACTAATTGAGAAAAAGAATATAGGAGCTCAACATTAAGGCCATGATTCAGTGGATTATAAATGGTTTTAAAGTTTAGAGTGGCTTCCCTGGCCAGATAGCCTGGTTGGAGAGCATTATCTCTATACACCAAGGATACAGGTTTGTTCCCCCGTCAGGGCACATGTAAGAATCAGTCAATGAGTGGAACAACGAATCAATGCCTTTCTCTCTGTCTCTCTCTAAAGTCAATACAAATAAGTAAATAAGTAAATAAGAGGAAGAGCTTATGCCAGTACAAGGCAATGTCATCCTTTTCAGCATTCTCTCAACAGAGCAAACCCCAGCCGGCAGCCTTCCTGCCCATCCCACTGGGCACTTCCCGGTATTTCCTGGGGAAAGAAAGGGAAGCCCTGCTGGCCTGCCTTGTCTACTTGATCCATACAGGCTCACCTAGTTTTATGCTCTTCTTAATAGAGAGTGCTATAGGACCACACACATTTCCATTTGAAATCTTGCCAAAAATGGATCTGGGATGACCCTCCTAAGGGGCCCATGTTCTCCTTGAAATCTAGGCACGTCTGCATCATTAATAATCCCATTACTTATATTTTCTACAGTGTCACCTCATTACGAGGCCCACACAGGTCTTCTCTTTGAGACAGGGCTTATACCTGCGGGCTTGCAGTCCACACCCACCATTCATGCTTTGGCTGTGTTCCCAGGTACAGTATGTACCTTTTGAAGTTTAGAGTTATCAACTTGACATTAATCTTTTCTCCATCTATTCTAATCACTTTGGCAAACACTTTTCCAGGGTGTTCTACCGTTTTTGGCCACATTCAGTTAGAAATAAAATAATAGGAGTAACATTTCCAGTTAAAGACAAAGTTGAAGTTCAAAGACACTGCTCTTATCTTTTAGATATGTAGGACGGCCTGCCTGTGACGACTTAAATTGCACATAGCTTTGTTAAATATTCTGAAAGTTCCCTTTTTCTTTCCTCTTCCTCATGACTCTCTTTAAAATTATTTTTTATTTAAAAGATTTTTAATTAAAAAATGTAATTACAGTTGACATGTCATACTATATTAGTGTCAGGTATACAACATAGTGATTAGATGTTTATATAACTTTCGAAATGATGACTCTAATTAAAATCTCGTATCCATCTGACACCAGAATATTCTGTAATTTAAAAAAAATTTATTGATTTTAGAGAGTGAGAGGGAGAGAGAAAGAGAAAGAGAAACATCTATTTGTTGTTCAACTTGCTTATGCATTCATTGGTTGATTCATGTACATGCCCTGACCAGGGATCAAACCCACAACCTTGGCATATTTGGAGGATACTCTAACTAACTGAGCTACTCAGCCAGGACTATTCTGCAATTTCTGGTGAGTGTCTGAGCATTTGTAATTCCTGTGACCCCCTAAAGTACAAAGAAGGGCATGTTTCCCCTCCTAAGGCCTGACACATTCTTCCCCTTGCTTGCTCCCTCTCATCATTTACTGGTTCATTAAACAAGTAATTACACCTAGGATGTGCCAAACATTAATGATAGCACAAGATATACAATATTCCTACCCTATGGAGTATGTTATCATGGGGAAGACAGACAGTTAATAAAGAAGAGAACTTAAGGGGCTCTGGCTGAGTTGGTTAGAAGATCGTCCTGCTATGTCACGGTTGTGGGTTTGCTTCCTAGTCAGGACACATACAAGAATTGACCAATGAATGCATGGATAAGTGGAACAGAAATTGATGTTTCTCTCTCTCCCTCTCTCTCTCTAAAATCAATAAATTTAAAAAATTAAGTGTAAAATAATAAAAAAGAAAGTTTTAGGTAATGGTAAATATGAAGAAAGTGACACACTGTTATGCTATGCAAGAGTAAGTGGGGCTGGGGAATTGCCACTATAGACTGGGTCATCAGGAAAGGCATTTCTGTGGAAGTGACATTTAAGGTGAGGCTTGAATGAACCAGCCTTGGAAAGATTGGATGCTGGAAAACTATTACACAAGCTTTTCCTCTAGTGCTTCTGTGTTTTGTTTTGTTTTGTTTTTGCAGAGAAAAAAAGTGATGTCTTATTTTCTGCACTTGATCTTAGCCAAAAGGCTGAGAAGTGATTGTGATGTCTTATTTTCTGATCATGACATTATTACAGGTTACTGCTAAAATATATGCAATACCCCGCCAGAATGAGTACTCAGCAGATAGCCTACCACAGCTCTGTGCCCTTTCCAAAGCACTGCTCTGGTTAGCAGTGGCAAGTGAGCCGAAGGAACCCTCAGAATAGACTACTGAAAATGTATCCAATTAAATTAAGCATTTTACCAATGTGTTATGCTTTGGGAATCCCAGGAAAGGACTCCCACCCCTGAACATATTGTGGACTTTCCAACTACACTCTAGAAATTGAAATTCTTCTTAATAAGTTTTTTATTCTACAGTCAGTTGAAGGCTTAAAATACAATACTCACTATGGTTCTAAAGAGGATACAGACTCTTTCTGTAGGGGAAGGGAGGAGAGAGGAAGATCCACTCATCAGAGAGAACTAGAAAAGGAAAGTTAAGGGAAAGGGAAGAACTAAAGAATGGGGAAATGGAAGGGAGGGAAGTCCGTGTCCTTGAGCAATTTACTTCCTAAGAGATTGCTATTTCTCTAGAATTACCTGAGTTTGAGGAAATAGGGTGTACTTGCAGTTGGTCAAAGGCATCTCATTAAGCAAATGATTTTTTATCTTTGAGAGAGAGCTTAGTTACAGTGGTCGGCAAACTCATTAGTCAACAGAGCCAAATATCAACAGTACAATGATTGAAATATCTTTTGGGAGCCAAATTTTTTAAACTTAAACTATATAGGTAGGTATATTCCTTATTGAGGTAGCGCCCGCATGTGGTATTTTGAAGAAGAGCCACACTCAAGGGGCCAAAGAGCCGCATATGGCTCTAGAGCTGCAGTTTGCCGACCAGGGGCCTAGTAGGTAAGAAAGCCTCAATGGGATGAAATCTCCATTAGTATGTGACCACTGTGACCTGGCAATCCCACTGGAATGCTGGGTGAGGTCTAACTGGGCAGGAGATGAGGTGGGGTGAGGTGGGGTGGGAATCTAGAGGAGCCCTTCCAGCACTAATCAACTAACCAGTCCTCATATTGGTACCCTGAGCCCCAACTGGAAGAGTGGAAAGAATAGGGAGAAGCGATGGGAAGAAAAGTTCTAAGGAACTTTGTGAACTAATTCCATGAATATTAAGATTAAAGTAACCCAAATGAATCCTCAGGTCCTCAGAAGGCTCAGTTTCCCAGAATCATAATTAAAGAAGGTAATGTAAGAGTCGGGAAGAAATTAAACCTGCATTCCAATCTTTAGTGATACAAATCTCTGAAAGGATACTAAAGGGAATCTGATTTGTAACCCAGAACACGTCTCAAATTCCCTTTTCTCTTCTCCTTAATTTGCATCTGACAGAGACATTAACCCACCAAATCCCCCAAACTGTCCCCAACACCCAGACCATGCATTTATTCCCCTTCTTTATTTATCCCCTCTCTTTCCTCCCACCTCTCCAATCCCATTTGATTTGAAAAGACAGGGCTGTCCTTAGAGCAGTGCTGTTCAGTGAAGATATAATGTGAGCCACATATATAATTGTTGGGCAGATAAAATATAATATGCTCACTTTGTTAAGGATGGCACTGCCCACATGGAAGCCCGTCACCCAGGTGATATTATTTGCCCTTATGCTTGGGATGGGTGCGGGGGGGGGGGGGAAGGCTGTAATGTAAGCAGGCCAGGTCATTATAGCCTAAGGCTTTGTTTTAAGAGTAAGCTTTTCCCCACACCCTTGACTGATTGGATGATGCGGGGTGGTGCGCTCTCCTGAGGAATCCCATTGTGCCTCAAATGGGTGACTTTGTATCAGAGACTTCCTTGTCTGTAGATTGGATTAAGGATTTGGATTTTACACTATAAAGTGGGGCAGGCCAGTGGCTTGCCCTCTGGGTTCCTGAGGTTAGTATTAGAGAGGAGAGGAGATTAAGGCCACATGGAGGCCAGGAGAAGCAGCCAAGATGGCGGAGTGCTGAGGAAGCAGCCAGTTTGTGCAGAGTTTGTGTAGAGAGAAGGAGATGGGAAACAGAGGTGAATAAGTCTGGTGAGCTAGAAACCTTTGATTATAGGAAACTCGGATAAGTCAGTAGCTTTGTGAGCACTGAATGTGTGGGTTTTGGAGCCCAGTATGTGTTTTTGCTTGCCCGCTGGGTGCAAGCTAGAATTAAAGCTGATGGCTCACCAGTTCTTGGCTCCGGTGTTTCATTACCGACTGTTTGAATCTAATGCGAACCTGCACTGGCCGGGCTGCTGTGATGGTGGCCTTGGGCATGACTACTGGCTTTACAATAATTAAAATTTTTCTAGTAGCTACATTTTATAAAAGAAAAAGAAAAAGGTATTGTTTCGTATAAGCATGAGGCACTAAGAAGCAGCAGATAGGAGTTTAGGATAGAGTGTTGTTCGGCAGATAAAATATATTATGCTCACTTTGTTAAAGATGGTGCTGCCCACATGGAAGTTCGTTGATATTAATGTGTGTTCTGGAACAGGCTGTGGGCAGGCCGGGTCGTTATAGCCTAAGGCTTAGTTTTAAAATTAAGCTCTTCCCCACACCCTTGACTGATTGGATGATGTAGGGTGGTGCACTCTCTTGTTTGTATAATTGGATTATAGGTTTTGAGTCTATGCTATAAAATGGGAGAGACCAGTAGTTTGATCTCTCTCTCTTGGTTCCTGAAGTATTAGAGAGCAGAGCAGATTAAGGCCATGTGGAGGAGAAGTAGCCAAGATGGCAGAGTGCTGAGGAAGAAGCCAGTTTGTTAAGAGTTTGTGCAGGAGGAGATGGGAAACAGAGGTGAATAAGTCTGGTGAGCTAGAAACCTTTGATTCTAGGAAACTCGGATAAGTCAGTAGCTTTGTGAGCACTGAATGTGTGGGTTTTGGAGCCCAGTGTGTATTTTTGCTTGCCCGCCGGGTGCAAGCTAGAATTAAAGCTGATGGCTCACCAGTTTTTGGCTCCAGTGTTTTATTGCCATCTGTCCGAATCCAATGCGAACCTGCGTGGGTCAGGCTGCTGTGATAGTGGCCTTGACTACTGGCTTTACAGGTGTGGAGATGCCAGATAAAATACAGAACAGTCAATTCTATTTAAACCTTAGATAAACAACAAGTAACTTTTTAATATAAGTACATCCCAAATATTGCATGGAACATATTTATGCTAAGAAATTATTTGTTGTTTCTCTGAGACTGAAATCTACCTGAGTGTGTGTTTCTTTTTTTCTCCCCAAACCTAAATTTTATTTCATATCTATTTAAACATTAAAATTACAGTTCAACTTTGGAAGGACATGTCATAACATAAAAATAAAGCCAAAGTCCCAAAGACATTTTAACAAGGAACACTAGTCTTGGAAGAAATCTTACTACAGCAACTAATCACAAAATAATCTCCAATAATCCATTAGTTATAAGTACTGAGCGTGTGTTTTTATTGGCTAATTGTTGGGCAGATAAAATATGTTATGCTCACTTTGTTAAAGATGGCACTGCCCACATGGAAGCCCGTCACCCAGATGATATTATTTGCCCTTATGCTTGGGATGGGTGCGGGGGAAAGGCTGTAATGTAAGCAGGCCGGGGTCATTATGGCCTAAGGCTTGGTTTTAAGAGTAAACTTTTCCCCACACCCTTGACTGATTGGATGATGTAGAGTGGTGCACTCTCCTGAGGAATCCCATTATACAGAGACTTCCTTGTTTGTATAATTGGATTAAAGGTTTTGATTCTACAGTATAAAGTGGGAGAGACCAGTAGCTTGATCTCTCTCTTGGTTCCTGAGATATTAGAGAGGAGAGCAGATTAAGGCCATGTGGAGGAGAAGTAGCCAAGATGGCAGAGTGCTGAGGAAGAAGTCAGTTTGTTAAGAGTTTGTGCAGGAGGAGATGGGGAACAGAGGTGAATAAGACTGGTGAGCTAGAAACCTTTGATTCTAGGAAACTCGGATAAGTCAGTAGCTTTGTGAGCACTGAATGTGTGGGTTTTGGAGCCCAGTGTGTTTTTGCTTGCCTGCTGGGTGCAAGCTAGAATTAAAGCTGATGGCTCACCAGTTCTTGGCTCCATTGTTTCATTACCGACTGTTCGAATCAAATGCGAACCTGCACGGGTCAGGCTGCTGTGATGGTTACCCTGGCTACTGGCTTTACACTAATCCAGACAGCCTTGGTGGGATCAGAGTCAACTAGTGAAACCCCAGTTTTTCTTTTCTTGGGCCTATCTATCAGTCTTCTCAGAGAAAAACCCTTCACCCTTCCCTTTGGGGCTCTAAATCCAGCTGCTAATGTGGCACAAACTAATTGTGGGGAGGGACCAGAGTACAGATTGTCTCCAGTGCCACTGAGCCCTCTTCAAATTGTGTCTAATGTTTCTTTGGAAAATAATCTTGGAGGAGTGGAGGAGGGGCAGTTGCCTGGTGGTGATGGGGTTTGGGAGGAGAATCAGAAGTACCGTATTTCCCTATATATAAGACGCATCTTAATTTTAGGGCCTGAAATTTGAAAAAAATTGTATTCCATCAAGTTATTGAACTCAAGTTTTATTCATCATAAAATTCATACAACTCCTCATTTGCTGCGAAAAAGTTGGAAATGCAAGTAAAATAATCTACAACCACTTTACAAGACACACCCAGTTTTTAGACCCTAAACTTTTCGAAAAAGGGTGCGTCTTATACAAGGGAAATACAGTAATCTAAATGAGTGTGATACAATCTTTTCAACCAATCCTCCTGTTTCTAGGCCTGCCCAGCACTTCAACCTTTGGAGATACTCATGGTCCCCAAAGTCTTGAGTTTCTCTGGGACTCTGAGACTCTAATTGATTTGTTTCTCCTAAAGGTTCAGGTTTCAGCTTTCTGTGAATATTGTTTATTTCTTTTCACTTGCTGTGTCTTTGTCTAGTGTTCCTTTAGTCGTTGTAAATTTATGTCACTGTTGATGTAAGAACATCAACCCATAAAGCATTTTTATTTAAGAATTTATTTGAGCCAAACTGAAGGCATTGCCAGGAAGCAAGAGCTCAGTTGCTCTAGTGAATGACAGTTGTGCAGTTTCTTTCATTAAGGAGGGAACATAAGATTACGAGAGGGTGGGAGAAAGCAAAGTTTAAATTGCATTACAGGATAGGTAACAAGATTATATGCTCCCTTGAGGGTGGTTACATTTCTGAGGGGTCTGAAAAAGAGGCATTTCAAAGATGTGTTAATCTAGATGCACAAAAACAATGGACAGGCCGTGCTTAAGGCAACAATAACCTTTTAGTAGGGAAGTTACAGGCCTGGGGCATGACTACTCACCATGACCTGCTGGTTATGAATTTATGATCAGATAACCCTGTGAGGTTACTTTCGGTTAGAGTTATTATAGGGCCGCTTTTTTGTCCACATCACAAAACCTCCTTTGCTGAATTTGTTTTGTGAGAATAGAAATAAATGTGAATGTTCAGTCAGCCATGTTTAACTGAACAATGATTTTGTCATTTATTTTATTGGCCAATATACCTGAAGGAGAAAAGTCTCTAATGTGTCGCATACTCAAATGTCCTGGGAAAAAGGTGTCTGAATAAACCCCCAATTTTTTCTTCTCCCTTTTCTTTCCTGTCTCCAGTGAAAGACCAAAGGTGACCCTGATGAGTTATTGGGCCTTCCAGACTTACTCTTGGCTCTTCAAAAAGAGCTGGAGTCGAATGCATATAAATCTTCAATCTTTACCAACTGTGAGTTATAACCTAATCATTCCCTGCAGGTCTGTGGTTTAGAGCAATGAGTTTAGATAAGGGCAGGGTTTATTGTTGTTTATTGCTTTACAATAAGTGCTGGTTGCTCTTGGTAATTGTTTTACAGAAGCTCTTCAGACAGTAATAAATAAACCCCAGGGTCATTTGTTAAGTTGAAAAGTGAGGGATCCCAAGACTCACTGAGGACTGAGATCCCTGGACTTTGACCACTTCCTCGCATGTGCCCTCTGAAATGAGCCAGAACATTTCAAAAGTAATCTGATCACGATTAAAAATTATTTTCTCCCAACTCATATTGTCATCATTAAACTAGTTGGTACATGTGGCCAATATTGTAGGCAGTAAAATTCAAGCTGATTATCACCATAGTCAAGGAAGGGAAGTGAATAACAAGGATGGAGCAGGAATACCAACAGCCCTACAACTGGACTTGGCCGAAATTCACAGATGATGAAATAATCTCAGAAAGCCTTGTAGCAAGTAAATGGTGCCACAGGTATCTAAATTCATATATGTCAGGCACTGACTCTTAGGGATTTATACCCTCTTTACATTTAAGAATCGAAAAGGCCTGTATTCATTCTGGTAAAGCAAAGGGTAAAACCAAAGAACTTTCTGCAGAAGGAAATTTCCTATTCTATTTGCCAAATGTGGTTTTCCACAGTGACTTGTTTCCCTAGCAGATAGTGCAGGGCAGTTGCATCAGGAGGAGAGTTGTCAGGAAGCCTTCTGTTTTGGTGGTGGTATCAGCCAAACAAAATTGGGAAGAATATATGATGGCGCCAGACCAGGCGGTGGCACAGAGGATAGAGTGTCGGACTAGGATGCGAAAGACCCAGGTTCAAGACCCCGAGCTCGCCAGCTTGAGTGCGGGCCCATCTGGCTTGAGCAAAAAGCTCGCCAGCTTGGGCCCAAGGTCGTTGGCTCTAGCAAGGGGCAGCTCAGTCTGCTGAAGGCCCGCGGTCAAGGCACATGTGAAAAAGCAATCAAGGAACAACTATGGTGTCGCAATGGCAACGAAAAACTAATGATTGATGCTTCTCACCTCTCTCCGTTCCTGTCTGTCTGTCCCTATCTATCCCTCTCTCTGACTCTCTCTCTGTCCCTGTAAAAAAAAAAAGAAAGAATATATGATGGCAAGAAGCAAGAACTGGCAATCTCTCTTGGTTCAGTTCATAGTTAAAGACCCCTGATTTTCACATATGGTGATGTAAAAAATAATATAAACAAAGACACTTTAAAAAAGAGTCAGAGCTGCCATCCTTGAGGGACTACCTTGCTTCTCTTTGCTTTTCTTATACCTCAAACCTTTGAAATGTTAAAACTAACATTTCAAAGCAACATAACCTTTGGACTCAGCCTAAAGCAGCCTTGTATTCCAAACAACAGTCTATTTATTTATTTTTATTTTTTTATGACAAGGGACTGAAAATTAAAGACATTCGTTAAAATTAGCATCACGATGTTAGCTTATCTGCACCTATAGAAATTGCTTTTTTCTATTCATGTAATTGTTCCCTTTCCCCTTCTCATAAATACTTTTTGCTTTCACCTCTAATCGGAACACTATTTAGGTTTCATCCTGAATCGGAGCTTCTAGAATAGCTATTCTTTTGGATCTCAAATAAAGGCTTCTTGCCTCTCACTTTGGCCTTTTATTTTTAGGTTAACAGTGGAAAAGCTCATCCAGGAAAACCAGGACACCTCTTCCTTTGACAAAAGTACAACTCCAAGCTTGATGGGACTCAGACAGGGCCTGACTATTACCTCTAGGTAGGGAGGTATTAGAGAGGTGAGTTCCTATAAAGAGTTTCATGTGAGGGGGAGACGGATGGATATGTCAGTTACTCTCAGATAGTCCAGAAGAGTCTGGCAATGTGAGATTTTTAATGTACATTTAAATTGTTTTTATGTCTTAACCTAGTAATAAATTGTTACTTCATCACTTTTATGCAATAATAAAAGGTGCATAAAATGTTAGAGTTGCTTTCTGCTTAGTGCCACTTTCCCAGCCTGGAGCTTTATTAAAACACATTCCATTCAGGTAAGCTGGCAATTTTATCAGAGCATAGAGGAGGGTACTGACAATTACCCCTCACGTTGCAGTGGAAATATAAAAGCCTGCGAGTCGTAATTCCTTCTGGTGCCAAGAATATATCTTACAGAAGGAGCAGCTTTGGTGGCCATGGCTTTGGTGTTTGGTCCCCGTATTCCTGCTTCAGATCTTAGAGACTAGGGATCAGTAAATAGGGAGATAAGTGATTAATAAACATGATTAAATGGGCATTCTGTGTTAAATCTAAGCTGCATGGGTTTTTAGATCAGGTTTGCATAAGAACATTCTTGAGTTTGTTCCAATTACTCGTGAAGTCAGGGTGTCTGTGGAAAGCTATCCTGGACAGTCGCTGGAAAAGCAGTCATTCTCAGTATGACTGTGGATGTGTTTGAGTTTTAGTCCCTTGGTTTAAATGGAGAAGAGAACCCTCTTTACAAGGTTACCATGTAGAGCAGTAATTGTCACCCTTGATTTTACAAAAATGCAAGAGCCTTTCCAAGGTTGTTGCAAATTCTCAAGAGATTTCAATCTATCCTGGTGCACCCCTCCCACAAAGTGCATGACACCAGGAGAAGCAGTTGGGCAATTAAACAATGATGGGGTGATGCAACTACAGCAAGGTTGAAAATCCTTGATATAATAAGGCCATAAAGCTACAGAGTAAAGGAAGAAGTGACTTGACTTTATGATGACTGTTAATATGACATCTGCAGTACTTGCCTCGGCTGCCTTTGCTGAACGAGGAGGAGGGAGAGAAGACAGGGAGACAGGGGCGGAGGGAAGACTGCCTTAGTTGTGACAGTGCTACTAAACCGTAATTTAAGCTAATTATTAGTAACAGCTGTTACTTATTATTTAATTCAGCAGTGGTGTTCTGTAATTCTACAACTCTTAAGTTGGCAAAGCATTTTGTAATGGAGCTATATAACAGATCCTATATAAAATTAAGTTTACTATTCCTGTAATAGTTGGGAGTCACCCTACTGAGCCATTATAATCATAAATTAAGGAGGTGTGCTTCTAAGGAAGAGGTTGAGAAAGAACCGAGGCTTGTCTCAAGCTCATTGTCTAGAATTCCAGCCACAAGGAACAGGGGCCCAGTGCAGTGATGGGCAATCTTTTGAGCTTGTGTGTCAAAATTTGCCAAAAGACCGAGCATAACTCGGGTGCTGTGTCACTTTGAGAAAAACAGCCTAACCAGAAGTCCCAGAACTAGACGCTCTGTGCCAGAGTTCTGTTGTTTTGGCCTACAGACCTCTGGCACAGAGTGTCTACACTACAGCAAATGTTTTATCCTCGGCTATTGCACCTGGCCATGCAGGAGCCAAGGATGAAAGGTCCTCCTCAACAGGCGGCCCCATACTTCTCTGGAATGCGGCTGCATGAGGCCGCGTGTCATCGAAAATAGCTATGCGTGTCAGTGCTGACACATGTATCATAGGTTCGCCATCACGGGCCTAGTGGATAAAAATTAAAAAGGATAAAATCTGCAATAAAGCCAAAAGTGTGGGTTCTGGTTATGACTTTTGTCATTATTTTTACTTTTTAGAATGGATATAAAGTGAAAATGTTTGTCTTGTATCTATCTACCTACCTGCCCAGGATATAACAGAGAAGAAAAGACTCGAGGAGAGAAAAGAAAACTCCCCTAAAGAAACTATTAAGTAAATGTCAGGTTATATAACCCTTGAAGGTCCTCTGGCCACAAACATTTCACTTAATAGCTATTTATTTAGGAAACAGAAGGCAGAAAGCCCTGGGGTTTCAGATTAATACTCTCTCGGTGCCCCTATATTAGAATGTTTCCAGGCTGATAACAAAATAAGTTCACAGGAGGAGCGGGCAAGTGTCTGCGTGTCTACATAGTGACTCTTAGAGCATCAGAGATTTTCTTTGACTCTTCCATGTAAGGAATTATGAAAAAAAAAAAAAGAGTATTACTTTAAAAAATATTTTACAAGGAAATTTTTAAACAAATAAAAATATATAGAAACACAAGAAAATAGAATCATACGAGCAAAGTTCAAATATTCAATAGCTATCTAGTGAGCTCCAATCATCTTGTGTACCAGGCCCTGTTCTTGGAACCCAAATCATAGAGGTGGGTGATATAAACCAGGACTCAGTCTGCACAGAATTTAAAAGCTGCTTACTGCTCTGGGTTCAAGAGAGAAAGGTCCGATCATCTGAAACATGTTTGTTTGGGTTTTTTTGTAAGTAGGCTAGACATAATAATAAATGGGATAGGAATGGGATAAAGTTGTTTTTTGAGGGAGGGCTTACAAAGGGGTCCAAGAGCAGCTTTGGAAACAATTTCTAGTGGTTCGGTATTCAAGTGGTGGAGAGCCAAGTATTAGTAGAGGTCTTCTAACTTCATCCCAGCCATTCTGAGCCTTCTGCAACCTCCTCCTCACCTCCACTCCTGCTGGATTCCTGGGGTCCTCTGAGGCCCATTCAGATAGTTTGGTCAAATTTCCTGCCTTTCTTTGTAGGTACTCCCACTCCCCAACTTGGTTCACTGGGAACTATGAAGGAAACCTTAGGCAGCTACTTCTGAATTTACTGATCCCAATTTTGGAAAGTGTTTTCAAGAGAAAAGGGTAGCCAATGTCAGACATTTCCCATTTAAAGGCTCCATTTAAATTAGGAAAATTAGGCCTTACCTGAGGTGGCACAGTGGGTAAAGCATTGACCTAGAATGCTGAGGTCACTGGTTCGAAACCCTGGGCTTGCCAGTTCAAGGCACATATGGGAGTTGATGCTTCCTGCTCCTCCCCAATTCTTTGTCTCTATTCTCTCTAAAAGGAATAAAAAAAAAAAATCTTAAATAAATCAGGGAAGTTGGAAGCCATCAAGCTTGCTAGCCTACTGGGCATGGCTAATAATAAGAGGGACTGGCAATGTAGGATGGCTTGATCCTCAGTTGATATCCACTGAAAATATGAAGAAACACAAGAAAGTAGAATCATATGAGCAAAGTTCACACAACTGTCTAGCCATTGTGGGAAGCAGTGGTACAACCCTGGCCCTTGATGGATTTGTAATCTAATGTAACATGTTTTACATTTAAACTTAAAAAAAATAATTATTGATTGATTTTTTGAGAGAGAGAGAGCAAGAAAGAAAAAAAGAAAAACAGAGAAAAATCAATTTGTTGTTCCACTTATTTTCACATTCATTGGTTGTTTCTTGTATGTGCCCTGACTGGAGATCGAACCTGTAACCTTGGTATATCAGGATATCCTCTAACCAACTGAGCTACCTGGCCAGGCACAAGTGGTTTTGTTTTTTTTCCAGGGCACATGTTTTGCATTTAAAAAAGAAACTTAAAATATGCAGGTTAATTCCACTCTCTTAATATTTACACCAGGGCACAAAATTTTTGTTGCATCCACAAAAACACATTTCTTACCTAATTCAAGTGTGCTGATCTCAAATCTGACATTAGTTTTTCTCTCTAAGCTACAGTTTTTTTGCAATTCAAGATTTTAGGTTTTCGTCTTATTGTAAAATTTTCAATATTTGGTTTAACATAATGAAGTCGAATGTCTTCTTGGACATCATCTTTGTGAAAATATAATAATTTATATAATGCAGTAAATACACTAAAAGATATGATTGCATCAGAATTTGTCTACAATTTCAAAATAGAACATATTAAAACACTTATTTTGATCATAAAATTTGCGCAAAATTTATTTAAATTCTATTCAGGCAAAAATTTGCGTTTGTAGCTCTTGCGTTTGTTTACTTGTTGAGGATAATGTCGTCTGATGCTCCAGCACTAGTCTGCTCATCACTAACAGCTCCAAGATTTTCGGGAAACTTATCAAGGTAACTGTTCAGGAAGTGAATCTTAATGCTCATGTTACATCCAATGTCGCAGAAAGCCAACAGCATTCTTTGAACCAGAAGTTCATAGTTATCTGCTTTTTTGTTGCCAAGGAAGTTCTTTGTAACTGCCACAAAAGACTGCCATGCTGCTTTCTCCTCCTCATTCATCTTCCTGGCAAATTCTTCGTCATGTATGAGGGTTCGAACTTGAGGTCCATCGAATACACTTGCTTTTATCTTCTCGAAAGACAAGGCAGGAAAAGCAGAAATAACATGTTGAAAGCATTCACCTTCTCTATTCAAAACCTGAACAAACTGCTTCAGTAAGCTAAGTTTGATGTGAAGTGGGGAAAAAATGATCCTGTCTCGATTAACTACAGGTTCACTCACAATATTTTGCATCCCTACTTCCAGAGCTTCACGTTTCAACTACTCCTTCTGTGTTCAGTGTTTCTCCCGAGCTCGGTTGTCCCACAAATACAGAAAGCAAGGATACTTCGTGAAACCTCTCTGTTGTTCTAGCAGGAAATTTATCATTTTAAGATCCACACAAGTGATCCAGTTATGCTCCTCATACTTCAGAAAGTCGAGGACAATTTTTATGTCATTCTTACTAAGTCATTCAATTTGGGTTGGCTAAACTGCTGAGGGGTTAATGACTGCTTGGCATCAGAAGAAGACCCTTCAGATTCTACAACCATTTCCTCATGCATCTTATCAAAATACACTTGATCACCATGTTCACTTTCTTCATCCTTAGAAGAAATAAAACCATTGAAAACTGGAATTGGGGGTGTCTCAGAGTATGGGATAGGTCGTATTGCTGAAGGAATATTAGGATATGCGATCATATGCCGTTTTTTTCTTGCCGATGCCCTTTGTATGGATCAGAGAGAAATAACAGTTACTGTTGTGGTCCTTAGGTTCAGCTAAACCATGGGAATACCAAAAGGCATTCCTTTGCGTTTTCTTTTTGTCCAGTCACGAAGCATTTCCTCACAATTAGGACACACAATATGAGAAGCCCAATTCTTGCCTTGATCGCCAAGGGGAACTTGAAAATAGGCAATATATGCACATGTCACAAATGATGACATATTGCACCTTTGACATTGAAGTATGTAACAGCCACATATATAACAGAAGGTGTCAGGACTATTCTTACATTTATGCCTACTTGAAGAAGCCATGACTCAATCTTAAAACAAAATAAGAGGGTGGTTTTTTTTTATCAGATAATAATTTTTTACATTTATAAACAACTACAATTATGTAAGTGATGTTTGTAAAACATTAATTGCCTTGTGGTTATGTTCAATCCTAGAGTTGTTGCCCTTTAACTCCAATTTGAAAACCAATGCATGCCATTAACTATAACAAAAAGAAATTAAAATTGCATAAAAACTAGAGCATGCACTGAAAAACAGCTTTCATATTTGGAATCACCAATGCAGAAATATATAGAAACAGTTCTAAAACCTCATGCAACAGAAAATTAAAAAAATAATTGTTCCCCAGTGTTATTGATTGCTATTAACTTGGACCATTAAACACTATCTTTTTGAAACCCCATCTCTCTGCCCTCACTAATAGAGCATTCTCAATAATAGGTTTTCTCTTAAATGTTCTACAGCTTTTCCCTTTAAACTAAACTATGGCAATATTATCATAACTGATATCTTTCCCGGTTCAGCTAGAAATGAGCATTTAACTTAAAACAAATTGCAGGCCAAGTTTTAAATAGCTATTAATTAGTAATGGTAGCAAAGGAGCAAAGTGACTAGATGGCTGAAATTGGGCAGAAGAGGCCTAATTTTTACTTCTTATTCCATTTGACTTTTGTCCTTCAAAAGCACTCCTGATTACTGAATGAGGTAAGGTAAGAGAATTTCAGCATGGTGCCTGGCACATGAAAAGCTCTCAGTAAGTGTTTTCCATCCTGTCTTCCTCTCCCTTCTACCTTCTTTGTTCTCAGCAGTCACCCATACTGTCCGCCTCATTCTGAAAATAATAGCTTGAACTCTTTCAACAATTCTCAAAGCTTATCTGTTTGGTATTCCTTTCCTGGTCTGACTCCACTGATAATCCTGACGCTACCCTCTCCAGTTTCCTCTGTAGCCCCACTCTGCTGGTTACCCCTTTTCTACTGTGTCTTCATTCTCTCCCACTCTAATGTTTCTCTTGCTAAGTCAACTGATGTGTTCTATCACAAAATCCAAAAAACTTTCTCTCAATTGTCTTTCTCCTCAACTGGCCATTTTCTTCTACCTATTGCTCCAAGCTTCTTAAAAGTGTAGTTTACACCATGTCCCTCTAGTTTCTCAGCTAAAATCTGCCCCATGCCTATTGCAACTTGGTTTCTGCAGCTACTAAAACTGATTCCCCAAATATCAGTGATGGCCCCTATTTACCAAACCCAGTGGCCTCTACTCCTCTCCACCTCTGTGACATGCAATGTGCTTATACACTCTCCTATACATTTTTCTGACTGCCTTTCTCTTCATCTGCCCTCTTTATCACTTAAATGCTGGTGTCCCCAAGTGTCCATTCTTAGTTACTTCTGTTTGCTCTGGATTAGTGCTTCTCAATCTGGATGCAATAAGGATTAGCTGGGGACTCTTTAAAAATAGAAACACAGCCTGACCTGTGGTGGCACAGTGGATAAAGTGTCGACCTGGGAACACTGAGGTCGCCAGTTCAAAACCCTGCACTGGTCTGGTCAAGGCACATATGGGAGTTGATGCTTCTAGCTCCTCCCCCCTTTCTCTCTCTCTCTCTCTCTCTCTCTCTCTCTCTCTCTCTCTCTGTCTCCTCTCTAAAATGAATAAATTAAAAAAAATAGAAACACAGATTTAATCTGATTAAATACATACCAATGAAATCTGATTTGTGATCCCATTCAGAAGTCAGATTTAATTGATCTGGGGTTGGACCCTGATGTTTATTATTTAAACGCTCCTCTGATGATTCTCAGGTATAGCTAGGACAGAGAACCATGGCTCTAGAATACCTACTTTTACGTTCAGTTCTTATACTATTCCTGATCCATATCCTCAAGTTTTCAGCTCTTTATGGAGCATCTCAGGTTGAATACTCCACAACACTTCACTTTCCAGGTGGTCTGAATCAAACTCATGTTCCTGATTTTAAAAACCTCTTCCTCATTAGGACATTCTGCCTCATGGATTTTAATAAATCACAGGCCTGTTATACAGGTTGGACTTTTGCTGGACCTATAATTCTTTTTCTCCCCTCCTTTTCCAAGTGAGAGGAGGGGAGATAGAGAGACAGACTACTACATGTGCCCCAACCGGGATCTACTTGCCAACCCCCGTCTAGGAAAGATGTTCTGCCCATATGGGGTCATGCTGTCAATGGTGCTATTTTTAGCACCTGAGGCAAAGGCTCCAAGGAGCCATCCTCAGCACATGGGGAGATGCGTTTGAACCAATCTAGCCATGGCTGCAAGAGGGGAAGAGAGAGAGAGGGAGAAGAAGTGGGTTGGAGAAGCAGATGGTCATTTCTCCTGCATGGCCTGACCAGGAATCGAACCTAGGACATCCACACACAAGGCCAACATTCTATCACTGAGCCAACTGGAAAGGGTCTAGGCCTACAATTCTAATAAATTCTAATAGTAACTTAACAGTTTCATTTTAAAAGAACTTCCTAAAAGTAAACACCAAAAACTTTATTACATCAGCAGAGCTGTTCAATTGAAAAGTTAAGACTGGGTTACACTCCTAGATTTCCTGTTTGTCAGCAGTAACTCTGGGGACAACACATACTCAGTTTGGTCAGTTTGACAGACTTTGTCTCAGGATAATGTCAACGAAGAAAGTTGGCTGAGCTGGCAGAGGACTCTTCTTCTCTGTCTTCCAAAATATCACCCACCCCCAAACTGAATTCCAGTTCAGTGTATATTATAATGACAGTGCCATCCTGTTTGTCGGGAAGGGAGCCACACTGTGGTGTGGCTCACGGAGTCAGGGCTCTCCGAATCCTCCATGAATTCCTTCTCATTCTAGTTGCCAGGATCTCACCTTTTCTGTCAGCATTCAATTTTATACAGAGAAAGGAAATTCTGTGAGTCAGTGAACAAAACTTCTGTACCTCCAGTCAACAAACAATTATTATCTGGATTTGGTCTTCAGCATTCTCAACTCTTCTTTTTCTCTTCCCACATCCAGGAAAATTTTGATGGTAGCAATGCAAATTTCTTGTTGGTACTCAGGAAAAATAAACATAATCTGTTTTAACATTTTGGGTCAAGTTGAGAAAGAAAAATGTGGACACAGTAATTTGAACTGAGGAAGTTTAGTATAACTAATTTTTAACTTTAATAGATTGACATAAAAAGTAGAGAAATCTAAAGAATATAGGGTCGAGCCTGACCGGTGGTGGCACAGTGGATAGAGTGTCAATGTGGGACAATGAGGTTTCAGGTTTGAAACCCCAAGGTTGCTGGCTTGAGGGTGGGTTCATCTAGCTTGAGTGCAGGGTTCCAGAGTGAGTGTGGAATCATCACTGGCTTGAGCAAGGGGTCACTGGCTCAGCTGGAGTACCCCCCGCACTTCTGTCAAGGCACATATGAGAAGCAATCAATGAACAACTAAGATGCTTCAACTATGAGTTGATGCTTCTCATCTCTCTCCCTGCCTCTCTCTCTCTCTCTTGCAAACAAAATATATATACAATAAAAAGAATTATAAAATAAAAAAATAATAAACAAAACCAAACCAAATAAAAAAGAAAACCCTCTTCCTCAATGTTGACAGGGCTACCATTCTCCTATTCTCCCGCACTGGACACCTAGAAGTCATCTGTAAAAACTTCTGCTTTGCTCCTCAATTTACTTTTTTACCATGCCCTGTAGATTTTATTGCTGACCAATTTCAAATACCTTCTCCCTACTACTACCCAATGCCCCACTTTAGGACCTTATTGCAATAACTTACCTGGCTTCCTTGCTTTCAGTCTTTTGCCTCTTTGTTTCATCCTCCATGTGCTAGTAGGAAGGTTTTTCTGAAACATAGAGTTAATTGTATCCACTTAGTAACGGCCATTGGATTACTCTGACCCAAGAATAAAGTCCGCATTATTTAGTAAGGCCCCCACAATCTGGTCCCAGTCATCTAAAAGCACTCTCCTTTCTCCTAGATTCCCACTCCATGATGTTCCCTATGATTCGGTTGTGAATCATGACATGCATTTCTTCTTGCTTTTGCTCTCTGTCTAGAACTGGACTTAACTCAGATGGTTCAAATGAAGAGATGGTTTGCAGAGTTATAATATAGTCAAGGTAAGGGGAAGCCACAAGAGCAGTTGAGACATCCAGAGAATAGCCAAGTGAGAAGCTCTTACCTTTCCTAGGTCTAAGGGGCCAAGGACATGAAATTGTATTATCACAGCTCAGTGACCACTAGAGCCATGGGAAACAGGGCCATTAGTAGAAGCTTTAGACAGGAAGGGCTGCAACCACTGTTAAAACCACAGTGCTGAAACAGAGAGGTAACAGTGAATAAACATTCCAACTCTCTCTCCTTTAGCCCTCTAGTCTCCAGCAAGTGTCTTTGATGGACTAAATGCAACTAGAAGCTAGCTAGCCAACCGCCAAGGATGGTCAGATGAGGCAGATTACAAAGCAGATCATAGAAAGGCAGAGAATAAATGATGGCACGAGGAAGGTGCCATCATTTATTAAATGGTGAATAGCCCCATAATCCCCACTTACATATATTAAAATCCCTTGTAACTTTTAGGACACAGTTCAAATGTCATCTTTTATATGAAATCTTCCCTTATTTTCCTACCCTAAGATCCTGTTATTATTTCACTTCTCTATGTTCCCTTAGATGGTATGTCTATATTATTGCAGCTACCAGTCTGACTTATGATACAATTATTTGTGTATCTGCGTCCATCTCCTGCATCATATTTTGTGCTGCTGGAAGAAAGGGATAGTACTTCATTTGGTAGTGTCCTGTAGGTAACACCCACTTAGTAACTGTTGGTTGACTTTAATTGCATTTTCATGTTATCTTCTTCTCAGCTTCTGTCAGGGAGACTCAGATATACTTATAAACCACAGGTTTTTTTTTTACAGTCTTAGTTTTGAGAGGAGTTTCTTTTTGGGTTCTACTTCTGCTTCTTGTTTGATTTTTCTCCTCTGACCTATATTTCTTAGGTTATATACTTCATACTGCAGCTCACCAACAAATTGTTGGGAATCTTGTCATCACTGAACCTGGCAAGGGTCTAAAAATCTCTAGCTTTATTCCATGTCTTAAGTGGTGCACATAACTTTTTTCTTTAATTTATACGTGTCACAGCTTCAAAATGAAATCAGAACCTAATTTTTCATTCTCATTGGACTTTAAACTCTTCTGAATAGAAGTTATGTTTGGCTTGACATGTTTTACACATAGTAAAGGCTGTGCGCTTCTATTCTTTGCAAATACCAATAGCAAGTGCAGCTAACATATTTTTACTATGCAAACACTATTTTACATTCATAGTTTTGAGGCATATTGGTATGTAGCTTTGAGATTTTTATATGAAAAGGAGTAGTTTTAGACTCGATGAAAATATTATTTTATAGTTGTGGTATTGATAATAATAGAAATAATAGTAGTCCTGGCTGGTTGGCTCAGCAGTAGAGTGTTGGCCTGGCGTGTGGAAGTTCCAGGTTTGATTAGCAGTCAGGGTACACAGGAAAAGTGACAATCTGCTTCTCCGCTTCTCCATCACTCCACCTCCTCCTTCTCTCTCTCTCTCTCTCTTCCCCTCCTATAGCCAAAGCTTGAATGGTTTGAGCAAGTAGGATCTGGGCGCTGAGGATGACTCCATGGCCTCACCTCACACACTAAAAATAGTGCCTGAGGTGCTCCTTGGTTGCTGAGCAATGGAGCAGCAGCCCCAGATGGGCAGAACATCACCCTATAGGTGGCTTGCCAGATGGATACTGGTTGGGGTGCATGCAGGAGTCTGTCTCTCTGCCTCCCCACCTCTCACTTAATAAAAAAAAATTAAAAAGAGAAATAATGGCAAAAATTCTAATTCCCATAGCAGTTCTGAGTTTTCATCTCAAAGGTGAACTTTAGTTTTTTCTTTACATCTTTCTTTTCTTAATATACCCACTGCTTTCTCTACTTTTTTAACATATGAAACACAGTTATAATAGTTCTTTTAATGTCTTTGTCTACTAATTTTATCACCTATATCATATCTTGATCTGTTTATTAATTGATTTGGTTTTCCTCATTATAAATTGTGTTTTCCTGCTTTAATTTGCATATCTGTTTATAAAAGTACCAGTAAAACTGGATTTCAGGCACTGTGAATTTTACATTGTTGGGTGCTGAATTTTTTTATTTATTTTTTGGTGAGGGGGATGGTTTCCATTAATTATTTTTGAGTGTGAACAGTTGGACCTTTTGAGGCTTGCATTTGAACTGGAATAGGCAGGAGCATAGCAATCTTTAGGGCTAATTTGGCCTGATAATGAAGCAATACCTTTCTGAGTACTCAATCGGATGCCCAGTGTATTAGAAAGTTTTCTATTCAGGCTGTTGAGAATATGAACCATTTCCAGCACTGTGTGAATGCCAGTAATTGCTCCTTGCAGGTGTTTCTCTCCCTGGGTGAAGGTGATTTCCTCAGACATGTGTGTTGATCAATACTCAGCTAAAAAATCAAAGGTAAACCGCTGCGGATCTCCAGAAAACTATCTATCTACCTGTCTACCTCCCTCTCTCCCCCTTTCCCTTCCCGGTAATCTACCCTCCAAATTCTAGCTGCCTTAGCCAATCTGAATTCTTAACTCCATCTCTTCAACTCAAGAAATTGCTAGGTTTTGTTGAGGTTCCCTTACTAGTGCTGTAGCCTGGAATCTCTCCAGGCAGTAAACCGGGGAGATTATGGGATCACTTCATTTGCTTTTATTCTTTCAGAGGTCACTGTTTTGTGTTGAATGTTATCCCACATCTGTAAACTGTTGTTTATATATTTTGTCTGTTTTTTATTTGTTTAAGGTAGAGGGTTAAATCAGGTCCCTGTTATTCCATCATGACCAGAAGTGAAAGTCACAGTTTTGATTTTTAAATGGGGCATGGGGAAATATATTGAACCAATTTTATAGCAGAAAAATAAGATCAAGTATGATGATGGGCCAGTCATTTATCATCTTGGCTTTACTTTTGTCACCTGTAAAAGGAAGAGGTTGGTCTGTATTACCATTAGGTTCTTTTCTGGCTCTTAAATTTTGTAAGTCTAAAATTAAGCACAGGTGTAGTATTCCATAGTATAAATGTACCAAAGCTTTTAAATCCACTCGTCCTCTGACGGACACTTGGGCTGTTTCCAGATCTTCGCTATTGTGAACAATGCTGCCACGTACATGGGGGCGCATTTCTTCTTTTCGAACAGTGCTATGGTGTTCTTAGGGCCATAAGAAACGATGACATCAGATCATTTACAACAAAATGGATGGACCTTGATAACATTATATGGAGTGAAATAAATAAAACAGAAAAAAACTGAGAACAGCATGATTTCATACATAGGTGGGACATAAAAGTGAGACTATGAGACATGGACAAGAGTGTGGTGGTTACAGGGTGGGGGGAGGGAGGAGGTCAGGAGAGGGGGGAGGGGAGGAGCATAAAGAAAACCAAATAGAAGGTGACAGAGGACAATTTGACTTTGGGTGATGGGTATGCAACATAATTGAATGATAAGATAACCTGGAGATATTTTTTTTGAACATATGTACCCTGATTTATTAATGTCACTGCATTAAAATAAAAAAAAATAAGCATAGGTGTATCTTTGCAGAAAGTTGATGTGTACTGTCCAACGTGATAGTTTAAAGACTCAGAACTATGGAATCCCCATTTTGCCATAGTAAAGTAAATTTAGAAGATAAACTTACGTTTTAATATATGAAGGAAAAGTCTTTAGTTACAAACTTGGGAGGGATAACACAAATCTCATAGTACATGCATATAAAGTGACCAAACAATTTGAAGAGGGGAAGATGTATAAGAATGTTCTTAGTTTAATCATTGTTTATAGGGTTTAGGCATTGTGCATTGGAAATGATAGGTGTTTAATCTATTGAATATCTCAGTGATACTTGAAGCCATTTTCCTAACAGAAAAGTAATTTAAAATGCTTCCACTATAGCAAAAGTTGGAAACAACTTTTTTGGGGAGTGGGGGCATTGGTTAGTTGTACAGTTATATAGTGGTGTTGGACAAATGAGTTTGTAAAATTTGTATTTTTTGAGTTTGCTCACTTTTACTGTTAGAAAATGGGGCTGGGCAGCCACGTGTGTGCTTGCCCTCAGAGCAGGGCAGTTCATTGCAAATTGCAGATTGCATTCCTGCTTGAGAGGGGTCATTATTTTGCTAATGTTTGCTGGAGGAGGGGTCTTCGTGGGTCCAGGTAGTTCTTATAGGGAGAGCAGTGAGAAAATGTAGAGTGCTGAAGAAGAAGCAAGTTTGTGCCAAGAGAGAAAGTATGCAGATGGGGAACGAGAACTGAGGGGTTTTGCGAGTTCCACTAAGACTGGAGGGGCCTATGATTCTAGGAGAAACCAGAGAACATTCTCCTGGTTGTGGAACCAGAGAATGTGTCAGGGCTTTGGGAGCTCTGAATGAGACAGAAGTAGTCTTGCCTGTGTGTTTGCTCATCCACTGATGCGAGACTTTAACAAAGAAATGGCCCACCATTTTTTGGCTCCACTTTTTCTTTACTGTCTGTCTGAATTCAATGAGACTCTTCATGTCAATGGCCATGATGGTGGCAAGCCCCTGGCCCTACAAGTGGAATATTATACAACAGTCAACAAAACTGAGGCAGAGTGGTATGCACTAATATGGAATACTTTCAAAGCTATAGTGTCAAAATGAAAAAAATAAGGTCACTATAATTTTATGCTTTTATATATTTTTAATATTTCTTTATGTTGCTCAGCAACTGAGCTATTTTAGCACCTGAGGTGAGGTCACAAAGCCATCCTCAGCTCCTGAGGCCAACTTGCTCAAATGAATCATGGCTGTGGGAAAGGAAGAAGGAGAGAGAGAGGGAGAGGGAGAAGGAGAGGGAAAGGTAGAAGGAGAGGGAGTGGGAGAGGGAGAGGGAGAAAGAAATAGAAGGGAAGAGTGAAGAAGCAGATGGTTGCTTCTCCTGTGTGCTTTGACCAGGAATCAAAACTGGGACATCCACATGCTGGACTGATGCTCTATCACTGAGCCAACCAGCCAGGGCTATTTTATATATTTCAAAATAAAAAGAATTTAAAAATAAATGTGTATAATAGCATGGATTTTTAAATATAAAAGCTTTACTTTATATATGATAAAATAGCTTTAATTTTTATATAAATATAAAAAATTACTATATATAAATAATATCTGTTTTAAAGAAATATATACATACATGCTTATATATTCAGAGAATACATCTAGAAAGAAAAAAAGAAATTGGTGACACTGGTGCCTCGGGGAAGAGAACTAGGGGACAGTGCGTAAGAGAGACTCACATTTCCCTTTATGCCCTTTTACATGCCTTTAAAAAATTTTAAATGTGTGCATATGTTATTTAGTTTTTAAAAATGCTGCTACTGATATATATATATTCCCCACCCCCAGTGAAATAACTCTTAAAGGGATAGATTTCCATAAAACAGAAAATTTCCCAATCTTTAGGTTATGTGTTTAAAGGAGGAAGACCACACCTACTGTTTCTACTATTATTCTAGGAAAGTACAGAGAACCTTCATGGCTATGATTAATTCCTTATTCCTCAGGAAAAGAATCACCATGCTAAATACTTAAGCGACTGGCAATAGGAGGATAATGCTTGCTTGCATATGGGTACTTGAGAGAAAGAATAAGACCATTTGTTTCTAATGATTTTATATACATTATGTGGTATTTAATTAACCTTTATAATCTAACCCATCCATCTTTCTGGCTTCCAGAGAAACTACCAAGAAAGCACAGGGTGCAGGAGCTAGTGAGGCCGAGAGATTCACAAGATGTTAACTTATGGTCAGTATGCTACTTTCCAACACTAAAGGTCATGTGTAAATGTGGTTGGAAGAGAGTGAAATAAAACACACCAGTTGGGATGCTACCTTTTATGTTTTAAGGAGAGAATTACACCTCTGGCAAGCTTTCTTAAAATAATGACTTCTAGCTATAACCTGTGTTCTTACTAGTATCTGATGCTCCAGAGGTAAACCCAGTCAAGTATTTCCTGGAAGACATATGGAGATATTTGGAAACATATGTGCAAGTCCAAGATTAAAAATCCATGGCTCATTATGCAAGTCAGAAAAAATGCTAGGATTTGCAATTATATATGCCCAAGGCACTTTCTTCTAATTCTGTTATCTGCTTTAAAGTTTCTGGCTCTGTTGCTGGTTTTGAATTCTTGAAATGCCAGTGTTGCAAGTAGAGAAAGCCAGGAAAATGCCTCTAAGATTCAGCCAGCCAATGTAAGAATATGAAGAATAAGATTCCTGACTTCAAGAAACTAATTGTTATCATATGGGAGATATTATTGTGTAAAAGTTACTATAGCACATGAATAATAGGAAGAAAACATTGAGGGGGAAAATGTAATTTAAAAGAGCAATTTAGTGTATTACATTGGCAGGAAGAATCCTGCTTTCACACCCATTCTGAGCCAAAGGTAAAAAATTTAACAAATTTTTAATGCTCATCTGGTTATTTTAGAGAATTTTCATTTTATAGTATTATAATTAAAAGATAATGCACAAAATATTAATAATGGTTTTTATTTCTGTCGTAGCAGTCCCTGAAATAACTCTTCTATTTTTACTGGTCTCCCAGTTTAAAAAGGTTGAAAACCACTTGGTATAGGGCATGTATGGCATGCAACGGAGGGATGAGTGCTCCGCAAACATCCAGTGCTCCTCTGTATTTCCCAGACTCCCTTGTCGTTAATTCAGAGCTATATGACTTCTGTTTCTACTACTTATATACATATTAAACATTCATAAACTTTGTTTCAACATACAGTATTAGCTTAATAATACTTGTCTACAGATCAGCCTTTAAAATGTTTGCCTTTCTTTCTTTTTTATTTTTTGGAAGATTTTATTTATTGATTTTAGAGAGAGAGGCAGGGAGAGGGCGGAGGAGCAGGAACCATCAACTCATAGTTGCTTCTTGTCTGTGCTTTGACTGTCAAACCCAGGGGTCTCGAACCGGCGACCTAAGCGTCCCAGGTCAACGCTTTATCCACTGCACCACCACAGGCTGTGTTTTCCTTTCTTTTCCTTTTCTCTTTTTATTTGTGACAGAGACAGAGAGAGGGATAGACAGTGACAGACAGTAAGGAAGAGAGATGAGAAGCGTCAGTTCTTTGTTGCAGCACCTTAGTTGTTCATTGATTGCTTTCTCATATGTGCCTTCACCAGGGGGCTACAGCAGACCGAGTGACCCCTTGCTCAAGCCAGATGAGCCCACACTCAATCTGGTGACCTTGGGGTTTCGAACCTGGGTCCTCCACATCCCAGTCCAATGCTCTATCCACTGCGCCACTGCCTGGTCAGGCCATGTTTTCCTTTCTTATGTGAAGACAGTTTTGTCCCGTTATCATAGGGCTATCACTCGTTTGCCAATTTTAAAAGGAACAATTAGTATTGCATTTATATAACATAATTTCTCCTGAGTTCATCTTGTGACCAAAGTAATGTAAGGGGGGCTGAGTCATTTAGTTGGTGAGAGAGACGGAGGAGCAGGTCTCTACTTGCCTAAGTAACTGATGGCAGTTCAGCCCCAGATAAGTTTCAATTCATGTGTTTTGAACTGAAAAGAGTTCAAAGTCCTTCCTTCCTTGAAGTAACCTGAGTTACCTGGTTCCTTGCACCTTAAAGAGCTCAAGTAGTTTGGATGGACTGCTTAGCCATTTGACAGTGTAAGAACCCAGAAGATTGGGAATGTATTTTAAACTAAATGATTAGCCTTGAAGTAAATATGTTGGCTCCATCTGACCCTACCTACGTGAGTTTACGAGTCTACTTGTAAATTGTGCCAACACATTTTAGAGGAGATTATTTTTAGAACCTTTATTCTTTGTTTTAAATACCAACAGTTGTGTTATGACACCACAGAACTAAAATGACTTTAAACCTTTGGTCCCCAAACTTTGTCTATCGCCTATTTCCTTTTCTTCCTGAGATTCTGTTTTCGTGTTATCTTGACTTTGGAGTTAGATCAGATAATAACAATAGTGTCCACAAAGGTTTGGCTTTAGTTTAGAGTTTTTGTAGAGCTATAAATGGTCCAAGAAGGCTGAAAGGGCTCCAGTCATCCCATCAGGTCCCAGTAACAGAATGGAAAGAAGTGATAAGAAGGGTATAGCCCCTTCCTTTTCATGACATTTTTTTTTAGACCAGAAGTCCCAGAAGCATTTCTGTCTTTTTCTTTCTCTCTCTCTCTCTCTCTCTCTCTCTCTCCCTTCCTCCCTCCCTCCTTCCTTTCTTTCTCTCTTTCTCTTTCTTTCATTTTCTTTTTTCTCTTTTTCTTTCTTTCTCTCTTTCTTTCTTTTAAAGATTTTATTTATTGACTTTACAGAGAGAGGAGGGAGGGGATGGGAGAAGTAGCTGCTTCACTCTAGCTGCTCATTGGTTGTTTTGTCACATGTGCCTTAACATGGCAAGCCCAGGGTTTCAAACTGGAGACCTCAGCATTCTAGGTAAGTGCTCTATCCACTGCACCACCATAGGTCAGATCCCACACAACATTTCTTCTTAGATATCAATAGCCAGAATTTAGTCATGTGACCACAGCCATGCAAGGATACTGCAAAGTATTAGATTTTAGCTGAGTAGTAATAGGGCCATCTAAAAATCAGGGGTTGGTTATTATGGAAGAACAAGGGAATAGATATAGGGACGTAATTTAAAGTCTCTGTTACAGGTACTTTACATATAGTTGGAATTTAATAAAGACTTCTTGATTTATTTTTATGAACTTGATCATATTCTTAGAGGTATCACTCAAGTTAATAAAGATAATAAATCTAAGGATTTTTTTCTCTTCTTTTTTCTTTTTTTTTCATTTAGGTGAGGAAGGGAGATTGTGAGGCACATGAACCCCTACTGGCATCCACCCAGAGACCCCATCAGGGGCTGATGCTCGAGTACTGAGCTATCCTTAGGGCCTGGGGGCATGCTCCAACCAATTGAGCCACTGGCTGTGGAAGGGGAAGAGAGATAGAAGGGAGGAGGGAGGGGAAGATGGGTGCTTTTTCTGTGTGCCTAACAGGGAGTTAAACCTGGGACATCCACATGCCAGACTAATGCTCTATCCAATGAGCCACCAACCAGGGCCCTTATTTTTTCTTTATAATAACATAATATAGCAATCATTGCCTTAATTGCACCTCAAATAAACCCATCTGGAATTAGTTTATGCGAAGTGGGGAATATACTGGAAGGAATATATTAGAAGGAAACCCTTTGAAGAGGAAGTCTAAGCAGAGGGAAGGACAGATTTGTCAATGGTCAAGAAAACCTGGAATTGAGAATCCCAATATAACAAAGACATGTTCTTCACCCTCTCTGCTTCCCTGTGTCCACTAACTTTTTCTCTCAATGCAAAATGTGTATTTTCACTTGGCAAAAAAAAAAACAACCACAAAACATGTCCAAAAACATCTCCTAGATTTTATATCTAGGTGAGGTTTGAAATGACCTCTCTTTCAAAATCTAAAAGTCTTGGAGGAATGGCTACACTGGCCCACTTTGGGTCAGGTGTCCAGCTTTTGACCAATTAGCTGTGGTCAAGGGACAGCCAGTAGTAACATGGCTTCTCTTGCTGCCATAATGCAATAGAAGTGTGGAAATGGGAGGAGGAGTTCCTATAGAAAATTGGCTGGATGCTGGATATACATTTGTATAGGCTATCTATATATGTAAAATACAGGTCAGTGGTCTGAATTATGTGAGTGGTCAAGGTGAACAGGACCAATTCTAAAGCAAAAAGTTGATTTAGCTATGAATAAACATTATTTGATAGAACTGTACTATATAGAATGTTTACTATCTGTTAGGCATTATGCTAAATGTGTTTTATATGTTGAATCATTTATTCCTCACAACACTATTGTCCTTTTTTATAGATGGAAAAACCAGAGCTCAGAGAGGTTAAATAACTTGTCCAAATCATATAGCTAGTAAATAAGCTATATTTGCCTTAAGTTCAAAGTTTTTAACTACCAGGATAATATACTGCCCTGTTACTTTCCTATCTTGAGTGGGAAACTATGGTCATTTTATTTTTTATTTATTTTTATTTGTTGATTTAGTAAGAAAGGAAGGGAGCGAAAGAGAGACAAGAGTATCAATCTGTTCTGAAAGTACCCCACCCAGGGATTGAACTGGCAACTTCTGTGCTTTGGGACGATGCTCTAACCAACCAAGCTACCTTGGGCTATGGTCAATTTTCTTTTTTTTTTTTACAGGGACAGAGAGAGAGTCAGAGAGAGGGATAGATAGGGACAGACAGACAGGAACAGAGAGAGATGAGAAGCATCAATCATCAGTTTTTCATTGCCGTTGCGACACCTTAGTTGTTCATTGATTGCTTTCTCATATGTGCCTTGACTGTGGGCCTTCAGCAGACCGAGCAACCCCTTGCTGGAGCCAGCGACCTTGGGTCCAAACTGGCGAGCTTTTGCTCAAGCCAGATGGGCCCACGCTCAAGCTGGCGACCTCCGGGTCTTGAACCGGGGTCTTCAGCATCCCAGACCGATGCTCTATCCACTGCGCCACCGCCTGGTCAGGCGGCTATGGTTATTTTTTATAGAGTGTTTATTAGTTTTCATTTTTTCCCTCAGTCTGCCATAGCTAAGTTATATGAACTTAGTAAATCTTTTACTGTGTCTGCGTCTTAATTTCTTCATCTGTAAAAAGAATGGGTTGAATCAAATTATCATTTCTCCTTGTTAGTGTAAGTAATATTTTCTTTTTGAAGTTATTATATTTAAAAAATTTTAATTCATTTAATATTTTTTCGTGCTTCTTGAGCTGAGATCTATGTTAGGAACTCAGATGAAATTAAAGATATACAAAGATAAATATTACTGCTTACTGTGCCACGGAGAAACAAGCAAACAGAATCATCATTTTATAGAATTAGAAGTCTAGAGAGGAATAGCCTTTAGGAGTGATATAGCCATTCTTGTGGTTGTTAGTTTCCTACCTATGGCAATCTGGGTTATAGCTGACTTGTTCATACCTTGTAGGAAAGAGAATCTTCTTCCCTAAGTATGGACTAAAATCGTTTCCTTGTATTCTGATTGGGCCAGTTTATTCCAGGACTATAATGGTTTTCAGCGGTTTTGATTAAAATAGTCTAGGACCTAGCATAACTTAGATTCTAGGTCAGGGGTCAGGAACCTATGGCTCATGAGTCAGATGTGACTCTTTTGATGGCTGCATCTGGCTCACAGACAAATATTTAATAAAAAAATAATAACATTAAAAATATAAAACATTTTCATGTATTACAATCCATTCATTTCCTCCCGCTCATGTTCATGGTTGCAGGTGGGTGGAGCCAATCACAGCTGTGTTCTGGGACAACACCAAATTTTTATTGGATAATGCATAATGTACACAGGTCATTGTGAGGTCAGAAAGTAAACTTTCCTCCTTTTAACCAAGTAGTCAGCTAGCTAATTGCAGAAACCTTTTTGATGAAGAAGATGGCTAAAAGGAAAAAAGATGAGGAGTATCGTGTTTTTTAGCAGGAATGGACAGAAGAATTTGCCTTTGTGGAGAGAGGAGGTTCTGCAGTGTGTCTAATATGCAATGATAAAATTGCATCGATGAAACGGTCAAATATAAAGCGGCACTTCGACACACGCCATACTACATTTGCATCGAAATATCCAGTGGGGGACAGCAGGAAGAAAGCATGTCAAGAGCTACTGTGCAGAGTGCAAGTTAGTCAGCAAGCAACTCCATGTTTGGACCCAACAAGGTGACTGGAATTTGGCTAGCTTTACTGGTGCTTTAGTAATTGTGAGAAACAGAAAGCCATTCACAGATGGGGAGTATGCCAAAACTTTCGTGCTTGATGTTGCCAGTGAACTTTTTGACGACTTTTCAGAAAAAGACAAGATTATCAAATGAATAAAAGACATGCCTCTGTCAGCAAGAACTGTTCACGATCGTACCATCATCATAGCAAATCAAATTGAGGCAACACAAGTGAAGGACATAAATGCAGCACCATTCTTTTCTCTCGCTTTGGATGAGTCAACAGACATAAGCCATTTATCCCAGTTCAGCGTGATTGCAAGGTATGCTGTCGGTGACACACTAGTGAGGAAAGTCTTGCTGTTTTGCCTATGAAATAGACAACAAGAGGGGAGGATTTATTCAAGTCTTTCACTGAGTTCGCTAAAGAAAAAAGTCTATCGATGGATAAACTTATTTCGGTGTGTACTGATGGTGCTCCGTGCATGGTGGGGAAAAACAGAGGATTCGTAGAGGTTCTTCGTGAACATGAAAAGTGAGTTTTCACTGCATTCTACATCAGGAGGCGCTTTGTGCTCTGATGTGTGGTGAGCAGCTTGGTGAGGTGATGTCACTGGTCATTCGGGTGGTCAACTTTATTGTTGCCCGAGCTTTAAATGATCGCCAGTTTAAAACACTGCTGGATGAAGTTGGGAATAATTACTGTGGTCTGCTTCTGCACAGCAATGTGTGTTGGTTATCAAGAGGGAAGGTGCTCAGCCATTTCGTGGCTTGTCTGAGCGATATCCGGACTTTTCTTGAAATGAAAAACGTCGAGCATCACGAGTTAGCTAACACTGAGTAGCTCCTGAAGTTCTACTATTTCATGGACATGACTAAACTTCTGAACCAGCTCAATGTGAAAATGCAAGGCATTGAAAATACAGTCTTATCCCTTCAACAAGCAGTGTTTGCATTTGAAAACAAGCTGGAACTCTTCATCACCGACATTGAAACAGGTTGTTTACTACCCTTCGAAAAACTGGGAGAATTTAAAGATACATGCACAGCAAGTGACCCTGCTCAACATCTTGGTCTCCAGCAGCTAGCAGGCTTCACATCTAATCTCCTGCAGTCATTCAAAGCATGCTTTGGAGAATTTCGTGAGTGCACTCGTCTCTTTAAGTTCATCACCCATCCACACGAATGTGCAGTGGACAGTGCCGACCTGAGTTACATCCCCGCTGTCTCCGTCAGAGACTTTGAGCTACAAGCTGCTGACCTAAAGACCTCAGACATGTGGCTGAATAAGTTCAAGTCACTGAATGAAGATTTGGAAAGACTTGCACAGCAGCAAGCAGAGTTGGTGAGCAAACACAAGTGAGGAGAAATGAAAAAACTTAAACCCGTGGACCAGCTGATTGTCAAAACTTGGAACGGGCTTCCCGTCACATACCACACACTGCAGCATGTGAGTATTGCTGTACTGACAATGTTTGGCTCTACGGATGCACGTGAGCAGTCTTTCTCACATCTAAAGAACGTTAAGACCAACCTACAATCACGTTTAACGGATGGAAGTCTCAACGCCTGCATGAATCTTAACCTCACCATGTATCAATGAGACTACAAAGCCATCAGCAAAACCATGCAGCACCAGAAGTTGCATTAATGGTAAGAAATACTTTATTCATCATTGGTTAGCAACAGCATAACAACATTATTAAAAAGAATTCAGAGATTTATTGTACTTTAAAAGTGTTGGTCTTACATAAAATGCACACATTTACTTGTATTTAGTGTTAAACATATTGTATGGCTCTCATGAAATTACATTTTAAAATATGTAGTGGTCATGGCTCTCTCAGCCAAAAAGGTTCCCGACCCCTGTTGTAGGTCATACTGCAGTTAAAAAAAAAAATCTCCAAATATTAGTGGCTTAAACAAACAAGGTATATTTTTTACTCAATTATACATCCTGACTTACTGAGGGTGGGAGGTGGACTGTTCTACATTGTCCTTTGTTGGGGACCTTGGCTGATAAAGGTTTTATCACAGTGGTTCTTAACCTTTTTTGAGGTACCGAACCCACCAGTTTCATATGCGCATTCACTGAACCCTTCTTTAGTGATAAATAAAATATTATTTTTTTCCCCAAATTCAAGACATAGGTATATGTTTTTTTGCTGGTGCACAAAATGAGCCATGCATGAACATCACCTTGCTCAAAGAACAAAACCAACAAAGTGCATGAACTCACAACAAATTATGGTATTACTTTATTCTGACCTCCGTGGCAGAGGCTTCTCCGAACCCCTGAGACCGACTCATCGAACCCCTAGGGTTCGATAGAACCCAGGTTAAGAACCACTGTTTTATCATCTTTCGCAAGACAGATCTTGAGGCTGAGGCAGAGTAAACAGTGTAAGGACCTATACTCACAAAAAATGTTTTACCTGAAAGTGACACATATCACTTTTACCCACAACTCATTAGAGGCTAGTGACTGTAACTAGTCACATGGTCCAGTCAACAACAAGGGAGGTTCTGGTGACGTGAACGTACATGTGAAAATGTAATCTCTGTATACGCTTGGAAAGACAGGGTAAACATTTAAAATCTCATACCAGGGAATTCATTAACTGATTGACTCAGCTAATTGAGTTTCCCTTTTGTAGCTGGAGGTTGGATTGTCACCTAAAAAACAAACAAAAACAAAACAAGCAATTCTATTAATAAGGAAAATATAGGAATGGATGTTATTCAACATTTCTTATTCAAGAAATCAATAGTGTGATTGATACTTTAGCCCAAAGGAGAAGAAAGAAATTTCAGCCATGGAGGTAAGTCATAGAGAGGGATAGTTTGGCTAGTTCATCAGCCTCTAAATCAATCACTTCATTTACTCTTCTGATTGGTAAGATCAGCTTCGGCTCTTTAATGACTGGGTGTAGATAGACAGTTTCTTTTCTTTTTTTTTTCCTTTTCCTAGGTCAGAGAGAGAGTCAGAGAGAAGGACAGACAGGGACAGAGAGAGGTGAGAAGCATCAATCATTAGTTTCTCGTTGCCCTTGCGACACCATAGTTATTCATTGATTGCTTTCTCACATGTGCTTTGACTGCGAGCCTTCAGCAGACCGAGCAACCCCTTGCTGGAGCCAGTGACCTTGGGTCCAATCTGATGAGCTTTTGCTCAAGCCAGATGGGCCCTGGGCCTGTGCTCAAGCTGGCGACCTCGGGGTATTGAACCCGGGTCTTCCGCATCCCAGTCTGATGCTCTATACACTGCACCACCGTCTGGTCAGGCGATAGTTTTTTTTTAAGGAGTTGGTCCAAAAGTGACTTAAAACATTTATTGAATTTAAAAATATAGGCTGTTTTTCCATATTTCATTGTTGTGGGTACTGTCAAACTGGCTAGATTTATAGTTCAGAACTGGCAAACAACTAAAATTGATCTAGTTAAAATAAAGTTATCCCTGCCTGACCTGCGGTGGCACAGTGGGTAAAGTGTCAACCTGAAACGCTGAGGTCACTGGTTCGAAACCCTGGGCTTGCCCAGTCAAGGCACATATGGGAGTTGATGTTTCCTGCTCCTCCCCCCCCCTTCTCTCTCTCTCTCTCTTTTATAAAATGAATAATAATAAAAAAATAATAAAATTATCCCTTTATTTTACAGATGAGAAAACTATAGCCCAAATGTGTAAAATGATGATCTCAGGGTCACACCTTCTTGTATGTAGCAATAATAGTGCTGTCCTTTGGATGATCTACTGCAAAATGGAACGCTCTAAGTAAAATGTAGCTAGAGCAACAATTATAAAACAAGAACAATGAAAAATTAGTAAGAATGTTTCTAGGGCTGATATCCACATTGGTAGAGATAGAAAACTTTCTAAACTATTTGGTAGCTGCTGCTGAAGCTCCTAAGACACTCCTCAACCCTCCTCTGTGACCACACAGATCCCCACTCACTGTAATAATAGGGTCTACCTCCAAGGGTTGATTTGAGAATTAAATAATGGCAGTAAAGAGTTTATCATGGGACCTGGAACTCAGTAGTATTACACCTTGGATATAATTTTATTAGTTATTCATAAAATGGTATTAAATTTCAAACTAGTTCCTATAAGAATGTTCACAACCTTGGAAATGTGAGAGTATTCAAGTTCATTAACTTTGATCTAGCTAATCTCAATAAAATGGCTACTCACTTAACTTTCATTTTGATATTTTCCACTGTCTAATGGTTGACTCCTTGTCTCACCCATAAGACCCCCCACAGCTCTGGTTGATAATTAAAAATTTGATAGAGGCTGTATAAAAGAATGTGGTGTATTTAGAAGCCTCTATTAGTTTTCCATATAATGTCATAAAGAACATTCTGTATAGTGTTTTGCTGAACAGAACTTGAAGTTCTTGCATAAGCAAAGACAGGCCTAAAGCCTAGTTGGTGAGTGAGGAGTGGAGGAAGTGGTAGAACACTTCTACTTTTTTAAGCAAATACCTGAAACTAGGAGTGATGTGAGGCACAGGCAGGCAGCTGGGGTGAGAAGAGAGAGTGAGAGGGCCCAACAATATAGAGGGAGGCTGGAGCTTGTAGAGAAAACATCATTTGACAGAGGTATGTTCTAGTGACCAGTGATGTGTGGAACGTTTTGGGGATACTTTCTCAGAAATTTAACCTGAAGAGAAAGGCAGAGCTTCAGTAACATTCCTCTTTGGAGAGAGTAAAAGAAATGTTTTTTAAAAGCTGGGTTGTAAATTTTCTGTAAATTCAGTATTGGTCTGGTACTTAATGTGTAAAGATTTGTTATCAAAAACCAGTTGTTTAACTGATACTTCTACTTCTGAGGTGGCAGCGAAATCCTGGGGAAGTCCTGGAAAGGGCTTTGATAACAGTGTTCTGTCAGTCTGAGAACATTAAGTCAACAGAGCACAGCAGGAGTTGCTGAAGAACTATGTCGTTTCTGAGTATATGCTAGAGACACCAGTTATTTGGTATTTTAATTATATATACCGTGTTATAAAATTGCACCAAAACTTAGACAAACATTCCTTGGGCAGATTTTTTTTTTTGAGCAAGAGATAGAGAAGGTAACTATTTTAATCCCTATGTTTCTGGAAAGGAAAAATAAAGACCAGATAAAAAAACTGGGTGTTTTGAGGTAAATGTAAAGCTTTGCACTTGATCTTGATGTACAGTATTATATAAAGTAAGCTTTAAACATGTTTGCTAAAATGCTATTAAAAATGCTGTTTAAACTAAAAAGTAAATATTTACCTCACTCTGACTTCTAAAAATTATCTAGGGTATGACTTATAAGACTTTGGCCCTTAATCTATCTTACTATGGCATAAGCCTATCTAAAATTTATGTTCATTTCAACAACCAAAGCCTGCAGCCCTTATAGCGGAATTTTATTGTTTATACGCTTAGTGCAGAAATCTCTTCAGTGGAGGATAGCAACCATGCATTCAGTAAATGATTGTTGAATGATGACTAAGCTGAGCTGGAAGATAATTCTGACGTTGCTAGTGTATTTTTTTACCTAAAACAAGTCACTCTACTTTTTTCTTAGTTTTCTCTTCTTATAGGGAAATAATAAAAATAACTATAAACCACTTCATGGAGAGCTTCTTGTTTAAAGGACTGCCAATAAATACCGTAGTCAGAAGGTCTCACAAACCTCAGAAGTTGAGCTTCTTGGGGGATAGGGAACTTTTATTTCTCTTTTGAATCAGCAGTATCTTATTTGCGTTTCTACAGTACAGTTCCTGGCCTTTAAAAATGTCTCAGTAAATACTATAAACTTATGAACGTTATTAGGCAGGTTACAGTCTTGGAAGGCCACTGCCTCTAAAATCTCTTTTCTGTGATCCTTCTTACAATCAGCATCTAAAAGGCCGCCGCTGTTTGCTCGAAGATAAGTATCTAAGGCATTTACTGAAAAATACTCAAGTCTAGAGAAATAACACTGTTTCTAGGGCACCTTTTCGCTTGTCGCGGCACTACATCCAGGCTTGGGATCTGGGTCCGGAGGCACAGGGAAGAGTTCGGTACGGGAAGCTCATCCCTCCGTCCTCTGATTGGTCGGCTCGCACTCCACTCACACAGCTCGCGTCTCTGATTGGCCACGGTGCCTCCCCCCCCCCCCCGCGACTTGTCCCGCGACTACTTTGTGTGCGGGGACAGCGAACTCAGGTCCTGAGTCTCAGCTCGCTGTCTGGCTGGTGTGAGCTAGCTCTCCGGCCACTGTTCAGCATCACGGGCGCCAGGAATTTCCTGAGTTCGAGCGGGTAGGCAGCATCCTAGGGAAAAGCCCCCCACCCCTCCGTCCTGTGTCCTCTTTGCCGTACTGAATAAACTTCCGCCTCAGAGGGGCTTTCGCAGCCGCGGGTCGGGTTAGACGCCAGGCATCGAACTCAGGCCCTTGTGGGGGATCTTTCTGTCTGGGCGAATGTGGAAACAGCTCTCACAGAAAGTAGGGCTTCGCTAGTCGCATGCGGGTGCGATGCCCTTCTGTGTTGGTGTTGCAAGCTGCAGCCGGGCAGCAGCGATCATCTCTAACAAGTGGCAGAGCCTGCTTCCAATCTCCAGTACCGGTACTCCTTGGGGCTACTACTCAGCTGGCACGGGCCAGCCCGTCCCGGCGGTCGAAAATACGGCATTCCCTGGAGGTGGCGCTCCAGGGAATGGGGAGTCGGTTAGACTCGCGCCCACCTCAGCCTCCGGCCTTCAAGCGGTAGAGGGCGGCCTACGCTCGTGTTGGAGCCGGCGCCCGCGCGCGCAGCTGCTGCACTGTTGGAAGTCTCCTGGTCCCTCTGTGACCCCCGGCTCTGCCTGGCCGTGGATGCTGCGGATACGCTAGGCGAGGGTGCAGCGAGCAGGGGGCGGGGAGAAGTCCTGGCACATGCCAGGGTCGCCGTAGGTGGCTGCGGCCGGCGCATGCGCGCCCTCTCCCAGAAGCCTGGAACGCTGAGGGGCGCGCGCCCCAATTCGCGCGCGCACGCTTGCGCTAACCTGGGTTTCCCCGCCTGCTCCCGTTGTCAGAGTCGCTCCGGCGCGTGCGCGCGTTATCTCCGGCCGACCCGAGTGGCCGGGTTCCCTCCGCTCCAAGCCCCCGCCCCTCCCAACCCCCCTCCCACCCCCTCAGTCAATCCGTCCCCTTCCTATCCTTGCGGAATGGGGCCGGCGCTGCTCGTGGTCGCGCGCCTGGGACCCGGCTCGCGCTCGGTCTCGCGCTGTCAGCGGTTGCCCGGCTCGCACCGCCTCGCGCTCTCCCTCAGTCACTGGCGCCGAAGACTCCGTTAAGCCGCGGCGACGGTGGTTCCTGTTTCCGTTTCTTCCTCTCCCTTCAGTCAGGAGTAGCATCCTCCACCCAACCACCCCTCCCACTCCCACAACGCAGGGCAGCTGCGGCTGCTGGCTGTGGCAGCGGCGACTAGGGAACTGCGAGACTGCCTCTGCTCCCGCCTTGGGTAAGGGGGCGTTCGGGGGCCGGGCCGCGCGCGCCTCGGGGTCTGGGGCTGGACGAGCGCGGGATCCGATGAGGCTCCGGGGATGTGACTGGAGGCTGTCGCTTGTCTTTTTCCCCAGGCGATCCCCGGGCCTGTTGCTGCAACTGCTGCTGCTTATCCAGCGGCTCCGGGAAAAGTGGGGAGGGAGCCCCTGGGACGCTCTAGCGGGTTCCTTTGCGCGGCCGGGAGGGCGCGGGCAGGGGATGAGGGGAGCCCGCCGCTCGGGCCGGGGCGCGGAGCGGCGCGGCTACTGCCCTCAGTGTCGCGCATCCTTGCATAGGGCAGGGGCCGAAGCCAAGGAGAGAAGGGATGGGGGCGGGGTAGGAGGTGTCCCTCTTCTCTCCTGTACACCTACCTGCCCTTTCCTAGCAGCTCTGCCCCTGTGGTCACAGACTGGGGAGGAGTATGCCTGTGCTTTATGGGCTTTCGAGAGTGGTTCTCGGGCTAGAAATCAGGGAGTGGACCCATACAAAGATCCACTCCCAGCGAGGGGCCAGTGCCTTGGGCACTTAACGGCGTGAGTGCCCCTGCACCCCCCCCCCCCCATTTGATGTGAAATGATGAGCTAGTGGCCTTTGAGTATCTAAACTTACTTGGGAAGGTTAGATGAGTCCATGGTTATTAGTTAAAGGAGGTTTGTCTTGCAGGAGTGAGTGGATTGTAGGTTGCAGCACCTGTTCTCTCACCGTGGGGATTGCAATCTTCAGTCACACACAGCGTCAGAGTCGCGGTGTATTTCTTAAGTTCAGTGACAGTGTGGTTACGGTTTATCCCTGGCGAACTTTTAGCGTTTTGCCATATATTAGGTTGCTCGTTTATTTATATAATAGTTGTAGAAATGTAGTATATTTTCTTTAAGAAATTGAAAATGGAGAAGAAAATGCCACTGGACATCACTGATATGTCAGTATAGGTTAGCAGGAAAAAACACTGTGATAACCTTGTCTCTTATATCAAAAACATATTCTAGTTGGGGCTTTAATAATGCTCTCCCCCCCCCCCCGTTTTTTTAACTAGATGTTTCTTTTCTGTTGTTTTTCATCCTTTCCCATATTTCATGTCAAAGAATTGGTACAGCCTTAAAACTTCATTAACAGGAACAAATCCAGTATCCACAGATTTCTTCTCAAAAGGCACTCTAATCAGATAGCCTGGCAGTTTCATCCTCATGAATACTGTAGCCATGAAAAAAACTCAGTAGGACATAGGCAAATTCAGTCAATAGAAGAAGAAATCTATTGAGTTTTGGAAGGTTTGGTGTATTGGATGGGTCTAGGATTATGAAACCTAAACCTCCCATTGTAAACAGGAAGCTGGATGTGAGTCCTTCCATAAAATGTTGTCCATTTACTCTGTAGGCCAAAAATGCTAATGGTCTCTGATGCCCATATGCATCAGTCATAGAGCCAACACTTGAAGGTTCAACAATAACATAATAAATGATTCCTCTGGTGAGGAGAAAGTAAGACACCACCACCAGAGTGTACATTGTCATGGCCAAGGGCATGAGCACCCAGGGCAGCTTGTTCCACTTCAGGCTGGGGCATTTCAGCACTAAGAATGGGACTTGGTACAAAGTCTCCATGTTAGTGATGGCAAGACAGCTCTCCGTCTCTATATTATCTTTTTGATTGAGGCCTTGAATAAAAGCAGGGAGAGGTGTTGTTCTACTTCCTGTGTTTGAATTAATTTATAGTTGACTTAAACCAACTCAAGAAGGTGGACCTAGAAATCTAGAATCTCCTACAAATAACCCCAGCCTCCAGGTAATGTAGAACAAATGTCAGCATAAGTTTGTTTTGGGTATCAGTTTAGAATCAAACTCATCACAAGTAATTGACTCAACTTAGACTTGGCTATCTTTAGAAACTGTAGGCAAGATTTCATTATACTAGTTTTTTTCCCTTGTTATTCGTGGGGTTAAATGCATATTTATTTTCTTGGTTAAACTTTATGTTTTCATGCGTAATTTTTTAAAGGACATATAACATAGAAATAATTTTAGGAGATAATTTTTTTAAGCATAACAGAGCTACACTGAAATAATGGAGTGAGTTGCATTCTCCCTTCTTTAAAATAAGTTTAAAAAACCAAAAATGTTGTGCCAAAATAGTAAGGCCCTGTATGTTGCTAGCCTTGTCAAAGGTACAATAAAAAATGTATAGAAAATCTTGATTTCTTGATTTATAAATGTAACAATAAGAATAAGGTGGGGATTCAAACATTTGGAATTGTGGTTTTACAATTTAAAATGTAAAAATGTAGGGAGCTAAAAATGAGTAGGTTAGAAGGAAAATAGATGGATAGTTTGGAGGCATGGATTATTCTTTTGCTGCTCTATGAATTGAGAATTCTACTTTAAGAGCTAGCTGAACAGCTGGAATGAAACTTGCATAGACTGCAGAAACGTGCAAAAATGTATCTTTGATCAAATAGTGAATGAGCTAACATGAAGAGTATATTGTGGTTTATTAGGATAATGTTCAAAATAATCTCCATAAAATATACCGTGATACAGATTTATTTTAGGATGTTTTTAAATTTTGAGTCCCTTGAAGTTGTTTTCCTGCAAGTCAATTTTGTTTGAGATGTATGAAATTTAAAAAATAATTCTTATTACATTCTGCAATGTTTGATTACAAATTTTAACTGGTTATTTTAAGGAATTGTGGTGAATTTTGAAATTTTTTAGTGGCTTGGAAAAACTTGTTTCTTGTTTATTTTTTTTAAATGCAGTTGTATTAGCAGGTTGGTCTGGAGGGGGAGCTAGTGCCAAAGCAAAGTATTGCTTAGTATGTTTGAACTTTTAGAACAACCCAAACCAGATTTTTATGGCTAGAAGAAATACACATTTTTAATGTAAAGAGTAAGGGAATAGATGTGGGCATATGTCTGTACATAGTTTTTTGTGGAGTATATATATTGTATATTACAAATTAATTAAAATACCTTTTTATGATCTGAAATAATGGAAAGTACATGTTTCCATTGAATATTCATTGAATATCTTACTTAAAGTTCCTGAAAATATGTCCCCAAACTTAGAGTGTGTGATAATAGTTTCTTAACCTTTTGCAGTGCATCAGAAAGGAAGGAGAATATCTTGACCCTTGGTGCTTATTGTGTGTTTTTAAATGTTTTCATTGTTATATCTGTAGGCTTAAATATCAAAAAAACCTTCAAGGAAGTCTTAATGGGCAACGATAGCAATTGTGTAGTGATATAGTTATTTATAAAAAGTAGAGGTACTTTCAATTAAGCAATGAGAAATGGACCCTTGAGACATCTGTAGAACAAGGATCCCAAGGTCATGTCTCCTGCAATATGATGCAGTGAGTTCAGTGGATTTACTGAATTGAACTTGTGCCTTTTAATATGAAGCAGTTATTCTTTTGGTCTATGGCACTTAGTTTAGATGTCTCAACTCTTGTCTGTTAGGTATGTGAATTTACTTCTCACCGTTCACATTTTTTAAATTCAAGGTTAGATATTGATAACGTATAGTATTAAAATCATTAGAATAGTTTCTGAGGATAGTGGTTGGGCTGTGTGCTCTTCATTATGTAAATAGAATCTCAATGCTGATAAGTAAAAAAAATTGGTTGAAAGGAATGAAGCCTGACTTGGTGGTGGTGCAGGGGATAAGAGCATTGGCCTGGAACGCTGAGGATCTAGGTTTGAAACCCCGAGGTCACTGGCTTGAGTGTGGGCTCACCAGCCTTGAGCACGGGCTCACCAGCTTGAGTGCGGGTCGCTGGCTTGAGCATGAGATCATAGATGTGACCACATGGTTGCTGGCTTGAAGCCCAAGGTTGATGGCTTGAGCCCAAGGTTGCTGGTTTGAGCAAGGGGTCACTGTCTCGGCTGGGAAGAGAAAGCTGTATGAGAAAGCAATCAATGAACAACTCAAGTGCCGCAACAAGAAGTTGATGCTTCTCATCTTTCTCCCTTCCTGTCGGTCTGTCCCTGTCTCTCTCCTCCCTTCTCCCCCAAAAGAAGAAGAAGAAGAAAGGAATGAAAATATATGTGAAAATAGTGAGGTGTTTACCACATTTAAGGGGTTAATGCTATAAATTAAAAAGTTTTATAAGAAATGCTGGAATATTTTTATGTACCTTTTTAAGAAAAGTTTTTTTTTTTTTTTCATTTTAGAGAAGGGGAGAGAGAGAGAAAGGTGTGGGGGAGGAGCAAGAAGTGTCAATTCAATTCATAGCTGCTTCTTTTATGTCAGTGGTTCTTAACCTGGGTTCTATCGAACCCTAGTGGTTCGATGAGTTGGTCTCAGGGGTTCAGAGAAGCCTCTGCCGCGGAGGCCAGAATAAAGTAATAGCGTAATTTGTTGTGAGTTCATGCACTTTGTTGGTTTTGTTCTTTGAGCAAGGTGATGTTCATGCACGGCTGATTTTGTGCACCAGTAAGAAAACATATACCTATGTCTTGAATTTGGAAAAAAAAATTATTTATCACTAAAGAAGGGTTTGGTGAATGCACATATGAAGCTGGTGAGTTCGGTACCTCAAAAAAGGTTAAGAACCACTGTTGTATGTGCTTTGACTGGGCAAGTGCAGGGTTTTGAACCGGTGACCCCAACATCCCAGGCTAACGCTTTATCCACTGTGCCACCACAGATCAGGCTTTTATGTACCTTTTACCTTTCTTATTTTTGGTATTGAAATCAGGAATGAACTATTATGACTTTTTTTTTTTTTTTAAGTGAGAGGAAGGGGAGATAGTGAAATAGTCTCCTGCATGCACACTGACTGGGATCCACCTGATAACCCTGCCCCCCCCCCCATACTTGAATCAACCAAATGATTTTTAGCACCTGAGGCTGCCAATCTCAGACCAACCAATACTCCAACCAGTTGAGCCACTGGCTAAGGGCGGGGAGGAGGGAGAGATAGGGGAGAGGGAGGAGGGGAGAAGAAGATGGTCGCTTCTCCTATGTGCCCTGACTGGGAATTGAACTGGGACATCCATATGCTGGGCTGATGCTCTATTCACTGAGACAACTGGCCAGAGCCCATTATGATTTTTAATTGTTATTTATTTTTTAATTGAATTTATTGGGGTGACATTGGTTAATAAAATTACATAGGTTTCAGGGGTACAATTCTATAATACATCATATATACACTGTATTGTGTGTTCAGCACCCCAAGTCAAGTTTCCTTCCATTACCATTTCTCCCCCCTTATCCTCTTTTCTATCCCCACCCCCCTTTTTCTCTGTTAATCACCATACTGTTGGCTAGGAGGGATCTTTTTTTCCCCTTAACCTTTTTCACCCAGCCTCCCAACCACCTTCTCTCTGACATCTGTCAGTCTGTTCTCTGTATCTATGAGTCTATTTGTGTTTTCTTTATTAGTTTATTTTGTTAATTAGATTCCACATATAAGTAAAATCATATCGTACTTGTCTTTTTCTGGCTGGTTTATTTCACGTAGCATAATACTCTCCAGGCCTATGCATGGTGTTGTAAAAGGTAAGATTTCCCTTTTTATGGCCAAGTAATACTTCATTCTATAAATATACCACAGCTTTTTTATCCACTCATTTACTGATGGGCACTTAGGCTGTTTCCAGATCTTGGCTATTGTAAATAACACTGCAGTGAACGTTGCGGTGCATATATTCTTTTGAATTAGTGTTTTGGTTTTCTTCAGATATATTTCCAGAAGTGGAATTGCTGGGTCATAAGGCAGTTCCATTTTTAATTTTTTGAGGTAACTCCATACTGCTTTTCATAGTGGCTGTACCAATTTGCATTCCCACCAACAATGCACAAGGGTTCTCTTTTCTCCACATCCTCACCAACACTTTGTTGACTTACTGATGAAAGCCATTCTGACAGGTGTAAGGTTTATTTTGCATTTCTTTGATGATTAGTGACATTTGGCATTTTTTCATGTCTATTGGCCTTCTGTATGTCCTCTTTGGAGAAGTGTCTATTCAGGTCCTTTGCCCATTTTTAAAATTCAATTGTTTCTTCTTTTTGGTGTTGAGTTGTGTAAGTTCTTTATAAATTTTGGATATTAACCCTTCATAAAATGTATCATTGGCGAGTATGTTCTTCCATACAGTGGGTTATCTTTTCATTTTGTTGATGGTTTCTTTTGCTGTGCAAAAGCTTTAGTTTGATATAGTCTCATTTTTTAATTTTTTCTTGTTTCCCTTGCGCAACAAAATATATCAGAAAAAATACTTCTATGAGAAATGAACGAGATTTTAATGCCTATGTTCTCTTCCAGGACTTTTATGGTTTTGAGTTTTACATATAAGTCTTTAATTCATTTTGAGTTTATTCTTATATATATGGTATAAGAAAGTGGTCTAGTTTCATTTTTTTGCATGTATCTGTCCAGTTTTTCCAAAACCACTTATTAAATTGACCAGTGTTTTTAAACCACTGGTGTGTGGACTGGTCTGCTAGAACTTTTGTACTGGTCTGTAAAAGAGTTAACCACCCTGATGTCCTTAACTTATGTTAGTCGATTTCTCTTATGCTAAGAGTGATTGTGCCTTAGTGGTCCCTTAAACAATTCTCCTATTTTCACCAGTTTCTCCAAGTGTAAAAAAGGTTGAAAACCACTGGAATAGACTGTCTTTATGCCATTGTATGTCCTTGCCTCCTTTGTCAAATATTAACTGACCATAATGGCGTGTGTTTATGTTCTGTTCCATTGATCTATATCCATGCTGTTTCTTTTTTAAAGTGTGTGTGTGTGTGTGTGTGTGTGTGTGTGTGTGTGTGTGAGAGAGAGAGAGAGAGAGAGAGAGAGACAGGAATGGAGAGAGATGAGAAGCATCAGCTTGTAGTTTTGGCACTTTAGTTGTTCACTGATTGTTTCTCATATGTGCCTTGACAGGGGGGTGGGAGGCCTCCAGCCCAGTCAGTGACCTCTTGCTCAAGCCAGTGACCTTGGGCTCAAGCCAGTAACCTTGGGCTTCAAGCCATTGACCTCTGGGTGCTCAGGCCAGTGACCGTGGGATCATGTTGATTATCCCATACTCAAGCCAGCAACCCTGCGCTCAAGCTGGATGAGCCTGCTATCAAGCTGGCAACCTCAGGTTTCGAACCTGGATCCTCAGTGTCCCAGGTCTGTGCTCTATCCACTGCACCACCACCAGTCAGGTAGTACTATGCTGTTTTAATTACTATGGCCTTTTAATTGTTAGTTGTGATTTACTAAAAACTGTATTTAGTAAATCTCTTGGTTTAATTAAATGGTAAATAAACCTATTTTATATTATAGCACATTTATAAAAGAGTCTCCATTTATAATCATAAGAGTAAATATAAACATGTAAATAAATATTTTTTCTTAAAAAGAAAACAAAACTAAAATTCTAAACAACTCTGAAACTTTCAAAGTGTGCTCTTATAGTGCTTTTATCCTATTATAGTGCTTTTATACCCTTCATTAATACTGGACCTTTCGTGCTTTCCAGCTGAGATATCTACTTTCAGTCTTCAATAGTCAATAGTAATATAGTAGGTATAGTATTTAGAGGACCAATAAAAGGTTTCCTTTTGTTCTCCTTTCAGTGATTCTCTGGCTTATATTTCTTTATCATAAAGTATATGGTTTCTTTTTTACAATTTGAATTGTTATTAAAATACAGTTTGTTATAATGAGACAATCATGTTTAAAAGTAAAAGATATTTGCAATTGATTTTTTAAACTTAAAAGGCTTAAAATTAATTGTAGAGAGAAAAGAAGGGAAGAAAGGGGGAGAGAGGAAGAAACACTGATTGTTGTTCCACTTATTTAGGCATTTATTAGTTGTTCCTTTTTTTAGTTTTTAAAATTTTTATTTGTTGATTTTAAAAAGAGAGAGGAAGGGGGGTGGGAGAAAGAGAAACATCAATTTGTTGTTCCATTTATCCATGCATTCATCAGTTGATTCTTGTATGTGCCCTGATTTGGGATTGACCCTGCAACCTTAGCATATCAGGACTTGGCTTAGTCTCAAGTCCCAACCTTACTTTTTCTCTACATTCTTCTCTCTTGCCTACATATCCCCTTCATCATCCTACAGTTTTCTCTTTGGATTAATTAGGAATAATCAAACCAATTAAATGAACCATATCACTCCCCTGACATAGATTTTTCTTCCGTGATTAAATAACTTTATTTAATCTGTACAGTATTCTAAACATATAACCTATATAAACTTTACAATGGGATTATGCCATGTATTTCAATAGAAGAGTTACTTATACTCCTTATAGAAAGCAGATCTAGTCTGACCTGGTAGTGGCACAGTAGATAGAGCATTGGCCTGGGATGTTAAGGACCCAGTTTTGAAACTCCAAGCTTGCCTCCTTGAGTGTGGGCTTGCAGGCTCATCTGGCTTGAGCAGGGGCTCACTAGCTTGAGTGTGGGGTCTCTGGCTTGAGTGTGGGATTATACACATGACCCTATGGTTGTTGGATTGAGCCCAAAGGTTGCTGACTTGAATTCAAGGTTGCTGACTTGAGCAAGGGGTCACTGGGTTGGGTGGAGCCCCCCCGCCCCCCATCAAGGCACATATGAGAAAGCCATCAATGAACAACTAAGGTGCCACAGCTATGAGTTGATGCTTCTCATCTCTCTTCCTTTCTGTCTGTCTCTGTCTCTTTCTCTTTCTGTCTTTCGCTAAACAAATAAAATAAAAAAATGCAGATCTATAGTGTTAACTTCATTTAGGTTTTCTTTTCTTTAAAAAAAATTTTTTTTAAAATTTTTTGACAGAGGGACAGATTGGAACCAGACAGACAGGAAAGGAGAGAGATGAGAAGCATCAACTCTTCGTTGCAACACCTCAGTTGTTTACTGATTGCTTTCTCATATGTGCTTTGACCGGGGTGGGGGAAGGGGCTACAGCAGAGTGAGTAACCCTTTGCTCAAGCCAGTGACCTTGGACTCAAGCCAGCAACCTTTGGGCTCAAGCCAGCAACCTCATGCTCAAGCTGGTGAGCCCGTGCTCAAGCCGGATGAGCCCGGGCTCAAGCTGGCGACTTTGGGGTTTGGAACTTGGGTCCCTGGCATCCCCATCCCACCCTCTATCCACTGTGCCACCACCTGGTCAGGGTCTTTTTAAAATTTTTTAAACTAATTTAGGTTTTCTTTAAAAAGATATTATTTGCCAAACATAATAATTCACCTCCTATTTTTTAAAAAAATACTTTTTGTGATAATTTTTTTTTTCTCAGTAAATGACATGTGAAAGAAAAATATGTTTTGAAAAAATTTTTTTAATTGCCAAATTATACCAATATAAGGCCAGTACTGATGTGTTTCAAGCTTGCCTTTGCTGTATTTTTTTCTTCTTTTGTATTGGTTCTATGATATAACCTCTTTATTCAAGTACTGGAATAAAACTTTAAAGATCACAACCGAAATGCTCCTCATAGTTGTTGTAGCTTAGAAGTTGGGTTTACACATTTATTTTTTCAATGGAATAAACTGAATTAATATGACAACATATTTATGTTAAGAAGATCACACTTAACAGTTTTCCTTGTTATGGTCTTATAATTAGTGTAAATAAAATTTAATGTTATAAATCAGTGATATTTAACCTTTTTCATCTCATAAAACACATACACTAATTACTAAAATTATGCAGTACACCATAAACTATATTTTTTGCTGGTCTGACAAAAAAATAGTTATAATTTTGATTCATTCACACCAGATGCCTATTGTTGTGTTGGCTGTTGTCATATTTTTATTTGACAATCTAAAGAAAAAGAGGTCATTCATGTCCCTTCCTAAGTAGTCGGGTATTGCATGTTTTAAAATTCTTGCAGTTTACCAATTAAAAATTGCTATTATAAACTAATAAAATATTGATATTAATTCTAGATATAAATGGGAAAAGCTAATATTTACTTTAGAATCTGATTATGAGAAACATTACATGATATGAACTTTATATGCTATGACTTTAAAAAAATTGCTATAGCTTTCTGATATAAATGAATAAAAATAAAATGGAAGATTCTTCTACAGGTATTTGATTTATCTCAAACATACAACTGAAATGAACTGGTTTTATGCCTATGTAAATGTTTTTTTTTTTCCGAGTGCACATGAGAGAGAGAGAGATATGACACACAGACACAGATAGAAAGGGAGAGAGATGAGAAGCATCAACTTGTAGTTTTGGCTTGTTAGTTGTCCATTGATTGCTTCTTATATGTGCCTTGACCCGGGGGGCTCAAGTTGAGCCAGTGACCCCTTGCTCAAGCCAGTGACCTTGGGCCTCAAGTCAGTGACCTATGGGCTCAAGCCAGTGACCCTGAGATCATGTCGATCCCATATTCAAGCCAGTGACCCTGTGCCTAAGCCAGATGAGCCCACGCTTAAGCAGGTGACCTCGGGGTTTCCAATGTGGGTCCTCTGTGTTCCAGGTGGACACTCCATATACCACTGCACTGCCACTGGTCAGGCATGTCTATATAAATTTTATTCGATCAAGGCTATTAATAACCCATGAATGAATTGTAAATTTTTATAATTTTTGTGGCTGATTATTTATCTCAGAGCCCTTAAATGAGATATCACATCTCATTAATACCTAGAATCAGAATAAATTTGCTTTAGTAAAAACAATATTTACAAGCTATCAAACTGTAAAAGCATACCACAGTTATTAAGTGAGTTAAGTCAACATTTCATAAGTTAGTTTTTAAAATCTTTATAATTTATAAAATATAATTGATTATAATGCCTTGATTAGTGGTAAAGATGGGAAAATGCAATTTGTAGCTTTTGTATTATATCCTTTATCTCAGCCCTTAGCTGCACTTGGGGTGGTCAGTGGAAGGAAGGAGATTGAAGGAGGCAGCGGACTGTACTGGTTAGTGAGTCTTTCTTATTTGAAGGTGAGGGATTTTTTTTCAGTTTTTCTCTCCTTCTACATTCTTATTCTACCAGTTTGTCATTCTTCCTCTCACAGCAGCGGTGGGAAATGTGGGAGTTGACTATGTTTATAGGTTTTCTTTTCTTAGAGTTCATAGAACATGGTCTGGTAAAACTATCTTTTATATTACAATAGAGTTTATTTTAATGATTTTATTTCCTTTTGTGGTCATAGGCAAGAGACTAGAGAATGTCAGTTGGCATAGGGTTTAGTATTATTTACTAAAAAGTCGATTTTGTACCTCCTTATAAAAAGAGATTATGAGAGGTCTGGCCTGTGGTGGTGTAATGGATAGAATGTTGACCTTGAACGCTGAGGTCACTCAGTTTGAAACCCTGGGTTGTCAGGTCAGGGCACATATGATGAGCAAGCAACAAATAGCTAAAATAAAGCAACTATGTGTTCATACTTCTTATTCCTTTCTCCCTCTGTAAAATCAATAAATAAAACCTTAAAAAAAAGGAGGGTAGGTTATGGGAGATGTTGGTTCATTGTTAAGGGGCCTATATTAGTCACATTATTATTGTTATACTTAATATTTAATATATTATAATCCTCTCTTCCAGTTTTCTGAAGTGCATTCTCATTGCCTCCTGTGTTATTTCTCTGTCTTCTACTATATATGTAGTTTCTGACTACAAGGAATTTGTTTTTAGAACATCTCTTTACCTTCTTCTGTGCCTCATTACAGTAACATAATGTAACAACAAAAAAATACTATGTCCATTGATGAGAACTAACTCCTGAACTTAATTTAATAGGAATGTTCTCCATTCATGGGAGTACTATTAGCAGGTTTAAACCAGTTATTATGAAAAGTTCACAAGGAGAAAGTATGTATTTGATAATTAGGCCCCTAATCATTTGGGATCTGAGTGATTCAGTTTCTCCAGCACATGGAATTGTACCTGTCCATGAAAGAGAGATATATTCAATAGAGATTGTTATATTTTTCATGTCTTGATTTCTTTGAATAACTACTTAATTCATATAGTTAGTAAATGTCAAAAGGTGGTAATTTTGAGAAAACCAATTTAAAGTTAGAACTTAAGCCAGGGTAAACAGTTTGCTTTCTTTCTATAAGTTTGTTTTTTTTTCTTCACTTTTAGAAAGTTTAGTAATACTCTAGAGCTTAGGAACGTAGTAATTAAAATTCTTGAGGCCAAAAGGTCTTTCCTTAGCCTTGGTAAACTGAGCCTCAGCAGCATGAGAAATGGAGATCCTGACTGCTGCTTCTGACATACTTATAGATATCTGGGGCTCCATTAGTTAAAATTGTTTATTTTTAAGGTCTAAACAGTAGAAGTATCAGCTGAATACTTTCCAAAGGGGTAAAACATTCATAGGATGAGAGAGAATGTTATTTTTAATTCGTAAGGAAACAAAAATATGCTGTCAATGCTGAGTAAGTTGAAGAGATATATGGATATATGCCTACTAAGGATGCATAAATAATAAGGAAACTTGCTAATATGCAATTAGAAATAGTTCCTCATAATAAAAAGACTCTATTAACATTTCAAATCATAATGACAAAAGATGTCATGAAAATAAACACCAAGGAATTCTGTTTTGGAGCAATTTGTCAGACCAGAAAACACATAAGAAAGCCATCCTATTCCATTGAAAAATGTTCTATAACTGTCTGCAGTGGCTTACCTAGAGTAGTGCAGATCCTACCTAAAAGAAAATAATGATCAATAGCGGAAGTGTTTCACAGGAATTCTGCACATTTCCTATGTGTGTATTTCTGTAGTACCTGTCACTTTCTGTTTCCATGACAGATATAAGGTTGGAAGGTAAGGTACTTAAGTTTTAGAAGTTCTGAGGGGAAAGGACTTGAAGTTTGGAGAAGCTGGTTTCATTGTGTTTTAGTTATATCTGAAAGTTTGGAGAAGCTGGTTTCATTGTGTTTTAGTACATATTCTGAAAGTTCTACATCCTTAAAGCTAAAATCTGAGTTCCTTAGTAATTTTTTTGAAGTAGCTTTATTAAAGTATAATTTACATACTATAAAATCACTCTTCAGGTTTTAGCAAATGTATACAGTTGTGCTACAATGATCACAATCCAGTTTTAAAATATTTTCATCCTCTAAAAAGGTCCCTCTTGCCAGTTTGCCCAATCCTTCTACCCTCAGCCCCTGGCAACCACTGATCGGCTTTTTGTCTGTATAGTTTTGCCATTTCTAGAAACTTGAGATTTCTGGAATTTTGTATGGAATCATATAAAATTAATCTTTTGTGTCTGGCTCATTTTATTTAGCATGATCCTGTTTAGTTATTTTAATTTATGGATAAGGTAGAAAAGGTTTGAACTTGGAATCAGGAGACTTGGATACTAAGGTTGGCTTTGCCACCCAATGTATAACCTTGGGTTAGCCACTTGCCCCTCTGGTCCTCTGTTTCTTTTCTTTATAAAATGAATTATTTTGATTTTCTTCTATTCCAGTTATCACAGCTGGGTAGATATTCTCTGACTGTTTCCTAGAAAGTACTCTAACTCTTCTCTTAAATACAGTCACTATTTATTTTTCCTGAATCAAAAACAAGGCTTATGGGTCTAATAGATGATTCAACAGTGGATAAGTTGGGACTCTCTTGAATCAAATGGCTAATTAAACTTTTTCTTGGGCATGTCCTAGTTTATGTGCATAACTTTGAGAATAGAAATAATCTTAAATGCTGAGTTAATGAAGATTTTTGAAAAGAATAAAGGCAAAGTTGAATAATCCCCAGAGATAGGGCTTCAAAAGCGATGGAAGCTTCTTATGAACATAAGAAAAATGATGTTTTTTAGTTATTTTTTTGTTTTGGAATAGACGATGGGGTGGATTGATTTTAGATAAGTTTGAACCAAGTTAGACTCAAGGCAGCTGAATGGGATTAGACTGTTTTCCAAAGATGAGCCAAAGGAAATGTATGGCTAACATTAGATTCTCCTAGAGCTCATTTGGAGGCAAAGCCAGCAGGTAACATTCAGGGTTCAGGGTACAAACTAGGAAAAAAATTCATCCATAGTGAATTAAAAAATAGAGATGTGGGCCCTGGTAGGTTGCCTCAGCGGTAGAGCATCTGCCTGGTGTGTGGAAGTCCTGGGTTTGATTCCTGGTCAGGGCACACAGGAGAAGCACCCATCTGCTTCTCCACCTTTCCCTTTCCCCTCTCCTTCCTCTCTCTCTCTTTCTTCCCCTCCTGCAGCCAAGGCTCCATTGGGGCAAAGTTGGTCTGGGTGCTGAGGACGGCTCCATGGCCTCTGCTTCAGGCACTAGAATGGCTCCGGCCACAACAGAGTGACGCCTCAGATGGGCAGAGCATCGCCCCCTGCTGGGCATGCTGGGTGGATCCCAGTCAGGCACATGTGGGAGTCTGTCTGACTGCCTCACCGCTTTTAACTTGGGGAAAAAAAAGAATAGAGATATGCATGCCTGACTCATGATGGCATAGTGGATAGAATGTTGACCTGGAATGCTGAGGTTGCCACTTTGAAACCCTGGGCTTGCATATGAGAAGCAACTACTACGAGTTGATGCTTTCTGCTCCTCTCCATCTACTTTTCTCTCTCTCTCTTCTCTCTAAAAATCAATAAAAAGATAAAAATAGAGATGTACATGTGTATATAAAATGTATGTAATAGGAACAGACAACTGACTGAGTAGGGTGATACTGGATATATGCCAAAGGGGTAATGTGCATTTTTAGTATAGAAAAAAAGATAGGGCATTGAATAACAACTTGCTAAATTAAAAAATGAGAGTGCTTTTAACTACTTACAAATATTAAATAATTTGACTCTTAGAAGCCATCAGAACTGCTTGTATTACCCAATAGTAAGCATGGCTATAAAATGGTGGACCTTTTATTTTTATCAAACATACTAGAATGCTTGAGTGGTAACCTACAGAACAGACACCGTAGAGGTTGGGAATGTATCTATAAATACATTTTAATGATGGTGTCATTAAAGTAGCATAAGAAAATTTGTTTCATGTGTTATAGTCATACTTTATTGCTCAAAAGTTATATTTCCAACTTAGATAAATCACCTTATGATAACAAGAAATATCCCCAAGTCAAAGCTATATTTAATGGATGAAGATTTGTCACTTTTGACATTATTGTAGATTATGTTAAGACTTTAAAGGAGTTCCAAACGTTGAATCCCAAAGTTTATGCAATGATAGCATTCTAGGAATAAGTATAGAGCTTTCTAAGGTGACTAATTTTATTGCAACAGTATTCTTTTGAATGTATGCTATGTCATATTTCTTTTTAAGTGTCCCACTGAATTTGTAGTACATATAAAGTATCTAAGTATGATTATGTAATGGGAAAAATTTCAGTGTAAAGGAAAACAGACACTTCTTTCTGTAACTTCTGAAGCTTCCAAATATTAAAGATGATTGTATTTTCCCAGAGCATTTTATTTTTAATCATAATAAATGAGCAGCTGTCAGAAGATATAGCCATTTCTAGGTTTAGAATTGCTGTTCTTTATATAGTTCTCTTAAATACTTATCTTCTAGAAAATTGATATTAAGGATTTCTTGAGTAATCAGATACTACTTTGATATGTAAGCAAAGCATCAGAGCAAGACTAAAGCCACAGTAAAGCATTAAAATGATTAGTTTAAAAGTTTTGTAACATAACAAGAAAAAGATGGAGTAACACACAATGGGAAAGACATACAGAATATCATTACCTAGGGTCAGAATATAGAAGGCTGTCTTTACAAAAGAATATCAATCAAGTCAAATAGACTAAAGATTTTTTGCCCTTTTGCTAGTTAAGTGAAAATGAGATGAACAATTATTTAGAAACTGTGCTAAAAATATTGCCAATTGGTTGGCATTTCTTTTCTAGTTGACTAACTACAGGGGCTGTTTCAGACAGCCCCCTTTCTAACCCCTGACTCCAGTATACAACAGGTCCCAGCTTTATGATAGTGCATAAGCAATACACATTCAGTAGAAACCATACTTCAGATTATGAATTTGGACTAGCAATATGTGGTAAGATGTTTTCCTGTGATGCAAGCCACAGTTCCCAGGTAGCCATGCAATCACGGTAATCATGAGGGTCAACAACTGATAACCCTACAGTGTACTGTGTTGCCAGCATTTTTTTGATATTTGTTTTGTGTTTTTTGCATCTCATCATGTCTACAAAATGCCCATCTGTGTTGCTTGCTTCTGATGAGAAGAGGAAGGCAGTTGCTCTTGAGATGCAGCTGAAGATATATGCCCAACTGTAGACCCGTGCTGGTATTCTGAGCAAATTTTTTTTTTTTTAAGCGCGCACGAGAGAGAGACAGAGTAAGACAGACAGACAGGAAGGGAGAGAGATGAGAAGCATCAATTTGTAGTTGTGGCATTTTCGTTGTTCATTGATTGCTTCTCCTATGTGCCTTGACAAGGGGCTCCAGCTGAACCAGTGACCCCTTGGTTAAGCCAGCAACCATGGGATCATGTCAATGGTCTCACACCCAAGCCATCAACCTTGCACTCAAGCTGGTGACCTTTGGGTTAGATTTGTAATAATTAGCACTTGCTGCAACATACTTGATTTGTATTACTTCCCCTTGATAAAAACCTAATTTACCAAGCTTATCAATGACTTCTGTGTCCTAAGGTCAGCAACTACCTAAAAATGCATTCATCCAGAATCCCTCTTGCTGAGAAAGACTGAAGTTCCCTGATGATTTAAGGATTTTTTTTTTAAGTGAGAGGAGGGGAGATAGTGAGGCAGATTCCCGCATGCACCCTGAATGGGATCCACCTGGCAACCCCATCTGGGGCTGATGCTAAAGTACTGAGCTATTTTTAGCACCTGAGGCTGATGTACTCCAATGGAGCTATCTTCAGCACCCAGGGCCACACTTAAACCAATTGAGCAACTGGCTGCAGGGGGAAAGAAGGAGAGAAAGGCGGGGGAGAAGCTGATGATTGCTTCTCCTATGTGCTCTGACCAGGAATCAAACCCAGGATATCCATACTCTGGGCTGATGCTCTATCGACTGAGCCACCGGCCAGGACCTTTTTTTGTTTTTCTTTTAAACTCTTAGATTTTAAGACATCTGTGGCTTGTATCTAAGTCACAGGCATTAGAGTTTGTCATATATCGTAGTCCATTTATCTCATTTGTTGTAGATGAGAAATAATCTTGACCTAAGTGACATTGAGGAGAAACTTATGCAGCAATTTATAACAGTGAAATCTTGTAGTAATTATTTTAGTCTCAAGGTCACAGAACTAGAATTGTTTTTTATAATATAATAAAAACCATACCTGCCACTTAAAAATAAGAGGAAAAAATGAATAAATATAAGCAAATTATAAAGAATGAATGTATTTTACACAAATTTTTAGTAGTTAATTTCTTATTTAGATATTTTAGATAAATGGCAAGATATTTTTTGCAGATAATAAATTGACAGGTAACTAATTTTCTTTATAATTTTTGTAATTTATTTTCTTCCTTACTTGATATGTGGAGACCTTGTAAACGGAGGTTATGAAGTTAGAGGAGATCTGGACTGTTGCAAATATAGATGTCAATTTAATTATAGTTTATAGTACTGTACCTTAGAATAGTGACCATTTTCTGTTTCATTTGTAGAGAAATATACATATACATTGATTAGTACTTTAAGAATTTGAACAAGCTTTGTTTCACAATGAGATTTATTTAAAGAGTAAAATATTTTATGTTTAAAAATGAGTATGGTATAGAGGAGTATCCTACAAAATACCTAATTGGTGGTCTTCATCACTGTCAAGTCATTAAAGAAAAGGCAAGTCTGAAAAACTGTGAAACCAGGAGGAACCTAAAGAGACATGACAATTAAATATAATGTGGTATATTGGATAGGATCCTGGAACAGAAATAGGGTTTTAGGTAAAAACAAAGGAAATCTGCATAACTATGGGCTTTAGTTAATAATAATATATTAATATTGGCTTATTAATTTTTAACAAATACACCACACTAATGTAAATTGTTAATAATAGGGGAAAACTGATGGGAGGGTGGTATATTGGAACTCTGTGCTATCTTCTGAATTTTTCTTTGAATCTAAAACTGTCCTAAAAGAGAAAGACTATTTTAAAATAACAAGAAAGTAGTTATAAAAAAATTATGAATACTATATTTGAGGACAGGGTCATTTGACTTAGTATATTTGTATAGTTAAGGTCTAGCATATTGCCTAGCATAAAAAAAGGCACTCAGTAAGTGTTGAGTGATAATGTTGCACTTAGGTTATTTTATGGAAGGAGCTTCTGGAAAGACGAGTAGAAGGAAGTTGAAAAAGAAGCTATTTTCTCAATTAAAAAAAAATTAATTGACGTTTTTAGAGAGAGACACACACAGAAGGGAGAGAGAAGGAGGAGAGAGATGAGAAGTGTCACCTGGCAGTTGCTTCACTTGAGTTGTTCATTGAATGCTTCTCATGTGTGCCTTGATGTGGTGGGCTGCTCAACCAAGCCAATTTGGCAGGGTCTTAAAAAGTTAAACATATTTAGCATAAAACCTAGAAATCCTACCTACAGGTATTTGCCAAAGAGAAATGGTACTGTGTTACCTCAAAAACTAGTACCAGAGTGTTTATAGCAGCTCTATTCATAGTTGTCAAAAATTGGAAGCCAGTGACTCTTTGCTCAAGGGAGCCACCTTGGACTTCAAGCCAACGACCTTGGGATTATGTTGATGATCCCATGCTCAAGTTGGTGACCCTGTGCTCACGCTGGCGACCTCAGGGTTTCAAACTGGGACCTCAGCATTCTGGGTTGATGCTCTGTCCACTGTGCCACCACTAGTCTGGCATAATTTTCTCAGTTTTTATTGAAAAGCTACAATACAAAAATCAATTTATTACAAACTGAGTTTATTTGAATACATTTAATACCTAATGAATTGAAAATGTTTGCATAAGTTTTTTGTTATTGCTTGTGAAGCCAATTTGAAATCTTTAGTGTTGTAAATGATTGTGAAAAGACATCAAGCTTAATTTAGTTTATAAAACTATTTCGCTCCATTAAGAGGCTGAGTGCTAAAATATTAAACATAGTTCTTTAACAAGTTGAATTAAATATAATAGTGAAAAAAAAGAAATTGAGTCTATCAACATCATTAGCCATTAAGGAAATGCCAATTAAAACCACAAAGAGCGTGACTGATAGTGGCATAGTAAGTGGATTGAGCGTTGACCTAGAGGATATTGAGGTCCCAAGTTCAAAACCTCAAGGTCTCCGATGTGAGTTTGGGCTCACCAGCTTGAATGAGGGGTCACCAGCTTGAGGGTGGGATCATCGACATGATTCCATGATCGCAGGTTTGAAGTCTAAGGTCATTAGCTTGAGCCCAAGGTTGCTAGCTTGAACTAGGGGTCACTGGCCTCGCTGGAATCCCTGGTCAAAGCACATATGAGAAGCAATCAATGAACAACTAAAGCGCTATAACTATGAGCTGATGCTTTTCATCTCTCTCCCTTCTTCCCTCACTCCTCCAAAATACCCACAAAGAGATATACCTATTATAATAGCAAAACAAAAACAATCAATCAAAAAAAGAAAAATACTTTTGACAGTACCTCGCTGGCAAGGATGTGTAGCAACTGAAACTCTTACACAATGCAAAATTATACAGCTACTTTGGATAACAATTTGGCAGGGTCTTAAAAAGTTAAAAATATTTAGCATAAAACCTAAAAATCCTACCTGCAGGTATTTGCCAAAGAGAAATGGTACTGTGTTACCTCAAAAACTAGTACCAGAGTGTTTATAGCAGCTCTATTCATAGTTGTCAAAAATTGGAAGCAACCCCAATGTCAGTGTGTGAATGGATACACTATATAATACTACTCAGTAATAAAAAGGAACCAACTGTTGATAGATGCAACAACTTGGATGAATCTTAAAGCATTAGGCTTAGTGAAAGAAGCCAGTCTGTGATTCCATTACATTCTTGAAAATATAAACTTATAATGGTGGAGAACCAGATCACTGGTTCAGAGGTTTTGGGTCCAGAGAAAGTGAGCTATAGAGATAGTATGAGGGAGTTCTTTGGTGTGATAGAACTGTTCTTTATTGTGAGTATAATTATACACACTTACATATGTGTTGAAATTTATAGAACTGTATACTCCACTCTCCCCTGCCAAAGTCAATTTTACTTTATGTTAATTTAAAAAGTAAAACCAATGGTATATTTATGTGTGTATTTTTTAAGGCATTTGGTCTAAGTACTGGCTAAATAATTTTATGTGAGTACTTCCTGATGTTTTCTCTGTTAGATCTTTTGTAACTTTCAAGGATTTATATGCAGAGTGTCTGGTAATGCTGAAAATCTTTTATATTAAAACAATTAGTACTATAATCATTCTGTACAAAAATTTGGGTGGTCACCCTATACAACTTCACACTTTTTAAATAGGTAATAACTGTCATTTATTGAAATAATATTGTCCATCGGGCAGTTTGCTAAACATTTTAACTATACTTTGCTTATAATTATGGTTAAGTATTATTTTCCCTATTTTACACATGAGGAAACTGAAGCATAGAGGTATTAGAAATCTTGTCTAGTAGCACAGAACAAGAAGGCAATAGCAGGAATTTCAACTATGTCTGTTATAATCCTCTCTCTTTTTAAAAACTATTTTATTGTAAAATAAAGCTCAGATTCAGAAAACTACACAAAACAAATGTGTTTAATATATTGAAAGCGAACAACTATGACTACCATCCAGGTCAAGACGTAGAACTTTGCCCACTATCCCAGCAGCTCTCTGTGTACTCTGTCCCAGTTGTAACTGCCTCTTTCCCCAGTAGTAACCATTATTTTTATTTATTTGTTTGTTTGTTTATTTATTTATTTATTTATTTATTTATTTATTTATAAGTTTAGTGGAAGGAATGGAGGCAGAGAGGCAGACTCCAGCATGCACCCCAACCGGGATCCACCTGGCAAGCCCACTGGAGGGCGATGCTCTGCTCCTCTGTGACTGTTGCCCATTGCAACTGGAACCATTCTAGTGCCTGAGTCAGAGGCCATGGAGCCATCTTCAGGGCCAGTGGCCAACATTCTCATGTTAATTGAACCATGGCTGTGGGAAGGGAAGAGAGAGAGAAGAGAAAGAGTGAGAAGGAGGAGAGGTGGAGAAGCTGATGGTCACTTCTCCTGTGTTCCCTGACCAGGAATCAAACCCTGGACCTCCACCTGCCAGGCTATGCTCTACTGCTGAGCCAACCAACCAGGGCCTTATTTTTTTAAAATTGAATTTATTAGGGTGATACTAGTTAACATACTGAGTGATATCTATGTGGAGGAATGCTTTCTCTTATGTGATCAGATTTTCCAGCAGGTACTGTTAATTACTCTTATCTTTGACCCTAGATTATTCTGCTGAATACCTGCCTCTCTGCAAGGCTGTCATGCTGCCATTGGTGTCAGGGATATCTCTGCTCTCATTGACAAACAGGGAGGCAAATGAATTCCTGGAATTACAATTTGGAACTCAGAATATTAATATTCATATTTATATATGTGTTTATATAGTTGATGAATTACTATTTAAATGTGGGCTGGCATGGAAATAGAATTATCATTTTTGCATTGTTTTTATATAAAAGGAAAGTGCATTCTAAACTCTGAATATACAGTGTGTCCATAAAGTCATGGTGCACTTTTGACCGGTCAAAAGTCAAAAGTGTACCATGACTTTACGGACACTGGTATTTTATTAATGAATGAATGATAGAAACCTAACTTTTAATCTATATTGTAATTTGGTAGAATGGAAAAAACTATAGTTTTGGAGTCAGAGCTGAGTCCAAATTCTAACCCTACCATTTATTAACTGAATTTGTCTCTTCAACTTTAAAATGGAAATGAGCCTTGGTCAGATGGCTGAATTGGTTAGAGCATTGTCCCAAAACACAGAGGTGGGTTTAGTACCCAGTCAGGGCACATACAGGAGCAAATTGATGTTCCTGTCTCTCTCCATGCCTTTCTAACTAAAATCAATAAAATAAATTTAAATAAATAAATAAAATGGAGATGATAATTACAGGGTAGTTATGAGATTTTAAATGATTTAACAGTAGCCCATATGAAGTACTTAATTACGGCATTTGGTACATATTAAGCACTTAGTAGCATACCATTAGGTCCTTAATTCCTTACAGTTAGTTCTTTAGCAACTTGACATGCATTTTAGTGAGTTAATATATAGAATTATGTTTAGAAAGGCTAATAGTAAATAGGTATTATAATATTCTTGTATCTCTTTGGCTATAATTAAGGATAACTTATTTTAATTTTTTACATATTTTAATGCCCATAAAAAGCATTTATTGAGTCTTATATATTAATGAAAGCTCAAGTAGGAAGTAAAAACAATGAATAAAATAATGTGCTGTTTATTTTTCAAATTATTTTATTTAGCAATGTTTGGTTTGTCAGGAAGTCTTACTTTATGGGTTTATTGGCTAAATTTTTATTTCCTGTTAGGAAATAGTAAACTTTTGAAATGTATCTATACTTCTGAAATTCAAACGTAGTTTCTCAGTGTCCAGTACTGAGCTACAAAGTTATTTCAGGGAAAGAGAAGTAGAAACCGTAGAATGTAAATGAGTTTGATAATCATTTTTTTTATGAACCTGATGATATAAATATAAAAGTTTAACTAGTGGAATATGTTTATAGTCCCCAGTTTCAGGTTAACAGGCTAAGCACAATTAAACAAAAAAAGAATAGTGTTCCTGGCCTTGAACACTGAAAAAGGTTTGTGAGAAAAGTTTGTCTTAGTTACAAATGCTGCACTTTAATACTATTTGGCTAGACCATAGTAAATACAAGATGCCTATAAAACATTTGTTGATGGGTATTATACTTTAAATGTCTAGCCAGCTTTGTGGAATGTAGAGTTAGGAAGTTACTAATGACCATTTCACTTGTCGATCAATCATAATGATTACTTAGGTGCCAAACGTGGTTGATGGGGATGGAGCCGCAGTGAGAAAAGAAGTAGGAGGTAGGGTCTCTAATGAGAAGATGAAACAAGGTAGCACACATATAAGGCAGCAGAATATTCTAGCAAGAATTAATGGTGTAGAGAATGATTATATCAGCTTTCAAGAAGGAGTGGAGGGACTGGATTTTGAAAAATTTGACTGATGTATATTGATTGACAAAGAGGTAAGGGAGAAAAAGTCCCTGTTCTAAAAAGAAGGAATGATATGTTGCATGATGACAGTTGAGAATGCCAAAAGTTGTTCTGTGGAAAGTAAGCAAATTGAATTGACTTGAATGGAAGTTTGTGTAGAAGATTGTCAGAAATTAGGTTGCCTAGCTAATCGGAGTGTGGGTATATAGAAGATTTTAAGCATTAATATAAAAGAGACATTTCAGATTGCCCTCTATTTTAAAAAGTAGACAAAATTAAAGAATTTTGTGTGCACAAAGCAAGCTTTATAGGTGTCGACTTATTTTAAGATGAATTATGAAACAGATTAAGACACGGAATGTTACTATACTAGAGTGAAATTTTCAAAATGAAAACGTATTCTTAATTGGGGATTGAAAAGTACTGCTTGCAGAATAAATGAATATGCAAACATTTTACATGTTATGACTGGCTACATAAGGAAAGAAAAAAGGGATTAAAAACACTATAATAAGACCAACTGAAATTTGAGTAGGTCTTGATTTCATGTATTTTTCTTTTATTCTAGATTGCTGTTTTTGCTAAGAGAGCACCCATGACCCTGATGGTATCTTCATTCAAGATAAAGTAGTCTGTTGCCTTTATTCATTAACTGAACAAATTCAGGTTAGTACATTTTGTGTACAGCACTTATTTGTTCCAATTATATGTTGATATTTTGAGAAATGATTAGTTTTGTGTTTGAACCTACATATATATGTACCAGTGAAGTAGAAAGACCAAGTCAGTCTAAACCATATCAAATTGTATATTAGTTAAAAAAATTTCTGACTACTTACTATGTACAATATGTAATGCATGAAAAATGTTTTATTTCCTATGTAATATTCTGCTCACAAAATTGAGAGGATATTTATTGCTTCATACTCATTTTGAAGTACAGTCATCCCTCACCATATTGCGGTTCACTTTTTGCGGTCTTACTGTATTGTGAATTTTTAAATTGTATATATCTAATTTTATATTGTGGATTTTTAGCTATATCACAGGATTTTGCGGTATATGGGTATTTTTATATATTTATTATTTTAATTATTTTGTGGTAAAATAAGCAAAGTAAGTGTGGGAAAGGTTTATAAGAGTGTGGGGAGGGTTTATAAAGCCTTAAAAAATATATAAATAATAAAATAAATACATATAAGGTCACTACTTCACAGATTTTCGCCTATCACGGGGGGTTCTGGAACCTAACCCCCCACGATAGACTAGGGACCACTCACTATATCCCCTAATTTTTGTGAGCAGTTACAGTTTTGTACTTTAAAGAGGCTGGATTAAAAAATTTGTAGCTGAGTATGGTACATTGTACTCTTGCATTGTTATATGGCAAATACGCTGCTGAAAATAGCTCATCTTAAAATTTTTGACTGTAGCTTACTTTTAAAGGTTTCATTCTTGTCCAGATTTCAGTCATACATTAAAATTTTTATTTGTATTTAATGTTCAGTCTGAGTTTTGACAAATGTATATTCATCACCCTAATCTTCTAAATTCTCTCATGTCCACCTAAATCCTGAGCAATCCTGATGTGGTTTTTTTTTGATGTTTTTTAATATGTCATTTAAATGGAATCATTTAGTATGAAGCTTTTAAAATCTGGCTTCTTTCACTTAGCTTGAAGGATTTGGATTCATCCATGTTGTGCAAACTAGTAGTTCTTTTTTTTATTTTATTTTTTCTACCTTGTTTTTTGTTACTGAGTAGTGTTCTGTTGTGTGGATATACTGCAGTTAGCTTATCCATTTACCAGCTAATAGACATTTGGGGAGTTTCTAGTTTTTTGTGGTCATTGCTATCATTCCCTTTTCTTTTTCTTTTATTGTGATAAAATACTCATAGCAAAGTTTACCATATAAGTTTCAGATTTCTGATCTGTAGAATGAACATAAGAATATTTATCCCAAGGATTGTAATGAGAAGTAAATAGAATAAATTTCATAAAAGTACATAGCAGTAGAGTTAGACTTTTTTTTTTTGACACAGAGTCAGAGAGAGGGACAGATAGGGACAGACAGACTGGAAGGAAAAAGAAGGGAAGCATCAATTCTTTGTTGCAGCATCTTAGTTGTTTATTGATTGCTTTCTCATATGTGCCTTGACTCGGGACGCTACAGCAGAGTGAGTGACCCCTTGCTCAAGCCATCGACCTTGGGCTCAAGCCAGCGACCTTGGGCTTCAAGCCAGCAACCTTGGGCTTCAAGCCAGCAACTTTTGGGCTCAAGCCAGTGACCATAGGGTCACGTCTATGATCCCATGCTCAAGCCAGTGACCCCACGCTCAAGTTAGTGAGCCTGTGCTCAACCAGATGAGCCTGCGCTCAAGCCCGTGACTTCAGGGTTTAGAACCTGGGTCCTCTGCATCCCAGTCCGATGCGCTATCCACTGTGCCACTGCCTGGTCAGATGAGTTAAACTTTTAATAAATGTTTCTCTTTGTCTTTATTATTTTTTTAAATAACCAGTGGAAACTTGCCTGTTTTTCTCTAGTAAATCTATATGGACATAGAAATAGTGCCCACAGTTACCTTGGAACTCATCAAAAAATAGAGATGAATCAAATTCCTGCTGTGATGACCTCCTAGAACTTTTCACAGTTTAAAAGAACATTGTGCAGGCCACTGTCAGCATTAGACTACATTAGAAAATGCTGGGCACAAAAAGGCTCAGGAGGAGAGTTCTAACTTGGGGAAGGGTAGTAGACTTTTTTTTTTTTCCACAGAGAGAGATAGAGAGAGAGGGATAGATAGGGACAGACAGACAGGAATGGAGAGAGGTGAGAAGCATCAATCATCAGTTTTTCATTGACGTCACAGCACCTTAGTTGTTCATTGATTGCTTTTTCATATGTGCCTTGACCCCGGGCTTTCAGCAGACCGAGTAACCCCTTGCTCGAGCCAGCGACGTTGGGTCCAAGATGGTGAGCTGTGCTCAAACAAGATGAGTTTGTGCTCAAGCTGGCGACCTCAGGGTCTCGAACCTGGGTCCTCCACATCCCAGTCCGAAGCTCTATCCACTGTGCCACTGCCTGGTCAGGCGGTAGTAGACTTTTTTTATAGGGTTTTAGCAGGGGGGGGCTCAGGCATAGCTCAACTAGTTTGGGGAATAGTTGGTCAATGATGACTGTCAGAGAATTGATCTTGTAGACTAACAGCCATTGTACAATTTGGATTTTACCAAGAGGGTAGGGGAGAAGCAGCTGTGGGGCGAAAGGACATTGGTGAAGGCCAGTGTAAAACTTCCGTTTTTTAGTGTCTTCACTGTAAATTTTCTATCATTGGCTCTTACAGTCTTCTCCCAAGCACCTCACCAACTTCTCCTCCCCAAGTAGAAAGACCATTTATCCTGGTCTTAATTTTAGACTGCTTTCTATCTCTTGATTTCAGAAGGCAGTATCTTTATGAAACTTCAAAGAACAATGAATTAAGTATTTTGTAGTGCTGGAAAGTTCTCTCAGGTTTTGCTCCCTTCCTTCTTTGCACAGTGTTTTGGATCCTGTTATGTAGTTGCTCTGCAGTAGATAAAATAGATGTATGATAATGAAAAGCTTCAAAGTAGACATATGGTTAGAAGGGAAATTTGAATAGGATTTTGCTGCAGCTATTTTAGTTGATGATACATCTTCAACTTAAATTGCAGTTGACTTTTTAAATTCTACCTTATTTTTCTGTGATGATTCTAGTAGAAGTCAAATGAGATCATTTTTGATAGCTGGTTTGCAAACTTTTGTATGTATGTGCTACCAACCTCCCAAAGTCTACCTGTACTTTTCAGGGCGCTCAGCTTGTGGCTGAATGGATCAGCTCTTCTTTTGTATCTTTTTAATGCATTAAGGGTTCTGGTAGTTAGGTGCTTAACACTGTTCTTTCTTGAGTTTGGTGAATTGTTGTCTCAGCTTCATATAATTTTTTCTCAACTATAGGTGAATCCAATCCCTTGTAAATGTAATTTATGCTTTGAAATTAAATTGTGTTTCCCTGGCTGGTTGGCTCAATAGTTGAGTGTTGGCCTGGTATGTGGATGTCCTGGGTTCAATTCCTGGTTGGGGCACACAGGAGAAGCAACCATCTGCTTCTCCACCCTTCCCCGTCTGCTTTCTCTCTCTCTTTCTCTCCTGCAGCCATGGCTTGGTTGGAGCAAGTTGGCCTGGGGTGCTGAGGATGGCTCCATGGCCTCACCTCAGGTGCTGAAATACAGTTGCTGAGCAACGGAGAAATGGCCCCAGATAGGCAGAGGATCAGTCCATAGGGGGCATGCAGGGGGGATCCTATTGTGGGCGTATGTGGAAGTTTGTCTCTCTGCCTCCCCGCTTCTCATTTAAGAAAATAAGAAATTAAATGGTATGTCCTGTTTTAACATGTACCGTATTTTTTGCTCCACAAGATGCACTTGACCATAAGATACACTTAGGGTTTTAAGGAGGGAAAGTAAGAAAAAAAATATTCTGAACCAAATGGTGTGTTAAAATATTTAATAAAATACCGTATTTTTCATTCCATAAGACTCACAGGCATTTTCCTCTCCATTTTTAGGGGAAAAAATGTACGTCTTATGGAGTGAAAAATACAGTAAATCTTATTACCAGCTAGTTTTCCTCTTCTTTATGGCTTCCTTTATTTCTCTTGGATTGTTTGCTTAGTTTTTAATTTTAATACAGTTTGTTAGCATTCATGGAAAACATTGGCCTATGCAGATATTAGGAAAATAAGAATATTTGGCCATCATATTTAGGATTATTGAAGCATTTCTTTCCAACTTTTCATAATATAGAAAAAGAAATGTTTCTTATTTTTTTCTAATTAAGCTTACCACAGATTTTGTATTTTTCAAAACTAGCTTGAATGGAAAAAAAATATATGAAATATAATATATCTGCTATTTCAACATGTATATATACATCACAGCTGTGGAAAATATATTTGATTTATTGTGAGGCTCACAGGGCAAGTGGGTCATATGTAACCAATATTTTAGTATTGTCATACAATTAAGTACTTTTCTATAAATTATGAGAAAATTATTTATGATTTTCTGCAAAAATCATAAAATTACAATATTATGGCATTTTCTTTTTGAGATTCAGAGAAGGGTAGAGAACAGCTTTGTCTGCAATTAAATAGTAAGTAACTGGTAAGAATCTATTCTTTGTAATATATTATTTTGTTCCTTGAACCTCATTTACCTCCACTTGTAATATTTGGTAATATGAAGCACATCTTACTATGCTGGTTTTCTTTAAATTTATAGGAAATAAAATTTTTGTCTTGATATCTTTGAATTTTGGGAACCCTGAATGGCTTTATCCTTTCTTATTTCTTCTCAAGAAAATAGTATCTTCATTTACTCTTGATACTTTTTGTAGAAATTACTACTACCCACAGATAGAAATAAAAACTTGCAATATAAAGTAGCAGTTTAGAACATTTTTTAAATGAACAAATCAGTTATTTAAAAAAGTTCCATAGAGCCTGACCTGCAGTGGTGCAGTGGATGGAGTGTTGACCTGTGATGCTGAGGTCCCAGGTTTGGAACCCCAAGGTCACTAACTTGTGCGTGGGATCATCAAAATGATCCCAGGTTGCTGGCTTGAGCAAAGGGTCACTTGCTGAGCTGGAGCCCCCCACCAATCCCCCTTCCCCCGTCAAGGCATGTATGAGGAGCAGTGTATATCTAAGGTGCTGCAAGTATGAGTTGATGCTTCTCATCTCTCTCCCTTCCTGTCTGTTTCCCTCTCTTTTTTTAAAAAAATGGTTCCATAAATACATGTGATTTTTTTTCACTTTTTCAGCTTTATTGAGGTATAATTGACAAAATTTTAATATATTTAAAGTGTGTGTACATAATAATTGTTAGGTTGGATGCTGAGAGGAATGAGGCCACAGAGGTTTTTCAAGGAAAAAGTTTATTAAAGCCTCTGCCAACAGATGGGCTGAGACCAGAAAGGCATCAGCCCCGAGCTATAGGAGGGAATGTTAGATATATTGACTAGGGGTGGCTGTCACAGACATCTGTTGATGTGGGGGTTGGTAAGCCAGTGCTCAAGCCAGAGTCCTGGAGGTTTTGAACTTGGGACCTCAGTGCCCCAGATCAACGTTGTATCCACTGTGCTACCATCAGTCAGGCTGTGTTTTCATTTTTTTTCATCAGTGTCTTATAGTTTTCAGTAAATAAACTTTTTACTTTCATTAAATTTATTTGTAGATATTCTTTTCAATGCATTTGTAAATGAAATTGTTTTCTTAATTTCTCTGATATTTTGTTGTTAGTATCTGTAAACACAACTGATTTTTGTATAGTGTCACTTTAATGAATCTGTTTTTAAGTTTTTTGGTAGAGTCTTTAGGATATTCTATATAAAATATGTCATTGGCAACTAGTGATAGTTTTACTTTTTTTATTTCTGATTTTGATACTTTTTTTTTTCTTTTTCTTGCTTAATTGCTCTGGCCAGGTGTTCCAGTGATGTGTTGAATAAAAGTGGTAAATGGTCATCCTTGTCTTGTTTCTGATCCTAGAAGAAAAGCTTTTCTCTGTTGAGCTTGATGTAGCTATGGGCTTGTCATATATGGCCTGTATTATGTATATGTACATTTCTTTTATACCCACTTTGTTGAGGGTTTTTTTTTTTTGGTTGTTGTTGTTATCATGAATGTATGTTGAATTTTGTTAAATGATTTCTGCATCTGTTGAGATGATATATGATTTTTATCCTTCATTTTTCTTGTATGGTGTTTTACAATGATTTATATATATTTAACCATGTTTGTATGCCTGGAATAAATTCCGCTTAATCACGGTGTATGATCCTTTTAATATATTGTTGAATTAAGTTTGCTATTATTTTTTTGAGGATTTTGCATCTATGTTTGTCAATGATGTTAGCATGTAATTTTCTTTTCTTGTAGTGTTTTTGTCCAGTTTTGGTATCAGAGTAATATTGACTTCGTAAGATGAATTTGGAAGTGTTCCAGCCTCTCTTTTTTGGAAAAGTTTAAGAAGGATTGGTATCAGTTCTTTATAATGTTTGCTCGAATTGCTAGAGAAGTCCTTGACTTCTCTTTGTCGGTAGGTTTTTGATTGCTGATTTAATCTCCTTTCTAGTAATCAATCTATTCAGATTTTCTGTTTTTCATGATTTGGTCTTAGTAGGTTGTATGTTTTTAGGAATTTGTCCATTTCTTGTAGGTTGTTCAATTTTTTGGGTGTTTAATTGTTCATTGTAGTCTCTTTGTATACATATGGTATCAGTTGTAGTGTCTCCTCTTTTATAATTTTGAGTCATCTATTTTTTTGGTAAATCTAGTTAAAGATTTGTCAGTTTTGTTTATCTTTTCTGTAAATCAACTTTTAGTTTCATTTAGCTTTACTATTGTCTTTTTAGTTTTTATTTCATTTATATCCATGGATTTTTACTTCTTTCAGTTCTAACTTTGGGCTTCTTTTGTTCTTTTTAAATTTTCTTCAGGTATAAATTTACATTGTTTATTTGAGCTCTTTTTTCTTAATGTGGGTATTTATTGCTTTGCTGCATGAGTTTTAAGTATGTTGAATTTACATTTGTCTAGAGATATTTTTTGAGTTTTCTTTTGATTTTTTTTATTAACCCTTGGTTGTTCAGAATCATGTTCTTAAATCTCCACATATTTGTGAATTTTCCAGTTTTCTTCTTGAAATTAATTTCTAGTTTTATACCATTGTGGTCAGAAAAGATGCTGGATATGATTTCAGCTTTCTTAAATTTATTAAAAATTGTTTTGTGCCCTAATGTATGATCTATTCTGGAGAATGTTCCACATGTGCTTGAGAAGAATGTATATTTTGTTGTTGTTGAATATTTTGTAATCATCTGTTAAATCTGTCTGGTCTAAATGTGTAATTTAAGTATAATGTTTTCATAGTAATACTCTTTCAAGATGATCTATGCATTGTTAAAAGTAGAGTATTGAAGCCCCTTGCAGTTATTGTTAGGCTGTCATTTCATCTCTTCAGTTCTGTTCTTACTTGCTTTCTATATTTAGGTGCTTCTATGTTGGGTGGATACATATTTTTAAATGTAATTGATTGGATTCACCCCTTTATCATTATATAGTAAGTTTCTTTTTCTTTTATTAGTCGTTAGCTGGAACTTACAATTTTTTCTTATACAAGTGTAGCTACCCCTGCTTTCTTTTGATTTTCATTTGCATGGAATGTCTTTTTACATTCTTTTATTTTCAGTCTCTGTGTGTTCTTAAAACTAAAGCATGTCTCCTGTAGGCAGCATAGAATTGGGCACTATTTTTATTTTTTATCTGTTCAGCCAGTCTTTGTCATTTGATTGGAGAACTTAGTCCACCTACATCTAAAGTAGTTATTGGCCTGACCAGGCGGTGGTGCAGTGAATAGAGCGTCGGACTGGGATGCAGAGGACCCAGATTCAAGACCCCAAGGTTGCCAGCTTGAGCGTGGGTTCTTCTGGTTTTAGCAAAGCTTACCAACTTGGACCCAAGGTCACTGGCTCGAGCAAGGAGTTACTCGGTCTGCTGACGGCCCATGGTCAAGGCACATATGAGAAAGCAATCAATGAACAGCTAAGGTGTTGCAATAAGAAACTGATGATTGATGCTTCTCATCTCTCTCTGTTCCTGTCTGTCTGTCCCTATCTATCCCTCTCTCTGACTTTCTCTCTATGTAAAAAAAAAAAAAAAGTTATTGATAGCCCTGGGCTTATTTTTACTATTTGGTTTCCTGTTTTCTGGCTATTCTATAATTTCTTTTTTCCTTATTTCATTGTGCCTTTTGTGATTGATGATGTTCAATAGTGGCATGCTTATATTTCTTTTTATCTTCTGTATATTGAGTATAGGTTTTTGCTTTGTAGTTACCATGAGGTAACTACAAATATTTTCTATTTAGAAGTCTATTTTAAGTTAAAACAAGGTATGCTTAAATGCATAATATAGTTCTATATTTTTATTCTGTCCCTTCATGTTTTATGGTTTGATATCAGAATTTATATCTATTTTTGCTTTTCTCTTTTAGCCTTCATATTAGATTTATATGATTTACCCATTCCATTACAAATGAGATTTATTTGAATTAAACTGTGTTATTTTTCTTATTTCTTTTAAGGTAAGGGGAGGGGAGATAGTGAGGCAGACTCCCACATGTGCCCTGACTGGGATCCATTCAGCAACCCCTTCTGGGGCTGCTACTTTAGTGCCAAGCTATTTTTAGCACCCGAGGATGATATGCTCCAATTGAGCTATCCTCAGCGCGGGGCCTCCCTTGAACCAGTTGAGCCACTGGTTGCAGAAAGGGGAAAAGGGAGAGAAAGGGAAAAGGTGGGGGGAGAAGTAGATGGTCATTTCTTCTGTGTGCTCTGACCAGGAATTGAATGAGACATCCATATACATACCAGGCTGATGCTCTATCCACTGGCCAGGGCCAACTGTGTATTTATTTTTACCAGTGAGATTTATACTTTAATGTGTTACTAATTAGTATTCTTTTGTTGAGGCTTGAAGAAATCTTAACATTTTTTGTAAGGCTGGTCTATTGTTGATGAATTTTTGCTGTTTTTATTTGCCTACAAAATGCTATCTCTATATTTAAGGACAACTTTGATAGGGAGAATATTCTTGGTTGGCAGTTTTGTTTCTTTTAGCATTTTGACTATATCATGCCAGGATCTCCTGTCCTGCAAAACTTTTTCATATTGCTTTAAATTGAATTTATTGGGTTTACATTGGTTAATAAAATTAAGTTGGTTTTAGGTATACCACTCTATAATACTATACATCAATTGTACATTGCACTGTGTATTCACTGCCCCAAATCAAGTCTCCTTTCACCATCATTTAAAAATTTTCAGATTTTGCTGAAAAGATCTGTTGATAGTCATATTTCCCTTTTATAAGAACACGCTGTCTTTTGCTGCTTTTAAGACTCTCTTTTTTTCTTTAAGTTTTGACAGTTTAATTATAATGTGTCTTGGTTTATTTTCATTTTATTTGAAGCTCTATGAAATTTCTGGATATCTGTTTTATTTCTCCCAGTTTAGAGAACTTTTCAGCCATTATTATTATTATTTAGTTTTTAGTGTGGGAGACAGAGACAGAGGGAGGGACAGATAGACAGGAAAGGAGAGAGATGAGAAGCATCAATTCTTTGTTGTGGCACCTTATTTGTTCATTGATTGCTTTCTCACATGTTCCTTAACTGGGGGGCTCCAGCTGAGCCAGTGACCCTTTGCTCAAGCCAGCGACCTTGGGCTTAAGCCAGTGGCCTTTGGGCTTAAGCCAGTGACCATGCATTCACATCTGTGACCCCACACTGAAGCCAGTGACCCTGCACTCAAGCTGGTGAGCCCGTTCTCAAGCTGGATGAGCCTGCGCTCAAGCCAGTGACCTTGGGGTTTTGAACCTGGATCCTCTGCATCCCAGGCCAGTGCTTTATCCACTGCGCCACTGTCTGGTCAGGCTATTATTATTATTATTTTTAAAGATTTTATTTGTTGATTTTACAGAGAGTGGAGGTGGAAGAATGTGAAGTATCAACTCATAGTAGCTTCACTTTAGTTGTTAATTGATTGCTTGTCATGTGTACTTTGACCAGGCAAGCCCAGGGTTTTGAACCAGTGACCTTAGCATTCCAGGTTGATGCTCTATCCACTGTGCAACCACAGGCCAGGAAGCCATTATTTTGTTGAATAAGCTTTTTGCTCCTTTATCTTTCTTTTTTCTTTTTGGAACCACTGTGTGGATATTGTTGATCTTGATGGTGTCCCACAATTTCTTTAAGCTATATTCTTTCTTTGTTCTTCTCTGAGTGGATAAATTCTACTGCCCTTTCTTCAAGTTTGCTGGTCCTTTCTTCTGCTTGATCTAGTCTGCTATTAAACCTCACAATAAAGTTCTTTTCATTTCACTTATTGTATTGTTCGACTCCGTTGTTTCTGTGTGATACTTTCTTATTATTTTAGTTTCCTTTTTGAAATTCTTATTTTGTTTATGCACTGTTCTCCTGCTCTAGGTGAGCATCTTTATGACAATTATTTCAAACTTTTTTGAGGTAAATCTCTTATCGCTATTTAATTAAAGTCTATTTCTGGAGTTTTATCTTACTGTTTTGTTTGGAACATAGTCCTGTGTTTCTTTATTTTCTTTAACTGTTTTGTTTTCTCTTTATTAGACAAAACAGTCACCTCTCCAATTGACAGAGTTGTCTTGTATAGATGATGAATCTTAACATTCAGTGTGGCCCCTAGTTATTGGTTGTCTCTCAAACCATTGTGATTGTCCAAGTTGGCTTCCTGACTTTCAGTAGTAGGGGATGCCAAGACTTGTCAGTGTCCCAAAGGGAAGGACCAGTTAGCACCTGTATACAGGATGATTAGAAGCTGGACTCTCATGTATCAGTTTTTAAAGTATGCAAACAGAGGTCTTTCAGGAAAAGACTAGGATTAGATTTTTGTCTTGTCCCTCTGTGCTAAAACCTGGGGGTTAGCCCCTAAAGAACTGTTATTTGTTTGTTTTGTTATGGTCTTGTGGGGCCTGTGAAAGCAAACCCTCTCTTGCTACCTGAACCAGGCAGTCAAATGGTATATCCCCTGGGTGACAGCCCCAATAGTTAGGGTGCAGGATGTGTGTATAGCTCTTTCCATGGAGATATTGGTGATTTGGAGTGGTCTACAGGGAGAATGCGGAGATGGTAGTTGCTGGCTTCCTGTTCTCCAGGAAGCATATGTCCCTAGATGCTTGCTAAGTTAGAAGCCTGGCACCCCCAGCAGCTGCTTTTAAAGAATATGAACAAGTCTATTTTAGAGGATGGCTGGAATGTGGTGTTTTTGCTTGCTTCCAGTTGAGCCCTGGGGAGATAGCCAATTAAAAACTATTTCTTTGCTGCAATCCTTTTGAACCTGAGAATAAAAACCAGGCTATCAGGAGGATTGTGATCTAGGCAGCAGCTGAAAATCCAGGCACCAGACTTCTGCATGAACTCTTTTCAGGAAAATACTGGTTACCTGTAGCCTAGGCAAAAGTTTAGGCAGAGGGATTACTCAAACTGGCACCCCCTGGCCATTCTGGTCTCTCAGTTAGCCTCTGTACAGCTTTAAATAAGAAGGCTGACTCTCAGGCTGCAGCTTTTAAGATATGCAAATAGCCTTTCAGGGAAACACTGGGAGATGGGCATTGCTGTCTGTTGCCTCTGAGGTGAGCTCTGGGTGATAGCCATAGTGAATTCTTTGTTTACTATAGTTTTGTGGGTCTTCTGGATGTGAGCCTCATTACCTTTCAGAGCTAGGTATTGTAAGGTAATTTTCCCCGCTGAGAAAGAAGGAAGAGGGGCTGGAGCCACAAAGTGTGGAATAGCAAAGGCTTTATTAAATACTGCACATCCCGCCCGACGATGTCCTCTGGTCCCGGGGTACAGAGGCCGGAGGAGTCGCACAAATTAAACCAAGTGAGAGGTATTTAAAGGGGTCCCCTAGGGTAGGCGAGCTAATATGACATGAAATCTCTCTGGCTGACGGACAGTCGCTCTTTTCCCAAGGACGTCTGGGAAGCTTCCTTTTTGGCCCGCTTAGTTGTGGGTGACCCTAGCCAAAAGTCCTGGATCTGAGTTCCTCACGTGACCGTCCCCATTGTCCACGGGCCTTACAGGTATTTGGGAGGCATATTCCTCAGATGGAAGTCCTAAAAGTTGAGGTGCTAGATGTTGGGTCCAAACCCTTCATTCTTCAGGGAGAAGCTAGTAGTTGTGAATTCCCTCCCAATTCTTTGTTGCTGTGCTGGGAGTTGGGTTATGGCAAGGGTGTTTTAGCCCATCCTCCCTGTTTGATGTAGGTTTTTTCTCGTTTAGTAGTCGCCCAGCCAGTTTCTGGATTTCTTTCAGAGGCCCTTGTTCCCTGTTTAGTTGTACATTTAGTGTGTCTGGGGGAGGAATTGAGTTCAGGAGCTCCTGTGTCACCATCTTGGACCAGAATCAAATCTGGTTTTTAAGTAATTGTCCCTTTTTGTTGTAATGTAATCAGTGAATGCCACAGAGACACCAAGGTAGGTTATAGAAGAAATTTTAGGGGAAGCTTTATTATTAAGCCGGCGACATGCACAGGGCATAATCCCAAATCATGCAGTATGGATCACAGTTCTGAGGCTGCTTTTATCCTGGTTGGAGAAAGGGAGGGGGAGCATGGTACAAAAGTAATTTATTAACAAGTTTAATTTTTGATATCTTGTTACAACATTTATCTATAGGATCTATCAAAAGGAAAAAAAAAATCTTAAATACTAAGACCATAAGATAACACAGTAGTGATGAATGTTTTACATACCTGACAAAGACATTCCCAAACCTTCTAGGATTTACAACCTATCCCTGTTGCCCCAGTAGTGGGAAATGTTTAGTTTACTATAAGCAGAGAAGCTAAATGAAGTTACTTTTGCTGAGTATTGGGGTTAGCTTATTAGGAAGTCTAAAGCTAGTCCCCACTTGCTTAGTTTACAAGTTTTGCACATACAAAGAATTTCGAAATGATAATTATTAGAAAGCATATAAAATGTTACAGAATACAGGTTTTTATGCAAGGGGTGTGTGTGTAGGGCTCGTGATCCCTTTGGTGGTATACGTTGCTCTTATGACTCCAGGATGGGAGGGTGAGTCAGGATTAGTGTAGGAATTTTTAATTAAGGTATGTAAACATTGTTTCCTAAAGGTTTTTAAGAAAGGAGAAGAGGAAGGGGTTTTCAGATAGGCTCTATCTTCTTTGCCCTGTCTAGCAAGTGGCATCGGTCCTTCCAGAGAACTATAGAAAATAGTTAAAACTATGACTAGCTGACTTTTTCCCCTGCAAGTTCTTCTTCTTGTGTCCTTCTTGTTTTTTCTTCCTCAGAAAAGAGGGGTAAGGGGGACCTGATTCTTTTCTTTAAAATACGAATTTTAACAGTTTTGCAGTTCCTTGGCACCTTATCACATTTTAATGAATAGTTATCCAGAGAATTAACTGAGATGCTGAGCATATCTAAAATATAACACAAAAATTAGGTCTTAAATGTAAATAATTTCATTTGTGTTGGTTAATAATATAGATTTCTTTTTATAGTAAATACACTGTAAAGAAATATGTTAAAAAAGGATGCTATGGCCTGACCTGTGGTGGCACAGTGGATATAGTGTTGACCTGGAAAGCTGAGGTCGCTGGTTCGAAACCCTGGGCTTGCCTGGTCAAGACACATATGGGAATTCCTGTCCCCCATTTTCTCTCTCTCTCTTTCTCTCCTCTCCTAAAATGAGTAAATAAAATATTTTTAAAAAATAAGGATTCTATATGTTATTTATTGGTATCATACATATATGTAATTTGGATCATGGACTTGTTTCATAGTTATAAATAATTAATGTTAATTAATTATGTAGTAAAAATAGCTTTTAACTATGAAGAAGTCATCCCATCAAGTTCTTCAGGTTTTTAAAACCACTGTTGGTTATTATTATTTTTAAAATAATGTATCTAGGCAGTTCCAAGAAAAGCTTCAGAAGAGCTATAATTACAGCTGCAGATTTAGTCAAAATAGGGGTTTTTAAAGTTGCCTTACTCCTCTTTCACATCTCTTTCCCTCACCCCTAGTAACCCAAATTTAGTTGTAAAAGTATTAATAAGCTCAGGATACCTCCAGGTCATACGTTATAACTTAATGCAGATTCAATGATTATATGTGACTCTTTATTAAAGTTCCTGGAACATATTTTAGTCAGTTTGTTTCTGCATTGAATTTAATAGATATATGTGTATTCCAAATATAGTTTAATGATTTTTATCAAGGCTCATGCAGCTGCTAAAACTAATTATAGGGATAATAGTTTTTAAATCTAAATTTGAGCTAACGTTGACATTACAGCTTCGCTGGAATTAGGTGTAAAACCTTGTATCTATTTTTGAAAAACCATTTTTTCAAATTTTACTCTAATAGGAAATTACTTATTAGAAATTACCTATTAACTTTGTCTAAAAACAAATTTGGTAAACCTTTTAATTTTTGGAGCAAGTTCTCTTATAATAAATCAGAAGTTAAATCCACATTCATGTTTGTGCTCTCCTCTCTTTTCCTATAGCTTTATGATCCAGGGATGTCATCCTAACATGTGGTTTTTAGTTAATCAGTCAGGGATTGGGTATAAGGGTCATGAAGAATTGTGACTAAGAGCAAGGTTTGGGGCCAGTCTCTGTCGCAGTTAATTGCCCTCTCTTTGTCAGACGCTAGTAATGCTGAATATTGATCAGCACCTATAATAACATAACTTGGATTTTTACCAGAATTTTACAGTGTTACCTTCTCAGAATTTCATTCAAAATTGTAGTGATTTGCTGTTTAGTCAAACATAGGGAAATCAAAAGACTCTCTGCCAAAGCTAGCAATTTAATACTTTCAAGTAGAAAAGCAAATGAAACATGCTTGTATGTGCATGGCACCACGTTCAAAGGGATAAGAGTGCAAACATGTGTGGTTCTTATCTTCAAGTTACATTGGGTAGGAACAGTCAAATATGCACATTAAAATAACAGATGAACTTTTAGAGGATAAATAAACATGGATTTAAATCCCCAGAGTAAGAAACTTTAAAAAAAAAGAGAAAAGAAACTGTTTAGATCTTGAAGAAATTCAAAAGATATAAACCAACTTTCTCTTTTCTTTTTTTTTTCTTTTACAGGGACAGAGAGAGAGTCGAGAGAGGGATAGATAGGGACAGACAGACAGGAACGGAGAGAGGTGAGAAGCATCAATCATTAGCTTTTCGTTGCTGTTATGACACCATAGTTGTTCATTAATTGCTTTCTCACATGTGCCTTGACCGCGGGCCTCCAGCAGACCAAGCAACCCCTTGCTGGAGCCAGCGACCTTGGGTCCAAGCTGGTGAGCTTTTGCTCAAGCCATATGGGCCCGCGCTCAAGCTGGTGAGCTCGGGGTCTCGAACCTGGGTCTTCTGCATCCCAGTCCGACGCTCTATCCACTTTGCCACCGCCTGGTCAGGCCCAACTTTCTTTTTTAAAAAATGTTTTATTTATTGATTTTTAGCGGGTGGGAAGGGAAGGAGGGAGGGAGGGGAAGAGAGAAATGAGAAAAAGGAAGGAAGGAAGGTAGAAAGAAAGGAAGGGAGGGAGGGAGGGAGGGAGGGAGGAAGGGAGGAAGGAAGGAAGGAAAAAAGAAAGAATAAAAAAGAAAGAAAAAGGGAGGGAGGGAGGGAGGAAGGAAGGGAGGAAGGAATGAAGGAAAAAAGAAAGAATAAAAAAGAAAGAAAAAGGGAGGGAGGGAGGGAGGAAGGAAGGAAAGGAAAAGAAAGGATGGATAGGGAAGGGAAGGGAAGGGAAGGGAAAAGGGAAAGGAAAGCAGACCAATTTGTTGCTGTATGTGCCCTGACTGCAGATTGAACCAGCAAACTCTGTTTCTGGGACAATGTTCTAACCAACCAAGGTATCTGGCCAGGGCTAGACCAACTACTCATTTAAGAGAAGTGGAGTGAATTACTTTAAGTCATTGATTACATAGGACATTTACAGGACATTGTAAATATGAACTTGGGAGTGACAGATAAGTTAATTTTGCTTTTATAATCTTGGATGTAGGCTAATGCTGATTGATCATTGTAGGTACTTTGATAGAGAAACTGCTGGTTCTCTTATGAATCTAATGGGAATGTCAGCAGAATATGAACTTATATAGTAGGTTATTTTTAGAGAGGGTAAAATTGAACAAACGCAATTTCAGAGAATACTGGTGAATTCAAATGAATAGTAAAACAGTCATTAAGACAGAATAAGGAGACTGTTAACAAAATTGCATAACTTAAAATACACTGCTCACAAAAATTAGGGGATACTTCAAAATGAATATGAAGCTATAATATAAAAAAAGAAGCATTTGATTTTTTTATTAAACAAGAACATCAGAAGAGCAAACAAGTCAAAGAAAGTTGTTCAACTATGCAAATGAGATACAAAACCAACTTTTATTGGTGAAAATGCACTATACAAAAATCTGAAAATAGTCGAGTATCTGCACGTTCCCTGATCTTGAAAGTGCATTTTGAAATATCCTCTAATTTCTGTGAGCAGTATAGATGACTTGTAGATACGAGGGAAGATAGGTAAAATTTCAGATGGAGTGTAATTTTGATGATGAAGGTACAACTAATTATATGAGAATAAAGGAAGAAACTTAAACTTTTAGAAAGGAAAGTAAAACTTGGAGATTTTAAGATAGGAAAAATGAAATGTGAATAGCAACTTAATTTTTATTTAGGGATTGTCCATACATTTATCTCATTATCAAAACTTGTTACTGTTCTTCATCTACTTCCTTCCCCTACTGATTCTCCCTGAGAAAGGCTCTCATGTGTAGTGGTGTGATACAGCACTATGCAGTTCTGGCTTCATTCCTGAGACTTCTGAGCCTCATTTACTTCACAAACAATGAGACTATGTCTCCGATGTGAATATAGGACTATCAGGACAAATGAAATCACAAAGAAATGTTTGAAACACTGAGGACTTTACAAAGTAAATAGTATTGTTTTTTATAACTATAGATTCAGTCCAACATGAAAAATTTGGGTATTCAATATGTCAGAATCAGGGTTGTAAATTTTTGAATTTAGGAAGATATATAGTCCTTGCCTTTAAGACACTTCTGTCTAATTTGGAGAAGGAAATAAAATATATATTACAAATGTCTATAATATATGACAATATGAAAAGGAAAAAGAGAGGTTCAGCTAACCTAGATTTTGGCTATAAAGAGCTACCCACCTGAATCTGCTGAAGTCCATGAGACTTGGTATACCATAAGAGACCAAGTGAGCATTTTGAGCTTTTGGGTAAGAGTGGACAGAACTTCTCTCTCTCTCCCCCTGCCTACACACACTGTTTATTATTTCTCTCTTTTTTTTTTGAATTTATTGATTCAGTGAGAGAGGAAGGAGAGAGAGAGAGAGACAGAGACAGGAACATTGATCTGATCCTGTATGTACCTTGAGCAGGACTTGAACTGGCAACCTCTGTTCTTCGGGACGATGCTCTAGCCAGCTGAGCTGTCTGGCCAGGGCCTATTTATTACACTGGGGAACAAAATTTTTGTTGCATCCACAAAAACACTTGTTCTTACCTAATTCGAGTGTGCTGATCTCAAATCTGACATTAGTTTTTCTCTGTAAGCTATAATGTTTTTGCAATTCAAGATTTTCATCTTATTGTAAAAATTTCAACATTTAGTTTAACATAATGAAGTAGAATGTCTTCTTGGGCATCATCTTTGTGAAAAATAATAATTTATATAATGCAGTAAATATACTAATACACTAAAAGATATGACTGCATCAGAATTTGTCTACAATTTTGAAATAGAACATATTAAAACATTTATTTTGATCATAAAATTTGTGCAAAAATTATTTAAATTCTATTCAGGCAGAAATTTGCATTTGTGGCTCTTGCGTTTGTGTACTTGTTGAGGACAATCTTGTTTGATACTCCAGCACTAGTCTGCTCATCACTAACAGCTCCAAGATTTTCGGGAAACTTATCAAGGTGACTGTTCAGGAAGTGAATCTTAATGCTCATGTTACATCCAATGTCGCAGAAAGCCAACAGCATCCTTTGAACCAGAAGTTCATAGTTTTCTGCTTTTTTGTTGCCAAGGAAGTTCTTTGTAACTGCCACAAAAGACCTGCTATGCTGCTTTCTCCTCCTTATTCATCTTCTTGGCAAATTCTTCGTCATGTATGAGGGTTCGAATTTGAGGTCCATCGAATACACCTGCTTTTATCTTGTCAAAAGACAAGGTAGAAAAAGCAGAAATAATATGTTGAAAGCATTCACTTTCTCTATTCAAAGCCTGGACAAACTGCTTCATTAAGCCAACTTTGATGTGAAGTAGGGGATAAATGATCCTGTCTCGATTAACTACAGGTTCATTCACAATATTTTGCATCCCTACTTCCAGAGCTTCATGTTTCGGCCACGTCTTCTGTGTCCAGTGTTTCTCCCGAGCTCGGCTGTCCCACTAACACAGAACGCAAGGATAATTTATGAAACCTCTCTGTTGTCCTAGCAGGAAATTTACCATTTTAAGATCCACACAAATGATCCAGTTATGCTCCTCATACTTCAGAAAGTCAAGGACAGTTTGTATGTCATTATAATCTTCTTACAGATGAGTTGAATAACCAATTGGAACCGCTGCATAAACATTACCAACATTACTGCTTGGCATCAGAAGAAGACCCTTCAGATTCTACAACCATTTCCTCATGCATCTTATCAAAATACACTTGATCACCATGTTCCACTTTCTTCGTCCTTAGAAGAAATAAAACCATTGAAAACTGGAACAGGAGTGTCTCAGAGTGTGGGACAGATCGTATTGCTGAAGGAATATTAGGATATGCGATCATATGCCATTTTTTCTTGCCGATGCCCTTTGTATGGATCAGAGAGAAATAACAGTCACTGCTGTGGTCCTTAGGTTCATGCCAAATCATGGGAATACCAAAAGGCATTCCTGTGCATTTTCCTTTTGTCCAGTCACGAAGCATTTCCTCACAATTAGGACACACAATATGAGGAGTTCAATTCTTGTCTTGATCGCCAAGGGGAACTTGAACATAGGCAATATATGCACATGTCACAAACGTTGACATATTGCACCTTTGACATTGAAGTGTGTAACAGCCACATATATAACAGAAGGTGTCAGGACTATTCTTACATTTATGCCTACTCGAAGAAGCCATGACTCAATCTTAAGACAAATAAGAAGGTTTTTTTTGTCCGATAATAATTTTTTACATTTATAAACAACTACAATTATGTAAAAGTGATGTTTGTAAAACATTAATTGACTTGTGGTTATGTTCAATCCTAGAGTTGTTGCCCTTTAACTCCAACTTAAAAGCCAATGAATGCCATTAACTGTAACAAAAAGAAATTAAAATTACAGAAAAACTAGAGCATGCACCAAAAAGTGGATTTGAGATTTGGAATTAGCGATGCAGAAATATATAGAAACAGTTCTAAAACCTTTTGCAACACAAAATTAAAGAAAAAATTGTTTCCCGGTGTTATTAAAATATAGTTGACTTATGCCTGGCCAGGCAGTGGCGCAGTGGATAGAGCGTCAGCTTGGAATGCGTAGGTCCCAGGTTCAAAACCCTGAAGTTGCCGGTTTAAGCGCAGGCTTATATGGCTTGAGTGTGGGGTCACTGGATTGAGTGTGGGATCATAGACATGGTTGCTGTCTTGAGCCCAATGTTGCTGGCTTGAGCAAGGGGTCACTGGCTTGGCTGCAGGGTTCCCCCCTCCTCGTCAAGCCACATATGAGAAAGCAACCAATGAATAACTAAGGTTCCACAATGAAGAATTGATGCTTCTCATCTCTCTCCCTTCTTGCCTGTCTGTCCCTATCTTCACTCTGTCTCTCGTTAAAAATAAAGGAAAAATGCTTCAAACGTATAGTTGGACAGATTTTTTAATTTGTGTTGCTGTATAGTGAAAGTCTATACTTGGGCTCTCAAATAGCTGTAGAAAGGAGCTTGTTGACTTTTTAGGTGTACAGTAAGAAGTCAGTAGCTAAGTCAAGCGGCCACAAAGTATATGCAGTTTTTAGATTTGATGAGTATTGTCAAAGGGGTAGGTTCCACCTTCTGCACTGCTGGTGGGAATGCAGACTGGTGCAGCCACTGGTGGAAAACAGTTTGGAGATTCCTCAGAAAATTAAAAATCGAACTGCCTTTGACCCAGCTATCCCACTTTTAGGAATATACCCTAAAAACACCATAGCACTGTTCGAAAAGAAGAAATGCGCCCTCATGTTCTTGGCAGCATTGTTCACAATAGCAAAGATCTGGAACCAGTCCAAGTGTCCGTCAGAAGACGAGTGGATTAAAAAGCTATGGTACATATATACTATGGAAAACTACTCAGCCATAAGAAACGATGACATAGGATCATTTATAACAAAATGGATGTACCTTGATAACATTATACGAAGTGAAATAAGTAAATCAGAAAAAAAGAAAAACTGAGAACAGCATGATTTCATACATAGGTGGGACATAAAAGTGAGAATATGAGACATGGAAAAGAGAGTGGTGGTTATGGGATGGGGGGAGGGAGGGAAGGGTGGGATAGGGAGGAGGAGAGGGACACAGAGAAAACCAGATTGAAGGTGACAGAGGACAATTTGACTTTTGGTGATGGGTATTCAACAGAATTGAATGATAAGATAACCTGGAGATGTTTTCATTGTACATATGTACCCTCATTTAATGGTGTCACCCCATTAGAATTAATAATAATAAAATATATATATATATATATATATTAAAAAAAAAAGGGGTAGGTTCCAGATTTTCATATCTGAGTTGAATACCTTGATAGGGGCTAGAGGATTAAAGGGAGGCTTTAGGAATATTTACTCCCTACTTGAAAGATACCTTTTATAGGGTCCCAAATTAGCTTGACGACTTCTCATAGTAAGGAATCTTTCTTTTATGTGATGCAGTAAACTTTCTTCCAGGCTCTGTGTTTGTAGTCTCTCTCTCTCTCTCTCTCTTTTTTTTCCCCCCAAGAGATGGGCAGGGGGGCTAGGTACAAACAGGGACAGGCAGACCGGAAGGGAGAAAGATGAGAAGCATCAGCTTACAGTTGCAGCACTTTAGTTGTTCATTGATTGATTTCTTATATGTGCCTTGATGGAGGGGCTCTAGCCAAGCCAGTGACCCGCTTGCTCAAGTCAGTGACCTTAGGCTCAAGCCAGTGACCATGAAGTCATATCTGTGATCCCGCATTCAAGCTGGTGAGCCTGCACTCAAGACACATGTGCCTGTGATTAAGCCAGTGACCTTGGGGTTTCAAACCTGGGTCCTCAGCATCCCTGGTCAGTGCTTTATCCACTGTTTCATCACCTGGTCAGGCTGCAAATTTTCATTTTTGTCAGCTCCAAATGGGACCCCCCTTACCTTCATTTGTTCTGTGTTCTTTACATTTTATTGGATATGCTACAGGCTTGATTGAGGAGAGAACCCATTGATAGGGCAGCCATAAACACAGAAAGGAGAATGATAGATTCAGGAAGTACAACAAAAAAGGCAATAATGATAACAGTAATAGCTAATATTTATTAGCACTGAAGTCCCAAGTGCTGTTCTAAATGCTTTTTCTTATACTTTACCACAACATCCTATGATATTGATATTTTAATATTAAATATTAGTTGAATGAAATATTAATTTAATACTAAGCAATAACTTAATAATATTTACTTTTGTTATAAACTAAGGAACTGAGCTCTAGTGCTTTGCACAGTGGGAGGCCATGGTCATGCTAGGGCTATTTGATTCTAGAAACCAAACCCTTAACACTGCCACATATTGCTTCTTAGAGATAATCTGGAGGCTCCTTTGGGAAGAGTTCTCTGCCTCCCCTTCTCTAAGTGTGATGGCTATTAGAGGTAAAAGATGAATATTTTAAGGCTAATAACTTGGGTAGGGTGGGGTAGTGGAGGATGTGAAATATAGAATTTATTCAACATTTTAAGGTTGAGTGAAGGTATCAAAAAGGAAGGAAACTGAATCTTTATTTACTTTGTAAATCGGGGAGAGGAAAGTTTGGTTAGGCTATGGTAATGCTAGATTTTATGGTGGTGTAAGCATTAAAATTTGATATATGAATATTTTAGTAAAGGCTTTTAATCACCGGTTTACACACTAGCACTGTCCAACAGAAATGAAATATGAACCATGCATGTAATGATAAATTTTCTGAAAACCGTATTAAATAAGAACAGGTGAAAATAGTTATAATTTAACCAATGTATTAAAAATATTTCAACAAGTAATTAATATAAAAAAATCAGTGAGGCCCTGGATGGTTGGCTCAGAGGTAGAGTGTTGGCTTGGTGTGTGGAAGTCCTGGGTTTGATTCCCGGTCAGGGCACACAGAAGAAGCGCCCATCTGTTTCTCCATCCTTTCCCCTCTCCTTCCTCTCTATCTCTCTCTTCCCCTCCCACAACCAAGGCTCCATTGGAGAAAAGATGGCCCGAGAACTGAGGATGGTTCCATGGCCTCTGCCTGAGGTGCTAGAATGACTCAGGGTGCAACTGAGCAACGCCCCAGGTGGGCAGAGCATCGCCCCCTGGTGGGCATGCCAGGTGGATCCTGGTCAGGTGCATGCGAGAGTGAGTCTGACTGCCTTTCCGCTTCTAACTACGGAAAAATACCCCTCCACCCCCCCCCCCAAAAAAAAATCAGTGACATTTTTTACATTCTTTTATTTGTTAATAAATTGGTGTGTAATTTTACACTTTATAATACTTCTCAGTTCAAGCTAGCCTTATTTCACATACTTACTGGCCATATTTGCCTACTGCTTACTGGACAAGTGCACTTATATACCGTTAGAAGATCAAGGATTGATGCTGTTGCTGTGTTCTTTAAAAATTTGTGATTAAATTACAAAAAGATGGCTTATTCTCCCTCTGTGTATAGTAAACAATGGGTGAAGGGCAGTATGGTGCTGAAAGACATCACCATTCAGTTGTGTTCAGACAATTTGCTCAGGAAGGTAACATTTATTTAAATTTAGTGATTGATTTTTAAAAATTTTAGTCAGACATGGTGTCATGTACTTTACATGCAGTATATCATTTCATTCTTATGTATATTATAGATTATGTAGATGGACCATAGTAATATATGTCCAGTAACTGGTTGCTATTATTTTTTTTCTGTGCTAATTATGTAGATGGACCATAGTAATATATGTCCAGTAACTGGTTGCTATTATTTTTTTTCTGTGCTAGTTCCAAGCATGTACAATAGTTGAATCAGAAGTTGAGGGTTTTAAGATGAGGGGACTCTAAATTCTGATGAGACTTAAAAGACTTATTGGAAAGTTGACAGTGGTTTGAAAATGAAGTATATGGGTATATTATAGTTTAAGGATAGTCTTCATGATAATCACTTAAGAAGCTTACTTAAATAGAGAGTTTTGTCCCTGGCCGGATATCTTAGTGGATATAACGTTAACCTGTTGCACTGAGGTCACGAGTTCGATGCCTGGTCAGGGCCTATATGAGAAACAAGCAGTGAGTGCACAACTAAGTGGAACAACTAAGTGGAACAAGTGATGCTTCTGACTGTCTCTCCCTTCCCCTCTCGCTGTCTCTCCCTTTCTCTCTTTCTTTCAAGTCATTGGGAAAAACATGTAGAGTTTGGGTTTATCCTCTAGAACTCAGACTTTATAAATTAGAAAGCCCAGATTCTGCAGTTTTACTAGCTTAATACATAATTCTGATTCACTTTGAAGTTTGAGAATCTTCTTTTTAATTTATTCTTCCTTATGATGAAGAAGAAGTGATTCTAGTGATTTTTAAATAGTTATTTTTCACTGACATAATAAGCTTTCTATTTTATGTTAGAGGTGGTAAATTTTTTCCACTTAAATTTTACATGTGATATATGATAAATATGATTTTACTATGTTGTAATTATTGTAGATGTGTTGATATTTATCCATTTAACCAGTATTTAGTAAATCACTTGAGTTATATATATATGTGTATATATATATATATATACACATATATATTCTATTTTACTTTATTATTAAAGTACTATCTTTCTGAATAGGGTAGGAAAGAAAGGCAAATTGAGGACATATCATTATGAAACTAGGTGAGAGGTGAAGAGAATAGTTTTCTGGGCTAACTCTAAGGGAAAAATAACTACAAATAATTTACATGACTAATATGAAAAATAAAAATCTGATGGAAATGTGCAAGAAGTTTTGAGATGGGTCATTTTGTTAGTCAGATTAGTTAGAGTCATATCAGGCCCTGACCAGACGGATTCATCCTGAAGTGCAGAGGTTGTTGTTCAGTCCCTGGTCAGGGCACATACAGGACTGGATTGATGTTCTTATCTCTCTCTCTGTCCATCCCTTCCTCTCTCACTAAAATCAGTAAAAAAAAAAAAAGTCTTATCAGGAATGCTCAGCTTCTGTGTTTTTTGACAGTTGCTTTGCCTCTTAAGAATACTCTTGGGTTTTTTTATGTGTTGGCTTCCTGGAAAGTCTTCTTAATTCATTCTTTGGGAAATCAAGTTGCATCCCTACAGAGCTTCTTCATATGGACCACAGCTTTCTTAAGTTCGTCATGTAAAACTCATGTAAAGAAGGGACCAGTGAATTACTTTTAATTCATAATTTTAAACTTAGATGTTCAGAAGACTACATGTCAGTGAGTCTTTGCACTGATATTTTCAACCTCCAAATCTTTCTGCTTCCACTGTCCACTTTAATATCATTTATGGGTTAAGGAACCTATTTTTAATATATTTTCATTCTCAGAAACTAGGTCATCAGGGCTTTGTCATTGTTAATGGAAAAGGTATTGTATGCTTTTTTCTTTAAGGGGCATTCTTGGTCTGATTGAAGCTAAAACATCTTAGAAATTGCTGCTCTGCTTTAACTACTCATATAACTTTGCATACATAGCTTAAACTCATTCTAGCCCTGACTGGATAGCTTGGTTGGTTAGAGCATTGTCCCAAAGTGCAGAGGTTGCCAGTTCAATCCCTGGTCAGGGCACACACAGGAATGGATTGATGTTCCTGTCTCTCTCTCTCCTTTCCTCTCTTGCTAAAATCAGTCAAACAAACAAACCCTCATTTTATTTGCCAGTACAATACTATTGTTTGTCTCTTGAAACTTTGGCTATTCTGTCATGCTATTTAGAATTCACATGAATTATTAAAACTTTCTAGTAGGCCTTTTATTGACAGCCTTTGACCTCTCCTTTAAAAGTTATCTATAACATTTTCAGAAGTAACGTTTGGATCTTGCTGAGACTGGGAATTTTATTTCTATAATGACAGAGCAGATTGGACATTTTTATAAGTTAGGAGCAATGAGATACAGAAGAGGAGAAAAACCACATTAAATTTACATTGTGCCTGTTTCATTGTGAAAAATAATAACCTTATGTACTTTACTTCTCTATAGGGGTGAATTAAGAAGGCATTGAGGAAACTATCTCCTAATATGGGATTTCAGTTATTTCCAAATGTAGATAATAGAGTGGTTATTACTAAATCACTTACCCCAAAATATTGACAATGTTGGTATTATAGGTAACCTCTTGATATACTATCTTCTTGGTTTTAAGTGTGGGCCACAGCTCCATATAGACTTTTCCCCTCTGCTTACACAGTAGCATAGGCTTTTGGTTATTTTGGGCTCTTTCTTTGCCATCAGAACACCATATGCTCTTAGTGTCTAACATTTGGAATGAGAGAAGTTACTATTATTTTACAGTTAACGTGTTTAGTTAATGTGATTTGGGGGCATGAGACAGGACCACTTGCTGTAAGGTAACTTTCGTAGCCTTTCTTGGGACCTGAGATTTAATCATTAGACACTTAATTTCTTTGGGTCTTGACAGGTTTCTGTTTTTCAAGACTTTTTTATTTAAAAAAATAAAGGAAAAAATTGTGGTAGGAATAAAGATGCTATAAACCAGAGGTTAAAAATTGGTTGCTTATTGGCCAAATGTTGGCTTGTAGTGGGAGCCAATCTTTGAACGAGAAGATTATACCTTCTCTTTCATTCTAATATTCTTTCTGAAGAGCTTCTAAAATTTTAATGTGTAGCCTAATCAGGCAGGATAGGATGTTGGCCTGGGATGCTGAGGACCCAGGTTCAGAACCCTGAGGTCACTGGCTTTTGAGCATGGGCTCATCAGCTTGACCATGGGATCATAGACATGACACAGTGGTTACTGGCTTGAGCCCAAATGTTGCTGGCTTGAAGCCCAAGGTTGCTGGTTTGAGCCCAAGGTCACTGGCTTAAGTAAGGGGTCACTGGCTTGGCTGGGGCTCCCTGGTCAAGGCACGTATGAGAAAGCAATCAATGAATAACTAAGGTGCCGCAACTATGAGTTGATGTTTCTTCTCTCTCTCCATCCCTATCTGTCTCCTCACTTTTCCTCTCCCCCACTTGTGAAAATAAATAAATAAATAATTAAAATTTGATGTCTACATGAATTATTTGGGGATCTTGTTAAAATGCAGATTCTGATTGAATATGTCTCTGGATAGGGCCAGAGATTCTGCATTTCTAACAAGCTTTCAGGGAAGGCTGAAGTTGTTGATTCTTAGATCAGACTTTTCTTCCTTTCCTGCTTTAAGAACCACTGACCTGGCTTGGATCTGGGTTTGGGTGTCCGAATGGTGAATGATCTTCAGGAGTTTCTTGCAAACCTGCCTGACTTTCTAGAAATATTTTGAACAATCTTAATTAGAGGTATTAAAATATAGTTGTTTCTTTCCAGATGGGAACAGAAGGGTATATACCTCTGAATAAGTTGACTTTTCTTCCATATTTTTGATGCTGTTCTGAATACAGAGGTTCAGTAATAGCATATATATTTAAGAGAAACTGACTAATAGGAAGTAGAAGGAGAGTGAACAAATCCATGCATCAGATACCTTTCCTTGATTAAGTAGGAGTATCTATAGGTTTCAAAAATTGCATTTGGTTTGAATTTCATACTACAGTTGACCCTTGAACAATGTGGGGGTTAGGGGTACCTTACTTTTGACTCTTGAAAACCTTAACTACTGTTGACTGGGAGTCTTAGTAACAGCATAAACAGTTGATTGACATATTTTATATGTTATGTGTATTATGTGTTGTATTCTCACAATAAAGTAAACTTGAGACCCGAGGGGATTATAGCAGAACAAATGACAACTTGCTCAAGCCAGTGACATTGGGCTTAAGCCAGTGACCTTGGGCTTCAAGCCAGCAATCATGGAGTCATATCTATGATCCCATGCTCAAGCCAGCAACCCTGTGCTCAAGCTGGTGAGCCCATGCTCAAGCCAGATGAGCCTGCTGCGACCTTTGGTTTTTGAACCTGGGTACTCTGCATCCCAGCCCGACACTCTATCCACTGTGCCACTGCCTGGTTAGGCAATGGTACTCTGTCTTAATGGGACTTTGAATACAGCCCAAATTTATGAAGCTGTTAATTGTTTTTTGCATTTGGGTTTTTTCCACTAAGGCATACCTGATTGCATTAATGAAAAGTTAAATTATTTTTTCATCTGCCATTCTTTAAGATGCTATTTCTGCCCCCTCCCTCCACCCTTGTTGAGTTTTTCCTTTTGTCTTTATGGATAGCCTTTTTATTTTTTTAAATTTTATTTAGAAAATTAAATGTAACAGGGTGACATTGATCAATAAGAGTATAGTATATAGGTTTCAGGTAAACATTTCTATAGCATTTGATCTGTTGATTATGTTGTATACCCATTACCCAAAGTCAAATTATTTTCTGTCACCTTGTATTTGTCCCTCTTTACACCCCTTCTTTTACCCCTTCCCTCACATCCCCACATCCCCACATGCCTCTCCCCCCTCCCCCTGGTAACCACTTCACTTTTATCTGTAACCATGAGTCTCTATTTTATATCCCACCTATGTGTGAAATAATACAGTTCTTAGCTTTCTCTGATTTACTTATTTTACTCAGTATAATGTTTTCAAGGTCCATGATGTTGTCATAAATGACACTATGTCATCAATTCTATAGCTGAGTAGTATTCTATTACATTTATGTCAAGATGTGGAAACAACCAAAGTGTCCCTCGATAAAGGCTTGGATACAGATAGATTTTCAAAGTTCCTAGGTAATTTCTTTTTGTTTCTTGATGCTTTATATCAGTGTTTTTCTACCACTTGTTTGGACCGGGGTTGAAAGACTATATATAAAAGTTATATATAAAAGTTATCCTTAAAATTTTCATCTGACCTGTGGTAGTGCAGTGGGGAAGGGATTGACCTGGAATGCTGAAGTTGCTGATTTGAAACCCTGGACTTGGCGGGTCAAGGCACATATGGGCAGTTGCTAGGAGTTGATGCTTCCCACTCCTCTCCTCCCAGTCCTTCTCTCTCTCTCCTCTCTCTAAAATAAATAAATAAAAATCTTTAAAAAAAGTTTTAATTCAGTCAATGGGTAATAATTCAGGCTATAAATAGAGGAATGATTGGTCTCTTTATCAGTTTAGGTAAAAAGAGTTAAAATGAAAGTAAAAGATTCAGGGGATTCCGCCTGACCTGTGGTGGCGCAGTGGATAAAGCGTCGACCTGGGAACACTGAGGTCGCCAGTTCAAAACCCTGCACTGGTCTGGTCAAGGCACATATGGGAGTTGATGCTTCCAGCTCCTCCTCCTCTCTCTCTCTCTCTCTCTCTCTCTCTCTGTCTCCTCTCTAAAATGAATAAAATAAAAAAAAAAGATTCAGGTGATTCCTATAAAAAAGAAAGGTGAAAAAAAAACCCAAGTTTAGGAACCTAAACAAAGCATTTTAATTGGCAGATAGAGAACCTTGCATGCACATAAATGTCCATATTTGAATATTTATAGAAGGTAATCTGTCAAAATTACTGTTATTTTAATTTGCTAAGCTTGGCTGATTGCTGCAGTTGTATGTTGGTTGAATTCTAGATGAGGAACTGTAAATATGATATGATGCGTAACATGCTTTTTGTCCTTGAAGCTGTTTGGATATTCCTGTCTTGCCCCATCCCCCCACGCCTGCTGCCTTCTTTTTTTTTTAACAATGGGGCCATTTTGTATTAGTTGAACTTTCATATTCCTTTTTAGGAAAAAAAATTAAAGTGGGATAATGGTAAATATTAAAGAAAGTTTTTTAATTAAAAAAAATAACAAGCAAAACCTTGATCATTGGGTAATCCAGAATTGTTTAAATAGAGTTAATTATTTGTTCAGTCTCTGTTTCAAAGGAGCTATCCCTGGAGAATTCAAACTTAGGAACAGGTATAGGCATCTCATTTGGATGATCTTACGACGTTTTATATGAGATATGTTTCATGTTAACAACAAAGGAAATGTATAATCGTAGATAATTAATGTTACCCCTTTCTTTTGTCTCATTTTGAACAGTTGGTAATTTCAGTGACCGAGATTCAAGCAATAATATCTTTCTTTGGAAGTATCATGTGGTTTCTTCAGCTTCTTATATTTTAGGGAAAGGAAGGTAAGCCATTTGTTACACTTAATATTAAAATAACTTTGTTATTAAATCAGAATTCTCTTTTTAAAAGTTAGGGAACCCTTTTCTCTTTAGGCACAGAAAACACTATTATTTATTGATGCTGTATCACTTTTTCAAAAGGTTCCACTGAGACTACATTATTTTAGCTCTAGAGATGATACACTGACCTAAACATCATTTTTTGGAGCAGGACTGCATTCTGTGCTGTATTTTCTAGGCTATCTCATCTCTTACACAGCCATTCTCACCTGAATAGTTTGTTTTTACATATGTGACCACCCAACATAACTGTCTTAATTTTTTTTGTTTTTTGTGTTTGATGGTTTCATTTCTTCAGCTCTTATGAAATGACATAGTTGGATTTATTTTGTTGGTTATTACTTTAGCTAGAAACTATGTTAAATACTAAGTCTCAGTTTCACTTAAATACTGACTTTGTTTTGGGTTTTCAGGAATATATTTTATATTTAGCAGATTAAGAGTGGAACTTTTCTTTTAGAGTGCTCTTTTCTATTATTCACAAGCATCCATCTTCATTCTTATTTGACAGCTGGTTTTTTGGCAGATAAATATTTTTTCTAGGAGCTTATATATAATATTTCATTGTTACTGTGATCACTTTTCCCAATTATTTTTGTGACCATCACTCTAATTCCTCATCATCCCTGTAGAAACATTATCCAAGTCTGTAGCTATCCTCTGGCCGAAGAACATTATTAATAATTCCTTAGCATGTTACCCTAGCTCCTAATGTTGTAACCCACCATCTGTTCACTGTTTAAAGACCCTAGAAATACCTATTGTGTACCTAGTGCATCCCAGATGTGGAAATAATAAAATAAAATTAACATATGTGTGAAGTGTATTAACGCTAATATGTTCTCTTGGGTTTGACCATTCTCATGTTGTTGCTACGTTTGGAGGCTTATTTTGCAACATACTTTAAATTCCTTAAGGTGAATTAGATACACTCATCTTATTTAACCAGCATGCTTTTGGTTAAGTATGTTAAAATTCAATTGAATAAAATTTAAGTCAGTAATAGGAAAAGTAATGAGTTGTTTTACAGTGTGATCTTGAAAAAATATAACTATTTCTTGCTATAAGAACAGGCAGCACTCTACAGTGGATAAAGATTTCTTAAGGAAATTAAGTTGGATACAGGTTAATTCCACAATAACAGCAAATGTTGGGAATTTGACATCCAAATGTCAAATTTCACATATAGATTTTCACTTTCTACTGATTATTTTCCTCCAGAGGAAGATTCTTAAACTTTAAATTTATGTAGAAGGGATTGTAATTCTATTTTAGGAATGAAGAAACAGGCTTTATTTTTTGCAAATTAATTGAACAGTAAGGGTAGCCAGTGAATTTTAGTATGTACTCATAGATTTTTTTAAGAAGTCCTTAATGGAAACTTAATATTTAGGTTTTCTTTTTTCTTTTTCTTTTTGGCAGAGACAGAGTCAGAGAGAGGGATAGACAGACAGGAAGGGAGAGATGAGAAACATTAATTCTTCGTTGTGGCTCCTTAGTTGTTCATTGATTGATTTCTCATATGTGCCTTGACCGCAGGCCTTCAGCAGACCAAGTGACCCCTTGTTCGAGCCAGCAACCTTGTGATCAAGCTGGTGAGCTTTTGCTCAAACCAGATGAGCCCACGCTCAAGCTGGTTACCTCGGGGTCTCAAACCTGGGTCCTCTGCATCCCAGTCCGATACTCTATCCACTGCGCCACCGCCTGGTCAGGCTTATTTAGGTTTTTATTTAGGAAATATTTTAGTTTGTAATTATGATTTCTACAATATTTGTCCACATGTTTTAATTGCTTCAGAAAGAACAGATGGAGAAGCCCTGGCTGGAAAGCTCAGCTGGTTACAACATTTTTCTGATTCTGGGTTTGATCCCCAGTCAGGGCACATACATATACAGGAATAGGTCGTTTCTGTCTATCTCTCTCTCTCCCTCTTCCCTTCCTCTCTGTAAAATCAATAAATAAATTTTAGAAAAAAGAAAGGATGAAGTGTATTGTTTAATAATTTACATTTTAGCATTATATATAGGGTAAACACTATTATTAATCATATTTTAGGCAATTAGTGTGCCATTGAGACAAATTCATATTTTCATTTTTTCCTGTTAATAAGAATGTTAACACTTCTATCAATTATTAAATGTGAAGGTAAAGATTGAAAATGGAGATATTTGTGTGTATGGTTCTTGGTTCAGCATGTAAAGAACTGTTAGGAGTTATTACTGTATTCTAATAACAAGTAGAAAAAACTGAACATACTGAAAATTTAACAGATCTTCTTAGGTATGCCAGAGAATTGAGGTCACAAGGCAATTGCTGCTCCCTCCCCAAAATTGGAGAGACAGGTAAATAGAGAGAATGACAGTTCACCCTAGCAGAAACTCAGGAGTAGAAACCTCCAAGGGAACTAGACTGGGTAAGAAAACATAAAAGTGTAATTGGTTACAACTCTAGAGGGACCCAGTAATAGAGGACTGCCACACTGTCATGGTTTTACTTCTAGGTCTTCACAGTGAGTATTAGAGAAAAATTCTTGAGTGCTTCCTGTAGTGGGAAGGGAAAATAACCATTTGATGGAAATATGCTAAGGCATTCTGTTTTTCTTAAAAAGATCTAGCATCAGGAGAAAGTATTTTATCAGAGCGTTAACCTGTTGTGGTGTTATCTGAGCCTAACAGACCAGGAGGAAGGGAAGTAACCATCTCTAGCCTGTTCTAGCCATTTTGTTCATAATGTTGGAAGTGGGGGGTGAGAGACTGAAAAGAACTTATTAAGGTCACAGCCTTGGAGCACAGGCTCACTAAAAGACTGAGACCTAACTATAGGATTATAGAAGCTTCTCCCCTCACTCCTTACCACATTACTAAATACCTGTTTGCTACAGTTCCTTTTACTTAGTGCATTTTATCTAGTTTCCAACAAAAAAATTATAAGGCATACTAAAAAGCAAAATAACAACATCACAGTTTAAAGAGACAGCAATCAGGTCAGGGCACACAGGAGAAGCACCCATCTGCTTCTCCATCCTTCTTTCTCTCCTTCCTCTCTATCTCTTCCCCTCCTGCAGCCAAGGCTCCATTGGAGCAAAGTTGGCCCGGGTGCTAAGGATGGCTCTGTGGCCTCCGCCTCAGGTGTTGCAACCAGAGCCACGCCCCAGATGGGCAGAGCATCGCCCTCTAGCAGGCTTACTGGATGGATCTTGGGCGAATGTAGGAGTCTGTCTTTGCCTTCCCACTTCTCACTTCAGAAAAATACAAAAAGAAAAAAAAAAATCAACCATCAGAATCAGACTCAGATATGGCAGGGATATTGAAATGATCAGACCAGAAATTTAAAACTATGATTAATATGCCAAGGGCTCTAATGGAAGAAGTAGACAACATGGAAGAACAGATGGGTACTGTAAGTTAGAGAGATAGAAATGCTAAGAAAAAAATCAAGGAATGCTAGAGATAAAAAAACACTAACAGGAATGAAAAATGGCTTTTATGGTATCATTAGTATGTGGGACACAGTGGAGGAAAGAGTGTAACATGCAAAATGGGAATGTCAGAGGGGGAAGAAAGAGAAAAAGGAACAAAAGAGATTTTTGAAGTTAAATGACTGAGAATTTCTTCAAATTAATGACAGATTTCAAATCACAGATCCAGGAAGTTCAGAGACACCAAGGAGAGTATGTGCCTAAATATCCTCAACTAAGCATATCACATTCAAACTGCAGAAAATCAAACATGCAGATAATTTTGAAAGAAGCCAGAGTGGTGGTGATAGAGAGGACCCACCATATCTATAGAGGAGCAAAAGAAAGAATTCATCTGACTTCTTTCCAGAAATCATGCAAGCAAGAACAGTTAAATATTTAAAGTTTTGAGGCAAAACTCCCCAACAGTCTAGCATTCTGTACCCTGTGAAGTTATCCTTCAAAAGCGAAAGAGAATAGACTTATGTTGCCAGCCCAAAAGTTTGTGTGCACAGTGTTTCTAAAAAGGCCATTGTTCAAAAACATCAGAGTTTAGAGTAAGGAAAGGTTTATTGATTCAGAAGGCACCAGCTGCAGAAGATGGGGTTGCTTCCAGGTTCTCAAATCCATGTAAGGCAAGCACAGAGTTCAGGCTTCTTTTTAATTAAGGGAAAGGAAAATGGGAGGGGCTGTTTTTAAAATCAAGCCCTAAGCAGAATTCCATTAAAATTGTCCTGTCTAAGGCAGGAGTAATGCTTTATGAGAATGAAGAAGGCCCCAACAAGATCGTGTCAGAGAGGCTGAACACTGTTATACTTAGCAAACAAAAATTCAGAGAATTTGTTGGTAGTAACCTGCCTTGCAGGACATGTTAAAGGAAGTTTTTCCAAGGCACATATGGGAGTTGATGCTTTCTGCTCCTCCCCCCTTCTCTCTCCTCTCTAAAATGAATAAATAAAGTCCTAAAAAAAATTTTAAAAAGGAAGTTTTTCACAGAAAGAAATCGTGTAGCCAGAAACTTGGATCTACTTTATAAAAAAGGAGTAACATTAGAGAAAGAATAAGTGAAGGTAAAATAAAAGCTTTTATTTTTCTTATTAATTGATCTAACAGATAACATAACTTGTTCAAAATAATAACAATATTTTCAATAGTTATAACTTGTATATAAGTGAAGTAGATCATTGCAATGATACAGGGTTGTTAGGGAGGAATTATCAGTATTCTATAGTATTATAAGAAACTTGCACTACCCAGGAAGTGTTATAGTGCTATTTGAAAATGAACTTTGACTAGTAAATATATGTGAAAACTCTAGGGCAACCATTAAAGTGACAAAAGAAGTATAATTGACATGCTAAAGAAAAAAATAGAATTATATAAAATGCTCAATTAAAACAACAAAAGACAGAAAATGAGTGGAAGACAAAAATAAGGATGAAGAACAAGGGCAAGAAATATAAAACAGTAGCAAATATGGTAGATATTTATCCAAGGATGTCAAGAATTACTTTAAATGTCAGTGATCTAAGTATACCAATGAAAAGACAGAGACTGTCAGAATGATCACAAAGCTGGATAAAGATATTCTGAGACAGTATAGGGACTTGAGTCCAGGAATGGAAAAATACTGGGTGGTCAGAAAGTCAAGTTAATTAAGTGGAGCTCCACCAGGCCATAGGTGCAGTGGACAGAGCATCAGACTGGGACACAGGGTCTCAGGTTCGAAAACCCAAGGTCACTGGCTTGAGTGCAGACTCATCTGGCTTGAGCGTGGGCTTACCAGCTTGACTGCGGTGTTGCTGGCTTGAGCATGGGATCATAGACATGACCCCGTGGTTACTAGCTTGAGCCCAAAGGTCGCTGACTTGAGCCCAAGGTTGCTGCTTGAGCAAGGGGTCACTTGCTCTGCTGTTGGTCAAGGCACATATGAGAAAGCAATCAGTGAACAACTGAAGTGCCTCAATGAAGAACTGATGCTTCTCATCTCTCCCTTCCTGTCTGTTTGCCCCTATCTGTCCCTCTCTCTGTCTCTGACACAAACACACACACCCAGGTGGAATGTGTATAAACTGCAAGAATGTTACCATACATCCACTCAAAAAAAAATTTCTTTTAATTTTCCTTTTACCTTGACATGGACAATTCCACAAGCCCACTATTTTTTTTTTTTAAGCTTGTGTTTTCATGCAAGCTTACTTTGTTTCCACTTTATAAAAATAGCCAAGCAGAGCCATCTGCCTGAGCTAGGTCAGAAGACATTCCTTTACTCTGTGCTGCCTCCCTTGTGCTTGAGCATAGCTTAATAAAAACCTGTCTAGAAATTTCTCTGGGGTTTCCTCATAATTCTTTATCTTGGGGAGCCCAAGAACCCCAACACTGGTAACAATACCATGCTAACACTAATCAGAAGAAAACTAGAGTAACTAGCTCTAATAATTTCAGACAGAGGAGACTTTAGAGCAAGGAAATTTTTCAAGGGGAACATTATAGAATGATAAAGGGGTCAATTCCTTAAGGAGACATAACAATCTTTAATGTGTGTTCACCCAATAGTATGTCATCAAAATATGTGAGGCATAAAACTGATAAGAGTTCCTAGCTGGTTGACTCAGTGGTAGAGCGTCAATCCAGCGTGTGGATGTCCCAGGTTGGATTCCTGGTAAGGGCATACAGGAAAAGTGACCATCTGCTTCTCCCCACCTCTCAATTTCTCTCTCTCTCTCCCTCTCCCTCAGCCATGGCTTGATTGGTTTGAGTGAATTGGCTCCAGGTGCGGGGGATAGCTTTGTGGCCTTGATTCAGTTGCTAAAAATAGCTAGATTGCCCAGCACTGGAGCAACACCCCAGATGGGCAAAGCATCACTCCATAGGGGACTTGCTGGGTGGATCCTGATCAAGGTGCATGCAGGGAGTCTGTCTCTCTGCCTTCCCTGCTCTCACTTAATTAAAAAAAAAAACAAAAACTGATAGAATTGTAAAGAGAAATAGATGAATCTGTTAGTGAAAGAATGGCACCAGGTGTTAGATCAGTGGAGTCAGACTGTACTTTGGTTCAGCAACCATAGTAATTAGGTTCTGACTAAGAAAAAATTCAGAGCCAAGACTCAAACTATAAGAGAAAGTTTATTTAGAAAGTCACAGAGGTAGAAATGAACTGTAGAAGAAATGGGCTCAGGAAATAAGTTACAGAGGCAAAAGAAGGGCCCTTGGAACTTAGGAGAAAGAGGCAAGGAAAAGTGCACCAGGGGAAAGGAGTAGAGAAAGGCACAGAGAAAGGCTCCATAGAGCAGCACTGTGTCCTCTGTCTTGAGGCTATTTATCTGTAGGTCTCAGAGGAGGGTCCCAATAGAATATTTATTAGCTTTCCAGTTGTGTCTTTTCAGGGGCTGTATTCTTTACTGATTGGGCAGCGCCACAGCAGGGGATCTTTAGTCAATGCAGCTGGTACTGATGTCAGTCAGGGCATGATCTGAATTTGCTCCTTTTCTGGGCCTGGAGCTGAAACACAACTGAGGCTTAGATGTTATCCCTAGGAGTTAATGCTTAAGAGAGTGGTCGTGTAAGGGCCTGCATGGGAGTGGCATGAGGCTACTCTGGCCCCCTGTTCCTCCTCCAAGGGGGTCTACTGCATGACTAGTGACATGCCAGGGTAAGAAAGGGCAGGGCAGGGTCTGAACCTCATGACCAGCAACATGAAAGGTCTGGGTGCCTAAACCATATGACCAGCAATATGCTAGGGGAGGAAAGGTTATGCTGGGATGAGGGTTTTATTTTCCCAGTTTTGCCTATTGTTAGGCACCCAGGGCTTTCTGTCCTCATGACATTCAGTACCTGGCCCATTGTCCTTGCTCTCTTTGCTCATGTATGTCTGTCTGCTACAAATTCACTATTTTAGTTCGATACCTAAACACTCTTCTATCAGAAATGGACAGATCTAGCAGGCAGAAAATAAGTGTGAGCTCAACAGTAACGCCCATCAAATGGATATGACTGCTGTCTATCGACTACTTCAACCAACAGCCTCAGATACATGTTCTCAAAAAGTGACAATGAAATTGAGAAACTTCAGGTTTTTTCCGGCTACTTTTTTTCTGTAGAATTTGCATCATGAGTGATCAGAAAAAAGAAAAATGATGAACTTTTTATTTTTTAGAGAGAGTGAGAAGCACCAACATGTAATTGCTTTTACTTTAGTTGTACATTGAGCTTCTCATGTGTTCCTCATTGATTGCTTCACATACATGCCTTGATGTGGGGGTTCCAGCCTAGCCAGTGACCCCTTTCTCAAGCCAGTGATCTTGGGCTCAAGCCAGTGACGTTTGGGCTCAATCCAGCCACCATGGGATCACATCTGTGATCCCATCCTCAAGCTGGCAACCCTGTGCTCAACTGGTGAGCTTGTACTAAAGCTGGCAACCTTAGGGTTCCTAACTTCATCATCCCAGGCCAACGCTCTATCCACTGTACCACTACCCGTTAGGCAAAATGGTAGTGTTTTGAAGGGGACCAAAATTTTGCTTTTTGGGATATTGATTTTAAGCTGGTTATTAAGCAACAAAAGATTCAGGAAGAACCTTTTACCCTCCCCCTTTCCTGCCTAAGAGATTCAGAAGGGAAGGCCTAAGAGAATTTTAGTAAATTTCTTTAGCAGACTAATTTGAATTTAGTATACTGTACTAGATTTTCCCCTGTGTCTCATTGTTTCTGGGTTGCTCTTCCTCAATTACCTGTAAATTGCCTACTTCCTTTTAAATCTCAAACCCTAACCTTCTTTTCTCCTTTGTCTAAAATGGTGTATATACGTACACAATTTTACCTCACTGTCTTTGGAATTTTCAAGCATATGTGAATTCCCCATGTGAACATATTAAAATTAGATTTTCTCATGTTAATCTTTTGTCAACTTGATTAATAGTCCAGCTAGCAGACCTTAGAAGGTGGGAGGAAAAGTGGTAGTTACGCTACAGGGATTACCAATGTATATAGGATTCCTCAAGAAATTAGAAATCTTGTTAAAATTAACTTGGTGAAATTGTTCCCTTTTTTATAGAAACAAAATAAAACTGAAAACAAAAATAAAACACATTATACCCTCCTTGGCTCACAAGTAGTGGTTTGAGGACAAAATCTATCAGTATGTAATTTTTGGGTCTCTGTTTTGTCTTGACTGTTGACTAGTTATGCGAACCTTGTCATGCCATTGTCATTATTTGTTACCTCAGTTTCCTCATCTTCAAAGTAGAGATAGTACCTATCTTACGAAGCAATGGTAAGAATTAAGTAAGTGTGTGCAAATGCCTAGCTCATAACTGACATGCAATGTGTTACTTCTCTTCCTCTTTCCTTTTGGCATCCAGTAATATCTGGATTCCAGTCCTTGAATTCACTTGTTACAAGTTGTGAGAGCAAATTATTTATTCTCTCTGGAAGTTATTTTCCTTTAACACAACAGTCATCAATATCCTATTTATACTGTTCTGGTTGGAATTCAGTTCCTAGTGTAGTCTAGGAAGTATTTGTTGAATCTGAATTTGAATGTTATACTGCCAAAATTATATAAATATGTGAGTTTTTCTGGAAAGATCTTTTAGATACCAAATTCACCATATATATGTATAAGAATATGCAGTAGGAGGAATAGAAACAAGGAAAAGTAAATCTTTTTTTTCTCTCTTTTATAAAAGGACTCTATAGTAGATTACTTAAACTTTTCTTAAATATAATTTATTGGGGAAGTAGGGAAGTTATGGATCAAAGGACTTATTTTACTTGAACCAGGTATCTAGAAGAAATAGGCATAGGGCCCTAAGGAAGTCAAACTCTTGAATATACCTCTTTGCTTTATTATTTTTCTCTTAGGTTGCTTTCAGTTTTTAATGAGAGGCTTTAATATACAATAATGGTTTTGTGGGTAGATCTTGGAAAATTCCATACTAAAAATTTTCTGGGTAAGTGATTACCAGAGAAAGAACTAATACATCATTATTAAAGTTAGTTTGGTAAATTAAGATCAAGACTCATGAATGAATCATGTTAAATGAGTTATGAATTAAATCAATATTATTGTTGAATTTAACTATGTGTTAAATCAATATTATTTCTTTTACATAATCACAGAATTGAAATTGATATATGTAGTATATTGTATTGAAGGTAGGCAGAGTGATGAACTAGGGAGTTTGTAATTTTAAAGATGTATATGATTCCATTAATTTCAGCTAGATTTGTTTGAAAGTGAGTCACTTTCATAAATAATCAGCAAAATATCATTGCCTCGTATTTTTTGTCCAGTATGCCTTTTTATTTACTTAGATGAATGTAAATTTTAACTTAGTATCTTATACATTTCCCAAAGTTGAGGAGATAATTGGGCATACAGAGCATTAATCACTTTTTATGAGTTCATTTTTTTTTGACATGCTACAGCTCTTTATTAGATGCTTGTTAACCACCCTGAAAATGTTGCACGAAGTAGAGAATAGTCTTTGCATGCATAGCTTTTATCTGCAAGGAAAAAAAACCCCACATTATGTGCAGGAAAGCTTCTGCTAGTAAAAATAGAGATGAATTTAATGTGAATGTTAAGGACACATGGATGTGTGTATTGGGGCTGTAGTTAAGTATTTTTGTTGTAATGAAAAGGATTAGCAGAGTTAGAATATATGCATTGCATGGGTATTGCTGAAATCAAAATAAGTATTTTTTGCTAAGGTTTTTTTAATTTTGTATTTTATCTATCTTTCTATCTATCTATCAGAGAGATAGACAGGAAGGGAGGGAGATGGGAAGCATCAACTTGTAGTTGAGTCACTTTAGTTGTTCATCGATTGCTTTCCCAGAAAAATATTCTGAGAGAAAAAGACCACTGAAACACTAAAACATACCAAAATGTTTTTAGTAGTTCATATGTGTTTTGATCAGGGAGCTCCAGTCAAGCCACTGACCCCTTGGTCAAGTCAGTGGTCTTGGGTTCAAGCCAGTGACCATGGGCTTCAAGCCAACAACTTTTGAATTCAAGTCAGTAACCATGGGGTCATGTCTATGATTCCACTCAAGCTGGCAACTCTGTGCTCAAGTTGGTGAGCCCGTGCTCAAGCTGGATGAGCTCATGCTTAAGCCAGTTACCTAGGGGTTTTGAACCTGAGTCTTCAGCATCCCAGGTTGAAGCTCTATTCACTGTGCCACCACCTGGTCAGGCATGTTTATTTTTTTTTAAGGAACAAAATACTTAAGTATAAAAGCGGGTAATTATTTTTAACTACTTTTTTCTTAATAATTAAATGTTAAGAATTATTAGAATTCTGTGATTGTACATTTACGAAGTATTATCCAGGCAAGTCATTTATAAAGTAATGTGGTAATATGGTTTTTATCTTTTTTATTATATATATAAAAAACTCACCATTTAATCATTTTAAGTGTATAATTTAGTGGCATTAAGTACACTTATTGTTACCAAACCATTACTGGTGTCCATCTCCAGGATTTTTTTATCATCCTGAACTGAAATTCTACCTGTTAAACACTAACTCAGGCGTGGCCTACAGTTTTTGCCCCTGGGCCAGATTAGAAAGAAAACTTTTTTTACAGGCCGGACGAAATATTAAAATTTAAAAACGTTAAATACAAAAACGACTCATTTAAGTAAACAAAATTTTATTATGTAATTTGCTTATGAATAAATGTGAGTGAAAAAGTTTTAATATACAATATTATTTTAATAAAAATATAATTACATACCGTATAAATACCCAAACTATTGCAATCAATTGAAACAATATTAATTAATAGAATGAGCTTGAAGGGGTTATATCTCAAATAAAACAATTATTTTGTTTTACAAACAGCCTGGACATGTTTTCAGTTATCAACTGCAGCTATTGTCTATGCTACTACAATGCCACTTGATTCAGCTCACTTGACCACAAAAATAACGAATTGTTTGACCTTGGGTGTGCACTGGTGAGCTCCGCCTAAAAGAATGAGGGTTTCACATCACTGCTAAACGTCAAACAGTTCATTCATATCGAGTACAGACAAGTACAAAAGTTGTAAATCTTTATTAATGAAATTTTTTAAAAAAATAAGTATTGCCAATCCATTCAACCAATTATTGGAAGTGAACCCTAGATTAGTCACATGCGGAATTCTTTTCTGCATATCACTATTTTCTTAAATATCTCGATTCCCAATAATCAAAGACGCTTCCGCTTTTGAGTAGCTGAGATTTTAAAGTAGCAGAGAATACTAAAAATTTAATTTCGGATGCATAAACTAATTACGCAGGCCGGATCTGGCCCGCGGGCCGTATGTTGGCCATGCCTGCACTAACTCCTCATTCTCCCTTCTTCCAGTCCCCGTAACTACTATTCTGTTTTGTTTCTATGAATTTGATTTTTCTGGGTTCCTCTTGTCCTTTTGTGACCGACTTATCTTAATGTAGTGTCTTCAAGGTTGTCCATGTTGTAGCATGTATCAGCATTTTGTTTTTGTAAAAACTGAATGATATTGTTTTATGATATACTACATTTTATTCATTCATCTGTCAGCATTTCTACCTCTTGGCTGTTGTGAATGATGCTGCTATGAGCGTTGGTGTGCAAGTATCTGTTTAAATGTGGTAATAAGGTTTTTGCACGTCATCCTAACCAGTTAGGAGGCAAAATACATTTAACATATGCATTAAACATTAAAACATAAGTTTTGGGGTGATTATACTAAAATGGAAGTTAGATCATGACACTCTTCTAAACTATCCTTTCCAATGACAGCATCCTTAGAATGACATCCCTTTTTCCAAACTGTCACCTTAACTTTGACCTCATCTCCTCTCCCACCCCTACCTTGAGCTGGATAATTCTCTGCTGTGGACAGATTTCTTACGTATGTGAACTGGCTTACGTGTATATGTGCTCAAAGGGAGAAGGATGAATGCCATATACATATGCTGGAAAAGTTCTTTCCAGATTTATGATTCTAGTTTAATTACTGTAGTACCTGATTTTTTTGAATGAAAGAATACAGAGTAAACATGTTTAGAGGTTTTGCAATAGATCTATTTCATAGTAATTTTAGAGGCCAAAATTGGATTTAAAAACATTTTGGTATGTTTTAGTGTTTCAGTGGTCTTTCTCGGAATATTTTTTCTGGGAAAGCAAAATAAATATTTTATTATTTCAATCATAATTTTTCCCCTTATCCCAAATCCTTCACAACACAGACACTCATTTTGTGGAACATAATAGATGTTTAAACATATTTCAATAGATGAACATCTGTATTGTGAACAAGGATTTTTGGATAAGGAGCATTTTAGTGAAGAAGTGTGGAGTGTCCCCTTTATTGTATTAGAGATATTTAAAAAATGGAAACAAATGGAAGGGAACCAAAGTTTGCTACTCTGAAGCTGCCTTTTGGGGATACAACTAGTGCTCGACTTACGACCACAATTGGTTCCGACAGACCGGTCGTAACAGATTTGGTCGTAAGTTGAGTAGGCTATATGTACAGTACTGTGAAATGATGTTATAAAAATCTTTAAGTCATATTTTATCATAATTTTCTTTCATTATTGTTATATATCATAATTTTCTTTGTTCATTTTATGCCATTTGTATCATCTCTACACCATTTTGTTTCTTATTTTTACATTTGTCAGGTTTAAGTAAAACATTGCATTACCAGTACAACTGGTTTAATATTTGCAAAACATACAAAATTACAAAATACAGGTGCATAAAAGAACTGCTCCAGACGCGGAGCAGTCGTGGCTAGCGATTGTGGTCATAGAATCGAATGGTCGTAAGTTGCATAGGTCGTAAGTCGATCAATACTTGTATTGATTTTAAGCTGTTTTTTGAGAAACAAGGCTCAAAAAGAACCTTTGACTATACCCCCTTTCCTGCCTAAGAAATTTAGACTGAGAAACTTCTTCAAAAAGGAGATTGTTAGGATGTTCTCCTTAGCCTGTTTTTCTGTTGGAATTTAGGATTAATTTTCAGGTGCCTATTTCCATGATTATCTAAATGAGAGAATAGTTAGGTGCCATAGATCCTCAGGACTCTTCTGCTTCTTATTTACACAGTAACTTCCAATCTGCTGCCCGTAGCTAATTCACAGGAGTGGGCACTTCTTTGGGGTCTCTGTTGTGCCTATCCCAAAACTAGCCCCACTTCACATTCTCCCATCCTCTTTGTCTATAGCTAAGGTAAATCCTTTTAGAACAGCTTACATCTTTCTTCCCCCTTCTTGATATATAAAACTGCTTGCAAGACTTTGGGATGATGGACATGTCTTTCCTACCTGCTGGTGGTTTAGACTTCATGCCCCAAGACTGGTCTTTTGTTGTTGCTAGAAATGGCCTAATAAGCTCTTTTTAAGAAACTTTCAGCTGTGGAAGTTAAAATTTTTTGTTTAATACCGTGTGCCACCATTGAAAATTAATTACTGTATTTCCCATGTATTAGACGCACCCTTTTCTAAAAAGTTTTGGGTCTAAAAACTGGGTGCGTCTTATACAGTGGTTGTAGATTTTTGTACTTGAATTTCATGCTTTTTTGTGTGGATGAGGAGTTGTATAATTTTATGATGAGTAAAACTTAAGTTCAATAACTTTGTGTAATACATTATTTTTTTCAAATTTTGGGCCCCCAAATTAAGGTGTGTCTTATACATGGAAGTGTCTTATACATGGGGAAATACGGTAGGCTAATTTAAAATATTTTTGAATAAATTGATTTTTAAAAATATTTTACTGATTGATTGATTTTAGAGAGAGAAGAAGGGAGAGAGAGGAAAAAAACATAAATTTATTGTTCTGCCCATTCATGTACCCTTTGGTTTATTCTTGTACGTGCCCTGTCAAGGGATTGAACCTACCTTGGCTATAGGAACAACCCTCGAACAACTGAGATAGCTGCCCAGTCAGGGAGAAAAATTGATTTTTAAACTTAGTATCTGTATAAAACATATTTACTCAGATTACAAGGGTAATCTTGTAAATGTAGAATATCTACATCAAGGAATTCTGCATTTTTTTCTGGAAGAATATACCACAGGAAATGATTACCCTTAACATTTAATATTTACTTTTATACTTGAGGTGGGTTTTAAAGTGAACAGCAACTTTTTTAATGTTTGTAATGGTAAAATACTTAATAGTAATTATAATTTTGTTTTGTAGGTACTTTGAGGAATGTCTACATACAGTAATTAGATGATGGAGAACTGAGAAAGTTATTCAGTTTTTTTGTGCATTTGGAAACTTAGGATACTGTTATTAATAGATTTTAGATTGAACTGAATTTTTAATCTGAAAATTGGTTTTGCTCTTTCCTTTGTATAGTATGACTACTGATTTTCTTAGGGGAGTGAATACATGTGTTTTGGGAGTCTTGGTTATATCTGGTCAGTTGTCTTAGGTTTGCATAGTATAATAGGGCAGATCATATTAAATTACTACTTCATGACTATTTTTTTCTTAATTTCTTGCAATAACTTGTGTTTTTATTAGGAAAATGAATGGATTCATGAAAAATGTTTTCTACACATGGATTGTCAATAACAAATTCATTTTATTAGCTATATTATAGCACTTTCCTTTTTTTTTTATCTCCCAGAAGATCATGCTGACTCTAGTTGTTAGAATTTCATACACTATAGGATTTAATTTGAACACCGTCTCAGGGTCTTTTTACTTTTTTAAATGATATTGTTAAATAATTATTTAAATGATAATGTTATGCCTGGCCTGTAGTGGTACAGTGGAAAAAGCATCAACCTGGAATGTTGAGGTTGCCAGTTCAACTCCCTGGGCTTGCCTGGTCAAGGCACATAGGACAAGCAACAAATGAACAATTTAAGTGAAACAACTATGGCCTTGGCTGGATAGCTTGGTTGGTTAGAGCATCAACCTGATGTATGAAGATTGTGGGTTTGACTCCCTGTCAGGGCACATAAGGAACAGATCAATGTTTCTTTGTCTCTTTCTCTCTCTAAAATTAATCAATAAATTTTAATTAAAAATAAAATAAAGTGAAACAACTATGAGTTGATGCTTCTCACTCCTTCTTTCCCTCTGTAAAATCTTTTTAGTAAAGAAAGATAACATTAACCTTTAAAGGTTAACATTGTTTAGGTATAAATAAAAGTATTACTCCTTTCCAAAACAAGAGTTTTGTCAGCTCTTTTGATTTGTGATACCCTAAATTTGAAGCAATGACTTTTTTTCTAGATCTTTAGCTATAACTGCCATGATTGTGTATAATCTTCACAAACTGAGGATACAAAACAAAGACATCAGACTATAAATCTTAGAAGGTGATTTTACATCTTTGTCTCTTTTTTTACTTTTGCATTTCTGAAAAAGAAGATGCTTTTTCCAGTTCAATGAATATGGTAATATCAAATTCACATAGAATAGAATTCATCTTGTGTTCATTTTTAAGGTAAGATAGTTTATACAGTGGAGAGTAAATTATTTTGTTAGATGTTACCTACTTTCTAGTATAAAAATATGGATCTTTTTAGTGGTAAGTCACTCTACCTTAAATGTTTAAAAATAATTTATAAGAATAGAATTATAGAAAAAAAAGAGCAAAATGCTTAAATACCCATGCACAAATGATAGATAGCATTTATAATTTTTATTTTATTTATTTTAATTAATTTATTTTTTTTATAGGGACAGAGAGTCAGAGAGAGGGATAGATAGGGACAAACAAAAACAGAGAGAGGTGAGAAGCATCAATCATTAGTTTTTCGTTGCTATTGCAACACCTTAGTTGTACATTGATTGCTTTCTCACATGTGCCTTGACCGCGGGCCTTCAGCAGACCCAGCAACTCCTTGCTGGAGCCAGCGACCTTGGGTCCAAGCTGGCGAGCTTTTGCTCAAGCCAGATGGGCCCACGCTCAAGCTGGCAAGCTCAGGGTCTCGAACCTGGGTCTTCCGCATCCCAGTCCGACGCTCTATCCACTGCGCCACCGCCTGGTCAGGCACATGGTGCACTTTTGACCGGTCAAAAGCCAAAAGTGCACCATGATTTTACGGACACACTGTAGATAAAACATTGTATACTTTAGTCTAAGTCTGTGATGGCGAACCTATGACACGTGTGTCAGCACTGACATGCGTAGACATTTTTGATGATACGCGGCTGCATACCAGAGAAGTATGGGGCCGCATGCCGAGAAGGACATTTCATCCTCAGCTCCTGTACTGCCAGGTGCAATAGCCGAGGATAAAACATTTGCTGTAGTGTAGACACTGTGCCGGAGGTCTGTAGGCCAAAATAACAGAACTCCGGCACAGAGCATCTAGTTCTGAGACTTCCAGTTTGGCCGTTTTTCTTGAAGTGACACACCACCAGAGTTATGCTGGTTTTTTGGCGAATTTTGACACACCAGGCTCAAAAGATTGCCCATCACTGGTCTAAGTGAAATTAATGGTTTCTATTTTTATACACTTACAATACTTGTATTTTCCTTTATTCTCATTTATTTATTACTGAATTATCAATATATATATATTCTAATCATTACTGAATTTTATATGTACATATATATAATATATATATTATATATATATATCTTAGCGAGAGAGAGAGGGAGGAAAGGAGAGAGATGAGAATTATCCTGTAGTTGTGTCACTTTAGTTGTTTATTGATTGGATTGCTTCTCATATGTGCCTTGACTGGGGGGCTCCAGCCAACCCAGTGACCCCTTGCTCAAGCCACTGATCTTGGGCTTCAAGCCAGTGACCATGCACTCAAGTTGGTGCGCCTGTGCTTAAGCCAGTGTCCTCAGGATTTCAAACCTGGGTCCTCAGTGTCCCAGGTCAGTATTCTATCCACTGCACCACCACCTGGTCAAGCATTACTGAATGATATTAAATGTCTTCTATAAAGGTACTGTATGGTGCAGTGGATAGTGTGTCAGCTTGGGATACAGTGGACCCAGGTTTGAGACCCTAAGGTCACTGACTTGAGTGCGGGCTCATCTGCTTGAATGAAGGCTCACAACTTGAGTGCAGGGTTGCTGGCGTTAGAATGGGACCATAGGCATGACCCCATAGTTGCTGGCTTGAGCCTAAAGGTCGCTTGCTTGAAGCCCAGTCAAGGCACATGTGAGAAAGCGATCAATGAACAACTAAGGTGCTGCAACTATGAGTTGATGCTTCTCATCTCTCTCCCTTCCTGTCTACCTGTCACTATCTGTCCTTCTAGAAAAAAAAAAAAGCATTGTTCTAGACTGAGTGATACCAGTCAACAAAACAGAAATTATTGATCTCATGCAGCTTCTATTCTAATATAAATACTGCTACTAAACAAGTATATCAGATGGTGATGTGTTCTAGAGAAAAGTAAGTATATCAGGGAAAGTATTAGGGAATATGGGAGTGGAGAGTGTACCATTTTTGTATAGAATGGTCAGGAAAAGTTTCAATGAGAAGGTAATATTTGAGTGATGACCTGAATTTGAGTGACAGAGCTATGATGGATATTTGGGCAAGTGTGTTTCAGAAAGTTCAAAAGCCCTATTTTGAGTGCAGGCCTATCATATTTAGAAGCATAAGAGATTAATTGTGTCATTTTTTTTTTTTTTTGGTTGTTTCATCTTTGCATTCCCAGTAGATTCTGAGATCCACTGAAACAATGGAGATGATCTTTGTCTTGCTCATCATTGTATCTCTGGCAGTATAGTGCCAACCACATGGTAGGCAGTGGAGCAGTAGATAAATATGGATGAATGATGAGGGGAATTTTTTTTTAAAGTTCACACTACTAAAATGTTTTGGCCTGACCTGTGGTGGCACAGTGGATAAAAGCGTTGACCTGGAACGCTGAGGTCTGGTTGCCAGTTCGAAACCCCCAGCTTGCCTTGTTAAGACACATATGGGAATTGATGCTTCCTGCTCATCCCCCTTTTCTCTCTCTGTCTCTCTGCTCCTTCTCTAAAAATGAATAAGTAAAATCTTTTAAAAAATGTGTTGAGCTTCAAGTATTTTTATAGATCATAAGAAAACAAGAGAGCTCTTTTGCTAGAATGATTCTTCTGAAAGTCACTGTTAATTAGTAGTAGCTTTCTTTGGCTGGCAAAAATTTTTACCACTTATTCTATCGATAGAGGATCCTTTGGGTTCAGATGTCTGGTCTAGAGATGGGAAGATACTGGCTGTGAAAGTCCTTACAGTAGATTCTAAAGATAGCTGGGTAGAAATTTCTCTGTGACACTGTGTGACATCGTTCCCCTCTCTGTGCTACTATTTCCCTTATTTTACCTTTAAATGCCCTGACTTCCTTATCTGCAAGACATACATTGCTATTTTCTTTCCAGTATTCTTTACACCATAAACATTTTATCTTGCACAGTAGGATTTTTTTTCATTAATCTTCTAATATACTGGTGTAGATTATTCCTCTCTTTTTAAAAGGAAGTTATTAAGAACATAGGATTTTGGAATTAGACATACTTGGGCTCAATGAAAGCTTCCTTCTTAAAGTTATATGTTAACATATATTAAAGTTTTATCTAACTAATGAGGGAAATAATCAGGAAGGCAGAAAACTGTTTCCAAGAATATTTGAACATCAGGAGTTCAGGTATTCCTTTAGGAGAGGGATGCCTAGATAAAATTGCTAAGTTACATGGAAGTCAACATAGAAAGTGGTTATCCCTCCCGCCTCCCCAAGTTAGGAACGGGGAGGCAGTCAGACTCCTGTATGTGCCCTACGGGGATCCACCCAGCATGCCCACCAGGGGGCGATGCTCTGCCCATGTGGGGTGTTGCTCTGTTGCTGCAGGAGCATTCTAGCACCTGAGGCGGAGGCCATGGATCCATCCTCAGCACTCGGGCCAGCTTTGCTCCAATGGAGCCTTGGCTGAGGGAGGGGAAGAGAGAGATAGAGAGGAAGGAGAGGGGGAAGGGTGGAGAAGCAGATGGGCACTTCTCGCTTCTCCTGTGTGCCCCAACCGGGAATCAAACCCAGAACTTCCACACGCCTGGTCAATGCTCTACTGCTGAGAAAGTGGTTAACTTTTTAAAGTTCAAGGAAACCATATCACCTTTGGGTAATCCTCAGAAAACTTGATATCAATTTAGATATCATATTCAGTATTATCAAACTGGATATCATCATTATCTTAAACATTAAATATATTAGTCTCTTAGATTTTATCATGTTTTGGAAGCTTTCCATATGCCTTCAGATTTGCACCTTCATCCACACTGTATTTTAAAATTACATCAGGTTTGTTATCCTGATAGTCTGGTAGGCCAGCCAATATAATGTCTGAGGTATTTATTTAAACCATTTTTCTCAAAAAAATTTTTATATGACTTAACCTTTTTACACCATAAAAACACATTGATTCTAATCTTTTCCCCAACATTTTTATTACCTGGTCATACTCTTACTCATCCTTTTTATACACCAGCTGCCTTTTTTTTTTTTCAGATTTATTCTCATTTGTACCCTGCACCTGTTTTTACCTCCTTCATCTTTATTTGTAGGCATGGCAGTGCCTGTGGCATCGGAATCCTTTTCTTTGTTGGCATGGAGAGGCAAAAGTTGCATGTGGCATGAAGTAGAACTGCATGGGTGGGAGAGTTTTGAGACCGAAATTTTCTGAGATATGAAAATCTCAGCGAGTTTCTTTTCTTTCCTCTTCTTTTTTCCATGTGTGTTAATCTTACTTTTTTTTTTTTTCAGGGACAGAGAGAGAGAGTCAGAGAGAGGGATAGACAGCTTCTCCTTGTTTTGTGACCTTAAGCAAGTTACTTGCCCTCTGCTAGTTTATTTGCTATTTGTATAGTTTAGTAGTTAGGAGTGGACTCTGGAGCTAGGTTGTGAGGATTTGAATTCTGGCTCTGCTATTTTTATAAGCCATATGATTTGGTGTGAGTTACTGACTTTTCAACTTCCTCTTTCTAATCTGCACATTAGGGATAATAATAGTATTTTACCTATAAAACACTGTGAGTAAACGTGACACATACATAGTAAACAGTCAATAGATGTTTGCTGTTACCTTCAATAAAATGAAGATAAAAATAACATAGTAGGGTTGTGATGATACCTGAATGAATAAAATAAATAAAAGACTTTGCATAAGGACCTAGTAAATGATTCAGTAAATGATGATACTACAGAGGGATAGATGATAATTATGATGATGCTGAGATAATGTCTTTGGAGTAAGCATGGATCCAAGATGTGTAACAGGAGAGACTATATTGAATGGAGATCTATTGCTTTATTAATCAGTCAAGACACACGGAGTGGGTTCCAGCATTCTGTTGTGCAAAACAAATCAACTTTTATATCTTAGCTGGTGCACAAGATGGTAGATGAAAAATCCTATTCAGTCAGACTTCAGAATTATAATCTTACTATACCTATTGTGATATCAGTACAGTTGAACATTGGCCACACTCCACAGATGGTCAAGGAAGTAAAAGCATTCATTGAGAAAAACTTCTATGTTAGTTTTATTAAATTAAAGATATGATATAAAACTTTTCCCAAAATCAGTGGTTATTCAGAAGTTGTGAAAAATGGATAAGGAGTCATTTTGCAGGCTGCTAGTATTTTGCCCAACCTTAAAATCTGTTTCCGTATGTATGTATGCATGTATTTATTTATTTGAGAGAGGAAAGGAGAGAGAGAGACAGAAACATCAGGCTGCTCCTGTATTTGCCATGACGGGGCAATTGAACTGGCAACCTTCGCATTGGGATGATAATCTAGCCAACCGAACTATCTGGACAGGGTTTTATTTATTGAATTTTTAGAGAGAGGAAGGGCGGGGGAAGGGAAGCATTCATTTGTTGTTCTACTTAGTCATGAATTCATTGATTGTTTCACATGTGTGCCTTGACTGGGGATTGAACCCACAACTTTGTTGTTTCAGGGCGATGCTCTTAACCGACTGAGCTAACCAGCCAGGGACCCCTTTTTCTCTAGTCATGCAGTCGTGATTAAAAATTGTTTTTAGCTAAGCGCATTGATGCCTTTAAGAAAAAATTGTATTTCTCACCTTTGCGATCAAGTTCTGGCAAAAGAGGTGAAAGCAGAAATATTATGTGTGTGCTTGTAAGGGACAATGACTTAGCTGAAAGAGACCCGGTTTTGCCATCCAGTTTCTCTTCTTCTTTTTGAGCTTTACTGAAGACGTTGCAGCTGGAACTTGAACAAACATTTTGAACCATAAGGTAATCTTGCTGATGGAAGCTAGGTACCTAGTATGGTGGAAGAGAAAGTTAGAAGCTTGGATCCCTAAGGATATTGTATGATCATTATCTCTACGCTGCTGTCTTTAGACTTCTTTTACTAAAGGAAAAAATAAACCTCAGTCTTTTCTTTTTAATGATAATAAACTTGATCTTGTTTAAGCTAAGCTAGTGCTGTGTTGGAATATTCTGTAATGTGCAGAACCTTATCCTTATACTGAGAGGAAGATGCATAACCTAAATAATAAAATGCCATTGAAATTTAGTGGTTGTGTACAGAGGTGTGTCAGGGTAATGAAGATATAAGGAATATTGAAGGAGACTAGCGTAAATGACTAGGGGGTTGAGAAGATTGTAAATCTACTTTGATTATACTGATGAAATTTTATTAGATTAATGGGAAATAATAAAACTTTTTTTGGAGGGGAAGGAAAATATTTAATTTGGTGACATTTAAATAGCTAGTTACCAAATTACATTTTGTTGGATGTCGGGGGTGGTTAGAAGAGCTGGTTGTATTAATGGAGGAGGCATAAGTCATTCTGGTTTTTAAATTATTAATATTTATATAGGTTTCTATTGACAACTTGTTCTGCCATTGTTAAATGAAGCAGTTATGACTGTAGATTTAATTTTTTTGGTAAAATCCTTCTTAATGACACTGATCAAGTGTCACCTCAAAATTTTGGTTGGCAAATATGAAAAAAAAATTAGTAAACGTTGGATTAGCCATTTTCTGTGTAAGATGTTGAGAAAAAATTGTTTTGGAGCCTACACACAAAATGGTTTGTAATCTTTTATTCTTTTACATAAAGATGATTCTAAAAACTTGTTTATGTGTTGATATCTGGGCCCTCACTTTTTTTTTTTTACAGGGACAGAGAGAGAGAGAGTCAGAGAGAGGGATAGACAGGGACAGACAGACAGGAAGGGAGAGAGGTGAGAAGCATCAATCATTAGTTTTTCGTTGCTTTCGCAACACCTTAGTTGCTCATTGATTGCTTTCTCACATGTGCCTTGACCGCGGGCCTTCAGCAGACCAAGCAACCCCTTGCTGGCGCCAGTGCCCTTGGGTCCAAGCTGGCGAGCTTTTGCTCAAGCCAGATGGGCCCGTGCTCAAGCTGGCGAGCTCGGGGTCTCGAACCTGGGTCCTCCGCATCCCAGTCCGACACTCTATCCACTGCGCCACTGCCTGGTCAGGCTGGGCCCTCACTTTTAATTAACCCTGTGACACCAAAATAATTGATTTGATACATTTAATTTAATATCTTTGGATAGACAAATGTTTACAATGCCTGAATTGAGAATTTTACTATCTCTATTCATGTTGCCTAATTTATGATTTGGTTTTATTTGGCTAATGAGGAATTCTAGGCTTACAACAACTACAGGAAATCATGTATTTCACTGTATTTTATCAACTATAGTTCTTTTACAGTTTTTGCCTTTTTTCCCCCACATGAATTTATTCACTCTTTTCCATATATTTCTGACCATTTTCTTTTAGCATGTAGACACTAAGGTTTTTCTATGTCTTTTCTGTTGTAAATAACGTTGTAGTGAACATGGGGGTTCAAATATCTTTTTCAAGATAGTGATTTTGTTTTTTTTTTTGTGTGTGTGTGTTTTTTAAGTAAATACCTAGAAATGGAGTTGCTGTATCATATCGTAGTTTTTTTTGTTTTCTGTTGTAGTGGCTGCGGCAATCTATATTCCCACCAAGTTCAAAAGGGTCCCCTGTTTTCCACATCCTCACCAACACTTATTTCTTATCTCTTTGATAATGGCCATGCTAACAAGTGGAAGGTGATACTTCATTGTGGTTTTAATGTGCATTTCAGAAGATTTGTGATGTTGAATACCTTTTCATCTGCCTGTTGGCCATTTGTATGTTGTCTTTGGGAAAATGTCTAATCAGATCCTCTGCCCATTTTTAAAGGGATTGCTTTTTTTTTTTATATTCAGTTGTGTGAGTTCTTTACATATTTTGCATATTAAGCCCTTATCAGATATGACTTGCAAATATTTTTTTCCATTTCATATGTACCTTTTCATTTTTATGGTTTCCTTTGCTGCACAGAAGCACGTTTTTTTATGTAGTCCTACTTGTTTATTTTCACTTTTATTGCCTTTGCTTTTGGTGTCAAAAAGAAAAATGTTGCGAAGACTGATAACAGAAATGTTATAAGAGGTTATGGTATGAAGTCTGATTAAGGAAAGGCTAACCATAATTTTTAAAAAAAATTTTGTTTATTGATTTTAGAGAGAGGAGAGAGAGAGAAGGGGTGAGGAGTGGGAAGCGTCAATCTGCAGCAGATGTTTCCCGAATGTACCTGGACTGGGCAAGCCTGGGGTTTCAAACCAGTGACCTCAACATTTTAGGTCGATGCTTTATCCACTGCAGCACCACAGGTCCGGCTAACCATAACTTTTTTATTTACTAATAAATAATTGCAGTTTTGTTTTATTTTATTTAATTTTACTTTATTTTATTAAGTGAGAGCAGGGGAGGCAGAGAGACAGATTCCCAGATACTCCTCAACCAGGATCCACCTGGCAAGCCCCCTATGGGGTGATACTCTGCCCACCTGAGGCGTTGCTTGGTTGCTCAGCAACCGAACTATTTTTAGCACCTGAGGCAGAGGCCACTGAAGCCATTCTCAGCACCTGGGGCCAACTTGCTTGAGCCAATTGAGCCACGGCTCAAGGAGGAGGAAGAGAGAGTTGGGGAGGGGGAGAGGGAGAGTAGCAGATGGTCGCTTCTCTTGTGTTCCCTGATTGAGAATCCAACCTAGGACATTCACTCGCCTAGTTGACGCTCTACCACTGAACCAACAGGCCTGGGCCAAATAATTGTAGTTTTTATTTATCAAGTTCACACTAGATGCTAGTCACCATGACTAGGACTTTATATACTTATTTAAGTTTAGACTACTTTATTCATTTAAACTAGCAAAAATAAATGAATTAGATAGAGTTAATAGTCTGATTCAATGAAAATATAATAATAATAGCTCCACTAATTGTAGCTAATATGTTTTAACTCTAATTGGTCCAAATGAATGTTATTAACTCTAATATACAAAGAAATTACATAATTTAGCCACGGTCACACAACTAGAAAGTAGAGGAAATGGGAAAACACTCTTCTGGTTGATTCTAAAACTCACTCTCTATTAGACCTCTAATGACTATATTGGTAAATATTATTGAATGTATCTCTTTGTTTAGGTATTTTAGTAGTTGCTTTAAGTATTGCATTAAAAATACATAGCATAGTCTACTGGTGTTGATGTTTTACCAGTTTAAGTGAAGTGTAGGAACTTTACTTTTTTAAGTCCCATTACCTTCTTTCATTTAAGATATAATTGTCTTAAACAGCTCCTCTGCATATATTTAATAACATAACTGAGTGTTATTTGCATCAGCTCTCAAACATAATGTCGAAAACTCAAGAAGAGAAAGGAAAGTCTGTTATATTTACTCATATTTTTATGCTTTCTGTTCTTTTCTATTTCTGGGATATATGAGGGAAAAAAAAATTAGAGAATTCACTGACATATTGTTCCTTAAGTTCCTTGATCTCTAGCAAATCTGCCTTTTTATTTTACCTTTCACAGTGTTCTTATATTCATTTTATATAGAATGCTCAGGGTCTGTAGCTGTTCTGAGTGGGAGGGAGAGAGAGAAGTGTGTCTTTTCTGTCTTGGTCTGGAACTGAAAGTTGCTTCACTGTGCCTTAAATGCAAAAAATGGAAGTCAAATGAAGTTTATGTTATCTAGTTTTCTTAAGAGTATGCCACCTGCAAGGAAAAGTTTGAGGCTTGTTTAAATCTCTGGATTAAATTATACTTGACATATCTTAGTTATATATTTTGCCTGCCCTTGGGTTAAAGAATATGGGTAGAAGATTTTCTTCCCTAGCAATTCTTAAAGTGCGCCTTAATTTCATTTACTACAAAATGAGGATAACAGTCCTTATGTCATAAGGTTGTTGAGAATTAAATATTATAATTGTGAAGCAATGAGAAACATACCTTGCATTCAGTGAACACTAAATAAAGAGTTATCATCATTATATTTAGAATGATAGGCTTCTATGATAGGAAATATTAAAGTCATTTCAAGGATGAAAATTTCAGGCTCACAGAATGTAAGATTCCCTGCCTGGTTATCTATCGGCCCAGATCTATATTGGTATTACCAGGATTTACATCCACTTCTTTTTGACTTAGAGCTTACACTTTCTAAGGTATTATGCTACCTGTGCACATTATCAAAATCCTCTAAATCCTGCATTTTCACCTACATTATATTATGCATTGTTTTGTTCATACTTAACATTTTAAAGTCAGCAATAATATCTCACCAATGGTTGTACCACAATTTATTTAAATTTCTCTTATTTTAAAATATATAAATTGTCTTTATGCCACCCATCTGTCTCATGTATTAGTGAATTAAATACTAGGCAATATATCATTTAACATTCCTCATGCATGCAGTAGTAAAGATTAGCTTTTATAGGTATTTCATGCCTCTTATATGAAAATTGAAATGTATGTTTTAAAAAAATATACTGGTAACTCCTACTGCAATATTCAGTAGCATAAAATGTTTATTACACTTTTGAATATGTTCTTCTGTAGACAGTTTAAATATGTTGGAATTTTTGAATTTATATTATACCTCAGAAAGTTTTCTAGTAATAATATGGTACCTGTTTTTGATACTGTAATCTAAGTTCCCTGCTGTGCTGGTACATACTGTGTTTGTTTGTTTTTTAAAGATTTTGTTTATTGATTTTACAGAAAGAGGAGAGAGAGAAGAGGGTGGAGTGAGAAGTAACTCATAGTTGCTCCACTAAGTTGTTCATTGATTGCTTGTCATATGTACCTTTACCAGGCAAGCCCAGGATTTTTAACTGTGTTCCAGGTCAGCACTTGATCCACTGCACCACCACAGGTCAGGCATCTGTTGGTTCATAGCTGTACCAACATATAGGAAATAAATAAATCAGTAAGTGTTGTGATAGGGAATAATGGGGATGGTGAGTGCTTTTTTTTATAAAAATAGGTGTTGTAGTATTCTTGTAGTCATTCTTTTATTCTGCTCTCAGGGTTTCAATTTTGTTTTGGAGCCTGCCCTTAGGGATAAATTCTGATTAGTCTAAGCCATAATAGTAATCCCATTCCCTTTGTCAGTGATTGATTTTGCAAGGGACAGGTGACTCAATCTTGGCTAATAAAACATGTACATTTTTCTCTCCCTTAAAATGAAACAGACCAGAAAGAAATTGCCCATTGTTTTTTTATACATAATTACATTGGGCATTGGTTGGAATTGAGGCAGCCAACTTGCTACCATGAAGAGAGCTTGCAGCCTGAGTACAAAAGCTGACATGATGAGTTGTAGAATAGAAAAATAAAAAGATTTTTGACTATTTCACGGAGAGTTTGAATTAACTACATTTTCTCAATTGAGAAATTCAAGGTTTTTTTCCTAAGCCATTTTGAGTTGTTTTTTTGATGATTTGTATCCTGACATGTTATAATTGATGCAAGTTGTCAGGGAGTGCCTCTTAAAAGAGGTGACATATAAGTAAGTAGAGATCTGAATTACAAGTATGAACCAAGGAATTGCAGTTCAGGTAGAAAAAACAGGAAGAATGGGGGCCCTGTGATAAGTAAGAAATTGACATATTCTGGTACCTGGCAGAAGATTAGTACATTTCATTTTTAGTGAATAAAAGAAAGGTAATAGTAACTGATATTTTTAACTTGAGGTATAGTTTCCAAATCACTTTTACATATATTTCATGTAATGATTATATATACTATTATTTCCATTTTATTGTTGGGTAAACTGCCCATATGTTATAGCTAGTGATTGATTTGAAATGGTTGCTTTTTCTACTGTATCATGCTGCCAATCAAGTATATTTATGTATATGACCAGATAAAATGCTAAAGGATATATTTTATTTGAATTTATTAGTATTACTATTTGGGGCAGTATTAATTTATACAAGGCTAAATGTAAAGATGTCAAAGCCAGATTTTTGGGCCCTGTGAGTAGTATAAATTAATTGCATCAGGAAACACAACCTTATGTGTATTTTGAGTTAATGAGAATGACGTGCTTCTAATGGACACCTCATAAATATGATTATGTGTTTGTACTTCATAAATAGGGTGATAATTTCTAAGATATTGACTGTTTTTAGTGAATTATTATGAGTGTTTTCTGCTCATGTATTCAGGATGTCTGGCATTTTAAATTCATATATGTATATGCTGTGACCTTTCTGATAAACAGTGTGAAAGTATGATAGATGACTCTGTAAGTAATGAAAAAAGAATTGAATTTTATAATCTTGGTAATGGGCTATATGAAATTTTTTTCTATTCTCCTGCCCTCCCTTTCTTTCTCCTCCTGGGCCCCTTCTTCTCTCTCTCCCTCCTTCCTTCTCTTCTACATTTCAGTTTAGTTGGTTTCACTAAGGTAAGGTTACCAACTTTTTTTACAGTGAAAAAGAGAACAAAAATAAATAGAAGAAAACATTATTGTAAATAAAAGAAACATTTTATTCATTGCAACAATAATACACTATAATATGATATATGCATAATAAAAACATTTATTATATTTTCTATTGTAGTTATGCTTACATGCCTATTAATTTTTAATAATAATTGTAAGAAAAAAGTACTCATTTAGTTTCAAATACGTCACATCACACGCAATGGATCGACTTTGCATCAATTGAACATGGACATTTACAGATTAGTCTTCCAATATCAAAAAGAAGGACATATAGGAGGACACTTTTCAAGGGAGGATGGAACTTACAAAAGAAGGACTGTCCTCCCTAAAGGAGGACGATTGGTCACCTTAAAAGCACTTTTACATAAATAAAGTTGATTTCAACTAGCATTAAATGTTTAGTTTAATTTGTGATACTAACTTTACTTAACTTTTTTTGACTTTATTAAATTAGTAAACATACAATTTTATAGACTATCATTTTTTCTATACATGGAGGCTGGATCATAGGAAAGATTTTAAATAAATTCTGTAATACAACTTATTTTAAAAATGAATTGAGGTCAAATTAGAAGCTCTTTAAAGATTTTAGTGTTGGGTGTATGATGTCTAGAATTGAATTGTATTACATATGTAATAGGGCTCTAAATATTTGTGCTTTTGCAGGGAAAACAGCTGTGTTAGGCTTGCTCGCAGGTTTACCTGCTGCAAGCCCTTTGTGCAGTTAGTGCAAGAGCACCTGACAGCACTATGTAAGGACAGCACTGTTGTAAGGATATAAGTGCTTCCCCATGAGGGACGATGAAATCAGATTGAGCTCCTCCACGGAGAGGTGTGGTAGGTTTCATGATCCTTTACCCTCCACTGCGAAAAGCAGATTTTCCTTTCCTTTTTTTTCTTTCTTCTTTTGGCTTGCCTGTCTTTGTAAGCCTCCAATAAACTGGAATAACTTCTGTTTTTACTCTTTCCAGTTATGAAAATAAATTCTTTTAATGCTAACTTTATAATATGTATTTATTATAATTCAGGGATCATTATTATTTTGAATATTTATGATCATTCCTTTTGCTCTGAGAAAAGGTTAGGCTAAGAAAATTCAGCAGTGTTTCTCTGTGCTTTGTTAATTATATTACTATTTACTTGGTTAATTCTTACTGTATGATATGTGGAAAATAAAATTTTCACATTAACATTTGTATTGAAGTTGATCATATCTATGGAATAATTTTGACATTTTTGTCATTAGAAGTAAGAATGTACAATGACAATTTTGCTGAAAAACTGTCTTATTGAAAGGCAAAATGCAGTCACATAATTTAGCCATTTAATGAATTAGCAGCCTTCAATTATTGGTATTTCCAATTATATTCACAAAATAGTTTAAACTTAAAAAAAATTTTCTTTATTGAAGCATATAAATAAAATGTATCCATATTATATGTATAGTTAGGTGATTTTTCTCAAATATTAGTCTTCATGTAACTGTCATTCCTCTTCTTAGTCACATGCTTGCTCCCTGGCAAACACTGGTCTGATTTTAGTCACTATATATTGTTTGTTTCTTACATTCCAGGTTGATGCTTTATCCACTGTTCCACCACAGGTCAGGCACAATATATTGTTTCTGTGTACTAGAACTTCATATAAATGTATATTCTTTTTTAGTACCTGGCATCTTTTGCCAGGATTTTGTTTTGAGATTCATTCATGTTGTTTTTTGTTCTTTTTTACTATTGAATAATATTCCATTCTATGAATGTGTCACAATTTGTTTATCCATTCCCCTGTTGGCAGATTATTGCATTTTTCAAAGTTTTGGCTGTTATAAACAAAGGAGCTGTGGACATTCTTGTACAAGTTTTGGTATGAATATATATGTCTTCATTTATTTTGTAAAAAGCAAAGAGTAAAATTATTGAGTTATATGGTAAGTATATGTTTAGCTTTGCAAAAAATTGTCAAACTGTTCTTTTTTTATTTTTGGGAAAAATTGATGTAGAATTGCTTTTATGTCTTCTATACATGTTTGATAGAATTTACACATAAAGCCATATGGATCTGGAGTTTTCTTTTGTGGACAATTTATAAATTAAAAAGACATTTAACATCTTTAATAGTTACAAGGCTATTCAGTTTATTTTCTCTGAATTTATTGGAGTGACATTGGTTTGCAAAGTCATACAGGCTTCGAGTGTACGACTCAATAAAACATCATTTGCACACTGCATCATGCACTCATTGCCCCAAGCAGAGTTTCTTTCCAGTCCCGTTTTCCCTCTTTGCCCACTTCCCTTTCCCTCTGGCTGTCGCCACGTTGTTGTCTGTGTTTGTGTGTTACGTGTATGTTTTTAGGTTAATCCCTTCACCTTATTTCTTCTTGATTGAACCCTGATAGTTTAAGAAATTTGTTTATTTCAGGTATGATTTCATATTTATTGATCCAAAGTTGTTCATAATATTCCCTTATTATCCTTGTGTAGTATCTGTGATGATGCTTCCTCTTTCATTCCTACTATGGCCAACTTATGTCTTCTTTTTTTCCCCTTGATTAGTTCAGGTGGAATATTACCAATTTTATTGATTTTTCTTTTCTTTTTATTGTTTTTTGAGAGACAGGTAAGCATCAATTCGTAGTTGTATCATTTTAGTTGTTCATTGATTGCTTCTCGTTGTGCCTTAATAATTAGTGTTGTAAATTCATTTTGTTCACATGTTAAAATGCATTTTATATAGTATAAATTACTGTTAGTGGAATTTCTCATCAAAGGGCATGTTTATGTAAATATTTTATATATAATGCCATATTGCCTTCACATAAGGTATACATACTGTTAGTTATATTAGTGCTGAATTATTTTTTAGTTTAGAAGGCAACCCTTTTATAAACGTGGTGTATAGCCGAACATGCCACACTCATAGTCATTTGGTTCTAAAGCAAGTTGTCACATACTCATCTTTTAGGCTTAACATTAAAGTGAGGCCACCTGACCAGGTCATGGTGCAATGGTTAGAGCATTGGCCTGGGACACTGGGACCCAGGTTTGAAACCCTGAGGTCATTGGCTTGAGTGCAGGCTTATCCAGCATGAATGTGGGATCATAGACATGACCCCATGGTCACTGGCTTGAGCCCAAAGGTCACTAGGTTGGATCCCAAGGTCACTGGCTTGATCCCAAGGTCATTGGCTTGAGCAAGGGGTCACTGGCTCGGCTGGAGACCCCTGGTCAAGGCACATATGAAAAAGCAATAAATGAACAACTAAGGTGCTGCAACTATGAGTTGATGCTTCTCATCTCTCTCCCTTCCTGTCTCTCTCTCTCACTTAAAAAAAAAATAAGAAAGAAATATCAGTTTCACATAGTCAGATGCTGAAAAAAGTGACTATTGATCATTTTATTATAAGAACAGTCAGTAGTGTTGCAAATGGTACTGTATCAGTCAGTATGTTAGATGGTGCAAGAAGAGGCTTTTGGGGGGTTATTCTAGTAGAACTACCTCCCTTTGCAATTAGAATTCACCTCGTGAGGGCAGCGATTTTAGTCTTATTCATTGCTACAACCCCAATTCTATATGTAATAGTCTCAATAAGTGTTTTTTGAATGAATGTGTGAATGAATCCTGATTTTTTTTTAGAATTACATAAAATACAAGGTACTTTCCATTATAATGTTGATAAGAACCATGTTGTTCATTTTTTTATAGTACAGTTTTGCTGGCACAGAATATTTTTCAGCTTTTTCTGGAAAAGTCTATTTTTGAAAGTTGTTTTCACTGTGTATAGAATTCTCAGTATGGTAGCATATATCGTCAGAATGAATAAACAGAGAGGATGTGAAGTTTCTGTCTTTTTTAACCTTATCTCAGACGTGAACTCCTATCACTTGCTTAAGAAGCAAGTCACTAGGTCCAGAGCACATACAAGAGAAAGAGATTACAGAAGGGCATGGATGAATACAGGGCACAGAGATCATTGGCAGCCATTTTAGAGACAATACTACATGGTATATAAATTATGTAAAATATTACAATTGGGTTTATATAATAATGTAATAGTATTAACATGTGGTATAATAACAATTTGCTATTTGTGTGAAAAATGCTTCCCGTAGATTATTTTAAGCCTCTCCCAGTATTCTGTGGGAAAGGTAGTATTATTACATCTATTTTACAGAAAAAGAAATTGAAGCTCAGAGAGGTTACCTAGCTATGATGTAGCAGAATCAAGACTCTTAAGTTTTTCTGATTCTAGCACTCATATTTTTAATCTCCATGTTTTGTTAGCATTAAGTAGAATTACTTTTATTGAGCACCTCTTCTGTGTCAAGTATTATAGTAAATGCTTTATGTATATTAACTTCATTTAAGTAACTCCATTTAAGCTCCTAATCTTAGTGATGATGTATTGTAACTTCCAGATTCAAGAAATCACTTAGAAAAATTACATATGTTTTTTGTTATAGAGACAATAAGCAGATAAAAACCCCAAAGAACCTCTGTAAATACGAAAAGAAATGAATAATTTAAATACATACTATGTTAAAAAATGGTGGTATCACTAAACAAATTTGTGGAAGGAAGCCTGACACATTTCAACCCATTTAATATTGTGCAGATAAAAGCTAGTAAGTGAATCTCAAACAGGGATGAGTTAATAAATACTTGAAAACAACCCACTCTGAGAAGACATCTCAACAACACTAGTATATAAATTGTAGTCACATATTAACTCACCTAGTTAGTGTTGAAATATTTTTACTAATAAATTTGATATTTATAATGAATATTTTCACTAGTAAAAGCTTCCACAAATAAATTGAGTAGCTTTCATATCAAAAGCTATACAGTACATACATTCTTCAGTTTTCCGATTGTCTTTGCAAAGTGAATCTTCTAGATGAGGAAAATAAGACAGAGAAATTATTTTCTCACGGTTAAAAAGCAGCCATTCGACTATTGACCTTGTGACCTTTTAGGCCAGTTTATTTTAATTATTTAAGGGGTATTTTGCAAAATTTATGTTGGCAATAATAAATTCTAAAGTTTATGAATGATTTTATTTTTGAACTGTTTTTCCTATAAAATAGCATTGTCTCACTTTTGACATCTAGATTTGCTTTTTTTTTTTTTTTTTTTTTGAATTTTTGACAGAGACAGAGAGAGAGTCAGAGAGAGGGAGAGACCGACAGGAAGGGAGAGAGATGAGAAGCATCAGTTCTTCGTTGTGGCACCTTAGTTGTTCATTGATTGCTTTCTCATATGTGCCTTGACCAGGAGCTATAGCAGATCCAGTGACCCCTTGCTCAAGCCAGCTCTCTTGGGCTCAAGCTGGCGAGCCTTGCTCAAACAAAATGAGCCCACACTCAAGCTGGCGACTGGTGACCTCGGGTTCTTGAACCTGGGTCCTCCACATCCCAATCCAATACTCTATCCACTGCACCACTGCCGGGTCAGGCTAGATTTGCTTTGTTAAGTGGGGCATAATATGCAGTTGAAACTGATGTGCTCAGATTCTGTCATTTGTCATACTAATATGTGATGTATCATATCTTTCACTTCACTAATTTACTTACTCATTTATTTAAAAATAATTTATTATTGCTTACTAAGTGCAAAACACTGTTCTAAATACTTGGCATACATACCAGTGAACTAAGTGGACAAAAATCATGGACTTTATATTTTTGTAGGCATGGTTCAAACAATAAACAATGAAGTAAGCATGCATTTTTTATGGATAGGGAAAAACTTTATAACTGTTCTTTTAAATCATGCCAAAGAAAAATGCATAGAAAAAACTTGGTTTGTAGTTTTTATTTTTGTTAATCTCATTTTTAAATACTGCTAAGAACAACAAAATTTGGGGAAGCATTCTCTCCAAAAATAACTGTTAAAATAATGCTGTTAATTAAGAAAATGATCACTTTTGCTCCCACAATAATTTCTTGCTTTCTACAACTGAGGTAATATCAATAGTGCTGTAAAATGTAGTTATTTAATATATTAGTTTGAGTGTGGTTTATAAAAACCTAAAGTACTTTGTATAACAAAATTTGTTTCTGTAAACTTTTGTTTCTATTCAATTTATATTGTACTTTTGCTGATTTTGAATATTTATGATAATTTTTTGTGTAATTCTAGGTAAAATGTTACAGCACTTCCTTTTAGTATTTAAATTATTCTTTGGAAAGCTCTTTCTTTTAGTACAGTTATCTTCCTAAGTTAACTCTTACTATGAAGGGAAAGATAAACTTTTAATATCCTATTGGAATAGCTTAGAATTAACTAGGATATATTTTCATCATATGGTTATGATAGCATTTTATAGTGTTAGATATATTGTCACAACATTATTAACTCAAATGTTAATACTTATTTTGTTGACTTAATTAAATTTATCTCTTAGACCAGGGGTCCCCAAACTTTTTACACAGGGGGCCAGTTCACTGTCCCTCAGATTGTTGGAGGGCTGGACTATAAAAAAAACTATGAACAAATCCCTGTGCACACTGCACATATCTTATTTTAAAGTAAAAAAACAAAACGGGAACAAATACAATATTTAAAATAAAGAACAAATAAATTTAAATCAACAAACTGACCAGTATTTCAATGGGAACTATGGGTGCTGATGCATCCTGTGCTCCTCTCACTGACCACCAATGAAAGAAGTGCCCCTTCCGGAATTGTGGCGGGGGCCTGATAAATGGGCTTAGGGGGTCGCATGCGGCTCGCTGGCCGTAGTTTGGGGACCCCTGTCTTAGACCATCAGTGTGGATTTATTTTTTGAATTTGTTTTTAAATAGGAAGCCCTGAATATCTGCATTCTTTCTGTATAACATGAAAAGTAGAACTCACATAGCTGGATCTTTTACCTGAGACATTGAATAGACTTTATGCTAAAGTAGTGGTTCTTAACCTGGGTTCTATCAAACCCTAGGGGTTCGATGAGTCGGTCTCAGGGGTTCGGAGAAGTCTCTGCCGTGGAGGCCAGAATAAAGTAATACCGTAATTTGTTGTGAGTTCATGCACTTTGTTGGTTTTGTTCTTTGAGCAAGGTGATATGCATGCATGGCTCATTTTGTGCACCAGTAAAAAAAACATATATCTATGTCTTGAATTTGGGTAAAAAAGTCATATTTTATTTATCACTAAAGAAGGGTTCGGTGAATGCGCATATGAAACTGGTGGGTTCGGTACCTCAAAAAAGGTTAAGAACCACTGTTCTAAAGTTTTAGTGGATAGGGGGTATCTGTGATTAGAGGAACAGTTTAAAACCCTGTTCAATAAGAAGAGTTTTCTCAGTAGACTCATTGTTAAAACTACACACAAAACACCAAGTTTTCATTTAGATTATTGCTTTTTTACGTAGTTTTCAAACAATTCTAAGCTAGTACAATTTTTTTTTTATTCTGTTTTAGCTAGTGTGATCCAGTAACAATGAAAATAGTGTAGGAATAAATGGGAAGGAAGTAGAATGTTTCTAGGACTTCATTTGAAGAGATTTTCCTTTATTTATTTATTTATTTGCTTGTTTGTTTATTAAGTGAGAGGAGGGGAGACAGTGAGACAGACTTCCGCATGTGTCCTGACCAAGATACACTTGGCAACCCTCTGCCTTGGGCCGATGCTTAAATCGACCAAGGTATCTTCAGTGTCTGGGACTGATGCTCAAACCAGTCAAGCCACTGAAGAAAGGAAGAGAGGGTGGGGGAGAGGTAAGGGAATAGAAAAAGATAGTCACTTCTCATGTGTGCCCTGACTGGGGATTGAGCCCAGGACTTCCGCATGCCAGGCTGACGTTCTATTTACTGAGCCAACCAGGCAAGGCCAAGGTTTTCTTCACTTTAAATACTTAGTCATTTAAAAACAATTGAGATATAAGGTTCAAAAGCAGAAAAATAGCAGCTCTGTGCTCAGATTTTCAAAGCCTCATCTCTGACGTTTCTATCTAGTCTTTAATAATTGTTTAGTTAGTGGTCCATCAAATTCAGTCTTGTATATAGAAACTTTTTTTTCTGTTTTCTTTTACAAGGCACTATGTGCTTGAATATAAGACTTTTCTAATATAGCCCTAATATTATCAAATTGTGTTCATATTATATCTTTGCTTGCAAATTTTCTCTTTGGGAAGAAAATTGTTTTGTTTTAGAAGGGAATTCTAAGCCTAATCATGACGTTACAAATGAAATGCATAATCAGGCTTGAGAAATCAGGCCACATGTGTTTAAGATACACAGTAACTAAGATTTAAGTGATATTAAATTGTTGGCATTTTAAAATCAATTTGAGGGAAGAGGAATTCAGCCTAGTTCATGTGAACCTTTGCTTGTGATGTTTGGAATGGTTGTCAGCTGCTTAATGGCCGTGATAACCTTTGCTTGACTAATATGTGTGTTGTTTTTAGAATTTATCCTAAAAATGATAATTTGCTTCTCATCTGCAAAGTTAAGTGTTATAATGGCAACTGAACAGTGGAAGGGAGAGGGATGGAGTTGAGATCTTGTAAGAACGAGAAAATCTCATAAGGAGAAAATGTTTCTTTTGGGGATAGTGAAAGATTAGCTTAGAATATGTAGTTGAATACATCTTGTTTGGTTTTGATTGATTATTCAGAGACAGTCTTTTAATCTTCATACATGCACAATTATGTAAGTAAGAAAGAAAGGTGATAATGGTGCTTAGAGGACTTTTAGTTTTAGAGCTAATTAATTTATCAGGTAGAGCCCTAATGTACATGGTAAATTTAATATGCAGACTTAAAAGCTTTTGATTTTCACTTGTTATTATAGGCACTCAAGTTATTTGCTAGCCTGTTGGCTAGTCAATCCCAATGTGTTTCCTTTGACTCCATGAATCTCAGCATATGCTATTTTTATATATCCTAAATAATTTAAATACATGTCTTACTCTTTCTACAGCATATAGAGCCAATGAAGCACAGGACAGTAAAGCTTCCTACTCATACCACCAGGAGGATTTCTTTGAAAGATTCACCACAGGACTACCAGAGACACTAATTTGTCTGAATCATCATGTGTTGAAACAACGAAGGCTACTACCTTTGCACTAACAGGAAACTAAGTTAAGATGTTTGCAATTCTTTGAGCTCCAGAAAGCCAGGGGAGTGAGTTGAAAATCTGAAAATGCGGCCATGGACTGGTTCCTGGCGTTGGATTATGCTCATACTTTTTGCCTGGGGGACCTTGCTATTTTATATAGGTGGTCATTTGGTACGAGATAATGACCATCCTGATCACTCTAGCCGAGAACTGTCCAAGATCCTGGCAAAGCTTGAACGCTTAAAGCAGCAAAATGAAGATTTGAGGCGAATGGCTGAATCTCTCCGGTAGGTTCTAAAAAACTGAAGGAAGAGTAATGAAATATTATACTTTGATTTTAGGTGCAGGGTTTCATTCAGCTATTAAAAAATACATAATGATTTTTATAAACTATTTTTGCAAAAATTTAAATATTTTAGTAGGGTTCTTTTCATACTAATGATATCTGTATACTTAACATAGAGAATTACTCAAGGGTGGAAAATCTTTATTTTGCATATGAATTTTAATATAGAAAGGTATGCTATTTAATTTATGTACTTATATTTTATTTATAAATATCTTTGGCATTTTGATAATCTTTATATATTAAATGTAAACTTTTTACTTTTTATTTACAGAGACAGAGATAGAGTCAGAGAGAGGGACAGATAGGGACAGACAGACAGGAAGGGAGAGAGATGAGAAGCATCAATTTTTTGTTGTGGCACTCTTAGTTGTTCATTGATTGCCTTCTCATATGTGCCTTGAATATAGGGCTACAGCAGACCAAGTAACCCCTTGCTCAACCCAGCGACCTTGGGTCCAAGCTGGTGAGCTTTGCTCAAAGCAGATGAGCCTGCGCTCAAGCTGGCGACCTTGGAATTTTGAACCAGTGTCCTCTGCATCCCAGTCCAATGCATTATCCACTGCGCCACCACCTGGTCAAGCTTAAATGTAAACTTTATATGATTTAAATTAATGTATATTAAATTTTTTATCATATGGACTATGACAAAAACATTATCATTGAGAGGTTGAGTTAGTCTAAACTATAATATTAAAATAAAGAAACAAAAACTCATCTATAATTAAAATGACTGAATCTGGAATTTAGAGAATTATTATCATTGCTACTTCCAGTCTATTAAAAATATGTGTCCCGAAAAAAAAAATATGTGACCCATATCTGTTAATCTGTTAGAAGGCAGTCCATATGACCTTACTCACAAGTTTGCTGATTATCTGGGGCCATCAGCTTGTTCCATTCCATATGGCCCCATTGTATCCATTCCAAGAGGATAGCCCAGGTTTCTTACCTAGTAGTGTTCTAAGAGGGCAATAGCAAGAACTACAAGTCTTCTTGAGGCCCAGCATCAGAAGTCAGACAGTGTTACTTTTTCTACATTGTGTTAGTCTGTGCAAGTCAAAGGGACACTCCATATTTAGGAAATTAAGTGAGGAACTGCAGAGGACTTGTGGTGATAACCCATCATTCCCTTCTCTAGAAATAATGTTGAATAGATTAGAATAGGTCAAATCATGGTGGTCCTGAACAACCAAAGCTTAGACTTGTTTGATTGATAATAGGGAGCCATATTTGAATTTTTCAGCCGAGGGAGGACACAATGAAAATGGTTGAGGAAGATATTTCTTTTTTTTAAGATTTTATTTATTCGTTTTCGAGAGATGAGAGAGAGAGAAAGAGAGAAAAAGAAGGGGGAGGGGTAGGAGCAAGAAGCATCAACTTCCACATGTGCTTAGACCAGACAAGCTCAGGGTTTTGAACCAGTGACCTCAGTGTTTCAGGTCGACACTTTATCCACTGCGCCACCACAGGTCAGGCCTAGATTTAGATTTTCAAGTGGTTTGGGGGCATATGCCTAGCTGGAGTGAAATTAACTGGGAGATACATGTTATTCTAGGCATGAGGTAATAATACCTGGATTAATTTAATGATTGAATCTTTTGGCTTTTGTACCAAGACATATGGGCTTATTTACTCATATTTCCTACATACTTTTATTTGGCTTTCCCCAGACATCTCTTTCTTGTTCATTGCCAGTACAGTAGGTATACATATGTGCCGTAAGCTGTCTTTTAAAAGTTTAGAAATCATCACTTTCTCAGCCTGCCACTTTACAGAATGACTTTCCATGCTTCATGTTTGTTTTGTCTTAATGTTTAGTAACGTGAAATTGCTGTCAGTTCACAGAATCTTTGCTTTTTGAGATTTGAATCTGCTTCTCTGCCTCTTAGGTTGAAATTCAGCTGAAAGCAGCTAGAAAATTATTGAAAGTTGTTCAGAAACCTCTTGAGCAGTGAACCTTAAACTGGAAACATCAGAACAGGACAGAATTATTAAATCTAAACAGCACTTTAAGCTAGCATTCCTCTTAATTTAAATCCTTCTTATTCTAGGTTTGTTAATTTTGAGAATACAATTTTAAAAAATCAAATGTGACTTTGTGACCAATTAATAAGGTTTATTTTGTGTCCTTACTTCTTTAATTTTTGTTTGGTCCAGAAATTTCTTCTGGAATTTATATGTCAGCTATAAACTGTATATTTACAAACCACAAAGAATATACATATAATTAACTTATGATTACCTATTTTTCTGAGCTATGTGGTCATCTTTCCAGATATATTAGAGCTAAAGCATGAATCTTCTGGTGGAACAATTTGTCCCAGGCAATGGAAATATGGGATACTGACATGGGTAGAAAGAAAACTGATGTGGTTTTTCACAGGTCATATCTTCTGTTGTTTGAGAAACTGGTGTTAGAAAGAAGAGATGCCTTTGTTTCTGTTAGTTGATTGGAAAATATGCTCTAGGTTCTCTTCTCTGTAAATGTTAACCTCTCCTGTACACAGTGTACTTATATTCCTAGAGCAGGTGAGTGGATTGGAATGCATAGAGCACTTACAATCAATCTATATATAACCTTCCATTATAGAGTGTGTCCATAAAGTCATGGTGCACTTTTGACCTGTGACTGGTCAAAAGTGCACCATGACTTTACAGACACACTATATATGGTTTTGTTTTTGCCATTCAACATCCATTATTTCTTATTTCAGTGGTTCTCAAACTTTTTGAAGTTGGGGCGCATTTAAAATCCTACAAATAATTGTAGGCGCACTATATCCAAATTTCTGAGAAATATGTTATAATAATTAAGTCAAATATTAAAAAATATAAAGTCCAAGTGTGCTTTTATGCTAATTAAATAAAATAAATATGACAAAATTAAATTTATTCTGACATTAAAAAACATTTTTATGTTACATTTTTTGAGTTATGCTCGTTAGAATTCGTAAAAAGAGGTTAAAATAAAATGACAAAGTTATCTTTTTATATATATATATAGAGATACATTCTGAGTAAGATTTAGTAAATTCAGCAGGTCCTAGCACACATGTGTTAAGTTTTTTTGTTCTTGTGTTTATGAGAAACATGAGCCTGATGTGTCCTAGCGATTTCTTTAGTGTTTGGGCATATATTTGAAAGACTAACTCATTTCCTCATCAATGCATTGAAGAATTCCTCTCTTTTAACTCTTGTGTTGAGGGTAGAAAATCCTAATTCACATAAATAGCATGTTGAAAATTGTAGTAAAATGTTCAAAGCTTTTTTAGATATTGCCACATATTCTTCTTTTATAGAAATCCAAAAGGCTTCAAGAGACAATTTCTTATGTTTAATCATCAATCCATGATCAGTGTATATAGCTGCCAGTTCTTCTTCTTCTGTTAATGTTAAACCAAAATTACTTGAAGCTTCCATGAATGGGTTTCTAATCCAATCGTATTGTTCAGTGTTAAGTGATGGAAAATGCTATAAATTAAATTCTGCCAGTCAGCCTTCAAGTCCTGTTTTATTTACACTTAACTTTTGCTCACTTCCAGAATTGGATTCTTCAATATCATGCTTCATTTTGAGAAATCTATCCATTTTATTTGGGTGTATTTATCTAAAAATAATATAAAGATGTGTTAATAATAAATATAATAATGATGTGTTAACAAAAAAGTGGTATTTCCGTAATGAAATGGTATAATAGAGTAACTATATTTATTTTTATATCTGGGCACATATCACAAACCAGCGCAGCTAGTAATTCCAGGTCCTGAGTGAGAATGGTGCTGAGTTAAGAAAATATGCAGAATTAAGGAAATATGGGGTCAGGAGGGCCATGTAGTTGCTGATGGCAAGAACAAAGTGTGCCCCAAAACTGCATCTTGCTTTATTTATAGAGCAAAGTGAGGCCATTAGCAAATCTTATCTTTACACCAAACAAAGGATAGAAGAAACTTGCCTCCAGTCTTTCCAGGGAACCTGGGGGGTAGAGTAAACAATCCAGCACCACAGCTTAACAGCCTTTTGCAACCTAATCAGGCAAGTGAGGTGGGGGTTGGGCAGACTGTCAGTTTATAGCCAATTCCCCACACCTCTGTCCGCAAAAATCTAAACTCCAAACATCCTGTTGGTTTTCTGGTCCCCAGCAGGCACATATTTCTCTGGAATACAATAGGGCGCACCTGGAAATCTTCTAGGGCGCACCAGTGTGCCCTGTAGCCAATTTGAGAACTACTGCCTTATGCTATCAAGAATATCTTATTGATTGATTGATTGATTGATTGATTGATTGTGTGTGTGTGTGTGTGTGTGTGTGTGTGTGTGTGAGTGACAGAGACAGAGAGAGGGACAGACAGAAAGGGAGAGAGATGAGAAGCATCAATTCTTTGCTGTGGCACCTTAGTTGTTTGTTCACTGATTGCTTTCTCATATGTGCCTTGACCAGGGGCTACAGCAGACCAAGTGACCCCTTGCTCAAGCCAGAGACCTTGGGCTCAAGCTGGTGAGCCTTGCCCAAACTAAATGAGCCCGTGCTCAAGCTAGGACCTCCGGGTCTTGAACCTGGATCCTCCACGTCCCAGTCCGATGCTTATCCACTGAGCCACCACCTGGTCAAGCAAGAATATCTTATTTTTTCACAGGCAAGAATATTGTAGTGGGAGTTTTAATCAAGATTCCTAAAGATTCCTAGCCTTCCCAGTCTGAAAATGAGATGCTTTCTTCCCGGAGTTTGTATTGCTGGATCAAATTCTGCAGTGTTTTATTTTGGATTTGTTTTCTGTTTTAACAGGGCATATTTTATAATGTAGTTTATCTTTCTTATACTGTGTTTTGAGTTTTGCTATCAAGGTTATGCAGTCCAGTTCTATTCTATGGAAGTGTTTATATAAAATTGGTATTCATTCTATTTTAAACCTTTGTTAGAATTTTACTAATAAAACCATTTGAGCCTGTAGTTAATTTTCTTTGGTAGAGGGTTGTTGAGGCTTGATTGGGAAAGGAAAGGGGACATGTGGGAAGGCTTTAAAATTCTGGATTTGATCTTTTGATAATAATTAGACTATTTAGATTTTCTATTTTTATGTTAATTTTGGTAAGGTGTATTTTTCAAGAAATGTTGATTTTATCAACATTTTTAAATTAATTAGCATAAAATTGTTCAAAAATGCTTTTTAAATTTTCTTCTCCATACCTGTAATATCTGTAGTAAATATATATATATTTTTTACAGGGACAGAGAGAGAGTCAGAGAGAGGGATAGATAGGGACAGATAGACAGGAACGGAGAGAGGTGAGAAGCATCAATCATTAGTTTCTCATTGCTGTTGCCACACCATAGTTGTTCATTGATTGCTTTCTCACATGTGCCTTGCCCGCGGGCCTTCAGCAGACCGAGTAACCCCTTGCTGGAGCCAGCGACCTTGGGTTCAAGCTGGCGAGCTTTTGCTCAAGCCAGATGGGCCCACGCTCAAGCTGGCGAGCTCAGGGTCTCGAACCTGGGTCTTTTGCATCCCAGTCTGACGCTCTATCCACTGCGCCACCGCCTGGTCAGGCTGTAATAAATCTTTTTTATTCATTTGTGTTTTCTCCTATTATCTTGCTAAGAGTTTATCAATTCATTTACCTTTTCAGAGAACCAATTTCTGGTGGTGGTGGTTTTCTCTTCCTATTGTTTGTTTCTGTTTTATTGATTTCTACTCTTAGTTTGATAATCTCTTTATAGTCTCTTTTGTGTGTGTGTGTTTTAAGATTTATTTATTGATTTTACAGAGAGAAGGCCAACAGAAATGGGAAGTAGCAACTCATAGTTGCTTCACTTTAGTTGTTCATTGAGTGCTTGTCGTATGTGCCTTGACTGGATAAGGCCATGGTTTCAAACTGGAGACCTCAGCGTCCCAGGTCAATGTCCTATCCACTGTGCCACAACAGACCAGGCTAATCTCTTTGGGTTTTACTGCTGTTCTTTTTAAAGTTTTTTTAGAAAGAATTTTATATCATTGCTTAAAACCTTGTTTCTTTCCTAATGTATGCCTGGAAAATTCTAAATTTCTCACCACAGCTTTAAGTCATATCCCATCAGTTTTGACAGTATCCTATTTTCAATGTCATTCAATTAAAAGTATTTTCAAAGTTTATTGTGGTTTTATTCTTTGACCCTCAGGTTATTTAGGAGTGTGTTGCTTAATTTTTAAGTGTGACTATTCAGTTTATCTTTTGATTTTGATTTCTATTTTGTTCTTCAGCCATATAAACTTATATTCTGTTATTTTAGTTTTTTGAAATTTATTAAATGGCTCTGCAAATGACATGTTGGTGAATATTTTAGGAAAAATGTATATTTTGCTGTTTTGGGGTATGCTTTTCTGTACCTGTCAATTAAGTTATGTTGGTTAATTGTGTTATTAATATTTTCAAAATGTATATAGGTTTATTTACTTATTTAATCTGCTTATTCTATCAGCTAATGAGAAAACTCTGATAGTGGTTGAATATCTATTTCCTTGCACTTCTATCACCTTTTGTTTTATATATCATAAAACTATTTCATTTGGTGAATGTAAATATTGGACTCTTATTTTCTGTGAATTGACCCTTTATTGTTAAATGTTTTCATTTATCTCTAGTAATACTTTTGGCTAATAAGTCAAATATATATAGTGTAAATGCTGGTATAGCAGCTTTCTTTAATTTATGGTTTGCATGGCATATCTTCTTCATCTTTTAAATTTTAACCTTCTGTGTCCTTATAATAAATATATTTAAATACAAATTTAAATATTTAAAGTGTTTCTTATAAGAATAGGGTTGGATCTTGTTATTTTTTAGTCCAGTTTAATGATCTTATTCTTTTTCTTTTGTCTACTTACATTTAATATAATTACTAGGTTTAAATCTACCACATTGCTATTTTTTCAGTTTGACACATCTTTTTTGTAACCCTTTTTTTTTCTTTGTTGCCTTTTTTTGAGTTGATGAATTATTGTTCTATTTTTTCACTTATAATAGACTTTTAGTTACACATTTTTATTTATTCTTTTAATGGCTGCCCAAATATTATAAAATAGTATTTTTTTATTATAGTCTATCTTGAGTTAATATTTTTTGTCATTTCTAGAGTAATGCAAGCATTTTTTTCTACTTAAACTTTTAATCCCCCCCAATCGTCTTTTGGTCATTTTATTGTCATATTTTAACCCAGGGTTTGTTATAACTTGCACATTATGTTATTATAATTTTGATTTAAATTATCTTTTATAATTTACCACATATTTATTTTTTCTAATGTTCTTTATTCCTTCTTGTAGTTTAATCTCTCCATTCGATCATATTCCTTCAACCTGAAGAATATCCTCTAGTATTCTTTGGAGTACAGATTTGAAGGCAATAAACTCTCTTAATTACTCTTTTTCTGAAAATATTTTTAGCACTCATATATGAAAGATATTTTTACTAGTACAGAATTTAGTTTCAGAGTACAGTAGTCTCCCCTCTATCCACAGTTTAACTTTTCATGGTTTCAGTGACCTGTGGTCAATGGCAGTGTGAAAATATTAAATAGAAATTCCAGAAATACACAATTTAGTTTTTAAATTGTGTGCCATTCAGAGTGCGGTGAAATCTCACCCCGTCCTGCTCTGTACTCCCACCCAGGACATGAATCATCCCTTTGTTTAGCATATCCATGCTTTATATGCTCATTAGTCACTTAGTAGTCATCTCAGTTATCAGGTAACTGTTGCAGTTATCGCAGTGCTTGTGTTCCAGCAATCCTTATTTCACTTGATAATGTCACATTCACCACACCTCATCTCATTATGTAGGCACTTACCATATTTTTCACTCTGTAAGACACACCTGACCATAAGACACACCTAGAGTTTTAAGGAGGAAAATAAGAAAAAAAATATTCTGAACCAAATGGTGTGTTAAAATATTTAATAAAATACCGTACTTTTTGCTCCATAAGATGCATGGGCATTTTCCTCTCCACTTTTGTGGGGAAAAAAGTACGTCTTATGGAGTGAAAAATACAGTACTCATATGACAAGAGAAAGAAAGGTAAGTACACTACAATAGGTATTTTGAGAGACAGTGAAAGACTACAGTTGTATAACTTTTATTGTAGCATATTGTTATAATTGTTCTATTTTATTGTAAGTTATTGTTGATCTCTTACTGTGCTTAATTTATAAATTAAACTTTATCATAGGTATGTAGGTGTAAGTAAAAATATATTTCTTATTGGGTTTGGTACTATCCGTGGTTTCAGGCATCCACAGGAGGTCTTGGAATGTATCCCTCGTGAATAAGGGGAGGAGGACTACAATAATGTTTTACAGTTCTTTAAATGTGATTTCATTGTTTTCTGGCTTTCATAGTTTCTGCTGAGAAGTCAGAAATTTTAAATGGAATGGTTTCTCTTTTCCTTTGGATACTTTTACATTTTAATATTTCTTTTGTGTTATACAGTTGACTATGATGTGCCTAGATGTGGCTTTTTCTCCAGCTTAAAATTCACTGGGTCTTTCAACTATGGGCTTTGATGTTTTATAGATATTTTAGAAAATCCTCAACCACTACCTGCTTGGCTACTGCTTCTGGACTGTGCTTTATCTTTTCTTTTGCAGGAACTTCAGTTAAATATATTAGCAGACTTCCTTTTATGGTATATCACATACATTTTATGTGTCTTTCACAATCTAATTTTTCATTGTACTTCATTTTGTATACTTTCCTTTGAACTGTCTTAATTTTTTTAACCTATCTTCTGTTGCATTCATTGTCATGTTAAACACACTCAGTAATTTTTATATATTTTGATTCTGGGTATTTTGAATATCCAGTTGATTCCTTTTATAATTTCAAATTTATTTGTAAATTCTCCATTTTTCACATGTCTTGTTCATGTTTCTTGTAATTTCTATAAATATATAGTTTTTCTTCTTAAACTTTTAATCCCCCAATCGTCGGCTATTATCTGGATGTTATGTTTTGGTCAACTTGTATTGACTTTTCTTTTGATTATTTTCAAATATTTTGTCTCTTTGCATGTCTAGTAATTTTAATTTTATGTCAGATATTATATGTAAAAATACTGTGGATGTTACAGAGGCTTTCCTCTGATAGTGATAAATTATCACTGGGCTTATCTTAATCCAGTGCAATCAGTGATTAAGCTGGGTCATGACTGCATTGTGGGTTTTTTTTTTGTTTGTTTACAGGGACAGAAAGAGAGTCAGAGAGAGGGATAGATAAGGATAGACAGACAGGAATGAAGAGAGGTGAGAAGCATCAATCATTAGTTTCTCGTTGATGTTGCGACACCATAGTTGTTCATTGATTGCTTTCTCACATGTGCCTTGACTGCGGGCCTTCAGCAGACCGAGCAACCTCTTGCTGGAGCCAGCAACCTTGGGTCCAAGCTGGTGAGCTTTTTGCTCAAGCCAGATGGGCCCGCGCTCAAGCTGGAGACCTTGGGGTCTCGAACCTGGGTCTTCCGCATCCCAGTCCGATGCTCTATCCACTGTGCCACCACCTGGTCAGGCTGCATTGTGGTTTTAGTAAAACTTAGCCCCCTCTGCCCTTTTAGACATAATTCTTTTCTGATTTTGATTTGGGAAGTATATTGATTTCAAATCAATGTGTAATTTGGTTTGATTTTTAGACCTTTTCAGCTTTGCTTTCTGGCCTCTTGCTTCATGTAGTATCTAAGTTTAGCAGACACTGAAGAAAAGATTAGCAATGAGTTTCAAGTAAGCCTAAAGGAACACTTTGTTTTATATTACCACAAGGCTATAAGAAATTTCAGTCGGTCTGAACAACTGAATAATATTTTATTGTTTATATATACCACATATTCTTTATTCATTCTTCTTTTGATAGATACTTAGGTTGTTTCTACTTCTTGTGTATTGTGAATAATGATACAGTGAACATGGGAGCACAAAGTATCTCTTCAAAATACTGACTTCATTTCCTTTGGATATATACTCAGAAGTGGGATTGCTGAATCATATGGCCATTCTATTTTTTATTCTTTTTGTTTTATTTTGTTTTTACAGGGACAGAAAGAGTCAGAGAGAGGGATAGATAGGGACAGACAGGAACAGAGAAAGATGAGAAGCATCAATCATAAGTTTTTTGTTGTGACAGCTTAGTTGTTCATTGGTTGCTTTCTCATATGTGCCTTGACCGTTGGCCTTCAGCAGACCAAGTAACCCCCTGCTCGAGCCAGCGACCTTGAGTCCAAGCTGGCGAGCTTTTGCTCAAGCCAGATGAGCCCGCGCTCAACTGGCGACCTCGGGGTCCCAAACCTGGGTCCTCCGCATCCCAGTCCGAGGCTCTATCCACTGCGCCACCACCTGGTCAGGCTCTACTTTTTATTCTTTTGAGGAACCTCTGTACTGTTTTCCATAGTGGCTATACTAATTTACATTCTTCTCCCCTTCCCCTGCCAATAGTGCACAAAGGTTTCCTTTTTCCACAGTCTTGCTGACACCTCTATCTTTGTCTTTTTGGTAATAGCCATTCTAATAGGTGTGAGGTAGGATCCCATTGTGGTTTTGATTTGCATTTTCATTATAGTTAGTGATGTTGAACACCTTTTCATGTTCTTGGCAATATATATATTCTTTGGAACAATGTCTTTTATTTTATTTCTTTGCCTATTCATATTAAAATAGATAATTTGTTTTTACTTAATGAGTTATATGAATTCTTTATATATATATTTATTTATATTTATATAATTTTTTAAAAGAAATTTTGTTTTTAGATTTTATTCACTTTTAGAGAGAGAGGAGAGAGAGAGGAAAGAAATAGAACAGGAGGAGGAGCAGGAAGCATTAACTCCCATATGTGCCTTGATCGGGCAAGCCTAGGGTTTCTAACTGGCGACTGACCTCAGCATTCCAGGTCGATGCTTTATCCACTGTGCCACCACAGGTCAGGTGAGTTCTTTATATATTTTAGGTGTTATCAGATATGATTTGCAAATATTTTCTCCCATTTCATATATTAAAATTTCATTTTGTTGATTATTTGCTGTGCAGACATTTTAATTTGATGTAGTCCCACTTGTTGATTTTTGCCTCTGTTGCTTGTGCTTTTAATGTTATGTTAAAAATTATTGCCAAGACTAATGGCAATGAGGTATTTTTTCCCCTGTCTTAAGAGTTTTATAGTTTCAGCTCTTATGTCTTCAGTCATTTTGAGTTAGTTTTTGTAAGTAGTGTAAGATATGGGTTCAGTTTCATTCTTCAGCATATGGTTACCTAGTTTCCCTAACACCATTTCTTGAAGAGATTATTCTTTCCTCATTGAGTATTCTTGGCTCTCTTTTCAAATATCAATTGACCACATATGTAGGTTTATTTCAGGGCTCTTGATTTTTTCCCATTGGTTTATGTATGATTACTGTAGGTTTGTAGTACAGTTTGAAATCAGTTAAGTGTGATGCCTCCAACTTTGTTCTTTTTTCTCAGGATAATTTTGCCTATTTGGGGTCTTATAGAATTGTTTTTCTATGAAGAATGCTATAGAAATTTTGATGGAAATTGCATTGAATTTATATATGACTTTGTGTAATATGTACATTTTAACAGTTAATACTAGTTTTACTGATCCATGGACAGTGTAAAAAATAACATACTAATAGTACTTGGAGTTGGAAGTGTGAGTATTCTTATGAACAAGTTAATAACACTTATAATTAAAAAAGACGGGTTTATAAAATAATTACTCCATCCTATTATTTTTTTCATGATTTTTTAACCTTAGATCTTTCGGAAAATACCCATTTGAAATGAAGAAATTAATGTATTTTCATTGAAGTTGTGCTTCTTTCTATTACAGTAAAATGAAATGTATTTATTTTGTTTTTAATTTTTTAAAATGTTTATTTTATTGATTTTAGAGGGAGAGGAAGGGAGATAGAGACAGGAACATTGATCTCTTCCTGCATGTGCCCTATCAGGGATCAAACCAGCAACCTCTGTGCTTCCAGCCGATGCTCTAACCAGCCAAGCTATCCAGCCAGGACTAATTATATTGTATTTTAAAAGCACCGAAAAGGTCATCCAATTTTTATAAAAGCTTTCTTATCTATTTTCACATATGGATTGAAATGGCTAGAATTATGTCAACTTAATGTAAATGATAACTATTTCTGTGTGCTAATAGTAGAGGTTGTTTTCTACATACTCTAATTTATTTATTCCAAGGAGTATGTACTGACTATTACAAAAATTAATAAAGTAAATATAAATTTTGGGAAAAGTTATTTACTATAGAATAAAGTTTTTCGTATATTTAGGGAAAAGTCATGACTCTCACAGATGGAAAAAAAGTGAGGTTCAGAAATAACATGACTCAAATGAAATATTTAGTTTCTTTTATAACTAGGACAAGAGTCCAAGTCTTCTGGTTCTTTGTCTTCTCCCCTTTTTACTCTCTTACACAAATAATAGATGGGGTTAAGATGTTTCTAGGTTAGTAGTATATAAATCCACAATTTTTCACAAAGAGAGGAAATAATAGCCTTGTACGTGAGTGCACACATCTGTGTATATAAAATAGGCTAAAATTTTTTAGTAAGGCAAACTTCTTTTAGTACATATGCTATTAATATTTATAAATAAATTATATTGTTTAGGTAATATTTAGAAAACTTTACCAAGTAGGTGTAAAGGATGACAGCACAATTTTAACACAGAATCTTATGTATTCTTGGACTGTTAAAATATTGCTAAATATAAGTATTATAGGGACCTAAGACCCTGGCCGATTGGCTCAGTGGTAGAGTGTTGGCCTGGTGTGTGGAAGTCCCAGGTTTGATTTCGGGTCAGGACACAAAGGAGAAGTGACCATCTACTTCTCCACCTCTCCCCCTCCCTTCCCTTCCCTTTCTTTCTCTCTCTCTTTTTCTCTTTCCCTCCCATAGCTATGGCTCAATGGTTCAAGCAAGTTGGCCCTGGGCACTGAGGATAGCCCCATGGCTTCACCTCAGGTGCTGAAATAGCTTTTTTGCCAAGCAGTGGAGCAGCTGCCACAGATGGGCAGAGTATTGCCCTGTAGGGTGCTTGCTGGGTGGGTCCTGTCGGGGCACATGCGGGAGCCTGTCTCTCTGCCTCCCTGACTCCCCGCCTCTCACATTTAAAAAAAAAAAAAAAAAGATATATATGTGTGTGTGTGTGTGTGTGTGTGTATATATATATATATTTTTTTTTTTTTGGCTGGGTCTTAGATTTGCACAGTTACTTTGTGTGTGCATACCTAATTTATTAAAGCAAATGTGCCTATGTATTAGTTGTGTTATTAAACATTCATAATTTGCTTGTTTGAGGGGAAGGTAAGCAATCTGAATTAATTACAATTGAGAATTACATATATTTGATGATAATTACAGCTGTACTGCTTTTGAGTTCATATAAACCAAAATAAGACTAACAAATTATTTCCAAGTAGAGAGTCCACTGGACCTGATATAGTTAATAGATAAGGGAGTTGGTAAATGGAGCCATCCATTTATACACTAATAATAAATATATTTGTGTTCTGAAGAAATTTGTTTTTGTAAGTTAAAAACTATAACCGACTGTCATTCCAATGAATATGTAGACAATGATATACTATTTATATAAGTTTTAAATATTTAACATTATATATTAAATAATATGTAATTAATTTACTTTTAATGTAAACATTCTTATATGGTTTAAGAAAACTGCCCTACCTCTTCAGCTTAATTTCACACTACTCTGTCTTCCACCTTAACCTCCCTTTTATATTATTATTTTCTAGTCTTCTGTGTACCATATACTCCAGTCATAAAATTGTATTCATATTTCTAGCCCTGCCTGGATAGCTCAGTTGGTTATTGTCATTCCTATAAACCAAGGTTGTATGTTTCCTGTTAGGGCACATACAAGAATTACCCAATGAATGCATAAATAAGTGGAACAGCAAATGACGTTTCTCCCTGTCTGTCTTTTCTCCCTTCCTCTCTCTTTCTAAAATCAATAATTAAAAATAAAAAAATATATATTCACATTTCCTGAATGCAGTGTGCTCTTTCATACTGCTATTATTTCTTTGCTCATGCTCTTCTGCTTGACATTTCTTTGCCTTCATCATCCTACCCAGTCTTTCTTAATTTTTAGGATGGTCCATGTGTGGCTTCCCTAAGCTCTGAAGCGACACAAATGTCTATTCTTGCTCTATTAGAAGTTCATATCTGTTGTTACATGTAATCTTTGGGCAAAAGATAAATTGTTCTTTCATAAGAATAGTTGTGTTGAATACATTAGTTACTTAAATAAATGTGGAGTCAGCTTTAAATTTTCCCATTTCAATGTAAATAAATTCAAATTTACCTTTGAACTTTATTAATAGTCTGTGTGACTTTCTCTTGGTCTATCACTTGTCATTGTTTTCAATGAAAGAGAAAAACAGAAGTGCAGGTTTAGATTGAAGTGTTTAAGAACCTGAAAGGGGCATACAGTTCTGCTTCTGAAAGCTTAATACATTATATCTTTGAACTTCCAACTTCCTTGTTCTGACAGTTGTGTTATACCTCAGCCAGGCAGCAGGATGGCACACAAAACTGGTGAAGTCTTTCTTCTGAAGGATTAAACCTCAGTTGTTACCTCACTGGGGTTTTATATAGATTAGTTAGTATTAACAAAGCAGCTTGGTACCCTTAGATGAAATGCATTTATTAAAGGTTGGGTAGTAGTATTATGATTGTGATTTTGTGAACCAGTAATCATTTTTGGATTGGTTACATGAGGGAAAGATGGCTGAGGAGAATCTTTATGTTGGTCTTACTCTCTCAGGTAGTGTAGTTTGAAGCTAGAATTCTTTATGAAGTGGGTCCCATCTTTAATATGTCAGCTCAAAATTAGTTGTTGTCTTTCTCTTAAATTACCCTGGTACATAAATTGAAAAAAATGTATGTGTTTAGGAAGGGCTGGAGAGGGAGGGTGAAAAATGGGGGGAGGGAGAGAGGAGTGTGAGTTGTATAATCAAGTAACAGTGCACTTTACTGATATGGTTAACACGGCAGGCAAGTCACAGATTGATTATAACAAGTCTTTGCACGACTTGGTTGTGACTAAAAAGGTGTAAAATCTATAGCAAGATAATAAAAAATATTTTTTACTGGGAATAAACAAAAGGTCATTGCTTCTAGACCTCACCCTCTAACTCTTCAGGAAGTTTCCAGTTGTATATTAATTGAGCGATTAATTATGAAGACCTTTCTGCAGCTTTGTGCATTTGCAACCTTGTGTACAAAATAGGCATGAATGCCTTTGTATATATATAAGGATTTTTCACTTTTTTTTGTCATAATTGTTTCTGTGCTGAAAAGTAGTTCACAAAAAATGACAGTATGAGTGTGACTTGAAATAAAATATATATTTGTAATCAATGGACAAAAGAATGACTGGGTTTGATGGGAGAAGGGAGTGTGATCTATGACCAAATTATTTCCTTCATTCAAGCAATGGCTTCTTATAGGGGTGTAATTGTGTCCTCTTAGAGAATGAATACACAAGTGGTGAGGTCCTCTTTAGTTATCAAAGATATAAAGAGTTGTTCAGAATTCAACCAAAAAAGGATGAGAGGACGGGTATTAATTTAAGGAATGCCATTCTTTCATGCAGATAACTTAATTCTAATATTGATACTAACAGACATTTCAATTTATCATAGGACAGTTAATTCTCTAGGATATCACCTGAAACATTTTCAGGCACACTCAATCATCTTTGCCCCTATAATCCCTGTGGATCTCTACTTTTCATTAATTTATTGCATCTTTGAACCTGAGTTGGGTTAATAGCATTGGGAATAATGAAATATGTGTATTTCTCTCTTTTGTGGAAAGCATTTCTCTCTGTACTTGTTGGGAAACTGTAATCATTCTTGAATGCATCATTCATTCGATAGGCAGTTCTTGAGCACCAACTATATGCTAGCACTTGGGTTGGGCCATGCCATATTCATGGAATTAATTAAGGCATGATAGCTGCTCTTGAAGTGGAGAGTTATTATTTGTGGATATATATTGGGTGTTTTGCCCTTTCATTTGCCTTTTCCTTCCTCCCTCCCTTCCTTATTTTTTTTTATTAACTTTAATGGGGTGACACCAATAAATCAGGGTACATATGTACAATGAAAACATCTCCAGATTATCTTATCATTCAATTGTGCTGCATACCCATTACCCAAAGTCAAATTGTCCTCTGTCACCTTCTATCTGGTTTTCCCTGTACGCCTCCCCTTCTCCCTATTCGGCCCTCCCTTCCCTCCCCCCATCCCGTAACAACCACACTCTTGTCCATGTCTCATAGTCTCACTTTAATGTCCCACCTATGTATGAAATAATGCTGTTCTCAGATTTTTTTTTTCTGATTCACTTATTTCACTCCGTATAATGTTATCAAGGTACATCCATTTTGTTGTAAATGATCCGATGTCATCATTTCTTATGGCTGAATATTGTTCCATAGTATATGTATACCAAAGTTTTTAATCCACTCGTCTTCTGTCGGACACTTGGGCTGTCTCCAGATCTTCGCTATTGTGAACAATGCTGCCACGAACATGGGGGCACATTTCTTCTTTTCAAACAGTGTTATGGTGTTCTTAGGGTATATTCCTAAAAGTGGGATAGCCGGGTCAAAAGGCAGTTCGACTTTTAATTTTTTGAGGAATCTCCAAACTGTTTTCCACAGTGTCTGCACCAGTCTGCATTCCCACCAGCAGTGCAGAAGGGTTCCCTTTTCTCCACATCCTCGCCAGCACTTGTTCTGTGTTGTTTTGCTGATGAGCGCCATTCTGACTGGTGTGAGGTGATATCTCATTGTGGTTTTGATTTGCATTTCTCTAATGATTAGTGATGTTGAGCATTTTTTCATATGTCTTTTGGCCATCTGTATGTCTTCTTTGGAGAAATTTCTATTCATTTCTTTTGCCCATTTTTTGATTGGGTTGTTTGTCTTCCTGGTGTTGAGTTTTATAAGTTCTTTATAAATTTTGGTTATTAACCCCTTATCAGACATGCTGTCGAATATGTTCTCCCATTGTGTAATTTGTCTTTTTATTCTGTTCCTATTGTCTTTAGCTGTGCAAAAGCTTTTTAGTTTGATGTAGTCCCATTTGTTTATCTTGCCTTTTATTTCATTTGCCCGTGGAGATAAATCGGCAAATAAATTGCCGCTACAGATGTCGGAGAGCTTGCTGCCTATGTTTTCTTCTAAGATGCTTATAGTTTCACGGCTTATGTTTAAGTCTTTTATCCATTTTGAATTTGTTTTTGTGCATGGTGTAAGTTAAGTTGATGGTCTAGTTTCATTTTTTTGCAGGTAGATGTCCAATTTTCCTAGCACCATTTGTTAAAGAGGCTGTCTTTACTCCATTGTATGTTCTTTCCTCCTTTGTCAAATATCAGTTGTCTATAAAGGTGTGGGTTTATTTCTGGGTTCTCTGTTCTGTTCCATTGATCACTGTGTCTGTTCTTATGCCAGTACCAGGCAGTCTTGAGTATAATGGCCTTGTAGTAAACCTTGATATCCGGAAGAGTGATGCCTCCTGCTTTATTTTTTCTTTTTAAGATTGCTGAGGCTATTCGTGTTCTTTTTTGGTTCCATATAAATTTTTGGAATATGTGTTCTATATCTTTGAAGTATGTCACTGGTATTTTAATTGGTATAGCATTGAATTTATAAATTGCTTTGGGTAATATAGACATTTTAATGATGTTTATTCTTCCTAGCCATGAGCACGGTATATGCTTCCACTTGTTTGTATCTTCCTTGATTTCTTTTATCAATGTTTTATAATTTTCCGAGTACAAGTCCTTAACCTCCTTGGTTAAATTTACTCCTAGGTATTTTATTTTTTTGGCTGCAATAGTGAAGGGGATTGATTCCTTAATTTGTTTTGCTGACAGTTCATTGTTTGTATATAGAAATGCCTCTGATTTCTGAGTATTAATTTTATATCCTGCCACCTTGCTGAATTCATTTATAAGGTCCAGTAGTTTTTTAACTGAGACTTTAGGGTTTTCTATGTACAATATCATATCATCTGCAAATAGTGACAGTTTTACTTCTTCTTTTCCAATTTGGATGCCTTTTATTTCTTCTTTTTGTCTGATTGCTGTAGCTAGGACTTCCAGAACTATGTTGAATAAAAGTGGTGAAAGTGGGCAACCCTGCCTGGTTCCTGATCGTAAGGGGATTGCTTTTAATTTTTGTCCATTTAGTATGATGTTTGCTGTGGGTTTGTCGTAGATGGCGTTTATCATGTTAAGGAATGTTCCTTGTATTCCCACTTTACTGAGAGTTTTAAGCATAAATGGATGCTGGATTTTATCAAATGCCTTTTCTGCATTTATTGAAATTATCATGTGATTTTTGTCCTTCCTTTTGTTTATGTGATGAAACACATTGATTGATTTGCGAATATTGAACCAGCCTTGCCTCTCCAGAATAAATCCCACTTGATCATGGTGTATGATTTTTTTCATATATTGCTGAATCCGGTTGGCTAATATTTTGTTGAGAATTTTAGCGTCTAAATTCATCAGGGATATAGGCCTATAATTTTCTTTCTTTGTGTTGTCTTTGCCCGGTTTTGGGATCAGAATTATGCTCGCCTCATAAAAGGAGTTTGGAAGTCTTCCTTCCTCTTGAATTTTTTGAAATAGCTTGAGGAGGATAGGAGTTAGTTCTTCTTTGAATTTTTGATAGAATTCACTTGTGAAGCCATCAGGCCCAGGACTTTTCTTTTTTGGGAGTTTTTTGATAACTGTTTCGATCTCATCTGTTGTAATTGGTTTGTCTAGGTGCTCTGATTCCTCCAGATTGATTTTTGGAAGTTTATATGATTCAAGAAATTTGTCCATTTCACGGAGATTGTCTAATTTTTTGGCATAGAGTTCTTCATAGTATGTTCTTACAATGCTTTGTATCTCTGTTGTATTAGTTGTAATTTCTCCACTGTCCTTTCTAATTTTATCTATTTGAGACCTCTCTCTTTTTTTCTTGGTGAGTCTAGTTAAGGGTTCATCAATCTTGTTTACCTTTTCAAAGAACCAGCTTCTGGTTTCATTGATCCTCTGTATTGTTTCCTTCGCCTCTATGTCATTTATTTCTGCTCTGATCTTTATTATTTTCTTCCTTCTACTTTTCTTGGGTTTTATTTGTTGTTGTTTTTCAAGTTCTTTTAGCTGCAGGGTTAAGTTGCTTATATGATCTTTTTCTAGCTTCTTATGATATGCCTGTAGTGCAATAAACTTCCCTCTCAGAACTGCTTTTGCTGTGTCCCATAGATTTTGAGTTGACGTATGCTCATTATCATTTGTTCCTAGAAACTTTTTTATTTCTTCTTTGATCTCATTGTTAATCCATTCATTATTTAATATCATGCTATTTAGTTTCCAAGTGTTTGAGTATTTTTGAGTTTTTCTTTTGTGGTTAATTTCTAGTTTCATGGCATTGTGATCAGAGAAAATGCTTGATATAATTTCAATCTTCTTAAATTTGTTGAGGCCTTTTTTTGTGTCCTAACATGTGGTCTATCCTAGAAAATGTACCATGAGCGCTTGAGAAGAATGTATATTCTACTGCTTTAGGGTGAAAAGTTCTGAAGATATCTATTAAATCAAGTTGATCTAGAGTCTCCTTTAAGTCTGCTGTTTCTTTATTGATTTTCTTTCTTGTGGATCTATCCAGTGTTGTTAGTGGGGTATTGAAATCCGCTACTATGATAGTATTATTGTTAATCTCGCCCTTTATATCCATCAAAGTCTGCTTTATGTATGTCGGGGCTCCTATATTTGGTGCATAGATATTTATAATAGTTATATCTTCCTGTTGAATTGTTCCCTTTATCATTATGTAGTGTCCTTTATCTCTTACTACAGTCTTTGTTTTAAAGTCCATTTTGTCAGATATAAGTACTGCTACCCCTGCTTTTTTTTCATTTCCATTTGCATGAAATATTTTTTTCCATCCTTTTACCTTCAGTTTATGTGCATCTTTTGTTTTAAGGTGTGTCTCTTGTAAACAGCATATGTATGGGTCCTGTTTCTTTATCCATGCAGCTACCCTATGTCTTTTGATTGGATCATTTAATGCATTTACATTTAAGGTTATTATTGATATGTAGTTGTTTATTGCCATTTTATTCTTTAAAGCTGTATTTTTTTTTTTTTTTTTGCTATATTCTTTCCTCCCTTTGAACTGTTCACACTAGGCCCCTTAGAATCTCTTGCTGGAATGGTTTGGTTTTAATGAATTCCTTGAGGTTTTCTTTGTCTGGAAAGCTCTTTATTTCTCCTTCAATTTTAAACGTTAGCCTTGCTGGATGAGTAGTCTTGGTTGTAGGTTCTTGTTCTGCATTACTTTGATTATATCTTGCCATTCCCTTCTGGCCTCAAGTGTTGAGAAGTCCGATGTCATCCTAATGGGGGCTCCTTTGTAGGTGAGAGTCTTTTTTACTCTAGCAGCTTTTAAGATTTTTTCTTTATCTATTAGCTTTGGTATTTTAACTATGATGTGTCTTGGTGTAGATCTTTTTGGGTTTCTCTTTAATGGAGTTCTGTGTGCCTCTTGAACATGTGGAATGTTTCCCAGCCTTAATTTAGGGAAGTTTTCTGCTATGATTTGATTGAACACAGTTTCCATTTCCTGTCTTCTTTCCTCTTCTTCAGTCATCCCTATGATGTGAATATTGTTTCTCTTCATGTTGTCACAGAGCTCCCTTAGAGTTTACTCACATTTTTTGAATCTCTTTTCCTTTTTTTTCTCTGCTTCTGTAACTTTGTTTATTGTGTCTTCTAACTCGCTGATTCAGTCCTCAGTGTGATTCATCCTGCTTTTAATTCCTTCCATCGTGGTCTTCAGTTCTGATACTGTATTTGTCATTTCTGTCTGATTCTTTTTTATTATTTCAATTTCATTTTTTATACTTGTTATCTCTTTATTTAGGTGCTCATAGTGACTATCCATTGTTGCTTTAATTTCTTTGAACATCCTAACTATCATTATTCTAAATTCTGCTTCTGGTAGTTTGGTTATATCTGGTTCATTCAGGTCCTTCTCTGGGGATTTCTCTTGGTTCATTTGGTTTGCATTCCTCTGCCTGCCCATTTTATCTGATTGTAAGCAAGTTGTGGCCACTGGAGTCCAGTAGGTGTTGCCTTTGTGTTCTCTAGGTGTGGTCTGTCTGCAGGCTTGCCACCCCCTCTGCCGCTGCCTAGGGCGGTTGGGTGTGGGTGTGCCAGCGCCGGATGACTGCAGCTATTGCTGTGATTTCTGCCTCTCCTTTGCGGGAGGGGCTGTCACTCAAGTCACTAGCTTTAGCACCCAGGGCAGAGGTGAGCACCTTTGCTCAGCTGCGGAACCAGCCTTTTTCCGGAAGGCTTACGCCCAGCCTCCTCAGTCAGAGCCTGCTCGCCACCGTTTCTTGGGTTGGGCAGGGCTTTTGACGTGCTCTCAGCTGTGAGCCTTTGCCTGTCCAGAATTTAGCCCCGCCCTCGAGGCCAGGGTCCTCCTGCGCAGGGGATTATTTGGCTGGGCGTGTTTGCTGGCGTGAGCTCAGCTGCTAGCTTCCGGTCGTTCCGGATCCTACCCCGCCCCCACGCTCGGAGCAAGCTCGGGCACGTAGGGTGGTACTCCGCAGTTTCTCCGGCCCGGCAGAGAGAGCAGCGTGAGCTCAGCCGCGAACTTCCGCTGGTCTCAGTGTCTCCCTCGCCCCTGCGTTAGGAGCCCGCGCGCGCGCACACACAGATGGCACACTGCGGTTTCTCCGTCTGGGCGGGGTTGGCAGCGTGAGCTCAGCCGTGGGCCCCTCGCCCGTCCCTGGTCTTAGCCCCGTGCCCGCGGTCAGGGCCAGCTAGCGCAGGGTCGCAGAGCTGATCTCTGCCTGTATTTTTCCCCAGAAGTGGGGTCACAGGCGGCCAGCAGCTGCCGGACAGCTTTTGCTCGTCCCCTCCGCCCCTGCTAGGCTAGCCTGAGCTCACACCGTTCCGCCCAACCGACAGGACCGCGTTTCAGCGTCCTGTCCCAACCATAGGCTTCAGCAACCTTAGGGGGCTAGAAGTGCCCCAAGTCTCCACACTGTAGGCCTGGGAGCTCCCTCCCTCTAAGCAGCTCTGCTCTAATTGCCGCGGGAGAGCTTGTTTGGCTTGTGTCCTGTCTCCCTTTGCTGAAATTGCTAGTTCCAGGGGAAATATTCGTTTTCGATTAGGGAAGTGACTTAACCCATGGGTCGGGGTGGCTGTCCCTCAGAGTGTCTCCGTGCCTTCAGTCCACTCTTTGTTCCCGCTGCTCGGTTCCTCTCCTCTGTCCCAGTTCCCTGGAGCCCCGGGTGCGTGGTTATGAGAGAGGCTTTCTGAGCTGTCCCTTTAAAAAGATTTTTGGGTCTGAGAAAACTCTCTCTTTTTCACAAATAGTATCCTCACTTTCTTCCCAGCTCGATACTGTCCAAACGCGTCTTCTAGGCTCTAGGACTGCAGTCTGGGGCTTGGTTCCTGGGACCCAGGTCCCTCCCTCTCCGCCAAACTCTCCTCCCGCCACGCGGGTCTCTCTGGGCTGCCGTTTGCTCCGGGGAGCTGGGCAGCCCTCTTTGCGTTTTCGCTATTCCTACCAGTCTCAATGTGGCTTCTGCAGTGTTCCTTGGTTGAAGAGTCCACTTAGTTTAGCTCAAAGTTGGTTTATCCAGATGATGGTTCTTAAAATTGAGTTATAATCCACTTTGGTTCTGGGAGTTGGAAGTTGGTACGTCCGCCTACTCCATCGCCATCTTCCCTCCCCCCCTTCCTTATTTTTAAACAGCAGCTAAAATTTACAATTATATTAGCTTTCATGTGCTGCTGCGTATCATCACTGGGTCTTTCAGAAATTTCTCAACAATGGTAGCATAGTAGTTATTACTTATAAATGTTGGGTTCTTTATTTTTTAAGGTTTTATTTATTGATTTTTAGAGAGAAGAGAGAGAGAGAGGAAGTGGGGAGCAGGAAGCATCAACTCATAGTAGTTCCTTCTCACATATGCCTTAATTGGGCAAGCCCAGGGTCTTGAACTAGCAACCTCAGCATTCCAGATCGATGCTGTATCCACTGCACCACCATGAATCAGGCTGTTGTTTTTATTTCTTCAAATGAAAGTCAATCATATTCCACAAACTATATTTCTTTTTATTTAACTGAATAAGAAATAATGAGAATTCAAAATACATAAAATTTCCTTTGAGCAGTTTTGGCATACTGTTTTTGCTCTGAAGAGTAAATACTACCACTTCTAGTGTCTGGATTCAATCCACCAACACCTTTTTTTTTTCTCCTAGTGGGCAGGTTATCCCTTTACCCATTTTCTATGGCTTGCTGGAAGTTATCAACCAAGTATGTTCCAGTGCTGAGACCACATCTATCCTGCTACTCAGAAGGTTGTTGGGCTCACTCTGTGGTCCTCAGCAGAGTTACAAATAGGTATGAACCACCAAGTACACGGTATAATTAGTTCAGAAGTATTATATTAATCTGTCCCTGATTTCCTTAGCATTCTCTCATGTTAGATTCAGAAGCTTTGATTTAAACTCTGGCTGATCTTCAGAATTGTCCGAGTATTTTTTAAAATTAGATTTCTGGATTATTTTAAAGGATCAATATTGTTTGTGAGAGTAAAATACCTGATCGCCCTCACCTCCACTATTAATTGTTTTTCTATAAAATTCTGTCAGCTGTTATTTAAAGGCATTCTTGATTCAGTTAGGAATCTAATTCTCTAAATTGATTAGAGAGCAAGGTTCCTGCAATCTCAGCTCTTTCCTTTTACTTCTTGAACATTATTTCACTCCACCTCTATTATTTTTGATAATTGTACTGTGGACTTGTTATGGAAGTAGGAGAGCAGAAAGAGAGTACTAGTTTTTCCTTTAAAATAAAGCTCATTGTGATTGTGATACAGTTTGGATATTTATATGGTATGTAATTATATTTTTATTAAAATAATATTGTATATTATAAATTTTTTCACTCACATTTATTTATAAATAAATTACATAATAAAATTTTATTTACTTAAATCAATCATTTTTGTATTTAACATTTTTTAATTTTAATATTTCGTCCGGCCCGTGAAAAAAGTTGTTTTTCTAATCTGACCTGGGGGCAAAAACATTATCTTCTCTGTAAATCAGGGGTCCCGAAACTACGACCGGTGGGCTGCATGCGGCCCCTGAGACCACTTATCCCCCCCCCCCGCCCCCGCACTTCCGGAAGGGGCATCTCTTTCATTGGTGGTCAGTGAGAGGCGCACAGGATGCATCTGCACCCATATTTCCCATTGAAATACTGGTCAGTTTGTTGATTTAAATTTACTTGTTCTTTATTTTAAATATTGTATTTGTTCCCGTTTTGTTTTTTTACTTTAAAATAAGATATTTGCAGTGTGTATAGGGATTTGTTCATAGTTTTTTTTATAGTCTGGCCCTCCAATGGTGAGGCACAGTGAACTGACCCCCTTTGTAAAATGTTTGGGGACCCCTGCTGTAAAACTACCTTTGCCTCTCCTCAGTCCCTCTAGTCATCCACAGTGTTAATCACTTCTCCTCTCCATTACCTAGACCCAAATTTGCTATTGTACTTTTCACACTGGGTTGTAATTGTTTGCTCATTTGCTTGCCCTTCCCTACTGGATTGTGAATTTAAGGGTAGGATAAAGGTAGGATCCCTGCCTTACCTACTCTGTTATCCCCAGGAGTTTTCCCAGTGTCATATATGATTAAAGCCCACAGTAAATATTTATTGGAAAAATATAAATTGGTATAAAATTGAATTGGGCTGAAAACCAAACAGAGAAAGAGATTAAAATACTCTGAAGCCATTCTGAGGCCATACTGAGGCTATTAGTCAATGGAGAACCCCTAAAAATTATACCAGAAAGCAAAGTGATTGGCTTATATGAGTAAAGTGTGTAATCTGGGATTCCAGAATCCTGACATTCAGAAATGTGATATAGATGATCCCTTTTAGGGAAGGATACATTCCTGTAAATAGTAGCATTGATTTACCAGTATTGTACAGGGTTGTAAGAACAGTCTCTGTAGAGCAAGTTCTGTGCATGGTATTTTGACAGTTTCTTTCCCATTATCGTCACATGTTATGGATATAGCTTTGTTTTTTTCAACTGATGTTCAAGCAATTGGTTAGTATTTCTAGGCTTCAATAATGTTTACAATCCTCAACATAATGCATAGGATTTCAAATTTAATCCTGTATTGCCTGTTGATTTCTACCATATATTTTTTTGAACCACTGTAAAACACTGTCACTTGCATACCACTCCTTTTGTGAATCTTTGTCAATGCTTTTTATTTATTTTTTGAGTGAAAAAGTGTAGTGAGAAAAAACCCACTATTTTAAAAAAAGAATAATAAAAGGTAACTAAAATGAATCTTGAAGTTAAGTAGGAAATCTATTACATTTATTTTGAAGTAGGGGTAATTGCTCCTTTAGCAAAGAAACCAGATGTTTCATTGTTCTTGAAATGTTTAGATTTTATATAGGTTTTATATTTTATAGAGTAGGATATAGGCTAAACTTGTCTACCTAACACGCATGTAAGGGAATGTTACAGTCATACAGAAATTAAAATAGTTGTGTGATGATGGGCTTTTCTAATCAATTTCACAGTGCCAGTTTTATTTTTAAGGAAGCTCTATTAAAAGTAATTAGAAATAATTAAAGTGAAAAACAGCTTTCAATGTAAATTCTTAAAATATAAGTATACTTAATTTTTGCTAATGCCATTTATTTAGCACATTATATTTACTCTTTTATTAATTAATAACCCTTAAATCTTCTGTAATTGAGTATCGTTAACATGAGTAGATTTAATAACTAGAATTTCACCAGCCAGATTTTAAAAGTATTTATACAGGGACTTTTCTTGAACCCTGTTGTGTCTGTCTGTCTATATTTATACAAACTTAATATTAGAATTTACTTTTTTAGGTGAAATAATAAGAAAGTTTGTTTCCCTCTGGGGTTGACTTCATCTCTTTTAAAAGGAAAGTATCATGTTTCCTCATTTTCATGCTTTATATGCCTTAATTTGGTTTTAAACTTCCAGTTTAAAACTGATCACCTGATTTTTGAAAAGGGCCACTTTGAATTAAGTAGAATTGACATATATACTCTATCAAAGAACTTAAGAGTGATTTATTTATCCTCCAGAGCATTTCTTCTATCAATTCAAGCCTAAAACATTACTGCCATGGCTGATAATTCCTTTGTCTCATTATTCTTAAAGTGTCAGCATAAATAATATTACCTGGACTAGAAAATACAAACTAAGCACAAACTTACTTAATAACAATGGAAATGAAGTTTGTGAAATGACATGACAAACTGGTGATCTGGAATCTAAACCTTTATAGAAAACTATAAATTAATTTTTGTCCTCTTTAGATTCTGTTGACTTTTTCTTGCCCTTTAAATAAATGATTATTTTTTGAACTAGATTAAATAAATGTACACAGATGGTCACATGCACATATGTGTGCAAAATGGAAAGTTACAATTTTTATGTGTTATACTTTCACGTATAGATCTCCTATAATAAAATCCACATTTTTTTTTACTTGGATGTGAATATGCATAGTTTGAAGGTTATTAAAAATTGCTTTGACAGAAGCAATGTTCATTTAGAATTCTTGGTATTGTTATATAATTTATATAGTATTCCTTTCAAAGCTGTTAATTCACTTATAGCAGTTATAAAAATTATTGTTTTAGAGAAGGATTGTCTTCTCTTATGATGAAGTATTCAAATGTAAAATTTTTGAAAGCTATTTTTTCATTCTATTGCAAATTTTCCCAGGAGACTATGATGTAGGTGTGCAGAATAGCTAGGGAAGTAATTTAATTTTATTCTTTTGATAGTTTTCAACTAACATCTTCAAGATAGTATAATGATAAACCAGATAAGAAATGACACAGTTCTTTGATGACCCTAAGAGATTATTATTTTTTTAATCCTAACTTTAAATTTAATTATTTTCTCTCATAGAACTTACTATATTTTAGTATATTCAGTTTTCCAAGCATGGTTCTGTGTAAATCTTTACTTTGATATGTAGAATTTTATTAATTTTTTTCTAGAAAGGTCATCTAATTTAGTTCAGCAGCATAATTCATAAGGAGAAGCTTTCATCATATGCTTTATAATCTTTATAAAATTTTAGGGATGTACCATGGAGATACTTCACAGTATTCTATGTTGTTCTATAGTACAACAAAATAAAACTGTTAATAGTTCACATTTGTTGAGCACCTACTATTTTGGAGAAGTTAGTCCTCAGAATGAGTCTTCATGGTACTATTGTTAATTTTTGTAGTATAGCCTGACTGGTGGTGGTACAGTGGATAGAGTGTTAACCTGGGACACTGAGGTCCCAAGTTTGAAATCCCAAAGTTGCTAACTTGAGTGCGGGAGTCACTGGCTTGAGCACAGGGTCACTGGCTTGGCTCAAGCCACCCTCCTCCTCCCTTTCAAGGTACATACATATGAGAAAGCAATCAACGAACAACTAAAGTGATGGAACTATGAGTTGTTGCTTCTCAGCTTTCTCCCTTCCTGTTTGTCTCTCTCTCTTAAAATTTTTTTCATAGTACAGATAAGGAAGTGGGGTCTTGGAAAGTTTCAATAATTTGTTTACAGTTAAATAGCTAGTAGGTAGGACCCTGATCAAGTTTTCTTTCCTCTAAAAGCTGTGGTTTTAACCTCTGTAGTGCTGCTCTAGATAATATACCTAACCAGCAGTTAGAAAGGCACTGATTTGAATGATCTTTACAGTGATAGTGATGAATTCATCTGATTTATCCACACTTAATAGAATAATGTATACCCCAGAGTGGCTTGGCTTGGGATTAAAGGGCATGATAGTATGACAAAAGTTACCTACGAAGGCCTAGAAATTTTTTATAGCTATCTTAAAACAGCTGAGGATGATTGGCCCTAAGCATCACTGACCAATATGGACAACTAAATCAGTAACAGTGAGTCAGATATTTACAGCTTATGCCATTTTCCAGTGAATTTGTTCTTAATATGTTTTATTCTGTTAACTAATAGAAAGGAAGAATAATAAAAACCTGGATTCTAATTCTGGTTATACCACTTACTAGCTTTGGAACCTTGAACAAAGTTGTTTAACCTTTCTGAACCTCCATGTTCTCATCAGTAAGGATACCTTTTTTTCATGGTTATTGTGAGTTGTAAATGAAATAATTATTTTATTTAATAAGTGCTAAATATAGAACCTTGAAGTTAAAGGGAATACCATATATGGCAATAGCTGTTATTACAGTATTATTTTATTATTGATACTTGAACTGAACAAACAAGAGTAGGGAATAAATTAGAAAAACAAAACTTGCTTTACTAACTTGAGATCTTTGGAGACCAGCAGTTTGATGAAAGCATTCAGATGGATTAATGTTTTCTACTCTTACATTTAAAACATTATAGTCATAGCAGTCTGTCAATTTGATTTAAAATAGTTCTATCATGAATGTGAGTTTGCATTTCTATTTTTAGATGTTTCTGTGTATATATATTTCTACACGTTGGGTTTTTGGTTGTATTTTGTTTCTTTGAGAAAAGAGTATATGTATACATTTATTTAAACTCAGACTTAAAAAATTTAGTTTTGAGTGTTTTGGTTTGTGGAAATCTTATCCCCATTTCTCTAATTCAATTTACTTAGTTTACTTTCATCATTGAATTGTGGAGGAAAATAATGTCATGTTTCCATAGTAGTACATTTATCTGTTCCAAAGATTGAAATATTGTTTGAACATATTTTATCAAAAAGCTACAATAAAATTTACAAATATTTATTGATTTTAAAAATAATTTTATAAGCCTCTGAACATAAAACTTAATTTTGAGCCTAGGTTCCTACCTTATAGATGAGAAACAGGTAAAAACAAAATCAGTTATCTGCACTAGTAAAATAGAAAACATACGTATTCAGAAATCTTGTTTGCTCTGATGTCAAGTATATAAGTAAGATAATCATTTTTCTGAAAAGAAATTGGAAGAGGAGAGGAGCAAAGAAAACAATCTAAACTCATTGACAATTGATTTTGTTTTCCTCCTCCTTTCCTTTACACTTTTAACAGTGGTTCACCTCTACTTTATCTTAAAGCACCTTTAAATATTTAAAGTGTACTGTAGGAGACAAAAGTACCCTTTTGAAAATTTATTTCCCAAAACAGTATTATTTATTTTAATATTATTATTTATTAGTTGGGTATGAGTATTTTCTGAAATGCTGTGCATTCTTCCTCATGCTCTAGGGCATGGCTGGTACAGGGTGTTAGCAGTCTACTCAAGTTTTGGCCTATGTCATGTAAAAAAATACCACCATGTTGTAGGAAACCTATGCTTAGAAGAATTAGAGTGTACATTCCTGGGCCAGATGTCAGAGATGCTCTGCTTTGCAAACTTTCTAAGTCTCTTTTTAATAAAAATTTTGTCTTAAGCGTTCTGTTTCATTTAGTAAAACTAGGAATTATAGTGTCACCATTTTATCCTACCTTTGAATCTTGCATCTAAAAGATTTTCAGTAGTGTGAACTGACAGACAACCAAGGTCTTTTCATTTCTTAATAAACCTATTCACTGATTTTTTAATTTGTAAGAAGAGATTTCCAACAATAGTTTATGTATCAGGTCTACTTGGTATATAAACTCTTATAAAAATTCAGTAACCTGCTGTTAATCCAGTGTTCAGAAGATATTCTCACCAAAGATTCTTGCCCTTTTGAGTATATGAAGAAAATTAGCTATTACTATTGATAAATGTTATTGGAATATAGAAATTTCCCCCCAAACCAATAGATGTTAAAAGTAGTATAATTTGAGATCCGGCTATTATTGGATGCTTTTTTTTTTTTTTTAAGTGAGAGGAGGGGAGATAGTGAGACAGATTCCCACATGCATCCCAACTGGATCCACCCAGAAACCCCTGTCTGGGGCCATTGCTCAAGTAAACTGAGCTATTTTTAGTGCCCGAGGCTGATGCACTCAGACCAACCAAGCCATCCTCAGGGCCCTGCCAACACTCAAACCAGTGGAGCTACTGACTGTGGGAGGGGTAGAAGGAGAGGGAGAGAAGCAGATGGTTGCTTCTCCTGTTTTCCCTGACTGGAAATTGAACCCAGGACATCCATAAACTGAGCTGGCGCTCTATCCACTGGACAAACCGGTCAGGGCCTGGACATTTATTTTAAACAATAAAACCTAGAATAATATGTCTAAATTTCCCACAACAAACCTGTACCTTAGCATTTTCATCTGTTGAAGCTATTCATGTCTTAATACAAAGCACAAGTCTGTAAAAAGTGTGTCAATTGGATTTTTGAATAAGTAATTGGCTTTTCTATTTATTCATTTTATAATCACACAAATGCTTTATTTTCACTTCTGACTGATCTTTAGCCGGCTGTATGACAGAGCTTTGTTATTCCCTCCCTACCTTTGCTACCTCATTCTTCTTTTTCCCCTTGTCTCTGATATATACCATATTACCCCATGTATAAGATGCTCCCACGTATAAGATGCACCTTAATTTGGGGCTCGGAATTTGAAAAAAAGACAACAAGTGCAAAAAAGGAGGAAATGCAAGTAAAAAAACTACAACAATGAGAGCAAAAACAAGCACAATAAAGCAGGAAATGCAAGTAAATAAAACTCCTACAACCACTGTATAAGACGCACCCAGTTTTTAAACCCCAAACTTTTCAAAAAAGGGTGCGTCTTATACATGGGGAAATATGGTAGTCAATTAATGGTTTGTTAGTTCCTTTTGAATATACATATATGAAACAGTTACTGTGTGTCAGCATATGTGTCAGGTGCTAGATATAAAATAGTATTCTGGGCCCTGGCTGGTTGGCTCAGCAGTAGAGTGTTGGCCCGGCGTCAGCCTGGCGTGTGGAAGTCCCAGGTCCATTTCCCGGCCAGGGCAGACAGGAGGAGTGCCCATCTGCTTCTCCATCCTTCCCCCTCTCCTTTCTATCTCTCTCTTTCCCTCCCGCAGCCAAGGCTCCACTGGAGCAAAGTTGGCCTCGGCGCTGAGGATGGCCCCATGGCCTCTGCCTCAGGTGCTAAGATGACTCTGATTACACCGGAGCAACGTCCCACCAGGTGTGGATCCCAGTGGGAGCATGCGGGAGTCTGTCTGACTCCCCCGTCTGGCCCCCCGCCCTTCTCACTTTGGAAAAATACAAAAAAAAAAATAAAAATAATAAAAAGATAAAATAGTATTTTGACAGATTTGACTGTAGTAGAGAAGAGAGACATATCAGCACTCACAGTAAATAAGTGGTTGTAGAAACTAAATCACTATCAGTAGAGGATTGGTTAAATAGATTGTTTCCATGAAACATTTTGTAACTATGTATATTATATTTAACTATATAACATATGTAAGATATATATTTACACACACATATGTGTAAAATATTTCTAGAAAAATACATAAGACATTGTCATCAGTGAGTGCCTCTATTGAGGGTACAAGGGGACTGGATTTGTTATTTGTTATATATAATCTTGGATCTGAAAATAAAAAAAGAAACCTCTTTTCATGTATTATATCTTCATTGTAACTAAGTAAATTAAACTTGAAGAAAACTAGCAGTACATTGAACAAGCAAATAAGCAACTATACTTTTGTCCAAAAAAGAAAAATCTAAAGGTAAAAACCTTGAATTGTTAAAACAGTTACTATTGCCTGACCAGGTGGTGACACAGTGAATAGAGCATTGGACTGGGACTTGGAGGACCCAGGTTCGAAACCCTGAGGTTGCTGACTTGAATGTGGGCTCATCCGTCTTGAGCGTGGGGTCGCTGGCTTGAGCATGGGATCATAGACATGACCCCATGGTCTCTGGCTTGAGCCCAAGATTGCTGGCTTGAGCAAGGGGTTCCTTGCTCTACTGTAGCCACGCCCCTCCCAGTCAAGGCACATATGAGAAAGCAATCAATGAACAACTAAGGACAACTAAGGTGCTGCAACTATGAGTTGATGCTTCTCATCTCTCTCCCTCCCTGTCTATTTCTATCTGTCCCTCTCTGACTCTCTCTGTGTCTCTATCAAAAAGCAACAACAACATAAAACAAAAAAACAATCACTATTACCCTCATTTGTAAGTTTTGTCCACAAAGCCTTTTTTTTTACTGGGGGTGTTGTTATATTTGAAGTGAGCAGGGACACTCTCAGTCAAGATTATTCTATTTTTGGCTGCTGAATGATGAAAGGATGGTCTGGTTTATACTTTTCACTTGTCAAAATAAACATGGTCACAGATTTCCTGGGTGAATTGAGCCCAAGATCTATTTAATGTTGATATCACGGTATGTTAGAATTGAATATGGATGCAGATTATCCCATGAGATTATTCCAGTAAAATTTAAATTGTTGCTTAACCATTTTACTCCATTTTGAGTTTGATATTTGAATTTTTGCACATTAGGTAAAAAGGAGTAAGATGGCCACAAGAAGCAGTTTGTTTGAATAAAATGTTATTTTCTATCAATAGGCTGACTCTTTCATTGATCTAATTTGATAGACTCTTGGCAAAGCTTGACATCTGAATAAATATAATTACATTTTGTGTTTTTGCCGGGATTATTTTAGTCCCATGAGTGGTCATTAAAATTCTAACTGAAAAGTACATTTATAAGTTGTTAATTATAATTCCCATTTTTAGCCAGTTCATATTTATAAATAGTCCAAATTTATGTTACTTGTAGCAGTTTTTAATGTATAAATTCTTTTTTTAAAATTTTTATTTATTGATTTTAGCAAGAAAGGAAGAGAGTGAGAGAGAGAGAAAGACAGAAACATTGAGCTACTCTTGTATGTGCCCTGACCAGCGATTGAACCAGCAACCTCTGTACTGTACTTTGGGATCATATTCAAACCAGCTGATCTATTTGGTCAGGGAGATTGTTTTCTTTCTTTCTTTTTTTTCCTTCTTTTTTCAAAGTAAGAGGAAGGGAGATAGAGAGACAGACTCCCACATGTGCCCTGACCGGGATCCACCTGGCAACCCCTGTCTGGGGCCAGTGCTTGAATCAATTGAGCTCTGTCCATCTGAGGCCATGCTCACAACTGAGTTATTTTTAGTGCCTGAGGCGGAGGCTCTACAGAGCCATCCTCAGTGCCCTGGCTGATGCACTCAAACCAATCAAGCTATGGCTGCAGGAGAAGAAGAGAGAGAGCGAGAGAAGAAGGAGGGAGAGGGTTGGAGAAACAGATGGTCGCTTCTCCTATGTGCCCTGACTGGGAATCGAGCCTGGGACATCCACATATAATTGTTTATAGTAGTTCCTTATGATTCTTTTAATTTCTCAGTATCCTTTGTAATGTCTTCTCTTTCATCTACAATTTTATTGTTTTGTGTTTTCTCCTTTTTACCCTTGGTGAGTCCAGCCAAAGGCTTGTGAGTATTTATCTTTTCAAAAAAAACCAACTCTTAATTTCATTGAGGTTTTCTATTGCTTTCCTTTTTATTTCTGCTCTGATCTTTTTGATTTCTTTCCGTCTAAGTTGGGGTTAGTTTGTTCTTTTTCTGTTTCCTTAAGGTATATATTTAGGTTATTTGTAAGGTGACCAGATTTTAAAATTGGTAAAGTGGGACACCATTGACAGAGGGTGGGGGAGGCTCTTGATTAAAAATTTGGTCTATATGGAGCAAAAAAAATTTTCATAGAATGTAAAAATAGTATTGTAATATATTTTTTTAAATTGCAACATAAGTACAATTTACAAATATAATGCATTTTTAAAAATTATGTATAGTATTATTTTATTCTTTGGCATATTTCTCATTTAAGTGAATTTTTTTAGTAGATTACTGTCATTGTTTAAAAGATCATGAAATTTTTTACAATAATATGTTAAATTCTATTTCACACATAAAACGGCTTTCAAAGTCTCAACACTTAATTGTGATTTTTCTGATGTCCACACTTTATTTACCGTAGAAAAAATGCGTTCAGTCGCTCGCAGCATTAGTTACTGGTAAAGACAGCACGTATTCCACAATTTGTAGTGCATTATTGTATGGAAACATGGTTTGTTTCAAAATTGATGAAATATTTCTAACCATTTGTTCTCTATTGTGATTTTTGCTGATGCCCAAAATTTCACCTTTTCCCTATCAATATATATTTTTAATAATGATACCTCATTAAAAAGATCATTTTAGGAAATACTACTATATGGGAAATTTTGAGTGAGTCAGAGGGATTGGGTTACATGGTCCCGAAACTGATGCTGGAGCTGCATGAGCTGCACGCTGGCGTCCAGGACCCGGGCCTATGGGTAGTTAGGGGACTTCACAGCTGCCGCCTCAGCAGGTATGTCCCGCCCAAAGTTCTTTGTTTTGGGGCCACATGGGGCAGCCAGCTCTTGCAGCAGTGCGGGTGCTTCCAGGTCGAGGCAGAGTCTCCCCGCAGAAAACGGTATATTCCTGTCCCATTCTCCCCCTGTTCCCTAGCTTTTCGTGCATTCTTTCCAAAAATCGGGACTTTTTAAAAACGCTGCGGGACGTGGGACAAATTGTTAAAAATTGGGACTGTCCCGCCAAAAATGGGACGTCTGGTCACCTTAGTTATTTGAGATCTCTCTTTTCTTAATATAGATTTTTATCATTATTAACTTCCCTCTAGGGTCATGATGGCGAACCTATGACATGCGTGTCAGCACTGACACGCGTAACCATTTTCAATGACATGCGGCTGCATACCAGAGAAATATGGGACTGCTTGCTAAGAAGGACATTTCATCCTCGGCTCCCGCATGGCCAGGTGCAGTAGCCGAGGATAAAACATTTGCTGTAGTGTAGACACTCGGTGCCGGAGGTCTGTAGACCAAAACAACAGAACTCCGGCACAGAGCATCTAGTTCTGGGGCTTCCGAGGATAAAACATTTGCTGTAGTGTAGACACTCGGTGCCAGAGGTCTGTAGACCAAAACAACAGAACTACGGCACAGAGCATCTAGTTCTGGGGCTTCTGGTTAGGCCGTTTTTCTTGAAGTGACACACCACCCGAGTTATGCTCGGTTTTTTGGTGAATTTTGACGCACCAAGCTCAAAAGATTGCCCATCACTGCTCTAGGGTCTGCTTTTCTGCATTGTGTATGTTTTGGTGTGTTTTTCTTTTTTTTTTTTTTTGATTTAAAATTGAAGAACTTAAAAAAATTTTTTTCTTTGTTCCATTTTCATTCAGGAACATGTTTAATTTCCACATATTTGTGAATTTTCCAGTTCTCCTATTACTGATTTCTAGTTTTATACCATTTTTTCAGAAAACATACTTGGTATGATTTCATTCTTCTAAATTTGCTTAGCTATTTTTTTCTGACAAAACATATGATCTGTCCTGGTGAATGTTGCATATGTTTTTGAAAAGAATGTGTATTCTGCTGCTGTTGGATGGAATATTCTGTACAGTCATATTCCACATAACATTTCAGTCAGCAACAGACTGCATGTACAGTGATGGTCCCATAACATTTTAATGGAGCTGAAAAATTCCTATCACTTAGTGATGTCATAACCATCCTAACATCATTGAGCAGCACATTGTTCACATGCTTGTGGTGATGCAGACATAAACTTACTGCGCTGCCAGTTGTATAAAAATATAGCACATATAGTTATCTATAGTACATGATACATAATTATAATAAATGACTATGTTACTGGTTTATGTATTTTACTAGACTATTTTTATTGTTATTTTAGAGTGTACTTTACCCACTTATTAAAGGAGCAAAGTTTTCTGTAAAACAGTATGCTGAGTTATACTGAGAGCATCCTCATACTTTTCCCTTTTACTGCGTTTCTTGATTGTATCACTTTCTTTTGGCTTGCTTTCATCTCATGTTTTTGTACGGTAACATGTTGTACAGGCTTGTTGGATAGGAACAATAGGCTGTACCTTGTAGCCTAGAAGTGTAGTAGGCTTTACCATCCAGGTTTGTGTAAGTACATTCAATGATTGTTTGCACAACGATGACATTTCCTAACAACACAGTTCTCAGAACATGTCCTCATCATTAAGAGGTATATAGCTGTATATGTCTAGGAGGTTCATTTAGTCTAAATATAGATCAAGTCCAATGTTTTCCTAGTGATTTTTCTGCTTGGATGATCAATCTGTTGTTGAAAGAGGTCCCATAGTAGTAGTGAAGTCCACTGCAGTTACTGTGTTGTTATCCATTTCTCCCTTCAGATCTGGTAGTATTTGTGTAATATATTTAGCCTAATATACTGTATTTACATAGTATATTTAGGTTCTCTGATGTTTGGTGCATATAAACTTATAACTGTTATATGTTCTTGAAGAATTGACCCTAATTCTATAGTGAACTTCTTTGTTTTTGTTTTTTGTTACAATTTTTTTTTTTTTTTACAGAGTCAGAGAGAGGGATAGATAGAGACAGACAGACAGGAACACAGAGAGATGAGAAGCATCAATCATCAGTTTTTCATTGCGACCCCATAGTTGTTCAATGACTGCTTTCTCACACGTGCCTTGACCGCTGGCCTTCAGCATACTGAGCCACGCCTTGCTGGAGCCAGCGACCTTGGGTCCAAGCTGGCTAGCTTTTTGCCCAAGCCAGATGGGCCTGTGCTCAAGCTGGCGAGCTTGGGGTCTCGAACCTGGGTCTTCTGCATCCCAGTTCGACGCTCTATCCACTGCGCCACTGCCTGGTCAGGCTTTTGTTACAATTTTTGACAAAGTCTATTTTGTCTGAAATAAGTGTAGCTACCTCTGTTCTATTTTGTTTACCTTTTTCATGGACTCTTTTTCCATCCCTTCATTGTGAGCCTATGTATAACGTTAAAGCATACAGTTGAGGCCATATTGCGATCAAGTGGAATCTCAGGCTATGCTCTTTGGTCAGAAGGGACTGAAGACTATGCCTCAAAGTTGAGCAGGGCTGCAGGCTGGGCTCTGCAAGTGAGGCTGCTTGCTGGTGGTACATTCCACTCTTTGACAGTGTCTCTTGCTGAATTTCCTGTTCAGGCAGGGCTACCATCTCTACCCCTAACTGGATGGGGCTTGAGGTTGTGTTCCACAATTGGGTTGAGTGCTTTCTGGGCTCACTGGTCAGGTGGGACCACAGGTTACACTTTAAGACTAGGTGGGGTGGTGGCTGGGTGCTCTGCTTGGGTGAATCAACAAATAATACTCAGCAATTGGATGGCACATAGACTGTGCTATGCTATTGGAGAGGGCCAAAGGCTGGGCTCCCTTGCCAATCATTACCTTAAGTGGAGCTTTGAGGCTGCCCAGAGTCACCATTTGGGCTTTCTGGTTATGAAGAACCAGTGGTCATGATCAACAGTTGGGTGAGAGGGACTGTGGGATGGGCTCCAGAGCTGGCCACAGTCTCTAGACGGGCAGCCTGGTGAGCAGGACTGGAGGCTATGCTCAATAGTGCTATTGGCTTGGCTTCCTACCTGGAGGGGGCTCTGTGACTACCTTGAGTTCCTGGCTAGGTTGGCCTGAGGATTATGCTTGTCTGTTGGGTGGGTTTGTTGCCTTGCTTTCTTGTTCTAACAGGCCAAGGATGTGCTCTGTGACTGCTTAGCATCTTTGGCCAGGATTCTCTATTGAGTGGAGCTGGAGGCTATGCTCAGCAGTTGGGTGTGGCCAGTAACTTACTTCCCTAGTTATTGGGCTGTAGGATGTGCTGCATGGTTGCCCTGCATCTCAGGGCAGCCCTTCTCCTCAAGTGGGGCCTAGAGGCTATGCTCAGTGATAGAGTTGAGTAGGCCCTGCTGACTTGCTTCCCTGTATAGGCTGGGCTCTAGAATGAGCTCCTCTACCAAGGCAGCCCTCTAGTTGGTGACCCAAACTAGGCAGATCTAATAATCAAACTTTCTTTACAGTTGGGGCCAAAGACTCAACTATTCAAATGATCAGAACTACTGATTGACATCTCCTCTCAGGCCCCACTACTGGCAGGAACACAGTCTATGAAGGTCTGTGCACCTGTAAGCCCTTCCCCTCTTTTCTGTCTTCTGTTGACTTATTTTTCCAGTAATCCCTGAGCCTCCCAGGAAGCATCCAAAATGCTAGGGAAGCTTGATGTCCACTTTATGCTCTCCTTTTCCCACTGGAGAAACTAGTCCAAGGGGTTTCATTCCATGCAACACTGTGCTGACCTGGGGGAGGAGCAATGTGGACACAGTGAAATTGGGCCTCTTACCCTTCCTAATGCAATTTTTCTTTGGTTTTGTAGTCCAACGGTTGCTTTAGCCTTACCCTGGTGTTCTGGAATCTTTACAAAGGTATCTTGTTTATGGATAGTTGATAGTTGCCTTTCTCCTTAGAGGGAACCACCTATTTTGCCATCTATCAGACATCAGTTTTCTGATTCCAGTTTTGTCAAACCATTGTTTCGTACATTGTGTCTAGATTTTCATTTGTTTCAGGCATAATGGTAAGTCTGATCTTTGTTATTGCATCTTGGCCAGAAAGTTACACACACACACACACACACCCCACATACACATTTCTTTTTTGCATAGTGAGTGTGATATTTTAACAAATTAATTCCTTAAATATTCAGATAAAGAGACTGTTCTTACAGATTGACTCTTTTCTAATTGGGGTTCTAATTGAATACTATTTTTTTTGCATTTGCTTCTCCATTATTTTTCTTTATCTACAGTTTATCCACAGTTGGATTAGATTATTGTATAAAATAATGTAATATAAATCTCTAATACATTCATGTTTTATGATTGTATTTAGTACTTAATGGAAGTCTGCTGAAAAGATCTTATGCTATTTTTCATGCTTGTTTTCCCTTAATGTTATTCTACCAATGCATGAAGAAATGAGATAAAGAGGACCTATTCTTCTCAAGCTATTCCAAAAACATCAAGAGGAGGAAAGATTTCCAAGCTCATTTTATGAGGCATGCATTGTCCTAATTCCAACACCAGGTAAAGATACTACAAAGAAAGAAAACTATAGGCCAGTATCCCTAATGAATGTAGATGCTAAAATTCTCAACAAAATATTAGCAAACTGGATCCAGCAATACATTAAAAAGATCAGACTTCATGATCAAGTGGGATTTATTCTGGGGAGGCAAGGCTGGTACAATATTCCCAAATCGATAAACGCAATTCATCACATAAACAAAATGAAGGATAAAAATCACATGATCATTTCAAAAGATGTGGGAAAAGCATTTGATAAAACCCAGCACCCAGGAGCAAGATGGCGACGGAGTAGGCGGACGTACCAACTGCCAACTCCCAGAACCAAAGTGGATTACAACTCAATTTTAAGAACCATCACCTGGATAAACCAACTTTGAACAAAACTAAGTGGACTCTTCAACCAAGGAACACAGAAGAAGCCACATTGAGATTGGTAGGAATAGCGAAAATGCGAAGAGGGCTGCCCAGCTCCCCGGAGCAAACGGCAGCCCGGAGAGACCCGCGGAGCGGGAGGAAAGTTTGGCGGAGAGGGAGGGACCTGGGTCCCAGGAACCAAGCCCCAGCCTGCAGTCCCAGAGGCTAGAAGAGGCGTTTGGAAGGTTTTGAGCTGTGAAACAAGTGAGGGAGCTCCCAGGCCTACAGTGTGGAGTATTAGGTCCCTTCCTACTCTGCTGAGGGCTGCTTAAGGTTTTGGGGTGGCAGGACGCTGAAAGGCGGTTCTGTCGGCGTGGGCAGAGGCCAAGCCGGTGGGAGATCGGTCTAGCCCAGAGGGTCGGAGGGGAAGCGCGAGAGCGGTCTGGAAGCTGCGGGCCCACCTTTAATCCCACTGACGGGGACAAAGCGGGAGGCCAGGAACAGGCAGGCCTTGCGCAAGCCGGCCCTGACCGCGGGGACCAGGCTAGGACCAGGGACGGGCAGGGGCTCGCGTCTGAGCTGACGCTACCAGTCCCCCCACGCCCCCGCCGGAGAAACCGCGGTTGGCCAGTATACGTGCGCGAGCGGGCTCCGAGCGCGGGAACGGGGTGGACCCCGAGACGGGTGGAGGCTCGCAGCTGAGCCCACGCTATTATCCCCATCCGGCCGGAGAAAACGCGGATAGCAATCATACGTGCACGAGCGGGCTCCGAAAGCAGGGGCGGGGTAGAGTCCGGGACGAGCGGAAGTACGCAGCTGAGCGGAAGCGAGCAAACACGCCCGCCCCAATAAACCTTGGTTTCCGACCCTGCGCAAAGGGCCCTGGCCTCAAGGGCGGGGCTAAAGCTCCGGACGGGCAAAGGCTTACAGCTGAGAGCACGTCAAAAGCCCCGCCTAACCTGCGGAACTGTAGCAAGCAGGCTCCGACTGCTGGTTCTGGGCGGAAGTCCGGAAATAGGCTGGGTCCGCAGCTGAGGAAAGGTGCTCACCGCTACCCTTGGTGCTAATCTTGTGGCTTCAGTGACAGCCCCTCCCACGGAGGAGAGGCAGAAATAACAGCAAAAGCCACAGAGGGCCAGCGCTGGCAACGCTCATACCCAACCACCCTAGGCACCGGCAGAGGGGGTGGGGGGCCTGCAGATAGACCACACCTAGAGAACACAAAGGCAACACCTACTGGACTCCAGTGGCCACAACTTGCTTATACACAGAAAAAATGGGCAGACAGAGGAATGCAAACCAAATGAATTAAGAGAAATCCCCAGAGAAGGATCTGAATGAACCAGATATAACCAAATTACCTGAAGCAGAATTTAGAATAATGATAGTTAGGATGTTCAAAGAAATTAGAGCAACAATGGATAGTCATTATGAACACCTAAATAAAGAGATAACAAGTATAAAAAATGAAATTGAAATAATAAAAAAGAATCAGACAGAAATGACAAATACAGTATCAGAACTGAAGACCACAATGGAAGGAATTAAAAGCAGGATGGATGACGCTGAAGATCGAATAAGCGAGTTAGAGGACACAATAAACAAAGGCACAGAAGCAGAGAAGAAAAAGGAAAAGAGACTTAAAAAATGTGAGGAAACTCTAAGGGAGCTTTGTGACAACATGAAGAGAAACAACATTCGCATCATAGGGGTGCCTGAAGAAGAGGAGAGAAGACAGGAAATGGAAACTTTGTTCAATCAAATCATAGCAGAAAACTTTCCTAAATTAAGGCTGGGAAACACTCCACACATTCAAGAAGCACACAGAACTCCATTAAAGAGAAACCCAAAAAGATCTACACCAAGACACATCATAGTTAAAATACCAAAGCTAATAGATAAAGAAAAAATCTTAAAAGCTGCTAGAGAAAAAAAGACTCTCACCTACAACGGAGCCCCCATTAGGATGACATCAGACTTCTCAACACTTGAGGCCAGAAGGGAATGGCAAGATATAATCAAAGTAATGCAGAACAAGAACCTACAACCAAGACTACTTTATCCAGCAAGGCTAACGTTTAAAATTGAAGGAGAGATAAAGAGCTTCCCAGAAAAAGAAAGCCTCAAGGAATTCATAAAAACCAAACCAATTCTGCAAGAGATACTAAGGGGCCTCTTGTGAACAGTTTAAAGGGAGGAATGAATAGAGCAAAAGAAGAATACAGCTTTAAAGAATAAAATGGCAATAAACAACTACATATCAATAATAACCTTAAATGTAAATGGATTAAATGATCCAATCAAAAGACATAGGGTAGCTGCATGGATAAAGAAACAGGACCCATACATATGCTGTCTACAAGAGACACACCTTAAAACAAAAGATGCTCATAGACTGAAGGTAAAAGGATGGAAAAAAATATTTCATGCAAATGGAAATGAAAAAAAAGCAGGGGTAGCAATACTTATATCAGACAAAATGAACTTTAAAACAAAGGCTGTAGTAAGAGATAAAGGAGGACACTACATAATGATAAAGGGAACAATTCAACAGGAAGATATAACTATTGTAAATATCTATGCACGAAATATAGGAGCCCCGACATACATAAAGCAGACTTTGATGGATATAAAGGGTGAGATTAACAGCAATACTATCATAGTAGGGGATTTCAATACCCCTCTAACAACACTGGATAGATCCTCAAGAAAGAAAATTAATAAAGAAACAGCAGAATTAAAGGATACACTAGATCAACTTGATTTAATAGATATCTTCAGAACTTTTCACCCTAAAGCAGTAGAATATACATTCTTCTCAAGCGCTCATGGTACGTTTTCTAGGATAGACCACATGTTAGGACACAAAAATGGTCTCAATAAATTTAAGAAGATTGAAATCATATCAAGCATTTTCTCTGATCACAATGCCATGAAACTAGAAATTAACCACAAAAGAAAAACTGAAAAATACTCAAACACTTGGAAACTAAATAGCATGTTATTAAATAATGAATGGATTAACAATGAGATCAAAGAAGAAATAAAAAAGTTTCTAGAAACAAATGATAATGAGCATACATCAACTCAAAATTTATGGGACACAGCAAAAGCAGTTCTGAGAGGGAAGTTTATTGCACTACAGGCATATCATAAGAAGCTAGAAAAAGCTCAAATAAGCAACCTAACCCTGCATCTAAAAGAACTAGAAAAACAACAACAAATAAAACCCAAGACAAGTAGAAGGAAGGAAATAATAAAGGTCAGAGCAGAAATAAATGACATAGAGGCTAAGGAAACAATACAGAGGATCAATGAAACAAGAAGCTGGTTCTTTGAAAAGGTAAACAAGATTGATGAACCTTTAACTAGACTCACCAAGAAAAAAAGAGAGAGGACTCAAATAAATAAAATTAGAAAGGACAGTGGAGAAATAACAACTGACACAACAGAAATACAAAGCATTGTAAGAAAATACTATGAAGAACTCTATGCCAAAAAATTAGACAATCTCCGTGAAATGGACAAATTTCTTGAATCATATAACCTTCCAAAAATCAATCTGGAAGAATCAGAACACCTAAACAGATCAATTACAACAAATGAGATAGAAACAGTTATCAAAAAACTCCCAAAAAAGAAAAGTCCTGGGCCTGATGGCTTCACAAGTGAATTCTATCAAAAATTCAAAGAACTAACTCCTATTCTCCTCAAGCTATTTCAAAAAATTCAAGAGGAAGGAAGACTTCCAAACTCCTTTTATGAGGCGAGCATAATTCTGATCCCAAAACCGGGCAAAGACAACACAAAGAAAGAAAATTATAGGCCTATATCCCTGATGAATTTAGACGCTAAAATTCTCAACAAAATATTAGCCAACCGGATCCAGCAATATATGAAAAAAATCATACACCACGATCAAGTGGGATTTATTCTGGAGAGGCAAGGCTGGTTCAATATTCACAAATCAATCAATGTGATTCACCACATAAAGAAAAGGAAGGACAAAAATCACATGATAATTTCAATAGATGCAGAAAAGGCATTTGATAAAATCCAGCACCCATTCATGCTCAAAACTCTCAGTAAAGTGGGAATACAGGGATCATTCCTTAACATGATAAAGGCCATCTACGATAAACCGACAGCAAACATCATACTAAATGGACAAAGATTAAAAGCAATCCCCTTACGATCAGGAACCAGGCAGGGTTGCCCACTTTCACCACTCTTATTCAACATAGTTCTGGTAGTCCTAGCTACAGCAATCAGACAAGAAGAAGAAATAAAAGCATCCAAATTGGAAAAGAAGAAGTAAAACTGTCATTATTTGCAGATGATATGATATTGTATATTGAAAACCCTAAAGTCTCAGTCAAAAAACTACTGGACCTTATAAATGATTTCAGCAAGGTGGCAGGATATAAAATTAATACTCAGAAATCAGAGGCATTTCTGTACACCAACAATGAAATATCAGCAAAAGAAATTAAGGAAACAATCCCCTTCACTATTGCAGCCAAAAAAATAAAGTACCTAGGAGAGGAGTAAATTTAACCAAGGAGGTTAAGGACTTGTACTTGGAAAATTATAGAACATTGATAAAAGAAATCAAGGAAGATACAAACAGGTAGAAGCATATACCGTGCTCATGGCTAGGAAGAATAAACATCATTAAAACGTCTATATTACCTAAAGCAATATATAAATTCAATGCAATACCAATTAAAATACCAATGACATACTTCAAAGATATAGAACACATATTCCAAAAATTTATATGGAACCAAAAAAGAACACGAATAGCCTCAGCAATCTTAAAAAGAAAAAATAAAGCAGGAAGTATCACGCTTCCTGATATCAAGGTTTACTATAAGGCCATTATACTCAAGACAGCCTGGTACTGGCATAAGAACAGGCATATAGATCAATGGAACAGAACAGTGAACCCAGAAATAAACCCACAGCTTTATGGACAACTGATATTTGACAAAGGAGGAAAGAACATACAATGGAGTAAAGACAGCCTCTTTAACAAATGGTGTTGGGAAAATTGGACATCTACCTGCAAAAAAAATGAAACTAGATCATCAATTTACACCATTCACAAAAACAAACTCAAAATGGATAAAAGACTTAAATGTAAGCCGTGAAACCATAAGCATCTTAGAAGAAAACATAGGCAGCAAGCTCTCCGACATCTGTAGCAGCGGTATATTTGCCGATTTATCTCCACGGGCAACTGAAATAAAAGGCAAGATAAACAAATGGGACTATATCAAACTAAAAAGTTTTTGCACAGCTAAAGACAATAGGAACAGAATAAAAAGACAAACCACACAATGGGAGAACATATTCGACAGCACATCTGATAAGGGGTTAATAACTAAAATTTATAAAGAACTTATAAAACGCAACACCAGGAAGACAAACAACCCAATCAAAAAATGGGCAAAAGAAATGAATAGAAATTTCTCCAAAGAGGACATACAGATGGCCAATAGGCATATGAAAAAATGCTCAACATCACTAATCATTAGAGAAATGCAAATTAAAACCACAATGAGATATCACCTCACACCAGTCAGAATGGCACTTATCAGCAAAACAACACAGAATAAGTGCTGGCGAGGATGTGGAGAAAAGGGAACCCTTCTGCACTGCTGGTGGGAATGCAGACTGGTGCAGCCACTGTGGAAAACAGTTTGGAGATTCCTCAGAAAATTAAATATTGAACTGCCTTTTGACCCAGCTATCCCACTTTTAGGAATATACCCTAAGAACACCATAGCATTGTTCGAAAAGAAGAAATGCGTCCCCATGTTCGTGGCAGCATTGTTCACAATAGCGAAGATCTGGAACCAGCCCAAGTGTCCGTCAGAAGACGAATGGATTAAAAAGCTATGGTACATATATACTATGGAATACTACTCAGCCATAAGAAACGATGACATCGGATCATTTATAACAAAATGGATGTACCTTGATAACATTATACGGAGTGAAATAAGTAAATCAGAAAAAAAGAAAAACTGAGAACAGCACGATTACATACATAGGTGGGACATGAAAGTGAGGGTATGAGACATGGACAAGAGAGTGTTGGTTATGGGATGGGGGGAGGGAGGGAAGAGTGGGATAGGGAGGAGGGGAGGGATGCAGGGAAAACCAGATTGAAGGTGACAGAGGACAATTTGACTTTTGGTGATGGGTATGCAACACAATTGATTAAGATAACCTGGAGATGTTTTCATTGTACATATGTACCCTGATTTATTGGTGTCACCCCATTAGAATTAATAATAATAAAATATATATTAAAAAAAACAAACAAAAAACCCAGCACCCATTTATGATCAAAACTCTCAGCAAAATGGGAATACAGGGAATATACCTTAACATAATAAAGGCCAGATATAACAAACTGACAGCCAACATCATACTCAATGGGCAAACATTAAAAGCAATCTCTTTAATATCATGAACGAGAGTGGATATTCCTTTTCACTCCTATTATTCATCATAGTACTGGAATTCTGAGCCACAGCAGTCAGACAAGAAGAAGACATAAAAGACTTATAAATTGGAAAAGAAGAAATAAACTATCATTATTTACTGATGACATAATGCTGTACATAGAAAACCCTAAAGACTCAGCCAGAAAACTACTGACCTGATAAATGAAATTGGCAAAGTAGCAGAATATACAATTAATATTCAGAAATCAGTGACATTTGTATACAACAATGAACTGTCAGAAAGAGAAATTAAGGAAACATTCCCTTTCACTATTGCAACAACAAAAATAGTACCTTGGAATAAATTTAACTAATTAGGTAAAAGACTTATACTCAGAAAATTGTAAGACATTGAAAGAAAAAGAAATTGAGGAAGATAAAAAACAAGTGGAAGCATACACAGTGCTCATGGATAGGAAGATTTATCTTCATTAAAATGTCCATACTACCCAAAGCAATCTATAGATTTGATGCAATTCCTATTAAAATACCAATGGCATACTTCACAGATGTAGGATAAGTATTCCAAAAATTTATCTGGAACCAAAAAGGAACCCAAATAGCCTCAACAATCTTGAAAATGAAGAACAAAGTGGGAGGTATCACACCTCCTGATATCAAGCTGTACTTCAAGGCCATTGTAATCAAAATAGCCTGGTATTGGCATAAGAACAGGCGTTCAGATCAATGGAACAGAACAGAGAACCCAGAAATAAACCCACGCCTTTATCATCAATTAATATTTGACAAAGGGGGCAAGATTATACAATGGAGTAAAAACAGTCTCTTTAATAAATGGTGTTGGGAAAATTGGACAAGTATATGCAAAAAAGTGAAACTAGAAGACCAACTTACACCATTCACAAAAACAAAATGGATAAAAGATTTAAATGTAAGTTGTGAAACCATAAAAATCTTTGAAGAAAACGTAGGCAATAGACTGATATCTCTCTTAGCAGTATTTTTGCCAATACGTCTTCACGGGCAAGTGAAATAAAGTACAAAATAAACAAATGGGACTATATCAAACAAAAAGCTTTTGCACAGCAAAAGACACCATTAAGAAAACAAAAAACAACCCACTCAATGGGAGAACATACTCGCTGATATGTCTGATAAGGGATTAATAACCAAAATTTATAAAGAACTTTTAAAACTCAACAATAGGAAGGTAAACTATCCAATTAATAAATAGGCATAGGACCTGAAAGATACTTCTCCAAAGGGGAGGGACATACGGATGGCCAATAGACATATAAAATAATGCTCAACCTCACTAATCATCAGAGAAATGCAAATTAAAATCACAGTGAGATACCACCTCACACCTGCCTGAATGGCTCTCATTAACAAATCAACAAAGAAGTGCTGGCAAGGGTGTGAAGAACACAGAACCCTTGTGTACTAATGGTGGGAATGCAGATTATTGCTGCCACTGTGGAAAACAATATGTCATTTCCTCAAAAAATTAAAAATGGAACTGCCTTATGACCCAGCTATTCCACTTTTAGGAATAGATTCTAAGAATAACAAATCACTAATTCAAAAGAAGATATGCACCCCCCATGTTCATTGCAGCATTGTTTACAATAGCCAAGATCTGGAAACAGCCTAAGTGTCTGTCAGTGGATGAGAGGATAAAAAGGCTATGGTACATTTACACAGTGGAATACTGCATGGCCATGAAAAAGAGGAAAACCTTCCCTTTTGCAATGGCATGGATGGACCTGGAGATTATTATGCTAAGTGAAATAAGCCAGGCAGAGAAACAAATATATGCTCTCATTTATATGTGGAATCTAATGAACACAATAAACTGAGAAACAAAATACAAACAGAGGCAAGGTCACAAGAAACAGATGGACAGCTGTCAGAGGAAAAGGGGAAGAAGGGATGGGATCAAAGAAGGTCAATGGATTAGCCAAATTATATATATATAACATAGATACAGAATGTAGGGTAGCAATAGCCAGAGGGAAAGAGGGGGTAGAGGTCAGGGAAGAAGAGGCAAAAGGAGTAAATGGAGAAAGAGACTTTGCATGGGACATAGGGGGCATGATGTGTGTAGAGGGTGTTATACTGAGTGGGACTTGAAATCATGTCAATACAATAAATTAAAAATAAAAATTTTTAATTAAAAATAAATAAGATAGAGGAGAACCTAGACATATCTTTCTACTGGCTGAAATTCTGTATCACTGAAGTGTGTTCTGGAAAAGGACATCTTTGTCCTGTGGCATATTGCTGCCAAAATAAATTTCAAGAGGTAGTAGTTTTATTCTGTTTTCAAATGATTTCTTAGAAACCAGTCATCTAATTTAGAGAGAGATTAAGAGCCAAGTTTTAAAAACTATATGCAAGAAAATGCCTTATTTATGAATGTATACACATGTGTGCTTATAAATTGGGTAATTGTGCACCTAACAACTCTATTCATTTTATTATTATTCATTGTGTGCATAGAAATGAAGTCATTTTAATTCAAGTTCTGTGGCTTGAAACATTCATAATTGGGGCATGGTTATTTTTTCATGTTTTTTAAAAAATAATTTTTAGAAGATTTTATTTATTGATTTTAGAGAGGAGGGGAAGAGAGAGAGAGAGAGAGAGAGAGAGAGGGAGGAAGGAAGGAAGGAAGGGAGGGAGGGAAGGTGAGAAGTTGCTTCTCTTATGTGCCTTGAACTTGCCCAGGCAAGCCTGGCATTTTGAACCAGCATTCCTGGTCAGTGCTTAATCCATAGCGCCATCATAGGTCAGTCTCTGTTCAATGTTAATACATACAATTTCATGGAAAATTATAGAATACTTTATTTACTCTGGTATAACTGTAGCAAGAGCTGCTTTAATTAACATGTATTCTGAAGTGCTATAGGTAATTAATAGTTAATCTGGCTTCATCTGTTATATAAAACATGTTAGGAAAGGCATTTAAAAATTTGTATTTGTCTTCCATCAGTGGACTAAGTTGACATCTGAATTGAAGTTCTGCCAAGTATAACTTAAAAATTAAGTTCCTTTAAAATGATTGTGGTGATTAAAATACATATCCCAGACATTTTGAGATTATTGCTTATTGCTAAAATGATTGACCCTGGATACAGTAATCCTGGTAAAGTTTATTGACAGACACTATGCTAAATTCTGTTATAAACATTATATATCTATATTAGTTTCCTATTGCTGCTGTGACAGATACCACAGGCATTGCAGCTTTAAACAATAAAGATTTATTCCCTTACATTTTGGGAGGGCAGAAGTTTGAAATGATTTTCATTGGGACAAAATCAACCTGTTAGCAGGGTCACATTCCCTAGTGAAACTCTAGGGGAGAATATGTTTCCTTGCATTTGTTGCTCAAGACCCCTCCCTCTGTTTTCAAAGCCAATATTCATATATGCTTCTCCTTTGTAGTAAAATCTTCCTCTGCCTCTCTCTTATAAGAACACCTGTGATTACAATTTTGGGCGACTTGGATAATGCAAGACTGTCTACCGACCTGAAGATCCTTAACTTTATTACACATTTATAGTTTCTTTTGTCATATAAGGAAGCAATTACAGGTTCCAGGATTAGGATGTAGATATCTTTTATGGCCAAAATGAAGTACAGCATATTGCCAAAAGTCACATAAAAACAAAACATGTTAGAAACCAATACAGTTGGGGGAAAAGTTTTACAGATAGATTGACAATATAAGCAAGAGATCATAGAGTTCCTCTGCTATGTTCTAATATTTTGTATTGTTGACTGATTTTTTTGTTTCTGATACAAACCAACAAAATTAATCTTCATTTATTTCCTGATATTCTTCATCTTCTACTCTTGTCTTACCCTATGAAAGTAATGCTTAATGATATAAGGTCACAAGTTCATGAGTTAGAGCACAGATTTACATAGCCTGATATTATGATTAATTTAGAAATAATTTATGTTAGATATTTGATCATAGACACATGTTCAGATACGTGCTTTCTTATTTCCTTTAAATGTTTTCATCACCTTCTCCTTCACCTTTGTTATTCTGAACACTAATGAAGGATTGACTATTTTGCCACTGATGGCCAAGTTTTTCTAAGCCAATGTGATGAGAGTTCTAAAGGTTCCTTAATTTCTAGATTATAGATCTCTGAACTAGATTATTTTTTTCTGTTTTTGTTCAGTATCATTCCAGTATTTATGTTTCATCATAAACATTTGGAGAGAAAATTTCGTTTGATACCTCTAATATAGTATATGGTTTAGGGGCTTCTGAAGTTACCAGTAAATATGTTTCAGCATGTAACTTTAGTAAGCATGTATTTTGTTGCATAATTTATAAGCTAAATGTTTACATTTTCTTCCCTGAACTACAGAATACCAGAAGGCCCCATTGATCAGGGGCCAGCTTCCGGAAGGATTCGTGCTTTAGAAGAACAGCTTGTGAAGGCCAAAGAACAAATTGAAAATTATAAGAAACAAACTAGAAATGGTAGGTCATTATACAGTACTTTTCCCCCTTCAATATATTGATTGATATTAGCATAAATAATTGAAAATATTTTTTCATCAATATATTGGAAATGCTGATACTGTTTATTCATTTACTGCAGGTCTGGGGAAGGATCATGAAATCCTAAGGAGGAGGATTGAAAACGGAGCTAAAGAGCTCTGGTTTTTTCTACAAAGTGAATTGAAGAAATTAAAGAATTTAGAAGGAAATGAACTCCAAAGACATGCTGATGAATTTCTGTCAGATTTGGGGCATCATGAAAGGTACTCTTTTTACATTTCATTTGGATTTTAGTAGAGATTATAATCTAAGAGTGAATTTTGGTAATTTTGGTAATTTTTTTGCTGAATGGTAAATGATGTCTATCATAATTAGGAGCAGGAGACTATATGAGATATCAAAGGACAATAATTGCCAAATGTAGTTCATCAACTAAAAATTTATCACTGGAAAATATTATTTAAAATACATTTCTAGAAATTTTTATACCCTAAGTAAACTCTGATGGTATCTTTCTATAAATTTTCTTCGTATATAGTTGATATTTGAAATGGAGTCTATAGTTTTTTTTTGTTTGTTTGTTTTTTAATTTTTTTTTTTATTTGGAGTCTATAGTTTTATATTACAATATATTGGAAGGAATACTGAGGCTGGCAATTAAGTTTCTCATTCAAACATTAAAACTTTAAATAACCTCTCTTTAAGGTTTCTAATTAAAGATGAACAATTTTTTGGTAAAGGGGAGCATTCTGTTCTTTGCTCTTCCATTTAGTTGCTAGAAAGGTGAATCTGAAACATATCTAATTAAATTTGTTTCTTCTGTTTGCATGTTTTTGAAAATACATACTATGTTACATAGAAAAGAAAACATTTTGGTGCTTGTGTATTCATGCAGAACAAAATGTATCTGAGAATCATTATAAATACAGTGAAAACTGTCCTTAGCCCTATTATATTTATGTCTGTATTCCCAGTAGGATTGTGATGGCAATTAATGTCACATTAGTGAACAATAAATGAAAAATTGTATTAACAAAACCTACTACTGTGAAGAGGAAAAGAATTACCCTACAGTAACAGGATTCATATATATTAACATCATCAGCAATATTGAAGTGATTTTAAAATATTGCTCTGCTGTTTTAAGTGAAATTACAAATAAAATCTATCAGTTTATTGGAATGACTTGAATATTAATGAATCTATAGAAATAAGTATAAATTTCTAGGGGCATAGAGTTATTGCACCACTTATTCGACAGAACCTTTGAAATTTTTAGCCTAGTTTGCATTAAGCAGTAGTTAGACCATTAGACAAAATGATGACTAATTCTGCCTTTAATGCTTCTGTACCTTAAAACTGATTCTAGGTACTAAGTCTGTTAATTGGAGCTGTGTGCTTGCATGCTTTATTTATTGCAGATTTATAGGAAGATTCAAATCTGAAGAGAATTTGTGTTGGGTAGACTATGGCATTTAAAGGAGAATTTTGACTATTGACTTCTGTTGGAGTTTTTAAAGTTTGAGTGATTTAATTAAATTACTTGAAAATTTGCCTGACTGGTGGTGGCAGCCTAGAACATTGAGGACTCAGGTTTGAGGCCCTGGGGTTGCCAGTTTGAGCACAGGGTCACAGGCTTGAGCATGAGATCTCCCATGGTCACTTGCTTGAGCCCAAGGTCTCTGGCTTGAGCAAGGGGTCCCTGGCTCTGCTGGAGCCCGCTGGTCAAGACACATATAAGAAGCAATCAATGAAAACTAAAAAAAAAAAAAAATCCGCAACTACAAGTTGATGCTTCTCATCTCTTTGCCTGCCTGCCTGCCTGTCTGTCTTTCTCTCTTACTAAAAAAGAAATTACTTGAGAATTTAATTTTTATGTCTTTTTAAAGTCAAAGTAATTATTTAAAGAATTATTTTGTGCATATAGTTTGTTACTATGTCTAGAAGCACTGTACAAATGAACAAATGAAAAAAGACCATGAATAGTTTATGTAAATCAAAGTCAATTTTTTTGTAAGCTGAATTATGATTCCTGACACTACCCTTTCATATATATTAAATAATGTTTCACAAAAAACAAAAATGGAAAAGTATCCCAGGTACAAAGGTCAAGCTGTCTTGTGCAGAAATTATTATGAACTTGGGATACAACTTCATAGGGTAATAATTTACCTCCAGGCAACCAGATTAGAATGTAGTGGTACAAATAATAAGTAAAGCACAATAAAAAATTACAGAAATAACTTTTAATGAATATACAAATAGAAAAGATTTGTGTGTATATATATGTATAGACTATGCTGTCTTACTGATAATTTTCAGGTCTTTAAATGTAAGAATTAAGATAGACATTTATGTTTGCCTTGTGATTTTTGCATTAGACAAAAATCTTTTTTTAAGATTTTATTTATTGGCCTCAGAGAGAGGGGAGAGAGTGGGGAGGGGGCAAGAGCTGGAAGCATCAATTCATAGTAGTTGCCTCTCATAATGTGCTTTGACCTGGCAAGCCTGAGGTTTCGAACCAGTGACCTCCAGCATTCTAGTTGCTGCTTCATCCACTGTGCCACCACAGGTCAGGCCACAAAAATCTTTATTTCATTTTTATACTTGCCCAAATTATAGCGTCTAGGTTGCCTCTGGACTGAAAGCCTACGTTTTCTGAGAAGTCAGAGGTTGAGGTTGAGTCTATTAGTTTTTATGTTCAGATTTCCCTATGAATCACTCATCTATTGGTTCAGAATGACATCAGTTATAGGGAAGAAACTTTAGGCTTTTGTTTCTTCAGAAGGTGTAATTCTTCCGCTCTTAGAACTTTGATAGAAACACTGATTCTCTTTCTTTTTCCTTTCTGAATCAATTTTATTGCAGCATAATTTATATGTGATAAAATGTCCATATTTTAGTTTGTAGTGCTATGTGTGAGTTTTAATGTTCATAGTTTTGGAACCACCACCATAGTCAAGACACAGAACATTGCTACTGCCCCAAGAAATTTCATCATGTCCCTTTGTAATCAGCACCTCCCCACCTGGCAGTAACCAGAAACGTTTCTGTTCCTACAATTTTGCCTTTTCCAGAATTTTATGTAAATACAGTCATACACTATGTAGCTTTTTGAGTGTGGTTTCTTTCCCTTGGTGTAATGCATTTGAGATTCATCCATGTTGTTTTGTGTAGTGGTACTGCATTCCTTCATATTGCCACGTAATAGTCCATTGAATGGATAAATCACAGTTTATTCATTCACCAGTTGAAGGGCATTTGAGTTGTGCTCCATTTTTGGGTTATTTACAAAGCTACTAAAACAGTAACATATTTATGTAGAAACATGTTTTCATTTATTTTGATTATTATCTAGAAGTGGGATTGATGGGTCACGAGTTGAGTGTATGTTTAATTTTATAAGACACTGCTAAACTATTTTCCAAAGGGGTAGTACTATTTTACATTGTCACCAGAAATAGTTTAAGAGTTCCAGTTGTATTTTTCTGCACTTTCTATTCCTCTGCCCCCCCCCCAGCATTCTAATAGCACTATAGGGTGTGTTATTGTGGTTTTATTTTGCATTTTCTTACTAATGATGTCAAGCATCTTTCAATGTGTTTATTTGCTATTCATCTATCATCCTTGGTAAAATGTCTGTTCAAATCACATGCTTAGTTTTGAGGGGAATTGTTTGTTATTGAGATTGAAACATTTATTTTTAATTTATTCTGGATACAAGTCTTATTGGTATATTTTAGAAAGCTCATTTTGAGAGCCATGTGAAAGAAAGCATGGTGACAGGAAATGAGAAGAATTTTGCAGAAGTACACATAAGTGATAATGAGCTTCTGGACTTGGAGAGTTGCAGTAGGGATAGAGAGAAAGGGATAAATGTGTGAAAAATAGAAACTGCAAAACTTGGTAACAGATTTCATGTAGGGAGATGGGGGAGTCAAAAATAATTGAGAACTTGTATTTTGCTAGGAGAATAGCTTTCATAAATGGAGATTATTGTTTCTTGTGTACTAATTTTGCTTTTCTCCTTGACAAATTGTAGTCTAAGAACTGGAACACAGACTTAAACATCTCTAACCCACAGTGCTAAGGAACTCACTGAGTAGTTAATATTAAGTAAGTTACGTTTCTCCTCTTGAGTGGGGAGACAGGTATGTGCATTCTTTGAGTGATTATTTCACACTCTACTTTGTGCCTTCTTGTATAACCAAAATCTTGTTCCATAAAAGGATTTATAAAAATTAAACTAAAGAAAATTATGTAATTGAGGTAAAAATATTCTCCAGTAATTGAACATTCTAAAAGTTGTGAAGAACAAATTACAGGAGAAAAGTCATTTACCCTAAATAAATCTGGAAGCTCTAATTAATTTCAGTGTGGTTTCTTCAAAAGAGAGAGTATCTGTTGGAGTAAACTAGTGTATAGAGGAGGAAATGAAGCGGGCTCGTGCTGGTAGGAAGCATGGGATTAGAAGGAAACTTGACATTTTTGTATCCAGTACTTTTGACTTCATGTTTGACTCACTTTGGAGAACGTAAGTGATCCTGTGTTTAAAAGTAGTTTTAAGACATGGTTATACACGAATCCCTAAAAATAACATAGTGTTTCTGATTTGGAGTTTTCTGATGCTAAGCAATGGAGAATGGACTTTCTTTTAATTGAATGTGCATGCACATTATTACTTATTAAATATTTTTAGTCATTTGTTTATAATTCACATGGCACTTACTTTAATAAGTAGTAGTTCCTTTACTTTGGGATTTTCTTGCTTGAATTACATCTGTTCTGTGCTGGCCCTCAGGGAAATTTACTCTTGAACATTTTGAATCAGGTATAAGCAAAATATACTTTTTGTGGTTCTTCAGTGGCATAATTGAGACAGAGTAGGGCATTTAAAAGAATTTTTGTGAATATTAAAATATAAAGATAGGAAATTTAACAGAAAATACAAAGAATGTAGAAGTAGATGATTTGTTGTCTGGCATCACTGGCTTGCTGTCAGAGTCATAGAGTCATAGATTCTGTTCTAGTCTACCAGTTGTCTTCAGTCACCTGTACTCTGCCCTGAAATGACTAAGTGCTATTTTGCTGGTACTTTTCCTGGATTTTGTATTTCCTAGGCTTTGACCTAGCCTCATACCAGGTCTTTAGAATTACCATCTACCTTCTCTATTTTCTGAAATCTGCATAGTCAAAATCAAGATAGCCTGATTTTCAGCTTTTGGTATCCTTAGATTTGATTTCAGAATGGAGTCACTGAAAAGCAAGCATTTCTGTAGACTGTTTTTCAGTCACTGTGTTTCCCAATAATGGGCTACACCTGAAACTTTCTGTTTGATTATTCTCATGTCTTTGGCCAAAAGATGATAAATTGTGCAGGATGGTAACTTCTAAACATTACTGACTCATCAAAGAGCTGGTTTGAATTTAATGTCATATCCTGGACTTACCTTCTTTAATGACCTCCAATGGGAAGGTCAAGAAAAAAGTATTTAAAAAGCAGGTTTAATTTTAGTTGATTATTGTGTGCTTTTTAAAAAAAAATTATTTATTTTATTTTATTTTTTGGTGTTTGGCTTTCTAGTTATAAACATGGCTATTTACTTCCTAGACAGATTGGAATGGATATAACGAATTGCCAAGACTTAGTACTGATGTAACTTGGTAAAAATATTCACATTTATGTTTTCAGTGTTCTAATTTATTTAAAAAAATACAGAGATGAGATTTTATTCCCAGTGGTAAAAAGAATGGATTGATTATTATGATATGAAATATTAAATTAGTCCAATTTTTGCATTTCAAAAACTTTTTCTCTTGCCTGACCAGGCAGTGGCGCAGTGGATAGAGCATCGGACTGGGATGCGGAAGACCCAGGTTCGAGACCCCGAGCTCGCCAGCTTGAGCACGGGCCCATCTGGCTTGAGCAAAAGCTCGCCAGCTTGGACCCAAGGTCACTGGCACCAGCAAGGGGTGGCTCGGTCTGCTGAAGGCCCGCGTTCAAGGCATATGTGAGAAAGCAATCAATGAACAACTAAGGTGTCGCAACGGCAATGAAAAACTAATGATTGATGCTTCTCTCTCTCTGTTCCTGTCTGTCTGTCCCTATCTATCTCTCTCTCTGACTCTCTCTTTGTCCCTGTAAAAAAAAAAAAACAACAAAAAGAAACTTTTTCTCCTAATTAGATCTAATGTAGTTTTTACCTGCTTGAGGCTATATAATTCTGTCAATGCAATATAGTGCTATTTGTTTATGTTTATGGATATGTTTAATGTAAAGCCATAAAGAGCATATTGAACTTCCTTTCTTCATTTGATGATAGACTGTTCTTTTTTTTATCCCACTATACTACATCTCCAGAAATAATACTGCTATTTAAAGTTGAAACTTACAGCAAGTTTTGTGATTGCTTCTATTTGATGGGCACAGAAAAGCAAATGACCATATTTGGATATGATGTAACCTATGAAATATAAATAATAATAAGTATGATGAGAGTTGATGGGAAAGAGGCTTACAAAACTGGGAAAATAATTTTAAAACGTGGAGCTTAGCTCTGTAACATCATTATTATTATAGACTGCTTATGTATTTCCTTGAGCAACTCAGATAGTTTTCTATTGGCATCGACTTTTTCCCTAGTAACTGTAGGCTACATAATACAGGGGTCTGCCTCAGTTTTGTAATTTGGAAAAGCTTAAAAGTTGAACCTCTGTTCAGTCTGTGTGTAAGACTGAAAGTTAATTTCTTAAAGAGACAATAACTTGTAGGTTTGTTTTTTGTTTCAACTAAAATTATTGTTTTTCTTAAAAAGAAAATGGTTTATATCTTAAGTGAGAGTAATAAATATAAAAAAGATAAAGCATCATATATTAGACTCTTGCCCTGTTTTAAAGGGTAAACATGCAGCCTGATCAGTGGTGACGTAGTGAATAGAGCGTCGACCTGGGTCACTGAGGACCTAGATTCGAAACCCCAGGTTGCTGGCTTGAGGGCAGGATCACTGGCTTGAAGCCCAAGGTCACTGGCTTGAGCAAGGGGTAACTGGCTTGACTAGAACCCCCTGGTCAAGGCAAGTATGAGTAGCAATCAATGAAAAACTAAGGCGTCGCAACAAAAAACTGATGATTACTGCTTCTCATCTCTCTCCCTTTCTGTCTGTCTGTCTCTGTCTCTCTGTCTCTCTTTACCTCTCTCGTTAAAAAAAAAGGATAAACATGTAAATAGTAAACCTGTAAATATGCTGTGCATGGATAACATGGGTAATGTTGACATATTAAATAAATGCCTAAAATGCTTCACAGGTGGTCTTTTTATTCCATAACATTGTAAAAGCCATTCTATTAGCTGGGTGAATATTCTAAAGTGTGGCTATGATTTTTAATTTTACTTGTATATTATTGTTTTGTTTTATTCAAATGGGCTTTTATCTGACCAGATATTCACTGTTAATTGTATATACATAGTTCTAATGGTTTTCTTTATTCTTTTTCTTTTTTATTAAGTGAGGGGGGGGGAGGTAGAGACAGACTCCTGCATGCACCCCAACTGGTATCCACCTGGCAAGCTCCCTACCAGACAATATTCTGCCCATCTGGGCCACTGTTCCATTGCTCGGCAACTAAGCTATTTTAGTGCGGGAGGTGAGGCCATGGAGCCATCCTTAGTGCCCTGGGCCAATTTGCTTGAACAGTTTGAGCCATGGCTGCCGGAGGGAAAGAAAGAGAGAGAGAAGGGGAGAGAGGGGGAGAGAAAGATGGAGAGCAAAGGGAGAGAAGCAGATGGTCACTTCTCCTGTGTGCCCTGATGGGACTTGCACATGCCAGGCTGATGCTCTACCGCTGAGCCAACTATCCAGGGCCTAATGTAATGATTTTCTGTGATAATAAATAAGACTTTAGTTTTCCTGTGTATGGCCATTGTTTTGTTACTAAATGACTTAACGTCTAGTTAAGAACCAGGAATAAGAGAGAACTGATGTACTCTTAGGTAAGCTGTAATTGTGAGGGCTGGTTTCATCATCTGCTAAATGAGTTGTCATTGATTAATCCCCTTCTTCAGGGTGTTCTAAGGCACTGAGTTTTGGATTATTTTTCTGACTGACCTTCAGTACCACATATTACTGTCATACCTAATGGGTCATTACTCTTAGTTGTGGAATTATTAATAGGTACGCTTTAGAGACAACGTAAATGATCTGAAACAACTCTCTAAAGCATTCTAGTATAAATAGCAGTGTTTTAGTCTGTTCAGCCTGTTAAAACAAAAATACAAAAATTATTTCTCACTGTTTTGGAGTATGGGCAGTCCAAGAACTAAGTGCTGGAAGATTTTGGAGGCTGGTGAGGGCCTTCTTTCTAGTTCATAGACATCCTCTTCTTATTGTGTCCTCATATAATGGAAGAGGCTGGGGAATTCAGTTGGGTCTCTTTTTTTATAAGAGCACTAATCCCAGTCACAAGGGTTCTACCTTCATGACCTAAGCACCTCCCAAAAGGCCTTACCTTTTTTTTTTCTTTTTAAAGTGAAAAATAGGAGATAGACAGACTCCTTCCTGCATGTGATCCAACTGGGATCCACCTTGCAACCCCTGTCTGGGGCTGATGCTCAAATCAACTAAGCCATCCTCAGCACCTGAGGCCAACGCTCAGTCCGACTGAGCTATCCTCAGTGCCTGGGGCTGGCACTTGAACCAATTGAACCACTGGCTGTGATAAGGGAAGAGAGAGAGAAGGGGGAGAAGGAGGGAAAGAGAAGCAGATGGTCGGTTCTCATATGTGCCCTGGCTGGGGATCGAACCTGGGATGTTCACATGCCAGACCGATGCTCTATCCACTGATCCTACTGGCCAGGGACAGGCCTCACCTTTTAATATTATCATATTGGGTAGTATTAAGTTTTAAGATACAAATTTTGGGGGAAGACACAGATATTTAGTCTACAGCAAGCTGCCATCACATATATTACTATTTTGGGTACATTAACACTAATCATTTTTTAGAAAACTATATGGAAGGTATTATAATACTTTAAAATGAAGTAACTTAGTCTCAGAGATATTGAAATAACTTTCCTAGAACACAAAGTTAGTAAAAGGTAGAGTCAAAACTAGGAAATAGCTCTGTCTAGCTCCTACAGCTCTTTCTCTTATTCAGACTTTCTGATTTTGTATGTTTACACTGAATAGAGTCCACATTTGTACTCTTGATCCTGTATTTTAATATTTGTTAGTGCCGAAGGCTTGGAATCACATGGCTTAGGTTTGAACTTTCACTCTTCATTGCTGAACTTTGTGACTTTGAGCAAATTATTTAATCTCAGTGCCTCACATTTCTTGTCTAATTTGTAACGTAATTTTGAAGATTAACTGAAATAATGTAAAGCATCAAAAGTAGGTGTCTGGCCCATAGTAAGAGCTCAATACCTGTTCATTGTTGTTATTATTTAACGTTGTAGATAAATTTTCTCTATTTTTTGAACCTCCAGCTGCTTTATGTTTCTAGTTAATATCATTATTGTAGGTGATTTCTAGAACTGTATGTATGATATATTTTATTTGTATATATATGTATCCTTTCTAACAAATAGAAATATATTTTTGCCTGACCTGTGGTGGCGCAGTGGATAAAGCGTCGACCTGGGAACACTGAGGTCGCCAATTCAAAACCCTGCACTGGTTCGGTCAAGGCACATATGGGAGTTGATGCTTCCAGCTCCTCCCCCCTTTCTCTCTCTTTCTCTCTCTCTCTCTCTCTCTCTCTCTCTCTGTGTCTTCTCTCTAAAATGAATAAAATAAAAAAATTTTTAAAAAAAGAAATATATTTTTAACTTTATAATTTTCACAAGCAAATAATGCATACTTATAAGCATTCTTTGAACAGAAGCATTAACACAAAGTGTAGACAAGAGTATAGAGAAAGGATGAGGCTGGGCCTGTAACTAAAGATTATTCTCCAAACCTTTCTACCACAAAATTGGATTTGTGAAAGGTAAAAATTATCAACATCATCTCATTAAAATTCTTGAAAATTTTTTGCCACTTTTTTAATTCACTTATTTATTCAAAAAAGCTTATTGAACATTTTCTGTGTGGCTAGTTCTGTTATAAACGATGATGAAAAAAGAAAACAGTTTCAAAAACGCTGCTCTTACAGAGTTTAAATTGTAGTGTGGGGCTAAAGATAATAAAGAAGTAACAACATATGTTAGATGATAGTAGCTTAAAGAAAATAGAATAGGGAAGAAAGAGAGGGAAACGTAAGGGAATGGTGATGATGGTGATTGGGTGTTGAGTTTTTTAAATGAGATAATATAAGGAAACCTTATGGGGAAGGTGATGTATGAAGGACGTTTGGGTGAACCATGTGTCTGGGTATCCAGGAAACAAGCATTCCAGGAGACTGAAGAGCAAATGCAAAGGCCCTGAAGTAGGAACATGCTTGTCATGTTCAAGGGTCAGTGCTGTTGACTGATGTTAACAATGAAGACAGTAGTGGGAGATGAAATCAAAGATAATGGAGGGCCATATTATCTGGGGCCTCCTAGGTCAAAGTAATAACTTTGGATTTGATTGAGTGTAATGAAGATTTCATTCATTGTTAAGAGCAAAGAAGTAACTTTATATGACTGATTTTTATTTTATTTATTTATTTATTTTATAATATATATATATATTTTTAATTTATTTATTCATTTTAGAAAGGAGACACAGAGGGAGAGAGAGAGAGAGAAAGAGAGAAAGGGGGGAGGAGCTGGAAGCATCAACTCCCATATGTGCCTTGACCAGACCAGTGCAGGGTTTTGAACTGGCGACCTCAGTATTCCCAGGTCGACGCTTTATCCACTGCGCCACCACAGGTCAGGCTATATGACTGATTTTTAATAGGATATAGCTGCCCTGTTGAAGATAGACTGTAGAGGTAGGCAAAATAAAAAGAAGCAGGGTGTAGACTTATTCCAAAGCTATTGAAATAATACAGGTAAGAAAAGATGGTGGCTCAGTTGATAGCTCTGATAGCTCAATGCTCACTGGTGGCAATGCCAGTGGTGATAATGTGGTTAGAAATTGACTAAATGTTTGCTGATAGTTTGATGGGGGAGTGTTAGAGAAAGAAAGGAGTTTGTTTTTTTCTTCTAGTAAAAGTTAGTCATGGCTTCTATTTAATGCACTATAAATAAAACTATCTGTACCAGAACTAAAGTTTCTCTTGTTAATGTACTGGTATTTTAGTTTACTTTGTAGAAAATGCACCATATTGTAATTGAAATTACTGATGCTATACAAAAATGGGAAAGAATCTTAATAATCATTTTATTAGTTTAGACCAAGTATTGTCAAATTATGCCCCAAGTGCCAAATCTGGCTTATAACTTGTTTTTGTGAATAATGTTTTATTGGAACATGGGCACAGCCAGTTATTTACATATTGTCTATGGTAGCTTTCCTGCTCTAAAAGCAACAGAGGCCCACAAAACCTAAAATATTTACTACCTGGCCCTTTATAGAAAAACTTTGCTGACCCTTGGTTTAAAGACCATTGTTTAAGAGTTGTGTCAAAAGATTTTTTCTGATTTTTCTTCAGCTATTCAGTGTTAAAGTTAAAAGAGAAAATTTAAGAGGGGATAGGGAATGACAGAAGACAAAACAAAACGGTAGTATTCAAATACTGGCACTAACTTAATTTCTTTCCCTTATGTTAATCTACTTTTTTTTCCCCCATGTGTATCCACTTCCCCCTAGTCTCTGTAGTGCTCTGTGTTGGGAAGTAAGTTCAGCTGACTGGCCAAGGGGAGAGGGGTTAGGTTTTCCTTAGCAGTAAAAATTTATAATAGTAATGCATCTTCGATGTTAGAGACTAATTGTTGAATTTCACAGCCTCGATAGAAAATGAAAGATGAGTATCAGCATTAGTGTGAGCATCAGTCTTTATGAAGAATTTGACTCTCTTCTTATGTAATCCTATGATGAAGTACAAATAAGGCCTCCAATGTTTGCTTTTATAGGTCTATAATGACGGATCTATACTACCTCAGTCAAACAGATGGAGCAGGTGATTGGCGGGAAAAAGAGGCCAAAGATCTGACAGAATTGGTCCAGCGGAGAATAACATATCTTCAGGTAAGAAGGTTAGGTTAAGAAATACACTTGAGTGAAAAAGAAGGAAAATCATAATAAAAATAAGAGTTACTGTTAGTTTTTAGTTTTCTTAGTCCTTGCTTTTTAAAAGTACATACTACTTCATTTTACATATTTATTTAGACAGACTCTCTGTGATGCCTTGAGTGGAATTCAAAGATGGCTAAAACCAGGCCCCAGCTCTAGAGGGGGCTACATGCACACGCACATCACACACACACACACACACACACACACACACACACACACACACACAAAAAAAAAAAAAAAAAAATTGAAAGCTCTATGTTTTATGTGAGAGATACAGATGAAGTCCTCATTGGAGAAAGGAAATATTAGGGTAATTTTGTGGAAAAGGTATTATTTTATCTGAACTGTAAAGGAAAATTAGGTAGGATTTTCAGACAGAGAAATGGAAGAGAAGAACACAGTAGTTGGAACTTGTGATGTGAGTAATGGTCCGCAGGTGGGAAAGGACAGCACAGGAACCCAGTGGGATATGGATATTTTAGTTTGTCTGGGTTTTTTGGTTATGCCAAAGGAGGGGTGGAAAATAAGCTGGTAAAAAGGTAGATTGGGGAGCCAGATTGCAGAGGTCCTCAGGTGCAGGTTAAGCTTTATGGTGCATAAGTATAAGTGGTTAATGAAATATTTCTTGTATAAAAATTATTTCGCCTGACCAGGTGGTGGCGCAGTGGATAGAGCATCAGACTGGGATGTGGAGGACCCAGGTTCGAGACCCCGAGGTCGCCAGCTTGAGCACGGGCTCATCTGGTTTGAGCAAAAGCTCACCAGCTTGGACCCAAGTTCTCTGGCTCCAGAAAGGGGTTGCTCGGTCTGCTGAAGGCCCGAGGTCAAGGCACATATGAGAAAGCAATCAATGAACAACTAAGGTGTCGTAATGGCAGCAAAAAACTGATGATTGATGCTTCTCATCTCTCTCCATTCCTGTCTGTCTGTCCCTATCTATCCCTCTCTCTGACTATCTCTCTCTGTCCCTGTAAAAAACTAAACAAAACAAGAGCTAGCAAATAAAACTCAAGGGTAAACCCAAGTCCCACCCTCTTTTATTTTCTTTATTTTTATTTTATTTTATTTTTTTTAGTTATCAACGTGCATATCCAATCTTATGTATTTGTTAGGATAGAATTTACTTTTAAATTTTGTCTTTGCTTTACCTGTCATTAGCTTCTTTTTTCTGTTTTGGAGTCACAACCTCCTTTTGAAAAGTTTTTACATATAGGAGTGGCATGATGAGAGTGGTGCTTTAGTGATATAATTCTGATGGTTGTATTTTGGTTAAACAGGGTTAGTATTGGAGGAGAGTAGAAACAAGGAGATCATTTAGAATATGAGAATCACACTGCAAGTGAGAAATATTGAAGTGTGTGGCAGTTTGCATTGGAAGTGAAGAGACACACTTGAAAGAGACTGGGAAGATAAAATTGATAGGCCCTTCCAAGAAGGTGAAAGATATGAAGTGACTGGGATAATGGAGGCATCACTGACTGACCAGGACGTATGGATAGATTAGTCTTCAGGGGAAACCAATGTTAATAAGTAGAATTCTTCAATACTGCAATTGAGATTACGATGCCTGTCCTTTTCAGTACTATTAATGGTATACTTTCTCTGTGCAATCACTCTGCTTTCCTTTTAAGGTCAAAAGCAGAATAATAGCCAGTGACTTGAGTCTGTATAAAATGCACATCTTCTTATACTTAAATAGGAAAAAAATAGAAAATTAAGTGATTAAAGATATCATTAAAAACCAGACTGGTCTGACCTGTGGTGGCGCAGTGGATAAAGCCGTCAACCTGGGAACACTGAGGTCGCCAGTTCAAAACCCTGCACTGGTCTGGTCAAGGCACATATGGGAGTTGATGCTTCCAGCTCCTCCTCCCTTTCTCTCTTTCTCTCTCTCTCTCTCTCTCTCTCTCTCTCTCTCTCACTCACTCTGTCTCCTCTCTAAAATGAATAAATAAAAAGAAATTAAAAAAACAAAACAAAACCAGACTGACCCTAAAAAAACCCCACAAAAACCAGACTGGCCCTGACTAGGTAGCACAGTTGGTTAGAGCATAGTCCTGATAGCCAAGGTTGCAGGTTTGATCCCCGGTCAGGGCACATACAGGAATCAACCAATGAATGCATAGGTAAATGGAACAACAAATCAATTTCTCTCTCTTCCTTCTTTTCTCTTTCTCTAAAAATCCATTTAAAAAAAGACAAGCTTATCTTGGCATGCTGTCTTGGTCTCACCTCCCATAGCTTGCATCGAGGGTGTTTGTAGAATGAGAAATACTTGCCCCCTGTAGGGAAGAGGTAATTATCTCCTATCAACTAGAACCTCATTCAGTGAACTATAAACAGCTGGTGGAGCAGAACAATCATCCTAATTTAAAATGGAAATAACTATGGTTTCTGAGTTTCTTCCATTTCCACATATTATTAAATTTTCACCCCAAAAATTTATATTTATATTATGATTTGATCATAGTTCAGCTTTCCAGACTGTAACAAGAAACTGTTTTAGTTTCTTTTTCCTCCCGATTTTTTCTTTTTTTTAACAGGGACAGAGAGAGAGTCAGAGAGAGGGATAGATAGGGACAGACAGACAGGAATGGAGAGAGGTGAGAAGCATCAATCATTAGTTTTTCATTGCTGTCGCAACACCTTAGTTTTTCATTGATTGCTCTCTCACATGTGCCTTGACTGTGGGCCTTCAGCAGACTGAGCAACCCCTTGCTGGAGCCAGCGACCTTGGGTCCAAGCTGGCGAGCTTTTGCTCAAGCCAGATGAGCCTGCGCTCAAGCTGGTGAGCTCGGGGTGTCAAACCTGGGTCTTCCGCATCCCAGTCCGACGCTCTATCCACTTCGCCACCGCCTGGTCAGACTTTCCTCTTGATTTTTAAGTGGCCAAGTGCTTTTACCTGTCCACAATGTCCTGTCCTCAACAGCCCTGTTTAGTTTCTGTATTCATGTCTAAGGCTTTTTTTATGGAGTCAATCCATCTCAAATTTGGTTTTCTTCTTTTTCTGCTGCCTTCTGTTTTCCCCCAGCATTATTGTTTTTTCCAACGAACCCTGCTGTTGGGCAGATAAAATATATTATGATCACTTTGTTAAAGATGGTGCTGCCCACATGGAAGTTCGTTGATATTAATGTGTGTTCTGGAACAGGCTGTGGGCAGGCCAGGTCGTTGTAGCCTAAGGCTTAGTTTTAAGAGTAAGCTCTTCTCCACACCCTTGACTGATTGGATGATGTAGGGTGGTGCACTCTCCTGAGGAATTCCATTATACAGAGACTTCCTTGTTTGTATAATTGGATTAAAGGTTTTGATTCTACGATATAAACTGGGAGAGACCAGTAGCTTAATCTCTCTCGCTTGGTTCCTGAGGTAGAAGAGAGGAGAGCAGATTAAGGCCACATGGAGGCCAGGAGAAGCAGTCAAGATGGCTGAATGCTGAGGGAGAAGCCAGTTTGTTAAGAGTTTGTGCTGGAGGAGATGGGGAATAGAGGTGAATAAGTCTGGTGAGCTAGAAACCTTTGATTCTAGGAAACTCGGGTAAGTCAGTAGCTTTGTGAGCACTGAATATTTGGGTTTTGGAGCCCAGTGTGTGTTTTTGCTTGCCTACCGGGTGCAAGCTAGAATTAAAGGTGATGGCTCACCAGTTCTTGGCTCTGGTGTTTTATTACCGACTGTCCGAATCTAATGCGAACCTGCATGGGTCAAGCTGCTGTGATGGTGACCCCGGCTACTGGCTTTACATTTGGCGTAGTCGGCAGGATTCGATACAGATCGGCATGGAGCCACCACCACCTCTGAGCGGTGGAGTAGAGAACTGGCTGCTGTTATGGTTTCCCATAGCTGTGTTTTGGGGGACTGTAGGCTGGCTGAATTTTACAGTCATGCGTGAGGAAACCGAGAGCTCTATGGAAGAGGCTGCCCAGGACCTGCAGGCTGAGCAGCAGAAGGAGCTGGAGGAAACGTGGGAGAAACAGATGCTGACCCTGGAGCTGAAGGAAGTGCTGGAGGAGGAGGCTGACCAGGTTTGTGAGATTCACCTGGAAATGGAGCAGATGCTGGAGAAGGAATCACAGGTTCGTGAGTTGGAGATTGCCCTGGATGTTGTGGAGAGCCAGCAGCGGCATGAGGCCGGGCCTGAGGCCGGGGTCGGAGCTGAGGCCAGGACTGGGGCTGAGGCCAGGGTTGGAGCTGCAAGGCCTGCTGAGCAGAAGGCAGCGGTGGCCCGGAGATCAAGCCCAGGAGCAGGAGCTGGTGTTTTCAGTTCCTCTTTGGAGGATGAGGAGAATCAAGCTGGAGTTGCAATCCGCAATCTATAGAAGGTGAGAGCCCAGCAGCAAGGAGTAGCTATGCTCCTGGTAGGTCTGTGATTTTGGGACATAGGGGTGGATGCCATCATGCTCCTCAGAGCAGAGATGGAAATTCTGACTGCCATGGCCACGTGCTCCTTTTTGGGACAGTGTGAGAACTGCCAGGATGGCAGAGATGAGGGGGGAGGCTAACACCCCATGTGTGTGGACTGATTTTCTGGACTACGGCCCGAGTGAGCACTGGCTCATTTGTTGAATGGACTTATGGTTTTTGGACAATGTGAAATATTCTGATGGGGGTGAGGGGTGGCTTTGATGGAGGCTGTCTCCTTGCCTCGGGAAGCCTTTCAAATGGCAAGAAAGAAGGCTGAGGACATTTTGCGCTTTTGGCAAACTGCTCAGAGACTGGTGAAATGTATGTACCTTTGTAATTATTGAAATTGTATGATTTGTCATGCTGTTGTAATTTGTGTAATGTGCCTAATTTCCTTGTACAGGGATGCCAGTGGTGTAGATTGTGGGTAGTAAAGTGAGCATAGGGGTGGATTGTTGGGCAGATAAAATATATTATGCTCACTTTGTTAAAGATGGTGCTGCCCACAAGGAAGTTCGTTAATATTAATGTGTGTTCTGGAACAGGCTGTGGGCAGGCCGGGTCGTTGTAGCCTAAGGCTTAGCTTTAAAAGTAAGCTCTTCTCCACACCCTTGACTGATTGGATGATGTAGGTTGGTGCATTCTCCTGAGGAATTCCATTATACAGAGACTTCCTTGTTTGTATAATTGGATTAAAGGTTTTGATTCTACACTATAAGGTGGGACAGACCAGTAGCTTGCTAGCTCTCTTAGTTCCTGAAGTAGAAGAGAGGAGAGCAGATTAAGGCCACATGGAGGCCAGGAGAAGCAGTCAAGATGGCTGAATGCTGAGGGAGAAGCCAGTTTGTTAAGAGTTTGTGCTGGAGGAGATGGGGAATAGAGGTGAATAAGTCTGGTGAGCTAGAAACCTTTGATTCTAGGAAACTCGGGTAAGTCAGTAGCTTTGTGAGCACTGAATGTTTGGGTTTTGGAGCCCAGTGTGTGTTTTTGCTTGCCCACCGGGTGCAAGCTAGAATTAAAGGTGATGGCTCACCAGTTCTTGGCTCTGGTGTTTTATTACCGACTGTCCGAATCTAATGCGAACCTGCATGGGTCAGGCTGCTGTGATGGTGACCCCGGCTACTGGCTTTACACCTGCCTTCTCATGATGTCCCCAAAATAGGGCAGCTTCAGTTTCCTCATTTTTGCTTCCAACAATATTTGTCTTAATTTGCTCTAGGACTGACTTGCTTATCTTACTGGCGGTTGAGGTTATCTGCCTAGTTCTTCTCTAATACCATATCCTATATGACTTTATTTTTTTTCTGTCAGCCTTCTTCACTGTCCAACTTCTGCATCTGTGCATAATATTTGGGACCACAGAGAATAGATTATCTCAGTTCTGTGTTGGGCAGATAAAATATATTATGCTCACTTTATTAAAGGTGGTGCTGCCCACGTGGAAGCCCATCGCCCAGGTGATGATATTAGTTGCCTTTCTTGCTTGGGATGGGTGTGTTATATTAATGTGTGTTGGGGGAGGACTTTCGCACCTAAAGGTTTTAAAAGAGATCACGTTGTTCCAGGGGAAGAGTGATTATATTCTAGGAGGAGACCATGCTGTAGGAGAGCAGAAAAAGGCCACATGGAGGAGAGCAGAAGCAGCCAAGATGTCGGAGTGCTGAAGGAGAAGCCAGTTTGTGCAGAATTTGTGCAGAGAGAGGGAGATGAGGAACAGAGGTGAATAAATAAGGCTGGTGAGCTAGAAACCGTTGATTCTAGGAAACTTGGATAATTCAATGGCTTTGGGAGCTCTGAATGGAAAGGGAAGTATTTTCGCACTGTGTGTATTTCTTGCCCGCCAGGTGCAAGTTAGGATTAAAGCTAATGTCCCACCAGTTCTTGGCTCCATTGTTTCATTACCGTCTGTCCAAATCAAATGTGAACCTGCATGGGCAAGGCGGCTCTGATGGTGGCCTTGGCTACTGGCCTTACACTCTGGTCTCTATTGACACACCTTTGCTCTTGGTGATTGTAAAGCCAGTAGTCATGGCCGCCATCACAGCCGCCCGACCCACGCAGGTTCGCATTGGATTCGAACAGATGGCAGTGAAACAATGGAGCCAAGAACTGGTGAGCCATCAGCTTTAATTCTAGCTTGCACCCAGCAGGCAAGCAAAAATACACACTGGGCTCCAAAACCCACACATTCAGTGCTCACAAAGCTACTGACTTATCCGAGTTTCCTAAAATCAAAGGTTTCTAGCTCACCAGACTTATTCACCTCTGTTTCCCATCTCCTCCTGCACAAACTCTTAACAAACTGGCTTCTTCCTCAGCACTCTGCCATCTCGGCTGCTTCTCCTGGCCTTCATGTGGCCTTACTCTGCTCTACTCTCTAATACTAACCTCAGGAACTCAGGAACCAAGAGAGAGAGATCTAGCTACCGGTCCACCCACTTTATAGCATAGATAATCCAAACCTTTAATCCAATTATACATTCAAGAAAGTCTCTGATACAAAGCCACCCATCTGAGGCATAATGGGATTCCTCAAGAGAGTGCACCACCCTACATCATCCAATCAGTCAAGGGTGTGGGGAAGAGCTCACTCTTAAACTAAGCCTTAGGCTATAATGACCCAGCCTGCCTACATTACAGCTTTTCCTCCACAGCCATCTCAAGCATAAGGGCAAATAATATCACCTGGATGACAGGCTTCCATGTGGGCAGCGCCATCTTTAACAAAGTGAGCATATTATATTTTATCTGCCGAACAGTGATGTTTCCTAATTCTTCTATTGCTACCCTTCTAAGTCTTAGCCTTCTCTTAATTTCTTGTCTGCAATCTCCATTTGATTTCATGACAGAGCCAAGGTAAGCAAAATCTTTAACAATTTCAGTATCTTTGTTGCCTGTGTTGAGGTTGTGTATTTCTTTTGGCATCATGATTTTTGTCTTGATGTTCAAATGCAGTGCTGCTACTTTCTGCCAATAAGATATAGTGAAGTACCGTACCCCAGATTCTGAAAGGCATCGTACCTCATTTCATCAGGTTTATGTAGAGACATGAAGTCCAGATGAATTTGATGGGTTTTATTAAAGGAGGAGATTTATTAACTATGCCGGCCGCATATGGCTGACACGGGGCATGCAGACCCAAATCGTGTGCCCCGAGTATATTTCAGAGGCTGTTTATATACCCTTTGACTACATACAGGTTGGGAGTGGGGTGACAGCATGACACAATCATTAACATAATTATAACATTTGTCTAGGGGATTTACAAAAAACCTTAAAACTTTCAAGGTAATACAATCAAAGACATTCACAAATCCTTCTAGTATCTATCTCTCCTCCTTTGCCTAGAGGTACATGTTAATCTCAGATTCCAGGAAGAGAGGGAGAACTAAAATCAGTGTAGAGTGGTATGTAAATTTTGTCTCTTATTGAAAGCAAAAGGGAGTTCTTCAGATAACCTTAATCCTTTCAGAGAACTTAAAACCAAATGACACTAGTCATCCTTGTAAGACAGGAGACTTCTATATTCTTTTTCCTCCATTTTTCAAAGAAAGGACAGGACAAAAAGCCTGATTTTTCCTTTTAAAATGGCATTGCCAATGCTAAGTTTAACATTTCTCTGGCACCTTACCACAAAGTTGGTATCATCTGAATATCTTAAGTTATTGATATTTGTTGGGCAGATAAAATATATTATGCTCACTTTGTTAAAGATGGCGCTGCCCACGTGGAAGTTTGTCGCCCAGGTGATTGCTCGGGATGGGTGTGATAATGTTAATATGTGTTGGGGGAGGGCTTTTCACGCCAAAAGGTTTTAAAAGGAAGAGAGATCACGTTGTTCCAGGAGAAGAGTGATTGCATTCTAAGAGGAGTTCCTGCTGTAACAGAGCAGAGTAAGGCCACATGGAGGAGAGCAGAAGCAGCCAAGATGGCGGAGTGCCGAGGAAGAAGCCAGTTTGTGCAGAGAGAAGGAGATGGGGAACAGAGGTGAATAAATTTATCTGGTGAGCTAGAAACCTTTGATTCTAGGAAACTCAGATAAGTCATTAGCTTTGTGAGCACTGAATGAGTGGGTTTTGGAGCCCAGTGTGTGTTTTTACTTGCCTGCCTGGTGCAAGCTAGTATTAAAGCTAATGGCCCACCAGTTTTTGGCTCCGTTGTTTCATTATCAACTGTCTGAATCTAATGTGAACCTGCATGGGCCAGGCGGCTGTGATGGTGGCTGTGGCTACTGGCTTTACAATATTTCTTCCACCAGTTTTCACCCTGTTGGGCAGATAAAATATATTATGCTCACTTTGTTAAAGATGGCGCTGCCCACATGCAAGTCCGTTGATGTGTGTTTGGGGACAGACTGGGCAGGCCGGGTTGTTATAGCCTAAGGCTTAGTTTTAAGAGTAAGCTTTTCCCCACACCCTGACTGATTGGATGATGTGGGGTGGTGCACTCTCATGAGGAATCCTCCCATTATGCCTCAGATAAGTGACTTTGTATCAGAGACTTCCTTGTTTGTAGATTGGATTAAAGGTTTGGATTTCTATACTATAAAGTGGGGCAGACCGGGAACTTGCTCTCTCTTGGTTCCTGAGATTAGCATTAGAGAGGAGAGCAGAGAAAGGCCATGTGGAGGAGACCAGGAGAAGCAGCCAAGATGGCGGAGTGCTGAGGGAGAAGCCAGTTTGTGCAGGGAGAAGGAGATGGGGAACAGAGGTGAATAAGGCTGGTGAGCTAGAAACCTTTGATTCTAGGAAACTCGGATAAGTCAGTGGCTTTGGAAGCCCTGAATGGAAAGGGAAGTGTTTTCCCACTGTGTGTATTTCTTGCCCACCGGGTGCAAGCTAGGATAAAGATGATGGCCCAACAGTTCTTGGCTCCGTTGTTTCATTACCATCTGTCTGAATCCAATGAGAACCTGCATGGGCCAGGTGGCTGTGCGGCTGTAATGGTGGCCATAGCTACTGGCTTTACACTGGGGTATGTATTAAATGTTTCTAGTCTATAGGACATTATTATGGTTTCCATATTTGTTGACAGTCTTGTTAAGATTTTTTTTTTAATTTTTATTGATTTTAGTGAGAGATGAAGAGAGAGAGAAACAGACAGACAGGAACATGAACTGCTCCTGTATGCACCTAGACTGGGGACCAAACCTGCAACCTCCACGCTTCCAGGCAATGCTCCAACCGATGAAGCTATCCCAACAGGGCTAACATGTTTATTCAAATTTTTATAAATTTACAGTCTTCACACTTGCCATTTTTTTTGAATTTATTTATTCATTTTTATTAGAAAGAGAGAGAGAGAGAGAGAGAGAGAGGAAGAGATAGAGAGAACGAAGGGAGGAGCAGGAAGCATCAACTCCCATATGTGCCTTGACCAGGCAAGCCTGGGGTTTCGAACTGGCGACCTCAGCATTCCAGGTCGATGCTTTATCCACCTTGCCACCACAGGTCAGGCACGATTTTGACAACTAATTCTATTGGTATCCCATCTACCCCTGGTGGTTTCTTTCCAGGCTGTCAGGGCAGCTTTCACATTGCTTTTTAGAATTACAGATTCTCCTTCACAGGAATTTTCTTCTGAAGTAGCTTTCATCCTTTTGTCTTTTTTTGTATAGATTTTCAGTACACTCTTCCCACTTTCTGTTTATTTTCTCCTGATCAGATAATATGCTTCCTTGTTGGCTTTACAGCATTCCCAATCTAGGTTTAAATTTCTTTTTTATTTCTTGACTATTCTGGTGGAGGTCTTGTTGTTCCTTTTTTATTCTCTTGCATCTCCTTACAGTAACATAATTGTTCTCTTTATAAGAAATAATCTGACAAATTGCATTCAAGATTCTAACCTTGATTTTGTTACCTTTTACTTTTCCCTCTTGCCTGTCTTTAATAATTTTTAACATTTCTCTTGTCATCCACTCAATTTTTTCCTTCCTTTTTACTTCTGACATTGTCTTCTCACATCCTTCCCTAATTCTCTGTTTAGTGTCAGTCCACAGTTCTGGTTATCAGTCAGTTAAGTTTAACACTGCAGGTATTTTTTATGTGAACTTTAAATCCATCAGGAATGTATTTACATTATATTTTGGCACTATGAGGCTTTTAGTCTCTTCTTCAGCTTTACTGCAATGTTTGATATAAACAGTTTGTGCTCAGCACAGCAGTCTGCTCCTGGTCTTGTTTTGGCAAAGAGAATACAGCTTCTCCATCTCCTGCTTCCAGTTACATTGTCTGTTTGATTTTTATGTTGGCCATCTATTTCAGTATAGAGAAACATATAAAGATTTCAGTGTAGAGAAGTTTTTTTCTATTCCTACTTTGTTGAGTATTTTTATCATGAAAAGGACTTGAATTTTCAGATGCTTTTTCTGTATCAGTTGAAATGATCATGTAGTTTCTTTTTTTATCTTGTTGTGGCATATTATATTGATCATTTTTTTACATGTTGAAGCATCTGAATGGATAGAGACAGGTCATTATTTGTACCATGGCTTGTTAACTGTTTTCTCTCAACTATTTCTTGTCTTTCTCTTAACTGCTGTACTTTTACTTTTCTTTTTTTTTTTTGTGAGATAGAAGAAGGGGTGTAGATAGAGACAGAAATAGAAGATAGGAAGAGAGAGAAGCATCAACTCGCTATTCCACTTAGTTGTGTCATTGATTGCTTCTCATATGTGTCCTGACTGGAGCTCAAACCGGCACCCTTGAGGTCAAGCCAGTTCCCTTGGGATTGAGCTGATGACCCCAGGATGGAGCTGGTGACCCTGGGATCCAACTGGCGACCTTGGCGTTCCTGGGCGTTACTCTGTCCACTGCTCCACAGGCCAGGACACTGATGTACTTTCTCTTCCTCTCTATTTGTTGGCATAACCATGATTTATTGTTAAACAAACTATCACCTATAAAAATCCAACAATTTCATATACACATGTACCATCAGTTCTTCTATTAAGTTAATGCATATCAGAGGCTATCTGGGATTGGTGGAAACAATTCTAGTTAATGTTCTGCCAATAAAATAACCCTGTGGCTTTGGATATTTCTCTTGCTCAGATCTACCTGACGTTGGTGGGATTTTTGTTTGTTTTTCTGGGGTTGTATATTTTTGTTTGTTTGTTTACTTATTTTGAATCTTGGTTTGATTTCTCTTTCCGTGGAGTGATTAGAATAGCTGGACAGCCTGGGTTTGGAAGTGTCAGGTCTAGTAAAGGAGACCATATCTTGAAGCTGAAAGAATAATTAGAAATAAAGAGAAGAGTTTTATAGTATACCATATGAGAGGATTGATTGTGTTTAAAAGGATTAAGGAAAGGATGGATACTTTGCTTGGCTTTGCAACCAAAGGATCCAGTGCCTTGCACTTTGTACTTACACAATGGATGAAAAAGGAAATGAAGTGGAACCCTGAGAGAAAGCTTTTAAATGTAAGGAGTCTTTTCTGTGTTCAAAACCTGCATCCCAAAGAGGCTTTAAATAATCTCTTTAAGAGTTCACTGCTAGAGTTCTTCAAACAAATGTTATGTTTTCCTTTTGCATAAGAAGATACAGTACCATATTGTTCTCAAGATTTAAATTGTTGAGTAAAAGTTGGCTTATTTTTTAAAATTAATTTTAATGGGTGATATTGATAACTCAGGGTACATATGTTCAGAGAAAACATCTCCAGGTTATTTAGACATTCAATTATGTTGCATACCCATCACCCAAAGTCAAATTGTCCTCCGTCACCTTCTGGCTTATAATTTTTTTTTTTTTTTTTTTTACAGGGACAGAGTTAGAGAGAAGGATAGATAGGGACAGACAGACAGGAATGGAGAGAGGTGAGAAGCATCAATCCTTAGTTTTTTGTTGCCGTTGCAACACCTTAGTTGTTCATTGATTGCTTTCTCACATGTGCCTTGACCGCGGACCTTCAGCAGACCAAGCAACCCCTTCCTGGAGCCAGCAACCTTGGGTCCAACCTGACGAGTTTTTGCTTAAGCCAGTTGGGCCCACACTCAAGCTGGCAAGCTCGGGGTCTTGAACCTGGGTCTTCCGCTTCCCAGTCCAACTCTCTATCCATTGCGCCACTGCCTGGTCAGGCTGGCTTATCATTCTTAAAAGGAACTTATATGAGAAAATGCCATTGGAAACATAAAATCATTAGTTTGTCAATAAGTAAGTAGCATAGATGTGAGTTAAATGTGTATTACATATTTTAAAGTATGTCAGGTTTAAACTATAGGCTTCTGTTTCTGGATAAGATGTAGTGAACACATTATATGTTATTCTTCCTGCTAATTACAACGGAAAGTGATCTTGTATGAAGCGAATTTCCTGTTTTGCTTGTTTGTTTGTTTTGCCTGCTGTGTATCTTAGCTGGGGTGCTGGAGAATATCCCAACCTAAGAATGCCAGTGGATGGAGCCAAAACAAAACAAAAAAGACCAAAACAACCTGTTTTGATATTATCTACACCATTCCAGGAAACCATCATGAAAAGTTGCTTCTTGCTTTTTTTGGCTACCACCACTATGGAGACTGAGCACATGGCCTTGCCACCATACCTGCCCTGAAAGAATGAGGGTAGTGCCCTTACCTCTTCCAGCTGCAGAGACTTTGGGCAAGACCCACTATTGCCACACAGCAATAATGAGGCAGTTCCCATTCCTCTTCCAACAAGAGTTGATGGAGGGTTAGGAAGAGGAGGGAGTTAGAGAAACGGATTTTTAAGATCTTTGTTTGAAATTCCAGGCAGGCCTCTGAAAGTACTATGCCTGAAACTGATCAGAATCAGTACAGAAAGAGGTTTGAGAACTGAACTCTGGTATAATATACCACTCAGGCTTCAGCATGGCCTCTAGGTATCCAAGTCAGGCAGAACAAAACACCACTGAAAAGGCTTTTAACAATTAAATTGACATTTGAGCCACAGTCCATAAAAGTGAGCTAGGAATCTAAACAGATTGCCTACCAAAATAGAAAGCAGAGTCTCATAACATAATATTCATCATTGTAACAGCACAATCTTAATTCATATGACAAAAGATAATCAGCAGACACCACACTGAGATGAGACACAGATGTTAGAATTACCTGACAAGGATTTTAAAGAAGCTGTAATAATAAAAATGCTTCAATAAGCAATTACAAACTTGAAATAAATGAAAAAAAATACGAAGTCTCAGCAAAGAAATAGATGATACAAGAAAAAACCAGATGAAAATTTTAGAACTGAAAAATACAAAAATCTAAGTAAAATTTTTGCTCATAGTAGAGTAGCTGTGACAGAGGAAGGAATCAGTGTCCTTAAAGTTAGAGCAAAGACATTATCCAGTGTGGCTACAGGGAGAATAAAGGGTGAAAAAAAAAAAAAAGTAAGCAGAGCCTCAGGGACTTTTCGGACATTAACAAATTTTTTTTTAGTGTTTGTATCTTTAGAGTCCCATAAAGAGAGTGCAATAAGAGGGAAGATTTGAAGAAACAACTGAAAACTTTTTAATTTGATAGACCATTCAGACAGAAAATTAATAAGGAAATAATGGCCTTAAATGTCACGTTAGACCAGATCAACTCAATAGACATTTTATAGAACATTTTTCCAAAACTGCAGAGTACGTTTTTTTTCATGAGTACATGGGAATATTCTCTAAAATAGATCACATATTAGGCGACAAACAAACCTCAAAAAATTCAAGAAGATTGAAGTCATATCAGGCATTTTTTCTGACCACAATGGCATGAAACTTGAAATTATCTACAGGAAGGAAACTGGAAAAAACACAAATCCAAAGAGTTTTAAAAGAAACAAATGATCAAAGGGGAAATCAAAGAGAACCTTAAAACAAGTGGAAATGGTAACGCAACTTTTCAAAATTTATGGGATACAGCAAAAAGCAGTTCAAAGAGGGAAGTTCATAGCTGTACAGACCTACCTTAAGAAACAAAGAAATCCCAAATAAACAATCTAATTTTACACCTAAAAGAACTAGAAAAATAAGAACATACAAAACCCAAAGTAAACAGAAGAAAGGAAATAATTAAAATCAGTTTGTAAATAAGTGAAATAGAAATTTAAAACAACAATAGAAGAGCAGTGAAACTAAGAGCTATTTTATTTTTCATTTTATTGACTTTATTGGAATGACACTGGTTAACATTTTATATAGTTTTCAGGTATACAATTCTACAACACATCATCTGTACACTGTATTGTGTGTTCACCACCCCAAGTCAAGTCTCTATTCATCTCCAATTATTCCCCCTATACCCCCTCCATCTTCCTCTGTTCACCTCACTCCATGTGCATGAGTATTTCTTTTCTTCCCCTTTTTGCTGTTTCTCCACCTTCCCCCACCTAGTTTGAAAAGTTCAACTAAATTGGCAAAACTTTAGCCAAACTTATCAAGAAAATAGATCCCAAAGAAATAAAATGATAAATGAAAGACTTTACAACTGCCTGACCAAGTGATAGCACAGTGGATAGAGCGTCAGCTGGGGACACTGAGTACCCAGGTTCGAAACCCCGAGGTCACTGGCTTGAGTGCGGGCTCACCAGCTTGAGCATGAAATCATAGACGTGACCTATGATCGCTGGCTTGAGCAAGGGGTCACTGGCTCAGCTGGAGGTCCCAGTCAAGGCACATATGAGAAAGCAGTCAGTGAACAACTAAGCTGCCGCAACTATGAGTTGATGCTTCTCACTTTTTTCCCTGTCTATCTGTCTCGGTCTCGGTCTCTCACTAAAAAAAGAAAAAAAGAAAGACTTTACAACTAACAAAACAGAAATACAAAGAATTATTAAGGAATACTACAAACAATTATATGCCAACAAATTTGCCATCTGGAAGGAATGGATAAATTTCTAGAAGCATATTACCTCTCAAGACTGAAGAAGAAATAATTAGAAAATGTAAACAGACCCATTGAAATTGAAGCAGTAATCAAAAAACTCCCAATATACAAGTCTTTGACTAGACATCTTTTATTTCCCATTGAGGTGAAATGTACATAACATAATTAACCATCTTAAAGTGAACAATTTAGTGGTACTTAGTGCATTCACAAGGCTGTGCAATCAGCACTTCTATCTAGTTCCAAAATATCTCACCAACTCAAAAGAAAACCTGTTACCCGTTAAGCAGTTGCTCTCCATTCCTCCATTCTATCTTCCCTTGACCCCTGAGAACCACCATTTTGAATTCTGTTTGGAGTTACCTACTCTGAATATTTCATATAAATGGAATCATACAATATGTGACCTCTTCTGTCTGGCTTCTTTCACTTAGCATGTTTTGGGGGTTTACCCATGTTAAAGCATATATTAGTACTTCATTTCTTTTTATGGCAGAATAATATTCCATTACATATGTATACTGGAATTTTTTCATTCGTTATTTGTTGTTAGTGGACATTTGAGCTATTTTCACCTTTTGCTACTTGAGAATAGTACTTCTGCATACATAACTTATTTTTTTACATATATTTTAGTATCAGTTTTTATCTCTTTTGAATATATACTATATTTTCCCATGTATAAGATGCTCCCATGTATAAGGCACACCTGAATTTTGGGGCCTGAAATTTGAAAAAAAAAATGTATTACATAAAGTTATTGAATTCAAGTTTTATTTGTCATAAAATTGAATGAGTGCAAAAACAAGCATGAAAAACCAGGAAATGGAAGTGAAAAATCTACAGCCACTGTATAAGACACACCCAGTTTTTAGACCCCAAATTTTTCCGAAAAGGGTGCATCTTATATATGGGGAAATACGGTACTTATGAGTCAGCAGTTGAGAAAGATGCAAAAGCAAGTCAGTGTAGGAAACAGTCTTTTCAATAAATGGTATTGAAATAGTTGGACATATTGTAGGTAAAAAAAAAAAGAAGCTTGATCTAAACCTCACACTATGTAAAATTATCTCAAAATGGAAAGTTAATCTGACATTAAATAAAGACCATGTTGAAGAGGAAGAAAAGACAAGCCACAGTGGGAGAAAAAATCTTTGCAAATCACGTATCCAACAAAGATCTTATATCCAGCTTGTATTAACAACTTTCTAATCTCAACACTAAGAAACAATCCAATTAGAAAATGAGCAAAAGTCTTGAAAAGATACCTTTACCAAAGAGGATATATGAATGACAAATACGCCCATGAAAAGATGTTCAAAATCATTAACTATTAGGGAAATGCAACTTAAAGACATGATGAGATAGCACTACATACCTATCAGAATGGCTAAAATAAAAAATACCAAGAAAGTAGAGTAACCAGCTCCCTATACTAATGTGAAATGATACAGCCATTCTGGAAAACAGTTTGGCAGTTTTCTCTAAAGTTAAACAAACACAGTGCAGTCCAGCAATTATACTTTTATATATTTATCTTGGAGAAATGAAAAGTCATATTCACACAAATATGTATAGTAACTTAATTTGTAATAACCAGAACCTGAAAACCCAAATGTCCTTCAGTGAGTGAATAAATGCTGGTACAATCCATGAAGAGAATACTACTCAGTAATAAAAAGAAATGAATTATCGATACATGCAATAACTTGGATGGGTCTCAAGAGCATTATGCTAAGTGATAAAAAGCCATTTCTAAAGGTTAAATGTTGTCTGATTCCATTTATAGCATTCTAAAATGACTAACTTATTCTTCTATGATTCTAAGTGGAGAAGTATAAGGGGATTTCTGTTTTGATGCAATAGTTGGTACCCTGATTATGGTAGTGGTTACATGAGTCTGTACGTATTATGAAATTTGATCATACTGTACCTACCCACCCACCCCAAAAAACAGTGCATGTAAAAATTGGTTACATCTAAATAATACCTATATTTTAGTTAGTAATATTGTGGAATGTAAATTTTCTGATGTTAAATTATGCACTGTGGGGGAAACTGTGGAAGGTACACAGTAACTCTACTGTTTTAGCAATTTATTGTGAGTCTTAAATTATTTAAAAATAAACAGTGTTAAAGATTTTGAAAGGTAAAGAAAATAACATGAATTAGAGCATTATTAAACTGAAGCAGTGAGAAAAAGTTTGTTTGTTTTTAAATAAAAAATAAGAACTGGGGATTCCAAAGAAATTTGTGCAGTTAACATTGGACTCTCAGTGCATGTCTAGCTGCATGGAGAAATGAAACAAGGTCTCTATGTGAGAGAAAAGGCAGCAAGATTTGACATCTATCTGGTTTAATTGTTGTTGATGGTTTGATTAAAAAAAAAACTGTGTGTAGACGTGTTCTAAGTACCAGCAGTACCCTGAAGAATAATAGCACTTTGCAGAATGGAAGAGCTGGCAAAACAGTGTAAATTACTCTGACTTTTATTTAAAACAAAACAAAACATCTGCAGCAGCTTCTGCACAAGAACAAAGTTATAACCAGGGTTTCATTTTTGTGTCTCTCTCCTTTATCTTTTGATTCTATGTGAAACAGGGCTACCCATTATGGAGCTTGCTTTTACTTTTCTCCTTCTCCCTTCTTTCTCTTTACCTGTTACCCATTTTTTCCTCTCTTTCCCTCCTTTCTTCCATTTTCTCCTTTTCTAACCCTCTTTTCCATACTAGTTTCTTCTCACCTGCTTTCCCTCTCTCTTCTTCTTTTTTTTAAAGAGTACCTGCCATACCATCCTGTGTTTTGGTTTTGAGGAAAGGAATGCTAATGGATCCTGTTAAGTAAAATGATGATGGAGAACCTTTCTGAAATCCAACCTTAATTTTGTGAGCGTGCTATTTTTAACATGACCAGTTTAGCTGGTTCTCAGATCAGCTTATCAGGCTATAAACTTATAGAGAAAAATTAAATGTGCCTGATGAGATCTTCTGTGTATTTATGTAGGATTGGCAGAATCTGGCTCCTTGGGTAACTAAACTGTTTTTTCTAGTATTGGAAGGACTTTTGTTTACATTAGATTCTTGAATGAGAGAATTAGACTTGAATGCATCTCATTCTTTATCTGCCTTCTCTTTGTGGCCCGTATGGTAGCAGAAACTATTACCAAAGTCGCTCTAGTATGCACACTTCTTGCCCCTGGGGTAGAGGGTTTTTTTAGAGTAAAAACCTGGAATACCTAGAGATGACAGAATATTGTCTCAAGGACCCTCAGTGGAAGAAATGCACCACATTTATTTGTTGCATTCTACTGAATTTGTAGAATTTTTTCTTTTTTTTTAATGGCTTTAAAATACTCAATAGAGACTTCTAGGCAAAGAGTAAGTCTTACCTGACTGGTGGTAGCACTGTGGATAGAGTGTTGACCTGGGACACTTAGGACCTCGGTTACCTGAGGTCACTGGCTTAAGCATGGGCTCATTGGCTTGAGCGCAGGCTCACCAGTTTGAGCATGGGTTTGCTGGCTTGAGTGTGAGATCATCAGTATGATCCCAAGGTTGTTGGCTTGAGCAAGGGTTCTCTGGCTTGGCTTGAGCTTCTCAGTCAGGGCACAGATGAACAGTAATCAATGAATGTATGAGAAGCGATCAATGCACAACTAAAGTGAAGCAACTGTAAGTTTATACTTCTCTCTTTCTCTCTCTTCCTTGCTCCCCTTCTCTCTAAATAAATAAATAAAGAGCAAGTCTTGAAAATGTATTTAAAGCAGGCAAATTGTTGCTTTACTTATGAAGATAAGCTTTCCCCTTCCATAACTGTATAGTAATTGCCTTTGCTTCAGTCTGCCAGGATAACAGTTTGTGAACCATATATCTTGATATCTTTTCTCCATTAAGTTTTCACACTTAAAGTTTTTTAAAACACCCACAGGGAAATTGGTTTCCTGAAGCACTTAGTAGCCTATTAAGTGCCTTAGCTATTGTGTTGTCCTTACTGCTTGTAACCAGTTGTTCTCTGCTGGAGGGGTGGAAAGGATACCTCAATACTGTCTTAACTTTGCAATGAAAATATTCTTGTTTAATATGTTAAAAGACAATCATTTCCGGTATTGGCTTTTAAAAATGCGAATGCTTTTTAACTTTTCCTTTCATGATTATTAACTGTGTTCAGAGCCTTCATTTTAATTACCACTGTGCAGTACTTTAGTTCTCTTATTTGCTTCATTACCTTTTCGGCTTTGGTTTTGAAAATAATTTTAGAGAAATAAAATCAAATTGTTTCCAATATAATGAAACACTTTCACCACACTGCTATTGAATCTTTTCCTCATTACCAATGCAAAACTAGATGTTACAACTTTTTTTAACAAACAAATTAAAAATTGTTTAGTCTTGTATTACTGCATGCAAAAAAAGAAAAAACAACACAATAAAATTTAACTTACCTTGCTCATTCATTTGGTGTTTGCTGACCTCTCTTTATTGGAAATAAGAGCTATCGCAGGCTTAACTCTTCCCTACAGAAGGAATGTTGTTAGTACCGCAACCAGCTCAGCAGTGGGTGTGCACTAAAGGAAGATGCTGTAGGATTTAAGAAAAACACACAAGACACAACATACAGAAAAGATGGTACAGGGGATTCCCAGCCTCTAGGACTGAGAGCCTAGAACTCTGCAGCCACATTGTATTTATTGGTGTAGGGCCGGTAAAATATATTATGCTCACTTTGTTAAAGATGGCACTGCCCACGTGGAAGCACGTCACCCAGGTGATAATATTAGTTGCCATTCTTGCTTGGGATAGGCGTGATTATATAAATGTGTGTTGGGGAAAGGCTTTTGCGCCAAAAGGTTTTAAAAGGAAGAGAGATCACGTTGTTCCAGGGGAAGAGTGATTATGTTCTAGGAGTAACCCATACTGGAGGAGAGCAGAGAAAGGCCACATGTAGGATAGGAGAAGCAGCCAAGATGGCAGAGTGCTCAAGGAGAAACCAGTTTGTGCAGAGAGAAGGAGATGGGAAACTGAGGTGAATAAGGCTGGTGAGGTACAAACCTTTGATTCTAGGAAACTCGGATGAGTCAGTGGCTTTGGGAGCCCTGAATGGAAAGGGTAGTGTTTTCCCACTGTGTGTATTTCTTGCCTGCTGGGTGCAAGTTAGGATTAAAGCTAATGGCCCACCAGTTCTCAGCTTTGTGTTTTCATTACCGTCTGTCCGAATCAGATGTGAATGTGCATGGGCCAGGCAGCTGTGATGGTGGCCGTGCCTACTGGTTTTACATTTGGTGTAGTTGGCAGAATTCAATGCAGATCGGTATGTAGCCACCACCACCTTTGCGTGGTGGAGTAGAGAACTGGCTGCTGTTATGGTTCTCCATGGCTGACTTTTACAGCCATGCATGAGGAAACCAAGAGCTCTGTGGAGGAGGCAGCCTGGGACATGCAAACTGAGCAGTGGAAGGAGCTGGAGCAAATGTGGGAGAAAGAGATGCCAACCCTGGAGCTGGAGGAAGTGCTGGAAGAGAACGACCAGGTTCACGAGATTTGCCTGGAAATGGAGCAGCTGACAGAGAAGGAATCACAGGTTTGTGAGTTGCAGATTGCCCTGGATGTTGTGGAGAGCCAGCAGTGGCAGGAAGCCGGGACTGAGGCTGGGGCTGAGGCTGGGACTGCAAGGCTCACAGAGCAGAAGGCGGCGGCGGCCCGAGGCTTAAACCCAGCAGCAGGAGCTGATGTTTTCAGTTCCTCTTTGGAGGATGAGGAGAATCGGGCTGGAGTTGCGATCCACAGTCTCCAGAAGGTGAGGGCCCAGCAGCAAGAAGTACCTACTATGCCCCTGGTAGGTCTGCAATTTTGGAACATAGGGGTGGATGCCATCATGCTCTCTGGAGCAGAGATTGAAATGCTGACTGTCATTGCCACGTGCTCCTCTTTGGGACAGTGTAAGACCTGCCAGTACAGCAGGGATGAGGGGGGGAGGGTGGTTGAGGCCTCATGTGCGTGGACTTATTTCTAGACTATGACCTGAGTGGGCACAGGCTCCTTTGTTGAATGGACTTATGGATTTTGGACAATGTGAAATACCCTGATGTGGGTGGGGGCAGCAGCTTTGCTGGAAGAACTCTTCTGTCCCGGGAAGCTTTTCCCATGGCTAGAAAGAAGGTCGAGGACATTTTGCACTTTTGGCAAAGTGCTCAGAGACTGGTGAAATATACCTTTGTAATTGTTGAAATTGTATAATTTGTCATGTTATAATTTGTGTAATGTGCCTAATTTCCTTGCACAGGGATGCCGGTGGTGTAGATTGTGGGTAGTAAAGTGAGCATAGGGGTGGATTGTTGGGCAGATAAAATATATTATTCTCACTTTGTTAAAGATGGCACTGCCCACGTGGAAGCCCATTGTCCAGGTGATAATATTAGTTGCCCTTCTTACTTGAGATGGGCGTGATTATATGAATGTGTGTTGGGGGAGGGCTTTTGCACCAAAAGGTTTTAAAAGGAAGAGAGATCGTGTTGTTCCAGGGGAAGAGTGATTACATTCTAGGAGGAGCCCCTGCTGGAGGAGAGCAGAGAAAGGCCATGTGGAGGATAAGAGAAGCAGCCAAGATGGCAGAGTGCTCAAGGAGAAACCAGTTTGTGCAGAGAGAAGGAGATGGGAAACTGAGGTGAATAAGGCTGGTGAGGTACAAACCTTTGATTCTAGGAATACTCGGAAAAGTCAGTGGCTTTGGGAGCCCTGAATGGAAAGGGAAGTGTTTTTCCCCTGTGTGTATTTCTTGCCTGCTGGGTGCAAGTTAGGATTAAAGCTAATGGCCCACCAGTTCTTGGCTCCATTGTTTCATTATCTTCTGTCCAATTCAGATGTGAATCTGCATGGGCCAGGTGGCTGTGATGGTGACCATCGCTGACTTTACAGTTGGTCTCTTTGCTCATCAAGCAAAATAGCAGAGCCTGGATCAAATTATTGTACAATGGATTCAGATGCAGAGAAAGATGACCAACCGATACCCCCCAGGCATGTAGGAAAATAGCTATGGGATCAGCTGCTTCCTTTAAACAATCTTAGTAGTGCTTGCCGGAGCAGCGTTCTGCCCCCGCAGGACTTGGCGTTCCAAAGTCTACACCAAAGAATTGTCTCAAGGCTGCAGTTTAATCTCTCAACCATTTTCCCACGGTTATAGAGGAACTAACTGGAAGGAGCCCCAGGGTTTGGATTTTTAATCCTTAAATGTAATTTCTTCAACCATAAAATGACTAGAGGAACACATAGGGAGAAAACTCCTTGACATTGATCTTGGCAGTGACTTTTTTGGATATGACACCAAAAGCACAAGCAACCGAAGCAAAAATCAACAAAGGAACAATGTCAAACTGAAAAACTTACTCACAGCAAACGAAACAATGAACAAAATGAAAAGGTCATCTGTGGAATGGAAGAAAATATTTGCAAACCATATATCTGATAAAGGGTTAACATCCAGACTGTATAGGGAACTTAATTCTAAATAGCAAAACAAAGAAACAAACAAAAACTCAACATAACAAAAATATGGACTCAGGACCTGAATTGATATTTCTTAGAAGAAGACATATAAATGACCAACAGATCATTAAGCATCAGTGAAATGCAAATCAAAACCATAATGAAATATCACCTTATACTGTTAGAATGGCCGTTACCAGAAAGAAAAGGCCCTGGCTGGTTGGTTCAGTGGTAGAACATCAGCCCGGTATGTGGATGTCCCGGGTTCAATTTCCAGCCAGGGCACACAGGAGAAGCACCCATCTGCTTCTCCACCCTTCCCCTTCTCCTTCCTCTCTATCTCTCTCTTCCCCTCCTACAGCCAAGGTTCCATTGGAGCAAAGTTGACCCGGTCACTGAGGATGGCTCCGTGGCCTCTGCCTCAGGCACTAGAATGGCTCCAGTTGCAACATAGCAATGCCCCAGATGGGCAGATCATCATCCTTCAGGGGCATGCCGGGTGGATCCCGTTTGGGTGCGTGTGGGAATCTGTCTCTCTGCCTCCTCGCTTTTCACTTCAGAAAAATACAAAAAAAAAAAAAAAAAAGAGAGAGAATTACAAGTGTTGTTGAGGATGTGGAGAAAAGGGAACCCTTATGCACTGTTGGTGGCAATTTAAATTGGTATAAGTCATATGGAAAACAGTATAGAAGTTACTCAAAAACTTAAAAATAGAACTACCATATTATATATCAATCCCACTTGTGAGTATATATCCAAAGGAAATGAAATCACTATCTTGAAAAGATGTCTGCACCCCCATTTTCATTGCAACATTATTCAGAATAGCAAAGATATGGAAACAACTTATGTGACATACCCTCTGTGGATGAATGTATAAAGAAAATGTGTGTGTGTAATGGAATGTTATTCAGCCATAAAATAAAATAAAATCCTGCTATTCATGACAACACAAATGAACCTGGAAGACATTATGCTAAGGAAATGAGACAGAAAGAAATACTGGATGATCTCACATGTGCAATCTAAATGAGTCAAATTCATAAAAGAGAGAGAGAGAGTAGAATAGTAGTTACCAGGTGGAGGACATGGGGGGAGGGATGTTGGTCAAAGGGTACAAAGGTTCGGTTATGTGGAATAAATTCTAGAGCTCTAATGTATAGCATGATAACTGTAGTTAGTAATACTGTATTGTATACTTGAATTTGACTAAGAGTTGTTTTTAAGTGTTCTCCCCACCAAAAAATGGCATTGCTTTTGTTTGTGCACATGAAATTCAGTTTAACTAACAGTTTATTTTATTTTTTTTTAATATTTTTAGCAAGAGACAGAGAGGGCTAGATAGGACACAGACAGGAAGGGAGATGAGAAGCATCAGTTTTTTGTCGTGGCACCTTAATTCATTGATTGCTCAACTAATAGTTTATCAGGCATTAACTCTTTGCAAGAGATGCTTGGAGATAGTACGTTTAGCTTATTTTGACTAAATGTTTTTTGTTGTTAATTTAGCCTTCAAATTTTTTTTTTTTTTTTTATTAAATGAGAGGCAGAGAGGGAGGCAGAGAGACAGATTCCCGCATGCGCCCTGACAGGAATCCACCTGGCAAGCTCTCTACAGGGTGATGTTCTGCCCACCTGGGGCCACTGTTCCATTGTTCAGCTACAGAGCCACCTCAGCTTGTGAGGCAAGGCTGTGGAGCCATCCTCAGTACCCGGGGTTAACTTGCTCGAACCATTTGAGCCATGGCTGCGAGAGGAAAAGAGAGAATTAGAGAGAAGGAGGAGGGGTGGAGAAGCAGATGGTTGGTTCTCCTATGTGCTCTGACTGGGAATCAAACCAGGGACATCCACAGTCTGTGTTGATGTTTTACCACTTAGTCAACCACCCAGGGCCTATATATTCTTGTTTATGAATGAGACATACTTTGAAGCCTTTGGCAAACATCAACAGGAAAATGTAAAGCGAAATCAGTAGTAACGGACAAAGACTTTAGTAAGAAATTTGAAGATAATATATATACATGGACCTGTTTCACATTCAGACTCTCATAAGTCTTTGTCGCTACTCTGTTACAGTTGTGGATAACAAAGACTTAGTTCCAATAAGGGGTTCCTTTCCCTATAAGGCTCCCTTTCCATCAGAATAAATCTGTCCCTCTCAGAGTTGTTGCCTTGCTAACTTTATAAGCATTTGCTTGCTTTTTTAGATATTTATTCTGGTGAACTTATCTTGTGTTAGGAACACAGATACTGTACTTTTTCTGTTTCTCAGTCTCTCTCTCTGCTTTTTTTTTGACTCTTACAAAAAAGATTCTTTGAATTTTCTAGACTCTGAAAATTATTTTAGTAAAAATAAAAAACTGAGCTGTGGCATTGAACCTTTTCAGTGTTTTATTTATTGTTATTCCAAACAGTCATTCATTCTCTCTTGTCTTATCACTCTCTGCCTTGGTGTCCTTCTCTGGTTATCTTGTATATGTAGACATTTCTATTTCTAGAACCAAACACAATGGATGTTTTTCCCTTTCTCCATGTTATATATGACATATTAGAAAGATTTAATATAGTGTCACTTCTGTTTGACTTGAGACACACTAAAACTTGTGAATTAAGCTTTATTTCATAAATTGGCCTCTTTGTCTTGGGCCTTAGTTCTTGTGCTTGAAGCACTGAGTTCTAATTGAAGTCTCCTCTCAAGAAACACAGTAGATATGTTTTTCTTAAATGCAAAAGTGAGTTTTTTTAAAAATAAATCTATAGGCCCTGGCCATTTGGCTCAGTGGTAGAGAGTCAGCCCAGTGTGTGGATGTCCCAGGTTCGATTCCCGGTCAAGGCACACAGGAGAAGTGACCATTTGCTTCTCCATCCTTTCCCCTTCTCCTTTTCTCTCTCTGTCTTTTCCTCCCGCAGCCATGGTTCAAATGGTCTGAGCAAGTTGGCCCCGGGTACTGAGGATGGCTCCATGGCTTTCCCTTAGGCACTAAGGTGGCTGGCTGGTTGCTGAGCAATGGAGCAGCAGCCCCAGATGGGCAGAGCATCACCCCCTAGTAGGTTTGCTAGGTGGCTCCTGGTTCCAGGAGCTTACAGGAGTCTGTCTCTCTGCCTCTCTGCCTCTCACATAACAAACAAACAAATAAATAAATACAAGATACAGTTTTAAAACTAAAGGCCGGATGTTTTTATTATGTTTTCTCTTAAATATGAAGACTAATATAAGATATAAAAAATAGGGGAACTGGAATGAAGTATGTGGGATCTCTGAACTATCTTTGCAATAATTTTGTACATCTATAAGCTGTTCTAAAAGAAAAGGTTTTATTGAAAATTATATGATGGGTGCTTTTTAATTTATATGAATTTTAGAGATATTAAAATGCTGTATTTTTTACACAAAGCATGAGAAATCTGACAAATGACAGTGTACTTTGCTTTTTTTGTTGAAGTTGAATTTATTGGGGTGACATTGGTTAATAAAATTACATAGGTTTCAGTTGTACAATTCTGTAATATTTATTTGCTTTCTTGATAAACTGTTGAACTAATAAAGCTTTGGATCAGTTTGACAGTTATTTATTTGCAGGGTCCTTATATGATGTACATTGTACAAAAAGTAAATGATATTGGTCTCCCTATACACATAACATCACACCCTTTTGCCCCTCTCAAATATTTTGTGGCTATAGCAACTGGAATGAGAATTCTTACTGCCATAGGAGTCTGCTCTGAGTTCAGAGTCTTAAGTGAAAAGAATAATCAGCTCTAGGACTTGATTGACCAATTCTTACTGAATTTTATCTGGGCCCTCTTGGATTCATAGGACTCTTAGCTCTTCAGAAGACTCTTGAGGGTATAGGTCAGGGACCGGTGTGCCACAAGAATTTTTAAAACAAGCAATACCTGAGTATTTAGTCAGGGACACGTGCCTCTTTTCCTTTCAGTTGTCAAATAAAAAGATAACAATAGCCTGACCTGGCAGCAGCGCAGTGGATGGAGCGTCGGACTGGGATGCGGAAGACCCAGGTTCAACCCCGAGCTCACCAGCTTGAGCGTGGGACCATCTGGCTTGAGCAAAAGCTCGCCAGCTTGGACCCAAGGTTGCTGGCTCCAGCAAGGGGTTGCTCGGTCTGCTGAAGGCCCGCGGTCAAGGCACATGTGAGAGAGCAATCAATGAACAACTATGGTGTCACAACAGCAACGAAAAACTAATGATTGATGCTTCTCACCTCTCTCCGTTCCTGTCTGTCTGTCCCTATCTATCCCTCTCTCTGACTCTCTATGTCCCTGTAAAAAGTAAAAAATAAATAAATAAAAAGATAACAATAGCCATCTGTTGTGAATTAATCAAAATTATACATTTTTTTGGTCAGATCAGCAAAAAAATATATATTCTTTGGTATGCCACGGAAATTTAATAATTAGTTGATGTGCTCCATGAGATGAAAAACATTGAAAATAGCTGGTGTAGTTTCTGCTTTGATATAAAAAAGCCAACCTGCAGTGGCACATAGAAATATGAAAGATAACTTCTTCTGAAAGTAACCGTTGCATTATCCCTTCTCAGCTTTTCCTTCAGAAACATTTTATAGCTTCACTGTCCTAGCTTTTGTTTCTAGAGATCACCCTGCTTGACAGACAGATAATATCCTTAGAAAGTAGTGATAGATTTGTGATCTGGCGGCTGCTTTATTAAAGGCTCATATAAATTGAGAACTAGTTACTTTGGTTCTTGCTTTGTGGGAGAGAAGATTCTGTTCCTGCCTGCTCTATCTTCCCTTTCAGACAAAACAGCTTGAAAAACCTCTTGGGTCAAGGAATCCTTGGCAAAAAAAAAGAAAAAAGATTTATTTGAAGAACTAAGTTGTCTGGGGATATTTAGCAACAACTCATATGAATTACAGGAGAATTGATATGTTAGAATGGAAAAAGGAAATTCTCACATTAGCCAAGCCCCTTGAACCCACTGTTTGATAGTATTTAGTGTTTTAATCCCTTTCTATTATTCATCTTGTAATAAATATACAAATAGGAAAATGAGTCCTGATTTAAAGTGGCATATCATATTTTCAAGACAATTAATACAGAACATTTTCTTCATTTTATTGTGAAAATTACTAGTAACTATCAAAATTGTTTTGTTGTGTTTTTTTTTTTACATCCCGTGACATATTTTGTGATTGTTGAACTCAGATATCCTTTCTCTCAGTGACTTTACTTCCATAATGATTTTGTTTGTGTCATCTAGAACTCTGGAGATGGAATTAATAGGTATATTGTAACTTTTTCTTTAAGATGATTTGCATCTCATTGGGGAAGGTCAGCTTAGAATGCTGAATTGCAGTGTGCAACTTTGAGTTCAGAGGTGATCACACTTGCATTTTCTACATGATAGGGAAGTGAAAAGAGTATTCTTTTAAATGTAACTGTTTAATTGCATATTTGTTTAGTGATGTTTCCAAAGTAACTGTTCTTTTTCACTGTCATCTCCCTAAGTATGCACATAAAATTTTCAGTTGATTCTTTGAAATTTAACCTTTCAGCTGGATTCTTTGCTTTATAAAATACTAGATCAGTCCTGGCTTATATGAGTTATACACTTATCACCTATGAAGAGAAGTTGCTCTGTACAGCTTATCTTCACCTTTGTTTCTTTTCCTCCTCCCTGACAGAATCCCAAGGACTGCAGCAAAGCCAAGAAACTAGTGTGCAATATCAACAAAGGCTGTGGCTATGGCTGTCAACTTCATCATGTAGTCTACTGCTTCATGATTGCCTATGGCACCCAGCGAACACTTATCTTGGAATCTCAGAATTGGCGCTATGCTACTGGTGGATGGGAAACTGTGTTTAGACCTATAAGTGAGACCTGCACAGACAGATATGGCATCTCCACTGGGCATTGGTCAGGTAAGGAGCCTGTGAGGCAGTTCAGATTCCCTGGGTTGAACTGCTGCATAACCAGAGTATCAGATTTCTTTGTACAATTTTAGAGCTCATCGTCCTCTTTTTCTCTGGATCCATGAACGTTGTACATTATCCAGATAAAAGTTAGAATAATATTTTATTTAAAAAGTGTTTCATGGCCTGACCAGGCAGTGGCGCAATGGATAGAGCGTCGGACTGGGATGCGGAGGACCAGGGTTTGAGACCCTGAGGTCGCCAGCTTGAACACAGGCTCATCAGGTTTGAGCAAGGCTCACCAGCTTGAGCCCAAGGTTGCTTGAGCAAGGGGTCACTTGGTCTGCTGTATCCACCCCCCCTGCTCCCCCGCCCCCCATCAAGGCACACATGAGATATCAATCAATGGACAACTAAGGAACTGCAACGAAGAACTGATGCTTCTCATCTCTCTCCCTTCCTGTCTGTCTGTCCCTGTCTGTCCCTCTCTCTGACTCTCTCTGTCTCTGCCACACACACACACACAAAGTGTTTCATGATCTATTTTATTTCTGATGTTTATTTTCATCTCGATTTAGCAAAATTACTAAACTTTTTCAAGGACTGCAGTTCCCCCCCCCTCCCTGTAACCTTCCTCCTCCCTTTACCACTCCTTCTCCCCTCCTCCCCCTCTTCCCTCCTCCTCCTCCTCTTCCTCCTCCTCTTCCTCCTCCTCTTCCTCCTCCTCCTCCTCCTCCTCCTCCTCCTCCTCCTCCTCCTCCCCCTCCCCCCAGGGTTTTTAAACATCAAATGCCTGAGAATCACCAGGAAGGCTTATTAAAACACTATGCTCTTATTCAGTAGGTCTGGGTGTGGCATAAGTATTTGCATTTCTGAAAAAGTTGCCAGACCCAGGGACCAAACCTAGTGAACTGCTGAGGAATAGTTATCTTTTTACAGTTGAGAACTGTGAAGTCTAATTTGTTCAAATATATTTTACATTTTATTTAGAAAACATTTGATGATGAATAATGTGATTAAACTACTATACTAGGCATTATAAGAGATATTAAGATTAGCAAGAAATTTTTCTTCTCTCCTAAGATCTGGTGGTAGAGGGGATAGAATATATAGAGAGTTTCTTATTACAGCTCTATAGTTCTTTCTACAGTGATCTTTAAACGAGATCTAAGATTGGACTACCTTTGTTAAAAATGGAGGCTTTACCATTTTGTAATCTTGGGGAAATTACTTAACCTAGGCCTTAGTTTCCTCAGGCTTTAGTTTTCTCATCAGTAAAATGAGAAGTAATAATTCTTTTACCTCAGAGTTGTTGATAGGATTAAATGAAACAATATACATATGTAATGCACTTAGCACAGTACCTGATATATGAACTCTTGTAATTGTTAGCTGTCATTAATATCCTTATTCATTATGCAGATACACATTGAGTTCCTACAGTTCAGAAAATACTGAAATTAAGTTACTAGGTAAAATCCTAAACAAGACAGTAGACTGTCTCTGCACTCACATCTTATGGGGAATCAAACTTTTTTCAAAAGGCTGAGGCATTTTAGTTAATGTAATATCTCATGGAGCTGACTACTTTTTTTCACAAGTTAAAACACTAGATGTGCAATAGGAGCTATGTCACTGACAAAGTGAGTAACTTTAGTGCCTTTGGGTTTTATTCTTTGTTTGTTTGTCTTCATTGGAAAATATCAGGAAATACCTGATGCTTCACAGAAATGGTCAGGAAAGTTGATTGGATATTTTCTGTAAAATGCTTCAATGGTCCTATATGGATTTAAAGAATTATTTTGTAATGTGAGTTTTGTCTTTATTAAGATGATTTTAGTAGCCTTATTCTATACATCAACATATGTTTTTCTTTGTAACTTATTTCAAATTTTAAAGTGAACCTTTTAATCTAGAACCTAGCTGAGCTTTAGTTTTGGGGTTACATCTTTTCTTGGTCTGCTTTGTAGTTTACGGCTGGTGTAAATGGGTTAGGTATTAAGGTTAGAAAGATACAGGAAAAGCAACTTGTCAGGCTCACTGAGGCTTTTTCATTTTGTGGGCTTAGTTCACTTTTAAGCTTCTTTCATTATAGCCAGAATAGTGTGAAGTTCTCATGTAGTTCTCTTTCTAGGGAGAGGCAACTTTTTGGATGGTAGTCAGTTAATAGAAAAGTGTAAAATTGACCTCACTGGATTTAGCAGGTTTAGTATATAATTTGGCCCTGCTTATATGTACTACAGCTAGTTATTTGGTTTGTTTGACTTTTAATCCTTATATATTTTCTATGTAGAGGGCATGAAGATTAAAATGGCTTGAATTTGAAACATTCAGAATTTCTTAATGTTATAATTAAACAGGTGCTAGAAATCATCCTTTAGTAATTTATATAGCTTATAAATAACAGAACTATTGTTAGTACATTCACTTCTCCATTTTCAGTGTTTCCCAGTAAGCATATGCCAAGTGCCTTCACCTAGCAGAATAATGTATAGACGCATACAACTCCTAAATGTCTAGGAACTAAATAAAATGACTGATTGTAATATCTCTACCCTCTTGCCTCCCCTATCCTGTAACCTTTTCCAAACCTACATATAATTTCCAGTACTTAGAAGTTGTCAGTGATATTTTCTTCTTAGTCATTTACAGTCCCTGATTAAAGAAGTTATTTTATCATGGTAGCACAGAATTATAATTTTAATTAAGTAGATCTTTTCTTTATCACTTACAGGTATTGTATAAAATCATATATTTTTTCAGGCTAATCAACTAAACTGTACGTTTTGGACACATTTAATTAAACTACTGATTATTTTCAGTATGCTTGCATAACTCATCATAACTAAAATGATTTAGATGCTAATCTTGTATTCAAAAGAAGGAAGAAATTTATGTTTGAGCATAGCAAAGTATAGTTGCCATCTACTTCTGTTTTTGTTTATTTACATTATCTGTGTATGTGCCTTTTGGAGAAACTAACCTATTTCTAGATTTAGAAAACAAAGAATAAAATTTAATACACTCTATGACATTAATCTTTTAGTTAGCCATAAATCAACTACATCTTTTAATTGTTCTGACTTGTACAAAGAATATTTGGATGTATGCCTTGGCATGACTGTCATGAAATTATTATTGTTCATACATATTTGACATGATGTGCCTGCAGGTGGAATTTAGTGATTTCTGTTCAAATCTGTCACCAGTGCAGGAATTGGTATACACATCTAATCATATCAGTATCTAAATCATACCTTGTTGTAGGTTGAGTTCTATTTTTCTTCTTCATAATTTTTTTTTCTTTTTACAGGGACAGAGAGAGAATCAGAGAGAGGGATAGATAGGGGCAGACAGACAGGAATGGAGAGAGGTGAGAAGCATCAATCATTAGTTTTTCGTTGCCATTGCGACACCATAGTTGTTCATTGCTTTCTCACATGTGCCTTAACAGCGGACCTTCAGCAGACCGATCAACCCCTTGCTGGAGCCAGTGACCTTGGGTCCAAGCTGGCGAGCTTTTTGCTCAAGCCAGATGGGCCTGTGCTCAAGCTGGTGACTTCGGGGTCTTGAACCTGGGTCCTCCGCATCCCAGTCCGACGTTCCATCCACTGCGCCACCGCCTAGTCAGGCTCTCTTCATTATTTTATATTCGTATGTGAAACCATATTCCGTGTAGTAATTTGGTTAAGTGAAGCAAAAATATTAAAAATTATGCTTCCAGTTAAAAATTATAATAATCTTTCCCTTTATCTGTCAATGTGTATTCTAAAGTTGCTGATAAAATGGTCAATTTAATTTTCTGTATCACAAGACATTTCCTAAACCTGAACTAACTACATATAATAGACCTGAATCTTCCAAGTAGATTTCTTATGGGAATTCAGAATGAAAATCTTAGTATTTAATGGTTTGAAGTATCTTTTAACTATTATCAATTTGTTTAAAGTATATTGACTGTTGTAGGCTATATATGAAGACCGGCTTCCAAAATGCTTTTATAATTGATATAAAAACATCTGAATTAATGATTTAGCAATAGTGAACCTCAACCATTTAAACTGAATTTTCACCTGACCTGTGGTGGCGCAGTGGATAAAGCGTCGACCTGGGAACACTGAGGTCACCAGTTCAAAACCCTGCACTGGTCTGGTCAAGGCATATATGGGAGTTGATGCTTCCAGCTCCTGCCCCCTTTCTCTCTTTCTCTCTCTCTTTCTCTCTCTCTCTCTCTCTCACTCACTCTGTGTCTCCTCTCTAAAAATGAATAAAATAAAAAAAAAAGAAATTAAACTGAATTTTCTACATTTTTTTATTCTAAAAATTGAGCATTTATTCAGATTAGCAGTCTGTTGAGCAGATAAAATATAATATGCTCACTTTGTTAAAGATGGCGCTGCCCACATGGAAGCCCGTCACCCAGGTGATATTATTTGCCCTTATGCTTGGGATGGGTGCGGGGGGGGGGGGGGGGGAGGGAAGGCTGTAATGTAAGCAGGCCAGGTCGTTATAGCCTAAGGCTTAGTTTAAGAGTAAGCTCTTCCCCACACCCTTGACTGATTAGATGATGTAGGGTGGTGCACTCTCCTGAGGAATCCCATTATACAGAGACTTCCTTGTTTGTATAATTGGATTAAAGGTTTTGATTCTACGGTATAAAGTGGGGAGACCAGTAGCTTGATCTCTCTCTTGGTTCTTGGTTCCTGAGGTATTAGAGAGGAGAGCAGATTAAGGCCATGTGGAGGAGAAGTAGCCAAGATGGCAGAGTGCTGAGGAAGAAGCCGGTTTGTTAAGAGTTTGTGCAGGAGGAGATGGGAAACAGAGGTGAATAAGTCTGGTGAGCTAGAAACCTTTGATTCTAGGAAACTTGGATAAGTCAGTAGCTTTGTGAGCACTGAATGTGTGGGATTTGAAGCCCAGTGTGTGTTTTTGCTTGCCCACCGGGAGTAAGCTAGAATTAAAGCTGATGGCTCACCAGTTCTTGGCTCTATTGTTTCATTACTGACTGTTCGAATCTAATGCGAACCTGCACGGGTCAGGTGGCTATGATCCTGACCTCGAATACTGGCTTTACACAGTCACACCACTTGGGCTATTTTGTGTTTCCTTCTTGCCTTTTTTCTACTGTCTCAATAAATAGGTAATAACTTGAACTGAATTGCTTAATTTGGTAACTCTAATTGATAAACCTTCTTTTAAGTGAAACTGACTTTCTTTAAATGAAAATAATGACAAGAAACAGTGTTTATAAATGATAAAATTTAATGCCCTGAGGCACCTAATTTAAGTACATGTTTAGGTAGATTGCCATTAGGTAGATTGCCGTACAAAGTTTCAAAAAGCTTTTGGTCAAAGAGTTTAATTTGGTGTCTTTATATGAAGGAAGCCTTAAAATAGTAATTTAAGAAAAGAACTTGGTATGTGCCAGGTACCATGCTGGGCTACATGAAGAGGATGGTCACATCCTGACTAGGTGGTGACACAGTGGATAGAGTGTTGACCTGGGCCAGTTAAAAATTGACCTGGGCCACTGAGAACCCAGGTTCAAAACCCCAAGGTTGCCAGCTTGAGCACAGGTTCATCCGGCTTGATTGCGGGGTTGTTGACTTGAGCGTGGGATCATAGACATGACCCCATGGTTGCTGGCTTGAACCCAAAGGTCACTGCCTTGAGCAAGGGGTCACTGGCATAGCTTTAGCCCCCCGGTCAAGGCACATATGAAAAGCAATCAATGAACAGCTGAAGTACTAAGAGTTGATATTTCTTATCTCTCATCCTTCCTGTCTGTCTGTATTTTTCTGTCTCTCGCTTGCTTAAAAAAAAAAGAAGAAGACAGGCACAGTTCCTGTTCAGTCAGCAGAATGAATACAGTGTACAAATGATGCATTATGGAATTTTACACCTGAAACCTGTATAATTTTATTAACCAGTGTCACCCCAGTAAATTCAATAAATTTTTTAAAAATATGTATTGTGATATGGGTAAGTTGATAGTACTCTAGAGCACACATCTAACACATATCAGGGATTCTCCTGGAGGAACTGATTTTTTTTTAAAGTTTTTTTTTCTTTTTATTTATTCATTTCAGAAAGAAGACAGAGTGAGAGAGAGAAAGAGGGAGAGAAAGAGAGAGAGAGAGAGAGAAAGGAGAGAGGAGCTAGAAGCATCAACTCCCATATGTGCCTTGACCAGACCAGTGCAGGGTTTTGAACTGGTGACCTCAGTGTTCCCAGGTCGACGTTTTATCCACTGCGCCACCACAGGTCAGGCCTGGAGGAACTGATTTTTAAGCTAAGACCCAAAGTATGAATAAAAGTTAGCTAGGTAGAGATATGGTAGAAGAATTTTTTGTCAGTAGACACATGTGAAAAGAGAGACAAGAGAATATATAGTCATTGGGGTAACTGCAGGTAGTTCATAATAAAGTTTGAATATTGAGGGACTAACTAATCTTTTGTTTAGAAAACATGTGTCACTTAGGATTTATTTTTCAGTGGTGTGTGACTTGGTTCCTCCCTAAAATCAGCAAGTTTAATTCCAGAATCAGTGCTTTTTGTTTTTGCTTCTGAGAGTGGTAGAAGTCAAATTGCTTTCAGCTAACTGGCTCTTGGTGTATTTAGGAACCATTAAACTTTTTTAAATATTAAAATTTTTATTTCATTTTTATTATTTTTTAGAATTCACTCTTGGTAAATTTTTAAAAGCTGACAAACTTAGGAAATCTAGAAAGAAGCAACATGATATTTTTATTAATTAACTGCCTAAAACAGTTCTGTACTGCTATTTTTTTCTGCATTTCAAAATTTGGATAATCTCTATGGCAATAATTTTTTCATTACCATTTTATATAGAGAGAATAGGAAGATAATTCAGTGTTTTAACTCAGTTTATTACATTTTTTTCCAGATTTATTGAGATGTGATTGACATATAACATTTTATTAGTTTAAGGTAAAAACATAATGATTTGACTGACCAGGCGGTGATGCTGTGGATAGAGTGTCAGACTGGAATGCGGAAGACCCAGGTTCAAGACCCCGAGCTCGCCAGCTTAAGAGCCAGCTCATCTGGTTTGAGCAAAAAGCTCACCAGCTTGGACCCAAGGTCACTGGCTCCAGCAAGGGGTTACTCGGTCTGCTGAAGGCCCACGGTCAAGGCACATGTGAGAAAGCAGTCAATGAACAACTAAGGTGTCGCAACAGCAACGAAAAACTAATGATTGATGCTTCTCACCTCTCTCTGCTCCTGTCTGTCTCTCTGACTCTCTCTCTGTCCCTGTAAAAAAAAAAAAAAACCAACAAAAAACATAATGATTTGACATATGTATATAATGTGAAAAGATTACACATTTAATTTAGTTAAATCCATCACTTCACATTGTTACAAATTTTTCTTATCATAAGAATTTTTAAAGTTTACTCTCTAGCAACTTTAAATTACAATACAGTGTTGTTAACTAGTCACCATGCTGTACATTACATCCCCAGGCCTTCTCTTTAACTGAAGTTTGTATCTTTTAGACCAATAATACCCTTTCCCCCACTCCCTGCCCCTCCCTGTCTCTGCCAACCACCAAACTGTTCTCTGTTTCTTTGAGTTCACTTTTTTAGCTTCCACATATAAGTGAAATCACACAGTAATAGTCTTTTTCTTCTGATTTATTTCACTTAGCATAATGACCTCAAGGTCTGTCTGTGTTGTCACAGGATTTCCTTTCTTTCTCATGGTTGAATAATATTGCATTATAGATAGGTAGGTAGGTAGGTAGGTAGGTAGATAGATAGAGGCATACTGTACTAATTAGGATAGGCTATGAATATGCTTCTATGTAGTATTTTTACAGTAATATTTTCAACCTTTGGTAATCAATTGATAGAAACTTGAAATAAGTACATATACTATTTTAGATTTCTTATGCTAATAAAACATCCTGATTTTCTATTTGGGTAATGTGAGAGAAGAGGAAATGATGCTGAACTATGAATTTTACCATATATGATCTCAGTTCTCTTGTTTTTAGCTTTTAAAAAATAGCTCATGAGCTCTGGCCAGTTGGCCCAGTGTATGGACATCCAGGGTTCGATTCCTAGTCAGAAATCAAGAGAAGCGATCATCTTCTTCTTTCCTTCTCCCTCTCCCCCTTCTCTCCCTCTTCCCTTACTGCAGCCAGTGGCTCAGTGGGTTAAGCGTAGGCCCCAGGTGCTGAGGATAGCTTGGTTGGTCTGAGCACATCAGCCTCAGGTGCTAAAAATAACTCGGTAAATTCCAAGTGTTGGCCCCAGATAGGCCCAGGGTAGGGCACTTGCAGGAGTCTGTCTACTCTCCTCTCACTTAAAAAAAAAATAAAGTAAAATAAAAATAAAATTTTAAAAAAGCTCATGATACACAGTATCTACCTCCCTATCCACTTTTATAGGTCTCTAATCACAAGGGAAAATGAGTAACAGGCATAAAAGGTATTAAGATGATTTTTACATAGAGTTTATTTTCATTGTCTATGTTTGGTTCCCAAATTTTAAAACATATTCTGGTGGAAGACTTAAGAAACAATACTCTATTCCATTTTTAGCTGTTTATTTTATCTTGAGGGAGCCTCCAGATGGCCACAGGGCCTATATCTTCTGCATTATTTACACAATGCTAACCACTTGACTAGAGCACAATAAAGGCAAGAAAAGAAACACATAAAACCCACCTCTCCTGTATCCCAGTCTAAATCTCAAACTATTACCCTGCAAGCTATGTGAAGCACTTTTACTAAATTGTGAATTAAAAAAAAAAAACAACTCTTGCTAAGAATGAATCTGTTTAGCAATATACCATATTTTTTGTTCCATAAGACTCACCCCCCCAAAAAAAGTGGAGGGGAAGATGCCTGTGCGTCTTATGGAGTGAAAAATACAGTATTTTATTAAATATTTTAACACACCATTTGGTTCAGAATTCTTTTTCATATTATTTTTCTTATTTTGCTCCTTAAAACCCTAGGTGTGTCTTATGGTCAGGTGCATCTTATAGAGCGAAAAATACGGTATTTTGCCCTTCTTAGACAAGGTTCTGGCGGAATGAGTTTAGAGATCAAAAGAGGTATGATTTAGGAAGTAAGAATACATAGTTATCATCAAAGTCACTGTGGAGTAGAAACAATTTCATTTGAAAAGTTTTCAAAAAATCCCTTAAGTCTATTTAGAACCGATCCAGGGTTGCTAGAGCTAGAAATAGAACTCAGGTGCTCTTATTTCTATGGGATGTCTGGGCCACAAAGCCTTGATACCCATCTCAGAAGAGATGGGTGTTTTTGTAAATACTGATAATGCCTTTGATGTTACAAGTGAGTTTCTTAAATTGTTGCTACAAATTGAATTATATATCAAGTCATGTTTTAAACATTTTAGTGGTGCTATGTAAATGATTCCCAAAGGAAATACTTTCATAAAGTAAAAAATCTTTTTTTTTAGTATAGGCTAGTAGTCTCCTGATTCATCACTAGTTTCTTCCCTCCCTTCTTTAAATGTTTGGATATTTCTGTTTTCCTGAGGCACACCTATGTAAGTCTTTGAGACTCAGTCACATTTGCCTTTCTTTTTTCTCACACAGAGAGAGACAAATAGAGACAGACAGACAGGAAGGGAGAGAGAGGAAAAGCATCAGTTTTTCATTGCAGCACCTTAGTTGTTCATTGACTGTTTTCTCATATGTGCCTTGGCTGAGTGACCCCTTGCTCAAGCCAGCGACCTTTGGACTGAAGCCAATGACCAGGGGGCATGTCTATGATCCCACACTCAAGCCAATGACCCTGTGCTCAAGCTGGGTGAGCCCACACTCAAGCTGGAGACCTCAGGGTTTTGAACCTGGGTCCTCCGCATCCCAGTCCAACACTCTATCCACTGCCTGGTCAGGCAGTCACATTTGACTTTTCATTCAAGCATCAAAGTATGTAAAAGGAAGAATGTGATTACTCAGTAGCATTTTGTAAGTCTTACTTGTTTACAACACATAGATTTCATTCAAATTTAGAATGATTCTACAAATAAGATAATTGTTGGAAAGCTAAAGAAAATTAAGAATACCTCTTTGGTTGGTTTATTATGCCATAGATCTAGTTGTAATATAAATCTTAAATTTTTCTTATCTCCCTCTCTCTCTTTATTTTTCTTTTTTTGGTGAGAGGTAGGAGGCAGAGAGGTGAGACAGACTCCCGCATGTGCCCCGACCATGATCCACCTGGCAAGGCCCCTACAGGGTTATGTTATGCCCATCTGGGGTCGCTGCTCCATTGCTCAGTAGCCAAGCTATTTCAGCATCTAAGGAAAGGCCATTGAGCCATCCTCAGTGCCCTGGGCCAACTTGCTCAAACCATTCAAACCATGGCTGCGAGGAGAAGAGAGAGAGAAAGAGTGAAGGGGGAGAGGGTGGGGTGGAAAATCAGATGCTCACTTCTCCTATGTGCCCTGACCGGGAATTGAACTCGGGACATCCACACACCGGGCTGACACTCAACCCCTTTACCAACTGGCCAGGGCCTTCTTATCTCTCTTCCTCAGGAATATGTAAATTATAGGCTAATTTCTTGATAAGAAACAGTAGTAGTCCATGAGCTTTAGTAGAATTGTATATATTCTTTTTGTTCCTCCAAAAGAGTGTTGCTCAGTAAAAGAACTCAATAAAGGTTTATACATTTGCTGACAGTATAATATACATTTTATATATGTGTAACTTATTTAAATAATAGACGTTCCTTTTCACACATTTTTCTTGCCGTTAGAAGTTCAGAAGCAAATAACAGAATTGTGAACACACCTACATGTTACTTTAGGGATGAGGATTCGTTCTCCTGTTTTGCTTCCCAGAATTTAAGGAATAAAAACATATCTGGCAGTATTGAAAAGGAGTAGAGCTCAGTTTCCCACCTTTTCCTGAAGAGGTGCTCCTTTTGCTTCAGTTAAAGTTTCATCTACCAACATAATATGAGAAGCCTTTAAGCAATGCAGGTTGTATTCCCTGGAAGCAGGATGTTGTAAATGGAATACTATAAGGCAAGTTGGTTTTCCCAAAAGATATAGTATTACAATTAAGGTTATTTTAATTCAGGTTTAAAAGTCTAGTGTCTAACTTTATTTTTTTGAAGTACAACTGCTAAGCAAATACTGTATATTTTAATGGGCCCATTTTATATTTATAATGTTTTATTATTATAAAGTTTTTAAGAAATGGGTCACCCACATATATAAGGAAGTGTACTAGTCATCAAGTAAAAATTGGAGTGTTTCTTGATACTATGGCAGATATAAAGATAAATTAGACCCAGACCCTGTCCTTTAGGAACTTTCATTGAGGATACATTAAGATCTGTATGCAACAAAGATGGGCTATGTTAAATGAAGTGTCTTAAGAGAAATGTAAAGGTCTGTTGGTCATCCAAGGATAGAAACTGTTTCTGGAGTTAAAGGAGTTATTGGGAGCCTAAGCTGGACCTTGAAAGAATGAAGAAAAGCAGTCTGTAAGGACAGATCAATGTTGTTGACATGGAATCAGAAGTTATTAACGGTGTGACTTTAACTTGTGTCCACAACCTTTCTTAATATCTTTTCTATATACTTTACAGAGTTATTATGAGGATTCAAAGTGATAATTTATATATTCACAGTGCTTTATATATTCTGAATCACCTTTATGTTCCTATTATCACTTTAATTTTATGGGAACAGAGCAAAATAACAATAAAAACATAATTAACTCATAGGATTTCAGCCAGACTTCTCTTGAGAAACTTTACAACCAACATTAATGAAAATTGGAAGTACTTGATGGCTTTTTTGTGAAATTTATTCAGAAATGTAAATGAGCCTGAACAGGCGGTGGTGCAATGGATAGAGCGTCGGACTCGGATGTTGAAGACCCAGGTTCGAGACCCCGAGCTCACCAGTTTGAGCATGGGCCCATCTGGTTTGAACAAAAGCTCGTCAGCTTGGACTCAAGGTCACTGGCTCCAGCAAGGGGTTGCTCGGTCTACTGAAGGCCCGCGGTCAAGGCACATGTGAGAAAGCAATCAATGAACAACTAAGGTGTTGCGACGGCAACGAATAACTAATGATTGATGCTTCTCACCTCTCTCTGTTCCTGTCTGTCTGTCCCTATCTATCCCTCTCACTGACTCTCTCTCTGTCGCTGTAAAAAAAAAAAAATGTAAATGAAAAGAGAAGAGGTAAATGATGATAGAGGAGCAAAGTGAAGGTAAGCATCCCCCTTGCTTATCCTCCCATGGAGAGCCAGCTTTAGCTCCCCAGATTTCTTGGCCCACAGGAGGATAATTCCCTATTTCTCTTGGGTTTTATTTAGATTGTTCAATAAAATCCCAATGATGAGGCACCAAAAATATGTTCCTGTCAAGGAAACTTGACCAGTTCCCTAGTTTGGGTTGCCATCTTAACATGAGCTATCACTGATGCCTGTGGGAGCACCCTCCTGACCAAGCAGTTAGTCTTCAGTTAGTTCTTTAGCCCTCCATGCCGACAGGATGATGATTTGGAGAGAGAGGAAGGGGCCTTGGAATAAAACATGCTGTCTTGGAGCTTTAATATGTGTGTACTACTAGGAGAAACATGAATAAATTTCTGCGAAGGTTCTATTCCATGAGAGCTGTGTCAGAATTAATGCTTAAGAATATGACCATACACAAGATGTTAATCTCCAAGTAACGTGCCTAAAGTGGAAAATAGGCTTCAGTGAAGAAGTTTTTTTCAAAACTAACAGTGATTTTGAGCAAATACTAAGGATCTGAATATTAGAAATACATACAAGTGAGGTCCTTTGGCCATTCCTCTGGTACCTGTGTATTCACTCGATGAAGCTACATGTGCTAGAGCAGAAGAGATTATGCTTAGGTAGGCAACCCAAAATATAGTATTGAAGCACTGTGGCTTGCTCCTCTCCTCTCTAATTTTTGGCTATTAAGTATTATATTTTAACCTTTTTTTTTATAGTCATTGGTTAATGCTCTATGCCTTAATTTCTTTTATTTATTTATTTATTTTTATTAATTTTAATGGGGTGACATTGATAAATCAGGGCACATATGTTCAGAGAAAATATTTCCAGGTTATTTTGACATTTGATTATATTGCGTACCCATCACCCAAAGTCAAATTGTCCTCCGTCAGCTTCTATCTAGTTTTATTTGTGCCCCTCATCTCTCCCTACCCCCTCCTTCACCTCCCCCTCCCCCCTGGGTAGCCAGTACACTCTTGTCCACCACGTCTCTGAGTCTCATTTTTATGTTCCACTTATGTATGAACTCATAAAGTCCTTAGTTTTTTCTGATTTACTTACTTCACTCAGTATAATGTTATGAAGGTCCATACATGTTACAAATGATCCAATGTCATAATTTCTTATGGCTGAGTAATATTCCATAGTATACATGTACCAAAGCTTTTTAATCCACTCGTCCTCTTACAGACACTTGGGCTGTTTCCAGATCTTCGCTATTGTGAACAATGCTGCCACGAAAATGGGGGCGCATTTCTTCTTTTTGATCAGTGCTATGGTGTCCTTAGGGTATATTCCTAAAAGTGGGATAGCTGGGTCAAAAGGCAGTTGGATTTTAACTTTTTGAGGAATCTCCATACTGTGGCTGAACCAGTCTGCATTCCCACCAGCAGTGCAGAAGGGTTCCCTTTTCTCCACATCCTCGCCTGCACTTATTCTGTGTTGTTTTGCTGATCAGTGCCATTCTGACTGGTGTGAGGTGATATCTCATTGTGATTTTAATTTGCATTTCTCTAATGCAGTGGTTCTTAACCTGGGTTCTATCAAACCCTAGGGGTTCCATGAGTCGGTCTCAGGGGTTCGGAGAAGCCTCTGCCACGGAGGCCAGAATAAAGTAATACTGTAATTTGTTGTGAGTTCATGCACTTTGTTGGTTCTGTTCTTTGAGCAAGGTGATGTTCATGCACGGCTCATTTTGTGCACCAGTAAAAAAACGTATACCTATGTCTTGAATTTGGATAAAAAATCATATTTTATTTATCACTAAAGAAGGGTTCGGTGATTGCACATATGAAACTGGTGGGTTCAGTACCCCAGAAAAGGTTAAGAACCACTGCTCTAATGATTAGTAATGTTGAGCATTTTTTCATATACCTATTGGCCATCTGTATGTCCTCTTTGGAGAAATTTCTATTCATTTCTTTTGCCCATTTTTTGATTGGATTGTTTGTCTTCCTGGTGTTGAGTTTTACAAGTTCTTTATAAATTTTGGTTATTAACCCCTTATCAGACACATTTTCGAATATGTTCTCCCATTGTGTGGTTTGTCTTTTTATTCTGTTCTTATTGTCTTTAGCTGTGCAAAAGCTTTTTAGTTTGATATAGTCCCATTTGTTTATCATGCCTTTTATTTCCTTTGCCCATGGAGATAATTCGGCAAATATATTGCTGCGAGATATGTCGGAGAGCTTACTGCCTATGTTTTCTTGTAAGATGCTTATGCTTTCACGGCTTACATTTAAGTCTTTTATCCATTTTGAGTTTGTTTTTGTGAATGGTGTAAGTTGATGGTCTAGTTTCATTTCTTTGCAGGTAGATGTCCAATTTTCCCAACACCATTTGTTAAAGAGGCTATCTTTACTCCATTGTATGTTCTTTCCTTCTTTGTCAAATATCAGTTGTCCATAAAGGTGTGGGTTTATTTCTGGGTTCTCTGTCTGTTCTATTGATCAATGTGCCTGTTCTTATGCCAGTACAAGGCTGTCTTGAGTACAGTGGCCTTGTAGTATACCTTGATTTCTGGAAGAGTGATACCTCCTGCTTTATTTTTTTTCTTTTTAAGATTGCTGAGGCTATTCGTGTTCATTTTTGGTTCCATATAAATTTTTGGAATATGTGTTCTATCAATGAAGTATGTCATTGGTATTTTAATTGGTATTGCATTGAATTAATAAATTGCTTTGGGTAATACAGACATTTTAATGATGTTTATTCTTCCTAACCATGAGCACAGTATATGCTTCCACTTGTTTGTATCTTCCTTGATTTCTTTTATCAATGTTTTATAATTTTCCAAGTACAAGTACTTAACCTCCTTGGTTAAATTTACTCCTAGGTACTTAATTTTTTTGGTTGCAGTAGTGAAGGGGATTGTTTCCTTAATTTCTTTAGCTGACAGTTCATTGTTGGTATATAAAAATGCCTCTGGTTTCTGAGTATTAATTTTATATCCTGTCACCTTGCTGAATTCATTTATCAGGTTCAGTAGTTTTTTGACTGAGACTTTAGGGTTTTCTATATACAATATCATATCTTTTGCAAATAATGACAGTTTTACTTCATCTTTTCTAATTTGGATGCCTTTTATTTCTTCTTCTTGTCTGATTGCTGTGGCTAAGACTTCCAGAACTATGTGGAATAAGAGTGGTGAAAGGAGGCACCCCTGCCTGGTTCCTGATCTTAAGGAGGTTGCTTTTAATTTTTGCCCATTTAGTATTATGTTGGCTGTGGGTTTGTCATAGATGGCCTTTATCATGTTAAGTAATGTTCCCTGTATTCCCACTTTACTGAGAGTTTTGATCATGAATGGGTGCTGAATTTTATCAAATGCTTTTTCTGCATCTATTGAAATTATCATGTGATTTTTGGCCTTCCTTTTGTTTATGTGATGAATCACATTGATTGACTTGCAAATATTGAACCAGCCTTGCCTATCCAGAATAAATCCCACTTGATCATTGTGTATGATTTTTTTCATATATTGCTGAATCCGGTTGGCTAATATTTTGTTGAGAATTTTAGCGTCTAAATTCATCAGGGATATAGGCCTATAATTTTCTTTATTTGTGTTGTCTTTGCCCGGTTTTGGGATCAGAATTATGCTCGCCTCATAAAAGGAGTTTGGAAGTCTTCCTTCCTCTTGAATTTTTTGAAATAGCTTGAGGAGGATAGGAGTTAGTTCTTCTTTGAGTTTTTGGTAGAATTCACTTGTGAAGCCATCAGGCCCAGGACTTTTCTTTTTTGGGAGTTTTTTGATAACTGTTTCGATCTCATTTGTTGTAATTGGTCTGTTTAGGTGTTCTGATTCTTCCAGATTGATTTTTGGAAGATTATATGATTTAAGAAATTTGTCCATTTCACCTAGGTTGTCTAATTTCTTGGCATAGAATTCTTCATAGTATTTTCTTACAATGCTTTGTATTTCTGTTGTGTCAGTTGTTATTTCTCCACTCTCATTTCTAATTTTATTTGAGTCCTCTCTCTTTTTTTCTTGGTGAGTCTGGTTAAAGTTTCATCGATCTTGTTTACCTTTTCAAAGAACCAGCTCCTGGTTTCATTGATCCTCTGTATTGTGTTCTAAGCCTCTATGTCATTTATTTCCACTCTGATCTTTATTATTTCCTTTCTTCTACTAGTCCTGGGCTTTATTTGCTGTTGTTTTTCTAGTTCTTTTAGATGCAGGGTCAAGTTGCTTATTTGAGGTGTTTTTAGCTTCTGATGGTATGCCTGTAGTGCTATGAACTTCCCTCTCAATACTGCTTTTGCTGTGTCCCGTAAATTTTGAGTTGATGTATGCTAATTATCATTGGTTTCTAGAAACTTTTTTATTTCTTCTTTGATCTCATTGTTAATCCATTCATTATTTAATAACATGCTATTTAGTTTCCAAGTGTTTGAGTATTTTTCAGTTTTTCTTTTGTGGTTAATTTCTAGTTTCATGGCACTGTGATCAGAGAAAATGCTTGATATGATTTCAGTCTTCTTAAATTTGGTGAGACTACTTTTGTGCCTTAACATGTGTTCTATCATAGAGAATGTACCATGAACGCTTGAAAAGAATGTATATTCTACTGCTTTAGGGTGAAAAGTTCTGAGGATATATATTAAATCGAGTTAATCTAGTGTATCCTTTAAGTCTGCTGTTTCTTTGTTAATTTTCTTTCTTGAGGATCGATCCAGTGATGTTAGTGGGGTATTGAAATCCCCTACTATGATAGTATTGCTGTTAATCTCGCCCTTTATATCCATCAAAGTCTGCTTTATGTATGTCAGGGCTCCTGTGTTCGGTGAGTAGATATTTATAATGGTTATATCTTCCTGTTGAATTGTTCTCTTTATCATTATGTAGTGTCCTTCTTTATCTCTTACTACAGTCTTTGTTTTAAAGCCCATTTTGTCAGATATAAGTATTGCTACCCCGGCTTTTTTTTCATTTCCATTTGCATGAAATCTTTTTTTCCATCCTTTTACCTTCAGTCTATGTGCATCTTTTGTTTTAAGGTGTGTCTCTTGTAGACAGCATATGTATGGGTCCTGTTTCTTTATCCATGCAGCTACCCTATGTCTTTTGGTTGGATCATTTAATCCATTTACATTTAAGGTTATTATTGATATGTAGTTGTTTATTGCCATTTTATTCTCTAAAGCTGTATTCTTCTTTCACTATATTCTTTTCCCCCTTTGAACTGTTCACAAGAGACCCCTTACCATCTCTTGCAGAATTGGTTTGGTTTTAATGAATCCCTTCAGGTTTTTTTTTTTTTTTTGTCTAGGAGGCTCTTTATTTCTCCTTCATTTTTAAACGTTAGTCTTTCTGGATAAAGTAGTCTTGGTAGTAGGTTCTTGTTCTGCATTACTTTGAATATATCTTGCCATTCCCTCTGGCCTCAAGTGTTTCTGTAGAGAAGTCGGATGTCATCCTTATGGGGGCTCTTTTGTAGGTGATAGCTTTTTTTACCTAGCTAGCTTTTAAAATTTTCTCTTTATCACTTAGCTCTGGTATTTTAACTATGATGTATCTTGGTGTAGATTTGTTTGGGTTTCTCTTTAATGGAGTTCTCTGTGCTTCTTGAATGTGTGGAATGTTTCCCAACCTTAATTTAGGGAAGTTTTCAGCTATGATTTGATTTAACAAAGTTTCTATCCCTTGTTCTTTCTCTTCTTCTTCAGGAACCCCTATGATGCTGATGTTATTTTTCTTCATGTTGGCTCCCTTAGAGTTTCCTCAGATTTTTTGAGTCTCTTTTCTTTTTTCTGCTCTGCTTCTGTGCCTTTGTTTATTTTGTCCTCTAACTCGCTGATTCGATCCTCAGCGTGATTCATCTTGCTTTTAATTCCTTCCATTGTGTTCTTCAGTTCTGCTACTGTATTTGTCATTTCTGTCTGATTCTTTTTTATTATTTCAATTTCCTTTTTTTTTAACATTTTATTTATTTATTTATTTTACAGAGACAGAGTGGGATAGATAGGGACAGATAGACAGGAACGGAAGAACGGAGAGAGATGAGAAGCATCAATCATTAGTTTTTTTTATTGCCATTGCGACATCTTAGTTGTTCATTGATTGCTTTCTCATATGTGCCTTGACCACGGGCCTACAGCAGACTGAGCAACCCCTTGCTGACGCCAGCGACCTTGGGTCCAAGCTGGTGAGCTTTTTGCTTGAACCAGATGAGCCCGGGCTCAAGCTGGCGACCTCTGGGTCTCGAACCTGGGTCCTTCTGCATCCCAGTCCGATGCTTTATCCACTGCGCCACCACCTGGTCAGGCAAATTTTCTTTTTTATACTTGCTATCTCTTTATTTAGGTGTTCGTAATGACTATTGTTGCTCTAAGCTCTTTGAACATCCTAACTATCATTATTTTAAACTTTGCATCAGGTAGTTTGGTTATATCTGATTCATTCAGGTCCTTCTCTGGGGATTTCTCTTGATTTATTTGGGTTGCATTTCTCTGCCTGCCCATTTTGTCTGTGTGTAAGAAGAGTTTGGCTACTGGAGTCCAATGAGTGTTTCTTCTATGTTCCCTACGTATGATCTGTCTGCAGGTCTGCCACCCCCTCTGCCGCTGCCTCGGGTGGTTGGGTATGGGTGTTGCCAGCACCAGCCGCTGCGGCTGTTGCTGTGGTTTCTGCCTCGCCTCCGCAGGAGGGGCTGTGTTCTCATGCCAGTCTCTATAAGCCTCAGCTGGTCTTGGCCTTCGCCTCTCTCCCACGTGTGGGATTGCACACCACACTTGGGCCACAAGCCTGGGCACCAAGAGCAAGGGTGAGCACCTTTGCTCAGCTGCGGGTCTCTGTCAGCCGGTTCCTCTGGCCTGGAGGAGCTGCTGCTACATGGTCAGCCGCCAGCCGGGCTTCTGCCCCACCCCGCCAACCTCAGCTCCTTTGCCGGGTTGCTGGTGCACGCTCAACTGTGAGCCTGGGATTCCGCCCCACCTCTGTGGGCAAAGCCGGGTCATGCAGAGCTTCAAGCCTCGGAGGCTGGGTGAGGCTGTGCGGCCGCTTGCCCCTGCCCAGCAGCGGATCTCTGCCCATTCCAGGCTCCCACTTTTCCCCCACAGGTGGGGTTGCAGGCTTGACCACTTTTGCACATCCCCTTGGCTCCCACTAAGCTTGACCAAGCTCACGCCAGCTGGCTGGACCTCTGCCCCCGCCGAGGGAACCGCGCTTCCTCATCCCGCCACCGCCGTCCGCCCTCCAGGAAGCCCTCAGCAGTGTGGGTGGGGGCACTGCAGCTCAGACCCTAACACTCCATACTGTAGTCCTGGAAGCTTCTTCCTTCTAAGTGACTGTGCTCTAATTGCCGCAGGGGAGCCTGTTTGGCTGGTGTCCTGCTTCCCCTTGCTGGTTCCAGGGGAAATATTGTTTCAGATTTGTGGAGTTACTCAGCCCAGGGTTTAGGGTGGTTGTCTCTCAAAGCTTTTCTCCCTGTGCCTTCCAGACAGCACTCTATTTCCTCTGCTCTGGTCCTCTCCTCTCTCCCTGTCTCCCGGAGTCCCGGGTGAGTGGTTGTGAGAGAGATTTTCTGTGCCATCCCTTTAAGAAGAATCCTGGGTCTGAGACAACTGTCTCTTCTCACAAACAGTATCCTAACCTGTTTCACAGCTAAATACTGTCCATACGCCTCTTCTAGGCTCTGGGGCTATAGGCTGGAGCTTTGTTCCTGGGACCCAGGTCCCTACCCTTCCAGTAGCCTCTTTTCCCGCCACACGAGTCTTTCCTGGCTGCCTTTCACTCCGGGGAGCTGGGCAGCCCTTTCCACGTTTTCACTTTTTCTACCAGTCTCAATGTAGCTTCTTCAGTGTTCCCCCGTTGAAGAGTTCTCTCAGTGCAGTTCAACGGTGGTTTATCTTAACCTTTTTTTATTCTGGAAGACTGTAGTATGTCTCGGTTGTGCTAAGAATGAACTAACCTAGAATACACCTATGGGATTTGCTAAGGCATGGTGGAAAGAGCAGTTGGTAAAAGGGTAGATCACCCGTATTTTCCTTTTTCTGCTGTCACTTCCCTTCTTGCTGTGTCCACTGAAATTGGACAGTAGGGCAGGAATTGGGGAATAGGCTGGGTTAGTAGCTGCTTCTGCTGCTACCTCTGGCCAAACTTGATCCATGTGGTTCAGAATATTGAACAATAGGATTAGCAAAGTATACACTACACTCTCTGCCCCTTCTTTCTATGTTATATCCAGTACCAACCATGGGGTCACCAAATTGAGATTTTAGAATCTATAGAGCAATCCATCTGTATCCTTAAAAAATGTCTATGGTCTTTAGTACTTGGATTGAGTTCACAGGGTTAGCCTTTTAAGAATATGATGCCAACATTTTTAAAGTGATGTGGTATCTCCATTTCAGAGGAAAGATTATCTTAATGCTTGCCACGAATGACCATCTTAGAGGTACCCATTTGTATTATATATGTGTTAATAAGTGGATGTTTAGTTCATTTACCTGTTATATTTTATTGTATATTTGTGCTATGATTTGTGTATTCCTTCACTGATGGACATTTAAATTATTTCAAGTTTTTACCATTATAAACAGTGATATAATGAATATTTTTGTGCATGTCGCCATGCACATGTGTTTTAGTTTCCTTAGGGCAGTGCTTATCAAACTTTTTCACATTATACTATATATTAAAAGATATTTTTAGTGCCCACATTATGACCTGGAAGGTGGTGATGAATGTAAAGCTACAAAGATCTCTCTGACAGTAAAATCATATGCTCTAACAAAGTGGCTGCCAAACTGTGGTTCTCAGTGAAACTCAGCCTACCACCTATTTTTATAAATAAAGTTTTATTGGAACACAGCCATGTCCATTTGCTTTAGATAGAGCTTATTGATTTGAGGCAAACAGATTCTTAAGAATAGTATTCATAAATTTACAATGGTTGAAACTATGTATGTTCAGTAATTATTATTTTAGAGTAGGAGTGTCTTGCTGTCTATGGCTGCTTTCATACTACAGTGGCAGAATTGAATAGTTGCAACAGAGACCACATATCCCTCAAAACCTAAAATATTTGCTATATGGCTTTTTACAAAACAAGTTTTCTGACTCCTACTCTAAAATAATAATTACTGAACATACATAGTTTCAACCATTGTAAATTTATGAATAATATTTTTAAAAATCTGTTTGCCTCAAAAAAAAAAATCTGTTTGCCTCAAATTAATAAGCTCCCAATCTAAATAGGAAATTAACACAATTATTTAAACATTCTATCTCATGAGGCGATATGTGGTTAGCAGTGTTAGAAAGATTGAAACAAGAACCCCAAAGGATTGGGAGGTACAGTCATTCCAGCTAGAAAAATGAGAAGAAATGTCATTTGAACTGGTCTTGGTATAAAATGGCCAGAAATCGAGTGTTTTACTTGATTATGTGTTTTACTCTAATAACTGTACTATGCACTTGACTATTTATACAAACTACTCTTTATTTTAGATATAGAATTCTGCACACTTGGAGTAGTTGATGGATGTTTATAAAAGTGCGTAGGTGCCTGTCGTATCTTACGTATTAAAGTATCAGAACTCCTGGACATTATTTTTACTTCTGCTCTGGTTTCCTAATTTATGTGAAGAGAATTATGCTGTCTGCCTCTCAGTGATCCTTAAGCAGAGAGTGACTAAAAAACCAGTCTGATAGCTGGTTTAGTGTGCATTTCTCAATGGACTACAAAACAGATTTGATAGAGGGTGTTTAGGTGCCAGTATTTTTTTTTAGCTGTAAAAGTATGAAAATGATAGTGCTTTAGATAAAACAAACCTTGTTTTTTGTATGCATTCTTTACTGTCATTGAGTAGGTGAAATTGTAAACCAATGTTTACATTCAGAGTAATTGCAACCTTTATGATAGGCTTCTTAAACATGAATTTAATGTGTAATTTTATAACACATTAGCAGTGATCGGGGGGAAAACAGTAAATAAATACAACGATGCTTTTGAAGAATATCAAGTTAATATAGAATTGCATGGTTATTATTACTCAATCCTTCATTGGAAGGATATAATCAATGAATGTTACCCAGAAAGATTTATACTTTTAAATTAAGTACATAGGAAAGTATTAAATTACATTGGGAGGTGCATTTCTGCTAAGATAATTTAGAATGTGACAGTTATATAATTAATCAAAAGGTAGGACATGAAGGAATTTGTCTCAAAGAAAGAAAAGGATACGTTTCTCAAGTGAATTGAATAATATTCTCAACACCAAGAATACAGGTAGGGGAGGCATAAAGATCCCCTAATTGGGCAGTTTGTGCAGGCTAGCATCCATTGTTTGAATAATAAACATTATGTCCGTATTCATGACAGTTTAAAAAATCTGATAAAAGCTTTTAGCTACATTTTAAAAATATTATTCTAATATTTTATTATTAAACTAAGTATATATAAGAGCAAATCACTGTTTCTTGCTCTGCTGTGGATATATAATTTAAATTAAATGTTTCTAATTTGATTAAATGAAACCTTTTTTTGACATTTTTCTTAACCTGAAAAGAAATACACATTAATGATTAATAATTTTAGTTTGTGATTTTATATGAAATAACTGATTTTATATAAAAAATGTATATTTGATGCATTTTCAATTGTTAAACAATTAATATATGTTTTACTCTAATAACTGTACTATGCACTTGATTATTTATACATACTACTGTTTATTTTAGTAATGGAATTACCTTTGTAATTGAGTAAAAACAGTGGCCACAGATGTGTAAAAAAACATTTGTGTAAATTAATGTGTTTGCTATAGCATTTCACAAATACCACTTTGCAGTTCTGTCTCATGGAACTGAATTGCCTGGGTCTTTAGGGTATGATGAACAGGTTAAAGAAAAAGGGTGGAGGAAAGAATCATATGGTGAAGATTTGAATGCAGTCTTTGCGTTATGTCTAAATATAATATCCGGAACCCTCTATCTAACCCCGTCATTCTTTAAAAATAGCAGGGAAAGAGCCCGGCTGGGTAGGTCTGTTGGTTAGAGCATCATCCAATACACCAAGGTTTCTCTTCTCTGTGTTTAGGTTAGGCCCCTAGGGATATCAGAAATAAGAAAGTATAAAAGACCTGAATCTTTTATTTACTTATTTGTCATTTCAAAATCTCTTTTGTCATTGGAATGTGAGACAACACATTTTTGCAACCTGCCATCAAAATCCCAATTCAAAAAAAGAAATATGGACACATTTTTCCCTAGCAGCACTAAAGGGAAGAATTCACTTTCTTTCAGTGACCATTATATAGAATAGTAAGAACTATGCAGTCAACTCTCTCCTAAATTAACTGAAAGAGATGTAATTGTAGATAATTTACCCCTAGCCAGGTAGATTAGTTGATTAGAGCGTTGTCTCAAGATATACCAAGGTTGCAGTTCAATCCCCGGTCAGGGCACATGCAAAAATCAACCAATGAATGCATAAATAAGTAGAATAACAAATTGATGACTCTTTTTCTGAAATCATTAAATTTTAAAGAAGATATTTAAAACAATAGATTGCAAAATAATAAAAACACTTTGTCTTTACTTTGAATAGATTTATGGCCATGCTATAACTTGACCCCAGGGTATAGAAATGATGGACAGGGGCTACAGTCCACTGTGTGGGTAAAACGCACCAAGAAATAGAGAACTTTTGTGTTTTGTTGCATGATGGTGAATAGCTGCAGCCAATAGTATGCTTGCCCTTTGTGAAAGCTGACTTTACTTAGCATTTTTAAAAATTGCATCCTATTATGCCGCTGGTACCTGGCATTCTTTAATTAAAATTTTAAATGTTTTCTTATCATCTTCTAACATAAAGCTCACTTATGCTATTTCGAATCTAGCTCAAGACACATGTTCTTGGATCCCCCCCCCTTTTTTTTAAAGTTCAATATGAAATAAATCTCTGTGCTATGTCATGCTGGAATGAAAGAAAGCTCACATTATTGTATTGGAACCCAAACAAGCTGCCTAGTGGGCTTGAGTGAAAGGTTGAGGCCTATTAATGGATATGAGATATTACATGAGAGCCATTTCAATAAATATTGTATTAATATTGTTAAGAGTTGTTTTTGTTAATCACAATAAACAGGGAAAGAGACTTGATATATCACCTAAACTTCTTTCAATTCCATCCATTAGCAAAGCGTAAGAAACTTATATATGAGGGCAAATATAATATATCTGTATGCCATAAAAAAAGAGGACTTTGAAACAGTTACACTTCCACTTATATCAAATTATAGCCTTCATATCAGTATTGACCAGAAAATTCTTACAGTTGTTAACTTGAAAATACCTACACTGAAGTAGAAATTAAATACATTCAGATAGAATAAGTTTCTTTTCAGGGGAGAGAGATATCAGGTAACTTGTGACTCATACTTCATTGAATTTAAGTTGTTTCTCCAAGTAGGACTGAAAAAACCTTTGATTTAGTAGGAAACTCTCTTGCTGTTTCTAATTTGTAAATCAGTTTAGCCTTTGTTAGAGGTTTCGTTGGAACCCTTTCCAGGCATAACTCCTTCTTTATTAAAAGGAAACACCTTATCTTTTCCCATCATTAGTAAATTTTAACAGTGTCGGTGCTATCTTTTTAAAATTTTTAAAGAATATCCTCATTTATTCTCTCTAGAAAGCAAGCCTGGGGGGTGGGTAACATGATTTTTAATTAATATATGACAAGAAAAGAAAGATTACATATTGTGTTAACTAGACAACGGTGTGAGAGATCACGATTTTCTGTGTTTAACATTATCTGAATCATATTGTTATTCTGTTAATGCCTAATGTATTCATTCTGTTAGGCATAATTATTTTAAAATAATTTTTTGAAAGATTTTACTTATTGATTTTACAGGGAGGAAAGAACAGGGGAGCAAGAAGTATCAACTCATAGTTGCTTCACTTTTGTTGCTTATTGGTTGTTTGTTGCTTGTCATATGTGCCTTGACCAGGCAAGCCCAGGGTTTTCAACTGGTGACCTCAGCATTCCAGGTTGATGTTCTACCCACTGTACCACCGTAGGCCATGCTAAAATAATTTCTTAAAACTATAAAGCAATGAACACCTATTGCTGAAAAACCCAGAAAGTGCAGAAAATGTAACAAAGAAAAATATCTTAAATATATGTGCGTATGTGTATTCCTTGTCTTTTTGAATGTGTGTATTTTTTTAGTTAATATAGTTTATTTTTTAGAGTACTTTTAGGTTTACAGAAAAATTTATTAGAAAGTATAGTGTACTGGCCTGACCAGGCGATGGTGGATAGAGCATCGGACTGGGACCTGGAAGACCTGGGTTTGGAGCCCCCAAAGTCACTGGATTGAGTGCTGGCTCATCTGGCTTGAGCCTGGGCTCACCAGTTTGAGCACAGGGTCACCGGCTTGAGCGCGGAATAGCTGGCTTGAACATGGGATCATAGACATGATTCCGTGGTCTTTGGCTTGAGCCCAGGGTCACTGGCTTGAGCAAGGGGTCACTCACTCTGCTGTAGCCCCTCCAGTCAAGGCATATATGAGAAAGCAATCAATGAAAAACTAAGGAGACTAAGAAGCCATAACAAAGAATTGATGCTTCTCATCTCTCTCCCTTTCTATCTGTCCCAATCTGTCCCTATCTTTGTCTCTCTCTCTCTGTCTGTCTCTGTCACCAAAAAAAAAAAAACCCCAAGAAACAAACAAAAAAACAGAAAAGAAAGTATAGTGTTCTGCCTGACCTGTGGTGGCGTAGTGAATAAAGCATCAACCTGGACCGCTGAGGTCGCCAGTTTGAAACCTTGGGTTCACCCAGTCAGGGCACATACAGGAAGCAACTACTACGAGTTGATGCTTCCCACTCCCCTCCACCCCCATTCCCTCTCTCTGTCTCTCTTAAAAAAAGAAAAAGGAGGAAAGCTTAGTATTCCCATGTGCTCCCTTCTCTTCATCCTCCTCCCCTCCTTCTCTATGGCCCAGTTCTCCTATTAACATTTGCATTGGTGTGGTACATTTGTTGAAATTGATGAACCAGTGTAGACACATCATTATCAACTAAAGTCTGTAGTTTATCATTAGGGTTCTGTTTTTGTGTTGTATAGTCCTAAGGGTTTTGCCAAATGCATAATGTCGTGTGTCCTTCATTACATAAACATATAGTTTCACAACACTAGAAATCCCGTTTTCACCCCTAGTAACCCCTTCTCCTAAACACAAGCTCTGGCAATCACTAATCTTTGTTTTTTTGTTTCCATAATTTTACATTTACCAGAATGTAAAATTGGCTCATAACAATAGCTAATATTAAATCATACATTATGAAGTCTTTTCTGACGGCCTGCTTTTTAAAAAGAAAAGTTCCTCCATGTCTTTTTGTGGCTGACAGCATATTTCTTTTTATTGCTATATATTACTGGATTGTATGGATGTATCACGGTTTGTGTATCCATTCACCTAGTTTGGGGCATCTTGGTTGCTTCCAGTTTTTAGCAATTGTGATTAAAGCTGTTACAAACATTCATGTACAGGTTTTCCTGGGCATATGTTTTCAACTCATTTGGATAAATACTTAAGAGAGGAATTGCTGGGTTGTATGGTAAGACTGTGTCTAGCTTTGTAAGAAACTGCCAGACCGTCTTCCAAAGTGGCTTTTGTAGTCTGCTTGGGCTTCCATAACAAAATATCAGACTGGGTGGTTTAACCAACAGATACTATTTTTCACAGTTCCAGAGCCCTAGAAGTCTAAAATTAGAGTGCCAGCAAATTTGGTTCTTGGTGAGTGCCCTCTCCTGGCTTGCAGATAGCATGAGGAAGCTCTTGTGTCTCTTCCTCTTACAATGCGCGCAGTATTCCATCATTGAGGCTCCACCCACAGGACCTCAACTAAACCACATAAAAGTTTTGGGAGGACACAAACATTTGGCTCATAACAATAGCTGAACTATTTTGCATTCTCATCAGCCATGAATGAAAGTTCCAGTTGCTTCATATCCTTCCCAATATTTGGAGTTGTAACTGTTTTATATTGTAGCTATTCTAATAGGCATGTAGCAGTATCCTGTTTAAAGTTACAATGTGCTCATCCATAATGTTGGTCATCATATCCTTATTTGCCATCTGTATATCTTTGATGAGTTGTGTTCATCTTTTGCTCATGTTGTAATAGGGTTGTTTGTGTTCTTATTGCTGAGTTTTAATAGATCTTTTTATTTTTGGATATAAATCCTCCAGCAGGTATTTTGATTCTGATTCTCTCCTTCAGTCTATTAAGAGCCCATCAAATGCATTCTTTATTTCTGTTATAGCATTTTTGGTTTCTAGCATTTACTTTTTAGATTCTTTCATAGAATTTCTATATTTTTGCTTACATTTCTCATCTTTTCTTGCATATTATATACTTTTTTCTTATTAGATTCCTTAGCATACTAATCACAGTTATTTTAAATTCCCAGTCTGATAATTCCAAAGTCTCTGCCATATAGGAGTCTGAATCTGGTGGTGGTTTTGTCCCTTCTGTCTGTATTTGTCATATTTTTTGTTGAAAAATGAACTTGCTATATCTGCTAAAAAGAAATTGAGCCTGACTGATGGTGGCACAGTGGATAGAGCATTGACCTGGAATGCTGAGGTTTCAAGTTTGAAACCCCAAGGCGAGGTTACCTGCTTGAGTGTGAGCTCATCTGGCTTGAGCGCAGGCTCGTCAGCTTGAGCTATGGGGTTGCTGGCAATGAGTATGGGATCATTGAAATAATCCTCTTGTCCTTGGCTTGAGTCCAAAGGTTTCAAACTTGAGCCCCCTGGTCAAGGCATGTATGAGAAGCAATCAATGGATAACTAAAGTGACACACTATGACCTGATGCTTTTCATCTCTCTCCCTTCCTCTCTCTAAAACAAAAGAAGAAACTGAGATATATAGGTCTTTAGTGTCAGGTTTTATGTTTATCTGCTAAGAGTTAGCCTGTGTTAACTGTTAGCTATAGCCATGATGTCAGGTGCTAAATTTTCCTCCAGTATATTTTTGACTGCCCTATTATTTTTAGGTTTTCTTAGACTCCTTAAAAAACCTGACCAGGTGGTGGCACAATGGATAGAGTATTGGCCTGGGGTGCTGAGGACCCCGGTTTGAAACCCTGAGTGCAGGCTCATCCAGCTTGAGTGTGGGATCACAGACATGGCCCCATGGTCGCCAGCTTGAGCCCAAGGTCACTGGCTTGAGTGAGGGGTCACTGGCTCAGCTGGAGCCCCCCAGTTAAGTCACATATGAGAAAGCAATTAATGAACAACTAAGGAGCCACAACAAGTTGATTCTTGTCATATCTCTCCCTTCCTGTCTGTCTGTCCCTGTCTGCCTCCCATCCTTGCTAAAAAACAAAACAAACCAAAAAAAAAGAAAAGAACAAAGAAAAGGAAAGGAAAAAGACACATTAAATAGGTTGTTCATATAGCTGTAATCCTCTGTTTTACTACTTCATTGATATGGTGGTGTAGTATGGGGGAAGGGAAATGTTTTGTAGTTCTATGATTATGTCTGTCTTTTAGTGAACCTGAGATGGGTATATTCCTTCCCCCAGGTTGGTTAGGCTTTGATAAAATCTCCTAAATAGGTTAGACTCTAGTAAAATAGTTTTTTCCTGAGGGCAGGTCTTAGAGAATTTTGTTGCAAATGCACTGAACTAATAAGTGAAAATTCTCTGAAAATGAAAAAAAATACAATGTTTTATTATAATGTTAGTAATGATCACAAATAGCAATTACTAGGGATATGGGAATGTTAATTTTAAATAACATTTAACTTTTTTTACTTTATGTTACGTATGAAAATATTCTAAGTGAGATTCTTACAAATTAACTTTATTATCTATTTCAAGTTAATACTCAACGTGAAACAAATAAAATTCTGAAGGACAAACTTTGTTGTAGCAATAAAACATGCCTAGCATAATTTTCAGTTTCATCAGGCTCAGTACACCATGTAAAAATTAACTATAAATTTTGATGTTTAATAACTAAAATATATTCTATAGTGTTTGTAAATCTCAAAGGTAATTCTTTAGGCCCCAGAAACTAGATTTAGCTCCCTGGAAAAATATACAGTGAAATTATAACAAAATAACACAAGCGCCTGACCTGTGGTGGCACAGAGGATAAAGCGTCGACCTGGGAACACTGAGGTTGCCAGTTCAAAACCCTGCACTGGTCTGGTCAAGGCACATATGGGAGTTGATGCTTCTAGCTCCTCCCCCCTTTCTCTCTCTCTCCCTCCCTCTCTCTCTCTCTGTCTCCTCTCTAAAATAAAGAAATTTAAAAAATAAATAAATAAATAACACAATCAAGAATGTTATCTTCTTTCTGGGTAGTGTACTACTCAGGTACTGCCTTTATTTAAAAACATTTCCAGTTTCTTAGATAATACATATCTGAAAATTTATGTATTATTACTTGCTAAGCTATATTTATATAACACCTATATTCATATTTTGTATCTTAAAGCAGTAAAACTCGTGATAGTCTCAAATCTCAAAATTAACTCATTATGTGATCGTAATGCTGAATGGTGAAAGCTCACCTACTAACTAGCTAAGTGATTATTTCCTATAGGAGACTGTGGCATCCATATTAAATACAGTCCTCTATATAGTCATCCATTCAATTAAACACTTATTTTGCGCTTTCTATGTGTCTGGGATAGTTGTAGTTGCTGAGGCAACAGGATGAATAGGTTAAGGTTTATATCTTCATTCCAGACTTGTGAGGAAGACAGATATACCCAAAGACATACTTATCACAAAACCTGGCAAATGCAGTGATAGCAATACACACATAGACAGTTGGGTCCTATGCTCTGAGTGTTGAAATCCTAAAATCTTAAATTCCTGAAAGCTAGAGTTTTTGCTATATACTAGTTATTAACTTCCCGCACAGCATCTAATAATATCTGTTTGAGGAATACAACCCTTGCTTCTGTATATCATGTAACCACTCCTCAGCTTCTACATACATGCATGCGTGTGCGCGCACACACACACACAAACACACACTTTATAAGTCATGATGGTTACCTGACCCTAGGAAAATAATCCTTTGGGCTGGGCTATGTCAATAAGATTTCTCTGTTGAGAGGTAATCTAATCGTCTGATGGATCTGGATTCTAACTCCTCCACTGGTCATCAATAAGTGTATTTTCCCTGTGAGGTCATTTTGGTAATTAAAAGAAATAATATTTATAAGCATTTAGCACAGTACTCTGCACATATTCTCAGTAAGTGTTAGTATTATTACAAAACAGAGACTCTAGCTTATTTGAGGGTGAGACTAAGTAGTAAAATACTGTAAACTGAAGCTGATGTCTTCAGGATTGGCTCTGAGCAAGAAAGAAGTCAGTTTGCCAGAAAGAAAATGTAGCTGACCAGCACAGCCCATGTGGCCACACATGGTAAAAATTGCTGGTTTCCCATTTCCTGTAAGATACAGCTTCCTGCTTGTTGTTTCTTGGCGATTCTCTTGTATTCTTTCAGTAATCTTTTCACTTGAATTAATTTGACTAGGTTTTTATTTCTTGCAACCAATGATACTTGAATAAAAACAGTTCTCATTAAATATTTTTCGGTTGATATTGTTGAGAGAAAATAGTTATGTACAACTGTATGCAAGTTTTGTTCTAACAAAAGTTAAGTAGTACTAGCTTCAGAACTCCCATATCTTTTAGTTTATGAATTTTATATTCTACTCTAAACAAGTGAGCAGTATCAGCAGGCATAAGTAATATTCTGTTTTTCCTCCTTTTATCCTTTTCTGGTTTCTGTGGTGTATCTACCTCTTATCTCTGTGCTTAAAGGAAAAGAAATAATAGTTTGTTGGTACATAAAGGAAAAGCATTCTTTAGAGCCAAAATATAACATAGTTTCTTGTACATTGAGGCCTAAGAAGGGCCTTTGGGTCATATCACTGATTCATTCAGTTCAGTATTCTGATTTAACAGTTGTTCTTATGACATGTTATGGGAGTTATAGTTGCCATTCTTGATATCAAGGTCTAAACATTCATGTTTTTCCCTAAACGTCTCATTTCTGGCTTTTATCTTTGCTTGGAATAATGAATTCTGTAAGAATTCTACTTATTATGTAGCCCTGGCTGGGTGCTCAGTGGATAGGGTGTCATCCTGGTGCCCCCAGGTTGCCCGTTCAATCCCCAGTCAGGGCACATATGAGAAGCAACCAGTGGGTGCCCAACTAAATGGAACAACTAAGTAGAACAGTGAGTTGATGCTTCTCTCTCTTTCCCTCTTTCTCCCTCTGTTTCTCTCAAATAAATGGAAAAGTATTTTTTTTAAAGAATTCTACCTATTATGTAAAATTAGACTTTATTTTTTCTTAAACTGCTTTTTTTAAGCACCAGTGAAAGGTCCTTAATTCTAAGATTTGGTGTACACATTCTTAGACATTTTGTCTGAATCTTTCATGATTTTATAGGCTTTGAGTATATCCCCTCTTGGTTCTCATCTTTCCAGATAGAAGAAAATTGTCCCATTGTTGTTTAGAAGATCTCCATCTTCCTCTTCTTTTATTTTTTTAATTAAGTGAGAGGCGGGGAGGCAGAGACAGACTCCCACATGCGTCCTGACCAGGACCCACCCTGCAAGCCCTGTACCAGATGATCTTCTGCCCATCTGGGGCTGCTGCTTTGTTGCTTGGCAACCGAGCTATTTTTAGGAACTGAAGTAAGGCCACTGGAGCCATCCTCAGTGCCTGGGCCAACTTGCTCAAACTGTTTGCGCCATGGCTGCAGAAGGGGAAGAGAGAGAGAGAGAAAAGGGGAGGGGTGGAAAAGCAGATGGTCACTTCCCCTGTGTGCCCTGACTGGGAATCAAACCTGGGACATCCACACGCTGGGCTGATGTTCTACCACTGAGGCAACCAGCCAGGACCTCCATCTTCTTAAGTAACATTATTTCTCTTTATTCTTGAAATTTAGTAGTTGAATTGCACAAATTTATTCATTTATAAACACAGTTGTGATTGTCCTCATTCATGTGTGTTCAATTTAGTAATCTATTGAATTAATTTAATTAGTTTGTATCACCTCTAAAAGTCCTTTCTCTGATACTTATTTTTTTAATTGAATTTATTGTGGTGACCTTGGTTAATAAAATTAATATAGGTTTTAGGCATGCAATTCTATAGTACATCATCTGTATATTGTGTTGTATGGTCATCACACCAAGTCAAGTCTCCTTCCATCACCATTTATCCCCTCAAACCCTCTTCACTTCCTCCCAACCTCCTTTTCCTCTGGTAATCACCATACTGTTGTCTATGTCTCTGAGATTTTTTTTTCTCAATCCCTTCACCCAGCCCCACAAATACCCCTCTCCTCTGACAGCTGTCAGTCTGTTCTCTGTATCTAAGAGTCTGTTTCTATTTTGTTTGTTAGTTTATTTTATTCATTAGATTGCACATATGAGTGAAATCATATGGTACTTGTCTTTCTCTGACTAGTTTATTTCACTTAACATTTTTAATATTTTAAATTTCACTGACATGAGTAAAGAACAAAGGCTGAAATTTGTTTCTGAAAATATTCATATTTATTGTGTGACACATTTTGGATATTATCAGTTATTATGGCCTGCATTTTGAATCATATCATCTATCAGGAGTACTTTAATTTATAAGGTCTTTATGAGGAAATTGAAATTTATTTTTATTTATTCCTAAATATACCACTAAACAAATTAAAGGAGGAAAAGCTTTAGATTGCAAAATATTTTTGCCTTTAATAGTTGAATGCAAGTATGTAAATAGATAATGGGGAGAATGATTTATAAGTTTAATAAATCTCTTTATGATAACTTTACTTCCAGATTCTTTGTTCTGAAGTAAGCTGTTTCTCCTTCATGAAAAGCTTATTGTGTAATTATTAGGAAATAAACTGTCATAGGTTGGCTGATTCATATTCTCTCTTTATAATCAAGATGTGAAGGTATTACTAATTCTTAACCATGAGCTTTAAGTTGACTAAAAAACACCCTAATTGTTTCATACAAATAATTTAAATTTGAGATAAGCTGTCTTTAGCTTTTACTTTTGTTTCTTCAGGGATCCCAGTACGAACCCCAAATGACAGTTTAATAAAATTGCTTTGTTCATATTTCACATTTACTAATTATATGAGCACATATGATCAGTATTTGATGTTTATGCCCTTTACTTAATATTAAATTCCTAGAGCTAGTACATACTGTAGAGAGAGCTGGACTTTGGCTTCTTCTGAAACTTTAATAGAGAAGGATGGAGTAAGACTTCAAACTCGGGAATCAGAATGACTGGGTTCAACTCCTGTTTCTGACTGCTAACAGAGAGACCTTGTAAAAGTTATTTAACTTCGCCTGACCAGGTGGTGGTGCAGTGGATAGAACGTGGGACTGGGATGCAGAGGATCCGTTTTGAGACCCCGAGGTCACCAGCTTGAGCATGGGCTCATCTGGCTTGAGCAAAATGCTCGCCACCTTGGACCCAAGGTTGCTGGCTTGAGCAAGGGTTTGCTCAGTCTGCTGAAGGCCCGTGGTCAAGGCACATATGAGAAAGCAATCAATGAACAACTAAGGTGTCGCAACGAAAAACTGATGATTGATGCTTCTCATCTCTCTCCGTTCCTGTTTGTCTCTATCTATCCCTCTCTCTGACTCTTTCTATCTCTGTCCCTGTAAAAAAAAAAAAAAAAAAAAAGGAGAAGAAAAGTTATTTAACTTCATCTGTAAAGTGGGGATAAGAGAATACTCAACTCATCAAGACTTTGTGGGTTAACTGGAATAATGTATGGGAAATGTTTACTGTAGTACGTGGCATGTAGTTGGTGTTTGGTAAAGGTTAGTTCTTACCTTAAGGTGCTGATAGAGAGGTGATACTAGAATGGGGTTGATGCAGGAAGTGTTTTAGAAGTGTCTTATAGCATGGCTCATTGAGAAGGAGTAAAGTACATGGAAAGAACAGACTCTGAGCCCTCATCCCTGACCAATTCTTTATGATCTGGGGTGAAGATGTGATTATCATAAAATGATGGCCTCTGATTCAGAAGTCTGCCAGGTAAAGACTCTATGGCCTATTGATACATAACTGTCTAAAAATATGTTGTATATGATGAGAAACAGTAGATAACCTTCTTGGCAAGGTAGTGACAATATTTTTGCAAATTTTAATCCAGGCTCTAAAGAAAATTGGTGTGGTACTTTCCCTGTTTTAAACATAAATTTTAAAATGTCATAGGAAACATAGTGTAAAGTATCAAATCTGTACAAAGGTATTATATTTTTAAGCAATAACAAATGAAAGACTACTTCTTGTCATCTCAAACATCTCCTTGCCCTGTCTGCTACATTTATCTTCCCCCTTCCTCTCCTTTCCATGCTCTCTTAGTTAACGTTTCATGTCTTTTGTCTCAAAGTTCTTTTTCTTCATTTGTGGGTGTTCCCTGCTCTTCTCCCAGTTAAACCAAAAAAGGTAAACTAGAGCCATTTTTTGAGTGATGTCTTTACAGTATTTATCTTAGCTATGCCACCAGAGGTGATACATTGTAAGTATTAGTTGTGTAATGGCCCAGAAGAGGAGAAAGGAAGGGCTAGGTGACATACCAGATTGGCACCAGCAGTGATAATAGGAGCTGTGGCTTGGCACATAAAGCCATACCCCAGCCCTCACCTACCTTCTTCCATGGTGGAAAACAAGGCAGCTGGGAAGGACATATTCTTCAGTCTGTGAGGCAGGAAGAGTTTAAGATGAGAATTGTGGCAGGATGACTCTTGGAGCTGTTGGTACTTTATGGATTGGTCTAGCATACAATATGAGGGAGACTGGCTGCTCCAGTCCCTGGTTTAGTAGGCTGAGGTGTTTGTGTGTTTTATTATCACTTTGTATAGTGCCTTAGCAAGGTGCTACACTTAAGTGTTTTCTCTCCTTAAATCCCACAAGAGTCTTAGCTGTTTTGTAATTATTTCCTTCTTCCAACATGACTGCATTTTTATTTTTTTCTTTCATGGTATAGCCAGAATTTCTAGTTATAATTCTTTTATCTTAAGGTATTAGGATTCACCTTTACCCTATCAAAAATCAACCAGGAAACCCAAATTAGGCCTTCCTGATTTAATATATTAGATAATAACTTACTAGAGAAATTACAAGTGGTGGTAAATCGAACATGAAACATTTGCATTCCTCACTTTCTAGCTATGTGCTAATAACAGAGGCAGCCATAAAACTCCCTCAGAGCAAAAGGGAATATGGCACGTCCCAAGTGACAGCTCTGTCCTGTGAGGTCCTGATGGCACACCTGTCCACCAGTCACAATTGTCAGGAATTCTCAGGGAATAAAAGGCCATTATTACCGTGACATCCTTTTTCCTGGCTGTTTCTTTCAAGGAAGCATGACATGTGATGAAGGAATACAAGGGCTATGACAGTGGGATTGTGACTTTTCATGAGAAGAGAGGTTTCAGTTGGGCTCTTTAGTAAATTTGATGAAATTAAGTCTTGTCTTTCTTCCCACTGTTTTCACTCCTCTTTGCTCTTGTTTTTCTTTCCTTTTTTTTTCTTTTTTTGTGACAGAGTCAGAGATAGGGACAGACAGACAGGAAGGGAGGAGATGAGAAACATCAATTCTTTGTTGCAGTTCCTTAGTTGTTCACTGACTAATTTCTCATATGTGCCTTGACCTGGGGGCTACAGCAGACCAAGTGACCCCTTGCTCGAGCCAGTGACCTTGGGCTCAAGCTGGTGAGCCTTGCTTAAACACGAAGAGCCCGTGCTCAAGCTGGCGACCTCGGGGTCTCAAACCTGGATCCTCCGCATCCCAGTCTGACACTCTACCCACTGCGTCACCGCCTGGGCAGGTTTGCTCTTGTTTCTTGACAATAGAATAGCTGTTCTAGGATTCTTTAGGATCCTTTGGGTTGGAAGGAGGTTCTAAGTTAGGGGAATATATTAAATTAATAAAAAACAAAACAAAAAATTCCCCCCAACCTCTAGCCATGGAGTTTCAGTGCCTGCAATCTGAATCATCAGAGAAACTGTTGGTAGCGTCTCTTTACAAGCAAGCTGTCTGAGAACCATATGAAACCTTTTGGCAGAGTTAACATATATATGTATATAAAAGTCAAATGACTAAATTTGTTTCAGAAGCATTGAGAGTGACTTCAGGGAGCCTTCCGTTTCGTGGGGTGAAGCAAACAAATCTCTTTGGTCTTTTTTCTTTTGACACTGTCCTGCCTGCCTTATCCTGGTCTGCATAATTCACTAAGATACTGTGTATTTTCCATTAGCTGTTTCTTTAGTCCTCTTTCCAGAGTTCAGTCTGTCAGAATATCATCGAAGTCAGTGAACCATGAGTCCAGTTGCCTTTGCAAGGCATTTCTCTTTCTGGTAAAGGCAGCAAGCACCTCATTAGAATGCTGCACAGTCATTCCCATAGTGTGATATGCTAATTCTTAAGAATGTTGCTAACACTGCACTGTGTTTTATATGATTGAATTTGGAACCTTTCACTCAGTTGCTTGAAGGCTTCAAACTGGCAGTAATAACAGTCCTTTGAGTTGTTGGTTAAGTAGAGCATTGATGGAATTCATACGGCAGGCGACAGTTGCTCATTCAAGTTCAAGAAGAAATCTCTATCATCAACCACAGTGGTTGAAAAACAAAAGGAAAATCTCCCAGATGTTCATGTTTTAATGGTATATATTTCCTCCATATTTTAAATTAGAACAGAGCTCAGTCATTAAATGAGGATATATATATTAATGTCATCACTGTTAAATCCCAAAGAATGGACTTCACATATTTATGTGATTTCTTTTTTAATGGCTATCATTGGTGTCCACGTAAAATAAACAAAGCTCCCCCACGCCTTTAGAGGTCTTACAACAGCTAGTTAGCTTTAGGTCTTGATTTCCTTTTACTTTTGTCTTCTCTAACAGGTGTCAGTTTGGTAAGAGTTTAATTAGAGTCATTATTCAGCCACACAGTTAAAGAAAATATAAACCCAGAAATCCAGATAGTTTTTGTGGGTATAATTTAAGAATACAAATTCCTTTGCTGTAATATATGAGCAGGAACTATTACCAGTTTAAACAATTTACTAATATTTTGTGCTTTTAGTTTAAAACAAAATTTTGGTCAAGTTAATGATGATAATCCTGTCAGACTTTCTGAAAGCTCAGAGCCACTGCTCTTCAGTTTGAACACTTGTTGAATACTTTGAAAAAATAAAAGCTGTTTATTGTTCTACTGCCTATGATAAACAGAATGAATAAGATTTCCTTAGGGTATACATCTTATACTCCTTACAGCTAATACATTTATAGGTATATTTTTGGCATACTGAAATGGGACACTTTGATATATTTTTCAGAGAATATGATATTTTGGCAAATAAACTCTTCCTAGACCAAACTACAGCCTGCTTCTTGAGAATTGTTAAGCAGAATTTATCCCAGGATAAAGAATTGACATTTTTCTAGGATTATTTATTATATATCAGGCTTCATGTTCAGCTTTCTTCATGCAATAGTTTAACCTTAAAGTGATTCCATGAATAAGATTCTACTATTAATCCCATTTCACAGAGAAGTAAGGTGCCATCAATACCATTTCCCAGATGAAGAAACTGGGGTGAAGTTAAATATAACTTATTCAAGCTCACACAACTGTTAGTGATAGAGGATTTGAACACCAGTTTTTGGTGATTCCAGAGTTTTTACTCTTAATCACTATGTACTACATGAGTAAGTGTTTGCTTTACTATATTTTGTTTGATGTCTCTTTGCTCCAGCCTCAAATGAGGCCATGAGTCTCAGCACCTGGTATTGTCATTGGAATGGCTGTTGGGTGTGATAGCACCTAGCAACTATCACCATTCAAGGCAACCTTTAGGAAATTAAAACTTTATTTTACCCCTCTCCTATTTGGGGGAAGTATGGACCTATGGGGGATTGAGGGAAACCTTTTTAAGAGGCTTGAGTTCAGAAAGCAAGGGCCTGGCCAGGTAGCTCAGTTGGTGAGAGTGTCTGTCATTCTAGTACACAAGGTTTCAGATTCAATCCCTGGTCAGAACACATACAAGAATCAACCAATGAATGCATAAATAAGTGGAACAACAAATAGATATTTCTCTCTCTCTCTCAAATTAGTCAATTCATAATAAATTTTTAAAATAAGAAAGCAGACAATTTCTAGTTCAGAATCTTCCAAAGTTACTAATCAGCCCCTCTTCCCCCAAGTGAAATTTAAGTTCTAAGTTAGTGATGTTTTATTGCAGATTCTTTCCAACTTGGTAACACTCTTCCAGACCTCTTTGCCTTTACCATTCCGAGCTCTGTGACTTCTGTCTTCAGGAGAGTTCCCCCTCCTGAGGTCTTCTCTCACAAATCAGAGTGATAACAGTTGCTTAGTAACAACTAAAGAAGGAAGACAGCAAATGCAGAAGAAATCCCATGAACTAGGACCCCAAATCTTTTCTACCCTTGAAACATTCTTTGTTATAGCAGACCCGATTCATCCAAGGAGGATGTTAAACTTCTCAAATCTTTTCTATCTAGTCTTCTGAAGACTAATAACTCTAATTGACTAGCTATAGGGCTAATATCTCTGTCTTATGTCACATGGAATGATGGCAGAGTAATGCTTTTAAATGGGGCTGTTATGAATTGACTGATAGAGAAGAGAGCTTCTATAGAGGAACTTGCGTGGAACTCCTCCTGGAAGAGAGCTATCCATGTGCTGACAAGCCTTTTGAGTCTTATTTGTCCTTAGCAAAGAGAAATCACACTATAAAATAGGATTATCAACAAGAGGAGGTAGTCTTGAAAATGAGTTCCTGAAATAATTAATAATGATCATATCAATTCAAGTTCAACTGGCAGTCAACTGTGAAACACCCAGGCTACTTTGCACTGATTCCTTACAAATGAATTGTGTATGACTTATGCACATAAAATATTCTCTTGCTGGAAGGTTGATGCAGTGTACTTTTCTTCCCAAAAATGAAAATTTTAATAGAATTCAGGGTATTCTTGAATGACCAAAGGGGCCATACTCAAGTGACTTTAAAATACATATATATGATTTATGACAACAAATATTATATATGTTTATGACTTTAGGTGTTATATGAGATAATTTTAGGCTGTTTCCTGATAAAACACTAAAATAAACATTGAATCACATAGTTGAGAAAAATTTTCCTTTTTCAGTCTTTCTGACTATGTCAGACAGAGTCTCAATTTGGTATCAAGGTATCTTTAATAGTTGTCTAACCTTGGATTATTGTTTGAGGGTAGGGGTGCAGATAGATAGAGCAGACACTGCAAATTCTTCTTTCCTCAAGAGTTTTCATACAAGGCAAATAAATTCCATTCCTTAGAGGGGGGAAAGAACAGAAGTGCTTGTTTGCTCTTTCTGTCCACCTCATATCCCTTCCACGTACAGTGAAAGTAGTGTGCTGTACAACTGGTGAGTCTGGGAGGAGGAATCGAACATGTGAAGCACAGCCCTGTCTGGCTTCTCTTGTGTGGCCCATTCTCAGAACACATGTTCCTTCTGCACTGTGTAGTAGGGCTTGGTTGACAAACTCTGCTTGGGACTGGGTGGGAACTATTAGGAAACTCATGAGACTATAAATTAAAAAACCCATATTGTCTGGTCTGATTCATCCTTATTGGTAATCAGGCTGATATATTTTGGTTGCCATTTTATTCCTCTGTCTCTCATTTAGATTCAAACTTATAGGAGATGTAAGGGGAAAAGCAGTCATCACTCCTTAAAACATCACTAATAATTTCCTTTTTAAATAGAAATCTGGCTTGAGCTCAGAGCCTTTTAATAAGTAATAGCATCTATAATAAATTTAATAAAATGGTTTTGTTTTTAGTGAAGTTATATTTATAGTTACCATCTATAAAATAAATTCATTTAAGCTTTAAAATGTGAATTTTTAAAATTTAAATAGTATAACTGGTACACAGATATGATAAAAATAAAAAGGTTATAAAGGTAGTACATAAGTGACTATAATTTAGGAAGCACTGAATGAGATTGTCCCTAGGATCTATTCCAAATTTAAATTGCTATGGCTGTGTATTCCAATGGAATAAAAAATATATGGTATACTAAGAAGGCACCTTCTAACATAGCATGCATTATTTTCTTCAATTTTGAAACATATCATTATTGAGGAAGCTAAATTTTTACACTATGCCAATTTCTTCATTTATAAATATAAATATCCTTTTCTTAATATTTTGCTAAGCAGTGGATTGGTACCTTTTTGATAGCATATTTGTTAGTGATAGTGTTTTATTTATTTTTTCACTGAAAGCAGTCTAGTTCTGATGAGGTTTTTGAGCTAGAAATCATGGAGACAAGAACAGTGTTTAGCACATAGTAGTTTATAATAGATACTTGAACAAATAAATGAATGAACAAAGAATCAACAAAAATAAACCAAGCTCTCTGTCATAAAGGTACAGATAGAGTTTTCATTTATTTCTGAAATCTGGCATTAAGGTTCTCTGTAAGGAAGATGATACCAGAAGCAATCATAGGGTAATACTTTCATGTAAGTGCAATTTGGTTCTGGTTTATACAGAACACTTAGAATAACCTTGTTAGGAAGAAAACACAAAAGGTATATAACCATATTAATTTTGCTTTTGTTTATGGTCATGTATGAGAAGCTAGTGTCTTCCTTTTTTTCTTTATTTTGTTTTTTATATATATAAAAAAACTACCTTTCTCCCTTTTTTTCTCTCTGATATGTGAACTACTTTTATCTCCGTCTCAGGGAAAGCACCCCAATTTTCCTGGCCTTAGGGAAACTCTTAGAGTTTAATTGAAAATGCAGCTCACTCTTTCCTCATACACTCTTAATTACAATTTCTTATATGATAAAGGTGACCAACCTTTTTCTTAGCTGGCACCCTAGCTGAACTGCCATACTGGTGATAAGTTTCTTTATTACCATTTATTCATGCAACAAATGTCGTGTTTCAAGGGCTTTGTTCTACGAATCCTGAAATGAATTTTACATATCAGAGAGAGAATATTAGCCAGACGCTTTTAATTCTTAGTTATACCACTGACTTTATAACTATGTAGTTGGTTTGAGTGACTGTATTCCCAGATAGTATACAGGGGGTGCTTGAGGTATGACAGTCTTGACATATGACATTTCGAGTTTACTACATTCACTCCCATAAAAACTTGAAAAAATTGAGACATGAGTGTTTCAGCTTAAACCGTTAACATCATACTTTCTTTATACTAATTTTTTGTCATTTTTTTTCTGTTACTACAGTATAGTGTACAATATAGTATATTTATGTACTTTTCCTTTTTCTGTGGCTTAGTTGTGTTTTTATGTTCTAGATTATGATTTTACTACTGTGTTAGGATATGTAAGTGACTTAAACTAGGGTGTGTCTCAATTTATACCAAAATTCGGGTTACGTCACTGTTGTAGGAACAGAACTATGTTATAACCCGAGGACCCCTATGATTTATTTTAAAATATTTTGCATATATGCAGAAAAACAGAATTTGAGGACTGTGTTTTATTCTGGTGAATACATTCTTTAATGGTTCAGTGATTAACTGTGATTCTAATTCATTATGTACAATGACAGTATCTTAACTGGAGTTATTTTATATGTTCAGGTTAATATTTCTGTTATTGAAATTTTAATTCAGTACATTTTATATTTGTGAAATCTCTCTGCATGTTATCTTTGTATCTTCTAGTTATTACTACACAATGTTTAATACATAAAGTAAACTTTTGGGTGCTGGCTACCACACTTTGGTTCTCAGTGCATTAGAAAATTGATAAAACAGTAACATTTATGACAAATAGAAATTGGATTCTGCAACTAATCATCATCCACAAAAATTAGCATCTAATCTCTGTTGTAACTTTTATATTCAGGTAAACACAGATTTTATTATTATCATAATTGAGAATATAATAGGTCTGTTTTGGCCAAGGGAAAAAAAAAGACTCGAGAATTATCTAATTTTTTTTTTCTTGAAAAGGTATAGATGCTTGGCTAATAATTGTAATCTTTAGGCATCTCTAGAGTTGTTTGTTCTGTGGCAAAATTAAAGCCAGAGCCATTTGCTGTAATGACAAGCTGCAAGTTTCGAGAACACTTTGTGTCTAATTTAAAAAAAAACCACACAATTACACAAAGACAGAATTTTGCCTAGCTGGCTGTGTCCACTGACAATGTAGTTATTCTCTAGTTAGATACTTCGAGTGCTGGAGACCATCCTTATCTGGGGGAGAGGTGTTGATTTGGCAGCACATTCTGATAGAAAAAGGTATGGATATGAGAGGCTTACCAACCCAAATGTGAACTTCACCTCCGTCACTTTTGTACTGACACCTTGGGCAAGTTACTTAACTTCCTGTGTAAAGTGAAAATTATAATACTTCTCTAGAGTTGCTATGACATGAAAACACCCAGAGTGAGTTCCTGTTTGATAGTAATTGTATGAGAAATACAGTGAAGTGATGATGATATTTTGATATTCTTTCAGGTGAAATAAAGGACAAAAATGTTCAGGTAGTCGAGCTCCCCATTGTAGACAGTCTTCATCCTCGTCCTCCATATTTACCCCTGGCTGTGCCAGAAGACCTTGCAGATCGACTTGTTCGAGTCCATGGTGATCCCGCAGTGTGGTGGGTGTCTCAGTTTGTCAAATATTTGATCCGCCCACAACCTTGGCTGGAAAAGGAAATAGAAGAGGCCACCAAGAAGCTTGGCTTCAAACATCCAGTTATTGGGTAAGAATCTGATTTATGCCGCATAAAGTGATACGAAGCAGCAGGGACGCATATCTTCACAATGTGTTGTGAACTTTACAATATATAGTTTAACTTTCTTGGCTCCACCAAAAACAGGTTCTAGTGTTCACCTTCAGTAACAGGAAGATTACTATTCCTTTGTTTACTTAGAATGGCTGAGTGATCATACTTTGTCACCTTTATTTATTCCACAAATTTATTAAGCCCATATTTCTGAAATGAGCTGGCTCCCCTGGGGAGACCAGCAGGGTTTTATTTTGGGGGTGAGTATTTTGGATATTATACATGACAGGGCCATGAGAAAAAGCTGTCACATTTGTAGATTTTTAATTGCACCTTATTCTAGGCTTCATTAATTGCTACTGGTGATAATTTTGCTGCTTTGATGTTCTATTTTCTTTTCTGTCCTGGAAGCTATTTTGAAAATAGAGGTGTCATTTGTATTATAAAGTAATGTTAAAATTATTATCTGAAATTATCTCTTGGTCCATTTGGAAGTCACAATGTACATACATACTTATGTTAAAGGAGATATATCAGGAAATCCTTGGAGCAAGAATATCTAAAAGAACATCTTTGCTCACAAGTGTGTGATCCTGTACATATCCATAAAAAGTTATGGAAAAAGGAGTTTTCCTGGTCCTGATGCCAGATTTTACACCATGAAAAATGTTCTTTGCCTAATGAGAAGAATAGTGGACTGCAAGTTAAGTGACTTGGGTAATATTCCTGAATTTTCCCTATTTCTGGGCCAAGTTACCTAATAATAGTATTGGGCTTTGATTTTTTTTCATCTCTAAAATGGGTTAGGTAATACCTGCCCTAAAAACATGATGTGATAATATAAGGATTAAAAGAAGATTTTAGTTCTGTGGGGAAAATTCACTGTAAAATGTTATCACTTTTCAGGGAGACTGATGCTTAAATAATTCCTGAAAATAGAATTGTAGACTAGACTATATGGCATTATGTAGCTTATACTGTTTGTGATAAAGTCAGCTATTGATTAATATTAACACATTGCTGAGTCATTCACTTATTTGCAAAACATGTATTGAATACCTGCTACTATGGGAAACAGAGATTAATTTTTTTCAAGTGGCTTCTTCCAGCTCATTTTAGCCTGTGGGATAAGAATCTTACTATAGCTAACATTATATGGGTAGATTGTAAAACATACCATGAGAGAAGCATTAAAAGTATTTTTTTAATATATTTTATTATTATTAATTCTAATGGGGTGACACCAATAAATCAGGGTACATATGTACAATGAAAACATCTCCAGGTTATCTTATCATTCAATTGTGTTGCATACCCGTCACCCAAAGTCAAATTGTCCTCTGTCACCTTCTATCTGGTTTTCCCTGTGTCCCTCCCCACCTCCCTACCCCACCCTTCCCTCCCTCCCCCCATCCCGTAACCACCACTCTCTTGTCCATGTCTCATATTCTCACTTTTATGTGCCACCTATGTATGAAATCATGCTGTTCTCAGTTTTTCTTTTTTTCTGATTTACTTATTTCACTTCGTATAAAGTTATCAAGGTACATCCATTTTGTTATAAATGATCCGATGTCATCGTTTCTTATGGCTGAGTAGTATTCCATAGTATATATGTACCATAGCTTTTTAATCCACTCGTCTTCTGACGGACACTTGGGCTGTTTCCAGATCTTCGCTATTGTGAACAATGCTGCCACGAACATGGGGACGCATTTCTTCTTTTCGAACAGTGCTATGGTGTTCTTAGGGTATATTCCTAAAAGTGGGATAGCTGAGTCAAAAGGCAGTTCGATTTTTAATTTTCTGAGGAGTTTCCAAACTGTTTTCCACAGTGGCTGCACCAGTCTGCAATCCCACCAGCAATGTAGAAGGGTTCCCTTTTCTCCACATCCTCTCCAGCACTTGTTCTGTGTTGTTTTGCTGATGAATGCCATTCTGACTGGTGTGAGGTGATATCTCATTGTGGTTTTAATTTGCATTTCTCTAATGATTAGTGATGTTGAGCATTTTTTCATATGTCTTTTGGCCATCTGTATGTCCTCTTTGGAGAAATTTCTATTCATTTCTTTTGCCCATTTTATGATTGGATTGTTTGTCTTCCTGGTGTTGAGTTTTATAAGTTCGTTATAAATTTTAGTTATTAACCCCTTATCAGATGTGCTGTCGAATATGTTCTCCCATTGTGTGGTTTGTCTTTTTATTCTGTTCTTATTGTCTTTAGCTGTGCAAAAACTTTTTAGTTTGATATATTCCCATTTGTTTATCTTGCCTTTTATTTCATTAGCCTGGGGAGATAAATCGGCAAATATACTGCTGCTACAGATATTGGAGAGCTTGCTGCCTATGTTTTCTTCTAAGATGCTTATGATTTTACGGCTTACGTTTAAGTCTTTTATCCATTTTGAGTTTGTTTTTGTGAATGGTGTAAGTTAATGGTCTAGTTTCATTTTTTTGCAGGTAGATGTCCAATTTTCCCAACACCATTTGTTAAAGAGGCTGTCTTTACTCCGTTGTATGTTCTTTCCTCCTTTGTCAAATATCAGTTGTCCATAAAGCTGTGGGTTTATTTCTGGGTCCTCTGTTCTGTTCCATTGATCTGTGTGCCTGTTCTTATGCCAGTACCAGGCTGTCTTGAGTATAATGGCCTTATAGTAAACCTCGATATCTGGAAGAGTGATACCTCCTGCTTTATTTTTTTCTTTTTAAGATTGCTGAGGCTATTCGTGTTCTTTTTTGGTTCCATATAAATTTTTGGAATATGTGTTCTATATCTTTGAGTATGTCATTGGTATTTTAATTGGTATTGCATTGAATTTATAAATTGCTTTGGGTAATATAGACATTTTAATGATGTTTATTCTTCCTAGCCATGAGCACGGTATATGCTTCCACTTGTTTGTATCTTCCTTGATTTCTTTTATCAATGTTTTATAATTTTCCGAGTACAAGTCCTTAATCTCCTTGGTTAAATTTACTCCTAGGTATTTTATTTTTTTGGCTGCAATAGTGAAGGGGATTGTTTCCTTAATTTCTTTTGCTGACAGTTCATTGTTGGTATATAGAAATGCCTCTGATTTCTGAGTATTAATTTTATATCCTGCCACCTTGCTGAATTCATTTATCAGGTCCAGTAGTTTTTTGACTGAGACTTTAGGGTTTTCAATATACAATATCATATCATCTGCAAATAGTGACAGTTTTAACCTTCTTCTTTTCCAATTTGGATGCCTTTTAATTCTTCTTCTTGTCTGATTGCTGTAGCTAGGACTTCCAGAACTATATTGAAGAAGAGTGGTGAAAGGGGGCATCCCTGCCTGGTTCCTGATCTTAAGGGGATTGCTTTTAATTTTTGTCCATTTAGTATGATGTTTGCTGTGGGTTTGTCGTAGATGGCCTTATCATGTTAAGGAATGATCCCTGTATTCCCACTTTACTGAGAGTTTTGAGCATGAATGGGTGCTGAATTTTATCAAATGCCTTTTCTGCATCTATTGAAATTATCATGTGATTTTAGTCCTTCCTTTTGTTTATGTGATGAATCACATTGATTGACTTGCAAATATTGAACCAGCCTTGCCTATCCAGAATAAATCCCACTTGATCATTGTGTATGATTTTTTTCATATATTGCTGAATCCGGTTGGCTAATATTTTGTTGAGAATTTTAGCGTCTAAATTCATCAGGGATATAGGCCTATAATTTTCTTTATTTGTGTTGTCTTTGCCCGGTTTGGGGATTAGAATTATGCTCGCCTCATAAAAGGAGTTTGGAAGTCTTCTTTCCTCTTGAATTTTTTGAAATAACTTGAGGAGGATAGGAGTTAGTTCTTCTTTAAATTTTTGATAGAATTCACTTGTGAAGCCATCAGGCCCAGGACTTTTCTTTGTTGGGAGTTTTTTGATAACTGTTTTGATCTCATTTGTTGTAATTGGTCTGTTTAGGTGTTCTGATTCTTCCAGATTGATTTTTGGAAGGTTATATGATTCAAGAAATTTGTCCATTTCACCAAGATTGTCTAATTTTTTGGCATACAGTTCTTCATAGTATTTTCTTACAATGCTTTGTATTTCTGTTGTGTCAGTTGTTACTTCTCCACTGTCCTTTCTAATTTTATTTATTTGATTCTTCTCTCTTTTTTTCTTGGTGAGTCTAGTTAAGGGTTCATCAATCTTGTTTACCTTTTCAAAGAACCAGCTTCTGGTTTCATTGATCCTCTGTATTGTTTCCTTAGCCTCTATGTCATTTATTTCTGCTCTGATCTTTATTATTTCCTTCCTTCTACTTGTCTTGGGTTTTATTTGTTGTTGTTTTTCTAGTTCTTTTAGATGCAGGGTCAGATTGCTTATTTGAGCTTTTTCTAGCTTCTTATGATATGCCTGTAGTGCAATAAACTTCCCTCTCAGAACTGCTTTTGCTGTGTCCCATAAATTTTGAGTTGATGTATGCTCATTATCATTTGTTTCTAGAAACTTTTTTATTTCTTCTTTGATCTCATTGTTAATCCATTCACTATTTAATAACATGCTATTTAGTTTCCAAGTGTTTGAGTATTTTTCAGTTTTTCTTTTGTGGTTAATTTCTAGTTTTATGGCATTGTGATCAGAGAAAATGCTTGATATGATTTCAATCTTTTTAAATTTATTGAGACCATTTTTGTGTCCTAACATGTGGTCTATTCTATCCTAGAAAACGTACCAGCGCTTGAGAAGAATGTATATTCTACTGCTTTAGGGTGAAAAGTTCTGAAGATATCTATTAAATCAAGTTGATCTAGTGTATCCTTTAAGTCTGCTGTTTCTTTATTAATTTTCTTTCTTGAGGATCTATCCAGTGTTGTTAAAGGGGTATTGAAATCCCCTACTGTGATAGTATTGCTGTTAATCTCGCCCTTTATATCCATCAAAGTCTGCTTTATGTATGTCAGGGCTCCTATATTTGGTGCATAGATATTTATAATAGTTATATCTTCCTGTTGAATTGTTCCCTTTATCATTATGTAGTGTCCTTTTTTATCTCTTACTACAGCCTTTGTTTTAAAGTCCATTTTGTCAGATATAAGTATTGCTACCTTGGTTTTTTTTTCATTTCCATTTGCATGAAATATTTTTTTCCATCATTTTACCTTCAGTCTGTGTGCATCTTTTGTTTTAAGGTGTGTCTCTTGTAGACAGCGTATATATGGGTCCTGTTTCTTAATCCATGCAGCTACCCCATGTCTTTTGATTGGATCATTTAATCCATTTACATTTAAGGTTATTATTGATATGTAATTGTTTATTGCCATTTTATTCTTTAAAGCTGTATTCCTCTTTTGCTATATTCTTTCCTCCCTTTGAACTGTTCACAACAGACCCCTTAGTATCTCTTGCAGAATTGGTTTGGTTTTTATGAATTCCTTGAGGCTTTCTTTTTCTGGGAAGCTCTTTATTTCTCCTTCAATTTTAAACGTTAGCCTTGCTGGATAAAGTAGTCTTGGTTGTAGGTTCTTGTTCTGCATTACTTTGATTATATCTTGCCATTCCCTTCTGGTCTCAAGTGTTTCTGTTGAGAAGTCCGATGTCATCCTTATGGGGTCTCCTTTATAGGTGATAGCCTTTTTTTCCTTAGCAGCTTAAAAAAATTTTTTTTTATCCATTAGCTTTGGTATTTTAACTATGATGTGTCTTGGTGTAGATATTTTTGGGTTTCTCTTTAATGGAGTTCTGTGTGCTTCTTAAATGTGTGGTGTGTTTCCCAGCCTTAATTTAGGGAAGTTTTCTGCTATGATTTGATTGAACAAAGTTTCCATTTCCTGTCCTCTCTCCTCTTCTTCAGGCATTTCTATGATGCGAATGTTGTTTCTCTTCAGGTTTTCACAGAGCTCCCTTAGTGTTTCCTCACATTTTTTGAGTCTCTTTTCCTTTTTCTACTCTGCTTCTGTGCCTTTGTTTATTGTGCCCTCTAACTCGTTGATTCGATCCTCAGCGTGATTCATCCTGCTTTTAATTCCTTCCATTGTGGTTCAGTTCTGATACTGTATTTGTCATTTCTGTCTGATTCTTTTTTATTATTTCAATTTCATTTTTTATACTTGTTATCTCTTTATTTAGGTGTTCATAATGACTATCCATTGTTGCTCTAATTTCTTTGAACATCCCAACTATCATTATTCTAAATTCTGTTTCTGGTAATTTGGTTATATCTGATTCATTCAGGTCCTTCTCTGGGGATTTCTCTTGATTCATTTGGTTTGCATTCCTCTGCCTGCCTATTTTGTCTGTGTATAAGCAAGTTGTGGCCACTGGAGTCCAGTAGGTGTTGCCTTTGTGTTCTCTAGGTGTGGTCTATCTGCAGCCCCGCCACCCCCTCTGCCGCTGCCTAGGTCGGTTGGGTATGGGCGTTGCCAGTGCCGGCCCACTGTGGCTTTTGCTGTGATTTCTGCCTCTCCTCCGTGGGAGGGGCTGTCACTCAAGCCACAAGCCTCAGCACCAAGGGTAGAGGTGAGCACCTTTGCTCAGCTGCGGACCCAGCCTGTTTCCGGACTTCCGCCCAGAACCCGCAGTCAGAGACTGCTCGCCACAGTTTTGCAGGTTGGGCGGGGCTTTTGACGTGCTCTCAGCTGTGAGCCTTTGCCCGTCCAGTGCTTTAGCCCTGCCCTCGAGGCCAGGGCCCTTCTGCGCATGGTCGCAAACCAAGGTTTATTGGGCCGGGCGTGTTTGCTGGCTTCCGCTCAGCTGCGGACTTCCGCTCGTCCCAGACTCTACCCCGCCCCCGAGTTCGGAGCCCGCTCGTGCACATAGGATGGCAAACTGCGGTTTTATCCGGCCGGGCAGGGATAGTAGCGTGGGCTCAGCTGCGAGCTTCCACTTGTCTTGGGGTCTACCCTGTCCCCGCGCTCGGAACCCGCTCACACATGTAGAATGGCAAACTGCGGTTTCTCCGGCTGGGTGGGGCTGGTAGCGTGAGCTCAGCCACAAGTCCCTGCTCGTCCCTGGTCCTAGCCCTGACCCCGCGGTCAGGGCCGTCTTGTGCAGGGTCGCAGAGCAGATCTCTGCCCGTTCCTGTCCTCCCGCTTTGTCCCCGTAGGTGGGATTACAGGCGGTCTGCAGCTTCCGTCCCCTTCGCCCCTGCTGGGCTAGACCGAGCTCATACCGGCTTGGCCTCCGCCCATGCCGACAGAACCGCGTTTCAGTGTCCTGCCGCCACCATATCCTTCAGCAACCCTCAGCAGAGTAGGAAGGGACCTAATACTCCACACTGTAGGCCTGGGAGCTCCCTCACTTGTTTCACAGCTCAAAACTGTCCAAACGCCGCTTCTGGGCTCTGGGACTGCAGGCTGGGGCTTGGTTCCTGGGACCCAGGTCCCTCCCTCTCCGCCAAACTCTCCTCCTGCCACGCGGGTCTCTCCGGGCTGCTGTTTGCTCCGGGGAGCTGGGGAGCCCTCTTCGGGTTTCCGCTATTCCTACCAGTCTCAATGTGGCTTCTGCAGTGTTCCTTGGTTGAAGAGTCCACTTAGTTTAGTTCAAAGTTGGTTTATCCAGATGATGGTTCTTAAAATTGAGTTATAATCCACTTTGGTTCTGGGAGTTGGAAGTTGGTACGTCCGCCTACTCCATCGCCATCTTGCTCCTGCATTAAAAGTATTTTAAGAGGTCAGGAAAGGAGAAATGGATTCCTGTCTGAATCAGGAAAGGCTTTGTAGCTGCAGTGTTTGAACGAGATCTTGAGAGATGGAAAAAGATAACAGTACAGTATTTAATTTACCAAAATACCTTCAACTACATTATCTCATTGATTCTGTAAACAGTCCTGTGAAGTGGGCAGTGATCATTATCTTACAGATGAGGAAGGTAAGGAAAGAAAATCTGTACCCAAAGTTCCAGAACCTCTTTAACTTTGGATTTCCTGTAGTTTTGCATACCAGAAAGCAACTTATTAATTCTCCATGGACCATCCATCATATTAAGAATTGGCCAAATGTAGAAAATGGAAGTAGCACAGACAGTAAGTTATTTGCACACTGAGGTGGTGTGCTATTCATAAAGAGGAGTGTGCTAGGGTTCAGGAATCTGAGGGTCCCACCCAGCACCCACCACCAATGAGTTATATGAGTTTGGGTGACTGACTTGCTCATTCAGGGTCTTCATTAATTGTCATTCTTTACTCATTTGTTAAAACAACTAGATTAGATGGTAGTTAAGGTTTCTACTAACATAATACTAAACAATTAGATTTTTGTATCCACCCACTATTCATTCATTCATTTACTTATTCATTTCATTTGGCAAAATTATGAATAAATAAAATCGGATTTCCTGAGCCAAAAGAGTTTTATATCTAATAGGAAAAATCAGTCAGGTACACAAATAACTTTTACTTTTGTGAAGATGGGGTTGAACTGCTTTATATTGTCTTTGCTCACTGAAATGCCTTCAGAAGCATCAGTTTCCTTAAGTGTCAGGTGAGTTACATAAGATTAAATGACTTCTAATATCTTTCACAGGTCTAACATTATGATTCTTCCATAGATATTTTATTATGGTCCTCATCAAATTATTGTTCTGTGCCTAATTTCAGGAGTGCTTGGAGAACTGAGAACATTACTTAGACCAGTACTCTGCCACTGCTTCAAATGCTCCTCTTCCTTGGTTCTTCTTTTATTACATCTCTTTTTTGTTTTTATTTTTATTGTCATAACTCCCACCCCTAATTCTTCACTAGTGTCTTAGCCTTCATATATATAGAAGTTACTGACCCCTATTCCAAATGTTAAAGAAAGCCCAACATGAAATCAGAGTATCAAATGTGTTTCTTTTCATGAAAATTTTCACTGAAATTCAGTGGAATTGTTTTTTTGTTTGTTTTGTTTTTTTGTCCCTCTTCATCTCTTTGGAGCATGGTTTCCTGAGAGAGGCAGTGATTAAGAGGGAAATGGGAAGGAAAATAGGATAGAAGAGTTCATACAGCAGTATTTACATCTGGGCTATAGTCTGGAATACAAAGGAAAGAAGAGCCCTGGAGAGATGTCAGAGTAACTTCAGTGAAACCAAACCCCCTCTCCAGATTCATAATAAAAAGGTGGCCTTTGCTTGACCTAATGGGAAACAAGTCTACCTTTTCCTTTTCCCACATACGAATAGTGGTTTAATCATTTGGGGGAAGGAGGGATACAGAAAGGGCAAATTTCTGGAGAGTAGTAATTTATGAAAACAGGCAGTGATTACTCTTGTTCTTATTGTCATTAAAATCTCTTTGAAAGCACTAAGATGAGAGGAGACTACTGTGGGAGTCAATGCCTTCTTCCGTGCATAACAGTGTAAAATCTCTATGTCCCCAATTTTACAATTTTGGAGCTTTTCTTAAATAGGACAGATGAGATAGATCAGTATCTGCTTGTGTTTAATAGAGTGAAAAATGGAGAAAGGAAACTCACTGTGCACACAACAAAGTAGCTGGAATGACTCCTCAAATTTAAAAAATAGTAAGAACCCCTAAAGGGTTTGCCTGCTTTGTGCTGTAGGAGCAATGCATGCAAGGTCTGTGTTTTCTTCAGGCAACTTTAAATTCTACAAATGGGCAGTTACAAGTGACCACCAGGGTAAAAGGAAAAGAAAACTTGGCATCAAAATATTATAAGCAATATATACTGCTCACAAAAATTAGGGGATATTTCAAAATAAATATAAAGCAATAAAAAAGAGCATTTGATTTTTTTTATTAAATAAGAACTTCAGGAAAGCAGATGACAAGTCAAAGAAAGTTGTTTGATTATGCAAATAAGATGCAAAACCAACTTTTATTTTATTGGTGAAAATGCACTATACAAAAAGCTGAAAGTACTGGAGTATCTGCACATTCCCTGATCCCCTAATTTTTGTGAACAGTGTATTTAACATTCTATAATAACAACTGAATCTTGGTATCATTGGTTGTTAAAAATCATATTCAGTTTTTTCAAAGGCTTGCTGATATTTTGCTTCCAAGTATGAAATATAACTCTGGAATCTCCACTATATTCCTGATATGCCAATGACTTTCTCTGGAAGAAACCATTCTTTAAAGGCTTTACTCATTTCTAACTGTCTTTGTGTTAGCATACAAATATATTTAGGATATATGTGTTTGAATTTTAAAATTATTTATCTTTTAATGGCAAAAAATGAAAGAAAATTTGGTGTAAAATGTTCATGATGCCACCATGAATAGGGCTGTACAGTTGAGTGTCCTGAGAGCACCCAGCAGGTCCGAATATCACCAGAAGAATCTGACTTTGTCCCTCTGCCCCTCAGAGTCCATGTCAGACGCACAGACAAAGTGGGAACAGAAGCTGCCTTCCATCCCATTGAGGAGTACATGGTGCACGTTGAAGAACATTTTCAGCTTCTCGCTCGCAGGATGGAAGTGGATAAAAAAAGAGTATATTTGGCCACGGATGACCCTTCTTTATTAAAGGAGGCAAAAACAAAGTAAGTTAGATTCTAGAGCAGGACTTTTTTCAATTGGAAGGAATCTTTAATTTCCATGACTTATGATTCTTTTTATAATATTATTACTGACTGTTGGGGTTTTTTAATTCAAACAACTGTGTACTTGTGTAACTTGTTAATATAATCAAAGCAATTGTGAGGTGCTGGCAATGTGTACATTTCTCTTTTCTTGGCTTGTGGGCAGCTGCTATCTCTCTGTGTGCTCACATGACCTTTGTGTGCTTAGAAGAAAGAGCAAACTTTCTGTTGCCTCTTCTTGTAAAGTCACTAATTCCATTATGAGGACCCTACCCTCGTGCTCACACGACCTTTGTGTGCTTAGAAGAAAAAGTAAACTTTCTGTTGCCTCTTCTTATAAAGTCACTAATTCCATTATGAGGACCCCACCCTCATGCCCTTAATTAACCCTAATTTACCTCTCAAAGTCTCTATCTCCAAATACATTCACATTGGGGGATTAGGGCTTAAACTTGAATTCTGGGGGGACACAAACATTCAGTCCATAACGCTAACCAACTATACAGGACTGTTAGCAGTAAAACATACCAGGTGCTTACCCTTTTGCTTTCATTTCTTCACTAACAATTATAGGCGACTAAAAACATACAGAAGATAAGTGTTCGTCTTATAAAAATTTCAGGAATTTGGAAGTTATATTAAAGAAATGTAAAGAATCAAAAGATAAGTTTTGTAAGTACAGGAAAAGGACTACTATTATATATTGAAGAGTAATTCTCATTTATTGAACCTGCCTCTATTTCATGCACTATGCTAAGTGCTGGGTATCTATAATAAGCAGAACACTCTCTGCTCTCAAGTAGTGCTGTTAGAGAATTAGCATCAGGTGTTATGAAAGCACATAAACCACTGATTCTAATTGTGAATTTATCATAGGATCTGGATGAAACTGGAGTTGGTCTTTGTTTTCTACAGATAAAGAAAGGATGAATTAAATATATGTGAAAGTAGGGAATGGCGGGGAAGAAAACTGCAGTCTTAGCTCTGCTTAGATGCCATCTATTCTAGAAATCATTCCCAAATGCTTAAGTGTCCCTCCTCCGTGCACTGCTGTTGGTGTTAGCACTTGCTTATTTCTGTCCCCTTTACTAGATTTTGAGCACTTATTCACAGTACCCAGCTCTAGTGCCCAGTAAATATTGAATTATGTTTACTTCAGTCCCATCAGTTTGAAAAGCATTTTATTAATCATTTAAACTATTTGACTAAATTTATGATTATTTGTTGGTCTCTTTTTTATGTCACAAATGGAGATTGGACAAAAAAACAAATTTAGAATGAAGACTATAATGCGGTATTTTTCCAAATCATTGTATAATTTAAATCTTCTTTCTACCTCCTAAGAATTCAAATTAATCTGATATAAATTGCTCTTTTTCTTATGTCTCTATTGAATACACACACATACATAGTTATAAACAAGAACAAAGAAATTCACCAGCCAAGTATAAGCCAAGTTATATAGTTATAATTCTTGACCTAAGAGTTAGGGATTAAATGAACATTTGGGCACAAAACACAATAAAAATTTTTCACAAGTACTTTTCCAGATACCTAGACCTAGACCTATTAAATAAAAGTCAAAAATTACTCACCATGCTCTTTCATTTTAAAATACCAGACTGAATTTGTAGTTTGGTTGAAGAAAATATTAAAATATTAATTTTATCTATCTTTTATTCTTGAATGCATTTTAAGCTTTTTTTCCCCCTTTCTTTTTTTCTTGATTAGCAAAATAACTCATGCTCATTATACAATATGGGAGTTGGTAAGTATACAAGCAAGGGAAAAATTACCCACAGTCCTATTACTCAGTGGCAGCAACTTTCTTAATTTTGATATATTCCCTTCAATCATTTAAATAGTTATACATTTTAGTAGTTTATCATATTTTATAAATTTGAACTCTTTTTTGATTGATGCAACAAGAGATCTATTTTGCAGGTCACTAAAAACACCATTATAAGCATCTTTTTAATAACTACATAGCCAATGTATGAATATTTCATTGCTTATTTGACCATTCTCCTAATGTTGAATAATTGGGTTATTTATGGTTGTTTCATTTTATAAATGGTGATACAATATGTGCCTAAAATGATCTCATTGTTTTCTTAAGCTATTTTTCTGTTAGATAAAACTATCTGAGGTTCAAACAGCTTTGATCCATAACACGGAGTTATAGTTTACAGCGCACAACCCTTGTAGTGCAGTTGGCAGTACCTGGATTATGGGAATAGTAAAACTTGAATTTCTTTTTTGTGCTCAGCAGAAGTAACTCCTTTCCCCATTGTAGTCCAGGCAGCAGTTTCCTTCATATTTTATTATAAATGGAGTAGCCTTTTATGCATATTTTTCCTCTTTGAAAATCCTTTAATGTGCATTTTCTGAGCCATGAAGAGGAGTATTTCCCTCAGTCCAGAGAAAAACTGAAGAAAAGAAAATTTGATGCTAGTTTATAACTTCAAGTTAGTTTTTTGTGAGTGATGTAAAAATAATTTCTCATACGGTAGAAGAAAAAAACCTTTTCTTTTTTTATCAATGCCAATCTCTGCAACTTCACAATGGAAGAATTTCTCTGCTGGCATACTTGTGGACGAAAGACAAGCAAGAAGCATGTTTGTACAGAAAATTCCATGCTCATTATTGGAGGTGCAGACTCTCCCTCTCCCATTATTCTCTTTGTTTCTTTGTTTTGTCCACTCTTGGTATCCGTCATCAAGTGGTCTTTTGCATGTGGAAATAAGGCCTGAAGAGTGTAGGTGTGCCCTTTTGGCTTGGTTCCAGGTTGGGACCTTTAAATGAAGAAGGGCATATGTATCACTTCTCAGTAAAAGGATCACTCTTTTCTTTGTTTCACTGAGCACCCAAGCCATGCTGACAAAATCACTCTTTACTCAAGGATAAAGCTTTTGCTAGTGTGTTTTAGCAATTCTCCCTCTCTTCTACCCTCCAGCCCTTTCATATTTATTTATTGCTGTTTTTGTCCCTTGCCTGGGTATGCAGGTCTGCAGGAATCACATTAAAAGTCTTTTTGATTGTTTTCTTTATAGAACAAATGTGACATTTCCGTCATCTCCCTGATTTGGAGCTGAGGAGGGCAAAATGTCAAAAATAATGAGGCCAATTGGATCTGAATACCAGAATTGGAACTGAATACCAATCTGAAACAGTACTCAGAGACTTCACCTTCACGGTCATTTTAGAGGCAATGAGAGGAAGCTCAGCAGTGGCTGTAAAATGAAGGGAAATCTGAAGCAGCTGTTAGGGGACTAGGTAAAAGCTCCAGATGCAGATAGCAGTCACTTGCATGTGTATTTTTTTCTCATAGCATTGTGCAGGATATAGATGCTGTGATGCAGAGAAAAATAAGGTGTAGTCCCAATTTGGGGAAAATACTGTGTGAGAGACAGATCAGTAAACTGACTCGTAACAAATTCTTGCTTATCCTCTATTATACCCCAGATGCTCTTCTGGGTTCTGAGAATAATAGAGTGAACAAAACAGATGAAACGCCTCCTCAGTTAGGGATGAAGGAGGTGGGGAATGAATGGATACAGGTAAGAAATAAACAGTAAATATATCTATGTCAAATGATAATAGGAGCCATGGAGAAAAATTAAGCAGGTAAAAGGGATATGGATTGCCAGAGTTCTTACTAATAAGGCTCTATTTGAGCAGAGATCTAAAAGGAAGTAAAGAATAAAACCAGATGGATGTCTGGGGGAAAATGTTTAACAATCACAAGCAATATTTATTGAGCATTTGCTACATGTCAGATACTCTTCTGAGTACTTTATACTGTATTGTTAAATGTATTTAGTGCATATGAAATTATAAAATAAGGACAATTACTATCTCCTTTTCATATAACTTTCCAGACTTTGCATTTTAACTCTGAAGATCTACCACATGCACTGAGAAAATTAACTCACTTTTTACTAGAGTATAATTAAACCTCTAATTCAGAGTAGAATCATTTGAACATATGGTAGATTTTTTAAAAAGATATCCTATTTTGTTTTTTTGTTTTGTTTTGTTTTTGGCAGAGATAGAGAGAGGGACAGACAGACAGGAAGGGAGAGAGATGAAAAACATCAATCCTTCATTGTGGTTCCTTAGTTGTCCATTGATTGATTTCTCATATGTGCCTTGACCTGGGGGCTACAGGAGACCGAGTGACCCCTTGCTTGAGCCAGCGACCTTGGGCTCAAAGCTGGTGAGCCTGGCTCAAACCCGATGAGCCTGTGCTCAAGCTGGCGACCTTGGGATCTCGAAACCGGGTCCTTCACATCCTAGTCTGATGCTGTATTTACTGCAACACTGCCTGGTCAAGCAATATCCTGCTTTAATAGTTTTAAATATCCTATCTCAAGACTACCAAATTGTTACTTGGGTGGACATCTACAAGGAATTTGCCTTCATAAATATATTAGAATGGTTTTATATTAGTGTTATTGGTTAAAATGGTGCTTCAAGGGTGATGGTTAGGAGACAAGTCTGAATTATTGCAAATTCTGAATTAAAAATTTAAATGACGTTTAATCATGATATTTATATTCTAAAGGAAAAGCTCAGTGACCAAATATGAAAGCAGCTTGAAAAAACTCTTAGCAATTACTCATTACAAAGAAAATAGGAGCCTCTGTTTTCAACTCTCATGAATTGAGAAGACATTTCGATGCAGCAGTGTGTTATTTTATGTGGCATGCCAGTGACATTTAACATGCAGGGCACTCCAGAATGGTTTCTGTCCCATTTTTGTGGATTCAAAGATTCTTCATTGACTACTCTCTTGAATGTTATCATTTCAAAGCTCTGTTTACCATTAGAAAGAGAGGAACTCTTTTATTTATTTATTATTTTTTTACAGGGACAGAGAGAGGGATAGATAGGGACAGACAGACAGGAACGGAGAGAGATGAGAAGCATCAATTATAAGTTTTTCATTGTGACACCTTAGTTGTTCATTGATTGCTTTCTCACATGTGCCTTGACCGCGGGCCTTCAGCAGACTGAGCAACCCCTTGCTGGAGTCAGCGACCTTGGGTCCAAGCTGGCGAGCTTTTGCTCAACCCAGATGGCTCTGTGCTCAAGCTGGTGACCTCGGGGTCTCAAACCTGGGTCTTTCGCATCCCAGTCCGACTCTCTATCCACTGCACCACCGCCTGGTCAGGCGAGAAAAACTCTTAGTCAAAGGAATAGGTCTGCCTCTTGCCGATAAGATACTACCTCCTGAGAGAATACTGTGATTTCAGTGACTATTTATAAATTTATTTCTCTTTCAGGTACCCCCGTTATGAATTCATTAGTGATAATTCTATCTCTTGGTCAGCTGGACTACACAATCGATACACAGAAAATTCACTTCGGGGTGTGATTCTGGATATACACTTTCTCTCCCAGGCAGACTTCCTAGTGTGCACTTTTTCTTCTCAGGTAAGTAAGAGTACAGTATTTTTAAGTGGCCAGTACTTTATAGTCATATTGGGGTTGGGAAGTTTTTGGGTCTTTTGTGTGTATTGTAATGTTATGATTGAGGTGCAACTTTCCTAATATTTGAGAATGATCCCTTTTGTAAAAATATTCCCCCCAGAGATAGCTATTAAATGCATTGAATATATAGTTGTTTGCAAGCAAGAGTTGACTACGTCTAACTGAAGGCAGCTACTGGAGTTGTTCAGAGTGTTTGGCTTGTTCATGGTATTTTCACAAACAGCAAGTAATTAAGCTTAGTTAATACTTTCTTATTCTGTACATAGTCAGTATTTAACCAGAACCCATCTATTTCCAAATGTCGATGCACTGATACTGAAAGGTTGGAATGCCCAGTATTTGCCTCACTTTATTGCTTTACAGATAATAAGAAAGAGAAAATGTAATTACTCTTCAAGTCCTATTACATTTCTACCAAGCAAGAAACTGTACATTAAGTTTAAGCAACATTGTCTTATAATCAATCATTCTTTGAGTTTAATTGTTGCAGATAATTATGTGTTATGGGTTTGGTGTAGGTGTTTTTATGAGTAGTCCAAGCAGCCTTATATTTTCCAGTGGAATATCAGCGTAGCAATATTTATTGTGGATTTTATTCTGCTCTTTCATGTATGTGCTTATTATTGGTTAGTTCATTCAACAATCTGTTAAACGACAATTGTGCTCAGAATTATACTAGGTGAGGAGGGGATTTCAAAGGAGATTAAGGTACAGATCTTACCCTGGTCCAGAATCATGTGTGCAGAATAGTTACATGAAATAAGTACCAAGCAATATAAATAATGTAAGAATAATATATGCCTAAAAGCTTAGGAGAAGTTGAGAAAAGAAAATTTGAAAAGGAAAGCCACATCATTTTCATGAGAATATGCTTCAGAGTTTAAAGAAATGGTAGACAGTTTCTATTATGTGACAGTGCACCTTGTCACAGTGGGATGGTGATACGATTATTGGAAAGATACCTACTCCAGCAAAGGCTGTATGAGTTTCTTCAGTATGGAGTAAGAATACAACTTACTGCCCAAAAGACAGGTACACAGGACAGGAGTTGCATAGGCAGCAATCCTAGTCAGAAGGGAAAACTTCCTTGGCTTTCAAGTTTCTATGAAGGCATCCACTGCTGATGTTTCTCCCTAATTAGTCAGGGTCCTGTCTTTGAGAAGCTCCCTTTTTCATTATAAGACTGAGAGGAAAGTTTATAACTACTTGGTCTCTCTCAACTCTTTTGACAATCTGGCTATGTGCCTCTCTGATCAACAGGTACAAATAACTAGTAAAAGTCTCCACACATTTTTGAATGCATATTGTTAGAACGAATAAATCAAGAGTCACCTCCTCTGTGGGTCTAGACTGTAGGTTCCTCTCGGTGAGGGTTTCTGATCCTCAGTACCATTGACGTCTGGGGCCAGATAAATTGTGGGGCACTGTCCTGTGCATTGTAGGATACTGAACCTCATTCCTGGACATTAGCAGCCCCACCTCAAGTTGTGACAACCAAATATATCTCCAGACATATACCGAATTTCCTGCTGAGGCAAAATTGCTCTTACTGAGAACCACTGCTCTAGTCATAAAGCTCTAAAATTAAATAAATGTATACATGTCTGAACATTGACCAGCTCTACATGCATGCACTGGGACTTACGGGAGGTGCTTGATGATCTGCTTTTCTTCTTCCAGCATTAAAATCAATATAGGACAAAATTGCCTATTTTCCCCTTCTGACACTTCCCTTTGTGATACTTAAAAATATTCTTGTGACACCCTTCTTTGTCTATTCCAAATCCACACACAGTATAAGTGGCCTCACGACACTTTGAGTTAGATTTTCAAAAGTGTAGTGGGAAAAACCAGATATTGCATTCATTCTATTCCAGACAGATGGCTCTGGATTGGGATTTCCATCAAAGTATGGCTTATGAAACAACGGTGGATACTGTTTTCTCGTTGAATCACAAAACAGTATTTTATGGGGAAAGTGCACAGTAGTCTTTTTTAGCTTTCTGCATTTAAAAATCCCCGGTGAATATAGAGAAAATTTCTAATTACTCAGAGTGTTATATATGAATCTTTTTTTGAGAGAGAGAGAGAGTGAGAGAGGGAAAGGGGGAGGGAGGGACAGATAGGTTGGAAGGGAGAGAGATGAGAAGCATCTTAATTGTTCATTGATTGATTTCTCATATGTGCCTTGACTGCTCCAGCAGAGGCAGTGACCCCTTGCTCAAGCCAGTGACATTTGGGCTCAAGCCAGCAACCATGGGTTTATGTCTGTGATCCCACGCTCAAGCCAAATGAGCCCACGCTCAAGCCGGTGACCTTGAGGTTTCGAATCTGGGTTCTCAGCATCCCAGGCTGACGCTCTATCCACTGTGCCACTGCCTGTCAGGTTTATATATGAATTAAGGATTAAATATCCCTTATGGACTTGCATTTCCACTGCTGGGCAGATATTAAGCATGGAGCAGTAGTCATTCAGCAGATACCGTATTTCCCCATGTATAAGACACACCTTTTTTCAAAAAATTTGGGGTCTAAAAACTGGGTGCGTTTTGTACAGTGAGTATAGAAGTGTGGCATTTAAAATGCCATAGATGGAACTGAGGATGAGACAATAAATGAAGACAGTGATTTGTCATCAGACACAGATGAGGACAAGCTAATGGATGGGAGTTTGGATAGTGATTAGTTATATGAATTTTATGATGAGTAAAACTTGAGTTAATAACTTTATGTAATACTTTTTTTTCCAAATTTCAGGCCTCAAAATTAAGGTGCATCTTATACATGAGAGCATCGTATACATGGGGAAATATGGTACTTACTGAGTACCTACTATGGGGCAGGCACTGCTCTAGGTACTTAACTTAAGGCAGTTTAGTGTATGGTTGAGAGCCGGAAAGAGTACTAATTGTAGCTCTGCCTATTTACTAGCTCTTCTTTTTCTTTTTTTTAACTTTTTAGAAATTTATTTAATCTTTCTATGGTTTAGTTTCTTCAACTGTTAAATGCAAATAATGATAGTAGCCTCCTCATAGGGCTCTTGTGAGTTTTTGAGTTAAAAGAGAATGCGCACAAGCGCTCTGTTAGGACAGCGCCTGGACCATAATCAGTGCTCACTCAACTGTGATCATTATCACTATTATGAGAAGGATAAAGGACCTTACATTGGTCCAACTCAGTGTCTGAAATTTCTACCACTCATTATTTCTTTGGCTTAAGAAAATACATGAGTCATCTAGCAGGCTAACACAGCAACTATTGATACCAAAATATGAACTGATAATTAGGATTATTTCCCCTAAAGAAAGTTCCTAGGGTGTGGAACTGAGGCTGTTTTTATAAGAGTAAGATATTTCATGGTGGACAGAGGAATCTTTTAAGTAGCATTAAATGCATCAGGTAGAGGCATCTTCCCAAAGGCTATTCCATCTTATTTCAGTCCTAGAAGCTACTAGTTACACAGCACACTTAGAATTCTTTAGGATAGAAATAGTAGATACGTTTTAGCTCACTTGCCAGTGCTAATTGATTGTCACTAATTACAAGAAATTCTATTAAGAGTTCTGAGACCAAGTCCAAATTAGCAGAAAGAGTATGTGTTGATTAACACTGAGTGAATGAAAGGGAGCTTTACCATTTTTGTAATGTATTTATAATCCTTATAGTAAAGCTTAAATTTTCCAAAGGCACAAACTATGTCTTACTCATTTTTGTACCACTTGTGCCCAACATGGGGTACTGTGTGGCTCTTAATTAATGTTTATTAAAATTAACTGATTCATATTTTAAAATACTTTGCACTGTATATAAGGCTGAAAAAAAGTAGGCTTATTGTGACATACTTTTGAGTTAATAAAGCTATTGCAATAATCATAACCTGCATGTCTTTTTCCATCTAAGCAACTATAAAACGACTTTTGCCCACTCTTGAATATTTTTTCCTCCCAGAGACCTTAATTGTAATAATATTTTATGGTTAAAAATATATATGTATGAGCACAGAGATAAAGAATGGCTTATGCTATGCCATCGTTTGAGAACAAATGGAATGAAAACTTGGGACTAGAACCCAACACTTCTCATTCTCTCAGTCCCAACCCTAGTATAGTTCTAGACTCTTTGGCTGAGGACTTTGAGATTGCTATGAAGGAGATCTGACATATACTAACAATTTTTTTTAATTCTTTCGCAAGGTCTGTCGAGTTGCTTATGAAATCATGCAAACACTGCATCCTGATGCCTCTGCAAACTTTCATTCTTTGGATGACATCTACTATTTTGGGGGTCAAAATGCCCACAACCAAATTGCCATTTATCCTCACCAACCTCGAACTGCAGATGAAATTCCCATGGAACCTGGAGATATCATTGGTGTGGCTGGAAATCATTGGGATGGCTATTCTAAAGGTGTCAACAGGAAACTGGGAAGGACGGGCCTATATCCCTCCTACAAAGTCCGAGAGAAGATAGAAACAGTCAAGTACCCCACATATCCTGAGGCCGAGAAATAAATAAGGTTGAAAGTGGAGGAGGAGGACAACCAAACTCAGTTCAAACCATTTGAGCCCAGCAGTAGACGAAAAAGACCCTGACCTAACAACAACACCTGGTTAAATGAGTAGACACCCTCAGCACCAGAAGCAGCTGAGAACTGACAGATGCTTTGTTGGTGGAATTCCTCATTAACAAGGGCTACAATGCCCAGAACCCATGCACAGTCCAATAATGTACTCACATATAACATACAAACAAGTTGTTTTCTACTTTGCCCCTTCTTTCAAGATTATGTCCCCATTAAGAAAACACTGCCACATTGTGTAATTTAAGTGACACAGACATTTTGTGTGAGACTTCAAACATGGTGCCTATATCTGAGAGACCTATGTGACCTAATGAGAAGATCTGAATAGCTCCCTACTGTGGGAGGTTGATTCTTAGCTAGTGGTGGTATTGTAACCACTGAATTCACTCCAGTCAGCAGATTCAGAGATTCAGAATGAGAATGGACGTTTTTGTCTGGATTTTTTTTTTAAGTAATTGCATCAGTTTATCCACCTCATCTTTAATAAATGAAGGAGTTACATCAAAATAAAATATTCACTCCATTAGGAACTTTTGTAAAAGGATGCCATGAACAGATTCTTTAGTATTCAATGTTTCTGGACATTCTCTTTGATAACAAAAAATAAATTTTAAAAAGAGGAATTTTGTAAAGTTTCTAGAATCTTACATCATCGGATGATGTGGTGGTTAGCTTCATAGTGGGAAAACTATAAGAAAAGAAGAGTTTTATGGTTATTCTGCTTTTTTTTCCTCTTTCTGATCAAGTGATTAACAAGGTCTTAACTCAGAGAGTCATTGCTTCATTTTAACACTGAAAACTGAATTTAGTTGGTAAACATGACAAGGTTGCTAAGAACACTCTTTGGGGGATTTTATTGTCCTATTTTGGACCTTGGGGGGGTAGTTTGTTTGTTTTCATTGAATTAAATGATCATATTGCTTGCCCTCAGAGGAACTATCACCTCCATTTCCAAAACTAATAATTTCAGCCTTGTGGGTAACCTTTCTTACTGCAGCTATTGTCACTTTTTATGGGTTGTGTCTTTTTGTTTTATCCAGGAACTAATTTGTGCCCTTTTCTTTTTAAAAGTACCAGGAGTCTGGGGTTGGGAAGCTGGCTCTGTTTCTGAAATACAAGTCTCACAGGATATAGAATTCAGTGAACAAAGGAAAGAAGAACCCGTGTGAGACCCAAAATGGACCTGGGATTGTCTTTTCAAAATACTTCCTTTTAGTGATTTCATGTTAGAATCACTTCAGGAGACAAGGCTTTGATGCTCTCTGTGCTTTCTCTCTGAACATCACTTTCCCCTTATAAAAAAGCATTGTCTATTTTCTATAGCCTGTCTCTTTTAGATAGCTGGCAGGAGTATTTCATAGCATGTGTTCTACATTCTGAAGAAGAAAAAAATTTGATCTGCCTGAGAACCACTCTTGGTCTTGGGGTTGAGTATTAGGAATCCCAGACAGGAAAGCTCTGTCCTTTACATCCTCACCAAATGAAAATACCTCTATACAAAATCTCTTTACCAAACTTTCCTAAATCCTTTCTCCCTCTCCAGTCAAGTCTCATAAAGAACAAAAACTGTAGTCAGTAAGTAATTTTCAGTGTAGTTTTGGTACAAATAAAAGTTACTTGAAACAGAAATATCCAACTGAGCAGAAGTACTTTTGAATATGAGTTATCTTCTAATTAATTGCTCACTTTTCATCAGAAAATCAGTATCTGTGGGCTACTGGTAATAACTGCTTTATATTTCTCTATAGCGTTCCTGTTTTTATTCATTATAAGCATGTTTTCCTTTATTTCATCAAACATAGTTATAATAACTGTTTTTAAAAGATTCTTTTCTGCTAAACCCAACATCTGAATCATCACAAAGTTGGGCTCCATTATTTGTCTTTACTCTAGAGAAAGAATCATATTTTTCAGGTTCTTCAAGTATTGAATGATTTTAGATTATATCCTGAATGTTGTGAGTGACTATATTGTTCATTCTCTTGTATTTATTGAAGAGTACTGATTTTTGTTTGTTTGTTTGTTAGCAAGCGTTTAAATTCACTGGACTCCAAGTGTAAATTTTGTCTTTGGTACCAGCTCAAATCTCAATCCGTTTCTTTTATCGTTAGCTGGAGTCTGTCCCACACATTTATAGTTCAGGGGTCAGCCAGAGATGTGGATAGAGTTGATGCACAGAATTTAGAGCTCTTTCTTCTGAGATTTCTCCCCTTACTTTCCAGAAGCCTTAGTGGCTCTGATTCTTCAACCAGAAAGACTGCAGTTTTCTATCAGTCATAAAAATGAGGACTCACCTTGTGCCTTTCTCTTCTTCCAAGTTTCAACCTCTCTCCAGAATTTACCTACTTTTTCGTTTAGTCGCCAGTGCCTTCAGGTAGTTTTTTGTATTTTGTCAAGAGTTTATAGTTGTTATCCACTGGAAGATCTGTTCAGTAGACACTTAAACTCCACCATACAGGAAATGAAAGTTGAGGCAGAGACTTAAAATGAAAAAGTGGAGTGCAGAGGAAGGAACTTAGTCCTTGACAGCCTGGGCTTAAACTATGGCCTTAATAGCTCAGGAGCCAGTAGCTAAAGAACGAAGGAAAATAAAGAACTAACCAAACTGTTAAACCAGCAGGTGCAAAGGGCTGAGGAATATTGCTGACCACATTTTACAGAAAAGCTTTTCTGAGACCCTTTTTGCAAACCATCATTTACATAGTGGTGATTCCTCATTTACATGCTGCCATTTTGAAAGGGCTGATGTCCCCTCACCACTGTTATACTTCCTCCATGAGGACTTGGTACTTAAAAAGTCTTCATGATTTTCAGTTGAGTGGTTAGTGCTAAATTAGGAAGACTGGATCTTTTTCTTGTTACAACACCCATCTTTCAAAAGGCCTTACGTAGAACCAAATTATTAGCCTGATTCATTGAATGTGGGAACCAGGATTCTGTGTATTAATGACAAAGCAGTTACAAAAGTGTCTTACCAAGCGAGGGTTTCCTCATCCTACCACTCAAGTCTGATGTAGTATGAGCTGGAGAGTTCATGCCTGTTGCAAAGGGCGCTCAGCCCTAATTCAGTGTCTCTTTGTGTCAAATGTAGGAGAGCAGTTGCTTTCCTTTCTGAGCTTTTGTTTGTATGTTTTATATAGAGCCCACCCTCTTTCCTGAGTTCCCACTTAAGGAAGTTGAGACTTAGCTTCTGAGGGGGTTGGGGGGGAAAGAGAAAAAGCACATTTAAAAATTTACCTCATAGAGTGATTATTGTCATCATTGTTTAGTAATGAGAGAATTCAATCACTGTATATTCAATAAGCAGAAAAAGTTTTGGAATCTGAATGATAGATACATCTGGAAGAATCTTCTCTGCCTGAATGAGACTATATCTTACCTGAAGGGTAACAGACAAGTCCTCTTTGACCCTAACTAACAGCCTGATACTTCATTTGTGCTTCCGGGAGGCCATGCACTAGCCAGGATTTAGAAGACCCGTATGGAATACATGTGTAGTTGAGTTTTGATGAATCTTGGAACTTGGCTGTAACACCTTAATTTATGCCAGATTCAGGCTTTAGGGAGTTTTTAAAACACATTGCCCAGAGAGAAGCACAAAGGAGAATCTGCCTGTGTACTTATTGGTTCCTGGCAGCAGTCTTCCTCATGAAAACATGGCTGAGTTGTTCTAAGATCCTTGGCAGAGCAAGGCAGACCTTGGCAAGTTCTTTGGCTTCAGCTGCCATTGACATTATGCATGTTTGAGCACTTGCCCTTTGACGGTGTACTTATTTTTGGGTTTTTATACACATCAGAATCTCTGACTCAGTACCTACTCAGCTAGTCAGCCTTGACATCTTTAGTCAAGTTCAGTTGCCACCTGCTTTCTGCTCTCATCCTTAAGTAAGACTATCTTGATTTTGTATTCTTGCTACCTTTATAGAGTATGATCTCATGTGAATGGTCCCCTGTTACTGTTCCATTCCTCATGCAGTTCCAATCCTTATTACTTAAACAAACTATAATTTTGTCATTGGCATCTTCAAGATAAAAAGGGAACCAAATATCCCCTTGGAGAGTTTTAGATAAGATATTCCTGGACCTATGGTGTAATGAAGCTATGTTACTATAAATTCATGGTCATTTAAGCTAAAGATTTCAAAGATTTTTACAAATCAATGTTATTACATTCAAGGGGAGTGTAGCGAGGGCATTTTTTGTATAAAACAATGCCAAGCAGGCTAAAGTCTGTACCTTTTAAAAGTAAATGTTTTGGCATTGACATTTCAGGAAGAGTTCAGAGCTCCTACTGACCTCCTGTCATCTGTAACTGTTCTCTCTAACCCCTCCCCCTGAGTCAGTGTCCCATAGAGGCTGTTGTTCCCTAACTACCCATGTGGGTAGGGAAAAGGCCAGTAACAAAGGAAAAAGCATGTTTGGTCCTAACCCAGCTGGGTATTGAGAGCATCTGTGGAGGCTGGGAATGTGCAGAGCTTTCTATCCAGAGCACAGATAGTTTAGGCTGTGGGTGTGCTCAGCAGCTTGAGAAATGCTGGGACATTAAGTTTCTGCCTAGTCTTACTTACCGTAGTGGGTTACAGCCCCTGAGAATTTCTGGCCCAGCAAAGGGAATGCAAGGTAGTGGGTGCAAAAGCAGAAGACCTAGTTCTCAGTTTTGTTCCTTTTTGTTGTTGTGCCCACAAGCTGGTGATGTCCTGGTATCGCAAATTTCCTCAGGGAAAGATTGACAGGGCTCAGTGAAGATCACGGAACTTGGATTCAGAACCCAGACTTCTGAATTTGACTCTGACTTTCAGTGCAGGCAGGTCAAATAGTTTTTCAGAGCTCCAGTTTCTTCATCGGTGGAATGAAATGGTTGGATTTAATCAGGGTTTGCAAATGTTAATGTCTGGTTAGGTTCCACATACCTAAAGAGGGTAGCCACTACTTAGCCTAGGCTGATTCTTTTTCTAAGGACATAATGTGGCCAGATCTTTGTTTTTTTAAGATGAGCAAAATCTATTTTTATGCCAAGTCTTCATATTTTTAAATATTGACTAATTCAAAAAGATAAGGGAGGCAAATAAGACATCTATGGCTACTTTTGGTCTATGGTCTATTAGTTTACAACCTCTGGACTAGATCTAGAAGGTTCCTTCCTAACCTCAAGATTCTGCCTCTGGAAAGGATTGGTAAGATGGGTAATAGCTGTACCATGCTCCCTGGTTCCCCTGCTGCATTGATTCCAATTCTTTGGAGATGTCTGCTAGCTGGCTCTTATCCTTGGGCTCAGAAGTAACTTAGTAGCTGAAGGACTAAGTTACTTACCCTGGGCCCCTCTCAGACTTGGCCTTGAGGATCCAAAGCAGCTCTGTTTCAACTGCCCTGACCACCAATCTTGATTTCTTACACTCAGCCTCATAGCCTGGGGATGACTCAATAGGCCATAAACTGAGGTGTTCCCTGTTAGGGAGTTACTGCTGGTTTTCTTTATTTCACCCAAATATCAAGACATCACGGTATGTTTCATGTCTCTGCCTCACAGTGTGGAGAATGATATCAAGACTCCTGGCAGTCTTTAAGGAAGCATGGTGAACTATGAAATGCTTAATTATTGAAGATGAGCATATACTTTTTTTTTTTTTTTTAATGAGAAGAGCCTGACCAGGTGCAGTGGATAGAGTGTTGGACTGGGACGCGGAGGACCCAGGTCAAAACCCCAAAGTCTCCAGCTTGAGCGTGGGCTCATCTGGTTTGAGCAAGGCTCACCAGCTTGAGCCCAATGTTGCTGTCTTGAGCAAGGGGTCACTTGGTCTGCTGTAGTCCCCTGGTCAAGGCACATATGAGAAAGCAATCAATGAACAACTAAGGTACTGCCACAAAGAATTGATGCTTCTCATCTTTTTCCCTTCCTGTCTGTTTTTATCTGTATGTCCCTCTCTGTCTCTGTCTCTGTCACACACAAAAAAAATGAGAAGATAGATTGCCAACATATAGATTGATAAATGTGACATCACGAGTAAGATTTTAGACTAGATCATTTAAAAAGTGGTAACTATGTAAGAACCAGACATACTGAACTGTGTAACATTTTCATATGAGAATTACAATAATGGCTAATATTTATTGAGCACTTTCTATGTACTTGGGGTTTTTCTAAGCACTTTACCTGAGTTACTTTATCATCACTCTAATCCTAAGGCAGATACTATCATAACCTGAAGCACAGAAGTCTTTAAATAATTATAGTGGCAGAAATAGGATGCTGATAGCTTTTAACCACTTCAAGGACTACTCTGTTTATGCATTCTCCCTCTAGGATTTCAGCATGGCGTTAGCTATGTTACTGTGGACAAGCTAGAATAACTGAAGCTACCTGAGCATAGGTAGTTGTATTAGGAATTAATGCTATTTATTCAAAGGTTTGATTAATTCAAGCATTGCTGGTTTGCCATACAGCTATATCCTGACTTGCTCATATAATTTATTATTGCTTTGAAAAAGGACATTGATAGGAACAATATGATATTAAAAGTATGAGTTCTCTTGCCAATCTGCTTGGGTTCAAATCCTAGGTCCAGCCCTGGCCAGTTGGCTCTGTGGTAGAGCGTGGACTGGAGTGTGGATGTCTGGGGTGCCCATCTGCTTCTCCAGCCCTCCCCCTCTCATTTCTTTCCTCCTCTTCTGCAGCCGTGGCTTGACTGAAGCAAGTTGGCCCCAGGCCCTGAGGATGGTTCCATGACCTATGCCTTGAGGGTTAAAAAAAAAATGGCTCCAGTTGCAACAGAGCAGGGGCCCCAGATGGGCAGAGCATTGCCTCCTGGTGGGCATGCTGGGTGGATCCCTATCAGGGCACATGGGGGAGTCTGTCTCTGCCTCCCCTCTTTTGACTAAATAAAGAAAAAAGAATACTGGGTCCTTTACCTATTGACACTGCAGCCTGAAGTAAGTAACAACGTTTGGGTACCTTTGTTTGCCCATTAATAATAGTAACTACTTCATAAGGTTTTTGTGAGGTTTAAATAACATATGAAAATCTCTTAGCCCAGTTCCTGGGACAGACCCAACTAATGTGAGCCATTATCACTATTCTTACTGCATTGTTATCAAAATTTTTTAGTGACTAAAACTGATACAACAGCAAATAATATTGTTTGAGAGAATTGGTATCCCTAAATTTGCTTAAAAATTGAAATGAAAGGATAAATTAAGCATATACTCAGAGCTAAGAACCACTGTATTGGATAATGAATACCAGAGCACTTAACATACTGCATAGCTTACAAAGGTTAGTTATCTTTAGATCCAGAATGCCAGGTAGGCCTCAGTTTAGCCTGTGGGAGACAGAACTAAAGACTACAGAAGTTTGTTGTCCATAAACTTAGTATTGCCAATAGTGTGCTGTGACTCCCCTGACCCCTCAGAAACAGAAGTCTCCAGACAGAGAAGGTATTGGGTATTAAATCTCACCTTGACTCCTGTGCGTGGTATTCGTGATAGCATCTTCAGACATTGGTGAGACTGCCATGTCAGAAATCTAGCAGGGTTGTTTTATGTGACTATGGAAGTGTGAAGAAGCAGCAACAATGAGAGCAAGTTTCACTCAACATATGAAAGAACATCCTAATCATGTTGGTGATGATAACACAGGCTAATATAGGTGACACCTTTCTGTCCTTGCAAGAATGTCCAAGCAGAATTGGATGCCAAAGGAAAGGTACCTTAAGCATGTAACAGGTCAGATAACTTCCAACTTCCCTCCCAGCCCTAAATGTCTGAAAAGGTCATGGATTTATGGTCATGTTATAGAGACTGAGATTCCAACAAGGTCATAAATGGTGCCAAGCTGAAGCTACAGAAATCTGGACAACTTGATCTGGTAGCAAGAGGAACAAGGGCCTATCTGTCTGCTAGACCAGGTGACTTAGTCTTTTTGTAGATCTCCGTTTCAATCGAGGGACTCAATTTCTTACCCAATGTAACAGGCTTTGTAAACCTACCTGTTTAAATTTGGAAACTCCTCTTTTGTTTCCTTTCTTATCTTTGTTTCCTGGTAAACCTTCTTTCATAGAATCACAGCTCTGTTTTCATCTGAACTAAGGCAATAGCAGTTTGTAGAGACAAAGGCCAAGAGAACTGAGGAGTCAATTTCCTCGGAGGCCAAGAATGGGGGTGACATCTCCCTCTGGACTAGATCTGACTTTGCCTTCCCATTCAAGAAATAAAACAATGTGTGAGTCTATTTTGAGCTATTTCATTTTTTAAGTAGCATTCACAAACATTGGAGGTTGTTGACCAACATACCTCCCAATTGACCACTGCATACTGGTGGGTCACGAGTGTGCCAAAAATGAGAACACCAGATGTGTGTTATGACTAAATAACCAAGGGTTTGAAATCAGTTCTATTTTTAAGTTTTGTCTTCTCACCTATTAACAGGTTCTGTCTAAATGAGGTAATGCTCTTTCAAGAAATTCTTATTGGTAATTCAAGTATCCGTAATTCCGTCAGTCGTTTGGCAAGGTTTTTACTCACTGCCTTTTTTTCTAGGTAGAGTTTTATTGGGACACAGCCACACCCGTTCATTTGCATATTGTCTGTGGCTGCTTTTAGGCTCCAGCGGCAGAGCCAAGTGCTTGGGACAAAAGACTTACTGTACTGCCCTCAAGGCCTAAAATAGTTGCTGTCTGGCATTTTACAAAAAAAGTTTGTTGATCACCACTATAAGTATTTCTGTCTTTTAGATTCAAATTGATAACCCAAAGGGACTCCACATCCCAAAATATGGTTTGAATCATCAGAGAAAACCTTGTTGTGATAGGGTCTCTATCTGGTACCTTTGTGCAAATAAGATAAAGGTGCTCCTTTAGACAATTATTGTAATATACTTATTTTAATGACAAAACTTTTACTGCCATCTCCCATAAAAATAGCTCATAAGTACACAAGAAAGGCTAGAATATGAACCGCACTTCCCTGTACAAATGTCTGCAGCAACCCCGGTGCAGTGACCTGATCTTGCAAACAACGCTGTGGCGCCCGCAGCCTCTGTTCTGCCTCCAGGCCTGAAACCTGCCGCTCAAGAGCAAGCCACATAATCTGTGTAGGCCACAGTTTTCTCACCTTTAAAATAGAGGTAGCTTCAAGTTGTTTTGAGAAATTATATAAAATTGACATAATATTGCTTTGTGAAGGCTTACAGCTCTACAAAATCAACCTTCAACCCCATTCTGGATGGCTTCTCCAGCTCTAGAACTGTGGTAGGTCCTAATGAGGGTGGAATCTGTTTAAAGAGCTTATAACCTAACCGGAAATTGTGCACATCTGAGCTGCACTGGGAAGTTACAATCTAACATAAAAAGTTATAGACATTTGAACTAGGCAGAACAATAGAAATGCTGGTTTTCATTTACTGGCCTCTTATTTTATGCCAGATGTTGTACTAAGCCCTTCACTTGCTTTACCTCACATGTGTGATCTTCACATCAGCCACATGGGGTATTACTATCCACATCTTACAGGTAAAGAAAAATAATAACCAGCATTCATTATTCATGTACTATGCTCCAGGCACTCTGTTAAGTGCTTTACATATTTTAACTCATTTCATGCTCACATAACCCGATGAGATATACACTATTATTATTCCCATCTTTCATTTGAGGGGATTTATTCAGAGATTAAATTAGTGCTTTCCAATCTTTTTCACATGATGGCACACATCGAAAATTCTGATATTTGTTCAACATTCTGAAATAAATTTGAGGGGATGTGAGGCATCTTATATGGGGGTTGGTGAAAAGTTCAGTGCATCCTGACTAACTGAGATGATGCAGTGGAGTGTTAAGAGAGGTGATTGTCGTTACCCCAGACTGCTCTCTGGTCATAGGTTAACACTATATTAAAGAAATCTCATAGGGAACCATATAGATAGTGTTCAAATGTAACTTCAACTATTAAAAAGAATGAATAGTTACAAAATTGCTTTAAAATTTTTATCATTATAAAAGGATTTACAACCAGCATCATTTTGTGGTGCACCTGCCATCTCTTCATGCCTGGCAAGCTCTGAGCTAAATTACTTGCTAGGCAAGTTAATAGTTGGTTGAGTAGAAACAAGACTTGAATTCAGGACTGTTTGACTCTTAAATCTATTCTTCTGACCTCTTTTCAATCTTGCTTTTCGGTAGGGAAGAGTCACACTGTGGATCCTGTACTTTATTTATCCTTAAAGTATTCGATTATTTGAAGCTTGATCATCCAGACTCACTCTAAGAGTGAACTTATGATTAACCATAGTTTTTAATTAACTTTGTTCCCCTAACCCATTCTCCAAAAATTTTAGAACTAGCATTCCATATTTCTTTCTGTTCACTTTCTACCCATATGCAAGCAGGAAATGAATGGGCAGATGAGACAAGTGAGGATTCTGTGAGTCGATGGTCCGTAGGCAGCCCCTGCATTCTGAAGATACCTGCTGAGGCTCACTCTCTCTCCTTGCCTGCATCCCCTGGAAGGTGAGTTCTAACAGTGTCCATTCCCAGCCTGGCCTGCTGTGCTCACGTAGGGATGATAACTTATAATAAATAACTAAGCTATTACCCACCCTAAATGCAGAAGGAACTCCAGACGTGATTCTCTTTGCCTTCTGTGCTCACAAGTTACATCTCTGAGTGGAAGCAATTACCCTGTTGTGTTTCAGACCACCAACCGTACCCATGCACGTGAATATTCTGTGATCAAAGTTGATGCTGGAAATGATAGATAGATAGATGATAGATAGATAGATAGATAGATAGATAGATAGATAGATAGATAGATGATAGATAGATAGATAGATAGATAGATATTGATATTATATGTGTGTCTTGCCTAAAGGTTTGTCTAATTTCCAAGCCCACTTGCATTTGAGTTTCATACTCCAGGCTCCTATAGGGAGGGGGAAGCTAAAGGAGATAGAAGATCCAGATGGCATTTTATCCCTGGCTTTGTCTGGCATGCGGATGGCTGATGTGCTGGTGGTAATATGTGGAGGACATCTGGGGCAAGGTTAGTGACCCATTAAGGTGTCCTAAGCTCTGATCAGAGAGAGCTGGGGAGCCAGCAGAGCTGTCAGCACTCAGTTTCCTTTTGATTAAGGTTTTGCTTCTTAACCCCTGGAGGTCACTTATCCTTCCCACTCCTAAGAAAAGAGTTAAAGCCTGAGGTCATTGCTTTGTGCAAGTCCCAGGAGCTGATTGAGCCAGAAGGGGCCTCTGTCTGCAGTCATTCCATTATCAGACTCCTCTACTGACAGGTGAGCTCCCAACCTGTGATCCTCAGAGCTCCTACGCTGAAATGGCTCTCAGAGGAGCACCTTCTCAGGGAAGAGTGAGGATGCTTATGGAAACCTACTGGTGAGGTAGGAAAGTCAGGGAGACCTCATATTATTAATTATTGTGGTCACTTTAGCTGTTTCAAAGGTTTTTTTTTGGTTTTTTTTTTAGTTTGTGCTGGAGGATATATCCTCCCAAATAAGTAGAGAGTTCTGATTTCTTTTGTCATTGTGATTTGGTCTAGCTTATCTCAATTAGCTTTAGTCTGTTAGCTCAGTGGTTCTTAACCTTTTTTGAGGTACCGAACCCACCAGTTTCATATGTGCATTCACTGAACCCTTCTTTAGTGATAAATAAAATATGATCTTTTTTCCAAATTCAAGACATAGGTATGTTTTTTTTTTACTGGTGCACAAAATGAGCCGTGCATGAACATCACCTTGCTCAAAGAACAAAACCAACAAAGTGCATGAACTCACAACAAATTACGTTATTTCTTTATTCTGGCCTCTGCGGCAGAGGCTTCTCCGAACCCCTGAGACTGACTCATCGAACCCCTAGGGTTCGATAGAACCCAGGTTAAGAACCACTGCTCTAAGCCTTCTTTCATCCCTTGCCTCTAGGCTGGATGCAAAAATTAGTGAAGAACTCAAACTCCTAGGCAATGGTGGAGCCTCAGTGAATGAGCCTGGACCTCTGAATGACTCCATGGAGCAGAACCACCTCCTACACTCTGCTGAAATAGACTGTGATGTGACTGAGAGATGAACCTTTACTGTGCTTTTTTGTGTGTTTGTTTTTAAGCACAGGAATTGAATTACCTATAATCTGACACAACAGATTTTGAATCTAGCTGACACTGGAGGAGGCTCTTAGTAGTTATTTGACCTCTTAGGGCATCCAGAGCTATAATTAAGTACCTCTGAAGATGATGATAATACGACTTACATTTATTGAATAACGGCTCTATGCCATGTGCTGTTTTAAGTTGCTTCATAAGCATTAGCCTAGTTATTCCTCACAACGGCCCTATGAGGGAGAAACTAACATCGTCATCATTTTGTAGAGCAGGAAACTGAAAGAATAAGTAACTTGACTACATCAAGCAAATTATTCGTGGCAGAGCCAAGAGTCAAGTGAGGTCTGACTCCCAGGCTCTGCCTCTTCGCCAGCCTGCAACACTGCCTCAGAATTTGGGACTTGGCCATGCAAAGTGTGTACTGTACTAGCAAGAGGTAGTATCTGGGCAGCAAGACAGATCACCTGCAGTACTGGGCCCCCATTCTGAGGAGGAGTACAAAGCAAAGTCTGCTCTCCCCTTCCCTTGTAAAAACTGTCCTAGTAAACAGAATTTAATGGTAGTATCCTTGATCATCTGGGGTAAAATCAATTGTGAAGGCTTCGTTCTCTCTTAATGGTTTTCTGATTTAATTTTCTTCCATTTCCACTCAACTGTGCCCACTCCTGTATTTGTGACAAGGAGAAGATATTCGTTATCTGTTCCATTGGCATCTTCCCTCTCCTACCCTACCCAGCCTGGCCCATCCTTTGTGATTCTCCTCTCCTTGGTCCCAGCCCAGAATCTATAGCTCTTCTCTCTTCCAGGCAACCCCGAGCACCTATTAGGGCAGAGAGTCATGTAGATGTTCATTAAATCTCCGAGTAGCAGCCATAATGAGTAAGTCCCTTGCTTTCTGATGCTGCCAGCCCTCAACAGCCAGCAGAGCCGAGCATGGGGTACCATCAAGTTTTTGCCAGTGCTCCACCTAGGATATTTGCAAAGTGCACCCCATGGAGGGGCTCTGGGGTCCACCTGAGAAGCTGGGGAAGGATATGGAGAATGTCGAACGAATGGACCTCCAAAACCCCCAACCCAGCTTATCTCACAACAGCTCCACTATTTCTGCTTTGTGTAAGATTGCATCTAGACAATTGTTCCACTCTTGAAATAGATAGAATACCCTTGTTCTGGAAGATCATTTGTGTACTTAAGCCTTTGAGCCCTTTTTTATGTCTTAAACCTCTCTGGTACCATCATTCCTGCCTACCAGGAACAGAGGTGGGTAAGAAGCCCAGCTCAGTGTTCCAACTTTAAATATCACACTCTCTAGGCTCTGAAGCTTAGGGAAATTGCAGCAAAACAGAACTCATGGGTGGAGAAAGCAGCTCTGTGTTGCTGTTTTCCCCAACACCCCTAGACACACACAAGTCCCACTGTTCTGAGCCTCACGCAGAGTAGGTGTTACCGAGCAAGGCATGAATAGATGGATGAGCCAATCTCCATTGGTCTGCGTGCAATTTCAGTCTGTGTCCAACTGACCTTGGACCTCAGAATGGATTCAGAGAGGCAGTTTGGCATAGACATTAAGAATGTTAGATCTAGAATAAGATGGGTTCTGCCACTTTCAAACCATGTGACTTTATCATTGTAAAACATGATGAGCAGTATTTTCCTTGTAAGGCTGTTGGGAGGAATGAATGAGTTAATATGTGTGAAGCACTTCCTGACACATTAGCGCTCAGTAAACATTAATAAATGTTAGCTCTCATTATGTTACCCTGTTCAAACACTGTCGCCTGACTTTCCTAAGCACAATTCATTCCTCTCTGCACTTGCTCAGACCTCTGATGAAACTGTGAGGACTTTTTCTTTTTTATTCCAAATCAAATTAGATGGTGGGGACAATAAAACAGATTCTTTGAAATCAGGATTCATAGATATCATAAGCGCAGCCGCTGAGCCTGCTGTAGCAATGATGGTTATGTGTCTGTCTCTCCCACTAGACCACTGGCTCCTTTAAGGCAGACCGCACATTTTATCAATCTCCGTGTCGCCAGGGCCTGGTGGCCTGCAGTATGGTTGAGTGGGTGAGCAGCATTGGCTCTGTCCGAGTTGGGACCCTGACCATGGCCTCCTGACCTTCCTGTCTGTCTTGCTTCCCAGAGGCTTAGCTTCTTTATTTGCCCCAAGATGAGGATGAGGTTGAGAGTCTAGGCTGGCTCCAGAGCCCTCTTCTGCACTTGGCTGTGAGGCTGTGGGCACTGAGAGCGTGCAGGAGGAAATAACGTTTGCTGAGTACCTACCGCATTCCTGGAAGTGTGCTGGGCTCTTTCCAACATCTAATTCTCACAGCAGTTTCGTGGAAGTATATTTTTTTGTTAGTCCCGTTTTTATAGGCCAGCAAACTGTTTAATCACACAGCTGATGTGACTGAGGCAGAATTCAAGCCTGGCTCTGCCGTCTGAGTCACACTCTTGCCGCTGTTCTTGCAGGCTCCCACAGAAGTGACGGACCTGCAGCCACCCCACCTCCCTGGGCCACTCCTCTCCACCCAGTCTCATCTCTGTTCTTCCATCTTACCCTCCCTAATATGATGTTTCATCCTGAGTTGGCTTATTTATCACTTGGCCACATCTCCTTATTAATACAACCAGAGCTTAGACGTTATGCATCCCCACTGCCTCGTTTGCCAACACGGTGCTGAGCGCTTATGAGCTCACAATTAGGCTGAACCCGAAGGGGCCATAATATCTGCATCTTCTTCAGCCGCTTTCGTAGGGAACTGGAGTGAAGAAGAAAGGACGGCCGTTCATATTATATACAGTCCTTCATATTATATGCATGGGTAGGGGGACCAAGGTGGGGGATTGGGATGATGATACCACCAGGCATTTCTCCCTTGGGGTACTCACCCTGTGTGTGGCCTGGGGCTATGAGCCTCCAAAAGACACTACGCTCATTTCTGCCAAACAGCCCCCTTCTATCTTATTTCCATGCCTGGTATCATCATCACCATCAGCAGCAGCAGCAGCAGCCACTCACTTATTGAGTGCCTATTGTGTGCTTTACACACGTCTCGCTTGACCCACACAACAATCCTGTGAGCTGCGTGTTAATATGCTCCATTATATAGATGAGGAAGCTATAGCTCAGAGAATATGAGTAACTTGTTCAGACTCACACAGCTAGCAAGTGGCAAAAGAAGGGAAAAGGGCAGAAAAACCTGAAAAGTATGGAAGAGAGGTTGAGGTGAGGGGCAACTGGCCATCAGAGTAGGCAGGCCCCTCAAAGCTGCCCTTGGTTGGACATCTGTCCAGGTAAGCTGGCAGAGACCAGAAACTGTTTGAATCCTTAGAGAACCAAAGGCAAAAAGAAACCTACCCTCGTAGAGCTTGTAACCGAGGGGGGAGACAGACGATAAATCTATGAAACTTACAGTATGTCAAGTGACAAGAATTAAGGAAGAAGAGCAGAGAAGGGATATGAGGAGTGTTGCAGTGTAGGAGGAGGGTTAACATTTTAAATAGTGGGGAGGGGCTAGAGACAGCCTCACTTAGAAGCTGACCTTTGAGCACACAGATGAAGGAGACAAGGGAGTGAAGAATGTGGCTAACTAGGGGAAGAGCTTTCCATGCAGAGGGAACAGCAAGTGCAAAGGACCTGAGGCAGAAGCATGCCTGGCCTGTTCAAAGAATCCCCAAGAGGCTAGTGTGACTGGAAAGGAGAGTGGCAGCAGGAGAGGTTAAAGAGGTCATGGAATGCTGGAAGGTGCCAACCAGCGTAAGGACTCAGACTAACTGAAATGGAAAGATGCTGAAGGTTTTCAGCAGTGGAATTAAATCATCTGTTCTGGTAGCTATCTTGAGAATAACCTGTGAAGACAGAAGTAGGAGCAGAAAGACCAGTTAGGAGATATTGCAATTATCTAGAGGGGGAATAGAGCTTGGGTATTAGGAGCAATCTCTGAAGCCAGGCTGTCTGGGTTCAAATCCCAGCTATGCCACCTACTAGCTGCATGACGTAAGGCAAACAACATATTCTATCTGTGTCTCAGCTTCCTTGTCTGTGTAATGGAGATAACAATTGTACCTACCCCACAGGGTTTTAGTAAGGGATGAATGTGAAACAAGTAGAATAAAGAATTGGTGTGAGGATGAAATGAGTTAAAACACTTGTAACAACATATTGTAAATGCCACTTCTGTATTTGATATTATTGGTATTATTATTACTATCTGAGTTAGAGATGGTAGGTCAGGCCAGAGTGGTCATAATGAAAGAAAAATGGTCATATTTGGAGAATGTTTTGAATGTAGAGTCAACAGGATTTGCTGACAGACTGGAGGTATGGAATGCAAGGAGAGGAGTCTCATCCACCACCCTCATAAGCGAATGTTCATAACAGTATTTTTAAATATAAAATTCATTAAGTACATGATAGTATCTCCATATTAAACAATATTATTCAATAGTAAACTTAAAATTATCTTGTACAAGAATAAGTGTTGACATGGGAAAATGTTCATAATATGGTGGGAAGTGAAAAAAGTTACAAAACAATATAAACACTGATTCTATTTTTATAAAGACAACTGTAGCCCTGGCCGTTTGGCTCAGTGGTAGAGTGTCAGTTTGGCATGTGGATGTCCCAAGTTCGATTTCTGGTTAGAGCACACAGAAGTGACTATCTGCTTCTTCACCCCGTCCCCTTCTCTCTCTCTCTCTCTCTCTCTCTCTCTCTCTCTCTCTCTCTTCTCTCACTGCCATGGCTTGATTGATTTGAGCACATCAGCCTGGGTGCTGAGGATGGCTCTATGGAGCCTCCACCTCAGGTGCTAAAAATAGCTCAATTGCAAACATGGTCTCAGATATGGGCAGAACATCAACCCCAGAAGGAGGTCGTAGGGGTGGATCATGGTCAGGGTGCATGTGGAAGTCTGTCTTTGTAGCTCCTCTCCTCTCACTTGGAAAAGAAGAAAAAAAAGAGACAGCTATATACCTGAAAGGCTTTATACCAAAATTTTAATAGTAGTTATCTCTGAGGGTAGTTGGGATTACAGTTGGGTTTGATTTCTGTGCATTTGTTTTTTATATTATATGTGAGTTTCTCAGATCTTTCTGCACTGAGTATATGCCACATTGGTAACTTTTAAAACATTACATAAAAAATGGAAAGTAGAATTTATTAAGATTGAGAGAAGTAAATTAGACACTATGTGCAAAGTTCCTGATATACTTTCAATAAATGATAGTTACCTTCCATATTCACTTAAAAATAATTTCAGACTATTTTATATTTGAGTAAATAGTCAAATTCAAACTTTTAGGAATATAAAGGTGAAAATTCTTTCTCCTACCCCAGACCTCCAGCCGCTCACCTCCTTTTCCTGCAGGCAGCCGATGTTACTGGTTTCTTACAGATCTGTTAGAGAAAATGTGTACATATATTACCATACAACACTATGCATTCTATTCACTTCTTTTTACGGAAATGATAGTATGTTATACTAAGTTTATGCCCCTTTGCATTTTTTAATTTTTTATTAATTTTAATGGTGTGACATTAATAAATCAGGGTATATATGTTCAAAGAAAACATCTCCAGGTTATCTTATCATTCAATTATGTTGCATACCCATCACCCAAAGTCAAATTGTCCTCTGTCACCTTCTACCCCTTTGCATTTTTATTTTATATATATATATTTTTAATGATCTTTCCATATGATATGTATATATAGGTACTATAATAATTTGCAGCAGCACCATCATATTTAATGTTCCTGTGAGTGGATATTAAACCCAGTGATACCTCCTGGAGGTGGCCCAGATTCGAGGAAGGCCTGCACTTTACGAATGACCTGCTGCCTCTGGCCTCTTCTGGGGCGTGCAGTTATCCTGCTTTCCCTCGACTCTGGTCTTGTCTCGGCCGTGTCCTGGCTTCAGCACCTGAGGCTGTGGGGCGCCGCGAGACCCTCTACTGGTTATGGCTCAGACCCATGCTGGTTGCAGTCTTTTTACCTACTTTTTTTGTTTGTTTTTGTTTTTGTTTGGTTTGGTTTGGTATTGGCTGGGTCTGGCGTGGTTCTGCAGATGTTCTTGTGGAGGACCTAAGCACCAACAGCCACGTGCCATGTGTTAGTAATCCGTTCCCTCCGTGAGGCTCTCCTGCATCACTGTCCACTTCCGTGCCACCCCACCCTCGGTCTTTCCTCCTGAGAAGTCTGTGGCCCACGAACCCCAGGGCTTTCTCACCCACCTTGGTGTTCCCCTCTTCCTCTTGACCATCTTGGAGTGCCTGGAGATAGGACTCTGGTGTTGTCACCTAACCTCACACCCTTGGTGACAAATGGAGCATAAGGACAAGGATGAGCCTGGCCAGCGGGTACAGTGGTGACAGGAGGAGGTGGCAGTTGGGTCTGCTGGTGCTGTCAGATGATTAGGAATGTGGCTGGCTGTACAGGGTTAAGTGAGGAGGGCTTAGCCCATTAAGTCTTCAGAAGAATCTCTGGTGGTGGTTTGGGGGAGATAATTAGGATGTAAGCCAATAAGAATGGTTTAATCCCTATCCTTACATAATGCCTGGAAAGAGAGAATCCTTTGGGTCATTGGTTAATTACTTGATTAAACTGATATTGATTGACTATCTATTACATGCAAAGCACTCTGTTAGTTGGTGCTGCAGTGTCTAGTTTATCGTTTTACATGGTATGGTTTTGCCTGTGTTGCTGGGGTCACCAAGGCACGCGGGCCCTATCATTGCTGTTGCCACAAACTTTTGTGGCCTTTGAAGGCTAGCGGCTCTTTTTTCCCCAGGGCTCAGCTGGTAAGCCAGAGTGCAAGTCCTTGAAAGTCACAGTTTAAATCAGAGCAGTCACAGAAGTAGACATCTGATTAGGATGGCACACAGAACAAGCTTAATCAATGTTGTCTCAACTGAATGGATTGAGGTCAATGAAAGTCCTTTTGGAGAACCAAACAGGGCACCCATGCCCTCACTCACTGGAGATAATGGACTTGGGAATAATTATCAGCCTAATTTCTTTTTACATCAATGTAGATTTGATGTCCAGTAATATATGAACTGTACCTTTAATGGCCTTTTAATGATGAAGAGGATCAGAAGCATTTTAGATCTCAACCTGCACCATTAGTTTCCATTGCAGAAATCTACTGTAATTGCCACAGCTGCTTCTCCAGACCCTGCAAGAGCACCGAGTTCCTGTGAGCATATCTGCACAGTTCATCTCAATCAGTGCTAAGCCAGGTCTGATGCAGGTTCCAGGGGAGTAGTAGCTGAAGGTGGAAAAGGATGGGGGATAAGGTGGGTTAAGAGAGGGGTGAGGGGCTGAAGCATTCAGGGCCTGGAGTGTCAGGCTCTCTCATAACGGGAGTTCTCTCAGCCCCAGGCCTCTCCTCTCTCCTCACAGAGAGTTCCAGGCTTATAGAGTAGAATAATGAGTTGCTATAAAACCCTGTATTGGGTCCTACCAGTCATAATGGAAAAAAACCCACTAAGGATTCTTGGTAATTCTGCATTCTCCCCCCTGCCATTTCTGAAGGTTTGGTATGGGTAGGGAGGGTGTGGGGCATGTGAGGCAGGGTGCCCAGCTGGGGGAATGAATCCAGATAGGTAGAATTTGGGAGAAGGGAGATATTCAGATAAAATATTTAATGTGCTATTGAGTCCTTTGAATACCTATCCCCAAGATCCATTCCCTGCCATTCTCTGTGCCCTGGGAGGCTGACCCCTGTGGACTGCATCACCCAAGCTCTCTTGCCCTCCGGCTTCCTGTTGGCTTTGACCATAGGGAGGTCTTGGCAGGAGATCTGAGGTTAGAAGGAGAGAGAGTTCAGGGTATTTCTTTCTCCATTCCCTTCCTGCTCAGGTATTGCAATTCTGACAGTGGTTGCATCCTCTACAACTGTGGCTACTGCCAGGAAGCCCTTCTTCCATGGCTCCTGCCCTTACTGGGCTCTAATAACATGTTTTGCTTTCCTTGCAATTAGGGTGGTATAGCTTCCTGTTTTTGCTGGTCCCTAATAGATTCCTTTAACCCCATTCATATGTCTCTGCAAATAGCATCTTTATTAAACTTAAAATCCCAACTCAGTGTGCCATCTGTTTCCTGGGAAAACCCTAATCGATACAGTAGATTTGTCAAACAGAGACTGGCTAATGTTTCCCAACACTCTTTCATTTCCTGGACACACAGGAAGACGGACTACATTTCTTGTTCTCCTTTGCATGTAGGTTGAGGCTGGATTCAGACCAGTGGGGTGGTATATGGCACTTCCAATCCAATGCACCTGGCCTCACCCTCTTTCTCTTCCAAGTCAACATTGTAAACTCTGTGTTTAAGGCTGCAGTGTCTTGAGTTGGAAAAAAAGTTTGGATCTCTGAGTCACTGCTTGGAGGAGAATTTCCCAACTGTATTCATCTATGATATGAGTGAGAATAAGTTTTTGTTGTGTTGTGCACTGAGATTTTGAGAGTAGTTTGTTACTGCAATTAGGGTTAATTACCTTGACTAATTCAATGGAGATATTGAGTGGAGAGGTCCCTTAAATCAATGGAGGATCCAAGGCATAGATATAAGGAAGCCTATAATATAACTTGGGTGAGACCACAATGAGGGTTAACAAAGAATGTAACATTATTGCTTGTGAAAAGAATTTGGATGTCAGACTTGAGTTTAAATTCACGTTTCACCACTTCTAGCTATGTAATCTTGGGTAAGTTACTTTACCTTTTTATATATTTTCTTTCTTTCTTTCTTTCTTTCTTTCTTTCTTTCTTTCTTTCTTTCTTTCTCTCTTTCTTTCTTTCTTTTTTTTTGTCAGAGACATAGAGAGAGGCGGGCAGGACAGATAGGGACAGACAGACAGGAAGGGAGAGAGATGAGAAGCATCAATTCTTCATTGCAGCTCCTTAGTTGCTCAGTGATTGCCTTCTCATATGTGTCTTGATCCAGGGGCTACAGCAGAGTGAGTGACCGCTTGCTCAAGCCAGTGACTTTGGGCTCAAGCTGGTGAGCCTTGCTCAAACCAGATGAGCCCGCACTCAAGCCAGTGACCTTGGAATTTCAAACCTGGGTCCGCTGTGTCCCAGTCCTACGCTCTATCCACTGCGCCACCGCCTGGTCTGGCTGTTTCTTCATCTGTAAAATGGTGAAATAATGCCTGTTTCACAAGGGTTTTTGTGTATAGATGATTTATTTTAATAAGAATTGGTACTCAATAAACATTCCTTCTCTCTTCTCCCAGCTGTGAATTCTAAACTCAGTGCCTCCAGTTAATTGGTAAATAATTTCACTTTGGGTGGGGCACCTATTTCCTAATTTCTAATGGCAAAGGACAGCTCACATTACCCTGAGCATCCTGGCAAAACATTGGAATATTGACCAGGAAAGAGGGACTTCTTTTAGGTCTTAGACTGAAGCGTTAACTCTTTCACTTCTCTGCCCTTCAGGGCCTCATCTTGAAATTTGCAGGCCACCTAACACATCTATCAAGTCAAGCAAAACTGAGCCTCTAGAGTCCCAGTGCCCTCCTTACCTCATGACTGAGTGTGGATCCTGGGGCTAAAATGTCCTCTGAAAAATTAAAGAGAGAGGACACTCCATGGAAACTTTTTTATCATCAAGAAGGTATATCTGAGGCCTGACCAGGCGGTGGTGCAGTGGATAGAGCGTCAAACTGGGATGCGGAAGACCCAGGTTCGAGACCCCGAGCTTGCCAGCTTGAGCGCGGGCCTATCTGGCTTGAGCAAAAACTCGCCAGCTTGGACCCAAGGTCGCTGGCTCCAGCAAGGGGTGGCCCGGTCTGCTGAAGGTCCGCGGTCAAGGCACATGTGAGAAAGCAATCAATGAACAACTATGGTGTCGCAACGGCAATGAAAAACTAATGATTGATGCTTCTCACCTCTTTTCGTTCCTGTCTGTCTGTCCCTATCTATCCCTCTCTCCCTCTCTCTGACTCTCTCTCTGTCCCTGTAAAAAAAAAAAAAAAAAAAAAAAAAGAAGGTATATCTGAGGCCTGAGGCCCTGGCCAGTTGGCTCAGTGGTGGAGCATCAACCTGGCCTGTGGATGTCCTGTGTTTGATTCCTAGCCAAAGCACACAGGAGAAGCGCCCATATGCTTCTCCACTCTTTCCCCTCTTGTTTTTTTTTTCTCTCTCTTTCTCTATTTCCCCCTCCTGCAGCCGTGGCTTGATTGGAGTGAGTTGGCCCCAGATGCTAAGGATGGCTCATGATCTCCACCTCAGGCACTAAGAAGAGCTCGGTTGCTGAACAATAGAGCAAAGTCCCCTACTGGGCTTGCTGGTTGGATCCTGGTCAGGGCACATGCAGGAGTCTGTCTTTCTGTCTTCTTGTCTTCTCACTAAATTAAAAAAAGTACTAAGAGGGCTTATCTGTTTATCCATTCATCCGTCCAGAAAATAATTGTTTAGTGCCTAGTATATGTGAGGAATACTTTTAGTCCCTGTAGTAGATACAAATATAGATTACAGACATCCTGCCCTGAATAGCTTACATTTTTTCAAAAGAGAAGATAAATTATCTTCATAAATAACTGTAAGACCAGGATGTGATGAATATGGAAGACAAGTTACAAGTGGCGCGGAGGGATCCGTGAGCATTTGAGTAAATCTTGAAAGTAAGGTGGGATTTAGACATATGGTGATGAGGGAAGGTTCAAACATGGGAAAGTGGAAGAGACCCCTGGAAAAAATTGTGGCTAATACTCTGGCTACTAGTTTATTAGTTAAGAGAAACAGTTTTAGAAATGTCAACAAGAACAGATTATGTAGAGCCTGAATTTTAGGTCAAGATACTTATGATGAGGGCAGGAACCAGTTTCTCAGCACTGGACTGGTGTGTGCCCTGGAAGGTTGTTTGGAAAGCCATGTTCAGCACCTATTGGAGGCAGCAGGAGACAGAGATGAGGCCAATTAGAAGATCCTCAGCCACTGAGGTAAACTTTAATGTGGGAGTAAACTAGGATAGAACTATAAGAATCTAAAGAATGTTGAAGAGAGTCATTCAACATAGTCTTTATTATGTATCTACTAATACTCTATCAGTCATTGGCGGGGAGGTAAAAACTCTTGACACACAACTCTTGCCTTCTTGGTGTTTAGCATATGACTTGAGAGATAAACTTGTCCTTTTGAAACTCTTCGCCTTTATAGCCACACAGCATAAATATGAGTTCACTTATTTCTCCCCACCCGCACTCTGCACCCTGTCAAAGCATGCCACCTCGGCTTTGGCCTCGTGGCCTTGGGGGGTTGTTCCATCATGGCATCAATACAGAAACAACTGTGGAATGAGCTATTGGTTTTGCAAATTGACCCACCTCCTGGTATGACTTTAAATTAAAAGAATGTTCAAAATTTAATTACACAGAGGATTGTAGACATGGAAGGTGCACCAGGTACCTTAATGAAAGGTGAAAATTTCAATTTCTATTTAAGTTGAGTCATTGATATGCTTTTGATTCTCCTCAGGCCATGTTTACTAGTGAAAACATTCCCATTCATCCTCTTGTTTATAACAATGGTCATATCTGTCTATCCATTCTAACAGAAGACTGGTCCCCAGGGCTCTCAGTCCAATCAATTTGTGTTAGCATTATTAGCATGCATTCCAGCTGCCAAGAAAAGAGACGACCACCAGGTAATGCTTTTTATGTTCAAATATGTAAAAAGACACCAAAAAAAACCCCACACAAAATGGTGGTCTCATGATGATACTTGTTGATCACACTATAATCATCCTCCTATCGGAAGACAGTCCTACTGAGAAAATGACTACTTTGTCATTCAGTCTTTGAACTTTAGCCTTTGACTAGAAGTGACCCATAGGCAATGCAGATTGCTTCCTTAGACTGAATTATTACTCATTCTGGGCGCACTCTGATCGCTCGTTCAGTCCAGGCAACTGACATGCTTTTATTAGTCATACAGCATTAATGCAGGTGTCAGGAAATATCATATATAATTCCATTTTTTATTTTTATTTTTTTTAAGCTTTTGGAAAAGTTCCAGGTCCTCATGTTTTGTGCAATATTGATGACTTTCTTGGCAGTTTGGGGATGTTCACTGCCAGCAATGGATATTGTAACAGGAAATATTTTATTAATTCCTGCCACCCAATGATTAATGCATGATGAGGCCTATGAAATGAACTTACCAGTTCTGGTGGGGTTATAAATAGAGTGAGGAATCCAACATTACTTTGAAAGTCACCCCAACTCATTTCTACTTGGATGCTCTGCACTGTGATCCTAAGGTTAACGGCATGAATTACATGCATCTTTAAAGGATTGTAATTAAATATCATTGAGTATTTATTTAATTTTTTTGTATCTGCTGTTAAATTGTTTTGATATGGACGACTTTAAAGTCACATTGGCAGAGAGGTACACTGTGTTATCCCTATGGTGAAAATAACTTTTTTTGTTGTTGTATATAGTTCCTCAATCTCTGAAGTAAAGGTATGAGTAATATAGGGTATGAATGGTTTAATCAAGGCTTTATTTTGGAAGTAAGAAGAATGACAGTGATGATTAAACTGCTGCAGTCCATAATTTGGGCTTCTTTGTATATTAATGATTTTTCCAACCAGAGTACATTCTTCCTTCCTGCTAATCATTATCATCACGAACCCTACCACCTAAACACTATTTCATTTATTTATGTTTGAAAATCTATAAACATTTTTGTTTAGAATTTTGTTTATTTTATTATATATACTGCTCGCAGAAATTAGGGAGTATTTCAAAATGAATATGAAGCAATAAAAAAAGAAGCATTTGATTATTTTTTGTTGTTAAATAAGAACATCAGAAAAGCAAACGACAAGTCAAAGAAAATTGTTTGATTATGCAAATGATATGCAAAACCAACTTTTATTTCATTGGTGAAAATGCACTATACCAAAGGCTAAAAGTACTGGAGTATCTTCACATTCCGTGATCCCTTATTTTTTGTGAGCAATGTATAAATTTTTTTATTTTGTTATATTTTAAGTCATTTGAATGTCACAATACTTAAATTGAAAAGCTTTTGTCTAGTTTTTTCTTGTAAATTTTCTTTGCTTGCACCATCTTATTCTTTAATCCCATACTCTAAAATAAGAAATACATTTGTGACAAAGGCTTAATTTAAAAAAAAAAAAAAAAAAGCAGCCCAGGCTCTGGTCGGTTGGCTCAGCAGTAGAGCATCAGCCTGGCGTGTGAAAGTCCAGGGTTTAATTCCCTGCCAGGGCACATAGGAGAGGCTCCTATCTGCTTCTCCACTCTTCCTCTCTCTCCCTCTCTCTCTTCCCCTACTGCAGCCAAGGCTCCATTGGAGCAAAGTTGGCCTGGGTGCTGAGAATGGCTCCGTGGCCTCCACCTCAGGCACTAGAATGGCTCTGGTTGCAACGGAGCAATGCCCCAGATGGGCAGAGCATCGCCCCCTGGTGGGCATGCCAGGTGGATCCCAGTCAGGCCCATGTGGGAGTTGGTGTGCCTCCCTGCTTGTCACTTCAGAAAAATACAATAAATAAATAAATAACAAAAGCATCCCACTTCTACCCCAAAAACACTAAAGATAAGATAGGGTTACAGTTTTAAGATGTGATCTGCTGTCCATTCTTAGTGAACAAACAACACTAACTATATGTACCATATAATATTTGAAGAGCTTTATAAATACTGTATCAGAAAAAAATGTAATTTACCTAATTCCTAAATAAGTAAGTATATAAATAAATAGTATATGAGTTTAACCTCTGAGGTAGATACTGTAATCATCACCATTTTATAAATAAGGACCCTGAAGCACAGAGAAATTAAATAATTTGCCCAAAGTCATATAGCTAATAAGTAGCAGATCTGATATTTACAACCCAGGGAGTCTGGCTGAGGAATCCTCACACTTAATCATACCACCACCCCGCATCACTGCTTTCCCTATCCCCCCTGCAATGAGTCATAGCCAGAGGGGAATTGCTCTTGGATCTTACCCATCCCAACTGAATCAGTTCTCTCTTCCTGGCTTGCAATGCTGTCCAACGTCACAGCAATAGCTAGTAGTAGCTGACTCACCTCTGCCACAGTTATAGGTGCAGTCAGTGATGAACTTCATTGCCCCTCTGTATAGCCAGTGGCCACAGTCACCATCACAGTCGCCTGGCTCATGCAGGTTTGGACAGTTGGTAATGAGACAACGAAGCCAAGAACTGGTGAGCCATCAGCTTTAACCCTAGCTTGCACCCAGCGGGCAAGTAAAAACACACACTGGGCTCCAAAACCCACTCATTCAGTGCTCACAAAGCTACTGACTTATCCAAGTTTCCTAGAATCAAGCTTTCTAGCTCACCAGACTTATTCACCTCTGTTCCCCATCTCCTTCTCCTGCACATATTCTGCACAAACTGGCTTCTCCTTCAGTACTCCACCATTTTGGCTGTGGAACATGGCCTTTCTCTGCTCTGCTCTTTAAAGCTAACCCCAGGAACCAAGAGAGAGCAAGCTCCCGGTCTGCCCCACTTTATAGTGTAGAATCCAAACCTTTAATCCAATCTACAAACAAGGAAGTCTCTGATACAAAGTCACTTATCTGAGGAATAATGGGAGGATTCCTCATGAGAGTGCACCACCCTACATCATCCAATCAGTCAAGGGTGTGGGGAAAAGCTTACTCTTAAAACTAAGCCTTGTGCTATAAGGACTCTGCCTGCTTACAGCCTGTCCCCCACATCCAATAATATAATTACACCCAACCCAAGCATAAGGGTAACTAATATCACCTGGGTGATAGGCTTCCATGTGGGCAGTGCCATCTTTAACAAAGTGAGCATAATATATTTTATCTGCCCAACATCCTCTCTGCTGGATAACCAGCCAGGAAAATGGATGGGGCAACTTAATGCGTTGCTGAGAGACAATGGTCTTATGAAAGGTGGTCCTGAACCTGTGGCACTTTTCACCCTTTCTTTAGAGCCATCCGGTTAATGCCGCTGCTCAGCACGCCCCTCCAGAAGAGGCAGCTGCAACGGCAGCACTTAGAGTGGGGACTCTGACATTTGTTCTCCATGGATGCTTGGACAAGTTATTCAACTTCTCTAAGCACCAGTTTCTCTGCCCATGAAATGGTGGTAATTACATAAGATTTCCTTCATCACACTGTGGTAAAGAGTAAACGAAACCATTTCTGTCCAGTGCTAAGCACAGTGCCAGAGATCCATCAAGTGCTCAGGAAATCTTAGCTGTGGTCATCCTGCCCAGTGAAGGACAAACTCTTCCCAAGATCCATGATGGCAGACTCAGAAGAACTTAGAAACCCAGGGTGGCTGGTTAGGCCCTTACTCAAGGAAAGAACTAAAATATCCCAATAAACTTTCAGAGTGGAGGAACCGCAGCTTTGGGCCCCACCACAAAAGGTGTGCGTGCGTCCTTGCATGGCATTGCACACTAGATTGCAAGGCAGTGTTAAATCATGGTTAAAAGCCAGTGGCCAAGGCCACCATCACAGCCGCCTGACCCATGCAGGTTCACATTAGATTCAAACAGTCGGTAATGAAACAAGAGAGCCAAGAACTGGTGGGCCATTTATCTTTAACCCTAGCTTGCACCCAGTGGGCAAGTAAAAACACACACTGGGCTCCAAAACCCACTCATTCAGTGCTCACAAAGCTACTGACTTATCCGAGTTTCCTAGAATCAAAGGTTTCTAGCTCACCAGACTTACTCACCTCTGTTCCACATCTCCTTCTTGTGCACAAATTCTGCACAAACTGGCTTCTCCCTCAATACTCCATCATCTTGGCTGCTTCTCCTGGCCTCCTCCACGTGGCCTTTCTCTGCTCTTCTCTCTACTGCTAATCCCAAGAGAGATCAAGCTACTGGTCTGCCCCACTTTATAGTGTAGAAATCCAAACCTTTATTCCAATCTACAAACAAGGAAGTCTCTGATACAAAGTCACTTATCTGAGGAATAATGCGAAGATTTCTCATGAGAGTGCACCACCCCATATCATCCAATCAGTCAAGGGTGTGGGGAAAAGCTTACTCTTAAAACTAAGCCTTGTGCTATAAGGACTCTGCCTGCCCACAGCCTGTCCCCCAACAAACGCTAATATCAACAGACTTGCACGTGAGCAACCCCGTCTTTAACAAAGTGAGCATAATATATTTTATCTGCCCAACACGTGGTTAACTCACTAGCCCTGGAACCAGGCAGCCTGGATTTAAATCTCAACTTTGCCACTTACCAGTCATATGACCTCGGGCAGATTCACACCCCTGCGCCTCAGTTTCTTGGTCTATAAAATGAGAAGATGATGCTATCCTCCTCAGAGGGTTGTTGGAGAATAAGTAAGTTAATATATGTAAAGTCTTTATCACAGTACTTGGCACACTGTAGGACTCGATAAGGATTAGTTATTATAACTGCATTTATTTGCATAAAACTAACAAATCCTTTTTCTTCTAGAAAAGAAGGCTGGGGCAGATTTTCTTCTTTACTGGGAAGAGATAACCCACGAAATCCAGGAGAGGGACTAAGTCAGACCTTGAGGGTGGGAGTTCTTCCCCACCCCACAGCTGTGAGATGGGGGAGGAACCCATGCCTTCTAAGACAATGAATTCACATGTAAACCTGGAGCAAATGCAGGGTGATCCCAGGCAGCCACACTAAGATGGGGCTTCCTAGAGGCCAGAGTGAAGAGGTGTAAGGTCAGTGGCCAACGCGACCATCACAGCAGCCTGGCCAGCACAGGTTCGCATTAGATTTGGATAGTCGGTAATGAAACAACGGAGCCAAGAACTGGTGAGCCATCAGCTTTAATCCTAGCTTGCACCCGGCGGGCAAGTAAAAACACACTGGGCTCCAAATCCTACTCTTTCTGTGCTCACAAATCTACTGACTTATCCGAATTTCCTAGAATCAAAGGTTTCTAGCTCACCAGACTTATTCACTTCTATTCTCCATCTCCTTCTCCTGCACAAACTCTGCACAAACTGGCTTCCCCTCAGCACTGCACCATCTTGGCTGCTTCTCCTGGCCTCCTACATGTGGTCTCTCTCTGCTCTCCTCTCTACTGCTAATCCCAGGAACTGAGAGAGAGCAAGCTCCCGGTCTGCCCCACTTTATAGTGTAGAAATCCAAACCTTTAATACAATCTACAAACAAGGAAGTCTCTGATACAAAGTCACTTATCTGAGACATAATGGGAGGATTTTTCATGAGAGTGCATCACCCCACATCATCCAATCAGTCAAGGGTGTGGGGAAAAGGTTACTCTTAAAACTAAGCCTTAGGCTATACCAACCCAGCCTGCCCACAGCCTATCCCCCAAGACACATTAATATCAATGGACTTGCATGTGGGCAGCACCATCTTCAACAAAGTGAGCATAATATATTTTATCTGCCCAACAAGAGGGAAGTGAGCTTTCCTCAGGGTGTCCTGTAAGGAAGGGAGTGAGTACCACTGCCTCTTCTTGGTCTTCCTTGCAGATATCCGAGGCTTTGAGCTTCTGAAGGTGTCCCCTTGAGCACACTTGGGAATAGAACGCTCATTACATATGCCTCTCACCGCAGGCCTGTAGCGGCTTCCTCTGCCCCTCAAAGACCCGCATACAAGATGTAGAGCAGGAGACAAGGCACACTGATGACCCATGGCGGTGTGTGCATTGTGACAAAGAGGTACTCTGGGATCAGGAAACCTGGGTTCTAATTCTACCTGTGCCACAAGCTAGCCGGTAAGCCTTAGGTAAGTCACTGTACCTTGCCAAGCACCACTTTCCTTGCTGTGAAACACTCCCGTCCCAACTCTCAATGCACTGGATTATCCGTAAGTAAAATCCTCTCAGGCTGTAGACCCCATGAGTGTTCAGACAATTAAAGAAGGGACAGGCCTATGGGGGTTGAGGTGGTCAGAGGTTCCATGGAAAACATGAGCCTGGCAGGTTTGTGTAGGCAGAAAGGAGGACATTTTCTTCTTGTTCCTGTGGGGCCCCTGACAGCTGGCCATCTCTGTGGGCCTGTCTGTCAGGGCAGAGGAATCTCTCCAGGGAGTCTGAGCCCACCTCCTCACTTCATGGTGTCAAAGGGCCACACCAGGGGAATCAGCAAGGCTTCGGGCTATGTAAGCTGACTGATTGTGACTTGCCTGGAGGCCAGTTGGACAGTCTTTGTAGTTTTATTTGCCTCCCATCAGCTAAGCACTGGCCAGGTCAGGGGCAGCAAACGTCCCCTGGACTGGAGAGATTGTCTTGCAACAAGACTGAGGCTCCTGACCAGGGCTGGATCCCACTGTTTTCTCTGAGGGATGCTGCTCATTCAAGAGCAGGGCTGTGGGTAAAATGTTTCACTGGATTTGACATCCCCACTTCTTATCATCATTTCCCCGAAGGCTCACTGAGGAAGCTGTCCCAGACACCTGCTGAGAAAGAAATCTACTCCTTTACATATGTTGGGCAGATAAAATATATTATGCTCACTTTGTTAAAGATGGCACTGCCCACATGGAAACCTGTCGCCCAGGTGATAATATTACTTGCCCTTCTTGCTTGGGATGGGCGTAATTATATTAATGTGTGTGGGGGACAGGCTGTAAGCAGGCAGAGTCATTATAGCCCAAGGCTTAGTTTTAAGACTAAGCCTTTCCCACCTTTTTGGTGTAGGGTGGTGCACTCTCATGAAGAATCCCATTATGCCTCAGATAAGTGACTTTGTATCAGAGACTTCCTTGTTTGTATATGGGATTAAAGGTTTTGATTTCTATACTATAAAGTAGGGCAAACTGGAAGCTTGCTCTCTCTTGGTTTCTGCTATCACCATTGCAGGGGCCTCCCTGATTCCTTGCCTTTGTCTTCTCTTGTGGCTTGCCTGTCTTGGTGAGACACCAATAAACAGAATGGCCTACCATCCTCCTACTCTGCCGTTTCTTTACCGTCTGCCTGAATCCAATGGGAACCTGCACGTGAATGGCCACGATTGCGGCTCCTGGCCATACAACATCCATCCCCTAAAATGGCTCCAGCTGTCAAGCACTGTTGGCCTTCCTGCCAACTCCAATTTAATCACACAAAAGACCCAGGCTCTCTTTCCAAGCTAATTAGAAGCCCACGTAAGTTTGGAAGGAAAGGAGGTAAGTCAGACCTCAAGAAAACGGTGTTGTGAGAGTACTGTTGTAAAGTTCTGTTTCACTGGGTTTGCGCAGAGACACCAAGTCCAAATGAATTTTTAAGGAGCTTTATTAAAAGGAGGAAATTTAATATGCCGGCCGCATATGGCTAACAAGGGGAAAAGCTGACCCAAATCATGCACACTGAGCACAGCCCTGAGGCAGGTTATATAGCTTTGATCACACACAGCTTGGTGGTCAAAGGGGGAGGAGGAATGTTGGGCAGATAAAATATATTATGCTCACTTTGTTAAAGATGGCATTGTCCACGTGGAAGTCCGTTGATATTAACGTGTGTTGGGAGACCGCTGTGGGCAGGCCTGGTCGTTATAGCCTAAGGCTTAGTTTTAAGAGTAAGCTTTTCCTCACATCTTTGACTGATTGGATGATGTGGGGTGGTGCACTCTCATGAGGAATCCTCCCATTATTCCTCAGATAAGTGACTTTGTATCAGAGACTTCCTTGTTTGTAGACTGGATTAAAGCAGTGGTTCTTAACCTTTTTTGAGGTACCGAACCCACCAGTTTTATATGCGCATTCACCGAACCCTTCTTTAGTGATAAATAAAATATGATTTTTTTTTCCAAATTCAAGACATAGGTATATGTTTTTTTACTGGTGCACAGAATGAGCCGTGCATGAACATCACCTTGCTCAAAGAACAAAACCAACAAAGTGCATGAACTCACAACAAATTACGGTATTACTTTATTCTGGCCTCTGTGGCAGAGGCTTCTCCGAACCTCTGAGACTGACTCATCGAACCCCTAGAGTTCAATAGAACCCAGGTTAAGAACCACTGGATTAAAGGTTTGGAGTTCTACACTATAAAGTGGGGCAGACCAGGAACTTGCTCTCTCTCGGTTCCTGAGGTTAGCATTAGAGAGGAGAGAAGAAGCAGCCAAGATGTTGTAGTGCTGAGGAAGAAGCCAGTTTGTGCAGAGTTCGTGCAGAGAGAAGGAAATGGGAAACAGAGGTGAATAAATCTGGTCAGCTAGAAACCTTTGATGCTAGGAAACTCGGATAAGTCAGTAGCTTTGTGAGCACTGAATGAGTGGGTTTTGGAGCCCAGTGTGTGTTTTTACTTGCCCGCTGGGTGCAAGCTAGGGTTAAAGCTGATGGCTCACCAGTTCTTGGCTCCGTTGTTTCATTACCGTCTGTCGGAAACAAATGCAAACCGGCACAGGCCAGGTGGTTGTGATGGTGGCCACGGGCACTGGCTTTACAAGGAGTGATGACACAATACATTAGCAAGCTTATAACACTCATCTATAGGATTTATTAAAAGCATTTCTACAGATTAAAACTTATAAGGTAACACCATAACGGAAAATGTTGTTCTACATATTAAAAGATATTTCTAAATTTTTCAGTGTTTATTTGCTATTCCTTTGTTTAGAGGTATATGCATTAACTATAAGTGTTGGGCAGATAAAATATAGTATGCTCACTTTGTTAAAGATGGCGCTGCCCACATGGAAGCCCATCACCCAGGTGATATTATTTGCCCTTATGCTTGGGATGGCTGTGGGGGAAAAGCTGTAATGTAAGCAGGCCAGGTTGTTATAGCTTAAGGACCCACGCCCTTGACTGATTGGATGATGTGGGGTGGTGTGCTCTCCAGAGGAATCCCATTGTGCCTCGGATGGGTGGCTTTGTATTGGAGACTTTCTTGTTTGTGTAATTGGATTGGAGGTTTTGATTTTACACTATAAAGTGGGACAGGCCAGTAGCTTGCTCTCTCTTGGTTCCTGAGGTATTAGAGAGGAGAGAAGATTAAGGCCACGTGGAGGAGAAGAAGCAGCCAAGATGGTAGAATGCTGAGGGAGAATCCAGTTTGTTAAGGGTTTGTGCAGGAGATGGGGAACAGAGGTGAATAAGTCTGGTGAGCTAGAAAACTTTGATTCTAGGTAACTCGGATAAGTCAGTAGCTTTGTGAGCACTGAATGTGTGGGTTTTGGAGTCCAGTGTGTGTTTTTGCTTGCCCGCCGGGTGCAAGCTAGAATTAAAGCTGATGGCTCACCAGTTCTTGGCTCCTGTGTTTCATTACCGACTGTTCAAATCTAATGGGAACCAGCACGGGTCAGGCGGCTGTGATGGCGGCCTCAACTACTGGCTTTACAATATGCTTTCAGGATGGGGCAGGGAGCCTACATGGCGCCAGGGAATAAGCTTTTGCAAATGGCCCATTAAAGAAGGAAGAAGAGGAGACAAAAAGATTTGCTTAATCTTTTCCTTTCATCCCCCACATCTGGCTAGGTTTTTACCGTTTCTCACAGAAGTGGAGGATGGAGGAATTTAAGTCTCCCTAGCACAAAATTTCTTTACAATATAATACTGTTGTCTACCCTGAGTTGGTGTAAATCACACACAAGTATAAAAATTATATTTACAAAATCTCTCTGTATGCTTAGCCTAAATTATAAAATGCCCTCTAAGTTTCCTGGTAAAAAGGGTTTCCTACACAGTATGTCTCTGCAAGCTAGGAAACTTTCACATTCCTTTCCTTTCACTCCCTACGGAAAGGAGAGGACAAGAAACGTAACTATTTTCTCTAAAACATTAATATTAATTTTCTATTCTTTGGTACCTTACCACGCTATCACGGGAAACTGATGGAAATTCAACTTTATGCTGTGCTATCTGCCTTTGCTCTGACCTCACTTTTTATTCCCAGCTTGTCTTGAGGGCTCTTTCCCATCCCCTCAAAAACCAGCACAGTGGGCTCATTCTTCATGATGGGGGCCATTTGCCTATTCCCTATGTTAGAAGGTGACATGGTTTTCTTTTTTCCTAAAGGTCAAGCTAATACACTCTCACGCGAGAGTCCACTGTGCTTGTCATGGATGACAACAGGGTCCTGATGGATGTCCAGTGGTCGCAGCAACTCCAAGATAGGAACCTTTTAGGTAAGCAGCCAGGGAGCTTGGCTGCTTCAGGCTGAGAGGTTGAGTCTGAGTGGAAGTTCAGGGTCCCATGGTGACAGCTGCTCCTCTACAAACTTTCCTGAGGATGGGTTTACTGCAAGCGCACCCTTCCAGGGCTGAGTTCTCCCATTCACCTCCAGAGTCACTCGGGAGAAGCCCGGCCCCATTATCTGCAGTTCCCTCAGCTCCGGACCTTGAAGCCGCCCTCAGCTTTTTCCCGGCTTGCAACACGCGGGGTTATCCTTTCAGACGTCACGGACTGAGGATTGTCCAGCCTCGTTTTTTCCTTCACCACCAGAAGACTGCTGTGGGGAACAGAGGTGCCCTTCTGGGTCATTTATATTTTTAATTACACTTCACAATGAAGATCTTAGGTCCTCCCAGGCCTCATTTTCTGAAAAGAAAGGGCCATTAACGCTGACAACAGAGCATGCAGAAGCATGTGAGTAATGATACTTTTCTTCCATGATGACACCACTTACTCCTCACTTTTTCCCCCAGCACCTCTCTTTAAGATAAAAGCCCACAGTCACAGATTGACCCAGCTGGAAGGAACTTTAGACTCATTTGGTGTAGCCTCTCATCTTCTAGAGGGACCGAGCAGAGGGGTGAAGTCAGTTGGATATTCAGAAACTATAGCATTGGAAATGGGGCTCTCAGACACCCTCCTCCTCCTCTTTCGTGCCCAAGGAAGAGTTAGATACTCTTCACGTTCCTACTTTTGGGGTCTGGCTCTGTCATCTTGGAAAAATATACAGTGTGTCCGTAAAGTCATGGTGCACTTTTGACTGGTCACACCATGACTTTACAGACACACTGTACATAAAACAAGGATCGTGTAAAAAAGAGAGTAATATTTTCACTTCAGCGTCTCATGATAAGAACACTTCTCCCCTATTCCCTTCCAGCTCCACAAGCTCTCCACCCTCTTCTTCCAGATGCCCATCTCAACATGTACTGGATCCTGGCTGGCTGTAGGAGGCATGCCTGGCATTGCTTCTCTCCCCACCCCAATTGAGACCCCCGGTACAGCTGATGGGAGCAGAAAGAGACACCTGACCCTACGGAGTTCCATTCATATACATAACCTGCTGTCAAACGTTGGAATTAGTTGGCAGTCGGTGCTGCACTTGGAGGGCAGCAAAGATCTGAGCATGACAGTGGCCATCTTGGGCTTTGGGCAGAAACAGTAGGTCTGTTTTTTAAAAATGAGCGAAAGGATGGGATCAGTACAGGACCACATGGGGATAAGCTACCATGTTCCCTGGAGAAATAGAAAGCAAGGCCTCAGGTCCTGGTGATCACTGCTGTCGTGAGATAATGCTTCCTGCAGTTCCTACCCTCAGCCGGCACAAACCTCCACGGTCTTCTGTCCCCATCTTTTATTTGTATTGGTCTCAGCCCCTTGATCACAGGATTTCTAGCTGGAGCATTATCCTGTACCATCCACATGTGCAAGTCTTGCTCCTCAAACCAGGAACAAGATCTCAAAGGCCAGAGGTTTATGTCTTAGTCTTTTAAAAAAATCTTTCCAGGTAACTTGACTATGTCAGCGGTTGAGAAGTTGGGCTGAAAGGCTTTCTGGAAATCCAGTTCTGTGAATCCTTTTAAACATTTACATCAACCAGCCCCCAGGAAGCCTTTTTGAGCTTCCCAATATAAAGTGACGCAGTATTAACTGCAATTATCATGTTAAGGGAAATGAATTCCAACGTGTCCTCTTCAGTCCTGATTTCCCCAGGCCTCTCTGGCAGGTTGTGGAATGACAGCGATTGTAATAACACAGACGTCAGGGGCTTGTGTAGCACCTCAGGCCCCAGAAGGGCTGCCTTTGCTGTTTCTGAGGGCTCCAGGCGATGCCTCACCTGGCTGCCGATCTACCTTCAGCCTCTCCTTCCGGTACCTTCCTCCCTCCTCATTCAGTCCTTTGCCCTGCTGCCACTGGCTGTCTTCCAGTGCTTCATGCCCATCTGTGGCACATACATACTGTTAGGTGCCGGTCCTTAGCCGTTCTCAACACTGTTCTTCCTTGCTGCAGAGCTGGCCTCCTGTGAGAGATGCCCAAAGTGCCAAATATAGACTCTCCCACACTGCCTGGCAACTAGGACGTAGGGATGTCACCTTGTTCTGACCAACTGGACCTGAATGTTTCTGGGAAACCCCTTTCTCCTTAATAGAAAAGACACAAGTGAGAGAAATTCCCCTTTTCTTGCTGTGGGATGTTGTGTGTTGGAGCCACGATGCTCGGACCTCCACTCTGTTACTGTGATTGTGGGGGGAAGCCGACCCAAACCCTACACTGAAGAGTTCCTGAAGCTCTCTACTGCTGGACTCTTTATTGTATGAGAAAGTGAAATGTTCTTGTAACTTAACCGCTTTTATGTGGGCCCTCTTTCGGTACTTACAGGCAAAAGCAACCTAAGACTATTCACAGATTCCTGGAGGGCAAAATTCTAAACATGGGTACATAAGGCATTCACATTTTGCCCTGTTCCTGCTCCAGCGTTGTTTAGGGCAAACCCACCTTGCACTCCCGTTCCCCAGCGACACCACACTCTGTGCCCAGCAGCCTGAGCTGCATAAGCCTCAGCTGCCGTGCAGATACACTCACTTCCCTGCTTGTTAGTGCTTGCTTACATTACAAGACCCAGCTTGAGTTTCCTCTGCGCCTCACACCTTTCGTACAGTTAAACTTCCTGTCCCTGTACCCTCTGTGCCTGTTAAAACTTCAAGAGTAGCACCTGTCACACCAGTTTCTGTTGATGTGTCTGGCACCCCTTCCAGCTGTAAGCTCTCTTGGGTGAGGCCATATTTTTTTTTTCTAGCTTGGTAGGTCCAGTGCAGATGCTTAATACATGTTTTCATTAATAAATCCATAAGTAAATAATTGAACAAGTAATTAAATCAGTTAGTTGATCCCGGTTCTCGACTTTTCTTATTAACAGAATCGTTTTTGTTGTTTGTTTTTAAGTGTGTGAGTGTCGGTTTTAGCTCAGTACAGCTCACACTCCCGCATGCCTACGAATCACCTGGAAGCCTTGTTAGCATGCAGATTATGTCGCGGGTCTGCGTGAGCCTTCCAGTCTGCATTGCTAACAACAAGCTCCCGGTGAAGCTGCTGGTGCTGGTAGGAGAGCATATTTTGCAGAGCAAAGTCATCAGGGCAGCAGGGTCCTAGGGGGCAGAGTTTGGGCCCGCCCACAAGTGGAGACTTATTGAAGATGACGATTAAGTGGCCAGGAGCACACTTTGTCTCCTCCATTCCCATCCAGGAGCTCTGGTCTGCCCTGGAGTTGGGCTCCTTTAGCAACGGCTTGAGCTTGTCTGGAGCGCTTTTTTCTCCCTCTTTCCAGCTGGACTCCAGCCCCGGGCACAAACACTGCTCTCTCCACACTTTTGACAGTTGTCAGGAGCTCAGATGAGCTGGGAGAAAGCACTGAGGTGTCAGAGTCGCTGATTAAAGCAACAAGCCAAAAATGAAAGCATTACTGTAATAGTATAAGCAGGCGTCTAAAACTGGAAAAGATGGCCTTCTGCGTTCCATTGTCCCCCGTGGAAACGCACACCAGCCCAGGGTCAGTGGTCAGGATGAGTGTGGGCATGGTCTAGCTGTTGAGGGAGCTCTCGGACAAAAGACTTCAGTTTATGGACCTTGAGGCCGTGCGCAGGGTGAGGGGGAAGGGTTAGGAGTAGGAATGTGCTGGGCACTGGGTCACAATGGGGAAAGTGTCTTCACGGATTTTCCTTCGTCACCCACCGCCCACCCCTCAAAGGGACCTCTGCAAAGATGGGCACCCGAAGAGGACCTCTGCCCGAGGCCTCAGACAGACCTGGGAATGAAGGCGCCTCTCAGCCAGGGATATAAATATGTGAAGAGCATGACCAGCGAGGGGCCCTGAGTGTGACGGCACCGTCTAGGGCAGTGATGGGCAATCTTTTGAGCTTGGTGTGTCAAAATTCGCCAAAAAACTGAGCATAACTCGGGTGGTGTGTCACTTTGAGAAAAACGGCCTAACCAGAAGTCCCAGAACTAGACGCTCTGTGCCGGAGTTCTGTGGTTTTGGCCTACAGACCTCCGGCACAGAGTGTCTACACTACAGCAAATGTTTTATCCCTGGCTACTGCACCTGGCCGTGCAGTAGCCAAGGATGAAACGTCCTTCTTGGCATGCGGCCCCATACTTCTCTGGTATGTGGCCACATGTGGCTGCATGTCATCAAAAATGGCTATGTGTGTCAGTGCTGACACACGTATTATAGGTTTGCCATCACAGTTCTAGAGACTGTGCAGGGGCCGATGCCAAGGCAGCGTGGGGAGAGCACTTCCCCCAGGCCTCCCGGGCAGAGCTTGTGACCACACAGTCACACGGAGGCTGTTAACTAGCAGCCAGACTCCTCAACACTTGAAATTCATTCATAGTCATTTTCTCTCTCTCTCTCTCTCTTTCTCTCTCTCTGCCCCTCTACCTCCTTTCCCCAACCCCCAACCCCCGCAGTCCTACTCACCCTTCTCAGCTATATTAGTTACTTACTGTTACATAACAAATTACCCCAAAACTTAGTGGCATAAAACAACAAACATGTACTATCCCACAGATTCTAGAAGTCAGAAATCAAGGTGTGGCTTGGGTAAGTGCTTCTGGTTCAAGGTCTTTTGTAAGACTAACAACTGTCACCCAGGGCTACGGTCCCATCTTGATTTTGGGGGAGCCGCTTCCAGGCTCACCAATGTGGTCATTGGCAGTGCGCAGCTCCTTGCTGGTACTGGCCGGAAGCTGCGAGAGTCTCCCTTTGGGGCATCTTATAACATGGCAACTGGTTTCTCTCGGGGCAAGAGGGCAAAGTGAGAGAGCTGGCAAGAGTGATCACCTCAGATGGAAGGTAGTCTTTTCATAACCTAATGTCAGAAGTGATATCCCATTACCTCTGCTGTATTCTGTTGGCTAAAACCAGGTCATTAACTGCAGCCCACGTGGGTGGGGATTACCAGGATTATTCAAGTTTGAATAGCAGGAGGTGGGAATGTTGGGGGCCATCATGGAGTTTTCCTATCGCAGAGGCCCAGCCACCATTTTGCCCTTTACCTAGTTATTCCTTTAACACCCTATAGAGTCTGTTTTCCCTATAACCAAGCATCTGATTTTATTCTATTCTGTACAGTTGTTGTCATATTACCCAGTGTATCTGAGGCTTCTCTTCATAATGGAACTCCCAGGTCCCTCGGAGCAAAGGCCACCAGGTCTTATCCCTCACTTCTCTTATAGTCCCCACTGTACCCATCCCAGGACTAGAGCTATGATAAATATTTGTTGGTTATGATAAACTCTCAACTTCAACTTGTTTACACTTTCCTCTTTTTGTCTAGCTTTCTGGGGCTATGGGGTTTCTGTGTGAATCTTTATATTCAGAGCCTTTTCCTGTTGAGCAAACAGGCTTGTCTGGGTCGATAATCCTTGCTGGGAGGGTGAGGCAGGGTTCCTGTCCATACTCCAGCGCTGTCTTATAAATGCCTTTAACATTGAAATTTAGCTATTGAGAGAAGTGGGAATGATTTGGAGCCCTCTATAACAGCAAAAACGAAAGGCAAGAGAACTAGCACTTTATGTTGGCATGTCATTGAATTCTCCCAACAAACATGAGGTACAGTTTCTCATCCGCATTTTGAATATGTAGAGACTGGAGCCCCACAATTAGCAAGGAGTACAGCCAGAACCTGAACCCAGACCTCAGCGTCTCTCCCTCACCCCTGCCCTCTGCTTCTAGCTGTGATTTCCAGAGTGATTTACTCCTCAAAGCAGGGTCCTTCTTGCTGGGGCTATTTGCAGTATCCAACCCCACTCACTGTGACTTCTGTCATCCATTTATGTGTCCTGAGATGCCCAGTAAATCCCTGAGGAGTGAACTCTTCCACCTTTGGTGTGGGAATGCCCAAAGGGCTTCCACATTTTCTCCCCAGGGCCAGGCAGAACATTAAGCCCTCCCAGCAGTGTCCCTGGCTCCAGGAATGGAGGGGAGGAGTGAGGCGGAAAGGAGCCATGTTAGGTGAAGTGTGGCAAAGAAATCTTATCGGCAGTTCTTGACACCCCAGGAAGAGAAGGTCCATGAAATGTACATATATGTAAATGTATGACTTTGCTAAACAGATTTGTTTGCCCTTTTCTGAGGGGTCCTGGAGTAGCCTTGTCCTCGAGTGGGACTCTTGGTGGGGGCTGTGGTTGCAGGGGACACTGGAACAGACCCAGGCAGGTATGCAGAGAGAGTTAATACAGCAGGCCTAAGACTGCTAACTTTTGAAAGACCTGCTTACAAGGTTGGCCTCTGGAAACTTGGCTTTCAGGAGAGTTCCCATCATAAGAGAGCTCATTGTTCCTAAACTGTATGTGTGCAAGCAATGTGGTTTATGCTCAACTACTTTCCTTCTGGAAGTCTGGAATTTGAGGGTATGCTAGACAGAGGGTGCTTATGTGACCAACCCCCAATAAAAATCCTGTGCACTGAGGAGGACCAGACTCCTATGGTAGTGTTGGTGGTGGCAAGAACAACACCAGGTATTGGACCGGCGGAAAGAGACTGGACCTTGGTTCAGCACCTCGGTACTTGAGTTCTGGTTAGGAAAGAATTCAGAGCCAAGACTCAAACTATAAGAGAAAGTTTATTTAGAAAGTCACAGAGTTAGAAGCAATGACCTCAGAGAACAAGTTACAGAGGCTAAAGAGGGTCCTTGGAGCTTAGGAGAAAGGGAGAAACATACCTGGGGAGAAGGGAAGAGGGGAGAGACCTAAGGACTTTTAAGGGTGGAGATTTTAGTGGAGGTCTCAGGGGAGGACCCCAGTAGAATATTCATCAGCTTTCCAGATGTGTCTTGTCAGGTCTCCACTGATAGGTCGGTGCCAGGGCGGGGGTCCTAAATCAAGGCAGCTGGTCCTGAGGCCAGCTGCAGAGTTCTTTGTCTGGTTTTGCTGCTTCTCTGGGCCTGGAGCTGGCCCATCGTCCTCGCCCTGCTCATGTCGGCCTAACTGCCTACCGCAGTAGGACTGTACCCTACATGTTGTCACTTGTTGTTGCCGGAGTAATTAAGTGTGTCCTGTATTACTCGACAGGGATAGCACTCTTGACAGCTTGTGCCTGGTTTTCCTTTGCTGACTTTGCTTCATATTTTATTTCTCTAATTTTAGCCATGAGTATGACTAAATACTGAATCATATAAGTCTTCATGGCAAAATATTGAACTTGAGGTGCTCTTGGAGACCCCTGACACAGCAGGAAAGGCAAGTGGAGGTTATGGGTGGGGTAGGAGCTTTCCCTGCCCAGATATCCACAAATACTCTTAACAACTGCCCAAACTTCTCCCTCCTGAACTTCCCCTTTCCCTCTGGTGGCCTCTCATTGTCTTCTTTCCTTCATTGAATAGTCCCATTATTCAAAACAAACTCTTGAGGCATCCCCCTGTGATTCATCCTAGTCTGAGCTCTGATACCCAGAGGATGAGGTCAGGGCCTAGTGATATGAAAAAATCTTGAATCCATTAATTAATAGGCAAAATGATAATAAAATACCTGTTAGCGCTCCATTTAAAATTATTTTCTTCTTTAAAATATCTCAAATGGTGTCTGTATGGCCAGTAGTCACAGCCATCACAGCCAGGCAGGTGCAGGTTCCCATTAGATTCGGAAAGATGATAAAAAAACAATAACGAGCCAAAAACTGGTGGGCCATTCCTTTATTCTAGCCTTGCACCTGGAAGGCGAGTAAACACACACAGGGCTCCAAAACCCACTCATTTAGCACTCACAAAGCTACTAACATCCGGGATTTTCTAGAATCAAAGGCCCCCAACTCTGGTTCTCCATCTGCATACCTTCTCCCTTCTCCTCTCTGCACACACTCTGCATAAAACATGGCTTCCTGCTTTTTCTTTTTTCTTAAAACCTTTTGGTGCAGAACCCCTCCTTCAGCACACATTAGCATAACAATGGCCCTTCCCAAGCAGGAAGGCAATCAGCAGCGCCATACATGTGGGCAGCGGCCATTTTTAACAATAAAAGCGAGCAAACCCAGAAAATACAGATTTTGCAAACTCATTTGCCCAAGAGTGTCCTTCTCCTCTTAAAAGGTAGATGAGTGTCATCTGGAGGAGTGTCACAGAGCAGAAGCAGTGTCATTTGGCATAGATATAGAAGCCAGGATCACTGATGGGACCAGTCGAATGTCCCCAGGACTTAGAGCCAGGACCTAGACATCCCAACCACTCCCATCAGTGTCTTCCAGGCAGAATGCTCTTGAGGTAGTTGGGAATGTGACAAAGAGGAAGGTTACTTCCCCCAAACCCGGGAGGGGACAAAGATGGGGACATAGCCAGCTCCTGTGAGTGATGGAGGACTTTTTCACAACTTTGAATTTCAATTCTGGTGCGAGGTAGGGAGGAGGCTGGGAGTCACTGGGTGGGTTTTAAGTGAGGACTGAGCTCTCCCCTATCGTTTCTAGTTCAAAGACTATACACATGGATACTCAGTTATCTCAGACCATTCCTGGAGAGGCACAAGGCCACTTTGGAGAACTCGATGCTGTGCTTTAATGTCCTTTTAATATCATTTCTGGGAGATGAGAGTCACTGAATCAGCATCAGGAATCCCACCTCACTTGGCACTCTCCTCCCCATCATCTGCACTTTTTCTTTAAAAACAGAGCCTTCATTATTTTTTCTCTCCACAACATTGTCATTTAAATTAAGTCATTTGGTAAATAGGCTTATGATTTGCAGTTAGAAGAACATCTTCATTTAACTAGAACAGTTGGGTGGTCAATCAAAGGGAACTAATCTCAGTGATTTCCCCTTTCTCAGTGGAAGCACCCCACCGACTGTTCACGGTCTCTACTTAGACACTGACCTCCTGTGGTTAAGGCACATTTGCCCTCTGAGCACAAGTCTAGCAAGGGTTAATCAAGTGGGCCATCATGAAATAGGCATGCCATGAAAGCAATTTAATGGTGAAATAAAAATCTTTCAAAAAGTTAAGCTAAACTTAACATTTGTAATAGAATCTTTCTCTTCAGATTAAAAAAAAATATGACTTTTGCGGATTAACTTCATTTCTTTTTTTCCTTTTTTTTAAAAATTGAATTTATTAGGGTGATGTAAAGCCAGTAGCCGCAGCCATCATCACAGCTGCCTGGCCCGTGCAGGTTCCTATTTAATCTGGGCAGATCATAATGAATCAACAAAGCCAAGAACTAGTGAGCCATCCTTTATTCCTGCTCACAACTGGTGGGTGAGAAAATACACACGAGCATCAAAACCCATTCACATGTCCTCCTGTTTCACAACCAGGAGAATCTTTCCAGTTTTTTCTAGAATCAAAGGCCACACCAGCCTGACTCAGTCTCCTCTGCATGCCTCCATTTTGGCTGCCTCCTCTCCTCTACATGGCCTCTCTGCCCCGCTACGACATGGTCTCCTGCCCTCTCTACAACAACATGGTCTCTCTCCCAAAATGACCTCCTAGCTCCTCCTTTTAAAACTTTTCGGTGTGAAAGCCCTCCCCCAGCACACATTAGCATAACCAAGCCCCTTCCCAGGCATGAAAGGCAATCAGCTGTATTACATGAAAGCATCATTACATAAGCAGGGGCCATCTGTAACAAAGTGAGCAAAACCAAAAAATACAGATCGCAAACTTATTGGCCCAACAGGTGACATTGGTTCACAAAGCCATACAAATTTCAAATGCATAACTCAACAAAACACCATCTGCACACAGCACTGTGTGTCCATCACCCCAAGCTAAGTCTCTTTCTAACTCACTGCCCACCCCCTGATTCCACCGCCCTCTCTCCCCACTCCCATTTCCCTCTGGCTGACACAACATATTATTTATGTTTATGTGTTATGTATAAATATGTTCCTTTGCTTAATCCCTTCACCTCCTTCATCTAGCCCCTGAATTTTATTTTCTAAATATTTTATTGTGTGTTTACTATGTGCCAGACACCATCCTAAACATTTTTCTGTGTTATTTAATTTTCATAACAACCTTTCTTTTGTGGGATGAATTATGACTTCTCTGTGATGGTTAATTTTATGTGTCAGCTTGACTGGGCCATGAGGTGCCCAGATATGTGGTTAAACATTTCTGGTTTGTCTTTAAGGATGTTTCTAGATGAGAGTAACATTTAAATTAGTAGACTGCAGATTGCCCTCCCCATTGTGGGGCACCTCATCTAATCCGTTGAAGGTCTAAATAGAGTAAAGGTTGAGTTTATTGCTTACGTCCATGAAGGAGACCACTGCCTCGAAAATCTTTGTCATTGACTCCAAGAGGGGAAGGTAAAGTCAGAATTTACTGATAAGGAAAGGTTGGTTTAAGGCAAGTCTTTCAATGGAGGTGAGGAGGGTGATGACACTTGACTAAGATTGGTTAAGAAGCACTCCATAATCCAGGGTTGATGGAAAGAGTGAGGGAGGATTTTGAGAGGAGGAATTCAAAAACCTAGGACATACTCTACAGATAGTTTCACTGAAGAGCTGATGGGTTTTTGAGAAGTTCCTGTAAGGAATAATCAAACCAGTTGCTTAGGCAGGCCAGTGAAACAAAATCAGGCCTCTAAGTCGCTGAGCAGAGTGGAGTTTGTTGATAGTTTTAGTCTAAATTATAATGAAGTTCAAGTAGATTTTAAAGGTTGATGAAAAATAAGGATCCCCCAGGCAATTAATTTGAATACATCACATAAACTACAGCTTAAAACTTCTCTAATGGATGTTCATCAGAGCATCATTAATAACAAACAACTCAGAGCTCCAAGATGGGAGAACTGGTTCAATAATGTGCGACCTGCGACACATCAACACAGTGGTGTTTGGCCATTCAGCCATTAAAGAAATGATTGTATGACTCTGCTAGTGTGATTCAACACCATGCCTAGCTCTCCTCCTCCTCCTCCTCCTCCTCCTCCTCTTCCTTCCTCTTTTTTCTTCCTCCTCCTCTTCTTCTTCTTCTTCTTCTTCTTCTTCTTCTTCTCCTTCTCCTTCTTCTTCTTCTTCCTCTTCTTCTTCTTCTTTTACTTTACAGTCACCCAGGTTGGCACTGGAGAGAGACACTCTCCAGGGCAGCTAGAAAGTGGCAGAGTGAAGCCACACGTGGATCTGGTGTGGATGAGCACTGCTCCTATTATAGGCAGTGTGTTCTAAATAAAGAGACACTCCAGTTTTTGGGGTGCAGGTGATAGAAAGCCCCGGTGTGGTAGACATGGACTCTGACCCCATGCAGCTCCTGAACAGCGGGTGCTCCCTGCCCCCTCACCCGGCACCCCCAGGGTAGCCTTTGCCATTCAAAGCTCACTCTCCTAGCTCAGTGCCCCCCCCCCAGCATTAGGACGATCTCCCTTTCTCCCCTCTCCTCTGGGGTTCCTCTTTTGGTTAGTTAACTTCTACTCAGTGTTCTTGAAGCGTACATGCTCTTCCTATATATTTATCTCTATCATAGAACTTACTATACTATATGATGATGTGTCTCTTCCTCCATCTCCCATCACATTGTGAGCTACTTGAGAATAGGGTCTGTGTCTTGTTCATTATTCCTGGTACCTGACATACAGTGGTCATTCAATCTATTTTGTTAAATATAGAAATATATTAATATCGCTCATTAGATCATTTGAGGAATTATCCTTACCTTTTATGAACAGGTCATAAGACTATTTCACAGGGGTATTTTATTTCAGATTTCTCCTTCATGCAGAAGCTCTACAAAAAAGGAAGTCCTTCTGATAGCAGTTCCCAGCTGGTCCCCTGTAAGGAATTATTCAAATGGCCTAGCTCTCAGGCTTTCTAGTTCTTTGGTCCCAAGAACTAGTAGCATGTCTTCCGTGTCTAAAGGAGAAGGGTGGTGTCTAACATGTGAGGAGGTTTTCCTATACGTCTGAGAGAGAGACAAAGGAGAAGATTCGAGCAGGAGCTCTGGGTCTTCCTGATTTCTCTCAGAACCTTGGATCACATAACAAATCTGAAAAAAAGAAAATTTAAAAAAGAGTCTCCCAAGGAACCTGCACAATTCTAGTGAGAGAAAGGTCCTGGAAGGAAGCTAAAGAAGAGAACTTTGGAGAAATAGAAAAGTGATGAGGAATCTGGGGATAGGAGTTGGTACACTGTATTCTTTTTTTTTTAATGTTTTGTTTTTATTGATTTTAGAGAGAGAGGAAGGGAGAGAGAGAAACAGGAGCACCGCTCTGTTTCTGTCTGTGCTCTGACCTGCGGTCGAACTGGCAAATTCTGCGCTTTGGGAGGATGCTCTAAGCAACTGAGCTCTCCGTCCAGGGCGATTCACTTTGTTCTTGTATTGTTTGGGGATGTGGTAGAGAGGTGATGTTAGGGGGAAGTGGGTACCTGGGTCCCCTATTTCCTTTGCCGCTTCAGAGGAAATGACCTGATCTTTGAATGAACTATGGTCTGGGGTCCAGGAGGCGGAACCGAGAAATCAGAACATTTGCCAACATCACTGGTGGTGGTAAACTCAATGCAATAAAAGTGATTTAAGAAAAACAAACCTTGTACATCTCCTTCATTTTGGGGGTTGGGACTTACCCATGTTCCCTCTTCAATTTCCTTCTTTGTGGAACATTCCTCAAAGGGACAGCAGATTGAGCTGTTAGGATTGAGGCTTGTCATACAAAAGGGAAAAAGAAAATTAGGCTCCCATTTCTCTCTTCAGTATTGTACCACTTAGGAATTTTGCTTATTGAAGAGGCCTTTCATCTACGCCTGCAGAAAATTATAGGGCTAAGTTACTTTATCAGTCTACTGTGTTATCTTTCCATCTCTCTTCCCCTCCTCCTTTCTGGGTTGGTCGGAAGAAATTGGCACACAGCAAAAAACTCTTGAGGCGCTGAGAAAACCCTAACCTGGCCAACTTTTCAAAACAGCAGAAGTGATGAATGGAACACCTCTGAGCATTGCCAAATGATTTAAATTATTTAACTCTGAGTTTAAAATTTCCAAGAAGTGACCCTTCATTGGCTTTGGTGTCTACTTTTCTCTGTACATTTGCATTTTTGAGAAAGAGGCGGGCTATGAAAATGAGAGAGCCTCTATAATGAAGACAGCATTCAGCTGCCACAAAAAGAACAGTCTGATGGCAATGGTTTAAACAAACAGGGATAATTTTTCTCACAGACAAGAAGTCTGGAGATAGCTGGTCCCTGGTGTGGGTTCAGCGATTGCCTGGCACTTGTCTCATGGTTGTCACATGGCTGCTCAAGTCATCATTCCTCCATTCAAGAAAGAAAGCAAGCAGAAGGAACAAAAAAGGTGTTACTTTTCTTAATTGAGAAAAATAATAATCTTCCAGGAGGTCCTAGCAGACATCACTGGCCAGAATGATGTCACGTGGCTATTCCTATATTCAAGGAAGGCTTGGAAAAAAGAGGGGTTAGCCTTCCCCATCTTTGTAAAAGATCCTGTCAAGAGAATGGGCTAGAAATGTGTGTGGGTTCCTACCTTCAGCTGCAAGGGTCCCCACAGCCCTGGGATGGAGACATTCTCTGTCTTTCTCCTGTTTATGGCTTGCTGTTCTGCTTGACAGTTTGCTATAGTCAGCACACACAGACACGCTCAGGTTTTAGATCCTGTGAATTTTAGCTGACAGATTTAACAAATCTTTTCCAGAGGAGAACACACAGTTGTATAGAGACAGAGGTGTGCAGGGAAGTCTGGGCAAGCCCACGGAGAAAAAGCTTTAGAGGAGGACGGCCTCTGAGCATGGTTAGCCATCAAACCATGTCTCCCCGACATACTTGTTGTCACTCCAGACAGGTGTCTCGGTGCAGACCAGACTCAGAAGCTTATAAGTTTGGATGTGCTGTGGGAAAGGCAGTCCCCCAGGAGTCTATCAGAGGATAAATTGGGCTCCTCTTCAAATCAACTGAATTCAGAACCCTCAGAGGCAAATTGCTCATTTCTTCAGTACATCCTTGTAGTCCCATTAGCACATAATGGAAAAAAGACTCCACCGGAGCCCGGGTGCATGCTGAGAAGGGCCGGATAATGTTTAATCTGAGTGAGGAGAAGCTGACTTCCCACCAAAAAGGCTTGGCGGGAGTGTGGAGAGCGGGCTGAACGAGCCAGTCATTTTCGCAAACGGGGAGCCACTCTGGCGCTCTCTCTACACCCATCTGGCCATAACTTTGCAACTCAATGCTTTCTTCAGTACCAGCAGCTCCTGCCCCCTGATGATCAGAATTGCCCATCACCATAGCAACCTCAAAATGGCTTCAAATGAGATCTCTTTGATCCTTGAGGATGACAGGTGTGTTTTCCTTTTTCTTGTCTGTTCTTCTCTTTTTTTCCCCCTCCCCCTGAGGTAGGGCAGGGCAGTGGTGGAAGGACAACAAAAGATAGGGCTGAAATTAGCTGTTGAAGTTGCTCACTCCAACGAGAACTGGCATATGCCTCCAAGCAGAGGATGAACAGATGGTGTGCAACTTGTACTGTCGGCCTCTTGAAGCATCTGCACTCACACAAATCCTCAGCTCCTCTCACAAGGAAAGGGGGATTTGCATTACAGCTACAGGAAAGAGGAGAGAGAGATGGGATTGCTCTCCTAGGTGGAATTTTGATACATAAACAAGAAAATAGGAAGAACATTTTTTTTTTTTTTTTGGTTATTGCTCTCTCTTGTGCTTACTCGTTTTTCAGAAGCAGCCTGGTTTATGTGGAAACCTTCGACAATTCAATAAATTTGGTGGACTTTTATGGAGTGTCTTCTCTTTATTTTTATTCTGTGGTTTATCTCTCACCTCTTCTAACAGGAATCCCAGGCGGCTCACAATCAAGGACATAAGAGACAGGATGAATAAAATAGGATAGCAGGACCAAGAAAAGAAAAAGCAAGCATTTTAACCACCAGGGTCAACCTAGTGGTAATAGAGAATTAAAATTGACCATTGAGAATCCTAAACACAGGGAGAGAAGAAAATTTATATTCTTATCAGTTTCTCTTGAAGAAAACAATTATTTCATGACCTGCTCAAGCCAGTAAGCGCTGAATTTTTTTCAGGCACCTCAGTGTGTCCGTAGTGCATTGCAGCCTCACTTACAGATGTGGGGAGGGGAGGGGGAGGGGGGAACAGATGCTGTTTTCACCCAGAAAATCCTCTGACACAAGCACTCACAGACCTCCAGCCCCAGACATACAAGACGGAGTGACCTGGTGCCAGTAGCGGGGTCTCAGCATGAGCTCCAGAGAGCAGAGGGGCCTGTCACCCTAAGTGAAGTCTGTCCCCAAATAGTTTTGCCTTAGCCGAGATGCCACACAGATACTGTGACACCAGTGAAGGGCTGCAGTGGTCTGAGTAGCCACGTTTTCTTTCTCTCTCTCACTTTTGCACGGGGTCCTCTCCATAGGTCTTATGGTCATGACCTTCAGAGAATCTGGCAGCCTGTGTCCTGAGTTCTGCTGAATGGTGCTTTCTCCTAAGTCGACAACCACCTTCCTCCAGCATTGTCCACATTTCATAGATAAAATATTCCCTCCTCCAAAGGCAGTGGCCCAGCATGGCTCTCCCTGACTGCACCCCCTGACTTCCTGATTTGCATGGGCGTATTTGAAATTTGTCACATTCCTCTTCATAGTAATCACGGTTATTTCTCCAGAGCTTGTGTGGCGTGTGGAACTGAGAGACCCACAGGAATGAATTCATTTAGGGCTCCGTGCTACAGGGTAGATAGATGGTTATTGTCATTTTACATGAGACAAAACGAAGATTCACAGAGGCCACATTACTGCCCAGGACCCCATTACTAATAAGTGGCAGAACCGGGATTTGACCCTGCGAGTCTGACCCCAGCGCCTGGCTGGGCGCCGCTACATGCTGCCCTCACGGTGCCCCATTCAGTGAGAGCCGCCATGGAGAGTGTCAGCAGCTGGTGTGCACACACCACCACACGTTACTTACATGCGCGGAAAAGGCAGTTTTCAAAATCAGTATATTACTCAGTTTTAATTATAACTATTAGGTTGTATTTCCATACATTGTCTTTTAACTGTTTGTGGATAGATAGCTACCCCAGAACGTGAAAAAAATAAAATCCTTGTTAAATATTTTGTTGAAAACCATTTTGTGTCGCTGCCAAAGCAACAGACAATAATTAAATTTCTGTGCATTTTATGATATCATTTACATAAGCAGTCACGCTATTCCTCTCTGTAAATGTCAAGCATCCTACTTCGGGTCCCCTATGGAAACCTGTGTTGATGTAATTATGATTTCAGCGCTGTGAGCCAAGGTTGGGTGGTGACTTGGTGGTTCATTCGACACACAGGAGTCTCTGACTAATTCTGGGAAACTGACAGAGTTGACCTGGGCTGGGAAGAGGTCCTGTCAGTCCCAAAGCCCTGAGAAAACACAGAGCAAAGAAGCGTCAAAGCCAGCGCCCTGGCTGTTCCCCTGCCGCTGCCCACGCTGGGGTCAGTGCTCAGGGCATCACCACTGTTGCTAACGCCACGTACGACATGTTCTGGAAAAGCCCAGTGACCATTTCTTATTCTGTGTATGACTCCCAAATTTGACCTTGAGCTATCTTATTTTCTATCTGTACCGAGCTTTTTTTTTTTTCTTCTATTTTTATAAACCGTTCTCCACTTCTCTATGAGGATTGGCAGTTTTGTGAAAAGCTTTGCATTCAATAAGAAAGGGCACTCTTCAAATAAAAAAAACCACGCTGCACTCATAGCTGTGTATTTTCCCTTCGTGTTAGATAGAACTGAAAGTTGTGCTTCCCATTCTTTGTGTTCTAGGGGTCTGGGGGGTGGGGGCGTGGGAGGGACTAAAGCAGAGAAAGCAAGGACAGAGAAACAAACTCCAAATGGCTCAAGGACAGAGAAAATAAAACTTCCTGTTTCTTCCTGAAAAGCTTGCAATTCAGCAAAGCTGACTGTCTCTGCTCCACTAAAGGGCTGTGGGTCAGTCACACCGGCCTCCGTGGCTTCTACGGCCTTTATCGGCCACGTTAGTTGTATTAACACCTTACCGGCATGTAGCGAGAGCCTGCTGTTTTAAGTGTTCTGAAAATTTCACCGAGCCAACTAGTGATGGCTTGGCTGCTGGGTCACAGGTCCCCGTAAACACAGAATCTAACAGCAGGATACGTGCAGGGGTTTAACGAGAGTTATCTGTTGGGAGACCCGTGCAGCATCCTAGAGAAGGGAAGATATTTTTATGACTCGGAAAGAAGACGGTGCAACCACTCTAAGCCTGCTGCTTCCTATTAGGAAGGAAATGATTGAGAAACTTGGGAGCCACAGGGAAGCTTTAGTACCAAGGACCATAAAGCAGGAGGTTCTGTAGGAGAAGAAACGATTTCCCCAGCTCCAGACCTGGGGTGGGTAGGAGATGGGGTGGAGAGAACAATGATGGGAAAAGAGTCGAAAGGAAACCACTCCCTAAGCAATTCATGAAAAAAGGGACTTAATTTCAGGTCAAACTAAGTGGCCTCAGACCTTTCCACTGAAATGAGGAGGGCACCCATTTCTGCATAGACTTCAGGGAAGAGACTCCATCCTGATGAGGGCTCAGCCACCCGGGCTCTCCAGACTAAGGCCTTCAGAGCCATACCCTTCAGCCACAACAGGTGCAGGGCTGACGAGGACTTACTAGGGACAGAACACCCTCTCCTGACAGAGGATACAGAGACCTCTGCCTCTCTAGTGGGAGTCTGGTTCTTTCTAAGAGTAATCCAACCTGAGCTCGATTCTCTAATTTTGCAGATGGATTACTCAGCAACTTGTGGGGCCCAGAGAAGAAACATTCAGCAATCAAACTCATCGGAGCCAGACTCTAAAATGTTCCTAAGGAAAGGGAGCTATAACAATACTGGGGCAGTGTGGTTCCTTAGACTGCTTTCCTCTCCTGCATGCTCTGAGGACCAGAGGCCAATTAACGTTTATAATTAGAAGGGTTTGTAAAAACCCTTTCTGATTGGCTCTGGACACTTATGGATACTGTACAGTTCAGAACCTGTTTGGAAGGTGAGGAGATTTCTACTTTCTTCTCTTGAAAGGTGCTAGAGTAGGGCAGCATGGGGAGGGAGACTAGCTGGTAGAGGCCTTCCAAAGCCTGGGTATGTACATTTTAGGATACTTGGTTTAGTTTTTCTTCGCCTGACAGTAATCCACGATGGTTTCTTAGCTTGTAGACAAGTTACAATGAGTCTATATAAACGACTTACAATATATTCAAGTTTGTGTGAAGATGTTAAAACACATTAGTCTATCCTGAGGCCACACAGCATAAAACAAAACCAAGATGTCTAATAAGATACGATTAAGGCAACAGAAAAAGAATGGCTATTACAAAGCAGATAAAGGAATATTTGAATAATCTGAACCTATGTAAACAAATAAATCATCTTGCCTCCTTGGGTGATGATAAAATCACATAATAAACTGCAGGATTGGAGAATTCCTGTGATTGCACAGGACTAAAGGGGGGGGGAGCCTAGCATGCTTTTGATGTTCATAAATGTTATTAGTGATGTTTAAAATTGTAACTGAAGAGCTATACTACTGGCAATTGAGTAAAACAAGTAAAACTAAGGCAATGGGAAAATAAAACCCTGTTACAAAACTTTCAAACAACATAAGTCTTGCAAACAAAAAATGGGGATTCGAGATGCTAATGGTGCAACAGAGCCTGACAACATGCTGTTGGCATCCAAGTGGCTGGTGCAAGGGTAGAAAGAATCACTGTGGCACTGCCCAGGCAAAGAGAGACCTCTGCCTCTACTACTCACGTGATACTAGGTTCAGAATTCATTTATTCATAGATTTATTTATTCCCCCAATATTTGTTAGTAGATAGGGCATATCAGACTTTGCTCTGGGTATGCGGGAACATCAGAGTGAGTAAGACAAACAGTGTCTTTACTACCATAAAACTTACGTTCTGTGGGGAATAGATTAAAAATAAGTAAGGTCATGAACAGACAAGATAACATCAGATAGTGGTAATTGCTATGAAGACATGACAACCAGGTGATGGGATAGAGTGTGACTGGGGTGTGGTGATAGGAGCTGCTGTTAGATAAAGAGGTCAGGGCAGGTCTGTCTGGGAAGGTGAGTGGCATTTGAACAGAGATCTGAATAGCAAGAAAGAGATGGTCATGTGGAAATCTTGGGGAAAGATATTGGAGGCAGCAGCAATGGCACATGCAAAGGTCCTGGGGAGGCTAAAAGCTTGGTGTGCTTAAGAAACAGAAAGAAAACCAACATGTCTGGCAAGGCCAAGGCAGCCTGGGAAAGGTCTGAGAAGCAGGCAGGGGCTAGGTCTGGGAGGGCCTTATAAACCAGAGTGACAAGCCTGACCAGGTGGTGGCGCAGTGGATAGAGCGTCAGACTGGGACGTGGAGGATCCAGGTTTGAGACCCAGAGGTCGCCAGCTTGAGCATGGCTCATCTGGTTTGAGCAAAAGCTCACCAGCTTGGACCCACAGTCGCTGGCTCCAGCAAGGGGTTGCTCAATCTGCTGAAGGCCCGTGGTCAAGGCACATATGAGAAAGCAATCAATGGACAACTAAGGTGTCGCAACGAAAACCTGATGATTGATGCTTCTCATCTCTCTCTGTTCCTGTCTGTCTATCCCTCTCTCCCTCTCTCTGATTCTTTCTCTCTGTCCCTGTAAAAACAAACAAACAAACAAACAAACAAAAAACCCAGAGTGACAAATACAGGTCTTAGTCTAGGTGTCCTGGGAAACCAAAAAAGGTGGTATAGATGTGATCTGGTTTACCTTGACAGCCGGGCAGCACATTTACAATTGGTACTTGTGGGGGCCTCTCCAGCAAGAGGAGGAGTTTGGAAAAAAGAGGAGATGGTTTTGGACATGGATCAGACCTCCACAGACCACAAGGGCAGGCTCCCACCCAGGCTGGCCAGAAGCACTGCAGCAACCAGAGGTTGCCAAGAGGCTATGCAATCACAGCCTAGATAGTTCTCTCAAGGGAGGACTGAGTCAGCCTCTGGAATGGTCAGTTGCTATGCTTCCCACCTTGTGAACAGAATAGCAGGAAAAGCCAAGCAGAGAGAACAGTAATAGCTAACACATGCTCCATGCTCCTTTGTGCAATGCTAAATGCTTTACATATTATTAACTCATTTACCCTATTCTGTCCCTGTTTCAGATGAGGAAACTGAGGCACAAAGAGGTTAAGTAAGTTACCCCAAATCATACAGGTAATAAGGCTCTGCACCCAGCTAAGTGAAGGAGTAAAGAAGGTATTGCAGAGAGAAAAGTTAGAAAACAAGACCTTGGTTTTCCAGCCTTCTTGGAATTCTTGCTCTTGTTTCAGGAAATGCCCTCCTCCCTTTTCCTGCCTCTCCCCTTTCTGCCAGCCTTGGCCAGAGTGGATTCCCTTTGTATGCAATTAAGGACCCCAGCGACGGAATATTTAAACTTCTAGCTGTGGCGAAAATCTAGTTTCTATGTGAAAATACAGTCTATTCAGTTAGTGTCTCAGAGAAAAAGGGACACGTCCATCTCCTCCACAGACAATTATAATGACAACATCATTAATCACAAATAACATTTGTGTCACACTTACAACATACCGGGCTCTCCTCTGAGTTCTTTCCAAGTACTAACTTAGCCAGTCCTCACAAACACCCTATGCAGCGTGTGCTATTATTTTCTTACTTTACGGAAAACGTAGGCACAGTGTTGAATTGTGTCCTCCCAAAAGACATGTTGAAGTCCTTACCCCACTAACACCCCAGAACAACCTTATTTGGTAATAAGGTGGTTACATTAGTCATACTAAAGTAAGGTTGGCCTCTAACCCATTATGACTGCTGTCCTCGTGAGAAAAGAGGCACACAGGAAGGAAGCCATGTGCCAATAGAGGCAGGGACTGGGTGGTGCACCCGCGCAAGTCGAGGAACACCAGGGATTTGGGGCAACCACCAGAGATTCGTGGAGAGGCATGGGCCAGATTCTCCCTCAGAGCTTCCAGAGGGGACCAACCCTGGTTGAGTTTGGACTTCTAGCTTCCAGAACTACAAGATAATAAATTTCTTTTGTTTTAAGTCACCCAGTTTGTAGTACTTTGCTTCAGTAGCCCTAGGAAATAAATACAGAGAGATCAAGACATTTGCCTGTAGTCAGGTGGCAGAGGACAAGTAAGCTGGGTCTTGTGTCTCGAGCTGACATGTTCACCTTCTTCTCTGTGGTAATATACTTTACAGCGTGCTGAATGTCGTATTAGAAAGGACCCCGAATCAGATGGGCAGCTATGAGTCACGGGACAGTCAGAGCTGCCTTTCCCTCTGGCCCTGTCTACTCATCACTTCTGGGCTAAGGCAAGAGTGTAAACAGTTAACACGTACAGAACAATCTGGATTGGGCAACTCCGCTGGAGGGAAGGCCAGCCTGCCATCCTGTCCTGACAGATGGTCACCCAGCATCTCCCTAAACACCTGCAGGGAATAGTGCCTCCGGCAGGCATGCAAGAGGGAAGTCCTGCTGGACTTGAAATCCTGTTCGGAGTCCCATTGACTAGATGACCTTGGCCAAGGTGCCCGGCTTCCCTGAGCCTCAGTTTCCTCATGTAAAAAGTGACAAGTCCACCGGCCAGTGTTGTGAAAGTAACAATGCCAGAGCCCAAAGATGGGCCTTTTAAGTAAGAGAGAACCAACAGGCACCCTCCGATCTGTCACTCCTCATCCACGAGGTGCCACAGGGAGAGCTTCCCTCTCTCCTTGGGTTTGTCTCAGCCGGCCGGCTCTGGCCTCCCAAGCCCGGCTCTTAATATATGCAGCCCTTCCCTCAGCTTCTGAGTGCAATAATCTGTATGAAAAATTAATTGTGCATTTGTTTCTTCTTCTTTTTTTTTTTTTCAAGTGGAGAAATTATTTAGGGCCTTGGGGAAGGCGGGGCAGCTACTTGCTATGCAGCCCCTCTTCTCCTTAGCCGTCACCCCTGCCATGTTCAGCAAATGATTCCTCTATTCTCTTCCCAGCAGGTGGTCTCGCAGCTACATGTGTTCCGAGCATCCAGCAGGGTGCTCCGGGGAATGCCACGTGGCGACGACTGCTGTTTCTAATTACTGCCGTATCAGGAGGCGAGGGAAAGGAACTCGGCCGGCCTGGCGGGCCCCAGTGCAAACACCAACATCCTGGTTATCAGGCGCTGGGGCCGGCTAGGCCTGGGTACCTGCCTGGTCTCTTGGGAGTGAGACTTTGCCTTTTCCCAAACAAATGCAACACCTGAATGATTGACAGGGACACAGTTATCAATACGCCCTTATTTATCAGGCACCTGGCATACTCTTGGTTTTGTGCTAAGCACCAGGGCTGGGGGAGACACAGGCAAGCAGTACACACAGCTGCGTCCTTCAGGAAACTCACATGATAGCTAGGGACAAGGACAAAGAGACAAAGAAAACAGCTCCATTTGTCCATCCAGCAGCATTTATTGAGGACTGTCCTTGTGGAGTTTGGAGTCTAGTGGGGTAGAGAGGAAACTCACACTGTCACAAGCAGGCAGTTACAAAGCATGGCCCGTGCTCTGAAGGAAAAGTAGAGGGGCTCTCAGAGCATAAATGGGACCCGATTTGTTCTGGGCTGAGAGGGGACTCCTGGCTGAAGTGCACGTAAGATCCTGTGGATGGAGTGGAAAAGAAAGGTGGCATTCAGGAAGTGTTTGCCTAGAACTGACAGGCTGTGTGGAGAGCAGAAGGGGTGATGGAATGGATGCTCAATATGACCTCTACGTGTCTGGCTAGAATGACTACAATTGAAGGAACTCTGGTCAGACAGGGCAGTGGAGGGGCGTCCGTTTTGCAGGGGAGCAGCAGAGAACAAAGCAAGTTCCAAGGACAGATGGAGGGACTGGCAGTGCTGTGCAAGCGGAGGCAGGTGGGCGGAGCCGGGTGGAGGGGCATCAGGGGCTGTGAGAAGGCAGACTCTATAGGAAAAAAGACTGGACAGAGGTGAGCGCTGGGAAGGGCTTGCAGCCAGGGCTCTACGTGGGAGCTGGGGAACTCCCATGAACGAACACAGAAGTGTGCCTCGTTCTGTGCGGGGTAGCCGTACCTGGCCATTGTGTGGGACTGTTAAGCAGCAAGACTCAGAAACTCACTCAAGGGGATTTCAGTAAAGTGTGTCATGTATGGAGTGGTGTAGTGTGTGTGTGTGTGTGTGTGTGTGTGTGTGTGTGTGTGTGTGTATGTGTATGGTGCGTATGATGTGGTTGGTATATGTGTGTGTGTGCTGTGGTGTTTGTGTGTGTGTGTGTGCTGTCTGTAGTGTTATTATATCCCAGGGCAGTGGTGGGATTCAACCAGTTTGCATCGTTTCGACAGAACCGACACCTAATTTTTTGTTGAGTTCAGCGAGCCGGTTGTTAAAATGGCACTTGTAATCAGGGTTCTCTCTAAGGTGGGTGCCTGGGCAGCCGCCCAATGTGGAAATCACAAATTCACATCTCTTACTCTTTTGTAACGTTCATCTGTGCAACAGCGTGTTCTACGGGTCCATAGTAATGTTCATTCCGTCCATAGGTGGAAAACATTGCAAGTGAGGACGCCAATCAAGAAGCAATACGGAAATATCTTAAATAACAGTTTTATAGCTTTTTGTCAGGTATTATTTAATTTTTTTCATTAATATTTTAAAACTCTTATAATCTAGTTTTGTGTACCTCTTTTATTGTTCTCATTTAAGTATTAAATGCATGAAATAATAAACTACCTTTCGATATATCGTTTTTTTTTTTTTTATATTTAAAATGGTCATTAGGACAGAGAACCGGTTGTTAAATTCTCTGAATCCCACCGCTGTCCTGGGTGTGAAACAGCTGGACCCACCTGGGACGTGACTTTGGAAGTCAGGAAGGGCAGTTCCTTCATCCATCTTTCTTGGAACAAGAAATGTCTTATCTGCTTTTCTCCGCATGTCTGTTCCATTTTCCTGCTTCTCTCTCTGCTGACTGCTGGGTGCCTTTCTGCTTCTCTGTGACCTTCCTGTTGCTTTTTTGGTCAAGAGCCCAATATTATCCAGGCAGTTGTTAACTTACTACAATTTATTGGATACCTACTCTATGTCAGGCAGTACTTTTAGGCACTGAGGTTACAGCAGATATCAAAGCAGTTTCTTATATTCTGGTAGAGGAGACATGGAAAACAAATAAAGATACAATATTTCAGGTGGCGAAGAAGAATTAAGCCTAGGGAAGATCTGGAAAGTGACTTTGGGATGGGAGTCTGGGTGGAGGGCTGTTTTTGTAACTGTTATCTGGGAAGGCCTCCCTCTCTCCGTTCCAGCGACTTCAGAGCAGAGACAGGAAGAAAGTGAGTGAGTGAGTGATTCTGTTCAGGTATATAGGCAAGAGGGCTTCTGGCAGAAGGGAGAATGTGGGTGAGACCCTGAGATGGGCCATTGCTCGAGGTGTTCACCAAAGAGCATGGAGACAAATGTGGCTTCTATGAGGGGTGAAGAAAGCGTCAGAGGAGGCGAGCTCTGAGAGGTGACATGAGGGCCACCTCACGCAAGGCCTATAGGCATTGCAAATCATGAGACGGAAGCCTGTGGGAGGCTGGGAGTGGAGCGGGGACATGGTGTGACTTGCATTGTAACAGGCGTGCTCTGACGCAGTTTGGGACCAGGGAGAGCAGTCCAGAGACCATTGCAGTGATCCAGGTGAGAGATGACGGTGACTAGACAAGGCTGGAAGCTGAGGAGGAGGCCAGATGAGATGAGATTATGGATAGGTTTGAAGGCGGAACAATTGCTAATGGATCTGATTTGTTTCTGGATCTTTTAGTTCAACTTGGTGGATGAACTGACCAGAGGCAAGTAGCCTTCGGGCAAGTCAGGGAGCAATGTTCTCAGATAAGCGCATGGGTGGTCCTTCGTCTGTCTTGTCCCCTTCACCCATGCCGGGAGGTTTAATGATGCTCCAACAACCTGTGTGGGAGGCATTTTCATTCCAGTCTTCTATTCCAAAACCGGGGCTCAGAGAGGATGAGTAGTATGCTCATGGCCACAGAGCTGGATCTGACCTGTGGGATTCTGTCTGATTCCCAAGCCTGTGCCGTATCTAAAGCAAGCTGTCTTGGGAGGCAGGGGGTAAAGATAAATGCCAAAGGAGCAGGCAGGGAGGGGTGCAGGTCCTAGTCCCCAAAAGAGCGTCTAAAGAATGAGAAAGTGGCTCACGGTGCCCATGCTGAAGAGAAGCCAGTAAAGTGCCAATAGAGAGGCTGCTTTGGTCGTTGCCCAGAGGACCTCGTTGCTGTAATGGAGAGGGTGGGGGTGGGGGTGGGGCAAAGATGATGGCAAGTGGCTGGAGGGAGTGGGAATGAAGAGCTCTGGCGCTGCAGGTAGAAGGACACCACACCTGCTGGCAGTGTCACCTCGGGCAATTATCTGGTCTGTGCCCCCATTTCCATTATTACCCTGTCAGTTGAAACCAAGTTATTCTGTGTTAAACCACAAGAGTTTACTTCTCTTTCATGTTCCATGTTCACTGTGGTTTGGTTTCAGCTCTGCTGGTCCATGTCATGTTCACTTTGGCCCAGTCTTACCTATGGGCCCTGTCCAGGGCCTTCTATTTCAGTGGAAGAAGATGGGGATGTGGGGATGAGGGAGGGAGAGAAAGAAACAAAGAGGGGGGGAGGGGGGGTAGAGAAGAGAGACTATCAACAATCACTGTCCAAGTGAATGGGAGAGGAGAGTACCATCCCCCAGGGAAGGGCAGTAACTGAACAACAGCTCAATCTACCCCAGTACCTACCTCCAAGTGTCAAAAGGTTATAAGAAGCACTTAGTATGGCATCTGGACACATAGTGAGGGCTCAAAAATGATAGCTGTTACTACTATTAACAGGCCACAGTGCCCTGGAAGACAATTTGATGGTGGCACCCAGGAAGAGCTCCCATCACTTTCTTTAAGCAGTTTGTCACTTGGAAGGGACAACCACTATGTTAGAATCTTCATCATTATATTTAACTTGTGCAGCAACCCTGAGAAATGCTGATGGGGCGGTCTTAGCTCCAGTTAGTAGATGAAGAAACTGAGGCTTGGAAAGAGAAAATTCATTCAAGTTCCCACAGCTCCTGAATGGCAGAGCTAAGGTGCTGTTCAAGCAATACTGCTTGCAGTGGACTGATGCTTGCGGTGGACTGGTGCTTGAGATGGACTGGTGCTTGAGATGGACTGGTGCTTGAGATGGACTTGGGGATAAGGTAGAGAGGAAAACACACTGGGCCTGGGGCCAGCACACCCAGGGCCACATCCCAGCTCTGTTGCTTCCAGAGTTTCTCAACACAACCCAGCTCCCACCCTTTAAAATGTTGATGCCGCCACTCTCTCAGCCACTCTGGATGGTTGTAAGGCTCCAACAAAACAGAGAAGACACCAGTAATGCAGGATGTCCTGCTGCCCCTGCCGCCGACCCAGAGAGGACCCATGATGTTGTCACCTCTTAATGTAAAGGGCAGAAGTCTCAGTGGAGGTTAGAAGCAACATATCTACTCCACTCCACTCAGCTCAGCAAGCCCTGAAAGCCAGGCCTGAGCCTGGATTTGTGCCTGGTAGGCATCAGAAAAATCTTTGTGATTTCTCCTTGTTTGAAAGGGCAAGAGAAGTGCATAATATGTGAAAGGCGACGCTTCTATCCTGCAGCACAAGAAACAGTGGGAATGAACAATACAATGGAGATGTCCTTTCCCATGAACTTCAAAACTTGGGAGACGGCTGGATCAATAGACTGTCATTTTGAAAACAGCTAAAGGACAGGGATAGGATGATAATCAGCAGGGAGCATGGGTTTACCAGATACAAATCATATAATACTGAAACAATTTCTTTCCATCACAAGATAACTGGCTTTGGCCTGGGGCAACAAAACGGAGATTTAGAGGAATATTGAACCTCAATGAAGAAACAACTTTTACGTCAGCTTTCTCGGAATCCTATCTTGCGGAAGCAGCAAATGCAACAGTTGTTCTACATTGGGGGAGGGAGAGAGAAAAGGGGAAGAAAATCTTTCACTAGGTTGGAATCTGCTTAAGAACATAGCCGAGTTCAAACCCCACCACCACCACCACCACCAAAGGTGAAATTCTTCCACTGAGGCAAGGTTGTCCTGGGCTGCTAAGCTGTGGAGAAAGTTTATTGATTGAGTTCATGCATTTTACAAGGAGAGAAATGTCCTGAACTGCACAGAATCTCTGTTTTGGTCTATTTCTGATAGTGAAACATTTTGCTTTTGAGCATTAGCCTTTCTTAGGCTGGTGGTCCTCTGTTGCCTCAGGCAACTATCTTGTTTTTCTAAACCAGATACCAAGAAAACTTAGGGCAGATGTGCAGCCCTCTTCCTCCGCAGGCTCCCTTCCCTGGCCCAGCCCTGATGCAGGGTGAGACCTTGAGAAACATTCCAGTTTGGGGGTGTAGTTAGCTCTCTCACTTAGCCCCGTAGTATCAGATGTAGCCTGGCCTCGGGGTCAGCATGGGTGTGTGCCAGGGTTGACTGTTTAATCTTGTACTGTCTGTCTGATATACGAGTAGGAGGATCTGTCAGATGGGGTTTCTCTTGCTTCACAGATAAATGCAATAAAGCCTTGGCAGGTCATGGCTTATGGCACTTGAGGCTGATAAAATGTCCACACACATGGAGGGGCGGATCTGCCTATATGGTGCTTACATGATTATTGATGGTCTAGGAGTGAGCCTTGTCTTTCATCCCTCCATCCAACATGTATGGAGCAGCTACCATGTGCCAGGCACTGTGCTAAAAGCTGCTGATATAAAGATAATGACAAGACAGCCCCAGCTTTTCAAAGCCCAGAGAAGGGGAGGAAGACTTGTACAGTGTGGCGAATGCAGGAGAGGAGTGTCGCAGAGAAAGCAGGGAACTGCTGTCCAGGGTCAAGAAAGGCTTTCAAGAAGATTACTTAGCCTGACTAGGCAGTGGCACAGTGGATACAGTGTCAGACTGGGATGTGGACAACCCAGGTTAGAAGCCCTGAGGTCACTGGCTTTAGTGTGGGCTCACCAGCTTGAGCACGGGGTCATTGGCTTGAGCCTAAGGTTACAGGCTTGAGCAAGGGGTCACTTGCTCTGCTGTATTCCCCTGCTCAAGGCACATATAAGAAAGCAATCAGTGAACAACTAAGGTGCTACAATGAAGAATTGATGCTTCTCATGATGCTTCTCCTTTCCTCTCTGTTCCTATCTGTCCCTCTCTCTGTCTCTGTCAGAAAAAGAAAAAAGAAAATAAAAGATTATATATCTGGGTCTTAAAAGACTCAATGAGTGCTTCTCAGGTGGTCTAGCTTGGAAAGCCAACAGGTGGGATGTGAACCACATGGTGTGTGAAGGACCCTTGAGGAAAATCAAGGTGTTGTTACAAAAAATAAAAAGATAAGAATAAGAAAAGAAATTGCATGCCAGTCAGGCAAAAACAATAGCAGAGTTTAACCTCTTGGATTTCCAACAAGATGTCAAAGCTTTGCGCTGGAAACTTGGATTGCAGATTTGTCTTCAGGCCTCCATGGCAAGTGGCGCCCATGGGAACCTGCTGCGGACTCAGCCTGGCTCTTCAGCGGCAGTGTGGTGTGTGGCCTTTGAGAAGCAGCTGCCAGCACCGACTTGCCTGAGAAGAGGCTGGGGAGTTGCCCTCGATGTCCAACCTCTTTTGTACCTCTCACCGGCTCTCTGCTTGCGCCCCACGGGCTGCAAGTACCACCAGGGGGCGCCCTCACAGTCTTGCCGTTTGGGCGGCTGTACCTGAGAGTTTAGCTGGGCCCACCTCCTGATTAGTCCCTGATCCTCCTCAGTGGCTGTGGCCAAACAGGACCATAGAGGGCTGTGTAAGGATTTTCCCCACTTAGAGCTCAAGCATCTTCCAATTTATGGGAACTGCTGCTATAGAAAGCTTCAGAAACATACTTGTTATCAAAGTGACAGGAAAGTACTCAACTCTCAGCTAAAATTGTCTCTAACAGATGATTAGGGTTTTCAGGCTTCATGACTGAAGGCAGATTGGGAAGAAAAGGGGGCTGGGCCTGGGAGCGGAGACCACCCTGGGGGAAGGGAGGCCTTTGCAAGCAGGGCTCCGCAGGGACGGCCACGGTCAGAGCCATAGAGCCCGTGTCACAGATGACCCAGTTTCTCAGGTACCTCTTTCAGTGGTTTCTGGGCCAGAGGAGAAAGCCTGCAGCTAGGAGGCAAGGGCACCACACCCGCGGGGTGGGGTGGGGACTGGGACTCTGACGGCTGGGCCCAGTTCTGCTTTGAATAGGCGGAGTCACTTGGTTCAAGTCACTTTCTGTGTCAGTTTCCTGATCTGTGACATGGGCCCTGGCCCACCCATGAGGAGTGTAGGGAAGGTCACTCAGGTCATTAGGTGCTCTGAGCTTCCTCTACTTTTTTCATCTGCCAGTAAAAGAGTTTGGCTCAATCTCTTGGCGCTTTCTGGCTCTATAATTTAATAGCTATTACAGAAAATGAAATGTTATGATATAAAGACTTGATATTATTGTTATAGTTGTTATTATTCCAAGTGGTAAACTAAAGGTCTCACTAAAGTACTAAACAAACTATTCTCCACTGGCCAATGTTTAGCAAAAGGGAGCAAGGCAGCTCAGATCTTATGACCGACCAGATAGATGCCTCTCTGTGTAATATAGTGTGACAGCCTGCTTACAGAGGGGACTTCTATGGCAAAGAGCATCGATAGGGAAATTGCCAGCATTTCCCCGTAAAGTTATTGAAACTCATTTAACAGCCAAAATGATATTTTTTGGTAAGGAATGGTTATTATAGTAAAAACAATTAATCTGACTTTTGCTAGATTACAAAAAAAAAAAAAAAGAAAGAAAGAAAAAATCCTCTAAGTGTGGACCCATGCAGTGTTACAGAAAGAAACAAGACAGGAACGTTCGTTCTGATGCTGGGGAAGCAGGACACCTGAGCCCGAAGCAGGTGATGCATATAGGTTAGATGACACTGTCACGCAGAGCACACAGGAGCCACAGGGCATTTCATGGCTAGTTGGTGAATAAAGGACAGAGAGTGGTCTTTGAGTGTGGGAACAGAGGTATTGTTAGGAGCCAAGTTCATGAGTGGCCAAGATGGCCATCTTGCTGGGTCCTTCAGTAGCAGAGGTCCAGGCTGGCTGATAAGGAAGGGAGGAGGCAAAGGGCTTCATTATACTAGAGAAGTCCATTCCCCTTATATCAATGCCTTCTTGTGGCTTCTACTTCACAGAATTCACTCTGAGACTTGGCAGATTTTGACAGCTCCCAATAAATCTCTCAGGAGAGAGGCCTCTGCTTTAGGAAATGGTTTGTCCATTGTGGGGAAGTTGCTTGTTTGTACCTTCCAGACTTCCTCTCGGGATGACTAGGAAGCAGGAGTGCAGAGAAGTACCATGCAAAGAACACTCAGCACCACGTGTCCTTGTCTTCCAGTCTCGGACTAGTTCCCTAAACTTTCAGGGTCTCAGTTTTCTCATATGTAAAATGGGGTTAATTCTCAGTCAGTGTGAGTCTCTGAGTCAAAAGGAAATACTCTGTGGGAGAGCTTTGTCAACTCTAAAGTTATAATTGAAAACCAATGAACCTGGCCGGTTGGCTCAGTGGTAGAGCATCAGCCAGGCATGTGGATGTCCCAGGTTTGATTCCTGGTCAGGGAACACAGGAGAAGCGACCATCTACTTCTCCACCCCTCTACTTCTCTCTTCTCTCTCTCTTTCTCCTCTTTCTGCAGCCTTGGCTCGATTGGAGCAAGTTGGCCCTGGGCACTGAGGATGGCTCCATGACCTCACCTCAGGTACTAAGAAGAGCTCGGGCACTGAGCAGTGGGAGAAAGGGCCCAGTTTCACAGAGCAATGCCCCCTAGTGGGATTGCCAGGTGGATCCTAGTCAGGGTGCATGCAGGAGTCTGTCTCTGTCTCCCCTCTTCTCAATGAATAAAAGAAAAAAAAAAAGAAAACCGGAACACATTCTCTGATATAGCTCTTTACTCACTAGTTCTTTGTGCCCTGGTTCCTAGTCTGTCAAATGGAGAGAATGACAGCATTGCCACACAGGCCATTCTGCAGAGGAAACAAGGTGATATGCATGAGGGTCTAACATGCAGCTGGCTTGCAGTGATGTGGAAATCACGTTTGTTCCTCCTTTCCTTCACATGGATCAAAATTTGGCCATAGGAAGGTTTGAAGCCTCGATAGCAAACGACTCCGTTATAAACACCCTGGTGACTGTCACCTCTGGGAAGGATCTAAGAGTTAAAAAAGCATTTGGTTACCTGTCCAACTGGCAATATACAAGCAAATAGATATCTTTAAAGAGAGAATTGACAGATGGGAGGAGGGTTTGAGGGGATGGGTAAAAAAGGTAGAGGGATTAAGTACAAATAGGTTGTTACAGAATAGTCATGGTGATGTAAATTATAGCACAGGGAATATAGTCAATAATATTCTAATAACTAGGAATAGTGTCAGATGGGCACAAGATTTATCAGGATGATCACTTAGTAAATTTTATAATGTTTAATCACTGGGGTGTATACTTGAAACTAATATAATATTGTATGTCAACCGTAATTGGAAATAAAAGATAAAAAATAAAAATACAGCTGACTGGTGGTGGCACAGTGGATAAAATGTCGACCTGGGATGCTGAGGTCCCAGGTTCAAAACCCCGAGGTTGCCTGCCTGAGCCTTGGCTCATCTGGTTTTAGCGCAGTATGGCTGGCTTGAGGGTGGGTCATAGACATGGCCCCATGGTCGCTGACTTGAAGCCCATGCTTGCTACCTTGATTTGAGCCCCCAGACCCTGGTCAAGGCACTTATGAGAAGCAATCAGTGAATAACTAAAGTGATACAATTACCAGTTGATGCTTCTCATCTTCCTCCCTTTCTATCTCTCTCCCTCTCACTGCCCTGCCTCGCTAAAGAGAGAAAGAGAAAGAGAGAGAGAGAGAGAGAGAGAGAGAGAGAGAGAGAGAGAAGTCTTTAGCAAACTGTGGTGCAGACAGCAGCTTACCCTGATCTTTCCCTTTTTTTTTTCTGGGCCTCTGATCCAGGCAAACAAGGAGCAGATGACAAATAGTGTGAAGCCATCAGAGAGGACCTTCAGGGACTTACCCCCCACGAACAGCTCTGCCCACCTGTGCACACTAAGGTGGCCCCTAGGTGGTACGGCAGCTGCATTACTGGAGACTGGAGGTGATGCCAAGTGGTCCTGCCAGCCTGGAGCTCCGTGGTGACAAGTAGTCAAGTGCTGTGAGTTCTGTGTCAAGCAGGCCAGAAGTCCTCGTTGGTTTGATCAGCCTCAGCACTAGCCTGTGTTTTGCACTGGCTCAGGGAGCCTCAAATTATCTGGCATCGAAGCTTACGTTGCCTTGGTCACTTGCTTGGAGTCTTTGAGGCTCTCTGCCATTTGAGAGTCCTGATTCTACCCATCTGGTCCCATTTTCTTCTTCATCATTCACCTGTGTGGGCTACACTGAGCTTCATCGCAGGTTGTCTCTTCTCTCCTCATGACCCACGGGCAATCTCACCTACCACCTTGGCTTCCACGCTGATAGGCAGATTTTTATCTCCAATCCCCACCTCTCTCTCCTGAGCTACATGCCCGTATCTCCAGCTGCCTACAAGATAGGTTCACTTGCATGTCCCTATAAATCTCATATCCAAAATACCCCAGACCACACTCACTGTTGCTCTTGAAGTTTGGTCTACATTTAGGAGCTGGATTACATGCTTCACAGAGTGATGTTTCAGGTGAATAGGGATCAGTGTGTGGCCATGACACATATTCCTGAAGATTTCATTTTTACTGGAAAGTAAGTAAAATGCTATAGAATAGAATGCAAAATCTATATTAAAGAATAAGGTGGGACTTAAGACTTTAAGGAAAGTGTGTTGGCCGGGTTTGCCTCAGACTATGCCTTCTGTCCTCAATGGAGCACAAATGTGTTCTTCCCATAACTTCCCGAGTTACCTTGAATTAGAGCATAGACATGCAAAGTCCCTAGCAGGAGAGGATGAAGAGTTCCCAACAAGCAGGTTGTCACTGACTGACGGTGTTCACTGGAGTTGGTCAGCAGTGGAACCCCAGAAGAAGAAATGTATTTCCATGTACTAACCCGGGCAAGGGTCATCTGGCCAGCAGACAGGCAGGCATGCATAATGTGGAGACTGGGTGTGCAGGACCCATGCCCAGCCAACTGTGAGTGTTCTACACTTTTGACCAGAACATGCTAATAGTATGTTATGAGCTGCAGGGGAAATTAAAATTTTTTCCTCTTAATATTTGCTCATCCCATTTTTATTAGTAGCTCCATTAATACTTGAGACTCACCTTCCCTCATTCTAAGGCCCCATATTTGAGGTCTGGTCTGACCCTCCACCTTAGGGGCAGAACATGAATGAGCCTAGGCTAATCAGCACACTGTAATCTGGGGATCTTAAAACCTCTGGAGATCTTCAAGAGAAGAGGCTGTGTACTTGCCTAGTTTTGTAGTTGTGAGTGTGAGGGGAGGTGCTGCGGCCACCCCACCACCAGATGGAGAGAATTTGTCTGAAAATGGAGTCAACCGAGAGGAAGCAGGAAAAGGGGATGTAAAGAGAGAAACTGAATCCCTTTACATTCCTGCATCGTCATCCCCGAGGTCTGATCTACTTCTGGCTTTCTCAGTAGTATGAACAGGTAGATCTCCATGTTGCCTAAGCCAGTCGGGTTGGGTTTTCTGTCACTTGCAACCATAAGAATTCTAATGGTACATCAGACCATCTAAGCCTGATGGTAACTACACATTTTTTTTTCTTGGAACACATGTTCCTTGACCAGAGGACTAGATTTAGGCTCCAGGCCTTTTCCCTTGAAGAGCAGTCTGATAATACTGTGCAGCTGTATCAACATTGAAATCCTTTCACCTCCTGTCCTTTAGGAGCCACCAGACACTCCCCTCCTCTTTTCCTATTCATCCAGTGATTGTTTACCAAGCTCTGTGTGCACATTGTGAATAATACGGACAAAGACCAGTTTATATTCTAGCGAGGGGAGGCAGACAACAAACAAGATAAATACGTAATACAAACAGTAATAAATGTGTGTGTGTGTGGGGGGGGCTGAGATGTTTTAGTCTGGGTGATCAGAGCAGCAACTCTTGACCAAAGACCTAAGGAGAGTGAGGGAAGTAGCCAAGCAGTCACCTGGTAAGAGTGCCCCATAGAGGGAGCAACCAGTGCCTAGGTCCTAAGGCAGCAGCTGACCTGGCAGCTGAGGGCTGAGTAATAGGAGATGAAGCTAAAGAGAAGAAGACCCAGGGTATGGGGCATGAGGGGGCAGGGGTGAGGGTATGTGAGGGGCCAGTTGAGGACTCTAAGCTAAACAGCAACATGATCTGACTCACCTTTGGGAAGGATCCCTCTGGTTGCCTTGTTGTGGATGGATTACAGTGCCATGGGCAGAAGCAGGGCACCAGTTGGGAGGTGATGATGGTTTAGACAAGAATAGAGGCTGACAAAACAGGATTTGTTGACTGACTGGATCCAAAATGAATATTGAAAGATGGCACTGGGGTTTCATTTTATGAATTCATGAATACAAGTATGTATGAATGAATGAATGCATGCATGTATATGTGTGTATATATATATTTAGTCTCAGTACTCATGTGTTAACTCTCTTTATGTTGCACTGAACCGCTGGCAATACTCAGTTACTTGAATCTGTTCCTTCCACTGTAGTGTGGGCTTCTTTAGGATGACTGCTTTATTCATCTTTGTTTACCCAAATCTGTGTGGGAGTTGTTCCTGCCGGGAGAAGATCGTGTGACACAATGGAAAGAATCACATGATGGACTGAGCAGCTGTCCTGTGGGAACCCCTCGGGTGTGCTGAGCAGGGACTGGGGCGGTGTTTCCTGACTGGCTGGGACACAGGCTGAAGTGCCACTGTGGAGGGAAAACCCAGAATCAGGGTTGGGGGAGCAAACTCAGGGAGAGCCGGGCTCGGGTGGGTGGAGCAGGCATGGTGTCAGGAGCATGAGTGGGTGATCTGTGGTAGCACGGAGCACAAGAGAGACTAGCCTTCTGGAGACATTGGCAGTGACAGTGGCCATGAAGAACACCCAGGCTGGCAACCTAGTAGAATGAGGTAAATAAGGCATGAATCACCAACTAGGAACAGCAGTGTGACAGCAAATAGTGGGGTAGAGGACAGGACAGAGACTGGAGCAGGACTCTGACTATAAATGAAAATACAGTGTAACCCAAAGGCCCTCCATCCCTTTGGAGATTCTTTTTTTTCCCCCCTAACCCTAACCCTAACCTAACCCTAACCCTAACCCTAACCTAACCCTAACCCTAACCTAACCCTAACCCTAACCCTAACCCTAACCCTAACCCTAACCTAACCCTAACCCTAACCCCTAAACCCTAACCCTACCCTTTGGAGATTCTTAAGCAGCTACATGATGGCAGGAGACTTTGCAACTAGGTAGGTGGTGGAAATTGATCTAGAGGACAGACTACAAACTATTAAAGTGACCCTTTAGGCTAGCTAGGGGGTTCTTGGTTTGTAAGTGTTGTCTCAATAGAGCAGTTCTGTTGGTAGCAACCAGTCTCCTCTGTTCTTTAGGGGTATTAGTAGTGCTAAGATGGTTTTGTTCTGGTTCCAAAACTCTTCTTCATTTGTCTTTGCTTTAGCTCTGCTGTTTGTTGGTGTCCCATACTGACCCATGTTCCTTGCTGGTCCTTTGCTGGTCAGCACTATATTGGCTGCTCCCCTATATCAAAGCTTATTACAAAGATTGTTGTGATTTCTCAGTCTGTCCCCAAATGTTTTTAAAGACTAGGCTTCAATATGAAGGATGGAGCAAAAGTAGGTTTATAGTTGTGAGTATGCGAAACACAGTCCATTCTTGTATTGTTATTTATTTATTATTGTATTATTTTCCATATGAACAACTGTAAACCTATTCTTGCCCACACTGTACATAGACTTCTGCCTCACTTGGATAGCTTTAATCAATTTGGCTTGCTTTCTTTTCTTTTCCTTCCTTCCTTCCTTCCTTCCTTCCTTCCTTCCTTCCTTCCTTCCTTCCTTCCCTCCCTCCTTCTTTCCTTCCTTCCTTCTTTCTTTTTCAGATCTATTGTTTTCTGATTACAAAAAACCCCTGCAATTGATTTTCTAGAGCTTTGATTTTAAGTTTGCATTCACAGGGAATGCCTACCTAGGCAATTTGGGAGATGCTAGGGGCCGTTCTTCTTGGATGCAGATGCATCCTGTGCAGCCTTGGCTGGTGAAAGGGCTTCTGGGGACCAAGTGTTTGCAGCTGAGTGCTGCCTGGACAACCTTCCCCACTGTGCAAACATTTTGCCCTTCGAGTTGTATTTTTGTTCCTCCCTTTCAGACATGCTTTTAACAACAGCTGGAATTAAAAAGCATTCATGTCCCAGAAAATATGGTCTTGCAGGGGCTTTGCTGCTTACTTGTTTCATGCTCTTCACTTGGACAGTTTGCTTGTGATTTGAAGGGCTACCTCTTTTGTGTACAGTTTTGTAGTTCATCCATGTGCTGACCTTACTGTGTACACTCGTTGGTTTCTGACTATGCAAGGTTATTATACTTACGTTCATTTGGTCAGAGTAGGAAGATTACATAGTTAACAAAACCCAGTTGCTTGCATGCTACATATCTTCTTGTACCCTTTTCCTCTTCCTGCCCTCATTCAGTACCATGGGTCACATGCTTGATGATTAGCAATGCTCCTAAATGCCAAGGAGAAGAGAATAACATTTATGAAATATCTAGTCTGTGCCACTCATGGATCTTCTGTGACTCAGAATTCTCATCGTGACTCTGAGGGTAGTATTGTCCTTATTTTATTTTGTTTTAAATTATTTTTAATTTATTGATTTTAGGGCGGGGGGAAGGGAGAGAGTAAGAGAGACAGAAAGAGGAAAGGAGAGGAAGAAAGAGAGAGAGAGAGCCTGCCTAGATGGCTCAGTTGGTTAGAGAATTATCCTGATATGCAAAGGTTGCTGGTTCAATCCCCGGTCAGAGCACATACAGAAACAGATTGCTGTTTCTGTCTCTCTCTCTCCCTTCCCCTCTCTCTAAAATTAATAAATAAATTTAAAAAGAAAGAAAGGGAGACTTCAATTTATTGTTCCACTTATTTAGGAATTCATTGGTTGATTCTTGTGTGTGCCCAACCGGGTATCGAACCCACACCCTTGGCATGCTGAGAAGACTCTCTAATCAACTGAGCTTACTGGCCAGGTTGTCCCTATTTTATAGATGTTCCTGGTAGCTGAATGAAGAAATTGGGACTCAGAATTTTGAGTTTGGACACCACAGTTCCTGCGACTTTGTGTAAGGGCTAGGGCCATAAAATTTGCAGCTCAGAGAGGACAAGTTAAACTGTTTAATTGTTAAATTGCAAAAACCAAAGGTGTTGATTTTCTGTCCAGATTATTTTTTTCAGCTCTTTCTCGACTCCACTTTTTCTTCTTAAACAACCCGACCAACCAGTTGCCCGGGGGTTGACATAACGGCTGGGAGCAGATTTGTGTGAGTGTAGACAAGGGAGTCCAAGGAAGAACTACTGTCTTGGCTGGTCGGGGTGACAGCTCACTAATGGATCTCTGCGAGTGTATATATATGAATTAAGCACCTTTCATTTCCTTTGCTGCTAAAACATCAATTAAGCTCAAGTAATCCATGAGTTTTCCCCGTTTTTGGGCAGAAGAAAATCAGCACAGATTGGCTGGCTCTTTTTTTCTTCTAGGCTTTGATCATTAATTGTCTTCAGCTCTTTCCTGCCATCCCCACCTCGAAAAAAACAAAACAAAACAAAACTACCCCCCCCCACACACACACTGCCATTGGAACCCACCACAAATATTTACTAGACAATTTGTTCAGTCTTGAGTATAATGAAGATATGCACTCAGTGTTTTGAAGGCTGAGTCTATGGGGAAGGTACCAGTCTGTTCTGCTTAAGGTTGGTGGAAGGCTTAATTGAGAACCTTTTTATGCAGGTTGGCCAAGTTGATAGGCTTTGAAAAATCACAGTCTGGTCCCTGGCTGGTGTTGCCCTGCACTTGAGCCAAACAGATGTGTCTCTGCAGACCTCTCCATCTAATACAGCTAGAGAAAGTCTCATTTGTCTTTGAAAGGCCTCCTTTAACCCATACACATTTTTTTTTCGAAGGGATGCTGGAAATGTTATCCTGTGAGAATTGATAGCAGCAGGTACTTTTCCTCATCTCAGCCGCTATCCCGATGGTTTGGGTGATTCTGGACCCACCTGAGGGGATACCTGAGATGAGCTGACCTCCAGAGGCCCTCTAGCTCTTCCTGTGCTTCTTGGCAGGGATACACCCAAACCTTCCGACCAAATGTCTTAGCTTTCCCCCCATAGATGGAACCTGTGAAACGCCTGATATGCTGCCACCTTTGCCCCGGAAAAGAGACAATTTCATGAGATTCAACCTAGCAGGAATTATTAGCCCCATTTTTCCAGATGGAAAGTGGTTGACAATTTTTTTTCTAGTAAGTGGAAGACTCAAAGTATCTACCCAGAGTTGAGTGATTCTAAATCCCCCTCTTTTTTATTTTTATATTTGAAGTTGTAAAACATTTTAAACATATAGAAGCATGTTTATGTAGATATCATATTTCATACATAATTGAAGATTTCCTTTCATTTTCTTTCCTCTCTCCCCAGAGAGATGCACCATCTGACTGTGGTATACATCACCGCCATGTGTGATTTACACTTTCACTCCACGTAAATGTATCCACCAATGTGTGAGTGCAGTGTTTTGCTTCTCCAAATTTTATTTAATTGCTATCCGACTGTAATTTGCTTTTTTATTTTCCTTCTGTGACTTGCTTTACAAATGTTAGGTGTCTACCCATGTTGCTATGAGTAGTTCCAGTTCATTTATTGTAATTGCTGAATAGTATTTCATTATTTGATAAGTCACAATTTATCCATTTTCTGGTTGGTTTGCATTCTGGTTATTTCCAATTTCCCAGTATTACCAACAGTGCTACAGTGAACATTCTTACATGTGTCTCTGGGTGTACATTTGAGAATTTCTCTGGGAGTGGATTTCTGGGTCATAAAACATGCACAGCTTTAATTTCATTGATTAATTATAAATTACATACCAGAACAGTTGCATCAGTCTGCACTCCCCCTAGCTACATATGAGAATTTTCTTTTGTCCACATGCTCATCAGTGCATGGTACTGTTAGACTTTAACATTTTGCTGAGGTGATGGCGTGAAACAATATCTCACTGTTGTTTTCCCCATTCTCTTTACACCTTTCTTTCATAACTTCAAGAGATGCCATACTTTCAAAGATGATCTCTCTGTGTGCTGATTTGTTTTCTTAGGAGAGAGAAATGGTAGTCTTGGGTTTTGGTTATGATGAGCTAGCCATATGGTTTGTTGCTCTGTACCATGGACACCTGAGATTCAACCCAGCACTACTCATCATTTTTCCTATGCTTGAAGAATTCCTCATATTATGAGTCCTGGCTCCCTAGGTTAAAATCATAAACCTACTTCACCAGCCTCCTAATGAACAAGATTTTAGACAGGGCTTACAGTCTGTCAGTCAGATGTACCCATATAAGACAAATTTAGAAAGCGAGGAAGGAGGAATGCTATTTGGAATCTAGTCTGGTGAGACATCCTGATTTTGGAAGCCAAGGTGGTGAAGCTCCCAATGCTAGTGTCCTCCAGCCACGCTGAGACAGGGTTTCCACTGGAGCAGTCTAGGGGTGCAATTGCACACTATTCCAGAATGCAAACTATTCTCTGGCCCTGTTACATATTCCCTGAGCTATATTTTATTATGTTTCTTTGCTGCATAAACTTGCTGGAGTACATTCTGTTTGCAACTAAGAATCCCATCGTCACACTCTTTTTGAGGCCTTACTATTTGCCAGTGCTTCACCTACTTATCTCTACCAACCTCTCAAGCACTCTGCAAAGCGAGCATTCATAGCCCTGTTTTAGAAATGGGGAAACCAAGGCACACAAGTGGTAGAGATGGGGTTTAAACCAACACTGACTGACTGTAGAGCCCATCGGCAGGACTTTGTCTCCTCCCACCACTGGCTGTTCTCTTGCTTTTTTTTTTCTTTATTCATAGCACTCACACAAGCTGGAATGATCTTATTTATAATTTTATGTATATTCTGTCTCTTCCAACTGACAAAGTTACATAAAGAGCAGGGACCCGACCTGGTTCACCATTGCGTGTGCAATCCCGAAATCATGCTTAGCATAGTAGGCAATCAGAAATATCTGTTGGATGAATATATGAACTGAACCAATCTACCATGGATTTCTTTGGGGAAAACAATCCAACCTTATATTTCTACCAAGCTCAAAATACTTTCAATACTCTCTTGCATGTATTCTTTTATTCAATAGTAACAGATAACCATGCCTCACACCTCTTAGAAGTTGAATCTAATGCCTGCTTTTCTCTCTCCCTAGATATCTTAAGTCCTTCCAATGTCTATTCAAATGTGCCACCATGCCTGTCTCCTGGGACTGTACCCCCACAGTCAGTGATAGCCCCTGTAACAGAGCTGGAAAGAGTAGTACTGGAGATTGCTGCAGTCGACAGATGCTCTTCCTTTTACTAATTGCATCTCTTCCAAAGCCCCACTATGAACCAAACCTCAGCCTTTGTGTGTGAATGAGTTACTGGGGTCAGGATATCCTCAGCTTCTCACCTGTGAAAATGTTGGGGCCACACGGTCTCGGTGAATCTGTCGAGCATCTGGGTGGTGCCAGTCGTTCTGTTTCTAATTCCATTCATTTCACTCAGCCTCCTTCCTCTCATTATTCTTTCCCTTAAACCCACACCTTTTGGGCTAGTGTTCTGTGACCCCTCACTGACAAATAAACATGACCAAACGTTGTTGCTCCGTGCTCGGCTCCTCTTCCAACCAATTCCTTGAAGATGGTTTGAGTCGTCCCTTCTCCCTTTCTTGTTTGTCATCTCTCACGCGCTCTTAAGGTCCAGAGTAGAGAATTATGGTTGTTGACTCAGGATTGTAAGACCCAGCTCTGGTTCCCTCCTCTTAAATCCACTCATGCAGTTAAACCTTACACTAGAACATTTAATGGGTACAGAGAACTTTGGGAAAAAGAAACCATGAAAGGCAAAGAAATACTAACTGAATCATTCACGTTTTAGTTTCCCCTAGACTTTGTTGCACGGTGAACTACCTGACATCATAAAAAGAGTGTGTGCTTTTGGAGCTGTCCAGGCCTGACTGAATTTCTTTTATTCTGCTTCCTGGCTATGTGATCTTGGGCAAATTACCGACCCTGAACCTCTCTGAGACACAGTTTCCTCATCTGGAAGCAACTCTCGTGGAGTTGTGCAGTTTAGAGATTACGTATGTAAATCACTTTCAGATCAGGCGCAGCTGTTACCAAAGTGAGGTCAGCGTGTCCCTGGGAACACACTCCATTCCTGGCTCTGCCCTGCCCAAGACAGACACACACCTCCCTCCCATATATACACTTGCCCTCACATCACACATACATATTCACACTCTGTATACATACTATATCCACATACCCCAGACACATACACATATATACATACATCTTTCTCCTCCCATACACACACTCCTTCCACACACATACCACACAATACACACCATACACATACATACCACACATACATACACACCATTTCACACCACAGACAGACAGACACACACACACACACACTCCTCCCACATATACTGCTCACAAAAATTAGGGGGTCAGGGAACATGCTGACACTCCAGTACTTTCGGCCTTTTGTATGGTGCATTTTCACCAATGATATAAAAGTTGGTTTGGTATCTTATTTGCATAATCGAACAACTTTCTTTTACTTGTTATTTGCTTTTCTGATGTTCTTGTTTAATAAAAAAATTAAATGCTTCTTTCTTTATCACTTCATATTCATTTTGAAATATCCCCTAATTTTTGTGAGCAGTGTCCATGCCCCACCCACATCTCCCCACCCCTGTACACATACACTAGCCCAGGTTCCCATTTGCTCAGCCGAGCCTGGGAGAGAGGAGAATCTGCTATTACTTGAACCTCATCAAGGCCGGTTTGATTTCACTGGGAGAAGAAAGGGTGCGGTTTTGCTGCTATACCTGAGGGGCTCAGGGAAGTAAGAGGGGGGAGGACAAAGGAAAATTTCAGGAAAGAGTTTCATAAAACTAACACATCCCCCCACCAACTTCGCTATCTGGTGATAGTTCTGTTTAAAAAAGGTCTTGGGGAATAGCAGGTCAAAACTACTGCCTAGAAAAGCAAGGGTTTGGGTGATGACTGTCAGCTTCTCTCACAGGTAAGTTATGTTGACTCCTTGTTTTACTCAGATGGACTTACTGGAAGAGATAAGGACCCTAGTCATAAGATCACCTCAAGGCTGTATTGAGTGTTATATTCTTTCAAATGCCTTGGATGTTGTTAATGTCATTACAGAGCAATTCTTGGGCTGTGTCACAGCTGACAGCCATCTGCTCTTGTCAAGCCCCATGAGCTTTGGCAAAAAAGCAACTTGTTTTGATTCACATTGAATTATGGTTCGGGGCCCCCATCACTAATCAGGCAATGTGAAACACACACACACACGCACACACACCCCACACAATTTATTGACCTATTTTGAAATTGGGGGGGGGAACAGAATAAACAGATGCACCCTTCTTCCCAAGGAGGGAATTTAATTTCCTGAGCACTGTGGAGCTTAGCCCCAACACATACTATCTCACAACATCCACACAAGATGGGTACCATTTTTGTCCCCATTTTTACAGATGACAAAACTGACTTGGGTGGATAACCTGCTCGGGGCAACACTATTAGTTAGTGGTAGAGTCAGGGTTCCCACCAGGCAGCTCCACATAAACCCGTGCTCCCCCCACCACATGCTGTATCAGATGGCATCCAGTACAGTGACGCTGGGGTGTGCTGTTGTCAGAAGCAAGGTCAAAGTCATGCTAGCAGGAGGAATCGGCCTTCCTCATATGAGATTAGACTATGTTTTCTATTAGAACAATTAATGTTCAATTAAAGTTCACGTTGGAGAAACACGCTTGCTCCTTATACAAACCAGTGAGGAATCAGCCATGACGCAAGGTGGGACAGCGCGGGGCCTCCTCCCATCTCTGCTCTCACTCTCAGGCACCCCAGTGGTCCTTATCGGGATTATTGGCACTTGGTATGAAATAAAACTGTCCTGGTTATTGTTGGCTATTTAGCATTCCTGGCCCTGAGGTACTGAATGTCCATGGGGTGCTCAGTCATTGTGGCTGATCCAAGTGCCCTCTCCCCATTTCCCAGTCCTCCCAGCCTGCTTAAGAGCCAAAAAAGAGGACATCTTGCTGGAAACTGAGATGCTGGGGTCCAAGGGGACAGCATCCTGTCGAGAGAGGTGGAGTTCCCACTGCACAGAGGAGGAGCAGAGGCAGGGACTGAGGACCTGAAGGAGGGAGCTGCACAGAGGGGGTGGGGGTGGGGAGGAGAAGAGAGACTGAGGTCTAGGGAAAGGGGCCACTGGAAAGGCTCTCCAGTGTAAGCTGCTGCTTAGAACAGCCTGCTGCTTTCTGAGACTGTAGTCTGCTCTGGGCTTGACCTGGAGAAGGCTGAGCACGTGGAAGGTGTTCTGGAAAGGGGCCACGGGTACTTCCACACCATCTTGCAGTGGCTCCAGTCAAGAAGAAACTGAGAAAACCCCATTCACCCTATGGCAGGATCATCTCTCAAGGATCTATGGCCCTGCTGTGGTCCAGGGACTCCTCTGAGAAACAAGGACATTGTAGATAAAGCTGAGGGATTTCAAGGGGCTGCCCCAGTTAGGGGGAAATTTCAGTTGGAAAGTCCTATTTAAAATTGAGTTATATACCTGGTCAAGGCACATACAATAAGCAACAAATGAATGACTGAAGTGGAGCAACTATGAATAATACTTCTCACTCCCCCCCTCTCTTATGTCAGTAAAATCAATAAATAAAATCTTTAAAATTGAGTTATACATCACTTTCAGGCTAATCTCAAGACCGTTACCTGAATGGTTCCATTAAAATATAAATCTTCTGCTCAAAACCCTCCAATGGTTCCCTATTTCACTCAGAGTAAAAACGAAAGTCCTCACAATTGCACCCAAAGTCCTACGCATGTTTTCAATAATTACCTCTCTGACCTCAGTTCTTTATACTATGCTTCCTTATTCACTCTGCTTCAACCACATTCCTATCCCTTGAACATAGTGTGCTGCCTCAGGGCCTTTGCACCAGCTGTTCCTCTTCTTGGAATGCTCTTCTACATACCTGCTCTCTCTCTCACCTTTTTAAACTCTGCTGAAATCTCACATTCTTTAGGAAGGCCCATGCTGACCACTCTTTCAAATAGTGCAGTCCTTCCCAGATCCGTAATCAATCTTAGCCTCCTTAGTTTACCTATTTTTTCCCACAGCAGCTGCTTCCAAAATCTAACATATAATTAAATGATGTGTTTATGTCATATATTAGTCTGTGTCCCCTCACAAGGACATAATGTCCATGAGAGCAGAGATTTTGTCCAGCTTATTCACCGATGAATCTAGTGCCTAGAACCGAGCCAGTAAGAGCTTAATTAATATTGTTGAATGAGATGTTTCCTTTAAGTTGGAATTCCTTTGGAGAAAGGGGCCCTAGGGATCTAATTGAAATGCTTTTCGATGCTTCTCATATTCATACTTACTGGTTCTTTCTATGCGTATGCTTTCAATTTAATCCTTGTCTAGCCACTGTACCCGAGAATCTAAACGCCCTCTCTGCAACCTTGACTGCTTTCTCCGCTTTGCCAAATAGGTTGCTGGGATTCAGCGAGCCGCCCTTTGAAACTCACCTTGGCCGGGTTACATGCTTGCTGTGGGGAACTCTGCAATGGTCTCTCCCAGCCTGCATTCTCTGTGCTCCCTGGTCTCCTGCCGAAGCCTCTACCTGCTAGTCCTGAAACAGAATCCTTAATCCCCAGCACCCCTCCCCCTACCATCCTTGAGTGGGCATTCGCAATGCACATTCATAACTTTCCTAGAGTTTGTCTTTTTTTTTTTTTTCTTTTTCTTTGAGCCAGAGTTTGGGAACTGAGAGGCAGAAACATGGCTGAGAAGCAAAGCGTGCGATCACACTGTCCCGGAAAAGAGAGTTAAAGGACTTCTTCTAGGCTGGGGATGAGATGCTTTGTGTGGTTAGTAAAAATGACAGAGAGGCCTGAGTTAAGACAAAAAAATAATTCAGAAATTCTAAAAGTTAGAATTGATCGGCAGGTTAAGAGTTCTTTCAAATTCTAATGAGCTTTCAGCATTTCTGCTGTTTGCTGGGCTTAAAGAAACAAAAAAACAAAGAGCAAGAATTACCTTTCAGATAGGATGATGATGTCTAATGCATCTATTTTTCTTGCTATGTTCCATTTTCATTTCATTCTGAGATCCAACTAAACTTGGGAGGTTGCCTTTGGGTTTTCAACACTGCAGCGGATGATCTAAATCTAAATAATAATAAAAAGCCATTGCTTTTTATTGGACTTTTGTTTTATAAGTTGATGGAAACATTTCATATACCCATTAGGTTTTGTAACCCAATCTTGGTACTTGCTGACTCCCAGAGGGGCTATTTCACTACCTGGGAGTTCCCGGTATTTGCATTATTTCTCCAAGGCAGAAGGAGAAAATACTTTCAGTGAAGGCCGAATAGTGTTTTTATTTGAAAGAATTCTGTTTAAGGTAGGACACACACACACACACACACACACACACACACACACACACACATTATAGGCTCTCTCTTTATTTTTCTCTCTTACACAAGCTATATAATAAAATTATAGCTTTAGAATTAAAAGGACCTTAGAGATCATCTGTTCTAATGCTGGCGTGTTACATATGAGGCAGATTCTGCCCAGACAACTTAAGTACCTCATCCAAGGTCATCGGCAACTGGGGGAAGGGACCAGACTACAATTCAGGTTTTCTGACTCAAGTCTAATTTTCTTTCTGCTACACCACATTGCCTCCAAAATAAGATAATGTCTATGAAATCATTTTGAAAACTAGAATCCATTAGACAAGTATTGGGGGGTAGAGGGAGCATGGTAATGAGCTTTCTTTCTTCAGAGACAAGCCTGACAAACTCAGGCCCTTTTCCAAATGAAGTAAATTCATGTTACATCGGGTTTCTGATCAGGTTCCCGGGTATGGCCTCCAGTAAATGAGCATCATAGAGGTCAAACCAGTGCACTCTATTCTTCATTCAGGTACAATATCTATATAGTACCCCCTCTTTTGTCCTTCCTTCTTATCGTCTCTATCTATTTCCCTCTAATGTCTATTTTTTTATTTATTGCATGTAGGCCAATAGGCTGCATAGAGACATTATTAAATATCATATATTGTTTATTAAAATAAATGGCCTATTTTTTTATATAAGCAACTGTTATCAAGTTAAAATATTTTTATTTCAACAGTAATACTTGGTTAATGTAAAAACCTTAGATACTATATTTTTTTGTGACAGAGACAGAGAGAGACAGAGAGAAAGAGGAACAGATAGGGACAGACAGATAGGAAGAGAGAGAGATGAGAAGCATCAATTCTTTGTTGCAACACCTTAGTTGTTCATTGATTGCTTTCTCATATGTGCCTTGTCAGGGGGGCTACAGTCCATCGAGTGACCCCTTGTTCAAGCTGGTGAGCCTTGCTCAAATCAGATGAGCCTGCGGTCAAGCTGGTGACCTTGGGGTTTCAAACCTGGGTCTTCTACATCCCAATCTGACGCTCTATCCACTGCATCACTGCCTTGTCAGGCCAGATACTATTTTACAAAAATTTTTAAGTTTTTATTGATTTCAGCAAGAGAAAAATGGGGAGGGAGAGAGAGAGAGAAAGAGAGAGAGAGAGAGGAATATCTTGTTTCTGTATGTGCCCTCACTGGGATTAAAATGGTTATCTCTGTGCTTCAAGGTGATGCTCTAACCCAGGGGTCCCCAAACCTTTTACACAGGGGGCCAGTTCACTGTCCTTCAGACTGTTGGAGGGCCGGGCTATAAAAAAACTATGAACAAATCCCTATGCACACTGCACATATCTTATTTTAAAGTAAACAAAACAAAACGGGAACAAATACAATATTTAAAGAACAAGTAAATTTAAATCAACAAACTGACCAGTATTTCAATGGGAACTATGGGTGCGGATGCATCCTGTGCTCCTCTCATTGACCACCAATGAAAGAGGTGCCCCTTCTGGAAGTGCGGCGGGGGCTGGATAAATGGCCTCAGGGGACCGCATGTGGCCCAAAGGCCGTAGTTTGGGGACCCCTGCTCTAACCAATCGAACTATCTCGCCAGGGCTAGAGTGGACTCTCTCTTTTTTTGTTTTTTTTTTTAAGTGAGAGGAGGTGAGATATAGAGACAGACTGCTTCATGCGCCCTGACCAGGATCCGTCTGGCAACCCTGTCTAGGGCTGATGCTCGGACCAACTGAGCTATCCCCCATGTCCAGGGAAAACACTTGAACCAATTGAGCCATTGGAGAGGGGGAGAGGGAGAAAAGGGGGAAAGGGAGGGGGAATAAAACAGATGGTTGCTTCTCATGCATGTCCTGACCCAGAATTGAACCCGGGACATCCACATGCTGGGCTGATGCTTTATCCACAGAGCCAAATGGCCAGGGCCCAGATACTATTTTTAATTGTCTTTAAAATAGTTTTGTGATTAGAATGAGAACATTTGAAGCTCGGTTATTAAATTGTTATTAATAGACTTGAATTACATAAAAATTCTTATAACTAATTTAAATGTTTTAATTATAAGGAGACATAAAAATTTTAAGGTAGAAGGCCAGTTAAATTAACTAACACATAATTCATTAAAACCATTTAGTTACTACTATACTTTACGTGGAATACTGAGAAATACTAAATATTATTGCAAATGACTTGATGGATTAGAATTTTATTTTGGTATTATCAATAGATTAATTTAATAAATTATGATAGTAATTATAAATAATTTTCCATAAGTCTTATGTTGACCTCTATAACTATATATTTTAGCCCTCATCTATTATAATTTCTTCTTGTTCCCTTGAAAGAAGCGTGTCCAACATTTCAGTATGCGAGATGGACCCTTTGTTGGTGTGTGCAATATTGGCAAGAATGCTCGCAACTCATCGGAAGGAAATTCTTTGGTAGCCTTGCCTAAAGGCTCTGGATCCAGTCAAATAGGTTGCTAACAAGGTCTGTAAACTCTAGACCCCATTTTCGGACTTTAAAAAAATCCATGCAAAAGTCTGAGCGATATTCACAAATGAGGGCCTGTGCTCCCAGTCCTTGTCAGTCTGTGACAAACAACAGGTCAGTGTGCACAGTGAGAACTGGGGCTGTGCACCTTTCTCTCACCACCTGGGCACTCAACCAGGTCAGAACTGAACTGCACCGAACAGGGAGGCCTGGGAGTAGGGCGGGCTGAGCTGCCTGCTAACTGCACACGCGGGACAATTGCCGTAGGACAGGAGAAGCTTTGGTAGAGTTGATCTCTGACTACACAGAAGCTGTAACAGATTGAGCACAGAACACCAGGAACTGGAAACACAGAATAGAAATCATGAAGTAGCAGCAGATGTGGCAGGGAGATGCCATTTCAGGCACCCAACCAGGCAGGAAGCCCTGTGGTTCTACCCGGAAAAGCTGGACCCTGAGTGCCCATTGTACACTAATGAAGACATCCAAACAGCGCACATTACTGGTGGGGCATAATCTCCCAAAATGGAGTCAGCGCAGGCAGCCTGGCAAAGAGGTGCGGGTAGAGCATGGCTCTGGGGCAGAAATAGCAAAGGGGAGAATGAGGCTGCCCCCTACACACACAGGGTATGGCTGGACTTCTGTGTGGGCACTGCAGATGAGAAATCCACCTGTGGGGACTTCTCTCTCTCTCACCTGTTTTTTGCTTCTCTCTCTCTCTCTCTCTCTCTCTCTCTCTTGCCTCTTCTGCTTAATTGACAGTTTCTCTCTCTTTGGCTTGCCAGTGTGAGGAGGAAGGGAGGGCTGAATTAGTTGTAGAAAGCAGACACCTTTGCTGGGAGCCTGGGAGCCTTTTAAAAAGACAAATGTGTGTTGGCTACTAAGTGTCACCTGGGATTTACTGCCATAAATGGGTCAGGTGTAAAAAAATGGCTGTTAACAAATGCGGAAAGCTGAGAGTATATTGGGTAAGCCCTGAGCTGCTCAGCAGGAGCTGTGCTGTCAATTCTAGGATATCAAATTGCCGAATTCACTGGTCAGCCAGTGTCTTCCCTGGGACGCTGCTGACGAACACTGAAACTATCTTTGGGGAGCCTGGGTATGGCTGTAGACTTACCCGCCCCGCCCCTAAGCACATGGTGTTCCGAGAAATGTGTTGGCAAGGAAGTTCAGGCTGAGAACTGAGCCAATGGGAAAGGAGATGCCGGCCTTCTGAAGAGAGCTGTGATTTTGCGGGTCCGGTAGGTATTTCAGCCATAAGCATCTTTGCTGTAGACATCTTTGCCGTAGACATCTTTGCCGTAAGCATTTTCGCCACATAACTAATTGGCTGTATGCAGTTTTGCCTAAAAAGGCAAAAATCATAACTTTATTGCAAAATGCACAATATTCAAATACATTTAAAATGTGTGTAGATTCATAGCAATCCTGACCGAACCACTGATTTTATTTTTCGGTTGCACCTAAGCACTTGGCTTTGAAGTCTTCTGTTACGTGGTATTATACTTTTTTATTTTTTTGCTTGTTGACTCGTTTCCTTGTTCAGCATTGTGCTTTTTCTTTCTGTTAAACCTTCTTCCTTCATTAAGAGAGGTGTCAGTTTCCAAATGCTAAGATGCGTAGTTGTACCTGAGCTTTGTATTGCGTGGTGGAAGCCCCTTCACTGTTTGTTCCTGGCACATTGTCACATGTCCGTTGATTAATGATCCAGAGTTCTGTGGGAAATACGGACTAAGATTTATATTACATTAAAATGGGAGTACTTCATCAACAGAGAAATGAAACCAGGTTGTCACCAGTTATTTTATCTTTTTTACAGCAATTGATTCATCAATGAAGAAATAAAACCAAATAAAAAAACACCCCAAACTGTTATTTTATATTTTTTATGGCAGTCCATTTGTCAATGGCGAAATGAAACCAACCAACCAAACAAACAAAAACCCAATCTGTCAACCAGTTATTTTCTCTCTCTCTTTTTTAAACAGTGAGATTGTCTTAGGGTCAGTTATATGGTGAAATGCTGGTGGCAATGATGTCTACAGCAAAGATGCTACAGCAAAAGCACCCAGAACTGTGATTTTGGTACAAAATGGATAATCTCATCTCCTTTACCTGAAAGTCTTGGCCCCTGGGGTGACCCAAAAGCAGACAGGTACTCAGGCGTTCTTAAAGTTCCTTGTGTGAGTCCTTGGCAGGCAATAAATCCATCTAACTGAGAAAACTGTTTATTTATAGCATCAAACCAAGCACGTTGAGCCTTAATAGACTGATGCTGGTTGGCTGATTTCTTTCTTGAATTTGGTCCTGTTCACAAAATACTGATTTAAGGCACTTTTGATTTCCCAAACTGCTCTCACACCTGCACGAGGAGGTGGTATAACCTTGGCTTTAAGCAGGAAAGGCAAAGGGAATAAGTGCAGAGGCAGTGAGGGTTTGCTTCCAGGCCCCAGATATACCATCCCCTTACGGTGGGCTTTCCTAGAACATAGTGGTGGCCGGGGATTTAGGAGATAGGGACTTGCCTTTTCACTGGCATCAGCTGGTGGTATCCGTGGGGTGGAAGGCGTGGTTCTTGCCCTTCTGCAGCATATGGTCAACTACCAAATCAACAACAAACCGTATCAGAAATATCTAGAAATGTTTCCATTAATTGTCAGCAGATAAGAAATATTAAAAGAGAAACTATAAATTATGTAGCCTGGACAGTCCAGCAAAGGACTGGGGGTGGGAAGAGGTTATACAAAGAAGAGAAGTGGAGTCTTTGGGGCTGGGCCTCGGGGTGGGGTGGGGTGCTTGACTTAGGTTTTAAAGATGGAAAGAGAAAAATTGGCTAATTCATCACTCACAGTGCCCAGGGAGAGCCCACTCAGAGCGGGACTCACAGGAAGGATGAAAGGAAGAAGTTGAAGCCAGAATGCTTCCCTCTCTCTTTCAAACAGCCTCTCCAGCAGCCCTCCCCAGGCCGTGAGAGGACAAGAAGGAGGGAGGAAGGAAGGAAGCAAGCAGGGTTTGAGAAGGTAGAGTCTGATTTCAGTAGCTGGATAGGACTAGGTAAATAGAACCTTGTAGCTGGCCCTGTGTCACTGTGTGGTAGGACATATTGGCTAGTCTCAGGTCTGGGACTCAGACTCCATTTGTGGTAAATACCATGTTTCACCTAATATTTCTACCACTTTCAAGGATAATGACCGTCACACTACGTTTGGTCTGAAGAAAATCGAATCTGCCATGATTTCCCACTTACCAGTGGTAAGAAGTCAGATTAGTTATAGGTTAGTCCCACCTCTTCCTGGTGTACAGTGGCCACCACAGAGGACCCGGCAAAGCACGACCTTTGGGGCAGGGCCTCTGGTCACCATCCTCTCAGGGTCGCTGCTGAGGAAAGGGCTGGCCCACTGCTTCTGGGCCAGGTCGGATCTTGGCTGCGGCTCCCATGCTGCCAGGATCAGTGCCCATCTATCTCCTGGGCACCCACACAATGGCACCTCTTTAGTCACCTCTGGGTGTGTGGGAGTCGGGGTCACAAGTCCATGCCACTTGCAGGTACTATCATTGTTTTCCTCCCCTTTGGCTTTGAAGAAATCACCCACTTCTCTTCCTGACATGGCTGCTCCTCCCATGTTGCTCCTCCTCCAGCCTTCCTTATTTGGCTTAGTCTTCAAAACTAAGCGCTTCTACATGGGGGTTGTTCCATAGATGGGGAGAGCAGGCCATGTGTCATACAGGCATGCACATGGCTATCTCCTGGGCATTTGCAACTTCTGGCTACCAACCTGAGCTGCAAATGCCGGAACCACTCCCAGGAGAGCAGGCAGCCCAGCTGCCCAATGCAATGGCCTCTTGGGTTGGGAGAGGGATAAATACCTCTCGTTCTCTGACTCTCACTGAAACAAACCCAGTGCAAATTCATCTCTCAGTACGTTATTCCGCACCTATCTATTTGCATTTGGGACCTGGCGGATTTGCCTCTACCTGCTTCTATCTAGTGATACAGGGATAGAGACACTCGGGAGAGATGAGATCAGGGTCCTGAGAGTGTCCTTGTGGGTCTCATTGCCTTATCATCATCATCACCACACGCGCGCGCACACGCACACACACACACATATACATATACATGCGCACACGCACGCGCACACACACACTGCGGTGTGAAGAGAGAAAGCCAGATCTGACAGTTTGGGTTGACTTCAACCAGGAAATGATAACAGGGCCTCTAAGAGGAAATCCATCCAGGGAGAAGGTTGTGGCTCTGCTGTTTGAGACTTGGGAACTGTAGCACTTTCTATGGTAGGTTTAGTAGGTGATCCAACAGGTGTGTTAGCTGGTATGTTGTGAAGAAAACCCCGCCCACATCTGATGGGTTGGAGTAGCCCTGTTCAGTGACTAGACTGTGTCACAGGCAAAGTGGCCACAGATGTGTGAGTACAAAGAGCTGTGCCCTGAGCCTTGATGAGTGTTTTATGCCGCCTGAAGGAAGTGGTAGAGTCTACATTGAGAAGACTGAGGCTGCAGCTGGCCGAGCCCTGTTGTGACCTTGAACACTGCTCTTGTCTCCACGGACCTCTCTATTTCTTAAAATTCTTTTATTTACTGATTTTTACAGAGAGGAAGGGGGAGAGAGAGAGAAGCGTTGATTTTGTTGTTCCACTTATTCATGCTGTCATTGGTTGATTCTTGTATATGCCTGACCGGGGATTGAACCCACAATCCTGGCATGTTGAGATGATGCTCCAACCCACTGAGCTATCCGGCCAGGGCCAGACCCCCTCCATTTCTTGCTGGGCAAGGGTGGTGCCTGAGTAACTAAATCCCTCAGGGAAGCTGATGGTGGCAGAAACCGATGGGGTGTGCGGCCTCAGCAGGCCCCTCTTGTTTCAGAAAGGACAAATTGATCACAGTACTGTGGGGGGGTGAGGGGGATGAAGGGATTATGTATAATGTATGCAGGAGACGGATGTTAAAAATATAAACAAGGCTTTGGGGTTTTCGCTGCTCCCCCTGCTGGCTTTTTAGAAAAAAAAAGAAAAAAGGGAAGTGTTCTGGGCTGAGAGTGGGGGCAGATCCTAAGGATGCTCCTTGGACACCCATGAAATACACATGAAGCGTAGCAGGCTGCAGTAGAGTGAGAGACCCTCAGAAATCAGGCAAAGACTGGGGACCCTTGCAGGAAACTGAGTGCGGAGGTTGAAGCTGCTGGGCTTTGAGATACTCATACAATTGCTTATTTGCAATTAATTGTTGTCTCTAAATACCAAAAAGATCTGGTACATGACGTTTTCAGTGTTACCAAGTTATCAACAGTTCCTTACCACCTGGATAAGGCATCACAGAACTGTAGCGTGTTCTAACAGATCATGACATTTGTGTCTCCACAGGGCTTCCTCCTAAATTATAGGCTGTCATCTAAAGTATGTGGTACATTTGGCATTGGATTTAGCAGGTGATACATATTATATGTTAAGACTGTGGAGAAAAAGAAAATAGATCTAAATGACAAACGTGGAAGAAAGGCTGCCCAACATGAAACTGCAGAGTATTAACTACTTTACCAATAGCCCCTAACAAGGTGTTAAGCTGGTTGCAAGAATTCATTTAAAAAATAAAATGAATTTTCTCTGAATTTGTATCGTCCGTATTTGCTGTTGCTGTTGTCATCATCATTCAGAGCTGTCAGTTACTTTGTAAAACCAAGATGTCAGTAAGTGTTTTGAGCCTTTCTGATTTCTCCCTCGAGGACAGCTGCCTCTTCTAGAGCACTCTCCCAGGCTCTGCTAGGGCTAGTGTTAAAACGATCCTGCAGTGAAGCCCTGCCACTTCCCCTGGGAAAGACTATTCTGTGGTTAGATCTTATCATAAAGACAAGTTCTCCCTTGTGATTCCTTCCCAACTTCCTGTTCTAAATGTCACCCTGGCAATCATTAATCACAATGAATAGGAAGTTATAATTAATAGAGGCCCAAATCATTCAAGTGGAAGATTACCCTTTTGAATTCTTGTATTTTTCTTGGAAGATGTCCTTGAGTTAATTATTTAGTATTTAAGACTATTTTTTTTTTCTTTTAGCCACAGTCTTGTTTCAGAAAGGACAAATTGATCACAGTACTGTGGGGGGGGGTGAGGGGGATGAAGGGATTATGTATAATGTATGCAGGAGATGGATGTTAAAAATAAAAGCAAGGCTTTGGGGTTTTCGCTGCTCCCCCTGCTGGCTTTTTAGAGAAAAAGAAAAAAGGGAAGTGTCCTGGGCTGAGAGTAGGGGCAGATCCTAAGGATGCTTCTTGGACACCCATGAAATACACATGAAGAGAGCTATGACCATTGTCTGGTTTCCTTAGACAGTGAGCACAGCAGGTGAGGAGAAGAGGTTTTCCAGCCTATGGGAGGGCTTGGGGGCTGCAGGTTTCTGTCATTTAGTGTGCTGAGTCATATCTTTTTGATGGAACCATCCTGAGCCCCCAGGATTAAAAACCTACAACCAAATTGGGAACATGGGCCATCAAGTGCTAAACAGGAATATGGAGGCAGCCATTCGACAGTGAGAACATGAGTGTAGGGCAGAACCGCATAGCTGAAGGACGCTGGTTCTGTGGCCAAGGGAAAGAAACGGTGGGTACAGATGCTTCCAGAGTCTCCACATTGGCCTTTCTGATCCCTGACCTGCTGGCATCACCTTGGCAACTCAGACAGCTTAGGATCATGTTCCCAGGTACAATTCATATTAATGTCTTACATTATCTTGTTGGTCTCATTGGTGCCACTTGTTTTTAAAAAGGACACCGCTGTGTACTTATTCTCTGGGCTCAGCAACTACTGGGGTTAAGAAGCCCCAGGGAGGAGTCCTAATGCTAAAGGCTCAGGCAGTTTTCAGCATCTTTCTGGCGTTGGGTTACAATGCCTGGGTCGAATTCCTGCTGACCTGACTTCACCCTGCTGGCCTTGGGGAAGCCCCGCTTCATAGGCTCTTCCCCGTGGTGGAGCCTGTGATGGAGAGATGGAGAGGCGTGGGCATCCGGACTGCAATCCTGAACTATGCAAGAGGGGAGGGTATGGTGCTTAACATGAGTTCTAACACTCATTCGTCTTTTTTTAAATTTTTATTTTTATTTATTTATTATTATTTTTTGTGTGTGTGTGTGTGTGTGTGTGTGTGAGTGAGAGAGAGAGAGAGAGAGAGAGAGAAAGAAGGACAGAAAGGGACAGACAGAAGAAAGGGAGAGAGATGAGAAGCATCAATTCTTCGTTGCAGCACCTTAGTCGTTCATTTCTCATATGTGCCTTGACCAGAGGGCTCCAGCTGAGTCACTGACCCCTTGCTCAAGCCAGTGACCTTGGGCTTCAAGCCAGTGACCTTTGGGCTCAAACCAGCAACCACAGGGTCATGTCTATGATTCCATGCCCAAGACAGCAACCCTGCGCTCAAGCCAGATGAGCCTGCGCCCAAGACAGCGACCTCACAGTTTTGAACCTGGGTCCTCAGCGTCCCAGGCCAATGCTCTATCCACTTTGCCACCATCTGGTCAGGCTCTAACATTTATTCTGTCATTCACTCCGTTACTCACTCATCAGGCAATCATATAATTAAAAATTCATCCTCATAATGCAGTTTGCTGCAAAGTGAGTTCATGGGGCTTTTAAAGAAAATTGTTTCACGGCACTCAATCTTTCCACATTGAAATAAACTGTTGGCAAAAATGGCCCCATGTCTCCCTGCCCTCCATATCCATATATAATTTTTAATGCGATTTTGTGGCTGCCTTCTTGAAGAGAAGGAATCTTCATTGTCTAGAATCTGGGCTGGTCCTGTGACTTCCTTTGACCAGTAGAATGTGGCAGAAATGATGGTTCAGTTTGAAGACATCCTAGATCACATGTGCTGACCTCAAGATATACGTGAAAGCCCAGCCAAATAAGGAGAGCTGCATCCTCCACCTGGAGCTGTCAGTGCCTGAGCCCAGCTGAGGCCAGAGCACTTCCCAGCCGGCCTGTAGGCTTGTGACCATAATCAGTGTTTACTCTTTTAAGCTACTAGGTTTCAGGATGCTTTGTTACACAGCAATAGCTAAGACACACACACACACACACACACACACACACACACACACACACACACACACACACCAGGAATAGCTTATATATGCATCAACCCTTCAGTTGGCAAACAGACCAAGCCCCAAATTTCCCATCAAGTCTGCCAAATGCATTCTTAGCAATGAGTAGAGTAGACAGAATCTGTCCACAAAGCCTGGAAGAGTTGATTATTACTAGGAATTTCAAAGATGTTCATTAGCCAAGGCCATGGGAGGTAAGAAAGTTGTGGCATGATTCCTGAGAAACCCACCCACTTTGGCTAGCCCAAAGAGGGCTGGTTCCAACAGTGGCCAGACTTTCAGAAGGTATGGGGAGTTGCTATGGCAACCAGAACACTCTCATTATGCTGCCTATTGCTGTTATTTGGCCACCCATCAGACACACCTTCAGTTCTGTTGGCAGCCTGTCCCCCTACTCCCACTGCCCACCTCTGTGGTCTGCAGACCTATTCATGTAGCACAGAGGGGCCTGGCAGCCACCTAAGAGGATGGTTTGCAGACTCTGTTGAAGAGAAGCTGGTGTCAAGTGCTTCAGGACCACGGAGGCCTGCCAAACTGACTGGGAGTTGCAGATGGGCTGGGTCCTACCGTTGTACAGTTCTGCTGCTCGTGGTGGGTCAGCTAGGAAGGCTCTTGGTGTGCTGAGGCACTGGGAGGGGTCACTTGGGGCCATCCCCAAAGGCTTGCAGTGCTGGGACCCGCAGCCCCAGACCTAGGCTTGGACCCAAACATATAGCAGGGATTCCATCAAGTGGTTCTTGGCCCACCCGCCTCAGGTTCCCACACAGGGCTTGTTAGACATGCAAGTCCCTGGATCCCCAAAATCAACCACCTCAGAATGAAGGGGGCTGGGCCTGGGAGTCTGCTTAGTTGCCAGTGTCTCCTGGAGATGCTTCCAGTGCCTTAGGTTGGGGAAGCAGTCCCTGGAAAGGCCGCACCGCACCCTACCAGAGCCGCAGGCAGCCTCACACGCAGGCTCCCGAGCCAGGTGGGCGGGCACAGTGCTCAATCCGCCGTCACAGCAGCCGCTCTCGCACGAGTCCTCTGCTGTACAGTTGGCTTCCAAACACATCTGCATGCCAGCATTACGTCGGAAGATTATTCCTAAAATATTTATTTAAGCCACCATCCTGGACCAACTAAAATGGGATCTCATAAGATGGGGCCTGAGACTTTCCATGTATTTTTTTTGGGGAAAAAAGTCTCCCCAGTGGACTTTGGTGCTGAGTCAAGTGGATGGACCACTGGCTGTACCCGCTCTAGGTCACACACAGGTGACACCAAACAGGTGACCCGTTCTTAAATCAGCGTTCAAAGACCAAAATTCTCCACACTTCTTTCATTGTGTTTACTCAGGGTATGTATTTTTTCTTTTTAATTCGGGGGCGCTCTGAGTCAACTAATTTTTGAATGTTTGGAAACCAAAGGGAGAACGATGAACGTGAACTTGTAGGAGGGAAACTGAAACAACACACCATCTGCAACAAAATCACCCAGCATTTCCCAAATGGCGTCACCTGCCAAGACAACTCTCCGAGGCTTTCTAGCGTGCCTCAGTAGAGCAGGGGCCCTGGAGAGGTTCAATTACCCTCCACATGTGTGCTCTTAGGGAGGACGGCAGGAGAAGGGCCTGGAATGCTTAATGGTAATGCTCCTAGGGATTTTAGAACAAAGGGAATGGCAGGCAAGTCAGAACTCAGCTTGCATTTCTGTTATAGCTTTGATTGCTGATAATTAGCCAATAGTTCAATTGTGATACTTGCATTTTAACCTAACTAAAAAATAACTGATAGATGGCTTCATTATTAGGGTCACCTATCGCATTTGGAGATCCACTCATTTATTCGGCAGGTATTGTCCACTATGTGTGAAATACTGGACAAGCCTTATGTTTTCTGCTGTTGAGTTACTTACGGAAAAGAAGGTGTGATCCTGGGAAGGGACTATAATTTAAGAAGTTTAAGGGAGATGTTATTCAGCTTGGGTCATAAGGACATTTTGGGAGGGAGAGAGAATTTCAGTGTGGCCTTGGGGAATAGGTTGGGTTTACAGGTGCATAGCCTGATGGCATTGGGGAGGAAGAATGACAACATGAATGAAACACGGGAGCAGGTGGATATACAATAGGTTTGGGAATAGTGTGGTGTTCTGTTTCTGCAAGAGATTGGAGAGCTCTAATTATGCCGAAAGGAGAATGATGGCTGGTGAAATGCTGGCGGGCCTGGAAGTGGGGTGCTCATGAAAGACATGACCAACTGACCCTGGGAATCTTTTCCATTAACTCTGGATATAGTCTTAAGAGTCCCTTCCCACACTGCCCTCCACACAGCCACCACCAGTCGATTAGAGTTGGCTTGCGGGGAAGAACTCATTCTATACCTGTTGTAACCCTTCTGAAGGCCAAGGAATTAGCATCTTATTCTGGAGACAGTGACTGAGGAAATAGCTCCCCTTGCTCCAGGTGAAGGGGTCGTATAACCAAACATGAACTTTTGGATGATTAATCTGACAACAGAGCCTGGAAAAGACTGGGATGGGGGCAAGGAGTAGTTGAGACTGAGAGACCAGTTGGGAGGCTGTTGCCAAAGGTCAGTAAGAAGTTATAGCAGCCACGATTAGGGAAGTGGCAGTGATATTGGGAACAGAAAGGATAGGATAGGCGCAAGAGACATCTAAGGTTGGAATTGGCAGAACTGGAGGCTTGTCTCATTGAGTACTGGGGACCAGGTAGAGGGAGAGAAGGCCGGGCTCCAGGTTCATAGCTGAGAGTGTGATCGCTCCAGCAGAGGAGGGGAGCTCAGGAGGAGGACGGCGTCAGCGGAGCCGATGGTGAACACGGTTCTGGGACACTGAGTTTGAGAAGCTGGTGCCACATTGGGGGGGGGGGGAGGTGCTCAGGAGAAGGTTGGAGGTGTGGAACCACGTCAGGGAAAGAGAGGAGCTAGAAACGCGCGTATGGGAACCCTGTGTCTGCTGATGAGGGCTGCAGGTAGGGTGAGATCACAGAGGGAAAGACGAGAGAGGAAACAAAGGTGGGGGAGGGAAGGAGAGAAGGCAGAGGACAGCAGCAACCTGTTGAAGCTATTGTAGAATAAATCGTGCTTGTTTTATCCTCCTAAGTTTAATTGTCTCTGGCCTATTTGAAAATATCCACTTTTGTGACCTGAAAGCCTTTGGTAAACACAGCCTCCCCAGCACTGCTCCCAATCAGACAGCCTCAGGAGATGACCTAATGTCTGGATACCAGTTGACGGACATCAGTGGCTGGTACCTGTGGCCTCCTGGATTTCTGTTGCAGTGCAGATACCCTGACACATAAACATTTGTGGAGAAGTGCTAAGGACACTCCTCCTGGGTTCAGGAGCTTGCTGCTTTTTGCCTTAAAATGCCCCAAGTGAGCCCTGCAGTCTGGGCACAGAGTATGGGGACTCCCAGGGCCAGCCCAGCTGGGCTTCACGAACATGGCCTCTGCTTCCAGCCAGGAAGCCGCTGACTTCCAGTCCCTGTCTGATGAGCAGGTGGCTTTGTGGGATGGGAAGAGAGTGACTAGGACAGAGCTTTTGCACGGGGCTTGCTGATGCCTCACGGAAGCATCCTTTTGGCTTGAAGACTAAAATGCAGGCACCCAACCAGGCCCTATCCCGAAACCTGAGGGCTCCCGGAGCACAGAGGCAGAGTGCTGCACCCCCCACCTGCACGTGCTCAGGGACCCCGCCCAGTACATAACCTTTGAAGCCCCTCGATAGGTTCCTAACATCTGCTGGAGCAGATGTCAAGAACATTCTGCAGCACTGTACAATGAGAAAAAAACACACTTTAGTAAACAAGGTAACACTATGAAAATTCATGGACAAAGGTAAACTCTCATATCAATTGTCCGAATAGTCTTTAAAGCTCATCTTCCTGGCCGTCTCTGTGGTGCCCTTCACCATCCAGACTCCTCCTGTCTCCGTTCTGCACTAAGCTTTCCCAGCAGGAATCTCGTTCCTCTGACTTCTGACACACCTGCACCCACACCCCCCACTGCTGTTCTCCTCACAGGGTCTCTACCTTGGTCTCCTCTGCTGCTGCCTCCTTTATGGCCAGGTGGGACTTGTGCTCTGCCTGGAGTGGCTGTGGGTGGCCGCTGCTTGGCTGGAGTCTCCTGTTTCTTGGCAGGTGACATTAGTGCCCTCCTGTGGAGGGTCACAGATGCTTTCTTAGTAGAGCTGTTAACCACACTTATTTTGACTGGTGAAGGCACTGCCTTTGCCTTTGAGTTAGCCACAGGCTTTGCCTTTCTTCTGAGTAAAAAAATTTTTAACTCCTCCCCGATCTCCACCTCGAAAGGTAATAACAATAATTTTTGTGCTGAGCAGCAACAAGAACTAATGCAGACGGCAGTCACTGCATGCCAGGCAGTTCTACGATCCTTAGAAAGAGAACTGATTTTGTCCTTACAAGAACCCTATAAGGCTAAGGAAGGTATTATTTTTATCCTCATTTCACATGTGGAGAAACTGAGGCACAGAGGTTAAAGAACATGCTCAAGGTCCCCGCAAAGCCCTGAACGCTGTGCCCGAAACATGGTAGCTGCCATATTATTTCTGTTATTGGTTCACGTCTGCCTCCAATTCACTGTGATTTGAGGACATGAGTCGTCTTTCTCTGTCTCCTCATTTGTAAAATGAGGATCATCAATAGCTACCTTCTGATTGTTGTCCTCACGTTCTTTGCTCATCTCGTTCTCGCTTTTCTGCAGAATGAGCTCTATTTTTCCACAGAGTCTATCTCGCCATCTTCTCCTGGATTTTTCACAGAACTAATTACTTGACTGCTCTGGAAGCTTCAAGGAAACAACTGAAATAATTCCCAGGGAGCATTTTGTGGGCTCCCCTTCCTAGAGGGTTGTGGAGTACCAGCTACCTCGGTCATCTGCAAGAGCCTTCATTAAACCAGGGTGTGATGTTAAATCAATGTCTTTCTACCTGAATTCCCTCCGGAGAGGTGAGGGAAGAGATGTGAGGCTGGGTCAGTCCTCAGTCATGCTTCCGGGGTTTGATCTTGTATGTCCACTGCATTAAGCAGACGAGGCTCCACCACCTGGGATTTAGCCAGAACAGAGGTTAGAATCAAGGGCTTCCTCTTTTGCCATCGAAAGGTTTCCTTCTCTTGAAAGAACCACAGTCACAGAGGGTGTGTTGGTTTTTCTTCCTGATCTGGTGCCGTTTATTGGCCACTGAAGCTCTGAACTGCCAGTCCCCCAGAGAGGCAGGGAAACCCATGGGCTGGTGGTGTGGGCTTAAGACAATAATGCGTGAAGGATGTCCTCTGATCCTGTCTTGTAGAGAGAGTCCCGTAAAACGACCTGATGGGGATGCTGGAGTCTCTGGCCAGGGTGCTGAAGGACAGAATGTTAAGAGAGAAAACTGAATCATGCAGAGCACAGGGCCGTGTCCTTGCCAAGCAACACGGGGGAAGCCTGCTGGGTATTAATAGCAATAGCTAACATTTATGGAGCGTTTACAATGTGCCAGCTGCTGTGCTAAGCACCATTTAATCCTCACAATGACCCTCCAAAGTAGGTATTGTTATTATCACCATCAACACTTTGTAGAAGAGGACACAGACGAAGAAAGGCTGAAATGCTTGTCTCAGACACACAGCAATGTCAGGCTCTGACACCCAAGCCCATGAGCTTACCCACTGCACTGAGCTGCCTTCCTCCTGAGTCCTTGGTACTAAGGACCCCCCAAGGGCAGATAAGGGGACTTGAGGATGGCAGGCAGCTGAGAGGCTGCTGTGACCCCACCTTCTGAATGGGTTTGCACCTCAGGGAACCTTCAGACCCAGGTGATGCCGATTCTGAAGGTCCATTCAGGGGATTGGGTTTGGGGGATGGAATTTCCTCTGATCTCAAAAAGGATTCAGAACATCAGCACAGCATGTAGATGTTAGCATACAGGGTGACTCATACCAGCCATCTGTGTGGTAGCCCCTGCTGAGCCTCCTGGGAGATGTCTGCTCAGGAGACTACCCTGCAGATATGGATGTCACTCAAGGGACATTTTCACCAGTGAATATCCTTTTCTAGAGACCTTCCTGCCTGGCTTATTGGTACTATTCTTTGGAATTCAGGGTACCTTCTTTTATGCTCATTATTGGCGATGTTCTAATACAATCTTACTCTCCAAATTTTACTTGCCAATATTCATCCTTAAATCCCCAAATCTTCTGTCATTACAATGCTGCTTTTAAAAAAAAACATGGTAGAATTTCCGAGATTAACTTATTTTACACCAAGACGTGAAAATTCCTGCCTTCTAAAGAAGAAACGGAGAGAGAAGTAGATTAGGAGGCAGGATAGCTGGATGCCAGGCTCGGTTCAGCTCTACGTGAGCTGCATGGTCCCCAACAAGTCAGCCCAATGAGTGAGTTAACTAGAGGTGGTCCAATGCATCCATTTTACTTCTTGGCTTGGAAGAATCTCAGCATATACTCCTGCCTGGGGCTGGGATGGAAAGACAACTAAGACCCTAGGATGGAGAGTATGGGAAGAGGGGGGTATGGAGATTATCTTCTAGTAAAGTGCTTGCCCACCTAGAGATCTGGGCTTCCAGATTTCATCAGAGATATTTAAACTATTTGCAATATTTCAGAAAGTCTCATAAAAATTGTACATTTATGTAGATAATAATGTATATGCTAACAAAAATGTGAAGTTTCTTTGCCTTTGGCTAAAATTATATTATTAGCTCAGTGTGGTAACACCAGTTATCTAATGCTAATCTGAAAAGTTTGTTGGCAGCCTTCTATAGTTTAAATGAATAATAAGTAGGGAAAAGATAATCACATGAACTTGAAATTTATACCTGTTCTTTATGCAACAGATTGGAGGTGGCTGAATTACTGCTCAATTTTTTTTTTTTAAAGAGAGATTTTTTAAAATTTTTATTTTTTTTTTATTTTAGAGAGGAGGCAGAGAGTGAGAGAGAGAGAGAGAGAGAGAAAGAGAGAGAGAGAGAGAGAGAGAGAGGAGGAGCTAGAAGCATCAACTCCCATATGTGCCTTGACCAGACCAGTGCAGGGTTTTGAACTGGCGACCTCAGTGTTCCCAGGTCGACGCTTTATCCACTGCGCCACCACAGGTCAGGCCCTGCTTGATTTTTTTTAAAGATTTTATTGATGGATTTTATAGAGAGAAGAGAGAGAGAGAAAGGCAGGGGTGGGGGGAGAGCAGGAAGCACCAACTCATAGCAGCTACTTCTCAAACATGCCTTGATCACAGGTCAGGCTACTGCTTGATTTTTTTTTTTTTAATTTTAGACCATCTTTCACAACATTGGGTCATTGTAGGTAAAATCTAATGAAAAAGTGTCAGAGAATGAAGGGTTGGAGGTCTCTTACTGGTTTCTTTTGTCTGATCTCAAAGGTAGGTGGAGTCTGAGGGTCAGCTGAGGACATCTAGGGGCCCCTCCATAAGGGGGAGACTTGGGTTCAGCTTCATAGATACCCCTCCAACCTGGGGATGAAGACAACTTCTTCTACTCTCTGTTAAAGCCATCCATATGTTTTATGTTCACCTGGGTTCTTTAATTGTTCAGTTATTTAAATCCTCAAGGATTGACAATTCCTAACCTCTCTAAAACTGTGTCTTTTAGACCAGACTCATCACTTACTTCTCTGACTATGAAACTGAACCGCCTTTTCAGATTAGCTTTAGGTAACCAGTGTTACCATGCCGCGTGGCAGAAGATTTGGTACAGTGCCATGAAAACCTCATCATTTTAACAGCTTCACTATTTCAGAAATGCTTTAGTAGTCATCACCATGCATAATCCTCACATAAATCAGGTAAGGTAAGTGAGAAGATGTTAATGTTTGCACTCAATAGGACAACCGGTGTTTCTCAGAGGATTCGAGTGAGTTCTTTTACCCCCATGGAGTGAGTAAGGGGCTGACCCTGGTAGTAAAGGTCATGCTGTAGGTTTCCTTGCTTAGCAGACTTTGTTATCTTTATGCCTGATACCTGGGCCAGGCGAGGACTGGGGAGACCTATGACCCTGCATTCCTGTTCTGCTGGGAGGAGTGAAAAATAAAAACCACCTGGATAAATAAAGCAGCCAGCACACAGGAGAACTGGGGACCGTCAACCCAAAAGCAGTCTCTTTTTGCCTCACTGAGTCCATCTGCTTTGGTTTTGCTGGTTTGTTGGTCTCTGTGTCATTTACTTTCTAGACATTTTGTTTCTTTACTGCTCACCTTAATCTCGAATTCTGGGTTTACACAGGTGGCCAGTTTCTACCGAAAACCTCACTTCCCTTCTCGGTCGGGACATAGGGCTGACCTGGAGGCTGGGGGTGGACCTGTGTCCTCCAAAGCCTGTGTGTTTCGGCTCTGCCATCCCCAGGGAAGAAGCCCACCTCACCAGCCAGGAGGACGATATTAGCGCTTCCTTTAGATGGGCTGCCAAGTCTCAGTTCCAGGCCCCTCCACTCCAACGCCCTCCTGGGAAGCTGAGAAAGGAATTGCTTCTTTTGAGGCAGCCAAGTGGATAGATGGTGAGAAGCATCTGCTTTGGAAATGCATTTCTCACAGCAAATAACATTTGCATGATGGTGCCTGCAAATATCACCATGGCATTTGCTAAGTTAAACAGAGCACCTTTGCTTGTCTGACCTTCACTTTGCTCCAGCCCCCAAGACGTTTCTGGCATCTGGGAGCTTCACCAGGGGGCGGGACTCTCCCCTCAGCTGCCCTCTGAGGGTAAGACAGTCCTTTCTTGGCCTGGGAGAATTTGTCTCTTGCACACATAGAATATAGGTTTTAAGCTAGTGCTGATCTGAGTGGTCCTGATCTGACATGGCAGTGATGACAATGACACTTAAAGTTTCTAATTTTTGCTTTTGTTTTTGTCTGGCATACACTTACAACATATGGGATGAAAGTCCCCTTTAATATATTTTTTACTGCGTGACTATAATGCTGTACCACCTGTGCAAGCTTTCTTCCTTTGTCTTGATATTTTCATTTATGTGCATCCTCTCGCCCAAAGGACGATATGCTTCTGGCAGAGAGAGACTATATCTTTTACGATGCTCAGTCATCTATGCATGCGGTCATGCTATGTTTCAGTGTATGTGCCCATATGTCTGTGTAAGATCATATGAGCATAAAGGAGTCTATGGAAAGGTCCATACTAAATTGTTAACATGGATTATCTGGGCTAGGCATGGCAAATATAGATGGAAGAAGAAGAGTGGGAGGGGTGATTAAACAATTAAGAAAGCCAAAAAAAATAATGAGGCTATACTTAGGTATATCAGTTCAGCTTTGGGGAGGGAAAGCCAAGATGATGAGTCAGCAGACCACATTTATGCATTTATGTAGAATTTTACATATGTACTTGCATCAAGAAATTAATATAGGTTACAGGTAAGGAAGAGACAAGAAGTACTGTGCATGTAACAGACATTCAATAAATATCGGTGAGTGCATGAATGCCGAACAGTATGAAGTGTGTGGTCATCGTGTAAATTTGGATTTTCAAAGAGCTATTTATTAGCTAATATTACGATGACACCCACAGGCCTGCAGTGTATTCTCATAATTCGAGTCACTAATGTTCTCTGGTTCATGAATAGGGAGCCTGCCTGGGAGAATCCCAGTTTACTCTATGGTCACTTGGCTTACTTATCAGTTGTGACAGTTAGCTTGGTGATTTCTAGAAGTGGAAATGACAAGGCCCCAACCCTGACTTACTGAGGTAGCTTTGGCTGGGGGAGGGAGTGGAGAAGGGGTGGGACAAGGGAATCTGCATTTTAGCAAGTATTGCAAGTGATTGTTATATTCATGAAAGCTTCAGAACCATTGCTCTATGCATCATTAGCTGCCCAAATGATGGACTGCTTTGATAATGAGCTGTTCTCCAAAGCAAAACAAAGAAAGATTTATTTACTATATTTAAAAAAAGATTATTTCTCATTGTCCGACCTTCCTTTGGTTTATTGCCAGTATTAAAAGAACTAATTTATGTGAACTTCCTAATGTATAGGTAGAACTTTAATGAATTCATCCATCTAATTGTAGGGAACCAAATTCTCTGAATTGAGAATGCTGAAGGGTCCTGGCTGCGTGCTCAGTTGGTCAGAGCATCATCCTGATATGTCAAAGATTTTGGGTTTGATTCCTGGTCAGGGAACATACAAGAATCAACTGATGAGTGCATGAATGGGTGGAACAACAAGTTGATATTTCTCTCTCTTTCTAAAATCAATGAATAAATTAAAAACTTAAGTGATCACCTTGATAAATCTAGTACTCCTCTGGCACCATACGCAGTCATTTCAATATTATTGACTATATTCCCTTTGCTGTTCTTTACATCCCTGTGACTATTATATAGCTACAAATTTGTACCCAATTTTATCTATTCTACTGTGGATAGACATTAGTGTTGTTTTCATTTTTAAAAAACTATTATGGATAATGTTGAAATGAACTTCTCTGGCAATTTCTCCTGCTGTGTGAGGAGGTAACATATCTAGCAATAGACTTGTGAGTCAGCGCATGCGTATCTGCAGTTTTAACAGGCATCGCCAAGTCGCTCCACAAAGAAATTGCGCCGATTCCTGTAACCACTTCTTGAATATTCCAGCAAGTTTTCCCTTTTGTGGCTTCAAATTTAAGAGCAGAATGCAGAAAATATAAACCAAGGAAAGAAAATAGCTTTGAGAACACGATTATCAGTGGAACTGACTTCAGGCTGTTCTTTTTCCAAGCTGGAAGCATTTCTCCCATGAGACGACTGCCCTTCACATAAAATCAGTGCACCCCTCCCAAGTTGAGTCTCTCCATCACCATTTATCCCCCCTATATCTTTACAATAAAATATACAGATGATGTCTTCTAGAATTGAAACCTATATGATTTCATTAACCAATATCACCCCCAATAAATTTCATAAATAACAACAAACAAATAAAACATAAGTACAATCAGTGCATACTGGTTAAACTCAGGTGACTTGGCATTTGGGAGCTTGGATTCAAAGGTGTACATGCAAAAACATTTTCTGAGAGCTTAAAGACTGCTAGGAAGCGAAAACATAAACGGCAGATAAAGGTTAATTATTTAAATAACAATTTAACAGTAAGAGAAAGAAACTATCACTGAGTAGTGCTGATTCATCATTGAATAAATTGTGCCTACATAATTCTATAGAAAATTTCAAGATAGGGAAGTTGGAGCTTATGTGATTCTAATTTGCCAGAGAATAGTTTCCTAGCAACCGTCACTAGATGAGAATCAGCTAACTCTGCTTTTTTGAAGGAGACTTTACTCCGTTAGAAAAATGAGTTAAATAAATACCAGTTTAAGGTAGAATTTTACCAGGTAAAACTATATTTGAAATATATGACTTCTGAACCAAGATCTAAAGTGGTTTCCTTTCCTGGAAGCTAAAAAAGGCGGATGTGTAGAAACGGATAGGTACCAGATGTAGGGATTTGAGCATCTGACTTTTTGCAGGAGTTGGCGTTGGACAGTGATGAATGAAGAGACAACAGATAGACTCAGGGACAGAGGGAAGGATAACAGAACCCCACACTTAAATTGCAGAATCAAGCAATTTCCTAGGAACATTTGGCCCAGGAAGTTTTAGAGTTCTTATAGCTAAAGGGCGGGGAAATGAATCGTCTGAGATTGACCCTGGAGACTTACTCCTTATCATCAGCTTCTGCTGGTTAGCTCTGAAAGATTACACATCATATGTTTCCTGACATAGAGGAATCATCTACCTGCGAATTCATCTCTGATGGTGATGTCTGACTGGAAGAGAAAAAATCTTGTGGGTATTCTCAGGAAGAAGGCCCATGATGGACCCATTTATGTGTTTTGAGTTTTCTGTGCCCTTGTTGTCACGCAGAAACTAGATCTCAGAAGAGGAAACGGTCACCACTGAAGAAAAGGGTTGCCAGAGAAACTGAGCGAGCACCACATCGCAAGGACATTGCTTGAGCCTTTAAATAGAAATGGAGACTCGTAGAGTTCTAGAGTTAGAAGAGACATTTACAGATCAAAAATAGAAAATATAAAGAACTGGAAATTCTGCCCTGTTTACAGTTGTATATATTTGTACCTGGCTCCTGGAGAGGAAACTGCCTCCTCACCCTCCTCCTTTGCACAAACACAAATGCTCTCAGATACTCTCAGAGACAGCTATAAGGAAAGGCACAGTAGTTTAAAAGCCTAGCCAATAAAATTGGGAATAAAATATAAGTTAAGAGATTCTGAAAAAAATTTTTTTTATTCTTAAAATCTCCCTACAGTTTTAAGTTCAGGTAAATTTATAGTTGCAATTAGAGTTCTGTTAATGACAGTTCACTTTAGTGCAATTTTTCAGCACTGGAATTTTTATTACATGTCAGATATCATTGAAAGTCTCTAGAAATCAATGCTATGTCAGTTTGAGAACTTTATTGACAAGTATTTTATTTCAAGAGGGTTGACTAAGCCATATGATGATCCTTCAGGTGTTCCTTGACATTTTTTAACTTACCAATCATTATTAAAAATAATTAATTTCTTTGAATGTAGTTATGACATCAGATAAATAAAAATGTAAGAATCAGCTCTCATCATTCCCCCAAAGTTGGTGGGTTTTGTGGTTTCTGTCACCTGAATTTAGCCTGTTCCAGGAGACGCAGTGGTGTATTGGGGCTGCCTTTCCTCCCAACTCTGTTCAGTCAGCTCATGTGGGTTCCTGGGAACCAGCCATGGTGGGAGTAGTTATACTAGTTAAAGTGGCAAACAGTGCAAATCAGGGCTTTTACTGGAAAGCCAGCTGTTGGACATTTACTATCACATCCCTGGGCAGATGTTACTTCTGTCATCACAGTGAATTGTGACTCCTAAGCCAATGTTCTTGCCACTGCCACTGCCACTGTAACCCAGCTTTTGTGTGCTCAGGGTTAGACTTAATGTTTCTATTCATTCATGCAAGATACAATTAGAAAGGTAGTCTAAGCACTTCTTAAAAATATATATATATATATATATATATTTTTGAAATTAAAAGCAAACATACAATGAGCCTCATAGAATCCATTTCAATAATTGATTGGTAGGTATAACATTTTGTTTTGTGGAATTATCCACACCCCTAGAAAGCTCTGTTCCCATAGATAAGGGAGACATCTCTGGGAAGCCAATTCAGTTTTCTCAAATATTCCTCATTTACCTTTCATACTGGGCCCAGACTAATGATCATTCTGCCTGTTGGGAAGCTTTCTTCTCCAGCAGCTTTGATGTGAAACCCCTTCCCTGACCCTCCAGAGGACCAGAGACTCAAAGTGCCTTTGATTCATGCTTTTTATTAGCAGCTTAGCTCCTTTCGTGCAATGCATACTCCCCTTGGCTGGTTAAATCCCTTGTTTTTTTTCTTTCTCTCGGTTGCACTAAGATCATCACCAAGCATTCATCATACATGGGCAGTGTGCTAGGTACTGGTCTGTTTGGAAAACAAGAAGTGGTTTTTTTTTTAACCTCTCATTAAATCCATATCATGCTCAGAAACAATCTGGCATGATATGAATTTAATGAGAGGTTAGAAAGAGCCAGGAGACAGGTATATGAGGAGAGATCTATCTCTGGTCCCATAGAATAAACAGAAGTAGCTGATACTGAGAGACCCATACAAATTCATTGTTCTTGGTACATTTTTGACGGTGCTGATATATTCTTTAAAAATAAAAATAAAAAAAGCAATAAAATACTACTGTCACTTGGACTTTGGGGTTAAGTCCTTTTAGGTATAGATATCCATCCGTCCATTCATCCATCCATCCCAAGACAATATATTAAATATTGCAAAAACCTAGGAGCTAGTCTGCTTAGGGCTCAGCTCGGCCTTGGGTGGACAGGGATCAGGGGGTAGGGGCTCAGAAGAGGGTGGAGGACCCATGCATTATCAACTTGCTCCCTTCTGGGTGATGGTTGTTGTGGATAACACCAAAGAACAAGAGGTCTTCTCCTATGAGGACTTTATTACATGTCATATGAAGTGACCGGGGTGAAGACATAGATTTCATACCCCCTGCACTTTCTACTCCCTCTAGTCTCTAAACAAGTTGACTTAAAAGAGAAAAAAAATGTCAGTAAGTATAGAAGCAACCACTGACGTCAACTTGTAGGCCCTGCTAGGCCCTGGCGACCTTTCCCAGCTCCACAGGGAATTGGGCTTCCCTGTTTCCCAGGAGGGAAAACTGAACTGTAGCAGAATCACACCTTCTGCACCGCTCCAGGCATGTGCTTGCCCCTCATATCTGCTTACCTACCAATTTGAGGGAGCATAGGACTAGCCCAGCTTCCCCATTCTGCTGCTGTGTCAGAGACTTTGTACTAACTTTTCCTGACTCTCAGAGAAAAACCCAAGCAGAGTATTTTGGTGGAAGATCACATTCCATGACCTGAGCTTCATACTGTGTTTGTCCCTTAGAAGCAATTAGTTACCCAATAGCAGAAAGCTTGTTCTGTGGTAGGCAGGTATCTTGGCACATTACCCATGGAACAGATGGCTACTGGTTCCACAAATTAGATTAACAGATGATTGTATAATAGAGTCAACCGGACACTCCTGCCTTACCCTTCCTGCCTCTCTGATAAATTGGAGCAGGTCTATGTAAATGGGCTGACTTCCCACTGATTAACCATTCCTCTGGGTGGGAACACAGTTGAGGCAGGGTTTGAGGGAGAGCAGGGAAGCCTGTTCTTTCAAGACATTTAATTAATCTGCAATGCGCATGTCTTCTTGCCCTTTATCTCTAATCTCCATTCCAGCTTGCTCAAATGTTCTCCATACTGACTCACTTTGACTATCTGGTCTCCCTACAATCTGCTTTGATGACCACATTAGGAGGGATTCGCCTGCTACAGGTCTGCTCTTCTGATTCATATTAATGTGATGCATATAAGAATCTTTTCCCATTCTAAGAGGTAAAATAGAAGGGTCTTCTGTAGCATTGCCCACCAGTCCTCTCCTACCTCCAAACTCCCTTCTTAGAGGAATTGCATTACCTCAATCCAGCCAAATCTCCTACTGTGTATTTTCCTCCCACCCCAATGGCAGTTCACTGGGTCAGAAGCCAACTAGATTTACTCTCTTGAAAAATTCGGGGAGAGGGATCAGGAAGCAGAATGGTGGTAATACACAGGTGAAGGGCTAAGCATGCTTGCAGAGGCCCTCTGAGGGCTCCTGGCTCTGGAGTCTAGTTGGCCACCTTCTCCTTGGATCCTACTTAATCTGAACCTTTTGAATAAATTTACCTTTATTTAAATTTGCACAAGTGGTTTCTATGCATCCAAATGATTCTTGTTTGGTACATCCTCTTATTCAAATTCCTTCCCCAAAGGAGAAACACAGACACCATGTCACTTTGACTATCTGCCAAACCCTGAAAAGTCAGATGCCCACCACTCTACCAGGAAAAATATTCCTGAGCCAGAACCAGAATCCAGTTCAGTTATGAATGAAGTGGGGCCTTATCCGAAGGCCTTTCCCCTGTACCCTACCCACCAGTGCTGCTCACACTGTCCATGTCTCAAAACCATGACTCCAGAGCTCTTTCCCCACATGCCAAAGTGACAGTGTTGAAGGGGCTGCACACCTAGTCTTGGTCTAGCATACTTGGTGGTGTTTGAATCACCATACTACAATAAATGAATTGGGTACTAATTGTACTCCTTGATTTTCTTTCTTTTACATGAAAGTGGTTCTGAGTAGCGAGAAGTGGTACTTTTCCCTAGAGAGGAGGGGTGGGGCATGGCTAGTCCTCCAGCATGGATGCGACTGGGCTGAGGCTCAGAGCCAGACTTTGTTGGAGGAGAGAATCTGGAAGCAGTCCCAGGAAACGCCCAGTCAGCTGGAGAAGAGATGTGTCCTTTGGTTTTGTTTATTTGGTTTAATTGCTTTTGCTGATTTGTTTCTTCACATTTTAAACAAACCTGTCAGCCACGGTGTGTGCCAGGAGGCCATTAGACTGAGTCTTCATAAAAGGATGGTTGGCACTATGGGTCTGATGAAAGTGACCTTCCTAATCCCCTGCTTATGAGGAGGAAGCAGAGCAGAAGTATCACTCGCATCCTCATTCCAGGCTCTAGACTTGGGATCGTTGAAGCCAAGCCGTGCTCAGCTTAACCAATGGCCACTGTCTGTTAGCCGTGTAGAGACAGTCTCGATATGCACCCCTGGGGAGCTGTTAGCCAGCACTGAGAGGGACTCTGGGCGAAGCAATATTTCTGTTATCACACTGTATTTGTTCAAGGGCACACAGAGAAATAGTGACTGCTGGTGATATGCACGTTCCTTCTGTGTGTCTGAGTTCTGTTTATATGCTTGCTGACCACCTGCTGCAAGTGATGTCATTTTCCAGGGATGTTGGCCAAGTAAATCACCCCCTTTAGCAGGAAATGTGTGAGTTTGTGGTTTACATAAGACAACACAGTGGGGAAGAGGCCAAGCAAACTGCAAAACAATCATTTCCAGATGTGTCCAATTTTGGCATCAAGCCGTCCACCTTACGCAGTCAAGCTGGTGCCCCTGTGGTACAAGGCGAGCTGAGTTTTCAGCAGGAGCTGGGTCTGTTTCCTGGGCCTGTGTTCATTTATTTTCTTTAACTTCAAGCTGACCTGTTGTTTTCTTCTTGAAATCCTTAGGAGTTTATAACCAGATGATTATAAAATGTAAATAAACACACACTTAGAAAATGGGGAAAATAAATTTCAAGACTCAGACCTCAGGCAATGGCTAGGTTGCAGGCTACCACAGCTCAAAAGCAGGCTTCGCTGCCACTTCCTGGGACCAGCTTTGCTTGGGGCCATGTAGCTTGCCCTGCTCTGCTTCTTGGGTGAGCAACTGTACTTGACCTTTTCTTGCACAGGAACAACTTTTGACCTCAAACCCATGACTATTTGGAATGCTAGCAATTTAAAAAGGGTTGTCTCTTTAACTCACTACATGAATGAGAAACAAAACCCTAATGGCATGATTAAAAAAGAAAAAAAAAAAACCAGCCAAAGCAAAAATACATCAAAGGATGAATAAATTATAGGGTCTGCAGTAAGTGCAGGGAGAGATGGTTTTATAGGAATGTGGGCAAGCTCCAGTCCCTCTCACAGTTGTTTTCACACAGCACCACGCAACTCAGGACTGACATCACGTCCATTACTCCAAGACCCCATTGAGGACATTAGATCAAACACTGTCTGTTGGGTGTTTGCTTTATGAAAGGCATAGGATTAAGAGCTCACTGGGGAGAGAGAGAAAGGAATCTGAAGACCTGGTTTGTATGCACAGAGTTTGCAATCTCATTGTGAAATATCCTGCAGGTCAAAAATTTTAAGGGAGTTATCTGAAACCATAAACTATAAAGTACCAGTAGCAGAAAGGATACCAGGGAGGGGAGGAACTGAGATCATAAAAATTTATCTATCTTGTCTTGGATGTTTCATAAACACATTCTGTGGTAAGATACGTTCAATGAAGTCCTGGATCTAACCACATGGATGTAAACATCGCCTCAATGTTTCAGTCCACATCCCTTGGGGACTTTCACCAAGGAGACTGCTAACCAAGAGCTCAGTGTTCATTACCAACTCTTTTTTTTATCTTTGAAGTCTTATGAGGTGAGATTTCATTCTTTGCCTTACTGTGATTGGATATTATTACATATCCATAAATTATTGTCACCCTTTCTCTGAAAACGTGTATGAGATTAGTGTTCTTGTTGGGTATAAGAGCAACCGTATATCTGGACATATGTGTGTGGGAGAGAGTATATCTGTGTATGGGAAAGGTTATAAATTTGAAAGCTTATGTGCATTCAGAGCATGTGACAGGACAAAGGCCCCAATAAAATGTGAATTTTGATTTTAGCTCTAGCCCCCTCATGTGGCTATTTACTTCCTCCTGTGTTCTTGGCTGGCGATTCAAGGCAACTGCCACCACATGGGCATTGGTCTGTTGATTCTGGCCAAGCACCCAGACTCCCAGGAGGTTCCATTTATTTAACTAAAATAAATAACATGCTTTGCTTTTTACTTTTGAAGGCACCCTTTCATTAAAACAGCAGATCACATGCATTTTCTAAAACTTTATTGCTGACTTTTAGAGATGGTTGACTTCTAGCCCAGCAGTTAGGAAACAATTGAGAGCCTATGGGTTACATGACGAGCCTGCTTAGCAAATGCTGTTGCATTGGTAAGGGATGCTCCATCCTGTGATACTGGAAAGACAAATCTAGGTCAACTAAACGCATAAATATATCCTACAGCGGGTATATGGAGTTTGTTATCCAGGGGAGAGAAAATGGGGCAAAATGAAAATAACTTAAAGTTTTAGATTGGTTCTTGGGTTTAGGATTGATAGAAGGGTATTGAGGAAAATGAAAATTGCACATATATAATTATAATGTTTTTTTTTCAATGAGAAAGGCACAAAGATCTCTGCATATTCCCTCCCCCACAGAAAAACTACTCCCTGGGATCAAGTTGGGGAAAGAATGATGGCCTGATCTAATTCAGCAGGGAAGGCCTTTAGTATGGGGCTGACAGCACCTCTCTTCATCAAGGCGCTGTGTAATACTACGAGTGACCTTGTCTAAGACAATTAAGAGACTAGAGTCAGTGGTGTGGCTATCACTCATCCTACTGCCCCTCAGTGAGAACCAACAGTGTGACAGGCCTGCCAAGTTTGTGTAACTTAAATTGCATTAGAAGAAGCCTAGAGAGTAGAATAAGGGAGAAGGTAGTTCCATGGCATCCTCTTTTAAACAGATCACTTCTGGAATGATCTCTTTCTAGAAATGCAACTTGGGTGCCAATGATGTCACAACTTTGAGAAATAACGCCTAAACATTTATGTATATTTTGTTCATACTCTAGAGTTCGCAAAAGTGGCTACATTATCTCAAGGAACCTCAAAATCAACCTATGACAGCATTATCCCCAGATTGCAGGTGAGAAATGTGAGGCCCAGAGAGAGTAATTGGCTAGCCAGAAGGTGGAGGTCCCAGAACTTAAATGCAAGCTCTCTAGCTCCAGGACTGGTGTTATTATTATTCCATGAACTAAACTACAACAAGCCCAGAGGCAGTGGGTTTAGACTAAGGATTCTGGATGCTGCACTTTAGAAGGAGCTTTTGAAGAAATTGGAGATGCACAGCCTGAAAGACAGATGCTGTTAGAAGGCTCATGATAGCTATTATCAAATACTTGAAACTGCCAAATATAGGAGGGAAGTGACTTCTTTATAGCTCCAGAGGGCAGACAGTAGGACTAATTGATTGAAATTATGCATGAAGTCAGAGGCAAAACTGTGTCTGAAAGAGTGACAAGTGTTGAGCTACAGAACCGTGTCCAGATAGGTCAACAAATCAGTGACTTCAGAGCAACAGACAGCCAGCCTGGTCACCTGAGCAGATGGGAGAGAGGGTCATCAGCACAAAGGTCTATAGCTGGATCTTTGCCGGCTTTTGTGGGCAGCCTGAACCAGTCTCAAGCACCACTCTGGCTCAGTTTTGATTCTACTTCCAGCAATGTCCCCTGAGTTGGGGTCCTGTCCTGGAGGGGAGCCCTGGTCAGTTTGGAAAGCCCATAGTTCAGAGCTGACCACAGAACCCTTACACTCCCTGGTTGGATTGGGCAAAGCCACCCCCATCACCCCCAGTGCTGGCGCTGTCTGGACAGTCCTGCATATGCTCCCCCACCTACTGGCTATATTGAGTTTTTCTGTTCTGGGTCTGTAGATGCCTGTGGCTTCCCTCTGCTTTCTCACAGGTGCTGAGGGTACCCAGGCTTGCTGTTGATGGTGGTTTATCCCAACTTTCTTGCCTGTGGGGTTCATGAGGATCCCCTATTAGCTAGTTTTGTGGTAAATGTTGCCCATGGCCAGGCTTATGGGTTTTGCTAGTTAACAGCTCTGTCTTTTTTCATATGAAGATTCAATGAGACCCAAACCTATGCAGCCTCATTGCTGCCAACTTGCCAGGATTCTCAGACCTGCTACTTCTAGCACCTCCTTTCTGGCTTTCCGACCAGGGGTCTGCTAATTTAATGATTTCCAATTGTCTCTTAGAAACTATTATCAGCATATAATAAGACACAACACTTCTGTGAAAGAGCTTGGTGGTATAAATAAGCTCCCCTTGAACATAACGTAAAGAAGAAACTCAAGAAGATTTAAAAACAGAGAGAGGATTTTTTCCCAGTGAGTTATGGCCCCGCGCTGGGGAAGATGTGCCGTATATCCACATGTTGCCTTCTCTGCCCCAGTAGAGAACAATTCTCACAGTTGGATGTCTGACTCAGTAATCTGTCGGCTTTGCCTGACTGAAGTCACATCATTGATTGATGCCAAGTCTTGCTCAATTAAAGATTCATTTTTCTTTTGGTTGTTGGCAAATGCAACATTGATTGGGGGTTATTAGCATCCACCCCCTCAGATTTCGACTGCTCTAGGAGGCTTTGCCTGCATACCAACTACAGCAGCCGCAATGGGTTTCGAACCACCTTACTATCCTGGGGCCAAGGACACCTGCCAGTGTGTCTGACTGCAGGGGGTTAGAAGGGCTCAGTCAGGCCCTTCCTGGGGAGACTAAACGAAAGAAAAAAGGGCTTTTTACCTGATCTCCATCTCACTCCCAGCCCCCCACCTCCAAGCTAAGAACAACAGTAGTATCTTGTGATAACATTTAGTTACTCGATACTAGTCTATTTATTCATTCGGTTGTTTGTCCACTTTTTGTTTATTCATTCAATAAGCAGTTTTGAGAACTGGCTTGTGGGGCAGATGAAACAACGCAAGGAGCACAGAAAGAGGAGAGCGAGTCTCACAGCTGTGTGTGAACGCAGTCTCTGCTTCATCGCAGGAGGTCCAGAGCAGGATGTGGAAACTCTGGGCGAGCGGTGGCAGTTACACTTCTGGGCAGGCCCTTCCTCTGAGGTTTTCTGCGCAGAGAGAAGGCATAGCCCTGGCCTGCCGGAGGACTTTCAATTCTCATTCAACCATCTTCCACTCAGGATGGTCCACCAGCCCCTCAACATGCTCTGGCTTTGAGCTGTGCCTCCACTGACAGCTGGGCTTTAGGAGAATGAACCGGAGCTGCTCTCCCCGGCAGAGCCATGGACTCGAGGAGCCCTCTGGCAGGCTGGAGCCGCAGCCAGACCTGCCCCTGCAGGTGCTCCTCTGCACTCTGCCCTCCACTCCTGATTGGGCCCACGGGTATCCACCATTGCCCAGTGCATTAGTGTCCTGGGGCAGCTGGAAACAATTACCCCAAATTTAATGACTAAAACTAACACACACTTAGTATCTCACAGTTCTGAAGGTCAAAACTGGGACCCTTCTGGAGGCCCTGGGAGAGAATCTGTCTCGGTCTTTTCCAGAGTCTGGAGGCCTTGTGTGTCCCTTGGCTCCTGGACCCCTTTCTCCATCTTCCAAACAGGGAGGGCAGCATTTTCTCTCCCGATTATGCTTTAGTTGTCATCTCTTCTCCTGACTCTGCCCCTTCTGCCTCTCTCTGATAAGGACCCTAGTGACTGAATTCACCTGCATAATCCATGATCATTTCCCCCAGGCTCCGGGCTCTTAATTGAATCACATCTGCAAAATCTCTTTTGTTATGTAAAATAACATTCACAGGTGCTGGCGATTAGGAAGAGGACATATTTGCGGGACCATTATTTTGTTCGCCTTACCCAGCTCCTTTTATTGTTTACTTGTTTTAATCCAAAGAAACTAAAAAAAAAAAACAAACCCCAAATTTTTCCTTTTTTTTTATTGTGGCAAAATACACATAACATAAAATTGATCATTTTAACTATATTTAAGTATTCCGTACTGCTCAGTGGCATTAAATACATTCATAATGTTATGCAGGCATCACTGCCATCCATGGCCAGAACTGCTTTCATCTTGTACAAGTGAAGGTCTATACCCAGCTCCTTTTATCCTGACCACGGCAGCGTGGCTTCGGCATTTGTCAAAACTATCACAACGTGAGCTAACTTAATGTGTGCTTGCCACACAAAAACAATAGATAAAAAAAATGTTAGCTAGCTGAGGAAACTGAGGCATGAGGGGTTAGATAGCTTGCTCAGTATAACCAAACCACAAAGCAACCCAAGTAAGCAGCCCGAATGCAGAGGCACGTCGCTTCCCTGGGAAAGAAGGATTGCTGGAAAGGCGGGTTCCCCAATGTTGCCTGCAGCAGCAGCAGAACTTGAAGCAGCTCACGTGAAAGGCAGAAGATAAAACTTCTCCACTGCCTTTGTGGCCAGTGTCAATTAAACAGCACTGCTCTAAGAGGTTGTTAATCAGACACTTCTGTCGAAAGAAATCATGCTGCTGAAGTGAGCAGGACTTCTCTACACCTTACAGAAGAGCTGTCAAGCATGGTAGCGGAAATTCCCCCCAGTCCTCCCCCAGGGGTTTGCTGCTGCAATAATGCCTCCAAGTGCTTTTCCAGGCCTGGTCTCCAGTCGCGGCTCTCAGCTCAGTGCTTGCTGTTAGCAATGATGTTCCTGTGGGTCTTCAGGAGTCCCGTTTTCTTTCTGGAGAGCTAGCTAATCTTCACAAGAACTCTGCAACCCTACAGTCCAGCTGACTGCTCTGTGAAGGATCTGCCACGAGTTTAGAGTTAGGGGGAGTAAACAGGGCTCACAGCCACTAGCCCTGAAGAACACAAACCTGTGGAGACTCCAGGAAATGAAAAGAAAACGTCCTGTTTGAATACAAGGACAATGAAACAAGTCCTGTTGATGGTTAGGTGTCAAATGATGCCATTAATCTCCAGCTCTTGGGACCTGGTATCTCCATTGAATGTTGATCAGCCCTGGCTCAGTCTTATTCTTGGCACTGTTGTTCAGGCTGTTTGCAGGCATAGTCAATATTTGTACTGTCAAATGGCATTTGGCTGCTCACATGTCTTGTTTAAGAGATAAATGTCAGGGATCTCCCCCCCCCCCTTCTTTCTCTCTATTGTGAACTACAAGGAGATGTACATACATCAATATCGTTCCTACTTCCCTAACAACTGTGAAGCTGCAGATAAAGACTAATATCTTCGGAGTTCTCATATCCTGATTAGGTTTGTGTCAAGTCAAAGTGAAGCCACCCGCGCGGCTTAGTAATAATATACGTGCCATCGAGAGCACAGCCTGTTCCAGACCAGAAGTAATTTTTGTTCTGACATGTCTCTGTTATTAAAAAAGTTAAGAAAAGTAGAGAAGGGAATTGCAAAGATTGGAACTTTCAAAGACGAAACTACAAAGTTAATGGCCCTGAGTAGTCTTTTTGGAAATGGAAGGGAATCCACAATGACTTTAGCCTGGAGGATCATCAAAAGTCCACAGGAAGGATCAACTACAAGAGGTAAAAGATATTAAAAGAAAAAAGAAGCAGAAGAAGAAGAAAAGAAAACTTCTTCCTTACAGATATTATGTTAAGAAGACAGTGATAAAGGGTAATAATCAATTAAAAGGGAGCAAGCATTTGGGGTACTGAAAGACCACCCCCTTTTTCACTGTTAACAAAATAAAAGACCATAATTGGAAGGGATGACTTTACACCTTCCAAACTGGTAAATGAGTGATGGGGAAACAGGCACGAGGTCTTTTTGTGTGTATGCTTGTCGACAACTGGCGGCAAAGATTCTGATTGGCCTTTATGAGCTTCTCTCAAGCTGAGGAAGGTGTGGTGAGAAGCAGCCAGAAATTCTTATTTTGGAAGAGGGGGTTATGTGCTTGTGATAGTACTGCTATCCCCACTGCCACTGTGGATAGTCACTCTGAGGACCTACCCTGGTGAACAAGGTCCCATGAAGCCCCAGAGGTAACCAAGACCCAAGGTGGGTGGCATGACTATTCAATTTGCACAGCAGCCACAGAGAGTCAGGGAGGGGCTCAGATCATGGAGAGGGAGGGATGGGTGATTTATTATCCTCTCTCAAACCAACTCGGCTGCCAGCTAGGGCTGTTAACACAGTGTTTTCATACCCCATCTCATGTAATCTCAAAACATCTTGTTTAATCCCCATTTACTTGCCTCCTATAATCCTATCAATCTAATGGGATTTTATTATTACCCTTAATTTAGAGATGAAGAAACTGAGGTTTAGAAAAGTGAAGTAAATTAAGTCGCTCTACGGGTAGGTGACAGAACTAGGTTTGGACCCAGTGTCTTATTAATGGCAAATAAAGCCTTAACTCTTTCTTTAAAGCCAGATGGCAGCTGCCAGGGCACATGGTCAAGTCCAAGTGTGGTATCGAGTGTGTCTGGGAGATCTCACTGGAGGTGGGATCTTCCTGTGCTGTACCTGTAAGCTATCTCCCTTCTGTCTCTACAAAACCTCTCTGCACAGTCTCAAACTTTCTGGAGGCAATTTTTGAGTACAACAAGCCAGCTCTGTGACAACCTGGTCATAATTTCTCTCACTCCACAATAAATTAAGACACCGTTCCTTCCACACCTGGTTTCCCACAGCAGGAGGTCTGTCTGCACTTACCCAGAGCACCCAACCTGGATGCAAAACATGGCCGCTGAGACCACGAGGACGGATAAAAGCAACTGAGACCACAGTGGCTGCTTTGGCTGAGTTTTATTTCAGGACTTTGTCTACACTATACACCAGCTCTTTTATTTTATTTTATTGATTTATTTTCTAACCAATACAAACCCCTCTCAGGTTTTATTCCACTTGCTGACAAATAACTTCCCCAGGAGCAGAGACTGGGACCCGGACTTGAGTTTTTAATTTGGTCTAAGTAGGGCCCCGGAGTGTCCTGTGATCCCCTCTTCTCCCACTTTGCAATTACTGCTGAGCCTGGGAAGAATTCACACTCTGCACAGGCAGGAGTTAAAGCCAATTTGGAGCCTGTTTGGCTCAGGGCTTCTGGGATTTAGATCCATTAAGGCTGAATTCCTCCTGTTTCCTTCTGTAATCTTTCTTGTAACTTTCCAATTTGAATTTGTTTAAATTGTCACTGGATTGTAAAGCCTTGCTTCAAAAGACTTGTTCCATTGTGAAATAAAAAGAGTTTTCTTAATATGTAAATGATTATGCAAATCATGTCTTTCCACCACCGATTTCTCTTTCCTAATCCAGTCCCTGCCGCTCAGACTGCTGCTTCGGTTCAGAGCCTGTATCAGGTCACCCAGGAGCAAGAATCTGGGGCGAATGTTACCATGACTACCGCTTATTGAGCACTTACTCTGTGAGGGGTAGGATGTCAAACCCATTATGTGCATTATCTCATTTCCCTTCACAACAATTCTTAAGATTAGATATTACTAATATTCTTATTTCAATAGACAGATCAAGTAACTTGCTCAAAAGTATATAGTTTCTGGTAGGGTCAAGGTTGTACCCCAGCTTGCAGAATTTGTTTCCTTAGCTAAGTACAAGGACAATAGGGCTGGAGGGTAGAAGAAACAAAAGGGGAAATTTTGAATCACCTTGATGGGATTCTCTCAGGAGAGATGACATAACACCCTGTGCCATATTCAGGGTGGTGGAAAGACATAGTCTCAGGTCAGAGACTTGGGTTCAAATACTGCTTCTGGCACTTAGAATTGTGTAATTGCAGGCAAGGTACTCAACCTTATTTAGGCTGTTCCTCACCTATCAGATGGTGCCACTACTACTGTTACTACTACTACTACCAATAATAAATTTTCGCCCTGGCAGGTTGGTTCAACAGTAGAGCATTGGCCCAGCCAGCATACCTAAGTCCCGGTTAGATTCCCCATCAGGGCACACAGGAGAAGAAACCATCTGCTTCGCCACCCCTCTCTTCTTCTCTCTTTCTGTCTCTCCCTCTCCCACCAGCCATGGCTCAAAAGGTTCTGTGATTTGGCCCCAGGCATTGAGGATGGCTCCATGGCCTCACCTCAGGTGCTGAAATAGCTCTGTTGGGAGCAGCGGCTCCAGATGGGCAGAGCATTGCCCCATAGAGGGCTTGCTGGGTAGATCCTGGTTGGGGTGCGTGCAGAAGTCTGTCTCTTTGCCTCCCTGCTTTCCCTGCCTCTCACTTACATAAAATAACAAAATAAAATAAAATACATTTCCAATAAATTTCTCTGCCAAATTTTCTTTTTGTGTTGTAGAGCCTATTTCTAGAATATGTATGAGTGCATGGCTCATGAGATGTGCTACCAAAATGGTAGATATATTCATTCAACAAATATTTAAATGACTACAGTTATTGCATTGATTTTACCCCATAAACACAGTGCATAGGGCTTAAAAGCCTTTCAAGTGCCTATAAAAATGTTTGATGCTTAAAATAAAATTACTAGCTCCAAGTCAGGAAGAAACTTCCTATAGATTCAAAATTAATAAATGCTTAATTGAGTATCTAATAGACAAATATTATGTCAACCACTCAACTCTTGTCAATTTAACTCTTTTATAGTTATGTACAAATAATAAAAATAATGGAGTTTATACCACAATAACTAAGTGGATAATTTAAAATATTAAAGCATAATTACTTTTGAGATTAAAAGGTCATATATATTTATATGACTTAGTCAGACAAATATACTAACTGAATATGTAAAGCATTTTATTTAACTTATTAATGAATATGAACTTATTAATCTGTGAGATGTTATAACTGGTTCAAAGGAGAATTCAAAGACCAAAAAGATATGTAGTTCATGAAATAAATTTACAAATAAATGCAAAATACTTTTTCCATCATGTAGGGAGGAAAGAGATCAAATGTTGCTACACTAGACAGAATTAATTTGCATGTTCATAGATAATAATTATTTGCGTTGCTATCATTTAAAAAACAACTTACAGAATTATAAAATATTTCAAAGACAATGAATCCTATAGAATCAAATAAACCCAAATGGGATGCTCTAGATAACACATAGTTTGCTGGTAAATACAACCAGTTTTATTATTATTATTATTTTATATATTCTGGTACATTTCAAAGTCTTTCGCAATTTTTTCTGCAGTCTCTTCTCCTTCCTTTATGACTATGGAGTCTCAAAGAAAGATGATTCTAGATCACAAAATGAGGCTGGCCTCAACAGGTCTGGCCTGATAAACACAGTAACGGTGTTCATTTAACATCTAGGCATCCCTAAGTTTGCTTTGCAAATCTTGAGCTATACAGTGTTGAACAAACTGGTAATGTTAGAAAATTAATTTCTGTCTGGGAGTTTTCGTAAGGACTTGCAGATGGATCTAAAAGCTGCTACTATTCGCTATCTTGAGACTAGGATAAAAATTCTAAGAAACTCTTTCCATCAAAGTTAGCCAGCAGTACCTATGAATTTTGGTGAATTCCTCTCATCTTAAGGACCTCAAATATCGTATGGTCCTTAACCATATTCCTAACTACTTGAAAGGCTGGTACCCTGTCAGCCAGGAGCCAGGACAGCTTTCCTGGGAGTTTTGTAGACATTTGTGCCATAAGTACAGCTGATCTTTGTCTCTTAAAACAAAGTGGTGGTGTTTCTGATTCAGTGAGCAACACATTCAAATATAATACTTGAGGTAAGTTCTATATTGCACAATTTATCCAATTATATCCAGGTTAAAAAAATAGGACCAATTCTTATCGAAACTATGCAAATAACTATACAGTGGTACCTTGAGATATCAGTAGACCAACATATGAATATTTTAAGATATGAGCTGCAACTTGGTCTGTATTTTTGTTCGAGATCCAAGCAAAATTCAAAAATACGAGTTGTTTTTTGGAAAGCTGCCGCTAGTTGGCTCATTGGCGCACAGGTCCAGTATCGGCAGCACAACACCGGCATCTCGTTCTTTCTCACGTGTTACCCGCAGAATCAAGTCGAAGTCGAATCTTGTGCACTGTACTCGTTCTTGCAGCATTTTTGCATTTTTTACTAACATTTTTTTGTGCTATCATGGGGCCAAAGAAAGTGAGTGTAAAGGACAGTGGTGAGAAGAAAAAGAGAATGATGTCAATAGAAGTAAAGCAAGAAATAATAGAAAAACATGAGGGTGGTGTACGAGTGATTGAACTGGCAAGGCTGTACGACCACAATACATCTACAATTTGTACCATCCTTATACAAAAGGATGCTATCAAAAGTGAAAATCCAGTGAAAGGAACTACAGTTCCATCCCAATTAAGGACAAATATCCATGAAGAAATGGAGAAGTTTCTGCTGGTGTGGGTGAAAGAGAAAGAGCTGGCAGGAGATACAGTGACGGAGACTGTAATATGCAAAAAGGCACTTATTATTTATGGTGCCTTGAAGAAGAAAGAACCATCAACCTCAAAGGAGGCAGCAAAAGATACGTTTAAGGCAAGTCACGACTGGTTTGAAAAATTCAAGAAGAGATCTGGCATCCACTCGGTGTGAGGCACGGTGAATCTGCGAGTGCTGACGTTAAGGCAACCGAGGAATACATCGCACCTTTTGCTGTGCTTATCGCAAAGGAAAGCTACATCCCTGATCAAGTGTTCAACTGTGATGAAACAGGATTGTTTTGGAAAAAAATTCCCCAGAGGACTTTCGTCACCACAGAGGAGAAGAAGCTGCCAGGTCATAAACCCATAAAGGACCGTCTGGCCCTTGCATTGTGTGCAAATGCTAGCGGTGACTGTAAAGTAAAGCCATTGCTAGTGTATCATTCCAAAACTCCTCGAGCTTTTAAGACTTACAAGATTCTTAAAGAAAAACTGCAGGTTATGTGGCGCGCCAATGCTAGGGCATGGGTTACACGGCAGTTTTTTATTGAATGGGTAAATCTCGTCTTTGGTCCTGCAGTGAAGAAATAACTTCAAGAAAATAAACTCCCGATGAAAGCATAACTAATCCTTGAAAATGCTCCAGCCCACCCACCTGGTCTTGAAGATGACATTCTCGATGAGTTCAAATTCGTGAAAGTTCTCTACCTCGCACCCAATGCGACTTCAGTCTTGCAACCATGGATCAACAGGTCATTTCCAACTTTAAAAAGCTTTACACAAAGCACTTGTTTTGCCACTGCTTTGAGGTGACTGAGAATACAAATCTAATCCTTCGAGAGTTTTGGAAAGATCACTACAACATCATGGTATGTTTACATATTATTGACTTGGCATGGCAAGAGGTTACAAGAAGAACCTTGAACTCAGCATGGAAAAAGTTATGGCCTGATGTTATTGCAGACAGGGACTTCAAAGGATTCAAACCTGAGACCGAGACCGAGGTAGTAGTGTTGGAGGAGATGTGTGCCTCGGAAAGTTGATGGGTCTGGAGGTAGATGAGGGTGACATAAACGAGCTCGTTGAGGAACATGAGGAGGAACTCTCAACTGAGGAGTTGAAGGAGCTACAGATGATGCAACATACAGAGCTTCTGCAAGAGATTAGTAGTGAGGACGAGGTAGAGTTGGAGGAAGTGATTTCTACAAGTGAAATTAAAGACATGCTGGCGATGTGGGAGAAGCTTTTAAGTTTCATTGAAAAGAAACACCCAGAAAAGTTTCAACTGGTTGTGCTTCAGTACTTTTTAATGACACTTGTTTGTCAAATTTCCATAACATTTTAAAAGGAAGGCAAAAGCCAACCTCTTTGGATAGATTCTTATTCAAAAGTCCTGCAAGTGAAAGTGCTGAAAATGCAGCCAAAAGGGCAAAAACAGGTGATGATTAAATGAAAAATATGTAATGTTAAGCTTAGGTTAAGTTTAAAGTTAAGAAAGTGCATTTTTTTTTACAATTAAGTTTTTGTGGTTTCATTTTAAGTAAAGAAAGTACAGTTTTAGTTTTGTTTAAAGTAAAGAAAATGCAGTTTTAGTTTACATTTAGAGTTAAGAAAGTACAGTTTTAGTTTACGTGTCTACAGTGCCTGCATCCCTTCCTCCCTCCCTCCTCCTCCGCCATTCACCTCCATTAGCCACATTTGTCTGTCTCCAAGGTAAGAATACAGTACTAAATGACACTTTTTCCTTTTATTTCATATATTTTGTTATGCATTGGTGAAGTATACATGTGTGTTTCTTAATTAAAAACATGTCTTTTTCATAATTTAGGATGGTTTGTGGATGTTTCACAGGGCTGGAACGGATTAAATCTATTTTAGTTATTTTAAGTGGGAGAAATTTGTTTGATATATGAGTTGACTGACTTACGAGCTCGGTTACAGAACAAATTAAACTCTTATCTCAAGATACCACTGTATTGTCATAAAATGTGAGACTATTGAAGATATCATTTAATATTTTAGTATATGTGCTTCCAAAGTGAGCACTAGATATCATTTGAAATCTGTTTCATTTCAGTTTACAAAAGCAAAGTTCACTAAATTGTCATGGGTTATAGAAATGTAAGAAGAAAGAGAAATAGCTTTTTTATAGATCCAGAAAATAGAACATTTAAAAAATCAACAGTATTTCCGATAACCACAATAAAATTTCCCTCCTCAACTTACTCAGTCCTACAATTAATTCTTGTTACCCTGGGTCTTGGGTTAGCAGTCTCATAAAGCCATCTGCTTCTCAACTAAAAAGAGTTCTAGAAATAGTAACTCAGCCCACTGGTACACTGAGAGTTGTCTAAGGTATGTCACCTCAGAAGACTTGTCCCCAGGAGTCTATTCTTTAAAATGCCAGTAGATTGAAGTACCTGGTCAAGTCCTTTTCAATGAGACTCTGAGACTGTCCTTTATTAAAGATATAAACTCTAGCCTGCTCCTTATAGCATCACCTCAGGGAACCATTAGGATACAACAAAAACCATCTGTAAATAACAGAGACTTAGAAATCTGTAGCTAATTCATCACTTATAATTTTGAACTGTAAAATGTTTGATGATATGTAAAACAAAGATAATAACGTCATTCAAAATATTTAGACAAAAAGTCTATAAGGATATTGATTAAATTTATTTTCAAGGAAGTCAGTGGATGCCACACTTGGCTTATAAACATGTATAAATATAATTTTTATAATGGAAAAAGAATCTTGAGATATAGCACATAATAATCCTGAGATGTAATATATACAATATACCAAGAACATACCAAGAATATCAAATAAAGACAATCAATAAGTCTGGATCTTATATTTTTATGAAATAAATGGGTATTTATATTCTCATTTATATGCCCATATTTTATCCAATGCATATTTCTGGCTAAGAATCAATGGGGTATCCAATGCATATTTCTGGCTAAGAATCAATGGCCTATAAGACTCTAGGTTAAACTAAAGAAGTACGGTTTTGGCTAAGTATTTCAAATAATTACTGAATTACATGACTGATAACACCACACAGCCATGGACTAATATTGAGTAAAGTATCTCCAGGGCACTAGTAAATATAGAAAAACTTGAAAGAAAGTATTTTTTAAAAATTTTGATCAGTGTTTCCCTGAGGTAAAAAACACATATTATAGAAAGCAAGAACACTGGCAAATTTCCAGAGATTTCTCACTGAGCATACCTTTCCGTGGTGTTTATTTTAACACTCTTTCATTTATACAAATGTAAGCTAGGACATTCTGATAGCTCTTCCCATGAAACTCTTACAATAGTCACATATTAAACAGACCTAATTATTTCTAGTACTTGTATTTTTATAAAGAAGAAAAACTAAGTTTGTGAGAGTTTTGTAGGGGCTCTCTGGGATATCTCAAAGATAGTTTTAGGTATTACAAAAAACACCCTGACAATTTTGTTTCTTCTATATTTAGGATCTCATTTTGAGAAGGCAAAATTGTAAAATGTTGCCAGAGGAATTAGGAGTATTGATTAAGATACTCTCATGGATGCGTGAGAAAACATATTTATTACCTGTTTAATCAAAGTGACAATAAAACATTTAAAATTACACATTGATGGCAATGCAGTTGGAAAGAACCTTACCCCTCTAATACATGAGTTTTTGTTCTTTTTTCCACCCCTCAAATAATCAAGGACATAACAAAATCAACATAAAACAAAAATTATTCTAAGACACAGAATCTTTTCTCTCTGGGCACTTTACACAGAAAGCTAAGAATCACCATTCATATTCTAAACTAAGGCATTCATCAGTAACCGGGGAAGCAAACCAACCATAATAGAGTGAACTTTGCTAAGATTCTAACATCATTCAGAAATTCTTTTTCAGACTTACACGAGTCAACAAAGGCAAAAAGCATTTACATTTTTGAGTTTTTGCTTTCGTTGACCTTTTTCATATTCTAAAGCAAACTGACACTTTACATTAGGACAGATCTCAGGGGATCCACAAGCTCAAAACAAATTTTTTTATATTTCTGAGACGCCACTGATGTAAATAGGCAGTTTCTTTGTTACTAGAACCCTATAACTAAATAATGACCAGTATTTTTTAAATACTCAGTTTTATTATCTTATACACAGAAGCCCTTTAAGATTCTCAACAACCCCCAAGAGTAAAATGGCTCAGAGACCAACAAAATTGAGGACTGTTGCTTTAGGATAAAAATATTCTTTTTATCTGAAAAATCACAACATATATATATATATTTGGAGTTCTTTGTTACTTTTACTGTTAAGTGTAGTTGCAACCACTCATATTAATTATAACTTTAAAGCAACAAACTTCTTATTCATAGAGAAAAGTGGGTGTGCAGGTAGATAATTGAAAACTTTCTGCCGCACACACCAGCATTAAGAAAAGCTCACTAATATACTTTTCCATAGCCACACACTTCTCTTTGACATGTTCTTAAAGTAACAAAAATGAGCATGCTCATTAACGTGACCATAGAGATAGCCCCTCTAGAGCATATAATTCATTAATTACATGTCTCAATATTCTATCTTTCTTAGATGTTAGATATTCAAAGGCTATCCATTAATTAACTCAGTTTAATACCAGTTCAAGATTTTAAGCTACTTACGAATCTTGGAAATTATCTTTAAGCTGGCATACTACAAAACTTAAGTATTCTTGAATTAAAGTTATAAAAATCATGATTCAATTTTGTTAAATAAGATTTACATTATATAAGAGTAATGCTAGTTTATTTAATGAGTAACCTGTATAGCTATAGTAAAAACATACTCAAGTAGAAAAAAATGTGTGCTTCAATCATGTTTAACACTGTTCAATCAGAGAAGGTACAACTGTTCTATTAAACCAAACATTAAATTAGTCTCATTTACCAAAGATTTACCTTAATTATGTGAACTTAGTTTTGAGTTAGTTTGTGTAAGAATTTTTTTAATGTAGCACATTTAAAGCATTAGAAATAAAATTTCTTCATTTTATTAAAATTTTAAGAATATTTGCTTTATATAAGCATTTATTTATCTCTTTAAGCAATCAGAATAAAGCTTCTTTAATATATTTGATAATTTAGGGCCCTGGCTGGTTGGCTCAGTGGTAGAGCATTGGTTCAGCTTGTGGATGTCCCCTGTTTGATTCCTGGTCATGGCACACAGGAGAAGCACCCATCTGCTTCTCCAACCCACTCCTTCTTTCTTCTCTCTCTCTTTCTCTCTCTCTTCTCCTCCCCTCCTGCAGCCAAGGCTTGATTAGAGCAAGTTGGCCCTGGGCACTGAGGATGGCTCCATGGCTTCCAACTTAGGTGCTAAAAAAATGGCTCCATTTGCAATGGAGCAAGGGCCCCAGATGGGCAGAGCATCGCTCCTTAGTGGGTTTGCCGGGTGGATCCTGGTTGTGGGGCATGTGGGAGTCTGTCTCTGCCTCCCCATCCTCTCACTATATATATATATACACATACACAAAATATATTTGATAATTTAATTTATTAATACCTTCTCAAAGGAGGAACATTTTACATTTATACTACAAGAAGTAAAGGCCTGAATTATAGACACATAGATGCAAAGACACAGAAAGATCTTAGAGCTTCAATTCTATAATTTTAATCACAGGTTACAAGACATAAAAGGCCCAGAAACAAAAATATTCACTGGTCTAGATATTAAAGAGCTATTCTCCTTCCTGGTGGGCACAAAATTCTTTGGCCTCAAAATAAACAAATCTACAAATAAGATTTTCTGTCACCTTGTTACTCAACAGGAAATAAATTTTTATAATTTATTAATGCATGTACAGCCTGACCTGTGGTGGCGCAGTGGATAAAGCGTCGACCTGGGAACACTGAGGTCGCCAGTTCAAAACCCTGCACTGGTCTGGTCAAGGCACATATGAGAGTTGAGCTTCCAGCTCCTCCCCCCTTTCTCTCTTTCTCTCTCTCTCTCTCACTCTGTGTCTCCTCTCTAAAATGAATAAAAGAAAAAAAAATTAAAATAGGAGATAATGCATGTACAGAGATCATTAAATAGTCAGACTATAAAACCAAATTCCCAGGCATTGCCACCACCATTGGGGAATAACTTCCAGTCATAAACAAATGAAACAAAACAAAACAAAATACAAAATTTGTAGAGAGGGGGAAGAAAACCTAGAGAAACTGAGAGTCAACGAAGTTCTATTGTGATTTCAGGTTCACCTCTGGGAGTCAAGAATGGACACACCGGGCTTCAGCTGCTCATGGGATGTGCTTATCTGGTGATACAATTTCTCTCACTCTATTAGATGAATCCACTGGGCACGTTAGTGGGAGACCTCTAATGCTAATACAGAGTAAATCGTGGCTTTCATGCAAATATTAAACGAACACATATTAATAATTTTATTTAAACTCATTCATTACTAAAAACACCAGTAATATGTTACAACTGATTCAAAAAGCAGAGACACATATAGGCATTTACATGAGTTTACAAATAAAAGCAAAACTGGCTTTTTCCATAGTGAGTGGGGAAGGGAAATCAACTGTCTTTCTACTGGACAAAATATATTTTCATGTTTATAAACCAGAATGCTATGCATTGTTATCAATGTTTACAATTTACAGAGTTGTAAGTTAGCTCAAAGATTATAAAAGGTAGAGAGCATATAATTTCTATTGATGATATACAATAATCTTTTTTCTTGGTTCATTTCTAAGTCTTTCACAATGCTGGAAAGTGTAAAAATTATAAAAATAACACAAATCTTTAAAAAGAAATCTTATAGCAAAATAATTACATTAAATAGGGTCTATAAGTAGACTTTAATGTGGGTAGAGCACACATCATTTACCTAGTAGCTGTGGCTGATGCAATGCTGTGAGAATACTCCAGCTCCCGAATCCCTCCTGGGAACACCCAGGAAGGGAGCTTGCCCGCAATACGGAAGTGACTCAGTGCCAACCAGGCAGCCTCCTGACCTTTTTTGGTCATTTCGCCTGCTGTGACAGTCTATTGGCTGAACCCATGTATATAAGATAGCTTACTTCCATAATAAAGTGGATTTGCATCACTGAACCTTGTCCCCCGGAGTCAGGGTCCGAGTCAGGTCTCGTGCATCTCCGTCATCCTCACCCCACTGGTGGGCCTTGTCCACACTTTAACATACTAAATCCTAAACTTAGTCGATTTTGGGGAGCAGGCTCTGAATATAGTACTAGTTTCTACCGGCTCAGGGACTAAGTAGAAGCCTTGGGCAACAAATGGTTATAAGTCATCAGAGATGATCTTTAGATCCTCTGGGCAACAGTCGTCATCCATCTTTCTTCATTTCCACAATTTGGGATTTTAATATCTGTTGTAAATGCCTCATTAGATTGTTTCCTCTTTTCTTTTCTACTCTTCTCTTTTTTTTTTCTTTTTAACAAGGAGAGCATGATTGCAGTCTCCCACTACCACAAATCCTGCAGTCCAGTTTTCCACATTTGTGGTAATTGCAGCATTTGGCTATCTGGAGTGCAATGGATAAGCCTTGCCTGGGGAAAACCACCTCTGTGATCATGGCGTCTCCCCTGCCAGGTAAGTATTCTTACTGGATTGTTTTGTTGAACTAAGTAGATGATATAGGAAGAATTCTGCAAAAATGAAGAACCTCACACCTTGGTTATTAATATATTTAAGGAACTTCTTAGAATATAATTATTACTTCCTATTTACCCCATCAGCTCAGTTTGCTGGATAGAAGGGAAAAAGAGAACCAGTAAAAGCTCCAAATAGCTCATTTGTTCTGAAAGAGTTGAGAGAAAACATTTTATGTTATTTTAGTAATTTTCTTCAAAAGGAACATGTATTATCACACTTAACTTCACCTTTTAATTCTCAAAAATTAGATCAGTCCTTTCCCATAGTTTTCAAATGTTTCTGAAGTGTACTTCAGGACTGCCCAATTTACTGCCGACTCTAGCTGGCTGTCCCGGCTGCCGACAGGACTTAATCCGGTGATAATCTCTCAGCCACAGAAAGCAAGAAAAATGGAGAGGTTTTTAAAGTTCATAAACCAGTGGACTTTATGTATAAGGGAAGAAAGAGGAAGCAGACTGTGAGAATTGTTCTTGTGAACTCAACTAAGATTAGACTTTTAAAAAATATGATAAATACAGTAGTATCACTTTCTATTATCAACTATTTTAGACACATTTTTAAAATAAAATTTATCTCATTTAAAAATAATTTAGAAATTACAGTGGGGCTTAATAAGAGATTAAAATTCACCTGTACTCCACTAATTATTTGGGTGCGCACGTGCGTGCACACACACACACACATTTATATATAATCATTTTTTGCAATTAGGTTCAAACTACATATATAACTCTGTGTTTTGCTGTTTTTTAACACCATTTTATATCATTACATCACAAGCACCTCTTTACGTTACTAAATTTTGCTATGTTACTAAATTAATATTATTTTTATTTATTTATTTATTATTAATTTTAATGGGGATTTAATATTTTTAAATACAAAATAATATTCCATTATATAAACATACCTTGGTTTATTTGACTATATTTAGGTTACTTATAATATTTTTCACTATTATAAATAACATTTTCATGAACATTTTGTTTTTTAATATATATATATATTTTAAGACTTTATTTATTTTAGAGAGGAGAGAGAGAGATAGCAAGATAGAGAGAAAGAGAGAGAGAGAGAAAGGGAGAAGGGGGGAGGAGCAGGAAGCATCAACTCCTCTATGTGCCTTGACCAGGCAAGCCCAGGGTTTCGAACTGGTGACCTCAGTGTTCCAAGTGGATGCTTTATCCACTGTGCCACCACAGGTCAGTCATGAACATTCTTTTGTGTAAATCTTTACTAACATTGCTGGTTGTTTCCTAGAATAGGCCTATGAAATTGGAATTGCTAGGATAAATTATACTAACAGTTTTGTTTCTTGATATATAGTTCTAAATTGTTTTTCAATATTGTAAAATTATACCTCAATCAGCAGTACAAATGAGTACTGTATACGTCTTACCATACCCTCACTGGCATTGAGTTTTATTTTTTTCTTTTAATTTCTTGCCTATTTTAAAAGCACAGTGAACAAATTGTTTTGTTCTTTTCAGCATTCCTTTGGGGAGCATCACTTCTCCAATTCCATAGTCATTCAGATCAGACCTAGAAGCATAAACAGTAATCGAGGATGACATTGATATTGTATGCTTAAATTGGCTTTCAATTATTATTATTATTATTGATTATTATTATTATTTAGCGAGAAGGAGAGAGTGAGACAGGAAGGGAGAGAGAGATGAGAAGTATCAACTTGTGTTTGCAACACTTCAGTTGTTCATTGATTACTTTTTATATGTGCCTTGATGGGAGTTGGGAGTTCTCTAGCTGAGCCAGTGAGCTCTTGCTCAGCCAGTGACCTTGGTTGGGGTCATGTCAATGATCCCACACTCAAGCCAGCCACCTCAGGGTTTTGAATCTGGGACTTCAGCATCCCAGGTCAATGCTCTATCCACTGCACCACCGCCAGTCAGGCTGGCTTTGCATTATTAAAAAGGAAAGCTCCCGCAATCCATCTTGACTTCTTAGAAAATGACTTATACTAACAGCATCTTGCAAACATATTACTATTCCAGTGGAATCTAGGCTTCACTGGGTCAGGGCTTCTCTTTCAGTGATGAACAGCTCTCCAAAGTCTATTTTCTCTTTGGATTTTTGGCTTCTGCACAGAGTTAGCCCCGATGTAGCCTTTGCAAATGATGGTATTTATAACCGAGGGTGCAATGCCTTGTCAAAGGAAAGCATGTAGAAAGCATAGGCTCATGCCCAGTGTGAAGTAGGGAGAGATGTGGTGGAAAATATTGTGTGATCCTATCAAAAAATGCTGGGGACAGAAATAAGGAAAAAACGCATAGAATGAAGCTGAGAACAGGCAGCAGGAGTACTGTGTTTTTCAGGGTTAGAGGTTTAGTTTACTTTTAAACAAAATAGGTCCTGACATAAAAGACACATTGATTTTTCACTGTCCAGCCTTGATTGAGGAGCGAGGCAGGAATGCACTAGGGAAAATAACAGAAACCTTCTGGAAAGCAGGATGAAGAATCTACATGTACAAAAGCTTGGACTCAGCTTCAAGAAACTGCAAAAGTATCATTCTGGATGAGGGTGGGTCTACCAGTAATTCACCAGTTCATACATGGCTCTTGTTATAAGAGTCACTAGCAGTAGGGTTAAATAGTTTTTTTTGTGTGTGTGTGTGTGTGTATTGTTTAGTGAGTACAGAAGTTAAATAATCAATACAGTTGTTTTACTAAAGAATTACGATGGTATAGGGGGAAAACGCTACACTTCAGTTTGGAGGAGAGTACTTAAATTTCTCTTGGTTAGCCATTCACTTATTTGTAGCTCAAGGCTCCATGGCTTCTCTTTGAAAGCCCCTGGAATTGTTTGCATTAAATATGGATGGAAAAAGTCAGCCTCTGCAGGGTTTGCCTGGCAAGCATTAAAGAATATTGCTTCAGAGTCATGGCTGGGAAGAGATGCTGAAGGGAAAAAGCAGAGGCATGCAGTAACCATTATAGGCTAAGAAATACACTCTAATTTCTGGTTTTAGCAAAGTTAAACGCACGCACTCTCTAACCACCACTATAACAAGCTGTTCCAGCTCTAAAGCTACTATCTCTCATTCCTAAAACACCTTTCGATATAATATTTTGCAGTACTGGAGTTGGGACACTGCAAAGCACTTTCCGCTTTGCCAGATGGCTCTTTGTCAGGCTTTCCAATAGGGGGTGCTAGAGGAAGATAGCGATGCTATGAAACCTATTGGTATAGGATGGTTTCTTGTTCTTACCAGGGTCATCCCAGCCGGTGAGGCAGGGGCTGTTCTCTGTAATAGTTACCTCTGCTAAAATAACTTCCTACCTAGCTAACAATTTCTTGTATTAACTTGTTCTGTACAAATAATTGATGTGGTTCTGACTTCTCGCTGACTTATGAGCCTACTTAATTCCTTAGACATAATCAGGCAAGTGGCTGGGAAAAGTATCAGTGTCTCCTTTTTTTGATAAGATGTTTTGGCTTGTCTGTCAGTTACTACATATTTTCTTGCTGTTCCTATGTGCCCAGCACAGAACCACCGTGTGGGGACACAGTGATGACAGAAAAAAGGGTCATTGCAGACAGTGAGAAATATGCGAGTGAGACTTGGAGGTATAAATCAGCACCACACATCTGAAAACCTATATGACTGTAAAGGCAATGGGGGAGTAGTAGCGGGAAAGAGCTGGGCTTAAGCAAGGGCTCCCTGATTTTTGGTTTTAGTTTTTACTCTTTTTAATTCAACAACAGTGCTTCTCTTTTCTTTCAAGCTACTGCCTCTCCTTGCCTCCAAGTCCAATGCAATAACTTTTGCTTTCAGTCCTCTGTCGTCTCCTTTGCCAGCCAGCCACATTTCCTCCTTTTCTTCTTAGTATCTCCCATGTTTCCCTACCATGATGTTTTCAGTAAAAACATTGTCTATTTTTCTTCTTGAAATCTCTTGTTACCTCTGGTAAGTCTTTCCCATAGTTATCACCAGTTTTGCAAAGAGTGTTCTGGCCCGTCTCTTTGACCCTTCTTAAACTGTTTTGGTAGCTGAACATCCAGATGTCAGTAATATGCTAAGTTCTGCTTTCTGCACTTGACCGAGGACAACTGCTTATTAGTATTTTAAAATGATACATTCCGAATTTTATTCCTACTGTTTTACTCTAATCAGGAGGACAAGAGCAAGGCGGTTCTGTGACGGACATCCAATTCAGACATGACCATCATTTTGTGGTTCCTGGAATCTCCCAGGGTCAAGTGGCTTTTGCTTGGATACCAAATCTGTCAAATTAACAATGCAGTGGTTTTGCCCCAAGCACTTTTCAGATTCTACCCACAATGACAGTGGTGCTTCATCACGTTAGACACAGAAAAGGGCATGCTTTGTCTCTGGAACTGTGAAACAAACCCATCTGGCCATGTGTTTGCTGTTATACCTCTGCCAAGTTATAATCTCATCCAGGTAGTGACCAAAATAAAAATATTTTGTGGAGGTAGGGAAGAATAAGAGAGAAGTGGTAGGTGGCAGAGAAGGGGAAGAGATAGAAAGTCATGGTGTTGCTGGTGGCTGGCGGTGGGGGTGGTGGTCATGCTGGGATTAAATGCACACCAGTTTATGCCAAGAATAAAACATCTATAGTGAGGAAAAACATGGCTTTTCAGGCTTCACTCATTTCTAAATCCAGTTATTAAAAATTCTTGGAATAATAAGAAAAGTTGGCTATATTGGACTGGAATGTGGCTACCAGTGTCAGCTGATGTGACAGGTCAATGGATCCCAGGACTAGAAGGCCAACTGACCATAGTCAACCTGATGCTGATTTCAGTGAGGGAGCAGCTGAAGCTGCTGTTCACGGGTGCCTGCCTGTTGGGCTTTCTTAAAAGATGTCACTTGAGTAAATTGCATTGACTAGCTTGCCAGTATTTCATTTTAAATGTATTTTCAATAAATATTTCTATACAATCATTATCAAAGATTAGTCATAGAAATTAGAGTTTCTTTTTTAGTTGGGTCCCTGATTGGACTTTGTTATTATGAAAATGAATGCTTTTTTTCGAAATGGATTTTGGGGGGACAGTGAACTGTCGTCTGGCAGCATCACTGCCAGCCTGTGCACGGGGTGGGGAGACCCGGCCTTCTGAGCTCATCTTCCTCCAGCTCTCCAGCCTCAGTGTTGGGCCCGCCCCAATGACCCCACTTTCCCTATTTATGTATTTTTTCTGCAAAAAGCTAACTTCAATAATCTTAAGTATCCAAGTATCCCTTGGCCTGCCAAGCTTGTATCACGTTCTGAGTAGAAAGACTCTGAGCAGGAAAGGGTAACGTGCCTTCTCCTCACCTTTCTTCTCCTTAATCTCCTCCTTGTTCTCCCCCACTTCCAACTCCTCCCCCTTCCCAGGAGCAACAACACAGCCTTCAACTGCCAAACTAGCACTAAATAAACTTCCTGAACCGGGACTGTCCAGCCAGCAGGGTCGGAACCCCTGTCCAGTCCACCAGACGCTTCATTGGATTCACCATCTCTGGTTTGATTTTGCATCAGTCTTCGCCAGGAAATAAAACAGCCAGTGACACACCTGGGTGCGCCCAGTCATGGACTCAGTGTAGGGCATTCATTCCTCTCATTGCCAGGCTGAAGGAGAAAGCTGAAGGTCCTGTGTTTCGCTGAGGCCGTGTCTCTTTTCCCAGGGAGTTGTTGACACAAGATTTCTTTAATTACCCTTTAAGGGCTGCAGCCCAGTGTGACCCACTGGAAAGTAGAAAATCTTATTCTTGAATTTCCAATTAATAGTCCTTCTCACCTGCTAGGGAGTCCTCCTCTGGGGCACCCCATCAGGTTCTGGTGAGAGTGCAGCTGGCCTTGCTGTATGAACACTGGCTTGAAATGTTGCGATCCCAGAACTGACATGGGTCGAGTTTGATGATGAGTTGAATCATGGAAAACGCTGAATTATTTAGGAAGCTTTTCTATTCCCTGGAAGAAGCAACTAAAGAGGCCACCGGGAACCATTGAAAGGAAACAAAGACAAGGGAGGAAGCTGGGTTTATTTTACCTAGCCTTCCCTTTTGCTCTGGTGATGCCTGCAATTAAACCCTCAGTCCTCCCCACCACCCCAGCAGGAAAGATTCATCAGACAGCTGTGGTTTTATGAGTCTTTCATGTGTGATCCTCATTAAACTCCAGCTTCCTTGGGGTAAATAGAAAATAGGGAATGAGAGTTGCCTGTCTGGAAGATGCTGAGGTTAAATACTGAGCAATAAAACCATTCACCAATTTCAGACTTCTCTTTATTGTCTCTTTGGGATTCACTTGAGAACCGTGTGCCTACTGCTAGCCAGTAGAATGTGGGGAGGTGGGGGTGTGGGGACTGGGATGGGCGGTGTATGTGTGAAGTCTAGGGAAAGCATACAGGGTGGGAAAAGTTGGAAGGTCCTGGCTTCTCTTAATTACAACCCCAGGAGCATCTGAAGCGTGTCACCAAGGAACCATTGGTAGACAAAGCTGCCCATCTCCCTTAACCCTCAGGTCTTTCAACGTCTATCCTCAGTAGTATCTCAAAGTTTGCCTTAGGTTACAGGTCAAAAGGGGCAGACCAACATTGCTAAGCTGTAGTCTAGATGTCAGACTGACTCCCATAAGCATCGTCACCTTTGCAGGATGAGGCCTGGAGAAACTTATCATAGCAGGATGAGGCCTGGAGAATCTTATCTTTGTAGTATGAGGCCTGGAGAATCTTATCTTAGCAGGATGAGGCCTGGAGAATCTTATCTTGGACCTAAAGCTGCTTCCCAATGTCTAAGGCAATGATTCACGGAGGTAACAAGACCCACAGCTTCAAAGTTTTATATCAAGAAATGTCTTACTTATAGCACTTATAATGAGAGTTGCTGATTGTTTACTTAAGAAAATGTTTTCCCTGTTATACTTAGAACACTGTCACTGTCCCTGCTGTTTACCTGCATTCGGATGTGCTTGCCTGCACAAGCTTGAGAATGGTTGAGTGACAGCACCAGACTGGGTGTGTGACGGTGCACGTGAGCTCCCTCTGCTGGGTGGTGAGGTGGCTGGCCCAAGGTAGGAGTCGTACCAGTCCCCACCAGAACCTGCAAATGAAAAACAACTACAACAAACACAACCAGATGTACAAAGCCTGAAACAGTGTGTGGGATTCTTTCTCTTAGACCAGTTTCTATAGCTAGAGGCTGCACGTGCAGAGGCACCAGGGGCTGCGTCTGCACTTTGTTGGTGGTATCTGTAATAGGTGAGGATGGGGGTCAGTCTCCTGTGTTGGATGTGCACAAACAACAGGACAGACTTTTATAAACCACTCCATTTCTACTTTCCCTAGTGCTTTTTCTTAGCTCTCTATCCTAGGAAGAGGACAACAGAGTGAGATTCCCAAGTGTTCATTTCTGTTCCTACTGGCCAGGACGAAGAATTCCCGTACAGGTTTGTCCCTTCTGCTTTATGGCAAGTAAGATAAGGACCTCCTAGGCCACTGGGCAAGTCCTTGGCACCCTTCCCATCCTCCCTCCCCCCACTTCTTGTGGATGTGTGGTATTTTGTTGTGATAAAAGTGTATCTTCTCCCGAATCCCCCCAAATCTGTGATATGAGTATAATTCCGAAGAAATTTTGGTAGTAACAATGGTGATAATTGTATACCAAGCTTGGAAAAGACGTTTTGATTTTTATTTCTATCACACAAATTATATGTTCATATTTTAGCTCCAGACTTTCTTCCCTAAATACCCAGAGAAAGAAGGAAACGGACAGGGAGTGATAAATTGCTTCAAACACTTGAGAACCTCCAGATGCCTCAGTAGATGAAAAGCAAATTAAGGATCTTTGACAGGTTAAAATCAAGTATTTGGGGTTTCGCCACTGGAGCGAATGAATTTCCTGTTTAATAACTTTCTCAGAATTCCCCCTGCTACTCTATACTGCAGACCTTTCAACTACCGAGCTTATTCTTGGTATGTGTCATGAGTTTTAAATCTGACAGTGGCTTTTAATTAAATCCTTGTTTATCATTCAGTTAATGGGCTAAGACTAATGATAAAAGGATAAACAAGCTATCAGTGATTTTCTTGCATGTTATCTGATACTTGAGAAAAATAATAAAATTATTTACTTGAGGGTGAGTTGCTATAAATGCCATTTCCTCTATTTGTTCTCCTAAATGATTTCTGGGGTGGTTTGGGACAGCTAGTCACTCTGCTTGGGTATATGAAGAAATAACTATAAATCTCTCTTGGGGAGCTTAGAGATGTCCAACATCTCTCTCTAGCCATGTCTGGGCACGTCACCATCTGCAGTGTGATCCTTGAAATCTGAGATAACACACTTCCAGGGTCACCTTTCTCTTTTTTCTCTTTTTCAAGTGTTTACTCTGGGAACTTTGAGCACATTCTTGTTAAAAGTACACCACCTGGCCTGATTTAGCTGACCTCATTCCCTATGTCTGCCTTCTCCACTCCTTCACCTCAAATTTCTCAAAAATAAGTAAGAGTTTGATAGTTGGGAGTCCTGAGTCTTCTTCTCTGCAGTGAAACCACATGACCCTGGGACTGTCACTCAATCACTTTGTGTTCATTTCTTCCATCTAGAGAGAAGGAATAATCATACTGTTCACTGAATTATCAAAATGAGATATTGTGAGAATCAGTTACAGAAGTGAAGGTTTAAAAATAAAAATAAAAAAGAGGAAACCGTGAGACTCTGACTGAGGATATACTTGGACATACTTTCTCGAGCCCTGGGCTGGAAGGTGCCACATGGATGCAAGGAGGATGATTGGGGTGCTCATGGTCATTTTCATGAACTATATAGAAAATTCAATGGCTCTCAGGCACGATAGTGAGAACACATCAGAAGTTGAGCTTGCAAATTTACCGTCATATCTTCAAGATGTTTCTAGTTTTTGCTTAACTCAAACCAGCCATCTCAAACATCGTCATTGGTGGTGTAGGAGGGTGATGAGAGATAAGCCTTGATGCATTTTACAAGTACACCATTTATCTGATTAGAAAGGAGGGTCCAGTCGAAGGATTTTGAAACTCCCAGATTGAGAAGATATAAGTAAATGGTCCTATGTGCTCCATGAATGAAATTCAAAGGGTCTGTGAATTTAAATGGGAAAAATATTACAGTTTTATTTTCACTAACATTTAACTGAAATTAAGTATTTTCTTTAATTATAAATGTGGATAGCAAACCATAATAGTATTTGTAATAGCCTGTGTCTTTGTTACCATCAGAAATTGAAGATATTTTCATATGATATTACCATTGCTGCACATACCTCAAAATACAATTCCACTGATCACTGCTTTGAAATTACAAAAATTACTACACCAGCTGCTAGAATTGGTTGAGTTAATCAAGATGTACATGTGTAACACTGTATTGCACATTTGCTTAAAAATATTTTTTTTAATTTAATATAATTGGTTTTCTTTGAAACCCTGTATATTTTATTTTGTGTATTTAAAAGCATTATTGTGCAAAGGGGTTATTATTATTGTGTGAAGGTTAGGATTGTCTGCCCTACAGTCTGTCCAGGCCACCTCGGGTCTGAGACAGCTGCTTTGAGCGGGGGCAGAGCCTAGGCCTCCCAGTCAGTAAGTCTGGAGTCTGAGCCCTATGTCATTTCTGTATAGCTGTGAGGTCACTTAGCTTCTCTGAACTTCCATTCCCCTCTGCCCCCCACTGTGAAAAGAAAATGATAAGAATTTCTCATGTTTTATGGGGAGACCAAATAAATAATAAATATCAGGATGCTTTGTAAACTGTAAAGTGCTATGCAAATGCTAGGTATTAATATTCAGTGGTGCTAGACACTTCTTTTACTTAACATCTCTTGCATTGAACCAGTGATGAAGGGGAAATAAAAGAAAACAATCAGGGGGCCAGATGTTTTGTGTGCAGGAGACTGGAGAAGAAAACTACATTTGCAGTTTGAATTATGGAGCATTTATGCATATGGTGAAGAACATAATGGAATCAAATAGATGTGGGCAAAAATTCCTGCTCAGCCACATACTAGCTGAGTGTCTGGCAAATTATTCAAGCTCCCTGGGCCTCGGTTTGCTCATATGAAAAATGGTGATAAGAACTACCTTTTAGGGTTTCTGGTAAATATTAAATAACCCCGATTCTTACTCCAGACCCACTGTTTCTTCACAATCCAGTATGGTGTAAATGAGAGAGAAGCAGAGAGAGATACAAGAATTGTCTGTAAACTTTCCTCATGAGTTGCAAGTCCAGAAGCTTTGTTTTTGTAGTGTGCTTCAGCTGAGTTTTACCACGGATATTTTCAGTGCCCATTGATGAGCTTGACTTTCCATCTGGTGAGCTATAAAGGGCACAGCGCTCTCCTGGTGTCATTGGTCATCTTACACTAATCCACGTTGCTATCCAGGATGGTAACCACTAGCCACATATGGTTGTTTAATTTTAAGTTAATTAAAATTAAGCAACATTAAAAATTCAATTCCTTAGTTGCACTAGTCACATTTCAAGGGTTCAGCAGTCACATGTGGCTAGTGGCTACCTAAGAATTATAGAACATTGCTGTCATAGGGCAAACTCTATCGGACAATATTGTGATTGGCTGTGAAGGGCTTACTCTTTCCGAATAACACAGCCTAGACTATGGAAGGTAAGGTAAGTAAAATATGGCAACAACCAGCCTGGTGTATACAACTCCTGCCCCAACCCCATCCTCCCACCCAAGTATGAGAATGAGAGGTTCCCACTAAAGACTTATTTGCACACTAAGTGTCTCTCGTGCCCACCATACAGTGTCTCTGACCTCCTGATGATCCGTAAGGAATGATCTATGCAAGAAAAAGGAGCCTGCTTCCTGTCCACCTCTGTTCTTTCTTTTCTACTCCCTCCACTCTATTTCTTCACAATGTCTCTGATTATTCTGGCAAGAAGCTGTGGCCCCATCCTCTGCTATCTTCCCTACTTCTGGATTTATCTAATTAGAATTTAAGTTGAGAAAGGATTGTAAGAGAAGTAGTGATTCCAGACCATCTGTCTCTTTGTGTGTGTCACAGGAGGGGAGAGCCTGGTACCCACGTCCTTTGATATGATAATATCACTAGTCTTCTTTGCAGAAACTCATTCAACCAGTGGAATGAGAGTCCCCAAAGCAGGAACCCTGATTTGATGGATTTCTCAACAAAGTTAAGCATTTATTCTGCCTCAGTTTCTCCTCTGTAGCATGGTGATGTCTCTTCTGAAGCACTCATCATCTTCCAAATATACTGGTGGCATCATAAAGGGACATCGTTCAGAAAATCATTCTTATTTACCAGCTAAGAAGCTTACAATCTCTTTCAAATTTTTTTTCACCTCCTTTTTTCTTTTCTCAGCGTATTCTTAGAAAGAATAACCTTCTTTCTCACAATCTTGCCTGTTTTCCAAAAGCAATGAACTAAGTTCTATTTACTAAGAAGGTGTTCTTGTGGAGTTAAGACTTGGGTCAGTGGAAGGGAGGAGGAAAGCAAAACCTAGGGAAAGCTGTCACTGTCACCTCATAAACATGAAGATGCAATTGTTAAGGTAATGCTAGCTGCTGTAACAAACCCCTACACAGTCGTGGGTTAACACAGTGGAAGTTTATTCCTCGCTCTGGTAAAGCCCCACCTAGTATTTCCACAGTGAGTTTTGCATAAAAGCACTTCCAAGATCCTCTAAATCCGCCAGCAGATTGGAAAGTGAGAACCACGACTGGTGGGAAGGTTTCCGTGGGGCAGGCTTCAGGGGGCACACAGCACGTGCTGACTGTGCTATGTGCAGTCCGGTCTGCTGCCTGAGGAGTTTTGGACTTGCTGTGACCACGGTTGCCTTTGAGCCACACTTTTCTGTTTTTTGCCAGCACCAAGATTGAGAAGGCATATTAAGCCAACAATCTCAGTGTCTGTTGCTCAGAGCAGAATTTCAAATCTTAGCTGGGTGGAGTTGCCAAGATCCAGGACTGCTGATGCAGCTCCCACCTCCTCAAGGGAATCCTGGCCAAAGAGGGTGCCGAGGAGCCCTTGTCCTCGGCCTAGTATGGAAACCACATTCCAGCTTTTTGTCTCTCTGCTGCGGGACTCATCATCACAGTACATGAACCTGGAGAGACACCTTAATGAGCTACAGTTACTCCCCCTGGAAACTGATGAGTGACATCTTTGCCATTGGTTGCAAGAGTGAGGGAGTGGGGAGCTCTGGTGGCTCTCAGGGCTTTGAGATCAATCCCCAGAGACTCCCTTCCTCCCAGAATCTCAGCAGCAGACAGACGATTTAATCAATCAGATGAGTTTCTCTCCCCTCGGATTCTCCAAACATCTCTCTCCACTCAAATTGGTGTCAGCTCAGACAAGGCAAACACATTGTAATCGGAGAGCAAGTAAAAACATAATTAAGAAAGTAAATCTGTTTCCCAGAAAGCACACAGTTGTGTGTTCACCGTGTATTTGTTTTTAAGTGTCTGGAAAGACAAAAGACATGCAAATGTCAACATAGAGACAATGGCTTTGTTTGTGGAGTGTGCAGTGAAATACCAGCTTCTGCTGCCCAGCGCCATCTCTTCTGCAGGGCAAGAAAGAAAGGAGAATTTTAACTCAGAGCGTCAACAGAAGGAAGTAGAACCCTGCACAGGCACTGAAGTCTATTTGGACAAAATGTTGGCATGAAAGACCTAGGATCTAAATCGTCCCCCAGGTGGAGCCGCTTTTTGCTTGATGTTATCTCAGTGCTCTCGTGTTTCTTTGAGCAGATCAAGATGGATTAGCTTTTCCAGTTGCCTAAATATTTAAAGCCATAAGCAGGCTCCTGCCCTTTCCCGGAGGCTGTGCTTTAACTCCTCAGCGGCAGCTATGTGCACGGCTGTGTAAACACACCAGGCCCACGGTCTTGGCAGGTGACTAACAGTGAAATGGCAGGGCTTGGTCAGCAGAGCACAGGGGACTGGCCTGCCTACCTCCTTCTTCCAGAGGGAGGGAAGCTCTTTAGTATGCCCTACTTAGCTCGCAATTCAAAGAAGGTCGCTCTGTTCCCAAGAAGCCATTCAGTCATAATAGATATGGTTAGAATGATAGCCCAGAGGCTGTGGGTTAGAAAAACACATTTATTAGAGCAGGCCCGAGACCGCAATAATTAAGTGACACAAATGAGCACAAGTTAATGAAATCTCAATTGGATCGTGTGTCCTCCACCTCTTCCCCCACCTCTACATAGCAGGCTAGGCTAAAGAAGGCATCAGGGAAGGAGGAGTTCTGGGAGCGGGGCTCTCCAAACTGTCCTGGAAAGCAAGTCCTGGGGTGGGAGTGCAGCAAGGACCTGGACCCACTGAGTTCTGTCCCCAGACTCAGAGGGCAGCTTTTTGTGTAACTTGGGATTGGCTTTTCTATACTTTAGTTTCAAGGTTTGCCAGGACTAGAATCTGTGTTCCTAAGATATTTTGAGGAGAACAAAGTGATTCTTTTTATTTTATTTTAATTTATTGTGTTTACATAGATTCTAGTGTCCCCCTGAATGCATCCCCCCTCCCCCATGTTCCCCACAACATCCCCTTTCCCCCCTCCCCGCAATACCCTCCCCCTTTTCCTCCAGGATTTACTTTTCTGCTCTCTATAATGTTGTGTTATGTGTGTATAATTTCACCAATCTCTTTCCCTTTTCTGTGTGCTTTCCCACTGGACCCTTTGATCCCGCTTCTGTCTCTATTCCATTCCTCAGTTCATATTGTTCATTGGATTCCTCAAATGAGTGAGGTCATTTGATATCTTTCTTTCTCTGCCTGGCTTATTTCACTTAACATAATAGTTTCCAGGTCCCTCCATGTTGTCGCAAAAGGTAAGATTTCCATGTTTTTCATGACCCCATAGTATTCCATTGTGCATATGTACCATATCTTTTTAATCTATTCATCCACTGTCCAACACTTGGGCTGTTTCCAGATCTTCACTATTGTGAACAATGCTGCCACGAACATGGGGATGCACTTCTCCTTTTGAATAGTTAATGTGGTGTTTTTGAGATATATTTTTAAAAGTGGGATGGCTGGGTCAAAAGACAGATCCATTTTTAATTTTTTGAGGAATCTCCATACTGTTTTCCACAGTGGCTGCACCAGTCTGCATTCCCACCAGCAGTGCAGGAGGGTTCCCCTTTCTCCACATCCTCGCCGGCACTTATTTTGTGTTGTTTTGTTGATGAGAGCCATTCTGACTGGTGTGAGGTGATATCTCATTGTGGTTTTAATTTGCATTTCTCTAATGATTACAGCTAGTGCTCGACTTACGACCACGACTGGTTCTGACAGACCGGTCGTAACATGATTTGGTCGTAAGTTGAGTAAGCTATATGTATGGTACTGTGAAATGATGTTATAAAAATCTTTAAGTCATATTTTATCATAATTTTCTTTCATTATTGTTAAATATCATAAGTTTCTTTGTTTATTTTATGCCATTTGTATAATCTCTACACCATTTTGTTTCTTATTTTTACATTCATCAAGTTTAAGTAAAACACTGCATTACCAGTACAACTGGTTTAATATTTGCAAAACATACAAAATTACAAAATAGAGGTGCATACAAAAACTGCTCCAGACGCGGAGCAGTCATGGCTAGTGATTGTGGTTGTAAAGTCGAATGGTCGTAAGTTGCATAGGTCGTAAGTCGATCAATACCTGTAGTGATGTTGAGCAATATTTCATCTGCCTATTGGCCATCTGTATGTCCTCTTTGGAGACGTGTCTATTCATTTCTTGTGCCCAGTTTTTGATTGGATTGTTTACCCACCTGGTGTTGAGTTTGACAAGTTCTTTATAAATTTTGGTTATTAACCCCTTATCAGACATATTGTCGAATATGTTCTTCCATAGTGTGGTTTGTCTTTTTATTTTGTTCATATTGTCTTTAGCTGTGCAAAAGCTTTTTAGTTTGATATAGTCCCATTTGTGTATCCTGTCTTTTATTTCATTTGCCTGTGGAGATAAATCAGCAAATATATTGCTGTAAGTGATGTTGGAGAGCTTATTGCCTATGTTTTCTTCTAGGATTCTTATGGTTTCACGGCTTACATTTAAGTCTTTTATCCATTTTGAGTTTATTTTTGTAAATGGTGTAAGTTGGTGGTCTAGTTTCATTTTTATGCAGGTAGCTGTCCAATTTTCCCAACAACATTTGTTAAAGAGACTGTCTTTACTCCATTGTATACTATTACCTCCTTTGTCAAATATCAGTTGTCCATAAAGGTGTGGGTTTATTTCTGGGTTCTCTGTTCTGTTCCATTGATCTATGTGCCTGTTCTTATGCCAGTACCAAGCTGTTTTGAGTACAATGGGCCTTGTAGTATAAATTGATGTCCAGAAGTGTGATACCACCCACTTTATTCTTCTTTTCCAGGATTGCTGAGGCTATTTATGTTCTTTTTTGGTTCCATATGAATTTTTGGAATATTTGTTCTATATTTTTGAAGTATGTCATTGGTATTTTAATAAAAATTGCATTGAATTTATAAATTGCTTTGGGTAATATAGACGTTTTAATGATGTTTATTCTTTCTAACCATGAATACAGTATATGCTTCCACTTGTTTATATCTTCGTTCATTTCTTTTATCAATGTTTTATAATTTTCCGAGTATAAGTCCTTAACCTTCTTGGTTAAATTTACTCCTAGGTACTTTATTTTTTGTTGTTGCAATAGTGAAGGTGATTATTTTCTTAATTTCTCTTTTAGACAAATCATTGTTATTGTATAAAAATGCCTCTGATTTCTGAGTATTAATTTTATATCCTGCCACCTTGCTGAATTCATTTATCAGGTCCAGTAGTTTTCTGACTGAGACTTTAGGGTTTTCTATGTACAGTATCATATCATCAGCAAATAATGATAGTTTTACTTCTTCTTTTTTAATTTGGATGCCTTTTATTTCTTCTTCTTGTCTGATTGCTGTAGCTAGGACTTCCAGAACTATGTTGAATAAGAGAGGTGAAAGGCGGCACCCCTGCCTGGTTCCTGATCTTAAGGGGATTGCTTTTAACTTTTGTCCATTGAGTATGATGTTTGCTGTGGGTGTGTGTAATAGATGGCCTTTATCATGTTAAGGTATGTTTCCTGTATTCCCACTTTACTGAGAGTTTTGATCATGAATGGGTGCTGGATTTTATCAAATGCTTTTTCTGCATCTATTGAAATTATCATGTGATTTTGTCCTTCCTTTTGTTTATGTGATGAATCACATTGATTGATTTGTGAATATTGAACCAGCCTTGCCTCCCCAGAATAAATCCCACTTGATCATGATGAGTGATTTTTTTCATGTATTGTTGGATCCGGTTTGCTAATATTTTGTTGAGAATTTTAGCATATAAATTCATTAGGGATATTGGCCTATACTTTTTTTCTTTGTGTTGTCTTTGTCTGGTTTTGGAATCAGAATTATGCTCATAAAAGGAGCTTGGAAGTCTTTCCTCCTCTTGAATTTCTTGAAATAGCTTGAGAAGGATAGGAGTTAGTTCTTCTTTGAATGTTTGTTAGAATTTGCCTGTGAAGCCATCTGGCCCAGGGCTTTTGTTTGTTGGGAGTTTTTTGAAAACTATTTCTATCTCATTTGTTGTAATCGGTCTATTTAGGTTTTCTGATTCTTCCAGATTAATTTTTGAAAGATTGTATTTTTTAAGGAATTTGTCTATTTCACCTAGATTATCTAATTTTTTGGCATATAGTTCTTCATAGTATTTTCTTACAATCCTTTGTATTTCTGCTGTGTCAGTTGTTACTTCTCCACTCTCATTTCTAATTTTATTTATTTGAGTCCTCTCTTTTTTTCATGGTGAGTCTGGTTAAAGGTTCATTTATCTTGTTTACTTTTTCAAAGAACCAGATTCTGGTTTCATTGATCCTCTGTATTGTTTCCTTAGCCTTTATGTCATTTATTTCCTCTCTAATCTTTATTATTTCCTTCCTTCTACTTCCTCTGGGTTTTACTTGATGTTCTTTTTCTAGTTCTTTTAGTTGCAGGGGTAAATTGTTTATTTCAGCTTTTTCTAGCTTCTTATGGTATGCCTGTAATGCAATAAACTACCCTCTCAGGACTGCTTTTGCTGTGTCCCATAAATTTTGAGTTGTTGTATGCTCATTTTCAGTTATTTCAAGGAAATATTTGATTTCTTCCTTGATCTCATTGTTGACCATTTGTTATTTAATAACATGCTGTTTAGTTTCCAAATGTTTGAGTGTTTTTCATTTTTTCTATTATAGTTGATTTCTAGTTTCATATCATTGTGGTCAGAGAAGATACTTGATATGATTTCAATCTTCTTAAATTGAGAAGTTGAGGTTCGTTTTATGCCCTAATATGTGGTCTATTCTAGAGAATGTACCATGAGCACTTGAAAAGAATGTATATTTTGCTGCTTTAAGGTGAAAGGTTCTGAAGATATTTATTAAATCCAGTTGATCTAGTGTGTCCCTTAATTCTGCTGTTTGTTTGTTAATTTTCTTTCTTGAGAATCTATCCAGTGATGTTAGTGGGGTATTGAAATTCCCTACTATTATAGTATTGCTGTTAATCTCACCCTTTATGTCCATCAAAGTCTGCTTTATATATTTAGGTGCTCCTATATTAGATGTATTGATATTTATAATGGTTATCTCTTCCTGTTGGATTGCTCCTTTTATTATTATGTAGTGACCTTCTTTATCACTTACTATAGTCTTTGTTTTAAAGTCTATTTTGTCAGATATAAGTATTGCTACCCCAGCTTTTTTTTTTACATTTGCTTGAAATATTATTTTCTATCCTTTTACTTTCAGTCTATGGGTATCTTTTGTTTTGAGGTGGGTCTCTTGTAGACAGCATATATACAGGTCCTATTTTTTATTATCCATTCAGCTACCCTATACTTTTTGATTGGAGCATTTAATTTATTTACATTTAAGGTTATTATTGATATGTAGCTGTTTATTGCCATTTTTTTTCTTTAAATCTACATTCCTCTTTTACTAGATTATTTTTCCACTTTGTTCTGTTTATAGCATGCTCCTTAAAATTTCTTGCAACATTTGTTTTGTTGTGATGAATTCTTTGTTTTTTGTTTGTTTGTTTGTTTGTTTTTTGTCTTGGAAGCTTTTTATTTCTTCTTCAATTTTAAACAATAGCCTTGCTGGAAAAAGAAGTCTTGGTTGTAGGCTCTTGTTCGCATTACTTTGAATATTTCTTGCCATTCCCTTCTGGCCTCAAGTGTTTCTGTTGAAAAGTCAGGTATCATCCTTATGGGGGCTCCTTTGTAGGATTGACTGTTTTGCTCTTGCAGCTTTTAGTGTTCTTTCTTTATCTCTTAGCTTTGGTATTTTGATTATGATGTGTCTTGGTGTAGGTCTCTTTGGGTTTTTTTTTAAATGGGGTTCTTTCTGCTTCTTGAACCTGTATGACTCTTTCCTGCATCAATTTAGGGGAGTTTTCAGCAATAATTTCTTCAAACAGGTTCTCTATTCCTTGGTCTTTCTCTTCTCCTTCAGGAACCCCTTCTATTATGCAGATATTGTTTCTCTTCATGTTGTCATAGAGCTCTCTTTGAGTTTCCTCAGACATTTTGATCCTCTTTTCTTTTTGCTGTTCTGCTTTTGTGCTTTCACTTATCTTGTCCTCTAACTCACTGATTAGATCCTCTGTTTCATCCAGCCTGCTTTTAATTCCTTCTAGTGTAGTCTTCATTTCTGATATTGTGTTTGTTATTTCTGTTCTTTATTTTTTATGATTTCAGTGTTCTTTTTGATGCTTACAATTTCTTTATTAAGGTGCTCATTAAGTCCATCCATTGTATTTTGAGATCCTTAAGCATCCTAACAATCACTATTTTAAACTCTGCATCCAGTAATTTGATTATTTCCATTTCATCCAGGTCTTTTTCTGGGGATTTTTCTTGTTGATTCATATGACTTACATTCCTCTGTCTTCCCATTGTTTCTGTTTGTGGTTTGCAGGCTTGTTCGAGATGTGGTCTCCTTAACTAGTAGAACCGCTTTTCCATTTTCTTTATCTTAACTGGGTCATGTGTGAGGAGCCCTTCCTTAAGATATCACTCTAACAAGGTTGTTAGGTCCTGAACTGATGCTCTCCATATCTGGCCTCTGGATGTGCCCTCCCTAGACCTTATTGGCTGGAGTCTGGCGCAGACCAGTGGGGGCTGCTCCCTATGACTAGCCCTTATCTATCTTTTTGGAGCAATGGGTGATCCAGATCCCATGGCTGCCTCTGCTGAGTCCAAGTGCTATTGTTAGTATCTACTTTGGCTGACTTTTATCCACTTTTGGCCTGGAGAATGTTTATTTAAATGTTCAGGTTCAGAGATCTGCTTTCTGCTGCCTCTTATGGTGGTTACTGGTTAGGCTCAGTACTATAAATCATGGGTTAGATAAGGTATTGGATGTGGCTTGCCCCTTAGCCTCAAGTGTCGTTCTATGCAACCTTTTGTATTTTATTTTATTTTATATTTTTCTTTCTTTTCAGCCCTCAGAAGGATGTAGCCACAGGAGTCTAATGGGTGTAGCCTTTGTGTTCCCAAGATGTGGTCTGTCTGAAGGCCTGTCCCCACCGCTGCTGCAGCCTCGGCACAGGTGTTCAGGCACAGGTGTTGCTGGTGCTGGCCCATAGCTACAGTCGCTGTGGCTTCTGCCTCGGCTTTGTGGGTGGGATTGCACATGGTGCCTGCTCTGCAAGCCTTGGCTGGCTCTGGCCTCTGCCCTACCCCCGTTGGTGGGACTGCTTTTGTGCGTCCTGGCCTCAAGCCTGGCCCGGTTCCCTGGCCTCTGCCCCGCCCCTGCAGGCAGGACTGCTTTTGCAGCTGTGGCAAGGCTGGGCAGGTTTCCCAGCTTCCATCCTCATTGCAACCCAACCCTGCACGAGACAGGCCAACGAGACAGAGTGGATAAGGTGAGACCTCTGGGAGAGGTCCAGAGGTTGAGGGCATGTGACCCAGGAGACTAAGGGGGGGGGTCTAAAAGGAGTGCTAGCTGTGGAGGAGGTGGCCTGGAGCCGGAGAGACTGTGCCCTGAGGAGACTACAAGGATAGTAGTTTTGCTGGCTGGTGTGTGGGGTCATGGTAAGAAGTGTTGGCATAGAGGAGAAGGTAGCAAAAATTTCCTAAAGAAAGGGACAAGAGAGATAGCTGAAAGTGTATGGGAGCTGGCCAGACAGGGGTGGACTTTGCTAAGGTCCCACAGGGATTGGGGAGAGGCTGAGCCACAGGGTACTCAGGGGTGCTCAGGTGGCCATGCTGTGGTGGGCATGAGAAGAAGCTGAAGGGTGGACAGAGATGAGGCCATCACAGCTGTACTCAGGAAGTGGCGTATTATTCTGAGGGCACAATCAGAGTGCCCACTGAGAAACAGCACTCTGGCTACAGCATGGAGCATAAATAATAGAGGCCACAGGGCACAGCAGGGGACCCAGTGCATCTGAGGGTGCCAGGGTAATGAGTGGCAAGGGCCATAGAGGAATAAGATAGATCTGAGACACAACTAGGAAGCAAGGTGGGAGAGAGGGTGGGATCCAGATGGATTTCTTGGAACCCTGCATGAGTGACAGACAGTGACAGTGGCGAGGCTGGGGAAAGAGGCCGCTGAGGTCTGCCACTGCCTTGGCTCAGGTTTGCTCTGCCCCGTCATGTCACGGGGATAGGTGTCCCCACCAAAAGCGATGGCTGCCGTGTCCTGCTTGGACTTCCTTATCATCCCCTCCTCCCTTCTATACCACACTGCCCACCTGGTCCTCAGAGTTTGCCACACCATGGGTTTAGGGGCCCACAAAACTCTGCCCACAGTGGGGACATTTTTGGATACAAACTGTGGGGTGGGGGCAGCAGCTGCCCTAGGGTGTCCTCAGGGACCCATTTGACTAGCTCAGCACTTTAGTGTGATGCATTTGCTTCCAATTTTTTTTGTGACATCAAGCCCTGTAAGTCTATAGACTTTTTATTTTTCTCCCATGAGAAAATTTTAATCTGGGATCATAGATTCCTTCAGGATTCACTGATGAGTTTCAGTGGGTCCAGGATGACTCTGAGATTCTATGTAGAGTGGAATGTGCATGTGAGGTTTTTCTGGAAAGAGCACACACAGCTGTCAGATTTTCTGAGATATTTATGATCCCTGGAGCTTTATATTCATTGATTTGGGCTTTGATTTCAAGGTTAAATTTTTCCTGGTCAATTTCTTCTTCTAATTATCACTGTCAAAGTCCTGGGACAGGATTCTCCTCATCGCTTCACAGTCTTGTCAGGAATTCAAAATAAGCATTTGTCTCTTAAAGCTTGTCCCCATCTTGCTCTGAAAGGCCTCCACTACCCTGCATTAAATATTTCAAAATACTTGCCGCAACAGCATATATTTTATAGTAGAGAAAAAAATCATTATCTGAAATTCTTCTTCCCACTTTTGGAAGGGGCTTGCTGTGTACTTGCCTGATTTTAGGCCTTCTGACTTGACCAACCCTCATTAATGACAGCAGCTAACAGTTATTAGGTACTTATTATATAGCAGGCACTGTGCTAAACACTATTGGTATTCTCTCATTTAAAACTCTTAATAGTACTTTGAGACAGACACGAGAATTATCGCAATTTCAAAATGAGGAAACTGAAGCCCAGAGTAAATTGCTAATTAGAAAGTGTCAGACCCAGAAGTCACGCTCAGGGAGTTGAATTCCATGGCCTCATTCTAACCTCCACGAAGCCTTATTTCCCCTTCATTGTTCCCTTACTCCACCTGCAGAGGTCACTGCTCTGATATGCCCCTCACCCTGGAATCAGTATCATCGGGACTCAGATCCTAACCTTTCTTACCACAGTCCCTTTTGGAAGTAGTGGACAAAAGCTGTTCCAGAGAGGAAGCAGTAACTTCTTAGTAAAAGGAATAGCTAGAATCAGTGTCTGTCGCCAAGGGGTGATGTGAAGGGCCAACAGAGGTTCTGCCACCCCTCAAATATTTCCCTAAACTAGAACTCCAGTGTCCAAAATCCCAACATTAGAGATTCATTCCATTAGATTGTTTCTCCCTCAATCCACTTGAGCCTCTTGAAGAAAAAACAGAAATAACCCTGGAAATATGAATTAGGGAATCCCATGAGCTAGTAGTAGTCCTAAAAGATCTGAGGACCAGAAGATGTTCAAAGAAGGAAGAGAGTACATTGAAAGGACACTCGTTAAAAGTACTGCCATGCCCTGGCTGAATACCTTGGTTGGTTAGAGCATCTAATCAACCGGTTGCTGGTTTGATCGCTGGTCAGGGCACCTACAGGAACAGCTTGAAAGTGCTGCCAAGGGCCAGCCCTACCTATGGTCCTTGAGGAGGCCATTGGACTAGTATCTGGAAAAGGCTCCATTATGGGCTGAATTGTGTCTCCCCTCACCCCACTTCATATGTGAAACCCTGTCTCTTAGTACCTCAGAATGTGACAGTATTTGGAGTTAGGACCTATAAATGAGGCTGTTATCTGGTCCTGATATAATCTGACTGGCATCCTCATATAGAAGAAATTTGGAAACACAGACATCAGGGATCTGTGTGGAGAGATGGATTACCATGTGAAGAGGCAACAAGAAGGCGGGCCATTTGCAGGCCAAGGAGAGAGGCCTCAGAGGAAACCAGCCCTTCTGTCTCCTTGATCTTGGACTTTCAGCCACCAAAACTGTGAGAAAATAAATTTCTGTTGTTTACAACAACTAGTTTATGATATCTTGTTGTGGTAGTCCTAGCAAACTAACATAGACTCCATGAGATTCAGAGCAGAAATCTACAAACTAATATGTATCTAAGTGACCCTTTAAGATGAAGAGAGAAAATATTATAACATCTATGTCTATTGATTTTCATCGGACATTGTGTTGATTTTAATTTTTAATATATGTCTTAAAGTGCAAATGATAGATCAGTATAGTAGGACATACATATACTATACAACATATTGAGAAAGTGTACTTAAAAAATTATACAGATGGGATAAATAATATCAAAGTTAGCCTGACCTGTGGTGGCGCAGTGGATAAGGCATCGACCTGGGAACACTGAGGTCGCCAGTTCAAAACCCTGCACTGGTCTGGTCAAGGCACATACAGGAGTTGATGCTTCTAGCTCCTCCCCCCTTTCTCTCTCTCTCTCTCTCTCTCTCTCTCTCTCTCTCTCTCTCACTCTGTGTCTCCTCTCTAAAATGAATAAATAAAAATAAAAATAATAATATCAAAGTTTGGAAGCCAAGATGGTGGCTAATTGTGTATCTCTAAATCCTAAAGACGAATAGGAATAAATTCTTTTCTCATAATTACAAGTGCTCTAAAGAGTTCATCATCCATTCCCTACCCTTCCCCCAGCTTCCTACTTTTTTGCATATATGAGGGAGATTTATGTTGTCATCACTGTAATTGTCATCTGTGAGTGCTTGTGAGTAATGGCTCATAGAAACGTATTCTATTGAACGGACTAGAGGCAACATAAAATCAATCCATTAAAAACCACATTTTTCTTAAACTTCTCAATTAATTCTTCCATCTCTTTTTCCTTGCTGCTCCTGACAAAGAGACCCAGCATTTTAGGATCCAGAAGTAGCCAACATTGCTAAGCACTTATACCATCAAGAAAAGGTGTTTGGCAGATCTCTGCAGTTTTCCCTCTTAGCCCTATCTGGTTGCATTCAGTCTTAATTCTGGAAAGCCTGGTCGGGCTGAGGAAGATAGGTCTCACAGACTCCTATCTCCAATCCCTACCTCCAACCCCCTATCTTTGCTCATGACCCCTTGGAAACCTGTCAATGAAGTAGCTTATTGTACATACCCCCAAATTTAAAAAAATGTTAAGTGTGGCTCTCAGACCCTGGAACTCAAAGAGAAAAGCATCCAAGCCTCATGACCCTCTTAGGGAGGGAATGGTGATGGGTGACCTCAGGCCTGACAACTCTTTGGTTTGTGGTTAGGCAGGAACGATTAATTCCCATTTATAAGAGGAAAGATGCTCTCCCCGATTCCACAGTGGCCAGTCTGGCCTGGCTCTGCGAGGTTTGGATTCACTCAGTGGCCTTACCATCGGACAAGTCCTGAAAGTGACTTCCCCTGGCAGCCACTGCTGAAGTGCAAGAAAGAGTATTTCTGTTATACATGGCAGCCCTGCATAAATTTATGCCAGTAGGACGTTTGAAGTAAAAAAAAAAAAAAAAAAAAAAAAAAAAAAATCAATGCTATGGCGGTAACATTAAAAATGTCTCTTTGGCTGAGTGGTTAATCTTCTTACATTGTTTAAATGTGCCTCCAGAACCCAAGAGAGTCACAAATCTACATGAAGGGGAACCAGTTCTGAGAATTAGCTGGCAAGTTTGTAGCTTTCCTGACTGCTGGTGAGAAGGCCGTGCAGCCTGCCCATTACTTATGCCATCAGCGCCTGGGAGTCACCATGACCCATGCCCTAAATAAGTGTTCCTTTGTCGGGAGCCTAAGCCAAACTGGCTCCCAAAGGCAAGGCCCTTCAAGGCTGATCAGGCCATCGCTACTTTGGCATCTCTATGGTGACATAATGAGACCTAATGCTGTTTTGGGACAATGTCGGTCACCCTCAGAGCCATGTAAAAGGCTTTATAGCTTTGCTCAGACCACACAGGCTTAGCTTTGATTCTCAGCTTTCTGGAATAAGTGGAATGTGATCATGTAGCCGAGAAAGGAGGTACTCTGTAGGCCAGCAGACCTGGTGTGGGTTGCTGACTTTCTTTTTTATGGGCGGGCCACCTGGGGAGAGCAATCAGGTTTCGCTGCTCTCAGTGTTGTCATCTCTAAAATGGAGGAGAAGACGTGCTGCTGCACAGGGGTTATCGTGGTGAGGGCTGAGTGCAATAATGTGTGCAAAGCACACAGCACACACTCCATTTCGTTCATTCCTCCCCTTGTCTTCTCAGCAGGCAGGGCTGACATGTGTGACCATTGTATTGTCTCTGTTTGCAGTCCTCAGTAACAGCTGTGCCTCCCTTTGTGTACAGCCCAACATTATTGAAGCTTCCTTTGGCTTTTCTCTCTCAATGGTACTAATTGTTCTTTTATTCAGCACACATATATTTTTTTGGTGTTATGCCCATCCTGGGGACACCAAGTTGAGCAAGTTAGACATTGTATCTGCCCTTGCAGAGCTTCTGGCTCATGGCCAAGCTTGACAAAGACTCACTGGTCTTTCTTAGCAGGGGTCCGGGGAGGTCTCCCCTAGGAAGTGACGCGAGTGAGACCAGAAAGTAATGCACCAATATGACCACTTTCCCTCTTTCTATTGACCCATGCTCAATGATGGACATTTGTAAATTGGTTGGAAAGGAGTGCTTAAGCCTTATCAAGCAGAGAGCAACCCCACAGACCTGGCTTAGTCATTTCTGTTCTCTAATCAACTGAGCTGGCCAGCCACATCCTCAGTTTGAAGTGGAATTACAAAGTGAGACTCAACAAAGCAGAGTTTGGCAACTGATAATACATAAATTTGGCATTGGTATTTTACATTCTGTTTGACTCAGAAATGCCACTTCTGGAAATTTATACTAAAGAACGAATAACTTATTTATACAAAGATTTGACTACAAAGATATTGTTGACCAAAATATAATAAGATAAAATTTAAAACAATCTAGAGCCTCCAAAATAGTGAATTGGGTAAATAAATCCTGGTAAATGCATTTAGAGAAATAATATGCATTCATTAAAAATATTATAGAAAATAGGTATTAACATGAAAAGATGTTTATAATATATCTTAACGGAAAAAAGGAAGTTAGAAAATAAGAATATAAAAATCATATGACATAATTTTTATATTCTTAAAAAAATCTGAAAATAAAATTATTAGTAAATTAGAAATTATTTCTGGGTTGTGAAATTAACAGTGATTTTCATTGCCTTTTTTGTTTATTTTTTCCCCTGTTAGTACACATTTTTTGTGTATTAAGGAAAAAGAATAAGAAAAGAGATTTCCCATAAAAGATGGTCAACATCCCAACAATTCTACTCCTTGATATGTATCCAAAAGAAATGTAACTATACATCCATATAAAATTTTGTGCACAAATGTTCATAGCAGCATTATTCATAACACAGAGGAGAAGCAATACTGTGCCCATTGATGAATGGGGAAACAGAAAGTGGTATATCCATACAATGGAATATTATAGGGCCAAAAAAAGGAATAAAGTTCTGATACATGCTACAACATAGATGAACCTTGAAGACATTATACTAAGTGGAAGAAGCCAGGCACAAAAAGACCATTCTAGATATGATTTTATTTACGTAAAGTGTCCAGAATAGGCAAATCCATAGAGACAGACATAGATTAGTAGTTGCCAGGAGCTGGGGAAAGGGAGAGTGGGAGTGACTATTTATGTGTACAAGGTTTCTTTTTAGGGATGATAAAAATATTCTTGAATTATATAGTGGTGATGGGTACGCTAATTTTAAATATACTTCAAACTTCTGAATTTCCACTTAAAAAAAACAAACAATAAAAAAGTAGTGTTTTCCCCTCTGCCATTAACCCCTTTATACAATGAAGAGAGACTGTAAGCTGCCCCCAGCATACATGAGACCTATGCCTCTGCAGCCTTTCCTCTGTCTTTCAGAACTATAGAAAATACAGTTGAAATGAATATATAACCATGTCTCTTTATTATTTTGTATTTTTTGTATTTTGGGGCATGCTGATTCAGGAAAGACTCTCCCTCCCAGGACTAGCCAATTCCTAGAAACAGTATACAACTCATCTGCGAGCACACTTTTATATGCAAACCAACCAATTCAGAGCCCATACCACGAACCACCATCTTTACTGGCTCTCACACTCAGGGCCACTTTTTCCCTACCTGAATCACATAGGGCTGTGTACCAACCACCTTGGGACAGCACCTCCACCACATTGCCTACTGAAATTATTCAAAGTAGACCATCCTAAGCCTGCTAACTCTGCCTCACCTGTTCCTTCTTGAGGAAACCGTAATGGAGACTCTCGTCCACATTTTTCCCTTGTTCCAGCGTTCTGACTGGCCCTGGTGCTTCCCCATGTGACCCTACTGCACGGTGTGCCATGCCATGCCATGCTTCCTGTTTATATTGATTTGTGATTTAAAATATTTTTCCTCCATGACAGTCCTTTCAGGCCTGCGTGTCTTACTATACCTGATTAAAACAAATCTCAGTTACCCTAAAAACAATACACATCTGACAAACTGTCAAACCCTGGCCTGACACATTGCTGGAAATCACAAGATGATCAAAGAAACCAGTGCCTCTATGAGGTAACTAACAGAAGAGGCAACAATTGATATTATCTGATTCTTCTGCTAGAACTGCTGGATCCCAGTTATGGACTGGTTTTTCAAAACCACATTGTCCACACAAAGCTAACATCCATTTCTATCCCATTATGAGTTACCCATGGGTACACAAGTCTTAACATTCCCACTGTCTCTTCTGCAATATAAACATGTGTGTGTGTGTGTGTGTGTGTGTGCGCGCGCATTTGTGTGTGCGTTGCATTTTTGTCTTATTGGTCATCAAGGCCCCTGGGACCCCAGGTGGTAGAAAATGGGTGGTTTGGGCTTGCTCTGCATTACAATGTCTAATTGGACTAAAATGAAAGCAAACCACCTTTCATCCTCTTTCTTCTCAAAGTCTGACTGTCCATCTCAGACATAAAGTGGGATCAACCCTTAAGGGACTAGTGACAATCCTAGGATGCAGGTACCAGTTACCCCAAACATGCAGCACACACCACACAGAACTCATCTCCCCTTCCCTCAGTTTTCATTTTATCAACTATTGCAATGTAAATAAAAAGCAAACAACATAATTTGCTGAGCACAGATGTTGTAAAAGTGCCTCATGTTCTTGAATAAGTAGGTGCAGAATTGTGTGCCCCCAGGAGACAGGGAAGAGGAGAAAATGAGCTGTGACAGAGAAGGCAAAGCCAAACTGAGAAGAGAGAAAGGCATTTTGGGCTGTATCAGTTGTCATACTCCCACTGATGACACTTGAATAGCTTTGCACCTTGCTTGTTTTTCTTTTGCCTTGGAGAATCATCCTGGCCTGACTAGACCCACTGAACAGGAACCCAGCTCATCTCAACAAAATACAACTCTCAAACTGGACAAGCCTGTACCATCCTTGACCAAGATCTTCTTTCTCTTCAAACTTAACTACATGCTTATGAGCTGATGAAATCAGAAATATTAACCAGGAATCTCTGAGAATACTTGACATTAGATCAATATCTACCTTTGGAGAATGTGATTCCTTACCTGTGAAATAGAGGTGATAATAACTTTTTTTATAGGAATGTTGTGATTAGTAACAAGATAATGCATATAAAAATTTGGTATGTGCTGAAGAAGAAAAAATAATGTTTTCAGCTCATGGGTCCTTGTTAGAAAATTGAAATTCTCTCTTATTTGTTTCTTTAAAAAAATAAATAAAGGAAGAAGAAGGTATAATCTATTTCAAAGGATTAGACTAGGCACATTACTTTCCTTCTAAATAGTATTTCTCCTTCTGCTTGTATTTTGGACCCACTACTAATGTGCATTCGTTTTCAATTTCTCTTCAGCCACTTTCCAGAAGTGCAATATTGGTTCTTTGTCTTAGGGATATTTCATTTCCTCAATCATGTTAAATCAAACAAACCTCCCATACCAGCAAACAGAAAGGAGTAGCTCTGGGCCTCTGAACTAATTTGCACTGGCAAAACTGATCAGGCCTTCCTCCAGTGTCTTAATTAGGAGTCTTAATCCCTTTGATTTAAACCAGAAGAAATATAGGATATGGTAGGAAACTCTGAGCATATTTATTTAATACTGACAAATAGGGTTTAGAAAGTTCACTTAATATACAGTGTCAACAGAAATATATGTCCCTTTCTTTCTAATCATTCTTCCGGGATGAAGTATGGCTCATGCTCTGATTTGGAATCATCAGTTTTCCTGTTCTCTTTCATTTAAAGAGACAGTTATTCCCAATCCACTCTGTTTTCAGAGACTTTTGACTGGTTTACTTTAATTTCTCTTGTGACATAAGGAGAGAATGACTCAGAGAATATATGCAATATTGTTCACGTGGAATTTAAAAAAGAATGTGATGAATGGGTGCTGGTGGGTGGAGGTTGAAAGTGAGACTATGGCAACAATAATGCTGATTAGGAATGATCTCTGCAGACTTGGAGGAGGTCTTCCGGCACAGATGCTGGAATGCTTCTAGCATTTGGTATTAGGTAGGTTCTTCTTAAACCCTGTCCAATGTGGTTCAGTTCTTGAGGAAACAAAAGAGTGATGTCAAGGTGCATTGCTATGGCTCTTCCAAGGGTGTGATGAATTGTATGTCTGACACTTAGTGAGGGGCTCAGATCAGCTCCTGGTGATGTCACTCATTGGTCTGATTCGTTTTCAATAAGTGCTCACATGGGAGCATGTGAGCACTTATTGAAAACTAGCTGGGGATGTTCATGACTGAGGGGGATCCCAGACACTTTCAAAAGGGTTAGAAAGAAATTCTATTGGTAAATAGGTGCTGTGCCCTCCTTAGTCTTCAGGCCATATTCTCCTACATAAAAATGATTCGACCCTAAGGAACCTCAGCCTCTAAGAAGAACACTCAGGATTTGGGGTGCTTCTCAGCATTAAATCCAATGGGCAGTCATTTGTGACATCAGTCATTAGATGCCCTAGAAGAGTCTCAATGCCTTTAATCTGATGTAGTCTCTGATAATACTTAAAAGTCACTATAATTGGTACTAGTTACCTGGGCTTGGTTCACATAGGGCCAAGTAGTTTTATGTTCCCTTTCATGTAAAAAAAAAGAAAAACAATCTTTTTTTAGATCTAATTGTTCATGAGTTGGAATAGAACCAAACTTAATCTGTGTTTTGTCTTGAAAAGAATTAGTTAATCACTTTCAAAGATGTGGAGCAAACCTAAAGGCAAAAGACTAAAAACTAAACTAAACTAAAAAGTAACCATGAAATACTTTCTTTAATGTGTGAGCGAAATAATTAACTGACATAGTATTTTTATACTTAAAAGTCACTGTCATATCTTTTATTTTGTTTATTTTTACAGTATCTCTGTGAAGTTGACAAGACATATTTCTTCTATTTTACAAAAAAAAAAAGAAAAACAACTAAGAAAAAAAGCTAAATAATCTGCCTAGTGAAATGCAGAGTCATTTCACTGGGGAGCTTGATGTCTCAACTGTTAGACTCTGGAAGGATTTAGAATGAATAAATCGACTGTCTGTGTGTAACTGAGCACTTTCAAAAGACTGACAGGTGATGCTGAAAAAGCTAATTCTCTGAAGTATCTTAAACAAAACATTCACCCTTGCAGTTTTGTTAACAACATTGAGTTACACTGTCCTTTAGGGAAAGGTCTGCTTGAGAAAGAATCTAGATCCCATCCAAACTGTCAGTTAACTCTGAAATTAGTGAAATCTAAGCTAAGAAGATTTGATTGTTTGCTGTTCCTCAGATAGTTAACTAGTATCCACCATCTAAAGCCTGATACTGCACAATTATTCTGCAAAATGGGTTGTATGAGTGGGTTTTTCTTTTCTTTTTTCTTCTTCTCTTCTCTTCTCTTCTCTTCTCTTCTCTTCTCTTCTCTTCTCTTCTCTTCTCTTCTCTTCTCTTCTCTTCTCTTCTCTCCCCTCCCCTCCCCTCCCTTCCCCTCCCCTCCCCTCCCCTTCCCTTCCCTTCTCTTCTTTTCTTTTTTTCTTTTTTGGCCTCCCAAAGGTGTTGCTTGGTTTTGGAACAGGTGGGTAACAAACAGTAAGAAAATAAATAGCCCCACCTAACTGTGGTTACTCCTGCCTCAGAGCAATGGGGAGTCCAGAGAGGGTTTAGATGTGGGCCATCCATCCGCTCTATCCCCAAAGCTGCTGGGACACTGGGGCGACTCCATCTGGGAGAGACAAGCTGCGGAAACATACAAAACAATTACAGGTCAGCACACCTGGGCAGCTGTGAGCAGAAAACACTCCAAACCTGCTGAATAATTATGGCTTGAGCTATTGATTGGGACCATGGAAGAGTTTCATCCAAATGCTTTTAATTTGCCAAACAGAGGGAAGTGTGCCTCAGAGAGGCTGCTTCCAATAATGGCATTGCTCCCTCTGTAATTAAAAGGAAAACTTAACAAGGTGGTAGGGATCATTTTTAAATCTTGCCAAGTAAAATCTATGGCCATTTGAAAGGTGGCGAATGAGAGATGAAGGGCTTGTCTTAAGAAGTGGCTTAAAATACTTGGTCTGGAATGAGCTTACCCTCTTGTGGGAGACCCTAGTCCAGTCAAGGACCCCAGGATCTTGCTGGCCTGGGGGCTCAGGCCATGTTCCTGAGAGAGAGGATGAAACAGAGGCGGAAATGACAGTGTGAGGCCATGCAGGGCTGATGCCTCTTCTTTGGGCTCTTGCACATTTGCTACCCTACTGTGACCTCAAAATATTTCATCTCAACCCTCGGATCCCCATCTGTGATGAAAATAGCAACATTATTTTACTGAAACTGGTTTTTAAAGAAGACATTATTATTAACTGAAGTCCATAGTTTATTCAGATGTCCTTAGTTTTTAACCTAAAGTGCTTTCCCTGTTCATGGATCTTCCAGGGTTCCACGTTCCCTTTAGTTGTCATGCCTCCTGGGCTCCTCCTGGCTATGACCGTGTCTCAGACTTTCTGTTTCAAATGACCTTGACAGTTTGGGGGAGTAATGGTCAGGTAGATTGTAGGACACCCCCTTTTATTGCAATTTATCTGATGTTTTTCTTATGATTAGACAAATAAAAATGCACAGGATAAATTTGACCTAATCAAGGTGAAGAGGCAAAATTAACCATATACAACTAATGTATGCAATAATTCTCCCTTCTTCAGATACCACACACACACACACACACACACACACACTTTGTGTCTCCCAAAGTGCCCAACTCCAGTTTCCAACCTAGTGATAATCTAATATTTGGATGGATGAACAGCGATGGATGGGTAAACGTTCTCAACTGCTCCAATCTTTACTATCCTCACGTTAATATCATTTAAAATCTTTCAAAGGATTTGTAACCACTTTTTATCATGACACAATAAATTCATATTGACAATATGTGTCTTCGCTCTTGTATTAAGTGCCTCTCATGTGACCCAACTTTTTGAATAAATTCTCAGAGGTTGCAACATAGTAAGCTTGTAAGATAACTGCAGCTATTTATAACCACCAAGAACAGTTCTGTTTTGTAAAAACTGCCAGACATTCTATAAGATGAAGTGCCTATCATAAAAAGAATAAAAATTTAGCTTGACCAGCCAGTGGCACAGTGGGTAGAGTGTCGGACTAGACATAGAGGACCTAGGTTCGAGACCCGGAGGTTGCCGACTTGATCACAGGCTCATCCGGTTAGAGCGCGGGATCACCAACTTGAGTGCAGAGTCGCTGGCTTGAGCCCAATGGTGCTGGTTTGAAGCTCAAGGTCGCTGGCTTGAGCAAGGGGTCATTCGCTCTGCTGTAGCCCCTCAGTCAAGGCCCATATGAGAGAGCAATCAGTGAATAACTAAGGTGCCGCAACAAAGACTTGATGTTTCTCATCTCTTTCCTTCCTGTCTGTCTGTCCCTATCTGTCCCTCTCTCTGTCTCTCTTGCTAAAAAAATAAAAAATAAAATAAAAATATTAAATGATCTGGAGTTGTTTAACCTAACGAACAAAAGGCTATGGATGACAATTACGGTATTCTAGGATTACAGAAAAGTGAAGAAAAATGGGTTCTAATCCTGGCTTTGTCACAGAATAGCTTTGTGACCATAGGCAAGTTACTTGATCTCTCTGTGCTTCAGTTTCTCATCTGTAAAATGAATAAAATAGTGCTTACCTGGTAGAGCCACGGTGGGCATACAGGTAGATATAGTATATAATGTGTGTAGTGTAGATACTGACACAGATTGGTTATTCAATAAAATTTAGTTTTTACTTCACCAGATACATGGTTGTATATTTGATAAAAATAAAACCACATTACATTTTTTTTTTTAGAGAAGAGAGAAGAATAGAGAGAGGGAGAGAGAGAGAGAAGGGGGGAGGAGCAGGAAGCATCAACTCCCTTATGTGCCTCAACCAGGCAAGACCAGGGTTTTGAACCAGCAACCTCAGTGTTTCCAGGTCGACGCTTTATCCACTGCCCCACCACAGGTCAGGCACATTACATTTTTATGAGTCTTTACAACTTAGAAAACATTTTCTCACAATTCAGGGTGATAACCCATTGTCATCCTCGCCCTTCAAAGCCCAGATGAGAGAAAATGGACTTTAATTCAAGTAATAGAGATTTTGGTGGGACAAAGCACATTTTGGCCATTGAGATAATAAAGCTCAGAACAAGTAACCTGGGTGTTGTGGATTATGTCCTTGGGGGAAGTTCAAAAGAAAGTGGGCAGCTCAGGCTGCAGAGGCTTGACCTCATTGCCACTCCGTAGTCATCAAAATCTTGGCTGAAGGGAGGAAGATTGTGGAGTTGAGATGAAAGGGAGGTGAAGGAGCTGCGGTTTATCCTCGGGACACTAAACTCACTTCCTGCCTTTGGGACTCTCCAAAGTTCTGACTCCGGAACACATAGCTTCCTGGTGCTGAACTTTGTGTGGTAAAAAGAATTCTTAGGGTAAAATCTGGTATGTAAGAAAAATCTTCTTTCTATATTCTTCAATAAAAAATCCATTTAAATCCAATACTGATTTGAGTTAGGCTTGTGAGAAACTCAATTTCAGTCATTGAGGGGCTGTTTCCCAGGAATGGGTCAAGGTTCTGGGGTATCACCACGTACAAAAGCTGGTCCTGTCCACACCTCCAGGTGTAGGGTCCCAGCACTTATCACAATCACAGCACTGACAACCCAGATTGTAGTTGGCCCAACGGGTGTCTGTTTCCCCTTCTTAAGAGTCAGAAGCTATAGGCCTGGGTGTGTGTCCTTTGTCATGGTATTCCTAGAATTGGTGCATTAACCACTATGTAGCAGGGGCTCGATGAATATGCATTAATGAATAAACAATGTTTCCTTTATATCACAAAGCACATTAGATGATTTGTTTTCTCCCCCACGACTATGAGCCTGATGAGGGAAGGGACTGTAATTTCACCTCTATTTCCTCAATGCTCAGAGGCCCTAATAAATGCTCCTTGAGCAAATGATTGAATGGTGCTTCTTTATTATGCACTGCATTGTGGGGGTTCGTCCGTTTTTGCACCTGTGTGATCCCCGTGGGCAGGGCTCTGAACTGGTTATTATTATAGAAATTGTCAAATTTCCCCACCTCTGTTTTCTCCTTCATTGGCCCTCTGACTTAGAGCTGGGTACATGACCTAATAAAAACAATGTTTTTCTAGCTTTCTTGAAGCATCCATGACTAAGTTCTGGCTGAAGAGACAGAAGACAACAGCGCAGTGATGGTCACAACTCATGGGGTAAGCTCTGCACTTCCCATTCTTTCCTCCCACTGCCTGCGTGGGAGGCCCTGTGGGGCCCTGGCAGCGCGTGGAACACCCTGGGAATGGTGGAGCAGTAGGAGAGGAGGAGGCTGGGCCTCCAACACACTGTCCCCAGGCTGTTGGGGGTGAGACAAAGAACTTCTGTCTTATTTAAGCCACTGTGCTTAGTGTCTCAGTGGGAGCCGTGAGGCTTTATCCCAGCTCACACCCTCATCTCCATAGCCTCTGCCCACAGACCAGGGCCCAGTGGGAGCAGGCCACTGTCCCAGTGGGGCCCCTTCACGTCCATCCATCTCCGTGTTTTCGTCGTCCAACGTGGAACTCCCATGGAGGTCATGCCGAGGAGGCTGGGAGGCAGCACTTAGCAGTGCCAGCCTGAGTTAGCAGCTGTTTCCAGTGTAATGAGATGACAGTAACGATGGAGCCTCCCTGTGATGAGTGAATCTGTCCTCCCAGGCTTTCCCACCATCGCTGAGCTGGGAGGTCAGAGGGAATGCAGGAGTCTCAGAAAGGGCAGGGCACTCAGGGACTTATAGAACATGCATTTGCTGCCCCAGATTCCGGTCTGAACTTCAGTAAAAGAGGGGGAGAGAACAGTAGCTGGACCTGCTTCACCCTGGCACTGAAAATGCCCCTTTTGCCTGCCCTGGTTTTGCGAGTATGTGCCTCATAGCACAGCTGAGAAGTGCTGCTTGCTGAGCACCCCTATGACTCTTGCAAACTTGCCCAGGTCTGCAATGGTTCGGGGGCCCCAGCCCTTCTGCAGGCTTTGCAGCCCTGACGCATAGGCTGTGGCTTGTTGGGCAGCCCTTCTTGGCCTGGGTTCCTTTGGGAGGCTCTGGAACCTCTACCTTAAACCCTTGCCCAGTGACTGCGAGCCCCTGACCCATGGACCCCAGTCCATCCTTCAGCCACACTGAATTAACTCAAACCACCACTCCTCATGGAGCTCTGGTTCCCTTTTCTAATCCCAGGACAAAGAAAGGAACCATTATTTTAAACAATTTTATCTTGTATTGGGGAGATTATGGGTGATAAGCATTCATTTCTCATTCATGTGGTCAGTAAGTCCCTGGGGGCTAATGTTCTTATTCTATCTACCATTTGTTGAGTGCCTTCTCTGGTTCAGGTGTTAGGCTAAGGGCTCCCATGTAGATCAGTTCGGTGACTTCTTTCAGTCATCTACAAGGCTGGTGCTGGTACAATCCTCATTTTGCAGATGAAGAGGCCAAACCTGGGGAGTCTCCAAAACTCATCCTGGTGCTTCAGGTAAGCCTCGGGTTCATACCCACGGAGCCTGGACCCGGTGCCTGCTCCTCCAGGTGCCTCGGATGTCTGCCGGATGTTCCGGAGCATGTGGTCTGGGACACAAATGCAAAGTATCCTTGGTGAGGGCAGAAAAGGCCAGGACCAGATAAGGAATATCAAGGGTTAGACTACACTGAACAGAGCAGAGTGGGAGCCAGAGCCAGAGCATGAGGTCAGAGGTCAGGTTCCAGGGTGATCAAAGAGTACATGGCAGGTGGAGCAGAATGGTGCAAGGTGTCAGGTGAGAATAAGGCGGAAGGCCAGGAGCTCCCTGTTACTGGGTGTGGGCCACCTGGGTCGGGGGAGGGGGGCACCTGGCTTGCAGGTGCTAGTAGGGCCTTAGAATAGGGAGGGGCTGAGGGTAAGTTGGGTACACCTCTCCCTTGTAGTGAAATAAACTGCTTTCTACTGCTCCTCTTCCCGCTACCCCATCCTGCAGGTTCCAGAAAGAAGCTGGGGAAGGTTCCTAGGTGTGTAACTTGAGGATCCTTCAGGGAGGAGGGGGTAAACCTGAGGGAGTGCGCCATGACTTCCCTGAAGAAAAAGCTTTGTCTCTTTAACTTCTCTCTCTCCAGCTCCCCCCCAGCTTCGGGCCCCTACAGGGACAATGCTGAGCATGATGAGCAGTCTTTGCCAAACCAGACCTCCGCCACCACAGCCCTACTCTGTCTGTTTTCAGATTGTATGTGCTCTAAAATAGCCTTGCTGGTAGGTGCCCAAACCCAGCAGACCTGCAAAATGCTTACCAGGACGAACAAGCTGAAGGACACTGGCTTCCTGAGCTGACTCAGTGCTGCACACCTTCCTTCCCTCCCCTTCCTCTCCCAGAACACAGTGCTAGGAGCAGAGACCTGTCCCCCAAAGCATTCCCCAGGAGCACAAATTCTTGGGACAAGTCTATAAGCTGAAAGAAAATAATGTCCTAATGATCTGGCAAAAAACAAGAAGACTCCTTTTTCATCATACAGATGCTGAAATGAACTGGGTGCTCAGGGATTGGATCACAGAGAATCTGGATTCACACTGCAGTTTGCAGGTGGGGGGAGGTAAGCCTTGGAGAGGTGCGCTGGCAGCCCAGCCTCTGCTCTGTTCCTCTTTCCCCTGGTCCCATAGAAGCCTTGGGTGCCCAGGAGAGGCTGCCTCAGGGTGTTTATAGGGGGAAGACTCACCTCACGTGATGTCCCAGACTGAACTGGCTGCTTCGACTATTCAGGTAACCAACAAGCAGCACAGAGGCCTCAGATACAGTGCTATGCTTTGGTCATACAGAAATATATAAAATAAATAAAATGTGGTCTCTGTCTTTGAGGAGAGTAGAGAAAACACAAGGTCCCATAGATACTCACAGTAGTGGCACCCCATACTTTTGGGCGTTAAGAAAGGCTCTCTGGAGAAGGTGCCCTTGAACCTGAGACAGGGAGGAAGAATGTGAGATAGCAGTCAAGTGACAGCATGATGAGCATGGAAAAGATGCTCCATGCAGGGGGAAGGGCTTATGCAGAGGCTCAGGGGTGAGAAAGAGCTAGGGAGGAAAACAAGGCAGGCCCAGATGCTGGGGGCCCTGTGACCAGCTAGCATGTGAAGACTCTGAACTTCAGGAGGGCAGGCTTAGTTTTGACTGCTGTGTTCCGCTAGCTGAATGTGTGACTAGCAGAGGGGCAGATACTCAGTATGCATTTGTGAGTGAATTAGTGGTGAGCACTGAAAGATTTTAAGCAAGAACAAGACCTGAGCGGTTCTGCTTTTTAAAGTCACCACCTGGCTGCAATGCAGAGAATGGGTTTCAGGGCAATGATGGTGGGGGCAGGAGGCAGGGAAGTGACAGAGGCCCTAACCGCAGATGGCAGTGGTGGTGGAGACACAGGACTAAGGGGATTGGTTGAGGGGCTGTGGTGGGAAGGAAAAGCCCAGACAAAGGGCAGCAGGTGTCACTTTCTATGTGAGCCCCGGGCAGACCACAGCCTGGAGGCCAGGCAGCCCCCACGGGCCAACAGTGTGCACTCAGCTTGGAGTCTGGGCTCAACTGTGATGTTCAATGTCCTCTTCTGTAAATGGAGACACTACTACTCACCTTGCAGGGAGAGCTTAGAGATTAGGCAAAGTGTATACTCAGTGTAAGACCTCCAGGATCACCTGAGTTGGACCCTGAAGGACAGGCACTCTTCCAACAGAGGGAGATGGGGTCAGGGGAGGGTACTCCAGCTGGAGGGAATGGAATGAACAAATCATGTCTCCCTAAGAAGGGTGAAGCAAATGTGTGAGGGGTGCAGGTTGTGATGGCAAGTGAGGGGGTGAGGAGGACCCTACATGCACCAACCAGCTTCTGCCCTCCGCACTGTGCCCCCTCAGTGCGCCTCCAACATGCCATCAAGGCCCGGCCCATCTCCCACTCCCAGCCTTCACTTTGTAATCCATCTCCACATTGTCCACATATTGTTTAGCCTTGACTCAGCAGCCATGACAGCCAGTGAAGGGGTTGAGCAGGGGCATAGCAGACGGGTACCATGAGTTAACTGTGCTGCCCAGATAGCAAGGCTGTGGGTGAGGGTGGGGTGCAGTCACCCTCTGGTGAGGTGGGCCGCCAGGTTCTCTGCCACCTACTGGCACAGCCAGGCTCACTCTGTGTTCTGCGCAGCTCCTCAGGGCACCGCGGCCGCCCTCCCTCTTCTGCCCCCAGTCTGCCCATGGCACTCCGGCCCCGCATGGAGTGAATCAGGCTTCTCTTCCCTTCCTCCTGAACACCCTGAATGGCAGACAAGAGACCAATCCCGGTCTATGGGGGAAGACAGCACCCCAGACACACAATATTTTTTTGAGGGTTAATGGTTTGTTGTAAATAAAGGGGTGGGCAAAAGTAGGTTTACAGCTGTAAGCATGGGAAACAGGGTTTATGCTTGTATTATTATTTATTTATTAATTACTGTATTATTTATTTGTATTATCCATCTTCTTCTTATTGTTTTTATTTCATATTGTTATTATTTTGTAATGAAGGCTAGCAGTTGAGCTCTTACTAGATTGTACCTAAGTTCATTGTGCCATAGTGACATTCCTTTGAGTTAATAAAGCTACTGTAACAATCTTAACCTGCATGATTCTTCCCACACAAACAACTGTAAACCTACTTTTGACCACCCCTATATTGACACTCATTTTGCCTTCTATTGCATTGCATTTGTGCTTATTTTAATTTTTAAAAATACCTTTAATCTCTTATCTAGCTTATTTTACTCAAACTTTTAAGCAAAATTAACATTTCTGTATAGCTGCACCAAACTTCTCCTGTGGCTTTGAGCCTTGCCCCACAGCAGGGAGCTCCTGAGCATGTGGGCATCCGGTTTGGGAGGCACTGCTTGACACTTTAGCTATGTCTTTTTGCTCGAGTTTTCTCCAGCCTCAGAGTTTTCTCCAGCTCAAGAAGAGTTTTCTCCCTTCTTGAGCTGGAGAACTCCTACTTATACTTCAAGACCCAAATCAAATGTTATCTCTTAACTTAAAATTAGTCAATTTATTAATTCCATAAATCAGGAGTTCATGAGAAGTTTTCCCTGCTCCCCTGTTCAGCACCCTCTCCTAGTAGAAAATAGACCGCCTTCTTTATGTGTCTATATACCTTGCAATACCACCATCACAGTGCTTATCCCATTGGGCTAGAATGTAGTTTTGACGTGTCTGTCTGCCCCACTCGTTCTGTGAAGGCAAGAGCCAAGGAGGATCTTAATCATGAGGGTACCTGGAGCTTTGTGCCTGGCACACAGTAGGAGCTGTCATCACTATGAGGGAGAAGCCACTGAAGGTTTCTGAGTGGTATGTGAAGTTGAATTCTGAGAGCGACAGGACTCTGAGGACCTCCCTTGCTCCCTACGGCTGACTCACTGGGACTGACTGAGGTGTCCGGCTGCCGACTAAAGTGCCAGTCACTCACTGCAGGTGAAGTATGTTACCAGGGCAGTAGGATCTGTCCTCTCATTCTAATTGAACACGGATTTATGCCAACCCACACCAAAGCCAGAAGCCTGGAAAAAGGAGTATCTTTAAAATACATAAAAAATGGCCTTGGCTACATAGCTCAGTTGGTTAGAGCATTGTCCTGACGTGCCAAGGTTGCAGGTTCCATCCCCGGTTAGGACATATACAAGAACCAACCAATGACTGTACAAACAAGTGGAACAACAAATTGATGTCTCTCTCTCTCTCTGTCTCCCTTCCTCTCTTTCTAAAATCAATAGGTAAACATAACATACATAAAGAGCAGTGAGATGCTGTCTCCATTCCAGGGGCAGAGAGGGGCTCTCTGGCAATTTCACCAGCCTCCAATGGTCTTCTCACACCCTCCAGACCTCCTCTGCCTGGAAGTAGCAGAGAAGTCAGCTGCACCTCTCCATAATCAGCCCAGTGACCCCCTACTCAGGTCTGGCCTCCATTTCCAGATCTCAAGGCCTTGGGAAAGCCCTCTCCTGGCCTCCCCACTGAAGAGCCCTGTTGCCAGCAGTTGTAGATAAAGGCCATTTGACTCTGCCACAACTTTAAGGTCTGGGTTTTGACTTTGATGGGATTTACTGACTTAGGTTAGACGGTGGAGTGGTTTTTGATGCCCATGCTCCTGCCTGTTTCTGCTGGCTCCAGCCCTGGGGTTGGGCATGGCAGCCTTCTCTCTGTGCCTGTCATTGCAGCTGCGGGAGTCAGACATGTTCTCTTCAAACAAGCAGGCTAGGCAGACTTGCTGCACAAAGAGTTGTCTTAGCCATAGCAGTTAAATGGTAGGAATTTTTGCCCAGAAAAGAGGACATAAATCGATATGCGCTTAAAGAAAGAATAAAGACCAAACTTCTCCAGAAGAACAAAATGTGATATTTAATTATCAAAGCTGATTTTAGTCACCACAGGGGGAACTAAACTCCTTTGAAGCTCTTATCTGGGAGCCTGATGTTATCCTTGCTAGGATAGGTCCCTGCCAGTTAGTTACTGATGCGGGCCTCCCCCGTGCCCTCGCTGTCATCCTCTTCCTGTCTGACCCAGACGCTTGCCTCCCGCCTCCGCTCCAGCCCTTCCTGGCAGTTGCATCTGCTGCTATCTTGTCATTTACATATGGATTAGGCAGAGAGAATAGGAGGAAACAATAAAGCCCCATTTTCAAGACATATATCATTTCTCACTCAAACCATTAAAATAGGCTCGGAAGCCACCTCCTGGCTCTAATTTTGTCCCTCTTCATCCTCCACACAGCTGCTGCTCCAGATATCTAAAATGTAAATTTGACTTTGCCCAATGCTGGCAGCACTGAGTGTCCTCACTGTCCCATGCTAGACCTCCAGGACTTAGCCTTGCTCCTTGCTCCTGAGACCTAATCCACCACCAGAAGTGTGACTCAGACTTCCTCCATGCACCCAGGTCCCTGACACCATGTCTGTTTCGAAGCTTCCCTTGGAGCAGGCTTTCCAAAAGTGCCAAGGTCTAAGTCCAAAAGTAAATTAAGAAGAAGGGTAAAGAAAACCTACCAAGAAAGGTGGCGTAATAGGAGGTGACAGAGGGAAAGAAAATTTCCCTTTCTCCTCTACTTCCCAAGCTGTACAGGCTTGGATGACAGCAGCAACGGAAGCAGTCGAATTAGGAATGCTGGTGAATTTTGCTTCTTTTTTTGGCTCAGAAATGTTTTTATGCAAGTATAAAATGCATTCAGAAACATGCATAAATCATAAGTGTACAGAAAGCTTTCATAAACTGAACACACCCATGTTAGCAGCACCCGGATGAAGAAACAGAACATGCCCAGCGCGTTCCAGGGCCTCCGTGTACACAGCACCCTTGCAGCAAGGGTGACCATGTTGACTTCTAATGCCCTTGAGTCATTTTGTCTATTTTGAACTTAATGTAAGCCCACAGGATGTGCTCTTTTGTGTCCAGCTTCCTTTGTTCAACATTCTATTGATAAGATTCCATCATATTGTTGCTGTCGGCTTATTGCCATTACTGTGTAATATCTTATTGTGTGACTATACCATCCTTCATCTAGTCTACTGTTGGTGGGCATTGAGGTGGTTTCCAGTTTGGGGCTATTATGAAAACTGTTATGAGCATTCTATTCCATGTTGTTTGGTGAACACATGCAGGTGTGTATGGTGGGTATAGAGCACGGGGTAGCATTGTTGGGCCGTGGGAAATTGGACACGTTCAGCTTCCGTCGATGCTGGCAAATGGTTTCCCAACCTGTACCAGCTGAACTAGTTAAGAGTGTAAGACTTCTAGAGGTGCCGCATCTTCTGGTGTGGCCAGTCTCCTTCATTTTAGCCATCTAATAAGCGGGTGGTGGCATCTCAGGTGGTGTTCATTCATAGGTCCTTGATATCACCCATGCTAAGCATCTATTATTCATTTGTTTATGGCTTACTTAGATATTCCGTTTTGTGAAGTGCCTATTCAGGTATTTTGCCTGTTTGTCGATGGGTTGTCTGTCTTTTCCTTACAGGTTTATAGAAGAAGCTCTGTCTTTTTGAGTAACATCATCCTCCACTTTGTCTCTCTTATATCCATTTAGGGTAATTCAATTTAGCAACTCTTAACTGGGTACTGTTGACATGACTATGTTAGGTGCATTGGAATTCAAAGAGATGTGACATCCCGAAATTTGCTCTTTGCCCCCACGCTTGAGTTCTGGTCTTCTGGGATTTTGGAATCCAATCCTTAGGCTCTTGTGCCAGACAAAATTCTTAGCAGAGCCCTGGCCTCTTCCTTCTATTCTCATCTTATCCTCCGAGGCTTGACCTGGTAGGGCAAGCCTTAGGCTGAATTTCTCGAAGTTCAGTCATTAGCTTTTCTGCAGGTTTCTGTCAAAGGAACCAGGAGACAGAATTGAAGATTTTGAGGCAGATGAGGCATTATTGACCCTGTCCAGCATCACAGAGCCCAGGGAGCTGCACCGGAGCAGTCTGGCCGCTGCTCCTCATTCCCAGGAATGGACAACAACACACTAAGTAGTAACAAATTGATATTGATACTGTCTTGCTTCATGCCTCCCAGTGATAGCTGTTACTTTGCTTCAGAAAACATGAGCTGTCCATAGGACTCCTTCTGATATATCTTAACTGATGGCTTCTATCTCTATAGACTCCTAATATTGCTGGACATAGACACATAGCAACCATAGGAGTCTGCTAACTCCTGGGAAGAAAATTCTCTACGGAATCAGTGAGGCCTTGTATGGACCTCGTTTCATTATCTGATATTCTTCTGAAAGATACTGTGTGACAATGATGAACAAACAATGCTCGGGAGACCAGGGTCCTGACCACCCACCTAACCGGGTCGCTGTGTGACCTTGAACAAGTTGCTTAATTTTTCTGAGCACTTCTCACTCTCTGCATCTGCCAGATGGAAACCCTCACTCCTGCCATACCTCTCTGTCAGGTTTCTGGAAAATTAAAGTAAGGAGATATATACGAAAAAGCATCTTGAACAATTAAAAGTGCTCGATAAAAGGCAGTAGTGCGACACTTCAGACTTCGTTCCAGGTCTTCCTTTAATAATCAATTTCCATTTTACTTGTGTAGTTGGTTCTCAGCCCGGCTAGTGACCCTTGGCTTAGAATTCTTTCATGTAAAGGGTAGCTCTTTGGTCCAGATAAACTCTTGTCCTTTGGCATTTCACCACACGGCTACTTCCTCTGCGACCTTTTTCTTCCTTTGTTTTTTTTTCCCAGGATCCAGCAAACCTTTTGTCACCTGGACAGGATCTGCATGGCCAGCCTCTGAGCCACATCAAGGGACTTTAATTTCCTCGCAGCTTTGTTAGCATTTCCCACTGTTATAGGTCAAAACACAAGGTTATTTACTAGGAATGAGAAATGTCACTAATATGAATTATGGGAGCCCTGTGATTTCCCTGCAGGTATTCAGAACGACACAGGGCACCCATCTTCCTGGTTGAGCTTGGCACAGGCGTTGACTCCCCCAGGCTCCTGAGCCCAGTGTGCCGGTCTAGGGTCTGAGGGCGGGTGACCATGCCCAGCTAGGAGGTGCTGATGCATGTTAGGTTTGTTTCAGGAACTTCCCCCTTCACGGGCTGCCATTTTGTTAAAGAAAATTCTGGAAGGTTCAGAATCGATTTCCTAACCAATAAGGGAGGGGAATGAAGATAATTGTTCACTATTCAAATGATATTCATTCATCTTTTTAGTCACTCCTTCATGGTGAGTGCTTACTGTGCAAACACTAATGGGGGGGAGGTATATAGTTAGGGACGTGTTCTGTCTTTTCTCCATCTGCTTCACCTTTCCGTCATAAATGTAGCAGAGGTGGGTAAGGGAGGCCAGGAGAAGGAGGCACCCCGCAAGTTCTAAAGGAAAAAAGAGGTTTTTAGCAATCATTAGAGATAGAACTTTCTGAAACAGTCCCTTATTTTGGCTTCTATGGCACTATCATCCTTTATTTTCCTTCTTCGGTCACTTCTAAACGCTGAGGTGCCTCAGGGATCTGTCCCAGGCCCCTTTCTCTTTTACCAAGAGGGTCCCAGCTATGCTCTTGCCTATCAATGCCTTCCATAGGCCCCGGCCATACCCTTTCTCCACCTCCAGCCCGGACCTCTCTTCTGAGCCGCAGACGAATATATCCACCCGCGCACTTGCTGTGTCTACTTGGAGGAATCAGAAGCATCTCCAACTTTACAGGCCAACAATGAAGCTGTCCATCTTCTCCCCACGCTGGCATCGCCTCCGCTTCTCTGCATCTGGGCACAACCGGAGACCTAGGAGAAGGTCCCTCTCTCCCACCCCACTCCCATCCCCCACTGCACATGCTTCTCCGAGCTACGCAGTGTCACACCCCCTCTTTCCAGAACCACTGCCTCCCTACCAATTCCCCTTCCTTCCTCCTGCCCCATTCATGGGGAGAGACAGCAAACTTGAACTCCTAGAAGTGAGAACTGGACTGCATTCTCTCCGTGTGTGACAGCCTGCGTGGCTTCCTGCTGCACGCAGAATGAACCGTAAGCTGCTCCCGGACCCGCAAAGCAGAGCCTGTCCCACGGGCTCTGCCCCGCCTCTTCAACCCCACTTCCACTCACTACACCTCCCTTCTCAGATGCCAACTCTGGGCCTTCGCTCAGTCACCTTCCTCTGCCCGGAATCTTCTTCCCTTTATATCTCAGACCAAATGTCACAACTCAGATGTGCCTTGCCTCACAATTTATTTATCTCCCTCGTGATTCTTATCTTTATAATCCTCTACTTTGCCGTTGTCTTTGTGGACATGTGAATTGATTCAATGTCTCCTCCTTTATAAGCCCCATGAAGACACAGATTAATTAAGCCTTGTTTTTTTTGTTTTTGTTTTCTTTCTTTTTTACCACGTGTATCCCTCAGTAGCTAGCGCATACAGAAACTTGATCAATAAATATTAATATTTGTTTAATAAACAAATGTCCAAACTACACAAGGCCAGATATTTTTATTTTTTTTTAATTATTTTTATTTTTTTTAATTATTTTTATTTATTTATTCATTTTAGAGGAAAGGGAGAGAGAGAGAGAAAGAGAGAGAGAGAGAGAGAAGGGGGGGGGAGGAGCAGGAAGCTTCAACTCCCATATGTGCCTTGACCGGGCAAGCCCAGGGTTTTGAACCGGCAACCTCAGCATTCCAGGTCAACGCTTTATCCACTGCACCACCACAGGTCAGGCAAGGCCAGATATTTAATTGCAAAACAGACACCATATCTATTCTGTGATAGCATGAAACGTGTCATTTTAAAGACTGGCACTACCCTTAGACCCAGGAAAGAGTGACCAAGGGCCAATGCTTTAGAGGGTACACTCTGACCTCTCTCTGGCTGTGGCCATCCCTGTGGGGCAAAGTCCACAGGGCTGATGGAACAGTCCTAGTCTGAACTCCCACCCCAGCTTGAGTGGCCAGATTTAGCCAAGAAACAAACATGGCACACAGTGAAATTTGAATTTCAGATAAACAACCACTCATATTTTTAGTATAGCCCATGCAATATTTGGGACATACATTAAAAAAATATTCGCTGATTATCTGGCATTGAAATGCGAGATTTTGTGCTTTATTTGGCAACACTGGCTCAGCTTGTAGACCAGACGTCTGCAAACGATGGCCTGTGGACCACTTCTGACCTGTTGGGCTATTTTTTGTAGATAAAGTGTTATTGGAACACAGCCACATCCATTCATGGGTGTATTGTCTATGGCTGCTTACGGGAGGCATTAGCAAATTTGAACAGTTGTGACAGAAACCATATTGTCCATGAAACCTAAAATATTTACTATCTGACCTTTTGAAGAAAAGTCTGCTGACCTCCATTCTAGACCATTCTTTGGATGCTGACGGCCTCACCGGTGCCTGCCCAATACTCCTGAGCCTATCCCAGAGCACGCCGGTGCCTCTCCTCCGGTCTGGCCTCTGAGGGTGGTCTACGGTCAAGGGGACAGGAGTGTGAATGCACTTTGGAAGCACACATGCAGGACCTTCACAGTGAAGGGGGGAGCTGAAAGAGGGAGGCTGGAGGCCACCCTTCCCTGAACCACACTGTTTCTGCCCAGAACTCTTGAGGATGTCAAAGTTCTAAATTTGCACGTGGCCTTCTCATTGGGGAGATACAATCTTCAAGATAGAAAAGAGATTTTATTTACTTTGTGTATTAGATTGATTTAACTTTAAAATAATTAAACATGTGGCAGAAAGGCCTCCTTTTCCACTCTTGACCTGGACCACTCTAATGTCAGGTCTGTTTTAAGCCACGGAGGCAAAGAAATATCACCAATAGCGCCATCTTGTGGTGAGATCTATTACCACGTCCAAGCAATCTGACGCAGGGGTAGTCAACTGTTTTATAAAAACCGCCCACTATTAGGTTCAGGAGCTTCCGAAGTCCGCCTACAACTCTAATGAGCGAAGCTCAAAATAATACCACTTAGGGTGCTCTCAAATGCTTTATGAGGCAGTAAAGGGATATTAAGTGGTATTCAGCATAATTTTCTTCAAAATTAGTACTGTAATTTATGATGGCCCATGATGATGTCTCTTATTTGTGTAGAGCTTTCCAGTTTACAAAGCATACTGATACATAGCTTCATAGCTGAACCTCACAATCATGCTGTCTGTGGGTTCCATTGAAAATGGACACTCGTCATGTCCATGACCTGTTCCAGCCTGTCCAGCAAGTCGAATGCTCTCATCATTTTGGAGCCATCTTGCTATTAATCGGAATGCAGGTTAGGTAGAAAATCAATTTCCCTAACCATGAAGAGAGCAGAGGGGTTACATTTCAGCAAACAAAACCTTGATGATGACCGTCTCTTAGTGTTTCCTGGCCAGGATCAGTGAGAGAGAGTTTCTGAAAGGGTATTGTAATCCTTCAATACCAGAGATTTGTGATGAGTTCTTATTATCTGCAACAAAGAGCATTTAACGAGAGTTGCTTCTTTCACATTTCATTATTCCTCAAACAGCTCTGAGAAGCCCCTTCTCTGTTCTGCAGGCAGCAGCCTTGAGTCAGGGCTCATCGGGGTTAACCTTCGCTGCTGCCTCCACCCAGCAGAGCCAGGGAGATCTGAGCTGCCTGGATGGAAGACTAACTCCAGCCTGTCAGAGATTAACACCTTGTCCAGAGAGAGCTGTGAAGACAGCTTTCTCCCAACAACCCAGCCGTGAGCTAGGGACTTCACCATCACTGAGGCTGACACATGCACTTGAATTTCACATTACAGTTGGAAATCCATCAAGGGAATTGAGGGAACAAGACAAAGAGCTGGAAACAGCACTTCTGTTCAATTATACTTTTCTTAAAGATCGATAGATGCTCCAAAGCAGTGCACTGGGGGGGGGGGGGGTTGTGTGGCTTTGACAAAAACAGTTTTGCTTTTTGCCTCTGGGAGAGCCGATCTGAAACACCCAAGAGATGCTTTTCCAACTTTTTCATTGTGTGTAATGTGATTTGTGGAAAAGTAAGTTTACTTTGCCTTTCATTGTGGACTTCTGGGTTATGCAGTGAGCTGGGGGAGCAGGTTAATCAGTTCCAGACTTGCCTGCTGAGCTCCAGACCCATCCATTTATTCCTGCAGGCTTTCAGTAAATGTGCATTGAGTCTCATCTATGCCTCAGACACTCTGCTTGGTGACAAATTAATAAGACTTGACCATGCGCACTTGGCATTCATAGGACCTTGCTGCTGGGGACTCCTGTTGCTGACAGTGGGTGAGGCAGGCAGGGAGGACTTTCCAGGGGAGATACTTGAGTCAGGTATTGAAGGACCAGTGCCAATTAGCAAGACAGACAAGGGCAAAGAAAGGGAGCTAAGGCTGACTGACACCAAGGCCCACGGTCCAAGCTGCAGGTTTCATGGCCTCCAGAGACTTGTTTTGACAGAGAGCATTTCAAAAAGGTAATTCACCAAGAGGCACTCTGGCCCTAAAGCCCCAGCCACCTCAAGTAGTACTCAGACTGTGGCTTACACAAATGGCAATGGGAGCGGACCGGGAGGCAAAACAGGAAGAGTGGCTGTGAAGAAACTGAAGCACCCCACCCCCACCCCAACTTGCATGTCCTACTGATCCTGGCCAGTAGGAGGCAGTGCAGGGGTCTTTGAGGAATCCTTCAAATGTATTCTTGGAGTAGGAAGGCCCCTAAAGGTAAAGTGAGCCAAGTCCTCTCCCCAGGACAGTTACATCCCTTTGTTATTATCTTCACAGTGCTTACTCCTTCAGAAATGTTATTGTTTACTTGTTTCCGTTCTCATTCATTATCTTTCTCTACCTGTCTAGGATCTCAGCTCCATGCACAAAGGCCTGTGTATCTTGTCCTCTGCTATATCCCAAGTGCCTACCTACATTAGCACCCGCCAAGTTATTTCCCAATAACTATTTTTCTTAAATGTTGATGCTTGTGTGAGTCTGTGTAGCCCTAAGAAAGGGCATTGCAGGAAAACTAAGATCTACGTGTAGCCAGGAGCATGGGAAACCACAGGAGAGCTTCTTTGTTAGCAAAACAGACACCCTTTTGCATTCCGGGCTGAGTGTTATCGGGCCCAAAGGTCAGCCGGACGGCTGGCTAGGAGGCCAAGGTGAAGGACCAGTGGGTGGGCAGGAGTGGGCAAGGTCCTGGGCCTCCTTCTGCTGCACAGAGGGGCTGGAAGTCACAGAGGTAATGGGATGTGCTTAGCCAAGGAGGCCGTGCCAAGACCAGCAGCAGGGCAGTCTGGGGCAGAAAACAGCTGGGTGATGAACGAGAAGGTGCAGGAACCAGAACTGGGCTGTGGGCAGTGCCAGGCAACTTCCTGGGGATGTGATGTCTGGGCTTGGGAAACCTCTAAGGGCCAGGCTCCACCTTGCAGGCATGCTCGTGTCTGCTTCCTATGACCAGAGCCACAAAGTCAAAAGTGGCAATTCTCAATTTTTAAATGAAATTGGCCCCAAAGTGATGCCTGGGTGCATTTCAGACTATTTCCTACCTGTTCTAAATAATTACAGCCTATGTCATATCTGCTGAAGGTGGTCAATTCTCCTGGTTTGTCCAGGAACGAGGATATTCCATGAATGTGGGACTTTCAGTTGTAGAGCTGGGCAAGTCCCAGCAAACTGGAACAAGTTGGTCTCCTTCTAACCTGCACGGACTGGCCATTCCCTTTCCCTCATTCCCTGGTCAGCGTTAATGCCCTTGATCTCCTAGCCAACCCTTCCGTCTCCCTTCCTCCTTTGTCTCTGGTTCCTGGGACTCTCAGGTCTTTCTAGCTCCTCAGCCACCACCGCTGGAGACCACGTGGGCTAGGGACTGCCAAAGGAGGTGCGTCTGCTGCGTGCTTCATTACTGCTAGGGAGCTTGTACCTAAATTAGTTTGGAAACTGTCAAAACCACTGCCTGCTCAGATGAGGCAAGAAAAGGTCATTTCATAACCTATTTCTTATTATGTGATGCGAGGATGGGGCAGGGAATGGAGTCTTTAAATATTTGTGCGGTGCTGAAGTCCAAACCATCATTCACGTGTCAGGGTTCTGGAAAAGCCGGTTGTTAACTGATGCATATGCAGGACCAGGCAAATGGAAGCCCCACAGAGGATGCTCAGCTTCTGCCAGATGCAACCGATGGGCCAGTGCTACCCTTTTGCTGACGAAGCAAATTAACAAAATGACAGCAGGCGCGCCTGTCTAGATATCTCCTCTCATTGAGGTAAGCAAGCATTTAGAAAAGTCACTCAAGGTGCAAATTGCCAGAGAACATTGCTAGCCTGTGCCCCGAATGTCACTCTGGAAGGGAGGAAATCTATTTACTTTCCGCTCTCTGGATGATAGAATCTCTTCCAGTAAATAAAGCCTTTGACCTTGCCCTTCAGGAGAGGGGAATAGTGGTCATTCCCCTACTTACATTTCAGAAATAAGAGGAAAGTAGACATATTGAGAAGGTGTTGGGCAGATCCAGTTGTGGCTGAGTTTTGTCTTGGCAAGTCTGGGTTGAAGGTGGCAATGCTGTAGATGAATCTGCTATGAGTCCTTAATGAGAACAGAAAAGGTGCAAAATGGGATTCAGGCAGGTGGAGGTGGTGGGGGTGCATGTTGAAATCCTCTTTGGACTTTAACAAATTACCCATGCTCCAAACAGCCCATAGTTCTAATAGCACCTGAACGCCATATGTCACCTTTTTGTGTCATCTAGGGGTTCTTCCTATTAAATTTCTGACTTCATTATGTGAGTGAGAAGGGGTTGAGGATTTTCATAAATTACAGTCTCGCCACAAATCCTGGTTGAATCCACTGCCCTCCCAAATATATATATCTGTTCCTAGTCCTCAAGAAACTCCTAATTTAATGCCTTCTAAATCAAAGCCGTCATGTTCAGTTAATCAAGTTTCTGCGGGTGGAAATAGTACTTTAAATGATCTAGGTCCTTTTCTCTAATAATAGAAACAGCTATGTTTATGAAAGCAACATAAAAACAGGAATAATGGAAGCAGTGGTGGGATTAAAATAATTTAACAACTTGTTCTTTGCCCTAATGACTGTTTTAAGTATTAGAAAAAGAAATACCGAAAGGTAGTTTATTATTTCATGCATTTAAATACTTAAATAAGAACAATAAAAGAGGTACATAAAACTAGACTATAAGAGTTTTAAAATATTAATGAAAAAATATTAAATAATATTTGACAAAAAACAACAAAACTGTTAAGACATTTCCATATTGCTTCTTGATTGGCATCCTCACTTGCACTCTTTTTCACATATGGATGGAATGAACATTATTACTATGGGCTCTTAGAATATGCTGTTGTGCAGATGAATGTTAAGAAAGAGTAAGGAACAGAGGTGGATTAAGGTCGGTTGAGGCCCAGGTGCAGAAGAAAATATTGGACCCCTTCAGAAAAGAGAGAGAGAGACAGGGAAAATAAAAATACCCGTATTTTATTAAATATTTTAACATACCATTTGGTTCGGAATATTTATTTTTTTATGTTGCTCCTTAAAACTCTAGGTGTGTCTTATGGTCAGGTGCATCTTATGGAGCAAAAAATAAAGTAAATAAAAAATGTTATGTACTATTAATGTTAAAATTGCACATATGAAGCAAACTTGGTGTCATTAGAAAAAAGTGTAAAGTTGAAGGGTTTGTGGTGCCCTTCAGAAGTCGGTACTCAGGGCATGCGCCCAGTGCACATGCCATTAAAGCCACCTCTGGTAAGGAATGTAAATTTGTGATTTCCATATTGGGTGGCTGCTCAGGAACCCACCTTAGAGAGAACCCTGATTACAAGTGCCATTTTAACAAATGGTTTGCCGCATAAAATTAGGTGCGAACAGGCTGAATCCCACCACTGAATGTAAGAGACAAACCTGTTTTTTCTGTCTGGGTAAGACTCTGGAAAGGCTGTGTGTCAGTCACATGGTCCTTTCTGCCCTGATTGCTCATCACCTTGAACAGTGATTGGACCAGGGTTGAGCACCTGATCCAAGCAGAGCCAATCAGAGTTCATTTATGGTGCTGGGGGCAGGGGAGAATTTTCTTTCTGGAATTACTGGAGGTTATATTGCAGCCGCTTGGGAGCCTGAATGAAAATGAAGAAAACAAAGCATATGGAGCTAAGAGATTATACCCAATGAATAGTGATACCCGAAAATGTGTCTTCCTGGAATAATGTCTTTTGGAAATAGAGTCACTGCATATGTAAATAATTAAGATGAGGTCACACAGAATTAGAGTGGGCCCTGGTGACTGGTGTTCTTATAAGAAGGAAAAAAGAGATACAGAAACACACACACAGGAGGAGTATGTCATGTGTCAAAGGAAGTAGAGATTGGAGTGATGTGTCTGTAAGCCAAGGGCTACTGGAAGCACCAGAAACTGGAAGAGGCAGGAGAGGACCCTCCCCTGAAGCCCCCCGAGAGAGCATGGTTCTGTGGGCCTTAATTTTGCACTGTTAGCTTCTCGGGCTGGGAGAGAATACATTTCTAGGATGTTTGTTTTTAATTGTGGCAAAATATACCCAATGCAAAAGTTATCTTTCTAACCATTTTAAAATGGCATTAAGTGTATTCACATTGTTCAAAATTTTGTGTTGTTTTAAGCCATTGAATGTGTGGGGCTGCATTAGCACGGCCCTGGGACACTAATACAGAGACAGAGAGAGAGAGAGAGACTTGATGGTAGTGCTTGGATCGGACCCTGCCCCAGTTCCCTTGGACTCCCTGATATAAGGCAATAAATGTCATTTATCTGCTTCAATTATTTTCTGAGTGTGTTTCTGCCAGTTTAGCAGAAGGACCCCTGACCAATACAGCTGCAGCGGGTCGAAGGCGAGTCTTTCTATCATTCCGTAAACTAAGGCCCTGAGACCACGAGATAACTTGCCCGGCTCGAGCCCCAGCAGCCCCTCACCCCTCCGCTCCGCTCAGGGTTCCCCTCTCTCACTCTGTGAGTACCCATGGCCAGTTAGACAGTAGCAAATAATAAAATGTTCTAGGAGAGATGAGTCAATGCCAAAGATAAAAATTAAGCAACAGCTTGCAAAAATCCACCCTGATTAGAAGAATTGTCATTAAAATGCTAGGTAGAAAGATGTCGAAGTGGGAGATGAGGCCCAGGGAGTAACAGAAGAAAGAGAACTCCCTAGAAAGCCCCTCCACGCACACAGCTGTTCCAAAGCAGCTGTAGGTCTTACTTCTAGGGGATGAAATTGATGATGCATAGCTAACAATTAATTTCTGTTAAATTCTAGCTAGTTAATGAAAAATATTTTTAAGTCCAGGACAGTCCCAAGAAGGATGTACTTACAAATGGCACTGATATTTAGCCAGCCAACCATGTCCGTTGCAACATTTGGAATGTAATGGGACTCGTTGCTGTGTATTAATTAATGGCAGATTGATTGCTACCTGTATTTGTTGAGATTTCATACAGGTGATTATCCAATAATAGGCGAGCTGTTAAAACTCATGCCATGAGTCCTCTAAGAGCCAGGTGATATTACACAGGAAATGAGCAGTTATGTGAAGAACGGTCCAATGGAGTAAAGACAATGAAGTTTGGACAGATGCAGCAGCACTGGGAAGGGTCACTGCTTGCAGCTGTGTTGTAGCATTGGTGGGTGGAAGGTGAGTGGCCCAAATGGGTTACACTCTGTCTTTGGAGACAGTGTGGGCATTCAGGCCTGGGTGGGATAGGTGATATCAGAAATAGCGTTTAGCCTATGAACCAAGAGTGAGAAATACCAAAATTTTCACTCCATAAGATGCACCTGACCATAAGACACACCTAGAGTTTTAAGGAGGAAAATAAGAAAAAAAATATTCTGAACCAAATGGTGTGTTAAAATACTTAATAAAATACCGTATTTTTTACTCCATAAGACACAGGGGCATATCCCCCTCCACTTTGGGGGGGGGGTGCATCTTATGGAGCAAAAAATACGGTAAGTTTCAGTTTTCCCCATAAATTGAATGGAACATGGCGTGACTACAACCAAGGTCATAAACTCGAGATGGAATATGGAGGAAGGAGAACGTCCAACACCAGACTCCAAAACTGAAAAGCTAAGTGACCTTGGCTAAGTCTTTTATTTCCATTACCTCCCAGCTATAGAATGGTGATTAATAACTGGTTTTTCTCAAAGGCCTGATACTACAGTGTATGTGAAATGCTTTGTGAATTGGAAAGCCCTAAACCCTGGAAGACTATTACGCTTGTTCTTAAGGACCAGGTGGGATTGCTCCGAGCCACAGACACAGACTGCCTCCCTAAGCCGGGCCTCCCCCTGAGGGCATGCTGGGAGCTGCTCAGAGCCTTTAACAGGCCACTGAAGGGGAAGCCCTTGCAGCTGGGTTAGCAGCGATGTGTCAGAGTTGTCAAAGCTGCTCCAGTTTGATGTCTCCTGTGTGATTTGTGATTTGGTCCCTTCTCATTACCAACTTGGCTTTGGTTCTGCCCTTCTGGTTTCTGATCCACTCTGCCCCAGAATTTGAATTTCTGGCTCTCTCCGTCAAGTGGCCGAATTATAACTCAATTCGACTCTGTCCCTTGGATGACCAAGTCTAATGCCCAGTCTCCTGTTGATAACCCAGAAGCGCTCTGGGCTCGTTTCTGCCAAGTCCCACCCAGTGGATGGAGCACATGGAAAGAAAGCTGGGCTGGAATTGTCCCCGCTGCTGGGAGAGGAGCTTCTGTTCTCTAACATACTCCACAAAGCATGCCATGCATTCAACAATGATCCCAAAAGACACCGGAGGGGAGGTGACAGGAATGGATGGTGATGCTGAAGGAACTACAACATGGTAGGGGCACAGACGGGAAGGCTCCCTGAATCCTGGGGAGCCACATAACCACCTTCACCTCCAGATCTGAGTTACCTGCATGATTGCAAACGTGGGAAGATAGACTACATATCCTGACCCAGTTTCTATAACCAAGGGCATCTGTTTACTTGGCCAATTAAGGCTTAAAAAATGACATCTATCCTGCATATCTGCTTCCCCTGCCCAAGATTTACCTTTCAAATCAGGTCACATAGCCTGTGTCCTCATCTCCTCCCCAATTCCCGAAGCTCTGCTCCTTCACCGCTGGGGAAATGTGAATTTCATCAGACAGGAAGGCTTGAGTTGTCAGCTGTGAAATTACTCCCTAAACACCTCCATTGCCTAGTCATATGCAGTATTTAATTTGCTTTTAATAGTATGAATTTTTTTTAAAGTGCCACAAAGCTAAAGCTTAGATAAAGATGAATTTGTGTCAATGTTGGTTTAGAATGGATTTTTGAAAAATTACCTTCAGTTTCTGAGCAGCTTCTCTCCAGACAGCTGCAGACTCCCCTGTTTGATGTGGAGTAGTTTGCTGTAAATTAATGCAACATCTACTCTGTTTTTAGCTGATTTATCTGATGTTTGTATTCACTTGTGGATTTTAAGATCTCTCCAAGGAAGGGGAAGATAACTCACTATGTGAGCACCTGTGAGCTGGCTGTAGCCCTTCATTAATCCTAATCACAACCTGCAGAAGGGGTTTTACTCTCCCTACTTTACAGATAAGAAACTAAGGCTCAAAGAGGTTAAGAACTTACTCTTGGGTACAGAGGAAAACCTAGGTCAATCCAGGGCTATTTGACCGTTTTTATTATTTTTCTGGTTTGCATTTCGGTGCTCCTACTAAGGTGACCAGATTTTAAAATTGGTAAAGTGGGACACCATTGACGGGCAGGGGTGTGTGTGTGTGTGTGTGTGTGTCTTTGATTAAAAATTTGGTCTATGTGGAGCAAAAAATATTTTTAATAGAATGCAAAGATAGTATTGTAATATATATATTTAAATCAGGACTTTTTTAAAAACGCCGCAGGACGTGGGACAAATTGTTAAAAATTGGGACTGTCCCGCCAAAAGCGGGACGTCTGGTCACCTTACTAAACACATTATTGGGCAATACACGTTGGTTAAATGAGTCACTGCAAGTTCTGTACAACACCCAGGAGATGCCCCTGCCCGGAGCTTTTCGTCTCAGGTTCTGTAGGGAGGCAGGAGTACCACATACTCCCCACAGAGCAGTGAAAATTGGGTTCTTAGCGGGGGCTCTGGGGGCAGCAGCATCCCAAAGCACATCCTAAACCCTCAGAGGAAGAGTCAATGATTTTCACTTTGACTTGTAATTATGAATCCTGTGTAGTACATCGGAGAATGCTTTCTCATTGAATTAAAAATAGGGAAAAAAATCCTGTGATCATTGGCCATGTTTGATCATTGAACTTGACCATTGCTTGTCTGACGGTTCACAGGAGTCATTACTTGGGTAGAGGAGAGCACAAGGCCTTGTCTGAATCTTGAAGAAATTAACTAAACCCATGCTGGGGTTGAACCAGGGCCACGTGAGGCTCAGGACCCAGTCCAGACTATGCTCCATGCCGTGCTTTCAGGCCGTGTTAGCTGTTAGGTTAGAATTGTTAATACTCTGAGGTTTCAATTAATGTTTGTGTTTCTAAAACATGTCAGCAGTGAACAAAATGCCCACTTGACACTGATCTTCCCCTTGAACATATATAATACAGGCAAAATACATGGATTCACCAGCACATCTGAATTCACGAACCTTCGTTGGTTTAGACATATGCAGGGCACTGTGCTAGCGTGGGAGAATGATAGCTGTATAACCTGCAGTGCTTACCCTCAAGGGCCTTAGAGCGCTAGCCGGAGATAAGGCACACTGGAGGGGCCTCCACCAATAGACACCAGACATGCAAATGTCCATGTCTACACGCCATCACTGACACCCTCAACTTCATTGGATCCTACTGCCCGCTGCCCATTCTTTTGGAGAATATGGAAGCATGGAAGTGGAGGAGGAGGCAACTGGCACAGGCAGGAGAGGCAAGGCATAGAGACGCTAGCTGCCTTGGTTCCATGCTTCACTCTTTCTCAGTTGGGCTATGTGGCAGCCTCTGCTGGCCTCCCCGGCCTCCCCGGCCAATGCATCCCCAACCCATGAGTCATCTGAGCATTTCTCTGCTCAGAGCTTCCTTACCTCCTCTCCCTTAACCTATAGAATAAAGTCCAGGTCTCTCAGTGTATGTCTTAAAGGCTGTCTGTAATTGTCCCTTCACTCTGGCAGCTCATCTCAGCTCCCCCTAGCCCCAGACAGTTACTGTCCTCGCCATCCAGACTCCATAGGCAGCACATAGGCCTGTCTCTCAATCTCCTGCCTCTCCTGGAATGCTGTCCTTTCCCACCTTCCCACCTGGTGATTTCTAATTCATGTTCCCCATGAAGCCTTCGTGTCCACCACCAGAGAGGGACTCCCTCCTCCGTGCCATGTATTTGCCATACTCTGCTCGTCATTAGTCTGCTCTTTTGGATAGTGAGCATCTTGAAGACAGGACCTAGTCATTGTTTTAATGCCAGTGTCTATTCCAGAGCTCAGTCCATAGCAAGTGCTCGAGAAGTGTTGTCTGAGTAGTATATGAGGTTTAAAAATAGGACTGGTGGGCTAGCTTGGGCAACAATACCATTTATAAATTTTTTTCTTCTTCTTTTTTTTTTGTGAACAGAGAATATTCCAATGGACTCTTAAAACTAATTTAAAAGTTGTAAAAATGAAAAAAAACCACAAATAGGATAGATCGCTGCCCTAAAACTTTAGAGAAAAGACAAATTACTGTGACCTAAGGTTCTCAGAAATGGCTTTGTAAAGCAATGGAACAGAATTCACTTACCTTTTATTGAGTGCCTATTGTGTACTGGACTCTATTATGGCAGGTGTTTTGTGTAAAAGATGAATAACAGATGATTCGTGAAGAAGACACCACAGTATGGTGTACCAGAGAGATAGCAAGGAGACAGGTAATTAAAATGCAATGTGATAAATGCTCGAACAGTCGATATTTAAGTTTGGAGAGTTGACATAAAATGTGGAAAGTCATTGGAATGGAAGAGTTATAATTTGTCCTGCTTAGAACAACTTTGATCTACTCTGGGTAAAATATCTTTCCTTTGCATCCTTAGGATTAGTGATCATTTCAATCCTTGGATGACATTTATTAACTGGGGCACTGTTGTTGCTTATAACTGATATGCAGGATGTGTGTAATTTTGATATTCACCTGATCTGTGAATATGGATATTAAGGAGAATCCAACCAACATCAGGATGGGGACATCTAGTATAGTCCAGGTCCCTCCAGGCTCTCATGGGCAGGTGCACAAGCTCAGAGGATGCCAAGAGCTCACCAGAAGGACAGAATAAGAAAGAAGGTCACTGAATCTATCTGTCTCATTTGATATTGTCTCTTCCTGAACCTCTCCCTACAACAAACTTGTACAATGAATCAACTACCCCCACTGTCCTTACCTACTTGTAAATTTGTACTTAAGTTTCAAGATCCAGGCTAAAGAATTCAAACTTAACCTCATCAGTATGGAAAGTCCCTGAAGGTTTTTGAGCAGGGATCTGACATGACAAAAGTGTTCTTTTGGGCCCTGACCAGATAGATAGCCAAATTGGTTAGAGCATCGTCCTGAAGTGGAGAGGTTGCCGGTTTGATCCCTGGTCAGGGCACATATAGGAACAGATAGATGTTCCTGTCTTTCCCTCATCTTCTCTCTAAAATCAATAAAAAAAAATTTTTTTTTAAATGTAGTCTTTTGGGAGAAGAATCTGCTATTTGTGCACAGTTGGGAGACCCTGTTTTAAGAGTCTTGGCACAAAGTGGTGAGAAACTAGATTAAGGCAATTGGCAGCAGAAGTAGAAATGATATCCATTCTTGATTCTTATTAAATCCTTGACTAGTAGTGCATAGGCTGCCTTTGAACATTGTTAATTAGACTGGGTTCTTCTAAAGTTATAGTACTTCTCCTCCTGTTATAATGGCTCATTTATTTGTCTCTACCATCAGCATATAATTCCCCTAAGGCCAGGCACTGGTCTGTCTTGTTTATTATTACTGGCTTCCTATAACCTAACACTAACACTGTAGAGGCTCAATATATATTTCTTGATGGATCACTGACTACACAGCAATGTTAAGAGAGTCCCAGAAAACATCTCAGTTGGAAATCACATCTAAATTGAAAGAGAGACCTAATTTTAGAGATGCCCTCAGCCTATCATGGCCTTATTGCCATCAAAGAGCTTCCAGCCAGTCTCTCATGAAACCAAAGTAAAGGACAAGTCAGCCAAATTTGGTTTTTGCTGTTTTAAATTTCTTTTTAGTGATTTTAACCTCTTGGTCATTTGTAGGTCACAAAGTTTGACAACTTGTCTCCCTTCCAAACAAAACATCTTTGTATCTAATGACTTTACAATTCCCAAGGAGGTATAGGCAGTGTTCTGGCAAAGGGTCCAGGAGCAGGCTGACAATCAATGTGATCACTGTAATTTATTTCTGTGCAGACTCTCAGAAAGTTCACTAGTTTCCCGAACACACCAAATCTCCTTACTAGAAATAATGAAAGGAAAGAAAGAGGAAAAACAAACTTCTTGGACCACAATAATGTCATGGCCAAGTCCCTGCAGAGATCTAAGAAAGCGGAGATTTTTCAATAGTAGCTTCATCAATTAATATTTTAAGACTCCAAGGTTTGTATTCTGCGGCAGTGGAAGCAAATGTCAGAGGGATCTTTACTGCATAATAATAATAGCTGACATTTACCGACTCCTTACTACTTGCCAGCTGATTTGTAAGCATCAGCCCCTTTAATCATCAAAGCAATATGGAGAAATAGGTACTATTATTAGCCCAGTTTACAGTTGAGGAAACTGAGGCTTAAAATGTTAAGTAATTTGCCACTGGCTCCCAGCTTGTAAAAGGTGACTCTGGGATTTGAATTTAGGTAGTTAACTCCACAAGCCTCCTCCCTCCCTCATATATGGGGGGGTCTCTCAGGGTCATGTATTAATTGCTCAAAATGTACAAATTTCTCTGGTAGAGGTTCTCACTTACCTAGTTAATTGCCAGAACCAGCACTCTCAAAAACAAACAAACAAACAAACAAACAAAAACACTCTCTTATTTAACACTCTTATTTAATCTGATAAACATCAGCAGATAAGGGTCCCTTCACCTACCTCCTGACTTAGGCTGCTTGGCACCCTCTGAAATGCCCTGGTGGGAGGCTGAAGCATAACTACACTATAATAGTAAGTGCACCATAGAGTAGTCTCATGGGTACTTCCCTTCCTGTTATAATAGGTGTGGATCTCAAACCACTGCTTACTTAGTCTCTGTTTGTTTGTTTTTTAAGTGAGAGGAGGGGAGATAGTGAGACAGACTCCCATATATTCCCCAACTGGGATCCACCTGGCAACCCTGTCTGGGACCGATGCTCAAATCAACTGTAAACTGAGCTATCCTCAGCACCTGAGGCTGTCATTCGGACCAACAGAGCTATCCTCAGTGCCCAAGGCCAACACTCAAACTAATCAAGCCACTGGCTGCAAGAGGGGAAGAGGGAGAAAAGGGGGAGGGGGTGGGGGAAAGAAGCAGATGGTCACTTCTCTTGTGTGCCCTGACCGGGAATTGAACTCGGATGTCCATTAACTGGGCCAATGCTCTGTCCACTGAGCATACCTGCCAAAGCTGCCTCTGGGTTTGACAAATTAATATTTTAGTTGTTAAGGCCCAGCTTTAATCTGTGAGACACTCTGCTTTACCCTATGGATTTGACCAATCATTACCCTTCACAAAGTGTTTAGTAGCTCCATACTACCCATCAAAATGCCCATGTTCTTTATTTAAATAAAAAAATTTAATAACACATGAGACACACATGTCTAGGTTAGAAAATAATTACAGAGCAACCATCTACGTCACTATCACTCACAACAGGCAAAAGGGCATTGTGTCCAGGTGACGATTATCTGCATCTGCTGACATCACGGAAAGAGACGACCAGGCTCTGTGACTTTCCTGATGGAAGGCCCAGCCCCACGAATAAAGTTCTGCCCAGAACATTGCACCTGTATCTGATGAGGCTCTAGATTGAACCATCAATTTATACAGAACACTGTGGGCAGAGGAACACTAAATATGGCAAAGATGCAATCAGCAAAATCTAGACTTAGGGAAACTCTGCAGGGCAAATAATGTTGCTTCTTCAACAACAACAAATTGCAAGAAAAAAAAGAGGGGGCGAACCACATAGGAGACCAACTGTGAAACAAAATTATGAGACAACCGAGTAATGATTACATATCTGATGATATTAAGGAAATTGTTTTATGTATAATAATTGTATTGCGCTTATATTAAAATTTAAAATAAAGAGTCTTGATTGAAGTGCATTCTTATGAAATGATATGCTTTCAGAGATTTGAGTAGAAATAGAAATGATTTAGTGGGGGTTGTAGTGGGAAGTGGGTGGGGTTTTACCTGAAACCAGGAGTTGAGGTTTGGGACTGGGTGATGTCCACATGGGAGTTCATTATACTACTCTCTCCACTTTTGAATATGTTCAATAAACATATACTGAATTAAATAGAAAGAGACTCCAGAAACCATCAAACATATCCTTAACAAAGCCCACCGTTGTCAGCACTCCCAACCACCCACAGAGGAGTAGCTTCTGAGGCAGGAAGAGCTTCTCCTTTTCATATGTGGGGAGACTGAGGCTAGAAAGGAGCCTGGGCAGCCTGAAAGTCTGGGATGGGGCGTCTCATGCTGCTACAGTAGCAGCGTGCTCACCGTCCACCCCGCATCAGAGGCGGCCCTGGTGTCCTTTCGGGCGGGCTCTGCTGCACAGTGAGATTTCTACCACTTGTCTTCTGTGGCTTTTCTCTCTGCATGCCGGAGACCAGCAAGAAAGTCCTAAGCTTTGAATAAAACTAGGATGTGTTAATGCTTAACAATAAACATTAACACTCCAGGAGATTAGAGGTAATTGTAAACAAATTGTCATAGAACAATGCTGAGTGGTGGCAATTGCCTGAGACCCGCCATAGCTTCCTGGGACTGGAGCACAGGGGATGCCTCTGCAGGCATCTGTCCTTCCCAGGAACACCATTCACTGTCACCAACACTAGGCCATCACCATTCCCTGTTCATTTTCATTATGAACACCACAATCATCATCGTCTACTATTTCTCACTGTCATTATGTGCCATTATATGTAAATGGGTGGAGCACTGTACAATGGAAACAAGCACTTCTGAGAAGAAAATGATCTGAGAATCACAGTGAAACAGCAGCTAAATTAAGGTAGAAATTGCTGTTATTTAAAAACAAACTTTCAATTTGAGGGCAGGGTAACAGAAAACACACCTATAACTATTAGAGAGGGCTGCTATACTTAATCACAGATCACTGTATTTTGAAAAGAAGGTACAGCAATTGAAATAGTGTTGAAAAGAGATGGAGACAATAGGGGAAATGCTTCTGACCCAAAGTTTACCAGGGTATTTTTGTTCCTGGAGAAAGAGGACACCACATTAGGAAGGCTGATTTCTAACCATGGTTTGGGCTTCTTCATCAACTCAGAAGCTCAAAGAATAAAAAATGGGCGTCATTGAGAGAGATTTCAATTAGAAGAAAACTCTGCCCATGATCACAGCCAGAATACACTCTCTAAAGAGGTAACTGAGCATCTATTTCTGTTTTTGAAAACAGAATAATTCCTTTTTTCTCCTACATGTTCTAAAGACACATGCACCTAGGGACATTTGGCTGAATCAGGAGACCTCTAAATGTAACTCCTACTAAATGCTGTCTCTTGCTTAGAGCTTACCGATCACCCCCTTTCAACCTCTTTCTCCACGCCCCACAAGAATGCACGTGGAGTTACTGTATTTGACCACGGGCCAGAGCAACGTGCTCACAGGGTCTGGGCTTTGCGACAATCCTCTTCCACCATCTGAACTGTCATGGACAATTTTACTTTCTATATTCTGAACGTCACTAAACCCAGGGTTACTCAAGGCAGGTCCATTGCCTGTCTCCCTACTCACTTCTCATAAATAATTGTGGGTTGAAAATGGCCTGTAAATTTCGGAGTCTGACCCTGTTGCTTTGCAGAGGCTGGTCGATTCCTGGTGCTGCCTAGGCTACTTCACCTCCTCCTATTTCCATAGCCAAAAAATGGGAGACTGTTAGGTAGAACAAGGGGAAGCTCCATTTTGCCTCTTCTAACTCCCATTTTCAGTAGGACTTTGCATATTGAGGTGACCACAGTCTAACCCAAGAGGAACAGATATGGCTGAGAGACTCAGTGTTCTTCTTCTCATTGTTCCTGGAACTAACTAATTGCAGACTGACCCACCTAAATTCCAAGAAGCAGACAAAGTTCTACCAGTTCCATCAGAGGTAGATTTAGTGGCGGGCACACCTGGTGCACGCCCTGGGCCCCAATTTCTGAAGGGCCCCGCAAAACCCAACTTTACACTTTTTTCTAATGACACCAAGTTTGGTTTCATAAGTGCAATTTTAACATTAATATAGTACATAATAGAGGAGCAAGATGGCGACGGAGTAGGCGGACGTACCAACTTCCAACTCCCAGAACCAAAGTGGATTACAACTCAATTTTAAGAACCATCACCTGGATAAACCAACTTTCAACAAAACTAAGTGGACTCTTCAACCAAGGAACACAGAAGAAGCCACATTGAGACTGGTAGGAATAGCGAAAACGCGAAGAGGGCTGCCCAGCTCCCCGGAGCAAACGGCAGCCCGGAGAGACCCGCGGGGTGGGAGGAGAGTTTGGCGGAGAGGGAGGGACCTGGGTCCCAGGAACCAAGCCCCAGCCTGCAGTCCCACAGCCTAGAAAGGCGTTTGGACAGTTTTGAGCTGTGAAACAAGTGAGGGAGCTCCCAGGCCTACAGTGTGGAGTATTAGGTCCCTTCCTACTCTGCTGAGGGCTGCTTAAGGGCATGGTGGGCGGCAGGACGCTGAAAGGCGGTTCTGTCGGCGTGGGCAGAGGCCAAGCCGGTGGGAGATCGGTCTAGCCCAGAGGGTCAGAGGGGAAGCGCGAGAGCGGTCCGGAAGCTGCGGGCCCGCCTTTAATCCCACTTACGGGGACAAAGCGGGAGGCCAGGAACGGGCAGGCCCTGCGCAAGCCGGCCCTGACCGCGGGGACCGGGCTAGGACCAGGGACGGGCAGGGGCTGTGGCTGAGCTGACGCTACCAGTCCCCCACTCCCCCACCCCAACCCCCACAGGCCAGAGAAACCGCGGTTGGTCAGTATACGTGCGCGAGCGGGCTCTGAACGCGGGGGCGGGGTAGAGTCCGGGACGAGCGGAAGTACGCAGCTCGGCGGAAGCCAGCAAACACGCCCGCCCCAATAAACCTTGGTTTCCGACCCTGCGCAGTAGGGCCTTGGCCTCGAGGGCGGGGCTAAAGCTCCGGACGGGCAAAAGCTTACAGCTGAGAGCACGTCAAAAGCCCCGCCTAACCCGCGGAACTGTAGCGAGCAGGCTCCGACTGCTGGTTCTGGGCGGAAGTCCGGAAATAGGCTGGGTCCACAGCTGAGCAAAGGTGCTCACCTCTACCCTTGGTGCTAATCTTGTGGCTTCAGTCACAGCCCCTCCCACGGAGCAGAGGCAGAAATCATAGCTAAAGCCACAGTGGGCCGGCGCTGGCAACGCTCATACCCAACCACCCTAGGCACCAGCAGAGGAGGTGGGGGGCCTGCAGATAGACCACACCTAGAGAACACAAAGGCAACACCTACTGGACTCCAGTGGCCACAACTCGCTTATACACAGAAAAAATGGGCAGGCAGAGGAATGCAAACCAAATGAATCAAGAGAAATCCCCAGAGAAGGACCTGAATGAACCAGATATAACCAAATTACCAGAAGCAGAATTTAGAATAATGATAGTTAGGATGTTCAAAGAAATTAGAGCAACAATGGATAGTCATTATGAACACCTAAATAAAGAGATAACAAGTATAAAAAATGAAATTAAAATAATAAAAAAGAATCAGACAGAAATGACAAATACAGTATCAGAACTGAAGACCACAATGGAAGGAATTAAAAGCAGGATGGATGACGCTGAGGATCGAATAAGCGAGTTAGAGGACACAATAAACAAAGGCACAGAAGCAGAGAAGAAAAAGGAAAAGAGACTTAAAAAATGTGAGGAAACTCTAAGGGAGCTTTGTGACAACATGAAGAGAAACAACATTCGCATCATAGGGGTGCCTGAAGAAGAGGAGAGAGGACAGGATATGGAAACTTTGTTCAATCAAATCATAGCAGAAAACTTTCCTAAATTAAGGCTGGGAAACACTCCACACATTCAAGAAGCACACAGAACTCCATTAAGGAGAAACCCAAAAAAATCTACACCAAGACACATCATAGTTAAAATACCAAAGCTAATGGATAAAGAAAAAATTTTAAAAGCTGCTAGAGAAAAAAAGACTATCACCTACAAAGGAGCCCCCATAAGGATGACATCTGACTTCTCAACAGAAACACTTGAGGCCAGAAGGGAATGGCAAGAAATAATCAAAGTAATGCAGAACAAGAACCTACAACCAAGACTACTTTATCCAGCAAGGCTAACGTTTAAAATTGAAGGAGAAATAAAGAGCTTCCCAGAAAAAGAAAGCCTGAAGGAATTCATAAAAACCAAACCAATTCTGCAAGAGATACTAAGGGGCCTCTTGTGAACAGTTTAAAGGGAGGAATGAATAGAGCAAAAGAAGAATACAGCTTTAAAGAATAAAATGGCAACAAACAACTACATATCAATAATAACCTTAAATGTAAATGGATTAAATGATCCAATCAAAAGACATAGGGTAGCTGCATGGATAAAGAAACAGGACCCATACATATGCTGTCTACAAGAGACACACCTTAAAACAAAAGATGCTCATAGACTGAAGGTAAAAGGATGGAAAAAAATATTTCATGCAAATGGAAATGAAAAAAAAGCAGGGGTAGCAATACTTATATCAGACAAAATAGACTTTAAAACAAAGGCTGTAGTAAGAGATAAAGGAGGACACTACATAATGATAAAGGGAACAATTCAACAGGAAGATATAACTATTGTAAATATCTATGCACCAAATATAGGAGCCCCGACATACATAAAGCAGACTTTGATGGATATAAAGGGCGAGATAAACAGCAATACTATCATAGTAGGGGATTTCAATACCCCTCTAACAACACTGGATAGATCCTCAAGAAAGAAAATTAATAAAGAAACAGCAGACTTAAAGGATACACTAGATCAACTTGATTTAATAGATATCTTCAGAACTTTTCACCCTAAAGCAGTAGAATATACATTCTTCTCAAGCGCTCATGGTACGTTTTCTAGGATAGACCACATGTTAGGACACAAAAATGGTCTCAATAAATTTAAGAAGATTGAAATCATATCAAGCATTTTCTCTGATCACAATGCCATGAAACTAGAAATTAACCACAAAAGAAAAACTGAAAAATATTCAAACACTTGGAAACTAAATAGCATGTTATTAAATAATGAATGGATTAACAATGAGATCAAAGAAGAAATAAAAAAGTTTCTAGAAACAAATGATAATGAGCATACATCAACTCAAAATTTATGGGACACAGCAAAAGCAGTTCTGAGAGGGAAGTTTATTGCACTACAGGCATATCATAAGAAGCTAGAAAAAGCTCAAATAAGCAACCTGACCCTGCATCTAAAAGAACTAGAAAAACAACAACAAATAAAACCCAAGACAAGTAGAAGGAAGGAAATAATAAAGGTCAGAGCAGAAATAAATGACATAGAGGCTAAGGAAACAATACAGAGGATCAATGAAACAAGAAGCTGGTTCTTTGAAAAGGTAAACAAGATTGATGAACCTTTAACTAGACTCACCAAGAAAAAAAGAGAGAGGACTCAAATAAATAAAATTAGAAAGGACAGTGGAGAAATAACAACTGACACAACAGAAATACAAAGCATTGTAAGAAAATACTATGAAGAACTATATGCCAAAAAATTAGACAATCTTGGTGAAATGGACAAATTTCTTGAATCATATAACCTTCCAAAAATCAATCTGGAAGAATCAGAACACCTAAACAGACCAATTACAGCAAATGAGATCGAAACAGTTATCAAAAAACTCCCAAAAAAGAAAAGTCCTGGGCCTGATGGCTTCACAAGTGAATTCTATCAAAAATTCAAAGAAGAACTAACTCCTATTCTCCTCAAGCTATTTCAAAAAATTCAAGAGGAAGGAAGACTTCCAAACTCCTTTTATGAGGCGAGCATAATTCTGATCCCAAAACCGGGCAAAGACAACACAAAGAAAGAAAATTATAGGCCTATATCCCTGATGAATTTAGACGCTAAAATTCTCAACAAAATATTAGCCAACCGGATCCAGCAATATATGAAAAAAATCATACACCACGATCAAGTGGGATTTATTCTGGAGAGGCAAGGCTGGTTCAATATTCGCAAATCAATCAATGTGATTCATCACATAAACAAAAGGAAGGACAAAAATCACATGATAATTTCAATAGATGCAGAAAAGGCATTTGATAAAATCCAGCACCCATTCATGCTCAAAACTCTCAGTAAAGTGGGAATACAGGGATCATTCCTCAACATGATAAAGGCAATCTACGATAAACCGACAGCAAACATCATACTAAATGGACAAAGATTAAAAGCAATCCCCTTAAGGTCAGGAACCAGGCAGGGTTGCCCACTTTCACCACTCTTATTCAACATAGTTCTAGAAGTCCTAGCTACAGCAATCAGACAAGAAGAAGAAATAAAAGGCATACAAATTGGAAAAGAAGAAGTAAAACTGTCATTATTTGCAGATGATATGATATTGTATATTGAAAACCCTAAAGTCTCAGTCAAAAAACGACTGGACCTTATAAATGATTTCAGCAAGGTGGCAGGATATAAAATTAATACTCAGAAATCAGAGGCATTTCTATATACCAACAATGAAATATCAGCAAAAGAAATTAAGGAAACAATCCCCTTCACTATTTCAGCCAAAAAAATAAAGTACCTAGGAGTAAATTTAACCAAGGAGGTTAAGGACTTGTACTCGGAAAATTATAGAACATTGATAAAAGAAATCAAGGAAGATACAAACAAGTGGAAGCACATACCGTGCTCATGGCTAGGAAGAATAAACATCATTAAAATGTCTATATTACCCAAAGCAATTTATAAATTCAATGCAATACCAATTAAAATACCAATGACATACTTCAAAGATATAGAACACATATTCCAAAAATTTATATGGAACCAAAAAAGAACACGAATAGCCTCAGCAATCTTAAAAAGAAAAAATAAAGCAGGAGGTATCACTCTTCCTGATATCAAGGTTTACTACAAGGCCATTATACTCAAGACAGCCTGGTACTGGCATAAGAACAGGCACATAGATCAATGGAACAGAACAGAGGACCCAGAAATAAACCCACAGCTTTATGGACAACTGATATTTGACAAAGGAGGAAAGAACATACAATGGAGTAAAGACAGCCTCTTTAACAAATGGTGTTGGGAAAATTGGACATCTACCTGCAAAAAAATGAAACTAGACCATCAACTTACACCATTCACAAAAGCAAACTCAAAATGGATAAAAGACTTAAATGTAAGCCGTGAAACCATAAGCATCTTAGAAGAAAACATAGGCAGCAAGCTCTCTGACATCTGTAGCAGCGGTATATTTGCCGATTTATCTTCATGGGCAACTGAAATAAAAGGCAAGATAAACAAATGGGACTATATCAAACTAAAAAGTTTTTGCACAGCTAAAGACAATAGGAACAGAATAAAAAGACAAACCACACAATGGGAGAACATATTCGACAGCACATCTGATAAGGGGTTAATAACTAAAATTTATAAAGAACTTATAAAACTCAACACCAGGAAGACAAACAACCCAATCAAAAAATGGGCAAAAGAAATGAATAGAAATTTTTCCAAAGAGGACATACAGATGGCCAATAGGCATATGAAAAAATGCTCAACATCACTAATCATTAGAGAAATGCAAATTAAAACCACAATGAGATATCACCTCACACCAGTCAGAATGGCACTTATCAGCAAAACAACACAGAATAAGTGCTGGCGAGGATGTGGAGAAAAGGGAACCCTTCTGCACTGCTGGTGGGAATGCAGACTGGTGCAGCCACTGTGGAAAACAGTTTGGAGATTCCTCAGAAAATTAAAAATCGAACTGCCTTTTGACCCAGCTATCCCACTTTTAGGAATATACCCTAAGAACACCATAGCACTGTTCGAAAAGAAGAAATGCGCCCCCATGTTCGTGGCAGCATTGTTCACAATAGGGAAGATCTGGAAACAGCCCAAGTGTCCGTCAGAAGACGAGTGGATTAAAAAGCTTTGGTACATATATACTATGGAATACTACTCAGCCATAAGAAACGATGACATCGGATCATTTATAACAAAATGGATGTACCTTGATAACATTATACGGAGTGAAATAAGTAAATCAGAAAAAAAGAAAAACTGAGAACAGCACGATTACATATATAGGTGGGACATGAAAGTGAGGGTATGGACATGGACAAGAGAGTGGTGGTTATGGGATGGGGGGAGGGAGGGAAGAGTGGGATTGGGAGGAGGGGAGGGACGCAGGGAAAACCAGATTGAAGGTGACAGAGGACAATTTGACTTTTGGTGATGGGTATGCAACACAATTGAATGATAAGATAACCTGGAGATGTTTTCATTGTACATATGTACCCTGATTTATTGATGTCACCCCATTAGAATTAATAAAAATAAAATATATATATTAAAAAAAAAATGTGAGGAAACTCTAAGGGAGCTTTGTGACAACATGAAGAGAAACAACATTCGCATCATAGGGGTGCCTGAAGAAGAGGAGAGAGGACAGGATATGGAAACTTTGTTCAATCAAATCATAGCAGAAAACTTTCCTAAATTAAGGCTGGGAAACACTCCACACATTCAAGAAGCACACAGAACTCCATTAAGGAGAAACCCAAAAAAATCTACACCAAGACACATCATAGTTAAAATACCAAAGCTAATGGATAAAGAAAAAATTTTAAAAGCTGCTAGAGAAAAAAAGACTATCACCTACAAAGGAGCCCCCATAAGGATGACATCTGACTTCTCAACAGAAACACTTGAGGCCAGAAGGGAATGGCAAGAAATAATCAAAGTAATGCAGAACAAGAACCTACAACCAAGACTACTTTATCCAGCAAGGCTAACGTTTAAAATTGAAGGAGAAATAAAGAGCTTCCCAGAAAAAGAAAGCCTGAAGGAATTCATAAAAACCAAACCAATTCTGCAAGAGATACTAAGGGGCCTCTTGTGAACAGTTTAAAGGGAGGAATGAATAGAGCAAAAGAAGAATACAGCTTTAAAGAATAAAATGGCAACAAACAACTACATATCAATAATAACCTTAAATGTAAATGGATTAAATGATCCAATCAAAAGACATAGGGTAGCTGCATGGATAAAGAAACAGGACCCATACATATGCTGTCTACAAGAGACACACCTTAAAACAAAAGATGCTCATAGACTGAAGGTAAAAGGATGGAAAAAAATATTTCATGCAAATGGAAATGAAAAAAAAGCAGGGGTAGCAATACTTATATCAGACAAAATAGACTTTAAAACAAAGGCTGTAGTAAGAGATAAAGGAGGACACTACATAATGATAAAGGGAACAATTCAACAGGAAGATATAACTATTGTAAATATCTATGCACCAAATATAGGAGCCCCGACATACATAAAGCAGACTTTGATGGATATAAAGGGCGAGATAAACAGCAATACTATCATAGTAGGGGATTTCAATACCCCTCTAACAACACTGGATAGATCCTCAAGAAAGAAAATTAATAAAGAAACAGCAGACTTAAAGGATACACTAGATCAACTTGATTTAATAGATATCTTCAGAACTTTTCACCCTAAAGCAGTAGAATATACATTCTTCTCAAGCGCTCATGGTACGTTTTCTAGGATAGACCACATGTTAGGACACAAAAATGGTCTCAATAAATTTAAGAAGATTGAAATCATATCAAGCATTTTCTCTGATCACAATGCCATGAAACTAGAAATTAACCACAAAAGAAAAACTGAAAAATATTCAAACACTTGGAAACTAAATAGCATGTTATTAAATAATGAATGGATTAACAATGAGATCAAAGAAGAAATAAAAAAGTTTCTAGAAACAAATGATAATGAGCATACATCAACTCAAAATTTATGGGACACAGCAAAAGCAGTTCTGAGAGGGAAGTTTATTGCACTACAGGCATATCATAAGAAGCTAGAAAAAGCTCAAATAAGCAACCTGACCCTGCATCTAAAAGAACTAGAAAAACAACAACAAATAAAACCCAAGACAAGTAGAAGGAAGGAAATAATAAAGGTCAGAGCAGAAATAAATGACATAGAGGCTAAGGAAACAATACAGAGGATCAATGAAACAAGAAGCTGGTTCTTTGAAAAGGTAAACAAGATTGATGAACCTTTAACTAGACTCACCAAGAAAAAAAGAGAGAGGACTCAAATAAATAAAATTAGAAAGGACAGTGGAGAAATAACAACTGACACAACAGAAATACAAAGCATTGTAAGAAAATACTATGAAGAACTATATGCCAAAAAATTAGACAATCTTGGTGAAATGGACAAATTTCTTGAATCATATAACCTTCCAAAAATCAATCTGGAAGAATCAGAACACCTAAACAGACCAATTACAGCAAATGAGATCGAAACAGTTATCAAAAAACTCCCAAAAAAGAAAAGTCCTGGGCCTGATGGCTTCACAAGTGAATTCTATCAAAAATTCAAAGAAGAACTAACTCCTATTCTCCTCAAGCTATTTCAAAAAATTCAAGAGGAAGGAAGACTTCCAAACTCCTTTTATGAGGCGAGCATAATTCTGATCCCAAAACCGGGCAAAGACAACACAAAGAAAGAAAATTATAGGCCTATATCCCTGATGAATTTAGACGCTAAAATTCTCAACAAAATATTAGCCAACCGGATCCAGCAATATATGAAAAAAATCATACACCACGATCAAGTGGGATTTATTCTGGAGAGGCAAGGCTGGTTCAATATTCGCAAATCAATCAATGTGATTCACCACATAAACAAAAGGAAGGACAAAAATCACATGATAATTTCAATAGATGCAGAAAAGGCATTTGATAAAATCCAGCACCCATTCATGCTCAAAACTCTCAGTAAAGTGGGAATACAGGGATCATTCTTTAACATGATAAAGGCCATCTACGATAAACCGACAGCAAACATCATACTAAATGGACAAAGATTAAAAGCAATCCCCTTAAGATCAGGAACCAGGCAGGGTTGCCCACTTTCACCACTCTTATTCAACATAGTTCTGGAAGTCCTAGCTACAGCAATCAGACAAGAAGAAGAAATTAAAGGCATACAAATTGGAAAAGAAGAAGTAAAACTGTCATTATTTGCAGATGATATGATATTGTATATTGAAAACCCTAAAGTCTCAGTCAAAAAACTACTGGACCTTATAAATGATTTCAGCAAGGTGGCAGGATATAAAATTAATACTCAGAAATCAGAGGCATTTCTATACACCAACAATGAAATATCAGCAAAAGAAATTAAGGAAACAATCCCCTTCACTATTGCAGCCAAAAAAATAAAGTACCTAGGAGTAAATTTAACCAAGGAGGTTAAGGACTTGTACTCAGAAAATTATAGAACATTGATAAAAGAAATCAAGGAAGATACAAACAAGTGGAAGCACATACCGTGCTCATGGCTTGGAAGAATAAACATCATTAAAATGTCTATATTACCCAAAGCAATTTATAAATTCAATGCAATACCAATTAAAATACCAATGACATACTTCAAAGATATAGAACACATATTCCAAAAATTTATATGGAACCAAAAAAGAACACGAATAGCCTCAGCAATCTTAAAAAGAAAAAATAAAGCAGGAGGCATCACTCTTCCGGATATCAAGGTTTACTACAAGGCCATTATACTCAAGACAGCCTGGTACTGGCATAAGAACAGGCACATAGATCAATGGATCAGAACAGAGAACCCAGAAATAAACCCACAGCTTTATGGACAACTGATATTTGACAAAGGAGGAAAGAACATACAATGGAGTAAAGACAGCCTCTTTAACAAATGGTGTTGGGAAAATTGGACATCTACCTGCAAAAAAATGAAACTAGACCATCAACTTACACCATTCACAAAAACAAACTCAAAATGGATAAAAGACTTAAACATAAGCCGTGAAACCATAAGCATCTTAGAAGAAAACATAGGCAGCAAGCTCTCCGACATCTGTAGCAGCGGTATATTTGCCGATTTATCTTCATGGGCAACTGAAATAAAAGGCAAGATAAACAAATGGGACTATATCAAACTAAAAAGTTTTTGCACAGCTAAAGACAATAGGAACAGAATAAAAAGACAAACCACACAATGGGAGAACATATTCGGCAGCACATCTGATAAGGGGTTAATAACTAAAATTTATAAAGAACTTATAAAATGCAACACCAGGAAGACAAACAACCCAATCAAAAAATGGGCAAAAGAAATGAATAGAAATTTCTCCAAAGAGGACATACGGATGGCCAATAGGCATATGAAAAAATGCTCAACATCACTAATCATTAGAGAAATGCAAATTAAAACCACAATGAGATATCACCTCACACCAGTCAGAATGGCACTTATCAGCAAAACAACACAGAATAAGTGCTGGCGAGGATGTGGAGAAAAGGGAACCCTTCTGCACTGCTGGTGGGAATGCAGACTGGTGCAGCCACTGTGGAAAACAGTTTGGAGATTCCTCAGAAAATTAAAAATCGAACTGCCTTTTGACCCAGCTATTCCACTTTTAGGAATATACCCTAAGAACACCATAGCACTGTTCGAAAAGAAGAAATGCGCCCCCATGTTCGTGGCAGCATTGTTCACAATAGCGAAGATCTGGAACCAGCCCAAGTGTCCGTCAGAAGACGAGTGGATTAAAAAGCTTTGGTACATATATACTATGGAATACTACTCAGCCATAAGAAACGATGACATCGGATCATTTATAACAAAATGGATGTACCTTGATAACATTATACGGAGTGAAATAAGTAAATCAGAAAAAAAGAAAAACTGAGAACAGCACGATTACATACATAGGTGGGACATGAAAATGAGGGTATGAGACATGGACAAGAGAGTGGTGGTTATGGGATGGGGGGAGGGTGGGAAAAGTGGGATAGGGAGGAGGGGAGGGAAGCAGGGAAAACCAGATTGAAGGTGACAGAGGACAATTTGACTTTTGGTGATGGGTATGCAACACAATTGAATGATAAGATAACCTGGAGATGTTTTCATTGTACATATGTACCTTGATTTATTGATGTCACCCCATTAGAATTAATAATAATAAAATATATATTAAAAAAATATATAGTACATAATATATTTTATTTATTTAAAAATATGGTTTAAAAAATATGGTTAACATGTATTTTTATGTTCCCTGTCTGTCTCTCTCTCTCTCTTTTTTCAAGGGGCCCAATATTTTCTTCTGCGCCTGGGGCTTCAACCGACCTTAATCCGCCTCTGAGCTTCCTAGCAACGTGCATGTCAGCAGGAACTTTCAAACCCTATAAATCCACCAGACTCCTTATCTAAGCTGATGTACTTTTCGGCCTCAGCCCATCTCCACCCAGATACACTAATAAAGTCCATTGTTTTACCTCCCTTGGCCTCCTGCCATTCCTCTTGGCGAACATAACGGAGGCCATCTCTTAAGAAGAGCGGAGGTCAGCTCAACTTCAACCATAGGCAAAAGTAATAAATAAGCAAATAAAAATAAAATGAGAGTTTTGCAGAGCTGCAGGGGTTTTTTCTTTTCCTTTTCTCCCTAAGTACCCTGGACATAAAAGAATAAAAGAGGTAGACTGGCCTTGTTGGAGTGAAGGACGGAGGTATGAACTTTGGGCAACTACATAAAGACACATTGAACTGGCAAAAGAGTAGGAGTCACAGCCACCCCATCCCAGCCTCATGATCTTTTTTTCACTTACTATTTATGGGAAAGGACCCACTATGTGCTGGGCATTGTGCTAAGTGCTGCAATAAATAAAGGTAAATAGAAATCTCTGGCTTTAAGTATTTTATAGGTAGGAGAGACATAGAGCCCACGATGCAAGCATGCAGACACCTAAGGATGTCAGTCAGTCATGGCATCGTGCCTGGGACTGCCAGCAAGTCACAGCCTGACGCCAACCACCTAGGCACAGCTCACTCCAGGACTGGGGCTGTCAATTGCAATTATTCTGGGCCATGGATCACTTTCTTGAGTTTCTTTTTCTTTTAAGAATCTTGAAACTGAAATGAACCTTAGAAGTCATTGAGCCCAACAGTCTTTATTACGTAAGCAGGTAAATGGAAAGAGGGCAGTGGATATGCTAAATGGGTGCCCGTGTCAAGGTGGGGACAGGGTTGAAACAGTCCTCACAGTGAGCAGCTCAGCCACCCTGGGCAGGGAACATGAGCTGAGCTGCTCCTCTCTCAGTCCTGCCCAGGCCAATGTCAATAGCGAGGACCCAGGGAAAAGCTGGTTTTCAAGCAGAAACCTGCTAAATGAGGACACACTGAATTATTTATATTTGGGGTCATAAATAATGTATTACACATTAATATCAGATTTATAAATGTATCCACAACCCTCAGGGTATTAGTCACTGTTATATGCCTCCCAGAGCTAACAGATTACCTGGCCCTAGTGTCTTTGACTAACTCCTGTCCTTGGGATGACTCCCCATGCGAGTGCGAGTGCTGTGCCCTTCCTATCTCTGTTAGTCTGATGCTGAATAGCAGGTGTCTGGGTTAGGAAATGGTACTACAGCAGCCACTGGCGATTGACTCCAGCTGATTTATTAAGCACTCAGCCGAGGTGTGTGATAGCGACCCCTGGATCCTTGGGGCTCCTTACTTCCCTCTGTCTCGCAGTTTTAGAGATAATATCTGTTTTTAGGTTGACAATTTACAGCGAATGCATTCTCCCCAGCCATTTCTTGGTACCCATTTAACTGCTGTGTGATGATAATCAGGGATTACCTAGTGTAGGTCACTGCTTGAAGGTCAGACATTGAATTGCGTAAGGGAGTGATTCGGGAAGATGGTAGTCTCCAACAGGTTGTCCTAGGACTTCCTTCTGTGGAGAAGGAATGAGAATGGAAGATCCAAGGGATGGAAAAACTAATCTGGTTTAGACTTGGCCCAAACCAGGAGAAGGGAGGTGGGGCAAAGTGGTTACTAACTATCTCTAAGGTGAAAAGATACAGAGAAAGCGGGGAGAAGAAAGCATGCTCACCCTCAAGCTATCGCAGAGGACCCCAGTGCCTAGGCCAAGGAGGAGGTCATGCCAGCGGGACTGGTAGCCAGAGTCTGTGCAGGTCCTGTAGCCCGGACCACACACAGTACAGGGTCCTTCCTTTCCTTTTGTCTCCAGGCTCAAAGTCCAACCTTGTTCCTAAAGTTTTATTCTAGGGGCAAGAGGTAGCCTTAGAAATGGAGTGAGGGAGGCCATGAGCTGCACCTTAGGGGCCAGAGTGAACCTTACCCAGGTGCAGGAAACTGGGGCTTGTTAACCAGGGTCCTGCCCACTGCTGGCATTTGTCCCTGATTTAGAGGAGGGCAAGGAGTGAGGTCTACACTCCTGGTGTCTCGTTATTGGGACGGAGCACCCATCCTGGTCAGGAGGAACTCTGATGGCCACAGGAAAGGGCCCTTGGGGACAGTGCCTCTCCACCCAGGCATCCCACTAAGTGATTCCCCTGTGTCTCCCACGGGGTTCAGCCAGTGAACTTGTGTGCACGTGTGGCAGCCTCCCTCCGCAGCACCCACCCCTAGCAATGGTATGAAAACAATAACATTGTGGCATTGTTGCAGGGGTTCGCTGACATGTTGATGCAAATGCTCATTTCCAGCTAGACTGAGAAAATGAAATGGCTCAGGAGGGAATGGGGAAGTGTCCAGGGAGTAATAACTGTTACCCTGTCGAAGAGCTCTGACAATGGATAGCTCTGCTGTGATTTCATCAGCTGAAAACCAATTAACCCTCACAGAGCTATTTACTACATGGAGGCTGGGTAGTAGGAAATACCCCAGGGGTCTCCTATACTTCCCTCTCACCAGCTAAGTAATAGCACTGAGTTCCAAGGTAAGAAACGTCCACAAATGTGCATTTCATGGGGTCACACAATCTGATATCAGTGACGCCCCTGCAGTTGTCCAGTATCTAGCAGCAGATCCCCTCAGAGGACCAGGGAGGCGGGAGTCAGCCGGATGGTCTGATGTCACCAGTTTGGGTAATGGGAGATGAAGGAAGAGTGTCTTGGACAGACAGACAATCCACCTGGAATGACATAGAGAGAAACTGCCCCTTCTGCAGCCCCTGCTGCCTAGGGGGTCTGCATTTAACCAAGAGGCTCTGTTCCCCTCCCTCTTCAAAGGAAATCAGTGGACCCAGAAGAGGACAGACCGAAGCACAGCCACCAGGAGCCTGCTCAGGCTGAGGTCCAGTGGAGAGAGGTGACCAGAGCTTGTTAGATTCCCCCAACCTCAAACCAGAGGCTGTCAGAGCCTGGACTCTGGACAGGTGGAGCTGACCTATCCTAGAGCTTATACATTAGGGAGTACCCTGTCCTCTGAGGTCATGAGCTTGGAAAAGGCCATAATGGGCCAGTGCAGGGCAGGTAGAGAGAAACATAAACCATGATCACAAAGGAGGCAGCTGGAGAGAGTGAGAGATGCTGGGAAGAGGAGGCATCCTTGGAGGGAGGTGGAGAGAGCAGGTGCTCCCAGGACCTCACCTCCCTTCCATCCTGTTGGTTCTCAGAGATACACACCCAGCTTCTTTCTCTCCACGTGAACCTTTGCAGTGACCTCACACAACCCTCTCCAGGCGATGTGAATAAGCCTTTGTTTCTTGCAACCCAAAATGCCTCTATGAAACATGTGGTCGGGGGAGGAAAGAAGCATGTCTCAAACAAAGTCAGAAAACCACATTCACACATCAGGCACAGAGAAGCTTGGTCGAGAGCAGGGTCTAGAATAAGCCAGGGAGGGTTGAGGACAGAGCTTTTCAAACAGTGCAAGTGTTGGGCAGATAAAATATATTATTCTCACTTTGTTAAAGATGGTGCTGCCCACATGTCAGCCCGTTGCCCAGGTGATGATATTAGTTGCCCTCCTGCTTGGGAATGGGCGTGATTATGTTAATATCTGTTGGGGGAGGGTTTTCGCACCAAAAGGTTTTAAAAGGAAGAGAGATCACGTTGTTCCAGGAGAAGAGTGATTGCGTTCTAGGAGGAGGGCAGAGAGCAGGGAGGAGAGCAGATTAAGGCCACATGGAGACCAGGAGAAGCAGCCAAGATGGCTGAGCGTTGAAGGAGAAGCCAGTTTGTGCAGAGTTTGTGCAGGGAGCAGGCAGGAGATGAGGAACAGAGGTGAATAAGTCTGGTGAGCTAGAAGCCTTTGATTCTAGGAAACTCGGATAAGTCAGTAGCTTTGTGAGCACTGAATGAGTGGGTTTTGACAACGGCCCATGTTTTCTTCCTCCAATCTGTTACAAACTGATTTTCCAAAAGTAAAATGCCATAAAAAGGTTGTGGCAATGCTAAATTGCTATAAAAGCTTCTCAACTCAGGAATCTCATTGCAGACCCATAATACGGCACAAATTGAGGTGCTGTTGTCTAAGGGGTTGTCAGGGGCCGAAGGCTTGTGGTTACAGGCTGTGGCTACATGCAGTGAGCTGAATAGAGTTGGGTCAAAGTGGTGACTCTCAAAAGGGCGGGGCGGGGTGGGAGCCGAGCCGGGTGGTATTGCCCCGCCCCCGCCCCCGGTCCACAGAAAGACCTGTCCTGCCGCAAGGCCAGAAGCACCTCTGACGAGAAACACTGCTTTGAAGCCTAAAAATCCGGGAACACCTTGCCCTATGCAGGAGGCCCTTCAGCAACCCTGACAGATGGCCTGTTAGCCAGAGTCTCTGCCTGAGAGCCGTGAGCATCCTGAGCCCAGTGCAGGGTGGACAAAAGGGTGCTGGAGAGGGAGCGCTGGGCTCAGAATTCAGGAGAGCCTGACACACCCGAGACCGAGATAACATAACCTTCCTCCAACGGCAGTGTCCTAAGAGTTGTCAGCTCAGACAGAACTGCCTACATCCGTTTAACTGGATTTTAATTTCTCCTTACACATTTGGTTTTCAAAGATTCCAAGAAGTCATTGTTTTCTCTATCAAATGACTAGGAAGAACAATCCCCTACACAGGATAAGCAGCTCACGGAGGGTTTGTCTCACCCCTGTTCAAACCCCAGTGCTTTCCGGAAGCGCTGGCTGCATGGCAGTCCACCGAAGCCCAGATGGAGGAGACGTGGACACGTGGCAGGATGTAACTGCACCTTACTCATCATCTGGTGTTTAATAAAAACTGTCTATGCTTGGATAAAAAGTGATAATGCCCCCTGTCTCTGAATTATCTTCTGGAAGGGTCAGTCACTTGATCACGGAACCTTTACGAACTGTCTCCCGTTAGAGGACACAGCCTTCAGTTTCCTTATATTAATCTCCAAACACTGGAGAAACAGCCTCAACCAACATTGTGGGGGTCACTCTGAGGGACTCAGTTAAAAAAAAAAAAAGAAATTAAATTAAATAATTAAGTTCCATTAATTGTTGAGTGTGTAATCTCACCATTTTAGCTCTATTGTTATTTAGCTATTATTTATTATTAGTTTGAGTTCCATTTATTATTGCTGAGTGTGTCATCTCACAATTGGAAGTGTGGTCATCATTAGAAAGAAGTCTTTTTAAGATTCACTTTCAGGAACAATACAGCAAGGAGATTTTAGGTTGTAAAATCAAGACCCCCTCTACTTCCCCTCTCTCTTCCCCTCCCACAACCATGGCTCAAATGGTTTGAGCAAAATTGGCCATGAATGCTGACGATGGCTCCATAGCCTTGCCTCAGGCGCTAAAATACCTCGGTTGCTGAGCCATGGAGCAACAGCCCCAAATGGGCGGAGCATCGTTCGGTAAGGGGCTTGCGGGTGGATCCCGGTTGGGGCACATGCAGGAGTCTGTCTCTGTCTCCCCGCCTCTCACTTAAAAAAATAAAGACCATGTCCACAGCAGAAGTAACTCTTAACAATCGCTCAAAAGGAGATACAGCTCAATCAGAGCAGTGTGAGGAGTAAGCTCATCAGCCAACTACTAGCCCTGACCACAGCACACACACAGGGACAATCCTACGGTCTGATATTATATAAATACATTTTTTTATGCTATGGGGTAAAACTTCCAATGACCATGTGATACCTAAATTGAAAAAACTGGTGTATTTTAATCAGCAAGCAGCTGTGCAGGGGCTGTGTACCAGGAACCAATGCAGACGTCACCAACTGTGGCTTCAGGGAAGTGAACACCACAATGTGGTGGACACATGCAAGGAGTTCAAACAAGGCTGTTTGTGGAATAGGAGAATGAAAAAAAAATGGTGTTTCTAAATTAATTTGTTAGTCTGTTGTAAAGCCAGTAGCCGGGGTCAGGATCACAGCAGCCTGACCCGTGCAGGTTCACATTAGATTCGAACAGTCGGTAATGAAACACAGGAGCCAAGAACTGGTGAGCCATCAGCTTTAATTCTAGCTTGCACCCGGCGGGCAAGCAAAAACACATACTGGGCTCCAAAACCCACACATTCAGTGCTCACAAAGCTACTGACTTATCCGAGTTTCCTAGCATCAAAGGTTTCTAGCTCACCAGACTTATTCACCTCTGTTCCCCATCTTCTCCTGCACAAACTCTTAACAAACTGGCTTCTTCCTCAGAACTCTGCCATCTCGGCTGCTTCTCCTGGCCTTTACGTGGCCTTACTCCGCTCTCCTCTCTAATACTAATCTCAGGAACCCAGGAACCAAGAAAGCTAGCTATTGGTCTGCCAACTTTATAGTATAGATTCAAAACCTTTAATCCAATTATACATACAAGAAAGTCTCTGATACAAAGCCACCCATCTGAGGCATAATGGGATTCCTCAGGAGAGTGCACCACCCTACATCATCCAATCAGTCAAGGGTGTGGAGAAGAGTTTACTCTTAAAACTAAGCCTTAGAAAAAACAAACAAACAAAGAAAAAACAACAACTAAGCCTTAGGCCATAATGACCTGGCCTGCTTACATTACAGCCTTTCCCCCACACCCATCCCAAGTATAAGGGCAAATAATATCACCTGGGTGATGGGCTTCCATGTGGGCAGCTCCATCTTTAACAAAGTGAGCATAATGTATTTTATCTGCCCAACATCTGTGTAATGCATGATTTTAAATGTATGTATCTAAGTGACTAATAAGTAAAATGTAAATAGGTGTTTGATCATATTATCTGTATTTCTAAAAGCTTGTATGTCCGAGTGGGCTAAATCTCAGTGGGATTCCTTTCAGCTGTATTTTCTTATATGTTGGCACATATGACATTTGATAACTGGATGACAAAAAAAGAAAAATGAATGCATTTTACATAAATGCCCAAAACACCCCAAATCTAAAGCTTTAGAATCCACTGGAAAGCTATAAAAATAATAGACTTTTAGATAACACCCTGAAACAAAGGAGTCAGAATTTCCAGGGATGGTGCTCAGCCCCTGGTGTTTTGGAAATCTCTTTTTTAACTGCTTCTAAAATGCTCTTAAAAAAGGGTTATTTCACATATCTAAAACTCTGGGTGAGTTCAAAACCTGACTCTTCTACTAACTAGCTGTGTGAACTTCTAAAAATCACTGTACCTTTTTGTGACCCAGGCTCAATGAGCAGTTTTTATGAATATCAATAACTTATAGATAAAAACTCCTTAGAACAATGTCTGGTACGAAATGGGAGCTAAACCCATGCTAGCTTGCATGATCCCCAGGGTGAGTAAAGTGGGCATGCTTCCTGCTGCCATCCTGCCCACCCACCATGGCATGTGTACACTCAGCTGTACTGTGGTTTATCTTCTAGCATGATGCCTTTTAAGTAGAAGAGACGAGTGGGGAACTGGAGTGAGTGGGGCCCCAGAGAACCAGGTGCAGGGCTTTAACACGATGCCACATGGCAGCACTTGTCATGTCCCCTCAGCAGGGATCGAAAAGGAGAGGGCCAGGTGGCATCTGGGGTATAGAGAGGCAGTTGAGGCAGTCACCTAACCTCAAGGCATGGAGGGGCATGTTTCTTCAAAGTATCTAAGCCCCACACCCTTTACACACTTCCTGGGGGGTCATTCCTGCTGTCATCTATTCTCCTGTCAGGGACAGTGGCACCATTTCCATGTAGCTGCCTCATGCATAGAGGTGACCCTCCATGGATGCTTGCTGTGAAACATGGCTCCCAGGACATTCCAGGGATACTGATTTACACATGGTGGTGGCTTCCTAGACAAATCATGCAAGTTGAAAGGTGGTATGTGTCCTGGAGCATAGCACAGCTCCAAGGAGTGAGACTTATTTCCTGTCCCTGCAACATAGCAAGAGCCTGGCAAGATAACAACACAGTGCTTGGGAGCATGCACTGGGAAGCCAGTCCACTAGGGTTCAGCTCTACTGCTAATTAGCTCTGATGTTATGCCAGAGGTTTAACCCTTTTGTGCCCCATTTCATTATCAGTAAAAGGAGTTTGTGTGGATTAAATGACTTGACATGTGTGGAATATTTAGAACAATGTTTGACACATAATAATTGATACACTATATAATACTGTTATTTTTATAATTTTATCTCTGAAGATATCAGTCTTCTATGGGACACACTTTTTTTTTAATTTGATTTTCCTTTCCCTTCAGATCTCACTAAATCTCTAAGGACATGTCGCTGTGGCATCTCAGACTCATGTAAAGTCCTTCTTCTACATTTTAATGAAAAGCTTTAGGGAATATCATTGTGTTCCAAAGAGTTCTCACTCCTAGAGTTACCAATTTAATTTAAGATAAACAAAAGCCACACTGCCCATTCTTGTTCATTCTCCATATATTGAAAACTTTGGTTGTCATGTTAGACAAGGCAGCCTAGTGGTGGGAACAACACAAAGATTCAAATGGTACAAATACAGTCGAGAGAGGTACAAACCAAGGGTAATGGGAGGGCAAAGAGGGTCAGGGTCCCACCTGGTGGAAGGACCATGTGATTTCATCAGGTGGGGCTAGAGGAGTGGGTGTAAAGCCAGTAGTCGCGGTCAGGATCACAGCAGCCTGACCCATGCAGGTTCGCATTAGATTCGAACAGTCGGTAATGAAACACAGGAGCCAAAAACTGGTGAGTCATCAGCTTTAATTCTAGCTTGCACCTGGCGGGCAAGCAAAAACACACACTGGGCTCCAAAACCCACACATTCAGTGCTCACAAAGCTACTGACTTATCCGAGTTTCCTAGAATCAAAGGTTTCTAGCTCACCAGACTTATTCACCTCTGTTTCCCATCTCCTCCTGCACAAACTCTTAACAAACTGGCTTCTTCCTCAGAACTCTGCCATCTCGGCTACTTCTCCTCCACGTGGCCTTAATCTGCTCTCCTCTCTAATACCAACCTCAGGAACTCAGGAATCAAGAGAGAGAGAGAGCTAGCTACTGGTCTCCCCACTTTATACCGTAGATTCAAAACCTTTAATCCAATTATACAAACAAGGAAGTCTCTGTATAATGGGATTCCTCAGGAGAGTGCACCACCCTACATCATCCAATCAGTCAGGGGTGTGGGGAAGAGTTTACTCTTAAACTAAGCCTTAGGCTATAACGACCTGGCCTGCTTACATTACAGTCTTTCCCCTATACCCATCCCAAGCATAAGGGCAAATAATATCACCTGGGTGACGGGCTTCCATGTGGGCAGCTCCATCTTTAACAAAGTGAGCATATTATATTTTATCTGCCCAACAGTGGGAAAAATGCATTCTAGACTTTTCATGTAGAAAAAAATAGCATGAGCAGGAATATAAAGATGGAAAGTGCCGGAAGTCATCTAATTTGATTAATGTGTAAGGTACAGTGGGGTCGAGTTGGGGGATAAGATAGATCAGAGCTTTGTCTTAAAAGATCTTAGATTCAAGGGTGAGCAATTTATACTTAATTGTCAGTCAGAGGGAAGCCATCAAGGGTTTGGTAAAAGAATGCCTAATCACAGCTGTGCTTGAAGAAGAGTAATTGTTCTCATAAGATGACTCAGAAGGAAGAGAGATGAGAGTTACAGAGACTAAAGTTCCCAGAATATTTGAGATAAGGACTAACGTGAGTTTAAACAAGGGTGGTTATGGAGGGACAAGGTAATGGCAGAATCTAGGACGCATGCTAATTGATTGATTGTTATGGGAAAAGGAAGGCAGAGGAAGCCAAGGTCACCAGCCTGGGGGGACAGAAAACTGAAGGAGCAATTAACCAAAACTGTAAACCAAGTAGAGAAACAGTTTGGGAAGGCTGGTGAGTTCGGGTTGAAGAGCCAGTAGAGATGGAACTGGAGGACAGGAATATGAGACTAAATATTTCACTGGTCCTATAAGTGTTATTTTTCCTACATCTGAAGCCTCTGATTCTATGCTTAACACATAATACAGTATGTCCGTAAAGTCATGGTGCACTTTTGACCGGTCACAGGTCAAAAGTGCACCATGACTTTACGGACATGCTGTAGGTGCTCAGTAAGTGAATAATCTCAACTGGAAAATGATCTCTGTAAGTGTGATAACTAGAACCTGAGGAGAAGCTCAGCACAAAAAGAGCGAAGTTTGAGGACCAAACTACAATGAACATGCATGCATATTTAGGGATGAGATACCTAGACATGTGAGTCAGAAAAGAGAAAAAAATCCCAGAGCAATAAAGAAGTAATGTCATGCTGAGTTGAGGAGGTCAAGACAAAGGAGAGTTTTGAGATGGAGGAGCAGTAAATAAAACAGGGTGAAAACGAAAGAGGAAATCTCTAGCTAAGAACCACAAGATGGGAGGCTTAAAACAGAAATCAATACTCTCACAATTCTGGAAGCTAGAAGTCCAAAATCAAGGAGTTGGCAAGGTCATATTCCCTACAAAGTTTCTTCTTCGTTTTTTAAAAAACCCACTTTTTTATATATAAGGTTTATTTTTAAACTTTTATTTATTCATTTTAGAGAGGAGAGAGAGAAAGAAGGGGGAGGAGCAGGAAGAATCAACTTCCATATGTGCCTTGACCAGGCAAGCCCAGAGTTTTGAACCAGTGACCTCAGCTTTCCAGCTCAATGCTTTATTCACTGCGCCACCACAGGTCAGGTTCCTCCAAAGTTTCTAAAAGAGAATTCTTCCTTGCCTCTTCCAGCTTCTGGCGGCCCCAGGAGTTCCTTGGCTTGTTAGCACATAACTCCAATCTCTGCTTCTGTATTCTCCCTGTAGGTCTCCATGTCTTCACACAATGTTTTCTTATAAGGACTCCAATCATATTGAATTAAGATCCCACCCGACTCTAGTATGACTTCATTCTAACTAATTATATCTACAAATTAGGTCACATTCTGAGGTTCCTGGGGTTAGGGCTTCAATGTGTCTTTTAGGGAGACATAATTCACCCCATAACAAGGACCAAGTGCAGATTGTTGGGTTTGATGGTTAAAAGGTGGCTGGCAAGGTTGGTAAAAATGCTGTTTGGCCCAAAAATTTGGAATGGAGAACAGATTTTGGGGTGAGTGGGGGAGGTATTGAGTCAAGGGTGAAGGAAAAACAAAAAGTGTGGCAATGAGTAGATAGTGAGAAAGAGAGCATGAGGAACACCTGTCCAGATGTCTTTTCTGTGATTTTTCCTTTTCTGCAGGTTCAAGGGATGCCTGTGTGTTCTGCAGAAGGCTTTGGTTTCATGCCATTAGCATCAGGCTGTGACTTGGTGGTCGTTGTAGAGCAACACATACTGCCTGGTGTGTCTCTGGGTCCTAACATAAGAGCCTCTTTACTCAGGATTTTAATGGCCAATATTGGTTCCCATTTTTGTTCAAACAACTTCTCTTTTTGTCAAAGCAGATCACCTGGCTGTTTACACAGGTATTTATAATTGAGATTCCATCATCTCTGAAGTCCAGCCCCTGAAATGCAGACAAGACCATCTTTCTGATTTGGCCCCACTTTCAAGCAGGAAAAGAACTGGGTGATAAGAAGGCATTGGAGAAGAACATAACAACAACCTGATTACACTATTGCCTGAGTTAAACACAAAATGATTAACAAGTATAAGTCTGTAGATATCTTAATTAATTCAAAATCAGCAATTGCAAATTATGACCCACTCAAGACAACAATGAGGCCATATCATTTATACAGTTCTCCCCAGAGTTTCGGGAACACTGTGCATTACTGTTGGGCAGATAAAATATATTATGCTCACTTTGTTAAAGATGGCGCTGTCCACATTGAAGTTTGTTGATATTAATATGTGTTCTGGGACAGGCTATGGGCAGGCCAGGTCATTATAGCCTAAGGCTTAGTTTTAAGAGTAAGCTTTTCCCCACACCCTTGACTGATTGGATGATGTAGGGTGGTGCACTCTCCTGAAGAATCCCATTATGCCTCAGATGGGTGACTTTGTATCAGAGACTTTCTTGTTTGTAGATTGGATTAAAGGTTTGAATTTCTACATTATAAAGTGGGACAGACCAGTAGCTTGCTCTCTTGGTTCCTGAGGTATTAGAGAGGAGAGCAGATTAAGGCCACGTGGAGGCCAGGAGAAGCAGCCAAGATGGCAGAGTGCTGAGGGAGAAGCCAGTTTGTGCAGAGTTTGTGCTGGAGGAGATGGGGAACAGAGGTGAATAAGTCTGGTGAGCTAGAAACCTTTGATTCTAGAAAACTCGGATAAGTCAGTAGCTTTGTGAGCACTGAATGTGTGGGTTTTGGAGCCCAGTGTGTGTTTTTGCTTGCCCGCCGGGTGCAAGCTAGAATTAAAGCTGATAGCTCACCAGTTCTTGGCTCCGCTGTTTCATTACCGACTATTCGAATCTAATGCGAACCTGCATGAGCCAGGCCGCTGTGATGGTGGCCCTGACTACTGGCTTTACAATTACCCAGAGGCACAGTCTGAGCCTCACCATGTTCTCTCATGTGTGGCAGAAGCCAGACTCCTGGGTGATCTCCTAGACCCAAGTTTTCAGAAAACTCCATAAACTGCACATTTTAGTTCATAAATATTTTACTTTGGCTTTTTGACAATGTTCACTGATTCTTATTCATATTATAAGACTGACATGAGGTCAAGAGGGTTGGTTGAGAAGTAAAATCACATGGTTAAGCTTTAAAATAAACTCAAAGCCTCCATAGGCTATGAAGGTTTTCTTGTAAGATTGAGCTAATTGTTCTGGCTGTATTCCTCAGAATGGACGATAGCCCAGAGCACGTCTGAACAGACTTCTTTCTGATAAGCCCACCAACGAGTTAGCCGTGACTTAGTCTCAGGCTTTGGATCCATTTGGGCCATCTGACCCCAGATATGCTTCCAATAGATTGAGGATGTTCCAAACAATGGATATAGGATAGGGTAAGGGGAAGTGGTGGAAAGGAGAGCACAGGGGTCTCTTGCCTCAGCAAACACTGCTCAGTGGCCCAGCATCTGAGATTCCATCCCTGTACCTTGCTTTCCAAAGGTGGCTTCCCCAAGAGAAGCTGCACACGGAGTCATCTAGATGAACTGGGTGTTACCTAGTGAGATAGCTATTTTTCTAGCTAGCCATTTAGTCAAGTAAAGGGAAGGTTAGCCTACGAAAACATTCCCTAGTGGAACTTCTGGAAGATGCAGAAATGACTGAACTCTCAGCCTAAAAAAAGAACTGAATTGTTAACTGTGAGACCACTCCACGTTTTGCCCCTTCCTTTCCATATCTCCTGGGCCCTTTAGTGCCTTTTGAAGCCAAATTTGTTCAGATGATGAGGGTAGTAACTATCAAGACTTTTTCCAAGGCTTGGAAGAAGGACTCCTGCATAATCCACAACCCAGCTGTGGCAGCCTCAGGCTGCAAGTCGATCTGCTTCAACCTTCTTTTCCTTCTGCTACAAACTGGACTCATTCTGCAAGCAGGGGCCCCAAGAAATTCACCAAGGCTGCCTGCCCAGCACACCCAGCATCTATGGAAGAAACCAAGATTCTATAGCTCAGCTGGGAGCATGGAGGAGTTACAACTGTATTGCTGAGATCCAGTGAGATGGCCAGGCAGCCAACCAGTAGACACACGTTTATGGGTACACATGCTTTCTCTGCCTTCAGCTTTGTTTTGTTTGCAACTGGAATGTTTTTATGTATCAGAAAAAGCAACTCAAACAGCTTATTTTTGTTTGCTCTTCTGGCCCAGTGTACTAAGTAAAGTGGAATACAAGAATCATGAGCTGAGGGTACATTTTCAATCTTTATGTAGTCTGTTAGCTTCACACATGATCCTCTTTCCACCCCTCATCAGGTCTCAAACAGACTATCTGAGCATTTCCTTTTGCACTGTCAGATGACCTTATGCTTTGAGTTAATTTTTCCTTGTTGGTAATGAGTTGTTAATGGACATTCACATGCTAGTGTATTTGTGAGCCCTGAGCCATTTCTGGAAGAGGGCAGCTCCTTCTTGTAAGTATTATCTGTGGTCATTGTTAAAGCTCTACCTATCAGCGTAACTGGGCCATATATGATGTGAGCCTATGGCCTTGGCCTAGAGTCTTAGACCCACCACAACAGATACGTGCTCTTCCACATTGCTTAGTTAGCTCTTTTGCAGTCGGACAGAACCAACTGGTTACTAGGCTGTGAGTGCTGGGCCAGAACATTTAAAAGCTAGTCTTCATTCTCAGTTTTCTCTTATGCTTGCTGCAAAGACCTTGGAGACCGTGTCTGCCAGATAGTACAACTACAAAGTGACAGAGCTTCTATCACCTGGACCTTTGGAAGAGAACTGCTCTGCAGAAACCTAAGAACAATAATGGATTCTGCATAAATGAGAAATAAACTTGAAGTTTTAAACCACTAAGATTCTTAGTTTATTTGTTACTGCAACAGAGCTTGGACTATCCTGACTAACATATCCACTAAAGGTTTAGAGTTTGAAGAACCTCAGAAATTGGTCTAACCTCACCAATTTACAGATAAAGAAACCAAAGCCCAGAAAAATGAGGTGATTTACACAAAAGTCACAGAGAAAGTGACAAAGCTAAAACTGAAACTCCCAATTTAGTTTCCTCTACTTTTATAGAGCCTTTCTTTGTGCTAATTTGTATATAACCCAAATATAATATTCTCAACCTCACTTCTCAGTTAACCCTACTTAACTGAAAAATAGACCTACAGGGCCAAGTACTTGTCTCTTGTTTTTTTGATAAAATCACTGTTTCACCAATGATCTTAGCTGTTTGTCCTAATTTCAGAGAGAATAACACAGTGCTGCCTGATTTCATACACATGTAATTTCCTTGTAATGTATAGCCTGATATAAACCCTGGGGTGGGGGTGGTTACAATATCTGGGAAGTTTGGATTCTGACTATATCTCAATAGCTCTCTGTTCTCACTAGCCTGGATTCCTGGTGTGTGTGTTATATGTGTGTGTGCGTGTGTGTGTAGGCATTGCTTACCTAGAGTCCTGATGTGTGGTAGCAAAAATCAAATTCAGATGAAGTCTGAGGGGGAACACCACAAGTCAGACTACCATACCCAAGGCAAGTAATCCAATCATGAGCACATCAAATAAATATTGGAGGCAAAGAGAGAACCAGATGGAGACTGAAAACTCAGAACTAGAGAGGTTCCGGGCAAGTGAGATAAATGAAAGTTTGAAGTTGTACTAGAACCACAGCTGATGCTCCCAGCTTATATTTTACATGCTTGTAGCATATGATTTTGTAGACAGCTCAGATTTATGGAAGTAGTCCAGCTAACAGGGTCTGACCAACAAACTGAGATAAAAAATACAATGTGTCCATAAAGTCATGGTGCACTTTTGACTGGTCGACCGGTCAAAAGTGCACCATGACTTTACAAACACACTGTATTTACTTTAATGAACCTTGCCTTCATTCCATGGAAGTTATATTAACCTCTAGCCTTGCCAGCTTGGCCCCGATTTCTAAGGCCATTTCACCTGCATATATTGTTACCAGGTACCACCATGGATGAGGAGTGTGCATGCTTCCTAGATCTATTCTTTGGTTCCCTGTAGAAGCACGTGGATGCACACTCAAAATTTGGGGAGACTAACAATAGCCTCCACATACCAAGAGGGTATGAAAAGGTTTGGAGACTTGAGTTTTCTGAGGGGAGCAGGGCAGGCCACTCAGGCTGGTCTGAAAGGCTGAGAGAGCAAGGAAAGAAACCAGCTTGGGCCTTTTCTGTGTGGTCGGGAGATGGGGCTGGCTTGAGAGTTCCTGCACTTGCTCAGTTTGATGCTCCCACCCTCACCAAGGGAGGGAGTGCCCTGGCTATTTTATTAGCTGCTGGAGGCACACGGGAAAGAAGGAGGGTGAGGCTTAAAAGCTGTCCGCAGTCTAATGCCATCAACTGGGGTCAGACTCTGTTGCTATAACAATGGCCTCCCCATTGGTATGAAATGATGGCAGCCGAGCCTCGGACTTTGGAAGTGTGACTCGTATGTGTCTTTACCTGCCTTCCTAGGCCCCACTGTCCCTAGCATGTCATGACCCCTCGAGGTCTTCTCCCCAAGTACAACCTGGCCTTATCCTTCCTTGCCTCCCGGCCAAGGTCCTGCTCTGCCGCTCTCCTACCGCATTACCAGCATGTGACCGAATGTGTTGACTTCGCTTTGGAGTCAGTAGTTAATTGGGGAAAGCCCTTCCTGTTAATTGTAGGAGGTAGTAATTAGAAGAAAGAGAATTTAATTTTTTGAGGTTTCAAAAAAAAAGCCCCCAAACAAACCTGGAATACAAAAGTAGAAAAAGAATAAGGAATGTGGGGGCGGGAGTCAGTGGTTCTAAGAGTGGAGACAGAATGAGACTGTGTCCTCTCCTTGTAATTGCTCTGGTGATCCTGGTGTCTCTGCTGTGCTGGGAGAATTCTGCTTCCCGCAGGCCATTCTGTCTGGGGCCCTCATGATAGGGCTGGGAGTAAGATGGCAGAGTACTAGCCCCTGGGTGTTAAATTACGTCACACTCCTCCGGTCCCTCATCCCAGTGACTTGCATTTGGCTCCCTGTGTAAAGGCAATTGATTGCTGACCAGGCTTTTTTTGTTCCTGACAGACACAAGCTCACAAATCTCTCCCCTACGGAGGGCTTTAATTGGCCTTCTCTTTTGAGTATATACCTGAAAGCATTCTTCTGTCTCTGTAAATACTTTCCTTTTCTCTAGAGTAGAGAGATGGCCTCAAGCTTCAGAATGGATTTTACATGCAGAGAAGGGAGAGAAAATAACTTTGCAAAAACCCTTTTCTCTGTTGACTTATGCCACAACATCTGCCTCACCAAGCTAAAGTTAGCTGTTGCGTCAAATGGAGGAGAGAGAAACACTCAAGTCATTCGGGCCCTCGCTGATTTTCTCTTTTAAGAATTTCCTTTTTCTTTGTGCTTGTCTTTTTCCTGTCATCATTTTTACTTCTGTGGGATTTACTCTTTCCTTCACATCCCCTTTAGTTTCACCATCTTCATGTCCAGCATAACTGAGCTGAGTTCACCCGTTTTCAGATAAACTGGTGAGAGTTTAGAAAATAATTCCTTCATTGGCATAATTACAGCATTACACACACACTCGTGCACACACACAACTGTTTGACCCTGGGCGTCAGGTGATAGTCATGAGGACAGCAGGGAAAACTGGGGTCAGACTCTGTATGAAAGTATGAAAGGAGTCTTAGAAGTCAAAGAGAGGTTTGATATTAAAATGGTTTTAAGAAATACTCTTTTCACAGACTGGTAACATTTCTGTAGAAATTGGTAAAGCCACTGTGAGAGGTAAACCCAAGAGTAGAGTTTAATACTATAATTCATCCAGAATGGTTTTTGTATATAATGTGAAATAGGAGGTCAAGATTCATTATTCTACATGAAAATCCAGTTGTTGTAATACCATTTATTAAAGAAGACTTTTCCCCCATTGAAATGTTTTGACATCTTTGTTAAAAAAAATCAGTTGACTATATAAATGTGGGTCTATTTGTGGACTCAACTCTGTTCCATTAATATATTTATGTATCTTTATGCCAATACTACACCTACTTGATTATTTTAACTTTATACTAAATCTTGATATCAGGGAGTATAAAATTCTCTATGTTGTTCTTCTATTGTAAGATTATTATACTATTTTATACCTTTGCATTTATTTCCACAGAAATTTTAAACTGAGCATATCAATTAAAAAATAATGCCCGGTAGAATTTTGATTGGGAATGCATTGAATTTAGAGTTCAATTGGGAAAAATGGACTTTTTAACAATATTGCATTTCTAAAATCATAAACATTGCATATCTCTCTTTTTATTTAGGTCTTAATTTTTCTTAGCAGTGTTTTGTGTTGTTTTATAGTTGTTCATGATGGGAGAGTAAGACTGATAGCCATTGCTCCATTCTGGCCAGACCTGGGAACACATTACTGATTCTTGTTCCTTAGGGTTAAACTCTACTTTTGGGTTTACTTCTCATAATGGCTTTGCCAATTCCTGAAGAAATGCAATCAGCCTGCAAAAGGAGTTTCATTCAGAGAAGCAGGGCTATTAGGGACCTTGTCAGACCTTGCTCTACTCAGAAAAAGGGTTAGATTCTATTAGTTCAACTTTAATGTTGAGGCAACATTTGCTAAGGGCCATGTATTCTCACTAGAGTAAATACCACAGCGGTCATTTCTGAATGAGAATGTTCTGTCCAGTACCTGGACAATGTATTCTATTTGAACAAGTATTTTTCTTGGAGTACTGGTGTTTTCTTCTTGATATTTTATATTCACTGGCATTTTCCTCCTTTGATTCCAATGTCTCCCTCTGAGGATGACTGGCTATTGTGACTTTTTAAACTGTAAAATGGGACATGCACCCTCTAGGATTAAAATTTTCTTATGGCTGCTGTTTTAGTTATCTATTGTTGTATAACAAATCATTCTACAGTGTGTCCATAAAGTCATGGTGCACTTTTGACCGGTCACAGGAAAGCAAAAAAAGATGATAGAAATGAGAAATCTGCACCAAATAAAAGGAAAACCCTCCCAGTTTCTGTAGGATGATGTGGCAGCATGTGCGTATGCACAGATGATGACGTAACACCGTGTATACAGCGGAGCAGCCCACAGCCATGACAGTCGAGATGTGGATGGTACAGAGGAAAGTTCAGTGTGTTCTGTGGCTCACTGAATTCGAATCCGTGACCAAAGTGCAACGTGAATATCGGCGCGTTTATAATGAAGCGCCACCACATAGGAATAACATTACTCGGTGGGATAAGCAGTTGAAGGAAACTGGCAGTTTGGTGGAGAAACCCCGTTCTGGTAGGCCATCAGTCAGTGACGAGTCTGTAGAGGCTATACAGGATAGCTACCTAAGGAGCCCTAAAAAATCTGTGCCGTGTGTGTGCTCAACAATTACACCTAATCAAGACTACAGTTCATAAGGTGTTAAAGAAACATCTCTGTTTTACGGGGTACAAATTGCGGCTGTTGCACGCTATCAAACCGGCGGATAGACCCACACGATGCACATTTGCTACAGATACGCTTCATGAGATCGACAATGATGCAAGATTTTTGCAGAAGATTGTGTTTAGCGATGAGTTGACCTTCCATATCTGTGGACATGTTCATCACCATAACGTCCGAATATGGGCTGCTGAACATCCTCATGCCTACGTTGAGTACCAACGTAACACCCCTAAAGTGAACGTGTGGTGTGGCCTGATGCATGATAAGGTGATAGGCCCATTTTTTTTTCGTGGAGCAGTCTGTGACAGCAAACACCTATCTTGACATGTTGGAATTGTATGCAGTGCCACAATTTCCAGAAGGTGTCATCTTTCAACAGGATGGCGCTCCTCCACACTACGCCACCATTGTTCGTGAGTTTCTGGATAGAACATTCCCCCAGCAGTGGTTAGGCAGGGGTTCTGTCAAGCCATGGCCACCACGATCCCCGGATCTGATGTCCTTAGACTTTTACTTTTGGGATTATGTGAAGCAACATGTGTACGTTGAATATATCAACGACGTTAATCACTTAAAACAGAGAATCACAGACGTTATTCACTCTGTTACACCAGACGCCCTTACTCGTGTGTGGCAAGAACTTCACTATTATTTGGATGTGTGTAGGGCAACAAATGGAGCCCACATTGAACTGCACTGAATAGGTATGAGACTGGAAGAGTTTTCCTTTTATTTGGTGCAGACTTCACATTTCTATCATCTTTTGTTGCTTTCCTGTGACCGGTCAAAAGTGCACCATGACTTTACGGACACACTGTAAAACATAATGGCTTAAAACAACTTTTTATTATTTATCATACTTTTGAGGGTCAGTAACTTAGTTTGGGGTCAACTGAGCAGTTCATCTGCTAGAAGTGCCTGGGCTCACATATGTGACTGCAGCCATTTGACAACTTTGTGGGTTTCACAAGTCTAAATTTTGCCTTATTCACATATCCAGGCCTTGCTCTCCACATGGTCACTTGCCATGCAGGAGCCCCGCCCAGGATGTTTTACCTGGTGGCAGAAGCAACTCAGGAAGGTGAAGGTGGCAGCTGCAGGACTTCTTGAAGCTGAGCGTTCAGAATTGTCATATCATTGCTGCCACATTCTGAGGTCAGAGCAAGTCAAAAGGCCAGTCCAGATTTCAGAGACAGCCACATACACTCTGATTCTCAAAGAGAGGAGCTGCAATATACTGTGTCCTTACTTTCCCATTTCTCACAGCTTCCCACTGCACTGAGTATAAATTTCAAATTACTTACTGTTATGGCTCTGCCTAATGCAGGCCCTGCTCTCTCTCTGAATTAACCTCTTACCAATCTCTCCTCACTCACTACAAACAAACACTTTCTCTCCCTTCAGGGCTTTCTCAACTGCTGTTCTCACAGCCTGGAATGCTGTTCTCTCAAATCTCTGCAAGGCTTAATTCAGTTTTGTCCTTTGGTTTAAATGTCACCTTCTCAGAAAAGCTTTTTTTCTGAGCAACTTTCCCAGTCTCTCTTTTCCGTATTACTCGGTCTTATTTTCATATGGCATGTATCAACATTAGAAATTAGAAATGATCTTATTCACTTAATCATTCCTTATCTTCTCACCAGAATCTAAACATCACGAGAGCACAGTCATGGACCCTCTAGCTCTCCTCTGTATCCCCGGTGCCTAGAATAGTGCCTGCTATCAGATGCTGGATGATGATTTGTTGATTCAATTAACCTGGCAATATTTCTCTTTAGAGATATGAGAGTCCATATCAACTTAAAAAACAGGATAGAAGTAGGTGGAAAAATGAATCTCCATTTGTAAAGTTGGAACAAAAAAATCTATAGGTGATTTTCCTGTAATGAGCATAAGTTGCCACCAAGTAGCAATGTCTTAATCAGTTCGTGCATTCTGTTGGGTAAGTGATTTTCCTCAGATTCAAATGGCTGCTGTCCAAGTCCAAACTAGCAGATTTAGAATAATTTACTTTTCACTTATTAATTTATAGTATACTTCTAAAAATTGCTGACTTGAAACAACAATATACAACACTGTTTATTCTTAGGGAACAAACACTTTTCTTAGAAAAACACATTTTTCTCTAATTAGTTATTAGTTACCATTAAATCAAACTCTTTTCCCATAGCCATATTTTTATTAAAATGTTCTTTTTGCTTTGACATAAGTTGTGTGTCCTGGCTGACACAAAAATCCGGACTGTCAGGCAGGTGTGTGTCCCAAAGCTCCATGGCTTCCCTTTGCCACTAACTCCTGTAAAGGCTGCTGGTGGCTAGTTCTCCCTATGTGTCAATTCCCTTCTCAGCTCCAACTCTTTTACTTCCCTTTCCTATAGCAGAATTAGGAAGAGAGAGAACAACCACCTATTCATTTATTCTGAACACACTGTTCTGCCCAGATCCTTTGTAATACAAAGAAAGTAATTCCTACTTGTCTTCAAATAGGAGTCAAATATCCCCTTTCATTGAGTTTTCTCATTGGGAGTACTTGAAAGAAGTGATTATGAACAATAGGACTTATCTCAGTGAAGTTGTAGCAATGGTTTCACAAGAGGCAGTTTATACAAACTGTTTTTGTGAGAAGCATTCCTCAGAAACTCTTTTTCTGAAGAAAGAGATAGAGCTCTTAAAGAGAAAAATGAAGCAACATTTAGACAAAGCTCCTGATTGGGCATTTAGGCTCCTCTTCCTAGCTCCTTTGCAGAGTGGTGGTTCTGAAGGGTAGGCCTGGTGAGTCAGCAGCAGGGGTCCTGCTATGAGTCATGTTAAGATCCCTGGACCCACATCCCCTCCTCGGTTCACGTTTTCACCAGGCATGCTAGGGGTGCAATCAATGCTCACTGAGTGTCCCAATAAGTGATTTGGGGCATTCCATAGCACAGCTGTTTAATCCAACCTGAAAGATACCATATTTCCCCATGTATTAGATGCTCCCATGTATAAGATGCACCTTAATTTGGGGGGCCCAAAATTTGAAAAAAAGAGTATTACATAATGTTATTGAACTCAAGTTTTATTCATCATAATATTCACACAACTCCTCATCACGGTCAAAACTTTCATCTATTAGCTTTTCCTCATCTGTGTCTGATGATGAATCACTGTCTTCAAAAATGAGTGCAAAAATAAGTGTAAAAACACTACAAATATTGTATAAGACACACCCAGTTTTTAGACCACAAATTTTTCTTAAAACAGTGTATCTTATACATGGGAAATGTGGCAACTTATTCTTTTTTTCTATGGCCATGGCCCATTAATATCTTAGCACATTGCTAACAAAGCCTGATCACCCTGAGGTCAAATGTCTTCCAGAATATATATGCAATTTGCACTGACTAAGACAACATTTGTGTGTAATAAATGTTTGTAGAATTAATAAAAGAAAATGACCATTCAGATTTCAGGGTATATAACTGTATAAATTTACATCAGTGTCCTCTGATATTTACAATTTTAAAAAATATGTATATATTTATTTGTAAATTACTTATAAATTATTTAAATGTACTATTATACCCATGTTTTAAGTACCTAACAATATACAAAATACATAAACTTTAAAAAAGGATAAGAAAAAAAGAAACAATAATGCTTTTAAGTAATTATTTCTCTTTTTAATGACAAAATTTTATTCCTACTAAAATCTTTCACACATTATTAATATTCTTGGTGAGGACATGCAATTTAATATGCTTCTTAATATTTTAAAATCTTGTTTTAGGACTTTGTGATATACTTGTTCAGTGGCCTAGGTCTATGTTTGGTTTGCTTTCTTACTTGGTTATAATGCTGTCAGAGGGGGAAAAAGATACTTCATAGATCCAAGTGGGAGGTGTGCACTATTAGCCCCCTTACTGAATCATGGTGTCCATTGTTCAATTATACTTCCCAGTTACACAAAAGTTTTTGAGCAAATTCAGCTAACACCTTTCTGTAGTCCCTATATCAACCTTATTTTCTTACAAATGAATCAGAAGGGGTATTGATGGAATATAACTTTGTTTTTATATTTTTACAAAATGTGTTCAAAGTTGACCATATGAGTGATTTTAAATATTAGGAAATTTAGTTTCTTAGTTTGAAGACAAGAAAGTTTTTATAGGTGGCGCAGTGTTATGCTCGCCAACAAAATCACATCATGATGAAAATATCTATTTTCACCTCGCTCTTTTCCTAGCACAAGTTTCTTTGGAAGAGCTGTTACTTTCTTATTCATTGGCCACCTGTCACTTTTAGTTTAGGTATATTAATTAATTTATTTAATACCAGCTAGATAGATTTCACTACCAGCTATTTGTCATTATTTAAAAGGTCATGTATTCATCAATAGTATTTTTGCAAAAGCACAATGTGCAGCACATTCTTATGAATGAAAACTCTGAAGGGCTTGGCCACAAGATAACCAACAGACCTCTGTGCGTACAAATGACTTGCCTGATCCCTACCCCCTATATGTCACTATAAAATAATCTAAAAATCTTACTATATTGTGAATGATCTTATTTTTATAAAGTCAACACCAACCCTAACATTCTATATTTCTCTATGGTTTCACTACTCAAAGTGTGGTTAATGACCAGGAGCACCATCACCATCTGGGAGCTTTTAGAAATGCAGACTCTCAGGTCAGGGCAGACTGAACTAGATGCTGCATTTTAACAAGACTTCAGGTGACTCATATACATATTCATGACAAACACACACAGTCTTCAGGTTTGAGAGTGCAACCCAGTGAAATTCTGGCTTTCAATTTTTTGCTGCAATAGCTGGCTTAGGAAAAAACAAACTATGTATATAAATTTCACACATGGGGCAACTTGGTAGGCTGACTTCTTCAAAATCCTTTTTTTTCTTTCAATCAAACCACCTGCTTCATTGGTGGTAACATTCACTCAAGTTTTAAGAAGTCATTTTCTGTGGAGAATATATCTTCTTTAGTGCCTCTTTCCTTTAGTGACTCACTAAAAGATATTCCTTCACAGTATTCATAATTAAAAAAAAACCTGGTTCAACACAAGATGGCGATGGAGTAGGCGGACGTACCAACTTTCAACTCCTGGAACCAAAATGGATTATAACTTAATTTTAAGAACCATTATTTGGATAAACCAACTTTGAACTAAACTAAGTGAACTCTTCAACCCAGGAACACAGAAGAAGCCACATTGAGATTGGTAGAAAAAGCGAAAACGTGGAAAGGGCTGCCCAGCTCCCTGGAGCAAACAGCAGCCCAGAGAGACCCGCGTGACGGGAAGAGAGTTTAGCAGAGAGGAAGGGACCTGGGTCCCAGGAACAAAGCCCCAGCCTGCAGCCCCAGAGCCTAGAAGAGGCATATGGACAGTATTGAGCTATGAAACAAGTTAGGATACTGTTTGTGAGAAAGAGAGATTTCTCATACCCAGGATTTTTCTTAAATGGACAGCGCAGAAAACCTCTCTCACAACCACACACCCAGGGCTCTGGGAGACGGGGAGAAAGGAGAAGACCATAGCAGTGGGAAGAGAGAGTGGTCTGGAAGGCACAGGGAGAAACACTCTGAGGGACAGCCACCCTAAACCCTGGGCTGAGTCACTTCCCAAATCGGAAATGAGTATTTTCCCTGGAACTAGCAATACCAGCAAAGGGAGGCAGGATACCAGCCAAACAAGCTCTCCCACAGTACTTAGAGCAGAGCTGCTTAGATGGAGGGAGCTTCCAGGACTACAGTATGGAGTATTAGGGTCTGAGCTGCAGTGCACCCACCCACACTGCTGAGGGCTTGCTGGAGGGACAGTGGCAGTGGGACGCAGAAATGCAGTTCTGTCGGCGGGTCGGAGGCCTAGCCAGTGTGAGCTTGGTCTAGCCAGCAGGGGCAAAGGGGACGCGTGAAAGTAGTCTGGCAGCTGCTGGCCTGCCTGCAGCCCAACCTGTGGGGGAAAAGCGGGAGCCCTGGAATGGGCAGAGATCTGCTGCTGAGCAGGGGCACGCAGGCACTCTGCAGCACCTGGCCTCCGAGGTTTGAGACCCTGCACGAGCCAGCCCTGACCACAGGGGGTGGAGCAAAAGCCCAGGACAGGTGGAGGCTTGCAGCTAAGCATGCACCAGTAGCCTCCTCAACCCCCCAGCCTGAGCCAAGGTTTGCGGCCCTGCGCTAGTAGGCTCTGACCACGGGGGCTGGGTGGAAGCCCGGGAACAGGCAGGGACCGCAGCTGAGCAAAGGTGCTCACCCCTGCTCTTGGTGCCAAGATTGGTGGCTTGAGTGTGCTGCACAATTCCCCTTTGGGGGTGAGGTGAAGGCCCAGACAGGCTGAGGCTTGTAGAGCCAGCGGGTCAGAGAACACAGCCCCTCCTGTGGAGAAGAGGCAGAAACCTCAGCAACAGAGACAGCAGGCTGGCGCTGGCAACACCCATACCCAGCCCCCATAAGCAGCAGCAGAGGGGGTGGTGGGTCTGCAGATAGACCACACCTAGGGAACACAGAGGCAACACCCACTGGACTCCAGTGGCCACACTCTTCTTATACACAGGAAAATGGGCAGGCAGAGAAATGCAACCCAAATGAATCGAGAGTAATCCCCAGAGAAGGACCTGAATGAACCAGATATAACCAAATTACCGGATGCAGAGTTTAAAATAATGATAGTTAGGATGTTCAAAGAGCTTAGAGCAACAATGGATAGTCATTACAAACACCTAAATAAAGAGTTAACAAGTATAGAAAAGGAAATTGAAATAATAAAAAAGAATCAGACAGAAATGACAAGTACAATATCAGAATTGAAGAACACAATGGAAGGAATTAAAAGCAGGATGAATGAAGCCGAGGATTGAATCAGCAAGTTAGAGGACAAAATAAACGAAAGCACAGAAGCAGAGCAGAAAAAAGAAAAGAGACTCAAAAAGACTGAGGAAACTCTAAGGGAGCTCTGTGACAATATGAAGAGAAATAACACCGCATCATAGTGGTTCCTGAAGAAGAAGAAAAAGAACAAGGGATAGAAACTTTGCTCAACCAAATCATAGCTGAAAACTTCCCTAAATTAAGGCTGGAAAACAACTCACATGTTCAAGAAGCACAGAGAACTCCATTAAAGAGAAACCAAAAAAAATATACACAAAGACACATCATAAGTAAAATACCAAGGCTAAGTGATAAAGAAAAAACATTAAAAGCTGCTAGAGAAAAAAAGGCTATCACCTACAAAGGAGCCCCCATAAGGATGAAATCAGACTTCTCAACGGAAACACTTGAGGCCCGAAGGGAATGGCAAGACATATTCAAAGATATGCAGAACAATAACCTACAACCAAAACTACTCTATCCAGCAAGGCTAACATTTAAAATTGAAGGAGAAATAAAAAGCTTCCCAGACAAAAAACAACTCAAGGAATTTATTAAAACCAAACCAGTCCTGCAAGAGATGCTAAGGGGCCTGTTGTGAACAGATCAAAGGGGGGAAAGAATATAGCAAAAGAGGAATACAGCTTTAAAGAATAAAATGGCAATAAACAACTGCATATCAATAATAACTTAAATGTAAATGGATTAAATGACCCAATCAAAAGACATAGGGTAGCTGCACGGATAAGAAAACAGGACCCATACATATGCTGTCTACAAGGGACACACCTTAAAACAAAAGATGCACATAGACTGAAGGTAAAAGGATGGAGAAAAATATTTCATGCAAATGGAAATGAAATAAAAAGCCGGGGTAGCAATACTTATATCTGACAAAATGGACTTTAAAACAAAGGCTGTAGTAAGAGATAAAGAAGAACACTACATAATGATAAAGGGAGCAATTCAACAGGAAGATATAACTATTATAAATATCTACGCGCCGAACATAAAAGCATCGAAATACAGAAAGCAGACTTTGATGGATATAAAGGGTGAGATAAACAGCAATACTATAATAGTAGGGGATTTCAACACCCTACTAACTTCACTGAATAGTACCTCAAGAAAGAAAATTAACAAAGAAACAGCAAACTTAAAGGATATACTAGATCAACTCTATTTAATAGATATCTTCAGAACCTTTCACCCTAAACCAGCAGAATACACATTTTTTCAAGTGCTCATGGTACATTCTCTAGGATAGACCACTTGTTAGGACACAAAAGTGGTCTTAACAAACTTAAGAAGATTGAAATTATATCAAGCATTTTCTCTGATCACAATGCCATGAAACTAGAAATTAACCACAAAAGAAAAACTGAAAAATAATCAAACACTTGGAAACGAAAAAGCATGTTATTAAATAACGAATGGGTTAACAATGAGATCAAAGAAGAAATAAAAAGGTTTCTAGAAACAAATGATAATGAGCATACATCAACTCAAAATTTATAGGACACAGCACAAGCAGTACTGAGAGGGAAGTTCATAGCACTACAGGCATACCATGAGAACCTAGAAAAAGCTCAAATAAGCAACCTGACCCTGCATCTAAAAGAGCTAGAAAAACAACAGCAAGTAAAGCCCAGAGGTAATAGAAGAAAGGAAATAATAAAGATTAGAGCGGAAATAAATGACATGGAGACTAAAGAAACAATACAGAGAAATCAAGGAAGATACAAACAAGTGGAAGCATATACCATGCTCATGGCAAGGAAGAATAAACATCATTAAAATGTCTATATTACCCAAAGCAATTTATAAATTCAATGCAATACCAATTAAAATACCAATGACATACTTCAAAGATTTAGAACACATATTCCAAAAATTTATATGGAACAAAAAAAAGCCCACGAATAGCCTCAGCAATATTGAAAAAGAAGAATAAAGCGGGAGGTATCATTCTTCCTGATATCAAGGTATACTACAAGGCCATTGTACTCAAGAAAACCTGGTACTGGCATAAGAACAGGCACATAGATCAATGGAACAGAACAGAGAACCCAGAAATAAGCCCACACCTTTATGGACAACTGATATTTGACAAAGGAGGAAAGAACATACAATGGAGTAAAGACAGCCTCTTTAACAAAGGGTGCTGGGAAAATTGGACATCTACCTGCAAAAAACTGAAACTAGACCATCAACTTACACCATTCACAAAAACAAACTCAAAATGGATAAAAGACTTAAATGTAAGCCTCATATGAAAGCATAAGCATCTTAAAAGAAAATATAGGCAGTAAGCTCTTCGACATCTCTCACAGCAATATATTTTCCGATTTATCTCCACGGGCAAGTGAAATAAAAGACAGGATACACAAATGGAACTATATCAAACTAAAAAGCTTTTGCACAGCTAAAGACAATAAGAACAGAATAAAATGACAAACCACACAATGGGAGAACATATTCGAAAATGTGTCTGATAAGGGGTTAATAACCAAAATTTATAAAGAACTTGTAAAACTCAACACCAGGAAGACAAACAATCCAATCAAAAACTGGGCTAAAGAAATGAATAGAAACTTCTTCAAAGAGGATATACAGATGGCCAATAGGTATATGAAAAAATGCTCAACATCACTAATCACTAGAGAAATGCAAATTAAAACCACAATGAGATATCACCTCACACCAGTCAGAACGTGGTACTCATGAACCACAGGTGAGAGTGACCATTCCAGCCATAAATAATGCAGCAGCACCTTGGCCTGAACGAAAGAGGAGCAAACGGCCAGGCCTTTAATTTGCCTTTTACCCCTTGACACCTGGCAAACTTCTTTTTCTTCTTGTGTTTGACAAAATGTCAAAACTGTATTTCTCTTTTATCTGTGTTAAGAAATTCTTCATCCTGCCCTGAACCCTTGCTCTCTGCCATTCACTTTTCAAGATGGGTAGATGACTTGAGAAGGGCAGAGCTATGTGACGCGCTTTGGTTAGAGGTGTATAGCAGGTGTGACAAATAGAGGCTGCATATGGGCTTGGTCATTGGAGCCTGTTCCCTTGCATCTCTGCCATTACCATGAGGAGGGCTAGCTGAGCCTAGCCCCCGGTCCCGGGATGGGGCTGAGGGTCACTTGGACCAGAGCCTAATCACTCCTGTCATTGGAGAAGTGGCTCATCCAGACCAAACGACAACAGTGAAGTCCAAGACAGGTGAGCCCAGTCAAGATCAGTGGAGCCACTTAACTGATCCCCCGTTGATTCCAGAAGTAGGAACATACACACTTCCTGGTGTATAAGCCCTCCTTTGCAGTCATTTGTTAATTGGCCTGTCCTCCTGTCCAAGGCTAGTCCCTCCTACTGCACTGTGGGCCCAGGAACCACCCCTCCCTTCTCAGGGACCCCTCTGCAATCATCACCCCCTCTGTCTCCTGTTTCATGAGTATTTTCTCCCCAATTGGCTATTTCTCATCAGTATTTGAATCACCTCAAGTCTGTCCTTATTATTTAGTTTCTAAATAACTGCCTTCTGCCCTATCACTCTCCTTTTCCACTTATCACCTGGCCTCCCTCTCCCCTTCATGGGTAGAATCTTGGAAGAGAAGTTATTCCTATTCCCAGGTTTTTCTTTCCTACCTCCCATTCATTCAGCAACCCACTTTCCCATCACAACCCTGAAACTGCTCTTACCCAGATCACCAATGATCTGCTGGTGATTGAATCTAATTTATCATTTTAGACCCCCTCCCCTTATCCTCCTACTCCTCTTCCTGTTCTTTGATGGTCTCTCTGGCACCTTCTTAGGTCTCCAACTTCTCTGCTGACCCTCAGGCTGCCTTAAACACTTCTAATCTTCATTCTATCTCTTTAACTTGAGCTCTGTTCTAAGATCTCTTCTCTTTACCCTCTGCCTGGGGTAATCTCATCCATATCTCAATAGTGGGCTGATGACTCCCAAATTTCTAAGTCCTGCCAGCTCCCTGTACTGAGCTCCAAATATATATACAGGCAGTCCCTGGGTTACAAATGAGAAAGGTTCTCCAGGTTTGAAAATGTTTAAGTGGGCTTTGGCTGGTGGCTCAGTGGATAGAGTGTCAGCTCAGCATATGGACATCTCCAGTTCAATTCCTAGTCAGGGTACACAAGAGAAGCGACCATCTGCTCCTCTTCCCCTCCTTTTCCCTCTTCTCCCCCCCTCACCCCTACAACCCTCCACCCCCATCCCAAACCCTGCAGCCAGTGGCTCGATTGGTTTGGGCATCAGTCTCACACACTGAGGATAGCTCATTTGGTCTGAGTGCATCAACCTCAGGCCCTAAAAATAGCTTGGTTGATTCAAGCATCCGCCCAATATGGTGTTGCTGGGAGGATCCCAGTCAGGGTGCATGCGGGAGTCTGTCTATCTATCCTCCTCTCTCATAAAAAAAATAAATACTATGTTAAGACAAACATCTAAGTTACATTGAATAGGTAAATATACCTGTTTTAACTTACATACAAATTCAATTTTAGAACAAACTTACAGAACTTATCTCATTCGTAACTGGGGACTGCCTGTATATAAGACATTATTGGATGTCCCACAGGCAACCAAAAGATGTCTAAAATTTAATTCACTGTCTTCCTCTTCAAACTCCCTCCTTCTTCTATGTTCACTATCTCAGTGAATGTTACCATCTCTCCCACCCAGTAACATTAGCCAGAATCCTTAGCTTTATCCTTAGCTTCTCTCTTTCTTCTTTCTGCACTCAACCCATTCTCAAGTCCTGTTAATTCTACCTTCCAAGTATATTTTTAATCTATTACTTCTCTTTACCCCACATCAGCCACTTTTATTCTTTGACTTGATTATTACTTCACCAGGCTTCTAACTTGCCTCCCATCCTTATAGATTCTGGCATCAAACTATTTCCCATGCGCTACCAACACCATCTTCCTAAAATGGAAATTTGATTATGTCATTTCTACTTAGAACCTTTTAATGGTTTCTTACTGCAGGGATCACAGAAGCTCCTTGTGATCTGGATCCCTGCTTACCTTTCTGGCTTTCCCTCTTGACATTCCTACCTTGAACTAGTAGAAGCCATAAAGAACCACTTGATATTGTTCAAGGATACCCAGTTTTCTCTCTCCTTCCAACTTTTGCACCTTCAGCTCCCCCTGCCTAGAACAACCCACACCCCAGCCTTGCTCTGGCAGTTACAGTAGAAAGCATGCCTGTATCCCAGCATGCATTGGCACATCACCCCCTGCCTGTTCATTCTACCACTTATCTTGTCTCCTTGCATTCAGTGACTTCTTTCCTGGTCTATTATCCCTGTGTAAGTTCCTTGAGGCAGGGATTGTCTCTTATATCCTCAGAACTCACCACATTTGGGAACATAGCAGGTGCTCAATCAACATTGGTAGACTGAGCCACTGAGAAAATTAATATGCATATGAATCACAGACATTTTACTTGAAATCTACTCCAATCTTGAATAGTGCAGAGTGAAGATCTTTTTGTTCCTCAAAGATTTCCTGCTCTTCCCTATCATCTACAAATGGGTTTTGTCCTTATTTTATTGGCACTAGGTTTAAGTCCTATAAAAATGTCTTTAATTTCTTTTATTAGCTATCTCAGAGCAATAAACTTCTCAAGTTTCCCTTGTCTCTAATGACTGCCATATGGGGACATGGTACGCTAATGCATGCTTCGGTAAGCTGAAATAATTATTAAAACAAACTGAACTACCTCCAGCTTCACCTCCCATTTCAAAGGGCCCACTAAAATTGATTCTGTGCAATAGTCTTTTAAAAAATATCCCCCTTAAGGAGAAAATATACGCAGGGGAGGGCTGTTGGCTGGGAAAACACAGGCCTATTTGGAGACCTAGTTTCTTTCACTTGACCGCATCAGAGGTAATAATGCGCAATGGCTCAATGTAGTTTAAGTCTGCTTCTGCCTACACTAATGGACTCAAGAGTTCTCAAAGGTTCTGAGGAAAAAATAGGACATCAGCTTCAGCTTTGAGTGATCTGGGGAGTGACTCAGCTCTGACATGTGCACAACACAACTCATGTGTCTGTATGATGGCAGTAACAGTGGACACAAGCCTTGGAGCACAAAATGTCATGTTAATTTGTGCCGTGGTTCCTCCATGCTAATAAACCAAGGTGTCACAATTCTGTATCTAAACACGTTCTTATGACTGCATGAAATCTGTGGATTGTATTAGTTTATACCCACATGCACACACATCACTTTATCTAATTCTCTGTTTACTATTTTCTAAGAGTGTAAACAGCAAACAGCCCTTAATCATGCATTTTCCTACATCCCCCCTCTGGGGTCATACTGGGAATTGACGATCTTGGAATTATCATCAGGAAGGTAATTTAATCCTGGAAAACACAGTTTCAAAATGGGGAAGAAAGCTCAGACTCTCCAATTCCTGTTTGTAGACTTCTTAAACTGTGGTCATTCAGCCAGGTGACTCTCTTGAACCCTCGTCACCTGTGTCTACCACCCAATTGAAATGTGTTATCAGAGGCTTGTAAACATAACCCAGACAGGGAACAGAGACAGCAAAGCAGAGAAACATGCATCAAAGAGAGGAAAATGTGACAGAGAGAGCTGGGAACTCAAAGCAAACACAGCTTCAGGCAAAGTTCCCGGAGAGAGCCCAGGTGAGCTCCTACTAGTGTTTTGGAACCATGAACTGTCAATTGCTTTTGCAGGTGCTAATATACACTGTTCACAAAAATTAGGGGATCAGGGAACATGCAGATAATCCAGTACTTTCAGCCTTTTGTATAGTGCATTTTCGCCAATGAAATAAGAGTTGGTTTTGCATCTTCTTTGCATAATCAGACAACTTCCTTCAACTTGTCATCTGCTTTTCTTATGTTCTTGTTTAATAAAAAAAAATCAAATGCTTCTTATTTTATCGCTTCATATTCATTTTGAAATATCCCCCAATTTTTGTGAGCAATAATATTTTTTTAAAAGTCAATTCTAGTGGTAATTTTTTGTATTTTTTTTTTTAAGTAGAGAAACTAAAATATTCTGGAGTCAATAGGTGAGTGGAAAACTCTGGGAAAGCTTATTATGCTGTAGAGAGAAATGTTGAACATGCATTATAGTAGAGAAGCAGAACTGCGTCTTAGAGAATGGGTCTGCTACAAGGTCAGCCACAGCCTCCCAGCCGTGGACCTAGGAAGCACATTACCCCACCTGTGTCACACAATCTATTTTCATAACTCATACCAGACCTTTTGTTTTCAGTCTGAAGAAGTTAAGTTCAACGTGTACAAATTTCTGGATGTTTGCTCTCCAGCTCTATAATCATAAAAATATAAACAGGGGTTTCAAAGGCTTTAAAAAATTATGAAGTCTCCAAACTCTTGCAATTACACATCCCAGTAGTTAAGTGTATATATATATATACACACACACACATTGTAACACTATTAATACATCGTAAATACTATTATATTAGTATATTGTAAACATGTACTAATATACTAATAATATAATATGCACAAGATAAAGCATATACAAAATAGAAGCTAAGCAATGCATGAGATAAACATGCAAACAGGTTCTAACATAGCATTTTCATCCCACGTGACAGGAGGTTGCCTTTCATGCCTCCTGTTGTAGGGAGGATGGAGAGGCTGCTTCAATTACTCACACCAAGGCCTCCAGAGAACAAAATGAAGATAACGAGAATGAGAAACTTCTTCTGAAAGGAGATTTATAAATATGGAGATGTGGGCTTCCAGTTCTGGAAATTCTGAAGACTTTCATTTCAAAAATAAAGAAATAAACAAACAGCATCTTGAAATGCTGAGTAAAATGTCTTCAAAATTCAGAATGCTTGAGACAGTAAGAAAGGCTAAAAATGTGAAAACAAGTGGCCACAGAAAACAGCCCTGCCCTCAAGGATCTCTCGGCTTCCATCATTGATTACAGTGCCTTGGGTTTCTTGGCGTGGTGAGGCAGGTGGAGAGTTGGAGTGGTGGGGAGCCCCCACATTAAAGGATAGGTGAGGAGAAGAGTATGCTTCACAAGGGCACAACAAGGAAGCTTGTCTATCTCTACCTTGGCCCTTGGAGGATGAAAAATCTCTTGCAAATATTTGTATACACAGGCCTTTTCCCATGTAGGTTTGGGAATTGAATTCATACTGTTTAGATATACCAAAAAGCACTGGGACTAATTAAAGCAGCCCAGTGTTGAAAGCCCCCCTCGCAGATGGCAGAAGCAAATGCAAACATTCTCTCTGAATAAACACGCCCCAGTTTCCTAGGATTCCCACAGATGAAAGACCGGAGAAACAGGATGGTGTGAAGGAGAGAGAATGTCAACCATGGATGGAAGCAGAGTTCCCAAGAGAGACAATATAGAAAGTGAGTAGAAGCAATCTCCAAAGAATGAAGGCTTAGAATTTTCCAGATTTGGAATCACAACAAATCCCAAGCAGGATAATAAAAAGAAATCCAAACCTTGACACATTGTAGTGAAACTGCTTTCACACCAAAGGTAAAAGAAGATCTTAAAAGCAGCCAGAGAGGAAGCATGGATCACAAGAACAGCAAGGGAAGAACATTAGCCTCCTCAACAGCATAAACAAGAGGCAGAAGGTAGAGGGATACTAACTCCAAAAGTCTGAGAATCAAGAATAGTAAACACTGTGAGGACATCTTCTGAGAATACAGGAAAAGAAAATAAAAATATTTTCCAGGCAAATCTCAGGAGAATTGACCCCCAAAAGAAACTCCCTAAAAATCTTCTCTTTGAGAGATCACTCCTCATTCTCAGAGAAGAGTTCTCAGTCACCGCACTGGTCCTGAGACACATCACGGGTAATTCCCACAGGAGAATATAGCCTCCTCACTTCTCCTGCCCTCCCACTTCCTGTTACTGCTGGTCCCATGTGCTCAGAGCTAGCTACCTGGATGGGTTGGGTATTGCTTCTCTCCCTTCTTTTATTGCATCTCTAAAATGACAGTAAGGAGCCCCTGGTGAGTTGTTCTTTGTCTTTCCTGAATGGACTGTCTGTATCAGATGTTAGAAATTAGAGTTCATCCAGACACCAGTGAATCTCAGATGTAAAGCAGCTTCTGCGCTCCAGACGAGGCAAGGCCAGAATGGCTGATTCAACTGACACAGAAAAGAGGCAACTCTTGTCCTTTGTCTGCCAACCAGCCTGATACTCATGCCCATTTACAGTAGTTCAGTTTGCCCTTCACTTTTGGTATTTGGGTGACACTAATAGCATTGTCAGGCAACATGGAAGGAAAGAAATGGGAAACTGCCAAGAAGCATAATTAAAACAAAGTGCTACTAACTCTGCCCATCAAAAAGGACGTTTCATTGTAGCTCTGAGAGCAGTTCATGAAGCGGACCAGCCAGCTGGAAAGGAGCAGGCAGAGTGTGTGCCAGGTGGGCCTGCCCTTGTCTTGGAGGCCGCAAACACAGATGCAGCTTCCTGCCCTCTTCACGGCCCAGCCGCCCAGGTGGCTCCTGGGCACAGAGGGCCAGTTTGTCAAGTGTCTCCTGAAATCAGAGCTTGGGGCTGATCCTCAGTACTCAAACCTCAGAGGACTGATAGATCTGAAGGGAATTCACCCCAGAATGAATCCTTCAGGGTGCTGGCAGGTTGTGGACGCAGAACCAGCTTCTCTCAGGGGCCTTGACCATCCACAAAGGCAAACATTAATCTCAGGGTGGAGGAAGCGTGCTGACAGAGTCATGCTTAAGACAAAAAGGCAGGCAAACCCCAGGTGTCTGAGTAACTTTATGATTTCTAAATAGAATAGCCATTCCATTGTCCTTCACAGAGAATAAGAGCTCAGGCATGATGCCTACTTCATTTGCTTCTTAGTACAAACTTGATGAAGCAGAGATTATAGGTGTCCTTACCTTATAGATGGGAGATGCTGAGGGGAGAAGTCAAGGGACCCAGGTACTTTGGCTGGTAAGCTCAGAGTCCTAATTCTTTCTGGGCAAAGACAGAGCTTTATCCGACAAAGACAGTGCTGAAAGTCTGGGAAGTTATGCAAGTATATATAAAGGAGTGTTTGTATTTAATGAGCTCCTCCTGTGTGCTAGGAACAGCTCTCTGGGTTTTTCATAGGGTAACTCATTTATCTTCATGGGTACGCGAAGGAGTAGGTACCATTTTTATTCCCATACTTCAAGATTGGAAAACTAAGCCTCAGAGAGTTTGTTTCTTGCCCAAGACCATAGAGTCAGTAAAGTGGCTGGGGTCAGACCTTCCAGAACTTTTGTTCTTAGTCCCTTTAACAAGTGTATTCTTTACTCTTCCTTCCTCTCTTCTATCTCTAAATAAGGGCCTGGTAAGTAATGACATGCTAAAGCAATATAAAGTAAATGCGGATTGTTTTTCCTTAATCCTGAGTACTGACACATAGTAGGTTCTCACTCTAGAATGGGTCTTTGGTGGGTTTTTCTGCAGAAGGAAGGGGTCCACGTTAAGGCATATGCATCTTAACACAGTTGCTCTTGAGGCCAACTGCATGAAGCATGCTAGTGCTTTGTGATTGTGGATGAAGAGAAACCAGACTGAGTAGGGCTTAGCCCAGGGCTCGGCTGTGTGAGCTGGGGCCGGATCTAATGAGCTACAGTGTCCCAGCCCTGGCATCCACGGATATACCCAGGTGTTGGCTTTTCCCTGGCCTGAACCAGGTTCTGTGCTAGAAGGACCTGCCCATGCTCCCCTCACCATAGCTCCCCAGAAAGCAGGTGTGCATGTTGGTCAGCCAGCAGATAAGGTGACTGTGCATCCCTGGTGTCACATATAAGGTTTATTAAACTGAAGAACACCAGAGTATGCTTGGCAGCCTGCCTCTATCATCCGTGTCACTGACTGTGTTTCACTGCCACAGCTTTATTAAGATGCAGTGACACTTTGCAATTGTTCCTTTGTTTGGGCCCATTGACTGGACCATATGTCTTAGGAGTCTCAGCTAGTAGCTCTATCATATGTTAATTACCTCTGCTTTGGATTCTGCAAACACTGCCAGGATAGCCATGGGTGGAAAAGGTGCCTTCAGGGACAAAGATATAGAGAAAGAGAAAGGTCCAGGTCTTGTGGGGCCTAAAGTTTATACAATTTTGAGGGCTCTCTTTAAGGAAAAGGATAGAACATTATGAATATGAAATTTCTGGACCCCTGTGAGGGACTCGGAAGGGACCAGTGTGAGTGGGATGGGGTGCTGATGATTACATTTCACTAGTTTCATGGGAGAGTGTCTTCCATACCCAGTGATTGGCAGATGTGTGGAAGCAACAGTGTCCAACTGTGGCTGCCATTTGAACAGACTTCTGTTATGGTTTGTTTGGGGGCCTGTTTACAGAAATTGGTCTTCCTCTTTAACATTCAGCGAAGGAGAAGAAAGCAGGAGAAAGAAAGAGATGCAACTCCCAACTTGACTTCACAAAAGAGAAAAGTCGAGATGTCCATAGATTGCTCCAGCTATCAGAGCATAAGGCAAAGTGACAGATTGAATAAAGATGACAGAAATGCCCAGAGAGTGACATTTGCATCTTGTTCCTTCTAAAATTCATCAAGAAATGAAACACTCTATTTTGGAGGGAAGTCTCACTGTTGTCAATAGGAGCGGTCATCCCTATATTGACTATTTTCTATTCGTTCTTCATCCACCACCCTCACCATTGCTTTTATTCACTCTTGGCCCTCTTTACCTTGCTAGTTACTCAAGGCTACCCCTACAGATTGCATTGTGCAGGCTCCCTTGCCTACAGTTGGCCTTGGCCAATAGGAAATAACAGCAAGAGATCAGAAGGTGAGAAGAGAGAGAGAGAGACACTCAGGATAATTCTCCCCTGTTTCCTCTCTACTTCAGTATCACATTTGTGGCAGAGGCTGATAGTCATGCTCCCATGACCTCAGACTCTCACTGGGCTCTGGTCATGGGCATAACTTCCTACTGTTAATAGTTTGTAAGTACCTCAACATATAAAGAACTGTCAGCTTATCTCACAAGACCTCTTATGAAAGGAAGACATGAAGAAAAGAGAAAAGAGAGATACAGAAACAAGGAAACAGGCAGAGAGCAAGACAGAGAAAGAAAACAACATCCTAAATATTATCAAATGAGAGCTCTTGTCCTTTGCTAAACCTAGCCTGCCTACCCCCAGTGAGGATTTCTGAAAGATCTTTGAAACAGAACCTAATGAAAAAGGTTGATAATTTGTAAAGCAGCAGGGATTCCTGTGTGGAAACAACAGGGAAGGAGATTACCACATGGTCTTGAAAGGAGTCCTGTTATTTTGAAGTTGGAAGTTATGCTAAGGGCAACCCTGTGGCAGGAACATCTCTCTTCAGCCTTTAGAAACTGATAAAGAGTAAAGAATAAAGCCAAAGTCTGCTTTCCTTTGGCTGCTGGGTCAGTACAATCTGGGCCAGAGGAGAGTGCTAGAGAGCTGAGATCTTGCCCTCCCTAACCCCAAATAGACATGGGCCTTGAACAAATGCCTATATTCCCTGTGACACCATTTTCTTTCTTATAAGACAGGATTGATAATGCCTATACTCCCCATCTCCCCAAAGACCCAGCAGGAAAGATTTAACAAATATCACATTGAACAAATATAAAACATCACCCAGAGCTAGATCTTTTTAAATTGGTGGTATGAGATACAAGAATCGAGATTAAGTGTCACAATTTTATGGGTTTTCCAACATGTTGCAGACTATAGTGATGAGATTTCCACAGGAAACAAAATCCAGTAAGAACTCTCTAATATAGACCTTACTTACAAAGGTGTGGGCAGGGTTAACACAATCATCAAGAAATGCTGAATCACCCAGAAACTGCTGAGTAGGAAGCCATTACTAGCTCTAGGCCTGTGACCAGAGTCCCATGAGAGCAGAAGCCATGAAGGAATTATCACTCAGAGTCACTCTGAACCAGGAACTCAAAATGACTCCAACAAAACCCAAGGGGGCAGGCGGTGAAAAATGTCAACACGAATCCTTCTTTGTTATTTTCCCTTAAGCCCTCTTTTGGCAGTAGGTGAGATTTTCTATTACAAATCAACAAACCTAACAGATAAACATATTAATCAAGAAAACAAAATGTATAACTATTATTCCAGAATAATTTGTCCAGGCTCCTTTATATAATAAACATTTTAGCTAATTAAAAAATACATAAACTGATTTAAAGAGTTTTTTTCTTTCTTCCCCCCCCCTTTTTTTTTGAGACTTTGGCTAGATAAATATATCTACAAGGAAGCCCTGACCCATAGCTCTTCTGCTGGCCAATAGTTTCTGCTTTTAGTGGTAGGTCCATCTCTCACTGACCAGTAGCTCCTCCCTTTGATGGTGAGTACATCTGCTCAATGACCACCACGGATTGTCACTGTCTATTTCTCACCTTAGCTCTCATTCAGCTTTTAAGAATGGAGACCCAGTAATTCAAATAGACAGTTGGAGTTTCAGGGTTGCTGATTGAGTTAAGAGGTTGGGTATAAACCTGTAGGCTACCTCATAATCTTTCTCTGACTACACATGCCTTTGTTATAGCCTGGGGAAAGACTCAACAATGGGGACTCTGCTCGAGAACTTTTATGCAGGACAAAGCCTTCTCGTTGACATTAGGGTCTCTGGGACCTGTTTGTGCACAGACCTTTTCCCATCATGAGGAATTGATTCCCAAGAACTGCCCCTAAAAAATAACTTGCTATTGATTACCTTCCTGCATCAGGGAAGAGCCAAAAGACATAAAACTCTTATGAGCAAGATAAGTAAAATGAGCAGATGCTCTTTGCTCTGGGTCATTACTTCCTTCCACCCTGCTTGGGGATTCTGTAAATCACCAAAAACAAGCAGAGTAAAAACAAGGTAAGGATGAGGCAGTGAAGCTACCCATAAAAGGGCCCCTCAACCTGGCATACCCCTGATCTGTCAGAATCTTCATGACTCCATGCCTTGAGCAGGATACCTGACCAAAATTTTTCTCCCGGCTAAAATTCTGCACCTGCTGGGAAGTCAGATGATGAAAACAAAAGGGAAAATAATTGGGCCCCAGCTCTATTTGAGTTACAGAATTTCAGTTGGGCTCCCTCAGCCAAACTCAATATAGAGAATACAACTTTATTATGCAGCAGCAGCCCCTCTATATCCAAAAATGCCTTTCAGAGCAAATTTATTTGTGATTTTGACAATTTGAGAATTTCAGGCAGAAGAGATACTAAAAGCTTTAGTGGAGATTTGAAATGAACTAGAAATTCAATGAGGCAGAGAGAGTCTCCTTGAAGAGGGTCTAAATGAATCTTGCTGCCTCAGCTTCAGGGCCTCCTACGTTGCAACCTACCTTGATATCCACATGAGTTCCCATCCTCTGCTATGGCTCAGCCTGTCTCCCTTCTGGCTCATGCTAGTCTTGTATGAAGTTTCCTGGTCTCACAGTTCAGGTCATTCAGCCTCCATGAAACTTTAGGATGCTTTAGGAACTGCCCTACTGATGTCTTTCTCAGGAAACAGAAAGCCAAATCATGTGCTACAAATGAGGGGACGGAAACTAGGAGCAGGAATATGACAGAAAAATGGAAAAGAATGGGAAACGTTTAAAATTGTCATTATGGAACCAGGCCAAAAATCTTTGGGTGCCAATGGGTTGCGTAAGAATGGCATGATGATGGTCAACCAAGCAGAAGGATTTGAGGAAGTGGTTGGTTGGATTTGTCCAACAATCCTGCAGCTGGGATTGACAGAGTGTTGATTATTAGTAGAGGGATAGCTCTACTAATATATTGGGCTGAATGTGAGTGATGTTACTTCTGATGTAAAACATAATGGAAGAAAAGGGGGGATGGACTAAGAGACTCAGCAAATTCAAGGAACTGGAGATCTTTAAGGATGGAAGAGACTCTCTGGTGGGACTGGTTATATGTGGGATAAATAGAGAAATGGCCAAGAGTGTGTGAACCATGAGGACTAAGAAGCCTGGTGGCTAACTGGGCTAAAAAGTAAAACATAACAAGATAAAAGCACAATCTAGTCACTTTTTAGCATTTCCTAGAGAGTTCTCTGTGCTAACCTGCCTGCCTCCGCACTGAACTGCCTGCCTGCACTGTGTCTCTACCATTGGAGCCAGCCATTATGAAGAAGTCCCTGGATTCCTATTTCAACCAATAGGACTGAGGTTTTCCCCATCTAATTGAAGCTGCATAGACCTGACCAATTAGAGTGGCTCTATTATAAGCAATCAGGGATCAGGGGCAGGGTCTTCTGTCTATATAAGCCAGCACCTCTCTGGCTCAGAGAATGCACTTTCATCTGAAGACTGTGTTCAACCCGCTGAGTTGAAACAACAAAGACCTCTCTGAGACTTCTCACTGGAGCAGAGCAGACTAGAAGAGACTGGTCTAGACAGTTTAGTAAAGCTGCTTAGCTGATGAGGGGCATGGCTCTGGGCAGCTTGAGGGCCATATTTCCACAGCGGCTATGCTATGGCACTATCAAACTGCTTCCACTGCCATGCTGTATTACGGCTAGCTCTTTACACTAAACAAAATTTCCTTCTTCACCGCATCCCAAATTGGGGATTCTTGTTGGCATTGAATTGGCACCAGCTGACAAGTAGAAATTCCAGATTTAAGGCATCATGAAAGGCGTGGAGGGTGGTGGCTTGGTTCAGTGTGTGGCTGTGGCAGTCGGTGGACAAAGCAGAGGGAAGAGAGGAGTAGAGAGGCCTGGGCTGGGCTGTTAGATGACTTGTTCTCACAGACCTTGAGGTCATTTAGCCTAATGGCGGGAAGCAGATCTTGCGAGAGAATAGGGAGCTTGTTAATAGCAGCACTGTGATTCCAGCCCAGGTTTCTGGGCTACCATCATTTATGTGCTCTCCATTAGTGGGCACTGCCCATTTTTCTTGCTAGCCACTGTCCTGGAAGCACCTTACAATAAAGAAAGCTTCCTGAAGCCTCACTCAGAGTTCTAATTCTAGATGTCTGGATGGCAGCCTCTTTTCTGCCCAGGGAAACTGGGGTGCATCTCTCTTGGGTTGAAACTCCTTTCTGCCAATCAACCTCTTCATCCTGGTGTAAGTCCCTAACAGAACCTATTTAGAGGTTAGCATGGAAAAAACGAGGAACAAAAATAAAAAGAAGGGTGAGTGTCCTGTTCTTTTTTCCTGGTGTAGACCTTAGCTCCTCAACAACTGTGTCTGAACTAGACCTGTTATATGCCAGCCCTCAGCTAGCTCAACTGTTTTCTCTTTTGCCTCCCAGTCTTCGTTGTCTAGGGCAGGTTCTGGTAAAGAAAGAGCTATTGATGAACCCAAACTAATGATCTTATATAACACTTTCCTTATTCTTGCTTGACTGCTAGATGTTGCTCTGTGCATCCTTCCCAGGCCATCCCCAAGAAACACGGGCTCCAAACAATGGCATTCAAGTCACTTCTGAGTCAGAACTTAATGTCAGCATCAAAAAACAGAACCGAAAGATTAGAACAATGTTCCTTTTAAAAATGAAAATTTCCTTTTAAAAATAAAATGTTAGCTACCAAGAAATACCTAAAAGCTAAAAAGAGGGAAAACTGTGATCCTCAGTAAGTCACATTACTTTCTGGGCTGTTAAAATATCTGAGGTTTCTTCCAGCCCTAAATATTTATATAAATATACTTAAATAGCTAAATAGCTGTTATGAACCCCCAAGAAACTTGTTCACAGAGAAAGTGGAAAAGTCTGGTTTAGTGTGATTTTTTTCAGAGACACTGATAGAAATCTTGCCCCCGGTGTTGTTCTTATTCACCTTATCAGTTCTTCTTTTTTTTAATTGCATCTCACATCTCAGCAGAAAGCTTATCTTTACTCTATTTCCATATTATCCTCCTCGTGTCTTTTTAACTCTATTCACTGTATTGAAGTTTGGAATACCATTTCCTTAAAAGATAACACACAAAGCCAAATTCTTATAAAAGATTGTCACTTCAGTTTGAAGGGTAGAAATGAGTTGGCAGTAAAGATAAGGCCCTCCTTTAACGTTAAGACCAAAGAATTCTGAAATTTCTAAGAAGCTCAATTATTAACTTCATACTTCGCTAACAATGCCAAAACAGATACATTATGCTTTACAGTAAAGAAATATCACCTTTAGTAAAAGGCAGGGACAAAAATTCCATTTAATCATTGTTTATACAAGAATTGGGAGTCCCCCCACCCCATGACTTATCTTTTATCGCTTCAAACATTACATCATTTATTCCCAGCTCAGTTCAATTCCCTTGTGTTGAATGTCTTCCTTTGCTGAAATTGATCTTTGTTAATACCAGGCATAATGTGTTCTCCATTTCTTAAAGGAAACCGATGGACTCTTGCCATGACAGGAGATAACTGGAAATCTATATGCTTCGTACACCAATTCCCCATCAATATACTGAAATATCTTTTCTTTAAAAATAACAGCTCTGCATGAATTTGATCGCTTTCCCAAATTAGTGTAATTGATGCACCCCCGAGGCCTTAATGATTCAGAAAGTGCATACTCAAGGGATATTTAAATAGCTATTTTGTAGGGAGATAAAATATGGGCCAATTCACTGAATACGCATTCCTTGAGTTTAGGTAATGCTCAGTGCTTGGCTAAGGGCTGGCCAGTGTGTCAGGAAGGCTGCTCTTAAATAACACAGAGGGCAAATGGTTTCTTTGTATGTGCATGGTCTCATCCTTTTCCCAGCTTTCATGCAAATGACTGTGCATTTGGGGATGTGACAGTTATTAGTAGGAATCAAAACAATTGTTTTCAAAACTGAGATAAAGTTTAATTTTCTCGCCTACAAATTAGGATGGTGATAATGATAATTTCTGCTTCACGGGGTTGTTTGCTGATCTAGAATTTAAATGAAGTGCCAAAGCATTGTTGGGTGTGCAAAATTGCTCCAAGAGTCCCTGGAACTTCTTCCTACAGCACACCCTCACTTTCTCCAGGACAGCCATGCTGCTCATGGAGCCTACCTTGAAACTGATGAATAAATGAATACATAAGTGAAGAAATTCCTTCCCCAACACCTGCGGGCGTGTTCCAGCTGCACATCAGCTAGGAGGAACGGGCTGTCCTACTTCCAACTGAAAGGTGGCGAGTACACCTCCACTCTTCATTTTTAAGCCCTTCACAGACATAAACCATCAATCATAGCATTCTTTCCAAATGTGGCCTTCAAAATATTTCTCAAGACAATATTCTAGGCAGCCACCACCAATTGTTCAGAGTTGACACCAGAGATAAAATCCATTTGAAACCTCCCAGGCTATCCAAATCATTGTCAAAGCATAAGGCCCCCCCCAGTCCCCCAACTAGTGTTTGAATCACTGATTCACCACAGTTGCCATTCCGAATTGTCAGGACTGCCCTTGGCATTGCCTATTTGTATAGTGGGAGAAGGCTGGGGAACCAGTCTATCTGAGAGCAGACCATGCTTTCTGCGGAAGGGACCTGCAGAGGATCTTCTTATTGGCTTTGCCTCTGCCTGGCAGTCCTCAATTCTACCCACCCTAAATTTTCTGAAACAAAGTAGCCTCTGTCTTCTACCTGCAGCATCCAACCTTCCTGTCTTGGTACAGAAATCCCCCGTATATTAACCAGGTTCATGAGCCCCACTCTTGTTCTTCACTTGGATGTCCATCACTCCTTCCCTGTGTTTCTTTTGACCTCATTTGTTCCTTGCTACTCAGACTCTTGCTTGACTTCCTAACCCCCGATGCCTGCTTACCTGCTCCCATCATCTGGATACTTGCGTGGTGAGCTCTGGCAAGTGTCAGGTATGACAAACTGGATGCTTCCCAAGGTTGTGAGCCTCAACTAGGGAATGATCCAATATTCACTGCCTGTTTTGTTTGGTGCCAGCTTCTTTAAAACCATTACTTAATTTAACTTTTAAAACAAAGCCAAGACTTTGATATAGTGTCATTATAACCTATATGGGGTAAGAGAGGGACTGAAGGTTTAGAGCAGGGGTTCCCAAACTTTTTACACAGGAAGCCAGTTCACTGTCCCTCAGACCGTTGGAGGGCCGAACTATAAATAAAACTATGAACAAATTCCTATGCACACTGCACATATCTTATTTTAAGTAAAAAAACAAAACGGGAACAAATACAGTATTTAAAATAAAGAACAAGTATATTTAAATCAACAAACTGACCAGTATTTCAATGGGAACTATGGGTGCGGATGCATCCTGTGCTCCTCTCACTGACCACCAATGAAAGAGGTGCCCCTTCCAGAAGTGCGGAGGGGGCGGATAAGTGGCCTCAGGGGGCCGCATGTGGCCCATGGGCCGGGCCATAATTTGGGGACCCCTGGTTTAGAGAGATTAAACAGTGTGCCCGAGGTCACAGACCTGGTAGATGGTAGAACTGGGATTCAAGATTTGGCCACAGAATCTGGACACTGCTTCCTGAATTGAAGCATACATGGTGGACTTTATTTGGGGAGGGGTGCACAGTACAGGGAAATTACTTCTTTTCTACCCTCCCCTCCCCACCATCCCTAGCCCCAGCTACACTCATCAATATGACTCAGGCTCCTGGCACTCCTGTGAGAAGAGGAAGAAAATAGCAGCCTTCTCTGGGATGCAGTGATTTGTGGCCTGGGGCCTGATAATTAACTAAATAGCATCCTTTGCAATGAGACAATCTCACTTGTTTTTATTGCCACATTAAAATGTGAATCTTAAGCAAAACAAGAATATAAATCTTACTGGAGGATACTGAAGTTTAACACAATATATACTCAACTCAATCCTCAATAGAGAAAAGTCTTTAATGAAGGCCATAAACATTTTTGCATGCCAGGGGAAAAATATGACCATAACACTAGCTCCGGTTTAGTGATTTGGTAAATGAATGGAATGTTTGTCTGGATCCCAGCAGGATTCTTAAGGGATAGCCATTAAGACACCCATATCCAACAGCAACATTCTATAGATCAATGCTGTCTAAGTGCAGCCTTTCTCCCTGGGGATGCTCCTGGCATTTGGGGCAGGATATCTTTATTTTGGAGATTGGACATTTATATCCTAGAGACTAGACCCCTCCCCATTCCCAAAATACTAGAATGCATTTCCTAGAGCATAGCAGTGGTGCATTCCTTGTCTTCCATGGAGCACCGAACAGGAGTCAGCAAACAGCCTATGTCTTTACTTCTCCAAGCCACAATTTCTCCCTTTGTGCACAGAGGAAAGTGCCATCTGCTTCTGACTTACGTCCAAGAGATGCGATTGTTCAGAACCAGAAAGAGGTCAGGAGAGAAAGAATAGGGAGGAGATTAAAGTTTCCAGGGGACACTCAGAATTGACCCTTGAACAACATGGGTTTGAACTACATAGGTCCACTTACATGCAGATTTTTTTCAATAAATACTGTAAATATCTTTTATCTTTCTTATGGCTTTTTAAATAATATTTTATTTTCTCTAGCTTACTTTATTATAAGAATGCAGTATATAATTTGTATAACATAAAAATTATGTGTTAATCAACGGTGTAGGTTATTGGTAAGGGTTCCAGTCAACTGTAAGCTATTAGTTGTTAAGATTTTGAGGAATCAAAAGTTGTATAAATTTTTTACTGTAGAAGGGTCAGCACCCCAACCTCTGGTTGTTCAAGGGTCAACTGTATTTATAAAAGATAAAACCTTGCCTGACCAGGCGGTGGTGCAGTGGATAGAGCGTCGGACTGGGATGCGGAAGACCCAGGTTCGAGACCCCAAGCTCGCCAGCTTGAGCGTGGGTCCATCTGGCTTGAGCAAAAGCTCACCAGCTTCGACCCAAGGTCGCTGGCTCCAGCAAGGGGTGGCTTGGTCTGCTGAAGGCCCGCGGTCAAGGCACATGTGAGAAAGCAATCAATGAACAACTATGGTGTCGCAACGGCAATGAAAAACTGATGATTGATGCTTCTCACCTCTCTTCGTCCCTGTCTGTCTGTCCCTATCTATTCCTCTCTCTGTCCCTGTAAAAAAGAAAAAAAAGATAAAACTTTGACTCTTATATAAAATGACTTCTGTCATTATGGATGAGGGAATTAGTAGTTGAAAGGAGGATTAAAAATCATGTATAGACTATTAATAATGCTGAAATAAATATAGATAAATACAAGATTGGTCAATATCTACAGAACAACAATCAACTTCCTCTCAGCAGGACACAATTTTCATTTTTATGGGCAAGCATCACAGGCATTACTACCAGTTCTCCACATCTTGACTGGGCTATAAAATAGCTCTTAGATGGTAAAAGTGAATCAGAAGGGTGCTCTAGATAGAACATCCAGTAATCAGTTTTGCCTATGTCCAAAGTCTTTCACAGTTTTTCTTGACAAGGTGATTAGATCTGATAGATGTCCTAAGGGGGAACTCTGTTCTACCCCTATTCCCAACTAATCCAGGGGTGGGGCAACATACATGCCAGAAGACTTGAGGATGGGGTACCAGACAGCATGTAGGTCAGGCTTCTCCTTGGTGTCTCTGGAGGGAGGCAAGGCCGACAGACATTTTTCCATAGGCTTCGGCAGGAGAGATGTGGAGATGGTGCAGAAGTGACCTCACAGGATCTCTTTACACCAGAATAAACAGGTCAAACTGAGCCCTGTTTCAGAGTGTTCATACTTCTGTTCTCCACGTTGGAAATCCGTCCCTTCAGATGCTGATGTGTTGATTACTTCTCATTATGTTTCAACTCCAATGCCATATCTTAGAAAGACCTTTCCCATATCCGGCTCCCTCCAAGTACCCCACCTCACCTTTTCAAATTTATTTTGTTTTTGTGTTTATGACCTGGCTGCCCTTCAGAACATAATCTCTGGGGGCAGGGACTCTCAGACTTGGGTACTGCCATCTCCAGTGTCTAGGTTATGGTGTGCTTCAGAAATACTTTCAGATTGCTTGGTTGTCAGGCAGCCAAGTGGAGGCAGACCACTGTTTTCTCATGCTGCTGAGAGTAGCACAGGTGTGATACTGGGGTCTGCCTCTTACCTGGGACAAGAAGATACCTTTGATGGATTCAGTATCAACTGTAATTACTGAGGACCAAAGATGAAGGTGGGCATATTAAAAAAATGA